>CM062297.1:80823807-85623807 GCA_031216915.1 Pictodentalium vernedei | reverse complement strand
TGGCTTCTGACACTTTCAACACGGTATCCACCAGATTAAAATGTTGGGGAGTCTAATAGTTACTTGTCGCAGCTCGGTTGTTTTTTTTCGGCTGCGTTAACCAGCAAAATAGTCGCGTTCGTGTGTATGTATGCGTGCCAATGGTTCAAATGAAAGTGTCAATGACACTTTAGCATAACCTGACTTTGTGTTGTGTTTTGTGAAATGGATAATGTTGTCTATGAATTGATTATGAAATACGACAAGAAGTTTGATAAATGAGAATATGTTAATTTCTGTTCCCTGTATGCTATGTTTCCAATAAGAATAGTTCGAAGTTTAGACTGTACTAAAGAAATGAGGCCTGGGTTAATGTGGCACTCAGTTAATGCATGGCGACCAAAGTTACCAAGTTTCAGTAAACTTATTCCAAAACAAGCCATTTTACCAGGTTGCAGTGAGCTCCCTTGTTAAATATAGCTCGAAGACGTTGCTGAAGGAATCTAGTTCACACGACAGCTCGGCGGTCACGGTTGGCCGATCATGCCCAAAATAGGAAAGACTCACTTAGAGATCATACCGCGTTATTCTACCAACTTGCAATGGAATCCTTTCATAAAAACAACCTGTAGACAGTACTAAAGGAATATAGGTCAACTGACCAGGCGGGATAACGGCTGAACGATCGCGACCAAAACAGAGCAGACTCATCTAAACATTATACCGAGTTATCCGTCCAAGTTAACATGAAATCGCTTAACAAATATGAACTGTAGACTGTGCTAACAAATCTACGTCATAGGCGTCGATCATGACATTATACTGAGTCATCCTACAATTTTGCAATGGAATTCCCTTAATAAATGCAATCTGTAGACTGGGCCAAAGAAATCTAGGTAACGCGCCTCTGCGATAGTCACGGTTGACTGAACCCAACCAAACAGGACGTTCTGCTCCAGTAATTACGCAGAGTCATCCTACGACGTTAAAATATAATCCCTTCATAAATATGACCTGTGGAGTGTGGTAAAGATTTTCGGGCTTCGGGACTTGTAGCCGTCACGGTGGACCGATCGCTATCAAAAGGGCGCGTTCTTGTCTAGACATCATACGGAGTCATCCTATAAAGATTCAGTGAAATCCCTTCCTAAATACGACCTTTAGACTATGTTAAAGTTTTTCGGGCTTCGGACTTCGGACCCGCGTAGCCGTCAGGGTTGACCGATCACGACTAAAATAGGACGTTCTCGTCTAGACATTATACTGAGTCTTTGTACCGAGTTACGATGAAATCCCTTCATAAATACGACATTTGGACTGTACTAAAAGTTTTGGGGTTTCAGCCTCGGGCATTTAACACGGCGTACTGATGCGAAAAAAGGGGGAAGTCTCACCTCGACCTGACCGTGAACCCACATATGGAATTTTGTGATGATCTGACAAGTACTACGGGGTGTAGACTGTGGAAAAGAAAATCTGAACAGACTGACAGACAGATTGACTTCCGTACGAGTGGTGGTAATAGCTTATCTTGACATTGTCAAGTTCAGTTATAAAGCAGTATGAACTAACGATCCACTAGAACAAATTATATGGGATGTGGATGCTATGCCAAAGTAAAATGGCAAAACAAACAGGAAAACATATTTTATGCACTTCAGCAAGCGTAAGCTATCGTCCCTTCATTAATTCCTACTGAAAGTGAAATCATGAAAAATATGGCTGAAGATATGGTGCTCGAAATATTCCCCACAATATATCCGGTAAGTACAGACACCTGTCGATGTATCTGCCGATGAACCTGATCACAGATTGATTTGGGATTAAGTTGGCAGACTGGTCGGCGAGTGGATTTCATCTGGTCAACATGCCCATAGCGCGTTGAGGATACACCATTCAGTAAAGAGAGTGCTTTCGCGTACAAAGCACTCCGCATTCTAACGAGGGCTGGGTGCACTGTTCACTCTCAAACACTCATTCAACTGCGCTCCCTCATAGTAAGACGCTCATCTTCTGAAGAGAGTATTAGTTACTGCCGTGGCTTTCCCGCTCATGGTTAGCAATCTCGACCTTACCTTCCACTTTGGTAAGAGGAAGCCCTCGCCTAGAAGTACGGTCCGTGTTCTGATGAAAAAACCCTCACCTAAAATGCACAGTTCGTGATCAAAATCGGTGAAGCTCTCGTCTCTCTGTTTATGAAATGAAATACAAGAACTGATAACTGAGAATATGTTAATTTCTATTCTCTGTTTGCTATGTTTGGAATAAGAATAATTTAAGGTTTAGACTGTGCTGAAGAAGTGAGGCCTGAGTATAAATTATTTCAAAAAGAGTCATCCTACCAAGTTCCAATGAAATTCCTTTATAAATATAACTCGCAGACATTGCCAAAGGAATCTAGGTCACATGACAGCTCGGCGGTCACGGTTGGCCGATCATTACCAAAATAGGAGAGTTCCATCTAGATATCATACCAAGCTATCCTACGTCACGGCTGATCAATTTTGCAATATCATACCAAGTTATCCTACGTCACGGCTGATCAATTTTGCAATGACAAAGCTTTATTAAATGCAATCTGCAGACTGTGCTAAAGGAATCTAGGAAACGCCCCATGCGGCCGTCACGGTTGACTGAAACCGACCAAAAAGTTCTCATCTCGACATTATACAGAGTCATCCTACGAAGTTAAAATCAAATACCTTCGTAAAAACGACCTGTAGACTGTGGAAAACATGTTCGGGCTTCGGGCCCGCGTAGCTGTCAAGGTGGGCCGATCGAGACCAAAAGGGGACGTTTTCTTCCTTCTGCACATTATACGGAGGAATCGTCGTACAAAGTTACAATAAAATCACTTTATAAATACTACCTGTAGGGTGTGTGAGTGGTTTTCGGGCTTCGGACCACGTATCCGTTATGGCCGATCGGTCGCGACCAAAAGTGGACGTTCTCATCTAGACATTCGAAGTTTTCCCACCAAGTTACAACGAAATCCCTTCATAAATTCGACCTAGGAGCTGTACTGAATGTTTTCGTGTTTCAGGCTCCGACAGCCGTCACAACTGACCGATTACGGCCAGAAGTGGACATTGTCATCCGGAAAGGACCTTAAACCAGCATGTGAACATTCGCGAGGATCCGAGTAGAACTGTGGAGTGTAACCTATGCTAAAGTAAATGTAAACAGACTGACAGACTTCCACACGCGTGGTGGAAATAATAGCTTATCTTGACTTTGTCAAGTTGCGCTAAAAATCCGTATGAACCTACGATCCACTGAAGCAAATATAGATGGGATGTGGTGCAAGGCCAAAGTAAAAGGGCAAAAAAAACCTGAACAGTTGTTTCATACATTTTAGTAAACGTAACCGATCTTCCCATCATCAATTCCTACTGAAACTGGTATCAGGAAAAATATGGCTAAAGATGGATCGTCCTCGAGATATTTCCCACGATATAGCCGGTAAGTACAGACACCTGTCGGAGTAAATGTCGGGGAATCTGCCCACACATTGATTTGAGATTAATTTGGTAGACTGGTCTGCGAGTGAATTCCATCTGGTCAAATTGCTCCATACCGCGTCGAGGATACACCACTCAGTGAAGAGAGAGTGTCTTCACATCTACACATACAACCGGTATAGGTTTATGACCCGACAGATAACCCGCCCTACCCAAGCATACACATACCCTCAGTCAAACACACCAACATCTGTCCTTGTTTACTTGAGTTTAAATGAAGAACGTACTATTGGACGAAACTATATATTTTACAATAACAAACAGAGAAATTTATTATAAATGAAGAAGATTGGTCTGTTACAGGGTGGTTATTTAGCACTGTCCACAATACATCAAAGGGAGGGGGGGGGGGGGGTGGTGGATCGTACAAAATCGGGTCGTATTCACTCAACACAGTGGATGTGGGTTAATTTGTAGCCTAACTGATTTAAGAGTATAATTCTGCAGTGAGCCGTGGGTGAGCTTTCAAATAATGAAGGTCCCACTTTAGGCCCAGGTTTTAATAAACTCCTTATCTTGAGAGCCTGTAGTTGTCTCAAAGATAAGAGATGATTCAGGTGAACACGATTTGGGGTCATTGGCATGAAAACCAGTATGCGTCGGTGCTTCGCTAACGCATCCACAATTCACAGGAGGATGGGAAATTTAAGAAAAATATGCATTTTGGCCGGATTTAAAAAAGACCACATCTTGTGAGCACGGAGTGACCCAAATGGCAATAAATCACATGTTTATCGTTATTTGGACTTGTTCGGAGAAAAGCAGACAGAGACTGAAATCCGGTTAAACGTCATTTGGGCAACGTGTTGTATATATTTTTATTCATATGGGAGTCATTCAGGCAACGTTATAGAAATGTTCGCTTTCTATATGAACGCCATTCAGGCAACGTTTTGCATTATTATCAATATTAAATAGACGACATCTAAATAACAAGTATTTGTTTTTTAAAAGTGCGAAGTGGATCAGAATTTTGAATATCTGTCACAAATACAACAGCGGAGTTGCGTTTGCGAAGTGCAATCATTCCTTGGTCAGCACAGTGAACTTCAAATTGAACGATTACGAGGACGGTTCGCTCATGATCCTCATTCCTCAACTGCAATGTGGCCTTAGACAAAGCCCTTGGTGGCATTTGCCCATGTGAGGTGTGGTGCCATTGTTTACTAATGCGCACACATGACAGTACACGATGCGGTGATATATTTGGCTTCTGACACTGTCAACCCCGTTTCCACCGGAATAAAATGTTGGAGAGTCTGATAGTTACTCGCCCCAGTTCAATGGTTTCCTCCGGTCTTATAAAGGAGGTCCTCGTTCTGCAGTGTATCGCGTGCTTTTACCGAGAGGAAATACATTGTCCATTTTTGCGAGGGGTGGGGGCTCTCCGAGGAGAGCCAGCTACTTTAGATACATATACATATGTTCGTTTTCTAAATGAACGCCATTCACGCAACGTTTTGCATTTTATCAATATTAAATAGACTACATATAAACAACCAGTATTTGTTTTTCTTTTAAAGAACGAAGTGGATCAGAATCTTGAATATCTGTCACAAATGGAATATTAGTCGAGTTTGAGAAGCGCAATGGTTCAATGATAGGCACAATGATTTTAAAATTGGAAGATCACGGTGACTGTTCGCTGATGATCCTCATTCATCATCTGCCATCCGTGAGTTCTTCGACAAGGTTCTTGGAGTCATTTCACCATGTACTATGTGGTATTATTGCGTACTAATGCACACAGCAAAACAGAACATCACGCGGATGTTTACCTGGCTTCTGACACTGTCAACCCCGGATCCAGCGGGTTAAAAAGTTGGAGAGTCTGATAGTTACTTGTCACAGCTAGGTTGTTTTCTCCGACTGCGTTAACCAGCAAAGTAGTCGCGTTTGTATGTATGTATGCGTACCAATGGTTCAAATGGAAGTGCCGATGACACTTTAGCATAGCCTGCATGTGTAGTGTTTTGTGAAATGGATAATGTTCAATGTCTCTGAAAGGATTTTGAAATACGACAAGAATTTTGATATGTTGTTTTCTGTTCCCTGTATACTGTACATAGATTTCAATAAAAAACTATCATCTTTAGAAACATGAGCGGTCTCACAGGTGCTAATTACGTGTGTTATCAAGTAAATTGCATGAAAACCACATCGGATCAGATCCAAATGGAAGAAATGCGAAGTACACAGGGGTGGCAAACAAGGAAAGTCACATTTTAGGTTCAAGTTTCAATGAAATCCTCAACTTGAGAGCCTGTGATTGTCATCTTGAGAGCACGGGGTGACCCAAATAGCAACTAATAACACCTTTATCGTTATTTGGACTTGTTTGGGTGAAAAGCAGGCAGAATCTGAAATACGGGTAAACGTCATTTGGACAACGTGTTGTATATAGACAGAACGCGATGTGTGTTTGAATCGGTGGGCGACTTACATAACTCATTGGAATGGCGTAATGATATTTCGCTCGAGCCAAATCGGTGGGTGTTTTGCATAACGAGTTTGAATGGCGTAGGCATATTTCGCGAGAGCCGTAGGCTCGAACGAAATGTGATTACACCATTCCAACGAGTTATCGACGCATGAGTGCAATACTGTTCTATCTACCATTTTACCTTTTTGTGGGAAATTGGATTTGAAGTTTTTGACCTTCAGTTCATATATCCCCAGAAACATTTCATATAAAACCACACCAGATTTTGGTCGGGCATTCAAAATAATGTAGATTTGACAAATGTTTTTACAGATAATTATATTATAAAAGTTGGCATGTCGGTTCCAATGTAATAAGCATTTTTCTGTTTGCAGAATGACGCAGATAGAACATTTTTTAAACAAATTTACCATTTTTGCTCAGTGCTATAATGTCCGAGTACATACTGAGAAAATAGAAAGGATAGGAAGCAATAACCTTATTGTGTTTATTATTATCTTAGCTGTATGTACATACCCGGAAATAGCTATAGGTTGGTGTTGATGGATGAGATAGCGGGGGTTCCCCCGCATTCTCGCTAAACCATAATCTCTTAGGTATCGACATCCAACTTCAGGAAAATGCATTTGCACCCTCCCCCCGTGGTGTAGCGGGGGGGGGGGGGGGGTGCTGAGGGAACCAGTACACCCCAAAATTTGAGCCCCCCCCCCCTCCCATAAAAAAAAGACCCAGTGGAAGTTTCACATAACTTAGAGCCCCAAAGCTGCTCTCCACTTAATGCTTTACATGCTACAATTGCTTCAGATGCGATCTTCGAGCGCTGAATTTTGCAACATTCTCTCGGGAGAGGACTTGTCTTAACTAGGACCCACCGGTCGCTAACCCCTCCTCCCACTTATCTTACCTAACTCAGACCATTCGTCGTTACTCCTTCCTCCCACTTCCCTGACGGGATGTGGGAGGAGGGGGTAACGATGGAGGGTCCTAGTTAGGACTAGGGGAGGATCCCCGAAATCCTACATCAACATTCCAAATCATGGTAAAATGGCTAGCCCCCCCCCCCCCCCCCCCCCATTATAGAATCCTGGCTACGCCCCTACCTGACCCATAAACGGCTGTACACTTGGCCAACCTTGTAAAGGGGAAGCTAGTGAGGACAGAAAGAGATGATAAGATATCAAAATGTTTAATAAGAACAAAGAAAAACAAAGTACGCAAACTACTTTCATTCAACTAATTGGTCGACATGCAAGGATATCTCGCAATGCAGTACCTTCTGAACCATCTGGCTTCGGTCACTAACAGTTACTGTCATTCGCAGCTGATATACCTTCTTAACCCTTTACCAATGTGGGTTGCAGAAGACACTTGGAAACAAATCCTGCTATAACTAAAACGTTTCATTTTTTACTTACAAAACATATGTTATGATCCCTCATTGGAACGAGCGCCTTATAAACAAATTGAATGGCGATTTTCGTGGGTAGCGCTGGCCGGCTTTGACCGTTACATTAGGTAAAGGGTTAACACGACTTAAACAACAATGTTCTCGCTGATGCTGTCACGTATATAAGGGCACAAGACTGCATGTGCAGTACATACAGAGTCATTTGGAACTTTGACTCTCACTGTGTGGACATCCATCATTGTGCATTCCTGTCAGTCTAGTAGAGCTTGAAAACTAGGCTACAAATTTGTACACCGTGTGTCAACGGTAAACTATCCTGTGGGCCACGGTGTGCAAAGTTGCTATTGAGTTACCAAGTTCCCCCTGGAACTTCAGTGAAGTCGTGTTGAAAAGGCGCTAGGCGATAACAACGCAGATCAGTCACGCTGTTACTATTTTGAAGTAATAAAGGATTAATTAGAAGGGTCATGCGGGCTTCAGGAAACGCCTTTTTACCAAACGTGATCTATTTGTTTTATATCGTTAGAAGGCTAGAGGAAGAATTATCTCGCTCATCATCTCTGTAAGGGCATTCCGAAGAGGTAATTGGCAATCGAATCCAGAAATATCAAATCGAATGGATGAGCAATTCACTCCATCGCTCCAAAAAGTGAGTAACAGTTTGAATCTAACCCGAGGACTCAGAATGAGAAACACATCTGCGAAAGTAGGCGTATGATGAATATAACACCTCACTTTGGACAATTTTGGCAAAGATAATGCCACAAGCAGAATTCGTATGATGGTGCAATGCAGAAATTTCCGCATCCTGGATTACTTTCAATCTGAATTCTATTTGCCACAGTATAAACTTTATATATGCCCCAGTTGTTCAAGATGAGGTGTTCGATTCTTCAGGCAGGTGCAAAATGTACTTCTCAGACTGTTTTCGTTTCATCTTGAGCCTGCAGGTTATAGACACAATTTGGTTTTGCATTGGTGACCTGCACGGTAAAGCAGACCAGAGGATATGGGGTCTAATACAGAAAACGATATAAAACTCTAAAAATCGTTAGGCGGTACACTAATTCATGTGAGGTTATCTGGCACGAACAATCAGAATATTGAAAATAGAAATAGATTACGATGCAACAGTATTGCCAAAAGCTAATGGGCAAACTTTCGAATGTAAAGCGTCCTCAAAGTGGTCAAAATTATATATACGAGTGGTGATCCTAATGTTTAATGTTTTGGTTGGTATTATTTTCTGCATTGTTCTGATTGGTCACATCAGACATCGTACTTTGAGTTCGTGTAACCTATTCAAGACTGGTCTGAGCCAAAAGTGTCCTATCAGCGGTGGAGTTAAACGAATACATTGAGGGCACAAAACATCTTCACCTGAAGTTTAGCATATTAAAAAAACTCCCATTTACTTAGAATGCTAACACATGCACATGAAATGAAACAAAATTATGAACAAGGTTCACTCCTAGAAATTCGCCGTGAAAATCGGCAATGCCATGGTGAGAGGTCTGGCATCCAGCCACGGCTCTTACAATCGCATTGGCGATGGCCGTGGCGAATTTCTAAGGCTGTCGGTTTACCTGACGGCGAATAATTGTCGTTTAACTGAACGCAACTCTGAGGGCGAAAACCATGCCCACTAAAATTAAATTTTAACATGTAACAAACCAAAAAAGAACCAACAACCAAGCTCATAAAAAGGAAAATAAACAAGACTTGAAGGCTAAACATATGCCTTCTCAAAGTTCAGGTCATTAATTGAAAATGAACAAAAAACAAAGGAATTTCGCCTTTGTCCCCAATCGAACACAAGAGATAAATCAACATTTTGCCTTTTAGAAATCGCGTAGATGAACAACGGAAATCATTTATTTAAAAAACAATGTGTGGAAAAGATGTTGGTAAACACATTTTCGTTGACCATCTTCACGAATTCTAACTGTGTGACATCTGTAACCTTAATGTCACTATTGTCATGTCAGTACCATGGAAGCAATCTTCGCGTCCAAAAAAACGAAAAAGCGCCTAGTGACATCACTTTTTAAGCTTATGGACGCGAAGATTGCTTTATAGAACTCCCTATCCAGTAACGGCATAAACATGGGCATAATGTCCGTTGTCTTATTCTTAGGCAGAATTCGGCGTCTGCCGATCACAGTGGCCCCTGGCAAATCACGCGGTCACACATAGACTTGTCGTTGCTCTTCGCGTATCAAGAAAACTTCCATGAACTCTGCTGAAGAAATGGTTTTCCCTTCTCGAGCACCAAATGTTTTATTTGGGTAAATAGGACTTTCGTGAATTTCATTTGACACGCAGCCTTCTGGAAGTCCATGAAATCCTTCTCTTTTAGTTGCACGACTCTGGTATGATCAGGTCTCACAGTTGTGAGTCCACGGACCAAACCAACTGGGCTGAAAATTTCAGAGACAGATAACGCTTTCTGGTTGTGGGAGTTGCACACTCGATTGCCCAGGAGTTGAAAGCTTCTGGTGGCAAATCCATCAACTGATCCGGGGTTTTTAAGTAAAAGTTGTTCGACAAAATAATAAATCCCTGTATTGCCCGGGCCGCACAGTACGTCACATTGCATTTTGCGACTAAAATATCGACTATTTATCTATTTATCTGTGTTAAGGTTACTTTGAAGTAAAGTAAAGCGGTGCTTGTTTACTGTGGTGAAAAAAGGTCTCTTTTACCGGTAAAATGTTAACCGGTAGCCAGTGTCGGGGGCGGGAGTCCTTTAGAATGGGCAACAGGGGTATAAACGATTGGAAAAACCTGACTTTAAATCTTCTCTTGTGGCCACAATTATTCATATCTGCTCCGATAAGTAAATATAAACACATTCCATCCATTTTAGAGGACATCCATCACAGGCAATAGTTACCGGATTATTTTACCAGTGAAGCGGAACTTGTTTACCACAATAAAGAGTACTGCTTCACCTACCATGGCTCTCGCCGGGGCGGGGGGGGGGGGGGGGGGTATCGACTAAAACCTACTTGAAACACAAAACATTTAGAGCAAGCCAATCTCCCATAGCGCACCGACACAGTCAATCAAAAATGGCAGATTGTGTAAATTTATTTTGTACGGGCGAATTCAACTGGTAAGCACCCTATGCGGGTCCCTCCTTTTTAACTCCACTTTTCAAGCCCCAGGACAAGAGGGTATAATATTATCCACGATAAAACTTAGGCGTCGGGTGCCTGGGTAGTGGATGTCTGTGTAATATCGTGGACAATACCTATCCCAGTAGACAAACAGAGATCCTGTGTGTCGCCAATGTCGTATGAGCCGTTATTGACCCACCATCACGTCAATTTTGAATCCGCAACCATGCATTCGAAATTTCCTTATGAAATTACAAGCGATCAGATTCTCCATATTTGAAGTTAAGAACAGATGCGTTCCAACTACATATCGAGTTTGTAAAACAAATACTGTAGTCTTCAATACTAGACTGTTCTATCATACACGGGTGTATGGCAGTTAGTAATTTTGTTCATGCTAAAATGTTCTATCTCCGTGCTGCCTCAAAATAAATGTTATACAGAAAATTTAACATTCATGTATATCTAAATTACAAGAACACGATATAAACTATACATTTGTGGAGCAACTTGATTACATTGTGTGAATACTGGGCGCAATATATTACCGGTTTGAGATCTTAATAATATTTATTTTTCGTTCTTTAAATTCGCATACGCCATTCGTTAGCTTTCGGCATGTGATCCAATTCGAAGAGTTTCATTGGGCAAGCACATAAAAAATTTAAGCACGCATGATTTTGCCATTTTTTTGGAGATAGAATAATTTCGCATAGCGTTTTGCGTGAATACGAACCAATAAACCCCAGATATTTTTTCATCTGCCGGCGCAGAATGGAGCGGCCAATATGATGACACCAATATCTCATTTTCGCGCCAAAGTACAGATAGAACATTATCGCACTCATGCGTCGTTATGTAAAACATCCACCAATTCAAACACACATCGCGTTCTGTGTTTATTACACAACCCATGCATTAAAATTAATTTAAATAAACAAATTTTAATTTTAAACCCAAAGGTGTAGAGTCTGTTTGTTTTGGCTGAAGGATCGATAAAAAATAATAAAAAAACCTTTTCGGAACCAGTGTTTGTTGAAAATCGTATCGCTGTTTCTCTTCGGTTTGTGCCCATTCACGCCTAACAATTTGGTGGCTATTACTGTTAGTAAAAATATAAGTACAAATTTGATTTGCAAAACAGCTGGGAGAAACATTTTTAAAAGAAGTTCGAAGCATGTCAAGATGTACGATGATTTACCGAAATTAATTTGACCAATTTGGATGTAACGGATCCACAAAACCAGACGGCCACTGGACTGGGTTAATGTTCTGGTTGGAAATGATTGGGGGTTTTTTTGGTTTTTTTCTTATCTAATTTTTTGTTAACTAATTTTTTTGTGAACAGACTTAATTTTGCTTTGGACGTTTTCATTTTAACACTATGCGACAGACTGTCGATAATAATTGTATGACAACATTTGGGAACTTTTCGAAGCGTAACTGATGACTCGATGGGAAAGGAACTACTATAAACGGTGCAGGGGAAAAAATGTTCCGGCTTGTACACTACCCATTGAATACATAATAATTTATGCCATAGCGGCCAATCCGTTAAATACAGGGATTTAAAGTTGATTGGATGTGTAATAAATATTTGTATCATATTGGAGTCATTTAGGCAACGTTATATATAAGTTCGTTTTCTAAATGAACGCCATTCACGCAACGTTTTGCATTTTATCAAAATTAAATAGACTACATCCAAGCAACCAGGATTTGTTTTTTTTTAAGTACGAAGTGGATCAAAATTTTGAATATCTGTCACAAATGGAATATCAGTGTCGAGTTTGAGATGCACAATGGTCCATTGGTGTGCAGAGTGATTTTAAAATTGAAAGACCAAGGTGACAGTTCGCTGATGATCCTCATTCATCACCTGCCATCCGTGAGTCCTTAGACAAGGTTCTTGGAATCATTTTCCCATATACTATGTGGTACCATTGCATACTGATGCACTCAGCACGACAGAACAGTACACGGGGGTATACTGGCTTCTGACGCTGTCAACCCGGTATCCAACGGGTTAAAAAGTTGGGGACTCTAATAGTTACTTGCCGCAGCTCGGTCGTTTTCTCCGGCTGCGTTAAACAGTAAAATAGTCGCATTTGTATACATGTATGTATGTTTGCCAATGGTTCAAATGAAAGTGCCACTGACACTTTAGCATAACCAGACTGTGTGTTGTGTTTTGTGAAGTGGATAAGGTTCAATGTCTACGAAAGGATTATGGAATACAAGAAGTTTGATAATTGAGAATATGTTAATTTCTGTTCCCTGTTTGCTATGTTTTCAATAAGAATAATTTGAAGTTTAGACTGCACTAAAGAAGTGAGCCTGGGTTAATGTGGCACTGACAGTTAATGTATGGCGACCAAACTTACCAAGTTTCAGTAAACTTATTCCAAAACAAGCCATCTTACCAAGTTGCAATGTAATCCCTTGTTAAATATAACTTGAAGACGTTGCTAAAGGAACCTAGTTCATGCGACAGCTCGGTGGTCATGGGGTGGACGATCATGACCAAAATAGGAAAGTCTCACTAATAGCTCGTACCATGTTATCCTACCAACTTGCAGTGGAATGCCTTCATAAAAAACAACCTGTAGACAGTACTAAAGGAATCTAGATCAAGTGACAGGCGGCGATAAAAGCTGAACGATCCTGACCAAAACAGAGCAGACTCATGTAAACATTATACCGAGTTATCCTGTCCAAGTTAAAATGAAATCGCTTCTTAAATATGAACTGTGGGCTGTGCTAAACAAATCTACGTCATAGGTCTGTGTGCCGTCACGGCTGATCGATCACAGCCAAAATAGGATGTTTTCATCCAGACATTATACTGAGTCATTCCACAATTTTGCATCGAAAATCCCTTCGTAAATGCAATCTGACTGGGCTAAAGGAATCTAGGTAATGAGCCCCTGCGACTGACACGGTTGACTGAACCCAACCAAAAAGGACGTTCTCATCCAGTCTTTTTTCAGAGTCATCCTGCGATGTTAAAATCAAATCCCTTCAAAAATACCACCTGTAGAGTGTGGTAAAGATTTTCGTGCTTCGAGCCCGCGTAGCCATCATGGTAGACCGATCGCGACCACAAAGGCGCGTTCTCTTCTAGACATTACACGGAGTCATCCTAAAAGATTCAACGAAACCCCTTCATAAATACAACCTTTAGACTATGTTGAAGGTTTTCGGGCTTCGGATCCGCGAAGCCGTCAGGGTTCATCGATCGCGACCAAAAATCGGACATTGTCGTCAAGACATTACATGGAATTTTGTTTTTACCGAGTTACGATGAAATCCCTTCATAAATACGATCTTTAGACTGTACTAAACGTTTACGGGTTACAGGCTTGGGCATTTGACAAGTCTGCCTGATCGCCATCAAAAGGAGAAAGTCTCTTCCAGACATGACCGTGAACCCGCATATGAAATTTCGTGGTGATCGGACAAGAACTACGAGTTGTTTCCTGTGCTAAAGGAAATCTGAACAGATAGACTGACTTCCGTGCGCGTGGTGGCAATAGCTTATCTTGACATTGTCAAGTTAAGTTAAAAAGCAGTATGAACGAACAATCCACTAGAACAAATATAGATAGGGTGTGGTGCTAGGGCAAAGTAAAAGGGCAAAAAATATTTTATGCAGTTTAGCAAACGTAAGCTATCATCTCTTCATTAATTCCTACTGAAAGTAGAATCATGAAAAATATGGCTAAAGATAGGTGGTGCTCGAAATATTTCCCACAATATAACCGATAAGTGTAGACACCTGTCAAAGTACCTGCCGGGGAACTTGCTCACACATTGATTTGGGTTTAGATTGGCAGACTGGTCGGCGAGTTGATTTCATCTGGTCAACGTGTCTCATACCGCGTCGAGGATACACCACTCAGTGAAGAGAGTGTGAATTCACATCTACACTTACAGTCAGTATAGGTTTATGAACTGACAGATACCCCCCCCCCCCCCCCAACACACCCAAGCATACACATACCCTCATTCAAACACACCAACCTTTTTCCTTTTTCCTTGTTTACCTTGAGAAATGAAGAAATTATTTTACTTAATGATATTGGACGAAACTTTTTATTTTACAATAAGAAAGAGAGAAATAAATTTATTATAAATGAAGAAATCTGTTCTGGTACAGGGTGGTTAGTTAGCATTGTCCACGTTACATCAGGAAGAGTGAGGTCGTACAGAAACGCGCCATATTCACTCAACACAGTTGATTGTGGATTAATTTTTAACCCAATTGATTCTAGAGTGTAATTTTGCAATGACCCGTGGGCTTTTTACCTAACGGAATCGCGTCTTACAAAACGCTTTCGGACAGTCCACTATTTGTCGAGAGGGAGGGAAGTTAGAACTGTATCGATCCGCTTTTGATGGCAGGGTCCTCTCCTGTAATGCGTGGTTCGTTTTTATGGGCTGGGGCGATGGGAGGTATTTGCATGCATTCAACTCTGTCCGCGTCTCCACTGCACTGTCCACGTCTTATAAAGGGGTCCTCGTTCTGTAGTGTGTCGTGTGCTTTTTACAGAGAGGACCTATGACTGAATTACACAGTGCCCATATTTGTGCGAGGAAGGAGGGCGGAGGAGGGGGGGGGGTGCTTATCCGAGGAAAGCCAGCTACATTCGACCTTTCTTTTATACGAGAAGCCTCATCTACGATGGTTTGGAAGGTTTTTGTCAATGGGCCTCGTCGAGAGATGGAGGTCCGCTTTTACCAGAGGGGAAGCTCATCTGCTAGTCACTGTCCCAATAACGTCAAATACGCCGTCCGTTTTTGAAGAGAGATGCCCTCGTTTGCAAAGCATCGTGTTAGAACGAGGAGGGGTGGTGCTTTTTTCTATCCACCAACTCTTTTCACTTTTCACTTCAACGATTGTGGGGGGGGGGGGGGGGGGAGGGCGTTTAATTACTTTCAAATAAAAGATCGCTTGTACCGACTATGTACAAAGTACTCCGCATTCTAACGAGGGCTGAGAGCACTGTCCACTCTCAAAAACTCATTCAACTGCGTTCACTGCTTGTAAAATACTCATCTTCTGAAGAAAGTACTAGTTACTACCGTGGCTTTACCGCTCGTGGTTAGCTACCTATCGACCTTACATTTCACTTTGTTAAGAAGAAGCCCTCGCCTGAAAGTACGGTCCGTGTTCTGATGAAAAGGCCCTCACCTAAAATGCACAGTTCGTGGTCAAAATCGGTGAAGCTCTCGTCCTCCATTCGCTAAAGTTCTCGAACAACACTTCAATTCTCCCGTTTTCCTGCTATCGCATTTTTGACACTGTCCCTTCGCCTGCTATGGTGAGTAGGATTCCAATTGAACATATCCGGAGTTAACATCATGGGGCTGTTAAATAAGAACCGTTCGATTTTACGCTCTGATTTAAAAAAAAATCTTTATCTTTAGAGTCTGGAATGCCCCTATAGAATAGACACTTATCTCAGTGCGAATGGGTCTCAGATGTAAGGTATGACATGTGTATTCATAATTTGGACTGTTCGTTACAAAAACAGGACAGATCCCGTGAATCCGAAGTTCACTAGGGGTTGGCAAAATATAGCCATGTCCGCCTTAGCCATGGTTTACATTCCAATTAAACCCATATCTTGAGAGTCAGCAGTGCTGGCAAAAACTACCATGACTCGTCTTGTCATTGAGGCGGGTTCAGTTAGATGAAAACCAGACATGCTCGGACGCGGCTTGTACACATCCAGAGTTTGCAATGGTATGACACGTGAGAAAAGGCCGATTTGGGGCTCGAAATAAAAATAGTGATCGACGTTCTCATAATCTGGGTTTGTTTGTATGAAAACAGACCCATTCCGATCCTGGCGAAATACATTCGGTATTGGTAAGTGGATGGCAAATTAGAATAATCCCATTTCAGGCCCAGCTTTCAATAAAAAGCCTATAATCTTTAGAACCCGGAGTGGTCTCAAGGGTGCTAATTACTTGTGTTGTCAAGTAAATTGTATGACAACCACGGCGAGTCGGATCATAAATGAACACATCTGGGGTACACAGGGGTGGCAAACAAGGAAAGGATCCATTTCAGTCCCAGATTTCAATAAAATCCTTAACTTGAGATCCTGTAGTTGTCTCAAAGATAAGTAATGATTCACGTTAACATGATTTGTGGTCGTTGGCAAGAAAGCTAATCCGCGTTGGCCTCTGGTTGAATCCATTCCCAATTCACAAGAGGATAGAAAATAAAAAAATATGCATTTTGGCCTGATTTCAAAAATGACCACATCTTTAGATCATAGAGTGGCCTAAAATAGCAAGCAACTAATGACATGTTTGTCGTGATTTTGACTCATTTGGGTGAAAATCAGGCAGAGTTTCAATCCTGTTTAACGTCATTTGGGCAACGTGCTGTATATGTATTTTTATCATATGGGAGTCATTTGGGCAACGTTATATGTATTTTCGCTTTCTATCAAAGTCATTCACAAAACGTTTTGCATTTTATCAATATTAAATAGACTACATCTAAACAACAAGTATTTGTTTTTTTCAACGAAGTGGATCAGAATCATGAATATCTGTCACAAACAGAACTTCAGAGTCGAGTTTGAGAATCGCAATGGTTCATTAATCAGCACAGTGATTTTCAAATTGAAAGATCACGGTGAAGGTTCGACCATGATCCTCATTCATCATCTGTCATGTGTTCTTAGACAATGTTCTTTGTGTCTTTTTCCCATGTGGTGCGTGGTACCATTGTGTACAAATGAACACAGCACAACAGAACAGCACGCGATAGTATAATTGGTTTCTGATACTGTCAGTCCGGTTTTTACAGGGTTAAAATGTTGGAGAGTCTAATAGTTACTTAACACAGCTCGGCGGTTTTCTCCGGCTGCGTTAACCAGCAAACCAATCGCGTTTATGTGTATGTACGTGTGTCAATGGTTCAAATGAAAGTGTCAATAACACTGTAGCTTAGCTTGGCTGTGTGTAGTGTTTGGTGAAAAGGATAATATTGAATGTTTATGAAAGAATTATGAAATACGACAATGATAGTTGTGAATGTGTTAATTTCTGTTCCCTATATGCTATGTTTTCAATAAGAATAATTTGTGGTTTAGACTATGTTAAAGAAGTGAGGCCTGGGTTAACGTGGCCCTCACTGTTAATGTATGTCTACCAAAATTACTAAATTACTGTCAACTTATTCCAAAACGAGTTATCCTACCAAGTTACAATGAAATCCCTTCATAAATATTACTCGTAGACTTTGCTTAAGGAATCTAGGTAACGCGACAGCTCGGCGGTCAAGGTTGGCCGATTACGACCAAAATAGGAGAGTCTCATCTAAATATCATACCAAATTATCCTACCAAGTTACAATGAAATCCCTTCATACAAACAGTGCTAAATTAGTCTAGGTCACATGACCAGGCGGTGGTAACGGCTGAACTATAGTGAACAAAATAGGGCAGTCTCATCTAGATATCATATCGAGTTATCCTTCTACGTTACAATGAAATCGCTTCATAAATATGAACTGTAGGCTGTGCTAAATAAAACTAGGTTAGCGGCTTGAGCGTCCGTCACGGCTAAAATACGACGTTTTCATCTAGACATCATACTGAACCATGCTAGAATTTTGCAATGAAATCCCTTCCTATTCCAAAATAGCACTCGCGAACTATAGTCTTAACAAAGTCAAGAGGATTCTCCCCCATGGGGCCATGAAAACACTATACTACGCCTTAATACACAGCCAATTGTTATACTAAGTCCAGATATGGGGTAGTTCCAGGGCCACTAAGAAAGTCATGAACATGCAAAAGCGATCACTACGAATAATTTGACGAGAGGCCTCTCACCTGTGATGCGTGGTTCGTTTTCATGGGCGTGAGGGGAGGGGGGAGGGGTGCATGCATTCAATTGTCCGACTTTTATTGGATGGGGACCTCGTCTTCACTGCACCGTCCACGTCTTCTGAATGGGAGGGGAGGTTTTCGTTCTACAATGTGCAGTGTGCTTTTTATTGTGAGGTTCTATGCCTGAAAAACAGTGTCCATTTTTTCGGAGGGGGGGGGGGGGGGGTCTTATCCGAGTTAAGCAGGCTACTTTCGACCTTTTTTGACGATATGCCTCACCTGCAATGGTTTGGAAGGTTTTTATTCAGTGGGCCTCGTCGTAAGATACACGTCCGCTTTTACAAGAGAGGAGGCTCAAATTGCCGGTCACTCTCCCGATAACATTAACATCATCCACGCCGACCGTTTTTGATGAGGGAAGCTCTCGTCTGCAAAACATCGTGTTATAAAGAGGGGGGGGGGGGGGGGCATCTTTTTATTCACATCACAACAACTGTTCTTATCGAATGTGGGGGGGGGGGGGGGCGGTGCATTTAAATTACCTTCAAAGACTCAATCGCTTTTACCGAATACATATGCGTGTATGTGTGTGTGGGGGGGGGGGGGGGGAGGGGGAGATGCATGCATTCAACTGTCTTACTTTTATCGGACGGGGACCTCGTCTTCACTGCACCGTCCACGTCTTATAACGGAAAGGGGAGGGGGGGGGGGGCTCGTTCTGCAATGTGCAGTGTGCTTTTTATGGTGAGGTTCTATGCCTGAAACACAGTCTCCATTTTTTCGAGGTGGTCTTATCCGAGTTAAGCCGGCTACTTTCGACCTTTTTTGACGAGACGCCTCACCTGCAATGGTTTGGAAGGTTTTTATTCAGTGGGCCTCGTCCTCAGATGCACGTCCGCTTTTACCAGAGAGCAGGCTCAAATTGCCGGTCACTCTTCCGATGACATTAACATCATCCACGCCGCCCGTTTTGATCAGGGAGGCTCCCGTCTCCAAAACATTGTGTTATAACAAGGAGGGGAGGGAGGGGTGCATCTTGCTATTCACAACAACTGTTCTTATCGAATAGGGGGGGGGGGGTGGTGGGGGCCAATATTTACTCTTCATGTTTTGTTGCTACCTCATTCTTGACGCGGTCCCTTCGCCTGCTTCGGTGGGTAGGATCTAAGCTGAACATATCAGGAGTTAACCCGTTACCTGACACCAAAAGCAGACATCACAAGCAAGCAAAATTATTGAATAATTATTTGTTTTATTTTTTGCATGAAAACATAGCTTATGACCCATCATTTGAATGAATAAACTTAATGAGGTTGTTCCTAAGAGGAGTCGTAAGTTATGTTTTTAAAACAAAAAATGTAAAAATAATGAAAACTGAATGGTGATTTTTGTGAATATTGCTGGCTAGTTTTTGGCGTCACGCTGGGTCAGGGGTTAACATGGGAATGTTACATAAGAAAATCTGATTTTGGGCTCATACTTCAATAAAATCTATATCTTGAGAGCCTGAAGTGTCCGTAATGAATAGTCAGACTTCGGTCCCAGGGTCATTAAAAAAAAACTCTTAACTGAGTGTGAGGGGGTATCAAATGCAGCTTTTTGCTCGTGTAATTCTTCACGAGAAAAGAGGACAGATCAGGCGTATTTGAAGTTCATAAGGGATTGGCAAATTATAGCCAAGTCGGCCTTATAGAATCTACATTTTCTTTCCAATCCATATATCGAGTGTCTGCATTGCTCTTAAGGTCAAGTGTACTGTTTCATTCTGCGATCTGCCTCAAGAGATGTTAATTTCAATAACTTCTTCGTCTTCTACTACTAATATAGGAGTCATTTAGGCAACGTAATATATATGTTCGCTTTTCCATGTGAAGGTCATTGAAACAACGTTTTGTATTTTATCAATATTAATATGCGAGATTTAAAGAACAAGGGAGCCGGAACGATTTTCAAAGTGGGGTTGGGGGCTGGATAGGGCGATCGATGGTCGTCGGTAAAACGGGCCGCGGTACAAAAATTTAAATTCCAGTGTCCCAAAACTCCCATTTCCATGCATCTGAGCGGATATTTGGAGATTTTTCAGGAGGCGTATTTGAATGATTTCACACTTTGAGAGCCCTTAACAATTTTACGAGATTTTCAGACCTATGCCACTGCTTAACCAGCTGTATGATAGTCACAATTCTGACAAACATCAAACACGCTAACCTTACACCAGTACGAGAGAAACATAGCTGGCGAAAATATGGGGGAGGCTCTGGATCCGCCCCGTGTTTCACCAGGCACTGTTTGTGTTAAAATATATGCATACAACAAAACATGACCCGGCAAAAAAGTGTGTGTGTGGGGGGGGGGGGGGGGGGGCTGCCCCCCCCCCCCCCGGTTCAGCCGTCTCTGAACTTCTTTTTGCACAATTCGAAGCGGATCAGAATCTCGAATAACTGTTACAGCTAGAACATCAGCGTTGAAAAAGCGGAACACAATGGTTCATTGATCAAACTGAAGGATTACGGCGTCGTTTTCGATCATGATCCCCATTCATCGTCTGCAATGTGTCCTTAGACAATGCTCTTGGTGTCATTGTGTACTACTGAACACAGCACAACAGTACGCTGTAGAATACTTGTCTTCTAACACTATCAACTCCGTTTCTACCGGGTTCAAAAGTTAGAGTCTAATAGTTACTCACCGAAGCTCGGTGGTTTTCTCCGGCTTCGTTCGTAGGCAAAACAAAGTCGCGTTTACAAGTGTGTATGAGTGACAAAGTTTCAAAAATCAGTATGAACTTACGATCCACAAGAGCAAAAATAAATGGGATGTGGTGCAAGGCCAATGTAAAAGGGTAATAACAATTGGAAATATGTTTTATGCATTTTAGCAAACATTAGCTAACTTCAGTTCCAACTGAAAGTGGTATCATGAAAAATATGCATAAAAATGGGTGATGTTCGAAAAATGTTCCAAAAATATAGCTGGTAAGTAGTCATCTGTGGAAGTACCTGCTGGAGAACCTGATAGCACTCAGATTTCGGATTAAGTTGACAAACTGGTCGGCGAGTAGATTCCATCTGACCAACGTACCCCATAGTACACCAGGATCCTCCACTCAGTGAAGAGAGTGTCCCCTTCAATCTCCACCTATAGTCAGTATAGGTTTGTGAACCGGCAGATAACCACTCGACCCAGGTACATACACAATCACTCAAACACACCAACATTTTTCCTTGTTGACATTGAGATTAAATGAAGAACGTTTTGTGTAGTTAATGATATTGGACGAAACTATATTTTACAATATCAGAGAAATTTATTATAAATGAAGAAGCCTGGTAGGTTAAAGGGTGGTTAATTAGCACTGTCCACATTATAGCAAGAAAGTGTGTGTGTGGTGGGAGGGGGGGTCCTACACACTCGGGTCATATTCACTCAACCCCGTTGATTTGGGTTAATTTTTAACACAACTGTTGGGTCGCAGCGGCACAGTGGTTGACTGTTGGACTTCCATGGTAGAGGTCCCGAGTTCGATCATCGTCCGGGACGACCCGCGTTGTGTTCTTGGGCAAGGCACTTTATCCCGGTTCCCTACATGGCCGCACAATAACGCCAAGTACTCAGGCGTATTGCACATGTTTTCAATCGCTGTAACCTTGTCTGGGCGGAGCTTGAACAGAGTTCGAATGTTGAGGAGCTGACAATTGCTCGTCGATGCTCGGTGGTTCTCTCCGGTTACTCCAGCTTCCTCCACTTGTAAAACTGCCACGATTAGGCATCGTGCATAAGCATGTGATCTTAAACACCAAAATAAATAAAAAACTCAACTGTATTCAGAATATAGTTTTGTAATGAGCTGTGAGCTTTTTACCTACTGGAACCCCCGCCCTACAAGGCACCGTCAGACTTTCCACTATTTGTCGAGCGAGAGTCGCATCTAAACTGTGCCTGTCAGCTTTTGATGACAGAGCCCACTCCTATAATGCGTGATTCGTTTTTTTTTATGGGCGGGGGGTAAGATGGAGAGGTTGCGTGCATTGAACTGTCCATCTTTGCTCGGATGGGGACTTAGTTACCTCTACGTCGTCCTTGTCTTGCAATGAAGGTCCTCGTTCTACAATATTCTGTGCGCTTTCAACCGATAGGGCCAATGCCTGAAATACACTGTCCATATTTTTGCGAGGGACGGCGGGAGGGGGTGCTTATCCAAATAACGCCAGCTACTCTTGTGGAGAGAGACCTTGAGATGGTTTGGAAGGTGCTGATAAGCCTTCTACTTGGAAACATTGTGAAGTGTATCTCACGACGGGGCACATTCAATAAAAACTTTCCCAACCATCGAAGAATTACCAGAACCGGGAATGGTCGTTTAACTAGTGGCCCGTGTTATGATTCGACCTCGATTGCCTAAACACCAGGCCATGTCAGACCATGGATTAACACATCTGGAGTTCACAAGTTGTTGTTCAATAATATTACTCTGGTCTCAGGCCTGGATTTCAATAAAAAATCTAATCTTGGTAGCCGAGTCCGGTATCAAAGGTTCCTAACGACATATGCTCTTGTGATTTCGGTTAGTTCGCAAGAAATCCAGGGCGGTTAGACAGATCCGGAGTTCACGGGGGATAACAAATAAGAGAAGTCCACTTTTAAATGTCTAGCTTTTGGGCCCAGATTGCATTGAGACCCCCATTGCATGGCAACATTTGGTGGTTTCAAGGGCAATTAATGACTCGTGTATTCATAATTTGAACCAGTTGAGATGAAAAGCAGGTCGGGTCGGACACTTGTTGAACAATTCGGAAGTTCACACAGGGGTGGCAAAATTCAAAAGATTCCACTTTTAGACGAATTTCAATAAAGCCAACTTCTTGAGAGTCCGGGAGGACTCAGAATTCAGTAGTGACTACTGTTATTTTATGTTGGGCACATTTACATCCGTAGTTCACATGACAATGTGAAATAAAAAAGTGTGATTTTAGGCCGCGAGTTCAATAAATCCATATCTTGGGTGCCTGCATGAAAACGAGGTCTGATCGGACCCTAGTTAAGCATATCCGTAATACATAGGGTGGGGGGGGGGGGGGGTCTTGGAAGGGGGAAGAAGGCGGGGAAAATAAAAATAAATGTCCACTTTTCGACCAGGATTTCAATAAAACCGATATCTTGGAGAACTGGGAATGATCTCAAAGGCAACTAAGTACCCGAGTCATTATGATTCGCTAGCTTGGGTGAAAAAACCCAGGTCGAATCAGCTCTTGAAAAACACATCTTAAGTTTGCAGGGGTATAAGAAAATCTGTTTTGTAGGCTCAGATTTCAATTCATTCATATCTTGTGTGTCTGGAGTGGTCTGAAAGGTAACAAACCATTCACGAAATTATAATTTCAGCTGATACCCATGATAACCAGGCCGGGTCAGACAATGGTTTAACATATCTAGAGTTCACATGGGAATGATAAATCGGAAAATCCGCTTTTTGGTCGGATTTTATCAAAACCCATATCGAAAGTCTGGGGTTTTCTTAAAAGTTATAAGTGACATGTATTTTCATGATTGAGGATTGCTTCGATGAAAAAGCATGCTAGGTTGGAATCATCCTATGTTCACAGGGGGTGAGAATGCCAAATAAGAAAAGCCCTCTGTTTGGTCATATTTCAATAAAACCCATATGTTGAGAGCCTGTGGTGCCCGTGAAAGTCTTGCTGGCTTGTGTTGTCCCGATTGGGGCTCTTTGGAATAATAACATGCCGGGTCAGAGACTGGCCGTACACACCCGGAGTTCAGGGGATTTGAAATAAGAAAGGACTTCTTTGATGCCCAGATTTCGATAAAACCTTTTAAGGACGAACCAAACCAAAAAATTAAAATATGGCATTTCAGGTCATGTTTGGACAACGGACAAGAGGTGTAAGGAAACACTAATGCACAGGTGGATCGTGATACTTCGCCTGACGATACACGCATCGGTGATAACAGTCAAATACCGTTGATCGCGATACATGCAAACCGAGTTCAGCTGAGGTCACAGACTTCTTTTTGGACAGGGAATCAGATTCTCGTAATATTTTCGTAAAACCACAATATTCCCGTATTCCCGTAAAATCGAAGTGGATTGCAGCTATTCAAATGTAAATAAAGATTTGTTTATATGTGCGCGTGACAAACGTAATATCCGAATTATCAAAAGAAAATCAATATCCAGGTAATTGCGAACGCAGTCACGCAACAGTGGTTTGTTATAACGAAAAGGGCAAGTTGGGTCCGTTGAATTGAGCTCACGGAGTCTCCATGTAATAGAGATTCACATTCTAAATTCGATATATCGTCCCCTGAGTTCCAATGCGTTCTTTGTGAGAACTGACACACAGAACACTTTGGAATTCAGGGGACGGTATGATCAAATGATTTCTGTGCGCCGAAGGCACGTAAGGACGGTGTGGGGCACGCTCCTTGAGACCCTCCACAGCTGCCTACTTTTGTGGTACATGGGCGTGGAGAAGGAGGGGAAAGTATGAAGAATTTGGAGGAAGATCCGCGGTTGAAATTCTGGTTTCGTTTTTTATGGTATCTTATTTGTTATTGAAACAGTTCAGGGTCATGTGCTGGTTTCTGGCATATGTGATCTTAAGTTGTCTTGATATTGTTTCATTGTGCCGATGGAGTTGATTTTTACTGAGCCGTTTACGTTCTCAAGCAGTCGTCTGTAAGGTTGGTAAATTCATCCCAGAACATGTTCTGGAAGTCGTATGGTGGTCTGTCCTCCTCCATCTCCTCGGGTACCTAAAAAGTGGATTTGAGGGATGGGTGGTTGGATTGATCAGAACCGGTAGGTGATCCAGGTTTAAGTCGGTTAACTTCCATCTCGTCGACCTTCTTCCCGCCTTCTGTCCTGTGTGATGCAAAGGGGTGGGGCGGGGGGGGGGGGGGCGAGAGTGTGGACTGTGTTGGGGATACTGCAATCATGATGATTATTATCATGATCTGAGCTCCTTCTGATGAAAAGTGGGCCGGGACGGACCCTGGTGGAACCCACCCGGAGTTCTCAAGAGATAGCTTACAAAGAAAACCATTTTTTCGAACCGGATTCCAATAAGAAACAATATCTGAAAGTCTGGTGTGGTCTCAGCGGTTACTAATGATTCACTGATTTCGGCTCGGATCAAGGAATACAAGGTCGCATCAGACGCTGGTTGGCCATAATTACCCGGAGTTCAAAGGGTATGGCAAATACGAAAGGTCCACTGTTACCCCCAGATGCCAATAAATTCTCAGGTCTGCCCCTACCCCTTAAATTTAGTGTCCCACTCAAAATGGGAAAATTAAAGCACCAGAGGCGCCCAGATTCACTCGAGAGTATTTTCAAAATTTTCTCGGGTAGACCCCTTCCCGAAACCCACCAATGGGAGGAAATAACGTAGGCCTGGGGTGTGATGAGTATGGCCCTCCAATTGGCGGGGTGGGGATTGGGAGTAGCCCTTCCCCACACACACATACAACAATGGGAGGTCCATACAAGTTAAGAGTCTAATAGTTACTCGCCGCAGCTCGGTGGTTTTCTCCGACTTCGTTCACCGGCAAAACAAACTCGCGTTTCATGTGTGTATGAGTGACAAAGTTTCAAAAATCAGTATGAACTTACGATCCACTAGATCAACAATAGATGGGATGTGGTGCTAGGCCCATGTAAAATGGCAAATAAAAATTGGAAATATGTTCTATGCATTTTAGCAAACGTAAGCTAACGTCCCTTCAGCAATTCCAACTGGAAGTGGTATCAAGAAAAATATGCCTAAAAATGGGTGAATTTAAAAAAAAAAACATTTCCCACAATATAGCAGGTAAGTAGTCATCTATGGAAGCACCAGCTAGAGAACCTGACCATACACAGGTCGACGAGTGAAGTCCATCTGGCCAACATACCGCGTCGAGGATACCCCACACAGTGAAGAGAGTGTGTCTTCCCTTCTGCACCTTCAGCCAGTATGGGCGTATGAACTGACAGATAACCCCTCTAACCACGCATACACATACCTCACTTATTGTAGCACTTCCGCGTTACATCTAGGAGAGCTGGGGGTCGTACGGAACGAGTCGAACTCACTCAACTCTGTTGATTTGGGGAAATTTTTAACCCAAATGATTTTAGTGTATAATTCTGCAGTGGGCTGTGAGCTTTTTACTTAACGAAACCTCTTCCAGTAAGACACCGTCGGACAGTCCACTACTTGTCGAGCGGGAGCCACGTCTGAACTGTTCCGATCCGCCTTTTACGGGAGAGCTCTCACCTGTGATGCTTGGTTCGTTTTTATGGGCGTGTGTGGGGGGAGGGGGGGTGCATGCATTCAACTGTCCGCCTTTTATCGGATGGGGACCTAGTCTCCACTGCACCGTACACGTCTTATGAAGAAGGAGGAGGGTCCTCGTTCTGCAATGTGCAGTGTGCTTTTTACCGTGAGGTCCTATGCCTGGGATAAAGTGTCCATTTTTTCGAGGGGGCGGGGGGGGGGGGGGGGGTCTTATCCGAGTTTAGCCGGCTACTTTCGACTTTTTTGACGAGACGCCTCACCTGCAATGTTTGGAAGGTTTTTATTCAGTGGGCCTCGTCGTGAGATGCACGTCCGCTTTTACCAGAGAGGAGGCTCAAATTGCCGGTCACTCTCCCGATAACATTAACATCATCCACGCCGTCCGTTTATGATGAGGCAGGCTCTCGTCTGCAAAACATCGTGTTATAACGATGAGCGGAGGGAGGAGTGCATCTTGCTATTCACATAAACTGTTTTTATCGAATGGGGAGGGAGGGGGCATTTAAATCACCTTCAAAGACACAATCGCTCTTACCGAGTATATATGCGTGTGTGTGTGTGTGTGGTGGTGGTGGCTGTGTGTGTGTGTGTGTGTGTGGGGGGGGGGGGGTTATATGGGCGGGGGAGCCGTTTTCGATCTTGGGGAGGCGGCTGAAAGTTTCGTATAAAGCACTCAGCATTTTATCGAGGGCTGGGGGTCACTGTCCACCCTCAAAAACTCATCCAATTGCGCTTTCTGTGTTCAAAAACATCATCTGAAGAGAGTCCTAGTTACCAGCGTGGCTTGTCCGTACACAGTGAGCTACATCTCGACCTTATCTTCCACTTTTGTAAGAAGAAGCCATCGCCTTCAAAGTACAGTCCGTACACCGATGAAAAGGCCCTCGCCTGAAATCCACATTTCGCGATCAAAATCGGCGAGGCTCTAATCCTCCATGCGCTCAAGTTCAGCTTGGTGGGGGAGGGGCACTTCTCGAACGACACTCCAATAAATACTCTTCATGTTCTGTTGCTATCTCATTCATGACGCGGTCCCTTCGCCTGTTACAATAGGTAGGCTCTGAGGTGAACATATCCGGAGTTAACCCTTTACCTGACACCGAAAGCAGACATCACATGCAAGCAGAATTATTGAATAATTCTTTTTTTCATTTTTTTGCATGAAAAACATAGCTTATGACCCATCATTGGAAGGAATAAGCTTAAAATGAGCTCGTTCCAAAGAGGAGTCGTAAGTTAGGTTTTTTAAAATCAAAAATGTAAAAATAAAGAAAATTGAATGGTGAATATTGCTGGCTAGCTTTTGGCGTTACCTTGGGTCAGGGGTTAACATAGGGATGTTACATAAGAAAATCCGATTTTAGACTCATACTTCAATAAAATCTATATCTTGAGAGCCTGAAGTGTCCGTAATGAATAGTCAGATTTCGGTCCCTGGGTCATTAAAAAAGCCCACTTAACTGAGTGTGAGGGGGTATCAAATGCAACTCATAGCTCGTGTACTCAAAATTTGGACGGTTCTTCGCAAGAAAATAGGGCAGATCAGGCGTGTTTGAAGTTCGCAAGGGGTTGGCAAATTATAGCCAAGCCGGCCTTAGAAGTTACTTTTGCTTTCCAATACATATCATGTGTGTCTGCATTATTCTCAAGGCCAACTGTGATGGTTATATTATATCGTCTGTACTGTGTTTTATTCTGCGATCTGCTTCAAGAGATGTTAATTTCAAATAACTTCTTCGACTTCTACTACTACTATGGGAGTCATTTAGGCAACGTGATATATGTGTATCGCTTTTCCATATGAAGGTTATTCAGAAACGTTTTGCATTTTGTGTTCAGGGGGTAGGGGTGGGTACGACGGACCGACCATGTTTCAGCCCTCGTTACGAACATTTTAAATTCCAGAGCCCCCAAACACCCCCATGCATCTGAGCAGATATTTTGAGATTTCTCGGGAGACGCGTTTGAAAGATTTCATACTTTCAGAAGTCAGAATCTTGAATAACTCTTACAGTGTTATGATTGGGGTTTGGCCTGGAATTACAACTCGTTTATACGGCATTTAATGTAACTCTAGCACAGCATGACAGGAACACTTTCTATGGACTTATGGTAGACCTGAAGTAAAGACGAATAAACGATATAAATGATTTATTTTACATGACTGGAGTATCTGCCAGTTAAAGAAGAAACATTTATATCCTCCAGTGTGGCCCAAACAAAGGTAAACAAATCAAACTCAACATCATGGCAAATGGGAAAGCTCAATTAACAGGCACAGATTATTTATTCAAGGGGGGGGGGGGGGGGGGGGGGCGTTGCGGTAATTGGTTCTCGTCAGGTCACCGAAGTTAAGCCACGTCGAGCCCGTTAGTCCTCAGATGGGTAACCGTCTGAGCGATCGATTCGGACTCCCGCGTTGTGTCCTTGGACAAGGCACTTAACCCCGATGGTCCACGTGGGGGCACGATGACGCCGTGCACAAAGGCGTACTGCGCGTCGATAGTGCGCATGTGTTCAATTAATCTAACCCTGCCTGTGCTGCAGTGCTGAGTTACGATGTCGGGGAGTTGGCAGCTGTTAAGCAACGTCGAGCGCGGCTAGTAGTTTGACGGGTGACCATTTCGGCGACTGCTTCGCTCTCCCGCGTTGTGTCATTGGGCAAGGCACTTAGCCCCGATTGCCTACATGGGGGCACGATGACGCTGTGGACTAAGGCGTACTGCACGTCGAAGGTGTGCATGTCTTCAACCAATCTAACCTTGGCTGTGCCGCGGTGCAGAGTTCAGAGTTACGATGTTGGAGAGCTGGCAGCTGCTCGTCGTTGCTCGGTGGTTCTCTCCGGGTACTTCGGCTTCCACCACCCGTAAAACTGTCACGATCATGATTAACCATCGTGCATAAGTATGTGACCTTAAACACCAATAAATAAATAAATATTTATTTATTCAAAGCGCCATAATCATTTACTAACTGAGAACAACAATACGCGATTTACTGGCTAATCGTCTGTTCTGCTTAATAATACAATGACGCTCGCTGATTGAGTCGAAGGGATTAATTACAAAATACATGTTTCTATCACCTGATTTTCAGCTTACAACAATAGATAGAACAGCAGAGTCGAGTTTGATCAAACTGAAGGATCACGGCGACGTTTGGCACAGTGGATCACCGTTGGACTTCCATGGTAGAGGTCCCGAGTTCGATCCCCGTCCGGGACGACCCGCGCTGTGTCCTTGGGCAAGGCACTTTATCCTGGTTGCCTACATGGGCGCACGATAACGTCAAGTACTGCACATGTTTTAACCGCTGTAAAAAGTTGGAAACTTGAAAAGCTGACAGTTGCTCGTCGTTGCTCGATGGGTCTCTCCGGTTACTCCAGCTTCCAAAATCTGTAAAACTGCAACGGTCACGATTAGCCATCGTGCATAAGTATGTGACCTTAAACACCAATAAATAAATAACTCAACTGATTTTAGAATATAGTTTTGTAATGAGCTGTGAGCTTTTTACCTACTGGAACCACGCCCTACAAGGCACCGTCGGACTTTCCACTATTTGTTGATCGGGAGCCACGTCTAAACTGTGCTGATAAGCTTTTGACGACAGGGCCCACTCCTATAATGCGCGATTCGTTTTTGTGGGTGTGGGGGTGCATTGAACTGTCCATCTTTGCTCGAATGGGGACCTAGTTACCGCTTCGTCGTCCTCGTCTTGCAATGGAGGTCCTCGTTCTGCAATATTCTGGGCGTTTTCAACTGATAGGGCCTATGCCTGAAATACACTGCCCAAATATTTGCGAGGGACGGCGGGGTGGGGGGTGCTTACCTGAGTAAAGCCAGCTACTCTTTTGGTGAGAGGCCTCGTCTGCGATGGTTTGGAAGGTGCAGATAAGCCTTCTAACTGGAAACATTGTGAAGTGTATCTCACGACGGGGCCCACTCAATAAAAACTTTCCCAACCATCGCAGTATTACGAGAACCGGGAATGGTCCTTTAACTAGTGACCCGTGTTACGATTCGACCTCGATTGCCTAAACACCAGGCCATGTCAGACCATGGCTTAACACATCTGGAGTTCACAAGTTGTTGTCCAATAATATTACTCCGGTCTCAGGCCTGGATTTCACTGAAAAACCTAATCTTGGTAGCCGAGTCCGGTATCAAAGGTTCCTAACGACATATGCTCTTATGATTTGGGTTAGTTCGAAGGAAATCCAGGGCGGGTGGATCCTAGTTAGACACATCCGGAGTTCACATGGGGTGACAAATAAGAGAAGTCGGCTTTTAGGTCCCGTCCACAGTTGAACACATTAAATGTCCACAAAGGGTGGCAAATAAGAATAGTTAGCTTTTGCGCCAAAATTGCATTGAGACCCCCATGACATGGCAGTCTGTGGTGGTTTCAATGGCAATTAATGAGTCTTGTATTCACGAATTTGAATTTGAACTAGTTAACATGAAAAGCAGGTCGGGTTGGACACCAGTTGAACAATTCGGAAGTTCACAAGGGGATGGTAAAATTCGAAAAATTCCACTTTTTAGGCGAATTTCAATAAAGCCTACTTTTTGAGAGTCCGGGGGGGGGGGGGGGGGGGCTCTAGAGTTCACTAGTGACTACTGGTATCTTGTGTTGGGCTCATTTACATCCGTAGTTCACATGATAATGTGAAATAAAAAAAGTTTGATTTTAGGCCGCGCATTCAATAAATCCATATCTTGGGTGCCTGCAAGAAGACGAGGCCTGATCAGACCCTGGTTAAGCACATCCGAAGTACACGGGCGGGGGGGGGGGGGGGGGTTGAGGGGTGTGTGAAGGCGGGTTAAATAAAAATAAATGTCCACTTTTCGACGAGGATTTTAATAAAACCGATAACTTGGAGAACTGGGAGCGATGTATGTATTTATTGGTGTTTAAGGTCACACATTTCTGCACCATGGCTAATCATGACCACGGCAGTTTTATCGGAGTACAGGAGAGAACCACTGAGCAACGGCGAGCAACTGTCAGCTCCCCGGCATACTGGAGTGGTCTGAAAGGAAACAAACCATTCAGGAAATTATAATTGCAGCTGGTATGCATGATAACCAGACCGGGTCGGACCCTGGTTTAACATATATAGAGTTCACATGGGAATGATAAAGAGGAAAAATCCGCCTTTTGTCCGGCTTCTATCAAAACCCATATCGAAAGTCTGAGGTTTTCTTAAAAGTTATAAGTGACATTTATTTTCATGACTGAGGATTGCTTCGATGAAAAGCATGTTGGGTCGCAATCATCCTGTGTTCAATGTCAAATAAGAAAAGCCCTCTGTTTGGCCATATTTCAATAAAACCCATATGTTGAGAGCCTGTGGTGCTTTTGAAAGCCTTACTGGCTTGTGTTGTCCCGATTGGGGGCCCTTTGGAATAAAAACATGCCGGGCCAGACTCTGGCCGTACACACCCAGAGTTCAGGGGATTTGAAATAAGAAAGGACTTCTTTGATGCCCAGATTTCAATAAAACCTTTTAAGGACGAACCAAATCCAAAAATTAAAATATGGCATTTCAGGCCACGTTTGGACAAGGGGCTGGAGGTGTACGGAAACACTGATGCACAGGTAGACCATGATACTTTGCCTGACGATACACGTATCGGTGATAGCAGTCAAATATCGTTGATCGCAATACATGCAAACCGAGTTCAGCTAACGTCGCAGACTTCTTTTTGGACAGGGAAAGAGATTCTCGAAGTATTTTCGTAAAACTACAAAAAGCCCCTATTCCCGTAAAATCAAAGTGGATTGCAGCTATTCAGATGTAAATAAAGATTTGTTCGTATGTGCGTGTGACAAACTTAATATCCGAATTATCAATAGAAAATCAATATCCCGGTAATTGCGAACTGCAGTCACGCAACAGTGTTATGTTACAACGAAAAGGGCAAGTTGGGTCAGTTGAATTGAGCTCACGAAGTCTCCATGAAGAGCTTCGCATTCCAAATTCGACATATCGTCCCCTGAGTTCCAATGTGGTCTCTGTGCCAATTGACACAAAGCACACTTTGGAATTCAGGGGACGGTATGATCAAATAATTTTTGTGCACCGAAGGCACGTGGGACAGTGTGGGGCAAGCTCCTTGCGACCCTCCCCAGCTGCCTAATTTTGTGGTACATGGGCGTGGAGAAGGAGGGAAAAGTATGAGGAATTTGGAGGACGATCAGCGGTTGAAATCCTGGTTTCATTGTTTAAGGTATCTTAATTGTTAGTGAAACAGTTCAGGGTCATGTGCTGGTTTCTGGCATATGTGATCTTAAGTTGTCTTGATATTGTTCCATTGTGCCGATGGAGTTGATTTTACTGTGCCGTATTCTGTTCTCAAGTAGTCGTCTGCAAGATTGGTAAATTCATCCCAGGACATGTTCTGGAAGTCGTATGGTGGTCTGTCCTCCTCCATCTCCTCGGGTACCTAAAAGTGGATTTGATGGATGGGTGGCTGGATCACATTCCTGTCGTGGTGGGGGGGGGGGGGGGGGGGGGTGACGAGAGTGTGGACTGTGTTGGGGATGGTGAATTTATGATGATTATTATTATGATTTTGGTTCGTTCTGATTAAAAGTAGGCCGAGACGGTGATAATCCCCATTTCATCGTCTGCAATGTGTAAGGCTCTTAGTGTCATTGTGTACTACTGAACACAGCACAAGAGTACGCGGTAGAATACTTGTCTTCTGATACTATCAACTCCGTTTCTACCGGGTTCAAAAGTTAGAGTCCAATAGTTACTCGCCGCAGCTCGGTGGTTTTCTCCAGCTTCGTTCAGCGGCAAAACAAAGTCGCGTTTACATGTGTGGGTGTGTGACAAAGTTTCAAAAATCAGTATGAACTTAAGTCCCACAAGAGCAAAAATAGATGGGATGTGGAGCCAGGCCAATGTAAAATGGCAAATAAAAATTGGGAATATGTTTTATGCATTTTAGCAAACGAAAGCTAACTTCCCTTCAGAAATTCCAATTGGAGGTGGTATCATAAAAAATATGCCTAAAAATGGGTGAAGTTCGAAAAATTTTCCAACAATATAGCTGGTACGTTGTCATCTGTGGAAGTACCTGCTGGAGAACCTGACCACACACAGATTTGGGATTAAGTTGGCAGACTGGTCGGCTAGTAGATTCCATCTGCACAACATGCCCCATACCGTGTCGAGGATACCCCACACGGTGACGAGAGCGTGTCTTCCCATCTACACCTACAGCCAGTATAGGCGTATAAACTGACAGATAACCCCTCTACCAACGCATACACATACCTCACTTATTGCAGTTATAATGATTCTGGGCGAATATATACATTTTACATTGACAAATAGATAAATTTACTATAAATGAAAAAGTCGGGTCGGTTACAGGGCGGCTATTTAGCACTGTCCACGTTACATCTAGGAGAGGTGAGGGTCGTACAGAAACGAGTCGAATTCACTCAACTCTGTTGATTTGAGGTTATTTTTTTACCCAAATGAATTATATGGGTGGGAGAAGCCGCTATCGGTCTTAGGGTGGCGGCTGAAATTTTCGACAAAGAGGGCGATGCTCGCGTACAAAACACTCCTTTATCGAGGGCTAGGGGCACTGTCCTCTCTCAAAACTCATCCAACTGCGCTTTCTGATTTCAAGAAAATCATCTTCTGAAGAGAGTGCTAGTTACTAGCGTGGCTTGTCCGCACATAGTGAGATACCTGTCGACTTTATCTTCCACTTTCGTAAGAGGAAGCCCTCGCCTTCAAAGTACAGTCCGTGCACCGATGAAAAGGCCCCAGCCTGAAATACACATTTCGCGATCAAAATCGGCGAGGCTCTAATCCTCTAGGATCTCAAGTCCAGCTTGGTGGTGGTGGTGGTGGTGTGTGTGTGTGTGTGTATGGGGGGGGGGGGGGGGGGGGCACTTCTCGAACGACATTCCAATAATTACTCTTCATGTTTTGTTGCTACCTCATTCTTGACGCGGTCCCTTCGCCTGCTATGGTAGGATCTCAGTTGAACATATCCAGAGTTAAACCTTTACCCGACACCAAAAGCAGACATCGCATGCAAGCAAACTAATTGAATAATTATTTTTTTTTTATTTTTTGCATGAAAAACATAGCTTATGACCCATTTTTGGAATGAATAAGCTTAATGAGCTCGTTCCAAAGAGGAGTCGTTAGTTATGTTTTTAAAGCAAAAATGTAAAAATAATGAAAATTGAATGGTGAATATTGCTGGCTTGTTTTTGGCGTTACACTGGGTCAGGGGTTAACATAGGGATGTTAAATAAAAAAAAAAATCCGATTTTAGGATCATACTTCAATAAAATCTATATCTTGAGAGCCTGGAGTGACTGTAATAAATACTCCGATTTCGATCCCAGGATCATTAAACAAACCCACGTAACTGAGTGTGAGGGGGTATCAAATGCAACTTATAGCTCGTGTACTCATTCATAATTTGGACGGTTCTTCACAAGAAAACATGGAAGATCAGGCGTACTTGAAGTTCACAAGGGGTTGGCAAATTGTAGCCAAGTAGGCCTTAGAAGTTACATTTGCTTTCCAATCCATATCTTGAGTCTCTGCATTATTCTCAAGCCCAACTGTGATGATTATATCGTCTGCATACTGTATACTGTGTTTCATTTTGTGATTTGCTTCAAGAGGTGTTAATTTCAATAACTTCGACTTTTACTATTACTATGGGAGTCATTTAGGCAACGTAATATATATGTGTCGCTTTTCCACATGAAAGTTATTCAGAAACGTTTTGCATTTATCAATATTAATGTAAGAGATTTAAAGTACAGGGGCGTCGTAACGAATTTCAAAGTGTGTGTGTGTTTGGGGGTGGGTGGGGGGGGGGGGGGGGTGGTTAGGGCGATCGATGGTTGTCGGTATGACGGGCCGACCATGGTTCAGACCGCGGTATAAAAATTTTAAATTCCAGGGTCCCAAAACCCCCATCTCCATGCATCTGAGCGGATATTTTGAAATTTTTCAGGACACGTATTTGAAAGATTTCACACTTTCAGAGCCGTTAAAAAATTGTCAAGATGTTCATACCCAAGCCACTGCTTAACCAGCTGTATGATAGTCACAGTTTGTGACAAACATTAAACACGCTAACCTTACACTAGTACGAGAGAAACGTGGCTGACGAAAATATGGGAAGGCTCTAGATCCGTCCCTTGTTTCACCAGTCATTGGTTCTGTTAAAATGTATGCATGGCCTGGCCCCAGCCAACCCCCCCCCCCCTTCCCCGGTTCCGCCGCCCCTGAACAATAACTTCTTTTTGCACAATGCGAAGTGGATCAGAATCTTGAATAACTGTTACAGTGTTATGATTGAGGTTTGGCTGGGAATTACAACTCGCTTATACGTCCTTTATTGTAACTCGAGCACAGCATGACAGGAACACTTTCCATGGACTTATGGTAGACCCGAGGTAAAGACGAATGAACGATATAAATGATTTATTCAACATGACTGGAGTATCTGCCCCAGTTAAAGAAGAAACATTTATATCCTCCAGTGTCGCCCAAACAACGGTAAACAATTCAAACTCAACATCATGGCAAATGAGAAAGCTCAATTAACAGGCACAGATTATTTATTCAAAGGGGGAGGGGGAGGGGGCGGTGGCGTTGCGGTAACCGGTTCCCGTCAGATCACCGAAGTGAAGCAACGTGAAGCCACGTAACCCCGATTGTCCACATGGGGGCACGATAACGCCGTGTACTAAGGCGCACTGCACGTCGATGGTGCGCATGTCTTCAACCAATCTAACCCTGCATGTGCCGCAGTGCGGAGTTACGATGTTGGGAAGCTGGCACTTGCTCGTCGTTGCTGGGTGGTTCTCTCCGTGTACTCCGGATTCCTCCATCCGTAAAACTGTCACGGTCATAATTAGCCAATGTGCATAAGTATGTGACCTTAAACACCAATAAATAAATAAATAAATAAATATTTATTCAAAGCGCCATAATCATTTACAAACTGAGAACAACAATACGCGATTTACTGGCAAATCGTCTGCTCTGCTTAATAATACAATGACGCTCTCTGATTGAGTCACAGGGATTAGGTTAAACATATTTTTATTTGCCAAACAAATAAGTTGCAAATTGGGATAGGAGGACAAGTGCTTTCCATTTAGTGTACCCTCTGCTCCCTTAACATGATACAAAAAATCAATACAATGGCGAAACAAACAAATGAGAGAAATGTAAAAAAAACATGTGCAAGAAAATATAACTTCGCAATAAAAAATAGCGAGAGAGAGTGAGAGAGAAAAACAAAGTGATTGATTAATTGATTGATGTCCTTTCTGCACCTTGAGTCTGTCTCTGTGAATTTGATTTTCCATGCCGAGGGTCGACCAGGCGCTGCACTGACACTGCACTCACAGGGATTAATTACAATATAGGTGTTTCAATCACCTGGTTTTCAGTTTACAACAATAGATAGAACATTCGAGTCAAGTTTGATCAAACTGAAGGATCATGGCAACGTTTCGATGATAATCCCCATTCATCGTCTGCAATGTGTCCATAGACAATGCTCTTGGTGTCACTGTGTACCACTGAACACAGCACAACAGTACAGCACGCGATAGAATACTTGTCTTCTGACACTATCAACACCGTTTCTACTGGGTTCAAAAGTTAGAGTCTCATAGTTACTCGCCGAAGCTCGGTGGTTTTCTTCGTTCACCGGCAAAACAAAGTCGCGTTTACATGTGTGTATGAGTGACACAGTTTCAAAAATCAATATGAACTTATGATCCACTAGAGCAAAAATAGATGGGATGTGGTGGAAGGCCAATGTGAAAGGGCAAATAAAAATTGGAAATATGTTTTATGCATTTTAGCAAACGTAAGCCAACTTCCCTTCAGCAATTCCAACTGGAAGTGGTATCATGAAAAATATGCCTAAAATGGGTGATGTTCGAAACATTTTCCCACAATATAGCTGGTAAGTAGTTATCTGTGGAAGTACCTGCTGGAGAACCTGACCACACTCAGATTTGTGATTAAGTTGGCAGAACTGGTCCAGTGGATTCCATCTGACCAACGTGCCCCATACTGCACCAGGATCCTCCAGTCAGTGAAGAGAGCGTCCCCTTCAGTCTTCACCTACAGTCACTATAGGTTTGTGAACCGATAGATAACCACTCGACCCAGGCACATACACAATCACTCAAACATTTTTTTCCTTGTTGATCTTGAGATTATGAGACGAACTTATTGTGTAGTTAATATTAGACGAAGCTTTATATTTTACAATAAATTTATTATAAATGAAGAAGCCTGGTCGGTTATAGGGTAGTTATTTAGCAGAGTTCAAGCTACAGCAAGAAGGCGGAAAGAGGGGTTACGACACAATTGGGTCATATTCTCTCAACCCTGTTGATTAGGGTTAATTTTTAACTCTACTGATTTTAGAATACTGTTTTACAATGAGCTGTGAGCTTTTTCCAAACGGAGCCCCGCTCTTCAAGGCACCGTCGGACTTTCCACTATCTGTCGAATGGGAGTCACGTCTAAACCGTTCCGATCTGCTTTTGACGAGAGGGTCCTCTCTCGTAAAGCGTGGTTTGTTTTGTGTGTGTTTGTGTGGGGTGGGGTGGGGTATTTGCGTGCAGTGAACCGTCCGTCTTTGGTCAGATGGGGACCTAGTTACCACTACGTCGTCCTCGTGTTGTAATGGAAGTCCTCGTTCTGCAATCTTCTGTGCGCTTCCAACCGAGAGGGTCCGTGCCCGAAATGCACTGTCCATATATTTGCGAGGGACGGGGCACGGGTGTGGGTGCTTATCCGAGTAAATCCAGCTACTCTTTTGGTGAGATGCCTCGACTGCAATGGTTAGGAAAGTGCGGATGAGCCTTCTTTCTGGAAAAGGGGACGTGTATTTCACGACGAGGCCCACTCTAACTTCCCCAACCATCGCAGTACCGCGAAAAAGTAACTAATGACCCGTGTTATCATGATTCGAACATCTGGGGTTCACAAGTTGATGTCCACTAATATTAGTCCGGTCTCAGGCCTGGATTTCAATGAAAAACCTAATCTTGGTAGCTTAGATTGGAATCAAAGGTTGCTAACAACACATGCTCTTATGGTTTATGTTAGTTCGCAGGAAAGCCAGGACGGGTGGATCCCAGTTAGACACATCCGGAGTTCACATGGGGTGACAAATAAGAGAAGTCCGCTTTTCGGCCCCGCCCACGGTTGAGCACATTAAAAGTTCACGGAGGGTGGCAAATAAGAATAGTCAGCTTTTGGGCCTAGATTGCAATGAGACCCCCTTACATGGCAGCTTGTTATGGTTTCAAGGGCAATTATGACTCGTGTATCCATAATTTGTACTAGTTAACATGAATAGCAGGTCGGGTCGGACACTGGTCGAACAATTCGTAAGGTCACACGGGGGTGGCAAATTCGAAAATTCTACTTTTTAGGCGCGGATTTCAAAAAGCCCACATCTTGAGAGTCCGGGTGCTCTCAGAGTCCACTAGGGACTTATGTTATCTTGTGTTGGGCACATTTAGATGCTTGAGCACATCCGTAGTTCACAGAATAATGGGGAAAAAGGCGTGACTCTAGGCTGCGAGTACTATAAGGGGGCGGGGGGGGGGGGGGGCAAATGAAAAAAAATGAAAATTGTGCGCTTTTCAATAAAACCGTTATCTTGGAGACCCGAGAGTGATCTCAAAAGTAAATAAGTACATGCGTCATTATGATTCGCTCGCTTGGGTGAAAAAACAGTTCGGGTCAGCTCTGGTAAAACATATCTCGATTTTGCAGGGGCATAGCACATCAGAAAATCTGCTTTTTAGGCTCGGATTTCATTACACCCATATCTTGTGTGTCTGGGGTGGTCTGGAAGGTTACAAACCATTCAGAAAATTATAATTTCGGTTGGTATGCGTGATAACCAGACCGGGTCGGACACTGGTTTAACACATCTAGAATTCACAAGGGAATGGTGAAGAGGAAATTCCGCTTTTTGGCCGGATTCTATCAAACCCCATATCGAGAGTCTGGTATTTTCTTAAAAGTAACAAGTGACGTGTATTTTCATGATTGAGGATTGCTTCGATGAAAAGTATGTTGGGTCGGAATCACAGGGGATGAGAATGTCAAAAAAGATAAGCCCTCTGTTTGGCCATATTTCAATAAAACTCATATATTGAGAGCCTGTGGTGCTCTTGAAAGCCTTTCTGACTTGAGTTTTTCTGATTGAGGACCCTTTGGAAGGTCACTCCAGCCAGACTCCGGATGTACACATGCGGAGTGCAGGGGATTTAAAATAAGAAAGGACCTCTTTGATGCCCAGATTTCAATAAAACCATTTCAAGGACGGATACCAAACGAAAAATTAAAATATGGCCCTTCAGGCCATGCTTGGGCAATGGCTAGAGATGTAAGGAAACACTGCTGCGTCGGACATCACGATACTTCGCTTGACGCATCGGTGAAGCGGTCAAATATGGTTGATCGCGATATATGCAAACAGAGTTCAGCTCACCTTAAAGGCTTCTTTTTGGACAGGGAATCATATTCTCGTAATATTTTCGTAAAATCGTAATATTCCCGAATTCCGGTAAAATCGAAATGGATTCCAGCTATTCAAATTTAAACAGTCAATAGATTTGTTTTTGTTTGTATGTGCGTGTGACAAACTTAATATCCGAATTATCAAAAGAAAAGCAGTATCCGGGGAATTCGAACTGCAGTCACGCAACAGTGTTATGTTACAACGAAAAATGTAATTGGACCTGTTGAGTTAAGCTCACGAAGTCTCCAAAACTGCTTCGCATTCTAAATTCGATACATCGTCCCCTGAGTTCCAAAGTGTTCTATGTGAGTAGTATAACATGTACCCGAAGGGTCCTATTTGACGTCATGTCACGTGACCCAGTGGCGCCAGGTTTGGTTGTTGTGGTAACCCACGTGAGCGGTAATTTTGTGACGTCATCCTCATAGTAATACGTGATGTGAGTGCGCACGCGCAGCTCATGTTAGGGTGATACATGTTTCCGTCGTCCATTTTGTACACTTGAGGCCGCCATCTTGGTTTCTATGGTAGCACGTTGTTGCTATGTGACCCAAAACCTTATAATAGGACAGGGGTATGTTCGGAGGGGTATGTTCTTTTGTACAGGAGTAATTTCCCGATTCGTAGGATTACCACAAACAACCCGACAATCCCTCCAAATCACCAACAACTACTTTATTTACTACGGATTCCCCATTTTGTCGGCTTAGCACGTAGTGTTATGGTACCGAGGGGGCCCCGGGGTATTTAGCCATTTCTGGTCTGTTCTTGTCAGTTCTGACCCTATTCCGAGTAGTTTTGTGGTTTCATTCATCTAGATCATGGAATCCCATTTTTTCGGAAACATATGGCCTTCCGAACCCCTTTGTAGTCGTTTGGGGCCATGAGAAAACCCCTCAATGAAGCCTCATTTACTATCCCAGACTCATCTCGGTATTTAACAGGCATTTCCCATGGAATCCCACTTTTTGGAAAACATCTGGCCTTCCGAACCCCTTTTAGTACTTATGTGCCTACTGACACACAGAACACTTTGGAATTCAGGGGGGTCGATATGATCAAATGACTTTTGTGCGCCGAAGGTGCGCAGGGCCAGAGTAGGGAAAGCCCCGTAAGACCCCCACAGCTGTATTAGTTTGTCGTTCATGGACGTGGAAAATAAGAGACAAGTGTGAAGAATTTTGAGGACGATCAGAGGTTGAAATCCTGGTTTCGTTTTTTGTGGTATCTTCTTTGTAAGTGAAACTGTTCAGTTTGCCAGAAACCATGTACAGCCATAAAAAAAACCCCAAATATTAACCCAGGGACTCGATTTGAACAAACATGAATCTGACCCAAAGAGATGTTGTATATTAAATATGACAGGATTCTAAATGGTTAATCTGAAGAACATTTTAAAGAAACTTCCTCATATTGCACCAAGTTAAAATTTGGGCTAACGTAGGAAGCCCAAGTATGAACCCAGGGAATCGATTTCAACAAGTTAAATTGTGACCCCCCCCCCCCCCCCCACCAACCCCAGAGATGTTGTATACCAAATATGAAAGCATTCTGAATGGTGGATCTAAAGACGATTTCAAAGAAATGCGCTCTTATTACACTAATTTAATAATTCGGGCTGCTGTATTGAACTCAAACATGAACCAAGAGGCTTCGTTTTAACACACTTGTGTCTGACCCCCCTATGTATGCTGTATACCAATATATCAAAAGATTCTGAGCAGTTGCTGTGGAGAAATTTCTTTTAATATTTTTGCAACTATGTTAACTAGCATTTTTTCGCTGCCCCCACCCCCCCCCCCCCACCCCACCCCACGCACACACTACAGAACACACTGACACAACCGGTGGTAATTTGTTTTTATCTTTCAATTCGACTGGTCCTAAGATTGCTTCACACCAAATAAACACTCTCTTTCCCACGGAACACGGGAAAATAGGTTTTTTTTGCATGAATCAAGTACTTATGACTCAATGATACCACATATCAAATTTGGCTCAAATCGGACCATCGGTTCAGAAAACAGAAATTTTGGGTACGGCCAAAAATCTTTCCCCTCCCATTACGAAGGCAAATCCTGATCCTGAAATTTCGTTTAAACAATCTTGATTCTACATCTTAAAAGGAAGCTGCATGCCAAATATGATGTCATTGTACCCACTGGTAGATTTTTAAAGAACTTTGGTGGATTTTTCCCCACCCTCTCCCTATTAGGCTGGGCAAGTTGATTTGAAAAAAGAAACCCAAAATGCGCTGTCACAATAAGCAATCACCTCAAATATAACTAAAATTGGTTCAGCGGTTTACGAGGGGCAGGTGCAAACACCATGTTTACGGATGCCGGCGACAGATGACGGACGATGAGTGGTAACTATCGCTCATCCTGAAGCTAAGCTAAGAACTACGTAGACAAGAATATATTTTTTGTTTTGTATGCAGCAGCCTTAGATCCAGCGGAAAACCATCCTATCGGCTTTGTCAGGCGGGGGCGGGGGAGTCGGGGGGGGGGGGGGCGTATGGGGATGCAAATTTTAACAATGGCAACGGAAAAATGCTGAGTCATCTTGTATATTCCCTTCAGCTGATTTGAAACTTGCCTTCTTTAAAACCACTGGGCTGAATTCATTCACACATGGTCCAGACTATCTTGGGAGTATACCCTTTCTACTTCGTTCAAATTAAAACCGATTGTCTGAATTGAACTAAATTTGGCATGTAGTATAATAGGGTAAACATACTTTATTGATGCCAAAAAAAAAAAAAATGCACAGCTCCGTGGGAACCCAGAAGCTAAAAATAGAAAAAAAATGAAAGTATCAATGACACTGCAGCTCAACTTGTCAAGACAAAGTCATGTACATGTATAGTATGTGACACAGCAATGACAAACATCTAGGTAATGACCTGATAACAAAGGTACATATAAAGTATTGTAACAGTCTGTACATAAATACTGACCGTTGCCTGTAACAAATGTATAGGTAAAGTATTGTAAAGGTGGGTGACAGTCAGATGCTGAACTAGAAAAAGAAATCTTAGTCCCAGAGTGGGTCTGACTGAACCCCAAAATATTTGTTCTCATAGCAAAGTGATAACAAAGGCACCCCCAAACACACTCGTTCCTGTCCCAAGGTGAAAACAATGGTACCCAAGAAGTTTTGTGAAGATCAGTTCATAAATACAAGCTGTGACAAAAAACTGATTGGACCTAATTTTGGTACAAAATGGCCACTGGCAGCCATCTTGAATTTTGGACCGTACCCAGAAACACTCATTCTCGTCCCAAGGTGATAACAAAGGTACCCAAGAAGTTTTGTGAAGATCGGTTCATAAATACAGTCTCTGCCCTGAGCCATATTGACATGTGTGCTTACATTATGTAAGTAGCACTGAATAAATCAAAGTTCATCTAATTTGCATAATTTCTGCATGAAAAAAAAACCCTTACAATATGTGATGTATTCCATGTTACTAAACATTCATACAAAAATTTATTCAAATCAGAACTTTCATACAGAAGTTCTGTACAAAAGACTGATTGCACTAATTTTGGTACAAAATGGCTGCTGGTGGCCATCTTGAATTTCGGACCACACCCAAAAACACTCGCTCTCATCCCACGGTGATAACAAAGGTACCCAAGAAGTTTCGTAAAGATTGGTTCATAAATATGGCCTCTAATCTGAGCTGTAAAGAAGTTGTGTACAAAAAACTGATTAGACCTAATTTCGGTACAAAATGGGCACTGGCAGCCATCTTGAATTTTAGACCGCACCCAGAAACACTCGTTCTCATCCCAAGGTGATAACAATGGTACTCGTGAAGATCAGTTCATAAATACAGACTCTAGTCTGAGCCATATTGACATGTGTACTTACTGTGTGTAAGTCGCACTGAAAAAATCAAAGTTCATCTAATTTGCATAATTTCTGCACGAGAAAAAAACCCGTATTATATGTGATGTATCCCATGGTAATAAACATTCACACAAAAAATTATTCAAATCAGCTCTTTCATATGGAAGTTCTGTGCAAAAATCTGATTGCACCTAATTTTGTACAAAATGGCAGCCATCGGCCATCTTGAATTTCGGACCGGACCCCAAAACACTCGTTCTCGTCCCACGGTGATACCAAAGGTACCCAAGAAGTTTCGTAAAGATCGGTTCATAAATACGGCCTCTAGCCCGAGCCGTATTGGCATTTGCACTTAAGGTGCTGAAAGTAACACCAAAAAACATCAAAATTAGTCTAATTTGCACAATTTACGCACGAGAAAAAACCCCGCATTATATGTGATGTATCCCATGGTACTAAACATTCATACAAAAAATTATTCAAATCAGAGCTTTCATATGGAAGTTCTGTACAAAAAACAGATGTCTGCATCGTCGGTACAAAATGGCGGCTGGCAGCCATCTTAAATTTCGGACCGCACCCAAAAACACTCGTTCTCGTCCCACGGTCATAACAAAGGTACCCAAGAAGTTTTGTAAAGATTGGTTCATAAATACGGCCTCTAGCCCGAGCCGTATCCAATTGTTGACGTAAGGACAGACGGACAGATGGACAGACGGCCAGACGGACGACGGGCCATGACAAAAGCTCAAATTTGGCTTCGCCAAAGTTGAGCTAATGAAAGTGTCAATGACACTGTAGCTCAACTTGTCAAGACATGTAAATGTATAGTATGTGACACAGCAATGACAAACATCTAGGTAATGACCTGATAACAAAGGTACATATAAAGTATTGTAATGGTCTGTACATAAATACTGGCCGCAGCCTGTAACAAATGTATAGGTAAAGTTTTGTGAAGGTGGGTGACAGTCAGATGCTAAACTAGAAAAGAAATCTTTGAGTCCCAGAGTGGGTCTGACTGAACCCCAAAATGTTTGTTCTCATAGTACAGTGATAACAAAAGCACCCCAAAACACACTCATTCCTGTCCCAAGGTGAAAACAAAGGTACCCAAGAAATTTTCGTGAAGATCAGTTCATAAATACGAGCTGTATAGAAGTTGTAAAAAAAAACTGATTGGACCTAATTGGCAGCCATCTTGAATTTTGGACTGCACTCAGAAACACTTGTTCTCGTCCCAAGGTGATAACAAAGGTACCCAAGAAGTTTCGTGAAGATCGGTTGATAAATACAGCCTCTAGCCCAAGCCGTATTGACATGTGAACTTACAGTGTATTAGTAGCACTAAATAAATCAAAATTCATCTAATTTGCATATTTTCGGCACGAGAAAAAAACCCGTACTATATGTGATGTATTCCATGTTACTAAACATTCATACAAAAATTTATTCAAATCAGAACATCCCTACAGAAGTTCTGTACAAAAGACTGATTGCACTAATTTTGGTACAAAATGGCTGCTGGTGGCCATCTTGAATTTTGGACCAGACCGCAAAACACTCGTTCTCATCCCATGGTGATAACAAAGGTACCCAAGAAGTTTCGTAAAGATCGGTTCATAAATAGCCTGAGCCGTATAGAAGTTGTGTACAAAAAACTGATTAGACCTAATTTCGGTACAAAATGGCCACTGGCAGCCATCTTGAATTTTGGACTGCACTCAGAAACACTCCTTTTCATCCCAAGATGATAACAGAGGTACCCAAGAAGTTTCGTGAAGATCGGTTGATAAATACAGCCTCTAGCCCAAGCCGTATTGACATGTGAACTTACAGTGTATAAGTAGCACTGAAAAAATCAAAGTTCATCTAATTTGCATTGAAAAAAACTTGTATTATATGTGATGTATCCCATGGTACTAAACATTCACACAGAAAATTATTGAAATCAGCGCTTTCATATGGAAGTTCAGTGCAAAAATTTGATTGCACCTAATTTTGTACAAAATGGCTGCCATCGGCCATCTTGAATTTCAGACCGCGCCCCAAAACACTCGTTCTCGTCCATCGGTGATACCAAAGGTATCCAAGAAGTTTCGTTACGATTGGTTTATAAATACGGCCTCTAGCCCGAGCCGTATTGGCATTTGCACTTACAGTGCTGAAAGTAACACTAAATACATCAAAGTTAGTCTAATTTGCATAATTTACGTACGAGAAAAAAGCCCGTATTATATGTGATGTATCCCATGGTACTAAACATTCTAACAAAAAAATATTCAAATCAGTGCTTTCATATAGAAGTTCTGCGCAAAAACCTGATTGCACCTAAGTTTGTACAAAATGGCCGCCAGCGGCCAACTTGGATTTCGGATCGGACCCCAAAACATTTGTTCTTGTCCCACAGTCATAACAAAGGTACCCCAAGAAGTTTCGTAAAGATCGGTTCATAAATACGGCCTCTAGCCCGAGCCGTATTGGCATTTGCACTGACAGTGCTGAAAGTGAAACTGAATAAATCAAAGTTAGTCTAATTTACATAATTTAAGCACGAGAAAAAAGCCTGTATGATATGTAATGTATCTCATGGTACTAAACATTCATACAATAAATTATTCAAATCAGAGCTTTGATATGGAAGTTCTGTACAAAAAACAGATTTCTGCATCGTCGGTACAAAATGGCGGCTGGCAGCCATCTTGAATTTCGGACCACACCCCAAAACACCCGTTCTCGTCCCACAGTCATAACAAAGGTACCCAAGAAGTTTCGTAAAGATTGGTTCATAAATACAGCCTCTAGCCAGAGCCGTATCCAATTGTTGACGTACGGACAGACGGACGACGGGCCATGACAAACGCTCAAATTTGGCTTCGCCAAAGTTGAGCTAAAAATCAAAAAGACATATTTCAAAAAGAGGTCCCACTGGCCCTGAAACGCTCGCCTTGAACAGAACACGATAAAAAAAGAGTCCCTATAAACAGAGTCCAAGAATGAGTCTACATTAAGCAATCCATCTCCATAGGATACATTGTCAATCCTTGAGCCCCTTCAGGAGTGACAAAAATAGTCTGAGCAACATGCCTTTTCTTCAGTTGTTCATAATGTAAAATGCAGAGCTCCCCTACGAAGCCCCACAACCTATGTGGATTCATTATTACACACCTCAAGAGGGTACTGAATACAATTTAAAAAAAAAAAATTCAGCAAAATGGCTACTTCTGGCTTCCACAGGAAGCCCACATGTTAACCTATGGATCCGATTTGAACAAACTTGAATCTGACCCCCCTTGAGATGTTGTATACCAAATATGAAAGCATTCTGAGTAGTGGATCGGAAGAAGATTTTTAAAGAAATTCCCTCATATTGTACTATGTAAAATTTCAGGTTTCCATATGGGGCCCAAATATTAACCCAGGCACTCGTATTGAACAAACTGGAATCTGTCCCCCCCCCCCCCCCCCCTCCCCTCTTAGAGACGTTGTTTACCAAATATGAAAGCATTCCTACTGGTGGATCCGAAGAAGAAGATTTTTAAAGAAATTTCCTCATATCACACTAAGTAAACATTTGGGCTACCATAGCGAGCCGAAATATATACCTAGGGATCTGATTTGAACAAACTTGAATCTGACCCCCACCCCCCCCCCCTCCCCCAGAGATGTTGCATACCAAATATGAAAGCACAAAGTTAAAATATTAACCTGGGGACTTGGTTTGAACAATATTTTTAAAGAATATTCCCCATATTACCCTATGTACAAAATATGGGCTCCTGTATTGAGCTTCCAGGGTTTCCATGGGGATGCAGAATTTTTTTTTTTACATGGGTCAAGTACTTATGATCCAATAATACCACATACCAAATTTGGTTCAAACCAGACCATCGGGTCAGTAAATAGAAATTTTGGGTGGGGCCAAAAATCTTACCCCCTTCCATTACAAAGCCAAAAATTGCTTCACGAACTTCGTATGAACAAACTTGATTCTAAACCTCAAAAGGAAGCTCCATAGCAAATATCAAGTCATTGTACACATTGGTTCATGAGAAGAAGATTTTACAAATATTTTGGAGCGTTTTTCCCCAATCCCTCCCTATGGGGGGGGGGGGGGTGGGGGGTGGGGCTGTGCATGTTGAGTTGAAAAAAAATGCAATTCCCCTTTGGGACCATCACTCACACAAACTTTCACTTGAATTGGCCCAGTAGCTTTGGAGGAGAAGACCAAAACATGGTGTTGATGGACACCGGATGGGGAGCGATAAGATTAGCTCAGCTTGACTTTGTCAAGATGAGCTAAAAATTCTATCGGTTTTGTCATGGGATTCTGTATGGGGAGGCCCATTTTAACACTGTTAGCAATGGGAAAATTCTGAGTCATCGTCTATATCTATCACATGTTCTATCAATTAAGTGATCTTCTTCAGAACCTTTGGGTCGAATCTAAACTAATTTGGTATAAAACATCTTGGTGGATAACACTCTTTTTTTTCAAAACAGTGCTACTCACCTTGGGTTTAATGCCCCAAAAACCTATACAAGTTTTAGAATGTTCTTTTCATGAACTACCATGGAAAATGATTTAACATTTTGGTATGAAATGGCCTTTGGTGGCGAAGACTGGATTTTGTTCAAGGTCAATGTTTTGGCTCTGTGGCAGCATGCTCATTGTGGGCCCCACCTAAAAGTTCTATTTCAAGAAGAAGACTTTTAAAGAATATTCCACATATTGCCCCAAGTTAAAAATTTGGGCTCCTGTATTGAGCCCAAATATGAACCAAAGGGCTTTAGTTTAATAAACTTGTATCTGACAGCCAGCACCCCCCCCCCCCCCCCCCCCCCCCCCCATGAATGCTGTATACCACATTTCAAAAGAGTCTGACTACTGGTTCTGGAAAATTATTTTTTTTAATTTTTGCAAATATGCGGACTCTCAGCATTTTTCGATGCCCACTACATAACACCCTAACATAAACAATGACGTTTTTATTTTACCATTCAATTCTACTGGCCCTAAGGATCCTTCATACCAAATAACAGCTCTCTGTTCCGTGTGGTTTGGGAAATATGGGCATTTGAAAATATTCCTATTTTTAGCTCCTGAGGTTTCCATGGGGATGCAGGAATTTTTTTTTTTTGCACAAGTCAAGTACTTATGACTCAAGAATACCACATGCCAATTTGGGTTCAAATCCTACGATCGGTTCAGAAAAAAGAAATTTTGGGCGGAGCCAAAAATCTTAAAATATTGCTTCACAAACTTTTTTAGTACAAACCTGATTCTACACCTCAAAAGGAAACTGCGTAACAATTATCAAGTCATTCTACTCCCTGGTTCATGAGAAGATTTTAAAAATATTTTTGAGCATTCATTCAGACCCCCCCCCCACCCCACCCCCCATTGGGCATGTTGAGATGTTGAGTTAAACAAAAATGCAATGCCTCTTCAGGACCATCACTAACACAACCTTTCACTTGAATTGACCCAGTGGTTTTGGACAGAGAGCGATTAGATTAGCTCAAGTTGACTTTGTCAAGGTGAGCTAAAAATAAAGGAGTAGTCACCAAAGAACTAACTCGGCAAAAGCATGGTTAACATTGGTTGAAGAAAAGTACTGTATCAAAATGGAGTACACATCAGTACACAGCACTACTGAACCCAAACAATGGCAATCCGGATTATAAGTGCCTTGCCTAAGGACCTTTCAGCTTGAAGTCCAATGTCGTAACCATTGAGCCACCGCCCTCCCCAAGGCTGATTAGTATTTGGGATTGAAATTGAGTGAATCTATCAGTGTGTAAAGAAATAAAGTGAAATGGCAAAATTGTGACAAGAAAATGATTGAGACAGTTTTTCCGAGGGACTAAATTTAAACAAACATGAATCTAAATTCCACATGGATGCTGTACACCAAATATCAAGAGTCTAATTGTTGGTTTTAGAGGAGAAGATTTCTCAAAATTATTCCTGATATTGCACTGAGTTAAAACTCAGGATCCCATACAGATCCCAATAATGAACCCAGGGACTTCACTGAAACAAATTGAATCTGACCTCACAAAGGATCCTGATATACAAGCCTTTGACAGGTGGAGGTGAAGAAAAGTTTGATTTTATTTTTTTAACAAGAGCCCCAATTGCAAGTTGCCTTAATTGCTCACCTGCCAAAATGGTTCAAAGAAGTATTTGAGGGTCACATTGAGTTAGACATGGTTAATCAACACTACAAAGGAATGAGGTTAATTTTATGGAAAAACACTAAGGAATGCGATCCAGGATTTGAACAAACCTGAGCCTAGCATATGCCCTCCCGCCATCCCCTCACCCCACCCATAGAAAGCCCAAATATGGAGCCAGGGACTGAAATTTAACAAACTTGAATCCCCCACCCCCTCCCATACATGATGCATGCCAAATATCAAAAGATTCTGATTGGTGGATTGGAAGAAGATTTTTAAAGAACATTCCTCATATTGCACTAATCTGAACATTTGGGCTCCCTAAGAGAGCTCGAACATGGACCCAGGGATCTGATTTCAACAAACATGTGTATGAATCTTCCAAAGATGTTATATGTGAAATATGAAAGCCTTTTGGAGCAGTGGTTTGGGAGAAGATTGTTTAATGTTTTTCCCATAACTCACAGGAGTCAAAAAATGATGACTCAAAATTTTTTCAAAGACCTGGAATAGTACCCTATGATGAAACCGATGAAAATTTTTTTTACCATTCCTTTCTGCTGTTCCAAAGGAAGCTTCACACAAAATAAAAATTCTCAGTGCCGTGTAGTTTTGGAGATATGGGCACTTTACATTTTTTTCTATTTTTAGCATCTGTGGTTCCCATGAGGGCGACGGGAATTATATTGGCATAAATTAGGTACTTATGACCCAATGAGTCCTCATATCAAATTTGGTTCAAATTGGCCTCTCAGTTCGTAAAACAGAAATTTTGGTATAACTTGGGCTCCCACAGGAAGCCCAAATGTGAACCCAGGGACTTGGCTTTGATAAACTTATATCTCACCTCCCTAAGGATGCTGTATACCAAATATCAAAAGATTCTGACTGGTGGATATTAAGAATAATATTTTTGAAGAATATTCCTCATATTGAACTAAGTTATAATTTGAGCTCCCACAGGGAGTCCAAATATGAACCCAGGGACTTGGCTTGAACAAACTTGAATCTCACCCCCTAAGGATGCTGCATAACAAATATCAAAACATTCCGACTGCTGGATTTGAAGGAGGTCTTAAAAGAAAATTCCTCATTTTAAATTAAGTTACAATTTGGGCTCCCACTGTGAGGCCAAATATGAACCCAGGGACTTGGCTTGAACAAACTTGAATCTCACCCCCCTAAGGATACTGCATAACAAATATCAAAACATTCCGACTGCTGGATCTGAAGGAGGTCTTAAAAGAAAATTCCTCATTTTAAATTAAGTTACAATTTGGGCTCCCACTGTGAGGCCAAATATGAACCCAGGGACTTGGCTTGAACAAACTTGAATCTCACCTCCCTAAGGATTCTGCGTAACAAATATCAAAAGAGTTTGATTGGATGATCTGAGGAAGAAAATTTTTAATGAATATTTCTCATATTGCACTACTTTGAAAATTTTGGCTCCCATAGAGAGCCCAAATATGGACCCAGGAAATTGATTTCAACAAATATGTGAATCAATCTTCCAAAGATGTTATATGTGAAATATGAAAGCTTTTGGAGTTGTGGTTTGGGAGAAGAAGGTTCTTTAATGTTTTCCCTATTATCCAGCATGTTAAAAAATGCTGACTCAGTTCTGAAAAAGTACCCTAAGATCAAACTGATAGCAATTTTTTTTTGACCATTCCATCCTGTTGGTCCTAAGGAAGCTTCACACCAAATAAAAATTCTCAGTGCTGTGTGATTTTGGAGATATGGGCATTTTAATTTTTTTCTATTTTTAGCTCCCGCAGTTCCCATCCGGGCAATGGGAAATATTTTTTTTGCATAAATTAATTACATATGACCCAATAAGCCCAAATATCAAATTTGGTTCAAATCAGCCCCTCAGTTTGTAAAATAGAAATTTTGGGTGGGGCAAATACAGCCCCTCGAACTTCACTTAACAAATCTTGAGAGTACACCTCAAAAGGAAGCTGCACACCAAATATCAAGACTCGGCTACTGCTGGTTCGTGAGAAGAAGATTTTTAAAGATTTAGGCACACGTTTTGGGCCTACCGAGGGGCAGGGCAACTTGATTCGAACAAACATGAATTGACATATGATAGGGAACATGCACATCAGATTTGGTTAGATTTGATCAAGTAGTTTGTGAGAAGTCGATAATGTGAAGTGGACGACAACGGACGGCGCCGATGGACAAAAAGAGATTAGTAAAGCTCCCCTTTAGCTTTGCTCAGGTGAGCTAAAAATTATCCCATATATAGCTTGAAGTTAAAATTCCCACAGGGAGAATACATATCAACTCTAGACACATGATCTGAAGTTGAATCTGCACCCTTTCCCTCCCCCACCCCCACCACCAACATACACAAACACACAAGAATGTTGCATACTAAGTACCAAAAGATTCTACAGGTGGTTCTGGTGAAGTAGAATTTTGAAGAATATTCCTAATATTGCAGGAGTCAATAAAGGGACTTGACTGGAACAAACTTGAATCTGACCCACGTATGAATGTTGTTTGTCAAAATTAGTATCAAAAGATTCTGATAGGTGGTTCTAAAAGAGAAAATTTTTAAAGAATATTCCCAATATGGATTAAATAAAAATTCAGGCTCCCATACAGAGCCCAAAATATAAACCTGCATGGGTATTTGATCTGAACAAACATGAATCTGCCCCCACTACAATTTTATAATGTTGTATACAAAACATCAGAACATTCTGACTGGTGTTTCTGGAGAAGGAGATCTTTAAGGAATATTCCATAAGTTAAACCTCAAACTCCTGTATTGAGCCAAATATAAACCTGGAGGCTTGATTTGAACAAAATATAAAAAAAAATTTCAGATATGAATCAGAAAAAGATTTTTAAAGATTATTCCTCATAGTTAAAATTCAGGCTCTCATAGGGAGCCCACACAGCAACACAGCAACTCAATCTGAACAAACTTGAATCAGGCAACTCAATTTGAACAAACCCAAATCTGACCTCTCTAAGGATGTTGTATATCACATTCCTAGAGAAGAATTTTATACAAGCTGCTCATATTGCACCAAGTTAAAACTTGGGCTCCTACTAGTAAGGGGACTTGATGTGAACAAATGTGAATTCCTGATTCTAGTGGTCGACACACCGGTATATTGTATACATGTATGTATGTGCCAGCCACTCTGTGATTAACTAAGATTGACTTCAATTCATTCCAAGAAGAACACACACCATTTACTGGGCATTTGGATGTTTGTGAAGAAAAAAATAAAAAAAATAGTTCTGGAGAGCAATTGACATATCTGAGTAGCTACAAGGAGAGTGATTTTTGTTGCGGCACTGAATTTTTCACAAAGCAAATTCTGCTGCATCTTAAATTTAACCTAAATTAAACTTAACTCATATTAAATGTATACGGATGTGTTTAATTTATTTATTTATTGGTGTTTAATGTCGCATAATTATGCACAATGGCTAATCGTGACAGTGACAGTTTTACAGGTGGAGGAAGCCGGTGTTCCCGGAGAGAACTACCGAGCATCAACAAACAACTGTCAGCTCCCCAACATTCTAACTCTGGTCAAGCTCTGCTCAAGCAGGGTTACAGCAGCTGAAGACATGTGCACCATCGACGACCAGTACGCCTTAGTACACTGCATCATCGTGCCCCCATGTAGGCAACAGGGATAAAGTGCCTTGCCCAAGGACACAATGCGCGTCGTCCCGGATGGGGATCGAACTCGGAACCTCTAGCATAGAAGTCCAACAATCTACCACAGAGCCACCGCGCTCCCAATGTGTTTAATATTACAAAACATGTACAAGAATATTTAAAAGAGGCCCCCTCCTTAAATGCTTACCTAATAAATTTGTTTAGAGAAGAATTTAAGGTCACGTTCATCATCTGCATGTTAATATTTATTTATTTTTATTTACTGGGTTTTACAACACTTTCGAAAACCATGGTCACCCCACATCGGACAGTTTATGGGTGGTGGAAGCCAGAGTACTGGAAAGAACCAGTGAAAACTGGTGAGCATCTGACATACCCCCAGCATACTAACTCCATACAAGCAGTGTTAGCATTTGTAGAAGACAAGTGCACCATTGACATGCAGTACGCCTTTGTACAAAGCGCCACCATTCCCCACTTGGGCAATAGGCATTAAGTGCCTTTTTATCCAAGGACACAACACATGGACCTTTCAGTTTGAAATCCAATGGTATACCTACTGAGCTACTGTGCTCCCATCTTATACTTAATCTAATTTAGCCATGAGTGTGGGGAAGAAGGGTGGGAGATTTTTAGCCTAAAATCACTCAAACCTCTTCAAAAAACATTTTGAAACAAAAAAAAAAAAAATCCCTTAGTGGACTCCTTTCAACTACCCACACCCCCCACCCCCCAGGGCAGAAGTTCATTTTTTTCATAAAATCTGATAAAATAACAAAAAATCCTCTTTTCAAGCAAAAAAAAAATTGCTCAAAAGAACAAAATTGTGTTGTGTACTTGGGTCCTCAAGTGGCCTGATGGTTCCCATTTAAGAAAACTTAACGTTAATGTCACATTTACATCTAAATGAAAGTTATCACCATTCATTTAACCCCCTGCACACTGATGTCAAAATATCTAAATTTCAGGCAGAAAAAAAATACCCATGATGCAACTAGAAATTTAACCAATTCAATCTCGTTTGACAGAGCTCATTGAGCTCTGTCAAACGAGATTGAATTGGTGAAATTTCTAGATGCATTCTGGGAATAAACAGCTTCCTGAAATTTTGGTATTTTGACATCAGAGTGAAGGGGGTTAAACAAACAGTAAATTTTTATTGGATTCTGTGTTAAACTCCCCTGATACCTACCAAAATCAATCAAGCCTAATACTTTGTACAAATTTTTATCCATGAGTCATAGACATACCAAATATCAAGAGATTCTGCTCCTGCCCGGTGGGTCTGAAGAAGAAGATCTTTAAAGAATAGTGCTGCTACATGCACCCGGTGCTTGTTGAATTCACTGGAAATGACTATTAATCGACTAATGATCGATTAAGGCCAGCGATTTATCGACTTCTAAAATTAATAGTCGCAGCAACCTAAATGTGAATTCGACCTCTGTAAGATCCACATTTTCAAATCATTCTGACTAGACTAGCGGTTCCAAAGTACCAGAGGCTCAAGCAAGCCTAAAACGCTCACCTGGCTCAAGTTGCCAAAAAGGATAAGTATATCATTAAGTGATCAGCAGCAAGAGCAATGTTTTGATTTGCTTTGACACAACCAGCTGGTGCTAAGAAAGCTTCTGCGCAAGCTCTGTTTTGTGAAGTATTAAAAATAATCCAACAAAATTTTTTCTTTTGTTTTCAACAACTAAGGTTCTCTCTACCCCGCCCCCCACCCCCCTCCCCCCCAAAAAAATGAAAGTGTCAATGACACTGTAGCTCAACTTGTCAAGACATGTACATGTATAGTATGTGACACAGCAATGACAAACATCTAGGTAATGACCTGATAACAAAGGTACATATAAAGTATTGTAACGGCCTGTACATAAATACTGACCGTAGCCTGTAACAAATGTATAGGTAAAGTATTGTAAAGGTGGGTGACAGTCAGATGCTAAACTGAAAAAGAAATCTTTGAGTCCCAGAGTGGGTCTGACTGAACCCCAAAATATTTGTTCTCATAGCACAGTGATAACAAAGGTACCCCAACACACACACATTCCTGTCCCAATGTGAAAACAAAGGTACCCAAGAAGTTTCGTGAAGATCATAAATACGAGCTGTATAGAAGTTGTGACAAAAAACTGATTGGACCTAATTTCGGTACAAAATGGCCACTGGCAGCCATCTTAAATTTTGGACCACACACAGAAACACTCGTTCTCATCCCAAGGTGATAACAAAGGTACCCAAGAAGTTTCGTGAAGATCGGTTGATAAATACAGCCTCTAGCCCGAGCCGTATTGACATGTGCACTTACAGTGTATAAGTAGCACTGAATAAATCAAAGTTCATCTAATTTGCATAATTTCTGCACGAGATAAAAACCTGTACTATATGTGATGTATTCCATGTTACTAAACATTCATATAAAAATTTATTCAAATCATAACTTTCATACAGAAGTTCTGTACAAAAGACTGATTGCACTAATTTTGGTACAAAATGGCTGCTGGTGGCCATCTTGAATTTCGGACCACACCCCAAAACACTCGTTCTCATTCCACGGAGATAACAAAGGTACTCAAGAAGTTTCGTAAAGATCGGTTCATAAATACGGCCTCTAGCCTGAGCCGTTTTGAAGTTGTGTACAAAAACCTGATTAGACCTAATTTCGGTACAAAATGGCCACTGGCAGCCATCTTGAATTTCGGACCGCACCCAGAAACACTCGTTCTCGTCCCAAAGTGATAACAAAGGTACCCAAGACGTTTCGTGAAGATCGGTTGATAAATACAGCCTCTAGCCCGAGCCGTATTGACATCTGTACTTACTGTGTGTAAGTAGCACTGAAAAAATCAAAGTTCCTCTAATTTGCATAATTTCTGCACGAGAAAAAAACCTGTATTATATGTGATGTATCCCATGGTACCAAACATTCACACAAAAAATTATTCAAGTCAGCACTTTCATATGGAAGTTCTGTGCAAAAATCTGATTGCACCTAATTTTGTACAAAATGGCTGCCATCGGCCATCTTGAATTTTGGACCGCACCCAAAAACGCTTGTTCTCGTCCCACGGTGATACCAAAGGTACCCAAGAAGTTTCGTAAAGATCGGTTTACAAATACGACCTCTAGCCCGAGCCGTATTGGCATTTGTACTGACAGTGCTGAAAGTAACACTAAATACATCAAAGTTAGTCTAATTTGCATAATTTACGTACGAGAAAAAAACCTGTATTATATGTGATGTATCCCATGGTACTAAACATTCATACAAAAAATTATTCAAATCAGCACTTTCATATGGAAGTTCTGTACAAAAAACAGATTTCTGCATCGTCGGTACAAGATGGCAGCTGGCGGCCAACTTGAATTTCGGATCGGACCCAAAAACACTCGTTCTCGTCCAAAGTCATAACAAAGGTACCCAAGAAGTTTCGTAAAGATCGGTTCATATATACGGCCTCTAGCCCGAGCCGTATTGAATTGTTGACGGACAGACGGACAGACGGCCAGACGGACAACTGGCCATGGCATAAGCTCAAATTTGGCTTCGCCAAAGTTGAGCTAAAAAACTGATTGGATCTAATTTCAGTACAAAATGGCCATTGGCAGCCATCTTGAAAGTGTCAATGACACTGTAGCTCAACTTGTTTAAGACATGTACATGTATAGTATGTGACACAGCAATGACAAACATCTAGGTAATGACCTGATAACAAAGTTACATGTAAAGTATTGTAATGGTCTGTACATAAATGCTGACCATAGCCTGTAACAAATATATAGGTAAAGCATTCTAAAGGTGGGGGTGACAGTTAGATGCTAAACTAGAAAAGAAATCTGAGTCCCAGAGTGGGTCTGACTGAACCCAAAAATATTTGTTCTCATAGCACTGTGATAACAAAGGCACCCCAAAACACTCGTTCTTGTCCCAAGATGATAACAAAGGTACCCAAGAAGTTTTGTGAAGATCGCTTCATAAATAGACTCTAGCCCGAGCTGTATTGACATGTGGACTTACATGTACTGCGTATAAGTAGCACTGACTAAATCAAAGTTCATCTAATTTGCATAATTTCTGCACTAGAAAAAAAACCTGTATTATATGTGATGTATTCCATGTTACTAAACATTCATACAAAAATTTATTCAAATCAGAACTTTCATGCAGAAGTTCTGTACAAATAAACAGCTGTGAAATGAGCGCATGATACGCCTGTTATTAATTACAAGAGGGAAGCATGCAATATGAGCATACATGTGTACTAAGCATTTTCAAGTTATTGTTCAACATGTGGAAAATTGCTTATATTTTGATGAATAAAGTCCCATAACTCTGGAATGACATATCGGACAGCGACACAAATCAAAAGTGGGAATCCTTCCATCAACATATACTTGCAACCAAAAAATCATGAAAATTGCTCGAAGCGTTTTCGAGTTAACATACGACGTGTGGATGGACGGACGGACAGCAATATACCATAATACAACCGTTTTTTCCAAACGGGCGTATAAAAACTGATTGCACTAACTAAAGTAGAAAATGGCTGCTGGTGGCCTCCAGCCCGAGCCGTATTGGCATTTGCAGTTACAGTGCTGAAAGTAACACTAAATAGATCAAAGTTAGTCTAATTGGCATAATTTATGCACGAGAAAAAAACCTGTATTATATGTGATGTATCCCATGGTACTAAACATTCACACAAAACATTATTCAAATCAGCGCTTTCATATGGAAGTTCTGCACAAAAATCTGATTGCACCTAATTTTGTACAAAATGGCTGCCAGCAGCCATCTTCAATATTCTTGAATTTCAGACCGGACAAAAAACCACTCATTCTCGTCCCACGGTTATAACAAAGGTACCCAAGAAGTTTTGTAAAGATCGGTTCATAAATACGGCCTCTAGCTCGAGCCGTATTGGCATTTGCACTTACAGTGCTGAAAGTAACAGTAAATAAATCAAAGTTAGTCTAATTTGCATAATTTTGCATGAGAAAAAAACCTGTATTATATGTGATGTATCCCATGGTACTAAACATTCACACAAAAAAAAATTATTCAAATCAGAGCTTTCATATGGAAGTTCTGTGCAAAAGTGTGATTGTACCTAATTTTGTACAAAATGGCTGCCAGTAGCCGTCTTGAATTTCGGACCGGACCCAAAAACACTTGTTCTCCTCCCACGGTGATAACAAAAGCACCCAAGAAGTTTCGTAAAGATCGGTTCATAAATACGGCCTCTAGCCAGAGCCGTGTTGACGCCGCAACAGGCGGGCAGATGGACGATGGGCCATGACAATACCTCACATTTAGCTTCGCCAAAGTTGAGCTAGAAAGTCTTCATAAATGAAATACTCAAGACCCAGTTATGTACCACATGACAAATTTGATTTACATCTGTCCATTGGATCTGAGAAATTTTGAGTGCAGCCCAAATTTTGACATACTGAGTTTCTTTGAAAAAAAGTGAATTTGCATCTCTAAAGTAAGTTCCAAACAAGAAATCTAAGCATTATTGCAAGCGGCTTACAAAAAGAGGATTTTAAAAGCATTTTAGGCTTATGGAGCAATAACCACGCCCCAAAGGATATAGTAATTTATTTATTTATTTTTTTTATTTTTGGGTGGGGGGGGGGGGGGGGGGGGGGGAATCAGACGAGTAACTTTCACCAGCCTGAACATGGCAGCAGCTTCATTTGAACAAAGGAGAAAAGGTTTACTCCGAGGGAGGATGGTAGGTGCCATGAATGAATGAATTTGGCCCAATGGGTTTAAAGAATAAAAAATTTCAAACTGGAGAAACAGAATTTTACTGCCCCTGTAAATTCATGTCTGTGTGAAAATGGTTCAAGCATCAAAAATAAACAAAGCAGAAAGAGAATTTTTGGTGGCTTATTTTGGGGGATAAACTATTTTTAAAGAAATCAGAAAAAAGTTTTCATTAACAGTATAACATGAAATAAAATCTCTGGAACCCACATTGAAGTCTTGAGAGGGTTAAATTAATGACATTCACGCAGGAATCGGAAAAAAAAAATTCCAAGAAAATAGAAAAAACATACAGTTAAAACTAAAAGTCCTGTCACAAACTGTGCACCTATCTAGGCTTAATTACGCATAGGAATTGTGTGCAATTGCCATATTGAGTGGAATCCAAAACATGGCAGGTTCTCCTAGTTACTCATAGCAAGGACAGGCAATGTGTCTGCAAATGGACCTCCGGGTTATCCGGAGGTCCTTTGGTTGAAACAATACTTGTGCACAGGTCATATCTACAGAATTTGATAGCCTGTCTATGGTCATAACGGGCAGATTAACATGCAGATCAGTGCAGATCAACGTGCTATTTGTGCACATTTCATTACAGGACTTCTAGTTTTAACTGTATGAGCATCGAAGAGCAACTGTCAGCACTTCAACATTTCAACTCTGTTCAAGCTCCGTGTAAGCAGGGTTACAGCAGCTGAAGACATGTGCACCATTGACGGGCAGTACGCCTTAGTACACAGCGCCATGTAGGCAACCTGGATAAAGTGCCTTGCTCAAGAACACAATGGGGGTCGTCCCAGACAAGATCGAACTCGGGACCTCTAGCAACGAAGTCCAACAGTACACCTCTGCACTCCCTTTTCACTCAATTAACCCTTTACCTAATGAATCAGCCTCATCCGTCTGCACAATATGCAAATTCAGCAGTTGAAGAAATATTAATTTTCAGAAAATTCCAACCACACTATATCATGTGACCCCTCACATTGGAACGAGCTCATCGAGCCCGTTCCAATGAGGGGTCACATGATATGGTTTGTTGAAATATTTAGAAAATTCTGAAAACACTATAATTAAAATCATTAAGTTTTTATATCATCTGCTTTGGATAACCGTCAAGGGTTAAGCTTAAACTAATATAGAGAACATGTGTGTTCGACAGGTAACAGGAGTCTCTCCTGTCTCTTGTCGACATTAAGTGATAATAGTAAACAGTCTGAAGAACTTTTAACAATTTGTACAGGGAAAAATATTACAGCAACAATGCTGACTCATCATTTTTTCAATGCCTCCTACCACACACCCCAACATTACCAAGGGCAATAGTTTTTAACCATTCCATTCTACTGGTCCTAAGGATGATCCATACCAAATATCTGTTCTTTGCTCCAAGTGGTTTGGGAAATGTGTGCTTTTGAATTTTATTTGGTTTGTAGCCCCTCACGTTCCCACGGGGCTGTGAAAATTTTTTTTTTTTGCATCAATCATTTACTTGGGACCCACTTAACTATATGCCAAATTGGATTGAAACTGGCCCATCAGTCCCTCAAATAGAAATTTTGAGCGGAACCCAAAATGGATACGCCCACACAGAGCCCAAATATTGACTTACCAACTTCCCTTGAACAAACTTTAATCTTCAACACTAAAGCATGTTCCATACCAAATCACAAGGCATTCCCTCTGGTGGATCATGAGAAGATTTTTAAAGATTTTGGGCATTAACCAGAGCCCAAAGATGGCGGCTGCTTCATTTGAACAAAACAGAAAGGGTATACTCGTTAGATGGTCTGTGCAATATGTATTTGAATTTGGCCTGATGGTTGTGAAGAAGAAGTCACTTTTGCAGAAGTTAATGGATGACGGACGACGGATGCCAGACAACGGACGCAAGATGACAAGTGATGGCGGTAGCTCCCGTTGACTTACAGTCAGGTGAGCTAAAAAGAGTTTTAAAGATTATTCCTCCTATAAGACTAAGTTAAAATTTAGTCTCCAACAGGGAGTCAAAATATTAAGGCATGGACTTGGTTTGAACAAACTTAGATCTGGCCTCCCTATAGGATGCTGTAAACCAAACATCAAAAGATTCAGCCTGGGGGATCTGAAAACTGAAAAAAATTTTTGAAGATTATTCTACAGATTGCACAACATTAAAATTTAGGCTCCTATAGAAAGCCCAATTAATAACTGATAGACTTGATTTGAACACACATCAATCTGACCCCTGTAAAAATTCTGTATGCCATATATCAAAAGATTTCAACTAAAGGCTCTGGAGACAAAGATTTTTAAAAATGATTCCTCATATTGCCATTATTATTCGAGTAAGTTAAAATTTTGGCTCCAACAGTAAGCCCAAATACTGACACAGGAACTTGGTTTGAACAAACTTAAATCTTACCTCTCAAAGGATGATGTATACTTCAAGTGCTGAATACAAGTGTTTGCCGAATAAAAGTGCTGGGTAACAATTTACACTACTGAAAAGAATAATAGTGCTGGTGCACAATAAATGTGCTGGCTTGCAAACTTAACTAATTTCACATGAGTACCAAAATATGTCGCTCCCCTGTACTGCTACTGACTTGCCAAGAAATTGCCAAACACAATTTCAGTTGGTTCGATAACCGTTCCATGACCATTGATAAAAATCTGTATTATACACTTAATTGCTAACTGCAGTAGAAATTGATATAAAATAACTTTTGCTGTCTTTTTATAGGAAAATTTAATGAAAAAAAAACCCAGCCTCAATGGTTGACTTTCTCAACACCAAGGGTGAAGCATTGTAAAATATTAATCACTTTATCAAACACAGTTTCAGAACTGGAACTTGACACTTGCTCCAGATTTACAATGTCAAATATATTTATTTCTACCAGGGACCCCCAATGAGAGAATTTTAGGTAGATGTGACTTCTCCCTCTCAGAAAACGAGGGAAAAGCAAGAGCTCTTTTGGGAGAAGTGAAATTTCTAAAGAGAAAAATTCAGAGATGAGAATTTAATATTTCAAAATTCAACAGATCTTTCAAACTCTGAAAATCAAGTTTGTGGGATCCAGTAGAGGAGCCATGAGATTCCAGCCTCCACCTTACCTCCCCCCCCAAAAAAACCCAAAGAGGAGCCATGAGATTTCCAGTCTTCACCTTACAGCTCTCCCCCCCCCCCCCCCAATCAGATTTTTTTTTTATTTCCCTGCCATCAGTACAAGTACAGTGCCCGCTGTCCTGCCCCCTGCCCCCTCCCCCCCCCCCCCCCATTTTCTACACTCTTCACAAGCATAGCCCCACAGGATTTTGGCAGAGAGAAGTAAAATTTCTAAAGAAAGAAATACTGAGAAGAGATTCAACCCCGGGAAGTGAAGCAGTGCCTGTTCAGTGTTGTACACAGGCACTGTTTTTCGGGTAAAATAGGACCCAGTCACCAACGCTTGGGAAGTGCAAATACTTTCTAAAATGGGCAAAATTGCTTATTAATGCTCACCCCTGGTCTTGGGTTGATAGTCATGTTGTGGTCATGATTAGCCATTGTGCAAAAATATGTGACCTTAAACACCAATTAATAAATACTGAGAAGAGAATTTAATTAAATATTTCAAATTTATTTGTCAATAGACATGACAAACACTGAAAATCAAGTTATTGCCCCCACAAGAACCCCGGGAAGATAGGTGTTAGGCAGTGCTTGTTTACTGTGGTTTACTGTGGTAAACGTACCGTTTTACTGGTAAAATAGAACGCAGTCACTAATGCTCTAAAATAGGCAACATGGGGCATAAACGATTAACTGACCTTGACTTTACCTCCATGCTGTGGTCACGATTAGCCATTATGCAGAAGTATGTGACCATAAACACCAATAAATAAATCAAGTTAGTGGGTGGGATCCAGTGGAAGAACAATGGGATTTCTAAGGAGCAAAGAGCCTACCCTAAAAAGTTATTTTTTTATTGGCCTCACTTGGGGAAAAAAATAAAGGTAATGGGTCACAATATCCATGACGGTTTGTATTTTTTTTCACAAATTAATAAACATGACCAAATATCAAAAGATTCTGGATAGTGGGTCTGAAGATTTTTAAAGATTATTCCTCATATTGCAAGAAACTAAAATTTGGCCGAGAACATTTTTGCAAAATTTTTGCAACTATGCTGACACAGCATTTTTTTCATTCCCCTCCTACAGTACACTATGGGGACGCGGTGACTCAGTAGGTAGAGGTGCAGGCTGCAAGCCGAGAGGTCCTCGGTTCGAATCCGACCTGTGGCAACCGCATTGTGTCCTTGGGCAAGACACTTCATCTCCATTACCCGCGTGGGGGCACGATGACGCCGTGTACTAAGGCGTACTGCACGTCGATGGTACGCATGTCTTCAACCAATCTAACCCTGCCTCCTATGCTGCAGTGCGGAGTTACGATGTTGGGGACCTGGCACCTGCTCGTCGTAGCTCGGTGGTTCTCTCCGGGTACTCCGGCTTCCTCCACCCGTAAAACTGTCACGGTCATGATTAGCCATTGTGCATAAATATGTGACCTTAAACATCAATAAACATAAACAGTACACTATGAACAGAACTGATGGCAAAGTCAATTCTACTGGTCTAAGAATGCTTCATATCAAAATAACATATCTCTGCTGTGTGCAGTTTGGGGAATGTGCATGAAAATGTTTCTATTTTTAGCTCCTGGGGTTCCCACAGGCATACAGGATATTCTTTTGTTGCATGAATCAAGTATTTTAATATGATTAAATAATACAGGCAACCCACTAAATTGGATATCCCTCAACTGGTAGACTGCTGAATTATTTTTAGTCATCAAAATTTGTTCACATATCTTTGCCTTGTTACAATAGGCACTCTCCCATAAAATGTAACAAGACAAATCCTCACAGACTTAATAATTTCACTTCAAAGGTGGTATGGAGAACATCCACTGAATATGAAGCCTTTAAGTTGTGGTACCGACACTTCAGAATAAAGCCCAAATATGCGCTACCAGCACTCTGTCAGTTAACTGAATAACCCTGTTAATTGAATATAGTTTTGTAACACCAGGCCTTCAGATTAGCCCAAGTTCACACCATTTACAGGTGTGCTCAAATTAGAGATGGTGTGAAGACAGCAAGAATGAAAGTGTCAATGACACTGTAGCTCAACTTGTCAAGACATGTACTTGTATAGTATGTGACACAACAATGACAAACATCTAGGTAATGACCGGATAACAAAGGTACATATAAAGTATTGTAACAGTCTGTACATAAATACTGACCGTAGCCTATAAAAAATGTATAGGTAAAGTATTGTAAAGGTGGGTGACAGTCAGATGCTAAATTAGAAAAGAAATCTTTGAGTCCCAGATTGGGCCTGACTGAACCCCAAAATATTTGTTCTCATAGCACAGTGATAGCAAAGGCACCCCAAAACTCACTCGTTCATGTCCCAAGGTGAAAACAAAGGTACCTAAGAAGTTTTGTGAAGATCAGTTCATAAATATGAGCTGTATAGAAGTTGTGACAAAGAACTGATTGGACCTAATTTTGGTACAAAGTGGCCACTGGCAGCCATCTTGAATTTTGGACCACACCCAGAAACACTCATTCTCATCCCAAGGTGATAATAAAGGTACCCAAGAAGTTTCGTGAAGATCGGTTGATAAATACAGCCTCTAGCCCGAGCCGTATTGACATGTGCACTTACAGTGTACAAGAAGCACTGAATAAATCAAAGTTCATCTAATTTGCATAATTTCTGCATGAGAAAAAGACCTGTACTATATGTGATGTATTCCATGTTACTAAACATTCATACAAAAATTTATTCAAATCAAAACTTTCATACAGAAGTTCTGTACAAAAGACTGACTGCACTAATTTTGGTACAAAATGGCTGCTGGTGGCCATCTTGAATTTTGGACCACACCCCAAAACACTCGTTCTCATCCCACGGTGATAACAAAGGTACCCAAGAAGTTTCGTAAAGATCGGTTCATAAATACAGCCTCTAGCCTGAGCCGTATAGAAGTTGTGTACAAAAAACTGATTAGACTTAAATTTCAGTACAAAATGGCCACTGGCTGCCATCTTGAATTTTGGACCGCACCCAGAAACACTCGTCCTCATCCCAAGGTGATAACAAAGGTACCCAAGACGTTGCGTGAAGATCGCTTCATAAATACAGACTCTTGCCCGAGCCGTATTGACATGTGTACTTACTGTGTGTAAGAAGCACTGAAAAAATCAAAGTTCATCTAATTTGCATAATTTTTGCACGAGAAAAAACCCGTATTATATGTGATGTATCCCATGGTACTAAACATTCACACACAAAAAATTATTCAAATCAGCATTTTAATAAGTTTTGCGCAAAAATCTGATTGCACCTAATTTTGTACAAAATGGCTGCCATCGGCCATCTTGAATTTCAGACCGGACCCAAAAACACTCGCTCTCGTCCCATGGTGAAAACAAAGGTACCCAAGAAGTTTCGTAAAGATCGGTTCATAAATACGGCCTCCAGCCCGAGCCGTATTGGCATTTGCACTTACAGTGCTGAAAGTAACACTAAATACATCAAAGTTTGTCTAATTTGCATAATTTGAGCACGAGAAAAAAAACTGTATGATATGTAATGTATCCCATGGTACTAAACATTCATACAAAAAATTATTCAAATAAGTGCTTTCATATGGAAGTTCTGTACAAAAAACAGCCATCTTGAATTTCGGACCGCTCCCAAAAACACTCGTTCTCGTCTCACGGTCATAACAAAGGTACCCAAGAAGTTTCATAAAGATCGGTCCATAAATACGGCCTCTAGCCCGAGCCGTATCCAATTGCTGACGTACGGACAGACAGACAGACAGACAGACAGACAGACAGACAGACGACGAGCAATGACAAAAGCTCAAATTTAGCTTTGCCAAAGTTGAACTAAAAATATATAAATTCTTCATTCCTCTTCTACATTTAAGAATAACTTCCCTCACAATATGATCATAGAAACACAAAGGAAGGCCTGACAATAAATCACAACCATATAAGACTGTTATTTCTGGTTTAATGTGCCCAAAGTAGGGCAAAATGGTGAGCCCAAAATAAATGAATTTAAAGGCCTGTTAACACAAAACCATTTACCATTCTTCCAGTACAAATTTGACCTGTTAATTGAATATAGAGTAATGATGAGTAAACTCCTATTGATAGAATAATTAAAGTATCAATGACATTGCTGCTCAATTTGTACAAGGGACTGAACTAAATAGAAAGATCCAGTAATGCCCCGTCATTCACTCACGTTTCTATACAAAAGGCATCAGATTCACACCAAAGCTACATATGAAATCTGAAAAAAATTGGGTGAGGGAAGGAGACTGTTGGGTGTACCAATAGAATTGTTGACAATTTATATGTCAAATCCAAGATGGATGGTGACGGCCATCTTTTTCAATGGAATGCAGTCAAATTTGATAACTCCCATCTTGACATCATACCTAACTTACTTATAAAATTTGAAAAAGACTGGGTGAGAGGTGTGGCCTGTAGGGTATGCTAATGGAATTGTTGACAATGTATATGCCAAATCCAAGATGGTTGCTGGTGGCCATGTTTAGCAACAAAATTCAGAGAAATTTGACAGCTCCATCTAGACATTCACCACAGCTACACATGAAATTTCGAAGAAGATTTGGTGAGGGATGTTGCCTGTAGGGTGTGCTAATGGGATTGTTGACAATTAATATGCCAAATCCAAGATGGCCACTGGCAGCCATGTTTTTCAACAAAATGCAGAAATATTTGATAGCTTCCATTTGGACATTATGCCAAAGCTACATATGATATTTGAAAAAGATCGGATGAGAGATGCAGCATGTAGGTTGTGCTAATGGAATTGTTGATAGTTTATATGCCAAATCTAACATGGCCACTGGCAGCTATGGTTTTCAACAAAATTTGAAAAAGAATCGATTGCTCCCATCTAGACATTGCCTCAAAGCCACATATGAAATTTGAAACCCATCAGGTGAGAGCTGCAGCTCATAGGGTGTGCTAAAGGAATTATGGACAGACAAACGTACCTACATACATATGGAGATACGGACAGATGACAGATCACAACCAATCCCAATAGCTCAACATTGTAAAGTTGAGCTAAAAAGATAGTAAACTGTCGAGAAATTACCCTGACTCTCCCCAGTTTTCCTTTGTTTACAGACCTATTTGGCTTCAGTACAACCAATACAGGCATTTACAGTACAGCCTACAATAAAGTGGAATAATAACTTGCTATTTGGTCAATATTTGCACCACATTCATATCTGAATATCACGATATTTTTATAGCAATAACGCGTCAGTTGGTCTTGTTATGTTGGTCATAATAACACACTAAGAGGACAAAATCCCCAAACCCTATATACATGCTATCAACAGCATGTCCCATGTGTACCTGTCCGTGTTGTAACCACCCCCCCCCCCCCCCCCCCGCCTCCACACACAACACACATTTTAATCGGCTCATCTTAACATTTAATTAGGCCATTTTGTTGCGTTCACATAGATTTTTAATTCATTTTACATGCACATCACCCCCATTCGTGGTCAATATCGTCGTTATCGAAACGTGAAAGGAAGAGTTGCCCCACCCCTTCCCTCTCCCCTTGATTTTAGAGCTTTATATTTATAAAAGTTTTACCTATAGTTAAGTAAAGATACTCTCATTTGACTCTCGTGAAGCTGGGGAGACCAGGGAAATCTAAGCTTTAATTGCATTGACATCAATTAATATATCGACTACGTCAGTTTGTTTAACATAGAAAGCTTTGCATGGCTCTAATCGTCCATATTATTATAAATATTTGCTACTCTTCTTTCCACCCAAAAAATTATGAATGATAGTTTTGGAAATCTTCCATCATGCGACTCATGCATGCATTTGTCTTACGATATTTGCCACAACACGTTGAAAATATCGCGTTAATGCTATAGAAATATTGCCAACATAAGGTGCTACTATGGCATCATTAACAAAAAAATGCCGCTCAGGATCACCGATCCAATGTCGAGTTGTGACAACAGTTCCTCGCACCAAGGCCAACACACCTATGAAGTTTCATGACTCTAGGTTGAACCACTATCAAGTTCTCATCCGGAAACCAATTGTTGCGATGTACTATGTTCAAGGTCACTGTGACCTTGACCTTTGACCTGGTGAGTCCAACATCAATAGGGTTCTTCCTCGCACCAAGGCCAACACGCCTGTAAAGTTTCATGACTCTAGGTTGAACCACTATCAAGTTATCATCCGGAAACCAATTGTTGTGATATACTATGTTCAAGGTCACTGTGACCTTGACCTTTGACCTGGTGAGTCCAAGATCAATAGGGTTCTTCCTCGCACCAAGGCCAACACACCTATGAAGTTTCATGACTCTAGGTTGAACCACTATCACGTTATCATCCAGAAACCAATTGTTGCGATATACTATGTTAAAGGTCACTGTGACCTTGACCTTTGATCTGGTGAGTCCAAGATCAATAGAGTTCTTCCTCGCACCAAGGCCAACCCACCTATGAAGTTTCATGAATGTAGGTTGAACTGCTATCAAGTTATCATCCGGAAAGGAATTGTTGCGATTTACTATGTTCAAGGTCATGTTGACCTTGACCTTTGACGTAGCGAGTCCAAAATCAATAGGGTTCTTCCCCTCACCAAGGCCAATCTACCTATGAAGTTTCATGAATGTGAGTTGAACCATTATCAAGTTATCATCCGGAAACCAATTGTTAAAGATTTACTATGTTCAAGGTCACTGTGACCTTGACCTTCGACGTAGCATGTCCAAAATCAATAGGGTTACTCCTCCCACCAAGACCAACCTACGTATGAAGTTTAATGAATGTGAGTTGAACCACTATCAAGTTATCATCCGGAAACCAATTGTTTACGCTCGCCCGCCCACCCGCCTGCCATTCACCAAACTATAAGTCGAGTTTGACTTCGTCACAACTCGACTAATAGAATAGCTCAATGGTATACTTTGTAATAGGCTGTACTGTAATCTATTATATCTTGTTTGACATTGACAGAGCTCATGGAACTCTGTCAAACATTAACACGATAGAATAAATACTACAGTAATCTGAAGAATACGGGAAGGTGATACAATCCCTGTTAATTGAAAACCATTGTTAATTAAATACCCCTGTTAAATGAATACTCCTCTTAATTGAATACTCCTGTAAGTCCTGTTAATTGAATAATTCATTTGGCAAAGTGGTAATTCAGTAAACAGGGTTCTACTGTACAGTGTACTGCATGCCAAATTTGGTTCAAATTGACTCATCTTTTCAGGAAACAGAAATTTTAAGCAGGGCCAACAAAATTTTCCCCTCCAATTTCAAAAGCAAAGACTGTTCTACAATCTTTGAACAAATTTGATTTTAGGCCTTAAAAGAAAGCATGGTACCAAATATCAAGTCACTGTACTGACTGGTTCATGAGATCTTTTTTCAAATTTGGAAGCATTTACCCCATCCCAACCCCCTCCCTATGGGACTGGGCATGCTGATTTGAACAAAAATACAAAAACAAAATGCAGTTAGCCCAGAAGTTTTGAACAAGTACAAACAACATGTTCATGGACGATGGACAGACAAAGGACAAGTGACCACTATAGCTCACCCTTAATTTCAGACAGGTGAGCTAAAAAAAATAATCCTCAGATAACAATAAGTTAACAAGGGTTTGCCTCATGGCTAACAAAATGGTAACTGTGAACTAGAAAGCATTAGTGTACATTTTCTAAATAACTTATCTGCAAAAAACTTACATGTATTTATTTATTTACTGGTGTTTAAGGTCACATATTTCTGCACAGTGGCTAATCATGACAACAGTTTTACAGGTGGAGGAAGCTGGAATACCCAAGTGAACCACCGGGCATTGGAGAGCAGATGTCACTGTCAGCTCCCTTACATACAAACTCCACACAAGCAGGGTTAGCATTGGTTGAATACATTGGTGCATCATTGACACACTGTATGTCTTAGTACACAATGCCACCATGCCCCCACATGGGCACTGGGGGGGGGGGGGGGGTGAAGTGTCTTGCACAAGGACACAACGTGGTTGCCACAGGTGGGATTCGAACTGCATGACCACTTGGCTTGCAGCCTGCACCTCTACCTGCTGAGCGACTTACATACAAGTCTGCCCAATAATTCTGATGCCGAATATCTGATGGTGCCCATTTTCAAACTCAGTCAAGACAATTTTTCTGGAAACCCATATAATAAAAAAAGAATCAAATCATTTACATTTGTTCAAGTTATGGCAATATCAAGCACAAAATTTGCAAAATTAAAGTGTCAATGACACTGTATCTCAACTTGTGTAAGACATGTACATATATTGTATGTGGCACAGCAATGACACACATCTAGGTAATGACCTGATAACAAAGGAACATGTAAAGGATTGTAAAGGTCTGTACATAAATACTGACTGTAGCCTGTAACAAATGTATAGGTAAAGTATTGTAAAGGTGGGTGACAGTTAGATGCTAAACTAGAAATCTCCACTGGGTTAATGTTGCAATCTATGGTGCACCATAAGCCAAATGTTAGCAACTGTTTTAGCCTGTGTGATTCAAACCTTTCTAAGGTTGTTGATTCAACTAATTAGTAAATATTTGTCCAGTCCTTCTTAAAATATAGGTATTTGAATTTTTTATCTGTAGCTTGATAACAAACGTAGTCCTTGAAGTTCTGAACAAAAAACTGACTACACCTAATTTTGGTATAAAATGGCCACTAACAGCCATCATGAATTTCAAACTGCACCCAAAAACACTCCTTCTCGTCGCACGCTAATAACAAAGATACCCAAGAAGTCTCGTAAAGATTGGTGCACCAATACGGCTCCAGTCCGAGCCATATAGAAGTTCTGTACAAAAAACTGATTGTACCTAATTTTGGTACAAAATAGCCACGGCAGCCATCTTGAATTTTGGACCGCATCCAAAAACAATTGTTCTCGTCCGAAGGTGATAACAAAGGTACCCAAGAAGTTTCATGAAGACCGGTTCATAAACACAGCCTCTAGCCGGAGCCATATTGACATGTGTGCTCACTGTGTATAAGTAGCACTGAATAAATCAATGTTCATCTAATTTGCATAATTTCAGCACGAGAAAAAAAAACCTGTAGTATATGTGATGTATTCCATGTTACTAACCATTCATACAAAATTTATTCAAATCAGAATTTTCATACAGAAGTTCTGTACAAAAAACTGATTGCACTAATTTTGGTGCAAAATGGCTGCCTGTGGATCTTGAATTTCGTACCGCACCCAAAAACACTCGCTCTCATCCCGCGGTGACAAACAAAGACACCCAAGAAATTTTGTAAAGATTGGTTCATAAATATGGCCTCTAGCCCAAGCCGTATTGAATTGTTGACTGGTGGACGGACATACAGCCAGACAGAGAGATGGACGACGAGCCATGGCATAACCTCAAATTTGACTAGATCAAAGTTGAGCTAAAAAATGACAAAGTCAGCCAATAATTCTGCTGCCACATATATTGGACAGAGCCCATTTTCATACTCGATCAAGAAAATGTTCCTGGAGACCAACATAACACAAATGAATTGGGTCAGTTGACTTTTGTTGAAGTTATTGCATTATCAAGCACAAAATTCGCAAATGAAAGTGTCAATGACACTGTAGCTCAACTTGTGTAAGACATGTACATGTATAGTATGTGACACAGCAATGACACACATCTAGGTAATGACCTGATAACAAAGGTACATGTATAGTATTGTAAAGGTCTGTGCATAAATACTGACAGTAGCCTGTAACAAATGTACAGGTAAAGTATTGTAAAGGTGGGTTACCTGGGGGTCCAATGGCAGAAACATAGCATGTGCACAGGATGGCAGAAACATAGCATGTGCACAGGCCATATGTACAGAATTTGATGGCCTTACTATGGTCATAACGCTTAGATTTAACGCGCAGATCGACATGCTATTTGTGCGCATTTCATAACAGGACATCCAATTTTAACTGTATACAGAGGCATTCTACCTAGTTACAATGAAATCCCTTCATAAATACGACCTGTAGACTGTGCTAAATTTTTTTCAGGTTTTGGGCTTGGGCAGCCATCAGGGTTGACCGATTGTGACCAAAAGTGGTTGTTCTCATCGAGACATGACCCCAACCCGGCATATGAAATTTTGTGACAATTGGGCAAGAACTCTGGGGTGTAGTCTGTGAAGGAAAATGTGCACAGACTAACAAACTTCCGCACACGTGATGGCAATAGCTTATCTTTACTTTGTCAAGTTAAGCTAAAAAACGGATTGCTCCTAATTTCGATATAAAATGGCCACCAGCAGGTATCTTGAATTTTGGACCACACCCCATATTGACATGTGCACTTACATGTACTGTGTATAAGTAGCACTGAATAAATTAATGCTCATCTAATTTGCATAATTTCTGCACAAGATAAAAAACCTGTATTATATGTGATGTATTACATGTTACTAACCATTCAAACAAAAATTTATTCAAATCAGAACTTTCATATAGAAGTTCAGTTCAAAAAACTGATTGCACTAATTTTGGTACAAAATGCATGCCGGTAGTCATCTTGAATTTCGGACCACACTCCAAAACACTCATTCTCATCCCACAGTGATAACAAAGGTACCCAAGACGTTTCGTTAAGATCGGTTCCCCTCAAATTGCCATGTCAGCCCATTAATTTTGCTGCCGTATATTGGACAGAGTCTGTTTTCAAAGGACCATAACTCTGTCAAAAAATACTGGACCAAGCCCACTATCAATCCCATCCTGTATCATGTGGTTATAAACCTAGGTATAAAGTTCTGTTTCATTCTGTACACTCAAACTAAAGTTATCACCCAGAAGCCAATATCAACATGTTTTCTAAGTTGGAAAAGAACCAAACATGTAACTCGGATAAAAAATATTGGACTAAGCCTACTATCAATCCCAACCTGTATTATGAAGTTATAAACCTATGTATAAAACTACATTTCATTTTGTTCAGTCAAACTAAGTTTCATTTTGTTCAGTCAAACTAAGTTATCTCCCAGAAATCATTTCTTTCGGATGGGCAACTATATGCTCCCCCAAATTTTTTTTTGGAAGCATAAAAATATCAGATCAAGCCCACAATCAATCCCACTCTGTATTATGTGGTTATAAACCTATGTATACAGTTTTTTTTTAATTCAGTCAAACTAAAGTAAACCAAATTTATTCGGGTTTAATGACACTTTCGACAGCCAGGGTCACTTCGTGTTGGAAAGTTTTACGGAAGGAGGAAGCTGGAGTACCCAGAAAGAACCACCATGCAATGTCAAGCAACTATCAGGCTCCTCAACATACTAACTCCACACAAGCAGGCTTAGCATTGGTTGAAGACATTAGTGCACTATCGACGTGTTGTATGTCTTAGTACACAATGCCACCGTGCCCCTACGTGGGCAATGGGGTGGAGAGTCTTGCCCAAAGACACAATGTGGTTGTTGCAGGTGGGATTCAAACCAAGGACCTCTCGTCAGGAACCTGCACCTCTGCCTGATCCACCACTCCCCAAGTGAACCAATATAATGTTTACTAAGTTGGAAAAGGGTCATAGCTCTGCAGAAAAATATTGGACCGAGCCCACTATCAATCCCAACCTGTATTATGTAGTTATAAACCAATGCATAAAACTTTGTTCTATTTCATTCAGTCAGACCAAATCTATCATTCAGAAACCAAGATCAACATGTCTTCTAAGTCGGAAAAGTGCCATAACTCTGTCTAAAAATATCAGACTAAGCCCACTATCAATCCCAACCTGCATTTTGTGGTTATAAACCTACATATAATATTTTGTTTAATTTTGTTCACTCAGACTAAAGTTATGATCCGGAAACCAATATCAACATGTCTAAGTTGGAAAAGGGACATAACTCTGCCACAAAATACCAGACCAAGCCCACTATCAATCGCAAACTGTATTATGTGGTTATACACTTACGTATAGAATGCTGTTTCGTTTCACTCAGTCAAACTAAAGTTATCATCCGAAAACCATTTTTTTGAGACGGAGAGACAGATGACAGTGTGGCTACTATATGCTCCCCTAAATTTTGGGGAAAAGCATTAAAATTGGGCTCCTACAGTGGTTGGGTCAGCTCAAACATCATTTCAGGGACTTGAATCTGATGATTGATCCCTTAAGGCTGCTCTATACCAATCATCAAAAGTTTCTGACTGATAAATCTGAAGAACTTAGATTTTCAATAAATATTCTTCATATTGTACTTAGTTAAAGCCAGAGTTCCTATTTGGAGTCCAAATATGACATACATAACATACAGTATGGCTGCAGTGTACTGGTCACTTTCCCCAGGTGGGTAATATTTCCACAGACACACTAATATTAGATTCCAAACACTGATTATAGGAATAATCATCAAAATTTTAATTAACTCTTTACCTGAAATGAAAATCAGAAATTTTAATAATTAAATTTCCACATATATTGTCAACAGCTCAGCTTGTGACCCCTCACTGGAATGTGCTCAACATGCTCGTCCTGACAGATGGGTTATAAGCTATGTTTTTGAGATAAAATATGAAAAAATAATAAAAATTGAATGGATGATGTTTGTGAAAACACTGGCAAGTTTTGGTCATTACTTTTGGTAAAGGGTTAATGAAGCAATGGGTACAACCCAGTGCTTCATTAATTAAAACTTTGATTATGATTTTTATTACCTGGTAAATGCATGCATGGACATCACTGACCACACATGGATTATGACCAGTTCATGATGACTGTATTGTCTTGAGCTTGGTTAAAACTTGGGCCTCCACAGTGAGCCCAAAGATTTGAACATGTGGGCAGTCAGGATGAAGTGCCTTACCCAAGAACACAATGCAGTTTGAAGTCCAATGCTGTAACCACTGAGCTACTGTGAACCCTTGTGTTCTATATAGTATTTGGGGCAGTCTTTTCCTGGTGGTAAGTTCTCCTATATATTTGGGAGACATCTCCCAGAGAATGACTTCAACAAAACTGTTTGGACTCACTTCTCTGGGGCCCAGTTTGCTGCAGCCAATCTTATTTCATTTTAATAAAATGGTAGTATGCAGTTATAGGAAGATTTATGTATAAAAAGTACATTTTTGTATTATCTTGCCCATGAGTCCCTTGTCAGTTAGTGGTTCATGTACATAGCCATAGGAATTAGTAATTGGACAATGTGAATACAGCACGACCAAGAGGTTCTATCGGGGAACTGTCCAAGTGAAGATTCATGATTAATGATGAACTAACTGAAATCCTCACTGATAATTGCATTCCAATCTATTAAAAACACAATTTGATATTTTGTCACATTAAATGCTATATGTGATGTATTTTGCTAAGAATAAAGCTATAAGTATAAATAATTATGGTTACCACATGGCATTCTCTGGTGAATAATGGGACATTGCAGAGTATTCCAACTCACAAACATGTATTTCTGATCAGTGCTGGAATGCTGTGCAATAATCAAATAAGTGTTTCTAATATCTTCTAATTCTATTTCTGGAAATACTTATTTTTTCTTTTTACCGAGTTCCTGATTTTCAATGCCCAAACCTGATGAAATTTAATAAAAAAAAGTTCTGTGTCAAAGTATACTTCATTAGTATTAGAAGTATGCTTCTCATTAGGTAGAGGTGCATGCAAAAAGGTCCTCGGTTTGAATCCCACCTGCGACAACCACATTGTGTCCTTGGGCAAGACACTTCACCCCGTTGCCCATGTTGGGGCAGAGTGGCATCGTGTGCTAAGGCATACTGCACATCGATGGTGCACTTGTCTTCATCCAATGTTAACCCTGCATGTGTGAAGTTTATATGTTGGGGAGCCTGATAGTTGCTTGCCACTGCTTTGTAGTTCCCTCTGCATACCCCCAGCTTCCTCCACCTGTATAACTGTCTGACATGTGGTGACCTTGGCTTTCGAAGGTGTAATTAAACCCCAATAAATAAATAGTAGTATTCTCATAAACATCTACATTAGTGGTTATAGCAGTAATAACACAACTTTGTCAGGCAGGGATTTACGGTTCTATTAGTAATCATCCCATGCAGAATGATTAACAGTCCTCTGTCTCATTAGCAGCCGAAGACTTCACCTCAGACTGCTCATAGTCATAAGACCTTGTGACTTCAGGCCATTAAATTGTTATTAATCATTTCTGTTGGACCTTTAAAGAAGGTAATGCCCTGGAAAATCATTATATTGTAATATTAATAGTGGATTTCAGCAGATTTTACAATGAAATCGGCCTATTTGCATGTACGATATACATGTATAGGCAGCAAATGTCTCTTGACAGTTGCTCGCCTCTCCATGGTGGTCCTCGTCATGTACTCTGGCTACCCTACCAGTAAAACTGTCTGGCATAAGGTGATCCTGGCTGTCAAAAGTGTTGTTACAACCCCAGTATGACAATAGGTAAAACTGAAGAATGGGGGAACCTGCAGTTTATTTATACATACTCAACTCCTCAGTTTTTCAGTGTTTATTTTCTTTTGTTTATTTTCATATGTACCCAAAAATAATAATGGTTTCCATTTCATCCCACAATATCATATTTATTAGTTATTTTAACTAGTTGAAGGCTAGATTATTTTTGGTGGTCGGTTCTGTTATTCAGCATTTGTTTTATTACAAATTATTGGAGAGTTTCCATGGGCCATCTCAAATAATTTTAATCAAACAATTTTTATAAACAAAATATTATTTGCGTTTGACTTAATATGAAACATAAGCAACGAAAATGTTGGTTTTTGCTACAGCACGCTTATTCTTTTTAAAACCCTCATATATAGTGGCTTCTAGCACTCAGATGATTAACACTTTCCATGCTCTAATCTTAACATACACATACTGCTAAACAAAATATCCATCTTGAAATAGACAAATATGGGGGACATCCTTAATGGTTTAGTGTCTCTATAGTGAGAATAGGGGTCAGCAATGGCTTCAGAACTGACCAAAACTGACTTGATTTCTCCCAAGTTCTAAATTTACTTTATAATACAGTATGTGGAGAGTGTATTTTCACTAAATCACTCACAGCGTGGAGATTCTGCATGGAGAGTGTGTTTTCACTAAATCACTCACAGAGTGGAGATTCTACAAATTTGTTGCAAAGCATAACAATCACAAAGTTCCAGCCAATGGACCTATAGGTTAAACTCTGAAATCCATTGGCTGAAACATTACTGGTTTCTTCTGTTTATATGTTCAAAATTTGAAAGTGATACTTTGTGTGACAACTCCACTCCATGGGTGACTTACATGTAGTTACAATCCACTCTTCACATACTGTACAAGCAGAGCCAAAAAACAGTAAGGGGGAAGTGTATACCATTGTCATGCACCCACAGAATGAGCTTAAAAAAGTGACACAAGAGAGTTAAATCACAGGGGTTCATCACCAACAATGATTTATTAATAGAATAATATTATTAGACAAGCATAACTTATAGCAGCTATTATGAATACTATAATATAACACAAGGAAAGACACAGAATTCCTACCTCGATTTTTCAAAGAGTTAAATATTTATTCTATTCATATTCATTCATTTACTTCTACACACTGTTTTGTTGAGAAAACATTTATCTCCTAGATGATACACAATACTTGATTTTATCATATTAAAATAAAAGTTGTAAACACAACATGATTTATTGTCACTTTCATTGAAAAAGTAGAAACCCTGCTTTTAGTTGTTGCCCTTCGTGACAAGTCAGCCCAGAACATTTTGTCTGCAAAGACACTTCATTCTTAATAGTCACTTGCTAAAATCTTTAAGGGACTGCAGAGCCAGGGTTGGAAGCAGACAGCGCCCCCCCCCCCCCCCCCCACCCCACACTCACAATTTGTACCACAATGTTGAAAATTGTAAACAACTGAGTTTCAACAATGATCTTATTATTATCCTGGTTCAAGGGTTCATACATTAAATGGCTTGGTATTCACTCTACTGTGGTCACCCTTAATACAAGAACTTACTTACCAAATATTCGCTGTGTCGAAGCAGTTTCGAAGCAGTTAGTACATCCAAAATCATGCAAAAGTACACAGTGTAGGCCTACTGTGTGAATTAGGCAATTTTAGGAAACTAGTGGATTAACAGCATCAGTTTGGTACATAGTTAGTTCACTGGAGCACTGGTGTTTTTCTGGATCAGACTCCCAAAATTCCAACTTACATTTCACCCCCCCCCCACCCCTTTCCAAGTTAGACCAATGCATAGCACCTCACTTTTAACTTCAACACAAAATAAAAGCCTCTACCCCCCTCCCCCCCCCCCCCCCCCAACTTACATAATTTTTCGGCTGTCTTGTTCAGATGCCACTTTAGATCACACTTTGCAGTATATTCTTCTGGAACATAGAAAAGTATTTGTTACTAGTTTATTAGTGCTAAATATTCTTTTTCTTCTCTAAAAATATTTTCACCAGTTATTTATTTTTCCATTTATTAATATGGGTTATTTATTTAAGCAAACATTAGCTAACATCAAATCATGTCTGCCAATTTTACGGATAGCCGTAGACAGCTACCCACACAAAACAACCAATCAGAGGAGAGTACATGTAAATGTAAAACACAACAATTTACTCACCTTGTAACGACAAACAAGCGGATCATAAGTTTGGCTTTTCTGGCTTGAGGGTATTTGTACTGGACACACAGGCAAATAGGATACCCTCACCTGCCTAATAACACTGCCAACACCATTATTAATTTTGAAGAAAAATCTCAGCAATCACTATTATTTGGCAGTGAGGAATACAAATGTACATGTAGGGGGGGAAATGCCATCATGATTGTTAACTTCCAATCAAATATCTTGAGTCCTGACTATCACTATCAAACATCCACCACTATTATTGGACAGGTACATGCAGGAGTAAATTGACTTCTTCAATGACAGATGCAGACTGGCAGAATATTCTTAACAGACTGGGAATCACATTATTTCAATCAGAAGTCAGTTATTCTTACCAAGTGCAACTTTCCAACTTAACTTTACTGATTACTCTCAACATTCACTAATGTGCATTTTTCTGAGCATTTTTTCAGTAGGAAAACTCTGTGGCTGAGGGATGGAAGGTGGGGATGCTCATATTTTATGTTGCAGTCAAAACCAAGAGGTTGCACATTAGTCTTACTTTGACTAGGAGGTAGGGGGCACTGAAATTCTGGAGAGTTTTTCCAGACCCCTCATACAGAAAATCAAGTAACAATTTATAACCTCCAAAGCATGTGGGGGCGCAGTGGAACTAGTACTGTGTACTAAGGTATACTCTTTGATGCTTTGTCTTCAACCAATGCTAACCCAGTTTGTACAAAGTTAGTACTTTGTGAGTCTGACAGTTGCTCACCACTACTTGGACTATCCAAAGTTTTGCTAAATGTGAATAAAAAAAACAATACAAAGTGACCTTGATTATTTTGATGCATCTGTAGGATTACCAACACTGACTTGGTGTGCGTCAGTCTTTCGATTTGGAAAATGGAAGGCCCACTGTGTACTGCTCGCAACCATCTGAGGTGAAGCATACTATATATAATTGTTGAGTACCGGAATTGGGAAAATTTTTTTCAAGAAATACATCAATGAACACTGTGCACTCCAAAGATGAACAGAAGATAATTCAAATGAAGTGTCATTGACACTGCTCAACGTGTCCAAGAACGGTCTGAACTAAATAGAAAGATCCAGTAACACCAAGTCATTCACTCAAATTTCCTCAGAAAAGGTGTCTCACCAAAGCTACATATGACATCTGATGCAGCCTGTTGGGTGTACTAATGGATTTGTTGACAATTTATATGCTAAATCTAAGATGGCTGATGGTGGCCACATCATACCAAAGTTGAATATAGAATTTGAAAAATATAGGGTGAGAGGTGTAGTGTGTAGGGTGTACTGATGGATTGTTGACAATTTATAGCAAAATCCAAGATGGCCACTGCTGAGCATGTTTTCCCACAAAATTCAGAAAAAATTATAGCTTCCATCTAGTTATCACATCAAAGCTACATACAAAATTCAAGAAAGAGTGGGTGAGAGATGCTGTTTGTAGGGTGTGCTAATGGAATCGTTGAAAATTTATATGCGAAATCCAAACTGGGTGCTGGCAGCCATATTTTTCAACAAAATTCAGAAACATTCAATAGCTTCTATCTAGATATCAAACCAAAGCTACATATGACATTTGAAAAAAGATAGGGTGCGAGATGCAGTCTGCAGGCTGTGAGAATGAAACTGTTGACAATTCATAATCCAAATCCAGGATGACTGCTTTGTGGCCCTGTTTTTCAACAAAATTTAGAAATTTCTGATATCTCCCATCTGGACATCACACCAAACCTATACATGAAAGCAGAGAAAGATCAGGTGAGAGATACAGCCTGTAGAGTGTGCTAACAGAATTGTTGACAATTTATTTGCTAAATCCAAGGTGGCCACTGGTCCCTGGCAGTCATGTTTTTCAAAGGACTTGAAAAAAATTTGATACATGTAGCTCTCATCTGGACATTGCCCCAAAGTCACATATGAAATTAAGGACCGACTGGGCAAGAGCTGCAGTCTTTAGGGTTTGCTAAAGGAATTGTGGATGGAGAGTTGAGCTAAAAAAATGTTTTTTTCGAGTAAGCCCTTCGCAGCAATAATCAAATTTATTTCAGTTCGGTATAATATCTTAAATGTGCATGAGCAAAGGGACAGTGAGAAGCATTTTTGACCTTTTAAAGTTTTGTTGAATTACATTGTTTACATACCGGTTCACCGAAAGTATTTATTATTTATTTATTTATTTATTGGTGTTTAAGGTCACATGGTTTTGCACAATGGCTAATCATGACCACAAGAAGAGTATCAACCCAAAACCAAGGATGAGCATTAATAAGCCATGTTGCCCATTTTAGAGAGGGTTTGCACCTCCCAAGCACTGATAACTGGGTCCTATTTTACCAGTAAAACAGAGCCTGTTTACCACAGTGAACAGGCACTGCTTCACTTCCTGGGGTTCCCAAGGGGATCTCCGAAAGTGAAGTTTGATTAGTTACAATGTAGTAGTCTTGGAATGCTACTACAAATCCATATTATATTACCCCTCACTGGAATGAGCTTGACAAGCTCATTACAATGAGGAGGGTTCAAATGATATGGTTTTGTTGAAGTTTATAAAAAATGTCTGTACTGCACAAATTGTATATTATTCAATGCATGCCATTGATCGTTAGGGAAGGGTTAATTGCTTGCTGGGTCGAACTGAAGTACGCTGCTGTCTACTCACAAAAATTAAAAATTGCAGGTTCGATGGTGTGCAGGAGATAACTTACCTGAAACTTGAAAGAATGGGCATTGTTAAGCCAATAATTTCCTAATATTGTCCAATAGGTCTACATTTTGGTACTCTTGCATGATTTTTCGCATACTCAATCACTTACTATTTTCAACATTGTTGTTCAAAATATGCCGGGCGTGCCCACTTCCAACCCTGGCTCCATGGTCCCGTAAAATGTTTTGAAATGACTATTTAGAATGTAGTGTCCTCATGGACAAAATGTTCAGGGCCAACTCGACTTGGAAGGGACATTCCTGTGTACTTCGGGAAAGGAATCGGAGCCTCTGGAACTGGGAAAAATTTGAGTCATGAAGGTCTAAACTAGAAAAACAAATTTTTGTATGTTTTTACAAAGTGGATACAAATGATTTTGATTGATTTTGATTGATATTTGTTGTCCTGATGTATCAGATGTCATGATGTAATGAAGGGATGAAAATTACAACAATTCATTGTTTTGATCATAAAAAATACTTAATTATCAGGCATGAACTATGCATAAAAAGTTTCAGTGGTTTAGAAAAGGAGAATAAATGCTGATTTGGTGATGGGAAAGGATCCTTTTTGGGTACTCTGTTGCTGGTACGGATTATCGCTACTTGGGGATGTGGTGATGAGATGCAACAGTTAAAAGCCAAGCTTCCAGAAATGATAAAGAGTTCTTTTCGACAACTGATCATACTTTGCAGTGTGCAAAATTTCAGAAATTACTCTAACCGACAGACCTTTTATGTTTGGGTTGGACAAGCCGAACATTCGGCTGTGTAAAGATTCTTGGGAAGCTGTTTTTTAATCATTAACAAGTATTACTATATTGCATGGGATTGAAATATATATTGCCTCTCAAGGCAAAAATCTAAAAATCTTTGAAAATACAAGAAAGGCTGATTAATTTACTTAGACCATTCAAGATGCATATTTGGTAGATTGTCGTCCATTCATGTAATCACCAATCACCATGTGAACGAAACAAGTGTTCTTGTAAAATTTTGCACACTGTTTTATTCACTGATTGTATTTTAATTTGATGAAAACATGTGTGTCATCTACAAAACAAAACTTTCCCCAAGAAAATGGTGCCCAGAATGGATGTAAATACAATAAATTCAGAACAGTTAAAAAAATTGAGGAAGGAATTCTGTGTTCTCCCTTGCATCATATTACAGTATTCATCATGAGCGATATCCAGTTATCCTAGTTTGTAACAAGCCCATGGTTAAAGTGCTACAAAAGTAAGGGAAATTTGTTTTCTTTGAAATTTCCACCACTGATATTCCATAAATGTGAATTAAATATCCACAAAATATACATCAAAACAAAGGCTGAGATGCATAGAGCACAAAATTATATGTTAATCAACTCATGGAGTTGACACAGCCAGCAATGGTTCCTGGAAGTCTGCTACTGTATATGTTCGGGAACTGATAAAAAATAATACAGTGGTGTAGCCAGGGAGGGGGGTGCCACCCCACTAAAATTATAGTGCCCCCTCCCCCTCCTCCAAATGGGAAAATTAAAGCATCAGAGGGTCCCAGATTCACGCTGAGGGTAGGTGCATTATATTTTCAAACTTTTATTTGGGGAGCCCTTTTCTGCATCTGGACCTCCACCAATAGGAAGGAGGATACCGTAGGCCTGAGGTGGGGGTAAGTATGGCCTTCTCATTGGTGGAGGTTTGCCCCCACCCACCAACTGGAGAACCATACCTACCTACTCCCCAGGCCTACAATGACCTGGAACCCGGCAACCCTCAAAAAGATTACGCCCCCACCCATTAATACATAGCCAAAATAATATTTCAGAACAACTTGTGGCCAAATATGCTTCAGTAATCATTATAATTGATATTGTATATATATTTTTTATGTTCTATACATCACACTCTCATTTTGATGCATAATGTGTGGTAATACTAAACACTGAGGGATACCGAGTATTAGGAAAATAGTAGGAATGGAATGAAAAGGGTATGAGGTGGAGTATTATGAGTTTATAAATAGATTTAAGCAGTGAGTGCATGGTTTTAATGCCATATTTGAGAATTATGAGTGCTAAAATAATAGAGCTCATAAAAAATCTTCCTCTCGGTATTTAGTAGGAAGTTTGGGTAATTAGTATTTATAGCGGCCGCACCTCGGTAAGAGATAGCATGAGTTACAGTGCTGGAAATGAACAAAATGACAGATGCAGTTTCAAGCTCTGTGAAATCAGAGACAGGAGTAAAATGCACCTGTGAAATATTAGTACATGTATTGAATTTTAAGAGAATACCATCACCAAACACCAGAAAGAAACTTTAAATTTTAAGGACCTGCTGAACTATGATAGTAACTTGTCACTGGCCACAGAGTGCAGCTTTCTCAAAGCAACATACAATTATATGTCCTCAAAGTGTAATAGAGCTCCACAATATTTGTCAATAAGTGCATTATTTTTAAATCCAGTTAAATAGAAAGCATGGGTGCCAATGGGAGCATTCACACTTGCATTCATCTCATTTCCAGAAATGGAGAGTTAGTGATGGAATTGTGGTCCTAGATGACAAGGCAAAACCCAGAGTTTTTTATGGCTGCACAGTAAATCAATAAACCAATATATACCGGTATTCAATCCAGTATTGATTGAACAGTGAATAAAATCTTGAAGTTTGAGATAACCTACATATGCTTATCGTTCATCTGGACATTAATAAAGAGGATCGATTACAGTACAGACATTGTGGACGGGTCAAAATCCAATGGGTGGGGATTTTTCCATGCAAATAATTCAGAGATGATCCAACACCTACATGTAGCGTAATTTCCACCAATGAAACGCCAGGGTAATCGTGGTGCATCATTGGTGGAAATTTTGCTAGATGATTATTTCTGAATTATATGCGTGGAAAAAATGTCAACCGGTGGATTTTGACGAGTCCACGATAGCCCTACTGGATGACAGTTTACAGATTTGGAAAGCATCTGTGGCAAGCACATGGGGCAGGGCGTCAGCTGTCTTAGAGAGTTTGAGCATTGAAGAGAAGGGTCTTCCCACAGGAACATTTTAAAACAGTGCTATCGAATATGGTGATGAGACACAACTTTTTGACAAACTGTTTGTAGTTCCAGATGAACAACTTTTCGGTTATATGTTTTTTCATTTTAGATAACCATTAACCACCAGAGGAACAATAAAATAATTCCTCTCAAATTTTATGACCTGATTGAATAGTGGTGTAATTACAAAAATATCAATTTATTGTCACTATTTATTTACCAACAATTTGATTTTCAAGATGCCTCAAGTATTTTTTTGGCCTGTAGTCTCGAATGAATATCATCCCTCTACCTAATAAATCAGCCGCATCACCAAATTGCGCAGTCGAAAAAATATTATTTTTAATAAAAATTGTGCAAAACCATATCAAGTGACCCCTCAATTAAAGCGAGTCTGTCGAGCTCATTCCAATGAGGGGGTCACATGATATGGTTTTATTGCTAAACTAATATTTAAAATAAATGAAATAAATAAATGACACTGTAGCTCAACTTGTCAAGACATGTACATGTATAGTATGTGACACAGCAATGACAAACATCTAGGTAATGACCTGATAACAAAGGTACATATAAAGTATTGTAACAGTCTGTACATAAATACTGACCGTAGCCTGTAACAAATGTATAGGTAAAGTATTGTAAAGGTGGGTGACAGTCAGATGCTAAACTAGAAAAAAATCTTTTGAGTCCCAGAGTGGGACTGACTGAACCCCAAAATATTTGTTCTCATAGCACAGTGATAACAAAGGCACCCCAAAACACACTCATTTCTGTCCCAAGGTGAAAACAAAGGGACCAGTACCCAAGAAGTTTTGTGAAGATCAGTTCATAAATACGAGCTGTATAGAAGTTGTGACAAAAAACTGATTGGACCTAATTTCGGTACAAAATGGCCACTGGCAGCCATCTTGAATTTTGGACCGCACTCAGAAACACTAGTTCTCGTCCCAAGGTGATAACAAAGGTACCCAAGAAGTTTCATAAAGATCGGTTCATAAATAAGGCCTCTAGCCTGAGGCGTATAGAAGTTGTGTACAAAAAACTGATTAGACCCAAGTTCGGTACAAAATGGCCACTGGCAGCCATCTTGAATTGTGGACCGCACTCAGAAACACTCGTTCTCGTGCCAAGGTGATAACAAAGGTACCCAAGAAATTACGTGAAGATCGGTTGATAAATACAGCATCTAGCCAGAGCCGTATTGACATGTGTACTTACTGTGTGTAAGTAGCACTGAAAAAATCAAAGTTTATCTAATTTGCATAATTTCTGCACGAGAAAAAAACCCCGCATTTTTGTGATGTATCCCATGGTACTAAACATTCACACAAAAAATTTTTCAAATCAGCACTTTCATATGGAAGTTCTGTGCAAAAATCTGATTGCACCTAATTCTGTACAAAATGGCTGCCATCGGCCATCTTGAATTTTGGACTGCACCCCAAAACACTCGTTCTCGTCCCACGGTGATACCAAAGGTACCCAAGAAGTTTCGTAAAGATCGGTTTATAAATACGGCCTCTAGCCCGAGCCGTATTGGCATTTGCACTTACAGTGCTGAAAGTAACACTAAATACATCAAAGTTAGTCTAATTTGCATAGTTTACGTACCGAGAAAAAAACCTGTATTATATGTGATTTATCCCATGGTACTAAACATTCATACAAAAAATTATTCAAATCAGCGCTTTCATATGGAAGTTCCGTGCAAAAACCTGATTTCACCTTAGTCTGTACAAAATGGCCGCCAGCAGACAACTTGAATTTCAGATTGGACCCAAAAACACTGCCAAAGTTGAGCTAAAAATTGTGATATTGTCAGCATTGGGTACAAGGTAATTCAAACTGTATCATCAAGGCATGCTGATTCATTCCAACAATGATGGCTCAAGTCCAGATTATTGGACATACAGAATGCAGATAGTGTATTATCACTAAATCACCCATAGAATGGAGATTCCACCCAAACAATAATTGCTAATTTGTTGCAATGCATCACAAGCACAAGCAAAACTCCAGCCAATGAACCTCCGGGTTAAACCTGGATGTACACCGGCTGAAACATTTTGTTTTTTTTCCATATGTACAGTATTTGAAAGTGATACTTTGGGTGATAACTCCACTCTGCCAATGATTTAATCACAAACCACTCTCCATGTACTGTATGTTCAGTTATCTGAACAGCCTTTCAATACACTGGCATACCTCAGTATTTTTATTGATACCGATACTGGTATTTAATTTTGAATATCGCGCAGCCCTAGCGTTTCTGTCAAATTTCTAAAGAAAGCCCATCGTGCACAAGAACGGCACAAATTTGACAACAATTTCAAAGGAAAAGTGAATAAATCTGTCGAAGACAACAACTCAATTTTCAATGAAATAAACTTCAAACAAAGGCCTGAATATGGGGAATATCATAAATTAAGTGAACCAATAAGTCTTGATGAGGTCATGGGTATAATTACAAAATGTCCACCGAAGACGAAGTCTCTTACAAAATATCGAAACAGTGTTCCAGCATCATCTTCAGTGGACTTGAAACAAGCTTGCTTGGATGGGACCAGCATACATATTAAATAAATAGAGAGATTAATACAGATATAAGACCCCTCTTTAAGGGCTTTAGTGTCTGTGTCTGTGTCTTTGGGGTGTATGTGCTTGTGGGGATGTGTGTAGTGTTGTCATGAGGCTAACCCCACTACCTTATACAGTGGTAGCTAGGTACTGACTGTAAAAACCGGCACGGTACTTAACATGCTATATTTACACCAAATTAATACCCTATATTCTAGTTAAACTGGAAGCAATGTAATGGACACTGTACTGCCCTGGACTAGTCCACTTGGAAACAAATGGACCACCTAGCTGTGTACCAGACTGCTATTTGTTGGACTGGGTCACAAGATATTTCAAATCCCACAGTGTCCCTGGACCCTGTACAACTTTGGCATGGTGAAACTTTTATTCATTCAGTGCATGGGTCTGATCATACATGCATATCTGATTATAACTACGATCTAAAATGTCTTGGATGTCTCCCACCTTCAACATACATGTCTGTTTCTCGACAGATGGGTAATGAGGGTGAAAACTTCAAAAACAAAAAGGGTCAACTAAAAACCCAAGGCTATATTAATGCTGTTGACCCCGAGCCAGAATGGCTAAAAAATATACTGAATATATACATATACTAAATACAACCTGCAGCTTCGGGTGTACTGATTCTTATCACAGTACACCACAAAAGACTACTAGTAATAATGGCATAAAGCCAATAATAGCAAAACAATTTAAAAGCTGGTCCAAGGACTGGATAAAAGCTGATGAGAGTACATGTACTATTTTCATCAAATATTATTGTTGTCTATGTTGTGCAGGGCTCGATTTTACTGGCTTCACAGAGCAGATTTCTAATCAATTTTTAACTAGAGCTAATCAATTTCAAAAGAAAAATCATGTCAATAATAGGAAATGCTAACCCAAATTTATCCAAGCAGGGTTACAGCGGTTGATGACATGTGCGCCATCATCGTGCAGTACGCCATAGTACACAGCATCAACGTGCCCCCATGTAGGCAACCGGGATAAAGTGCCTTGCCCAAGGACACAAAATGGACCATTCCGGACATTGATTGAACTTGGGCCCTCTAGCACACAGGCACTCGACGTATTATCAGATTTTATCAATTTTAATAACATGTATATTTATATTATCATTACCAAAAAGGTAAAGATATGACACTTCCCAGATCAAAATTTTCAACAATGTCTAAAATAGGGAATACCTCATCGATCTCACTCATTTAAACAACAAAATGTTGTGTAATTCGCAGAGCCCCTGAGAGTTTGAGCCCAAGATTGATGGAAATTTGACTTTTATTCGCATCTTTTTCACTTTTTATCGACTGAATCGAGAGAGTAGGCTATCCAAGCCGGCTGCCCCCTCTAAATCTACATGTATTTATGGTGTAATGATAGCAACTATGACCTAAGAAACTAAATGAATTTCTGATTCGGGGTATCAGATTAACTTGAGAATTTTGTAGTTCGCATGTGGATGACACAAGCCCACCCCCTCCCTCCCAACAAACTTGCAGTTAAAATATCAATAGCATGACTAGTAATGTTAATTTTAAATATCTGTATATGACAATCAGACATGTTACCATGACAACATCTTTGATGCTTTAACCATCATTTTTCGAGAGATTAAAATGTTTTTATTGAAGTTAAGTTGTTGTGTTGTATTGAGTGAAGCATAAAGACTTTTGAAATGCACGCAATTGTGTCTATAGGTAGACGACCAAGGAACCCGTAGCGTGGCACTCATTGTTCGGTTACCAAATAACAGCTGGCATGATTAGCTGACTCTCTCGATTCATATTTCAGAGATTGTTAAAAAATTTGATCTGGAGAGTGTCATACATTTACTTTTTTTAGTATTGATAATATAATATATATTGTATTAAAATTGATAAAACCTGATAATACGTCGAGTGCCTGTGCATCTAGCATAGAAGTCTAACTGTCTACCACTGAGATACTGCACTCCCTTGTGGGGAATTAAATCTTACAAGTTGAAACTTCTATTTTCTTACATAAGTAAACAATAACCAAATAATAAATTTGGGACATTAAAATATTTTGCTTTACTATACATGTAAATCAAAGTATAATTTGCTGAAAAAAAATCCATATAGGGCGACTTGCTCCAATACGATGATTTTAAATGTTGGGACGAATCGTCCTGATGTTAAAAAAACAAATTCATTTGGGACGAATTGACTCGATACTCTGAAAAAAATTGTTAGCATGAATCGCCACGGTTGTCACTTTGGGACGAAACATCCTGCCATGCTGGGTGAAAGATCCCAGGATGAACAGGGTTTGGGATGAAATGTCACGTAACCATGAGACCCACACATCTCGCAAAGAATAATTTGCTGAAAACAAAATTGCGTCCAAGGCGATTTGCACCGATACAATGATTTGAAATGTTGGGACGAATGATTGGAATCATCCTGTTAAAAAAAAAATAAATTCATTTGGGGCGAATGAACTCGATACTCTGAAAAAAATGTTGGAATGAATCGTCCTGGTTGCCACTTTGGGACGAAACATCCTGGGATGAACCGGTTTGGGGATGAAATGTCCCGTAACCATGTGACCCACCCACCCCAAGAATTTTGATACCCTAGCTTTGTTCTTGTATATGTATGTGCAGCACATTTGGCCACAAGTTGTTCTCGTGAAATATTATTAAATTATCAGTTCTGGTACGAATACGGTAGTAGACTTCCATGAACCAGTGGTGCCTAGGTCAATGAGTTGATTACACACGTGTTTCGTGTTTTATACATCTGAATCTTCATTTTGATGTACATTTTGTGTATATTTGAAATGAAGGAATATCAGAGGTGAGAATTTTCAAAATAAACACAATTTCATTAATTATATAGCCCCTTAAAATTTCGGAGTCCCTTAGCTCAACTTCTGTGCTTTGTTTGCAGTTTATATTTCAAATCGGATATTTATTGCTGCAATTTGCAAACAAGAATAGCACGTAATTTAAGTCGTAAATATCAAAGCTATTCTCCGCTGGAATTCCAGCTACGGAGTCCCCACTATTCGGGTGGTCGAAACCAGCTGTTGGAAATGTTCAGGCCAGAAAGAGCTTATTTTATGATTTCGATATTTATGGCTCCTTCTCTCTCCGACAAAAATGATCGATTATAAAAATCAGCCACCCAGACCCACTTGGCTTTCATTTCAATTGGAATATGCCGAAATTTGGTGAAACGGCATTCGGCAAGTTGTGAATGTGATTGACGGTCTTCATCAGAGACTCCTCACCAAAGAAATAATGGCGTATGTAGTTCAATATTTATTTTACAAGCACTCAAGTCATATAAAGACCCACAAATTTATTTGTGACTGAAATTATACGGTCATGCTTATTCAAGTTATTGTAAGTTTCATTCAACACGAAAGTAGGCCTACATCAACATCCGGTGCACGTTATTCACGCGAGAATTTGAGAAGCCTCCGAAACTCCGTAAAATGAAAAAGTGATCTTTGCAAACCATAACATATATGGATATTCCTAATTTCTTTAAAAAAGCGTATATGTTTGGTAATCTTGTCTGAAATTACTTCAAGTATGAATATGATGACGAAAAACCGTAGTATGACAAAACATACGCTTTAAAAATATGAATTACAGGCGCGTCAAAAATCGCCCGCAAATATATACGGTTTTCCAAGTTTGAGTTTTTTAGCATGGAATATCTCGAAAAAAGTTGTTTTAAATTAAAAACAGATTTCTTCTCGTTATTTAGCGTGCAAAACTTAACATTTCTGCATACAGGGGTTTCTGCACACATCTCTTGTTCTTTTGCGCGGAGACACTGAACATTAGGGCAACGTGAAACAGGTTGCCCAAATGTTTTAGCACGTAAAAAACCTACCTTTGGACAACTTTCGGTTGTCCAAATGTCGTTTACATGAATATATATATATATATATATATATATATATAACTTCGTCAAATTGCCGTCATGCTCCTGTTGCCACCCAAGGAAGACATGCATCGGCGATTTTATAGACGGGTTCGTGATTAGGAGCTAGGCAGCCACTTGCCAAATAATAAATCGATCTGTAAGACGTACGCGTATCACGATCAATTTTATAATTCCCATTCAACAATTAGGATCAGCGTGACGCTAAATTTTACGTTCCCATGACGCGATACACATTGGTACGGCACTTAACGTAACGGAATAAGTATTAGTCAAAAATGAAAGCCGCTTAGAAGGAAGTAAACTTCCGAGCATGACGGCAATTTGACGAAGTTATATAAAATATTTGATGAAGTGTATATATATATATATATATATATATATATATATATATATATATAACCCTCCCTGTGCGCGTATGTGTGTAAAACAATCGCTTAATATTCTGCAGATTGTGGTTAAAATCCCTGATTTGTAACTATTGGTATATTTAACCTGTATTGTCATAAATTTAGCAATTTAGATCTTGTTTGACAGAGTTCCAATGGAGATATGTCAAACCAAAAAAAATAAATTACTGAACTTATGACAATACGGGTGACAAATAACCATGGATGTCAAACTTTTAGCATTCCCTCTCTCTCTCTCTCCTCCATCTTCACAACACATACTCTCTCCATATATATGAGTGAGAGGTCGGGGGGAATAATAATCCCTTAATCCAATTACATAAATGAGGAAAATATGTCTGGGGGTGAGGTCAACATTGCATTTATCTAGCATGTAATGATAAGTTAAGCACCTCTCTCTCTCTCATATATATATATATATATATATATATATATATATATATAACTTCGTCAAATTGCCGTCATGCTCGGAAGTTTACTTCCTTCTAAGCGGCTTTCATTTTTGACTAATACTTATTCCATTACGTTAAGTGCCGTACCAATGTGTATCGCGTCATGGGAACGTAAAATTTAGCGTCACGCTGATCCTAATTGTTGAATGGGAATTATAAAATTGATCGTGATACGCGTACGTCTTACAGATCGATTTATTATTTGGCAAGTGGCTGCCTAGCTCCTAATCACGAACCCGTCTATAAAATCGCCGATGCATGTCTTCCTTGGGTGGCAACAAGTAAAGATATGTTCCGCATTACACGTTGTTCACCTTCTTTAATTGTAAATTATGGACAAACAAGACCGTATCATATCTTCCTAAGGTGGTAACGAGTGGAGATATATTCCGCGTTATCTCGCGCATTTTTTTTTTTTTTTTTTTTTTTTTGTTCTCAGCCTTACAATTAGAAACATTCAATCATTTATCTCAACCTCGCCCTGGTAACAGAGGCAGAAGCGAGTTCGCATGCAGTATTCACACATTCAGCCATTCCTTGACCCGAATTGTTTACACGCGTTGTTCTCCATATTCAAGTGTATTGCTTATAAAACCACTGTATCATATCTCCGTTGGGTGGTAAAGATATGTTCCCCGTTTCATGTTGTTCCCTGTATCCGAGTCTATTACGCGCAAAATAACCGTATCATATCTTCCTTGGGTGGCAACAAGTAAAGATATGTTCCGGGTTATTACGTAAAAAGCAAATATGAATTAGACACTATTTCTAAAACCTCGCCCTGGTAACAGAGGCAGAGGCAAGTAAGTTCGTATACCGTATTCACACATCCAACCACTCCGCGCGCCTCCATATCTCCGCCCCAGTACCCAAACCGCGTCAATCAGACATCAATACCGCTGATGGAAAATATAATTTTTTATACCCTCCTTGCGTAGTAATACCCCCCCCCCCCACCCCGCCCGATCCTTCCAGGGTGTGTAAATGTCTTGTCCCAACCTACTATTGCAGCATATATATGCCCTCCACCACTGATCTAAGTGCAGTCCCTCCTATAATGTCTACACTGACAATCGTAGGCTAGGGTTCCATACCCCCCCCCCCCCCCACACACACACACCACATACACATGATGTACGCACTGGCATGTACCAAATGATCATAATTTCGAAACATATACACGCTATGTCCAACACCAATGCGTGTTGCCACCCAAGGAAGACATGCATCGGCGATTTTATAGACGGGTTCGTGATTAGGAGCTAGGCAGCCACTTGCCAAATAATAAATCGATCTGTAAGACGTACGCGTATCACGATCAATTTTATAATTCCCATTCAACAATTAGGATCAGCGTGACGCTAAATTTTACGTTCCCATGACGCGATACACATTGGTACGGCACTTAACGTAATGGAATAATTATTAGTCAAAAATGAAAGCCGCTTAGAAGGAAGTAAACTTCCGAGCATGACGGCAATTTGACGAAGTTATATAAAATATTTGATGAAGTGTATATATATATATATATATATATTATTGTACAATACAATACTGCCCCATCATATTCTAAAGTACCTACATGTATATATTGAGAATTTGCTTTGGAAAAGATGTCTCCCCGACAGTGCTATTACTATAAAATTCGCCCCGCCCCGCCCCTCCCCGTTATTCACATCAAAACCAAAACCGTCGGAGCAATGAATGGGTTTTATAGGTACATTTATCCTTAGGGAGCGATTGGGATAGTTATTAATTTTAAATAATTCAACTTTAGTTTCAATGATCACGATTGCTATCACGCAAGGAAAAGGTTTTTCTCAAGTATCAAAGGTGTGCATTCTCGTTTCGTTATATTTGTTTTTTGTGTATAAAATGTTACACGTTGAGTTTTGAAATTTTATTGAATAAATCCATTGACTGAATTTTTTTGTTTATTGTTACTAGAGGATTATTTATTTATTTATTTATTGTTGCTTTACGCCACATCAGCAGCTAAGGCTATATCGTGGCGATGAAAGGTATGCATTTTAAAATAGATCACCATTTGCCATGAGGTAGTTAAAAACCAATCAACGAAATATGAAGTATGAGGAATAAAATTAATCAAAGAACACAGTAAGGTGAAAGTGAAATCAAGTGTTCAGAAAATGCTGCGTAAATCAACCCTGAATGAATGAGAATGTGAAATAATAAAAACAAACAATTTAAAATTTATTAAAAAGGTTGATTTCCTTCAGGAACAGCAAAACTTTATGTGAATTTGTATTATAAAATAGGTCTCGAAGAGACACAACATTAAAATACTGTCGTCTAACAAGATCAAAATCAGTACAATGTAGAAGAATGTGCTCCACTGACAACACCTGCTGGCAGGGAACACACTCTGGTCGCATATTACCCTCTAACAAAAAGGAATGTGTAAGTCGTGTGTGACCAATATGACATCGAGTCAGAATAACATAGTCTTTTCTACAAAGGTTACTGGATGGGTAGTGATCAAATATGTTTGGTCGGAAGCGATGGAGCTTGTTATTTGTCGCTCCATCCCATCCCGTCTGCCACAGAGATTTGATGTAGTTATTAATATGTGGTTTGAATTCACTAGAAGGGATGTTAAAATCAGCGAGAGGCTTGGTTAAAGCCTGTTTTGCTGCACTGTCCGCTTTGGTGTTACCAGCGATACCTACGTGTCCGGGTAACCAGCAAAACACGATATCATATTGGTCAGACATGAGAGTTGTCAACTTCTCACGAAGTTCCAAAATGAGAGGGTTCTTCAACCTGGGGTTGAGTAAAGCTAGTAAAGAGGAAAGAGAGTCGGAAAAAACAATCGACTTCCTTTCCTGAGCATTCTCGACATGTTCAAGAGCGAGTTGTAAAGCTTTAACTTCAGCTGTGAAAATAGAACTTTGATTCGGTATTCTGATTGAGGTGATATGATCACCAGTAACAGCAGCTGATGATACTTTGTCACCATCTTTTGATCCATCTGTATAGATCCTTGTATATGCACTATACTTTGACTTAATTTCAGCATACTTCTGCTTAAATTGCAGAGAATTTGTTTCAGACTTTTTGGTAGAAGCAAGATCTAAAATAACCGTCGGTTTTTTAAGATGCCAGGGAGGATTCTGTGATATACGGTTTTCTTTAATGGCATCTGGTTCAATTTTGGCAGATTCCATATGGGGCTTAATTCTAATTCCCAATGGAGGAATATGTTTCTGGTGGCGGTTAAAAAATTCGATATTTCGAGGTTCTGCAACACAGGTATAAGCAGGATTTGATGGATTAGAATGAAGTTTAGAGACATATTGAAGGGAGAGTTTAATTCTGCGCTTCTCAAGAGAAGGCTCCTCCGCCTCAACAAGCATTGATTCTATTGGTGAAGTTCTAAATGCACCCAAGCTAATTCGAATACCACTATTATGAATTGCATCAAGTGGTTTCAGGTATGATTTTCTTGCAGAACCATAAACCACGCAGCCATAATCTAATTTAGATCTGACAAGTGCTCTATACAGATGGATCAATGTTTTTTGGTCAGCACCCCAATCAGTGCTACCAACTACCTTCAAGAGGTTCAGTGCCCTTTTACATTTTATCTTTAGTTGTTTTATGTGAGAAGTGAAATACAGTTTGTTGTCAAACAACAAACCCAAGAATTTCACTTCCTTAACAACATTAATACGACTCCCGTCTATTTTCAATTCCGGATCAAGGTGGTGCTTACGGAGCTTACAGAAATGAATACAATTAGTTTTCGTCTTAGAGAATTTGAAGCCGTTTTCTGTAGCCCATTTCTGGATTCTATTCAAACACAGCTGAGATTTGTGCTCTATAGCATTCATTTTTTTGCTGCTATAGCAGATTAAAAAGTCATCTACATACAATGACGAGTCAACCATATTCTCAATTGCATCAATAATACTATTGATTTTCACCGAGAAGAGGGTAACAGATAAAATACTACCCTGAGGAACCCCCAATTCCTGCTCGTGGGGATCTGATAACGTTGACCCCACACGAACCTGAAATTGGCGGTCCTTTAAAAAGTTTTCAATAAAAAGGGGCATACGCCCTCTCAACCCCATGTTAAAAAGATCTTTTAAAATCCCATACGTCCACGTTGTATCATATGCCTTTTCCAAATCAAAGAAGATGGCGACCACATGTTCTTTTCTGGCAAAGGCATTTCTAATAAACGTTTCCAGTCTGACCAAATGATCTACAGTACTTCTCTGCTTTCTGAAACCACATTGAACATCCGCAAGCAGATTGTTCGATTCCAGAAACCAGACAAGTCGGTCATTGATCATCCTCTCCATGGTTTTACACAGACAACTGGTTAAGGCAATAGGCCTGTAATTGCTTGGGTTGCTGTGATCTTTATCAGGCTTAGGAATAGGAATTATTGTTGCTTTACGCCAGGATGGTGGAAACTGGCCAGTCACCCAAATGCTATTAAAAATTGATAATAAAAGTTGTAGTGATGTTTGTGGTAGATGCTTTAAAAGTTTGTAGTGAATTTCATCGGGACCAGTAGCAGTATCCCTTGCTCTATGCAAAGAGTTACGTAACTCTTCCATAGAGAAAGGTTCATTGTAATCCTCAAGATTGTTGGAGGTAAATTTGATCTTTTGTTTTTCTTGCTGTTTTTTAATTTTGATAAATTCTGGATTACAATTTACAGACGACGAATGTTTCGAAAATGTGGAAGCCAATTTGTTTGAAATTTCTTTTTTAGATGTAAGTAATGAGTTGTTATCTTCCAGGTGTTGTACAGTTGATTTTGTTTCATTTCCTTTAATTTTTCTTATCATTTTCCAAATTTTGTTGATAGGAGTGTTTTGGTTAAGTTTGGAAACATAAGTTTCCCAAGAAGTTTTCTTTTTTTGTTTTATAAGTCGTCTTGTTTTTGCCCGATTGATACGTAGTTTATCTAAATTATGTGTGGTTGGTGACTTGTTAAATTCCCGTTCAGTTTTCTTGCGCACCTTTATAGCCTGTTTACATTCATTATCAAACCATGGTTTAGTGAAACGTTTTGGATTTGCCGAGGTCTTAGGTATGACTGTGTTTGCAATGTCAAGTAACTCATTTGTAAAATGTTCTATTTGATCAGCACTATCCTGAAATTTCTCCCGTGTGAGTCGTTCAGAACAAAGCGATGAGAAAGTGTCCCAATCAGCCTTTTTAAAGTTCCACTGGGGCACCCTCTCATCGTCTGCCGGAACTACACTCTCCAACACAATTGGAAAGTGGTCACTCCCGTACAAGTCATCTTCTACCTTCCAAGAAAAATCGAGCAAGTTAGAAGGGCAAGCAATTGTAAGATCAATTGATGTATACGAACCAGATGCGGGGTGTAGGTAAGTGTCTGAACCATCATTAAACAAACACAAGTCGTATTTTAAAATAAATTCTTCCACAGTTTTACCTTTTACGTCTTCCTGACTGCAGGAATTACCCCAAGTGGGACTATGTGTATTAAAATCACCCAACAAAATGTATGGAGTTGGGAGTTGATGGACCAGCATCTCGAGAACATTCAGTGGTAGGGTCTTACTTGGTGAAACATAAATCGAACATAGTGTAATTGTTTTGTCTAATGTTAGGCGTACCGCCACAGCCTGTAAATTTGTATTCAAAGGTACAGATCTGTGAATGATATCGTCTCTAACTAAAACAGATGTTCCACGGACGTGAAGGTCATTATCATCTGCCCAGGCATTATACGAAGTATAATGCTTAAAAGCTGAATGATCCTGCGAGTCAGGTTTCTTTAAAAGAGTTTCCTGCAGACAAAAAGCGGAAGGTTTATACTTTTGGCTTAGAAGACCCAGTTCATTAAAATTGGCTCGAAAACCTCGGCAATTCCACTGTATTATATTATTGTTGTGTGTTTTATCCATATTTGGTTGGAGATTTATCTGGTGGACGAATGGGTGAAATTGTCCCAATAGCTTTTCTTAGGCGATTTGTGTCTTGGGGACATATTCAGAGAGGTGTTCGGGCGTAAGGGCCCGAACGTTTCATCGATGCACTCAACGACTTCCATCGATTCAAGGCCCTCAAACCTATTACGTGTAACAGGGTCTTTAAGGGCCTTGGGGATTCTTTCTGACTGTTTCTGCGTTTCTGTATTCTTCTTGGCTTGATTCCTTCTCTGATTCTGACTCAGATTTTGAATTTGATTGTGTGGCTTCGGTTTTGTTTGGGCTTTTTTTTGTTCTGATCTTGCTTCCTTTATTTTTTTTCATCTGGTTTTAGTTGTTCCTTTTCTTTTTTCGGATTTGGCGTTGATTTGTTTTCGATTGTTCTGTGAGTAGTTGATGGTGTTTGTGTGGATTTTGGTTCTGTTTCGTTTGACTGTTCCATTGTAAAAGCTTCCACTAAAGATGGTAATGTGCCCTTGATCCAGGTATATTGAGTTTGGCAGCCTACTGCCACTGAAGGTAATTAGAGTGATAATTTTGCAGCATATGAAGGTGATGATGTACTCATACCAGGCATTGATGATACAATATCTCTGGCCTCCTTAAAACTAATTTGCTTTTCGCATTTTATTTTATTTTCTGTATAGTCTTTTCTTTTTTCCAGACAGGGCAATCTTTGGATGATGACATATGATCATATTTCTGGCATCTGAAACATCGAAGTGGATTTGGAATGTACAAATCCACCTTGATGTTCATATAGCCAACTTTGATTGATTTTGGTGGCTGAGAAGAATTAAAAGATAAAATATATGTATTTGTTTTTATTACTGAACCCCCTTTCTTAATTTCTATATTTTTAACTGCAGTTACACCTTGTGATTCCAGTTCTTTCTGTATGTCGAGTACATCAATTCCTACCAATTCTCTTGTTCTAATTACTCCTCTGCTGCTGTTTAATGAGGTATGTGGAAACACATTCACCTCCATATCTGCTAATTTATCAATTTTCATTAAGTTTTTTGCCTGGACTTCCTTACTACACTCTATTAATATTGCTCCACTTCTTAGTTTTTTAACATGCTTGACACTGCCAGCAATTCCCTTAACAGCTTTTTCTAAGGCAAAGGGGTTAATGTCACTTGCCTTCTTACCTTCTACTGCTGCATATATAATTATAAATTTTGGCCAATTAGGCAATGTAGGTGAATCATTTGTATCTGAATCAGAATCAAAGATATCAGAAAGTGAGTCTCGCCCTCGTTTAAATTTTTTGGTGTTTGAATCCATGGTTTATTGTTTAGTTTTTCATTTGCCCCGGCTCCCACCCACCGCGGAGTCCAACAAGGGGTTGAGTTACTGCCAAGCAGTGAACCCACCAGGCTGCCAGTATTCCCACATACTTATACTAGGGCAGTATACTCAGCCAGTGTTGATGCTGAAGCATACCACTGACTGATTGACCCGTGTGTGGAAGTGCCATGTCTTCAGATGGCGATCATCCAACCAATCATTTTACAAAGCATTAAAATAATAGTTGCCACGAAGAACTGAAACAGACAGTGCAGCAAAATTTAATAGTTGATAAAAATAGAATGTTTAAAAACAGTATACAATGGCAATTATGGTATGAGATTAAACGAAATGACTGATTGAATGGCCACCAAATGCCCCCCGACGTGACACCCAGTACTTTTTGGGGTGGGGGCTCCCGATTGGCCAGAACGGGCCATCCGACCATCCTTCTACTCCCGAAATTGGGGCCAAAGCAGTGTGTTGGACATTATCACCGAAATGAAGCCCAGGGCTCCATCCCGGAGATTGCCCTAAACGGGGCCCGAGTCCTCAACTGCCAGGATTCCTTCTTCCGGGGCCTTCGGAACGCACCTCACGGGAGAACAAGGTGCCTGCCAGATGGTATAAGCAGGATTGATCATTTTGGTCCGGGGCTGCGTATTCGTATATTCCGCAGCGAACCAGCTCAATTGAGCAAACCCGCCAATTAGAAATTAGCAAACCTGCCCAATTGAGCAGGCCGTCCTCTATCCGCCACCTGAGGACCCGCCTAGTAGGGGACGATCAAACCCCCCTAGGTACTAGAGGATAAACCCACAGTAAATGTAATAAGTAACTCTTCACACGTGACATTTCAATCTACTCTATTCGATTTATTTATTCGTATACACTACGTTTGTGCTACAAATAGGTACACGATTAGAGTGAACAATCATGGACATTTAGAAATTTAATATTTAGCGTACAGCACCTCCCCAACCCTATTCCCTTCATTTTTATGGCGCTAAAAGTTAGGATCCAGACCCTAATGGATATGTCTTTTTTAACCCAGTGAAATATTTGCCACTAGCATGATGTAACAAAAAATGAGAATCTGTTCATTAATTTGTAAAATTTGACTGGTGCTTGGTGAATGACATCCATGTCTTCCCAAAGAACATAATTTTAGGAATAATCAAAATCGACACAAAAGGCAATATGCTTTGTCAGCGCAATAAATCACTTAAGCGAATTTAATCGCGAGACCAGTTAATGACGATAAGCGAGAGAAACAGCAAATGCAACGCTGGTTAATCTAATTAACCAGTGACAAAATAAGCCGATATATGTGCACTGAAGCGTGTTTAAACAGGGGCGACAGCTCGAAAATATGGATTGTCTTAAAGGATTAGAAATAGTTCAACATGTGTCCTTCATGTATGTTACTGCATTTGTGACAAGTCTGCTTGCCTCGACAAGTATTCTGCCCATGACCAAACTTTTGGCACTTGAAACATCGAAGTGGATTTGGAATGTACAGATCCACTCTGACGTTCAAGTAGCCAATTTTAATATTTTTTGGAGGTCTGGTGCCATCGAAGGTACATATGTAGGTGTTTGTTTTGATCAATTTACCCTCCTTCTTGATTTCAATACGTTTCACCGCTGTTATTCCTTGAGGTTTGAGTTCAAATGCAATATCTTGTTCATTCATATCTGCTAATTCTGGAGTCCTTATGACACCTTTGCTGGAATTTAGAATTTTGCGAAAATTGGCCTTAATATTAAAATCAACAATTTTGGTTGTGTGCATGAGATTTTGTACCTGAGCTTGCTTTGTGCATTGTATTAATAAATTTCCAGATTTTAGTTTTTTAATTTCCTTGACAGTTCCCGCAATACCCGTGATGGCTTTTTCAAGGGCAAAGGGGTTTTTATTGTGCTTAATTTCCTAGTTTTGTCTGTAGAATGTAAAATGATAAATTTTGGAAGGTTATCTTCTGGTGGTATTAAGGAAGCAATTAAATCATCGCCAGAGTCAAGAGTCTTTAAGGACAGTAACAATAAAAGGTCGTTTGGGTTTTGTAGGTTGATTGCCATGTTGAATATAGTAAGTTGTTCACTGCCCCGGCTCCCACAAGTCAAACAAGGGGTAGGGTTACTGCCAGGCAGTGAACCCACCGGGTTGCCGGTATTCCCACATACCTGGTATTGATTGACCAAGTGGATGCTAGTTTGACCTTTGCCTGTCTATCCAATACAGCACATGCGGCACATGGGTACATATCGTCGAAATTGTAGTTCATTAGGGGTGGTGTTAGTAAACAGACAGTTCATCCTCTACGGCTATTCTAGACAATCAAGCATACCCACGCAATCCACATAAGCTAACATTACGTACTAACTATAGCACGACATGCTGGCAAAACACATTCAGTGGGTTAGAAGTACGAAAGGATAATAGTAGACTGACAAGGGTACAACCAGACCATACTATACTACCATGTCACGTCTGTACGAGAAGCCTGATACTACAATGACCCACACAGTGTACTTTGGGATTGCACAGTAGACATCAACTGCGTCGAGTGAACACATTGACGTAACGATGCCATTGGAAACATCAACCGTTCGCGGGTAAAATTTGAATCTACGAAGGAGCATGGTCATACAGGGGCAGCTGGGAATAGCCAGTAATTGGTATACTGGAGCAGATATAAGTCATAACATAGGTAGAACAGGCCGGATTACATATTATAGGTTGTTCAGAACTAGAACAGGAATGTACCACACAATTCGCGGGAATAGAGAGAACAGGCAAAAACCTAAACATAATAAGAAAAAGGCAGAAGACCGTCCCACCAAATGGGAGGCTCTTCTGCAGTATACTATGGTACAGTCGAACAGTCCCTTTGGGAGCTTTATAGCACTATGTGTTTGACTGGACAGGTTCGTTTCGGTGGAATTATAAGAGAACCCCTACCAAATAAAATCATTTTCTGTGATTTCCGGTCATTGTTGGGATCGTTTGAGTAATTCGTTATCCTCCTGTTGAATCGAACATGGCTCCATAACATACCTATTTATTTATTTATTTATTGTTGCTTAACGCCACATCAGCAGCTAAGGCTATATCGTGGCGAGAAAACTACAGAAACAACAAGTATCAAGTGGGAATTAAAATTAATTCAATAAAATAAGAAATAATCACAACAATACTTAAAACCAAGAGCAGTCGAAACAGTAATGACTAAACTTATAAAATCAACCTGGTGACATTTAGACTTGTGGAGTCTACTCTAAAAGAATAAAAACACTTTTAAAATTTATTAAAAAGGTTGATTTCTTTCAAAAATGAGATTATTTTATGCGGGCTTGTATGGTAAAATAAATCTCTTAGAGATTGTACTGTAAAATACTGCCCTCTGACAAGATTAAAATCTGTACAATGTAAAAGAATGTGTTCCAGTGACAAGACCTGCTGACAAGGAACACACTCTGGTCGCATATTACCCTCTAACAGAAAGGAATGTGTAAGTCGTGTGTGACCAACATAACACCGTGTCAGAATAACATGATCTTTTCTACAAAGGTTACTGGTTGGGTAGTGATCAGAAATAGTGGGTCGAAAGCGATGGAGCTTGTTATTTGTCGCTTCATCCCACTCCGCCTGCCATATGGATTTGATGTAACTACTGATATGTGGTTTGAAGTCACTGAACGGAATCTTAAAATCAGTGAGATGCTTGGATAAAGCCTGTTTTGCTGCACTGTCTGCCCTGGTGTTCCCAGCGATACCTACATGTCCGGGTAACCAGCAAAACATGATATCATATTGGTCAGACACAACAGTTGATAACTTCTCACGAAGTTCCAAAATGAGAGAGTTCTTCAACTTGGGGTTGAGCAAAGCAAGCAAAGAGGAAAGAGAGTCAGAAAAAATAATCGACTTCTTTTCCTGTACATTTTCAATATGTTCGAGGGCGAGTTGTAAAGCTTTAACTTCAGCTGTGAAAATAGAACTTTGATTCGGTATTCTGACTGAAGTAACATGATCATCAATGACAACTGCCGATGCTACTTTGTCACCATCTTTTGATCCGTCTGTATAGATCCTTGTATATGTACTATACTTGGACTTAATTTCCGCATATTTCTGCTTAAACTGCAGAGAATTTGTTTCAGACTTTTTGGTAGATGCTAGGTCCAAAATAACTGTTGGCTTTCTAAGATGCCAAGGAGGAGTTTGTAGTTCACGATTCTCTTTTATTGTAACTGGTTCAATTTTGGCAGACTCCACATGAGGTTTAATTCTAATTCCCAATGGAGGGATATGTTTCTGATGACGGTTAAAAAATTCAGTATTTTGAGGTTCTGAGACACAATTGTATGCAGGGTTGGACGGATTAGAAAGAAGTTTTGAAACATATTGGAGTGAAAGTTTAATTCTGCGCTTCTCGAGAGAAGGCTCCTCTGCCCCAACAAGCATCGAATCTACCGGTGATGTTCTAAAAGCACCAAGGCTGATTCTTATGCCACTATTATGAATGGCATCAAGAGGTTTGAGATATGACTTTCTTGCTGAACCGTAAACCACACAGCCGTAATCTAATTTTGATCTGACAAGTGATCTATACAGATGGAGTAATGTTTTTTGGTCAGCACCCCAATCAGTGCTACCAACTACCTTCAAAAGGTTCAGTGCCCTTTTACACTTTACTTTTAGTTGTTTTATATGAGAAGTGAAATTCAGTTTGCTGTCGAACAACAAACCCAAGAATTTCACTTTCTTAACAACATTAATACGACTCCCGTCTATTTTCAATTCCGGATCAAGGTGGTGCTTCCGGAGCTTACAGAAATGAACACAATTAGTTTTCGTTTTTGAGAATTTGAAGCCGTTTTCTGTAGCCCATTTTTGGATTCTATTCAAACACAGCTGAAGTTTGCACTCTATAGCATTCATTTTTTTGCTGCTATAGCAGATTAAAAAGTCATCTACATACAATGACGAGTCAACCATATTTTCAATTGCATCAATAATACTATTGATTTTCACTGAAAAAAGGGTAACAGATAAAATAATTCCCTGAGGAATCCCCAATTCCTGCCCGTGAGGATCAGATAACGTTGACCCAACACGGACCTGAAATTGGCGGTCCCTCAAAAAGTTTTCAATAAAAAGAGGCATACGCCCCCTCAACCCCATGTTAAAAAGATCTTTTAAAATCCCATACGTCCACGTTGTGTCATATGCCTTTTCCAGGTCAAAGAAGATGGCGACCACATGTTCTTTTCTAGCAAAGGCATTTCTTATAAACGTTTTTAATCTAACCAAATGATCCACAGTACTTCTCTGGTTTCTGAAACCACACTGAACATCTGCAAGCAGATTGTTCGATTCCAGAAACCAGACAAGTCGATCATTGATCATCCTCTCCATGGTTTTACACAGACAACTTGTTAAGGCAATAGGCCTGTAATTGTTTGGGTTGCTGTGATCTTTATCAGGCTTAGGAATAGGAATTATAGTAGCGTTTCGCCAGGAAGGTGGAAACTGGCCAGTCACCCAAATGTCATTAGAAATAGATAATAAAAGTGCAAGTGAAGTTGGAGGCAGATGTTTGAAAAGTTGATAGTGTATTTGATCAGGTCCAGTGGCAGAATCCTTTGCTCTATGCAAAGAGTTACTTAACTCTTCCATAGAGAAAGGTTCGTTGTAGTCCTCTAAGTTATTGGATGTAAATTTAATCTTTTGTTTTTCTTGTTGTTTTTTAAGTTTGAGGAACTCTGGGTTACTATTTTCAGACGACGAATGTTTAGAAAATGTAGAGGCCAACTTGTTTGAAATTTCCTGTTTTGATGTTATGAGTGTGTTGTTATCTTTTAGGTGTTGTACAGCTGATTGTGTTTCTTTTCCTTTAATTTTTTTAATCATTTTCCAAATTTTAGTGATGGGGGTGTTTTGATTTAGTTTAGAAACGTAAGTTTCCCATGAACTTTTCTTTTTATGTTTTAAAAGTCGTCTTGTTTTTGCCCGATTTATACGTAATCTATCCAAATTTTGTGTAGTTGGTGACTTATTAAATTCCCTCTCAAATTTCTTGCGATCTTTTATAGCCTGTTTGCACTCAGTATCAAACCATGGTTTAGTGAAACGTTTTGGATTTGCCGAGGTTTTAGGAATGACTTGGCTTGCAATGTCAATCAACTCTGTGGTGAAGTGTTCAATCTGGTCAGTACTGTCCTGAAATTTCTCCCGTGTGAGGCGTTCAGAACAAAGCGATGAGAAAGTGTCCCAGTCAGCCTTTTTAAAGTTCCACTGGGGCACCCTCTCATCATCCGCCGAAACTACACTCTCCAACACAATCGGAAAGTGGTCACTCCCGCACAAGTCATCTTCTGCCTTCCATGAAAAATCAAGGAAGACAGAAGGGCATGCAATTGTTAAATCAATTGAAGTGTAAGAACCAGATGCGGGGTGCAGGTAAGTATCTGAACCATCATTGAACAAGCACAAGTCATATTTTGTAATGAACTCTTCTACAGTTTTACCTTTTGCATCTTCTTGACTGCAGGAATTACCCCAAAGGGGGCTATGTGCGTTAAAATCGCCCAACAAAATGTATGGGGTTGGGAGTTGTCGGACCAGCAGCTCAAGGTCATTCAGTTGTAAGGCTTTACTTGGTGAAACGTAAATAGAACAAAGTGTAACTGTTTTGTCCAAAGTTAGGCGTACCGCCACAGCCTGTAAATTTGTCTGTAGTGGTACAGAACTGTGAATGATGTCGTTCCTAACCAAGACACTCGTTCCACGAATATGAAGATCATTATCATCTGCCCAGGCATTATACGGTGTATAATGCTTAAAGGTTGAATGACCTTGACCATCTGGTTTCTTTAAAAGAGTTTCCTGCAGGCAAAAAGCAGCAGGTTTATATTTTTGGCTGAGAAGGCCAAGTTCATTAAAACTGGCTCTAAAACCTCGGCAATTCCACTGTATTATGTTATTTTTGTTTGTATTAGCCATATTTCGAGGGAGATTTAGAGAGTGGACGTATGGGCGAAATAGCCCCTGTAATATTCTTTGGTGAATTTTTCCTCGGGGATCTATTCTTTGAAGAAGTCGGACGTAATTGTTCGAATGTATCATCGATACAATCACCTACCTCCATATCCTTAAAGCCTTCAAACCTGTTGCGAACAACAGGGTTTTGAAGAACCTTAGGTAATCTGTCCGATAACTGTTTTTGTTTCATCTTTTCTTTTTTCTTTTCTTCTTTGTCTAATTTTCTCATTTGATTCTGACTCAGAGTGTGTTGTTGTGATCTTTGTTCTTGTGATTTTGGCTTTGTTTTGTTTTGTTCCTTTTTCTGCTCTGAATTCGTAGTATGATCCTTATTTTGTACGGGTTTAGGCGAATTGTTTCCTAGTTTTTGTTCTGGTTTATCCTCTGTTGTTTTTGAAATTGTTTGTTCAGGTTTGGGATTTTGTTCTTTTTTCTGTTCAAAGTTGGCTTTTAATTGCTCTGTTGTTTGCGATGTAGAATTTGTTTTTGTTGATTGTGTGTCTGTTTGGTCTAATGTGAAACCCTGTACTAAAGATGGAATTGTACCTTTAAGCCATTTATACTGAGTTTGGCATTCCACTGACGTTGTTGGTAATTTTTGGATTAATTTTTTAGCGTATGTCGACGATGATAAATTCATGCCAGGCATTGATGATACTATTTCCCTGGCCTCTTTAAAACTGATCTGTTTTTGACATTTAATTTTTTGGATTTCTTTTTCTTTTTTCCAGACTGGGCAATCTTTTGAGGCAGCTACATGATTGCCTTGGCAGTTACAGCACTTAATGGTATTTGTGCATGGGTGTGGATGTTCTTGACCACATTTAAAACAAATACTTCTCCCTCTACAATTATTCTGGCCGTGACCATACTTCTGACATTTGAAACATCGAAGTGGATTTGGAATGTACCCTACTTTTAATGACCTTGGTGGTTGGGATGAGTTAAAAGTTAAAATATAAGTGTTTGTTTGAATAATCTTGCCATCTCGTTTAATCTCTATTCTTTTAACATCAGTGACCCCCTGTGATTTTAGTTCTTGCTGAATTTCTAGCACATCAATGCTTGACAGTTGTTTTGTTCGTAGCACACCTTTGCAACTATTTAGTGTTTTGTGTGCAAAGGCGTGGACCTCTATGTCAACCAGGTTTTCCATTTTTAACAAATTGATAGCCTGCATTTCTCTTTTGCATTCAATGAGTATCCCACCTGATCGTAACTTTTTAACATTCTTGACCTCCCCAGCTATTCCTTTGATTGCTTTTTCTAATGCAAAGGGGTTAATATTTGATGCCAATTTTCCATCCTCTGCAGCATAAATCATAATAAATTTGGGCCAAGTGTTAATTGACGTATTGCCTATGTCTTGATCTGAGTCAGAATCAGAATCAGTGAACCGAAGTTCGCGCCCGCGTTTTTGTTTTTTGTTTGGTATGTTTGCCATATTTTATTGTAAGTCGTTCATTGCCCCGGCTCTCACCCACCACGGAGTCCAACAAGGGGCAGAGTTACTGCTGAGCAGTGAACCCTCCGAGCTGCCAGTATTCCCACATACTTATACTAGGGCAGTATACTCAGCCAGTGTTGATGCCGAAGCATGCCACTGACTGATTGGCCCTTGTGTGGAAGTGCCAGGTCATCAGATGGCGGCCATCCAATCAATCACTGTATAAACCACCGAAATAAAAGGTTGCCATGCATAACCGAAACAGACAGTGCAGCAAAATTAAGTGGCTATTAAAATATAAAGTGTTTAAAAACAGTACACAATGGCAGTTATGTTATGTGAATAAAAGAAATGATTGACTGAATGGTCACCAAATTCCCCCCGACATGACACCCAGTACTTTTTGGGGTGGGGGCTCCCGATTGGCCAGAACGGACCATCCTTCTACTCCCGAAATTGGGGCCAAAGCAGTGTGTTGAACATTATCTCCGAAAGGGAGACTAGGGCTCCATCCCGGAGACTGCCCTAACCGGGGCCACTAGTCCTCAACTGCCAGGATTCCTTCTTCCGGGGCCTTCGGAATGCACCTCACGGGAGAACAAGGTGCCTGCAATATGGAATTAGCAGGGTTAACCATTTTGGTCTGGGGCTGCGTATTTGTATATTCCGCAGCGAACCAGCCCAATTGAGCAAACCTGCTAATTATTAACCAGCAAACCTGCCCAATTGAGCAGGCCGTCCTCTATCCGCCACCTGAGGACCCGCCTAGTAGGGGATGGTCAAACCCCCCTAGGCCATAACGTACCTCTATCATTTTGTAGGCCATTGGGTCACATACCAACCACGTGCCACCATAGAACCCAAGATGGATGCCTCCTATATACAAAATGGACGACGGTAAAATGGGTCACCCTAACCACACGATCTGCGCATGCGCACTAACACCACCCATCACCATGATGATGACGTCGCAAAATTACCTCTCTCGCGCGCTACCATGACAACCCGCGTGACACCGACAATGCAAGGCGATTTGACGTCACTTCCGGGATCCCGGTAAAAAGACAAGGTAGTGTACGTGTCATACTACTTCAATCGTATTGCAAATGTGTATGCTCGCCAAAGTGAAATCTTTGCAGGGGTATATAAGGTTCAGCTCGTCCGTCCCTCTTACCGTCCTTATGTCTGCAGTTTGTTCTTGACTTGGCCGATGTTAATTCGTTTTTCATGAAACTCTGGCTCGGCCAATAACTCCTATCGGATCCGGCGATATTGAAGTCTAAAAATATTATCTGAGATTTAGAAATCGGGCTGAATTATTTTGGCAGGGTTTTTGTCCATTTCGCTTTGGAATTGTCGAATGGAGCCCAATTTTAACGCGGAGGTGGAGGGTTGGGGGGGGGGGGGTATTCTTAACCCATCAAGACAGTCACACCTCTGATTCTCTTTGTAATTTAACATCTCGGTCAAGGTCTTTCTAAAATCCGATCTGTAGTGCATTTATTGTTCGAATTTTAACAAAATGATTGTTATCTCGTTCCAGATAAATTCGGATGCTCAGTATGCAGCAGGCCACCAAAGTTTTGGCTTCCATTGCTCTGGTTGGGATTTGTTTACTGGTTCAGGCAACTAAACAACCCCTGGATGACAATTCGTATGACATACTCCTTCAACTAGCAAAGTCAAATGGTAAACTCGGTATACCAGTTAAGGAACGCACACGTTTTCACAGATCAATCTTACTGAAGTGGTGCAGATGGAAGGAACATCTGCAAGTTGTTGGTGATATATTGTACTTGAGGGGTAAGCGGGTGGTCAAGAAGAAAGATCTGACAAAACAAATTAAGTAGTCGTTCAAACAATCAAAAGGAGCAGGAGTGAGAACTGTCTTCAAAAGGTTGAAACGTCAATGTTCTGGAATAAGTGAGCATCGTATAAGGAACATATTGGGCAAATCCAAATTATATCAGCGCTTAAATGTTAAATTCACGAACCGTCCTAGGTTGACCCCAATAACAGCCACAGAAGTAATGGAACGGCTTCAAATTGATCTGGTGTTCATGGCAGAGATTGATTTTGGAGAAAAAACATTCAAATATGTACTTTCAGTTATTGACGTGTTCAGCCAATTCACATTTTTGAGACCGCTTGCTTCAAAACATAGCTATGATGTCGCCAATGAACTTGATACCATATTTCGCCTATATGGTCCACCACAGATTGTCCAGAGTGACCGTGGGACCGAGTTTAAAGGAAAGGTTAAGAATTTGTTACAAAAGCTGAAAGTAAAGACTGTCTGTAGTAGGGCTTATCACCCCGAAAGCCAGGGAAAAATCGAACGCTCTCATCAAACTCTTCGGAAGAAACTTTTGTATGATTCTGTGAGAGCTTCCGGCATCAATTGGGTTGAGAAACTTGGTGATCTGGAAACGACACTCAACAACGACCCAAAGGAGTGTTTAGCCTGGCATTCGCCATTCGAGGTCTTTTTTGGCAGAAAATACAACACAATGATAAACTGTGACGATCCTCCTCCCAAGGCATCAAGCCCGCTCGCCGAAACTGACCAAGAAAGATGCAAGAGAATACGGGACAGTATACGACGTACGCCGCAAAAGCGACAAAACGGCTGGCGGACCGAATGATAAGAGCGGCCCAAAGATACCACCCATCAACTGTATATGACATAGGCACTCATGTGCTAGTGAGAACGTCAAAAAGATCTAAAACGTCATCTAAACTCCATGTCGTTGAAGGCGTCGTTGTTCAAAGGAATTTAAAAGCGGGTAGATACAAACTAAGAGTGGTGCCAGGACACCAACTGAACTGGTTCTCGGTCAGCGACATCGCTAGTTTCAATTATTATTTATTGTTGCTTAACGCCACATCAGCAGCTAAGGCTATATCGTGGCGAGAAAACTACAGAAACAACAAGTATCAAGTGGGAATTAAAATTAATTCAATAAAATAAGAAATAATCACAACAATACTTAAAACCAAGAGCAGTCGAAACAGTAATGACTAAACTTATAAAATCAACCTGGTGACATTTAGACTTGTGGAGTCTACGCTAAAAGAATAAAAACACTTTTAAAATTTATTAAAAAGGTTGATTTCTTTCAAAAATGAGATTATTTTATGTGGGCTTGTATGGCAAAATAAATCTCTTAGAGATTGTACTGTAAAATACTGCCCTCTGACAAGATTAAAATCTGTACAATGTAAAAGAATGTGTTCCACTGACAACACCTGCTGACAAGGAACACACTCTGGTCGCATATTACCCTCTAAACCGCTAGTTTCAACCAAGCCGATACCTGCAAGAATACAGCCAAACTGCAGTCACAAGTCTCGGTTCATGCTGTGCCGATTTTCGTGAAACTTGGTATGTGGGAGTAGTTCAGGGCTCTCTCTCTCTCTCTGTCAATATATATATATATATGTATATATTGAGAGAGAGAGAGAGAGAGAGAGAGAGCGAGAGAGACCCGAACTGCTCTCACATACCAAGTTTCACGAAAATCGGCCCAGCATGAGCCGAGATACAGGTTCAAGGTCAACGGTATGAATATCAATCAAGGTCACACATGACGGGCATCGGGTGTGGCGAAATTCTTGGGCGCCCGAACCACACACCAAGTTTCATGAAAATCGGCCCATACACAGGTTCAAGGTCACCGGTTTGATGGTCAAGGTGACACCGCGCGGTCAAACGGATATGCCCATGTTACTCCTGGTGTTTAGCTACGTATATTTGAGTGTAGCCTAGGAGAAGATGACGCAATAGCGGGAATGAACACGCGAATAGTCGATGTGATAGAGTAGGCGGTTGGCAGGAAGTTCCTGCCAACCGCCAGGAACTGTCAAGAACTGTAGGTGGTTTAAGTGGTAGTCCGTGTGGTGGACTGATAAGATTACTTGACACATGTGATCACAGGATCGGGAATATGATGTGGTCGTTATTAAGTGTCATCCTGGGATCGAGCTCATTGGTTTCCAGGTGTGCGACATGAACTTATAGTAGTACAGTACAGGAAAATGTCTAATTTGTTCAGGTAGTGAAAATTGGAGAGACAGAGGATAGATTGTACGCTTAATTTGGAGCAAAGTAGCCTAATCCAAATCCAACGAGCTATGGGATATTCCCCATCCCAATACCAGTACACTCACCATATCGCCTCCCGATATTCCTCAGCGCCGATTGACTCAGCGTCTTGCCTCTGTTCTATCTTTTCCTTGTATCCCACATTATACGCCCCCACCCACTATGCGGTTATTGTGCACCCAAACCCCACCGCACCCCATCCTCTGCCCCACCAACTTTGGCCAGAATTGCTTGCATTTATTAACAGTAGGAATCTGCTACCCATATTGCTTTTGTGAAAGTGAACAGCCGGTTGAATATGATGACAGCAGTCCATCCTGGAATCAAAATTATTGCATGCCTGGTAAGGTAGACCTATATGGTCGTGGCAGGGCAGTAGAGGCTATCGAGGAAGTCTTTTGCGTGGGTGGTACAAATAGAAGAGGGATAATGCCTGCCACTCATAGCAAAGTATACCCGCCCCAGACCCCGGAATACTCTCGTAATCCCAACACACCCACACATGTTGGCTGTGTTCGGCACAGGGGCCATTGGCAGCATTGACGGAGGCGTAGAATGTGTCATAAGTAGCCAAACACACTTGTTACGACCCGTAATGTAATAAATGTCCATAATGTAATACCTACCCATAATGTAATACAAAAATGACCCATAATGTAATACGAACCCATAATGTAATAAAAAACGGCCCGTAATGTAATTATAATAATAACGTGTAATAAATGTTAGGCGCCCATAATGTAATAAAATTAGAAAAAAAAATAGATACAAATTACACTCATCCAGGCCCGTAATGTAATAAAATTCTAAGCTTGATTTTTGTTTTTTCTCTTCACTCAGGTAGTGCATTAGGCTACTTATGACACACCCTGCGCCTCCGTCAATGCTGTCAATGACCCCTATGCCGTACACAGGCAACATGTGTGGGTGTGTTGGGGTTACGATGGAGAGTATTCCGGGACCTGGGGAGGGTATACTCTGCTCAGAGTGGCAGGCATTATTCCTCTTCTATTTGTATCACCCACGCAAACGACTTCCTCGATGGCCTCTACTGTCCTGCCACAACCATATAGGTCTACCTTTCATTTATTACATTATGGGTAGTTTTTTATTACATTATGGGTTCGTATTACATTATGGGTCGTTTTTGTATTACATTATGGGTAGGTATTACATTATGGGCATTTATTACATTACGGGTCGTAACACACACTGCTGAAGTAAAGAGAAAAAACAAAAATCAAGCTTAGAATTTTATTACATTACGGGCCTGGATGAGTGTAATTTGTATCTATTTTTTTTAAAAATTTATTACATTATGGGCGCCTAACATTTATTACACGTTATTACATTTATTACATTATGGGTCGTTTTTTATTACATTATGGGTCGTTTTTGTATTACATTATGGGTAGGTATTACATTATGGGCATTTATTACATTACGGGTCGTAACAGACGTTTTATGTCTTGCACGCTAGCCTGCGTTGCAATATTGAACTAGTATTAAAACTGTTGGTTATCTACTCACTAATTTGTTCGTTGTTATTTGTCTTGCGCGCTAGCCTGCGTTGCAATAATGAGCTAGTATTTAAACTGTTGGTTGTCTACTTACTACAGTGGCGGATCCAGGATTGAAAAAGGGGGGTGGAAATCGCACGTGCCGAGGGCACGTGCACGAAGAGGGAGTCTGGGGGCGGAGGTTCTACCCCCAGAAATTTTTTGATTTTTAGATGCTCTGAGGTGGCCTCTGGTGGCATTTTGGCCTCAAACATAAGAAATTTTCAAGAGAAAATTGTTCATTATTTTATCACAATTTTTTTCAAATATCAAAGGGGGGGGGGAATCCCCCCTATCTCCCCCCCCCCCTGTATCCGCCACTGTACTTATTTGTTCGTTGTTATTCTTGTTTTATTTTATTAGCCGTTGTGATAAGAGTAAGTGGAGCCTTTTCTATCAGCTCGGCCCTGCTTCCGTGTCCGTAAGCTTTTGGTTTTCATTATCTATGAAACAGCCTGTCCAAATTCAACTAAATTTAGCAGACTATGTTTTGGGGGCTTCCCTCTTATGATTGTTCAAGGGAAATTCTGTACCCTACTGGGGTCTAGCCCAAATGCCCCAACACTTTTTGAAATCTTCTTCTCTTCAACCAATGATCAGAAACACTTGGCATTTGGTATTTAGCTTTTTGTAGAGATCAGAATACTCGATTGTTCAAGGCAAGTGTGACGGACCACATTTTCAGGAGTTTTGGGGAGGGAGAGTTTTGGGTACCACGCCCTCATTTTCTCTTTCTAGAAACCATTGGCTGGTTTTGACCAAATCTGAAATATATAATTCTTAGGCCCCACACTCAAGGTTGCCTCAAACAATTTCATTCCCCTCCCACTGCTTAAGACATAGCCACAAAACCCATAATTTCAGTACATTTTCTCAAAAACATTTTTTTTCCTTTTGCCACTCAAATAAGCTTCGTCATGGGAGCATGGGGAAATACTTCATGGAGTGATTCTCCGTGGGCCCACGAGTGCGTGTGTGTGTCGGGGGGGGGGGGGGTGTCTGAAAAAAAATCAGACACAAGGCCGTAAAAAATTGTTTCCGACCTCATGGTACCCACCGCCCTCTACTTGCAAAAAATATGTATTTATCCTCTGCAAAATTTGGGACCCACACCCATGTATCCATATTTGACACTTTTTCAAGCTTTTTTACTTATGTTTTTATTAAGAATACCACCCCAAACGTATTCCATGTTCATTCTTGTTCCCAATCTTGCTCCGCTTATAATTATATGTGAAATCCTCCCACATCATTTAGCCTTCACCATTATTATTGACCTTTGGCACAACACATGTTTGACAGCTGATTTTAACCCTTTACCTAACATGAAAAGCAGACGACACTTGCAAACAAAATTCTTGAATAACTAATGTTTTTCATTTTTTGTCTCAAAAACATAGGTCATGACCCCTCGTTGGAACGAGCTCGTTCCAACGAGGGGTCATAACCTATGTTTTTGAGACAAAAAATTAAAAAATAATGAAAATTAATTGGCGATTTTGAGAATAGCGCTGGCCGGTTTTGGCCGTTACGTTGGGTAAAGGATTAATACAAATAAATGATATGATTCAATCATATGCATTTAGGTACTTATTCTGTGATACAAACTATGCCTAAACGTGACTGATCGTCCAATCTAACTCCAACATAATTTTGAGCGTGTTATCGGATGTTATTGTTGTAAAATCCTGTGTTAAAACAGCAGTCCTATAAAGCAATTACAATTGTATTTTCTAAAATTATATTTTTTTTCTATACGGCTATAAATGGTTAAAAAAATCATTGTTAGTTTTAAAGGTGTGGCAATTTACCCGCCGGTACCACCTATCTACACATATACCAGTAAACTGCCACGTCTTTAAAACTACAAATGATTAATTTTTGGTCATTTATCTTATCATGTAGAAAATACAATGGTGGAAAATACAATTGTAAAAGTTTTATAGGATTCGTTACTGGTTACCCATACTAGTATAATTTCAATTCGTTCTCAAATAACATTTGAATATTTCTCAGACCACAAATAGACCGCCACAGCGAGCTACATGTGTTCTAAGTGATCTATTAAGGTAGATAAGAGTGTATGTGAGGTAAATAAGGGATAAACATGAGTAAATTTCAGTGCAGGGTTACTCATTTTATCCGGCCCGACAGACCCATCCACCTCCGCCTTGTGTCTGAAAAAAATCTGCAGCCCCCCCCCTCCCACACACACACTCCCTGGTCATCATGTGTTTGAGAATACTAATGATATGGTAATCTACTGTCAGAAGATACTTGAATAGAAATCCGCGAGGGACGCGAGGAAAACCCTCGATGAAGAATTCTCTCGTGGTCTCATCCGACGAAAACAGGATCATTTAGCCACAGGCTGCCCATAGAAAGGGGTTCCTGCTAGCGGGATTCCCGTTGACGTGGGACTGGTTATCTATGGAATATGTTTTTCATCGTATGAGGATATGGGGAGATTCAGGTTAGACATCATGACCTCATGCTGCGAAAATGGATTTTGCAGACACAGACTGACCATGGAAATGGATAATAAATGAGGGATTTCTTTAGTGGGACTCCGCATATGTGGTTCCATAATGGAATTCCTATACGATCCCGTAAATCTGCTGGTGGTGTCTATATGGTGTCTCACCATCTTTTCACGCTATCACAAATGACAGAATTAACTCTTTACCTAACATGAAAAGCAGACGACACTTGCAAAAATAATTCTTGAATAACTAATTTTTTTCATTTTTTGTCTCAAAAACATAGGTTATGACCCCTCGTTGGAACGAGCTCGACGAGCTCGTTCCAACGAGGGGTCATAACCTATGTTTTTGAGACAAAAATGAAAAAAATAATGAAAATTAATTGGCGATTTTTGAGAATAGCGCTGGCCGGTTTTGGCCGTTACGTTAGGTAAAGGGTTAACAAAAGCCACAAAGAAAAAGTTGTTTAAAAAGTTGTTTATGGCTTTTTTAGATGTCAAAAAGGCATATGACAGGGTATGGAGGGAGGGAGGGAGGGAATGTGGCGAAAGCTTGAGGCCTTGGGTCTTGGTGGGGAGTTTGTTGGTATCGTGAAAGCACTGTATAATGATGTACAAAGTGAACTTAGCCTGGGTGACGTAAAAACAAAACATCCTTTCACCGATTCCTTTTGCTCTGTACATCAAAGAACTAGGAGACGAACTCCTGCATAGCGCTGAGGGGGTGGTAGTTGGAAACATGAAGATACCAGGGCTATTTTTCGCAGATGACATGGTACTTGTGTCGAAAAGTGTGGAGGGGCTTGAGAAAATGCTGGAACTTGTTGGGAGATATGGAAACAAATGGAGACTCGAACTTAATATTTATTTATTTATTTATTGGTGCTTAACGCCACATCAGCAACAAAGGCCATATCGTGGCGAGAAAGTCATGAAAATGAGTTAAAAGGTAATGGTCAGGACTGCTTTTAAAAAGAAAAAAAAATTGTGATAGATGAACGATAATACAATGAAAATGTGAAAATGAATATTCATAATGAAAGAAGAACAACAAATATAATACAAATCAACCTATTGATACCAAATCATGATGGGAAGATTAAAAGACAAAGCTCTAAAACTTGCTAAAAAGGTTGATTTCTTTTAGAAAAGACAAAAGCTTGCGCGGACTGGTAGTGTAAAAAAGGTCTCTAAGAGACTCCACAGTGAAAAACTGCCGCCTAACGTGATCGAAATCTGTACAATCCAAAAGAATGTGTTCCACTGTCAGCCCCTGCTGACAAGGAACACATTCAGGTCGCAGAGTGCCCTCTAATAAGAAACTATGAGTGAGTCTGGTATGACCAATATGACATCGTGTAAGGATAACGTGATCTTTCCGACAAAGATGAGAAAGAGGATAATAATCAGACACAGTTGGTCGGAATCGGTGGAGCTTGTTATTGGTAGCTCCATCCCATTCCGACTGCCACAAAGACCGGATGTATTTAGAAATAAGTGGCTTGTAATCACTGTAAGGAATTGGAAAATCAGTGATTGGCTTACTCAGAGCCTGTTTCGCTGCACTGTCTGCCCTGGTGTTACCAGCAATACCGACGTGTCCAGGTAACCAGCAAAACACAACATCATATTGGTCAGACTTCATTACAGTAAGTCGTTCACGAAGTGACAAGATTAGAGGGTTCTTCAACCTGGGGTTGAGAAGAGCCTGTAAACAAGAAAGAGAATCTGAGAAGATAATGGACTTCCAATCCTCTTCAGCCTCAATCTCATCGAGCGCAAGGTCAATAGCTTTTACCTCAGCTGTAAAAATGGAACTCGTATCAGGTATCCTGGTTGAGGTGGTCTGATCACCACTAACAACAGCAGATGACACTCTATCATTATCCTTGGATCCATCTGTATAGAACATAGTGTATGCTCTATAGTGAGACTTAATCTCGGCATAAGCTTGCTTAAATTGCAAAGAATTTGTGTTTGCCTTTTTAGAAGAGGCCAGATCTAAAATAACCTTGGGTTTTGACAGACGCCAAGGGGGTATATCTGGTTTACAGTTCTCTGCCACAGAATCAGGAACAATACCAGCGGTCTTCATATGGGGTTGGATTCTGAGTCCCAATGGAGGAATCTGGTTTGGATTTTTGTCAAAAAACAGTTTATTTTGCGGTTTAAAAACACAAAGGTAAGCAGGATTTGAAGGATTCGCAGATAATTTAGAAACATACTGTAAAGAGAGTTTAACACGACGCTTTTCTAGAGAAGGCTCACCTGCCTCGACAAGAAGAGAGTCTATAGGTGACGTACGAAATGCACCAAGACTAATTCTGATACCACTATTATGGATGGTATCAAGAGGTTTCAGATAGGATTTCCTAGCCGAACCATAAACCATACAACCATAATCCAACTTTGACCGTACAAAAGCTCTATACAGATGGAGCAAAGTATTTTGGTCAGCACCCCAGTCAGTGCTGCCAACAACCTTCAGAAGATTAAGTGCTTTCTTGCATTTAATTTTTAGTTGTTTGATGTGAGACCTAAAACTTAGTTTCTCATCAAACAACAAGCCAAGGAATTTCACTTCCTTTACAACTTTAAGTGGAGTTCCATCTAAAAATAACTCCGGATCCAGGTGGTGTTTCCGGAGTTTACAGAAATGAACACAATTTGTTTTGCTTTTTGAAAACTTGAAACCATTTTCAGTAGCCCAGCGCTGAACCTTGTTTAAGGATAGCTGAAGTTTGCGCTCAATAGCAGGCATTTTCTTGCCACTGTAGCAGATGAGGAAATCATCTACATACAATGAAGAATCAACATTTGTTTCAATAGCTGTAACAATGCTGTTGATTTTTATTGAAAAAAGAGTAACAGATAGAATACTACCCTGAGGTACTCCCAATTCCTGGTCGTGAGGGTCAGATAATGCTGACCCAAGACGAACCTGGAAATTGCGGTCCTTTAAAAAATTTTCAATAAAAAGTGGCATTCTGCCTCTCAACCTCATGTTGAAGAGGTCTTTTAAAATCCCATACGTCCACGTAGTGTCATATGCCTTCTCCAGATCAAAGAACACGGCGACCACGTGTTCCTTTCTGGCAAAGGCATTTCTAATAAACGTTTCAAGGCGGACTAGATGATCAACCGTGCTTCTCTGGTCTCTGAAGCCACATTGAACATCTGCCAGCAGATTGTTCAATTCCAGAAACCAAACAAGCCGATCGTTGATCATTCTTTCCATGGTTTTACAAAGGCAACTAGTGAGTGCTATTGGTCTATAGTTGCTTGGATTGCTGTGGTCCTTATCAGGCTTGGGAATAGGAATGATTGTTGCTTTGCGCCATTCAGATGGAAACTGGCCAGTCACCCATATATCATTAAAAATAGAAAGTAAAAGCTTGAGCGATGAATTTGGCAAATGTTTTAAAATCTGATAATGTATTTCATCAGGACCAGTTGCTGTATCTTTTGCTTTACTCAATGACGCTAGTAGCTCATCAATAGAAAATGGTTCATTATAATTTTCATCATTATCAGTTTGGAATTTTAGTTTTTGTTTCTCCTGTTGCTTTTTAACAGGGATAAATTGCGGAGTGCAATTTTCAGAAGAGGAATTTTTGGAAAAGGTAGAAGCTAGGGTGTTCGAAATATCTTTTTTAGATGTTATTTTATTATTATTATGTTCGAGGTGCTGTACTGTAGATTTTGATTCTTTACCTTTAATTTTCTTGATCATTTTCCAGACCTTTTTGATGGGGGTATTTTGATTCAATCTTGAAACATAATTTTGCCAGGACGTTTTCTTCTTTTGCTTGATGAGCCGTCGGGCTTGTGCTCGACCAATACGTAATTTATCTAAATTATTCGTCGTTGGTGACTTATTAAAATCCCGTTCAGCCTTTTTGCGTTGATGAATAGCCTGTTTGCAATCCGTGTCGAACCATGGTTTATGGAAACGTTTTGGATTTGCCGAGGTTTTAGGAATGACTTGGCTTGCAATGTCAATCAACTCTGTGGTGAAGTGATCAATCTGGTCAGTACTGTCCTGAAATTTCTCCCGTGTGAGGCGTTCAGAACAAAGCGATGAGAAAGTGTCCCAGTCAGCCTTTTTAAAGTTCCACTGGGGCACCCTCTCATCATCCGCCGGAACTACACTCTCCAGCACAATCGGAAAGTGGTCACTCCCGCACAAGTCACCTTCTACCTTCCAACAAAAATCAAGGAAGACAGAAGGGCATGCAATTGTTAGATCAATTGAAGTGTAAGAGCCAGATGCGGGGTGCAGATAAGTATCTGACCCATCATTGAACAAGCACAAGTCATATTTTGTAATGAACTCTTCTACAGTTTTACCCTTAGCGTCTTCTTGACTGCAAGAATTACCCCAAAGGGGGTTATGTGCATTAAAATCACCCAACAAAATGTGTGGAGTTGGGAGTTGTCGGACCAGCTGCTCAAGGTCATTCAGTTGTAAGGCTTTACTTGGCAAAACGTAAATAGAACAAAATGTAACAGTTTTGTCTAAAGTTAGGCGTACCGCCACAGCCTGTAAATTAGTCTGTAATGGTACAGAACTGTGAATGATGTCGTTCCTAACCAAGACATTCGTTCCACGAATATGAAGATCATTATCGTCTGCCCAGGCATTATACGAAGTGTAATGCTTAAAAGCTGAATGATCCTGAGCCTCAGGTTTCTTTAAAAGAGTTTCCTGCAGGCAAAAAGCAGCAGGTTTATACTTTTGGCTCAAAAGGCCTAGTTCATTAAAATTCGCTCTAAAACCTCGACAATTCCACTGTATAATATTTTGTTTGGATGTATTATCCATTTTTGAGTGGTGATTTAGAAGGTGGACGTATGGGCGAAATTGCCCCAGTGTTTCTTCTAGGTGATGTTTTACGTGGGGATTTTCCATGAGACGAACTCAGGGGTGGTTTGTTTGAGAACGTGTCATCGATGCACTCATCGACTGACATTGCCTCAATGCCTTCAAACATGTTGCTCGTGACAACATTTTGAAGACGTATAGATATTCTATTTGAATCTAGTTTCTGCTTTTCCTTTTCTTTACTCTTATCTTGTTGTGACTGTTTCCTTCTCTGACTCAGATTTTGTTGAGAGCTATGTTGTATGTCTTGGTTTGGTTTATGTGGCTTATTCTTTTCAGGTTTAGGTTTTGGTACTTTATTTTGTTCTGTTTTAGGTAGATTTCTAGGGTGTTGTTCTTTTTGGTCGGTAGTTATTTTTTCTGTTGTTTGGGCAGCTGTATTCTTTTGGGTGGATGGTGATTCTAATTGGTCTATTGTAAATGACTGCACTGAAGATGGTATTGTACCTTTGAGCCATGTGTATTGTGTTTGGCATGCTACTGATTGAGTTGGTGGTTTTTGAGATAATTTTGTGGCATATGATGGTGATGATGCACACATTCCTGGCATTGATGACACGATTTCTCTGGCTTCTTTAAAACTTATCTGTTGTTCACATTTCACTTTTTGAATAGTTTTCTCCTTTTTCCAGACAGGGCAATCTTTGGACGATGACATGTGATTGCCCTGGCAATTAACACACTTGATGGGATTGCTGCATGGATCCTGATGTTGTTGGCCACATCGATAACATATTTGTTGACCTCTACAATTGTTCTGTCCATGTCCGTACTTCTGACATTTGAAGCATCGAAGTGGATTTGGAATATACAAATCCACTTTGATGTTCATATATCCAACCTTGATAGCTTTTGACGGTCGAGTGGAACTGAATGTTAAAATGTAAGTATTTGTTTTAATCTGTGTGTTATCTTTTTTAATCTGTATATTTTTAACATCGGTCACTCCTTGGGCTTTTAATTCCATTTTTATTTCCATTTCATCATTGCCATTTAACTCTCTGGTTCTTATTACACCCCTGCTGCTATTTAATATTTTATGCGGCAAAGTGTTTACCTCAATGTCTGCAAGTTTTTCTGTTTTCAATAAATTTACCGCTTGAGCTTCCCTTTGACATTCTATCAGTAGAGCGCCAGATCTTAGTTTCTTGGCGTCTTTAACTGTACCAGCAATCCCTTTGATCGATTTTTCTATTAAAAATGGGTTCAAATCTGAGAGTCTTTTATTTTCATCAGCTGCATACATAATAATAAATTTTGGCCAATTCTTTTTTGAGCATTCTATATCCGAGTCAGAGTCAGAGTCAGTAGAGAGTAAGTCCCTAGCACGTTTTTGTTTTTTATTTGTGTTATCCATGTTAATGTAGTAAAGCGTTCACTGCCCCGGCTCCCACCCACCACGGAGTCCATGCAGTGAACCCACCGGGTTGCCGGTATTCCCACATACCTGGTATGGGGCAGTATACTCAGCCAGTGTTGATACCGAAGTATGCCACTGGCTGATTGGCCCGTGTGTGGAAGTGCCAGGTCTTCAGATGGCGACCATCCAACCAATCACTTTATAAAACACTGTAATTACGGTTGCCACGTGGAACTGAAACAAACAGTGCAGCAAAACTAAGTATTTGGTTAAAAAATGAGTTTAAAAACAGCACACAATGGCAATTATGATAAATGATTAAAAGAAATGACTGATTGAATGGCCACCAAATGCCCCCCGACGTGACACCCAGTACTTTTTGGGGTGGGGGCTCCCGATTGGCCAGAACGGACCATCCGACCATCCTTCTACTCCCGAAATTGGGGCCAAAGCAGTGTGTTGAACAACATTATCTCCGAAATGGAGACCAGGGCTCCATCCCGGAGACTGCCCTAACCGGGGCTACGAGTCCTCAACTGCCAGGATTCCTGCTTCCGGGGCCTTCGGAACGCACCTCACGGGAGAACAAGGTGCCTGCCAGATGGTATTAGCAGGGTTGATCATTTTGGTCCGGGGCTGCGTATTCGTGTATTTCGCAGCGAACCAGCTCAATTGAGCAAACCTGCCAATCAAAAATTAGCAAACCTGCCCAATTGAGCAGGCCGTCCTCTATCCGCCACCTGAGGACCCGCCTAGTAGGGGACGATCAAACCCCCCTAGGACTCGAACTTAATGAAAACAAAAGTAAAGTTATACTAGTGAGTCGTAGGGTAGAGCCTAATCGAAGGTGGAAAGTGGGCGATTTCTCCATCCCGGAAGGTGACAGTAAATTGATTCGATTGGGAGAAACGGATGACTACGAGTATTTGGGGGTCAGTATAAACAGTACAGGAAGAGGCATATACTGCAATCACACGAATAAACTCTGCATGAAGGGGAAGAGAATTCTAAATCAGCTGAAACTTTTAGGGAGGAACAGCTTCAACAAAGTTTTTGTGGGAAAAACTATCTGGGAAATGGTGGGTCTTCCAAGTATAACATATGGTACGGACGTGATACCTCTAAACGTAGCTGTAGTAAAGAAGCTGGAAATTCTTCAAAATGATGCAGGGCGATGGATAACATGGTCGAGTAATGCCGCAGCGTTGGAAGCGGTCCGGGGTGAGCTTGGCTGGATGAGGATCAAGGACAGGATCGACTTGATGAAACTCTGTTATCTCAACTACCTGGTGAACCTCCCCGACAGCCGATGCTGTGAACAAATCTTCCAGTCCATTTGGGACTCAAATATCCAAACGGGGTGGAGTGGACAAGTGAGGGAGCTTATAGAAAACTACTCAATAGAGGTCGGAGACTTGGAAAAAGGGGGCAATCCAGGGGAAGAAAGTTGTCCGAGAAAGAATCCTGGAGGATTGCAATCGAAATTGTCGGGAGGGGGTCAAAACAAAGCGGTCATTGGGTGGCTTATGTGAAAAGGAAAAGCCAAAGGTTGAGGATTACCTAGATGGCACGTTTGGGGGGGGGGGGGGGGTGGGTCACTGCTGTTCAAACTGAGGTCGAGGTCGCTGGAGCTTAGGGGGAAAATTGGGAAAGACGGTGAAAAGGAGTGTCAAATGTGTAATTTGGGAGCTATAGAGACCTTGGAACACTTTCTCTTAGAATGTCCAAAATACCTGTCCGTGAGAACACGACTCACTGGGAAGATAATGGGGAAGTGGGATGAAAGAATGAAGAATAGGTGGTTAATGGTTAATGAAAAGAAAAGGTTGACATGCTGATCATAGAGATTGGGAATGGGGAGGTTCGAGGTCTCATCAAAGAATTAGCGTCTGGGTGCTGGGAAGAAACAAGAGGCACAGGGAGGGGGTAACAGCTGGGAAGAAAGGATAATCAAGGCCTTCTCATCCGAGAACCGCGACATTCAGCGGATGTCCAAAGTGCTATTATTATAAGACCATCAATAGAAGAAATTAGTGATGTGAGCTGTGGTGGTAGTGGGCGACAGACATTGCACTGATAGGTCAAAGCGGTTGAAGGGATAGCATAATTATAGTGCTCAATAACTTAGCAAATGGCATGTATAAGTAGCGGAGGGGTAGATCAGCTGTAGTACTCGGAGACATAGGCATATGGGAGAAATGTTTTAGAGGGGGTTGCAAGATTTTGCCCGAAAAAGTGATTCCATATGAATCGCTGGGGCACATGGATGGCCCAGGTGGAGGCGGATGTCTGCGAGGAGGTGTCTTCCTCCCACATGTTGCAGCAGGCGGCCCTCTCCGGGGGAAATATTTGAAAAAAATCTGTGATTTGAGGGTGAGTCTAGTCGGGAATCATCTGGAATAAACAATGCTATTCTTGTTGATCCCTTATCATTAGACGCGGTCTCACTCTGATGAAACGGAAGTCCAAACTTGGACTCAAAGTCTGCGATATATATTTTTGGTGTGGTACGTCCTGTAGGACGTACCACACCAAAAATTTATATAACAGACTTTGGGTCCAAGTTTGAACAAATGAGGCAAATCCTTTAATCAAGACTGGGTTTCTGGGGTATGGTCTTGGGTAGTTCAAACTTGCCCGAAAAAAGTATGGAAAGTGCCCGAAAAATAATTTTCGTTGGCTCGGGGGGGGGGGGGGGGTGTTACAGCCCCCCCCCCCGGCCCATAAGCCTGTGATCGGAGACAATAGAAGCGATTAGTGATGTTAGTGAGCGACCAGCAAATGACCGATAAGAACTAATGATAGGAGGGATTAAAGATATTACTCCGTAGTTTAGCTAACAGTAGGTTAGTTGTTGTTGGGCATAAAAGGTGGACGCCTCCCATAAAGTAATATCAGTACCACTTCAGGTAGAACACGATCTTTTGGAATATCTATTAAAGTGGACAACCTGACCTATAAAGGCCCTGCATTGTGATTCAGCGCCTTATGCTGAGTGTGGATGAGGGATATCTTAGAGAGCCGTCAGAGGCGTATTAAAAATTAAAAAAAATAAAACAATGGAAGAGATCTTTGAAGACTATACATTACAGCCAACGGGTTACCGAAAACTGGTGTGGTATCATAGGGGACTTTACAGCTAATTCCTGGGGTAGGCCAGGCATTCTATATAAAGCACGACATTACCATAAATAATGAGCAAACTTTGAATTTGTACTACTCCTGCGGACCTTAAATTACCTTAATGGCCAATTTATACGCACATAAAAGCCTCAAAAGCACCTTGTATTACCGCACTGAGCCCAACCGATGATATTTGATTTGGAACCTCCTTCAAACTTATGATTAAATGGTCAAAAATCGATAAGAAGTACCAAAATTATAATTTGAGCCACCACAAAACTTTCTGAAATTGTGTTGAAACATTGTTGATTTTCGTGGAATTTTAGTGCATTATTGGTTTAGTTTATTACATTACTGGTTATTATACAACTGGTTGATCTGTATTACATTAGTGGTTGATTGTTACACTACTGGTTAATTTTTATTACATTACTGATTAATATTACACAACTGGTTATTACATGCCCCCCCCCCCCAAACCATCGTCTTTTTCAAAATTTCTAAGTCCAGCAGCCTTGTAAAACTGCGAGTATTTTTACTTCAATAATGGGCGACAGTTACTTCAAAAGTGGAGACCTTGTTTTTTTACATCACAAATGGGCGATGGTTACATCAAAAGTGGAGGCCTCATTTTACTTCAAAAGTGGTGAGCTACTTCAAAAGTGAGCGCTTTTTACTTCAAAAGTGGTGAGCTACTTCAAAAGTGGTAATTTACTTCAAAACTCGGCGTAACATAGGGGTGTTTTGGTTAATCTTGGGAATGTAAGATTCCCAAGAACTTTTCTTTTTTTGTTTTATATGTCGTCTTGTTTTTGCCCGATTGATACGAAGTTTGTCTAAATTATATGTAGTTGGTGACTTGTTAAATTCCCTTTCAACTTTCTCATGTTCCTTTATAGCCTTTTTGCATTCATCATCAAACCATGGTTTGTTGAAACGTTTTGGATTTGTCGAGGTTTTAGGGATGACTGTGTTTGCAATGTCAAGCAGCTCGTTTGTAAAATGTTCGATTTGGTCAGCACTATCCTGAAATTTCTCCCGTGTGGGGCTTTCAGAACAAAGCGAAAAAGTGTCCCAGTCAGCCTTTTTAAAGTTCCACTGGGGCACTCTCTCATCGTCCGCCGGAACTACACTCTCCAACACAATTGGAAAGTGATCACTCCCGCACAAGTCATCTTCTACCTTCCACGAAAAGTCAAGGAAGATAGAAGGGCATGCAATTGAAAGATCAGTCGATGTATACGAACCAGATGCGGGGTGCAGATAAGTGTCTGACCCATCATTAAACAAACACAAGTCATATTTTGTAATGAACTCTTCTACAGCTTTACCTTTGGCATCTTCTTGACTGCAGGAATTACCCCAAAGGGGGCTATGTGCGTTAAAATCACCCAACAAAATGTATGGGGTTGGAAGCTGTTGTACCAGCAGCTCAAGATCATTCAGTTGTAAGAATTTATTTGGTGAAACGTATATAGAACATAATGTAATTGTCTTGTCTAAAGTTAGGCGTACCGCTACAGCCTGTAAATTTGACTGCAAAGATACAGGACTGTGGATAATGTCGTTTCTAACTAAGACGGACGTTCCACGAATATGAAGATCAGTTTCATCTGCCCAGTCATTATACGATGTATAATGCTTAACGGCTGAATGATCCTGAGCCTCGGGTTTCTTTAAAAGAGTTTCCTGCAGGCAAAAAGCAGCAGGTTTATATTTTTGGCTTAAAAGGCCCAGTTCATTAAAATTTGCTCTAAAACCTCGACAATTCCACTGTATTATGTTATTTTTATTCGTTCTATCCAGATTTGGTTGGAGATTTATCTGGTGGACGAATGGGTGAAATAGCCCCAATAGTTTTCTTCGACGATTTCTGTCTTGGGGACCTATTCTGGGAGGCGTTCGGGCATAAGGGTCCGAACGTTTCATCGATGCACTCACCGACTTCCATTGATTCAAGGCCTTCAAACCTATTACGAGTAATAGGGTCTTTTAGAGCCTTGGGAATTCTATCCGACTGTTTTTGAGTTTCTGTATTCTTTTTGTTGTATTTTGCTGTATTCTTTTTCTGATTCTAAGATTTTGATTGTGTGGTTTCGGTTTTGTTTGATCTTTTTTCTGTTCAGGTTTTGCTTGTAGTTTTTCCTGTACTTTCTTTTGGATTTGGTGTTGATTTATTTTCTAATGTTGTGTGAGGAATTGAAGGTGTTTGGGTGGATTTTGGTTCAGTTACATTTGAATGTTGTTCTATTGTGAATGCTTGCACTAGAGATGGTAACGTGCCCTTGATCCATGTATATTGGGTTTGGCAACCTACTGCTACTGATGGTACTTTCTGTGATAGTTTTGCAGCATATGAAGGTGATGACGTACTCATACCAGGCATTGTTGTCACAATATCTCTGGCCTCTTTAAAACTTATTTGTTTCTCACATTTTATTCTCTGTATAGTTTTTTCTTTGTTCCAGACAGGGCAATCTTTCGACGATGACATGTGATTGCCCTGACAATTTACGCATTTAATGGCATTGTTACATGGCTCGTCTTGGTGTTGTTGGCCGCATTTATAGCATATAGTTTGACCTCTGCAGTTGTTTTGTCCATGGCCAAATTTTTGGCACTTGAAGCATCGAAGTGGATTTGGTATATATAAATCCACTTTGATGTTCATATAACCTACTTTGATTGTTTTTGGTGGTTGGGCTGAGCTAAATGAGAGAATAAAAGTGTTTGTTTTGATGGTTGAACCATTTTTTTTAATTTCGATATTCTTAACTGATGTTACACCCTGTGGTTCAAGTTCTTTCTGTATTTCTAGTACATCAATACCTGCTAATTCCCTTGTTCTGATTACACCCCTGCTGCTGTTAAGCGTCCTATGTGGAAAAGCATTCACCTCCATATCTGCAAGTTTGTCTATATTTAGTAAATTTATTGCTTGTGCTTCCTTGTTACATTCTATAAGTATTGCTCCAATCCTCAGCTTAACATTTTTAACTGTACCAGCAATCCCTTTAACAGCTTTCTCTGGGTTGATATCAGTTGCCCTTTTACTTGAGTCACCTGCATATATTATAATAAATTTTGGCCATTTATTCACAGCTGTTGAAAGTTTTGGATCAGAGTCAGAATCATCTGAGGGAAATTCTCGACCTCGTTTAAGTTTTTTGTTTTGTGTGGTTTCCATTGTAGAATTGTATAATCGTTCATTGCTCCGGCTCCCACCCACCACGGAGTCCAACAAGGGGTAGGGTTACTGGTAAGCAGTGAACCCACCGGGTTGCCGGTATTCCCACATACCTGGTATGGAGCAATATACTCAGCCAGTATTGATACCGAAGTATGCCACTGGCTGATTGACCCGTGTGTGGAAGTGCCAGGTCTTCAGATGGCGATCATCCAACCAATCACTTTACAAAGCATTAAAATAATAATTGTCACGTAGAACTGAAACAGACAGTGCAGCAAAATTTAATAGTTGTTAAAAATAAAATGTTTGAAAACAGTATACAATGGCAATTATGGTATGTGATTAAAAGAAATGATTGATTGAATGACCACCAAATGCCCCCCGACGTGACACCCAGTACTTTTGGGGTGGGGGCTCCCGATTGGCCAGAACGGGCCATCCGACCATCCTTCTACTCCCGAAATTGGGGCCAAAGCAGTGTGTTGGACATTATCTCCAAAATGGAGACCTGGTCTGAGTGGTCTCCATCCCTGAGACTGCCCTAACGGGGTCACTAGTCCTCAACTGCCAGGATTCCTTCTTCCGGGGCCTTCGGAATGCACCTCACGGGAGAACAAGGTGCCTGCAAGATGGTATTATTTATTTATTTATTGGTGCTTAACGCCACATCAGCAGCTAAGGCTATATCGTGGCGAGAAATCAGAGAAAAGTAAAAAGTCAATATTATGAAGTAAAAGATTGAATAAAAACAAAGGATAATCACAATAGACATGTCAAAGACAAGAATAATTTAAATAACAATGAGCAATGAGATAAGTGAAATATGTCTACTTTTAAATCAACCTGATGAACTGAGCTTGATGAGTCTAGATTAAAAGAATAAAAACAATTTTAAAATTTGTTAAAAAGGTTGATTACTTTCAAAAATGATACAATTTTGTGTGGGCTCGTATTGTAAAATAGATCTCTAAGGGATCCAACTGTGAAGTACTGCCCTCTAACAAGATTAAAATCAGTACAATTTAAGAGAATGTGCTCCACTGACAACACCTGCTGACATGGAACACATTCTGGTCGCATATTACCCTCCAACAGAAAGGAATGTGTAAGTCGTGTGTGACCAATATGACATCGTGTCAGAATAACATGATCTTTTCTGCAGAGGTTACTGGATGGGTAGTGATCAAATATGTTTGGTCGGAAGCGATGGAGCTTGTTATTTGTCGCCCCATCCCATTCCGCCTGCCACATAGATTTGATGTAACAACTAATATGAGGCTTAAAATCACTGAAAGGGATCTTAAAATCAGTGAGAGGCTTGGTTAAAGCCTGTTTTGCTGCACTGTCTGCTCTGGTGTTACCAGCGATACCTACATGTCCGGGTAACCAGCAAAACACGATATCATATTGGTCAGACATGAGAGTTGTTAACTTCTCACGAAGTTCCAAAATGAGAGGGTTCTTCAACCTGGGGTTGAGCAAAGCAAGCAAAGAGGAAAGAGAGTCAGAAAAAATAATCGTCTTCTTTTCCTGTACATTTTCGATATGTTCAAGTGCAAGTTGTATAGCTTTAACTTCAGCTGTGAAAATAGAACTCTGATTCGGTATTCTGATTGAGGTGATACCATCACCAGTAACAGCAGCTGATGATACTTTGTCACCATCTTTAGATCCATCTGTATAGATCCTTGTATATGTACTATATTTGGACTTTATTTCGGCATATTTTTGTTTGAACTGCAAGGAATTGGTATCAGATTTTTTGAAAGAAGCAAGTTCCAAAATAACTGTAGGTTTTTTAAGATGCCAAGGAGGAATGTGTGATTTACGGTTTTCTTTTATAGATTCAGAATCAATTTTTGCAGACTCCATGTGGGGTTTAACTCTAATTCCCAATGGAGGAATATGTTTCGGATGTCGGTTAAAAAAGTCAACATTTTGAGGTTCTGAAATACAATTAAAAGCAGGATTTGAAGGATTGGCCAAAAGTTTAGACACATATTGGAGAGACAATTTAATTCTGCGCTTCTCGAGAGAGGGCTCCTCTGCTTCAACAAGCATCGAGTCTATTGGGGATGTTCGAAAAGCCCCTAGACTAATTCTAATACCACTATTGTGAATAGCATCAAGTGGTTTTAGGTATGACTTCCTTGCAGAACCGTAAACTATAGAACCGTAATCTAATTTTGATCGAACAAGTGACCTATACAGATGGAGCAAAGTTTTTTGGTCAGCACCCCAATCAGTGCTACCAACGACCTTCAGTAGGTTCAGAGCTCTCTTACATTTAACTTTTAGTTGTTTTATGTGGGAAGTGAAATTCAGTTTGCTGTCAAACAACAAACCTAAGAATTTCACTTCCTTAACAACTTTAATAGGACTCCCATCAAGTTTTAACTCCGGATCGAGGTGATGTTTCCGAAGCTTACAAAGATGAACACAATTTGTTTTCATCTTTGAAAATTTAAAACCGTTTTCCGTGGCCCATTTTTGAATTTTGTTTAGGCACAGCTGAAGTTTGCGCTCTATAGCATTCATTTTCTTGCTGCTGTAGCAGATTAAAAAATCATCTACATACAACGAAGAATCTACCATATTCTCAATTGTCTCGATGATGCTATTAATTTTCACCGAAAAAAGGGTAACCGATAAGATACTACCCTGAGGAACCCCCAATTCCTGCTCGTGAGGATCAGATAACGTTGACCCAACACGAACCTGAAATTGGCGGTCCTTTAAAAAGTTTTCAATAAAAATAGGCATACGCCCTCTCAACCCCATGTTAAAAAGATCTTTTAAAATCCCATACGTCCACGTTGTATCATATGCCTTCTCTAGATCAAAGAAGATGGCGACCACATGTTCTTTTCTAGCAAAGGCATTTCTAACAAACGTTTCAAGTCTGACCAAATGATCCACAGTACTTCTCTGGTTTCTGAAACCACACTGAACATCCGCAAGCAGATTGTTCGATTCCAGAAACCAGACAAGTCGGTCATTGATCATCCTCTCCATGGTTTTGCACAGGCAACTGGTTAAGGCAATAGGCCTGTAATTGCTTGGGTTGCTGTGATCTTTATCAGGCTTAGGAATAGGAATTATAGTTGCTTTTCGCCAGGAAGGTGGAAACTGGCCAGTCACCCAAATGCCATTAAAAATAGATAATAAAAGTGCAAGTGAAGTTTGAGGCAGATGTTTTAAAAGTTGATAGTGTATTTGATCAGGTCCAGTGGCAGAATCCTTTGCTCTATGCAAAGAGTTACTTAACTCTTCCATAGAGAAAGGTTCGTTGTAGTCCTCTAAGTTATTGGATGTAAATTTAATCTTGTGTTTTTCTTGTTGTTTTTTAAGTTTGAGGAACTCTGGATTACTATTTTCAGACGACGAATGTTTAGAAAATGTAGAGGCCAACTTGTTTGAAATTTCCTGTTTTGATGTTATGAGTGTGATGTTATCTTTTAGGTGTTGTACAGCTGATTTTGTTTCTTTTCCTTTAATTTTTTTAATCATTTTCCAAATTTTAGTGATGGGGGTGTTTTGATTTAGTTTAGAAACGTAAGTTTCCCATGAACTTTTCTTTTTATGTTTTAAAAGTCGTCTTGTTTTTGCCCGATTTATACGCAATCTATCCAAATTTTCTGTAGTTGGTGACTTATTAAATTCCCTCTCAAATTTCTTGCGATCTTTTATAGCCTGTTTGCACTCAGTATCATACCATGGTTTAGTGAAACGTTTTGGATTTGCCGAGGTTTTAGGAATGACTTGGCTTGCAATGTCAATCAACTCTGTGGTGAAGTGTTCAATCTGGTCAGTACTGTCCTGAAATTTCTCCCGTGTGAGGCGTTCAGAACAAAGCAATGAGAAAATGTCCCAGTCAGCCTTTTTAAAGTTCCACTGGGGCACCCTCTCATCATCCGCCGGAACTACACTCTCCAACACAATCGGAAAGTGGTCACTCCCGCACAAGTCATCTTCTGCTTTCCATGAAAAATCAACAAAGACAGAAGGGCATGCAATTGTTAAATCAATTGACGTGTAAGAACCAGATGCGGGGTGCAGGTACGTATCTGACCCATCATTGAACAAGCACAAGTCATATTTTGTAATGAACTCTTCCACAGTTTTACCTTTTGCATCTTCTTGACTGCAGGAATTACCCCAAAGGGGGCTATGTGCGTTAAAATCACCCAACAAAATGTATGGAGTTGGGAGTTGTCGGACCAGCAGCTCAAGGTCATTCAATTCTAAGGCTTTACTTGGTGAAACGTAAATAGAACAAAGTGTAACTGTTTTGTCCAATGTTAGGCGTACCGCCACAGCCTGCAAATTTGTCTGTAGTGGTACAGAACTGTGAATGATGTCGTTCCTAACCAAGACACTCGTTCCACGAATATGAAGATCATTATCATCTGCCCAGGCATTATACGATGTATAATGCTTAAAGGTTGAATGACCCTGACCATCTGGTTTCCTTAAAAGAGTTTCCTGCAGGCAAAAAGCAACAGGTTTATATTTTTGGCTGAGAAGGCCTAGCTCATTAAAATTGGCTCTAAAACCTCGGCAATTCCACTGTATTATGTTATTTTTGTTTGTATTAGCCATATTTCGAGGGAGATTTAGAGGGTGGACGTATGGGCGAAATAGCCCCTGTAATATTCTTTGGTGAATTTTTCCTCGGGGATCTATTCTTTGAAGAAGTCGGACGTAATTGTTCGAATGTATCATCGATACAATCACCTACGTCCATATCCTCAAAGCCTTCAAACCTGTTGCGAACAACAGGGTTTTGAAGAACCTTAGGTAATCTGTCCGATAACTGTTTTTGTTTCATCTTTTCTTTTTTCTTTTCTTCTTTGTCTAATTTTCTCATTTGATTCTGACTCAGAGTGTGTTGTTGTGATCTTTGTTCTTGTTGTGATTTTGGCTTTGTTTTGTTTTGTTCCTTTTTCTGCTCTGAATTCGTAGTATGATCCTTATTTTGTACGGGTTTAGGCGAATTGTTTCCTAGTTTTTGTTCTGGTTTATCCTCTGTTGTTTTTGAAATTGTCTGTTCAGGTTTGGGATTTTGTTCTTTTTTCTGTTCAAAGTTGGCTTTTAATTGCTCTGTTGTTTGCGATGTAGAATTTGTTTTTGTTGATTGTGTGTCTGTTTGGTCTAATGTGAAACCCTGTACTAAAGATGGAATTGTACCTTTAAGCCATGTATATTGAGTTTGGCATTCCACTGACGTTGTTGGTAATTTTTGGATTAATTTTTTAGCGTATGTCGGCGATGATAAATTCATGCCAGGCATTGATGATACTATTTCCCTGGCCTCTTTAAAACTGATCTGTTTTTGACATTTAATCTTTTGGATTTCTTTTTCTTTTTTCCAGACTGGGCAATCTTTTGAGGCAGCTACATGATTGCCTTGGCAGTTACAGCACTTAATGGTATTTGTGCATGGGTCTGGATGTTCTTGACCACACTTAAAACAGATATTTCTCCCTCTACAATTATTCTGGCCGTGACCATACTTCTGACATTTGAAACATCGAAGTGGATTTGGAATGTACAAATCCACTCCGATGTTCATGTATCCTACTTTTAATGACCTTGGTGGTTGGGATGAGTTAAAAGTTAAAATATAAGTGTTTGTTTGAATAATCATGCCATCTCGTTTAATCTCTATTCTTTTAACATCAGTGACCCCCTGTGATTTTAGTTCTTGCTGAATTTCTAGCACATCAATGCCTGACAGTTCTTTTGTTCGTAGCACACCTTTGCAACTATTTAGTGTTTTGTGTGCAAAGGCGTGGACCTCCATGTCAACCAGTTTTTCCATTTTTAACAAATTGATAGCCTGCATTTCTCTTTTGCATTCAATGAGTATCCCACCTGATCGTAACTTTTTAACATTCTTGACCTCCCCAGCTATTCCTTTTATTGCTTTTTCTAATGCAAAGGGGTTAATATTTGATGCCAATTTTCCATCCTCTGCAGCATAAATCATAATAAATTTGGGCCAAGTGTTAATTGACGTATTGCCTATGTCTTGATCTGAGTCAGAATCAGAATCAGTGAACCGAAGTTCGCGCCCGCGTTTTTGTTTTTTGTTTGGTATGTTTGCCATATTTTATTGTAAGTCGTTCATTGCCCCGGCTCCCACCCACCATGGAGTCCAACAAGGGGTAGGGTTACTGCCCTGCAGTGAACCCACCGGGTTGCCGGTATTCCCACATACCTGGTATGGGGCAGTATACTCAGCCAGTGTTGATACCGAAGTATGCCACTGACTGATTGGCCCGTGTGTGGAAGTGCCAGGTCTTCAGATGGCGGCCATCCAATCAATCACTGTATAAACCACCGAAATAAAAGGTTGCCATGCATAACCGAAACAGACAGTGCAGCAAAATTAAGTGGCTATTAAAATATAAAGTGTTTAAAAACAGTACACAATGGCAATTATGTTATGTGAATAAAAGAAATGATTGACTGAATGGTCACCAAATGCCCCCCGACGTGACACCCAGTACTTTTTGGGGTGGGGGCTCCCGATTGGCCAGAACGGACCATCCGACCATCCTTCTACTCCCGAAATTGGGGCCAAAGCAGTGTGTTGAACAAGATTATCTCCGAAATGGAGACCAGGGCTCCATCCCGGAGACTGCCCTAACCTGGGCCACGAGTCCTCAACTGCCAGGATTCCTTCTTCCGGGGCCTTCGGAACGCACCTCACGGGAGAACAAGGTGCCTGCCAGATGGTATTAGCAGGATTGATCATTTTGGTCCGGGGCTGCGTATTTATGTATTTCGCAGCGAACCAACTCAATTGAGCAAACCTGCCAATTAGAAATTAGCAAACCTGCCCAATTGAGCAGGCCGTCCTCTATCCGCCACCTGAGGACCCGCCTAGTAGGGGATGATCAAACCCCCCTAGGCAAGATGGTATTAGCAGGGTTGATCATTTTGGTCCGGGACTGCGTATTCGTGTATTTCGCAGCGAACCAGCTCAATTGAGCAAACCCGCCAATTAATAATTAGCAAACCTGCCCAATTGAGCAGGCCGTCCTCTATCCGCCACCTGAGGACCCGCCTCGTAGGGAACGATCAAACCCCCCTAGGATGCCTAGTGATTCTACCACTGTTCTGTAATCTGACGTAGCAGAGTCCGGTATCAGTGTGATACAGGACGAACTTGCGCGAGCTGATCTCGGATTAGAAGTACACACTCCTCCTTTAAGTGATGTAGAAGCAAGACAATTTACTCCGTTACCCACTAATGTTGTTTCGCAGCCTATAGTTGATATTCGACCAAGACCGTGGGAATGGGCAAGGAGCGAGTTTTTCAGGACACCTCGCCGGTTGGCCTCTCCTCATGAATTTGATCGAGATATCATACGACCCAATACATATGAACAAGATTTTATGAAAGATACAGATCTCTTAGGCATTGAGGATGAATTTGGATGCCAATATACTATATATAGAGGTTGAGCGAGAGTTGATATATTATTACGACAGTGCTATTGATACTCATTTAACTTTTGCAAATAGGTCTAGATATTTAGTGATATACAGTTGCCCTGATTTACAATATCCAAACATAAATGAGCAGGGTGAGATAAGTGAACCTCTGCGGTATTATAGTCACCGGGTGGCTACTACCAGCAGTGTACATCATAGATTTCACATGCCAAGAAATGTCGCAGAATTTACTCCCTTCTGTGCAAGATATCGTGACTATAGTCGTCGAAAATTATTATTATTTATTGGTGCTTAAAGCCACATCAGCAGCTAAGGCCATATCGTGGCGAGAAAACACTAAACGAAAACCATGGCAGAAACGATATTCAAAGATGAGTAAAAAACAATCACAACAAAAACGACACTCAATGTAATATGAACAGTGATGCGTGAGAAACAAGAAAGATGAATAATTCACAAATCAACCTGATGAACCTAAGTCCCAAAGACTCTAGTTAAGATAATAAAAACAGCTTTAAAATTTATTAAAAAGGTTGATTGATTTCAAAAATGAGAGAATCATATTCGGGCTAGTACGATAAAAAAGATCTCTCAGAGATCCTACAGAGAAAAACTGCCCTCTGACATGATTAAAATCTGTACAATGTAAAAGAATGTGCTCCACTGACAACACCTGCTGGCAGGGAACACATTCTGGTCGCACAGTACCCTCCAACAAAAAGGAATGTGTAAGTCTTGTATGACCAATATGACATCGCGTCAATACTGCAAGATCCTTTCTAGAAAGGTTACTAGACGGGTAGTGATCACAGATATCTGGTCGGAATCGATGGAGCTTGTTATTTGTCGCTCCATCCCAATCCGCCTGCCACACAGATTTGATGTACTTATTGATATGTGGTTTCAAATCACTGGAAGGGATGTTAAAATCAGTGAGAGGCTTGGATAAAGCCTGTTTTGCTGCACTGTCTGCCCTGGTGTTACCAGCGATACCTACATGTCCGGGTAACCAGCAAAACACGATATCATATTGGTCAGACATGAGAGTTGTCAACTTCTCACGAAGTTCCAAAATGAGAGGGTTCTTCAACTTGGGGTTGAGTAAAGCAAGTAAAGTGGAAAGAGAGTCAGAAAAAATAATCGACTTCTTTTCCTGCACATTTTCTATGTGTTCAAGCGCAAGTTGTATAGCTTTAACTTCAGCTGTGAAAATAGAACTCTGATTCGGTATTCTAATTGAGGTGATACCATCACTAGTAACAGCAGCTGATGATACTTTGTCACCATCTTTAGATCCATCTGTATAGATCCTTGTATATGCACTATACTTGGACTTTATTTCGGCATATTTTTGTTTGAACTGCAAGGAATTGGTATCAGATTTTTTGGTAGAAGCAAGGTCCAAAATAACTGTAGGTTTTTTAAGATGCCAAGGAGGAATGTGTGATTTACGGTTTTCTTTTATAGATTCAGAATCAATTTTTGCAGACTCCATGTGGGGTTTAACTCTAATTCCCAATGGAGGAATATGTTTCGGATGTCGGTTAAAAAAGTCAACATTTTGAGGTTCTGAAATACAATTAAAAGCAGGATTTGAAGGATTGGCCAAAAGTTTAGACACATATTGGAGAGACAATTTAATTCTGCGCTTCTCGAGAGAGGGCTCCTCTGCTTCAACAAGCATCGAGTCTATTGGGGATGTTCGAAAAGCCCCTAGACTAATTCTAATACCACTATTGTGAATAGCATCAAGTTGTTTTAGGTATGACTTCCTTGCAGAACCGTAAACTATAGAACCGTAATCTAATTTTGATCGAAGAAGTGACCTATACAGATGGAGCAAAGTTTTTTGGTCAGCACCCCAATCAGTGCTACCAACGACCTTCAGTAGGTTCAGAGCTCTCTTACATTTAACTTTTAGTTGTTTTATGTGGGAAGTGAAATTCAGTTTGCTGTCAAACAACAAACCTAAGAATTTCACTTCCTTAACAACTTTAATAGGACTCCCATCAAGTTTTAACTCCGGATCGAGGTGATGTTTCCGAAGCTTACAAAAATGAACACAATTTGTTTTCATCTTTGAAAATTTGAAACCGTTTTCTGTGGCCCATTTTTGAATTTTGTTTAGGCACAGCTGAAGTTTGCGCTCTATAGCATTCATTTTCTTGCTGCTATAACAGATTAAAAAATCATCGACATACAATGAAGAGTCTACCATATTTTCAATTGCATCGATGATACTGTTAATTTTAATCGAAAACAGGGTAACGGATAAAATACTACCCTGAGGAACCCCCAATTCCTGCTCGTGAGGATCAGATAACGTTGACCCAACACGAACCTGAAACTGGCGGTCCCTCAAAAAGTTTTCAATAAAAAGAGGCATACGCCCTCTCAACCCCATGTTAAAAAGATCTTTTAAAATCCCATACGTCCACGTTGTATCATATGCCTTCTCTAGATCAAAGAAGATGGCGACCACATGTTCTTTTCTAGCAAAGGCATTTCTTATAAACGTTTCAAGTCTGACCAAATGATCCACAGTACTCCTCTGGTTTCTGAAACCACACTGAACATCCGCAAGCAGATTGTTCGATTCCAGAAACCAGACAAGTCGATCATTGATCATCCTCTCCATGGTTTTGCACAGACAACTGGTTAAGGCAATAGGCCTGTAATTGCTTGGGTTGCTGTGATCTTTATCAGGCTTAGGAATTGGAATTATTGTTGCTTTACGCCAGGATGGTGGAAACTGGCCAGTCACCCAAATGCCATTAAAAATTGATAATAAAAGTTCTAGTGAAGATTGAGGCAGATGCTTTAAAATTTGGTAGTGAATTTCATCGGGACCAGTGGCAGTATCCTTTGCTCTATGCAAGGAGTTACATAACTCCTCCATAGAGAAAGGTTCATTGTAATCCTCTAAATTGTTGGAGGTAAATTTGATCTTTTGCTTTTCTTGCTGTTTTTTAATTTTGATAAATTCTGGATTACAATTTTCAGATGACGAATGTTTCGAAAATGTGGAGGCCAAAGTATTTGAAATTTCTGTTTTAGAGGTAATTAAGGTGTTGTTTTCCTTCAGGTGTTGTACAGTTGATTTTGTTTCTTTTCCTTTAATCTTTTTAATCATTTTCCAAATTTTAGTGATAGGGGTGTTTTGGTTAATCTTCGAAATGTAAGATTCCCAAGAACTTTTCTTTTTTTGTTTTATATGTCGTCTTGTTTTGGCCCGATTTATACGAAGTTTGTTTAAATTATATGTAGTTGGTGACTTGTTAAATTCCCTTTCAGCTTTCTTACGATCCTTTATAACCTTTTTGCATTCATCATCAAACCATGGTTTGTTGAAACGTTTTGGATTTGTCGAGGTTTTAGGGATGACTGTGTTTGCAATGTCAAGCAGCTCGTTTGTAAAATGTTCGATTTGGTCAGCACTATCCTGAAATTTCTCCCGTGTGAGTCGTTCAGAACAAAGCGATGAAAAAGTGTCCCAGTCAGCTTTTTTAAAGTTCCACTGGGGCACTCTCTCATCATCCGCCGGAACTACACTCTCCAACACAACTGGAAAGTGATCACTCCCGCACAAGTCATCTTCTACCTTCCACGAAAAGTCGAGGAAGATAGAAGGGCATGCAATTGAAAGATCAATCGATGTATACGAACCAGATGCGGGGTGCAGATAAGTGTCTGAACCATCATTAAACAAACACAGATCATATTTAGTAACGAACTCTTCTACAGTTTTGCCTTTTACATCTTCTTGACTGCAGGAATCACCCCAAAGAGGGCTATGTGCATTAAAATCACCCAACAAAATGTATGGAGTTGGGAGCTGTTGGACCAGTAGCTCAAGATCATTCAGTTGTAGGACTTTACTTGGTGAAACGTAAATTGAACAAAGTGTAACTGTTTTGTCTAAAGTAAGGCGTACCGCCACAGCCTGTAAATTTGTCTGTAATGGTACAGAACTGTGAATGATGTCGTTCCTAACTAAGACAGTCGTTCCACGAACATGAAGATCATTATTGTCAGCCCATGCATTATGCGAAGTATAATGCTTAAAAGCTGAATGGTCTTGAACTTCAGGTTTCTTTAAAAGAGTTTCCTGCAGGCAAAAAGCTACAGGATTGTATTTTTGGCTTAGAAGACCTAGTTCATTAAAATTAGCTCTAAAACCTCGACAATTCCACTGTATAATGTTTTGTTTGGGTTTATTACCCATGTTTAGTAGGTGATTTTGAAGGTGGACGAATGGGAGATATTGCCGTGTTTTTCTTTGGTGATGTTCTGTGGGGCGACCTACCCTGTGAAGAATTCAGGTGTAGTTTAGTAGAGAACGTGTCGTCGATACACTCATCGACTGACATTTTCTCAATTCCATCAAACATGTTGTTTGTCACAACATTTTGAAGTCTCTTAGGTAAGCGATCTGATTCTAGTTTCTGTTTTTCTTTGTTAATTTTTTTCTGCTCTCTCTCGTGCTGCCGTCTTTGATTCTGACTTAGATTTTGTTGTTGTGCTTTGTGTTTTTGATCTGGTTTTGGTTTGTTTGATTCGTTTTTGTGTTCTGATTTAGAGTTTTGTTCTTTATGATTTTTTTGTTCTGGTTGTTGTCTGTTCTTGGGTATTTCCTCTGTTGTTATTTGAGCTGTTGGATGTGTTTGGGTTGATTTTGGTTCAGTCGGTTCTATAATAAAGGCCTTCACTAAAGAAGGAATTGTTCCACTGAGCCAAGTGTATTGGGTCTGGCATTCCACTGACTGGGTGGGTGCTTTTTGTGACAATTTTGTTGCATATGTTTGTGATATTGTGTTCATACCAGGCAATGATGACACTATGTCTCTGGCCTCTTTAAAACTAATTTGCCTTTCAACCTTGACTTTTTGAATTTCCTTTTCCTTTTTCCAAACAGGGCAATCCTTAGATGAAGCTACATGATTGCCCTGACAATTACAACATTTGATGGCATTCGTGCAGGGGTCTTGATGTTCATCACCACATTTAAAACATATGTTTTTTTGCCCTCTACAATTATTTTGGCCGTGACCATATTTTTGACATTTGAAACATCGAAGTGGATTTGGGATGTACAAATCCACTTTGATGTTCATGTAACCAACTTTAATAGACTTTGGTGGCTGAGCTGTATTGAAAGTTAAAATATAAGTATTAGTTGGTATCGATTTGCCATCTCTTTTGATTTCAATTCTTTTGACAATATTCACTCCCTGCAGTTGTAATTCATTCTGGATTTCCGTCTCAGGAATGCCAGACAGCTCTCTTGTTCGTACAACGCCTTTGCTTGTGTTGAGTGTTTTGTGAGCAAAGGCGTTAACTTCCAGATTAACCAGTTTATCCATTTTTAATAAATTGAGTGCCTGCATTTCTCTTCGACATTCAATTAAAATTCCACCAGATCTTAACTTTTTTACATCCTTCACATCCCCAGCTATTCCCTTAATGGCTTTTTCCAAGGCAAACGGGTTTATATCCGTTGCCTTTTTACCCTCTTCAGCAGCATAAATTATAATGAATTTTGGCCAATGATTTAAACTTTGCGAGGTTCCATAATCCGAGTCAGAATCAGAAGTATTCAATTCAAGTTCCCTTTTTTGTTTTTTTTGTGGTATTTTAGCCATGTTTTATTTTTTTTAAAGTTCATTGCTCCGGCTCCCACCCACCGCGGAGTCCAACAAGGGGTAGGGTTACTGCTTCACAGTGAACCCACCGGGTTGCCGGTATTCCCACATACCTGGTATGGAGCAGTATACTCAGCCAGTGTTGATACCGAAGTATGCCACTGGCTGATTGGCCCGTGTGTGGAAGTGCCATGTCTTCAGATGGCGATCATCCAACCAATCACTTTATAAAACCTTGTAATTAAAGCTGCCACGTAGAACTGAATCAAACAGTAGTGCAGCAAAACTAAGTATTTGGTAAAATATGTTTAAAAACAGTACACAATGGCAATTATGATGTGTGATTAAAAGAAATGACTGATTGAATGACCACCAAATGCCCCCCGACGTGACACCCAGTACTTTTTGGGGTGGGGGCTCCCGATTGGCCAGAACGGACCATCCGACCATCCTTCTACTCCCGAAATTGGGGCCAAAGCAGAGTGTTGAACAAGATTATCTCCGAAATGGAGACCAGGGCTCCATCCCGGAGACTGCCCTAACCGGGGCAACGAGTCCTCAACTGCCAGGATTCCTTCTTCCGGGGCCTTCGGAATGCACCTCACGGGAGAACAAGGTGCCTGCCAGATGGTATTAGCAGGATTGATCATTTTGGTCCGGGGCTGCGTATTTATGTATTTCGCAGCGAACCGACTCAATTGAGCAAACCTGCCAATTAGAAATTAGCAAACCTGCCCAATTGAGCAGGCCGTCCTCTATCCGCCACCCGAGGACCCGCCTAGTAGGGGGTGATCAAACCCCCCTAGGAGTCGTCGAAAACGAGCACGATATCACTCAGATGGACGACCAATGAGTTTTCAACCTTTTGTTGTCTATCGACAGTACCGTCCAGATTATGTTGGACATTTCACAGGGTCAACGTTTGACTATCGAACAGGCCCAAATACTGTGTATCGGCATTATCAGTTGCCAACACGAAATGAAAACCTTGAGAGTGAAGACTGAATAATGCATTATTATTATCATTATTATGGGCAGAAAAGTCTAAACAGACTATACACACACACAGTGTATATATGTATATAAGATTTTCATGGATCTGGTTTCCCAATTTATGTATAACCCTTGATTGGAAACCTGATGCATGACGATCACGGGTCGTCTGTGTTTGTCTTGATTATTAGTCAAAAATTTCTACAAGAGTTGGTAATTCTGTGACCCAGTGCAACCAGTTATTATAAATTCGGAGTTCCTGGAGTGTATTAGATAAGTTACACACACGGACTCCAGTAATCAAGGCATACAGTTTTGAAAGTTGGTGGAAAGAAAGTGAATTGAGTGCACCAAATTGCAGACGAACCCAGGGGAGCGTATTATTCGAGTGTAAATTTTAGTGTAACATAATTCTATTTCATATAGTGGTTTCTTTTTCGTATTCTTATTTTTTGTTTGCTGTTGATTAATTTGCTTGTTGGAATGGCTTCCGTCAATACGATAGAATTTGAGGCATTTGAGGAAGAACAAGAAATGTTCGAGTTTCATAAGCGTAAAGCCTTCCAGCATGCGGTAGCTTCTTGTAATGCATTTCGTTTATTCTTCCCGAAGGATTTATGGAGTCGTCGTCGCGTAAGATTAATTCGTATATGGGAAATGAAACATTACAATCCTGCCACTGGTCATACTGAGATAATACATCAGCTTTGTTACCGTTTTTATCTCTCAGCGGAGAGAAAGGTAATTTTTCCCCATCTTCTGTATCTCCCGGAGTTAACAATGATGGCTGAACCCCATGAGGTCAGTGGTCCCGGTCCTGACGAGGTCATTCATTATCATAATGACCCTTGTTGGAATGGCCGGTATTATGACCACCGGCAGAATCAATTGGACGCTGAACTGAACCTGATAGCCAATCCTGGTTTGGTTCGACCGTTCAGAAGTCACGAAATTTTCCCTGGAAGTACCTATGACGCTAGTGTTGATACATATGATTCCTATGCATTTTACCAGCACATAAGCAAACCTGCGCGTTTCTTTCCCCCAGGAAATGTACAAACAACTTATAATTTAGAGAAACAACAAAAACAATATCGACTCCTTCGTGAAGCTCTTATCCGACACGAGGGAAGACGATTACAAAGATTCAGTATACGGAATCAGATTATCAAGTATAATGAATTGAGAGAGGTACAGACTCATTATCAGGGTCTTGGAGACCCTTGCTGTATTTGTTTGATGGAAATACCCCAAACTTGGATTCATTCATGTGTGGCCAGTGCAAACAGCAAGTCCACTACTCCTGTGGTATTGCATGGGCCAGGTCGAAAGCAGGTGCACATGAGCAAACTGCTTGCCCGCACTGCCGTGCACCCATGAAGTGGGGCATTGGCAACGAGCCTAAGCTTCCTGTACCACCGGAAATGAATCCCCATCGGTTTTAAGTAGAGAATTTAGAGAATACGACTCCCTACAGCTGCGCGCCGTCGGGCACTGTTGTCATTTTTGGACGTTCCCTTATATCATTTCTTATTTCTCAGACTTAAATAAAAGCAAAAAATAAAAGTTAAATAAAAATTATATAGTGACACACTCTAGACGTGACTCCTAGTTTCGTCACTATCGACAACATAATAAAAACTAACGAAGAACCTTTGACGGTGAAAGTAGAATTGTTCATACGGCACAGCTATAGAATAGTGTAATATAGAATATAGATTTTGAATATATAGATTTTGAGAATAATCAGTCACGTTTATTGTTTTTATTGACATTGCACTCGGAAATTTTAGTTATACGCTACAGTTTTAGTTAGTGGTTGAGATAAGTATTAATTGTTAGTTAAGTGGTGAAATACTATGTTTTAAAGTTTTAAATTAAAACAATAATGGCCTCTGCATCTGCACACCGTGGAGTTAACCCAACTTCGGAAGATTTTCTTCCGGAGCAATTAGAGTACTGGACACAGAGATACCGCATCCCTGTCCCCCTGGTCTTTCAACATGGAACTTCAGCTTTTCAGCGTAAAATCCGTGTATGGGATGTGGTTCAGTTAAACAAAGTCACCGGTTACCTGGAATTGATTAGAACTCAAGTCTTGTACCGGTATTGTCTCCACACCACGGAAGTAGAACTAGAACTGGTGATGCCTCACATATAGTGGCAACCGAACATGACGCCCGATTAGCAAACCCTCTGGTGGCAGCACGATCAAGCCGTACAAGTGTCATTCGTTATTGGAATGACCGACGGTGGGACGGAACGTATTATGACCAACGGATCCCTTATGAAACGGAGGATGGGACTGATACATTCGTCAAATCTACTCCGGTCCGTCCATTTCGACCTAGTGAATTTAGTCAAATCGCCCTACCCGAATATCCACGACAATATCGTATGTTAATTGGTGAAGCGTTCCATCATGTGCAGGTGGAACATACTTATGAATGGGAAAGTGAACAATATAGCTATCAAGTCTTGCAATCCGCGCTTGAAATGTATGCAAGCCTTATAATATTTCAAGCCACACAAAATTTAGTTGCTGGAGATGAGAGACAATGTGCGATATGCTTGGTGGACATCGTTGGGCCCCGTGCAGCAGATCATTGTCCTCGCTGTACTCAAATAGTGCATATACACTGTGGGTTAACTTGGATGCAGGAAAAACGAAGTTGCCCTCTGTGCCGCTTTGAGCTCCTATGGGGAACCCCGTTGAAAAAGCATAGTTTTGATTATACGACCTTTTATTATCAATTCTTCCCCAATAATCATTTAATGTAGGAAACATAAGATATTGTCAGTCCATTTTATAGGTTTCAGGTAATTTTATTTTTGTTTAGGTTGGTTTATAATGTAATTCCGTAAGAGAAAAGGGTGATTCCTGTTGTCTGGTGGCGTTCCGGTATTACCAATCGTTAATAAATAGAATCCATGTAGCGCATTTCTTATCCCTTAAACCGGTAGTGTCCGATCCTGGTCACGGATCCCCGTCACGATGTTCTGACCATTTTGTTGTTTACACATCCTGGTCACCACATGTGATTGGTCATCCTGATCACATGGGTCATCCTGGTCACATGATTATCATGGATTATTGAGTTCATCCGATCCAGACTCGAGCTCCGATAATATTACCGGACCTCGCGTCTTGATTGGGAGGATTGTAACGAAATGCCCTCCATTGAACGCGTCGGGTTAATATCATTTCACTTGGGAGCCTCGGTGCCCTAAGTGTTAATCAGAGTGGCCAAGTCCTACTTGGTAATAATTCTCTGTTGAGTAAACTTTAATAAGTATAAAAGCTGTTCCAGAGTTCTTGTTAAAGGGGCAGTTGTGCTATTAAACTATTCGATAATAACACTATGAGAATTCTCTTAAAGGCACGGTTATGTAATCGTGGTATTTTATTAATATTCCTGGTCGAATTCGACTTGCATAACATCAGTGCAATCGAACTACAAGTTCTCGGCACACATGGTGCAGAAGTAGAATACGAGACACGAAAATCAGACATAGTCTGCCCTGCAGGAACCTCACTAAGGTGTTTTCGACAGAATTTGATATTATGACTGGCAGATTTGCTAGTTTTAACCTGACCTGCAGTAACCTCATCAGAATGCTGTTGGCAGAATTTAACATTGTATACTGACCCGGCCTAACCTCAACACACCCAGTATAGCTTTCAGCTCTGCGAATTGAGCAAGATAGCACGTTCGATTGACGTCATAGGGGTATAAACCAGCAGAATGCCAGTGTCATTTTGATACGGGAATTCATGCTGTTAGCACAGGATGCCCCACTATCCCAGAATGGAAGCGAGGGGTTAAGAAATGCCTCTCCGCCATCTTGGGGTATAGGTGGTGTTCTATGATGTCAATTGGAATAAGAGATGCACGAAAAGTCACGTCCCAAACTGAATATAAACCGACGGAAAGACCCGAGTAGGACACTTCTCTCTGGTCTTCCTTCGTGTACACAGAAGTCACTCTCCTATTTTCGTGGAAGAACGCTGCCAGGCCAAGACAACAGTTCCAGACACAGGACGCGATGAGAGCGATGCGATAGTTTCGACTTAGTCTCATTTCGTATCTGATATTTTCTTAATTTACCAGAGAGAGAATTTATTTAAAGTTTAACTTGTAGGAACTATATTTAGGGTTTAAATAAAAGTGTAGAAAACTGTAAGTACATTTTATGTGTTTTTGAATTCACCCTTTCACTGCGGCTGCAGTACTTCAAGAACTTTTACTGACTCCACAGAAGCTGGTTGCCTTCTTAATCGAACTTTGAATTGTCCTGTGGCCATTTGCCACGATTGAAGTCCTAACCGAAATCCACTAGACGATCATTTTTCTGGGGTACTTAACCCTGCTATGCTACACAAACAGTGCAGCAAAACTAAGTATTTGGTTAAAAAATGAGTTTAAAAACAGCACACAATGGCAATTATGATAAATGATTAAAAGAAATGACTGATTGAATGGCCACCAAATGCCCCCCGACGTGACACCCAGTACTTTTTGGGGTGGGGGCTCCCGATTGGCCAGAACGGACCATCCGTCCACTCTCGAAGTTGGGGTCAAAACAGTGTATTGAACAAGTAACCTCCATGATGGAGACCAGGGCCAAATCAGTGTTTATGACCTGATCTCCATCATGGAGATTTTGTCCTAACCGGGACCCAGTCTGTTCGCAACTATCAGGATTCCTTCCTCCGAGGCCTTCAGATCGCACCTCACGGGAGAACAAGGTGCCTGCAAGATGGCATAAGCAGGGTTGACCATTCTGGTTCGGGGCTGTGTATTCACATATTCCGCAGCAAACCAGCTCAATTGAGCAAACCTGCTAATTAAAAAAAACAGCAAACCTGCCCAACTGAGCAGGCCGTCCTCTATCCGCCAGCTGAGGACCCGCCTAATAGGGGACGATCAAACCCCCCTAGGATGTAAGTGATATGCTAAATGTCATTATGCTAAATGTCATTATGTAAGTATTGGTTTTAATTACTGTACCATCTTTTTTAATATCAGTCACTCTTTGTGTTTTTAATTCATATCTTATGTCCATTTTTCCATACCCTGTAAATCCCTTGTTCGAACAACACCCTTACTGTTATTGAGGGTTTTATGAACAAAAACGTTCACTTCCATATCTACTAGTTTGGTAGTTTTTAATAAATTTCGTGATTGTACCTCCTTATTACATTCAACTAGTACAGCACCCCTCTTAACTTTTTAACATCTTTAACAACTCCTGCTATACCTTTGATTTCTCTAGAGCAAAGGGGTTGATGTTTGTTGCTTGTTTTTCTTTGTCTGTTGCACATATCATTAAATCATAACCTCATTTTGTTTTTTTTTTGTGGTATGTTTGCCATGTTGATAGAATAAAGCGTTCACTGCCCTGGCTCCCACCCACCACGGAGTCCAACAAGGGGTAGGGTTACTGCCACGCAGTGAACCCACCAGGTTGCCGGTATTTCCACATACCTGGTATGAGGCAGTATACTCAGTCAGTGTTGATGCCGAGTGAAATGATAAGGTGTAATAAATATATGAGTGGCCAATTGCTAATATATTATTAAAAGTACCTTATTTATTTATTGGTGCTTAACGCCACATCAGCAGCTAGGGCTATATCGTGGCGAGAAAACAGAGGTACATAAAAAGTCATTACCAAGAATGAAGTAAAAATTGAATGAAATAAAAATAACCACAAAAGACATTTCAAAGACAAAAATGATTAGAAAAGCAATGAGTAATGAGATAAGAAAATACATTATAAATCAACCTGAGGAACTGAGGCTTGATGATTCGAGATTAAAAGACTAAAAACAATTTTAAAATTTTGTAAAAAGGTTGATTACTTTTAGAAATGACACAATTTTGTGTGGGCTCGTATTATAAAATAGATCTACAAGGGATCCAGCTGTGAAGTACTGCCCTCTAACAAGATTAAAATCAGTGCAATGTAAAATAATGTGTTCCACTGACAACACCTGCTGACATGGAACACACTCTGGTCGCATATTACCCTCTAACAGAAAGGAATGTGTAAGTCGTGTGTGACCAATATGACACCGTGTCAAAATAACATGATCTTTTCTACAAAGGTTACTGGATGGGAAGTGATCAGAAATAGTTGGTCGGAAGCGATGGAGCTTGTTATTAGTAGCCCCATCCCACTCCGCCTGCCACATAGATTTGATGTAACTACTAATATGAGGCTTAAAATCACCGAAAGGGATCTTAAAATCAGTGAGAGGCTTTGTTAAAGCCTGTTTTGCTGCACTGTCCGCTTTGGTGTTACCAGCGATACCTACATGTCCGGGTAACCAGCAAAACACGATATCACATTGGTCAGACACGAGAGATGTTAACTTCTCACGAAGTTCCAAAATGAGAGGGTTCTTCAACTTGGGGTTGAGTAAAGCAAGTAATGTGGAAAGAGAGTCTGAGAAAATAGTTGACTTCCTTTCCTGTACATTCTCGATGTGTTCAAGTGCAAGTTGTATAGCTTTAACTTCAGCTGTGAAAATAGAACTCTGATTCGGTATTCTGATTGAGGTAATATGATCACCAGTAACAGCAGCTGATGATACTTTGTCACCATCTTTAGATCCATCTGTATAGATCCTTGTATATGTACTAAACCTGGACTTTATTTCGGCATATTTTTGTTTAAATTGCAAAGAATTTGTATCAGATTTTTTGGTAGAAGCAAGGTCTAAAATAACTGTAGGTTTTTTAAGATGCCAAGGAGGAATATGTGATTTACGGTTATCTTTTATAGAATTAGAATCAATTTTGGCAGACTCCATGTGGGGTTTAATTCTAATTCCCAATGGAGGAATATGTTTCTGGTGGCGATTAAAAAATTCAACATTTTGTGGTTCTGAAACACAATTATAATAGTCCGGGAGTGAAGACCATTAATTTCCTGTAACCTTGTTTTGCCGGATAAAGTTTTTTTCTCTCTTGATTCTTGTAGCCTAGGGGTCCCTTATCAACAATCAAGAGGATGCCAGACGGGCTGGGTTGGGCAACTCTAGATATTAACCCCTTTCTGCGGGTTACGCTAAAAATCAATAAAATGTTGATTTCACCCTTTCCTACCTAGATATTTTGGATACAAAAATGCTTTATTGCTATGCATGTTCTTGTTTTTTATGTTTTTATTATTTATTTATTTATTTATTGGTGCTTAACGCCACATCGACAACAAAGGTCATATCGTGGCGAGAAAGTCATGAAAATGAGTTAAAAGGTAATGGTCAGGACTGCTTTAAAAAAGAAAAAAATTGTGATAGATGAACGATAATACAATGAAAATGTGAAAATGAATATTCATAAAGAAAGAAGAACAACAAATATAATACAAATCAACCTATTGATACCAAATCATGATGGGAAGATTAAAAGACAAAGCTCTAAAACTTGCTAAAAAGGTTGATTTCTTTTAGAAAAGACAAAAGCTTGCGCGGACTGGTAGTGTAAAAAAGGTCTCTAAGAGACTCCACAGTGAAAAACCGCCGCCTAACGTGATCGAAATCTGTACAATCTAAAAGAATGTGTTCCACTGTCAGCCCCTGCTGACAAGGAACACATTCAGGTCGCAGAGTGCCCTCTAATAAGAAACTATGAGTGAGTCTGGTATGACCAATATGACATCTTGTAAGGATAACGTGATCTTTTCGACAAAGATGAGAAAGAGGATAATAATCAGACACAGTTGGTCGGAAACGGTGGAGCTTGTTATTGGTAGCTCCATCCCATTCCGACTGACACAAAGACCGGATGTATTTAGAAATAAGTGGCTTGTAATCACTGTAAGGAATTGGAAAATCAGTGATTGGCTTACTCAGAGCCTTTTTCGCTGCACTGTCTGCCCTGGTGTTACCAGCAATACCAACGTGTCCAGGTAACCAGCAAAACACAATATCATATTGGTCAGACTTCATTACAGTAAGTCGTTCACGAAGTGACATGATTAGAGGGTTCTTCAACCTGGGGTTGAGAAGAGCCTGTAAACAAGAAAGAGAATCTGAGAAGATAATGGACTTCCATTTCTCTTCAGCCTCAATCTCATCGAGCGCAAGGTCAATAGCTTTTACCTCAGCTGTAAAAATGGAACTCGTATCAGGTATCCTGGTTGAGGTGGTCTGATCACCACTAACGACAGCAGATGATACTCTATCATTATCCTTGGATCCATCTGTATAGAACATAGTGTATGCTCTATAGTGAGACTTAATCTCGGCATACGCTTGCTTAAATTGCAAAGAATTTGTGTTTGCCTTTTTAGAAGAGGCCAGATCTAAAATAACCTTGGGTTTTGACAGACGCCAAGGGGGTATATTTGGTTAACGATTTTCTGCCACAGAATCTGGAGCAACACCAGTAGCCTCCATGTGGGTTTTGATTCTGAGTCCCAGTGGAGGAATCTGTTTTGGATTTTTATCAAAAAAAACTTTATTTAGAGGTTTAAAAACATAGCAGTAAGCAGGATTTGATGGATTTGCAGATAATTTTGAGACATATTGCAAAGAGAGTTTAATTCGACGCTTCTCAAGAGAAGGCTCGCCTGCTTCGATAAGAAGAGAATCTATAGGTGACGTACGAAACGCACCAAGGCTAATTCTGATACCACTATGATGGATGGCATCAAGAGGTTTCAGATAAGATTTCCTAGCCGAACCGTAAACCACACAACCATAATCCAACTTTGACCGTACAAGAGCTCTATACAGATGGAGCAGAGTTTTTTGGTCGGCACCCCAATCAGTGCTGCCAACAACTTTTAGCAGATTAAGTGCTTTCTTGCATTTAATTTTTAGTTGTTTGATGTGAGACCTAAAACTTAGTTTCTCATCAAACAACAAGCCAAGGAATTTCACTTCCTTTACAACTTTAAGTGGAGTTCCATCTAAAAATAACTCCGGATCCAGGTGGTGTTTCCGGAGTTTACAGAAATGAACACAATTTGTTTTACTTTTTGAAAACTTGAAACCATTTTCAGTAGCCCAGCGCTGAACCTTGTTTAAGGATAGCTGAAGTTTGCGCTCAATAGCAGGCATTTTCTTGCCACTGTAGCAGATGAGGAAATCATCTACATACAATGAAGAATCAACATTTGTTTCAATAGCTGTCACAATGCTGTTGATTTTTAATGAAAAAAGAGTAACAGATAGAATACTACCCTGAGGTACTCCCAATTCCTGGTCGTGAGGGTCAGATAATGTTGACCCAAGACGAACCTGGAAATTGCGGTCCTTTAAAAAATTTTCAATAAAAAGTGGCATTCTGCCTCTCAACCCCATGCTGAAGAGGTCTTTTAAAATCCCATACGTCCACGTAGTGTCATATGCCTTCTCCAGATCAAAGAACACGGCGACCACGTGTTCTTTTCTGGCAAAGGCATTTCTGATAAACGTTTCAAGGCGGACTAGATGATCAACCGTGCTTCTCTGGTTTCTGAAGCCACATTGAACATCTGCCAGCAGATTGTTCGATTCCAGAAACCAAACAAGCCGATCGTTGATCATTCTTTCCATGGTTTTGCAAAGGCAACTAGTGAGTGCTATTGGTCTATAGTTGCTTGGATTGCTGTGGTCCTTATCAGGCTTGGGAATAGGAATGATTGTTGCTTTGCGCCAGGAAGATGGAAACTGGCCAGTCACCCATATATCATTAAAAATAGAAAGTAAAAGCTTGAGCGATGAATTTGGCAAATGTTTTAAAATCTGATAATGTATTTCATCAGGACCAGTTGCTGTATCTTTTGCTTTACTCAATGACGCTAGTAGCTCATCAATAGAAAATGGTTCGTTATAATTTTCATCATTATCAGATTGGAATTTTAGTTTTTGTTTCTCCTGTTGCTTTTTAACAGGGATAAATTGCGGAGTGCAATTTTCAGAAGAGGAATTTTTGGAAAAGGTAGAAGCTAGGGAGTTCGAAATATCTTTTTTAGATGTTATTTTATTATTATTATGTTCGAGGTGCTGTACTGTAGATTTTGATTCTTTACCTTTAATTTTCTTGATCATTTTCCAGACCTTTTTGATGGGGGTATTTTGATTCAATCTTGAAACATAATTTTGCCAGGACGTTTTCTTCTTTTGTTTGATGAGCCGTCGGGCTTGTGCTCGACCAATACGTAATTTATCTAAATTATTCGTCGTTGGTGACTTATTAAAATCCCGTTCAGCCTTTTTGCGTTGATGAATAGCCTGTTTGCAATCCGTGTCGAACCATGGTTTATGGAAACGTTTTGGATTTGCCGAGGTTTTAGGAATGACTTGGCTTGCAATGTCAATCAACTCTGTGGTGAAGTGTTCAATCTGGTCAGTACTGTCCTGAAAGTTCTCCCGTGTGAGGCGTTCAGAACAAAGCGATGAGAAAGTGTCCCAGTCAGCCTTTTTAAAGTTCCACTGGGGCACCCTCTCATCATCCGCCGGAACTACACTCTCCAACACAATCGGAAAGTGGTCACTCCCGCACAAGTCATCTTCTGCCTTCCATGAAAAATCAAGGAAGACAGAAGGGCATGCAATTGTTAAATCAATTGAAGTGTAAGAACCAGATGCGGGGTGCAGGTAAGTATCTGACCCATCATTGAACAAGCACAAGTCATATTTTGTAATGAACTCTTCTACAGTTTTACCTTTTGCATCTTCTTGACTGCAGGAATTACCCCAAAGGGGGCTATGAGCGTTAAAATCACCCAACAAAATGTATGGAGTTGGAAGCTGTTGGATCAGTAGCTCAAGATCATTCAGTTGTAGGGTTTTACCCGGTGAAACGTAAATAGAACATAATGTAATTGTCTTGTCCAAAGTTAGGCGTACCGCTACAGCCTGTAAATTTGATTGCAAAGATACAGGACTGTGAATAATGTCGTTTCTAACTAAGACAGACGTTCCTCGAATATGAAGATCACTATCATCTGCCCAGGCATTATACGAGGTATAATGCTTAAAAGCTGAATGACCTTGAGCCTCGGGTTTCTTTAAAAGAGTTTCCTGCAGGCAAAAAGCAGCAGGTTTATATTTTTGGCTTAAAAGGCCTAGTTCGTTAAAATTGGCTCTAAAACCTCGACAATTCCACTGTATTATATTGTGTTTAGGTGTATTACACATGTTTTGGTGGCGATTTTGATGGTGGACGTATGGGAGATATTGCCCCCGTAGTTCTCTTTGGTGACGTTTTGCGAGGAGATCTGCCCTGTGAAGAGTTTGGGCGTGATTTGGTGGAAAACGTGTCGTCGATGCACTCATCAACGGACATGCCTTCAATGCCGTCAAACATGTTGCTTGTAACAACATTTTGAAGGCGCTTGCTTATTCTGTCCGACTCTAGTTTTTGTCTTTCTTTTTTCTTCTCGTTTTTCTGACTCTGATTCAATTTTTGTCTTTGCTGTGTATCTGCTTTGGTTGTATTTGTCTTATTGTTTTGTGCTTTAGATTTTTGATCTTTTTTATGTTCTGATTGAGATAAATGAGTTAACTGTTCTTGTTTTTGATTGGGTTGTGGCAGTTTTTCAGTTGTTTGGGTATCTGTATTTGTTTTGGTGGACTGTTGTGTTACTGGTTGATCTATGGTAAAAGCTTTCACTAAAGTCGGTATTGTTCCTTTGAGCCATGTATATTGTGTTTGGCACTCTACTGATTGAGTTGGCAGTTTCTGTGACAATTTCGTAGCATATGATGGAGATGACATATTCATACCTGGCATTGCTGTAACAATGTCTCTGGCCTCTTTAAAACTTATTTGCCTTTCGCATTTCACTTTTTGAATTGTTTTCTCTTTTTTCCAGACAGGGCAATCTTTGGACGATGACATGTGATTGCCCTGACAGTTGATACATTTGATGGCATTGGAACATGGCTCTTGATGTTGTTGGCCGCATTTGTAACAGACTTCTTGACCTCTGCAGTTGTTTTGCCCATGTCCATATTTCTGACACTTGAAGCATCGAAGTGGATTTGGAATATATAAATCCACTTTGATGTTCATATAACCAATTTTGAGTGATTTGGGTGGCTGAGAAGAATCGAATGTTAATATGTAAGTATTTGTTTTAATAATTGATCCACCTTTTTTAATTTCAATATTTTTAACATCTGTTACACCTTGAGGTTCTAGTTCTTTGCATATCTCAAGTGTATCAATGCCATCAAGCTCCCTTGTTCTAATTACTCCTCTGCTGTTATTGAGGGTTTTGTGAGGGAATGCATTCACCTCCATGTCTGCAAGTTTATTATTTTTAAGTAGATTTAGTGCCTGGGCTTCTTTATTGCATTCGATCAGTAGAGCACCAGTTCTCAGCTTTTTGACGTTCTTAACAGTACCAGCAATTCCTTTTATAGCCTTTTCTAGGGCAAAAGGGTTGATATTGGTAGCCCTTTTACCCTCTTCAGCAGCATAAACAATAATAAATTTTGGCCATTTTCTTGTATTTTTTGAAATTTCAAGATCAGAGTCAGAATCAGAATCTGAATAAATAAAATCGTGACCTCGTTTCTGTTTTTTTATGTTGGTTGCCATATTGTGTAGTTGATAAAATTCTTCTGCCTATGACTCCCACCCTTACTCTGAGCCCAACCTGGGGGGTTAATGTCGCGGATGTCCAGCGAACAGCACCAGAAGTACATAAGCAGTATACTCCCCCAGCGTTGATGCTAATGCATACCGCTGGAGGATTGACCCGTCGAATGTAAATGGGAAATGCCAGGTCGTGGCAGCCATTCAACCAACCATTTCATTAAAAACGAGTACATCAAGAACTACTACTGATTGATGATCAACGCAGACAGCGCAACAAAACGAAAGCTGTTAAACAAGTATTAAGATCATTAAAGATCGGTACAGGGTAGTAGTGATAAAATCTAAATAAAAGAAATGACTGGCTGATTGACCACCCAATGCCCCCCGACGTGACACCCGATATTTTTGGGGTTGGGGGCTCCCGATTGGTCAGACCGGGCCATCCGACCATCTGTCTACTCCCGAAATTGGGGCCAAAGCAGTGTGTTGGACATTATCTCCGAAATGGAGACCAGGGCTCCATCCCGGAGACTGCCCTAACCGGGGCCCGAGTCCTCAACTACCAGGATTCCTTCTTCCGGGGCCTTCAGAACGCACCTCACGGGAGAACAAGGTGCCTGCCAGATGGTATTAGCAGGGTTGATCATTTTGGTCCGGGGCTGCGTATTCGTGTATTTCGCAGCGAACCAGCTCAATTGAGCAAACCTGCCAATCAAAAATTAGCAAACCTGCCCAATTGAGCAGGCCGTCCTCTATCCGCCACCCGAGGACCCGCCTAGTAGGGGACGATCAAACCCCCCTAGGTTTTATGTTTTTAAAACAATAATATGCCTAGGATATCAGAATTAACCCCTACCTGGCTATTTTCTGCCCTCAGCAGGCCGTATTTAGCCCTTCCAATCTATGTTGCCCAATAGGTAGCCTTTGGAGCCGCTTATACTTTGATGAAAAGAAGCCACGCTGTTACAAATAATTTGTCAATTTTATTCTGATTATATGTACATAGTTTTAACTTCATGGCACAAATTCTGAGCACGAACTATTTAATTTTTGAATTGTTCAACCCTCAGATGTTAACGAAAATTTAGACAGGTTCGGTTCACTCAAAGTAGTCATAGTAGTTTGTAGTAATTCATCTCTAGCAGTGTTATATTTTGGGCAATTTAATATAAAGTGCTTTTCATCTCCCACTATATTTCTAATTAGTATGAGTATTTATTTATTTATTGGTGCTTAACGCCACATCAGCAGCTAAGGCTATATCGTGGCGAGAAAACGATAAAAGGGAAACATGACACTAATGAAATACAAAGATGAGTAAAAACAACTCTAATAAAAATGATAAAGACAATGTAGTATGAACAGTGATGCGTGAAGAAACAAGAAATATGAATAGCTCACAAATCAACCAGGTGAATGTAAGTCTTAAAGACTCTAGTTTAAGATAATAAAAACAATTTTAAAATTTATTAAAAAGGTTGATTGATTTCAAAAATGCGAGAATCATATTCGGGCTCGTACGATAAAAAAGATCTCTCAGAGATCCTACAGAAAAATACTGCCCTCTGACAAGATTAAAATCTGTACAATGTAATTTTTAAGAATATGTTCCACTGACAACACCTGCTGACAAGGAACACACTCTGGTCGCACAGTACCCTCCAACAAAAAGGAATGTGTTAGTCTTGTATGACCAATATGACATCGTGTCAAAACTGCAAGATCCTTTCTACAAAGGTTACTAGACGGGTAGGGATCTGAAATAGTTGGTCGGAAGCGATGAAGCTTGTTATTTGTCGCTCCATCCCATTCCGCCTGCCACATGGATTTGATGTAACTACTGATATGTGGTTTGAAGTCACTGAACGGAATCTTAAAATCAGTGAGAGGCTTGGATAAAGCCTGTTTTGCTGCACTGTCTGCCCTGGTGTTACCAGCGATACCAACATGTCCGGGTAACCAGCAAAACACGATATCATATTGGTCAGACATGAGAGTTGTCAACTTCTCACGAAGTTCCAAAATGAGAGGGTTCTTCAACTTGGGGTTGAGTAAAGCAAGTAAAGAGGAAAGAGAGTCGGAGAAGATGATCGACTTTCTTTCCTGTACATTCTCGATGTGCTCAAGTGCGAGTTGAATAGCTTTAACTTCAGCTGTGAAAATAGAACTTTGATTCGGGATTCTGGTTGAGGTGACATGATCACCAGTAACAGCAGCTGATGATACTTTGTCACCATCTTTAGATCCATCTGTATAGATTCTTGTATATGTACTATACTTGGACTTTATTTCGGCATATTTTTGTTTGAACTGCAAGGAATTGGTATCAGATTTTTTGGTAGAAGCAAGGTCCAAAATAACAGTAGGTTTTTTAAGATGCCAAGGAGGAATGTGTGATTTACGGTTTTCTTTTATAGATTCAGAATTAATTTTTGAAGACTCCATGTGGGGTTTAATTCTAATTCCCAATGGAGGAATATGTTTCTGATGTCGGTTAAAAAATTCAACATTTTGAGGTTCTGAAACACAATTAAAAGCAGGATTTGAAGGATTGGCCAAAAGTTTAGACACATATTGTAGAGACAATTGAATTCTGCGCTTCTCAAGAGAAGGCTCCTCTGCTTCAACAAGCATTGAATCTATTGGGGATGTTCGGAAAGCCCCTAGACTAATTCTAATACCACTATTGTGAATTGCATCAAGTGGTTTTAGGTATGACTTCCTTGCAGAACCGTAAACTATAGAACCGTAATCTAATTTTGATCGTACAAGTGATCTATACAGATGGAGCAAAGTTTTTTGGTCAGCACCCCAATCAGTGCTACCAACAACCTTCAGTAGGTTCAGTGCTCTTTTACATTTAACTTTTAGTTGTTTTATGTGGGAAGTGAAATTCAGTTTGCTATCAAACAACAAACCTAAGAATTTCACTTCCTTTACAACTTTAATGGTGTTTCCATCCATTTTCAACTGTGGATCAAGATGGTGCTTCCGGAGCTTACAAAAATGAACACAATTAGTTTTGGTCTTTGAAAACTTAAAACCGTTTTCTGTAGCCCATTTCTGGATTCTGTTTAAACACAGCTGAAGTTTCCGCTCTATAGCATTCATTTTTTTGCTGCTATAGCAGATCAAAAAATCATCAACGTACAATGAAGAATCTACCATATTCTCAATTGCATCGATGATACTATTGATCTTTATCGAGAACAGGGTAACAGACAGAATACTACCCTGAGGAACCCCCAATTCCTGCTCGTGAGGATCAGATAACGTTGACCCAACACGAACCTGAAACTGGCGGTCCTTTAAAAAGTTTTCAATAAAAAGAGGCATACGCCCTCTCAACCCCATGTTAAAAAGATCTTTTAAAATCCCATACGTCCACGTTGTATCATATGCCTTCTCTAGATCAAAGAAGATGGCGACCACATGTTCTTTTCTAGCAAAGGCATTTCGAATAAACGTTTCAAGTCTGACCAAATGATCCACAGTACTTCTCTGGTTTCTGAAACCACACTGAACATCAGCAAGCAGATTGTTCGATTCCAGAAACCAGACAAGTCGATCACTGATCATCCTCTCCATGGTTTTGCACAGACAACTTGTTAAGGCAATAGGCCTATAATTACTAGGGTTGCTGTGATCCTTATCAGGCTTAGGAATGGGAATTATAGTTGCTTTACGCCAGGATGGTGGAAACTGGCCAGTCACCCAAATGCCATTAAAAATTGATAGTAAAAGTTCTAATGATGTTTGTGGCAGATTCTTTAAAAGATTGTAATGTATGTCATCGGGACCAGTGGCAGTATCCTTTGCTCTATGCAAAGAGTTACGTAACTCTTCCATAGAGAAAGGTTCATTGTAATCCTCTAGATTGTTGGAGTTAAATTTGATCTTTTGTTTTTCTTGCTGTTTTTTAATTTTAATAAATTCTGGATTACAATTTTTAGACGACGAATGTTTCGAAAATGTGGAGGCCAAAGTGTTTGAAATTTCTGTTTTAGATGTAAGTAAGGTGTCGTTTTCCTTCAGGTGTTGTACATTTGATTTTGTTTCTTTTCCTTTAATCTTTTTAATCATTTTCCAAATTTTAGTGATAGGGGTGTTTTGGTTAATCTTGGAAATGTAAGATTCCCAAGAACTTTTCTTTTTTTGTTTTATATGTCGTCTTGTTTTGCCCCGATTTATTCGAAGTTTGTCTAAATTATATGTAGTTGGTGACTTGTTAAATTCCCTTTCAGCTTTCTTACGGTCCTTTATAGCCTTTTTGCATTCATCATCAAACCATGGTTTGGTGAAACGTTTTGGATTTGTCGAGGTTTTAGGGATGACTGTGTTTGCAATGTCAAGCCGCTCGTGTGTAAAATGTTCGATTTGGTCAGCACTATCCTGAAATTTCTCCCGTGTGAGACGTTCAGAACAAAGCGATGAAAAGGTGTCCCAGTCAGCCTTTTTAAAGTTCCACTGGGGCACCCTCTCATCGTCCGCCGGAATTACACTCTCCAACACAACTGGAAAGTGATCACTCCCGCACAAGTCATCTTCTACCTTCCAAGAAAAATCGAGGAAGATAGAAGGGCATGCAATTGAAAGATCAATTGATGTATACGAACCAGATGCGGGGTGCAGATAAGTGTCTGAACCATCATTAAACAAACACAAGTCATGTTTCGTAATGAACTCTTCCACAGTTTTACCTTTAGCATCTTCTTGACTGCAGGAATTACCCCAAAGGGGACTATGTGCGTTAAAATCACCCAACAAAATGTACGGAGTTGGGAGTTGTTGGACAGCAGCTCAAGATCATTCAGTTGTAGGGTTTTACTTGGAGAAACATAAATAGAACATAATGTAATTGTCTTGTCTAAAGTTAGGCGTACCGCTACAGCCTGTAAATTTGATTGCAAAGATACAGGACTGTGAATAATATCGTTTCTAACTAAGACAGACGTTCCTCGAATATGAAGGTCAGTTTCATCTGCCCAGGCATTATACGGAGTATAATGTTTAAAGGCTGAATGATCGTGAACCTCGGGTTTCTTTAAAAGAGTTTCCTGCAGACAAAAAGCAGCAGGTTTATATTTTTGGCTCAAAAGGCCCAGTTCATTAAAATACGCTCTAAAACCTCGACAATTCCATTGTATTATGTTTTGTTTGAGCGTATTATGCATGTTTTGGTGGTGATTTTGATGGTGGACGTATGGGAGAGATTACCCCCGTATTTTTCTTAGGTGAACTTTTACGTGGGGATTTACGTTGAGATGAATCCAGACGAGAAACATTTGGGGATGCATCATCAATGGCATCCTGAAAATCCATGGATTCGAAAGTATCAAACATGTTTTTTGTAACAATGTTCTGTAACATTTTTGGTGTTCTATTTGATTGTAATCTCTGCTTCTCTTTTTCTTTTTCCTTTTTCATTTTCTGGCTCTGACTCAGATATCGTTCCGGTTTTGATTTTGACTCAAGGTTCGTGTTAGTTTTCGGTTTTGGTTTATTGCGTTCAGAATTGTGATCAGAATTGGGTTGTGCTTTTTTATTTTCAGATTGAGATTTATCCTTTTTACTTTCGATTTTTGTTATTTCTTGTATGGCAGTCTGAGTTTGTGTAGCTTTTGGTTCAATGGAGCTGAATGCAAAAGGGTCGATCAACTTTGGTAAAACGCCATCGAGCCAAGTATATTCCGTTTGGCATTCGATGGACGCTGTTGGCGGATTTTGTTTAGTTACCGTTGCATATGACGGGAGAGATATGTTCATGCCAGGCATGGATGTAACGATGTCTCTGGCCTCTTTGAAAGTAATATTTTTTTCACATTTTGTTTTTTGAATGAGCATTTCTTTCTTCCATATTGGGCAATTTTTGGATGATGAAAAGTGATTTCCCTTACAATTGACACATTTGCTTGTAGTATTTGTACAAGGCTGATCATGATTTTCACCGCATTTGAAGCATATGGTTTGGCCTCTACAGGCATTTTGACTGTGTCCATACTTTTGGCACTTGAAACATCTCAGAGGATTTGGGATATACAAATCAACTTTGACGTTCAAGTAACCAATTTTCATTGTCTTTGGTGGTCGTGATGTATTAAAAGTCATGATATATGTATTTGTTTTTACTTTATTTCCATCTTTTTTAATTTCAATTCTTTTGACATTAGAAACCTCTTGATCTTTAAGCTCATAGGCTATTTCAATTTCTGGAATGTCTGCCAACTCAGAGTTCTTATGACGCCTCTGCTGCTGTTGAGGGTCTTGTGAGGGCAGACATCAACCGGTAGATCAGCCATGGATGCCATTTTGAGCAGGTTATTAGCTTGTTGTTCTTTTGCACATTCAATAAGTATTTCTCCCGATCTTAATTTGCGAACAGACTTTACAGTTCCGGCGATACCTTGAATTGTTTTTTCTATAACAAATGGGTTCAGTTTGTTTAGAGGCTTGTTGTCGTCGACAGATTTAACTAAAATAAATTTTGGCCAGTTCTTTTTATCAGTATTATAAGTTGAATTGTCAATATCTGAATCAGAGTCTAAGAAATGAGTATCTACACATCGTCTCTTGAGTTTGGTTGTTTGTGCCATGTTGTGAAATTTTATAGTCTCGTTACCCGTGCCTTCCACCCTTACTCTGAGCCCTACCTGGGGGGTTATGTCGCGGTTATCCAGCGATCATCACCAGAAGTACACTAAAAGGTAACATACTCCCCGAACGTTGATGCTAAAGCATACCGCTCGAGGATTGACCCGTCGAATGTTTATGAGAAGTGCCAGGTCGTGGTGGCCATTCGACCAATCATTTCATTAAAAACCAGTACAACAAAAACTAATTCTGACAACCGACGCAGACAATGCAACAAAACAGAAGATGTTAAAAGGTATCAAAATCATTAAAAGTCAGTTTGGGTAGTGATGATAAAACAAAACTAAACGAAATGACTGATTGAATGACCTCCCAATGCCCCCCCGACGTGACACCCGATATTTTTGGGGTTGGGGGCTCCCGATTGATCAGAACGGGCCGTCCGACCATCCGTCTACTCCCGAAATTGGGGCCAAAGCAGTGTGTTGAACATTATCTCCGAAATGGAGACCAGGGCTCCATCCCGGAGACTGCCCTAACCGGGGCCCGAGTTCTCAACTACCAGGATTCCTTCTTCCGGGGCCTTCGGAATGCACCTCACGGGAGAACAAGGTGCCTGCCAGATGGTATTAGCAGGGTTGATCATTTTGGTCCGGGGCTGCGTATTCGTGTATTTCGCAGCGAACCAGCACAATTGAGCAAACCTGCCAATTAAATATTAGCAAACCTGCCCAATTGAGCAGGCCGTCCTCTATCCGCCACCTGAGGACCCGCCTAGTAGGGGACGATCAAAAGTGCCGGCCAAACAGTTCCAACCCTAAAGTCACTTGCCCATCAAGCAATATCGGAAAAGAGAGCTTCCGAAGTCAATCACAACTTTCTCCAAGATATTCTGAAAAAGGAAAACTGCCCTGAATTCCATGGGTACAACACCAAACTAAGCAGAGAGCAAGGTCATCTTCCAGAACCCAAGACAAAGGCCATCTACTTGCCTCTGATCGACATGAAGCCTTCTGATCCGGACACCATGTTGACTGCTATGGTAAGGGTTCAAGAGCTTACACTTCAAACTGGCCAGAACTTCAGTGTCATGACATGTGACCAACAGCTTTATAGAGTGGCAGTGCAAGTCCAATGGGATCAGCCAGAGAGATTCAAAGATATGTACTTGCGCCTTGGGGGTATGCATGCGCTGATGAGTTTTGTTGGGGCTGTAGGATCATTAATGGCGGAAAGTGGACTTTCTGATATCCTATCAGAGGTTTTCGGAGGGGTACAGAAGATGATGAGCGGCAAAAAGTTTCCGCAAAATGTGCGTGCCCTTCGAATGTTGGCTGAAGAGGTGCTTCGTGGTCTCTTTGGAGGTCATGACTTTGAGAATGCAGATAGTCTGATGGATGCCTTAGAACAGATTGCTAGTGAGAGCAAGACTGGGAAACTATGGATTGACGTCTTGGTGAAGCCTGTTCTGTTGATGATGACGTACATTAGGGCGGAACGTGAAGGTGACTGGCTCCTTCATCTGACAACATTTCGCAAGATGCTCCCGTACTACTTTGCGGCCAATCATGTGAATTATGCCAGATATGGATTGTACTATCTCCGACAGATGGAGCGACTTCCAAATGATGTCAGATGCCTGTTTCTTAAGGGTCAGCATGTGACCAGGCACATTCAGGGTATATTTATTTATTTATTTATTGGTGCTTAACGCCACATCAGCAGCTAAGGCCATATCGTGGCGAGAAAACAGTGGAAAGTAAAAACTCATTTTCAATTATGAAGTAAAAAGATCAAATAACAATAGAAAATAACTACAAGAGATCTGTCAAAGGCCAAAGTGATTAAAACAACAGAGAGTAATGAAAGGAGAGAAGGTAATAACTTCTAAATCAACCTGATGAATTGAGACTTGAAGAGTCTTGATTAAAAGATTAAAAACAATTTTAAAATTTATTAAAAAGGTTGATTTCCTTCAAGAACGACAGAACTTTATGAGGATTTGTTCTGTAAAATAGGTCTCGAAGAGACACTACATTAAAATACTGTCGTCTACTAAGATTAAAATCGGTACAATGTAAAAGAATGTGCTCCACTGACAACACCTGTTGGCAGGGAACACATTCTGGTCGCAAAGTACCCTCCAACAAGAACGAATGTGTTAGTCGTGTATGACCAATATGACACCGTGTCAAAATTGCAAGATCCTTTCTTCAAAGGTTACTAGACGGGTAGTGATCTGAAATAGTTGGTCGAAAGCGATGAAGCGTGTTATTTGTCGCTCCATCCCATTCCGTCTGCCACATAGATTTGATGTAGTTACTAATATGTGGTTTCAAATCACTGAACGGGATGTTAAAATCAGTGAGAGGCTTGGCTAAAGCCTGTTTTGCTGCACTGTCTGCTTTGGTGTTACCAGCGATACCTACATGCCCGGGTAACCAGCAAAATACGATATCATATTGGTCAAACATGAGAGTTGTTAACTTCTCACGAAGTTCCAAAATGAGAGGGTTCTTCAACCTGGGGTTGAGTAAAGCAAGTAAAGAGGAAAGAGAGTCGGAGAAGATGATCGACTCTCTTTCGTGTGCATTCTCGATGTGCTCAAGTGCGAGTTGAATAGCTTTAACTTCAGCTGTGAAAATAGAACTCTGATTCGGTATTCTGATTGAGGTGATATGATCACCAGTAACAGCAGCTGATGATACTTTGTCACCATCTTTAGATCCATCTGTATAGATCCTTGTATATGCACTATACCTGGACTTTATTTCGGCATATTTTTGTTTAAACTGCAAGGAATTGGTATCAGATTTTTTGGTAGAAGCAAGGTCCAAAATAATTGTAGGTTTTTTAAGATGCCAAGGAGGAATATGTGATTTACGGTTTTCTTTTATAGAATCAGAATCAATTTTGGCAGACTCCATGTGGGGTTTAATTCTAATTCCCAATGGAGGAATGTGTTTCTGGTGGCGGTTAAAAAATTCAGGGTATATGGAACGGGCTATGGAGTGATCAGTTCATAGAATCAACTTTCATGAGGTTTGGCCACAGCGCTGGAGGCATCATTGGCATTACACTGAAGGCCAATGCACTGCGGATATGGGCTCTAAGTCACCACATCTGTTGCGAGCTGGAATCTAGAATGAAGGAGATGGAGGAACAGGAGACAGATTCCACCAGAGTCCAGCTATACCACAAGGAGGAGGGCGATGCAAGGATCCAGGCTGATGCCCAGGACAGAATGGGAATCCGTAACAAGCTCAACCTCTGCATGGACCCTTTAGATCCAAGAGACCACCCTAAGGGTAGGCTGGTTAATATCATCAGCGGAAAAATTGCCCCTGTATCAGTGAATGTTTACGATGCAGTAACCATCGGGGAGAAGATGTTACAAAACTACGAGGGAACATGGCCAGAAGGATTTAATGAAACGATCTCAAAGAAGGTTGAGACGATGGGGACACTAGCAAAGTCTGTCCAGATCGGGGATGCCAAGGTGTACGACCTTAATGCCATATACTCTAGGGTCATCGCATTGTTGTCAAGCGATCGAGAAATGGATGTGAAGGATGTCTTTTCATACGAGCTTGCACCAGTCCCATCCTCTATGTTCTCAAATGATGGGATGAGAGTATGCAAGGCAAAGGCAAGTCTGAAGAAGTCACTCAAGGTCGAAGTTTCGCAGAGGAATGCTGGTGAGGCAGATGCCACTGTTATAGATGGATCGGCCCTGCTCTGGACTATACACTGGCCAGCTGATGGTACAGTTGCGGATTTTATAGTCAATGTCAAGAAACGGATCTCTGTCTACCTATCCAGTAGCGACGTCTACCTCATTTTCGATAGGTATCATGAATACAGCATGAAGTCGAAAACTCGAGATGGCCGGGAGACAGGGGTCTCCAAGAAACATCACCTGCTGCGGACTACAAAGCTGCCTGCGCAGAAAGTTGTCTTGTCAGCAGTGGAAAATAAAAAACAGCTGATGCGAATCATCTGTGAGGATCTGTTGCAGGACCGGTTATTTCACAACAACGCGACTAGGAAACACAAGCTGGTTGTCACTGGGGAGGAAACCTGCCCCATGGAGGTGCAGATGGAGGAGAGGAAAATTCGCTATGATCTAAGGACAGAGCAAGAGGAAGCAGACATCATAATAAACCAGCAGGTTCTCCATTGTGCTCTGGATGCTCGTCACATTTCTGTCATTTCAGATGACACAGATGTTTTTGTTCTTCTCCTTCACCACTATCAAATGGTTGGACTCGATCTACCTCTCACCATGGCATCGCCAAGCCAAGAAAGGGCATTCATTGACATTAAAGCAACAGGGGAGAAGCACAAGGACATTGTCAGCAATCTACTTCCCGCTCATGCAGTGTCAGGGTGTGACACCGTCGCAAGTTACTTTGGAGTTGGAAAGGGCACTGTGATCAAAACTTTGAAAATGGGATATGACTTGTCAGCCATTGGAAAAATGGATGCACCACTTCACAAAGTGATTGACCCAGCCACATGCTTCATTTCAGCCTGTTATGGCATAAAGGACATCACAGATATGTCACACACAAGGTTGCTTGTTTGGGGAAAGAAGAGCGGGAAGGGTTACACATCTTCCCCGAATTTGGCTGCTCTTCCGACAACCAGAGAGGCTTTCATTGAAAATGTGAAGAGAGCACATTTCCAGGCAGTGTTGTGGCGATCCGTAACTGCAAACCCAGAGGAACTGAATCCAGAAGAGTGGGGCTGGAAAAAAGACCCTGACAACAAGTCAATGAACCCAGTTGCAGTGCCATATGACAGAAAGCCTGCTCCAGATTACATCTTGGATATGATCAAATGTGGCTGCAAAAGTGAACACCCCTGTAGCACCAAGAGATGCAGTTGTAGGGAGAGAAGCTTGGCTTGCACCATGTTTTGTGCATGCTTCAGGGTAGGCTGTGCAAGACAACAGTAGCCCCGAACTAAGCCATCATGCAACAATCATACTGCACTGGTTCCAAACCATTCTGCAGGAAGTTTCCCGTAGTTTTGCCTCTTTGCTGAGGAATTACAGCATTCAATTATGCGTCAGTTTTTCAAGTAGCTATGCACACACGGTATTCTGAGCTGTCATTGGCTTTGGTAAATTAGACCTTCATTACCTCAATATGCTTTTTACATACTCCCTCAGCTAAACCATGGAGAAACCATCAAGTTTCATCGCATCGTATTTATCTAAGAAAGACACATTTACCAAACAAAACGACCAAAAAAAAATGCCCAGAAACTGTACAGGGATGTGGCTTTACAAGACGTAAATATAATGAAGTGTTCTCAATAGAACCATGCAAATATGGGTATTATTGGAATTGGCTGAAGTAGCCGATTCCAATAATATCCATATTTGCATGGTTTCATTGAGATATATTCATAAAAATATTCTTGAAAAATTTCTTGAAATGCGAGATTTCGTTCATTTTTCTGTAATGTTGTGTTGGGTAAAGGGTTAATACATTCAGTTATGATAGAAATGTGAACATACAGGTAAAAAAATGCCAGTGATGACAAAGTTGGCGGAATTCATACGAGTATTTACTGTTTATCTGTGAAAGACCACATTTTCTGCCGTTCCGGAAGAAAGGGGTTAATATCTAGAGTTGCCAAACCCAGCCCGTCTGGCACCCTTTTGATTCTTGATAAGGGACCACTAGGCTACAAGAATCAAGAGAGAAAAAAACTTTATCCGGCAAAACAAGGTTCCACCCTCCCACTCCCGGACTATAAGCAGGATTTGAAGGATTGGCCAAAAGTTTAGACACATACTGGAGAGATAATTTAATTCTACGTTTCTCAAGAGAAGGCTCCTCTGCTTCAACAAGCATCGAGTCTATTGGGGATGTTCGAAAAGCCCCTAGACTAATTCTAATACCACTATTATGAATTGCATCAAGTGGTTTGAGATATGATTTCCTTGCAGAACCGTAAACTATACAACCGTAATCTAACTTTGATCGAACAAGTGATCTATACAGATGGATCAAAGTTTTTTGGTCAGCACCCCAATCAGTGCTACCAACAACCTTCAGTAGGTTCAGTGCTCTCTTACATTTAACTTTTAGTTGTTTTATATGGGAAGTGAAATTCAGTTTGCTGTCAAGCAACAAACCTAAGAATTTCACTTCCTTAACAACCTTAATAGGACTACCATCAATTTTCAACTCCGGATCAAGGTGATGTTTCCGAAGTTTGCAAAAATGAACACAATTCGTTTTTGTCTTTTAAAACCATTTTCGATAGCCCACTTTTGAATCCTACCCAAACACAGCTGAAGTTTGCGCTCCATAGCATTCATCTTTTTGCTGCTATAGCAGATCAAAAAGTCATCGACATACAATGACGAATCTACCATATTCTCAATTGCGTCGATGATACTATTAATTTTAATTGAAAATAGGGTAACAGATAAAATACTACCCTGAGGGACCCCCAATTCCTGCTCGTGAGGATCAGATAACGTTGACCCAACACGAACCTGAAACTGGCGGTCCTTTAAAAAGTTTTCAATAAAAAGAGGCATACGCCCTCTCAACCCCATGTTAAAAAGATCTTTTAAAATCCCATACGTCCACGTTGTGTCATATGCCTTTTCCAGGTCAAAGAAGATGGCGACCACATGTTCTTTTCTGGCGAAGGCATTTCGTATAAACGTTTCTAGTCTAACCAAATGATCCACAGTACTTCTCTGGTTTCTGAAACCACACTGAACATTCGCAAGTAGATTGTTCGATTCCAGAAACCAGACAAGTCGATCATTGATCATCCTTTCCATGGTTTTACACAGACAACTTGTTAAAGCGATAGGCCTATAATTACTTGGGTTGCTGTGATCTTTATCAGGCTTTGGGATGGGAATTACTGTAGCATTATGCCAAGAAGGTGGAAACTGGCCAGTCACCCCTATCTCATTGAAAACTGACAGTAAAAGTTCAAGTGATGATCGTGGCAGATGCTTTAAAATTTTGTAATGTATTTCATCGGGTCCGGTGGCAGTATCCTTTGCTCTATGCAAAGAGTTATTTAACTCTTCCATAGAGAAAGGTTCATTATAATCTTCTAAATTGTTGGAGGTAAATTTGAGCTTTTGTTTTTCTTGCTGTTTTTTAATTTTGATAAATTCTGGATTACAGTTTTCAGACGACGAATGTTTCGAAAATGTGGAGGCCAATTTGTTTGAAATTTCTTTTTTTGATGTGATAAGCGTGTTGTTGTCTTTTAGATGTTGTACAGTTGATTTGGTTTCTTTGCCTTTAATTTTTTTAATCATTTTCCAAATTTTATTGATGGGGGTGTTTTGGTTCAGCTTTGAAACATAATTTTCCCAGGAAGATTTCTTTTTTTGTTTAATTAGTCGTCTTGTTTTTGCCCGATTTATACGTAATTTGTCTAAATTAATTGTGGATGGTGATTTGTTGAATTCCCGTTCAGTTTTCTTGCGATCCTTTATAGCCTGTTTACATTCATTATCAAACCATGGTTTGGTGAAACGTTTTGGATTCGTCGAGGTTTTAGGAATGACTTGGCTTGCAATGTCAAGTAACTCTGTTGTAAAATGTTCAATCTGGTCAGCACTTTCACTGAATTTCTCCAATGTGAGGCGTTCCGAACAGAGGAAGATGAAGGTCTCCCAGTCAGCCTTTTTAAAGCTCCACTGGGGCACCCTCCCATCGTCTGCCGGAACTACACTCTCCAACACAACCGGAAAGTGGTCACTCCCGCACAAGTCGCCTTCCACCTTCCAAGAATAATCGAGGAAGACGGAAGGGCTTGCAATTGAAAGATCAATTGAAGTATAAGAACCAGATGCGGGGTGCAGACAAGTGTCTGACCCATTATTGAACAAGCACAAGTCATATTTTGTAATAAACTCTTCCACAGTTTTCCCTTTTACATCCTCTTGACTGCAGGAATTACCCCAAAGGGGGTTATGAGCGTTAAAATCACCCAACAAAATGTATGGAGTTGGGAGCTGTTGGACCAGTAGCTCAAGATCATTCAGTTGCAGGGCTTTACTTGGTGAAACGTAAACAGAACAAAGTGTAACTGTTTTGTCTAAAGTTAGGCGTACCGCCACAGCCTGTAAATTTGTACTCAAAGGTACAGATCTGTGAATGATATCGTCTCTAACCAAAACAGATGTTCCACAAATGTGAAGGTCAGTATCATCTGCCCAGGCATTATACGAAGTATAATGCTTAAAAGCTGAATGATCCTGAGCCTCGGGTTTCTTTAAAAGAGTTTCCTGCAGGCAAAAAGCTGCAGGTTTATATTTTTGGCTTAAAAGGCCCAGTTCATTAAAATTTGCTCTAAAACCTCGACAATTCCACTGTATAAAACTCTCTTTGGGTGTATTATCCATGTTTTGAGAGGTGATTTTGAAGGTGGACGTATGGGCGAAATTGCCCCAGTGTTTCTTTTTGGTGATGTTTTACGTGGGGACTTACTACCCTGTGAACTATTTTGGCGCACTTTGGAAAAAAACGTGTCGCCAATGCACTCATCGACTGACATGGCTTCAATGCCGTCAAACATGTTGCTCGTGACAACATTTTGAAGGCGTTTAGGTAGTCTGTCAGGCCCCTGTTTCTGTTTCTCCTTTTTCTTTGTGTCTTTTGCTTGTTGTCGTCTCTGACTCTGACTCAAATTTTGTTGGGATCTTTGTTGTGCGTCTGGTTTGGATTTGTTTGACTTATCATTCTTTTCCCCTTTTGTGTTTTGTTGTGTTTTACGTTCGAATTGATGCATGTCTTTTGTTTGGTCTGGGTTTTGTCTGGCGTTTGTGATTTTCTCAGATGTTTGTGTAGTTGTATTTGTTTGTGTGGATGATGGTTCTGTCTGGTCTATTGTGAAGGATTTCACTAAGGATGGGATTGTTCTTGTGAGCCACGTGTATTCAGTTTGGCATTCTGCTGACTTTGTTGGTAATTTTTGTGATACTTTTGTAGCATATGACGGCGAAGAAGTATTCATACCAGGCATTGATGCTACAATTTCTCTTGCCTCCTTGAAACTAATTTGCTTTTCGCATTTTATTTTTTGTATTTGCTTCTCTTTTTTCCAAATGGGGCAGTCCTTCGAAGCCGCTACATGGCTACCCTGGCAATTGCAACATCTAACGGCATTAGTACCAGGGTCCTGGTGTTCTTGACCACATTTGAAGCAAATAGTTTTCCCCCTACAATTGTTTTGTCCGTGACCAAACTTCTGGCATTTGAAACATCGAAGTGGATTTGGGATATACAAATCCACTTTGATGTTCATGAAACCAACTTTTATAGATTTAGGCGGCTGAGAGGAATCAAATGTAAGAATATATGTGTTTGTTTCTATTGTGGACCCATCTTTTTTAATTTCAATTCTTTTAACGTCGTTGACACCTTGTGACTCAAGTTCTTTCCTGATTTCGAGCACATCCATGCCCGCTAACTCCCTTGTTCTAACCACACCCTTGCTGATATTCAGGGTTCTGTGTGGGAACGTATTCACATCCATATCTGCCAATCTATGAGTGTTCAATAAATTTTTAGCTTGTATTTCTTTCTGACATTCTACAAGTAATGCACCAGACCTAAGTTTTTTAACATTTTTAACGGTGCCAGCGATTCCCTTGATAGCCTTCTCCAATGCAAAGGGATTAATGTTGGAGGCCTTTTTGCTCTCGTCAGCCGCGTAAATGATAATAAATTTTGGCCAGTTGTTGGAATTTGAAATGTTCTGATCTGAGTCAGAATCAGAGTCAATAGAAAAATCTCGACCACGTTTCTGTTTTTTGTTTTGAGTGTAATCCATGTTTTTGTTTTAAGCGTTCACTGCCCCGGCTCCCACCCACCATGGAGTCCAACAAGGGGTAGGGTTACTGCCATGCAGTGAACCCACCGGGTTGCCGGTATTCCCACATACCTGGTATGGGGCAGTATACTCAGCCAGTGTTGATACCAAAGTATGCCACTGACTGATTGGCCCGTGTGTGGAAGTGCCAGGTCTTCAGATGGCGACCATCCAACCAATCACTTTATAAAACACTGTAATTACGGTTGCCACGTGGAACTGAAACAAACAGTGCAGCAAAACTAAGTATTTGGTTAAAAAATGAGTTTAAAAACAGCACACAATGGCAATATTATGATAAATGATTAAAAGAAATGACTGATTGAATGGCCACCAAATGCCCCCCCCCCGACGTGACACCCAGTACTTTTGGGGGTGGGGGCTCCCGATTGGCCAGAACGGACCATCCGACCATCCTTCTACTCCCGACATTGGGGCCAAAGCAGTGTGTTGAACAACATTATCTCCGAAATGGAGACCAGGGCTCCATCCCGGAGACTGCCCTAACCGGGGCTACGAGTCCTCAACTGCCAGGATTCCTTCTTCCGGGGCCTTCGGAACGCACCTCACGGGAGAACAAGGTGCCTGCCAGATGGTATTAGCAGGATTGATCATTTTGGTCCGGGGCTGCGTATTTATGTATTTCGCAGCGAACCAACTCAATTGAGCAAACCTGCCAATTAGAAATTAGCAAACCTGCCCAATTGAGCAGGCCGTCCTCTATCCGCCACCTGAGGACCCGCCTAGTAGGGGATGATCAAACCCCCCTAGGTAAAAGTACCTTGAGGGAGTTACTAATGTGCTCAAAGATTGACAGGTGCGTAGTTGGTGTTCATTGGTTAATTCTATAAATATTGTTTTTATGACGTGTATTCTCATTGGATATTCTTAAAATAGTGTATGACAGGTGCCATCTTGATAAACACTATTTAATGAGTTGAAAAGGTAGTTTCACCATTTCTTTACACAAACGTCATGGAAACAGTTTTGTTCTGTGCTAGTTTCGATTTAGATTTTGATAATGTCTGGCATTTCTTCAAAAGTTGTTGTTTGTAATAATGCAAATCATTACAATGGTAATTCCTCATTTAATTCTTCTGATTTTTACAGGAAGATCATTGTAATAATTATCATTAAAACAAAAGGCATTCTGATTACAAACCATGTCAAAATAGACATTTCTCACCCAATAATTATTCTAGGGATAGTTACGACAGCTATCCTAATAGAATTGGTAATGAGTTGCCAAATGTTCCTAATGATATGCTACTTCATTCCTATATGGTACGTGACTCAAATTGCTTTACTTGTGGGAGATGTGTTTGGTCACAGATAGTGAAACCATCCAATATTAAAAGAACTAGAGGTAAGGATGGTGCATTCAATTGTAATGTACAATCAGGTGAATACATCATGATTGAATCTGATGTGTGTGATTTCACCCAATTTTGGAAAAAGAATGAAATTTATAGGAAATATCCAGCAGTGAAACAACGGATTCATAAAGCATATGAAATGTTGATGGATGATTTGGAAAAATCTAAGGTGCATGAAGAAGAAGAAGTAAACAGACCACATAAGGTATGTAATGATAATTATGATTATTATGTTGAAGAAAAAAGTGTTGTAGAAAAGGGTGATGTTCGTAATGGTGGTGTGAATATTTCTCATACCCCATATCATGCAGAAGGGGTTGATAGAGAAGCAAAAATATTTTATACTGGAAACAATTATTTTGAAAAAGAAACGCAAGGGGAGAATATTTGTTCACGGAAAGATAATAAAAGAGATATAACTGAAAGAGTAAATGAAAATAGGGATAGAAAGATGAGTGAAAGAATGTGTGAAAAGAGAGATAGTAAGAGATCTGACAATGAAAGTGAAAGGAAGTCTAAAAGGAGACACGAGAGCAAAAAGAGTACAAGAAAGAATGTAAAAGAGTACGTTGAAGAGAAACGAGAGATAAATATATGAATCGTTTGAGATTTGATGATTCTGAGAGTGAGAGGGAAGAATGTCTGAGAGTGGGGGGGGGGGGGGGGACGAATGTCTGAGAGTGAGAGTGAGAGGGAAAGAGTGTCTGTTGAGAGTGTGAGAGAATTGAATCATGTAAGATGGTTGAAGATGGTGAGATCGGTGAACATGAGAATCTGGAAAATGAATTTGTGGGTGATACTCCTATAATGGATGAATATCAGTATGCCTGTGTTCGAGAGATTGTATTAGTGTGTGGAACTGCACATGCAGAGTCTGAAAGTGATAGTGAGTCAGATGGTGAGGATGATTCATCAAGTGGGGGTGAATCAGATGGAGAGATAGAAAGTGAGAATGAATCTGAAAGAACTGAGAATGATGTTGAACAAAGCAAGTGCGAACAATCAGTTAGCCCACTCAGTGCATATATTGATGATATAGAGTTATCATGTGGATCAGTCTGTGCAGCTGGTAACTCTAAATCAGACATAACAGACGCTGAGAATGACAAACTGTCAATTAAAGCTCCCATTAATTCTTCTCTATCAACCACTTCTGATGTTATGGACAACGTGAATAATTTTTCTGATGTTATGGACAACGTGAATAATTTTTCTGATGTATCCGATGCTGAAGAAGAATTCACGAGTGACAATATTTCCAAAGTACAAATAACACCAAATACTGTCTTAATAACACCATTTGGGACACAAGGTGCCGTTGGTGTTGAAGTTTGTAAAATAAACAAAATGACTCGCTCCCATGCTTGAAAAACGACGAGACACAGGTAGATGAATGTGAAATGGATGATGTGGAAACTACTTCAATTTGTTCTGGAGATATTGAACTACAAACTTCAGTAGTTTCCACATCAACTTTAGTATTAGAATCAGAAGATGCTGATGAGGCTCTGCTACGCTCTCCTTCAAAAACGGCTTCAGATAATTTGGATGACGACAGATATGACTACATGACGCAGAGTAATACGACTAATTCAAATAACAATGACAATAACGACGCCAATGCAGTTACTAACAATGATAAAAAGACTAAAAAAGATAGGCTAGCTGACATTTTTGAAGAGGAGCGTAATATGTGCATGGAACCTCCAACACCTTTGATTGAATTAAGAGATCCTCTATCAGTATTTTTTTATTTTAATGCCGAAACTAGTGATTTTACTTGTGTCAGAAATTGCCCCAAAACACCCAAATATAAAGATATTTCGGACTGGATTGATGAAATGAATGATTTTGGAAAAAAAGGTAAAGAAAAAGCTGGCGATATTGACGAATATGCAGCGCCAGGAAGTGTAATGTTTCCACCACAAACCCCTCAATTTCCAAATGTATTAAGCGTTACTCCTCAGAGGATTGCTACAGAAACTGTGGGGCATGGGGTGGAAACATTACCAAGTAGTTCAGCGTCATCTTGTTGTAGTAACAAACACGAAAATTCAATGCCTCAGTTTATGGATACCATAACAAGCGGTACATCAAACGTGTATACATATCCCATATCTCAAGCACAAGACATACCCCCAAATATTGAATGTTACAAGACTTCATCTTGTGCTGTGTCATCCGCTCCGGCTGTACCTAGAACAAGTATAGGTACAAGTCCTCCTACGATATCCACGTCATGCAGTAACCCATCAACTACTGCAGATAGTAACAGCTCTTTCAATGCTGGAGGATTTATTAATAACACACTGGCGGGTCCATCTAGTGTTAATAACAATCGTTTTTATGTAAATGTTCCCGTCAGTGATATCAACACTACTATTAATCAAACAGTACCATCAAATTATCATCCAAATGCCCGTTCAAATTATTCTCAACATGTAACTTACTTACCTTCCACTTATCCCCAAATGGTACCGCACGTCCCACCCCCTCTGGTTTCTAATAGGTGTATGCCCAATACCCGTAGTGTTGATCAGACCCTTGTGACGATTATGATTAATGGTCAAGTATATCTTATACATCAATCACAAATCATGCAGCAGAATCAGCACTATTAGAAGATCTATCTTCACTATTATAGTGGCTGATTTGCCCCAAATGATGTTTTAAATAATATTGTCCATTCAAACTTGCCATCAACAAAGTATTAACAAAGAATCTTCATCATAATAATCATATCAATTAGCATATGTTGACTGAATCCAAAAAAAACAAAAACAGACGCTAGTTTCTGTACAAAATTAAGGGATGTCTTTTTGACGTGGTTTGTATTCAGAAACAAAAAATATATCAATTTCTGTTCTGGGGGGGGGGGGGGGGGGGGTGGGGGGTTGATCATCCCCTACTAACGGATAGAGGACGGCCTGCTCAGTTGGGCAGGTTTGCTGATTTGTAATTAGCAGGTTTGCTCAACTGAGCTCGTTTGCTGCGGAATATACGAATACAATAGTTGTTAAAAATAGAAAGTTTAAAAACAATATACAATGGTAATTATGGTATGTGATTAAAAGAAATGACTGATTGAATGACCAACAAATGCCCCCCGACGGGACACCCGGTACTTTTTGGGCTGGGGGCTCCCGATTGGCCAGAACGGGCCATCCGACCATCCTTCTACTCAGGAGATTACCCTAACCGGGGCCACTAGTCCTCAACTGCCAGGATTCCTTCTTCCGGGGCCTTCGGAATGCACCTCACTGGAGAACAAGGTGCCTGCAAGATGGAATTAGCAGGATTGACCATTTTGGTCCGGGGCTGCGTATTTTTATATATCGCAGCAAACCAGCTCAGTTGAGCAAATCTGCCAATTAAAAACAAGAAAACCTGCCCAACTGAGCAGGCCGTCCTCTATCCGCCACCTGAGGACACGCTTAGTAGGGGATGGTCAAACTCCCCTAGGAAAATAACATGTGTTAAAAACCCTCCATCCCCCACGTGTATATAAATGCCACTTTGACCATCTGTGGCTATAATTTGGGTTAATGTCACTTTGAACATCTATGGCTATAATTTCGTTAATGTCACTTTGAACATCTATTCTATGGCTATAATTTCATTAATGTCACTTTGAACATCTATGGCTATAATTTGATCATAGCATATGTCTCAAGGCTTTTGAATGTTATGCAGTCGGGGCGGTACACCGCTGCAAGAAAATAACGTGTTCAGAACACAAAAAAAATATATTAGCACGCGGGATTCGTTCTAGCCTTTATTTTTTTTCCTTCTACAGAAATTAAAGATGTGGCGTTGGAAACATCACTGTTAAAAATAACGTGTTCAAAATAAACACGTGGACGCAGCCTGTTATTGGTGCTTAATGTCACTTGGAACATCTATGGCTATAATTTGATCATAGCATTATGTCTCTCAAGGGTTAGATTTCTGTTCTGATCAACTCATTAGGTTTCGGGTAGATTTTGAATGTTACGCAATCGGAGCGGGGGGGGGGGGGGGGGGGGGGGGAGAGAAACAACCACAATCACTGCAAAAGAATAACGTGTTCAGAACACTCCAAAAAATTAACAGAGTTAAAAGACCCATACTTGTTTCTAACTTACTTTACCCGATTTACCTTTAAAATTGTTAATTTTTGTTTTTTTCAGAAAAGCGATTTAGCCAATATATTATTGTCGTTTTAAAGCTGCGGGAGAGTCTAAAATCCACCCCCCCCCCCTTCCTATGAATTATTGTGAGAATTTGGACGTGATGAAGTAAAAAAAAACGTGAAGGGATTTATTACTGTATGGACAGCAAAGTTTGTTTTGAATCGGAAAAATAGAAGTTTTTTTTTTTAAGCTCAGCAAAAAATGTTCTGCAAAAAGCAGTCCAGGGAAAATCTCCTAAAATATTGTGTTACACGATAAATATATTTGCTGGTATTATTTTCAAAAGTTCTCGTAAAAAAACCCCCAGTGATTGTCAGTGATCGTAGATAAACTTTTGAGACCCGTTAATCGCAGTCGGTGATATACACTAGACCTATTTTGGAAAATTATCGCCCAATAAAGTGTTAGCGGCAAATCTAGGTTAAAGTCGGGAACAGGTCTATTTCACACAATTCAAGTATGCTGAATCCGATAAACCCTGTTCCCAAGCCGACTTTTCAATTTTCGACCCCTAATTTGCATAAACAAAATGGCTGCCAAATTGTCTATTTTTAGCATACTGCATATAATATTTTGATGATATACAACAGATATTTATTGTTTTTGACCAAATATTTCTACCAAAGGAGGGCGGTCATGATAATGATCAATATCATTGTTATTTTTTACTTTAATAAATTCTGCTTGATTTTTTAAGCATGTGTGTTAATCATTTTTACCAAACATCCTTTAATATGATTAATACCACGTAATTTAAAACCATCATATTTTCTGTCTTATCTGACCCCTCTATTTTAATTACAGGACACCATGGATCCAGTTCTGACTTTAAAGAGATCTTCATCTGAAGTGGATTATAAACTTTGTTTGTTTTGCCAGACAAGAACAGATATAAGTCTCAGCTCGGCATCTGATCATGGAATTACAGTTGTAAGAAATGCTGCCACAATTAGACGAAAACTTAGAGACACTAAAAATTTAGACATACTAGATCGTGTTGACAAAGCATTTGACTCTGCAGCATTAGAAACATTGCTATGGCATCGGACATGCTATGCTCACTTTACAGATAAGACCAAGATTGATCGTTTGCGAAAGAAGGACACAGATCAGAATAGAGATGAGGCATGCTGCAGCTCAGATAGTGGTGGGGGACGATCATCAAGAAAAGGAGAAAAACCAGTTGACTGGGGAAAATGTATCTTTTGCTATTACCAAAGCAAGAATGACAACTGTAATGACACAGAATAGAAGTAAACAGATACTTGAGGCTTCACATTTTGATTACAAAATTAGACTTCGATTGGCAGGAGTGATAGATTGCATTGCAGCTGAAGTTAAATATCACTTGGTTTGTTTTCAAGCATTTATTCATTCTACTGAAAAAGTGAAACAGAGGTGTGACACTGATAATTCAGACATTGCAATGATATGGCTTTCCAAAGAGTTGTCAGCGTCAGCAGAAAAGGGACATGTTCTGTTATTGGATGATGTCTGGAAAAGGTACAAACAGCTTGCAGAGGAATCTTCAACTACAATCCAACCATCTTTCTACAGTCGGAAGGCAACATTTAGAGAGAAACTTGAGTCTCAAGTTGGTGATATGTTTGAATTTTTAAAACCGCTGAACAGAGAAGTGTCTGAAAGAAAAACAATGCTGATTCCTAGAAAGTACCAAAGTAGTGTTTTAGTAGAAATGAAAGAAACGGAAGACAATGATTTTTTGCCTCCTCACACACCTGATGATGACACCCTCTCACTTCTACATGTTGCACTAAAGATCAGAAAAGATATAATTGACACTCCCATCCACGAAGGATTTTCTGTCACATAGGAAAAAGCAATCTCGTGTATTCCAGACAGTTTGTACATGTTAATTCGCTTAATCTTCGGTGGCCAAGAAGCACTTGAAGACAGTTCTGAGAAAAATGAAGATTTCATCAGAAGAAGAGTACTCAGTGTTGCACAAGATATAGTGTGCAATGTTGGTCGTGATAGGAAATGGACACCGAAATACATCGGACTAGCCAGTTCTCTCCACCAGGCGACAAGATCAAAGGGGCTTGTTGAGTTATTTCACAAGGCAGGTCACTGTTTGAGTTACAAACAAATTATGCAAGTGGATACATCTCTAGCAGAAAGTACTATCGAATCAATGGATCAATCAACGGGTACTGTTATTCCACCGAACTTAGTATCGGGCAGTTTCATCCACTACACTGCTGATAACATTGACATTTTAGATGCAACACTAGATGGAAAAAATACTACGCAGATGGCAGCTTGGCAAAGGGGCAAAAGATCTGATGTTGAATTAGACAAACTCAAACCATCCACTAAAACTACACTTGATGTGCCTGATTGTCTCCAGCAATTACATCCCCTGAAAAGAAACCCTTCAAAGAGTGAACCGAGCAGCTTTGGAAACGTAGAGCAGAGTTGGTTTGAAGAATCAGTTGGCAACAAGAGTATGAAGGAAGCTACAGCGACAGACATGGCTTTCATTGCCAAACGACAGGCATCTGAAGTTAAACCTTCATGGACAGTTTTCAATCAGACCATTTCATCAAATGAGGCAAGCAAAACAACACTAGGCCATTTACCAATGATATTAGCACCAGCCCATGAATATGAAACACTTAACACAGTTGTAAAAAGATGTTTGGCCATCACGTCACATTTTAGCCAAGATTATACTGTCATCACTGTAGATCAAGCCCTATACTGTAGACTGATGGAACTTAAGTGGAGCGTAGAGGAATATAAGGACAAACTTATACCTAGACTCGGTGGACTTCACACATCAATGAACTTCTTAAAGGTAATCGGAGACCACATGTCTAGTTCTGGTTTAGCAGAGGTATGGCTAGAAAGTGAACTGCTTGGAGAGGGTGCTGTACATCTTGTCCTTTCAGGCAAAGCATACAAAAAAGCTATGCGAGCTCATAAGTTAACAGTTCAAGCCCTGTGGGAAATTCTGTGGCCATCATTCCTTTCATTTGTTGAAGAAAGACATAGTGATTATTACAATAAACTAATGAAAATGATCAGTGACGAGAAGCCGGAAAAGTTAATTGAATATCTCAAGGAGGACCACTTCTTTCAAATTCTTCAAAGTTTTGTTGAATGTAAATCAGAAAATGCAAACTTCTGCTTTTGGTGGAATTATGTTGACATGGTGTTCATCATCCTGCGTTTCACACGGGCCATGCGTGAAGGTGACTGGGAACTCCACCTTGAATCCTTCAGTAAGATGCTGGCATACTTTGCCAGATACGACCATTTGAACTATGCCAGATGGGGACCAGTATATTTGACTGAAATGCGTCAGCTTCCTCATAGAATCAAACAAGAATTTGAGAATGGCAACTTTGTTGTTAAAAGATCCGACCTCAACTTCAATCAGGTAGACCCAGACCAAGCTATGGAATGGGTAAATGGTACTGGAAAAAAAGCTGGTGGAATTGTTGGCATCACAAAGACAACATCTGCACTTTGCCGATGGGCTCTTTCATACAACCTCAGGTCTCATATTTCCGCAGATACTTATGACATGTTGGGTCACCATCCTGAAAGTACAAGCATACATGATGAGGCTACTGCATCAAGGAAGGTCCGTGACAAAACTGATGAGCAAGCACTGGTCTCTACGCTCAAACGATTCAAAGCCTTTTCATTCGAAACACAGCAAACTCTACAGAACCTAGTAAAAGACCTTGCTTCTGAAGAAATTCAAGATTCACTACTTAATGCAAAGGAACTCGGACAGGAAAAATTGATTTTATTTGTGAAAGAGCGATTGTTGACAAGGTCTGAACAAGATAAACCAGCTCTTGGCGTCCATGAGCCTCTACACAAAACCAATCCCAAAACATTTGCCTCTTTGTACGAAATAAGAAAAGACAATAAGCAGAAAGATAAGAAGGTTATCATGAGAGCAGACCGCAACGTCCTACAACGTCTAATTACAGCATATGAAGCAGGTCGACCTGTTGACATGTCAGCTATCCTCAAGCACGAGCTCCTCCCTGTTCCCATATCACTGGCAAATATGAATGAAACACTCAGGACAGGAAACAAGTCAGTGTTAGCTGATATGCTTACAAAAGATATATCCTGCCCAGAATCTATTGAAACGACATATTCTTCATCATGCATCATTATTGACGGGCAAGCATTAGTTGTTGCCTTAGGAAAACCTCCAAATTCAAAGACATTTGGTGACCTGGCTGATTCATTCGTGAAGGCAGTTCTCAAGCAGGGTTCCCAGTTTCAAAGAATAGATGTTGTCTTTGACAGATATCGAAGTGAGAGCATAAAAGGGAATACTCGGACACGTCGAACAAAGTCAGCACAGCCTGTGAGACGCGTTGTCCAAGGCAGAGATGTACCACTTCCACAGCACTGGACAAACTTTCTCTCCCATCCAGAGAACAAAGCTGATCTGTCGAACTTTTTATCTGAACAGTTATGTTTGCAAGCACCCCCTGACAAGGAAATTGTTGTGGCAGGAGGGTTTAGGGAGGAGACAGAAGTAAGATCATCAAAAGCAAGTACCGACTTATCAAATATTGAAGCAAATCATGAAGAAGCAGACACGAGACTTCTGTAACATGCAATTCAAAGTCCATTCAAGTCAGTTGTTGTTGTATCAAGGGACACAGATGTACTTGCTCTCCTTGTTTCTTTTCTTCCACAAATGCAATGTGAAAGGATCTGGATGTTGTCTGGAACATCAAAGAAAAAGAAATATATCCCAGTCAATGAAGTTTTCAACAAATTACCACGAGATGTAGTGCCCAGCATTTTACCTTTCCATGCATTGAGTGGTTGCGATACCACATCTTTCTTTGCTAACCATAGCAAGAAGACATCCTGGAAAACTTTCTTGCAGCACTATGCCTTAATCAGACAATTGGGATTAGGAGATGTCTCAGAAGAAACAATCCAATCATGTGAGACATTTGTATGCCGCATGTACAATGTGCAAAGAACTGATTCGGTAAATGATGCAAGACATATCATGTTCTCCAAAACCTCAAAACCAGAAGCTATGCCACCTACTAGTGACGCACTTCGCTTTCATCTCATGCGGGTTCACTATCAAACACTTGTTTGGGGAAATGCCCACTGTGCCAGCCAAAATCTTCCTGCTCCAACAGATTTTGGATGGAGGCGTACTGAGACAGGGTTAGAACCAATACTCTTATCTGTCGATCCAATACCAAAATGTTGCCTCGAAATGATCTCATGTTCATGTAAGACGCAGTGTAGGATGCGGCAATGTAAATGCCAAAAATCTGGATTACGATGCACTGCCATTTGTGCATGTCAGCAGAAGTCTGGTGAGGAGTTGGCCTGCATGAACTTAGTTTAATGTGACACAAAGCTGTATGTCAATCACAAATTTCTAACTGTTAGCAGTATGTTCAGTATAGAAGATGAAACCTTACACTTGAAGAAAGATATCTTCTGTGTTTAATAATTCACATTTGGAACCTAATAGCCAGTTGATTCAACAATTAGAACAGTGCATTTATCTGATAAATATAGAATTATGTTGAGTTTGGAATATCAGATTAATATTTCATCACATTGGACCGATCAATGCCATTATCTTTTACCTCAATACCACTTATCCAAAAACACTAGAGAGGTGTGTTACGAAGTTAAACAAAATCCCTGAAGCAACTCATTTGTAAATGTATCATCTTTAGCTCCACAATATAGATGTTCTCATGAATCATAACTGGTATTGGAATGGATTTTGATCTATAAGACACAAATACTCTTGTTGAATATTGCTAACTCTAATTAACAAGCCTAAGGAATTTGATTTGTTGAAGTGACCTTTAATTGAACTTTATTTAAGCCAATACCGGACCTTTAAATGCCAGGTTCAGGAATTTTCTTTCAACATTTAGTAATTCAAGCACCATCCCAAGCAGGCAGGTTTGGTAAATAAAACAACACTTTTACTTTTCTAAAACAATGCAAAAATGACCTTTATTGACCATTAACTCTTAACCTGCTGAGTATATTTTTGAATTTCTCATAATATCAAGTCATGGCTGCTGTAAAGTAGCCATGACTTGATTTTATGAGAAATTTAATACGGCCTGGTATTAATGAATCATTTAGAAGAGAATAATTCTTATTTGCAGGGGTGTATTTTGTTAACAAGAGCCTGAATTCTACATTTAGTGGGCATAAGTATTTGTGTACTAGGGCAGGAAATTCTACCAGCAGCAGGCAAAGAGTTAAGTGACCTTCAACCCCAAATGTGACATTTAACCATCCTAACCGTTGTCAAAAGTTGTTTATTGCTACCACCACCCATGAATGGCTTAAAAGATACAAACATAGTTAAATAACCTTGCATATTTATGCGCTATTGCAAATTTTATGTCTGAAAAAAGTTACTTTGGCGGCCATCTTGTTTATGCAAATTAGGTGGTCAAAAACTGCGAAAACAGCTTGGGAACAGGGTTCATCAGATTCAGCACACTTGAATTGTAAGAAATAGACCTGTTCCCAACTTTAACCTAAATTTGCCCCTAACTGTCAATTTATCCAAATATAGGTCTAGTCTAATAAATGAGTCGATCCCTGCTTTCAAGAAAGAATCCATGAGGCGATTTGAATTTTATTTTTTTGGCCAGAGACTATAAAACGTCATGCCTTGGCCGATTCTAGTGAAGCACGTTTACAAATTTTCCACGTCTTCATAAAAAAAAAAATTCTTAAACCTGTGAATACCAGGAGCTACCTTTCCGAGTTCGACAAGGAGGCACGCATGCCGGCACCAGGGGTGTTGTCTTCTTCGTCACGACGAATCCCTGCCTCCTATGCATGTAGTACTGGACCAGCATGTGGCAGAGGTGGAGAGGAGTCTGGGACCGATAAGAAGGCGTCGCCAAGCAGCAGAGGCGAGGAATGCTAGGCGACAACGAGGTAGACACACGACGAATGTGGTGTGGTCGGCATTCATGGAGATGGACGAGGCCCACTTCCGTGCTCTCGAACGAGACGAAAGCGTCACCGGGACTCCTACGATGAGACGTCAGCTGGAGGAAGGCCTGGTGGCCCACGCAGAGGATCCGAGAGCCAGGGAAGTGGGTGCCGTGTGGATTCGCTGGTCAGGCCGGCCACACCCACGGACACGTGCGTTTTCTGCATGGAGGATAAGGCTGTGCAGTATTTTATACAATTACCGTGTTACCGCAAACTGTGTAAACTTTGTTCGATAAAGATTTATTGCGAGGACTATCTGCACAGCAACTGTCCTCTTTGCAGACAAGGATTCATACTCAAATGGAACAAAGATGGGGAGAGGCTTATTACGCCGGCCGAAGAGCCTTTAGAGCTGAACTGTTTTGTAAACTTATTTTAATTATATAAAACCATCTACATTCCACAAATTCGTTTTTCTTATTCTATAATTTATTGTGTGACATCCTTTTCAGTTTTTTCTCACCAAGATTAAGATTTATATTTATTTATTGGTGCTTAACGCCACATCAGCAGCTAAGGCTATATCGTGGCGAGAAAACAGTGGAAAGTAAAAACTCATTTTCAGTTATGAAGTAAAAAGACCAAATAAAAACAGAAAATAACTACAAGAGATCTGTCAAAGACCAAAGTGATTAAAACAATAGAGGGTAATGAAAGAAGAGAAGTGAATAACTTCAAAATCAACCTGATGAATTGAGACTTGAAGAGTCTTGATTAAAATTTTGATTAAAAACAATTTTAAAATTTATTATTAAAAAAGGTTGATTTCCTTCAAGAACGACAGAACTTTATGAGGATTTGTTCTGTAAAATAGGTCTCGAAGAGACACAACATTAAAATACTGTCGTCAGTAGTGAGTGTTGACACTCTAGGGACAACCATTTAACACTGAATTCCCCATACCCACTGGGTCCACTATAGGGACAAAATTAACATAGGATTCTCCATAGGGTTTTGTCCCTATAGCGGCATTTTTGTCCCTATAGTGGCCCCATTGGAAGCAGGAAAAAGATTTTAAAATCTTTTTTCTGCGGGGAGAAGGCGCGGAAATTACTTCAACATCTGATCGATCGGAGGAATAAGAAAAAACAATGCATGGATATTGAAACCATAAATTTCGAAGATCTGCTAAAAATTGATGCCGGCTCATGGCTATACAAACTTCATCCAAACACACAAGGATTGGAGAGGAAGGGAGATGGATTTGAATTAATAGCAGCGGGGGTCACATCCCCCAATATGACAGTATCAAAGGTGGAAGAGCCTTCATTTCATCTGGTGAGAGGAGCACAGCCTTATCTGTTAAGCCTCGGAAAAATGGGGATCGTCGGACATTGAAAAAAAGATGTCCAAACGAGAAAAAACCCAGCCTTTTTCAAGGCTACCTATATTATTAGAAAGAGCTTCTTTATATATTGCACATCACCATATTATATATACTTTTATTTTTAGAAGGAACCAAGTCTTAATTTTTTGGTCGAAACAAAAAACATTTTTTTATTTCGGCAGAAAGAATTCTGTAAGGAAATGATGACACTGTACCCTAAGAAAAATCTGGGGAAGAAGTCAAAAGATTCTCGATCACACATGTACAAGAAACAAAACACGCAATCTTTCCGCCAAACCCTACCACTATTCATTGTAAAAAAAAACAGCTCTAATAATGCCCCAATCCTGAAAAACACATCTCAGCTCTATTAACAGTGAGGGTTGAAATGTTTTGGTTCTTTTTAAAAATGCGTTTTGTCTCTTGCGTTTTGATTCATCAAGCTAGGAGGATAATTATTCCTTCTCTAAGACAAGTTGTTGGTAATTGTTTCAATGTGGTTAAGATTTGTTAGTTTTCAGAGCGAAAGTTTGACACCATGGTGTGTCTGAAAAGGGGTGTTTTGTAATTCACCGCATCTGGAAATGGCATAACATCAACTACCAAATAATAAGCTTTTGAGAAATAGCTCAAAGAAATCTCTACCCTCGGACCGTCTTGCTTATTGCCACAGATTATTTTCTTGGGATAACAGCGTGATCATTGTCCCCCCCCCCCCCATTACACGTGCAGACTTTTGGTAGAAATTCTGTTTCGATAGATGTTTCAAGTTTCATGAATAACCATTAGAAAATTGTGGTTATGACCCCGCCAAAGTGTATTTACAGTCATTTAGGGGAGAGCAAAAGGCGGCAGAAAATAATGCAATGAGTGTTTCACGCGCCTTTTCCCCATTGGTTAGATTTAGGTGGATGAAATACTCATTGTATTAGTTTTCACAGCCTTTCCACACTTAGTTGATCCAGAATATCACTCTTTCCCTCCAAATATAATTTGGAGGGAAAGACTGACATAGTGTCGTAAAAAAACATCTGTGGAGTCAAAGGTTCTGCCTAGCATGAGTATTAAGTGCATATAATAGCGAAATCAAAACTTTGACAAATTTTCAACTGGCTTGTGTGCTATCTGTAATATCAGGATAAATGTGTTATTCGTCACATTGAAATATTTTACCAATTGTCAATGTGGTTAAGGTTTGTTAGCTTTTCAGAACGATATCACAGAATTGTGCCTTCTTTTGCTAAACATCTGTTACGGATTCAATACAGGCATAAAAGAGAAATTAAGTTTTTTTCAGTTTCGTTAAAAGGAAAAGCTATTCTTTTTTTGGCGCTAAAACAGTTTACACTGCAAAACATTCACTGTATGTTTTGTAGTGTAGAAATGAAATTGTTTCTCGGGGTTAATGTGACTGTAATATCTAACGGTAAATTGTTGAAATCAGCTTAAAACAGTTTACAATGTAAGAGTGCATTCAGTGAATTATTGAAAACACAACACTTCCCCACTCTGAGAAAAATATTTCTCCACAGTTGTATTTAGTTAATTATTTGTAAACATGTGTTTGTGTTTGAAAAAATGTATTTCTGAATGGAACAGGAAGAAATATTTTTCTCAGAGTGGGGAAGTGGTGTATTACAAACTGACTGCAAGACACAATTTCATATCGGATTATAATACATTCGTGTGTAAAAAAAACACTGATCCAGTCTAATAGGCAGCCAAGATTACCCCCCAAAAGAGCCTTATTTTTTGAGTAAGTGGTGACAGAGGTACTACAAGCTAATTTTGGTTTTATTTGATGGATATGATACTCAGGGTATCGCACACCAAAATTACCTGGAATCCCTCCATGGGAACTATGTTTTGTGACGTCACTAATAGAGCCGACGAATGCCAACTATAATGAACTTTAAAATAGGGAAAGGATTAATATTTCCTAAGCAGATCCAGTTAAACTGATAAATTAACTGCTAATTTGCGTTTTATAATAAAGAATGTACATTATACCTTCGAGTGCAGGCTGTTCACTTTGTCGAACCTTTTGCAAATGTTCGCTATGACGTCATAAATATGGCGGCTTACACAAAATTGGTGAAAGTTCGATTTTTAAATTCCGTTGGTGTTTCCTAAGACAGGGAAAACAGCCGATTGAACCATTATTCATAAGAAGAATATAAAACAGGTATCTAATGTGACGGGTGCTCATGTTAGGGAAATATTCAGGAACTCAATACCCTTCCAAATATTATTTGAATATTTCCCACAAACGTTTGAACTACGCATATCATTACTATTCCTTGTGTGTTGTTGGAAGTGCATAGCCAGTGGTCTCTGCTCCGGACAGTTCGTGCTTCACGCACTGTTTGAAGTGAACACCACTGGCTGGGTAGTTTCAGCAACGCTATATAAGCGTGGTCAAACTTTAAACAAATTAGAATTCATACGTTCTCAACAGGTGAAACACTTCACTGATTTTGCGACTCTTGGGTCGTTACTCCTCGAGGCATAATTTAGTTTGTGTCAGAATATAGATTTTTCAAACCTTTAAAGTTTGTTTGTTCATCAGAATGCTATAAGAACTGCGTCCCCACCTAAAAGTGCCCTTTTGATTTCGGCCCACCATTTATTCATTTCAAAGTTAAATTCATAAGATTTCAAAACATGTTAATTCGTCCCCACCTAAATTTGCCCTCCTAATTTCGGCCCACATTTTATTTATTTATAAGATTTCAACATATGTTTATTCTTTCCCATCTAAATTTGCCCTCTTATTTTCGGCCCACCATTTATTCACTTATATAGTTTGTGCCAGGTATTTTTGACCCAGTCAGTAAGAAAATGAGCTCCCGTGATTCTCCTCCTGTTTCAGGCCTAATCAATTAACAACAGAATATATATACAAGAAACCTATTTTTCTGACTTTGTTATTTGCTATGACAAAATCAATGGAATCTTAAAGAACCAGTAACACGAACCGACAGCTAGTTCCTGTTACATTATTGGCGTCACCGACAGGATTCCAATTAAAATTATTTTTTTGTCATGGCCACAAACACATCTGATGTACTTGAGGAGTGTGACCCTTTGCGTTCAAAGGATATCAGTGAAGCTCAAAATGTTAAAGGGGCAGAAAGACACCCTGCATGGTCGCCTTTGATAAGGGCTAATGTAGACAGAAAGGAAAATCTTGGTTCAGACACTTATTTTGTTGAAAGACCACACCTTAGCTCTTCGCTGGATGAAAGTGCAAACTTGGAAGATTCTTCTTCTAGAATTGATGTACTCCAGCGATCTGAGGGTCCCACCATGGAAGGGGATGATAGACACGTAAGACCCGGAGTGGGTGTTATTCATTATAGTGATCCCACTAAAAGATATAAATTTACCAGCACACCAGACCAATATGTTAACATGGCTCGAGGTGATTTGTCTTTTCACAAAGCAATAACTCCTGACAAATTTGATGGGAAATCAGTAGACTGGAAAGATTATATCATTCAGTTTGAATTAGCAGCTAAATGGAATGGGTGGACAGATACTGAGAAAACCCAGCAATTGATAATGTCACTGAGAGGAAATGCTCAAAGAATGTTAGGTGATCTTACTGTTGTTCAACTTAATGATTTTGAAACTTTGAAAAGACTTTTAGGTAGAAGGTATAATCCACCTGAAAGAGAACCTGTTTATAGAGCAGAATTTAGGTCCAGACAGAGACATAAATTTGAAAGTACTGCTGATTTTGGCTATGCCCTTAGAAGGTTGGGATCTTTAGCCTACCCTGGGTTGCCTGCTGTATACGGGGATACTTATGTTATAGATCAATTTATTGATGGGTTTGAAGAGGAAGAATTAAGGAAACATATAAAATTCCATCACCCACAAACTCTCGAATCTGCAATATCATTGGCAGAGGAATATGAGGCTTTTACCAGAAGTAAGCCCTTCTCTAAGCCTAAATTTGATAATGATAATATTCGGCATATACCAAATGCCGAGAGAGAAATAAAATGTTGGAAATGCCATCAGAATGGCCACATGGCTCGATCTTGTCCCCAAATTGTTTGTTTTGCATGTTCTGGTAGAGGGCATAAACAATCTAATTGTCCAAAAAATAGTTTTTCAAATAACAGTGCTAGTGCTGATTTTCAAAAAAACTAGAAACGGCTGGACTTATGGCTGGAAGTTCAGTCTCAGATAGTAAGCTAATTACCCAAATCAGCCAATCTTGTCTTTATGCAAAAGTGATGTTTGGTAATTTGTCTGTCAAGACGTTGATAGATACAGGTGCCTCTTGTAGTGTGTTGTCATATGAGTTGTTTTCTGCATTAAATATTGGCAGCAAGAACTTGAAGGCTGTAGATACCAATTACAGTACTGCAGATGGTAGTCCATTAGAAGTACATGGAAAAATTAGTGTTACCTTCAAAATTGGTGGAGTTTTGTTTGAACATGATTTTGTTGTGGCCAATGTACAAGGACTATCTGGAATATTGGGCGTGGATTTTCTACTCCCAAATAAAGCAGATATTATTTTGTCCAGAAATTTACTGAAAATGCCAAAATGTAAAGTAAAACTTTATCAGGAAATAGAAAATAGATGTGCACTGCTGGCAGTAAACAACTGTGTGACAATACCTGCAAATGCAGAAATGAGTATTGCTACTTACATCAAGAATAAAACTTTTCTAGAAAATGATGGTATGTTTGACCCTTTTAGTCACATAATATCTAAAGGTGTTTTGGTTCCGAGGGCAATAGTTTCTACAGAGTTTAAATCAATTGGTGTGTCAGTTATGAATATTTCATCAGATCCAGTTCGACTTTCAAAACATACTTTGCTTGGCAAGATTAAACCCTTTCGCATCCAAAATGAGATAACTGAACTGGAAACTGTTTCTAAAGGAACAACATTTCCTGACATAGAAATGGATTCAGAATTAAAGGAAACTAGTATTCCTGGTCAGTGCTTTACAAACCACAGTTTTCCTGAACACCTTCAGTCTCTCGTAGATAACTGCTCAAATGCTCTCACTTCAGATCAACGTAATCAAATTAAGGCTCTTCTGATGGAATTTACTGATATTTTTATGGGACCTGATGGACACCTGGGGCGTACTGACTTAGTGAAACATGCGATTAATACAGGTAATAGTATGCCAATTAAACAGCCTCCTCGTAGATTACCATTAGCAAAGAAAGAAATAGTAGAACAAGAATTGAGTAAAATGTTGCAAGAGGATATTATTGAACCTAGTTCTAGTCCTTGGTCATCCCCCATTTTATTGGTCAATAAGCCAGATGGGACAGTCAGGTTCTGTGTTGATTACAGGAAAGTAAATGAGGTCACACATAAAGATGCTTACCCCATACCTCGAATAGATGAATGCTTAGATTCATTGGGAGGTGTCAATTGGTTTTCTACGCTTGACTTGGCGAGTGGCTATTGGCAGTGTGAAATCAAAGAATCTGACCGTCCTAAAACGGCGTTTGCAACACATAAAGGTCTTTTTCAATTTAAAGTTCTCCCTTTCGGATTATGCAATGCACCTGCCGTGTTCGAGCGTCTGATGGAAATTGTGCTCTCTGGCATGCAGTGGGAGCGATGTTTATGCTACCTGGATGATATTATTACCTTTGGGACATCATTTCCATCTGCTCTTGACAATTTAAAAGAAGTATTCATCAGGCTTAGAAAAGCTAATGTTAAATTAAAACCTAAAAAGTGTTCCATTTTTCAAAGAGAGGTTTCATTTTTAGGGCATGTCATTTCCAGTGAAGGTATTAAATGTGATCCCAAGAAAACCTGTGCTGTAAATAACTGGCCAATCCCTAATAGTGTTTCTGACATTCGTAGTTTCCTAGGATTTGCTGGATACTACAGAAAATTCATTTCAAATTTCTCAAGTCTAGCACATCCACTTACCCAGCTTACACATAAAAATGTTAAATTTTGTTGGGATGGAAACTGCCAAGTTGCTTTCAACAAGATTAAAGAAGCTTTGACCTCCGCGCCAGTTCTATCTTATCCACAATCTGAGGGTCAATTTATTTTGGACACTGATGCTAGCTTATACGGCATTGGTGCTGTCCTTTCACAAATTCAGAATGGCCAAGAAAAGGTTATAGCCTATGCCAGTAAAACTTTAAATAAAAGTCAACAGAATTACTGTACTACGTACCGGGAACTATATGCACTGATATATTTTGTAAAGTATTTTAAACATTATTTATGGGGAAGGCAATTCAAAATAAGAACAGATCATGGTTCTTTGGTATGGATCAAAAGATTTAAAGAAGCAGATGGGATGGTTGCTAGATGGATTACAATTTTGGATACATATGATTATGAAATACTACATAGAAAAGGATACCAGCACAAAAATGCTGATGGATTATCTCGAATTCCATATAAGTTCTGTAAAAGGCCAGATTGTCCCTCACAGTGTAATATACAGAGAAAAAGTAAAAAAGATTCTAAAGCACCAGTGATAGCTGCCATGTCTCCTGATGAAAATAATGCATCACAGACATTCAGTAACTGGTTACAAACTTGGAAAATGAATGAAATCCAACTTTGGCAAACACAAGACTCAGTTATTGGCCCAATATTACACTTTGAAAAATCATCTGACATCAGACCCCCTCAAGATGAAATACTGCATCTGTTACCTGGCTCCAAGGCATTGTGGACAAGATGGGAATCACTGAAGGTTGTAAATGAAATTCTTTGCTTGGTAGATGAAGATGAAAATTGTCCCTACAAACTGATAGCTCCGTCAAACATTAAACAACACATTTTTGAAAATTTACACAAAAATAAAATATCTGCTCACCTTGGTCGAGACAGAACTCTGGATTCAGTTAAAAGACGCTTTTTCTGGCCAGGCATGACCTCTGACATTTATAGATGGTGTCAGGAATGTCACACATGTGCACAGAGTAAGCCTGGTCCTGGAAAAGGTAAATTTTCTTTAAAGCAAAAAACAATTGGTGCCCCACTTGACAGAATAGCAATAGATATTTTGGGTCCTTTGCCCATCACCAGTGATGGAAACGAATACATAATGGTGGTAGGGGATTACTTCACAAAATGGACAGAGGCTTATGCAATATCTGACCACACTGCATTAACGGTGGCTGATAAATTGGTAACTGAATTTATTTCAAGGTTTGGGGTCCCACGGATAATTCACACTGACCAAGGAGCAGAGTTTGATTCAAAATTGTTTTCTACTCTTTGTGAACTTTTGGAAATACAAAAGACAAGAACGACACCATATCACCCCCAGTCTGATGGTATGGTGGAACGTTTTAATAGAACTTTATTACAAATGTTGTCAGCTGTCGTGAATGAAAATCAGAGTGACTGGGATGACCATCTTCCATATGTTTTGATGGCTTATAGAGCTACTACACACGACAGTACAAATTGTTCACCGAACTTATTAATGTTTGGACATGAAATTTCTTACCCAATTGATTTGATGGTTGAATCATCACCACATGTTCCTTTGTTGTGCCATGTGGCATACACAGAGTGGGTGAGAAGGGCATCCCAAGAAAATTTTCTGCGTGCTTTTAAACATTTGGAAATTGCTGCCAGTAGGCAAAAATTGAACTTTGATAAGGGGTTAAAACCTCGAACATTTCAAGAAGGAGATTTAGTCTGGAGGTGGTACCCACCTAAAGGAAAACAAAAGTTGGGTAAAGGCTGGACTGGCCCTTATTTGGTTTAAAAAAAAATAACTCCTGTAACATATCAGGTCAAATTAAATGATAGAGACGCTGTAATACATGTAAATGATTTAAAGCCCTATCAGGGTCTATTAACTGAGAATATTACTGTAGAGGCAACTGATGGTAAAAATTTGCCTGATATAAGTTGGTACAATCCAGCTGATGAAACACAAATCATATCACAAAATGCTGATTTAAGTGCTGATGATGATGTGAGTCCTCCTGTTTCACCTGCTTTTAAAAAGACAACAAGAGGACGAATTATAAAACCCCCTGTAAAATATTCCCCTTAGAAAAATCAGCATTTTTAATAAAAAAAAAAAAAAAAGCAGTAAAAGGTTCTGTGTATTTGTATTTTGTTGAAGTATGGGTTACTAATAGATATTTTTGTTGCATGAGCAAGTGTTATTGAAAAGTAAATAAAAAGTTCTTTAAGACATCCAAACCATGATTCATACTTAATGTATTAACCGAATTGCAAAGAAAATGTGAAGCTGCTAAGAGCCATAATAAAATAATGGGCACACAAAATGTATGGAGCAGGTTAGATTTATCATGTTTTTGGAGGCTTCATTCTGGGTTATGGTCATGGTTGCTGAAAGATACCTAAATGTTAGCCTGGATTTGTTTGGTGGTAAAATAAAAGTATTTAGGGGGACCCATTTGGGGGTGTCACTTCAACTAATCCCAAACCAAAATTGTAGTTGAAGTCTGTGTCTAACAGCCTACTAATATTTTATAAGGTTAATAAAAACGTATCTAGGAGGTTATGGGGGACCTGTATCGATCTTTCTCCATGCAGCATGTGATATCATGACCTTGGGGTGGGAGTTTTCTTAGAACATGGGATTTAATCTTGTTTCTTATATTTTCAGAAAAATGGATTGTTTACAATTGATGGTAGATGAAGAGGAAGTTCAGCAGTTAGATAGTGATTTATGTACAGTCAAAGATGAAAGTATTGTTCCTGGGTTTCTGGATCGTCCTCTGTGGCCTGATGAGGGGATGAAGTGCCCCGTACCTATCTGTTCGGCACAGGGGGAGAAACGATTCTACAAGTGCTATAGTACATTTAGTAATCATTGGCGAAAATATCATAGGGAAAGAGTGCCCAAGTATTTTTGCTATGGGAAGAGATGTGCTTCATCATTCCTTTCCAGGAATGATTTGATTCGTCACTTTAAGAAACACCACAAAATGACAGTAGAAGGTGCCAAGGACATGTCCTCCAAAATTCCTGGGAAAGTTGTGGACAATGAACTCTATATAGATGCTGGTTCGGTCGTGCAGCCCCGGCAGAGGACAGCGAGTGAAAAACAGGCATTGGCTCAACGTGAAGAAGAAAAATGTCATCGGCAGTATATTGCAGCGACTGCAATTCAGAGCTATTATCATCAGAATGTATTCCACATGATCATGAGATGAGATGGAATGGTAAACAATTTGAATGTGTTCCAAAGACATCGTGGCTAGAAGCACAGAAAAGAGGGTTGCAGCTGAAATGACATTCATCTATTCTTTGTAATTCAAATGTTAAAAAAAAAAAAAAAAAAAAAATGTATTTTTCGTCTGAGGTGGGGGGAGTGTGACTGGTGCTCATGTTAGGGAAATATTCAGGAACTCAATACCCTTCCAAATATTATTTGAATATTTCCCACAAACGTTTGAACTACGCATATCATTACTATTCCTTGTGTGTTGTTGGAAGTGCATAGCCAGTGGTCTCTGCTCCGGACAGTTCGTGCTTCACGCACTGTTTGAAGTGAACACCACTGGCTGGGTAGTTTCGGCAACGCTATATAAGCGTGGTCAAACTTTAAACAAATTAGAATTCATACGTTCTCAACAGGTGAAACACTTCACTGATTTTGCGACTCTTGGGTCGTTACTCCTCGAGGCATAATTTAGTTTGTGTCAGAATATAGATTTTTCAAACCTTTAAAGTTTGTTTGTTCATCAGAATGCTATAAGAACTGCGTCCCCACCTAAAAGTGCCCTTTTGATTTCGGCCCATCATTTATTCATTTCAAAGTTAAATTCATAAGATTTCAAAACATGTTAATTCGTCCCCACCTAAATTTGCCCTCCTAATTTCGGCCCACATTTTATTTATTTATAAGATTTCAACATATGTTTATTATTTCCCATCTAAATTTGCCCTCTTATTTTCGGCCCACCATTTATTCACTTATATAGTTTGTGCCAGGTATTTTTGACCCAGTCAGTAAGAAAATGAGCTCCCGTGATTCTCCTCCTGTTTCAGGCCTAATCAATTAACAACAGAATATATATACAAGAAACCTATTTTTCTGACTTTGTTATTTGCTATGACAAAATCAATGGAATCTTAAAGAACCAGTAACACGAACCGACAGCTAGTTCCTGTTACATCTAAAATGGTTAAATGGCAGAATTGGTATCTGTTTAAAAGATATAGAACCGCCAAAAATACTTGTACTTAGAATAGTTATCATACGAAAAATGGGGGTAGGGATAATTATAACGTCATATATATGACATAGAGAGATACGCCAAAAATACTTGTACTTAGAATAGTTATCATACGAAAAATGGGGGTAGGGATAATTATAACGTCATATATATGACATAGAGAGATATCCCTGCATGTTCCCGGCCCGGCGTTGCCCGGGTATGGGCTAGGGGAATCTGCGCATTTGTGAAGCGATGACTTGAAAACAGAAATGTCAAATCACTACCCGATAGATGCAATATGCAAATGAAAAAAACGTGTAAATTTTCGAGAAAGTCACTGCGCATGCGCAAAGCGATAACCCCACCCCGAAATCAACGGTCGCAAATCAGTATCCGGTGGGCATTTACTATAAATCCCAACAAGTTTGGTCCCGATAGCGTTGTGAATGCAGGAGGACAGACTTGAGAGATCAGCGTGGAGAATAAAGAGCGTTGTAGAGAGCGTTGGCACAGTATTTCTTCTTTGAATCCCAGTATGTTATATGTTGAAAACCATTATACATGACACGACAATGTAGTTAGTTTTTCGTTGTCTTTCCAGGTACGTTAAACTTAAGATATAGTGATGTCTGAAATCCCAGGTCCAAGTAGACGGCGTTTAGACTGTGTTGAATGCATTATTTGTGATGGCAAAAAAGGACCACTGTCTGATAAAGAAAAGGTGTTTTGTCCAACATCCAAAGGATTCAATACTCTGCTGGAAGCCAGTGAGGACAGAAATGATGAAGTTACTACGAGGATATTACCTTTTTGTAGCTCTGAAGATATCGGGCAGATAAAGTTTCATCAGTCTTGTCGGTCAGCCTATACAGATAAAACGAAGCGTGAGCAGGCAAAAAAGAGGTCTACATCCAATGAACCTGCTGGCCCTTCTAAAATTGCAAGGCGGTTATCACGCGATGAAACAAAACAGTTCAGCTGGGATCACAATTGCTTTATCTGTGGCGAGGGTGAGGACCTTAAACATGGTATAGTCCTCTCTGCGGTGAATATGAAACCTATCGAAGTTCGTGAAAAGGTCCTCTTTGCAGCAAAAGAATGACGTGATGACGTAGTTGTACAACGCCTTTCCTTTGAAGAGGACATATTTGCTAAGAATGCAAAATGCCACCGCAAATGTTACCAAACATATGTTAACCCTCGCAACATCGAATCATGCAAGAAACAAAAATCTGGTGCACTCACAGAGTCAATTCATGATGAAGCTGTCAAAAAAACTCTGTCACATTTTCAGAGCAGGCTTGATGCCGGTGACATTATTCTTCTCCCTGAGATATGTAAACATTATATCCAAGTTCTGATATTCTTGGGCAAAGATCGTGATTTAGCAGAAGGCACCCGGTCAAATTACATCAAACATAAACTGCACAATATTGACCAAGGGAACCTTTCATTCCACAGCCAAAAAGGAATGCCGGACATTGTCTGTTCCAGCAACATTTCCGTTGGACATCTCTACCGTAAGATAAGTATACTTGAAGCTGAAATTGCCAGCAATAGATTTGACAACGACTTGTTAATCAAAGATAATGACTCTGATTCAGATGACCAGACTCTTCACAGTGCAGCATCCTTACTTTTACGTGATATTAATGCACTCAAGCCAACATCTGATTATCCGTGTGCTCAAGATGTTAGTCTTGATGCCTCTAATGCGTTTGTACATGCAACCCTTCGCAAGTTCTTGCAGTGGCTCTTTGACAAGAAGGCATTCGAAAATTGTGATCCCAGCCATTCTTCCAGTGATGGAGTCAAGCGGCGATACTTAGCTATTGCAGAATGTATTATCTTCTGTTGTAGAAGAGGCAAAGAACAAGTTATTCCGCCTCTTCACATAGGACTCATGACGCAACTCGAGCATGAGTATGGTAGCAGTAATTTGATAAAAACTCTTAACTCATATGGCATGTGTGCCAGTTATGACGAACTACGTGGTTTTCTCACAGCTACAGCTGAAGACCAAATAACTAAAGCCGAAGGTATCTTCATACCACCCGGGATTGTGTCTAGAGGAGAAGGGGGCAATATCATACAAGAAGGAGATGATAACATCGACATTAATGTTGAAACTATCGATGGTAAAAATACTTACCATTCTATGGCAAGAGTTATGTTTCAGCAGCGGAGTCTGGTCAACAGTTGCATTCGGCACGAATTCCACGATCAACTCAAAGAACGCTAAAAAAAGTGGATTCCAGTTTGACAAGACCACTGGTCTTTGAAAAACCCAAAGAGCGTCCAGTGCCCAAAACAGACTCGAGTACTTTAGGTACCCTGACTTCCAAACTTGGCAAGTTTGGGTCATTCAGTTTGGTGGATGTTACATGGGTTCTGCTTAGACTTTTGCCCAGAGATATATTACAGATATCGCCGAGATTGCCATTTTCTCACAAACAGGTAATTCCATTCTGGACAGGTTTCAATTCCTGCACAGCTCAGTCTGATGAAAAGGTCACAACGGTTATTTATTTATTGGTGCTTAACGCCACATCAGCAGCTAAGGCTATATCGTGGCGAGAAATCAGAGAAAAGTAAAAAGTCAATATTATGAAGTAAAAGATTGAATAAAAACAAAGGATAATCACAATAGACATGTCAAAGACAAGAATAATTTAAATAACTATGAGCAATGAGATAAGTGAAAGATGTCTACTTCTAAATCAACCTGATGAACTGAGCTTGATGAGTCTAGATTAAAAGAATAAAAATAATTCTAAAATTTGTTAAAAAGGTTGATTACTTTCAAAAATGATACAATTTTGTGTGGGCTCGTATTGTAAAATAGATCTCTAAGGGATCCAACTGTGAAGTACTGTCCCCTAACAAGATTAAAATCAGTACAATTTAAGAGAATGTGCTCTACTGACAACACCTGCTGACATGGAACACATTCTGGTCGCATATTACCCTCCAACAGAAAGGAATGTGTAAGTCGTGTGTGACCAACATGACATCGTGTCAGAATAACATGATCTTTTCTACAGAGGTTACTGGATGGGTAGTGATCAAATATGTTTGGTCGGAAGCGATGGAGCTTGTTATTTGTCGCCCCATCCCATTCCGCCTGCCACATAGATCTGATGTAACAACTAATATGAGGCTTAAAATCACTGAAAGGGATCTTAAAATCAGTGAGAGGCTTTGTTAAAGCCTGTTTTGCCGCACTGTCTGCTCTGGTGTTACCAGCGATACCTACATGTCCAGGTAACCAGCAAAACACGATATCATACTGGTCAGACACGAGAGTTGTTAACTTCTCACGAAGTTCCAAAATGAGAGGGTTCTTCAACCTGGGGTTGAGCAAAGCAAGCAAAGAGGAAAGAGAGTCAGAAAAAATAATCGTCTTCTTTTCCTGTACATTATCGATATGTTCAAGTGCAAGTTGTATAGCTTTAACTTCAGCTGTGAAAATAGAACTCTGATTCGGTATTCTGATTGAGGTGATACCATCACCAGTAACAGCAGCTGATGATACTTTGTCACCATCTTTAGATCCATCTGTATAGATCCTTGTATATGCACTATACTTGGACTTTATTTCGGCATATTTTTGTTTGAACTGCAAGGAATTGGTATCAGATTTTTTTGTAGAAGCAAGGTCCAAAATAACTGTAGGTTTTTTAAGATGCCAAGGAGGAATGTGTGATTTACGGTTTTCTTTTATAGATTCAGAGTCAATTTTTGCAGACTCCATGTGGGGTTTAACTCTAATTCCCAATGGAGGAATATGTTTCGGATGTCGGTTAAAAAAGTCAACATTTTGAGGTTCTGAAATACAATTAAAAGCAGGATTTGAAGGATTGGCCAAAAGTTTAGACACATATTGGAGAGACAATTTAATTCTGCGCTTCTCGAGAGAGGGCTCCTCTGCTTCAACAAGCATCGAGTCTATTGGGGATGTTCGAAAAGCCCCTAGACTAATTCTAATACCACTATTGTGAATAGCATCAAGTTGTTTTAGGTATGACTTCCTTGCAGAACCGTAAACTATAGAACCGTAATCTAATTTTGATCGAACAAGTGACCTATACAGATGGAGCAAAGTTTTTTGGTCAGCACCCCAATCAGTGCTACCAACGACCTTCAGTAGGTTCAGAGCTCTCTTACATTCAACTTTTAGTTGTTTTATGTGGGAAGTGAAATTCAGTTTGCTGTCAAACAACAAACCTAAGAATTTCACTTCCTTAACAACTTTAATAGGACTCCCATCAAGTTTTAACTCCGGATCGAGGTGATGTTTCCAAAGCTTACAAAAATGAACACAATTTGTTTTCATCTTTGAAAATTTGAAACCGTTTTCTGTGGCCCATTTTTGAATTTTGTTTAGGCACAGCTGAAGTTTGTGCTCTATGGCATTCATTTTCTTGCTGCTATAACAGATTAAAAAATCATCGACATACAATGAAGAGTCTACCATATTTTCAATTGCATCGATGATACTGTTAATTTTAATCGAAAACAGGGTAACGGATAAAATACTACCCTGAGGAACCCCCAATTCCTGCTCGTGAGGATCAGATAACGTTGACCCAACACGAACCTGAAACCGGCGGTCCCTCAGAAAGTTTTCAATAAAAAGAGGCATACGCCCTCTCAACCCCATGTTAAAAAGATCTTTTAAAATCCCATACGTCCACGTTGTATCATATGCCTTCTCTAGATCAAAGAAGATGGCGACCACATGTTCTTTTCTAGCAAAGGCATTTCTTATAAACGTTTCAAGTCTGACCAAATGATCCACAGTACTCCTCTGGTTTCTGAAACCACACTGAACATCCGCAAGCAGATTGTTCGATTCCAGAAACCAGACAAGTCGATCATTGATCATCCTCTCCATGGTTTTGCACAGACAACTGGTTAAGGCAATAGGCCTGTAATTGCTTGGGTTGCTGTGATCTTTATCAGGCTTAGGAATTGGAATTATTGTTGCTTTACGCCAGGATGGTGGAAACTGGCCAGTCACCCAAATGCCATTAAAAATTGATAATAAAAGTTCTAGTGAAGATTGAGGCAGATGCTTTAAAATTTGGTAGTGAATTTCATCGGGACCAGTGGCAGTATCCTTTGCTCTATGCAAGGAGTTACATAACTCCTCCATAGAGAAAGGTTCATTGTAATCCTCTAAATTGTTGGAGGTAAATTTGATCTTTTGCTTTTCTTGCTGTTTTTTAATTTTGATAAATTCTGGATTACAATTTTCAGATGACGAATGTTTCGAAAATGTAGAGGCCAAAGTATTTGAAATTTCTGTTTTAGAGGTAATTAAGGTGTTGTTTTCCTTCAGGTGTTGTACAGTTGATTTTGTTTCTTTTCCTTTAATCTTTTTAATCATTTTCCAAATTTTAGTGATAGGGGTGTTTTGGTTAATCTTCGAAATGTAAGATTCCCAAGAACTTTTCTTTTTTTGTTTTATATGTCGTCTTGTTTTTGCCCGATTTATACGAAGTTTGTTTAAATTTTATGTAGTTGGTGACTTGTTAAATTCCCTTTCAGCTTTCTTACGATCCTTTATAGCCATTTTGCATTCAGCATCAAACCATGGTTTGTTGAAACGTTTTGGATTTGTCGAGGTTTTAGGGATGACTGTGTTTGCAATGTCAAGCAGCTCGTTTGTAAAATGTTCGATTTGGTCAGCACTATCCTGAAATTTCTCCCGTGTGAGTCGTTCAGAACAAAGCGATGAAAAATTGTCCCAGTCAGCTTTTTTAAAGTTCCACTGGGGCACTCTCTCATCATCCGCCGGAACGACACTCTCCAACACAATTGGAAAGTGATCACTCCCGCACAAGTCATCTTCTACCTTCCACGAAAAATCGAGGAAGATAGAAGGGCATGCAATTGAAAGATCAATCGATGTATACGAACCAGATGCGGGGTGCAGATAAGTGTCTGAACCATCATTAAACAAACACAGATCATATTTAGTAACGAACTCTTCTACAGTTTTGCCTTTTACATCTTCTTGACTGCAGGAATCACCCCAAAGAGGGCTATGTGCATTAAAATCACCCAACAAAATGTATGGAGTTGGGAGCTGTTGGACCAGTAGCTCAAGATCATTCAGTTGTAGGACTTTACTTGGTGAAACGTAAATTGAACAATGTGTAACTGTTTTGTCTAAAGTAAGGCGTATCGCCACAGCCTGTAAATTTGTCTATTTATTTATTTATTGTTGCTTAACGCCATATCAGCAGCTAAGGCTATATCGTGGCGAGAAAACTACAGAAACAACAAGTATCAAGTAGGAATTAAAATTAATTCAATAAAATAAGAAATAATCACAACAGTACTTAAAACCAAGAGCAGTCGAAACAGTAATGACTAAACTTATAAAATCAACCTGGTGACATTTAGACTTGTGGAGTCTACGCTAAAAGAATAAAAACACTTTTAAAATTTATTAAAAAGGTTGATTTCTTTCAAAAATGAGATTATTTTATGCGGGCTTGTATGGTAAAATAAATCTCTTAGAGATGGTACTGTAAAATACTGCCCTCTGACAAGATTAAAATCTGTACAATGTAAAAGAATGTGTTCCAGTGACAACACCTGCTGACAAGGAACACACTCTGGTCGCATATTACCCTCTAACAGAAAGGAATGTGTAAGTCGTGTGTGACCAACATGACACCGTGTCAGAATAACATGATCTTTTCTACAAAGGTTACTGGTTGGGTAGTGATCAGAAATAGTGGGTCGAAAGCGATGGAGCTTGTTATTTGTCGCTCCATCCCACTCCGCCTGCCATATGGATTTGATGTAACTACTGATATGTGGTTTGAAGTCACTGAACGGAATCTTAAAATCAGTGAGAGGCTTGGATAAAGCCTGTTTTGCTGCACTGTCTGCCCTGGTGTTTCCAGCGAAACCTACATGTCCGGGTAACCAGCAAAACACGATATCATATTGGTCAGACACAAGAGTTGATAACTTCTCACGAAGTTCCAAAATGAGAGAGTTCTTCAACTTGGGGTTGAGCAAAGCAAGCAAAGAGGAAAGAGAGTCAGAAAAAATAATCGACTTCTTTTCCTGTACATTTTCAATATGTTCGAGGGCGAGTTGTAAAGCTTTAACTTCAGCTGTGAAAATAGAACTTTGATTCGGTATCCTGACTGAAGTGACATGATCATCAGTGACAACAGCTGATGCTACTTTGTCACCACCTTTTGATCCGTCTGTATAGATCGTTGTATATGTACTATACTTGGACTTAATTTCCGCATATTTCTGCTTAAACTGCAGAGAATTTGTTTCAGACTTTTTAGTAGATGCTAGGTCCAAAATAACTGTTGGCTTTTTAAGATGCCAAGGAGGAGTTTGTAGTTCACGGTTCTCTTTTATTGTAACTGGTTCAATTTTGGCAGACTCCATATGAGGTTTAATTCTAATTCCCAATGGAGGGATATGTTTCTGATGACGGTTAAAAAATTCAGTATTTTGAGGTTCTGAGACACAATTGTATGCAGGGTTGGACGGATTAGAAAGAAGTTTTGAAACATATTGGAGTGAAAGTTTAATTCTGCGCTTCTCGAGAGAAGGCTCCTCTGCCTCAACAAGCATCGAATCTACCGGTGATGTTCTAAAAGCACCAAGGCTGATTCTTATGCCACTATTATGAATGGCATCAAGAGGTTTGAGATATGACTTTCTTGCTGAACCGTAAACCACACAGCCGTAATCTAATTTTGATCTGACAAGTGATCTATACAGATGGAGTAATGTTTTTTGGTCAGCACCCCAATCAGTGCTACCAACTACCTTCAAAAGGTTCAGTGCCCTTTTACACTTTACTTTTAGTTGTTTTATATGAGAAGTGAAATTCAGTTTGCTGTCGAACAACAAACCCAAGAATTTCACTTCCTTAACAACATTAATACGACTCCCGTCTATTTTCAATTCCGGATCAAGGTGGTGCTTCCAGAGCCTACAGAAATGAACACAATTAGTTTTCGTTTTTGAGAATTTGAAGCCGTTTTCTGTAGCCCATTTCTGGATTCTATTCAAACACAGCTGAAGTTTGCGCTCTATAGCATTCATTTTTTTGCTGCTATAGCAGATTAAAAAGTCATCTACATACAATGACGAGTCAACCATATTTTCAATTGCATCAATAATACTGTTGATTTTCACTGAAAAAAGGGTAACAGATAAAATACTTCCCTGAGGAACCCCCAATTCCTGCCCGTGAGGATCAGATAACGTTGACCCAACACGGACCTGAAATTGGCGGTCCCTCAGAAAGTTTTCAATAAAAAGAGGCATACGCCCCCTCAACCCCATGTTAAAAAGATCTTTTAAAATCCCATACGTCCACGTTGTGTCATATGCCTTTTCCAGATCAAAGAAGATGGCGACCACATGTTCTTTTCTAGCAAAGGCATTTCTTATAAACGTTTCAAGTCTGACCAAATGATCCACAGTACTTCTCTGGTTTCTGAAACCACACTGAACATCCGCAAGTAGATTGTTCGATTCCAGAAACCAGACAAGTCGGTCATTGATCATCCTCTCCATGGTTTTACAGAGACAACTAGTTAGTGCAATTGGTCTGTAATTACTTGGATTACTGTGATCCTTATCAGGCTTTGGAATAGGAATAATTGTTGCCTTTCGCCAGGAAGGTGGAAACTGGCCAGTCACCCAAATGTCATTAAAAACTGACAATAAAAGTTCTAGTGAAGTTTGAGGCAGATGTTTTAAAAGTTGATAGTGTATTTTATCGGGTCCAGTGGCAGAATCCTTTGCTCTATGCAAAGAGTTGCATAACTCTTCCATAGAGAAAGGTTCGTTGTAGTCCTCTGAGTTATTGGATGTAAATTTAATCTTTTGTTTTTCTTGTTGTTTTTTTAGTTTGAATTCTGGGTTACTATTTTCAGACGACGAATGTTTAGAAAATGTAGAGGCCAACTTGTTTGAAATTTCTTGTTTTGATGTTATGAGTGTGTTGTTGTCTTTTAGATGTTGTACAGCTGATTTTGTTTCTTTTCCTTTAATTTTTTTAATCATTTTCCAAATTTTAGTGATGGGGGTGTTTTGATTTAGTTTCGAAACGTAAGTTTCCCATGAACTTTTCTTTTTATGTTTTAAAAGTCGTCTTGTTTTTGCCCGATTTATACGCAATCTATCCAAATTTTGTGTAGTTGGTGACTTATTAAATTCCCACTCAAATTTCTTGCGATCTTTTATAGCCTGTTTGCACTCAGTATCAAACCATGGTTTAGTGAAACGTTTTGGATTTGCCGAGGTTTTAGGAATGACTTGGCTTGCAATGTCAATCAACTCTGTGGTGAAGTGTTCAATCTGGTCAGTACTGTCCTGAAATTTCTCCCGTGTGAGGCGTTCAGAACAAAGCGATGAGAAAGTGTCCCAGTCGGCCTTTTTAAAATTCCACTGGGGCACCCTCTCATCATCCGCCGGAACTACACTCTCCAACACAATCGGAAAGTGGTCACTCCCGCACAAGTCATCTTCTGCCTTCCATGAAAAATCAAGGAAGACAGAAGGGCATGCAATTGTTAAATCAATTGACGTGTAAGAACCAGATGCAGGGTGCAGGTAAGTATCTGACCCATCATTGAACAAGCACAAGTCATATTTTGTAATGAACTCTTCCACAGTTTTACCTTTTGCATCTTCTTGACTGCAGGAATTACCCCAAAGGGGGCTATGTGCGTTAAAATCACCCAACAAAATGTATGGAGTTGGGAGTTGTCGAACCAGCAGCTCAAGGTCATTCAATTGTAAGGCTTTACTTGGTGAAACGTAAATAGAACAAAGTGTAACTGTTTTGTCTAAAGTTAGGCGTACCGCCACAGCCTGTAAATTTGTCTGTAATGGTACAGTACTGTGAATGATGTCGTTCCTAACCAAGACAGTCGTTCCACGAATATGAAGATCATTATCATCTGCCCAAGCATTATACGATGTATAATGCTTAAAAGCTGAATGATCCTGAGCCTCGGGTTTCTTTAAAAGAGTTTCCTGCAGGCAAAAAGCAGCAGGTTTATACTTTTGGCTGAGAAGACCAAGTTCATTAAAATTAGCTCTAAAACCTCGACAATTCCACTGTATTATATTTTGTTTTGGTGTACTATGCATGTTTGGAAGGTGATTTTGAAGGTGGTCGTATGGGTGAAATTGCCCCCGTAGTTCTTTTTGGTGAAGATTTGCGTGGGGACCTTCCCTGCAATGATGGAAGGGGATTATTTGAAAATGTTTCCGTGAGACATTCGTCCACAGACATTTCCTCGAAGGCCTCAAATCTATTTCTAGTGACAATATCTCTAGAAAATTTGGGAATTCGATCTGAAAGAGTTTTCTTTTTGTCTTTTCTGCTTTTCTGACTTTGATTCTGACTCTGATGTTGACTAGATTGTGATTGGTCACTTGACGTTTCACCAACCTTTTTGCCCTTGTTTTTGTTTTCTGTTGTTTTAGTTTGAGTAGATGAGCTATTCGTTTTTGTTGTTTGTATAATGCTAAATGGATTTATAGATTTGGGTTCTGTATTATTAAGCCATGTGAGATCTGTTTGACATTGCACTGATTTTGTTGTTGTAATAGTAGAATGTTTAATAGCGTTCGCATAAGATGATGGTGGTAAATTCATCCCCGGCATTGATATAACAAATTCCCGGGCCTCCTTAAAACTAATCTGCTTTTCACATTTTACTTTTTGTAAGTTTTTCTTTTTTCCATACAGGGCAATCCTTAGATGATGACATGTGATTGCCCTGACAGTTGACACATTTATAATCTGTAGTAGTACAAGGCTCTTCATGGTTGAGACCACATTTAAAGCAGATTTTCTTGCCGCGACAAGAATCCTGGCCATGTCCAAACTTTTGGCACTTGAAACATCGCAGTGGATTTGGGATGTACAAATCCACTCTGACGTTCAAGTAACCAATCTTAAGTGACTTTGGAGGTCTTGTACCATCAAAGGTGCAGATGTAAGTGTTAGTTTTAATTTTGTTTCCTTGTTTGTTGATTTCAATTCGTCTTACAGAGGTGATTCCTTGAGGTTTTAATTCACATGTAATTTCATTTTCTTCCATGTCAGCTAGTTCAGGAGTTCTGATAACTCCCTTGCTACTGTTTAAAGTTTTATGATAACTTGCTTTAATACTAATGTCAATTAATTTTGTCGTATGTAAAAGATTAAATGTTTGAACTTGTCTGGAACACTGAATTAATAAATCTCCAGAGCGTAGTTTCTTTATATCCTTTACAGTTCCTGCTATACCTTTGATGGCCTTATCAAGAGCAAATGGGTTTAGATTACTTAATTTTTTATTTTCATCAGTTGAATGCAGTAGAATGAATTTTGGAAGGTTGTCTTCAGGTGGAATCAGTGATTTAATTAGTTCTTCATCAGAGTCAGAATCTCGTAGTCCAGTGTCCAAAAAAGGTCGTTTGATTTTTGGTTGTGAGGTAGCCATGTTAATATTTTAAACGTTCACTGCCCCGGCTCCCACCCACCACGGAGTCCAACAAGGGGTAGGGTTACTGCCATGCAGTGAACCCACCGGGTTGCCGGTATTCCCACATACCTGGTATGGGGCAGTATACTCAGCCAGTGTTGATACCGAAGTATGCCACTGGCTGATTGGCCCGTGTGTGGAAGTGCCAGGTCTTCAGATGGCGACCATCCAACCAATCACTTTATAAAATACTGTAATTACGGTTGCCACGTGAAACTGAAACAAACAGTGCAGCAAAACTAAGTATTTGGTTAAAAAATGAGTTTAAAAACAGCACACAATGGCAATGATGATAAATGATTAAAAGAAATGACTGATTGAATGGCCACCAAATGCCCCCCGACGTGACACCCAGTACTTTTGGGGTGGGGGCTCCCGATTGGCCAGAACGGACCATCCGACCATCCTTCTACTCCCGAAATTGGGGCCAAAGCAGTGTGTTGAACAAGATTATCTCCGAAATGGAGACCAGGGCTCCATCCCGGAGACTGCCCTAACCGGGGCCACAAGTCCTCAACTGCCAGGATTCCTTCTTCCGGGGCCTTCGGAACGCACCTCACGGGAGAACAAGGTGCCTGCCAGATGGAATTAGCAGGATTGATCATTTTGGTCCGGGGCTGCGTATTTATGTATTTCGCAGCGAACCAACTCAATTGAGCAAACCTGCCAATTAGAAATTAGCAAACCTGCCCAATTGAGCAGGCCGTCCTCTATCCGCCACCTGAGGACCCGCCTAGTTGGGGATGATCAAACCCCCCTAGGGTAAATTTGTCTGTAATGGTACAGAACTGTGAATGATGTCGTTCCTAACTAAGACAGTCGTTCCACGAACATGAAGATCATTATTGTCAGCCCATGCATTATGCGAAGTATAATGCTTAAAAGCTGAATGGTCTTGAACTTCAGGTTTCTTTAAAAGAGTTTCCTGCAGGCAAAAAGCTACAGGATTGTATTTTTGGCTTAGAAGATCTAGTTCATTAAAATTAGCTCTAAAACCTCGACAATTCCACTGTATAATGTTTTGTTTGGGTTTATTACCCATGTTTAGTAGGTGATTTTGAAGGTGGGCGAATGGGAGATATTGCCCCCGTGTTTTTCTTTGGTGATGTTCTGTGGGGCGACCTACCCTGTGAAGAATTCGGGTGTAGTTTAGTAGAGAACGTGTCGTCGATGCACTCATCGACTGACATTTTCTCAATTCCATCAAACATGTTGTTTGTCACAACATTTTGAAGTCTCTTTGGTAAGCGATCTGATTCTAGTTTCTGTTTTTCTTTGTTAATTTTTTTCTGCTCTCTCTCGTGCTGCCGTCTTTGATTCTGACTTAGATTTTGTTGTTGTGCTTTGTGTTTTTGATCTGGTTTTGGTTTGTTTGATTCGTTTTTGTGTTCTGATTTAGAGTTTTGTTCTTTATGATTTTCTTGTTCTGGTTGTTGTCTGTTCTTGGGTATTTCCTCTGTTGTTATTTGAGCTGTTGGATGTGTTTGGGTTGATTTTGGTTCAGTCGGTTCTATAATAAAGGCCTTCACTAAAGAAGGAATTGTTCCACTGAGCCAAGTGTATTGGGTCTGGCATTCCACTGATTGGGTTGGTGCTTTTTGTGACAATTTTGTTGCATATGATTGTGATATTGTGTTCATACCAGGCAATGATGACACTATGTCTCTGGCCTCTTTAAAACTAATTTGCCTTTCAACCTTGACTTTTTGAATTTCCTTTTTCCAAACAGGGCAATCCTTAGATGAAGCTACATGATTGCCCTGACAATTACAACATTTGATGGCATTCGTGCAGGGGTCCTGATGTTCATCACCACATTTAAAACATATGTTTTTTTGCCCTCTACAATTATTTTGGCCGTGACCATATTTTTGACATTTGAAACATCGAAGTGGATTTGGGATGTACAAATCCACTTTGATGTTCATGTAACCAACTTTAATAGACTTTGGTGGCTGAGCTGTATTGAAAGTTAAAATATAAGTATTAGTTGGTATCGATTTGCCATCTCTTTTGATTTCAATTTTTTTGACAATATTCACTCCCTGCAGTTGCAATTCATTCTGGATTTCCGTCTCAGGAATGCCAGACAGCTCTCTTGTTCGTACAACGCCTTTGCTTGTGTTGAGTGTTTTGTGAGCAAAGGCGTTAACTTCCAGATTAACCAGTTTATCCATTTTTAATAAATTGAGTGCCTGCAGTTCTCTTCGACATTCAATTAAAATTCCACCAGATCTTAACTTTTTTACATCCTTCACATCCCCAGCTATTCCCTTAATGGCTTTTTCCAAGGCAAACGGGTTTATATCCGTTGCCTTTTTACCCTCTTCAGCAGCATAAATTATAATGAATTTTGGCCAATGATTTAAACTTTGCGAGGTTCCATAATCCGAGTCAGAATCAGAAGTATTCAATTCAAGTTCCCTTTTTTGTTTTTTTTGTGGTATTTTAGCCATGTTTATTTTTTTTAAAGTTCATTGCTCCGGCTCCCACCCACCGCGGAGTCCAACAAGGGGTAGGGTTACTGCTTCACAGTGAACCCACCGGGTTGCCGGTATTCCCACATACCTGGTATGGAGCAGTATACTCAGCCAGTGTTGATACCGAAGTATGCCACTGGCTGATTGGCCCGTGTGTGGAAGTGCCATGTCTTCAGATGGCGATCATCCAACCAATCACTTTATAAAACCTTGTAATTAAAGCTGCCACGTAGATCTGAGTCAAACAGTAGTGCAGCAAAACTAAGTATTTGGTAAAGTATGTTTAAAAACAGTACACAATGGCAATTATGATGTGTGATTAAAACAAATGACCGATTGAATGACCACTAAATGCCCCCCGACGTGACACCCAGTACTTTTTGGGGTGGGGGCTCCCGATTGGCCAGAACGGACCATCCGACCATCCTTCTACTCCCGAAATTGGGGCCAAAGCAGTGTGTTGAACAAGATTATCTCCGAAATGGAGACCAGGGCTCCATCCCGGAGACTGCCCTAACCGGGGCCACGAGTCCTCAACTGCCAGGATTCCTTCTTCCGGGGCCTTCGGAATGCACCTCACGGGAGAACAAGGTGCCTGCCAGATGGTATTAGCAGGATTGATCATTTTGGTCCGGGGCTGCGTATTTATGTATTTCGCAGCGAACCAACTCAATTGAGCAAACCTGCCAATTAGAAATTAGCAAACCTGCCCAATTGAGCAGGCCGTCCTCTATCCGCCACCTGAGGACCCGCCTAGTAGGGGATGATCAAACCCCCCTAGGGGTCACAACGGTTTCCTATGCACCTACAATAGAGGCACCACCATCAGATATGGCAACAGTTTATTCTACATTGAAAGCTGGCAAAGCTTTGGCTGAGAAGTGTGGTCAGGGTTACCATATACATACATTTGACCAGCAGCTCTATGCCGTAGCACAACAAGTTCGGTGGAGTCGCCCTGCAGAATTCCCAAACCTCGTCATTCGTCTTGGTGGATTCCATAATCTGAGCACATTCATCGCAGCAGTTGGTAAAGTATGGGGTGATGCAGGACTGAAAGATATACTGGCTGACTCCAGTGTGTATGCCCCCTGTTCAGTTGAAAGTATGCTGTCTGGTAAGCAGTTTCACAGGGCTGTTAAAGGCCTTACGTTAGTGTATGAATCACTCACACAGCTCTTTATAGCCAATTGTTTGGACTGGTTCACTGAAAAGGGCAAAACTTCAGGTGACATGGCAACTCTTATGGATCACCTTGCAAGCATGCAAAAGACATATCCAGACAAGGATAATTTAGATGAAAAGTTAAAGGCACTGTTTTCTGCTGTTGAGGACAATATGTTACCCTTGTTACATGAATTTAGGACCTGGGGCAGAGAGAAATCTCCAACATTCCAGTTTTGGGATAACTGTCGAATTGCAATAGAACTCATGCTTCAAAACATCCGAGCAGAGAGAATTGGAGACTGGGATATGCATTTAACCACACAAGCAAGTATGCTTCCCTACTTTTTTGTCACCGACCGTCAAAATTATTCTAGATGGGCAACATTGTATGTTCTTGAGATGATGAAAGATCTTCCTAAGGATGTTAAGGAAGCATTTCAAGCAAGCCAGTTTCCAGTTAAACTCACCACTGGATCATTCAAAGGCATCATCTGGAGCGACATGGGTGTTGAGATGACTGTTATCCGTGACAGCAAAAGTGAAAGTGGGATAATCGGTTTGACAAGGAGGGGCTCTGCTGTCCTTCGCTGGATACTTACTCGTCATTTGATGGGCCAGTATGCTGATGTTATGCATGTCAGAAGTGGTTTGACGAAAACCGAAGGTGGCACCCATGAACAGGAATCACCATCTGTAATGAAACGGGACGAACAACATGTACAGGATATCACTAACTATATAAAGGAAAGTATGACAGATCCTTTCAATGTCACAGTACACCTAGAGGAAATGGTCTTGTTGCAACAGGAGCGGTTCAGCAGTCACTTCTGAATGCACATGAGAAAGGAACCACTATGCTGAAAGATTTCATCAAGTCGCGTTTGTCAGATGAAACCAGTGAGAAAAGTTTCTTTGACCCAATTACCAAGTCAGGACTTAAGACATTCAAAGAGATGCAAAAACAAACTACCTTAAAGGTCAGTGGTCAACAAATGAAGATTGATGTGTCACCAGAACTGATATATCAGAGGGCTCTAGTGCTAGCCAAGTCTCGCCCTGATGTGAATCTGTCGACTGTACTAAGTTTCCCGATAACGGCTGTACCAACTGCATTGTTCAAGGAAGATGGCAGTAAACGCTGTTGCACGAAGGTAGATTTGCTGCATGGTCTTGAGGATTCAGTAAAGTCTTCAGTTCCTCAGCTGTCTAAATGCGCTGAAAAAAGAACAGTCTACGTAATTGATGCTATGGCTGACTTACAACGCCTGAATGTGAAACAAATGAAGGTTTTCGATGACATAGGAGTCACCTGTCTTGATAGACTCATGAAACAATTTGAGCAGTCTGTAGAGGTACACTATGTGTTTGACCGCTATGATGATCCTCAGTCTCCCAAAGGGGAAGAAAGAGGTCGTCGTCAAGGCAGTCAACATCACAGGTACGATGTTGCTGGAGGCCGGCCAATACCTGACAGGAAGGCATTCATGAGTCTGGGGTACAATAAAGCTGCTTTAACAGAATATCTGTCAAATTATCTTGAGTGTAAGGCTCCAATGCATCATGTCATGTCAGACAACCCGAACCTCAAATTGTATCTTGCTGGTGGTTATAAGGATGGACTGATAACAAAATGTGTAACATCCAAGTCAGTTTGTAAACCACTAGAGCTATGTACCACACAGCAAGAGGCAGATACTCGCATGTTGCTTCACGCAATGGATGTCGATAAAAGAATGTCTGCTGCCAATACCGAAGTCAGAATAGTGGTTCAGAGTCCCGATACAGATGTGATTGTACTTATGGTGCATTATCAACCGCAAATGCAAATAGTCAGAGTTCTGGATGGAAACTGGTCACATAACCAAAACTTTAGATTTGCGTCGGTTTATCCCAGTTCATGAAGTGGTCAAGAAAATTGGTCTAGATCTCTGCAAAAGTCTTTCAGCAATACATGCACTGTCTGGATGTGATACCGTTTCGTCATTTCATGGAATTGGCAAGAAGACGGTCCTAAAAATGGCCACAAAGGTGCAACCAAAGGTGATCAGTCAACTAAAGGAGCTAGGTTCAAACGACATGAGTGTAGCAGACACTGCATCACGGTCAGTTGTCACAGAGTTATATGATCAGCAAGGAAAGTTTAAGACGTCCCATGGATCGCTGAATAACCTTCGTATTCGTCTGGTTGCATCAAAGGCAGTACCAATATCTTAGCTTCCACCTTCTGAGGCGTCATTTGTGCAACATGTTAGACGGGCCAGCTGGCAGACAATGGTATGGATGAATTCTCACATTCCTAAGCCGAATATTCCAAATCCTAAGAATTGCGAGTGGACATCTGAAGGCACTGAGTTGCGACCCGTATACTTTGACGGCCCTACTGCACTTGAGAAACTTCAGGAATATTTTTGTTCGTGTCTTGGCAGTTCTCGCTGCAGCGAGACCTCACAATGCCCTTGCTGCTTGGATGGTTTGGAATGCTCAGAAGTATGTCGGTGTGGTGGCGATGAGAGTTGTAGGAACCCTAAAAATACGGAACTGGAAATAAGCAATGATGTTTGACTGATACCGGTTGGTTGGCGCACATCTGAGTTCAGTCGACATGGGCTGCTGAATTTTGACACTAATATTGCAGTGTTGATCTTTGTAAACTATATGGTGTCATCCAGAAACAATGTTTCAACACTAAAGTATTACATTGACTCAAGATAAACTTTGTGTGTTATTTGCCACTTTTGTGTTTGTTGCCTGTTTTATTCAACCATTTCCATCTAAATAAATAAGGTTATGACATCATGATGACGTCATAAATTTAATAATTAGCTATATGTGAGTTTCATTAGATTGCTTAAAGTATAAGCTTTCCAGTGGTATTAAACAGGATTGGGTATGCTCCATTCGTGCACTTATATATGTTTTAGATTACCCCCCCCCCCCCCCTTTTTTCACCAGGAAGCACTAACATGTAGCAGCATATTTGGTTCTTCCAAAATTTTATATGAATATATTTTCAGACTTTGAACAAGTATCTTTTGGTAGGCTATATCATGGTCATTTATTATAATGAATATCGTTTATTATGTAAGCAATGTTGTTAGGTTTCAAATAAAAATCTTTGATTCAGAAATCCAAATTTTATATATTTTCACCAAGACGCCATATTTATGACGTCACATATAAAAATATGCAATCTATATGACTAAAATTCATATGTTTAGTAGAAAGGCCAAAGCATGGACTTTCTTTTGATGCCTAACTTGCTGCTATTTTATAAACGTTGGTACTACTTTACGCAGCTTTATTACCCCTACCCCCATCATAAAATCGCATTGAAAATTCTGAAGGGTACTACCTTCATGATGCTATAAAACATGGTTCCCATGGAAGGATTCTGGGTAATTTTGGTTTGGAAAACCTACAGACAACTATCTATCAAAAAAAAACAAAAAATTGGCTTGTAGTAATCTTGTTGCCACCTCTATCCAAAAATGAGGACTGATCTAACCGCCTATAAATCTGACAGTATTTTTATATGTCGTGAGTAGTGATGGCTGAGACTATAGACCAAAGCATTTAACACTGAATTCAGCATACCCCAGAACTGACACTATAGGCCAGAAATTAACATAGGATTCTCCATAGGGTTTTGGCCTATAGTGTCAGTTCTGTGGCCTATAGTGTCAGTTCTGTGGCCTATAGTGTCAGTTCTGGAGGTGAGAAAAAGATTTTGTATTCTTAGCATATTCAGTCAATCTCTGTTTCTTACCAGCTAATGCAACAGGTTCTGTGTCATTATCCTCTGAATTACTGTAGTCCACTAATGATCTCTTCATCTTTTGGAAAAATCACGTCTTTCACTCTTGTCAAGTCAAAAGCTTGTGTGATCCAAACCTCCCCCTATCCACATTTTTATACTTTCTCGGCGAACAGAAATTTGTGTTTCAAGAAAAAATATTTTTCCTGAAAACACAAGATTCTGTTTTCAGATTTTTTTGTACACTCCAAAATGGTTATGGAAATATTTTGAAGATTCAGTTATATTCTATCATATTGGTTGAGTGTGCATAAAGTTTCTCTTTTTAAGAATATGGTGGCCATGATAAGGGCCGTTTTTATGTTTTTAAAATAAACAATGTATATTTATTTTGGCAAGATTATTCCATGCCTCTTCCTAGCAGCTCGTAGAACATAGGCTCTTGTGATAATGTTGTTTGGGTAACCGATTCTGTCTGTGGCATAGCAGCAACTATCTGTCATCAGCCTTCTAAGAAATAGCTCAAGAGTCCCTCGAGCTTCATCCATGGTCTGTGATGAAATAGATTCCACACCACCTCTCCTCGCCAATTCTCGTAGATTTTCTCTTGGAATGACTGTGTGCTCGGTGTTCTGTTCCCTTCTGTCACCGCTCTGTGCTATGCTCTCTACCTCGACGCTTAGTTCAATCTTCATATTTGTCAATAAGAACATTGGTGGTATGAGGGGGAAGCCTAGTGAATTTTATAGTAATTCAAGGGAGGGAAAAGGCGCCAGAATTACTCATTGTGAAAATGAGTAATTCTGGCGCCTTCTTCCCAGACTGGTTGATTTTTAGGCGGGCTTCTCTACTGTTGGTTAATTTTTTGGAGGGGAAACTTTCAAATAAAAAATAAAGACTTTCTTTATTTGATAGTAATTCAAGGGAGGGAAAAGGCGCCAGAATTACTCATTGTGAAAATGAGTAATTCTGGCGCCTTCTTCCCAGACTGGTTGATTTTTAGGCGGGCTTCTCTACTGTTGGTTAATTTTTGGAGGGGGAAACTCCTTCTAATAAAAAATAAAGACTTTCTTTATTTTTTATTGGGAGGAGTTTTCCCCCAAAAAATTTCATCCAATGGTAAAAAGAGAGGGTATTTATTTATTTATTTATTTATTTATTGTTGCTTAACGCCACATCAGCAGCTAAGGCTATATCGTGGCGAGAAAACTACAGAAACAACAAGTATCAAGTAGGAATTAAAATTAATTCAATAAAATAAGAAATAATCACAACAATACTTAAAACCAAGAGCAGTCGAAACAGTAATGACTAAACTTATAAAATCAACCTGGTGACATTTAGACTTGTGGAGTCTACGCTAAAAGAATAAAAACACTTTTAAAATTTATTAAAAAGGTTGATTTCTTTCAAAAATGAGATTATTTTATGCGGGCTTGTATGGTAAAATAAATCTCTTAGAGATGGTACTGTAAAATATTGCCCTCTGACAAGATTAAAATCTGTACAATGTAAAAGAATGTGTTCCAGTGACAACACCTGCTGACAAGGAACACACTCTGGTCGCATATTACCCTCTAACAGAAAGGAATGTGTAAGTCGTGTGTGACCAACATGACACCGTGTCAGAATAACATGATCTTTTCTACAAAGGTTACTGGTTGGGTAGTGATCAGAAATAGTGGGTCGAAAGCGATGGAGCTTGTTATTTGTCGCTCCATCCCACTCCGCCTGCCATATGGATTTGATGTAACTACTGATATGTGGTTTGAAGTCACTGAACGGAATCTTAAAATCAGTGAGAGGCTTGGATAAAGCCTGTTTTGCTGCACTGTCTGCCCTGGTGTTTCCAGCGATACCTACATGTCCGGGTAACCAGCAAAACACGATATCATATTGGTCAGACACAAGAGTTGATAACTTCTCACGAAGTTCCAAAATGAGAGAGTTCTTCAACTTGGGGTTGAGCAAAGCAAGCAAAGAGGAAAGAGAGTCAGAAAAAATAATCGACTTCTTTTCCTGTACATTTTCAATATGTTCGAGGGCGAGTTGTAAAGCTTTAACTTCAGCTGTGAGAATAGAACTTTGATTCGGTATTCTGACTGAAGTGACATGATCATCAGTGACAACAGCTGATGCTACTTTGTCACCACCTTTTGATCCGTCTGTATAGATCGTTGTATATGTACTATACTTGGACTTAATTTCCGCATATTTCTGCTTAAACTGCAGAGAATTTGTTTCAGACTTTTTAGTAGATGCTTGGTCCAAAATAACTGTTGGCTTTTTAAGATGCCAAGGAGGAGTTTGTAGTTCACGGTTCTCTTTTATTGTAACTGGTTCAATTTTGGCAGACTCCATATGAGGTTTAATTCTAATTCCCAATGGAGGGATATGTTTCTGATGACGGTTAAAAAATTCAGTATTTTGAGGTTCTGAGACACAATTGTATGCAGGGTTGGACGGATTAGAAAGAAGTTTTGAAACATATTGGAGTGAAAGTTTAATTCTGCGCTTCTCGAGAGAAGGCTCCTCTGCCTCAACAAGCATCGAATCTACCGGTGATGTTCTAAAAGCACCAAGGCTGATTCTTATGCCACTATTATGAATGGCATCAAGAGGTTTGAGATATGACTTTCTTGCTGAACCGTAAACCACACAGCCGTAATCTAATTTTGATCTGACAAGTGATCTATACAGATGGAGTAATGTTTTTTGGTCAGCACCCCAATCAGTGCTACCAACTACCTTCAAAAGGTTCAGTGCCCTTTTACACTTTACTTTTAGTTGTTTTATATGAGAAGTGAAATTCAGTTTGCTGTCGAACAACAAACCCAAGAATTTCACTTCCTTAACAACATTAATACGACTCCCGTCTATTTTCAATTCCGGATCAAGGTGGTGCTTCCGGAGCCTACAGAAATGAACACAATTAGTTTTCGTTTTTGAGAATTTGAAGCCGTTTTCTGTAGCCCATTTCTGGATTCTATTCAAACACAGCTGAAGTTTGCGCTCTATAGCATTCATTTTTTTGCTGCTATAGCAGATTAAAAAGTCATCTACCGGATCAAGGTGGTGCTTCCGGAGCCTACAGAAATGAACACAATTAGTTTTCGTTTTTGAGAATTTGAAGCCGTTTTCTGTAGCCCATTTCTGGATTCTATTCAAACACAGCTGAAGTTTGCGCTCTATAGCATTCATTTTTTTGCTGCTATAGCAGATTAAAAAGTCATCTACATACAATGACGAGTCAACCATATTTTCAATTGCATCAATAATACTGTTGATTTTCACTGAAAAAAGGGTAACAGATAAAATACTTCCCTGAGGAACCCCCAATTCCTGCCTGTGAGGATCAGATAACGTTGACCCAACACGGACCTGAAATTGGCGGTCCCTCAGAAAGTTTTCAATAAAAAGAAGCATACGCCCCCTCAACCCCATGTTAAAAAGATCTTTTAAAATCCCATACGTCCACGTTGTGTAATATGCCTTTTCCAGGTCAAAGAAGATGGCGACCACATGTTCTTTTCTAGCAAAGGCATTTCTTATAAACGTTTCAAGTCTGACCAAATGATCCACAGTACTTCTCTGGTTTCTGAAACCACACTGAACATCCGCAAGCAAATTGTTCGATTCCAGAAACCAGACAAGTCGATCATTGATCATTCTCTCCATGGTTTTACAGAGACAACTAGTTAGTGCAATTGGTCTGTAATTACTTGTATTACTGTGATCCTTATCAGGCTTTGGAATAGGAATAATTGTTGCCTTTCGCCAGGAAGGTGGAAACTGGCCAGTCACCCAAATGTCATTAAAAACTGACAATAAAAGTTCTAGTGAAGTTTGAGGCAGATGTTTTAAAAAGTTGATAGTGTATTTTATCGGGTCCAGTGGCAGAATCCTTTGCTCTATGCAAAGAGTTGCATAACTCTTCCATAGAGAAAGGTTCGTTGTAGTCCTCTGAGTTATTGGATGTAAATTTAATCTTTTGTTTTTCTTGTTGTTTTTTTAGTTTGAGGAATTCTGGGTTACTATTTTCAGACGACGAATGTTTAGAAAATGTAGAGGCCAACTTGTTTGAAATTTCTTGTTTTGATGTTATGAGTGTGTTGTTGTCTTTTAGATGTTGTACAGCTGATTTTGTTTCTTTTCCTTTAATTTTTTTAATCATTTTCCAAATTTTAGTGATGGGGGTGTTTTGATTTAGTTTCGAAACGTAAGTTTCCCATGAACTTTTCTTTTTATGTTTTAAAAGTCGTCTTGTTTTTGCCCGATTTATACGCAATCTATCCAAATTTTGTGTAGTTGGTGACTTATTAAATTCCCTCTCAAATTTCTTGCGATCTTTTATAGCCTGTTTGCACTCAGTATCAAACCATGGTTTAGTGAAACGTTTTGGATTTGCCGAGGTTTTAGGAATGACTTGGCTTGCAATGTCAATCAACTCTGTGGTGAAGTGTTCAATCTGGTCAGTACTGTCCTGAAATTTCTCCCGTGTGAGGCGTTCAGAACAGAGCGATGAGAAATTGTCCCAGTCGGCCTTTTTAAAATTCCACTGGGGCACCCTCTCATCATCCGCCGGAACTACACTCTCCAACACAATCGGAAAGTGGTCACTCCCGCACAAGTCATCTTCTGCCTTCCATGAAAAATCAAGGAAGACAGAAGGGCATGCAATTGTTAAATCAATTGACGTGTAAGAACCAGATGCAGGGTGCAGGTAAGTATCTGACCCATCATTGAACAAGCACAAGTCATATTTTGTAATGAACTCTTCCACAGTTTTACCTTTTGCATCTTCTTGACTGCAGGAATTACCCCAAAGGGGGCTATGTGCGTTGGGAGTTGTCGAACCAGCAGCTCAAGGTCATTCAATTGTAAGGCTTTACTTGGTGAAACGTAAATAGAACAAAGTGTAACTGTTTTGTCTAAAGTTAGGCGTACCGCCACAGCCTGTAAATTTGTCTGTAATGGTACAGTACTGTGAATGATGTCGTTCCTAACCAAGACAGTCGTTCCACGAATATGAAGATCATTATCATCTGCCCAAGCATTATACGATGTATAATGCTTAAAAGCTGAATGATCCTGAGCCTCGGGTTTCTTTAAAAGAGTTTCCTGCAGGCAAAAAGCAGCAGGTTTATACTTTTGGCTGAGAAGACCAAGTTCATTAAAATTAGCTCTAAAACCTCGACAATTCCACTGTATTATATTTTGTTTTGGTGTACTATGCATGTTTGGAAGGTGATTTTGAAGGTGGTCGTATGGGTGAAATTGCCCCCGTAGTTCTTTTTGGTGAAGATTTGCGTGGGGACCTTCCCTGCAATGATGGAAGGGGATTATTTGAAAATATTTCCGTGAGACATTCGTCCACAGACATTTCCTCGAAGGCCTCAAATCTATTTCTAGTGACAATATCTCTAGAAAATTTGGGAATTCGATCTGAAAGTTTTCTTTTTGTCTTTTCTGCTTTTCTGACTTTGATTCTGACTCTGATGTTGACTAGATTGTGATTGGTCACTTGACGTTTCACCAACCTTTTTGCCCTTGTTTTTGTTTTCTGTTGTTTTAGTTTGAGTAGATGAGCTATTCGTTTTTGTTGTTTGTATAATGCTAAATGGATTTATAGATTTGGGTTCTGTATTATTAAGCCATGTGAGATCTGTTTGACATTGCACTGATTTTGTTGTTGTAATAGTAGAATGTTTAATAGCGTTCGCATAAGATGATGGTGGTAAATTCATCCCCGGCATTGATATAACAAATTCCCGGGCCTCCTTAAAACTAATCTGCTTTTCACATTTTACTTTTTGTATTAGTTTTTCTTTTTTCCATACAGGGCAATCCTTAGATGATGACATGTGATTGCCCTGACAGTTGACACATTTATAATCTGTAGTAGTACAAGGCTCTTCATGGTTGAGACCACATTTAAAGCAGATTTTCTTGCCGCGACAAGAATCCTGGCCATGTCCAAACTTTTGGCACTTGAAACATCGCAGTGGATTTGGGATGTACAAATCCACTCTGACGTTCAAGTAACCAATCTTAAGTGACTTTGGAGGTCTTGTACCATCAAAGGTGCAGATGTAAGTGTTAGTTTTAATTTTGTTTCCTTGTTTGTTGATTTCAATTCGTCTTACAGAGGTGATTCCTTGAGGTTTTAATTCACATGTAATTTCATTTTCTTCCATGTCAGCTAGTTCAGGAGTTCTGATAACTCCCTTGCTACTGTTTAAAGTTTTATGATAACTTGCTTTAATACTAATGTCAATTAATTTTGTCGTATGTAAAAGATTAAATGTTTGAACTTGTCTGGAACACTGAATTAATAAATCTCCAGAGCGTAGTTTCTTTATATCCTTTACAGTTCCTGCTATACCTTTGATGGCCTTATCAAGAGCAAATGGGTTTAGATTACTTAATTTTTTATTTTCATCAGTTGAATGCAGTAGAATGAATTTTGGAAGGTTGTCTTCAGGTGGAATCAGTGATTTAATTAGTTCTTCATCAGAGTCAGAATCTCGTAGTCCAGTGTCTAAAAAAGGTCGTTTGATTTTTGGTTGTGAGGTAGCCATGTTAATATTTTAAACGTTCACTGCCCCGGCTCCCACCCACCACGGAGTCCAACAAGGGGTAGGGTTACTGCCATGCAGTGAACCCACCGGGTTGCCGGTATTCCCACATACCTGGTATGGGGCAGTATACTCAGCCAGTGTTGATACCGAAGTATGCCACTGGCTGATTGGCCCGTGTGTGGAAGTGCCAGGTCTTCAGATGGCGACCATCCAACCAATCACTTTATAAAATACTGTAATTACGGTTGCCACGTGAAACTGAAACAAACAGTGCAGCAAAACTAAGTATTTGGTTAAAAAATGAGTTTAAAAACAGCACACAATGGCAATGATGATAAATGATTAAAAGAAATGATTGATTGAATGGCCACCAAATGCCCCCCGACGTGACACCCAGTACTTTTGGGGTGGGGGCTCCCGATTGGCCAGAACGGACCATCCGACCATCCTTCTACTCCCGAAATTGGGGCCAAAGCAGTGTGTTGAACAAGATTATCTCCGAAATGGAGACCAGGGCTCCATCCCGGAGACTGCCCTAACCGGGGCCACAAGTCCTCAACTGCCAGGATTCCTTCTTCCGGGCCTTCGGAACGCACCTCACGGGAGAACAAGGTGCCTGCCAGATGGAATTAGCAGGATTGATCATTTTGGTCCGGGGCTGCGCATTTATGTATTTCGCAGCGAACCAACTCAATTGAGCAAACCTGCCAATTAGAAATTAGCAAACCTGCCCAATTGAGCAGGCCGTCCTCTATCAGCCACCTGAGGACCCGCCTAGTAGGGGATGATCAAACCCCCCTAGGAAAAAGAGAGGGAAAACAAAACCTAATAGTATAAATTGAAAGCAAAAACTTCTTCATTTTATCATTACACTGAAAAAAATGTCAGAATTTACAACTATAAATTTTGAAGATCTACAGGCTATGGATGCCGGTTATTGGAGATATTATGATACCACACCTAGCGAAAAGAATACAAGAGATGTGGAAGTACAAACTGATGAGACAGAGCGGGGAAAAATTCTGGCAATGCTAGAAAAGATCTACGATGCTGTGGATCAACTATAAAAAAAAACGTCACCTCTTCAACTCCTGCCGGAGAAGATTACCATCCCGGTGGGTTTTCAGATGCTAGAACCCCCCCCCCCCCCAAACAGACCAAGAAAAGACTGGGGCGTAAGAGGAAAGCCACTGAACAGCGTGTAACAGTTAGGAGGTTGGAAGATAATGGAGAAGAACTATCAAAATCACCACACCCAATACGGATGAGGAATGGAAATTTGGCGTGTGGTCAGGGGCGGTATGGAAAAATATTGCCTGAATAGAATCAACCCCCCCCCCCCCCTGGCTCAAAGACAACAACTTTAAAACGGTCCTTTTCAGGACCACCACATTCTTAGAGAAGAACTTCTTTAGTTCACACAAACAACCAAAATACAGTACCCAATTCATTTATAAAATATTTCATTTCCCCCTCTAAATTGCAACAACAAATGAAAGTGTCAATGACACTGTAGCTCAACTTGTCAAGACAAAGACATGCACATGTATAGTATGTGACACAGCAATGACAAACATCTAGGTAATGACCTGATAACAAAGGTACATATAAAGTATTGTAATGGTCTATACATAAATACTGACCGTTGCCTGTAACAAATGTATAGGTAAAGTATTGTAAAGGTGGGTGACAGTCAGATGCTAAACTAGAAAAGAAAACTTTGAGTCCCAGAGTGGGTCTGACTGAACCCCAAAATATTTGTTCTCATAGCACAGTGATAACAAAGGCACCCCAAAACACACTCGTTTCTGTCCCAAGGTGAAAACAAAGGTACTCAAGAAGTTTTGTGAAGATCAATTCATAAATACGAGCTGTATAGAACTTGTGACAAAAAACTGATTGGACCTATTTTTGTTACAAAATGGCCACTGGCAGCCATCTTGAATTTTGGACCGTACCCAGAAACACTCATTCTCGTCCCAAGGTGATAACAAAGGTACCCAAGAAGTTTTGTGAAGATCGGTTCATAAATACAGCCTCTACCCTGAGCCGTATTGACATGTGTGCTCACATTGTGCAAGTAGCACTGAATAAGTCAAAGTTCATCTAATTTGCATAATTTCTGCACGAAAAAAAACCCCTTAGAATATGTGATGTATTCCATGTTACTAAACATTCATACAAAAATTTATTCAAATCAGAACTTTCAAATCAGAACTTTCATAAAGAAGTTCTGTACAAAAGACTGATTGCACTAATTTTGGTACAAAATGGCAGCTGGTGGCCATCTTGAATTTCGGACCACACCCAAAAACACTCGCTCTCATCCCACGGTGATAACAAAGGTACCCAACAAGGTTCGTAAAGATTGGTTCATAAATATGGCCTCTAGTCTGAGCTGTATAGAAGTTGTGTACAAAAAACTGATTAGACCTAATTTCGGTACAAAATGGCCACTGGCAGCCATCTTGAATTTTAGACCGCACCCAGAAACACTCGTTCTCATCCCAAGCTGATAACAAAGGTACCCAAGACATTTCGTGAAGATCAGTCCATAAATACAGACTCAAGTCTGAGCCGTATTGACATGTGTACTTAATGTGTGTAAGTCGCACTGAAATATCAAAGTTCATCTAATTTGCATAATTTCTGCACGAGAAAAAAACCCGTATTATATGTGATGTATCCCATGGTACTAAACATTCACACAAAAAATTATTCAAATCAGCGCTTTCATATGGAAGTTTTGTGCAAAAATCTGATTACACCTAATTTTGTACAAAATGGCTGCCATCGGCCATCTTGAATTTCGGACCGCACCCAAAAACACTCGTTCTCGTCCCACGGTGATACCAAAGGTACCCAAGAAGTTTCGTAAAGATTGGTTCATAAATACGGCCTCTAGCCCGAGCCGTATTGGCATTTGCACTTACAGTGCTGAAATTAACACCAAAAAACATCAAAATTAGTCTAATTTGCACAATTTACGCACGAGAAAAAAACCCGTATTATATGTGATGTACCCCATGGTACTAAACATTCATACAAAAAATTATTCAAATCAGAGCTTTCATATGGAAGTTCTGTACAAAAAACAGATTTCTGCATCATCGGTACAAAATGGCGGCTGGCAGCCATCTTGAATTTCGGACCGCACCCAAAAACACTCGTTCTCGTCCCACGGTCATAACAAAGGTACCCAAGAAGTTTCGTAAAGATCGGTTCATAAATACGACCTCAAGCCCGAGCCATAGCCAATTGTTGACGTACGGACAGACGGACAGACGGACGGGCGGACAGACGGACAGACGGACGGACAACGGGCCATGACAATAGCTCAAATTTGACTTCGTCAAAGTTGAGCTAAAAATAAAGACTTTCTTTATTTGATAGTAATTCAAGGGAGGGAAAAGGCGCCAGAATTACTCATTGTGAATATGAGTAATTCTGGCGCCTTCTTCCCAGACTGGTTGATTTTTAGGCGGGCTTCTCTACTGTTGGTTAATTTTTGGAGGGGAAACTCCTTCTAATAAAAAATAAAGACTTTCTTTATTTTTTATTGGGAGGAGTTCCCCCCCCCCCCCCCCCCCCCCCCAAAAAAAAAAAAAATTTCATTCAATGGTAAAAAGAGAGGGAAAACAAAACCTAATAGTATAAATTGAAAGCAAAAACTTCATTTTATCATTACACTGAAAAAATGTCAGAATTTACAACTATAAATTTTGAAGATCTACAGGCTATGGATGCCGGTTATTGGAGATATTATGATACCACACCTAGTGAAAAGAATACAAGAGATGTGGAAGTACAAACTGATGAGACAGAGCGGGGAAAAATTCTGGCAATGCTAGAAAAGATTTACGATGCTGTGGATCAACTAAAAAAAAAAACGTCACCTCTTCAACTCGTGCCGGAGAAGATTACCATCCCGGTGGGTTTTCAGATGCTAGAACCCCCCAAACAGACCAAGAAAAGACCGGGGCGTAAGAGGAAAGCCACTGAACAGCGTGTAACAGTTAGGAGGTTGGAAGATAATGGAGAAGAACCATCAAAATCACCACACCCAATACGGATGAAGATTGGAAATTTGGCGTGTGGTCAGGGGCGGTATGGAAAAATATTGCCTGAATAGAATCAACCCCCCTGGCTCAAAGACAACAACTTTAAAACGGTCCTTTTCAGGACCACCACATTCTTAGAAAAGAGCTTCTTTAGTTCACACAAACAACCAAAATACAGTACCCAATTCATTTATAAAATATTTCATTTCCCCCTCTAAATTGCAACAACAAAAAATCATCTTGTTATTACTTCACGGTATTTATTTTGGCGGGGAGGAAATGAAAATGTTTCGATCAGTGGGTAATCACACCAGTTATCCGACTTTGTTGTGCGCGGAAGATTGAATTGCGCGCGGAAGGGTGAGGATGTCAACAAAAGAACAGGTAAGTCATATTTACATCTGTTAACCACTTATTCGCAGATGAAGAAACAAACACATGGTCATCACATTCGGAGCATATACTCCGGCGTCCATGTACAGCATTTGGATGTTTAGTTCTCCAGTTTATTAAAATTACCGACGGATTAACAGGAACGATTTTGTTTCCGAACAGACTTTCTCCACTTCAGTGGCTCTTTGTGACAAAAACAAAGTCTGTGGTGTCAACTTTTCAACAAATCCATGATGTGATTTCTCTTAGTAACTTTCTGTGCCTTTTTACCCAGGTGAACTATTTAATGTTCACACCACAAAACGTCAATACCAGACCCGCATGTGATTAAACATGGGTTACATGTGCGCACTCAGGAAATGCAGTAGATAACAATTGTACTTCAAAATGATAAACGTTGTCCGCGAAAACAGGGTAACATGTCCGCAAATGTTCTGCTCGCTACAACAGATTTTTCCACGATATTAATGGAAGGAGCGATGCCATTCTGCTGTCATTATCTTCAGGAAACTTTGTATGATACATTTAATCCACTAAGTTTGTCAGCTTCCACATGGACTGAGGGGTCTTTTCCAACAATTGTTGTTCTTTTTAATAGCCTTTCTCTTTTCTTTTCGTTTTACAGGTAGAGGACACGATGTCGGTGGGCTCAGAAATCGAACAGTTGGAATTGAGCGTAATTGAAGGGTCAGTACTGGACGCAACCACTGTGACAGTGGTGGACGTTTCAACAGAAATAACGCCATGTACGTCAACGCCAAAATCTAAGTCACAAGAAACCTGGTCATGCTTATCATGTGCTTCCTCCTTTTCTACAAAAACCAACCTGGACCGAGACAGGAAAGAGAAGCACACCCCTTGTCAGGCGACATACAATTGTTCAATATGCCACAAACTGTGCGCCGACCAAGCCACATTAGAATCTCACCGCAAGGAGAAACATGATTTTAAGAACCTATGCCAGTCATGTGGCAGACAGTACAAGAGACCCAGTGACCTGAAGAGACATTTAAGGGTGCACGACAGCAAATCCCTGGACATCTGTCCGTTCGAGGGTTGTCGTAAACCTTTCTATCTCAAATATCGTTATCTGGATCACCTCAATACTCATACACCGGTGTGAAACCGTTCACCTGTTCCAGCTGTGGAAAATGTTTTGGGTCGCGTTCTGTTTTGTACAACCATCGACAAAGTTGTGATGGTGAGCTTCGAAACAAAATTCACTGTTCAATCTGCAACAAGATTTTTTCCAATGCATCTGGCCTTCGTCATCACAAGAAAGCTGTCCATGATGGCATAATTCAACAGTGTGGTTGCGGGCGAAAGTTCAGATATGCTTCTGGACTTGTTAGGCACAAGAAATTGAAGGGACATGAATAAAAATGTCCAACCTGTACTTCATATTGGTAATAATTATGGGTCTCAAGTGTTACACATATGTGCCGAGACAGCACTATGTTATAGTTTCGTTTTGAATGAAAATGCCCATTATTTCATATTTCTGTATTTACCAAATGCCACGCCCATAGATGCCGAGAAAGTGGTATCGCCTTTTATTTCATCCGTTATAATTATATGTTAACACCCAAATTATCACTGCAACAGGATTTGTCGTGGATGAAGGTATGGAATGGGCACCGTAGAGATAAGATAATTTAGAGTGATTTACGTATCAGTCTTCATTTCGTCAGATAGGCCAATTTACTGCCAAATGCCGGGGCCTAACCGGGATTCTACAATTAAGGGCCTTACCAGCTTAAGGGAGGGTGGGGGCAAGGGCGATATTTGGAAGGTCGTTGTGTGGTTGGGGGGGTGGGGGGGTGGTCATCCAGTATTCCTAACTAGTATTCTCCGATCGTTACTCCTCCTCCCAAGTTCCTTTAGGGAGGTGGGAGGATGGAGTAACGATCGAGCAGTTCTAGTTATGACAAGGCCTTCCCTTGGAAACCTTTGCAACATTCACGGCGCCAAGATCGATTTTTAGGCAATTTATTTATTTATTTATTGGTGCTTAACGCCACATCAGCAGCTAAGGCTATATCGTGGCGAGAAATCAGAGAAAAGTAAAAAGTCAATATTATGAAGTAAAAGATTGAATAAAAACAAAGGATCATCACAATAGACATGTCAAAGACAAGAATAATTCAAATAACAATGAGCAATGAGATAAGTGAAAGATGTCTACTTCTAAATCAACCTGATGAACTGAGCTTGAGGAGTCTAGATTAAAAGAATAAAAACAATTTTAAAATTTGTTAAAAAGGTTGATTACTTTCAAAAATGATACAATTTTGTGTGGGCTCGTATTGTAAAATAGATCTCTAAGGGATCCAACTGTGAAGTACTGCCCTCTAACAAGATTAAAATCAGTACAATTTAAGAGAATGTGCTCCACTGACAACACCTGCTGACATGGAACACATTCTGGTCGCATATTACCCTCCAACAGAAAGGAATGTGTAAGTCGTGTGTGACCAACATGACATCGTGTCAGAATAACATGATCTTTTCTACAGAGGTTACTGGATGGGTAGTGATCAAATATGTTTGGTCGGAAGCGATGGAGCTTGTTATTTGTCGCCCCATCCCATTCCGCCTGCCACATAGATTTGATGTAACACTTTTTAGCAATTGTAGCGTGTCTAGCCCTAAATTGGATACCATTTTAGGACTCCATGTTATGTGAAACATGCATTGGGTGAATGCTTGTTGATGTTTATTTATTTATTTTTTGAGGGGAGGGGGGGGGGCAGCAAAATGTTTAGAGGTGGGGGGGAGAGGCTTTATGTTTTGCGAAATTCATTGGGTCAATGTTTGCTTTCTGGGGTGGGTGGGTGGAGGTAGCAATGTCTTGTGTGTGTGGGGGGGGGGGGGTGTGAGTGTGTGTGTTTGTGTGTGGAGGGGGAGGGGCAAGCGGAATATTTGGAAGGTTGCTGTGTGGTTTCGTGGGGGGGGGGGGGAGGGGGGTTCCCCCAGTATTCCTAACTAGTACTCTCCGATCCTTATCCCTCCTCCCCAAGTTCCTTTAGGGAGGTGGGGAGGATGGAGTAACGATCGAGCAGTTTCTAGTTAGGACAAAGCCTTCCCCTTGGAAACCTTTGCAACATTCATGTCATCAAGATCGATTTTTAGGCAATGGTAGCGTGTCTAGCCCTACATTGGATATCATTTTAGGACTCCATGTTATGTGAAACATGCATTGGGACAAATATTTGCTTTCTAGGTGGATGGGGTGGAGGTAGCATTGTGTTGTGTGTGTGTGGGGGGGGGGGGGGTGGGGGAGCAAGCCGCGAAATTTGGAAGGTTGCTATGTGGTTCGGGGGGGGGGGGGGGGGGTCCCCCAGTATAATAATAATATATAATATGTCACCGAAGATAACGTTTTTTCTGAATAATAAAAATTATTTGTTGAGTTTCAAAAATGTTTCTTTCACAAATTTTATTTTTAAGAAATGTTTAATATGGCAGGGTATGCGGATCAATGTTAATTTTTTTCTTCTCTCGGTAATACGTAATTACGCCTTAGATATCTCGTAATTACGACCTAATAATACGTAATTACGACATAACTCGTAATTACGTCTTAACTATCACGTAATTACGACATAACACGTAATTACGACTTAGTTATCACGTAATTATGAGATAACTATCATGTACTCACGACTTAGTAACACGAAATTACGACTTACGTATCTCGGAATTACGATTTAATAACACAATTACGACATAACACGTAATAACACATAATTACGAGATAACTATCACGTAATTACAACTTAATAATCAGCCTTTCTGAGACAAAAACATCTCATCACATTGACATTGGCACATTTTTCCTTCTTGGGACTACTTTGTCTTATTAAAGATCATCCCCTACCACTATTTCATAGAAATATTTTCTTGGCCCTTTCAACGACGACGAATTCATGGAACGTTTTCTTTTCCTTGATTGATATCATACGAATCCCTTGCTACCAACCATAATGTAGAATACATCAGTGGCGTTTGGTGTTCATCTTTCCCCCAGGTAGCCCTTTTTAGGGTAAACTCACACTAGACGAGGGGTTGAGTGGATTTCAGGCTACGGTACACGTTGCAGTCAGCGACTATATGATTTTTTTCTGTTATTGGATATCTGATAAGGGGACCTCAATGGGGGATCAATTGGGGCATAGCTATGGAGATATCGCGATAGGCGAAATAAACTAGACCGACAATACCGTAGGTAGAATCCATGAAGTATAAGTATAGGCTTATTTTTGAGAATGGGTCTAGTTTTGAGATCAATAAAATGTCACAAGGGCTTCTTTGAGGAACTACGTTCCCTCGTCGTATCATATAATACTAACGCAGGGATTGTGTAGGTGTTGCAAAACTGCGGTATGGTGTGTTGATTGACAAATGTTATTGTCAGAATAGTACATTGTTACTCGACATAAAACAATATGGCATAGGCGTATGAGCAATGTGGATGTGCGTTCCCACCCCTCCCTGTGTCGGGAAAAGTCCAATTTTAGTGCAATTTTCATTCTTTTGTTCGATCAGGTTTGGCTACAGGATCAGAAATTCAGTCTATCGTCTTCAATAAGTGATTCCTACCCATTTGTCCAACTTGGACCCAAAAGTCCATAATATAATTTGTCGGTGTCGGTGTGGTACGCCCCACATCAAAACAAAATTATAGTATTACGGATTCTGGATCCAAGTTTGGACTGATGGGTCGGAATCCCGTATTGAAGATAATAGCGTGGATTTTTGACTATACAATCAAAGTACCCGGAACAAATCATGAAAACTGCCCCCAAAAATGTGATCACTCCAAATGTGACCCCCCCCCCCACTTCCCCATACTTGTATGTCATTTTATTCAGAGGTGAGTACCCCCCCCCCCCCCCCCCCCCCCACCCGTCTATTCTGACAATAATACTTCTCACTCAATCACCAAACTATAGGCCAACCACATTTTAGCAGCACCACCACAATCTCTGCGTCAGTATTGTATGGAAGGACGGGGAAACATAGTTCCCCAAAGAAGACCTTATGACATCTTGTTGACCTCGAGACTATTTATTTATTTATTTATTGGTGCTTTACGCCACATCAGCAGACCTCGAGACTAAGCCTAGACTTATATTTCATTGATTCTAATTGTGTTAGTTATTTTGTCTACCACGATATTTCTGTAGCTCCATGTATGCTCCAATTCACACCATACAGAGGTCCTCTTGTCAGATATCCTGTTATAGACAAAATCATATAGTTTCTGGCGGCAACAAGCTCCGTAGACTGACCCCACCCCACCCACCCCCCTGTCTAGCGTGGGTTTCCCTATTAGATTTCTAAGACATGACAAAGAAGCACGTGGAGGAAAGATAAACACCAGAAGTCACTGATGTATTCTACATTAGATTTCTTAGCAAGGATTCATATGATATCAATCAAGAAACAGAAAGCATTCCAAGAAATGCGAATATGAAAGGTTCAATAAAATATCTCAATGCACTAGTGGTGGGGGATGATATGTAATAAAAGTAGTCCTAGAAAAGGGGCATTGTGGCCAGAAATTTAGGTCTGAGAAAGGTTTGTTATTATCCCTTTACCTAACATGAAAAGCAGACGACACTTGCAAAAAAAAATTCTTGAATAACTAAATTTTTTCATTTTTTGTCTCAAAAACATAGGTTATGACCCCTCGTTGGAACGAGCTCGTTCCAACGAGGGGTCATAACCTATGTTTTTGAGACAAAAAAATGAAAATATTTTGAAAATTAATTGGCGATTTTTGAGAATAGCGCTGGCCGGTTTTGGCCGTTACGTTGGGTAAAGGGTTAAGTTGTAATTCCATGATAGTTATTTCGTAATTACGTGGAACTAAGTTGTAATTACGTGTTATTAAGTCGTAATTACGAGATAAGTAAGCCGTAATTACGTGTTATTTCGTAATTGCGTGTTATTAAGTCGTAATTACGAGATAAGTAAGCCGTAAAACGCATTTATTAAGTCGCAATTACATGTTAGTTATCACCTAATCACGTGATAATAAATCGCAACTACGTGTTATTAAATCTTAATTATGTGATAGTCAAGTCGTAATTACGTGTCATTAAGCCATTAAGTCGTAAATACGAGATAACTAGGCGTAATTACATGTTACGCGAGAGAGACAAAATAACCCTCATACGCCGCCATAGTTTAACGTATATGGTGGCTATTCTTTTATTTGTTAATTAAAAAATAAACTTTTGAACTGTTGTAAATCTCATTTCAATCTACGGATCAGGGACATCTCTCAGTCCTTTCCTGTGATGTGCAGGTATCCGGCTATCATTCTTTAAATGATATGATGGCCTAACGCCTCTTTCTCCGTGTGCAGGCTCATCTGGTTTACTGACGTTTGAACTTTTTCGTCTGTGTTGTATTCGATTGCGATTTTGTTGGTCGAAGTAGTGGTCCCTACAAAAAAAGAATTAGACTAGAATGTCAGTACAAGAAAATTTGATTTTCGTCAGACAAAAGCGGTTGAGGCTCCAAAAATGTGTGTGTGTAGTGGGGGGGATTTTTTTCCTTAGTTACCACAGAAGTGCAGAATGGAAAGTAATTTCGGATGGGTCGATCGACGAGGCACTTTGTCATCGCGTGTGATATGAATACGGAAGGAAATTACAGGCATCTCCGGAAGGAAAGTACATGCACACGTTTTACCACAGTTCAAACTTCGACCCAAAGTTCATAAAATTTTTTGGGGTTTGGTACGTCCAAAGGATCAAAATATTACATTTTAGTTTTTCGGTCAAGTCCAGTTCGAACTAGTTTTACCATTACCAAGCTTGTGTTTTTATGACTAGTTGCAAAGTTGCGATGTGCAGTGTCTACAAATATAAGGAGGACAGCGACGCCCGGTGATTGACCTCTAATCACCGGCTCTGATTCATTTTTACAAAACCTCGAGCGAGATAACCCTTTACCCAACGTAACGGCCAAAACCGGCCAGCGCTATTCTCAAAAATCGCCAATTAATTTTCACTATTTTTTTCATTTTTTGTCTCAAAAACATAGGTTATGACCCCTCGTTGGAACGAGCTCGTTCCAACGAGGGGTCATAACCTATGTTTTTGAGACAAAAAATGAAAAAAATTAGTTATTCAAGAATTTTTTTTGCAAGTGTCGTCTGCTTTTCACGTTAGGTAAAGGGTTAAAAGGCACTGATGTTGATGAGAGACGATTTGAATCACAGTTTAATATCTTGATTATAACCCTTGATTATAATCACAAATACGGCTAGGAATGTTTGTCGGCCTTGACCTCAACAATTCCAATTAAACTTTAGTAATGCGTGATGTTGATTGCAAAACCTTATCTTGTTGGTCGTACCCGTATAATCTGCCTCATGGAATTGTACGACATAAATTTCTTTGAGTCTCTCAAATAGAGACAACGTAGAATTAAACGCACATTACAATTTGTTGGCTCAATGCGTCACCTGTCATCCTATATCCACGTCCGTAATCGTAATTGTAAGTTGGTGAAAGGCGTCTATAGTCAGGGACGACGGAGGCGGGGGGGGGGGGGGGCACAGAGTGCACGTGCCCCCACCCCCAATTTTTTTCACCAATTATTGGTACCGTAACAGGACGTATTCTGACATAACGTACACAACTCCTATGGCCACATTGACTGTGTGAGATAGTAATAGTTCTAACAAAATTAGCAACACAATACTGTCGGCGTCACTGTCCATTTTATATATTGAGACATTGCACGTAGCAAGTTCACAACTTGTCATAACAGACTATAGTAATAGTAAAACTAGTCCAAACTTGGACCCAAATTCAGTAATATATTTTTTGGGTTTGGTAGGTCCAAAGGACGTACCAAATCCAACATTTATATTACGGAATTTGGGTCTAAGTTTGGACTATGGTAAAATGTGCGCATGTATTCCCTTTTCAGAGTTGCACTTAATTTCGTTCCGTATTCATGACATACTTGATGACAAAGTACACCTCCAACCCATGCCCCACGCCCTTCCTTCATATTGAGCCCCTAAAATTTATTTTTCGTCCTACATCCCTGCGGTTACCCAGATAACAAATTGTGCCCCACCCCACTTTTTTGGAGCTTCCGTCGTCCCTGTCCATAGTTCCGTGAATCTCGGCATAATGAATAGGAATCAGCATAAACCTACATGAATTACTATAATGGGAACTCACCTAGGCTGTATACACTTCATTTCAAATAAAGATTCATTTGTTCTCATCACAGCAACTTTGAAAGGCGCTCCCTCCGAGTGTCGCGGCATATATGGGTGGTACGGATACACAGCACTTGTCGTCGTCCTCATCGAGAATGGTCTGGAAAAAATATTCCATTTTATTTCGAGTTATATACACATCAACAAAAGTTAAGCTCCATCCAGTACTTTTCAGAGTATTCACTTTTGTGAATAGGAGAAACCTTTCGCATAGTACGCTGTTTCCTAGTGGTCAAGGTCAAACCCAAATTGTACGGAAGCCGTGTTTATTGCTTCTATCGATGCATAACGACAAAATGCAATATTGCCAAAGACCACAATTTCACTGTTTGACAAAAATGAGACATTTTAGTTTAAGGTTATCAGCTCAGCATGATGTCAGGTGTCAGATAATATTATACTGTTATGGGATCAAACGTTTTTCCCGGAGTTGATGCAAACTTTGTAACAAATGAAAACATTTTAGATTCCCAGAATTTGGCAGGTTTTTCTGCCAGTAATAGTCAAAACGTTGTACCGACAATAGCATGCTTGCCCAGTTATACACTGGCAGGGCATGGTTCTTTGGCATGTAATAGCCCAGCCGTAACGTACACTTCTTCGGCTATTAGGGGAAATATTAAGAACACCGGAAGTTTGCACCAGATGACAAGTAGCCCAAATGTTTGTGCCTACAGTCATGGGCCAGGGATTACCCAGCCTATGTATAGTCGTGGGTCGCAAATCATAACGGCCACATCCCCGGTACACATTAGTGCGTCACAGCAACAGGGTAATGGTTTAAACACACAGATTAATGACTTGCTGCAATTTGATCCAATTGTATGCAGCAGTCGAACACAAAACCATTTACCACATCACACATTTCATACAGATCAGACACGTGACCACTATCGTGAGAGTTATGCCACAAATGTTCAAAGGGCAACTCAAGGTGTGAGTTATCAACATTTTCAATATAACCAATCAAATGCTACTCGAGGGATCTCTGAGAGGAGCGGATTGATTGGTAATACATATCCTTTGGTTGATGTTAAAACTGAGTGGTCAAATTCTCGAGGGATCTCTGACGGAAGGACGTCCACTCAAGTATGTCAAAATGCAGTGCAATTAGATCGTGAACTGATAAATTCCCGAAAAATACCTGAAGGAATTCAGTTCCACGATAATAGAAAAGCAGTTCTGGTTGAAACACCTTATGTAGAGTCCCGAAGACGGCCTGAGGGAATCAGGGACACTAATTGCCAAATTCAGGAAAACCGATCACCTTTTCATTTACGCCAAGATATAAATTTTCAGCATGCAAGGGGATCAAGTCCACTGCATGTCCAAAATCAAAATTTAGAATTTCATTCTCATCCTGGCTATACTTTGGGTAACCAAGCACTCTGTCAAGGAGAAGCCCGACCGATCCGGGACGGTGAGTACCTTGCAGATTTTCAGCCCAAAATGAATTATCAAGGTTCGGAATTTCCTCAATTTGGTAATCAGGGAAGGTTTTTTTCACCACAAGTGCGACTTCAAGGAGTTGCACCCCAATTTAGTTTTCGAAATGTTCGCCATACCGAAAACCGAAGACATTTGCCTAAAGGTTTAAAGTTTGATGGCACTGAATCATGGAAAGCTTTTGAAACTAAATTTAAAAAATATGCATCAATTGAACAATGGTCGCCCGAAGAACAAAAATGTATTTTGTGTTTGAGTTTAAGTGGTAAGCCTAGTACGGTTTATTCATTGTGATGTGAACAAAACCCTGATATGTCGATTCAGGAACAGCTAAAACAATTAGAAGCGCGTTTCGGAGATCACAATTCACCCGAAACGACACAGCTTGAGTTTCAGAGTGCAAGACAGAAACCAGGTCAGTCTATTGAAGACTGGGCTGAATATGTCTTGTCCTTGGCAACTCACGCATTTAAAAACTGTCCACAGCATTTTGTTTCTCAACAAGCAGTGTTCAAGTTCTGCCATGGGTGCACCAATAGCAAGGCAGCCGAACATGTGATAAACAATCGACCAAAAGATATGGAAGAAGCCGTTCAAATGGTCAAAATGTCATCAATATAACCAATTGGCCATGTTCGGGGATAAAGCAAGTCATTCTGACAGAGATGACAGTAGTGGAAATATTCGGGAAGTTTCATACAAAAATAGAAATTATAGAAAAAAACAGAAATCAAAGAAACTACCGAAAGTCATCTCCTCAGAATGGCAATTCCCCAAATAAGAACAAATCAGGAACTGATATAGAGTATTTGAAATCCAAAACATTTGCTTTGGAGAGTAAAGCAGAGACTTTGGAAAGAAAATTTGAACAGATGTTTGATAAATTAAAAGCTCTGCTCGATTCAAAATCCTCCGACGGCTTGACGGAATCCGGAAAGTCTAAGATGGATAAGAAAAAGTTAAAAGGCTCTCCTACTAAAAATGTGCAATGTTTTGGGTGTCAGGGCTATGGTCATCATTACAAGTCGCAATGTCCATCAACAAGCCCAATAAATAAAGCTAAGGGACAAAAGAAAGTCACTTTCAAGGATCAGCCAAAAGAGAGGGGGACGAATCGCGAGGTCTGATCTCGCCACCACCAACCTCAGGAAATGACCTCAATAAAGAAACGCTAATTATTGAGAAAGAAATAACTGTTCGACGTGTTAAATCACCATCAGCGATTCATGTGGAATTAACTATTGGCAATCAAAAAACTGAAGCAGTTGTTGATACGGCTGCTGATGTAACTGTTTTATCGGATAAGCTGTTTAGGCGCATAATTCCAAAACCACCAGTCATAAAATCTGTTCGTTTTAACACTGCTGCCAGAGACGGATGGATGACAGGCAGTTTTGTAGGTCCTGTCTCCATTCAAATTGGAAATTTGATATTTCATGAACATGTTTACGTAGCGCCAATCGAAGACGATATTTTATTGGGAATAGATTTTTTTGAAGAAACATAAGGCAGTGATTGATATCAAAAATGATTCTTTTAAAATCGGAAATGTTGAAATTCCCACTGTGTCAAAAAACCCAAATGATTCCACACGAATTGCTAGAATAACTTTGATTTCGGACACAATTGTTCCACCTAACTCAGCTGTATTAATAAAATGTGAGTTAGATAAACAAATGACAGAATTTGTAGCTGAACCGGCTGAGTCATTGCCGTTAATCGGGTTGCGTTCAGTTCACCGTGGCGATGAGGGAACCCTGATTTGCCTGGTGAATATTAACAATCGCAACATTCGATTGAATAAAAATCATTTAATTGGTTTTGCTTATGAGGTTGATATGATCCTTGAGAATGAAAAAGAAGTCCCAATGTTTAACGAAATAGAGGCTGGCCGTGCAAGCGCAAGGGCAGTTAATGTTTCGGAACATAGAAAAAATAAAGTTCCTGATCATTTGACAGACTTGTTCCAAAGATCGACAAAACATTTAAATATGGAACAAGCTGATCAATTGGCAAACTTGTTGACGGATTTCGGAGACGTGTTTGCCAGAAATGAATTTGACATGGGTAACTTTAAACAAATTGAACATTCAATCGACACCGGAGATCATCCATCAATTCGTCAACCAATGAGGCGAACACCTTTGTGTTTTGCAGATGAGGAGGAATCCCATTTACAAAAATTGTTAGAAACTGGGGTCATTCAACCAAGTTTAAGTGAATGGGCCTCACCACCAGTTTTAGTTCGAAAACGAGACAATTCACTGAGGTGGTGCATTGATTATCGGAAAATTAATGCAATCACAAAGAATGAGGTTTATCCCTTACCCCGAATTGATCAAAGTCTTGATTGGCTTTCAGGCAATTTATGGTTTGGAAAAGCGGATTGCATGAGTGCCTATCATCAGGTTAATCTTAGAAAAGAAGATAGGTGCAAAACGGCATTCAGTACCAAACATGGTAGTTGGGAATTTGTTAAAATGCCTTTCGGTCTTTCCGGTAGTCCATATACGTGGTCAAGGGTAATCAATTTGGTTCTCCAAGGATTAACCTGGTCCACGGCTTTAAGTTATCTGGATGATGTGGTGTTCGGTGGGCGTTCATTTGACAGTCATTTGCAAAGTCTTAACCAGATACTGAGAAGATTTCGCAAATATGGTTTAAAGTTAAAACCCCAAAAATGTGAATTTTGCCAACACAAAATTGAGTTCCTTGGAAGAATCGTCAGTAAAGACGGTGTTGAATTAAATAATGGATCCAAGGAAACTATTAAAAATTGGCAAATTCCAAAAACTACAAAAGAGGTTGAAAGCTTTTGTGGTTTGGTGAATTATCACCGAACCTTTATTAAAGATTTTGCCAAAATGGCTAAACCTCTTTATGATTTAACCGGCAAAAAACCATTTAAATGGGGACAAGACCAACAAGATGCTTTCGAAGCTATTAAGACTTGTTTGGTGTCTCCACCAGTTCTCACTCTTCCAAACAATAGTGACACTTTCGTTCTCGATACAGACGCCAGTGGTGGGCGATAGGGGCTGAGCTATCCCAGATTCAGAATGGGGTGGAGAGAGTAATTGCATATGGGAGTTTTGTGTTTACCCCCCAGCAAATACGTTACTGCACAACTACGAAGGAGTTGCTTGCAGTGGTTAAGATTTACTAGGCAATTTAGGCATTATTTGCTGGGACGGCCATTTATTGTTAGAACTGACCACAATAGCCTTAGGTGGCTAATGAACTTCAAGAATCCACAAGGCCAGGTGGCTAGGTGGATGGAGGAACTTAGCCAATATAATATGGTAGTCCAGCATAGGCCAGGGAAATTGCATAGTAATGCAGATGCCCTTTCTAGAATGCCCACGGGTCAGGGGTGTCCAGAGTATTTTTCGGGTTGTAAACTTTCAAAATTACCTTGCCGCGGGTGCAATTATTGTGCTCGCTTACAGAAAAATTGGGCTAAGTTTGATGAAGAGGTTGATTATGTAGTGCCTCTAGCCCAGGGATCATATACTTTTGATGATGCAACCGAAATTACAATATCAGAAATCACCCCGGATGACGCAGTGGCAGGTAACAGAAAGGAAAATTTAACTTGTGAATTCCAATCAGAGGTTCCTGGAATTCTGCAGGGCTTCAGTGATGGTTGGACAGACACAACACCCAATATTGGTTCAGTTTGTCCAGATTCTGGTTGGGTCCATTCCTACCTAGAGATTGAATCCACATATAATGGTCCTCAAATTAGGGCAGTTACGGCTAATAATGATGTCGTTACAATTGCAGCAGTCTGTTCTTCAACAGAAATGCAAGAAGTGCAGAGAAAAGACCCTGATATTTCACCTATTGTGACATGGCTGGAAACGGGAGAGCATCCCACTGAGGGTGAACTCTTCATTTGCAGCGATGCTACAAAATATATGTGGATTAACAGGAAAAGGTTTCTCTTAAAAGAGGGGCTTTTATATAAGGTTAGGAAAAATAGTTTAGATCAAGTTTTGGAAGTTCCCAGTAAATTTTCGGCAGAAATTTTGTCGTTAGCCCATAATATTCCTGCTTCAGGGCACCAAGGGGAAGTACGTACCAGATATAGGGCAACTAAAAACTTTTATTGGTATGGAATGAGTGAAGATATCAGAACGTTTATGGAAGCCTGTCCACAATGTTCAGTTGGCAAAAAGCCAACTAAAAAGTCAAAATGGGATATGACAATATTCCATTCAGGTTATCCAATGGAGAGAGTTCATTTGGATTTCCTGGGTCCGTTACCACTTACTGAAAAAGGGAACAAATATATACTAATGATAATCGACCAATTTACAAAGTGGGTCGAATGTATCCCTTTACCAGATCAGACTGCAGAAACTGCCGCATGTGCTGCGGTTAATGAGTTCTTTTCTCGTTTTGGCTGTCCATTTCAAATTTTCACGGACCAAGGTCCTTGTTTTGAAAGTAAATTGTTTACAGCTATTTGCGAATTGTTGCAGATTCACAAGGCACGAACATCACCTTACCGACCTTCGGCTAATGGTCAAGTGGAACGCCAAAACCGCACCTTAATGAAAGCGGTTCGGTGTTTTGTAGACAAAAGTCAGAAGAATTGGGATAAATTTATTCCGCAGTTAGCCGGAGCTTTGCGGTCATCAGTGCACCGGTTAACTGGATTTACCCAAAATAAACTAATGTTGGGCAGAGAAGTAAATCACCCAACAGATTTGGTATTTAACTTCAAAAAAGACGTTCCATCAAAAGAAATTCCAGAGTATGTTCGTGATTTGAATTCTGAAATAAAAAGGGCTCATGAAGTTGCACGTAAGCATTTAAAATCCGAATGTAAGAAAATGAAACGAAATTATGATCTCACTCTGAATAAGAAAACTTATAAATTGGGTGACGTGGTTTACATGTTAGATGATGCTACGAAAAACGGTAGATGTAGAAAATTGGCTCCTTTTTGGAAAGGACCAGCCATTATTGGTGAAGTTTATACCCCATACTTACTCAAGGTTATTTTCAAAAATTCTATTTGTGTGGCAAATCATGATAGGTTAAAAAGGTGTCATGATAGGATTCTGCCACCATGGTTAGCAAAATGCCTTAAGAAATTTGAAGAAGCAGGGGAAGTTACTGTACTTAGAGCATCTACAGTTTTTTGCATCTGTCGTAAACAATATAGTGGACAGTTCATGATACAGTGTGATCACTGTCTAGAATGGTTCCACGGGAAATGCGTTAACATCACCCAAGAGGAAGGAGAGGAGATCGATGAGTACAAATGTCCTAATTGTTAATTTGTTTCATTTCAGAAAATGTCTGAAAAAAACTCTGACATAGAGCTGGATCTGGGTCTGGATGTGGATTCAGAAATGATGCTGGCACGCGACGGAGAACGGACCGGGTCAGTAAGTTCCATATCTGTAACGGAGGCCCTTGAGGAACTCCTGATAGGGTCAAATCAGAGAGAGAATTTACCAACGCTGGAACCTGTGGAAAACCTGACGACAACACAGCAGTTGGAAATTCCTGAGATGGTAAGGACCACACCTTTACCCGATCCTACTCCTGAGGAGGGAGCGCGGTGGCTTAGTAGATAGAGGTGCAGGCTGCAAACCGAGAGGTCCTCGGTTCGAATCCCACCTGCGGCAACCGCGTTGTGTCCTTGGGCAAGACACTTCATCTCCATTGCCCGCGTGGGGGCACGATGACGCTGTGTACTAAGGCGTACTGCACGTCGATGGTGCGCATGTCTCCAACCAATCTAACGCGAGTTACGATGTTGGGGAGCTGACAGCTGCTCGTCGTTGCTCGGTGGTTCTCTCCGGGTACTCCGGCTTCCTCCACCCGTAAAACTGTCACGGTCATGCTTAGCCATTGTGCATAAATATGTGACCTTAAACATCAATAAATAAATAAATAAATAAATAAATAAATACTCCTGAGGAAAAACTGATGGAGTTGGTAGGGAAAGGTAGTTCTCCTAAAAAGGAGACAAAGGAAACACATGACGAATACCGGAGTGTGCTTCCACTTACTGGGTTCAGGGTAGAGAAGGCACAGGAGGAAGACCCAACTGTGCTGGAATCCGGTGGTGTGGAAAAAATGGAGATTCAATACGAAGCCATTCCCACACCCGACCCAGTAAAACAGGGATCAATTGATAGAATAGAGAAAGATACGTCTGTCCGTGAAAGGAAACTAACAGGCATGGCAGAACGTATTGCTCTATCGGCAATTGGAGCTAAAACTCAGCAGCAGGAACTGAGTGAGCTCCATCAGAAATTAAATAGGCACGTGGAAGAAAATATTTTAATAAAACCTGCATCAAGGTTCATGGCCCTGTTATTGGGAACAAATTGGTCCCTGGCAGAAAGGTTAAACGTGCTTAAAAGTCAATATCTCCTAGCCAAAGCACAGAAAAATATAATCTGGCAAAAAGATGTATCGGCTCTTGCTCTGGAGCAGCTGTCATGTCTTTTTTGGGTCAAAGAAAATTTGGGACCATTTCCTAAAATCAGAACACCAAAGGTTAGGACAAGAACGGTGTCTGCTGCTCCCTTCACCAAGGACATTCGGTTCTTGGAGAAGCCAAGTACCATGGCTAGTGCTGCTGAGGCAGAGGCCAGGGTGGAGTCAGTGGACAGTGTTCTTGAGGAAAGAGGTGTTTTTGCACCCAAAGCGAAAGCCCACCTCGGCAAGCGGATGTCTGTGGTCAAAGGTTATCTGACGAATACCGGAGGGGAACAGACAGAGCTGATGTCTGCTCAACTGTATCAGAGCAAGATCAAGTCGAAGGACACCTCGAGGACTGGCCTAGAGGGTTCAAAATCCGGAAGCCAGAAAAAATCTCCTATAAAAATGAGGAAGGCCCAAAAGTTAGCAAAGGGCAAGGTAACCAAAGAGGCACAAAAAGGTGCGAAGCCCTTGAGGGAGGCCCAACAGGGTTCCAAACCTAAAGTGGTGAGAGTTTGTCCCCTGGAAACGTGCGCCATGGAATTCAAAACGGATATACAGAGGCACTTTTCAGGGACTCACTTCCCACCAACTTGGTGGATTGAATTTGGAATCACCACGCCAAAGCCTCTTAGGTTTAAAATGGTGCATGACATGGTTCTGCTGGCTAGAACCGTGTTAGGGCTAGAAGAGAAATCATCTGACTTGGTGATTCTAACAAAATTATTAAAACATTTAAGGGCCATAGAATCGTCTACCAAGTCAGAGCTTTCAAAAGACCTGGTCCCTAGTAGTGGTTATGAGCTAACCATGAAGGCCATTTCTGGGGATCTCGGTATCGCCCTTCCTCCTGAAGGTATCCAAATGGAACAATTAAATACAGTTTCTTGTTTGTCCCACTGGAAAGTGGTATGCCTTGTTCTGAACCAGGTCAGTCTTAGGGTTCAGAGCACCTTCATGAAGACAAAGGTGTTCACTTGGCAGGTGAAGATGCTGGTGAGTAAGGCTCGTAAGGGTGAGATTGGGGTTGGGGGCAGAAGAGTGGTTGACTGCTCAGGTTAGGGCGGCACAGCTGGATTATCCTCATGAAACTGAGGATGGACTGGTTGCTGCTGCCTGGATAATCTCGGCGGTCGCTGCTGAGGAGGTGGCGCTGACGGAAACCGGAAGCGCAATACCCCCTGCTCCTAAGGCCTGGTCGGACCTTGTCATAGAAGTTGCATCAAGGGGATCCCCAGGTGCAGCTGCAACAGTGTCGAAACCTGAAATTTCCAAGTGTAAATCACCTAAGAGGGGCGCAAAAGACAAGGGGGCCCACCATCAAAACAGAAGCGGCTGACCGATTCGGGACGCTCTTCTGTTGGGGAACCCCAAGGTCCCATAATAAAAAGAAAAATGGACCCGGTGACTTTAAAAATTACTGCAGAGAAACAGGGGGCTCCACAATTGAAGCAGAAGCGGCCGACCGATAAGGGAAGCTCTTCTGTGGTGGATTCCTCGGGTCCCTTCGAATTTGAAAGGAAAATGGACCCAGTGACGCTGAAGGTGACAGCCACTGGTAAAGTGAGAGACCCCATAGCTATAGACTCTCACTTTCATCTGAACAGAGTTCGGAAAAGTTTCCGCTTGCCAGGATTGACACTGGATCAGGTGCTGGCAAGGACTCGGGATCAGATGAACCCCCAGGTTTCTGTTCAATTAGAAGCTGCTGTCGACGTCTTGTGTGACCCCGAGGAATTCCCGAAGGATCCACAGTCGTTGAGTGGTATTGTAGCAGTAGGTTGCCACCCCTCAAAGTACAATTTGTTAACTGAGGAGGTGAAGCAGCAGCTCAAGGGATTGGTTAATTCCCCCCAAGTTGCCGCCTTTGGGGAAATTGGTTTGGACCGAACCTATGTAAAGGGTGCAGCTGAAATTGAGGAACAGGAACGAATTTTCGGGGAATTGTTGGAAATGGCGCCAAAAGATAAGCCACTGGTGCTGCATGTTCGTGGGGCTGAGGGATCTCTGATGTCCCATAATGTGTTGAACACGGCGCTTATCCAAATCTTGCAGACGACACATGCAAGTCAGGTTATCCACCTTCATTGTTTCACGGGCCTGGAGGTGGACGTTAAGGCCTGGCTACGTCATAGGCCCAATACATTTTTTGGTTTAACTGGTCTCTGCAGTTTTCCCCCGGAAATGAAGAGAGCAGTGGCTGCAATCCCCTCAAATCGTCTGTTACTGGAAACAGACGCCCTATATTTTTCCATGGGGGCCAGAAGGCGCTGGTCAACTCCTGCTCTTATAGGGGAGGTTGCCCAGGCGGTGGCTGCAATCAGAGGAGAAAGCCTTCATGAACTACTGGAGGTCACTGTGGCCAATACCAAGACAGTTTATGGTATTCCATGAATCCGTTAGTGTATGTGACAAAATCTCCAGGTTGATGTAGTCTTCAAGTAAAAGTGAAAAGATTCTGTGTTTATTTTATATTTTTTTTGTGACTGGGGTAGAGGCTTGGGTGGTTAGCCCAGAATAAGTCCTTTCCAGAATAAGTTTCAAAATTACCCTGGGGGGAAGAAATAAACTATTTCAGATTGAGGTGGGTGACTTGGGTGGTTGTCAGAAGTGTGCTGACGGATCACGGAGGTGCACGACGCTCCCCAGTATAAGTCACATGGGTGCCTCAAGGAAAGGTTTATTAGGTATTATTTCACCTAAGTATTATTTTATAGTAAATTGGGTGGCGTCATGATTTAAATTTTTCCAGTATTTGAGGTAGGGTGTTTGGGCGGTTGTCCAGACTTGAGGAGGCCCAGAATTGCCTCAAGTGAATAATTTAATTATGGATCCACTAAAGTTTAACTGCAGTTATGTCAGTTTGTCCCATATTGAGGTGGGAGGCTTGGGCAGTTGTGAGGTGCTAAGGGATACTGAGGCGCTGAAACACTACCCAGGATAAGTCTCACGGGTGCCTCAAGGGAAAGTTGCATGAGTGAGGAGGGGAGCTTGGACAAATACTCGGATCTGAGGAAGCCTGATGGGAAGAGAGATTGTCCAGTAGGAGCCTCCAGGGTGCCTCACTGCATGGTCAAAATTGGTAAGATGGTTGAGGTTGAGGACTGGTCTGTGTACAGGTAGTCACTCGCCCAAGTAGAGCCTCAAGGATGCCTCAACGGTTAGTAGAATTTTTTCCTAGATTGAGGTGAGGTTTTTGGGTAGTTGGCCAAAGGTGCGTCAAGGCAAAGCCAGGCGCGCTTCACTCACCCAGTTAAAAGCCTCCAAGTCGCCTCAAGGATAATGTCATTCTGCTTTTAAACCAGATATATATTTAGTATACTTAGGTGCAAACCCTCATATTTGGTAAACACACTTGGTACATCTCTTTTGAAAACCTCTGACTTGGTATATCTTATGAAATATGCATACTTGGTATACGCCATGGGTTAACTTGAAAACTACTGTGTGGAGAAAAAGATGTGTCTTGATCTGACGGATCTCGGAGGTGACGGACACAGTCTGGAAAGACACTTTAAGCACGGATTTCAATGGAGATACCATAGAGGGAAGGCGAAGCAGCCACCTAAGAAATTTAAAAGGGGATTTCCAGTTATAATACCGGGTCAAGTTTCTCTTGAGGAAGACTGATAGGGAAACAAGAAAAAATGGGACCTAGAAAGGGCTTTTGGAAATGAGCTGTTCGCGTGACAGCTCAGCCCTTTAAAATAATTTGGGCTGTTCGAATGTTCGACAGTCCATTAACTGATTCTTAAAAGAAAAAATGAATTTTTAAAAAAAAAGATTTAAAGTAAATTAGTAATTTTTTAGGATTTGGAACTGAATGCTTAAATACAGAAAATGGCCGTGTAAATTAATTAGCTGAAGAATGAAATTAAATTAAAGATCGGCCATATTAATATATTTTCTATAAAGTTCCAAAATCCAGTAAATCACTCTTTCCCTGTATTTTTATAAGTAAAATGTAAGAGTAATTTAATTAAAACGGGGAAGAGTGTTGTGAAACAGGGTAAGTGAAAACGTCCGCGTTGCAGCGCTCCAGATTGGAATGGGTATTCCGGAGCAGGCCGAAGTGGTAACGAAGTTTACCGGAGGAAAACGGAGTCAACTTCGGCGAGAAGCTGCAACAGCCCTTGGCACTTTGCTGACGAATCCCGGAGGCGAAGGACTTTTTTACCCTGCGAAAGGTAACTTTTGACAGAAGTAAAAGAACTCAGAAACCATTACAAGTCATCACTAACTACAGTGGTGAGTATTAATTACCTCGTCATTATAAAGTCATTGTAGCTTTTTATATTCTAAACCAATGTTACTTTATCTAGGCATTACACCACCCTCTATAGAGAGACTGTCATAACACACGAATCTGGAATTTGTCCTATACAGGCCATATAAGACCCTCTAGCCCTAGAGAGTCTTATATGGCCTATAATATAAGCTCCAGACACGTGTGGTATGACACAATTACGTAGGTAATAAACATGACGGAAAAGGGAAACATAGTTTGTGTAAAATCATGAGTTGTGTTTGTAGCCTGTGTAAAATCATGAGTTGTGTTTGTAGCCTCTTATTTCGGGGTGTTTGCACCGCAGAGTTTTGTGTATTTTTGTATGAGTCAAAATACGAATAAAAATCGTCGATGTGGGCCATTGCGGGGGTTAGAAGTCGACACGGCGGTCCCGTGAACCAAAACCCTTTTTATTTTTGGCCTAATGGGCAACCTGACTGAATAGTTGTCTGTTGCCATATCTCGCATAATCTAACTATTTAACGTAAACTAACTTTTCGGGATCCATTCTGAAGTTGTCAACCCCAGCAACAGCAGTCATCATATCAGGAATCACGTCAGGCTTGGGTGTCCCGGTCCCCGTGGGTTCCATGTCGCGAAATATCGAGAAATAATTCTCCACCTCCTGAGACCCCGTCGCTCGTGCGTTATATCCATCTGGCGGGAATGCGTACATCTGAATCTTTCTCTCTGTGTGGCAGGTTAGAGCCTCGAATGTTACTATTGGTATACCACGAACATATCTAGTGGGAGGTGGGAATTCACCTTCTTTGTAGCCGTCAAGAAGCCACTTGCGCAGTGCAAAACGACGCCTGCATCTTTCGGTTGAACAAATGCCAGGTTCGTCTTCCGCATCGAACCACTCACCGACGAGTTTGCAAAATTCTGCCTCTGCGTGAAAGTTGTTCAGAACCATGGAATCGATCACATCCCTTGCGAATACCTTGCGAGCCAATGCCACGTCCTGTTTGTCGACACAATCAGCAACAACGGATATATTCAGGGCAGTGTCTTGCGAGAGGGCCGCTGCCTCCCAAGCTTTTTTGTTCAAACCAGCGATTCCCGTTGTGCAAATCTTTGTTCTGAGGCAAGTGAGAATATGGCATGCATCAGTGAAATGAAATCGGATATTTCCATTTGCAGAGGTGCACGGACGAGAGAACCAATGAATGTTTTTTCCAACACCTGCAATGTCTATGCCACTGGGAACAGGTGGATGCGATCTCCAGTTGCTGCATATGGCGTCCCATGAGTTTTTTGCAACCACTTTCGCCAGAAGCATTTTACTGGGTTTCCCGATTACTTGAATGCATATCATGCACAATTTCATTGGATGTTTTTTCTTGTTAACTTTCGGTAATGTTATTGTTGGTTTGACACATTTGTCGATTAGCAGTTCGGCGAAAAAATCAATCAGTTTGTACTTTGGCCACTTCGGGTTGCATAGAATGTTCGATTTCTTCAACATCGGTTGGATAGCTACCAGACATGTGGACAATTCAGGTTTTGAGAAATGTTTCTTCATATTGTCTTTTGATGAAAATAATTGGGTAAAGCCACTAATATCTTGAGACCACTTCGTCTTAGTACCAAATTTGGCACGAAGAACGAGAAGCATATGTTCATAAGCTGCGCGATCCAACTTCACGGCTGCGGGTTCGGAACATGCCTCAGTCACAGGCATTGAACTAGAAGTCGTTTCTATTCCAAGAGAACCTGGTCCATCAAGTGTCAAATCGGACCCGATTGGCTGTGCAGGTTGTGCGTAAATCGTTCTTTCCTGGTCACCATTAGTGTTTTGGTGCATATTGTGATTATCTTCGCCAAAACTACTTAGGAAACATTCTTCATTGTTCAATGTCAGAAAAGGCGAAGCTGAATCGTTTCCAACACTATCAACTTGCTGGCCATCATAGACATCGCTTTTCCTCTCTTCAAGTATGGGAGGTTTTTTTTGAAACGTTGCGTCTTCAGACTCGCGATGTCGAAACTGTCTTCCTTCTCCCAGCTCCGTGTAATCCATCAGTTCATGGGGTTGCTCGTCTGCATCATCATGGAAAACAGAGCTGTCATCTAAAACAACAGTCGAGGAAATTTCTCCGACAACATCGAAACATGGATCGGCACAGACTCTCATGACATCTTCTTGATCTTGTCCCAGATTGATTCCATCGATGGTACTCTCTTTTTCATCGTCATTTTCGCAGGACGGACTCACTGTCTTTTTCTCTTCTAACAACACACTCCCGAAAAATGGTTTGTCTTTCTTGTGACCATGAATGATCATCTGTCCGGGTTTTCGTTCCAAATGCATGTGCTCGGTGTCTTTAACTTTGTATCTATTTTTTATTCCAGAGAATAGAGAAGATTTCGTTCGAACATTTACCGATGTTAAGTGGTCACGTGCGAGTTGGATGAGCGTTAAGGGATTGTCACTCGAGTCTCGAACGCCATATTGGTGCCATTGTCCGTCACTCGCGGTCACACCAATTTGAACACCGTTATCTTCACAATGTTTGATAACTTCGTTTGTCATAGCTCGAAAAATATTTTTACGCATGCTTGGACCTTTGAGTGCATAAGCGATTGGATGTGCGTTTGGAATCTCGCTGTGGTACATACGGTCTAAGTCATTCAACATGAAAACTAAAATCTCCGTCGCCACGGTTCGCAGAGCATGGTATGTTTCGTCAAGCCACTTGCTAAGTTCAATAAGATTGGTGGACAGCTTTCAGATCTATGTTTACACGAGAGTATTTTCTAGGTAAAGGCTCGAAATATGCTTGTTGTTTCTTGATGTCAGACTGGCCAGAGCGCAACGTGTTAGCAGTCAAGGATGTGAATTCTCCCAACAGTTCAACATTATTTTCTCTGAACTTGGACACTTTTTCTTTCAGTTTCTTAGCCGTATCCGACAAACATGTTGGGCGACAACCTTTATCTCAACCCATACACTCGGTTTAGTTCCTGCCAACATGACTTCCAGAGTTCTTTGTCAAACGTCACGTGAAAAACAGTGGTTGATTTTTCGGACCAGCAAGTGAAGAGAAGTTCTGAGCAGGCGTATGCACTCATTTCGCATAATAATTGGAGCATGTAGTACACGGGAATGGTGTAATAGGCGTGTGGAGAGTGTGAGTCTGGTGCTTTACACTTGTTCTCGAACATTAACAGCGGCACACTGTCTTGTGTTTTCCTAAAACTCCCATCGGGGCTCACAACAAGAAACGACCGATGCTCTTCACTGGGTACACATATACAACCTTCCTCGAAATAGCTTAGGTTTGGGAAGAACAGGGGCAACACCTTCCCAACAACAGTAGCAACCGCGTCGATGTCATGTGCAACACCATAAGCCATTCTCCTCTTTGTTTCTTCACTAAAATCACTCGCATTCCCACCTTGCATGACCATATCGAAATGCGCACGCTGCTCCTTGAGTAAACCCAACCCCATAGCTTTGTGGCAGGTACTTCCGGTAACTCTCGCAGTCTTCCGTATCTCTTTCCATTCGTCTGTGCGTTGGGGAATGAATCGCGTTATATTAGAAGTATTGTCGTAAACTGTGTTTAGCTGAAAGCAGTTTTCTTGTTCTTGCAACATAACGACACCAGTCTTAGTGAATAGGTGCTGCTTACTGTTGAGCGTAGCTCCATACAACGCAAGTTGGTCGGAAAGCACCAAGCTATCTTGTAATTGTTTCCTAACATCGTATTTACTCATACGAATGGCACACAACACGGGATAGAATCGCGAATTTAACCAATTTGGGCCACTCATTGCCATGAATTTAGATTCCGAACGTTCCAGTGACTCGAGTCTCTGTCTCAGTGGCATGTTGTTCACAACGAGCAATTTGACCATGTTTTTGAGTTCATTTGTGATCTCAGTGGCAAATTGTTCCAGTAAATCCTGCAATTCAGAGTAGTGATTGGCAAGCGAGTCTGTCCTTATTTGAAGCTTCAGTATTCGTTCTTTCTCTCCTAAATGATTATTCTTTCTAGTTTGTAAAGATGGAGAGCTCTCGAACCCCCAACAGTCGATATCACCCAGTTTTTTACCCTTTCCTCGACAGATCTTTTTACCGTCTACTGCAAGTTTGATTACTTTTCCTTTATAGTGCTCAGCAAGATTTTGTATAGATGACGTCCGGATACCAGGTCAATATTCGTCCGGCTTCGCATCCTTGGTATAGAGATTATTTCTACTTGGCACCGCAAAGTTGATTGTTGAGGTCTGAGGATCGAGATATCCCCTTTCAGAAATCCCACTCACTATATCTCCGATATTGCGTCCACCTGACATGAATCGCACGAATTTTCCGTGCAGTAATCTTAAGCCTATCTGCCAGAATTTGAGCGTCTCCGGTCGATAGCGCATTTGCTATGTGGTGTCACAAGTGAACCAATTCACAACGTCAGAAAACAACAAAAAACACATATTATCGAGTGGCATATTCCGTGATGCCAAGAGTCGCATTAATTTGATGAAGGTTTCCAGGTGACCACACTCAAGGAGATAGTCAGCAATTTCTGGCATCAAGATGGCGACTTCACACATGAATGCCCCCTTACTACCGTTTGCTGTGTTGTCGGTTCGAGAGTCTGCACAGTCCTCCGTGATAGTTGGTGGATCCGCGTTTTCGAATGTGATTGACCTTCTACTTTCAGTAACTTTGACTGGAGTGTTCAGTTTCTTTTTTTTTAATATTACTAATGATATAAGGCTTATCGTCACTGAAATCTATGCGTTTGCCTTCTCTGGCAAGTTCACTTGGTACTATGCCCTGGTGAGACTTTGTAATATACTTCCAAACCCCAGTCTGTGAATCCAAAAACAACTCCCTGTATCTGATGACACAATCTGGATGTTCGTCGAACAGGTGTTGATACAATTCCTTCAGATTGTCGCATTTCATCTGGCAATGGTAGCACTTCCATTTCAGTTGGGGCTGGAAAGAAATAAAAAAAATCCGGTTAAAGGATATGCATTATTGATACTAATTAATTATATTATTAATTAATCTCTCTCCTTCTCTCTCCCTCTCTCTCACCCTCCCTCTCTCTCTGCATTTGTTTGCCTGTCTGCCTGTCTGTCTGTCTGTCTGTCACACACACACACACACCCTCACACACCACACATCCTCGCACACATTACACAGGTGTGGTATTGGAACGTGATGTATGCGTATTATCTCTTTCTGAAAAATTCATTTCTTGGTGTACGTGACACATATAGCACCCCTTTTCCAACATTTAAGAAAATATGGCCGACTCGACCTGTCTAATATTTCAGGAAGGTCTCGTCGAGGTTTCATCATTGGCCTCATCTGCAAATGATTGGAGCTAAATGTTGAAGTTAAGTGCTTTACTGGTTTACATTTGTATGTAAGTAAATTTTGCTGATCCCATGGCAGAATAAATCAGGTGTACAATCCGAACGTTGAGTATTTATTATCCCAAATCGAGTACGTACCACAAATGCTCCCACCCCAGGTCACAAATGCATAAATTTACTATTAAAATCGAAAAAACTGAACAAAACAAATTTCCGCACATGTTATCCATGAGGGTTGAAATTTTGAGTCTAATGTTATCCCTTCATGTGCACATGTTATCTTTTTTTGTGGACATGTTACCAATTGTGAGTCGTACACGCGAACATAAATTACAGTTCTTTGACATTTCAAACGAAATACAACAGTTTCAGTTGACGCATGTAGTAGTATATATACAGCAGGTCCTAGAACAATGTACCCCATAGTAATCTCCATAGTGACGTCACAGGAAGGTGTTCAAAAAAGGTGTTCAACCACTGACCCAATTACCCACCCAAGGGTTCATCTCTATATATTTTCAACATAATTATCAAGAAACAAAAGAACAAAAATGATTTTAGTAAAAACAAAATTATCAAAAATAATCAAAAGTGATTCACAATTATTTTTAGAGACACACTGTATACATTTATCATAAAAGTGATATATAGGTACAGGGTTATATCTGCCCAATACTTCCAGGTCCGTGAATGGACAGTGGTCAAGCAAAGTAAATAACACTGAAGATGTAAAGAGTTTTGTTGTCACAAGAGATAACTATCACATATGTGAGAAAGTTCCTCTTCCCCCTCCTTGGTTTTTATAAATTGGACAGAAACTGCAAACAAATTATTGCTTGACCACTTCCAGTATAAACAGCTTGACCAAGATTTTTCAACATGTCTGCAGGCACATCATCTACAGTAACATGCACAACATTTATATTTGGGAATGGGAAAAAGGTGAAAGTAAATTATTTCAACAATGTATGTTACGTCCACATACATGATACCAGAAAGGCAAAATACCTTTCCTTCACCTTCCAAGAAGTTGAAGATTTAATCAAATTAATGCCAAGGATAATCACCAGCATGGAAGAACAGCGTCAGGACATAGAGAATGAGGTAAGTACACTTTTAACTATACATGTATATACTCTTAAACAAGTAAAGCAATCCTTACCCAACAAATCTCTTCCACAAACCCATATCGTGTGATTCCTCATTGAAATGAGCTTATTGAGCTCATTCCAATCTTGGATCACCCGATATGGTTTTTGGACCATTCAGCATTGAGCCTGTTGCCATGAGGGGTCATAAGCTATGTTTTTTGAGACAAAAATTGAAATTTTCATAATTTAAAAATATATTTTACACAAGTATCCTCATTGGAATGAGCTTATTGACCTCATTCCAATCTTGGATCACCTGATATGGTTTTGGTCCATTCAGCGTTGAGCTTGTTCCAATGAGGGGTCATAAACTTTGTTTTTGAGATAAAAATTGAAAAGTTTCATTATTGAAGAATATATGTTTCACAAGTGTCATCTGCTACCCATGTTGGGTAAAGGGTTAACCACGTACCACTAAAACCTCTGTTGAGTGGAGATTCCACCCAGATAAAAAACAGGTGTCTGTAAAAAATAAAAAAAAAAATAAAAACACAAGAAGGATAAGATAAGTTGGGTATTGCATCCAGACAGTTTTTTGTCTGGATGGAATACCCAACTCTATGGAGGTTTTAGTGGTATGTGGTTAACCCTTTACCCAACATGTATAGCAGACGACATTTGTAAAATATTTGCTTCAATTATGAAACATTTTAATTTCTTGTCTCAAAAACATAGCTTTTGACCCTCTCATTGGAACGAACTCAATGAGCTCATTCTAATGAGATTATGAGAGGGTCATAAGCTATGTTTTTAAGACAAAAATTGAAACATGATAAAATTTTAAGAGATTTTTGTTTATAAATAAAGCTGAACATTTCTTACCACTACATAGGTAACGGGTTAAGAACATGAACCTATTCACCCTGTGTACTAAGTCTGTACACACACTTGTAAAATATAATCTGAATTAGGAAATGTTTCATTTTTTTTGTCTCAAAAACATAGCTTATGACCCCTCACTGGAACAAGCTCAATGAGCTGTTCCAAGGAGGGGGTCATAAGCTATGTTTTTGTGACAAAAATTGAAAACATAATAAAATTTTAAAAGTGATTATTGATTACAGCGCTGGCCATTTTTTACCACTATGTTGGGTAAAGGGTTAAGAACATTTCAATTTTTGTCCCCGAAAATAGCTTTTGACCCCCTCATTCGAAGCTATGTTTTTGAGACAAAATTGGAAACATATTAAAATTTGAAAGAGATTTTGTTACAGTGCCTGCCATTTTTATTGTGTTGGGTAAAGGGTTAAGAACATGAACCTATTCACCCCGTGTACTGTAAACCACATGTACAAGATTGAGTTGTTTTAGAAACGATACAAAATATATTCTGAATTAATAAAAAAATCTATTTTGTCTCAAAAGCATAGCTTATGACCCCTCATTGCAATGAGTTCGTTGCGCTCAGCCCAATGAGGGACCATAAGCTATGTTTTTAAAACAAAAATGAAAACATGATCAAATTGTAGGATTTTTTAGCAGAAGACACTTGTACATTGTACATGTAAAATATATTCTTGAATTAACAGTGAATTACCAAAAACATACATGCAACTTATGACCCCTCATTGGAACGATTACAGAGCTATGCATTTAAATTTTTCATCACTACGATGGTAAAGGGTTAAGAACATGAACCTATTCACCATGTGTACTGTACACTACATGCTGGAGTTTTTTAGCACACACACTTGTGAAATATATTCTGAATTATGAAATATTTAAAATTTTTTGTCTCAAAAACATAGCTTATGACCCCTCACTAGAACGAGCTCGTTCCAATGAGGGGGGTCACAAGCTATGTTTTTGTGACAAAAATTGGAAACATAATAAAATTTGAAAAAAGATCCTGTTTACAGCGCTGGCCATTTTTTCCATTATATTGGGTAAAGGGTTAAGAACATTTCAATTTTTGTCCCTGACAAATAGCTTTTGACCCCCTTATTCGAATAAGCTCAACGAGCTTGTTCCAATGAGAGGGTCATAAGCCAAATTTTTGACACAAAATTGAAAACATAATAAAATTTGAAAGATAATTTGTTACAGTGCCGGCCATTTTTATTACTGTGTTGGGTAAAGGGTTAAGAACATGGTTACATGAACCTATTCACCCTGTGTACTGTAAACCACATGTTCAAGATGAAGTTTTTTTTAGAAACGACACAAAATATATTCTGAATTGATAAAACATGCAATTTGTGTCTCAAAACCATAGCTTATAACCAATCATTGGAATGAGCTCGTTGAGCTCAATCCAATGAGGGGTCATAAGCTATGCTTCTAAAACAAAAATTAAAACATGATAAAATTTTAATGAGGTTGTTACGACCCGTAATGTAATAAATGCCCATAATGTAATACCTACCCATAATGTAATACAAAAACGACCCATAATGTAATACGAACCCATAGTGTAATAAAAAACGACCCATAATGTAATAAATGTAATAACATGTAATAAATGTTAGGTACCCATAATGTAATAACAATTTTAAAAAATTAGATACAAATTACACTTTTCCAGGCCCGTAATGTAATAAAATTCTAAGCTTGATTTTTGTTTTTTCTCTTTACTCTAGCAGTGCGTTCGGCTACTTATGACACATCCTGCGCCTTCATCAGTGCTGCCAATGGCCCCTATGCCGTACACAGCCAACATGTGTGGGTGTGTTGGGATTGCGATAGAGAGTATTCCGGGACCTGGGGCGGGTATACTCTGCTATGAGTGACAGGCATTATCCCTCTTCCATTTGTACCACCCACGCAAACGACTTCCTCGATAGCCTCTACTGCCCTGCCACAATCATATAGGTCTACCTTACAAGACATTCAATAATTTTGATTCCAGGATGGTCATTTATAACTGCAATCATCATATTCGACCGGCTGTTCACTTGCATAAAAGCAATGCGGGTAGCAGGTTCCTATACTGTTAATAAGTGCAAGCAATTCTGGCCAAAGTTGCTGAGGCAGAGGGTGTAGTGGGGTGCTGTGGGGTTTGGGTGCACAATAACCGGATAGTGGGGGGGGGGGGGGGGGGGGGCGTATAGTGTGGGATACAAGGACAAGATAGAACAGAAGCAAGACGTCGAGTCAACCGGCGCAGAGGAATATCGGGAGGCGATATGGTGAGTGTACTGGTATTGGAATGGGGGATATCCTATAGCTCGATGGGATCTGGATTAGGCTACTTTGCTCCAAATTAAGCGTACAATCTATCCTCTGTCTCTCCAATTTTCACTACCTAAACAAATTAGTAATTTCCCTGTACTGTACTACTATAAGTTCATGTCGCACCCTCCGCACCTTGAAACCAATGAGCCCGAGCCCAGGACCACACTTAATAACGACCACATCATATTCCCGGTCCTGTATCACATGTGTCAAGTAATATTATCAAATGCTTTCCAGTCAAATAGTTTGCACTTCGCACATGCAAGAAAGACCTTACATTTTCAATAAAAATTGTATCAGTTTCAATAGTGACAGCCCTGAGTGAAATGGTTTCAACTCCTCTCAGTGTTATTTTTCTAAAACCTCAACACACCACAGATTGAACACCCTCAATTGATATGAACCGAAGCAAGTTAAACGCCTTGTAGACTGCTATCATCCACGCAGGCCACCTTTGCAAGAAGATTGGTTAAGAGTATGTCATGTTCACCTGTGGCTGTGACCAGCAACTGAGTCGCGTTAATGTGCACATCACTTGGTTGTACAAAGCAGCCTCTTTGTATTGAGCTCAGGGGATTGCATTCTCAAATAAATTTCACCAGTGGTGTGGCATCACTCATAGTATGCACAGGACGAATGCAGATCTATAATAGAGAGTAGTTTTGGTGGTTCTTGAGATTATGTTGATTGGAAAAGCATTCCACAGCATTTTCTGAGCTGTGGGGACTACCACTTAAACCACCTACATTTCCTGACAGTTCCTGGCGGTTGGCAGGAACTTCCTGCCAGCCGCATACTCTATCACATCGACTATTCGCGTGTTAATCCCCGCTATTGTGCCATCTTCTCCTAGGCTACACTCAAACAACATACGTAGCTAAACACCAGGTGTAACATGGGCATATCCGTTTGACCGTGAGGTGTGACCTTGACCATCAATCCGGTGACCTTGAACCTGTGTATGGGCCGATTTTTATGAAACTTGGTGTGTGGTTCGGGCGCCCAACAATTTTGCCACACCCGATGCCCGTCATGTGTGACCTTGATTGATATTCACACCGTTGACCTTGAACCTATATTTCGGCTCATGTTGGGCCGATTTGCGTGAAACTTGGTATGTGGGGGTAGTTCGGGGCTTTCTCTCTCTCTCTCTCTCTCTCTCTATATATATATATATATATATATATTGAGCGTCCTGAACTGCTCCCACATACCAAGTTTCACGAAAATCGGCCCAGTATGAACCGAGATACAGGTTCAAGGTCAACGGTTTGAATATCAAGGTCACACATGACGGGCATCGGGTGTGGCGAAATTGTTGGGCGCCCGAACCACACACCAAGTTTCAGGACAATCGCCCAGCAGGAGCCGATACACGGGTTCAAGGTTTCCGGTTTGATGGTCAAGGTCACACACCCGGTCAAACGGATACGCCCATGTTACTCCTCGTGTCTAGCTATGTTTGTTGTTTGAGTGTAACTTAGGAGAAGATGGCACAATAGCGGAGATGAACACGCGAATAGTCGATGTGATAGAGTAGGCGGTTGGCAGGAAGTCCCTGCCAACCGCCAGGAACTGCCATGACTGTAGGTAGTTTAAGTGGAAGGCCGTGTGGTGGACTAATAATATTACTTGACACATGTTATCACAGGATCGGGAATATGATGTGGTCGTTATTAAGTGTCATCCTGGGATCGGGCTCATTGGTTTCCAGGTGCGGTGGGTGTGACATAAACTTATAGTAGTACAGTACAGGGAAATGACTAATTTGTTCAGGTAGTGAAAACTGGAGAGACAGAGGATAGATCGTACACTTAATTTGGAGGAAAGTAGCCTAATTCAAATCCCATCGAGCTATAGGATATCCCCTATCCCAATACCAGTGCACCTACCATATCGCCTCCCGATATTCCTCTGCGCCGCTTGACTCAACGTCTTGCTTCTGTTCCATCTTTTCCTTGTATCCCACACTACCCCCCCACCCCCGCCACTATCCAGTCTTGGTGCACCCAAATCCCACGGCGCCCACTCCACCCTTTGCCCCAGCAACTTTGGCCAGAGTTACTTGCATTTATTAACAGTAGGAACCTGCTACCCACATTGCTTTTGTGCAAGTGAACAGCCGGTCGAATATGATGATTGCAGTTATAAATGACCATCCTGGAATCAAAATTACTGAATGTCTGGTAAGGTAGACCTATATGGTTGTGGCAGGGCAGTAGAGGCTATTGAGGAAGACGTTTGCGCGGGTGGTACAAATAGAAGAGGGATAATGCCTGCCACTCAGAGCAGAGTATACCCGCCCCAGGTCCCGGAATACTCTCCATCATAATCCCAACACACCCTCACATGTTGGCTGTGTACGGCATAGGGGCCATTGGCAGCACTGATGAAGGCGTAGGATGTGTCATAAGTAGCCGAACGCACTGCTGGAGTAAAGAGAAAAAAAAATCAAACTTAGAATTTTATTACATTACGGGCCTGGAAAAGTGTAATTTGTATCTAATTTTTTAAAAATTTTATTACATTATGGGTACCTAACATTTATTACACGTTATTACATTTATTACATTATGGGTCGTTTTTTATTACATTATGGGTTCGTATTACATTATGGGTCGTTTTTGTATTACATTATGGGTAGGTATTACATTATGGGCATTTATTACATTACGGGTCGTAACAGAGATTTTGTTTACAGCTCTATCCATTTTTACCACTATGTTGGATAAAGGGTTAAGAACATGAACCTATTCACCCTGTGTTCTGTACACTAAAAGCTGATTTTTTTTAGCAGAAGACACTTGTAAAATATATTCTTGAATCTATCTGAATTACGAAACAACATAAATTATATTCCGAATTAATAAAATATCCAATTTTTGTCTCAAAAGCATAGCTTATGACCCCTTATTGGAATGAGCTCGATGAGGTCAATCCAATGAGGTATCATAAGCTATGTTTTTAAAACGAAAGTTTTTTTTTACAGCGCTGCCCAGTTTTGACCACTGAAATTTTGTTTACAACGCTCCCCATTTTTTAACACTATGTTAGGTAAAGGGTTAAGAACATGAACCTATTCACCCCGTGTTCTGTACACTAAAAGCTGGATTTTAGCAGAAGACACTTGTAAAATATATTCTTGAATCTATCAATGAATTACAAAATATTTTTAAATGTTTCTCCCATATATTTGGGTTAACAATCACTACATCTGTCCTACATGTACTTAGTGTGTATACTGTAACCTATCTGGTGCCATTTTCCCTCTTTTTGACCTTCGCAACTGGGGTGAAGGAATTTGGTCACAATGTTGCAGCAACTGGGGTGAAAGAATTTGGTCACAATGTTGCAAAGAAAAATATATCTCAATGTAACTAACAGCAAGTCTGAAAACACGTTTTAACCCATACAAGAGAATGTGTTGAGCTTGGCGTGGAATGGGTAATCTCATTATGAAACTGTGTAGGTGAACTGAAATAATGGCTCCAAATAAATAAAGCAGACCTAAAACAAACAAAAAACAAAAAAATTAATCCTTTACGCAATAAAAAGGAGACTGCCAGTACAAATAACCAATTTTAGAATCCATACATTTTGAAAGATTTTACATGAAATTGGAATACTACCTACAATTTACAACCCCACCCCCACAAAAATTTGTTTAGTTCCCCTGAACATCCATATAAAACTAGACATGCATGTCACAGTCAGATCTGTTCAGTTTTATAATGTAAATAAAAGTTGCAAGCTTTTAACAAAGTGATTCCTGGTGGCAGATACATGTACACATAGAGCTACATGTATCTGTACAGTTAAAACCAGAAGTCTTGTCATGAAGTGCTTGAAAACAGCAGGTCTCTCTGCAGGTATAACTGTGATATGACCACCATACATGTACATGTATACAATACCCTATGCACAAGGAATGTTTCAGCCTATGGACATCTTGATATAATCCAGAGGTCCATTGGCTGAAACATTACTTGTGCTTGCTACACTGACACAGTACACATGTATGCTGGATGCCATTCCACAGGGAATTTCACACAATTCCTACACAAAAATATGTAAAGTGAAACGTTTTGGATTTGCCGAGGTTTTAGGAATGACCTTGTTTGCAATGTCAAATAATTCTGTGGTGAAATGTTCTATTTGGTCAGCACTTTTGCCAAATTTCTCCCGTGTTAGGCGTTCAGAACAGGGCGACGAGAAAGTCTCCCAGTCAGCCTTTTTAAAGCTCCACTGAGGCACCCTCCCATCGTCTGCCGGAACCACACTCTCCAACACAATCGGAAAGTGGTCACTCCCACATAAGTCACCTTCTAGCTTCCATGAAAAATCAAGGAAGACAGAAGGGCATGCAATTGAAAGATCAATTGAAGTATAAGAACCAGATGCGGGGTGCAGATAAGTGTCTGACCCATCATTGAACAAGCACAAGTCAAACTTTGTAATGAACTCTTCCACAGTTTTCCCTTTTACATCTTCTTGACTGCAGGAATTACCCCAAAGAGGGTTATGATCATTAAAATCACCCAACAAAATGTATGGGATTGGGAGCTGCTGGACCAGAAGCTCAAGATCATTCAGATGTAGTGCTTTATTTGGTGACACGTAAATCGAACAAAGTGTGACTGTTTTGTCTGAAGTTAGACGTACCGCCACAGCCTGTAAATTTGTATTCTCTCTAAAGAAAACAGATGTTTCACGAATGTGAAGGTCAGTATCATCTGCCCAGGCATTATACGAAGTATAATGCTTAAAAGCCGAATGATCTTGAGCCTCGGGTTTCTTTAAAAGAGTTTCCTGCAGGCAAAAAGCAGCAGGTTTATACTTTTGACTGAGAAGACCAAGTTCATTAAATTTATTTATTTATTGGTGCTTAACGCCACATCAGCAGCTAGGGCTATATCGTGGCGAGAAAACAGAGGTATATAAAAAGTCATTATCAAGAATGAAGTAAAAATTGAATGAAATGAAAATAACCAAAAAAATCATTTCAGAGACAAAAATGATTAGAAAAGCAAAGAGTAATGAGATGAGAAAAAACATTATAAATCAACCTATAGAACTGAGACTTGATGATTCGAGATTAAAAGAATAAAAACAATTTTAAAATTTTGTAAAAAGGTTGATTACTTTTAGAAATGACACAATTTTGTGTGGGCTCGTATTATAAAATAGATCTCTAAGGGATCCAGCTGTGAAGTACTGCCCTCTAACAAGATTAAAATCAGTGCAATGTAAAAGAATGTGTTCCACTGACAACACCTGCTGACATGGAACACACTCTGGTCGCAAATTACCCTCTAACAGAAAGGAATGTGTTAGTCTTGTATGACCAATATGACATCGTGTCAGAATAACATGATCTTTCCTACAAAGGTTACTAGATGGGTAGTGATCAAAAACAGTTGGTCGGAAGCGATGAAGCTTGTTATTAGTTGTCCCATTCCATTCCGCCTGCCACATAGATTTGATGTAGCTACTAATATGTGGTTTGAAATCACTGAAAGGGATGTTAAAATCAGTAAGAGGCTTTGTTAAAGCCTGTTTTGCTACACTGTCTGCCCTGGTGTTACCAGCGATACCTACATGTCCGGGTAACCAGCAAAACACGATATCACATTGCTCAGACATGAGAGTTGTTAACTTCTCACGAAGTTCCAAAACTAGAGGGTTCTTCAACTTAGGGTTGAGTAAAGCAAGTAAAGAGGAAAGAGAGTCGGAAAAAATAATCGACTTCTTTTCCTGAAAATTCTCGATATGTTCAAGAGCGAGTTGTAAAGCTTTAACTTCAGCTGTGAAAATAGAACCCTGATTCGGTATTCTGATTGAGGTGACATGACCACCAGTAACAGCAGCTGATGATACTTTATCACCATCCTTAGATCCATCCGTATAGATCCTTGTATATGTACTATACTTGGACTTTATTTCGGCATATTTTTGTTTGAACTGTAAGGATTGGTATCAGATTTTTTGGTAGAAGCAAGGTCCAAAATGACTGTAGGTTTTTTAAGATGCCAAGGAGGAATATGTGTTTTACGATTTTCCTTTATTGTGTGTGGTTCAATTTTGGTGGACTCCATGTGGGGTTTAATTCTAATTCCCAATGGAGGAAAATGTTTCTGGTGGCGGTTAAAGAAATCAACATTTTGAGGGTCTGTAACACAATTATAAGCAGGATTTGAAGGATTGGCCAAAAGTTTAGACACATATTGAAGAGACAATTTAATTCTACGCTTCTCAAGAGAAGGTTCCCCTGCTTCAACAAGCATCGAGTCTATTGGGGATGTTCGAAAAGCCCCTAGACTAATTCTAATACCACTATTATGAATTGCATCAAGTGATTTCAGATATGATTTCCTTGCAGAACCGTAAACTACACAACCGTAATCTAATTTTGACCGAACAAGTGATCTATACAGATGGAGCAAAGTTTTTTGGTCAGCACCCCAATCGGCGCTACCAACAACTTTCAGCAGGTTCAGAGCTTTCTTACAATTTAACTTTTAGTTGTTTTATGTGGGAAGTGAAATTCAGTTTGTTGTCAAACAACAAACCTAAGAATTTCACTTCCTTAACAACTTTAATAGGACTCCCATCGATTTTTAACTCCGGATCGAGGTGATGTTTCCGAAGTTTACAAAAATGAACACAGTTCGTTTTTGACTTTGAAAATTTAAAACCATGTTCTGTGGCCCATTTTTGAATCCTATTCAAACACAGCTGAAGTTTGCGCTCGATAGCATTCATATTTTTACTGCTATAACAGATTAAAAAATCATCGACATACAATGAAGAGTCTACCATATTTTCAATTGCATCGATGATACTGTTAATTTTTACCGAAAACAGGGTAACGGATAAAATACTACCCTGAGGAACCCCCAATTCCTGCCCGTGAGGATCAGATAACGTTGACCCAACACGAACCTGAAACTGGCGGTCCCTCAAAAAGTTTTCAATAAAAAGAGGCATACGCCCTCTCAACCCCATGTTAAAAAGATCTTTTAAAATCCCATACGTCCACGTTGTATCATATGCCTTCTCTAGATCAAAGAAGATGGCGACCACATGTTCTTTTCTAGCAAAGGCATTTCTTATAAACGTTTCAAGTCTGACCAAATGATCCACAGTACTTCTCTGGTTTCGGAAACCACACTGAACATCTGCAAGCAGATTGTTCGATTCCAGAAACCAGACAAGTCGATCATTGATCATCCTCTCCATGGTTTTACACAGACAACTGGTTAAGGCAATAGGCCTATAATTGCTTGGGTTGCTGTGATCTTTATCAGGCTTAGGAATAGGAATTATAGTAGCCTTTCGCCAGGAAGGTGGAAACTGGCCAGTCACCCAAATGTCATTAAAAATAGATAATAAAAGTGCAAGTGAAGTTTGAGGCAGATGTTTTAAAAGTTGATAGTGTATTTGATCAGGTCCAGTGGCAGAATCCTTTGCTCTATGCAAAGAGTTACTTAACTCTTCCATAGAGAAAGGTTCGTTGTAGTCCTCTAAGTTATTGGATGTAAATTTAATCTTTTGTTTTTCTTGTTGTTTTTTAAGTTTGAGGAACTCTGGGTTACTATTTTCAGACGACGAATGTTTAGAAAATGTAGAGGCCAACTTGTTTGAAATTTCCTGTTTTGATGTTATGAGTGTGTTGTTATCTTTTAGGTGTTGTACAGCTGATTTTGTTTCTTTTCCTTTAATTTTTTTAATCATTTTCCAAATTTTAGTGATGGGGGTGTTTTGATTCAGTTTCGAAACGTAAGTTTCCCATGAACTTTTCTTTTTATGTTTTAAAAGTCGTCTTGTTTTTGCCCGATTTATACGTAATATATCCAAATTTTGTGTAGTTGGTGACTTATTAAATTCCCTCTCAAATTTCTTGCGATCTTTTATAGCCTGTTTGCACTCGGTATCAAACCATGGTTTAATGAAACGTTTTGGATTTGCCGAGGTTTTAGGAATGACTTGGCTTGCAATGTCAATCAACTCTGTGGTGAAGTGTTCAATCTGGTCAGTACTGTCCTGAAATTTCTCCCGTGTGAGGCGTTCAGAACAAAGCGACGAGAAAGTGTCCCAGTCAGCCTTTTTAAAGTTCCACTGGGGCACCCTCTCATCATCTGCCGGAACAACGCTTTCCAACACAATTGGAAAGTGGTCACTCCCGCACAAGTCATCTTCTACCTTCCAAGAAAAATCGAGGAAGGTAGAAGGGCATGCAATTGAAAGATCAATCGATGTATACGAACCAGATGCGGGGTGCAGATAAGTGTCTGAACCATCATTAAACAAACACAAATCATATTTTGTCATGAACTCTTCTACAGTTTTACCTTTTGCATCCTCTTGACTGCAGGAATTACCCCAAAGGGGGCTATGTGCATTAAAATCACCCAACAAAATGTATGGGGTTGGGAGCTGTTGGACTAGCAGCTCAAGCTCATTCAGTTGTAGGGGTTTACTTGGTGAAACGTATACAGAACATAATGTAATTGTCTTGTCTAAAGTTAGGCGTACCGCTACAGCCTGTAAATTTGATTGCAAAGATACAGAACTGTGAATAATGTCGTTTCTAACTAAGACGGATGTTCCACGAATATGAAGATCAGTTTCATCTGCCCAGGCATTATACGAAGTATAATGCTTAAAGACTGAATAATCTTGAGACTCGGTTTTCTTTAAAAGAGTTTCCTGCAGGCAAAAAGCAGCAGGTTTATACTTTTGGCTCAAGAGGCCCAGTTCATTAAAATTCGCTCTAAAACCTCGACAATTCCACTGTATAATATTTTGTTTGGATGTATTATCCATGTTTGAGTGGTGAATTAGAAGGTGGACGTATGGGCGAAATTGCCCCAGTGTTTCTTCTAGGTGATGGGTTACGTGGGGATTTTCCCTGAGACGAACTCAGGGGTGGTTTGTTTGAGAACGTGTCATCGATGCACTCATCAACTGACATTGCCTCAATGCCTTCAAACATGTTGCTTGTGACAACATTTTGAAGACGTTTAGATATTCTGTTGGATTCTAGTTTCTGTTTTTCCTTTTCTTTATTCTTATCTTGTTGTGACTGTTTCCTTCTCTGACTCAGATTTTGTTGAGAGCTATGTTGTATGTCTTGGTTTGGTTTAATTGACTTATTTTTTTCAGGTTTGTGTTTTGGTTCTTTATTTTGTTCTGCTTGAGGTGGATTTTTAGGGTGGTGTTCCTTTTTGTCTGTTGTTATTTTTTCTGTTGTTTGGGCAGCTGTATTCTTTTGAGTGGATGGAGGTTCTATTGTAAATGACTGTACTGAAGATGGTATTGTACCTTTGAGCCATGTATATTGTGTTTGGCATGCTACTGATTGAGTTGGTAATTTTTGGGATAATTTTGTGGCATATGATGGTGATGATGCACACATACCTGGCATTGATGACACGATTTCCCTGGCTTCTTTAAAACTTATTTGTTTTTCACATTTGACTTTTTGAATAGTTTTCTCCCGTTTCCAGACAGGGCAATCTTTGGACGATGACATGTGATTGCCCTGACAGTTAACACACTTGATGGGATTGCTGCATGGCTCTTGATGTTGCAGGCCACATCGGAAACATATTTGTTGACCTCTACAATTGTTCTGTCCATGTCCATATTTCTGACATTTGAAGCATCGAAGTGGATTTGGAATATACAAATCCACTTTGACGTTCATATATCCAACTTTAATAGCTTTAGGCGGTTGAGTAGAATTGAAAGTCAAAATGTAAGTATTTGTTTTAATTATTGTGTTATCCTTTTTAATCTGTATATTTTTAACATCGGTCACTCCTTGGGGTTCTAATTCCTTTTTTATTTCCATTATATCAATGCCATTTAATTCTCTGGTTCTTATTACACCTCTGCTGCTGTTTAAAATTTTATGTGGAAAAGTATTCACCTCAATATCTGCTAGTTTTTGTGTTTTAAGTAAATTTGTCGCTTGAACTTCCCTTTGACATTCTATCAGTAAAGCGCCAGATCTTAATTTCTTGGCGTCTTTAACTGTTCCAGCAATCCCTTTAATTGATTTTTCTATTAGAAATGGGTTCATATCTGATAGTCTTTTATTTTCGTCAGCTGCATACATTATAATGAATTTTGGCCAAGTATGTGTCGTAGGTTCAAAATCTGAGTCAGAATCCGAGTCAGTAGAAAGTAATTCCCGACCTCGTTTTTGTTTTTTATTTGTGGAGTCCATATTTGATTTTTAAGGCGTTCACTGCCCCGGCTCCCACCCACCACGGAGTCCAACAAGGGGTAGGGTTACTGCCATGCAGTGAACCCACCGGGTTGCCGGTATTCCCACATACCTGGTATGGGGCAGTATACTCAGCCAGTGTTGATACCGAAGTATGCCACTGGCTGATTGGCCCGTGTGTGGAAGTGCCAGGTCTTCAGATGGCGGCCATCCAATCAATCACTGTATAAAACACCGTAATAAAAGGTTGCCATGCATAACCGAAACAGACAGCGCAGCAAAACTAAGTGGCTATTAAAATATAAAGTGTTTAAAAACAGTACACAATGGCAATTATGTTATGTGAAAAAAAGAAATGATTGAATGAATGGTCACCAAATGCCCCCCGACGTGACACCCAGTACTTTTTGGGGTGGGGGCTCCCGATTGGCCAGAACGGACCATCCGACCATCCTTCTACTCCCGAAATTGGGGCCAAAGCAGTGTGTTGAACAAGATTATCTCCGAAATGGAGACCAGGGCTCCATCCCGGAGACTGCCCTAACCGGGGCCACAAGTCCTCAACTGCCAGGATTCCTTCTTCCGGGGCCTTCGGAATGCACCTCACGGGAGAACAAGGTGCCTGCCAGATGGTATTAGCAGGATTGATCATTTTGGTCCGGGGCTGCGTATTTATGTATTTCGCAGCGAACCAACTCAATTGAGCAAACCTGCCAATTAGAAATTAGCAAACCTGCCCAATTGAGCAGGCCGTCCTCTATCCGCCACCTGAGGACCCGCCTAGTAGGGGATGATCAAACCCCCCTAGGCCAAGTTCATTAAAATTAGCTCTAAAACCTCGACAATTCCACTGTATTGTATTTTGTTTTGGTGTACTATGCATGTTTGGAAGGTGATTTTGAGGGTGGACGTATGGGCGATATAGCCCCAGTATGTTTCTTCGGTGAGTTTTTCCTTGGGGACTTATTCTGAGAGGGGTTCGAGCGTAAGAGCTCGAACGTTTCATCAATACATTCACCGACCTCCATCTCTTCAAGACCCTCAAACCTGTTGCGGGTCACAGGGTCTTGAAGAGCTTTAGGTGTTCTCTCTGAGAACTGTTTTTGTTTTTCATTTTTATTTTTGTTTCTTTCCAGCTTTCGTCTCTGACTCTGACTTAGATTTTGTGATTCTGGTTTCGGTTTTGGTTTTGTTTGGTCATTTTTTTGTTCGGATTTTGTTTCCTTTACTTTGTCTTCTGGGTTAATTTTTTCCTGTTTTTTCTGCAGATTTGTTTTTGATTTTTCCTGTGGTGTTGATGTTTGAGTTGCTGATGGTGTCTGTGTTGATTTAGGTTCTACTTTGTCTGAATGCTGTATTGTAAAGGCCTGTAATAAAGATGGAATGGCGCTATTGCTGAGCCATGTCCACGGTGTCTGACATTCGACCGATCGTGCTGGTAATTTTTGTTTCAATGTGGCAGCATAGGATGATGTTGATATATTCATGCCAGGCATGGATGACACCATGTCTCTGGCCTCCTTGAAACTGATTTGCTTTTCACACTTGATTTTTTGTATTGTCTTTTCCTTTTTCCAGACGGGGCAATCTTTCGAAGATGACATATGACTGCCCCGACAGTTAATACACTTGAATGTTTCAGTTTCGCATGGTCCTTCATGAATATTGCTGCATTTATGACATGTTTGCTTGCCTCGACAAGTATTCTGTCCATGACCAAACTTTTGGCACCTGAAACAACGAAGTGGATTTGGAATATATAAATCCACTTTGACGTTCAAGTAACCAATTTTAATATTTCTGGGTGGTCTTGTGCCATCAAAAGTAAAGATGTATGTATTTGTTGGTATAATTTTTCCTTCTTTTTTAATTTCAATTCTTTTCACTGCAGTAATTCCTTGAGGTTTCAATTCTTGTGTGATTTCAGTTTCTTTCATGTCAGCTAGTTCCCGAGTTCGTATAACACCTTTGCTTGAATTGAGAGTTTTATGGTAATTTGCTTTTACATTAAAATCAATTATTTTTGTTGTGTGCAAGAGGTTATGAACTTGAATTTGTTTCATACATTCTATTAAAATATCCCCAGATCTTATCTTTTTGATGTTCTTAACAGTTCCCGCAATACCCTTGATGGCCTTTTCAAGAGCAAAGGGGTTAATGGTGCCTAATTTCCTATTTTCATCTGTTGATTTCAGTAAAATAAATTTTGGAGTATTATCCTCTGGTGGAATCAGAGATGCTATTAAATCGTCGTCAGAGTCAGATTCCCTTATATCGGTAACTAAAAAAGGTCTTTTGTTTTTTGTTGGTTGATTTGCCATATTGTATGTTATAAATTGTTCACTGCCCCGGCTCTCACCCACCACGGAGTCCAACAAGGGGTAGGGTTACTGCCATGCAGTGAACCCACCGGGTTGCCGGTATTCCCACATACCTGATATGGGGCAGTATACTCAGCCAGTGTTGATACCGAAGTATGCCACTGGCTGATTGGCCCGTGTGTGGAAGTGCCAGGTCTTCAGATGGCGGCCATCCAATCAATCACTGTATAAAACACCGTAATAAAAGGTTGCCATGCATAACCGAAACAGACAGTGCAGCAAAACTAAGTGGCTATTAAAATATAAAGTGTTTAAAAACAGTACACAATGGCAATTATGTTATGTGAATAAAAGAAATGATTGATTGAATGGCCACCAAATGCCCCCCGACGTGACACCCAGTACTTTTTGGGGTGGGGGCTCCCGATTGGCCAGAACGGACCATCCTTCTACTCCCGAAATTGGGGCCAAAGCAGTGTGTTGAACAAGATTATCTCCGAAATGGAGACCAGGGCTCCATCCCGGAGACTGCCCTAACCGGGGCCACGAGTCCTCAACTGCCAGGATTCCTTCTTCCGGGGCCTTCGGAACGCACCTCACGGGAGAACAAGGTGCCTGCCAGATGGTATTAGCAGGATTGATCATTTTGGTCCAGGGCTGCGTATTTATGTATTTCGCAGCGAACCAACTCAATTGAGCAAACCTGCCAATTAGAAATTAGCAAACCTGCCCAATTGAGCAGGCCGTCCTCTATCCGCCACCTGAGGACCCGCCTAGTAGGGGATGATCAAACCCCCCTAGGAACAAGCATTGAATCTATTGGGGATGTTCGAAAGGCCCCTAGACTAATTCTAATACCACTATTGTGAATGGCATCAAGTGGTTTTAGGTATGACTTCCTTGCAGAACCGTAATCTAATTTTGAACGAACAAGTGATCTATACAGATGGAGCAAGGTTTTTTGGCCAGCACCCCAATCAGTGCTCCCAACGACCTTCAGTAGGTTCAGAGTTCTTACATTTAACTTTTAGTTGTTTTATGTGGGAAGTGAAATTCAGTTTGTTGTCAAACAACAAACATAAGAATTTCACTTCCTTAACAACTTTAATAGGACTCCCATCATTTTTTAACTCCGGATCGAGGTGATGCTTCCGAAGCTTACAAAAATGAACACAATTTGTGTTCATCTTTGAAAATTTAAAACCGTTTTCTGTGGCCCATGTTTGAATTCTGTTTAAGCACAGCTGAAGTTTGCGCTCTATAGCATTCATTTTCTTGCTGCTGTAGCAGATTAAAAAATCATCTACATACAACGAAGAATCTACCATATTCTCAATTGGCTCGATGATGTTATTAATTTTCACCGAAAAAAGGGTAACAGATAAGATACTACCCTGAGGAACCCCCAATTCCTGTTCGTGCGGATCTGGGGTTGAGTGAAGCAAGTAAAGTGGAAAGAGAGTCAGAGAAAATAATTGACTTCCTTTCCTGCACCTACTCGATGTGTTTAAGTGCGAGTTTTATAGCTTTAACTTAAGCTGTGAAAATAGAACTCTGATTCGGAATTCTGACTAAGATCAAGACATATATTATTTTGCTCGAACTGAACAAAATATTGTATGACTCGATATGTGTAAGAAAAAAAAACTCATCCATGTGTAAGGTCACATACTTATGCACAATGGCTAATGATGACAGCATCGACAGTCAGCTCTTTAAAATTCTAACTCTGTTCAAGACCATCGACGTGCAGTACCCACTCCCATGTAGGCAACTGGGATAAAGTGCCACAAGGCGGATCGACCTCATTAAGTGGAAATCTTGAACAAAACTACTTCGACCTTCAACAGCGTGTACCTCGTAAGACGTATGTTTGAGAAGGTGTTCTTGGATTGTTTTTTTTTATTCCACAAATTCGTTTTTATTTTTTCTCACTCTGTTCAAGACCTGTTCAAGACCATCGACGTGCAGTACCCACTCCCATGTACGCAACCGGGATAAAGTGCCACAACGCGGGTCGACCTCTAGTATAGAAGTCCAACAGTCTACCACCGCGATCTCATCTATTACATTCATAATGTTGTTTTGTTTTCCATTAAAACTTAATGACACTTTCTCGCTTTTTAGTGAAATGTCATCAAGTGGAAATCTTGAACAAAACTGCTTCCACCTCCAAGTGTGTTATTATTATTTATTGGTGCTAACGGCACATCAGCATCTAAGGCTATATCGTGACGAGAAATCAGACGAAATAGAGCAGGAGCCAAGTCCGTTTATTTGACTGTCCGAGTCAGTAAGATTTGACAAGTTTTTTTAAACCAAAATTTTGTGTAGATTTAAAAAATCAACCTCTTACTTACACCAGTCTGACCGTTTTCTCTGTATAAACATGTTTTCATACCCCTATCACAAACACCGCTTATTTCATAGATAAATGACCGTGTCGATGTTATACTGCATCGTGCTCCTAAAGTATATTCAATTTAGCCTGTTGCATGATATTTGTGTTGTTTTTATGTAGGCCTAATAGTAAATAATCACAAAAACATGAATTTATTTATTTATTTATTGTTGCTTTACGCCACATCAGCAACTAAGGCTATATCGTGGCGATGAAAGGTATGCATTTTAAAATAGATCACCATTTGCCATGAGGTAGTTAAAAACCAATCAACGAAATATGAAGTATGAGGAATAAAATTAATCAAAGAACACAGTAAGGTGAAAGTGAAATCAAGTGTTCAGAAAATGCTGCGTAAATCAACCCTGAATGAATGAGAATGTGAAATAATAAAAACAAACAATTTAAAATTTATTAAAAAGGTTGATTTCCTTCAGGAACAGCAAAACTTTATGTGAATTTGTATTATAAAATAGGTCTCGAAGAGACACAACATTAAAATACTGTCGTCTAACAAGATCAAAATCAGTACAATGTAAAAGAATGTGCTCCACTGACAACACCTGCTGGCAAGGAACACACTCTGGTCGCATATTACCCTCTAACAAAAAGGAATGTGTAAGTCGTGTGTGACCAACATGACATCGAGTCAGAATAACATGGTCTTTTCTACAGAGGTTACTGGATGGGTAGTGATCAAATATGTTTGGTCGGAAGCGATGGAGCTTGTTATTTGTCGCCCCATCCCATTTATTTATTTATTTATTGGTGCTTAACGCCACATCAGCAGCTAGGGCTATATCGTGGCGAGAAAACAGAGGTATATAAAAAGTCATTATCAAGAATGAAGTAAAAATTGAATGAAATGAAAATAACCAAAAAAATCATTTCAGAGACAAAAATGATTAGAAAAGCAAAGAGTAATGAGATGAGAAAATACATTATAAATCAACCTATAGAACTGAGACTTGATGATTCGAGATTAAAAGAATAAAAACAATTTTAAAATTTTGTAAAAAGGTTGATTACTTTTAGAAATGACACAATTTTGTGTGGGCTCGTATTATAAAATAGATCTCTAAGGGATCCAGCTGTGAAGTACTGCCCTCTAACAAGATTAAAATCAGTGCAATGTAAAAGAATGTGTTCCACTGACAACACCTGCTGACATGGAACACACTCTGGTCGCAAATTACCCTCTAACAGAAAGGAATGTGTTAGTCTTGTATGACCAATATGACATCGTGTCAGAATAACATGATCTTTCCTACAAAGGTTACTAGATGGGTAGTGATCAGAAACAGTTGGTCGGAAGCGATGAAGCTTGTTATTAGTTGCCCCATCCCATTCCGCCTGCCACATAGATTTGATGTAGCTGTTAATATGTGGTTTGAAATCACTGAAAGGGATGTTAAAATCAGTAAGAGGCTTTGTTAAAGCCTGTTTTGCTGCGCTGTCTGCCTTGGTGTTACCAGCGATACCTACATGACCGGGTAACCAGCAAAACACGATATCACATTGGTCAGACATGAGAGTGGATAACTTCTCACGAAGATCCAAAACTAGAGGGTTCTTCAACTTGGGGTTGAGTAAAGCAAGTAAAGAGGAAAGAGAGTCGGAAAAAATAATCGACTTCTTTTCCTGAGCATTCTCAATATGTTCAAGAGCGAGTTGTAAAGCTTTAACTTCAGCTGTGAAAATAGAACTCTGATTCGGTATTCTGATTGAGGTGACATGATCACCAGTAACAGCAGCTGATGATACTTTGTCACCATCCTTAGATCCATCCGTATAGATCCTTGTATATGTACTATACTTGGACTTTATTTCGGCATATTTTTGTTTGAACTGCAAGGAATTAGTATCAGATTTTTTGGTAGAAGCAAGGTCCAAAATAACTGTAGGTTTTTTAAGATGCCAAGGAGGAATATGTGTTTTACGATTTTCTTTTATTGTATGTGGTTCAATTTTGGTGGACTCCATGTGGGGTTTAATTCTAATTCCCAATGGAGGAATATGTTTCTGATGGCGGTTAAAGAAATCAACATTTTGAGGGTCTGTAACACAATTATAAGCAGGATTTGAAGGATTGGCCAAAAGTTTAGACACATATTGGAGAGACAATTTAATTCTGCGCTTCTCAAGAGAAGGTTCCTCTGCTTCAACAAGCATCGAGTCTATAGGGGATGTTCGAAAAGCCCCTAAACTAATTCTAATACCACTATTATGAACTGCATCAAGTGGTTTGAGATATGATTTCCTTGCAGAACCGTAAACTACACAACCGTAATCTAATTTTGACCGAACAAGTGATCTATACAGATGGAGCAAAGTTTTTTGGTCAGCACCCCAATCAGTGCTACCAACGACCTTCAGTAGGTTCAGAGCTCTCTTACATTTAACTTTTAGTTGTTTTATGTGGGAAGTGAAATTCAGTTTGTTGTCAAACAACAAACCTAAGAATTTCACTTCCTTAACAACTTTAATAGGACTCCCATCAATTTTTAACTCCGGGTCGAGATGATGCTTTCGAAGCTTACAAAAATGAACACAATTTGTTTTCATCTTCGAAAATTTAAAACCGTTTTCTGTGGCCCATTTTTGAATTCTATTTAGGCACAGCTGAAGTTTGCGCTCTATAGCATTCATTTTTTTGCTGCTATAGCAGATCAAAAAATCATCAACATACAATGAAGAATCTACCATATTCTCAATTGCGTCGATGATGCTATTAATCTTAATTGAAAAAAGGGTAACAGATAAAATACTACCCTGAGGAACCCCCAATTCCTGCTCGTGAGGATCAGATAACGTTGACCCAACACGAACCTGAAATTGGCGGTCCTTTAAAAAGTTTTCAATAAAAAGAGGCATACGCCCTCTCAACCCCATATTAAAAAGATCTTTTAAAATCCCATACATCCACGTTGTATCATATGCCTTCTCTAGATCAAAGAAGATGGCGACCACATGTTCTTTTCTAGCAAAGGCATTTCTTATAAACGTTTCAAGTCTGACCAAATGATCCACAGTACTTCTCTGGCTTCTGAAACCACACTGAACATCCGCAAGCAGATTGTTCGATTCCAGAAACCAGACAAGTCGATCATTGATCATCCTCTCTATGGTTTTGCACAGACAACTGGTTAAGGCAATAGGCCTGTAATTGCTTGGGTTGCTGTGATCTTTATCAGGCTTAGGAATTGGAATTATTGTTGCTTTACGCCAGGATGGTGGAAACTGGCCAGTCACCCAAATGCCATTAAAAATTGATAATAAAAGTTCTAGTGAAGATCGAGGCAGATGCTTTAAAATTTGGTAGTGAATTTCATCGGGACCAGTGGCAGAATCCTTTGCTCTATGCAAGGAGTTACATAACTCCTCCATAGAGAAAGGTTCATTGTAATCCTCTAAATTGTTGGAGGTAAATTTGATCTTTTGCTTTTCTTGCTGTTTTTTAATTTTGATAAATTCTGGATTACAATTTTCAGAGGAAGAATGTTTCGAAAATGTGGAGGCCAAAGTGTTCGAAATTTCTGTTTTAGATGTAATTAGGGTGTTGTTTTCCTTCAGGTGTTGTACAGTTGATTTTGTTTCTTTTCCTTTAATCTTTTTTATCATTTTCCAAATTTTAGTGATAGGCGTGTTTTGGTTAATTTTAGAAACATAAGTTTCCCAAGAATGTTTCTTTTTTTGTTTTATAAGTCGTCTTGTTCTTGCCCGATTTATGCGTAGTTTATCTAAATTATGTGTAGATGGTGACTTGTTAAATTCCCGTTCAGTTTTCTTACGGTTCTTTATAGCCTGTTTACATTCATTATCAAACCATGGTTTGGTGAAACGTTTCGGATTTGCCGAGGTTTTAGGGATGACTGTGTTTGCAATATCAAGCAACTCGTTTGTAAAATGTTCTATTTGATCAGCACTCTCCTGAAATTTCTCCTGTGAGAGGCGTTCAGAACAAAGCGACGAAAAAGTGTCCCAGTCAGCCTTTTTAAAGCTCCACTGGGGCACCCTCCCATCGTCCGCCGGAACTACACTCTCCAACACAACTGGAAAGTGATCACTCCCGCACAAGTCATCTTCTACCCTCCACGAAAAATCAAGGAAGATAGAAGGGCATGCAATTGTAAGATCAATTGATGTGTATGAACCGGATGCGGGGTGCAGATAAGTGTCTGAACCATCATTAAACAAACACAAGTCATATTTTGTAATAAACTCTTCTACAGTTTTACCTTTTGCATCCTCTTGACTGCAGGAATTACCCCAAAGGGGGCTATGTGCGTTAAAATCACCCAACAAAATGTATGGGGTTGGGAGCTGTTGTACCAGCAGCTCAAGATCATTCAGCTGTAGGGTTTTACTTGGTGAAACGTATATAGAACATAAAGTAACCGTCTTGTCCAAAGTTAGGCGTACCGCTACAGCCTGTAAATTTGATTGCAAAGATACAGGACTGTGAATAATGTCGTTTCTAACTAAGATAGACGTTCCCCGAATATGAAGGTCAGTTTCATCTGCCCAGTCATTATACGATGTATAATACTTAAAGGCTGAATGATCCTGAGCCTCGGGCTTCTTTAAAAGAGTTTCCTGCAGGCAAAAAGCAGCAGGGCTATATTTTTGGCTGAGAAGACCCAGTTCGTTAAAATTGGCTCTAAAACCTCGACAATTCCACTGTATGATAGTACTTTTGTTTGTATTAGCCATATTTTGATGGAGATTTAGAGGGTGGACGTATGGGCGAAATGGCCCCTGTACTTTTCTTCGGTGAATTTTTCCTAGGAGACTTATTCTGTGAGGAATTTTTCCTCGGAGATCTATTCTGTGAGGAATTCAAACGTAAGTGATCGAACGTTTCGTCGATACACTCAACAACCTCCATGTCCTCAAGGCCTTCAAACCTATTACGAGTAACAGGATCTTGAAGAGCCTTGGGAGTTCGATCTGATCTTTTTTGTGTTTCTGTATTCTTTTGATTGTTTTTTGACTGACTCTTCCTTTGATTCTGACTAAGATTTTGATATTGTGGTTTCGGTTTTGTTTGGTCTTTCTTCTGTTCTGATCTTGCTTCTTTTACTTTTGTCCTGTCTAGTTTTAGTTTTTCCTGATCTTTCTTCTGATTTGTTTTTGAGTTGTTGTCTAATGTGTTATTTGAGGTTGAAGGTGTTTGGGTGGATTTTTGATCAGTTTCGTCTGCCTTCTCTATTGTAAAGGCTTGCACTAAAGTCGGTAATGTGCCATTGATCCAAGTATAATTTGTTTGACAACCCACTGATGATGATGGTAAGTTTTGAGATAATTTTGCCGCATAAGATGGTTTTGATGTATTCATGCCAGGCATCGATGTTACCAATTCTCTGGCCTCTTTGAAACTTAACTGTTTTTCACATTTGATCTTTTGAATTTGTTTTTCTTTTTGCCAAACAGGACAGTCCTTTGACGCAGCTACATGGCTGCCCTGACAATTGCAACATTTGACAGTGTTAGTACAGGGGTCTTGATGTTCCTGACCACACTTGAAACATATAGCTTTTCCTCTACAGTTATTTTGCCCGTGACCAAACTTTTGACATTTGAAGCATCGAAGTGGATTTGGAATATACAAATCCACTTTGATGTTCATATAACCGACTTTAATTGATTTAGGCGACTGAGAAGAATCGAAAGTTAAAATATATGTATTTGTTTTAATAATTTCCCCATCTTTTTTAATGTCTATTCTTTTGACATCGCTGACACCTTGCGGTTCTAGTTCCTTTCTTATTTCAATGACATCGATGCCAAATAGTTCCCTTGTTCGAATTACACCTCTGCTGTTGTTGAGGGTTCTATGTGGGAAAACATTTACTTTCATATTTGCTAAATTTTCAATTTTGAGTAAATTGATTGCTTGTTGTTCTTTCAAGCATTCTACCAATAGTGCACCAGATCTTAGTTTTTTCACATTTTTGACGGTGCCAGCAATTCCTTTAATGGCTTTTTCCAACAAAAATGGATTTATGTTGGAAGCCTTTTGACCCTCATCAGCCGCATAAATAATGACAAATTTTGGCCAGCTTTTTGATTTTTGAACATCATGATCCGAGTCAGAATCAGAGTCAACAGAAAAATCTCGACCACGTTTCTGTTTTTTGTTTTGTGTGTAATCCATGTTTTTATTGTAGTCGTTCATTGCTCCGGCTCCCACCCACCACGGAGTCCAACAAGGGGTAGGGTTACTGCTATGCAGTGAACCCACCGGGTTGCCGGTATTCCCACATACCTGGTATGGAGCAGTATACTCAGCCAGTGTTGATGCCGAGGCATACCACTGACTGATTGGCCCGTGTGTGGAAGTGCCAGGTCTTCAAATGACGGCCATCCAATCAATCACTGTATAAAACACCGTAATAAAAGGTTGCCATGCATAACCGAAACAGACAGTGCAGCAAAACTGTGGCTATTAAAATATAAAGTGTTTAAAAATAGTACACAATGGCAATTATGTTATGTGAATAAAAGAAATGATTGACTGAATGGTCACCAAATGCCCCCCGACGTGACACCCAGTACTTTTTGGGGTGGGGGCTCCCGATTGGCCAGAACGGACCATCCGACCATCCTTCTACTCCTGAAATTGGGGCCAAAGCAGTGTGTTGAACAACATTATCTCCGAAATGGGGACCAGGGCTCCATCCCGGAGACTGCCCTAACCGGGGCTACGAGTCCTCAACTGCCAGGATTCCTTCTTCCAGGGCCTTCGGAACGCACCTCACGGGAGAACAAGGTGCCTGCCAGATGGTATTAGCAGGATTGATCATTTTGGTCCGGGGCTGCGTATTTATGTATTTCGCAGCGAACCAACTCAATTGAGCAAACCTGCCAATTAGAAATTAGCAAACCTGCCCAATTGAGCAGGCCGTCCTCTATCCGCCACCTGAGGACCCGCCTAGTAGGGGATGATCAAACCCCCCTAGGCCCCATCCCATTCCGCCTGCCACATAGATTTGATGTAACAACTAATATGAGGCTTAAAATCACTGAAAGGGATCTTAAAATCAGTGAGAGGCTTTGTTAAAGCCTGTTTTGCCGCACTGTCTGCTCTGGTGTTACCAGCGATACCTACATGTCCAGGTAACCAGCAAAACACGATATCATATTGGTCAGACATGAGAGTTGTTAACTTCTCACGAAGTTCCAAAATGAGAGGGTTCTTCAACCTGGGGTTGAGCAAAGCAAGCAAAGAGGAAAGAGAGTCAGAAAAATAATCGTCTTCTTTTCCTGTACATTTTCGATATGTTCAAGTGCAAGTTGTATAGCTTTAACTTCAGCTGTGAAAATAGAACTCTGATTCGGTATTCTGATTGAGGTGATACCATCACCAGTAACAGCAGCTGATGATACTTTGTCACCATCTTTAGATCCATCTGTATAGATCATTGTATATGCACTATACTTGGACTTTATTTCGGCATATTTTTGTTTGAACTGCAAGGAATTGGTATCAGATTTTTTGGTAGAAGCAAGGTCCAAAATAACTGTAGGTTTTTTAAGATGCCAAGGAGGAATGTGTGATTTACGGTTTTCTTTTATAGATTCAGAATCAATTTTTGCAGACTCCATGTGGGGTTTAACTCTAATTCCCAATGGAGGAATATGTTTCGGATGTCGGTTAAAAAAGTCAACATTTTGAGGTTCTGAAATACAATTAAAAGCAGGATTTGAAGGATTGGCCAAAAGTTTAGACACATATTGGAGAGACAATTTAATTCTGCGTTTCTCGAGAGAGGGCTCCTCTGCTTCAACAAGCATCGAGTCTATTGGGGATGTTCGAAAAGCCCCTAGACTAATTCTAATACCACTATTGTGAATAGCATCAAGTTGTTTTAGGTATGACTGCCTTGCAGAACCGTAAACTATAGAACCGTAATCTAATTTTGATCGAACAAGTGACCTATACAGATGGAGCAAAGTTTTTTGGTCAGCACCCCAATCAGTGCTACCAACGACCTTCAGTAGGTTCAGAGCTCTCTTACATTTAACTTTTAGTTGTTTTATGTGGGAAGTGAAATTCAGTTTGCTGTCAAACAACAAACCTAAGAATTTCACTTCCTTAACAACTTTAATAGGACTCCCATCAAGTTTTAACTCCGGATCGAGGTGATGTTTCCGAAGCTTACAAAAATGAACACAATTTGTTTTCATCTTTGAAAATTTGAAACCGTTTTCTGTGGCCCATTTTTGAATTTTGTTTAGGCACAGCTGAAGTTTTCGCTCTATAGCATTCATTTTCTTGCTGCTATAACAGATTAAAAAATCATCGACATACAATGAAGAGTCTACCATATTTTCAATTGCATCGATGATACTGTTAATTTTAATCGAAAACAGGGTAACGGATAAAATACTACCCCGAGGAACCCCCAATTCCTGCTCGTGAGGATCAGATAACGTTGACCCAACACGAACCTGAAACTGGCGGTCCCTCAAAAAGTTTTCAATAAAAAGAGGCATACGCCCTCTCAACCCCATGTTAAAAAGATCTTTTAAAATCCCATACGTCCACGTTGTGTCATATATGCCTTCTCTAGATCAAAGAAGATGGCGACCACATGTTCTTTTCTAGCAAAGGCATTTCTTATAAACGTTTCAAGTCTGACCAAATGATCCACAGTACTCCTCTGGTTTCTGAAACCACACTGAACATCCGCAAGCAGATTGTTCGATTCCAGAAACCAGACAAGTCGATCATTGATCATCCTCTCCATGGTTTTGCACAGACAACTGGTTAAGACAATAGGCCTGTAATTGCTTGGGTTGCTGTGATCTTTATCAGGCTTAGGAATAGGAATTATTGTTGCTTTACGCCAGGATGGTGGAAACTGGCCAGTCACCCAAATGTCATTAAAAACTGACAATAAAAGTTCTAGTGAAGTTTGAGGCAGATGTTTTAAAAGTTGATAGTGTATTTCATCGGGTCCAGTGGCAGAATCCTTTGCTCTATGCAAAGAGTTACATAACTCTTCCATAGAGAAAGGTTCGTTGTAGTCCTCTGAGTTATTGGATGCAAATTTAATCTTTTGTTTTTCTTGTTGTTTTTTTAGTTTGAGGAATTCTGGGTTACTATTTTCAGACGACGAGTGTTTAGAAAATGTAGAGGCCAACTTGTTTGAAATTTCTTGTTTTGATGTTATGAGTGTGTTGTTGTCTTTTAGATGTTGTACTGCTGATTTTGTTTCTTTTCCTTTAATTTTTTTAATCATTTTCCAAATTTTAGTGATGGGGGTATTTATTTATTTATTGGTGCTTTACGCCACATCAGCAGCAAAGGCCATATCTTGGCGAGACAGTCATGTATATGAAACTAAAAAAAAATCATTGTAAAGTCTGTATTTAAAAAAGGTAGATGAACGATGAACTATGAAAATGAAATGATAAAAACAACAATAGTTTAACAATACATACAATAAGAATCAACCTGTTGATGTTAAATCATGATTAAAAGTATAAAAACTAGATTTAAAAACTGTTTAAAAGGTTGATTTCTTTCAGAAAAGATACAATTTTGTGCGGACAAGTTGAATAAAAGAGGTCTCTAAGAGACCCCACGGTGAAATATAGCCGCCTAACATTATTAAAAGAATGTGTTCCACTGTCAGTACCTGCTGGCAGGGAACACATTCAGGTCGCAACGTTCCCTCTAATAAAAAGCTGTGGGTGAATCTGGTATGACCAATATGACATCGTGTGAGAATAACATGATCTTTTCGACAAAGACGAGAAAGGGGATAGTAATCGGACACAATTGGTCTGAAACGGTGGAGCTTGTTGTTAGTGGCCCCATCCCATTCCGACTGCCACAAAGATCTAATATATTTAGAAATGAGAGGTTTGTGATCACTGTGTGGAGTAGAAAAAACAGTGATTGGCTTATTAAGAGCTTGCTTTGCTGCACTGTCGGCATTAGTGTTACCAACAATACCAACATGCCCAGGTAACCAGCAAAACACGATATCATATTGGTCAGACTTCAGTCTTGTAAGACGTTCACGGAGTGACAGAATTAGAGGGTTCTTCAACCTGGGGTTGAGAAGAGCCTGCAAACAAGAAAGAGAATCTGAGAAGATAATGGACTTACGTTCTTCTCCATCTGAAATCTTGTCAAGTGCTAGGGCAATAGCTTTCGCTTCAGCTGTAAAGATGGAACTATTATCAGGTATCCCGATTGAGGTGGTCTGATTTCCACTAACTACTGCAGACGATACCTTATCATTATCCTTGGAGCCATCTGTATAAAACTTTGTATATGCTGTAAAGTGGGATTTAATTTCAGCATAGCGTTGTTTAAAATGCAAAGAGTTAGTTTCTGCCTTTTTAGTAGAGGCTAAATCCAAAATTACCTTGGGTTTTGACAGTTCCCAAGGGGGTATATTTGGTTTACGGTTCTCTGCCACAGAATCAGAAGCAACACCAGCAGCCTCCATGTGGGGTTTGATTTTGAGTCCCCAAGGAGGAATCTATTTTGGATTTTTATCAAAAAAAACTTTATTTTGAGGTTGAAAAACACAAGAATGAGCAGGATTTGAAGGATTAGCAGATAATTTTGAAACATATTGCAAAGATAATTTGATGCGACGCTTCTCAAGAGAAGGCTCGCCTGCTTCAACAAGCAGAGAATCTATGGGTGATGTACGAAATGCACCAAGGCTAATTCTGATTCCACTATGATGAATGGCATCAAGAGGTTTCAGATAGGATTTCCTATCTGAACCGTAAACCACACAACCATAATCCAACTTTGAACGTACAAGAGCTCTATACAGATGGAGTAGAGTTCTTTGGTCACCACCCCAAACAGTGCTGCCGACAACTTTAAGTAGATTAAGTGCCTTTTTACATTTAATTCTTAGCTGTTCGATGTGAGACCTAAAAGTTAGTTTCTCATCAAACAGTAAGCCAAGGAATTTTACTTCTTTTACAACTTTAATTCGAGTTCCATCCAAGAGTAACTCCGGATCTAGATGGTGTTTCCGGAGTTTGCAGAAATGAACACAATTTGTCTTTAAAACCGTTTTCAGTAGCCCATCGTTGAACCTTATTCAAAGACAGCTGAAGTTTCCGCTCTATAGCAGGCATTTTCTTGCCACTGTAACAGATTAAAAAATCATCCACATATAATGAAGAGGCAACATTTTGCTCAATAGCTGTAACAATGCTATTGATTTTTATTGAAAAAAGGGTAACAGATAGAATACTACCCTGAGGAACCCCCAATTCCTGGTCGTGAGGGCCAGATAATGTTGACCCAAGACGAACCTGGAAATTGCGGTCCGTTAAGAAATTTTCAATAAAAAGTGGCATTCTTCCTCTCAACCCCATGTTGAAAAGATCTTTTAAAATCCCATACGTCCACGTAGTGTCATATGCCTTCTCCAGGTCAAAGAACACTGCGACCACGTGTTCTTTTCTGGCAAAGGCATTTCTAATAAACGTTTCCAGACGAACCAAATGATCAACCGTACTTCTTTGGTTTCTGAAACCACACTGAACATCTGCCAGCAGATTGTTCGATTCCAGAAACCAAACAAGCCGATCATTGATCATCCTTTCCATGGATTTACAGAGGCAACTAGTGAGTGCTATTGGTCTGTAGTTGTTTGGATTGCTGTGGTCCTTATCAGGCTTGGGAATGGGAATGACTGTTGCTTTACGCCAGGAAGAGGGGAACTGGCCAGTCACCCATATATTATTAAAAATGGAAAGCAAAAGCTGGAGCGATGAATTTGGCAAATGTTTTAAAATTTGGTAATGTATTTCATCAGGACCAGTGGCTGTATCTTTTGCTTTACTCAACGACGCTAATAGCTCATCAATGGAAAATGGCTTGTTATAATTTTCATTATTGTCAGAGTGGAATTTTAGTTTCTGTTTCTCCTGTTGTTTCTTAACAGAGAGAAACTGCGGAGTACAATTTTCTGAAGAAGAATTTTTAGAGAAGGTAGAAGCTAGAGTGTTAGAAATGTCTTTTTTAGATGTTATTTTGTTATTATTTTGTTCCAGGTGCTGTACTGTAGATTTTGATTCTTTGCCTTTAATTTTTTTAACCATTTTCCAAACTTTTTTAATGGGGGTATTTTGATTCAATTTAGATACATAATTGTGCCAAGATGTTTTCTTCTTTTGTTTGATGAGCCGTCGGGCTTGTGCTCGCCCAATACGTAATTGATCTAAATTGTTGGTCGTTGGTGATTTATTAAAATCCCGTTCAGCCTTTTTACGTTTATGTATAGCCTGCTTGCAATCCGTATCGAACCATGGCTTGTGGAAACGTTTAGGATTAGCCGAAGTTTTAGGGATGACCTTGTTTGCAATATTAAGTAATGTGGAAGTAAAATCTTCCACCGGGTCACAATCAGCGGTAAATGAATTTGGAGTAAGTCGTTCACAACAAAGCGATGAGAAAGTGTCCCAGTCCGCTTTTTTGAAGTTCCACTGAGGCACCCTCTCATCCTCAGCGGGAACAACGCTTTCCAAAACTATTGGAAAGTGGTCACTTCCACACAAGTCACCTTCCACCTCCCAAGAAAAATCAAGGAGAAGTGAAGGGCTTGTGATTGTGAGATCAATTGAAGTGTACGATCCCGATGCAGGGTGTAGATATGTGTGTGACCCATCATTAAACAAACATAAGTCATGTTTTGTAATGAACTCTTCGACTGTTTTGCCCCTTGCATCTTCCTTGTTGCAGGAATCGCCCCAAAGAGGATTATGGGCATTAAAATCACCCATCAAAACATAGGGTGTGGGAAGCTGATTTATGAGTTGCTCTAGGTCGTGTAATAATAGAGACTTATTAGGGGATATATAAATTGAACACACAGTAATCGTCTTGTCTAAAGTTAGGCGTACTGCTACAGCCTGTAAATTGGAATTTAAATTTACATGACTGTGGATAATATCGTTTCTAACTAAGACAGACGTCCCACGAACATGCAGATCAGCTTCATCTGCCCACGAGTTATACCCTGTATAACCCTTGAACGCACAGTCATCTTGGTTACTCGATCTTTGTAAAAGTGTTTCCTGCAAACAGAAAACAGCAGGTTGATGTTGCTGACTTAACAGTCCAAGTTCATTAAAATTAGCCCTAAAACCTCGGCAATTCCATTGTATTAATTTATGTTTGGATGTACTATCCATGTTTGGTTGGCGATTTTGATGGTGGACGTATAGGCGATATAGCTCCGGTCATTTTCCTTGGTGATTTTTGTCTCGGAGACCTACTCCGAGACTTTTGTTGGCTAACCGTTTGCCAGAACCCTTCATCCGTGCAGTCCATGCATTCAGCTTCTTCAGAAATGTTGCTGGCAACAGGATTCTGAAGAGCTTTGGGTATCCGGTCAGTAACTGGCTTTTTTCCTTATCTTTCTTCTGATTGAGATTCTTCATTTGCTGTGATGTTTGCTGTTTTTGTTCAGGCCTTTTATTTTCTTCTGTTTTTTTCTGATTTGAATTTTTATTTTTATGTGTTGCTGGTTCTTGAGATGGTGTAGTTTGAGTAGATTTTGGTTCAGTTTCGTTAGCATAACCAATGGCGAAAGGTCGTATCAATTTAGGGATGGATCCTTTCAACCATGAGTATTCTGTTTGACATTCGATTGATTTAGTTGGCACTTTTTGTTTTAAAGCTGATGCATACGATGTACCGGAGCTCATGCCTGGCATAGAACTGACTAATTCCCTGGCTTCCTTGAAACTAATCTGGTTCTCGCATTTCACCTTTTGAATAGCCTTCTCCCGTTGCCAAACAGGGCAATCTTTCGAGGATGTTACATGATTGCCCTGACAATGGTAACACTTTGCAGGGTTGTTACAGGGCTCCTGGTGTTGTTGGCCGCACCTGAAACATACCGCTTGTCCTCGGCAAGTATTTTGGCCATGTCCATACCTTTGACATTTAAAACACCGGAGTGGATTTGGGATATATAAATCCACCCGGACGTTCATGTAACCAACCTTGATTGATTTAGGTGACTCAAATGTCATAAAATATGTACTTGTCTCAATGATGGTATCATCTCTTTTAATCTTAAGCCGTCTAACATCGGTCACACCTTGAGATTTCAATTCTTTTTTGATATCCATTTCATCTGTGCCAGACAGTTCTCTTGTTCTGACTACCCCTTTACTGGTGTTAAGTGTCTTATGAGGGGTAGCTTTTACTTTCATATCCAGTATCTTTTCAATTTTCAATAGGTTAATTGCCTGAAATTCTGAACTACACTCAACTAATAAAGCCCCTGATCTTAATTTTTTGCAGTCTTTTACTGAACCAGCTATTCCTTTGATGGTTTTTTCTACAGCAAAAGGGTTTAAATTTGATGGGTGTTTACCCTCCTCAACAGCAGTAATTAAAATGAATTTCGGCCAGTTTCTATTTATGTTCATATCTTGTTCTTCTGTATCCGAATGGTTAGAATTTTCTAATCGACCACGTTTATTATTTTTTGGGGGGTTTTCCATGTTTTTGTTTTTTTTTAATAGTTCACTACTCGGGCCTGGCACCCTGACTTCGAGCCCAACAAGGGGATGCACATCGTCGCCGGATATCCACACGACCGGCACCACCAGTACCCAAGTAGTATACTCAGCCAACGTTGATGCCGAAGCATAGCCGCTAACTGATTGACCCGTTAAGCCACGCTATCCAATAGTGGTCGATCAACTAACCAAACGTGGCTAGTTCAGCGACCACTAAATGCCCCACGTAACGTCACTGGGCTCCCGATTGATCAATCCGGGCCGAAAGACCAACATTCAACGCCATAAAGTATTGGCCGAACTGATGTATAAGACTATACCGTCAATACTTGCACAGAGGTCGACTGACCTCAGTGAAAATACCAAGAGCTGCCCAACCGGGGCTCTAAGTCCGCAACCAGCAGATCCCGTCCCCTATGACGTCATGTACGCACCTCACGGGAGAACAAGGTGCCTCTTTTACCGGACTTTTACCGGAAGCAGAGGTACTGCGGGCAATTCTGATCCGGACACCGCACGGACTGTGACCTGTTAAGACATTAGAAAGTTGTAAATAAAGTAAGAGCTGTCAAGACATTATAAGGTTTTTTTTTAAAAAAAGATTGAAACGGAGAAAAAATTAATGGAAACTGAAGGAAGGATGGAAAAAGGAATATAATTTCTCTAAGCTGGCTACCTGGTCAAGTTGAAACCCACCATAGCTGTCCACGGCTGCTTATTTGTTATTCGCAGCAATCCTGCAAACAGACTGTTTGCAGGACTTTCCTCCATCCGCAACCCGGAGGACGCGCCTAGTAGGGCCATGGTGGCGAGCCCCCTAGGAATTTTGTAGTATGTAAAAGATTAAATGTTTGAACTTGTCTGGAACATTGAATTAATAAATCTCCAGGTCATAGCTTCTTTATATCCTTTACAGTTCCTGCTATACCTTTGATGGCCTTATCAAGAGCAAATGGGTTTAGATTACTTAGTTTTTTATTTTCATCAGTTGAATGCAGTAGAATGAATTTTGGAAGGTTGTCTTCAGGTGGAATCAGTGATTTAATAAGTTCTTCATCAGAGTCAGAATCTCGTAGTCCAGTGTCTAAAAACGGTCGTTTGATTTATTTATTTTATTTTATTGGTGCTTAACGCCACATCAGCAGCTAAGGCTATATCGTGGCGAGAAAACGATAAAAGGGAAACATGACACTAATGAAATACAAAGATGAGTAAAAACAACTCTAATAAAAATGATAAAGACAATGTAGTATGAACAGTGATGCGTGAAGAAACAAGAAATACGAATAGCTCACCAGTCAACCAGGTGAATGTAAGTCTTAAAGACTCTAGTTTAAGATAATAAAAACAATTTTAAAATTTATTAAAAAGGTTGATTGATTTCAAACATGCGAGAATCATATTCGGGCTCGTACGATAAAAAAGATCTCTCAGAGATCCTACAGAAAAATACTGCCCTCTGACAAGATTAAAATCTGTACAATGTAAAAGAATGTGATCCACTGACAACACCTGCTGACAAGGAACACACTCTGGTCGCACAGTACCCTCCAACAAAAAGGAATGTGTTAGTCTTGTATGACCAATATGACATCGCGTCAAAACTGCAAGATCCTTTCTACAAAGGTTACTAGACGGGTAGGGATCTGAAATAGTTGGTCGGAAGCGATGAAGCTTGTTATTTGTCGCTCCATCCCATTCCGCCTGCCACATGGATTTGATGTAACTACTGATATGTGGTTTGAAGTCACTGAACGGAATCTTAAAATCAGTGAGAGGCTTGGATAAAGCCTGTTTTGCTGCACTGTCTGCCCTGGTGTTACCAGCGATACCAACATGTCCGGGTAACCAGCAAAACACGATATCATATTGGTCAGACATGAGAGTTGTCAACTTCTCACGAAGTTCCAAAATGAGAGGGTTCTTCAACTTGGGGTTGAGTAAAGCGAGTAAAGAGGAAAGAGAGTCGGAGAAGATGATCGACTTTCTTTCCTGTACATTCTCGATGTGCTCAAGTGCAAGTTGAATAGCTTTAAACTTCAGCTGTGAAAATAGAACTTTGATTCGGGATTCTGGTTGAGGTGACATGATCACCAGTAACAGCAGCTGATGATACTTTGTCACCATCTTTAGATCCATCTGTATAGATCCTTGTATATGTACTATACTTGGACTTTATTTCGGCATATTTTTGTTTGAACTGCAAGGAATTGGTATCAGATTTTTTGGTAGAAGCAAGATCCAAAATAATTGTAGGTTTTTTAAGATGCCAAGGAGGAATATGTGATTTACGGTTTTCTTTTATAGAATCAGAATCAATTTTGGCAGACTCCATGTGGGATTTGATTCTAATTCCCAATGGAGGAATGTGTTTCTGGTGGCGGTTATAAAATTCAACATTTTGAGGTTCTGAAACACAATTATAAGCAGGATTTGAAGGATTGGCCAAAAGTTTAGACACATACTGGAGAGATAATTTAATTCTGCGCTTCTCAAGAGAAGGCTCCTCTGCCTCAACAAGCATCGAGTCTATTGGGGATGTTCGAAAAGCCCCTAGACTAATTCTAATACCACTATTATGAATTGCATCAAGTGGTTTGAGATATGATTTCCTTGCAGAACCGTAAACTATACAACCGTAATCTAACTTTGATCGAACAAGAGATCTATACAAATGGAGCAAAGTTTTTTGGTCAGCACCCCAATCGGCGCTACCAACAACCTTCAGTAGGTTCAGAGCTCTCTTACATTTAACTTTTAGTTGTTTTATGTGGGAAGTGAAATTCAGTTTGTTGTCAAACAACAAACCTAAGAATTTCACCTCCTTAACAACTTGGATAGGACTGCCATCAATTTTCAACTCCGGATCGAGGTGAAGTTTCCGAAGCTTGCAAAAATGAACACAATTCGTTTTTGTCTTCGAAAATTTAAAACCATTTTCGATAGCCCATCTTTGAATCCTATTTAAACACAGCTGAAGTTTGCGCTCTATAGCATTCATCTTTTTGCTGCTATAACAGATCAAAAAGTCATCAACATACAATGACGAATCTACCATATTCTCAATTGCGTCGATGATACTATTAATTTTAATTGAAAAGAGGGTAACAGATAAAATACTACCCTGTGGAACCCCCAATTCCTGCTCGTGAGGATCAGATAACGTTGATCCAACACGAACCTGAAATTGGCGGTCCTTTAAAAAGTGTTCAATAAAAAGGGGCATACGCCCTCTCAACCCCATGTTAAAAAGATCTTTTAAAATCCCATACGTCCACGTTGTATCACATGCCTTCTCTAGATCAAAGAAGATGGCGACCACATGTTCTTTTCTAGCAAAGGCATTTCTTATAAACGTTTCAAGTCTGACCAAATGATCCACAGTACTCCTCTGGTTTCTGAAACCACACTGAACATCCGCAAGCAGAATGTTTGATTCCAGAAACCAGACAAGTCGGTCATTGATCATCCTCTCCATGGTTTTACAGAGACAACTAGTTAGTGCAATTGGTCTGTAATTACTTGGATTACTGTGATCCTTATCAGGCTTTGGAATAGGAATAATTGTTGCCTTTCGCCAGGATGGTGGAAACTGGCCAGTCACCCAAATGTCATTAAAAACTGACAATAAAAGTTCTAGTGAAGTTTGAGGTAGATGTTTTAAAAGTTGATAGTGTATTTTATCGGGTCCAGTGGCTGAATCCTTTGCTCTATGCAAAGAGTTACATAACTCTTCCATAGAGAAAGGTTCGTTGTAGTCCTCTGAGTTATTGGATGTAAATTTAATCTTTTGTTTTTCTTGTTGTTTTTTTAGTTTGAGGAATTCTGGGTTACTATTTTCAGACGACGAATGTTTAGAAAATGTAGAGGCCAACTTGTTTGAAATTTCCTGTTTTGATGTTATGAGTGTGTTGTTATCTTTTAGGTGTTGTACTGCTGATTTTGTTTCTTTTCCTTTAATTTTTTTAATCATTTTCCAAATTTTAGTGATGGGAGTATTTTGATTTAGTTTCGAAACATAAGTTTCCCATGAACTTTTCTTTTTATGTTTTAAAAGTCGTCTTGTTTTTGCCCGATTTATACGCAATCTGTCCAAATTTTCTGTAGTTGGTGACTTATTAAATTCCCTCTCAAATTTCTTGCGATCTTTAATAGCCTGTTTGCACTCAGTATCAAACCATGGTTTAGTGAAACGTTTTGGATTTGCCGAGGTTTTAGGAATGACTTGGCTTGCAATGTCAATCAACTCTGTGGTGAAGTGTTCAATCTGGTCAGTACTGTCCTGAAATTTCTCCCGTGTGAGGCGTTCAGAACAAAGCGATGAGAAAGTGTCCCAGTCGGCCTTTTTAAAATTCCACTGGGGCACCCTCTCATCATCCGCCGGAACTACACTCTCCAACACAATCGGAAAGTGGTCACTCCCGCACAAGTCATCTTCTGCCTTCCATGAAAAATCAAGGAAGACAGAAGGGCATGCAATTGTTAAATCAATTGACGTGTAAGAACCAGATGCGGGGTGCAGGTAAGTATCTGACCCATCATTGAACAAGCACAAGTCATATTTTGTAATGAACTCTTCCACAGTTTTACCTTTTGCATCTTCTTGACTGCAGGAATTACCCCAAAGGGGGCTATGTGCGTTAAAATCGCCCAACAAAATGTATGGAGTTGGGAGTTGTCGAACCAGCAGCTCAAGGTCATTCAATTGTAAGGCTTTACTTGGTGAAACGTAAATAGAACAAAGTGTAACTGTTTTGTCTAAAGTTAGGCGTACCGCCACAGCCTGTAAATTTGTCTGTAATGATACAGTACTGTGAATGATGTCGTTTCTAACCAAGACAGTCGTTCCACGAATATGAAGATCATTATCATCTGCCCAGGCATTATACGATGTATAATGCTTAAAAGCTGAATGATCTTGAGCCTCGGGTTTCTTTAAAAGAGTTTCCTGCAGGCAAAATGCAGCAGGTTTATACTTTTGGCTGAGAAGACCAAGTTCATTAAAATTAGCTCTAAAACCTCGACAATTCCACTGTATTATATTTTGTTTTGGTGTACTATGCATGTTTGGAAGGTGATTTTGAAGGTGGTCGTATGGGTGAAATTGCCCCCGTAGTTCTTTTTGGTGAAGATTTGCGTGGGGACCTTCCCTGCAATGACGGAAGCGGATTATTTGAAAATGTTTCCGTGAGACATTCGTCCACAGACATTTCCTCGAAGGCCTCAAATCTATTTCTAGTGACAATATCTCTAGAAAATTTGGGAATTCGATCTGAAAGAGTTTTCTTTTTTTCTTTTCTGCTTTTTTGACTTTGATTCTGACTCTGACGTTGACTAGATTGTGGATGATCATTTGACATTTCATTTATCTTTTTTCCTTTGTTTTTACTATCAGTTGTTTTAGTTTGAGTGGAAGAACTGTTCGTATTTGTTGTTTGTGTTATACTGAATGGGTTTAAAGGTTTTGGTTGTATATTATGTAGCCATGTAAGATCTGTTTGACATTGTACTGATTTTGTAATTGGTGCAGAATGCTTAATAGCATTTGCATAAGATGACGGTGGTAAATTCATCCCCGGCATTGACATAATGATTTCTCTTGCTTCTTTAAAACTAAAACTAATCTGCTTTTCGCATTTCACTTTTTGTATGAGTTTTTCTTTTTTCCATACAGGGCAATCCTTAGATGATGACATGTGATTGCCCTGACAGTTGACACATTTATAATCTGTAGTAGTACAAGGATCTTCATGGTTGATACCACATTTAAAGCAGATTTTCTTGCCGCGACAAGAATCCTGGCCATGTCCAAACTTCTGGCACTTGAAACATCGCAGTGGATTTGGGATGTACAAATCCACTCTGACGTTCAAGTAACCAATCTTAATTGACTTTGGAGGTCTTGTACCATCAAAGGTGCAGATGTAAGTGTTTGTTTTAATTTTGTTTCCTTGTTTGTTGATTTCAATTCGTCTTACAGAGGTGATTCCTTGAGGTTTTAATTCACATGAAATTTCATTTTCTTCCATGTCAGCTAGTTCAGGAGTTCTTATAACTCCCTTGCTACTGTTTAAAGTTTTATGATAACTTGCTTTAATACTAATGTCAATTAATTTTGTAGTATGTAAAAGATTAAATGTTTGAACTTGTCTGGAACACTGAATTAATAAATCTCCAGAGCGTAGCTTCTTTATATCCTTTACAGTTCCTGCTATACCTTTGATGGCCTTATCAAGAGCAAATGGGTTTAGATTACTTAGTTTTTTATTTTCATCAGTTGAATGCAGTAGAATGAATTTTGGAAGGTTGTCTTCAGGTGGAATCAGTGATTTAATAAGTTCGTCATCAGAGTCAGAATCTCGTAGTCCAGTGTCTAAAAACGGTCGTTTGATTTTTGGTTGTGAGGTAGCCATGTTAATATTTTAAACGTTCACTGCCCCGGCTCCCACCCACCACGGAGTCCAACAAGGGGTAGGGTTACTGCCATGTAGTGAACCCACCGGGTTGCCGGTATTCCCACATACCTGGTATGGGGCAGTATACTCAGCCAGTGTTGATACCGAAGTATGCCACTGGCTGATTGGCCCGTGTGTGGAAGTGCCAGGTCTTCAGATGGTGATCATCCAACCAATCACTCTATAAAACACAGTAATGAAGATTGCCACGTGAAACTGAAACAAACAGTCCAGCAAAAGTAAGTATTTGTTAAAAAAGTGGGTAAAAACAGCACACAGTGGCAAATATGATACATGATTAAAATACATGACTGATTGAATGACCACCAAATGCCCCCCGACGTGACACCCAGTACTTTTTGGGGTGGGGGCTCCCGATTGGCCAGAACGGACCATCCGACCATCCTTCTACTCCCGAAATTGGGGCCAAAGCAGTGTGTTGAACATTATCTCCGAAATGGAGACCAGGGCTCCATCCCGGAGACTGCCCTAACCGGGGCCCGAGTCCTCAACTGCCAGGATTCCTTCTTCCGGGGCCTTCGGAACGCACCTCACGGGAGAACAAGGTGCCTGCCAGATGGTATTAGCAGGATTGATCATTTTGGTCCGGGGCTGCGCATTTGTGTATTTCGCAGCGAACCAGCTCAATTGAGCAAACCTGCCAATTAAAAATTAGCAAACCTGCCCAATTGAGCAGGCCGTCCTCTATCCGCCACCTGAGGACCCGCCTAGTAGGGGACGATCAAACCCCCCTAGGAAAAACATGAATTAATCTTTATTTGTTTATTATTATGCAAGTAATGCTACAATTTATTGTCTGTAACACTGAAATTAAAGATTTCGTTTTGACTATTTCAGGTTTAACAAGTAATCTTTGAATCCACAAGTATGGAGGAAGTCCCCCAAAAGAGCTGTTTATTACATCCTATGGGAGAAAGTGGTGCCACAGAAGGAGAGCTGATTATATTTGATGAGGAACACTGGAAGCAGGTGATAAGCGCAAAAACGAGGCGACGTTGTCAGAAATTGTCTAAATACTCAGTTGTCTGTGAGAGACTACCAGAGACATTTTCTAGTGAATTCCTCTATCACAGGCAGTGCTACAAGAACTTAACAGCCTATAGAATCCTGCCAGACTTACCTCCTGAGCCATGTAGTAGTAGTAGCCATGTAGCCAGTAGTAGTAGCCATGTAGCCAGTAGTAGTAGCCATGGGGATTTGTTGCTGAGATCTACCACTCAGAGCCTAGCATCAGCACAGTCTACTTCAGGAATTTTTAGGAAGCAATGTATATTTTGTCATAAGGTTAGGAAAAGACATTCAAAGACTTCTGGTTCTTCTTATGAATGTCTTGCAAATTGTGAGACTATCAATGCAGCAAACAGCATCAAAGAAGCTGCACGTGTATTGGAAGACAAAGAGATGGAGATGCGGACAGCGGGTGTTGATTTTGTAGCTAAAGAGGTGAAGTATCACAACACGTGCAAGAATGCATACATAAAGAAAGCTGAGAGACAGCAGAAAGAGAAAGAGCCCACAGATTATGGAAGGATAAGACAGGCACACCAGGAAGCTTTCTGTGAAATCACACAGTATGTACAAAGAGAAATCATTTGTGCCGGTAAAGAAGAGAGTCTTGTAAATGTGCATAAGAAGTACATGGATATTCTCAATGAAACTACTGGAGCAGACTCCTCATACCCAGCACGGAACCTGATGGAAAAACTTCAAGATTATTTCAGAGACTCCCTAGTTTGTGTTATCAGCAGCAGAAAGGAGGGATATATTCTGAAAACCCAAACAGCACAATCCAGTGAGATAGACAATGATATTTATAAAATTGCCCGGTATGTCAGAAATGAAATCAAAAGTCTGAGCACTGAACAGAAATCACCACAGAAACTCACAGCTGAGGACATATCTGATCAAAATATATCTTCTAGTATGCTAGTGAAGTTTTTGAGAATATTAGCAACAGGGGATTCAGCAATAGCAGACGAAAAACAGGAACGCCGGATACAATCCATTTCAGATGACATTGTATTTACAGTGACTAGAGGGCTAGTTAAACCAAATAAACATGTTTTGCTTGGCCTGGGTGTTAAATCCATGACTGGCAGTAAGAAAGTACTCAACATACTTAACAGATTAGGCCATTCCATAAGCTATACAACAGCAGAGGAAATAGAAACTGAACTGGCTTCAAATATCATAAACAAAAATTCTGTAACACCTGATGGGTTACTCAAGATTACCAATCTATCAACTGGTTTGGCTTTTGATAATTATGATGAACTCACTGAAACCTTGGATGGAAGCAACTCCCTGCATGATACAGTTGGTATAGCCTACCAGAATATTCCAACAGACACGACAGAGGCAGTAACAGAAGCAAAGTCATCTGACAACTCAGAATACATTCCACACACATCTGATGATGAGGATATATCTGAAGCCAACTCTGTAAACTATGAAGACACAGATCTTGATTATCAACCACCAATGAAGGAGAAAAAGGTGACAAAACCAGCTGCTACTAAAAGTGTGACACCATCAAGCTCCAGAGTTGGAACAAAGCGTAGAGCTCTAGATGTTCACGATCCTGATATTCCTCCATATATTGGATTCAAACCTAAAGTCAACCAGTTTCAGTTTCACATTACGTAGTCGGTGGTACCACCTAGCCGTGAGCAATTTGAAAGAAGAGACAATGCATGGATGATATCATGTGCCTTTGTTGAAAATACTCCAATGTGGTATGGGTGGAATTCTTTGTTTACTAAAGATGACTTGCCAAGCCAAACACTGACATACATGGAACCAGTTGGGAAGCCACCAACAAGGCTTGATGTTGTGCAGCACACAATGAATACTGCCATTAGAGTTGCTAATGAATGTCATGATTCCTTTATACCTGTGACGTATGACTTAGCAATAGCAAAACCAGCATTACAGATTCAGTCCTGTAAATCACCAATGTATGACAGACTATGTGTATGTTTTGGAGCCTTCCACATCAAGTTAGCATACTTCAAGTGTTTAGGATATATTCTGGCTGGTTCGGGTGTTGACCACATTCTTGTGGAAAGTGGAGTACTTGCACTAGGCTCACTAAATGGTATTTTGAAAGGAACATTTTACAACCGAGCAAAGAGACTTCATCCTCTGCTTGCAGTTGCTTTCAGAATAAAGCATCTTGAGATGTTCCTCCATCAAGCCGACAAATCAATTGTTCCAGTGATGAAACTTCTTCAGCTACTTCTCAATGAACCCTCACCTGAACTGATGAATGCAACAGAGACCAATGAAGAGTACATAGGCTTCCGTTCAGCTTATGCAAAATTCACAGAAGAAACACTGACGGGTAGACATGGAGCTACAGCTCAGTTCTGGGTGCAGTATTGCAAGTTGGTGGAGCTGTACCAAATGTTTACTAGAGCTGTGAGGATCAATGATTTGGATTTGTTCATTTACACTCTAGACAAAATGATTCCCCTCTTTTTCGCTACTGGGCACCAGAACTATGCCCGGTGGATGACTCTGTATGTAATGAAGCTGCTGAACATTGAGGACACTCATCCTGGTTTGAAACATCAGTTGCAAAATGGGTCTTTCAGCATTAGACGAACATCTAAACCATTCAGTCGATGTGATGTTGACCTGACATTGGAACAGACCATAAATGCCGATGCTGCATCAAGACTGACAGGGACAGCGTCGATGACACAAAATTTTGGTGCACGTAAGAGGTGGAACATACTTAGAGCAACAAGAAGTGCTGTTGTTGGTAACCTTATGATGAAAGCAGGGTTAGCACAAACTGAAGATCCTGCACAAGAGCTGAAGCCTTCAAGAGTCAAGAGAGATACATCAGATCTGAAAAAAATCCTCAGTACTATCGACACAACTATGAATCCATTTGCAGATCTTACTGAAAACTGTGTTTTGTATTGCATTGGAAGTGGAAAAGCGGCATCTGAAGAAGTTGCAAGTGAGCTCTTGCAAGTGCAGAGGATTGGCAGAAAGATGTATACTGAGTTGAAGGCAGACTGTTTGGCGTCCAGCTCCAGGTTTGAGGCACCAATTCCCAGGAAAGTAATAAAGAACTTCTCTTATGATGCTGTCAGAGCAAAGGTAATGAACAAGGGAAGAACGAAAATAATCGAGGTAAAAGGAACACAAGACCTATTTGGGCGATTACTATATCTGGCTGTAACAACTCATATTGAGTTACAGACTGTCTTCAAGTATCCTTTGACTCCAGTCCCTTTGTGCCTTGGGAATGTTGATGGTTCAATGAGTTCCACTGCCAAATCTGCACTTCTGCACAAATTGGAAGCAAAAGTTGATACCTCACCACCAGACATTGTGGATGTCCAAGTGATTGATGCTATGTTTGTCATAAGAAGCTTGACCAATCTGCCTGTTAAGTTTGAAGGACTAGCAAGGTGCATTTTAACACGTGTGCAGAACATCTGCAACAGAGTTATTATTATTTATTGGTGCTTTACGCCACATCAGCAGCTTAGGCTATATCGTGGCGATGAAAGTGTATATTTCAAAAAGACCATTAATTAAAATATGAAACAAATTGAATAAGAGGTTTAAAAATGATGAGTGTGAAACATAATGAGAAGGTGAGATCAGTAGTGCAAAAATACTGTGTAATCAACCTGTGAAATAAATACAGATAGATGAAAATTAAAATGGTAAAAACAATTTAAAATTTATTAAAAAGGTTGATTACTTTCAAGAATGAGATGACTTTTTGCGGGCTCGTGTGATAAAATAAATCTCTCAAAGATCCAACTGTAAAATACTGCCCTCTAACATGATTAAAATCAGTACAATTCAAAAGAATGTGTTCCACTGACAGCACCTGCTGGCAGGGAACACATTCTGGTCGCAAATTACCCTCCAACAAAAAGGAATGTGTAAGTCGTGTATGACCAATATGACACCGCGTCAAAATTGCAAGATCCTTTCTACAAAGGTTACTAGACGGGTAGTGATCTGAAATAGTTGGTCGGAAGCGATGAAGCTTGTTATTTGTCGCTCCATCCCATTCCGCCTGCCACATAGATTTGATGTAACTACTAATATGAGGCTTAAAATCACTGAAAGGGATCTTAAAATCAGTGAGAAGCTTTGTTAAAGCCTGTTTTGCTGCACTGTCTGCTTTGGTGTTACCAGCGATACCTACATGTCCAGGTAACCAGCAAAACACGATATCATATTGGTCAGACATGAGAGTTGATAACTTCTCACGAAGTTCCAAAATGAGAGGGTTCTTCAACTTGGGGTTGAGTAAAGCAAGTAAAGAGGAAAGAGAGTCGGAAAAAATAATCGACTTTTTGTCCTGAGCAGTCTCGATATGTTCAAGAGCGAGTTGTAAAGCTTTAACTTCAGCTGTGAAAATAGAACTCTGATTCGGTATTCTGATTGAGGTGACATGATCACCAGTAACAGCAGCTGATGATACTTTGTCGCCATCCTTAGATCCATCCGTATAGATCCTTGTATATGTACTATACTTGGACTTTATTTCGGCATATTTTTGTTTGAACTGCAAGGAATTGGTATCAGATTTTTTGGTAGAAGCAAGGTCCAAAATAACAGTAGGTTTCTTAAGATGCCAAGGAGGAATGTGTGATTTACGGTTTTCTTTTATAGATTCAGAATTAATTTTTGAAGATTCCATGTGGGGTTTAATTCTAATTCCCAATGGAGGAATATGTTTCTGATGTCGGTTAAAAAATTCAACATTTTGAGGTTCTGAAATACAATTAAAAGCAGGATTTGAAGGATTGGCCAAAAGTTTAGACACATATTGTAGAGACAATTTAATTCTGCGCTTCTCAAGAGAAGGCTCCTCTGCTTCAACAAGCATTGAATCTATTGGGGATGTTCGAAAAGCCCCTAGACTAATTCTAATACCACTATTGTGAATTGCATCAAGTGGTTTTAGGTATGACTTCCTTGCTGAACCGTAAACTATAGAACCGTAATCTAATTTTGATCGCACAAGTGATCTATACAGATTGAGCAAAGTTTTTTGGTCAGCACCCCAATCAGTGCTACCAACAACCTTCAGTAGGTTCAGTGCTCTTTTACATTTAACTTTTAGTTGTTTTATGTGGGAAGTGAAATTCAGTTTGCTGTCAAACAACAAACCTAAGAATTTCACTTCCTTTACAACTTTAATGGTGTTTCCATCCATTTTCAACTCTGGATCAAGATGGTGCTTCCGGAGCTTACAAAAATGGACACAATTAGTTTTGGTCTTTGAAAACTTGAAACCGTTTTCTGTAGCCCATTTCTGGATTCTGTTTAAACACAGCTGAAGTTTCCGCTCTATAGCATTCATTTTTTTGCTGCTATAGCAGATCAAAAAATCATCAACGTACAATGAAGAATCTACCATATTCTCAATTGCATCGATGATACTATTGATCTTTATCGAGAACAGGGTAACAGACAGAATACTACCCTGAGGAACCCCCAATTCCTGTTCGTGAGGATCAGATAACGTTGACCCAACACGAACCTGAAACTGGCGGTCCTTTAAAAAGTTTTCAATAAAAAGAGGCATACGCCCTCTCAACCCCATGTTAAAAAGATCTTTTAAAATCCCATACGTCCACGTTGTATCATATGCCTTCTCTAGATCAAAGAAGATGGCGACCACATGTTCTTTTCTAGCAAAGGCATTTCGAATAAACGTTTCAAGTCTGACCAAATGATCCACAGTACTTCTCTGGTTTCTGAAACCACACTGAACATCCGCAAGCAGATTGTTCGATTCCAGAAACCAGACAAGTCGGTCATTGATCATCCTCTCCATGGTTTTGCACAGACAACTGGTTAAGGCAATAGGCCTGTAATTGCTTGGATTGCTGTGATCTTTATCAGGCTTAGGAATAGGAATTATAGTTGCTTTACGCCAGGATGGTGGAAACTGGCCAGTCACCCAAATGCCATTAAAAATTGATAATAAAAGTTCTAGTGATGTTTGTGGCAGGTGCTTTAAAAGTTTGTAATGTATGTCATCGGGACCAGTGGCAGTATCCTTTGCTCTATGCAAAGAGTTACGTAACTCTTCCATAGAGAAAGGTTCATTGTAATCCTCTAAATTGTTGGAGGCATATTTGATCTTTTGTTTTTCTTGTTGTTTTTTAATTTTTAGAAATTCAGGATTACAATTGTCACACGACGAATGTTTCGAAAATGTGGAGGCCAAAGTGTTTGAAATTTCTGTTTTAGATGTAATTAAGGTGTTGTTTTCCTTCAGGTGTTGTACAGTTGATTTTGTTTCTTTTCCTTTAATCTTTTTAATCATTTTCCAAATTTTAGTGATTGGAGTGTTTTGGTTAATCTTAGAAACGTAAGATTCCCAAGAACTTTTCTTTTTTTGTTTTAAAAGTCGTCTTGTTTTTGCCCGATTAATACGCAGTTTATCCAAATTATGTGTTGTAGGTGACTTGTTAAATTCCCTTTCAATTTTTTTTCGATCTTTTATAGCCTGTTTACACTCACTATCAAACCATGGTTTGGTGAAACGTTTTGGATTTGCCGAGGTTTTAGGGATGACTGTGTTTGCAATGTCAAGCAGCTCGTTTGTAAAATGTTCTATTTGGTCAGCACTATCTTGAAATTTCTCCCGTGTGAGGCGCTCAGAACAAAGCGATGATAAAGTGTCCCAGTCAGCCTTTTTAAAGCTCCACTGGGGCACCCTCTCATCGTCCGCTGGAACTACACTCTCCAGCACAACCGGAAAGTGGTCACTCCCGCACAAGTCCTCTTCTACCTTCCAAGAATAATCGAGGAAGACAGAAGGGCATGCAATTGTAAGATCAATTGATGTATACGAACCAGATGCAGGGTGCAGGTAAGTGTCTGAACCATCATTAAACAAACACAGATCATGTTTTGTAATGAACTCTTCTACAGTTTTACCTTTTGCATCTTCTTGCCTGCAGGAATTACCCCAAAGGGGGTTATGAGCGTTAAAATCGCCCAACAAAATATATGGAGTAGGGAGCTGTTGGACCAGTAACTCAAGATCATTCAGCTGTAAAGCTTTACTTGGTGAAACGTAAATTGAACAAAGTGTAACTGTTTTGTCTAATGTTAGGCGTACCGCCACAGCCTGTAGATTTGTCTGTAATGGAACAGAACTGTGAATGATGTCGTTCCTAACTAAGACAGTCGTTCCACGAATATGAAGATCATTATCATCTGCCCAGGCATTATACGAAGTATAATGCTTAAAAGCTGAATGATCTTGAGCCTCAGGTTTCTTTAAGAGAGTTTCCTGCAGGCAAAAAGCAGCAGGTTTATATTTTTGGCTTAGAAGACCGAGTTCATTAAAATTCGCTTTAAAACCTCGACAATTCCACTGTATGATGTTTTGTTTGGGTGTATTAATCATGTTTGTTTGGCGATTTGGAAGGTGGACGTATGGGCGAAATTGCCCCAGTGTTTCTTTTCGGTGATGTTTTACGTGGGGACTTTCCCTGAGAAGAACTCAGGCATTTGGTTGAGAAGGTGTCATCGATACACTCATCGACTGACATCTTCTCAATGCCTTCAAACATGTTGCTTGTAACAACATTTTGAAGGCGTTTTGGTAACCTATCCGATTCTTGCTTCTGTTTTTCTTTGTCTGTTTTCTTGATAAGACGTTCCTGTTGGCGTCTTTGATTCTGACTCAGATTCTGTTGGGGTCTGTGTTGTGGATTTGGTTTCGGTTTGTTTTGTTGATTCGGCTTTTCTGCTTTAGTGTTTTGTTCCTTTTGGCGTTGTGGTTTAGGTACTTCTGTTGCTTGTTCTTGTGTTTGTGCTGTATTTGGTATTTTCTCAATTGTTTGGGCTGCTGAATTTGTTTGTGTAATCTGGAATTCTGTTTCTTGTATTGTAAATGCTGTTACTAAAGATGGAATTGTTCCTTTCAGCCATGTAAACTGAGTCTGGCATTCTACTGATTTAGTTGATACTTTTTGTGATAGTTTTGCAGCATATGAAGGTGATGAAATATTCATACCAGGCATCGATGTTACAATATCTCTGGCCTCTTTAAAACTTACTTGCTTTTCGCATTTTATTCTTTGTATAGTTTTTTCTTTTTTCCATACAGGGCAATCTTTGGATGATGACATGTGATTGCCCTGGCAGTTGACACATTTAATGGCATTGATACATGGCTCTTCTTGGTGTTGTTGGCCGCATTTAAAGCATACTGATTGACCCCTGCAGTTGTTTTGCCCATGGCCATATTTTTGGCATCTGAAGCATCGAAGTGGATTCGGTATATATAAATCCACTTTGATGCTCATGTAACCAACTTTGATCGATTTTGGTGGTTGGGCTGAATCAAATGATAAAATATAAGTATTTGTTTTGATGACTGATCCATTTTTTTTAATTTCTATATTTTTCACAGCTGTTACGCCCTGTGATTCAAGTTCTTTCTGAATTTCAAGTGTGTCAATTCCTTCTAATTCCCTAGTTCTAATTACACCCCTGCTGGAATTAAGTGTTTTATGCGGAAACGCATTCACCTCCATATCTGCTAATTTTCCTGTATTGAGTATATTAATTGCTTGGGCCTCCCTTTTACATTCTATGAGAATTCCACCAGTTCTGAGCTTTTTAACATTGTCAACAGTGCCAGCAATTCCTTTAATAGCTTTTTCTAAGGCAAAAGGGTTTATATCAGTTGCCTTTTTACTTGAGTCAGCAGCATATATTATGACAAATTTTGGCCATTTAGTTTGAATAGATGTCTTTTGATCTGAGTCAGAATCACAACCATCTGAAAATAAATCTCTTCCACGTTTAAGTTTTTTGGAGTTTGAGGTATCCATGATTGTTTTGATTAATGATTCAGTGCCCCGGCTCCCACCCACCACGGAGTCCAACAAGGGGTAGGGTTACTGCTATGCAGTGAACCCACCGGGTTGCCGGTATTCCCACATACCTGGTATGGGGCAGTATACTCAGCCAGTGTTGATACCGAAGTATGCCACTGGCTGATTGGCCCGTGTGTGGAGGTGCCAGGTCTTCAGATGGCGACCATCCAACCAATCACTTTATAAAACACTGTAATTACGGTTGCCACGTGAAACTGAAACAAACAGTGCAGCAGAAATAAGTATTTGGTTAAAAAATCAGTTTAAAAACATCACACAATGGCAATTATGATAAATGATTAAAAGAAATGACTGATTGAATGGCCACCAAATGCCCCCCGACGTGACACCCAGTACTTTTGGGGTGGGGGCTCCCGATTGGCCAGAACGGACCATCCGACCATCCTTCTACTCCCGAAATTGGGGCCAAAGCAGTGTGTTGAACAGCATTATCTCCGAAATGGAGACCAGGGCTCCATCCCGGAGACTGCCCTAACCGGGGCCACGAGTCCTCAACTGCCAGGATTCCTTCTTCCGGGGCCTTCGGAATGCACCTCACGGGAGAACAAGGTGCCTGCAAGATGATATTAGCAGGGTTGATCATTTTGGTCCGGGGCTGCGTATTCGTGTATTTCGCAGCGAACCAGCTCAATTGAGCAAACCTGCCAATTAAAAATTAGCAAACCTGCCCAATTGAGCAGGCCGTCCTCTATCCGCCACCTGAGGACCCGCCTAGTAGGGGACGATCAAACCCCCCTAGGATCTGCAACAGAGATTCATTTTGTTACTGACACATACACAGCAACAAGTATCAAGGGGCTAGAACAAGACAAGCGTTCTAGGGAATTCAGTGACTCTTGTTCTGTGGCTGGTCTCAACATCACTGGTCGTGAGCAGACTAGACCAAGAAACTTCCCTGCAGCTTTGTCATCTTCTTCATTCAAAACTTCCCATCTATGCTTTCTGGCTAAAGAATGGTGTGATGATCGTTACTGTGATGTACTCGGCAACAAGAAAGTACTGTATGCTGTTGATAAGTGTTTCCTGTATTTAGTGAAGGATGGACATATAAGGAAAGAGTACAAGCCACTTGAAAGTTCTCACATTGAGGCTGACACAAGGATGATGCAGAATGTGAAGCACATTCATACGGTCAACCCCAACCACATCATCACTGTGAGAGCAAATGACACAGATGTGCTGGTCATTTTACTGTATCATGCCAGTTTGAATAACTCTCTCACAATATATATGGATGTAGGAAATTCAGCCAACAACAGTCGCAGGTACATTGATGAAACATTATTGGCTGACACTTTGGGGAAAGAAATCTGTGAAGCGCTACCGGGTTTGCATGCCCTTACAGGCTGCGACTACTCTCCTTCCTTTAAAGGCAAAGGAAAAGTACGTCCTTTGAATATGTTAGAGAATTCTTCATTATACAGAAGGGCATTTGGAAAGCTTGGCTATCCATCAATTGATCATGACACATTTGTCTTGTTGGAACAGTTTGTGTGTGATCTGTATGGACAAAGTAAACTCAATGATGTCAACAGTGCCCGCTTGAAGATCTTCCAGGTGAAGTATCAATCAAAAGGCTCTGAAGCTCCTTTAAAGAACATTAAGGGAATGGAATCATCTATGCTTCCTCCCTGCCAAGCAACCCTCAAGCAGCATATTCTGCGGGAAAACTTCATTGCCAACATGTGGAAGACATCAAATGAAAGTGACATTAATCAACTTAATCCACATGACAATGGCTGGATCAAGGAGGAGGGGAAGTATCTGCTGAACTGGTTCACGGGACCAATGGTTCCTGATTGTCTGAGTGACCAAATAGAAGAGGATCCTGATGAGGAAAGTGATGCCGAAAGTGAAGCAGAGGAGAGTGATGAATCAGATGATGAAGAATAGTTTTTGATGTAGCCTTGAATGTGAATTTGCACTTCTGGTTTAACTTGTACTGATCTTTACAGCATCATTCGCAGTTGTATGTGACAATATAGACTTACCAAACAAATACTGAAACATGTATCTGTGGCTGGGACAAAAGAATATTCTTGGAAAAACTTTTGAGCAAGTTAAGTATTTCTTCACAATACAGAATAGACCGAAAAATCAGGAAAATTTGGTTATCCCCGCCTATACGGTTAAAAATGCTCTGTATTGAAAAAAGGGTCAAACTGGTGAAAGTAAGAAGTAGATTTTTGAAATCTAGACATAATTTCAGTTTAGAAACACTTATTGAACCTTACTGACTCAGACAGTCAAATAGGAAACTTTTATCTATTGCCTGTGCAATACATACAGAATGTGTGGAAGAAGTTATTGCAGTACCCATACTCACAGCAGACGACGTTTCACAAACTATTGATGAGAAAAACGAATCTTCATCAGTTTGTCTGAGTAACTGTCTGAGTAATATAGGATTATTACATTGGGCGACTTTTATTACATTAGACGTTGTAACAATTAAGCGTGCGGAAAGACGTTGCCCGACCTGGCTCCTGGACTAAAAGTAAAACGTCATTATGAAGTAAAAGATTGAATGAAAATAAAGGATAATCACAATAGACATGTCAAAGACAAGAACAATTTAAATAACAATGAGCAATGAAATAAGTGAAAGATGTCTACTTCTAAATCAACCCGATGAACTGAGTGAGCTTGATGAGTCTAGATTAAAAGAATAAAAACAATTTTAAAATTTGTTAAAAAGGTTGATTACTTTCAAAAATGATACAATTGTGTGTGGACTCGTATTGTTAAACATATCCCTAAGGGATCCAACTATGAAGTACTGCCCTCTAACAAGATTAAAACAGTACAATTTAAAAGAATGTGTTCCACTGACAACACCTGCTGACATGGAACACATTCTGGTCGCAAATTACCCTCTAACAGAAAGGAATGTGTAGTGTAAGTCGTGTGTGACCAAAATGACATCGTGTCAGAATAACATCATGGTCTCTTCTACAAAGGTTACTGGATGGGTGATCCCAACAGTTTGCACCTCGTAAGACGTATGTTTGAGAAGGTGTTCTTGGATTGTTTGTTTTTTTTTTTATTTCACAAATTCGTTTTTCTTATTTTTTCTCACTAAGATCAAGATATATTTTATTTTGCCCGAACTGAACAAAATACCAGACAAAAGCTCTATTTTCACCGCTAAGTAAAAGTGTTACCACTAACTTGAACACATCGTGAATGCGCAGAAAAGGAGTCTTATCTTTTCCGACTCTCTTTACTCTTTATTGACTTCACTCAACTCCTGTTTGAAGAATCCTCGTTTTGGAACTCATTGAGAAGTGAAACACTCTCATGTCCAACCAATATGATATTGTGTGTTTTCTGGTTACCTGCACATGTTGGCATCTCCGGTAACACCTGGACATACAGTGCAGTGAAACTCGGTCCAACTCTGAGGGGAATGTGGAAGTTTCAAGTAATGCAGAAGTTTACACGAAGGTTGATTAAATGAAAAAGCCTTTGCGTTTTCTCGGACATTAAAAACCATTATGCCCTTAGTGTGCCCAGTAGCTTCAAATCTGGTATAGTAATCCAGAAGACTGAAATGCGATGGATGCGAAAAACTGCCAAAATATGAACTTAATACTGACTTGGTGCCCTTAGCTAAAAAGAGCGCCGGTAATATTTGATCTAAAACTAAGAACAATAAAAGCCCTTAAAACAAGTTCGTTTTTTGCCGTGGTATAGATAACCGAATACAGAGCAATTCATCAGTTCCTCTTCAGAATCATGTTGAACCCATCTGCCTTATTTAAAAAAAATTGATCATCCCTACCGACGGAATCAGCAGGCTTCCATCAATTTTTCTTATATAATATATGATCAATTAAAATTCCTAACGGCTTTCCGATGGAGACATATTTTTCATTCCAAGTAGCCGACAATTGCTCTAGTATTAATATATATATATACATGAATGGTGCAAAATTAACTACGCCAAAAAATGCGAATACCACTTAACACACAACATGCGACAAAAAAATGATGCGAGAAATAAATTGCGAGTATTGAACGCGCGCAAAAAGAATACCCGGATGTTTACAACAACGCTCTTTATTCGACGAGGACATGCTGCAGGAGTTCCAGGTTACAATACAGCGTTTTTATCCATTGACGACACTACTAATCTTTCCCCCTCTCATCAAGCTGATTTGGGCAAAAGTAGTGTAGGAATTGGTGAGTCCAAGCGGGTATCCTATAGTAATTTCCCATTGTGTGCAGCCTGGCACCCGTCCAACAAGTTCCCTGTGGTACGTGCTGACCTCAGCACTATTACACAATAAGTGTATACGAGAGTACTATACCTAAAGTAAATGCAGCTCTGACCTCAGCAGTATTGCACCATAGTTTGAATGAAACATACTGAACTATTTTTGTCAGAAACAATTAAGTCAGCTAAAATGCAGCCGACCTCAGCCCTATTACACCATAGATTGAACATACTTAACTATTTTTTGTTAGAAACAAAGCATGCCATAGTGAGTTATTATTATTGATGTATTCCTAATCGGGTCAACATTTTTCACAGGAATCCAGTAATATTGCTGACAAACAAATTTCCCACAGACGCAGAGCTTTCTCCAACCTAATTTTTATAGATAACCTAGATGATCAAATGTTCTCAAGTGATATATTCAGTTAATATTTAGAATTATCAATATACAGTGAAATAACAAACATCTTCAATCTAATTTAACTCAAATTTTGTGCTCAACTGCGAGATGAATAGCTTTAACTTCAGCTGTGAAAATAGAACTCTGATTCGGTATTCTGATTGAGGTGATATGATCACCAGTAATAGCAGCTGATGATACTTTGTCACCATCTTTAGTTCCATCTGTATAGATCCTTGTATATGCACTATACCTGGACTTTATTTCTGCATATTTTTGTTTGAACTGCAAGGAATTGGTATCAGATTGTTTGGTAGAAGCAAGGTCAAAAATAATTGTAGGTTTTTTAAGATGCGAAGGAGGAATATGTGATTTACGGTTTTCTTTTATAGAATCAGAATCAATTTTGGAAGACTCCATGTGGGGTTTAATTCTAATTCCCAATGGAGGAATGTGTTTCTGGTGGAGGTTAGAAAATTCAACATTTTGAGGGTCTGAAACACAAGATTATAACAGGATTTGAAGGATTGGCCAAAAGTTTAGACACATACTGTAGAGATAATTTAATTCTACGCTTCTCAAGAGAAGGTTCCTCTGCTTCAACGATCATCGAATCTATTGGGGATGTTCGAAAAGCCCCTAGACTAATTCTAATACCACTATTATGAATTGCATCAAGTGGTTTGAGATATGATTTCCTTGCAGAACCGTAAACTGTACAGCCATAATCTAACTTTGATCGTACAAGTGATCTATACAGATGGAGCAAAGTTTTTTGGTCAGCATCCCAATCAGTGCTACCAACAACCTTCAGTAGTTTCAGTGCTCTCTTACATTTAACTTTCAGTTGTTTTATGTGGGAAGTGAAATTCAGTTTGTCTGGTCGCAAATTACCCTCCAACAAAAAGGAATGTGTAAGTCTTGTATGACCAATATGACACCGCGTCAAAACTGCAAGATCCTTTCTACACAGGTTACAAGACGGGTAGTGATCTGAAATAGTTGGTCGGAAGAGATGAAGCTTGTTGTTTGTCCTCCATCCCATTGCGCCTGCCACATAGATTTGGTGTAACTACTAATATGAGGCTTAAAATCACTGAAAGGGATCTTAAAATCAGCGAGAGGCTTTGTTAAAGAATGTTTTGCTGCACTGTCTGCTTTGGTGTTACCAGCAATACCTACATGTCCGGGTAACCAGCAAAACACGATATCATATTGGTCAGACATGAGAGTTGTTAACTTCTCACGAAGTTCCAAAATGAGAGGGTTCTTCAACTTGGGGTTGAGCAAAGCAAGCAAAGAGGAAAGAGAGTCGGAGAAAATAATCGACTTCCTTTCCTGTACATTCTCGATGTGTTTAAGTCATCTGCCCAGGCATTATACGAAGTGCAATGCTTAAAAGCTGAATGATCCTGAGCCTCTAGTTTCTTTAAAAGGGTTTCCTGCTGGTAAAAAGCTGCAGGTGTAAATTTTTGGCTTAAAAGGCCTGGTTCATTAAAGTTGGCTCTAAAACCTCGACAATTCCATTGTATTATGTTGTGTTTGGTTGTATTATCCATATTTATTTGGAGATTTAGAGGGTGGATGCATGGGCGATATTGCCCCGTTAGTTTTTTTTGGTGATTTTGTATTTGGTGACCCACTCTGAGTAGAACTTAGGGGCACTTTATTTGAAAACGTGGCGTTGATGCAGTTGTCAACATCCATGTTCTCCAAACCATCAAATATGTTGTTTGTAACAACATTTTTGAGAAATTTAGGGGTTCTGTTGGAAGAGAGTTTCTGTTGCTCATTTTCTTTATTCTTCTTATCTTTCGTTTTTTCTTCTCTGACTGATATTTTGAAGTTCTGGTTTAGGTTTCGATTTACTTTGATTATTTTTCAGTTCTAATTTACCGTCTTTCACATTTTTGTCTTGATCTTTTCTAGAATTTGATCTTCCTTTTTCTTCAGCTGATGTTTGTGAAAGCGATTGTGTTTGTGTTGATTTCTGTTTCTGTTGGTCGAGGTGCTCTATTGTAAATGCTTGCAGCAATGACGGGATTGTGCCGTAGAGCCATGTCCATGGTGCCTGACATTCAGCTGATTTAGATGGTTATTTTTTTAAATGTGTAGATTATGATGCCACATATACATTCATTCTTGGCATCGATGTAACAATTTCTCTGGCCTCTTTGAAACTTATTTGTTTTTCACTTTTCACTTTCTGAATCATTTTTTCTCTCTTCCATATGGGGCAATCCTTGGATGATGATACGTGATTGCCTTGGCAATTGACACATTTGACATGATTGGGTACATGGCTCATAATGTTGTTGACCACACCAGAAACATACTGTTTGACCTCTGCAATTGTTCTGCCCATGACCATACCTTTGGCATTTGAAGCATCTAATTGGATTTGTAAGTGATAGAATGTGTGAAAAGAGAGATTGTAATAGATCTGACAATGAAAGTGAAAGGAAGTCTAAAACGAGACACAAGAGCAAAAAGAGTACAAGAAAGAATGTAAAAGAGTACGTCAAAGAGAAACGAGAGATAAATATATGAATCATTTGAGATTTGATGATTCTGAGAGTGAGAGGGAAAGAATGTCTGAGAGTGATAGGGAAAGAATGTCTGACAGTGAGGGGGAACAAATGTCTGAGAGTGAGAGGGAAAGAGTGTCTGTTGAGAGGGAAAGAGTGTCTGTTGAGAGTGTGAGAGAATTGAGCCATGCAAGATGGTTTAAGATGGTGAGATCCGTGAACATGAGAATCTGGAAAATGAATTTGTGGGTGATACTCCTATAATGGATGAATGTCAGTATGCCTGTGTTCGAGAGACTGTATTAGTGTGTGGAACTGCACATGCCGAGTTTGAAAGTGATAGTGTTAGCCCGCTCAGTGCATATATTGATGATATAGAGTTATCATGTGGATCAGTCTGTGCAGCTGTAACTCTAATCAGACAATACAGATGCTGAGAATGACAAACTGTCAATTAAAGCTCCCATTCATTCTTCTCTGTCAACCACTTCTGATGTTATGGACAACGTGAACAATTTTTCTGATGTATCCGATGAAGAAGAATTCACGAGTGACAATATTTCCAAAGTACAAGTAACACCAAATACTCTCTTAATAACACCATTTGGGACACAAGGTGCCGTTGGTGTTGAAGTTTGTAAAATAAACAATATGACTCGCTCCCATGCTTGAGAAACAACGAGACACAGGTAGATGAATGTGAAATGGATGATGTGGAAACTACTTCAATTTGTTCTGGCGATACTGAACTACAAACGTCAGTAGTTTCCACATCAACTTTAGTATTAGAATCAGAAGATGCTGATGAGGCTCTGCTACGCTCTCCTTCAAAAACGGCTTCAGATAATGTGGATGACGACAGATATGGCTATATGACGCAGAGTAATACTACTAATTCAAATAACAATAACGACGCCAATGCAGTTACTAACAATGATAAAAAGACTAAAAAAGATAGGCTAGCTGACATTTTTGAAGAGGAGGGTAATATGTGCATAGAACCTTCAACACCTTTGGTTGAATTAAGAGAGCCCCTATCAGTATTTTTTTATTTTAATGCCGAAACTAGTGACTTTACTTGTGTCAGAAATTGCCCCAAACACCCAAATATAAAGAAATTTCGGACTGGATTGATGAAATGAATGATTTTGGAAAAGATGATAAAAAAGAAAAAGCTGGCGATATTGACGAATTTGCAGCGCCAGCAAGTGTAATGTTTCCACCACAAACCCCTCAATTTCCAAATGTATTAAGCGTTACTCCTCAGAGGATTGCTGCAGAAATTGAGGGGTATGGGGTGGAAACATTACCAAATAGTTCAGCGTCATCTTGTTGTAGTAACAAACACGAAAATTCAATGCCTCAGTTTATGGATACCATAACAAGCGGTACATCAAACGTGGATACATATCCCATATCTCAAGCACAAGACATACCCCCCAAATAGTCCAGGCACATTAGACATAAAAATGAGAAAGTAAGGAAAAAAATCGGAGAAAGCTGATTTTTTTATATGTTTCCGGGACACATATTGCGGATAAAGTGTGAAAAGTCCCCGCGAATCCGAGTTGAGCTTTTTTAGTTATAGCGTTTTTTTGATGAAAAAAAAAATTTTAAAAAAAATTCGACCCAGCTCCATATTTCTCATTCTTATTCGCCTTAGTAGGGTGAGAATCATAAATATCGTGCTGAATTATATTGAGAATACTGTGGTGAAATTCGGCAATCCTAAATCTATTATGATGCCGCCAGGTGACTCTGGTCAGCTGATCTCGAATGAAGAATATGATTGGCCGGTTATCGGATGTCCAGAGTGAACCCATATAGAGAGCAGAACCATTCCAGAATCAAAGATTACAAGACGTGTTTTATTAATTTGATGTTGTTGTTGGTGTTTGTCCTTGTATTGTAATAATGTAAGTATTTATTTGTATCTCAAATTCCTTACTCATGTACCCTCATTCCAAATAACACCACGCAGTTATTCGATATTGGCGTCGCCGACAATTTCGAACTTCTTGGCTCAAATTTGCGACAGGCGTGGCTGTCGCCATCTTGAAACAATGACAAAATTTTGAAACTTTTTTCATCCTTTTCACAAAATTTTCAAATTCCTTTTTGTTTTTTCATTTGTTCCTGGTTCTTTTTCGTAATTTTCTAAAACACTTCCTCTCAATTCCATAATCAATGTTAAATGTTTTGTTTTTTTTGTCATTCCACATGTTGTATTCTTCATATCTCGATCGCGTTCGCCATCGAATTTTGTCTGTTACTGTTGATATTTACCAGCTTGCTCGTAAAAAATTGTTTTCATTGGTTATGTAACTGTATGACTGTAAACTTAAATTGTAAACAATTTCTCTTTGTTTGACAAATAAATATTTTGATTGACAATAATTTAACATATAAATTAATATAATATATCTTGCCACTTCATGATAACTTTGATTACTCTTTGATAATTTAAGCTGTGATATTTCAAATTTTCCTGTGATACAAATTATTTTTCAAATAAATTGTTTTGATTGATTACAATACATTTGCTATTCAATTAAATTATTCTATATTCATATTAAAATATTTTGTGATATCGTGACCTATTCTCACTATATAAATATTTATTGTCAAAATTTTCAAAATAAAAAGTGATATATTGTAAAAATTTTCAAAATAAAAGGTAATTATTTACTTTCATGGAAATTTGGCCATCTAAACTTAGAGCTTAATCGAAAATTTATGTGCTTTATCCCCTGAATTGTTTGTGTTATTCATTTTAATTTATTATAAATTGTTGGATAAAATTTTGTTTTGTGTAAATCTTCTTCATTTATTATAATTTATTAGATAAAAGTCTGTACCTATCAACAACCTTAAACAAAATAAATAAATAATTGTATTCTGGCATAACATCGTCATTAGCATCAACATAGTGACAAATTTTTTTATGGTGGGGTACTTTAACTTCAAAATTGACTACAGTTGGACAAAATATCAGTGGTAACAGGCAGATGGTATTTTTCTTGTTATGGAGAAGTACAGATGAAGACAACTACAACGGTAAAATAGGTAGTATAGTGTGTTTTGTACAATTTTTGAATAAATAAATATATTTGACTTTGTTTTTTGATAACTTTCATCATGAGTACTACTTGTAACAAAATTAAAATAAACAAATGTGCCTACAGAGATCTTTTATTGTTACCCGGAGTTGGTAGAAAGTTAGCCGACTCAATTGTCTATTTTAGACTAGAACATGGAAATATCACACCGGAAATTTTGTCAAGTATTCCGTACATGCGGATAACACCCCAGTTAACAGAAAGTATTGATTTTGAGCCCCATCAGGAAAATGATGATGACGATAGGTCTGCTGATCCATTAGCGGATGAATACACAGCTGATTGGAATATACGGGGCAGTTCAGTCGAGTCGACCGAACTTCAAGCTACACAAACAGGAGCTACAGCTACTGGAGGTTGCCCAAGTTCACCTTCGAGCTTCAATAAACAATACATAAAAACAAGATATACAAGTCCTCCTGTAAAACAAACTGCTGGTTATCAGACACCTATGACTGCGTACAGTCAGTCATACCCTATGCCAAATTACAATGTTCCACCACCGATACATGACATTCAAACATATCGCCCCATGCTGAACACTAGCCAAGGATTCCCACCCAGCACATATCCACAAACTCAAACATACACACCATATTCGCACACGCAACAAGTATCTCCATATACTCAACCAGTATCAGCATATACTCAACCAATACCAGCATATACACAACCAATACCAGCATATACTCCACCAGCACCAATCTATACTCCACCTGCACCAGCATTTATTCCACCAGCACCTGTCTATCCCATACCACAACAAACAGGTGCACATTACCAGCAAAATGCCACAAATGTCGGTAAAGCATTTCATTTACCCAAAACATTGATATACAATGGCACCACAAGCTGGAAAGCCTTCAAAACTAAATTTGAAAAATATGCTGAAATGCAGCGCTGGTCGGAGCAGCAGTGTAAAGATAATTTATGCTGGTGTTTAGAAGATAAAGCTAGTGAATACTACGCTATGATCACAGGTAGAAATCAAACATTGGGATATTTTAACATTATGGACTCCTTAGAAAAAAGATTTGGTTTTCATGACCTACCTGAAACTGCTCATCTTGAATTTATGCAAACACAACAGACTTCCAGCGAGACGTTGGAAGAATGGGCAGATAGAGTGTTACACCTTGCTACAAGAGCATTCAAAAATCTACCAGATAATCATATGTACCAACAGGCAGTCATTAAATTTTGTCAGGGTGGTACCGATAAAGAGGCAGGTCAGTATGCTGCTAATTTAAGGCCAGTCACAGTTGAGGATGCCATCGACAAAGTGCGATGGTATCAACACACACAAAAAGCCATTTATGGTTCTATAGTCGTCACACCAAAAGCCCCTACTTCCGTACCGGAAGTAGTGCCAGTATCAACATATAATGAGCCAAAACAAATAAAAGCTGTAAGTCCTAGAAAATTTGATAGTGGAAATATGAATCAATCAGGTTCACTTGATTCTAGAGTGACTAGACTCGAATCGGGTGTAGATCACATATTATCTGAAATGAAAAAGCTAACTGCTACAGTTGGAAGTTTATCCTTAACAGTTAGTAATTTGAGACGTCAATCTAGAAGCCCTTCGCCTTTAAGTGGATGGCGTAATTCGTCACCAAACCGGTCTGGTCAATGGCGTAGTGGATCACCAATGCTCAAATTCATGGCGAAGTGAGTCGCCTTCAAGGTCAAAGCAATGGCAAAGTGGCTCTCCATCGAGATCCACCAACCAATGGCGCAGCTCGTCTCCAACGAGGCCTGAAAACAGCACATGTTTTCAATGCAATGGTTATGGCCATTTCAAAAGAGATTGCCCAGCAAACTCTGCCTTTAATAAGTCAGCCGATGAAAAGAAAGTGACCTTCAAAAATGAACATATAGATCAACTAAACACTCACGGGTCGACCAACGAGGCCTAACTTCGACCCCTGAAAATCTACTAGGCCTCGCCATTCAGACAGTTCATAGGTCAAAAATTCATGCTCTTAATAACCCTCCCACCGAGTCGGTGGAAGATATACCCAGCATGGATATACAAAATATTTCTGCTCAAATGGTGGAATCTTTCACAGAAACTTCAAAGCTACATATTGTAAACATAATGTTGCCCGCATTAAGTGAACCTTCCAGCAAGTCGGAAGAATCATCAAATTGTTTAATAAATAATAAAAATTATGAAGCTTATAAGGAAAATACCATTAATGACCAAACTACTGAAAATATAACACAGTGGAAATGCCATTTTTCCTCTGTGCCAGTGGAAAATGACACACTAAGCCTGGAAACATTGGACAATTCTGCCGAATTGGCAGAAATGGAAACAATAGAATACAAACAATTTGAAATAAATGATCATTATGATGATGAGATATTCGCTATTGGTCAATTGAAATCTGATTCTATGATCACCATTAAGGTTATAGTTAATGGTCACCCAGTAAAAGCAGTTGTGGATACTGCTGCAGAGGTGACAATAATTTCTGATGAAATATTTAAATTATGTGACAATAGACCCCCAGTATTGAAAAATATTATCATGAATACTGCAGGAAAAGATCTGCAAATGAATAGCCTTTATATAGGACCAGTAACACTTAATATTGGTAAACAGACATTTCATGAGAAAATTTATGCTGCACGCATACATGATGACATGTTATTAGGACTGGACTTTCTTAAAAAACATCAGGTACAAATAAATTTAGAAACTGGGAAACTTCAAATTGGCCAGGAATCTTTGGACACTTCACTTACAGTAAATTATGAGTTGAACTCAATTAATAGTCAGCATTCCTGAACGAACTATTGTACCTCCACGTTCAGTCCTTCAGATTCAGTGCAAAATGAATGTATCGGGAAATTTATATATGATTGAACCCGAAAATCATCCTTCACTTTTGGTACCTAGGTCTTTACATAACAAGGGCATGTTACCAAAGGTGTGTTTTGTAAATGTATCTGACAATAACGTAATCTTGAAAAAAGGGCAAGTGATTGGTTATTCAACATCAGTCACAGAAATTGAAGAGGACCCCGCCGTTTTGGGGGGTAAGATAGACAATCTGACACAAATTGCAGAAAATATCTGAAAAATAAAGTTAGACAAATCAATGGATGTAGTCCTACCACAACATTTGGAGAAGATGCTAAATGATTGCAAGCAAAATTTAAGCTCAAGTGAAGTAATGGAATTAAAAAATCTTCTCCACAGGAATGCAGATGTCTTCGCCAAAGATGAATTTGATCTTGGCAATTTCACTGCAATTGAACATACAATCGACACGCAGGACAAGCCACCAGTTAAACAGCGAATGCGCCGAACACCTGCTGCATTTGTACAAGAGGAGGAAGAGCATTTAAATAAAATGTTAAAAGCAGGGGTTATTCGCCCGTCTGTGTCGGAATGGGCATCAGCACCAGTTTTGATTAGAAAACGAGACAGAAAGGTGCGATGGTGTATCGACTATCGAGCACTGAACTCAATCACTGTTAAAGATGTATACCCCTTACCCTTAGTAGATGAATGCCTTGATACACTTGCTGGAAATATTTGGTTTTCAAAACTTGATGCAAATTCGTCCTACTGGCAAGTTAACGTTAAAGAAGAAGATAGAAAGAAAACTGCATTCATTACTAAATATGGTCTCTTTGAATTTACTAAAATGGGATTTGGTCTTTGTAACGCGCCTGGATGCTACTCCCGAATCATGAATTTAGTCCTTCATGGACTAAACTGGAAAATTGCCCTAGCCTTCCTTGATGACATTTTGGTCATGGGAAATAGCTTTAAAGAGCATTTGAGTAATTTGGCTGAGGTTTTTGAGAGATTTCGAGCGTATCGCCTGAAATTAAAACCCCAGAAATGTGAACTATTTCAACAGCGTGTTGAGTTTTGGGGGGCGTGTAGTTAGTGCCAATGGTCTTGAAATGAGTTCAGATGCAACGAAAATCATTGACCAGTGGCCGACCCCGAAATGTTCGAAAGATGTTGAAAGATTCACTGGACTTGCAAATTACCATAGGGCATTTATTAAGGATTATGCAAAATTATCTCGCCCATTGTATGCCGTAACCGGTAAACAACAATTTAAGTGGGGATTGGAACAGGAACAGAGCTTTTCAAAACTCAAAGAGATATTGACCTCACCTCCAATACTTGGTCTACCGAACCAGACTGATCCATTTATTCTGGACACAGATGGTTCAGATCTAGCTATTGGAGCTGAATTATTGCAAGTGCAGAATGGAGTCGAAACTGTAATTGCGTATGGCAGTTACAGTTTATCTAAAGAACAGCAAAAGTATTGTACAACCCGAATAGAGTTATTAGCCGTTGTGAGATTTACACGACAGTTTCGGCATTATTTGCTTGGCCGACAATTCACCATTAGAACTGATCATAATAGCTTGACGTGGTTGTTAAACTTTAAGGAACCACAGGGACAAATTGCTCGCTGGATGGAAGAACTTAGCCAGTACAATATGATCATCCAACATCGTCCAGGTTCTAAGCATGCTAACGCTGATTCTCTATCAAGGATACCAAATGATGATCCGTGCCGGAATTATCAATATGGTTACTCGCTAGAGAAACTGCCTTGCAAAGGTTGTAAATACTGTACACATGCTTACAACAAATGGTCACAATTTGCAGAAGAAATAGACTATGTGATACCACTCGCGATGGGTGGTTCCACAATCACAGCTGAAAAAGTCACAACCTCTGAGGCTTTTGATATGCCAGTAGCAATGCCCAAGTTGGGCAAGGTTACTGAAAAAACTAGTAGTAAATCAGAGTTAGACGCCTTTCTTGATAATTTTCCAACAGGACTGTTAGTGCTTGTAGTGATATTCTTCAAAGTTACATCCTGGAGGAAATCGCTGAGGCTCAGAAAAATGATCCAAATTTAACAATTTTATCGGATTGGTTAGAATCTTCTGTCGAACCGATTGAAACTTCTTTATTTTTGGCCAGTCCAAGTGCTAAATATTTTTGGATCAACAGATCTCGATTCGTTCTTGAAAATCATGTTATCTGGAAAACAAAAGAAAATTCTAAAAAAGTTCTAGTGGTTCCTTGTCAATTTCAGGAAGAAGTATTATCTTTGTGTCATGACATTCCTTCCTCAGGCCATCAGGGAATTGTTCGAACACGAAATCGAGTAAAAGATAACTTTTATTGGCACAGCATGTCAAAACATATTGAAAATTTTGTGGCATCTTGTAAAACATGCAATCAAAGTAAGAAACCATCACTTAAACCTAAATTCAGTTTTTATCAGTATCAAGCAGGTGCCCCTATGGAAAGAGTTCATTTAGATTTCCTTGGTCCATTACCTAAAACCAACAAAGGTAATGAGTATATCCTTATGATGGTGGACCAATTTACTAAATGGGTTGAATGTATACCCTTGCCATCGCAAACTGCTGAAGTCACTGCTCATACAGCGATTAATGAGTTTTTTAGTAGATTTGGTTACCCATTTCAAATTTTTACCAATCAAGGACGGAACTTTGAAAGTGCACTTTTTGTATCCGTATGTGATTTATTAAAAATACATAAGGCCCGAACAACACCCTATAGACCATCGGCTAATGGGCAAGTTGAAAGATTTAATCAGACATTGATGGATGCAGTCCGATGTTTCATTGATAAGTCCCAACATTCTTGGGACATATATCTATCTCAGATAGCTGGGGCGTTGCGGTCCTCAGTTAACAGACACACCGGCTATACTCCAAACAGGTTGATGTTGGGACGTGAAATCAACCACCCAGTCGATTTAATGTTCCCACACAAATCTGTAGAGTCTGAAACATCGATATATGAATATGTGAGAAACCTTGAGTCAACAATAAAATTATCACATGAGGTTGCTAGATCAGTTCTAAAGTCATCACAAGAACGAATGAAAAGGGATTATGACTTGAAAGTATTAATTCATGTATACAAGGTCGGTGACGTCATTTATATGCTGAATTCGGCGTCCCCAAAGGGAAAAAGTAGGAAACTAAACCCTTCATGGAAGGGGCCAGGAATCATTTTAAAAATAATCACACCTTCTTTGTATAAAATCAAATTTAGAAATTCAGTATTAACAGTGAATCATGATAAAATTAAACTTTGTAAAGACAGAAGTTTGCCAAAATGGGTGCTCAAATTACAGAAACATTTATTTGATAACCCTGATTATTTAGACGAGAATTCTGATCAACAACTCTTCTGTCTATGCCAACAACCATACCGTGGTGAGTTCATGATTCAATGTGATGAGTGTTTAGAATGGTTCCATGGTAAATGTGTACAAATAAAAACGCCTCAGGAGCTTCAAATATAGATGAATACTACTGTCCAGAATGTTTAACGGACAACTAGTATTCTTTATCTTTGCAGAAAAAGAGATGGAGTCAGAGAATGAGAGTCCAAAGAGGGAGGTGGAAGGACTCACGCCGTAAAGAAATAGAAGTCTTAGATAATTATCTTAACCTGACAAACAATGGGGTATTGGTTCAGGCGAATTGTCTGCTAACTGATTTAAGCCCTTATAATTTAGATTTGCACCTAAAAGAAGGGGTTATACGGGCACAATATTCCATTGCGGTGCAAAGAAATGTCAAGGAGTGGGTCAATCTTGCCAGACAGGTGGCTCATCAATATTTCGACTCGCATTGGGTCGACCAAAATCTGCCACCTATGGAGGAAACTAGGTCAAAATCTTATTCTGAGGCTCTTCGATTCGTGATGGATCGATCTAGTGCCTCAAAAACGTATAATGTTGAATTTCCTCCTTTGACCACTCTGGGAAAAGAAAAGTCAGGTAAGTCCAAGGTTGAAAGAGCGAGGCATTCCTCAGCCTCTCTCTCAAAACCACCAGGGTCTATAAGTCGATCCGCGTCGGATCAACTAAAAAGACCCTCAGGTAAAAGAATTTCAAAACCATCAGAGTCTAGAAGTCGATCCGTGTCGGATCAACAAAAAAGACCCTCAGGTGAGTTTCAACATAGACCTGTGAGAGGTAGGGGTCGAGGTCAAATAGCTACTACCTCGGCCCTAATTCATACAAAACCAGGGCCAACAAGTCGACAGAAAGGACCCGAAAGAAAAATATCAGATAAGATTATTACGAAGCAAAGCCAATCTAAATCTGATATATCTTCATCCCAAGCACTATTAAAAAGACCAGCCACTGTAGGTAACCAAAGGAGTGGTATGGTTAGGGATGTTAGATTTGGTAAAATTCCTGGCATTAAAAAATATGTGTTTGAAGAAATAGATGGTAAGTCTGTCAGGAGGGAAGTGAACCCAAAGCTCCGTCAGTTCGTGCCGAACTGAAGGAGGGACGGGGTAAATCAGTAGTAAAGTCGGTTCGCGTGGAACCGATAATTAATGTTGATGAGTCTGTGGATGGTGAACCCAAAGTTCCATCAGTTCGTGCTGAACTGAGGGAAGAAAGGGGTAAACCAATGACAAAGTCGGTTCGTGAAGAGCCGATAATGAATGTTAAGGAGCCTGTGTGTCAGTCGGGTCGTGTTGATCCGATGAGTGGTCCTCAAGTAACTGGTACTGAAGATCATGATGATGTACCAGAATTTAATATTGGTAGAGGTATATTCCAAACTTGGGGACCAAAACAAGCTAAACCTTATGTTTCTGGTTATTTCAGTTCAACAGAAGAGGTAACTGTAGGAAAAAAGAGAAAAATGGCTGAACAGTTCAAACCTGGCAGAAAATATCAACGTCAGGTAAAAGTCCATCCACAACAAAAAACCCTGGAAGTGAAAACAACACTGCCAACACCTGGGGCAGTGGGATCATGTCCAATTCAGGGTTGTGAACTGAAATCAAAGAAAATGAGAAGGCATTTAATTATAAACCATCTACCCACAGCCCTACATGGTGAAAATGATGGTGTGATCCCAGACAGAAAACAGAGGGATCAACAGGTACAGCTGCTGCAACAACTGGCCAACAACATCTTGGGATCTGAAAGTCTGGACGAATTGCTCCAGATGATTAGCTCCCGAGATATTCCTGTAGAATGCCGAATTGATCCGACAATGGAAAAGAATATGGTGGAGTTATGTAAAGATAATAATTGGAAACAGCCAAAAACATTCAGTCTTCATCCGCCTAACTCACCGGCTGTTTTAATTCATTATAGAATTATAGCATGCTTGTTGAACCATATGACCCATCAGCAGCGAAAGGAATTTAGAAAGATTGGTGAAGGAGCTGTGGGTCATGATGCATGGATTGAACGCCGGCAGCAGAGAAAAAGGAGAAACGAGCAGATGGTGGAGTCTTCAGCCTCAAAGTCAAGGGAGGAGCCTTCAGAGAAATTCACATGTTCACCCTTGAAAATTAAGGCCATTGACAAGGGTGATAAGGCAGTCAGACTGGTGGAAGCAGAAACTACTAATATCAAAGGATCCTCAGTTATACCACCACCTGGTTTTCCACCAGTTTTCTTTACGCCACCATTCATGTTTGGACAGACATCACTCACAACTCCTCCATTATTGTGTCCACCATTTCCACCACCACCACTAGAACAGATGCGTCAAACCGTACCGGAATCTGTAAAGATATTTGATGCCATTGACAGCGATTTTCATCTTGGCAGAACCAGGAAAGCTCTATGGGGAAAATCTTCACGTGCCTCCATTGAGGAAGTGATGGCGTATTGTCCATCATTTCGACCAGGTTTGGAGGTGAATGTCCTGGGTGGTGTGGATGTATATTGTGATCCGGATGAATACCCAGTTTCTGTTTCTGGGAGTTCGCGATGGAGGGTAGCGGTAGGAGCTCATCCTAAGCGAATTGGCCTGCTGACATCTGATCGATTTCAGCAGTTGGCTGAGCTCGTGTCGCAGCCTGAAGTGGCAGCTTTCGGGGAGATTGGCTTGGACAGAACAGAGCCTGTTGAGACGTGGCGTCTACAGGAGGATAAACTGAGACAGTTGCTTGCATTGTCCAGGATTGACAAACCACTCGTTCTGCAATCAGGGGACCAGCTGGCGATAATATTGCAGCGGATGTCAGTTTTAATGCTTTGGAGCTGGTCAGGACATATTGTGCCCCAGCCCAGAAAATTCATCTTTACTGTTTTTCTGGGGCACCATATCAATTCGGGAGATGGGAGCGGTCATTTCCCAACTGTTTCTTTGGGTTCACTGGTGGGGTTACTCGGTTCGACGCTGATCAAAAATCTGCACTAAAAATGATTCCAAATGACAAGATATTACTCGAAACTGATTCTCCCTATTTTGGATGGAGCGTCGGACCGAGGGATCTTACCTTGACGCCGAGGTTCATTGGGGATGTCGCTGTGCACGTGGCACGAGCTCGAGGAGTTCCTGTATAAGATTTATTAAAAGCCACGGTGGAGAATGCTCAGCATTTATATTATATGTAGACCAGTTTCATTTTTGACGGGGGAAGGAGTTTGTAGGCTGTTTTGGGTTTATTATTTAAAAGAATATTTATACAAACTCTTATCACCGTCTTCCATGAAACTTACCCGTTTATTGCGGGTTGACTACATAATACATCCGTGTACTGCGGATCAGTGTGAATTTCACTCGTGTATTGCGGGTTAGTGGCAGAAATTATCTGCCTATCCAAAGAGTATAAAGATTTCCGTGTGTTGCGGAAGCAGTGAATCTACCCATGTATTGTGGGTTAATATCAATGATGACCTCAACTTCACTTTAATAAAACAGGAAGGAGTGTGGTAAAATTCGGCAATCCTAAATCTATTATGATGCCGCCAGGTGACTCTGGTCAGCTGATCTCGAATGAAGAATATGATTGGCCGGTTATCGGATGTCCAGAGTGAACCCGTATAGAGAGCAGAACCATTCCAGAATCAAAGATTACAAGACGTGTTTTATTAATTTGATGTTGTTGTTGGTGTTTGTCCTTGTATTGTAATAATGTAAGTATTTATTTGTATCTCAAATTCCTTACTCATGTACCCTCATTCCAATTAACCCATCGAATAACACCACGCAGTTATTCGATAATACATATCCCCAACAGAAAATGCCAACTTTGTACCAATCCTCACACTCAATGGTGAAATATTCACGAAAATGTACAAAATTACGAAAAAAAAATTATTCTTTTTATACACACAACGGTACACAACGTCCATTAAATCAAATCTACGACTACTTTGGTAGTTAAATTATATATAAAAAATTGCAGAAAAGCAGTGGCTTTATAATGATATATAACAATAGTCATTTATTCCATAATGAACTGGTGAAACGTGTGAAATATTAACCATACCCCCTAAACTCAAATTCAAACGGCATCGACTTTTCTCATTCAAATACCGTATTATAGCATCATTGTTTCAATTTCCATGTTCGATTAAATCACATAATGTGGTGTTCGCCTACACTCAAGATGCATTGGCATGTAATGTGTGCACGCCCTTGATGTGTCCTCATAAACAAATTTGTATTGTACAGACAACGCTCTTAAATTTGATGCAAAATAGCCTTGAACGACTTTCATCAGGAAACGCTGTTTAATTCCGCATTCCAGGTCTTTATGTACAGACAACGCTCTTTAATTTGACGCAAAATAGCCTTGAACGACTTTCATCAGGAAACGCTGTTTAATTCCGCATTCCAGGTCTGTCCATTGCACAATTTGCTCTGTTCAGTATTGGACACTCCGCATTTGATGCCTAGATATTGAAACCAAAGGTCCCTTGATAGATATATATGTAATTTTGCCTGTTGTTGATTATTAGAGTCTTGTGTTATTTGTAGAACTGATCAGTTATGTTGTTGGCATATCACTTAGCGTTACCTGTTGATACCTTACGGTGACAACGAAGCAGGTCCGCACATGGATATCTGTTCTGTGGTATTGTACTTGAGTTTATTGTGTCTATCATCTTTTTTCTGTTGTGACTTTGGCAATGGATAAATGTATCAAATGTAACGATGAGTTGACCGGCTCGTCCGGAATAACTACACTTGGTGAGCGGGGTATAGAAAAGTTGGTTGCTGTAAGCGTCGAGCTTGGCGATAATCTTTTTGCCGGTTTGAAGAAACCCACAGTTGGTGAGAAAATTCACAAATTCTGCTACAAGAATTATACACGGGAAAGTTCTGTAAGAAAAAGTAAGAGAATGCCTCTAGATGCAGCTGAATCTGACGAAGCTGGTCCATCTATGACAAAAAAATTGCGCTCTGATCAAGATGCTTTCAATTTTAAACTCCATTGTCTGTTCTGTGGAGAATCCGCCGACAAACAAACTCATATACCCTTTCAACGTAGAAGAGAAGTCCACACCGTTGAAACATTGACTTTTGTTGATAGTATCAGAACCCGTTGTTTGAAACGTAGTGATGAATGGGGTGTGTCTGTACTTACTCGGATCGGTCGTGCTATCGATCTAGTGGCCGAGGAAGGTCGGTATCACCATGATTGCTGGACAGGATTTGTCAGAGATAAGCCTGAGCGAACTCTTTCACGGGGTAGGCCTGTTGCAGACAAGAAAGCACTTGCATTCCATGAATTGTGTACCTTTATGGAGAACAGCGATGAGTGTCAGTTTTCCTTGAGCGAATTGGCAGAGACGTTTGAATCGTATCTTGGTGACGAAGTCGGTTACACAATTAAACATCTTAAAACCAAACTGCTTGAGCATTTCGGTAGTATAATCTCTATTACAACACTGAGGTCCCTAAAAAATGTTGTCACATTCAGAGATTCATCAGACAAAATACTATATGATTCGTGGTACTCAGACAAATGTACCAATGAAACTGATGAACGTATGCGCATCGTCAAGAAAGCATCGGCTATAGTCCGCGATGATATTCGGTCAGCCATTTAAGAGTGTGACGTTTATCCCAAACCCGATTCGTTATCTGTATCTGGTGATCTACTACCCGATACACTCCAAACCTTGTTACAAGGGATTGTTGCTCCGTCGCAGCGTGGGCAAAACGATGGCAAATAGCATCAAAGTCCGTGGAAGTAAGGTAGTGATTGACCCCACAATTCTGTTCAACCGCATCACATGTGTTATTCAGTCACAAGCAGAGATGGAAGAGTTGTAACAGTAAATATGATCCCCCTGGAAAATGTATCCAGCGGACTAGATTTCCTAGGAAATACCATCCGGGAGAATGGATTTCCTAGGACATTCATACCCAAAATAGGAAAGAAAATCCTGGTGCAAATGTAAACACTGATTACATAAACAAAAACACTCAAGGAGGTAAATATCATGACTTGGATATTATTTCTTGGTGATTTCAGTGGTGGAAATTTTTCCTCTAAGGAAATTCAGTACTATCCATGAAAAACATGAACAGTTTCCTGAAAATAAACCCTTTAACTCATGTTAGTATTTTTACCATAAAATAATTTTTCGTCTGAAATAATGTTTATTGAAAGGTGACGTTGTTTACTCTTTATCTTATGCCCTTTCTCTGTGACCTATATTGGATTAAAATACACATGATCTAATTTCTGACGTCAGTTTTGGCATTCTCTGGTTAGCTGTCAACAAAAAATAAAGAACAGTGTTACTGTATTGTTTCCTTGGACAAAATCATGTGGATGAAATACATAAGAAAATCGATAGTTTGTTCAATTTTAATGGTCATGGCACTGAAAAACGGGAATGAAAATCCCACCTCTAGTTGGGATGGGTGGGGTAGCATCTTGCTCATTCATGTTAAGACTAATCAGACCCTCTCATTGAAGCCACATTATTTACCCATTGTTGCAAGTATAAACTACAAAGAACACATACCAATACCAGCACAAAATTTTCATGGAGGGTAATGACCCATTTTCACCTTAATTTGTTGGTGTTAAAACTAAACAATAGTAACAACAATACAGGATAAAATTATCTGTGTAGAGAAGCCTCTCTGTGAATTCTATCCCACTCCACATTATTATATGTTTGTTGTCTTAGAGAATACCAATATTTATATGGGAGTATTGACAAGCATTGCATTAATATTAACATTTTTGGAGGATATTTTGTTCTATTTTGAGATGGGATTTCCTAAGGAAATCCTATCTGGGTGGATAGTATTTTGGGGGGATAGAATCTACTCTCACAGAGTATCTCAAATATGAACTCGCCCCGAAACCACCAGCATTGTTTGATTCTGCTGGAATGAGGAAGACACAGAAAAGCACGCTCGGTAAGATCCTCAAAACATACGGTTCCGAGCAAACTAAAATCCCAGAACATTCTCTGTTGTAGATGGTGGATTTTTATTGAGGGCAGTTGTATGGCCTAAACAGTCGTCATATAAGGACATATGTACATCATATTCCAATTATCTAGTGAGACATTTTGGGGCGAACGTCGTGGTTGTTTTTGATGGTTATGCTTGTACAATGTCGACAAAGGGCATGGAACAAGTCCGTAGATCTAAAGACAGGTATTCCATTGATATCAATATCTCACCCGAGTTACCAGCCACCACACCCCAATCCGATTTCCTTGCAAATGCCAAGAACAAAACCCAACTGATCGATCTTCTAATGCAGGAGCTATCTGCTATCAATATTCAGTCCAAGCAGGCCGAGGCTGATGCTGATGTACTGATAGCCGAAACTGCACTTGACATCGCTCAAGATGACAACAATGTTGTCGTTGTGGGAACAGACACAGACTTGTTAGTCATTCTTACCTCTCGAGTTCAACCGGGATGTAATATTCACATGATGTATTCCATTACCCCAAACTTACTAGTTTCAGTTAGTGAAATAGCAACCAAAATGGGTGACCATAGAAGCAACCTCCTTGTAGCACATTCTATAAGTGGTTGTGACACTACTTCTGCACTCTTTCGAGTTGGTAAGAAGAAAGTATTCAGTACAATTGTCTCCGATGTTACTAGCGACTCACAACAGTATGTCAACACAATTTTGGCGAATGACATTACACCAAGTGCAGTAGCCGCTGCCGGGGAACAACTTCTCCTGATCTTATACGGGAGTAAAACTGTTTCCTCTCTCGACCAATATAGATATGTCACTTACAAGCGTTATGTAGCAAAATCTAAACTGAATAAACCCATCGACCTAGCCTCACTCCCACCAAGCAGCGATGCTGCACAACAACATGTCTACAGATGTTATCTCCAGGTCCAACAATGGCTGGGCACTTCGCTTCCTCCGACGGATTGGGGGTGGTCGCTAGACAATGGACTTCTTGTACCGACTGCAGCCACAAAGCCATGTGCCCCCGATAACCTACTGAATCTGATCAGTTGTGGTTGCAAGAGTGCTTGTACAAAAAGGTGTGGGTGTAAGAAGGCAGGACTCTCTTGCTCAGGTTTGTGTAATTGCAGTTCGGATTCTTGTAACAACCACAGAAACACTGTCCTGTCGGAGATTTCTGAGTTCGATGAATAATAGGAACCCCAAGCGGGCCGTAGTCAGATAAATGTGTTCCAGAACAGAATTCTCTATAGCCGTCAATGTGATTTTTGAAGTGGACAGTAAATTTCAGTGAAAAAACCACGTAACTTCCGGTGTCGAATTGCCTATGCAATTGCAATTGGCCTGTCCCCCTCTGGGAATCAAATGTTTTTTGTTTCGCCTCAAAGCTTTGCGTGATACATTGGCCTACATATCTACACTCCAGGGGTAACCAGGCCTTCTCAACCGAGAACCGCGACAAATCAGCGGCCGGCCAAAGTGTTACTATTATTACTCGAGTTCTGTCCTTCTGGAGGTTTGTCAATATGCTCAGCTGATGATCTCGTCATTTCAGATCGAACTCAGTCCTGATTTCGTTGCAGCTTGTCTGCCAGTGATAACCTCAATCGAAAAAAAACGTAGGCCTACATATAACCGATAATATAACTGATAATTGTTGTTATATTGGTGCGATTGTATACAGATATGCATTGACACGTACCTCGTGAAATATCAAGATGAACAGAAACTCAATTGTTGAATTATCCGAATGTTAAGGCGTTGTAAAAGTAAGGAAAAGTTTGCTTGAAAAAAGGGTATACGGACGTTTCGTCCGCAAGCCGAGTCGTCCGCTTGTCAAGGAAAATATTGTCTGCACATTTTCTACATTTCGAACAAGACACCCACCCCCTACTAACGTGTGACATTTCCCCAGATTGAGCCCAATATTCTCACATATAAAGCCTCCTGATGTTGCATTTATGTTAAGAGTGTGATGTACAACATCATCTTTAAGGTTTGAAACACAAATGATGTCATATATTGGCTGATATATTGATATGTTTTTAAAAAATTGCACAAGTTGGAAATGCACATTTTTGGTGCACTCAAGAGACTCACCCACCCCCACATCACGTCTTGCAAATTTTTGGTCCCCCCCCCCCTCCCCCTGGAATAATTGCAAAATTATAAGATTATGTTACCTAACTTAATATAACAAGTTTTGATGCATTTCTTAATATAATTATAACACGTTTTGATGCGTTTCTTAATATTATTAATTCGTATAATACATTTGCTAATAATTTTGTGATTATTCATTGTAAAGCGTCTGTGATGCTCTTCCAAGAATAATTGCAAAATTATAAGATTATGTTGCAGAATTTAATAAACCATAAATTTTGATGCGTTTCTTAATATAATTAATTCTTATAATACATTTGCTAATAATTTTGCTATTATTCATTGTAAAGCAACGGTGCGCCTCGATGAATACTTGCAAAATTATAAGATTATGTTGCAGAACTTAATATAACAAATTTTGTTGCATTTCTTAATATAATTAATTCTTATAATACTTATGCTAATAATTTTGCAATTATTCACTGTAAGGTGCCGGTGGAGCTCTTCAATGAAAAATTGCAAAATTATAAGATTATGTTGTGGAACTTAATATAACGTACATATACTTTAAGAACTTTTACTGTAATAATATAATTTTTATTGGTAATCCATTGAATAAACAGTAATTAAAATTTATTAGATGGCTGGATAGTTTATTTTGTTCTGACATTTCTGTTTTCAGAATTTCATACACATATATGAAATTTAATGCAAGGAGGTACATTAAGATATATTACAATGGAGGCACATTAAGATATATTACAATAGGTAATATACAATAAATTATACAATAAAATTATTATATAAATAAAAAATGATTCAAAATGCAATACTTCAATACTTTCCCCCAGCGAACGAGTTTTGGACGTGTTGGGTAGAATTGTAGAGGACGACTTGGGTAAAATTGCAGCAGACGATTTGGTTAGCTGACGAAATGGGTGCAGTTCGAAAAAGTGATACTGATAGGTTGCTTTCAGTCCCGTTAGAAACCAAAACAAAGTAATAATGTGTTACTTTTTGGTGCATCTGTATTTCTGAACAGTGCTTCGTAGTTTCAAAAACTAAAAAATGGAAAATAATAACCCTTTTGGATATTTACTGCCATTGAAAATGGCATGTCATCTTTTTTCGGGAACTGGGGGAATCTTCAGCCTGGGGAGAACTTGGCCCAGGGAAGAATCATCCAAAAGAAAAGCAGTACACATCTGTTAGGATATTTTAGATACGCTAAGATATTCGCTTTAACTCCTGAAAATAATTCTTAAAAAAAATATTAATAGATTGTTCGATATTTATTGAAAAAATATTAATATAATATATCGTCGAGCAATTATCTCTGCAGTAAATTCACATTCAATGTGTTCTGTAATAGGGCCTAATTAAAGTCTCTCATCTGTTAGAATGATATCCAATCACTTCGGCTCCAAGTCATTACGTCCTCTGGTCAATCCGACCTCAAAGTCATCTCTGTCCAAGTCACTTTGGTCCCTTGGTCATTTCGGCACCATTTTAAGTGTAGAGATCTATAAAGATCAGTGCATAGTTCATGTTTAGAAATAATGGGTAATTACCTTTATTAAGTAATGTTCAGTTATTTGTATTTACACAGTGTACAGAACAGTTATACATGACATTAAAAATTATCCATGTGTTCAATTTTACATACATTTAAGATGCTATCTGTATAAGTAAGAGAAATTATTTTACTTTGATATTTTGCAAAGTACCGGAATATGCAGTCATTTATTCATATTGTTATGCACAATTCCCAGTCACCTTCCAGTTTGAGGTTCACAGGGTTTCTTTTTCTTTTTTTTTTCTGAAACAATCACCAAACTGCGATTTTGATACTAACATAAATATGTCCACATTTTCTAAAACACAGAGCAGAATCATTGTAGTTATGCGCAATTCCTAGTCCCCTTCCAGTTCGATGTCCACGGGGGTCTGATCCCAGTGCCCCACTTCCAAGGCGTACACTCAAACCAAATCACACTACTTACCCTCGCTTCCGGCTCTCATAGATTCATAAGCAAATAAAATTATTCAGGTCACAAGTGATTTCAAATCCCACATAGTCCATGTGCATCTTCGACATGCTGCAACTTTTCTTTTATTTATTCATCATGAAAGAAAATCTACTAGACATATATCATGTATACCTGAATATCTAATTGAGAGATATATATGTTGAAAAAAAATTAAATAGAAAAATGTTAAAATTCAAACAATATTTGAAAATATTTAAAGAGGCCGAAATGACCTGGTATATTGGGGCTGAATTGACCTGAGGCTGTAACGACTGGGGCCAAAATGACTTGGGGCCAAAGTGACTGGAATTCGTGAGAATTGCATCCAAACTGTCCTCCAACAATTTACTAATACTAATCTAACCCAAACCATCCTTCGGCAATTTGCCCCAAACTGTTCTCCAGAATAGGGACACATGATTCTTATTGATTTATTTATTGGGGTTTAATGACGCTTCGATAGCCAGGGTCACACTTCATGTCGGACAGTTTTACAGGTGGGAAAAGCCAGAGAGAACCACAGAGCAATTACAAACATCTAACGTACAAACAGCACACACGCTGCGTTAGCATTGGTTGAAGACACCACATGAAAATTTCACAAGTACATAGTTTCATTATTAGTTTGTGATATTTGTTTTTGCTGTACAGTGGAACCCTGTTAATTGAAGAGCCACTTTGCCAATAACATTATTCAATTAGCAGGAGTATTCAATTAACAGGGATTGTGTCACTTTCCTGTATTCCAGAGATAAACTTGAGCTCTGTCAAACAAGATATAATAGATTAAATGCCTGTATTGAATGTACTGAGGCCAAATTGGTCTATAACCAAAGGAAAACTGGGAAGAGTCAGGGCAATTTCTCAACATGTTACAAGATTTTTTATTCAATTAACAGGAGATTACTCTATAACCTATATTCAATTACCAGGTCAAATTTGTACTGGAGGTAAATGGTTTTGTGTTGGGAAATTATATTCTATTAACAGGGATACAGTTAAAACTAGAAGTCCTAACATGAAATGCGCACAAATAGCAGGTCGATTTGCGCGTTAATCTATGCGTTATGACCATAGTAAGGCCATCATATTCTGTACATATGGCCTGTGCACAAGCAATGTTTCAGCCAATGGACCTCCGGGTAACCCGGAGGTCCATTGGCAGAAACATTGCCTGTGTTTACTATGAGTAATCAGGAGAACCTGCCATGCTTTGGATGCCATTCGATATGGCAATTGCGCGCAATTTCTACGCGCAATTAAGCCTAGATAAGCGCACAATTCGGGACAGGACTTCTAGTTTCAACTGTATACAATTAAGATATATCCAATTAAGTGGCCACAACTGTATAACCACCCCCTCCCCCCCCCCCCCCCACACACACGCACCCCAATCAAAACCATCATTCAAAGGTCTTGGATTCAGCAAATTTGATTTCTTTATTTATTGGGTTTAACAACAATTTTTACAGCCAGGGCCACCCAACAGTTTTACTGGGGGAGGAACCCAGCCAGAGCACCCAGAGAGAACTACCGAGCAACAATGACAAGCAACTGTCAGCTTCTCAACATAGTAACTCCAAGCAAGCAGGGTTAGCATTGGTTGAAGACAAGTGCACCATCGATGTGCAGTATGCCTTATTTCAGTTGCCGCAATTGGGATTCGAGCTGAGAACCTCTCACAGCTTGTTTTGGGAAGGTTTTTTTTGTTCCAGCTTCATTAAGGTTTGTTTCATATCGCACTTGTAATTTTGTCATAATTAGTAATCATAAATCACTAACATAAAACAATAGAAAAAATGCATAGAATATTTAAAAAAAAAAAAATTCTGTGAGGATTTGACCTCAAGAGGTGATGACATTCGACCACGACTGAGACCGAATATTCTAAGAAAAAGTATGAGGGCTGAATCTCCCTGTGACTGAATCTTCATGAACCCCTTTTTTCAAACTAAATTGCCCATTACTTATAAAGCACCATAACTAAGGCAAAAACAATACTATGAAATTTCCAAGTCTGAAATTCTATAAATTCCAAATAAATGTACACAAATTATATAGCAAAATGAAGGATGTGGTGTATAGTATACATGTGTGCATCTCACACACTAACACACAGTCGCCATCAGACATCAGCGGACCCTGAAAGTGTGCTATCGGTACCATATTTGTACCATAATTGATAATAATAAAATAATATTTCATAAGAACAACAAACACAGGAATTCAAAATGCAGCCTCAAGGCAGCATGGTGGTGAATGCCAATGCTGTCCCATTGTCCTTGAAAGGGGGAGTCCTTTACAAAATAGGTTTTTGTTTTGTGATACTCTGGATACTCCCCATTTTTAGCTCAACTTTGACAAAGTCATATTTGAGGTTGTGTCATAGCCCGTTGTCCGTCTGTTTGGGAACAACAATTCAATACGACTCGGGCTTCCGTCTGTTTGGGAACAACAATTCAATACGACTCGGGCTAGAGGTTGTATTTATGAACCGATCTGTACGAAACTTCTTGGGTACCTTTGTTATCACCATGGGACGAGAACGAGTGTTTTTTGGGTGCGGTCCAAAATGCAAGATGGCCTCCAGCAGCCATTTTGTACAGAAATTAGTGCAATCAGTTTTTTGTACAGAACTTCTGTATGAAAGTTCTGATTTGAACAAATTTTTGTATGAATGTTTAGTAACATGGAGTACATCACATATAATACAGGTTTTTTTCTCGTGCTGAATTTATGCAAATTAGATGAACTTTAATTTATTCAGTGCTACTTACATGTATACCCAGTAAGTGCACATGCCAATATGGCTCGGGCTAGGCTGTATTTATGAACTGATCTTCATGAAACTTCTTGGGTACCTTTGCTATCACCTTGGGATGAGAATGAGTGTTTTTGGGTGCGGTCCAAAATTCAATATGGCTACCAGTGGCCATTTTGTACCGAAATTAGGTACAATTAGTTTTTTGTACAGAACTTCTATACAACTTTGGCTAGAGGCCGTAATTATGAATCGATCTTTACAAAATTTCTTGGGTACCTTTGTTATCACCATGGGGTTAGAATGAGTGTTTTGGGGGGAAGTCCAAAATTCTAGATGGCCACCGGCAGCTATTTTGTACTGAAAATGAAATTACTGCAATCAGTTTTTTGTACAGAACTTCTGTATGAAAGTCCTGATTTGAATAAATTTGTGTATGATTGTTTAGTAACATGGAATACATCACATAAAATACAGGTTTTTTTCTTGTACAGAAATTATGCAAATTAGACAAACTTTGATTTATTCAGTACTACTTATACACAGTAAGTACACATATCAATACGGCTCGGGCTAGGGGCTGTACTTATGAACCGATCTTCACCAAGCTTCTTGGGTACCTTTGTTATCACCTAGGGACGAGAATGAGTGTTTTGGGGTGCGATCCAAAATTCAAGATGGCTGCCAGAGGCCATTTTGTACCAAAATTAGACACAATCAGTTTTTTGTACACAACTTCTATACGGCTCAGGCTAGAGCCCGTATTTATGAACCAATCTTTACGAAACGTCTTGGGTACCTTTGTTATCACCGTGGGATGAGAGCGAGTGTTTTTGGGTGCAGTTCGAAATTCAAGATGGCCACTAGCAGCCATTTTGTACCAAAATTAGTGCAATCAGTTTTTTGTACAGAACTTCTGTATGAAAGTTCTGATTTGAATAAATTTTTGTATGAATGTTTAGTAACATGGAATACATCACAAAAAATACTGTATAATACAGGTTTTTTTCTCTTGCTGAAATTATGCAAATTAGATGACCTTTGATTTATTCAGTACTTCTTATACACTGTAAGTGCACATGTCAATACGCTAAGGCTGGAGGCTGTATTTATGAACCGATCTTCATGAAACTTCTTGGGTACCTTTGTTATCACCTTGGGATGAGAACAAGTGTTTTTGGGTGCGGCCCGAAATTAAAGATGGCTGCCGACTTTCACACTGTTGCTTACTGAGGTGAAGTCACTTTACCATTACCAAGCTACCTACTAAATACCAAAGGGAAGATTTTTCAGTGCACTCTTATTACTTCAGTGCCCATAATTCTCAAATATGGCATTAAAACCAATCACATACTTATACTGCTTAAATCTATTCACATAATCAGAATACACCATCAGGGGTGCATTAACTCAGTAGGTAGAGGTGCAGACTGCAAGCCGAGAGATCCTCGGTTCGAATCCACCTGCGGCAACAGCTTTGTGTCCTTGGGCAAGACACTTCACCCCCACTACCCATGTGGGGGCAACGTATGCTGTGTACTAAGGCATACTGCATGTTCTTGGTGCACCTGTCTTCGAACAAGGCTAACCCAGCTTGTGTAGTATGTTGGGGAGCTCACAGTTGCTTGCCATTGCTCAGTGGTTCTCCTGGAGTACTCTAGTTTCCTCCATCCATAAAACTGCCATGGTCACAATAAGCTGTTGTGCAGATAAATATGACCTTAAACACCAATAAATAAATAATAAAAAGAACACACCACCTCATACCCGTTTAGACTCTCCAGTTTTCATTCACCTTGGTATCTCTCGGTTTGCCTTGCCCGCCAGAAAGGAGTGATTTCTATTTCTAAAAGAGCAAAACAAGAAACAGTAATTTTTAACAGTTAGTAACGAAATAATTTTCATGAAGCGCACAATTTTATCTTAGTTAATAGCTGAAAAAACGCAGGGTGATATTTGCAAATCTTATTTTATTACTGGCACCAGGTACTGGTAGTGGAAATTGCTGTTTGTCATCAATACTTGATCAAGTTTCTGACAAAGCACATTATACTATTCCAGTATGTTAGCGACTGGACATAAGCACACAATTTGATGTTGGTTTACCACTATATACTGGTGCTTAGCCAGGAAATCTAAGTTACATGTAGGGGCAAGAGTAATATCTAGTGGGAGTGGGGCCGGGTAATAAAGAATATGATGCACAGAATCACCTGAGCCACATAGCAGTGAGATAGGGGCGAGGACAAGAGGGTGTGTGACCCTCTCATTAGTGGAGGGGTCAGGGGCACCTCCCCTCCCACCCCCCACCCCCCCAAAAAATTTGAAATTCAAGACAGTAAAACACAATTACCTTGACTCTGTGTCCATTTGTGTCCATAATAAGTTGCGAACAAGCATAAATATCTAGATATTAAAATGTCTTTTGGGATGTTCATTATATGGGTTAACAGGAGAGAGGGGTGGGGGCATGAATGAAATTGGGGACCGAATATTCTCAGAAAAAGTATGAGGGCTGAATCTTCCTGTGACTGAATATTCATGAACCCCTTTTTTCAAACTAAATTGCCCATTACTTATAAAGCACCATAACTAAGGCAAAAACAATACTATGAAATTTACAAGTCTGAAATTCTATAAATTCCAAATAAATTTACACAAATTATATAGCAAAATGAAGGATGTGGTGTATAGAACCCCAAAAGTATGTGTGCACCTCACGCACTGACACACAGTCGATATCAGACATCAGCGGTTCCTGAAAGTGTGCTATCGGTACCATATTTGTACCATAACTGATAATAATAAAATAATATTTCATTAGAACAACAAACACAGGAATTCAAAATGCAGCCTCAAGGCAGCATGGTGGTGAATGCCAACACTGCCCCATTGTCCTTGAAAGGAGGAGTCCTTTATAAATAGGTTATTGTTTTGTGATACTCTGGATACTCTCCATTTTTTAGCTCAACTTTGACAAAGTCAAATTTAAGGTTATGTCATGGCACATTGTCCGTCTGTTCGGGAACAGCAATTCAATACGGCTCGGGCTAGAGGCTGTATTTATGAACCGATCTTTACGAAACTTCTTGAGTACCTTTGTTATCACGTGGGACGAGAACGAGTGTTTTTGGGTGCGGTCCAAAATTCAAGATGGCCTCCAGCAGCCATTTTGTACAGAAATTAGTGCAATAAGCGTTTTTGTACAGAACTTCTGTATGAAAGGTCTGATTTGAATAAATTTTTGTATGAATGTTTAGTAACATGGAGTACATCACATATAATACAGGTTTTTTTCTCGATGTGAAATTATGCAAATTAGATGAACTTTAATTTATTCACTGCTGCTTACATGTATACCCAGTAAGTGCACATGTCAATACGGCTCGGGCTAGGCTGTACAGTATTTATGAACTGATCTTCATGAAACTTCTTGGGTACCTTTGTTATCACCTTGGGATCAGAATGAGTGTTTTTGGGTGCAGTCCAAAATTCAAGATGGCTACCAGTGGCCATTTTGTACTGAAATTAGGTACAATCAATTTTGTGTACAGAACTTCTATACAACTTGGGCTAGAGGCCGTATTTTTGAACCGATCTTTACAAAATTTCTTGGGTACCTTTGTTATCACCATGATGTTAGAATGAGTCCAAAATTCTAGATGGCCGCCGGCAGCTATTTTGTACTGAAATTACTGCAATCAGTTTTTTGTACGGAACTTCTGTATGAAAGTTCTGATTTGAATAAATTTTTGTATGATTGTTTAGTAACATGGAATACATCACATAAAATACAGGTTTTTTTCTTGTACAGAAATTATGCAAATTAGATGAACTTTGATTTATTCAGTGCTACTTATACACAGTAAGTACACATGTCAATACGGATTGGGCTAGGGGCTGTATTTATGAACGGCTCTTCACCAAGCTTCTTGCATACCTTTGTTATCACCTAGGGACGAGAACGAGTGTTTTGGGGTGCGATCCAAAATTCAAGATGGCTGCCAGTGGCCATTTTGTACCAAAATTAGGTCCAATCAGTTTTTTTGTACACAACTTCTATACGGCTCAGGCTAGTGGCCGTATTTATGAACCGATCTTTACGAAACGTCTTGGGTACTTTTGTTATCACTGTGAGATGAGAGCGAGTGTTTTTGGGTGCAGTTCGAAATTCAAGTTGGCCACTAGTAGCCAATTTGTACTAAAATTAGTGCGATCAGTTTTTTGTACAGAACTTCTGTATGAACGTTCTAATTTGAATAAATTTTTGTATGAATGTTTAGTAACATGGAATACAGTTAAAACTAAAAGTCCTGTCCTGAAATGCGCACAAATAGCACGTCGATATGCCTGTTAATCTACGCGATATGACCATAGTAAGGCAATCAAATTCTGTAAATATGGCCTATGCACAAGCAATGTTTCAGCCAATGGACCTCCGGGTAACCCGGAGGTCCTTTGGCAGAAACATTGCCCGTATTTGCTATAAGTAACCAGGAGATCCTGCCGTGCTTTGGATGCCATTCGATATGACAATTGCGCGCAATTCATACGTGCAATTAAGCCTAGATAAGCGCACAGTTCGTGACAGGACTTCTAGTTTTAACTGTACATCACAAAAAATACTGTATAATACAGGTTTTTTCCTCTTGCAGAAATTATGCAAATTACAGTGAAAAGTAGAAGTCCTGTCACGAACTGTGCGCTTATCTAGGCTTAATTGCACGTATGAATTGCGCGCAACTGCCATTTTGAATGACATCCAAAGCACGGCAGGTTCTCCTGGATACTCATAGCAAACACGGGCAATGTTTCTGCCAATGGACCTCTGGGTTACCCGGAGGTCCATTGGCTGAAACATTGCTTGTGCACAGGTCATAATTACAGAATTCGATAGCCTTACTATGGTCATATCGCGTAGATTAACGCGCATATCCACATGCTATTTGTGCGCATTTCAGGACAGGACTTTTAGTTTTAACTGTAGATGACCTTTAATTTATCAGTGCTACTTATACACTGTAAGTGCACATGTCAATACGCTAAATCTGGAGGCTGTATTTGTGAACCAATCTTCATGAAACTTCTTGGGTACCTTTGTTATCACCTTGGGATGAGAACGAGTGTTTTTTGGGTGTGGCGGCCCGATATTAAAGATGGCTGCCAGCTTTCACACTGTTGCTTACTGAGGTGAAGTCACTCTACCATTACCAAGCTACCTACTAAATACCAAAGGGAAGATTTTTCAGCGCACTCTTATTACTTCAGCACCCATAATTCTTAAATATGGCATTAAAACCAATCACATACTAGTACTGCTTAAATCTATTTACATAATCAGAATACACCATCAGGGGTGCATTAGCTCAGTAGGTAGAGGTGCAGACTGCAAGCCGAGAGATCCTCGGTTCGAATCCCACCTGCAGCAACAGCTTTGTGTCCTTGGGCAAGACACTTCACCCCCACTACCCATGTGGTGGCAAGGTATGCTGTGTACTAAGGCATACTGCATGTTCCTGGTGCACTTGTCTTCGAACAAGGCTAACCGTGCTTGTGTAGTATGTTGGGGAGCTCACAGTTGCTTGCCGTTGCTCAGTGGTTCTCCTGGGTACTCTAGTTTCCTCCATCCATAAAACTGCCATGGTCACAATAAGCTGTTGTGCAGATAAATGTGACCTTAAACACCAGTAAATAAATAATAAAAAGAACACACCACCTCATACCCGTTTCTCTCCTGTTTTCCTTCACCTTGGTATCCCTCGGTTGCCTCGGTGTTTAGTATGCCCGCCAGAAAAGGAGTGATTTCTTTTTCTAAAAGAGCAAAACAAGAAATAGTAATTTTTAACAGGTAGTTACGAAATAATTTTCATGAAGCGCACAATTTTATGTTAGTTAATAGCTGAAAAAAATGCAGGGTGATATTTGCAAATCTTATTTTATTACTGGCACCAGATACTGGTAATGAAAATTGTTGTTTGTCATCAATACTTGATCAAGTTTCTGACAAAGCTCATTATACTATTCCAATATGTTAGCTACTGTACATAAGCACACAATTTGATGTTAGTTTACCATTATACTGGTGCTAAGCCAGGATATCTAAGTTACATGTAGGGGCAAGAGTAATACATGTATCTAGTGGGAGTCATAAAGAATATGATGCACAGAATCACCTGAGCCACATAGCAGTGAGATAGGGGTGAGGACAAGAGGGTGTGTGACCCTCTCATCAGTGGAGGGGTCTGGTGCACCCCCCCCGCCCCCCCCCCCAAAAAAATAAACATAAAAAAAAAAATTGAAATTCAAGACAGTAAAACACAATTACCTTGACTCCTAGCTGCTGTGTACTGGTCACTTTCTGTGGGTGGGCAATATTTCTGCGGATGCAATGATATTAGTTTTCAAACATTGTTTACAGCAATAATCATCAAAAATTTAATTAATGAACCACAAGATACAATTCGGTGCTTCATTAATTAAAATTTTATTGATGATGATTTTCTATTACCTGGAAAAAAACATGCATGGACATCATGCACTGCCCATGCAAGGATTATGACCAGCAACTGTACTGTATGTCTGTGTCACTGCTATGAGCAGGGACTAATCTAAATGGGTGGGTGTGTTTACAAATATTCATATTTTTTAACACCTGATAACAAAGTAATATAAGTTTATAAACAACCACACAATTGACTTTTAATTACAATACTCCTAATTCCTATTAAATATATATGAATGTTTATTAATTTTGTGGAATTTTTACACTGTGTATGAAGCTTATTTGGGCCTGTATGTTTGGTAAAATTGCCCTTCCACTACGGAGGACTTTTTGAAATCAGTCTACACTGGATTGTGTGGTATTCCTTTGTGTAAGACAGTGTATTCATTGTAATAATATTCATGCATAAGTTCATGTTCTTGGTTTGTTTTATGCCTCATAATCTACAGAATAGCTTGGATGGAGGTGTATTCTATCACTTGAGTGTAAGAAGGCTTTGCAATGCTACATGTATAGCATAAACCTTGTTGCACTCCAGAGACAAATTTATCAATTTTAATAACATGGGTAAAATATCGGACATGAACAATTTTTTTTTTTAGCTCACTTCGACAAAGTCAAGCAGGGCTTATCTAATCACTCTCCATCCATTGTCCATCCATCTGTCATCCATCAACACCATGTTTTGGTCAATTCAAGTTAAAGTTTGTGTGAGTAATGGTACCAAATGGGTATTACATTTTTGTTTAACTCAACATGCCCAGCCCCATAGGGAGGGGGTGGGGTAAAATGCTCCCAAAATATTTTTAAAATCTTATGAACCATTGGGTACAGTGACTTTATATTCGTTATGGAACTACCTTTTGAGGTGTAGAATCACGCTTGTTCAAACGTACTTTGTGAAGCAATATTTGGCTTTGTAATGGCAGTGGTTAGATTTTTGGTACCACCCAAAATTTCTTTTTTCCGAACCGATGGTCCGATTTGAATGCAATTCAGTATCGTGGTAATATTGGGTCATAAGTACTTACCTCATGCCAAAAAAACCCCCTGCATCCCCATGGGAACCCCAGGAGCAAAAAATAGAAATGTTTTCAAACTCCCATGTTTCCCAAACCACTTGGAACAGAGAACTGTTATGTGGTATGAAGCATCCTTGGAACCAGTAGAATTGAATGGTAAAAAAAAATCCCCTCTGTTGTTGTTAGAGAGTTCTGCAGAGGGCATCAGAATAATGTTGGTGCAGCATTTTTGCAAACATTTTAGAAAATCGTTTCTCAAGAACCAATGTTCAGAATCTTTTGATATTTGGTATACAGCATCCATAGAGGGGTCAGATACAAGTTTGTTAAAATGAAGCCCATTCGTTCATATTTGGACTCAATGCAGGAGCCCAAATTTTATGGGGAATTTTCTTTAAAAATCTTCTTCAGAACCACGAGTCAGAATTTTTTAATGTTTGGTACCCTCATTGTTATGATGGTCAGATTCAAGATTGTTCAAACCAAGTCCCTATGTTAATATTTGGGCTTCCTTTGGTAGCCCAAATTTAACTTAGGGCTGTATGGGTTTTTTTTAAAAAATCTTCTTCTTCAGATCCACCAGTCAGAATGCTTTCGTATTTGGTATACAACATCTCTAAGGGGGGAGGGGTGGGGGTGGGGGTGAGATTCAAGTTTGTTCAAATCGGGTCTATAGGTTAAAGTTTGGGCTCACTATGGTAGCCCAAATTTTAACTTTGTGCAATATGAGGAAATTTCTTTAAAATTTTGTTCTTCAGATCCACCAGTCAGAATGCTTTCATATTTGGTATACAGCATCTCTAAGGAGATCAGATTCAACTTTGTTCAAATCGAGTGCCTGGGTTGATATTTGAGCTCCCTATGGGAGCCGGAATTGGCCAAGTAGCTGAAGAGTTAGACATTTTTTATTCAGTACCCTCAAGAGGTGAAGAGTAATCTACACAGGTTGCATCAAGGTGCTTGAGAGGGGAGCTCCACATTTTACATCATAATCAACTAAAGAAAAGGCATGATGCTTGGACTGTTTTTGTCACTCCTGAGGGGCTCAAAGATTTGCAGTGTATCCTATGGATAGCTTAATGTAGATTCATTCTTGGACTCTTAAATCGTGTTCTGTTCTCTGTTTATATCGTGTTCTGTTCAAGGTGAACGCTTCAGGACCTGTTTCTTCTCTCCTTGAACCAACTGCAGCACTCATGGTCCACTGAGTTTTTAGCTCACCTGACTTTCAGTCAGGGTGAGGTGTAGAGATCACTTGCCTTCTGTCGTCCGTCGCCCGTGAGCATGGTGTTTGCGTCTTCTCCTCCAAAACTGCTGAACTGATTAATCATTTAAGTGAAATGTGAGATGCTTGTTTGCTATGACATTGCATTTTGATTTTGCTTAAATCAAGTTGCCCTGCCCCAAGTAGGGCCATGCCCCAAAATTTTGCCTAAATCTTAAAAAAATCTTCTCGTGAACCAGGAGTAGCAGAGATTCGATATGTGGTGTGCTGCTTCCTTTTGAGGTGTAGACTCAGTTTTGTTCAAGAGAAGTTTGTGGGTCTTTATTTGCCTTCATTATTGGAGGGCATGTATTTTTGCCCCACCCAAAATTTCTGTTTTTCGAACCAAGAGGCTGATTTGAACCAAATTTAATTTTTGGTTTTATTCGATCATAAGTAATTAATTTATGCCCCAAAATATTTTCCCATCCCCCCCATGGGAACCGCAGTAGTTAAAAATAGAACAAAATTCAAAACGCACATATCTCCAAAACTACATGGCACTGAGAATTCTTATTTGGTGTGAAGCTTCCTTGGGACCAACAGAATGGAATGGTCTAAGCAAATTTCTGTCAGGTTAATCATGGGATACTTTTTCGTGACTTTGAAAAAATGCTTAGTCAGCGTTCTGTAACACTGTGGGTAATGAAGAAAGCATTTAAGACTCTTCTTCACCCAATTCACTCCTCCAAAACCTTTCAGATTTCACATATACCATCTTTGCAAGATTTTTTTACACGTTTATTGAAATCAAATCCCTGGGTCCATATTTGGCCTCTATGGGAGTCCAAATGTTGAAATTAGTGCAGTATGAGGAATATTCTTTAAAAATCTTTTTCTTCAGACCCACCAATCAGAATCTTTTGATATTTGCTATGCACCATCATTAGGCGGGTGAGATTTAAGTTTCTTCAAGCCAAGCCTATATTTTGGCTCACCAGGGTTTTGCAAATTGCGAGAACGGTGATTTCATTCCTCTGATGTTCTTGGAAATGCTTGTTAAGAAGATCCATATTTACCATTCTCCCAAAATTATAAGCATTTTTTCATCAGATAAAATTTAATAAAATTAAATTAATTTTAGAGCTGAAATGATTAAGTGGTTTTCGTGATTGATTAATCGCATGGGTTAACCTTGGTTAACCGATTAATCACTTGCCCCAATAGGTAGCTGAATAATTGCTGTACCGTTGATCATTTATATAATTAAAACTTTACTCAGCATAATGGACAAAACCGGGCAGCGCCATATACAAACATGTCCATTCAAATTTTATTATATTTTCAATTTTTGTCTCAAAACATAGCTTATGACCCCTCATTGGAACACGCTCATTGAGCTTATTCCAATAGGGGGGGGGGGGGCATAAGCTATGTTTTTGAGACAAACATTGAAAATCTTTAGAATTTCTTGTGCAAGTATCGTCTGCTACCTGCATTTGGTGAAGGGTTGAGAATGACCGTTTTCAGCTACTGATACAGTATAATGATCATGCAAGTGAACAAGTATTTTGGCACGTAACTGGCATGCATTTCTCTGTCTCATGCAATTGATGTGAGCCAGTGTGACAATGTTTGTCTGTTTTGGAGCAAGTTTGTTCCATAGTTAACCCATACAGGGTATTTTTTGTTTTTAAAAATTTGATTAACAGTTTCCATCTTGGTTTCAAAAAGTGATGATAAATAGTCAATATAAGCTTATAGTCCGGGGCACTTGTGGCAGGAGCGCCCCAACCCCAAACAAATTGCAACAGTTTTGATCTCTTTTGTTTCATGTACTATGGGGTCCTATCCACCACCAAAAAAAAGTCCCAAAGATTCCGCGTGGCGCTTTTCAAATTATCAGGGGTCAAAGGTCAAGGTCATCAAAGGAGATACGTGAATATCAAAGTTTACAATAAAAGATGTACATATCGTGTTTGGTGTCGACTTATAGGTAATCAACCCCAAGGAATCCGAAAACAACAAAATTTTTGACCTATGTCGTGCTGCTGAATTTGACCGATGACGTCATCCTATTCAGGATGACGTCATCGGTCAAATTCAGCAGCATGACAGTAAACCAATAAAAGATGTACATATCGATTTTGATGTCGACTTATAGGTAATCGACAACAAGGAATCCAAAAACAACAATATTTTCGACCTATGGCGTCATCTTGAATACGATGACGTCATCGGTCAAATTCGGCCTATTCTATCTTATATCTATTATCACTGTATAATGTTATAATGAATACTGATCTGTAAATTTTTGTCCACGGAATTTCTAATCGAACGTTTATGTGTTTTTCAGAAACAATGACAGATACTGATAAAGACAAGTGTATCTTTTGTAACAATCCATTACAGAACGGTGATCCAATTATAACACCAAAACAGACCGGGACTGATGGTATAAATAAGGCTATAAAAGATCGAAAAGATGACATTGTTTTCACTCGTGGAATGATTGTTCATATGAAGTGCCGTAGAGACTACTGTCACCCAACTAACATTGCAAAGGCTGTTAAGAAAAAGGCAACAGTCGAGGCCGAAGAGGAAGGTCCAAAGTTAAGGAGTGGTACGCCGCAGTTTTCGTTCAGAGATCACTGTTTGTTTTGTGGCAGTCATGCTGTGCTTCGCAAAAGTGGGAAAAAAGTTAAAAGAGGATTTGACGTTTATCCTGTGCGCAGCCATAATTTTGATATCAGCATCTTCGATGCGTGTGCTAGAAGAAATGATGGTTGGGGAAGAGAAGTGTATGACAGAGTTTTGTCAGCAACTGCTGACCTTCACGCTGCTGACGCTCTTTACCACCAGCAATGTAGTTCGAATTTTAGAACTGGTAAGGAAAAGCCATCAGCTGCAGATTGCTCAGAAAAAAGCACCAAACGTGGCAGACCTTCCAGCGAAAATCGTGAAAATGCGTTTTTCAAGACGATGGAATATTTTGAAAGCAACGACAATGAACTAATAACGGTAAAGAAATTGACAGAAGTGATGGGTAGTTTTCTCGAAGATGCGGAAGCTATACCTTACTCTCAACCATATATGAAAAAGAAAATTCAAGACCGCTACGGTTCAAATGTATTTATAGCACAGAAATCAGGAAGTAGCGACGTTGTCACACTACGGTGGACAGCAGAATCCATTTTACAAGAATACTTTAAAAAACCAAAACTTGACTATGAATCAGAAAAAATGGAAATGTCGAAAATTTGTGCAAAACTGCTGAAATCTGATGCCAGGTGTATTGAAGTGGACGACATGTTTTTTCCTTCCACTGATTCTCTACGCACGGATGAAGTACTGGACTTTTTGCCAGAAAGTTTGCTAGTTTTCTTGAGAGAATTCATGGTTGGAAAAAACGTCGGATTTAAAATGGCATCTATTGGTCAAGCATTGATCCAGGCGGCGCGTCCACGTGTGATGATTGCACCAATGCAATGGGGACTTGCAGTGCAGATGCACCATAACTTTGGTTCAAAATTTCTGATTGAGTCACTACATAAGCATGGGTTTTGCAGTTCATATAAACTTGTTCAGCAGTTCGAACAATGCGCGGCTGTAGGAAACGGAACTGAGTTAGGGGGCTGGGAACCCGAAAAAAGCTTCAGTCAGTACGCTGCTGATAATGCAGATCACAACGTATGTACACTTGATGGCCGCAACACGTTACATGTTATGGGTATCATTGTAGCAATAACGCCGAAATTAATTTCTGCTTATCCAAAATTGAGACGCAAGAAAGTATCTGCAGCTGAAATAAATAATGCCGGTAATATCGAGATACACCAATACAACCCTACTACAAATGGACTAGCAAAGATAACGTACAAAGAATTGACCGAGACAATTTCTCCAATTGCTGATCAGACCAAACACATGACCTTACTGTGGAAAGTAGCCTGACCCCTCCGAACCTCAGCGCGTCCAAACTGGTCAGGTATGATGCAGGCTATTTACGAGGGTGAACATCCAGGTGCGGCTACCGTGCGTTTCCTTCCTATGATCGACCTAGATCCGACTAACATGGACTGTATATACTCCACCTTGCGTTTTGTATCGGAGCATGCACGCACATACAGTGTAACCCCAGTCCTCACATTTGATCAGCCGTTGGAAGGCGGTCACTGTTATAGAGAGTACAGATGAACCTTGGAATATCGTGCTTCGCATGGGTGGACTACATATCGTCATGAGTTTTATTGGAACTATTGGAAAATTGATGGCTGGTTCAGGTATCGAAAATGCAATATCGCTCTGTTTTGCCGACAACACAGTTCCGCATATCATGTCGGGAAAGGCCATTTCTCGGGCTGTACGGGCACATTTCTTGCTTGATTCTGCACTGCATAACGTACTACTGTCAAGTATTTATAACTTAGATTTGCCACAACAGCATTCAGAACAACAGATCACGGAGATGGATAGGGGAAAAATGGACACGGTAACAGAGACGCCGACTGTTTCTGTTGACACCAGCCGATGCGAAGTGCAGATAAATGTGAGAAGGACTTTAGATTCTTCTTCAAGTGAAGATGAAAGTGAACCAGCCCCTACAAGAAGTGCAGATGAAGAACAGATCGATCCGCAAAAGAAATCAAATGTAAGTGACGATGAACAATTTGATAGTGCACCATCCCATGACACTCATTTTCCTACTGATCTGGATGAAGTTGGGGCTCTCTATGATCTAGTGATTTCCGGTACCGTATCTGTGGAGGAAGCTTGTAATTATGACGTTTTGAAGCGTATACAGTGTAAGATAGATGAACAGAGAGAGGCCATGAATGTAAGGAGAACCCCGAAACTCTGGTTACAGTTTCTAGATACAATTGATTTGCTTCGACAATTCATCAAATCAGAAAGGCTTGGAGAATGGAATTTACACTTGAAGACAATCGCATCCATGTTACCATACTTTGCAGCTACCGGGCACAACTCATACGCCAAGTCGTGTAGGATATATATCCAGGATATGCTGGAATTGGAGCAAAAACACCCCGATGTATATACACAATTCATGAATGGACTGCACGTAATCAGGCGCTCCGACAGACTGTGGGCTGGTCTTTCATCTGACCTAATCATCGAACAGGTACTAATGAGAAGCCTGAAATCAACCGGGGGCATTACTAAAGGGCGTGGCCTATCGCACACTCAGCGCTTATTGTGGTTGCTGTCGGCCCCTTCTTGTGCCGAGATTAACGCCGCCATGCAAGATATGACAGAGGTCAAATATGAAACTAGTGATCAGCATAAGGACTTGACTCCTGCACGGATTGACCGCGACAACTCCGATATTCTAAAATTGGTCTCCTACTTTTTCCAGCACAACCCATTCTCCGAAGACGATGGGGAGCTTCGGAACATCCACACTGGTGTAAATGCCTCATCGAAAGTAAACGTTGATAGTGCGCACGTCATCGGTAAAGCAATTCTGGACTCCATGACCGGAAAAAGTGCTGACAATTTTTCATTCAAACGGAGCAACCAAGTCACAAATATGGAAAGTGATCTGAGAAAGGTCAAAATCGATGAGGATGTGGTTGAAATAGATCCGATGATCTTGTTTCAGCGCCTTATAGCCAGCGCTCGAATTGATGCAGAAGACATTGAATCAGTTTTCACATTCGAACTTTCTACATATCCGACAGCTCTGTTCGACGAACGCGGCTTGTTACGCCCTAGTAACAAATCTCACTTAAGTGATGGCTTATGGAAAATAGCTGCACATGAATGTAACTTGCCACATGATCCACAGTTTGTCATAGACGGTGGTTACCTGGTTCAGAAGATTCCTTGGTCTAGTGGTAAGACGTTTTCGGAAATCCTAGCAACTTATGTTCATTACTTAAAGCGACATTATCCGAAAGCAATTGTTTACTTTGATGGGTACATGAACGGTCCAAGTACCAAAGACATAGCCCATCTCCGTCGGAGTGGTGCTGCATGTGGCAGAAAAGTAACTTTCACAACTGACACAGAATTCCGCGGAAAGAAAGATGAATTTTTGCAGAACAAAGTGAACAAGCAACTTTATCAATACGCTAGGGTCCGTTTTAAGAGAAAAGGGGTTCGACGTGCGTCATGCTGTCGCCGATGCTGATGTCGCCATCGTACTATGCACCATAATGTGTGGTCGTATTAACCCGACGGTACTTATCGGTAACGACACCGATTTACTGGTGTTGTTACTACATCATACTGAACAAGACATTCACAATATATATTTCACGTATGAGAGGACAAGGAGTGCCAAATCCCCGGCTAGACTGTGGTACATACAGTCTACGCAGGAAAAACTGGGTAAAAATATCTGCAAACACATTCTGTTAATTCACGCATTCCTGGGCTGCGATACAACATCAAGAATACATGGCTTCGGCAAAACAGCGGCAATCACCAAAGTAAATAACGATCGAGAATTTCTCAAAAATGCAGACATATTTCAGACGGAGGATGCAAATAGGGACAGTATAATCGCCGCTGGAGAGAAACTTTTGACCATTTTGTATGGAGGTAGGAAAGATACAAATTTGAACAAACTCAGATATGAGAAATTTTGTGCCAAAGTCACCAGATCATCAGCCGTCCTCGAGCCTCAAAACCTTCCTCCAACCAAAGACAGTGCAAAATATCATAGTATGCGAGTATACCATCAAATCATGGCGTGGAAAAATGTAAATTTGAATCCTCTAGAATGGGGATGGAAATCTGTGGATGGAATGTTGAGACCCGTGCATACTGATTTACCTCCGGGACCAACCTATTTATTGAAATCTATTCGTTGTGGATGTACCACAGGTTGCTCAAATACTCGCTGTAGTTGCAAACGAGTTGGTCTGTTATGTACGGCAGCGTGTTCTACTTGTTGTGGTTCTGCCTGTCATAATGCTTCTTTGCAAGTCTCGCACCACACTGAGATGGAAAATGATCTTGAGAATAGTGATACACTACTCTAGTTACTTAGTTGAAACTGTCAATTTGGTTGAACTCTTTGTCTAACAAATATACAGGTATTATACGTAAGACTGTAGCATTGCGATTGCGATCTTCATATAGTCAACCTCGTAACATTTCGCTAAGGCCATAGTTATACTGTCTAACATGACATGAATATCTCCTTCATGACATTGAAGCTTACACTTACGTCGTCTATGCATTTGGAGGGGGAGATTAAAATGCCACTTTTGAACCCATAATTTAATTTTTTTTCCCAATGTAACGATAAAAATATGGATGCCATTAGAATCGGCATGTAAATCCTATTCTAATGGTATCCATATTTCTATGGTTTTATTTGGCCAATAAAAAGTTAGTCTTGCTCGTGGTGAGTGAATGTCTGGACGCATTTAGCCGCTACGTTAGGTAAAGTGTTAAAGGAAACAGTTATGTCGATTGCAGTTTATCTAGGTAATTTGTTGCCGAATTTGACTGATGACGATATCATGTCAGGGTGACGTCATAAGTGAAAACTATTGTTGTTTTTAGATTCCTTGGGGTCGATTACCTATAAGTAGACACCAAACTCGATAGGTACCTCTTTTATTGGCCCACTTGCGTGTTGCCGAATTTGACTGATGACGTCATCACGTCAGGGTGACGTCATAGGTGAAAAATTTTGTTGTTTTCGGATTCCTTGGGGCCGAAAACCTATAAGTCGACACCAAACACGATATGTACATCTTTTATTGTAAATTTTCGTATTCTCGTATCTGATTAGATGACCTTGACCTTTGACCCCTGATAATTTGAAAAGCGCCACGTGGAATCTCTGGGACTTTTTTTTGGTGGTGCACAGGACCCCAAACTACAACAATCAAAAGAGATCAAAACTGTTGCAATTTGTTTGGGGTAATGCCACAATGACCCCGGACTATTACCCAATATGAAAGAAAAATGGTTAGCAATTGGACATTTTTGTATAGCATTTTGCGATGTGAATCCAGCCATCAAATACCCTGCCATATAGTACCGTACTTCAAAAGTAACGGTTAACCGATCAGTTACTTTTTTTTATCAATCAAGATATTGATCATTGGTTAGTCAATTAATCGGTGTGAGCCAGTGTGAGATTCAAGTTTGTTTACGCCAAGTCCCTGGTTCATATTTGGGCTCACTGTGGGAGCCTGAATTATAACTTAGTTCAAAATGAGGAATATTCTTCAAAAGTATTCTTCACATTCAGCAGTCAGAATGTTTTGATATATACAGTATCCTTAGGGAGGTGAGATATAAGTTTGTTAAAGCCAAGTCCCTGGGTTCATATTTGGTCTTCCTGTAGGAGCCCGAATTGTACCAAAATTTCTATTTTCCAAATTGAGAGGCTGATTTGAAGCAAATTTGATATGATGGGCTTATTGGGTCGTAAGTACCTAATTTATGCCAAAACATTTTCCTGTGGCCCTGTGGGAACTGCAGGATCTAAATATAGAAAAAATTTAAAACGCCCATATTTTCAAAACTACATGGCACTGAAAATTTTTATTTTGTGTGACGCTTCCTTACGAACAGCTGAAAAGAATGGTCAAAAAAAATTGCCATCAGTTTTATCATAGGGAAGTTTTCCAGGACTTACGCGGAGTCATCATTTTAGTAATGGGAAAAACATTAAAGAATCTTCTTCTCCCATACCACTGCTCCAAAGGCTTTCATATTTTGCATATAACATCTTTGGAAGATTTATTCACATGTTTGTTGAAATCAAATCCCTGGGTCCATATTTGGGCTCTCTATGATTAGATTAGTGCAATATGAGGAATATTTTTTAAAAATCTTCTTCTGATCCACTCTTCAGAATATTTTGATATTTGGGATGCTGCATCCTTAGAGGGGTGAGATTCAAGTTTGTTTGAGCAAAGTCCCCGGGTTCATATTTGGGCTCCCTGTGGGAGTCCAAATTACGACTTAGTTCAATAAGAGGAATATTCTTTAAAATCCAGTAGTCAGAATCTTTTGATAATAGTATATAGAAGCATCCTAAGGGATGTGAAATTCAAATTTGTTCAAGCCAAGTCCTTGGGTTCATATTTGGGCTCTCTGTGGGAGCCTGAATTATAACTTAGTTCAATATGAGGAATATTCTTTAAAAATCCTTTTTTTTGAGATCCACCGGTCAGAATCTTTGGATATTTTGTATAAGCTTTTCTTATGAGGGGCAGATGCAACTAAATGTTCAAATAAATTCCCTGGGTTGATATTTAGGCTACCATGTCAGGTGAATGCCATCAGGCCCTCTGGGGGCTCTTGTTTGTTTTCTGTTTGACAACATTGCCCTGGCTCTTCTATCTATATTTTTCATTTTAAGTTAGTCACTACTTTTATTTAGGCTTCCCAAATTTGTTACTGCATGTCTGTCCTTCGGATGAAATGTTTCTTAGCTTTTCATTTGCCTGGGTCAACATTTTAAATAATTTGCAGCTATCTTTCACCCTCCAACCCCCCCCCCCCCCCCCACACACACACACAAACACACACACACACACATACAAAAATCTGGGCTGGCAAGTATTGAGTATTTTATCAAAAAAGTGGTACTCGAGTACTACGAGTACTGAGTACTTTGGACCCAGCCTATCACAAGTATATTAAACATCAAAGAGTATATTATATACTTGAAACAAATACAGTACAGTGGCAGTGTACTGCTCACTTTCCATGGATGGGCAATATTTCCACGGATACAAATTCATACAATAATATTTGATGCCAAACACTAACAAAAGGTTTAATCATCAAAAATTTAAATAATGAAGCACCAGGTACAAACCGATGCTTCATCAATTAAAATTTTGTAGACGATGATTTTTATCGACTGGTAAATGCATGAGTGGACATCACTGCCCATGCGTGTATTACAACCCGTCCACGGCGACTGTACTGTAACTTGTCCTCTTTGTGAACATATTTTCTACAATTTCACTCCTTTTGACAGAATGCATGCCTGTGGGGATTAAAACCAAAATAGTGAAAGTGCACTTGTGGATATTTGCAGCACAAGCACAGCACTAATGAATCAATGTTTGATGATTTTAGGAATTTTAACAGTGTCATGAGACACCACAGTAGCAGGTACTGGTCATTCTGTTGGAAAAAATCACTGTTTTATGACTCGAGGTGCCTTAACTGAGAAAACTTAGGCTTTTTCTTGCAAAGATTGCAGAATATCAAACACAATGTGAAATGTGTTCAGAAGCAAGAATGTGATTAAAAAATAATGGGAAATCCATGTCACCATCAATTTATTTATAAATTAATAAAGTTTTTTAGCTCACCTGAGCAAAGCTCAGTGGGAGCTTTACTGATCACATTCTGTCCGCCGTCCGTCCGGCGTTAACTTTACATTATTCAAATGTTGGGTAAATGTTTATTACCTAATGCCAATTCAGATTTGTTCAAATGAAGTTGCCCCCTTCTCTGGGTGGTGCCATGCCCCCAAGGGGCACCAAAATCTACTCATCAACCAGCAGTAGCAGAGACTTGATATATGGTATGCAGTTTCCTTTTAAGGTGTAGACTTGGATTTCTTTAAGCGAAGTTTGATGGGCTATATTTGGCGTCGTTATGGGAGGGGCAAAATTTTTGGCCCCGCCCAAAATTTCGATTTTCCGAACCGAGAGGCTGATTTGAATCAAATTTTATGTGAGGGCTTATTGGGTCATAAGTACCTAATTTATGCCAAATTTTCTTTTTCTGTAGCCCCATGGAAACCACAGGAGCTAAAAATCGAAAAAAGTAAAACGCCATATCTCGAAAACTCCACGGCACTGAGAATTTTTATTTGATGTGAAGCTTCCTTATGACCAACAGAAAGGATTGGTCCAAAAAATTGCCATCGGTTTTATCATAGGGTACAGTTTCGGGACTTTGAAAACACTTTTTAACACTGTAGGCAATGGGTAAAACATTAAAAAAAACTTCTTCTCTAGATCCAGCAGGCAGAATCTTTCGATATATGGTATGCAACATTGTAGGGTGGATCTGATTCGAGTTTGTTCAAATCCGCCACCCTGGGTTTATATTTGGGCTCAGTATAGGAGGCCGAATTCAAACTTAGTGCATTTCAGGCAAATTTCTTAAAAAATCTTCTTCACCAAATTCAGCTGGCAGAATCTTCTGATATTTGGTATGCAACATTGTGGGGTGGATCTGATTCAAGTTTGTTCAAATCAGTCCCCTGGATTCATATTTGAGCTCACTATAGAAGCCCGAATTCGAACTTAGTGCATTTCAGGCAAATTTCTTAAAAAATCTTCTTCTCGAGAACCTGCAGTCAGAATCTTTTGATATTTGATATGCAACATTGTGGGGTGGATCTGATTCAAGTTTGTTCAAATCAGCCCCCTGGGTTCATATTTGGGCTCAGTATAGGAGCCCAAATTTGAACTTAGTGCATTTCAGGCAAATTTCTTTGAAAATCTTCTTCTCAAGATCCAGCACCAGAATCTTTTGATATTGGGTATGCAGCATGCTTAGGGGGTGAGATTCAAGTTGTTCAAGTCAAGTCCCTGGGTTCATATTTGGGCTCACTGTGGTAACCCGAATTATAACTTAGTTCAAAATGAGGAATTTTCTTTAAAAATCTTCTTCAGATCCAGCAGTCGGAAAGTTTCGATATTTGGTATGCAGCATCCTTAGGGGGGTGAGATTCAAGTTTGTTCAAGCTATGTCCCTAGGTCCATATTTGGGCTCACTGTGGGAGCCCGAATGATAACTTACATGTAGTTCAAAATGTGGAATTTTCAGTAAAAATCTTCTTCTTCAGATCCAGCAGTCAGAATGTTTTAATATTTGGTATGCAGCATTCTTAGGGGGGTGAGATTCAAGTTTGTTCAAGCCATGTCCCTAGGTCCATATTTGGACTCACTGTGGGAGCTTGTATTGTAACTTAGTTCAAAATGAGGAATTTTCTTAAAAAATCTTCTTAAGATCCAGCAGATGAATGCTTTTGATATTTTTTATGCAGCATCCTTAGGAGGCAAGATTCAAGTTTGTTCAAGTCATGTCCCTAGGTCCATGTTTGGGCTCACTGTGGGAGCTCGAATTGTAACTTAGTTCAAAATGAGGAATTTTCTTTAAAAATCTTCTTCTTCAGATCCAGCAGTTGGAATGTTTTGATATTTGGTGTGCGGCATCCTTAGGGGGGTGAGATTCAAGTTTGTTAAAGCCATGTCCCTAGGTCCATATTTGGGCTCACTGTGGGAGCTTGAATTGTAACTTAGTTCGAAATGAGGAATTTTTTAAAAAAAATCTTCTTCAGGTCCAGCAGATGAATGCTTTTGATATTTTTTATGCAGCATCCTTAGGAGGCTAGATTCAAGTTTGTTCAAGCCATGTCCCTAGGTCCATGTTTGGGCTCACTGTGGGAGCTCGAATTGTAACTTAGTTCAAAATGAGGAATTTTCTTTAAAAATCTTCTTCTTCAGATCCAGCAGTTGGAATGTTTTGATATTTGGTGTGCGGCATCCTTAGGGGGGTGAGTTCAAGTTTGTTAAAGCCATGTCCCTAGGTCCATATTTGGGCTCACTGTGGGAGCTTGAATTGTAACTTAGTTCGAAATGAGGAATTTTTTTTAAAAATCTTCTTCAGGTCCAGCAGATGAATGCTTTTGATATTTTTTATGCAGCATCCTTAGGAGGCTAGATTCAAGCCATGTCCCTAGGTCCATGTTTGGGCTCACTGTGGGAGCTCGAATTGTAACTTAGTTCAAAATGAGGAATTTTCTTTAAAAATCTTCTTCAGATCCAGCAGTTGAAATGTTTTGATATTTGGTGTGCGGCATCCTTAGGGGAGGGGGGAGGGGGGAGGGGGGTGAGATTCAAGTTCGTTAAAGCCAAGTCCCTGGGTTCAATATGAGGAATATTCTTTAAAATCATTTTTTTAGATCCACTTGTCAGAATCTTTGGATATTTGGTATAAGCTTTTCTTAGGAGGAGTAGATGCAACTTGTTGAAATCAATTCTCTGGGTTGATATTTAGGTTACCATGTACAGGTGGGCGCCCTCAGGCCCCCTGGGGTCTCTTGTTTTAGGAAAAAATGCATACTGAGAGCTTGGGGGCGGGGGGGGGGGGGTACATCCAGGGCTATAATTTACCTCATCACTAGGTAAAAGAATATTTGACATCATTTGTTGAGATAAAATGGCACTTTCTATTGATATTGGTGGATTATATAGCCTCAGCCAGGGCTTATAAGAATCTGAGAATCGATTCCCGTAGAGATCCGTGCAACAAAACCAGTGAGAAACCATGTAGCTTCTCGTAACATTGCTGCTAGGATTCACATGAAAAGAACTGAGTCAGTTTAACCCTTTACCTAACACAAAGGCAGCAAATCAACCAATACAACACTAACATGACCTGAAATATTGTGACACTGGCAATAAAATTTGTTCAAATATGGCTGCCATTGGAACTGGCTCTCATCAGCCGGTTCTAGTAACATCCATAATTATTACGCTTGATGAATATTGTTTATTTTTAGCTCACCTGACTGTAAGTCAGGGGGTGCTTAAATGATGACTTTCTGTCGGTCCACCATCAGTCCATCCTGTCCGGCGTGAACTTTACATTACTAACCTCTCCTCATAAACAACTGAGCCGAATTGAACCAAATTTGATATTCATGTTCCTTATATATGAATTCCAGTTTGTTCAAATAATGTTGCCACACCCACAGGGGGCCACAAGCATTTCTCTAGCATGCATAAATTGTTTTCCAAAATTGAAAAAAAATCTTCTCCTGAACCATGTATAAGAATCTTTTGATACTTGGTATACAGCATCTTTAGGGGTGGGAGGGATAGGTTCAGGTTTGTTCAAATCAAGTCCCTGAGTTGATATATGGGCTCCCTATGGGCACCCAAATATCAACAGTGCAACATGAGGAAATTTCTTTGAAAACCTCCTTCAGATCCATCAGTCAGAATGCTTTCATATTTGGAATGCAACATTTCTAGTGGGGTGGGGGGCAGGGGGGGGGGGGGTGTAGATTGAAGTTTGTTTTAATCGGGTCTCTGGGTTAATATTTGGTCTATCTATTGAAGCCCAAAGTTTAACTCAGTGCAGTGTGAGGAAATTTTTTAAAACTCGTTTTTTTCAGATCCACCAGTCAAAATCCTTTCGTATTTGGCTTACAGCATCTCTAAGGTGGTCAGATTCATGTTTGTTCAAGCCAAATCTATGGGTTAATATATGGGCTCATTACGGGAGTGCAAATTAACTCAAAGCAACATGAGAAAATTTCTTTAAAAATCTTTTTCTTCAGACCCACTAGTTTAATGCTTTAATATTTGGTGTACAACATCTCTGGGGAGGTCAGATGTAAATTTGTTCCAGTTTGGTTCCTGCCAGTCAGAACCCTTTCATATTTGGTATCGCAGGAAGGAGGGGGGGGGGGGGCAGATTTGAGTTTGTTCATTTCAGGTCTGTGGCATAATATTTGGGCAGGGGTGCGTTAGGTTCGAGGTTGTTCATAAATGTTCAAATCCATTCCTTAGAGCTTTTCCATAAAATTTGCCTTTCAAAGTGCAGTGACACAACAACCCTTGGAAGTTTGGCAGACTTGTCTACAGCTGTCAGAATTGGAAGCAATCAGGAAGACCTATGCTAATAATCATCTAACATGGACAATATAATTATGAATAAGTTCATAACATTATTCCTATGTAGTGTCCATGAACCTTGACTAACTGAATCTGACCCAAAATACTTCTCTGAACCACCTCGTCAGGTGAGCGATTAAGGGCCCAGGGGGGAGGGGGGGTGGTAAAAATCAGTAGTTGGTATTGTAAAAATTAAAAAAGCTGTACTGGGTAAAGGGTTAACATGTATTATCAGTATGCAACAGGGGTTCAATCATACTGACCTAATAGGATCCTGGCCCATAGCAGGTCTGAATTCTCGGAACGATTTCCACAAGAATCCAAATGGATTCTCCCAAATTTAGAGGAACTATAAGCCCTGCACAACCCCAATTTTGAAACAAAATTGACATATTGTTTCATGGTGGTGGGGCCCTATTTATCTTGCTGTATGATTAATTAAAACAGATTTCGTGAAAAGGATTTGTGTGCTGATGCAGATTTTAGTTTTATTTTGGGATTTGAGTAGTTTCAAAGAAAGCTGTGAATTCTTATCCCTCCCAACTTATTGGGTAACAGAGTAGAAATTCTGTCGGAGGCAATAACAGTTTTTAAGCCTATTTGACACACATTGGACAGTTCTTTTCAAAAGAAGAAATTTCCCATGCTTTGGACCAGACAGAAGCCAAAAGTTGAATTCTATTGCAGAAATGACTCTTTCATCACATGAAAGAGGTAACTGTATCTTTGGTAGGGTTGGGTTTGCTCATAGGTATAACTGTTGTAAATATGTTAATTAGATTTACATGCCTCGAAAAGTTGCGCTCGGAAATAATGTAATTCCCAAAACTAAGCAGTCTTGGGGAAATATATTGTTTCAATAAACATTTGAAGAAGTCTACTGACATTTTGCATTACTTTTGAATGTTCCAGATGAATAAAGAGGTATAATTGAAACGGGGGAGGCAGAAACAAAGGCATGCTTACAGGAAGTTGTGGGAGTCCGTTACATGACTTTTTGCGAAGAGAGAGTTAGGATGTCTCAAGAGCTAGTCTTGTGGCTGCATGTTTACCACTGCACGTTTAGTGCGAGACATTCGGTGGGTCCGACATAGTGTGTATGTGGGGAGGGTGGTACCCCTCCAATACTCTTAGAGTATGCGGTCACGGCTCTCTGCACGCTGAGTATATGGGCAGAGAATTGTTATAGACTGTGGTCCATGTTTTGGACACTCATATGGGTGGACTTCCACCCGTGGAGTTATATAACTTTTCACTGCTTATGAAAATGGATTGCGCTCCATCAGCTGTAGGCTGAGCTTAGGTACGGATTACTTATTTAGCGCATGATACAGCGTGTTGTTTGTGTTTTTTGAGTAACTGCTGCATGTGAGAATACGTGTTTCACTAATTGGGTGCAGTTCGAATATACTACGTGTACACTGTTTTATTCGTGAGATCGTATCAGTATTTGGTATGCGTGAAGGTCGATGGCACTGGTGGAGGACCAAAGGTGGATGGCTTAGCTACCCGTTTCCTCTATTCACCCCTAAGGTTCATCTATAATTGCATGCTATACTGTTGAAAGCATGTGCTTTACATGATACGACGCCGAGGCCGTCAGTGTTTCCAATAAGATGATCTGGCCCTATTTTTAGCGTGTAAGGCCGTATCAGTGTCGGCGCGCAGTATTAAATATGGCCGTACCAAAAGGCTCATCAGCATGTGTTTGCTGTAGTGTTGGAGGTAATGTGCTTTCCAACTATTAGGCTGAGTACACTGCCTGAGTAATTAATTGTCGACATTTCAAAGGATATTGTCGATAGATTGAGAGCAAGTGTGCAGTGTACGCTATTATTTGTCAGTTCGTGCCCTTTATTTGCACTTAATTTGTGCTGAAAAATCATGTGGGTGGATTTCCACTCATTGGGATTATATAACCCTTTATTGCCATTAAGAACAGATTAGGCTGTATCAGATGTCAGCACCCATATTTAAGGGTTATTTATTTGACTATTGGCTGCTTTATCGAGGAGCTTGGCTGCTTTGTCGACGAGCTTGATTGCGTAAGCGTAGCGTTTGGCTGTTTTATAGAAGAGCTTCGCTTATTCATAATTTGAACAGCTCACCTATCATATTTGGAAGAGTTTGATAGGTACCGGTATGAAGTCTATTATTCATACTATTTTATCGTTGTCAGAATGTTTGACAAGATAGGCTTGTGTATGTACAGTTGTGTTCGTGTTTAGATTGTGTTTACGTGGACCACTTGGAGTTATGTTGTGGTCAGTTATTATAGCGTGTATGCGCTTGAGAAATATTTCGACTGTTCTGTTGTCTGTAGTGACAAGCAGCTTGTTGAAGTTTTACTGAAGTGCGATTTTACACTACAGAGGGTGAGTGGTACTACAGAGCGTGGATTAGGCTCACTCAGTCATTATGTTTATAGAAGAGAATAGCCTTGTGCTTTTACTCTCTGCTAATCAATTCAGTCTCTAAGAAGACCGTGTACACGACTGGTATCAGTGTGTTAAGAATGGTGTATTACGTAGACTTTGAGGCTACGCTACGTATATAACTGATATGATTAGATCAGCTTGTGAAATTGTCACGTACAGTGGATCGTTCAAACAGCTGTTATCAGCGTGTTGAGAAGTTGGTATAAGCCGTAGGTTTTGTTTACACTACGTGCAAGGCTGATGTAGGTATGGTTTTATCAGCTATTAGTACTCGGGTGGGTACCCCGGAATTATGTTGAGGTATTGTTTTCTAAAGTTCATCTCGCACAATGGTTGTGGAGGAATCGTTTCGCACAGTAGTTGCGGATAATTTGAGGACTTTTAGAACCTAAAAAATTTTTTGACTATTGGCGTGTTTTGTTTGGGAATTCCCTGAGAAATATGAACATGTGACCAGCACTTCCCTTTCTGTTAGTTTTCATTTTATTTGTTGCATGACCCCTGTTTAAAAATCATTAAAAGGTTGTCTGAAGGGCTATAGTTGACAAAAAATATTTGAATGCTAAATTTAAAATGATGCGACCATATTTTTTTTCGCCTGAGCGTTATAATGGTCGCCTATGGGAAAATATTTAGTACTGTGAAACGTATTCTTGTTTGGCTGAAATTAAACAATTGCAGGAATTCGACTGAATAAACCAAAATGTTTTTGGAGTAATGGTTGCGGAATGAAATATTTCAATACGTTGGATACTTTGGGGTTCCTTCTTACGCCTTGCGTATTGTCATATGTATATAGGTCATGTCATTTCTGTATATAGCGTTGATAATATTTATTTATTTATTTATTGGTGCTTAACGCCACATCAGCAGCTAAGGCCATATCGTGGCGAGAAAACGATAAAAGGGAAACATGACACTAATGAAAATACAAAGATGAGTAAAAACAACTATAATAAAAATGATAAAGACAATGTAGCATGAACAGTGATGCGTGAAGAAACAAGAATAAGAATAGCGCACAAATCAACCAGGTGAATGTAAGTCTTAAAGACTCTAGTTTAAGATAATAAAAACAATTTTAAAATTTATTTAAAAGGTTGATTGATTTCAAAAATGCGAGAATCATATTCGGGCTCGTACGATAAAAAAGATCTCTCAGAGATCCTACAGAAAAATACTGCCCTCTGACCTGATTAAAATCAATACAATGTAAAAGAATGTGTTCCACTGACAACACCTGCTGGCAGGGAACACACTCTGGTCGCGTTGATAATAGTCAATGTAACTTAATCCATGTTGATTGACTTGTACATTCTGTAAATATTATTTATTGATTTTTGTACATTCTGTAAATATTATTTATTGATAATGCTGCCAGACACAGACGTGTCTGTTCGGTCCCAAGCCCGAAAATAGTTGAGTTCTCATGCTGACGAATTTTATTCGGCCAGAAGCAGAGGGGGTCTTCCATAATGTCTATTTTGTAAGCAATGATAAAAGTCTTCAAATGGTGGTGGATTTTTTATCGTCTGTCCAACTAACATCCCGTTCTGTACTACGACCCTTTGGGCAAATCCGTTAGTAAAATCGTCATTTTTTGCGTAAATCCGATACTTTTTTGTGAATTTTCAATAATTTTTCGCAGAAATTGTCACAGAATGCACATTTTCCTCTAGGTAAATGTATATTAGACATTATGTAGCTCGAAATACGCGTAAACAAAAAATACAGTTGGATCAATTCGAGGTAACAAAGTTCGTGCGATTTTTTAAAATTTTTTTCAAACGCGTTTTCGAAAAAGGCTGTAGAAAAAAAGCTCAACTGGGATTTTAGGGGACTTTTGTCTAATCGTTCAGTGACATGTACTCGACATTCCCTGAAAAAATCAGCTTTCTCCGATTTTTTTCCCTAGTGAAACCTAATGTTGTTGGGCTAAAATATTGAATGTTACAAAACTTCATCTTGTGCTATGTCATCCGCTCCGGCTGTACCTAGAACAAGTATAGGTACAATTCCTCCTACGATATCTACGTCATGCAGTAACCCATCAACTACTGCAGATAGTAACAGCTCTTTCAATGCTGGAGGATTTATTAATAACACACTGGCGTGTCCATCTAGTGTTAATAACAATCGTTTTTATGTAAATGTTCCCGTCAGTGATATCAACACTACTATTAATCAAACAGTACCATCAAATTATCATCCAAATGCCCGTTCAAATTATTCTCAACATGTAACTTACTTACCTTCCACTTATCCCCAATAGGCCATGGGCCAGAGCCTCAAATTTCGTGAATTGGTATCATCTCAGGTGGCAAATTCTGGTGATGTTTTTAATGTTCCTACATGCCCATGGTATCATTTAAGCCCTGGTAACCTTACCAACTTGGTAGCTTTCTGCTGGTTACCGCCATGGTTGTGTGTGAACAAGCCAAGAAATTCCATTTTTATGAATTTTCATATTTTTTCCTATTATGACCAAGTAACATTTACAAAAATGCATTGGATGTATGGGCAATGAGTTGGTACATATTGTCATGCAAGAAAATGTTACATGGAATTGTAAAATATTGGATTACTGGGGAATCACTACAAAAATAGGCCCAAATTTTGTTCATTTTTCATTTTGGAAAGTCATAAATGGCTCATATCTTTCACAGTGTTACCTTTAGAAGCTTACATTATGATTTAAAACGTGCCTCGGAGTCCCCCGGAAGTTATGTAACATAACACATAATGAGGAATAATATGATCATAGCCACACATGGCATTGTATGACCCCTCCCCCCTAAATTGATAATATTCGGCCAAAAGCAAGAATTTGCTGTTGGCATAGATATATCACTGGTATCATACCAGGTGACGAATTCCAATGATATTATCTGTGGTCTGACATGCATAAAGCATACATGAAACCTGGGCAACCTTTTCAAGTTTTGTTTCCTGTCCCATTATTGAAGGAATTTCAATGATAAAGGTATGTTTTGGTGACTTTAGTTAGAACTCATAACAGGAGCCCTCGACACCACCGTGGTAATCAAGTCCCAGAAGATACTTTTAATACTGAAATTTCTGAGTAACCTTGTGTTTTCTTTTTCTTTCGGATTGTGCAGTAAATAACTATGGAGCCTAAGGAAGAACCAGCACCAAAACGCAGTCGACAGGAGTGTGAGTGCATAGTGCACAGTTCATCAGAATCTCCAACAGCCCCACTTGTAGAACTGAGAGACTTAGATTCTTGGGCTACATTGTTACGTGCAGCAGAAATTCATGAACACCAGCCACTTCTGCATATTGCAGCTAATACGAAACCAAATGAACTCCCGCAAGTGAAATATCATGCAAAGTGTAGAAAACTATTTACCATGAAGAAAATTTTAGACACTATTCAGCAGAGACAATCCGGTGATACTTCAGATGAACATTCAACACGGAGATCAATTCGTGAACCACCAACAACCTCAAGGGTTTATGAACCCAAATGCATCTTATGTGAGAATATTTATTTATTTATTTATTTATTGGTGCTTAACGCCACATCAGCAACAAAGGCCATATCGTGGCGAGAAAGTCATGAAAATGAGTTAAAAGGTAAAGGTCAGGACTGCTTTTAAAAAGAAAAAAAAAATTGTGATAGATGAACGATAATACAATGAAAATGTGAAAATGAATATTCATAATGAAAGAAGAAGAACAAATATAATACAAATCAACCTACTGATACCAAATCATGATGGGAAGATTAAAAGACAAACCTCTAAAACTTGCTAAAAAGGTTGATTTCTTTTAGAAAAGACAAAAGCTTGCGCGGACTGGTAGTGTAAAAAAGGTCTCTAAGAGACTCCACAGTAAAAAATTGCCGCCTAACGTGATCGAAATCTGTACAATCTAAAAGAATGTGTTCCACTGTCAGCCCCTGCTGACAAGGAACACATTCACGTCGCAGAGTGCCCTCTAATAAGAAACTATGAGTGAGTCTGGTATGACCAATATGACATCGTGTAAGGATAACGAGATCTTTTCGACAAAGATGAGAAAGAGGATAATAATCAGACACAGTTGGTCGGAATCGGTGGAGCTTGTTATTGGTAGCTCCATCCCATTCCGACTGCCACAAAGACCGGATGTATTTAGAAATAAGTGGCTTGTAATCACTGTAAGGAATTGGAAAATCAGTGATTGGCTTACTCAGAGCCTGTTTCGCTGCACTGTCTGCCCTGGTGTTACCAGCAATACCGACGTGTCCAGGTAACCAGCAAAACACAACATCATATTGGTCAGACTTCATTACAGTAAGTCGTTCACGAAGTGACAAGATTAGAGGGTTCTTCAACCTGGGGTTGAGAAGAGCCTGTAAACAAGAAAGAGAATCTGAGAAGATGATGGACTTCCATTCCTCTTCAGCCTCAATCTCATCGAGCGCAAGGTCAATAGCTTTTACCTCAGCTGTAAAAATGGAACTCGTATCAGGTATCCTGGTTGAGGTGGTCTGATCACCACTAACAACAGCAGATGACACTCTATCATTATCCTTGGATCCATCTGTATAGAACATAGTGTATGCTCTATAGTGAGACTTAATCTCGGCATACGCTTGCTTAAATTGCAAAGAATTTGTGTTTGCCTTTTTAGAAGAGGCCAGATCTAAAATAACCTTGGGTTTTGACAGACGCCAAGGGGGTATATCTGGTTTACAGTTCTCTGCCACAGAATCAGGAGCAATACCAGCGGTCTTCATATGGGGTTGGATTCTGAGTCCCAATGGAGGAATCTGGTTTGGATTTTTGTCAAAAAACAGTTTATTTTGCGGTTTAAAAACACAAAGGTAAGCAGGATTTGAAGGATTCGCAGATAATTTAGAAACATACTGTAAAGAGAGTTTGACACGACGCTTTTCTAGAGAAGGCTCACCTGCCTCGACAAGAAGAGAGTCTATAGGTGACGTACGAAATGCACCAAGACTAATCCTGATACCACTATTATGGATGGTATCAAGAGGTTTCAGATAGGATTTCCTAGCCGAACCATAAACCATACAACCATAATCCAACTTTGACCGTACAAAAGCTCTATACAGATGGAGCAAAGTATTTTGGTCAGCACCCCAGTCAGTGCTGCCAACAACCTTCAGAAGATTAAGTGCTTTCTTGCATTTAATTTTTAGTTGTTTGATGTGAGACCTAAAACTTAGTTTCTCATCAAACAACAAGCCAAGGAATTTCACTTCCTTTACAACTTTAAGTGGAGTTCCATCTAAAAATAACTCCGGATCCAGGTGGTGTTTCCGGAGTTTACAGAAATGAACACAATTTGTTTTGCTTTTTGAAAACTTGAAACCATTTTCAGTAGCCCAGCGCTGAACCTTGTTTAAGGATAGCTGAAGTTTGCGCTCAATAGCAGGCATTTTCTTGCCACTGTAGCAGATGAGGAAATCATCTACATACAATGAAGAATCAACATTTGTTTCAATAGCTGTAACAATGCTGTTGATTTTTATTGAAAAAAGAGTAACAGATAGAATACTACCCTGAGGTACTCCCAATTCCTGGTCGTGAGGGTCAGATAATGTTGACCCAAGACGAACCTGGAAATTGCGGTCCTTTAAAAAATTTTCAATAAAAAGTGGCATTCTGCCTCTCAACCCCATGTTGAAGAGGTCTTTTAAAATCCCATACGTCCACGTAGTGTCATATGCCTTCTCCAGATCAAAGAACACGGCGACCACGTGTTCCTTTCTGGCAAAGGCATTTGTAATAAACGTTTCAAGGCGGACTAGATGATCAACCGTGCTTCTCTGGTTTCTGAAGCCACATTGAACATCTGCCAGCAGATTGTTCGATTCCAGAAACCAAACAAGCCGATCGTTGATCATTCTTTCCATGGTTTTACAAAGGCAACTAGTGAGTGCTATTGGTCTATAGTTGCTTGGATTGCTGTGGTCCTTATCAGGCTTGGGAATAGGAATGATTGTTGCTTTGCGCCAGTCAGATGGAAACTGGCCAGTCACCCATATATCATTAAAAATAGAAAGTAAAAGCTTGAGCGATGAATTTGGCAAATGTTTTAAAATCTGATAATGTACTTCATCAGGACCAGTTGCTGTATCTTTTGCTTTACTCAATGACGCTAGTAGCTCATCAATAGAAAATGGTTCATTATAATTTTCATTATTATCAGATTGGAATTTTAGTTTTTGTTTCTCCTGTTGCTTTTTAACAGGGATAAATTGCGGAGTGCAATTTTCAGAAGAGGAATTTTTGGAAAAGGTAGAAGCTAGGGTGTTCGAAATATCTTTTTTAGAAGTTATTTTATTGTTATTATGTTCGAGGTGCTGTACTGTAGATTTTGATTCTTTACCTTTAATTTTCTTGATCATTTTCCAGACCTTTTTGATGGGGGTATTTTGATTCAATCTTGAAACATAATTTTGCCAGGACGTTTTCTTCCTTTGTTTGATGAGCCGTCGGGCTTGTGCTCGACCAATACGTAATTTATCTAAATTATTCGTCGTTGGTGACTTATTAAAAACCCGTTCAGCCTTTTTGCGTTGATGAATAGCCTGTTTGCAATCCGTGTCGAACCATGGTTTATGGAAACGTTTTGGATTTGCCGAGGTTTTAGGAATGACTTGGCTTGCAATGTCAATCAACTCTGTGGTGAAGTGTTCAATCTGGTCAGTACTGTCCTGAAATTTCTCCCGTGTGAGGCGTTCAGAACAAAGCAATGAGAAAGTGTCCCAGTCAGCCTTTTTAAAGTTCCACTGGGGCACCCTCTCATCATCCGCCGGAACTACACTCTCCAACACAATCGGAAAGTGGTCACTCCCGCACAAGTCATCTTCTGCCTTCCATGAAAAATCAAGGAAGACAGAAGGGCATGCAATTGTTAAATCAATTGAAGTGTAAGAACCAGAGGCGGGGTGCAGGTAAGTATCTGACCCATCATTGAACAAGCACAAGTCATATTTTGTAATGAACTCTTCTACAGTTTTACCTTTTGCATCTTCTTGACTGCAGGAATTACCCCAAAGGGGGCTATGCGCGTTAAAATCACCCAACAAAATGTACGGAGTTGGGAGTTGTTGGACCAGTAACTCAGGATCATTCAGCTGTAGCGTTTTACTCGGTGAAACGTAAATAGAACATAAGGTGATTGTCTTGTCTAAGGTTAGGCGTACCGCTACAGCCTGTAAATTTGATTGCAAAGATACAGGACTGTGAATAATGTCGTTTCTAACCAAGACGGACGTTCCACGAATATGAAGATCAGTTTCATCTGCCCAGGCATTATACGATGTATAATGCTTAAAGGCTGAATGATCCTGAGCCTCGGGTTTCTTTAAAAGAGTTTCCTGCAGGCAAAAAGCAGCAGGTTTATATTTTTGGCTTAGAAGACCAAGTTCATTGAAATTAGCTCTAAAACCTCGACAATTCCACTGTATGATATTATTTCTCTGTGTATTATCCATATTTGGTTGAAGTTTGGGATGGTGGACGTATGGGCGATATTGCCCCAGTGTGTTTCTTTGGTGATTTTGTTTTGGGGGACTTATTCTGAGATGTTGAGCGCAGTTGCTCGAACATTTCGTCAATGCCGTCACCGACATCCATCTTCTCGAAACCTTCAAACCTGTTACGTGTAACAGGGTCTTGAAGGGCCTTTGGTGTTCTGTCTGATAACTGTTTTTGTTTTTCTTTCTCTATTTTCTTTTTTTCCTTTTTTTCCAAATTTTCCTGTTTTCTTCTCTGACTCTGACTCAGATTTTGCTGCTGCGATTTCTGTATATGATCTGTTTTTGGATTTGTGTTGTCTTTTCTAGTTGGCTGATCTGATTTATTGTTGTCCTGTCTTGCTTCCGCTGGTGTAGATTTTTGTTGTGGATGTTCCTTTATGTGTTGTGTCTTAATCGTTTCTTGAGCAGTGCTGTTTGTTTGTGTAGATCTTCCTTGAGTTAAATTATTTTCTATTGTAAAAGATTGTAATGTGGTTGGAATTGAACCCCTGAGCCAGGTATATTCAGTTTGGCATGAAACTGATTCGGTTGATTTCTTTTGTTTCAAAGTTGAGGCATAAGTTGGTATTGATATATTCATGCCAGGCATAGACGTTACGATGTCTCTGGCATCTTTAAAACTAATCTGTTTTTCACATTTAATCTTTTGTATCAACTTTTCCTTCCTCCAGACAGGGCAATCCTTTGACGATGACATGTGATTGCCCTGACAGTTGATACATTTATATGTGGATGTTTCACAAGGTCCATCATGGCTTAAACTACATTTAAAACATGTTTGTTTGCCTCGACAGGAATTCTGTCCATGTCCAAACTTTTGGCACCTGAAACATCGGAGTGGATTCGGGACGTATAAATCCACTCCAATGCTCAAGTAACCAATTTTGATAGACTTTGGGGGCCTGGTTCCATCAAAGGTACATATGTATGTATTGGTCTTAATTTGTTTTCCATCTTTTTTTATTTCCACCCGTTTGACAGCTGTTATACCTTGGGGTTTAAGTTCCAGTGCAATTTCGCTTTCTTCCATTTCTGCCAGTTCTCGAGTTCTTATGACACCTTTGCTTGTATTTAGAGTTCTATGGTAATCGGCTTTAATATTAAAATCAATAATTTTTGTAGTGTGCATAAGATTATGTACTTGAATTTGTTTAATACATTGAATGAGTATATCACCTGATCTTAATTTTTTATATCTTTTACAGTCCCCGCAATACCTTTGATGGCCTTTTCAAGGGCAAAAGGATTGATGGTGCTGAGTTTCTTGTTTTCATCTGTTGAGTGCAGCAAAATGAATTTTGGTATATTATCTTCCGGTGGTATCAGAGAAGCTATCAAATCGTCGTCAGAATCAGAGTTTACTAGGTCAGTAGCCGAAAAAAGTCTTTTTGATTTGTTAGGTTTGGATGCCATGTTTGTAAGTTAAATTGTTCACTGCCCCGGCTCCCACCCACCACGGAGTCCAACAAGGGGTAGGGTTACTGCCACGCAGTGAACCCACCGGGTTGCCGGTATTCCCACATACCTGGTATGGGGCAGTATACACTCAGCCAGTGTTGATACCGAAGTATGCCACTGGCTGATTGGCCCGTGTGTGGAAGTGCCAGGTCTTCAGATGGCGACCATCCAACCAATCATTTTATAAAACACTGTAATTACGGTTGCCACGTGAAACTGAAACAAACAGTGCAGCAGAAATAAGTATTTGGTTAAAAAATTAGTTTAAAAACATCACACAATGGCAATTATGATAAATGATTAAAAGAAATGACTGATTGAATGGCCACCAAATGCCCCCCGACGTGACACCCAATACTTTTTGGGGTGGGGGCTCCCGATTGGCCAGAACGGACCATCCGACCATCCTTCTACTCCCGAAATTGGGGCCAAAGCAGTGTGTTGAACAACATTATCTCCGAAATGGAGACCAGGGCTCCATCCCGGAGACTGCCCTAACCGGGGCTACGAGTCCTCAACTGCCAGGATTCCTTCTTCCGGGGCCTTCGGAACGCACCTCACGGGAGAACAAGGTGCCTGCCAGATGGTATTAGCAGGATTGATCATGTTGGTCCGGGGCTGCGTATTTATGTATTTCGCAGCGAACCAACTCAATTGAGCAAACCTGCCAATCAAAAATTAGCAAACCTGCCCAATTGAGCAGGCCGTCCTCTATCCGCCACCCGAGGACCCGCCTAGTAGGGGACGATCAAACCCCCCTAGGATCTTATGTGAGAAAGTTAGCAAATATGCCAAAGGGTCAAAAACGCGGGAAGTTTTACAGAAATGTGTTACTATGGAAGCAGACACAGCATTACGTGATGCTGCAGTATCCAAGATGGACAGTCGAGTTGTTGCTTCTCTAAGCCGTGATGCAGTAGCTGCCGAGGTTCACTTTCACAGATCATGTTATCGATCATACACTACACCAGAACTTTCTAAAGCTTCTGTAGCAATGTCGAGTGAAGAAGAGGAGTACTCTCATGTCGAAGCAGTTGCTTTTGATAAAGTTTTTGACTATATACGAAGTGATTTATTCCAAAATCCATGTCCAATTTTGCTCACTGAACTGAGAAATATGTTGATAACCCATATGAATATATGCTTGGAGACATTACTGTTACTGAATCAACGAAGAATTTCCGTCGCAGGATTGAGGCACAGTTTGGGGATTCTATTAAGATCATACCTGCTGACAATGGCAGACTAATATTATACCCACATAATCTATCCATGGACAAATTAGTGTGTGATAAAATGAGGACGGAGAGAGAGTTAACAATTTTGAAATCCAATGAACATGAACATGACAAGAAAACATTACTAGCTAAAGCAGCACTCTTGTTGAGGACTGATATTTTAGCACATGAAAATAATAATAGCTGCCCCCCCCCCCCTCTCTCGATCAGATAAGCAACTTAGACAACATAATCCCCAAATCATCAAGAGATTTTCAACGGATGGTGCTGACAGGGAGTCAGTTAGATCAGGTTGGAAGTGGACAGACAGAGCGCCATATCAGTTTTCTTGGTCAGGATGTCATGTTCGTTGTGTCTCATGGGAAGCAGCAGCCCCCAAAGCACATTTTGCTTCCTTTAGTGGTGAAATCTTTAACAGGAAATGTGGAACTTATCCAGCTGCTAAACCGTCTTGGTCATGGTATATCATATTCCATGACACAACAAATTGAAACCGCTTTGTGTATTCAAAAGCTGGAATCTGTTGGTGATTTAGAGATACCCCTGCCACACAACATGTACCCCAATATGTTCACAACTCTGGTTTGGGATAACATCGATCGCATAGAAGAAACCCTCAGTGGTGGTGGCACTTCACATCACGTAAATGGAATCATAATACAACCGGAGTTCATTGGACCGCAACTCCCAAGGGAGAAAGAAAGCATCGAGAGCAGCAAAAGGCGCTCAATTGATACTGACTTTACAATTCAGGCAACAGAATGGGGCCACCACCAACTGTAGCAATCGAGCCACAGTTTGCCCAGAAATACTCTGATGCAAAACAGAAAAACAGCCTTTGGTCTCTGTGTAGGCAACAACAGAATCATGTTCCAAGCTGGACTGGATTTAACATAATTCAGAGACAAACCATGGAAGTCACCAGTGATGAGATCGGTTATCTTCCGACGATCAACACTGTATGGTAACTAGTCAGTTCTCTCCACTGAGTGTACGCCACACTTCTACCATCATGGCGAGCGCTTTGCAGTCGGAAAGGTAGGTGGTTGTTTTTTCACGCTATAACTATTGTATAATATTGCCTCTGACTTCACTATACCATTGAACTGGTCGCAAATTGATCGAACCTTAATCCGCCATAAATTGTTTCCTTTGAAATTCTCCACGATTTTCTGATTTAAGCCATGAAATACACCACCGGGGCGATCACGTCTGTTTGAAGCTAAGACCAACATCGGATCTGTAGATTTAGACACTTTCTATCGTTTAGATTTATTAAGTATGAGTATATAAACCAAAACAGAATCAATAAGTTCCATCCGACTATTAATTTAGGTCCCAACAGTTTTGTTCTTCATGAAAATCGACCTCAAAAGAAACTGAAAGTGTACGTAACCGACCCACAGGCAAATTTTCAGTGTTCGCCACCCAACCCAACAAAAAGTGTACGCCAGCCATGACAAATTTAATTCATTTTTGGTGTACGCTGCGAATACCAAAAAAGAGCGTTAACCACATGCTGACTTTGCAAGACCGTCGTTTGAAAACATTTTTGGGAAAGAAAACATTGAAAATCATAAACAATCTTCTTTTATCCGAAATACCTTCAATATAATTCTGAAATTACTTTTTCATTATTGAATTTCCTATGAATCTTGCGTCTTTGTTCAGCAAGGTATTCTGCTGCAGATTTTATCGAAGAGAGAATTGGTTAATGATTTAGTGTAGCTAATGCAAATAATGAAATTGATGGATTTTTATATTCTCCTCCCCAAACACATTTGCCTTATATTTATTCACACATAATTTGTTGATAGATTTTATGAGTTATAAATGACATTTATCTATCTAAGCAGTTCTTATCATAGCACTTGTAGGGAAAAATACTCTTGGTTATTGCCTCTAGTTAATGTACATTTCTTATCATGCCGTTACCTTATTGGAGTTTTCACACCCAATAATGTTTTTGGTACAACCGTGTCCTCAGTGGCGTAGCCACAATTTTTGTTTGGAGGGGCCACGAACGCATAAACCTGGAGTTGGAAATGCATCTTGATCATAGCACCCACATGCCGAAAGCATGTGGCCGCTTTGTCGCGCAGAGACTAGCGTGTATAGTGGGTTGTGCGGGGAGGGGGCTGCCGCTTCCCCAATTACTTTTTAAAATGAAGTATCAAATTGGGCCTTCTGGTGGCATCGGAGCTGAAAATCTGCGTAATTTTTTACCCACAAAGTGGAGATTTTCAGCAGTATGTTCACATTTTGTCATGTAGATAATCGAATTCAGCGCAACCTGGCTGACACAATACTGGAATTTTGTGAAAGAAAGTGCTGACCTGTACAAAAGTATTTATCGCTAAATAGAGTTACTTCCCTGTAGGTCCCTAAGTGTCACTGAATGAATCACTTCGAATGGAAACAAAACGTAATACCCTTTTCCCACCACGCACAAATAATAAGTAAAAAATTATATTAATTTAATATTTCAAATGTTTCAAATTTCAGTTCAAATGTGACACCTGTGGGAAGCGCTACAGATGGAGGTCTTCTTTGGCCAAGCATAAGCAGAAATGCGTTTCTTCATAGACATTTAAATATACCGAACAGCATTGAAAACGCACCAATGAAATTTTTGTAAAATGAAATGAAGTGGATATGCTAATCAGAGGCGGCGGAACAAAAATAAAGTGTGTGTGTGGGGGGGGGGGGGGGGGGGGGGCACGGGGGAAGTTTGGGTAGCCTAATACATTTCATGATGCGTAGCATCATCCGAGCTGCGCATCAGTGAGGGGAGGGGGAGCACGAGAGGGGCTAACCCCTCTCGTAGATGGGGACCCGGGAAAAGGTTTGGATATTAAACCTCAAAAGTTGCGCTCTGGGGCCATTCCATGGTAAATTAAAACACTTTGGATCCATTGCATTTAGATAATTACAGCTTGAGAAGAGTCAACTCCCCCCCCCCCCCTCGGCCCACACACACCCACACAGAGAGAAGTATATCCCTCGAGTTTCTTTACAGATTTCAACTACTAAAGTTCTGATTTTCCTGAAAGACTCGTCGATGTGAGAAACAAATTCTGGAATTGTAGAACCATTACTCTTTAAGTCAAGTGATCTTAATTCCCTTATGAAAAAGTACCATGGTATGCCACGGTATTGTCCCAAAGTACCGTGGTATACCATGGTAATACCCTGGTATACCACGGTACTTTGGGACAATACCGTGGTATACCATGGTACTTTTTCATAAGGCTGACCCTACCTTTGGGGAAAAAGTGGGAGGGGGGCACGTGTTCCCTGTGCCCCCCGGCTCCGCCGCCTCTGATCTGATGCTAATGGAATATAGCATGAGAAGTTAGGACCAACAACACTGCCGAACATGCATGATGACGGCATTTTGGCCAAAACGCATCTCTGTAATCGGCAATGACGATACCTTCCAGCCCAACGTTGACGTTCATTACAATATGTTTACACCACAACTGAACTTTCTTTCAATGAACGCTGTATTGACAGAGGATTTTAAACCTATGCCTTTTCTCCATGAATATCAGTTGATCATGTAATTTAGCCCTTGAATATCAGTTCATCATGTGACCACCGAAAGCGGTGCAAATTTTATCCGGTGTTTGCTTTCCCCGGTCTATTTATAACGTTTGTTTACCTTCTATGAATAGACGGTTGCTATTGACAACAATGAACTGTTATCCCTCGACTCAGCGTTGTAGCATAAGAAAATCTCTACTAAAATAAAACCAAATCCCAAATCTCCAATTAATGTAACAATTTACTCAAAATAAAAGTTGTTTAAACCCATTTTGAGATTTATTTATGTTATCGAGCGTTTGTTTCTTAACCCCCGTCGTCATCGTGAATCCGCATATTTATAGTATTTTCCTCCCACTTGAATCAAGTTGAGCCGGTGCTTCTGTGTTGAGACGACTAGGTTTCTTATCCGAAATGTAAAATTTCACCAAAAAATTTAGTTTTTTCAAAGGGAGTAAACATAAGAATTGAATTATGGACGTTCGAAGTACATGAGGTGATGAAACAAATTGATCACGTGCAAATTCCATGAGCCGCAAAGCGGTTCATGGAATTTGCACGTGATCAATTTGTTTCATCACCTCATGTACTTCGAACGTCCATAATTCAATTCTTAAGACGATCAGTCAGGATGAGCCCAGTGCACGTTCTTTAGTTGACAATCTTGGCATACTGTTTCAGCTTCTTCCCCTGAGTATGGAGCCCAAATGAAATTAGAATCTGACTAAACATGTTTTATACTGAAAATGATTATGTTTTGAGCATGCACTTTTCATTTTTTGATGCCATGCATGAAGTTTAATGTGTTTATTTGATTGTTCTCGTGAGGCGTTTTGGCTGTGCGTTTTAGCCAAATGCCGTCATCATGCATGTTCGGCAGTGTTGCTGGTCTCAATTTATCATGCTGTATTCCATAAGCATATAATCTTCATTTCATATTCCAAAATTTTCTTTGGTGCGTTTTTAATCCTGTTCAGTATATACGTCTTTCTAAACACTAAATAAATAGTGACAAACATCTACTGAAAGAACAAAATAAATACAGGCTATAGGTCTTTCGAAAAAGTTCAGTACCTCTTATGAACTCCCGGGTGTGTGTCCAATAAAAACAAAATCTTGGGTTTGGGTACATCTATAATGACGATGCTGCTTTGTAAAAATATATAAAAATTAACATTAATCCATAATGTACACTTCTTTGGAATACAGTGTTGACCTAAATTAGGGGCGGGGTCTTATTTGAGCCTTATCATCTTAGTGTGTACAACTTTCTCGAACGAAAAATAGAGGTGATAGAGTTTTTTTTTAAAAATATTATTGAATTGTATTTTGTTATAATTTTATTTTACAATTTTAGCCGAGGTATGGCTTTAGTTTATTCTTATAAGTTTGTTTGTTATAAATAAAAAAAATGTACCTGGAATCTTTTATCAACTTATGTGTGACCCCTTACCAGTTCACATATTAGGTACAAATCACAAGAGAGACATGTTTATGACGGAAAAGTCTTTATTCATTGTACATTCTATTTTCAGCTATATTTTACAAATACGGTCCAACACTCTTGTACACTTTCAACTCTCTTTGATTAACTCTCTAACCAGCCCTAGTCATGGAAATTGAATGGAAAGTGATCAATATTTCAAGTTTGTTATGCAAATAGTGTTGCTCAGGCCAGGATAGAAGAGATACAAATAAAGTTTGTTTCTCTGCTGGCCCGCATTTATTTATTTATTGGTGCTTAAAGCCACATCAGTAGCTAAGGCTATATCGTGGCGAGAAATCAGAGAAAAGTAAAACGTCAATATTATGAAGTAAAAGAGTGAATAAAAACAAAGGATAATCACAATAGACATGTCAAAAACAAGAATAATTTAAATAACAATGAGCAATGAGATAAGTGAAAGATGTCTACTTCTAAATCAACCTGATGAACTTAGCTTGATGAGTCTAGATTAAAAGAATAAAAACAATTTTAAAATTTGTTAAAAAGGTTGATTACTTTCAAAAATGATACAATTTTGTGTGGGCTCGTATTGTAAAATAGATCTCTAAGGGATCCAACTGTGAAGTACTGCCCTCTAACAAGATTAAAATCAGTACAATTTAAGAGAATGTGCTCCACTGACAACACCTGCTGACATGGAACACATTCTGGTCGCATATTACCCTCCAACAGAAAGGAATGTGTAAGTCGTGTGTGACCAACATGACATCGTGTCAGAATAACATGATCTTTTCTACAGAGGTTACTGGATGGGTAGTGATCAAATATGTCTGGTCGGAAGCGATGGAGCTTGTTATTTGTCGCCCCATCCCATTCCGCCTGCCACATAGATTTGATGTAACAACTAATATGAGGCTTAAAATCACTAAAAGGGATCTTAAAATCAGTGAGAGGCTTTGTTAAAGCCTGTTTTGCCGCACTGTCTGCTCTGCTGTTACCAGCGATACCTACATGACCAGGTAACCAGCAAAACACGATATCATATTGGTCAGACATGAGAGTTGTTATCTTTTCACGAAGTTCCAAAATGAGAGGGTTCTTCAACCTGGGGTTGAGCAAAGCAAGCAAAGAGGAAAGAGAGTCAGAAAAAATAATCGTCTTCTTTTCCTGTACATTTTCGATATGTTCAAGTGCAAGTTGTATAGCTTTAACTTCAGCTGTGAAAATAGAACTCTGATTCGGTATTCTGATTGAGGTGATACCATCACCAGTAACAGCAGCTGATGATACGTTGTCACCATCTTTAGATCCAGCTGTATAGATCCTTGTATATGTACTATATTTGGACTTTATTTCGGCATATTTTTGTTTGAACTGCAAGGAATTGGTATCAGATTTTTTGGTAGAAGCAAGGTCCAAAATAACTGTAGGTTTTTTAAGATGCCAAGGAGGAATGTGTGATTTACGGTTTTCTTTTATAGATTCAGAATCAATTTTTGCAGACTCCATGTGGGGTTTAACTCTAATTCCCAATGGAGGAATATGTTTCGGATGTCGGTTAAAAAAGTCAACATTTTGAAGTTCTGAAATACAATTAAAAGCAGGATTTGAAGGATTGGCCAAAAGTTTAGACACATATTGGAGAGACAATTTAATTCTGCGCTTCTCTCGAGAGGGCTCCTCTGCTTCAACAAGCATCGAGTCTATTGGGAATGTTCGAAAAGCCCCTAGACTAATTCTAATACCACTACTGTGAATAGCATCAAGTGGTTTTAGGTATGACTTCCTTGCAGAACCGTAAACTATAGAACCGTAATCTAATTTTGATCGAACAAGTGACCTATACAGATGGAGCAAAGTTTTTTGGTCAGCACCCCAATCAGTGCTACCGACGACCTTCAGTAGGTTCAGAGCTCTCTTACATTTAACTTTTAGTTGTTTTATGTGGGAAGTGAAATTCAGTTTGCTGTCAAACAACAAACCTAAGAATTTCACTTCCTTTACAACTTTAATAGGACTCCCATCAAGTTTTAACTCCGGATCGAGGTGATGTTTCCGAAGCTTACAAAAATGAACACAATTTGTTTTCATCTTTGAAAATTTGAAACCATTTTCTGTGGCCCATTTTTGAATTTTGTTTAGGCACAGCTGAAGTATTTTCTTGCTGCTGTAGCAGATTAAAAAATCATCTACATACAACGAAGAATTTACCATATTCTCAACGGTCTCGATGATGCTATTAATTTTCACAGAAAAAAGGGTAAGAGATAAGATACTACCCTGAGAAACCCCCAATTTCTGCTCGTGAGGATCAGATAACGTTGACCCAACACGAACCTGAAATTGGCGGTCCTTTAAAAAGTTTTCAATAAAAAGAGGCATACGCCCTCTCAACCCCATGTTAAAAAGATCTTTTAGAATCCCATACGTCCACGTTGTATCATATGCCTTCTCAAGATCAAATAAGATGGCGACCACATGTTCTTTTCTAGCAAAGGCATTTCTTAAAAACGTTTCAAGTCTGACCAAATTATCCACAGTACTTCTCTGGTTTCTGAAACCACACTGAACATCCGCAAGCAGATTGTTCGATTCCAGAAACCAGACAAGTCGGTCATTGATCATCCTCTCCATGGTTTTGCACAGACAACTTGTTAAGGCAATAGGCCTGTAATTGCTTGGGTTGCTGTGATCTTTATCAGGCTTAGGAATAGGAATTATAGTAGCGTTTCGCCAGGATGATGGGAACTGGCCAGTCACCCAAATGCCATTAAAAATTGATAATAAAAGTTCTAGAGATGTTTGTGGCAGATGCTTTAAAAGTTTGTAATGTATGTCATCGGGACCAGTGGCAGTATCCTTTGCTCTATGCAAAGAGTTACGTAACTCTTCCATAGAGAAAGGTTCATTGTAATCTTCTAAATTGTTGGAGGTAAATTTGATCTTTTGTTTTTCTTGCTGTTTTTTAATTTTGATAAATTCTGGATTACAATTTTCGGGCGACGAATGCTTCGAAAATGTGGAGGCCAAAGTGTTTGAAATTTCTGTTTTAGATGTAATTAGGGTGTTGTTTTCCTTCAGGTGTTGTACAGTTGATTTGGATTCTTTTCCTTTAATCTTTATTATCATTTTCCAAAGTTTAGTGATAGGCGTGTTTTGGTTAATTTTAGAAACATAAGTTCCCAAGAATTTTTCTTTTTTTGTTTTATAAGTCGTCTTGTTTTTGCCCGATTAATACGCAGTTTATCCAAATTATGTGTTGTAGGTGACTTGTTAAATTCCCTTTCAATATTTTTCCGATCTTTTATAGCCTGTTTACACTCACTATCAAACCATGGTTTGGTGAAACGTTTTGGATTTGCCGAGGTTCTAGGGATGACTGTGTTTGCAATGTAAAGCAGCTCGTTTGTAAAATGTTCTATTTGGTCAGCACTATCTTGAAATTTCTCCCGTGTGAGGCGTTCAGAACAAAGCGATGAGAAAGTGTCCCAATCGGCCTTTTTAAAGTTCCACTGGGGCACTCTCTCATCGTCCGCCGGAACTACACTCTCCAACACAATTGGAAAGTGATCACTCCCGCACAAGTCATCTTCTACCCTCCAAGAAAAATCGAGGAAGATAGAAGGGCATGCAATTGAAAGATCAATTGATGTATATGAACCAGATGCGGGGTGCAGATAAGTGTCTGAACCATCATTAAACAAACACAGATCATATTTTGTAACGAACTCTTCTACAGTTTTGCCTTTTACATCTTCTTGACTGCAGGAATCACCCCAAAGAGGGCTATGTGCATTAAAATCACCCAACAAAATGTATGGAGTTGGGAGCTGTTGGACCAGTAGCTCAAGATCATTCAGATGTAGTGCTTTACTTGGTGAAACGTAAATTGAACAAAGTGTAACTGTTTTGTCTGAAGTTAGGCGTACCGCCACAGCCTGTAAATTTGTCTGTAATGGTACAGAACTGTGTGAATGATGTCGTTCCTAACCAAGACAGTCGTTCCACAAATATGAACATCATTATCATCTGCCCAGGCATTATACGATGTATAATGCTTAAAAGCTGAATGATCTTGAGCCTCGGGTTTCTTTAAAAGAGTTTCCTGCAGGCAAAAAGCAGCAGGTTGATATTTTTGGCTTAGAAGACCCAGTTCGTTATAATTCGCCCTAAAACCTCGACAATTCCACTGTATAATATTTTGTTTGGGTTTATTATACATGTTTGAGTGGTGATTTAGAAGGTGGACGTATGGGCGAAATTGCCCCAGTGTTTCTTCTTGGTGATGCTTTACGCGGGGATTTTACCTGAGACGAACTCTCAGTTGGTTTATTTGAGAACGTGTCATCGATGCACTCATCGACTGACATGGCCTCAATGCCTTCAAACATGTTGTTCGTGACAACATTTTGAAGGCGCTTTGGTAGTCTATCAGATTCTAATTTCAGTCTTTCTTTTTCTTTCTGTTTGTTTTGTTGAGTTTGTTGACGTCGTTGACGTCGTTGACTCCGATTCAGATTTTGTTGGGAACTATGTTGTGGATCAGGTTTTGATACTTTTCTGGTTTAGGTTTGTCTTCTTTACGTTGTGGTGTAGAAGGTACATCTTTGGTTTGTTCTTTTGTTTTACCGTTTTTTGGTATTTTATCTATTGTTTGTTCGGCTGAGTTGGTTTGTGTGGACTGTGATTCTGATTGTTGTATTGTAAAGGCATTCACTAAAGATGGAATAGGTCCTTTGAGCCATGTATACTGACTCTGGCATTCAACTGATTGTGTAGGTAATTTTGAGGATACTTTTGAAGCATATGATGGTGATGATGCACTCATACCTGGCATTGCTGTCACGAGTTCTCTTTGAAACTGATTTCTTTTTCGCACTTTACTTTCTGAATAGCTTTTTCCTTCCTCCAAACAGGGCAATCTTTGGATGATGACATATGATTGCCCTGGCAGTTGACACACTTGATAGGATTGGTGCATGGGTCCTGATGTTGTAGACCGCATCTGTAACATATCGATTGACCCCTGCAGTTATTTTGCCCATGGCCATATTTCTGGCACTTGAAACATCGCAGTGGATTCGGTATAAATAAATCCACTTTGACGTTCATATAACCGACTTTAATAGATTTTGGTGGGTGAGTAGAGTTAAATGTCAAAATATAGGTATTTGTTTTGATTGTTGTGCCATCCTTTTTAATTTGAATATTTTTCACATCTGTTACATATTGTGGGCTTAATTCCTTTTTTATCTCTAAGACATCAATGCCAGATAGTTCCCTGGTTCTTATTACACCTCGGCTGCTGTTTAGTGTCTTATGAGGGAACGTATTTACCTCAATATCTGCCAATTTTTCCATCTTTAGTAAATTGATGGCCTGTGCTTCCCTTATACATTCTATGAGTAAAGCGCCAGATCTGAGTTTCTTGACGTCTTTTACTGTGCCAGCTATTCCTTTGATGGTTTTTTTCTAATAGGAATGGATTAATATCAGTTATTCTTTTATTTTCATCAGCAGCATATACTATTATAAATTTTGGCCAAGTCTTTGATGCTATTGGTGAAGAATCCAAATCTGAATCAGAGTCAGTAGATAGTAATTCCCGACCTCGTTTTTGTTTTTTGTTGGTTGCATCCATGTTTGAGTTTTATGTTGTTCACTGCCCCGGCTCCCACCCACCACGGAGTCCAACAAGGGGTAGGGTTACTGCCATGCAGTGAACCCATCGGGTTGCCGGTATTCCCACATACCTGGTATGGGGCAGTATACTCAGCCAGTGTTGATACCGAAGTATGCCACTGGCTGATTGGCCCGTGTGTGGAAGTGCCAGGTCTTCAGATGGCGACCATCCAACCAATCACTTTATAAAACACTGTAATTACGGTTGCCACGTGGAACTGAAACAAACAGTGCAGCAAAACTAAGTATTTGGTTAAAAAATGAGTTTAAAAACAGCACACAATGGCAATTATGATAAATGATTAAAAGAAATGACTGATTGAATGGCCACCAAATGCCCCCCGACGTGACACCCAGTACTTTTTGGGGTGGGGGCTCCCGATTGGCCAGAACGGACCATTCGACCATCCTTCTACTCCCGAAATTGGGGCCAAAGCAGTGTGTTGAACAACATTATCTCCGAAATGGAGACCAGGGCTCCATCCCGGAGACTGCCCTAACCGGGGCTACGAGTCCTCAACTGCCAGGATTCCTTCTTCCGGGGCCATCGGAACGCACCTCACGGGAGAACAAGGTGCCTGCCAGATGGTATTAGCAGGATTGATCATTTTGGTCCGGGGCTGCGTATTTATGTATTTCGCAGCGAACCAACTCAATTGAGCAAACCTGCCAATTAGAAATTAGCAAACCTGCCCAATTGAGCAGGCCGTCCTCTATCCGCCACCTGAGGACCCGCCTAGTAGGGGATGATCAAACCCCCCTAGGGCTGTCCCGCATTTAGTCATAAGAGTTAATTAAATATAATGTAAAACTAACATAATCCCCTACGGTCTTTACAATATACATGCCTTCTATATAAATTTAGAAAAAAACTTAAGTACTGTATTTTTCACCCAATGTTGATGATGACTTTGTTATTTCGATTTGAAACTTACATGATGTACTGAGAGCTAAAATTTCACTTGGATTCGACAATAGACACATATTTTCCCCATAGACCCCGTATTATAAATAAACGTCCACGTTTGGCATACAAACTACTCGACATGACATTGCCTAAAGTGGGCGATTTTTACAAAGGGGTCCTCGGGGAAATTCTGTATCTGTTGTCAGATTCAAGTGAAATTTCGCCTCTGAGAACATAAAAATGATGACATATATTGCGTAAGCTTCAGTTCGATCCAACAAAGAAGTAAATATCAAAAGTTGCTAAAAGTCGTTAACAAAGTTGGGTGAAATGAACAGAAGAAGAAATGTTCATGTTGTGTGGTTTTGAGTATATGTACGTAGAAGAAAGAATATTTCCAGTTAAAACTTTTCGGTTCATAGAGAATAAGCTAAATACCTTCAATGCTGAAGCAATTTTTTGCTTTTAAGAAAGGAAATCAAGACGCTGAATATTTTTCAACTATAATAAGCAAGTTCTAACTCAAAATTTCAAACAGAATAAGCTAAATGCCTTCAATGTTGAAGCCAGTGTTTGCATTAAAAAGGAATTCAGTGACATTGAACAACTTTCCACCAAATTCAATGGGTTATAACCTCGATATTAACAGAGAACAATTGCAATGCCTTCAATCTTGAAGTCATTTTGCATTTACAGTACCAACGGAAATAACTTGTACATTAAACGCCGTTATTCTTCGTTTGTAAACGCGTTCACAAATAGCATTTAAACGAAAAACGGGTTTATTTTCCGCTTACCAAACGTTTATAAACGATCCGTATTTCGATGATTTAAACGAAGGCTAAACGAAAGGTAAACGATTTTTCGTTTAGCTAAACGAAAGCTAAACGTTTTTTCGTTTAGCTGAACGGAAGACAAACGATAGTCCATTTATATGTACACGTACCGAACGACATATAAACGGTTTGCAAACAGACTGATCATTTCCGCAATATCGGAACAATTCATTTTATTGCGTTCACTTTTATCGAAGCACGGTTACAAATTAATGGGGAAGATTTTTAAAATGGTACGTTTTTGCTTTTAAGATAGGCGTATAACGGATGACTGGAATGGGACGTGAAATCTGGCGTTTTAATTCCATTTGTGAATTTTTAGGTTTCAATATCAATACCAAGTTAATTTTCAAACCGAAACTGAAAGTTGAAGGGCTTCTGAAAAGTGTTTTCTGGAAAAGTAATGGTGTTGCATTTTTGCAGAAAAAACATTGTTTTAAAAATTGTCTCGACTTTGTATTCATACATGTACATTGTATCATTTCCCTTTCTATTTGATTGTTGTCGACCCCAAGCGGCCAAGCCACATAAAAGCTGGCATCCCATATTTCTTCTAAGAATACCATTCAGATTTGTCATTTTAAGTTTGGTTGTTATTGTAATTAAAATTTACTGCGGTACGAACCTTTGCTACCAAGCACTGAGAACCTTTTCTGTTTGTATCTAAAACAATGGGTCTAAAAACAGTTTTTTGTAAAAATAAAAATAACAAGATGTTGTTCTTAACATTAAAGGCACTAGGACACACCTACATTTGTACATGCAGTCATTGGTCAAGACAGTATAAACAGAACAAATTTCCCTTTTAAAAAGGTGATTACTTGACTTGAATTTATCACTCGACTTTTCTGAATCAAAATGAACCGACGGAAAATGTCTTCAACGCCGAGTCACCATTTGGTGAGGTATATTGAAGACAATGCAATACAAGTGAGAAGCTCGGTTTTTTTTAAAGAACTGACAGACCCAATAAAGATAGGAGAATCTTACCTCATTCAGTGGAGAAGAGTGCACGAGGTTGCTGTTAGAAAGGTACGTGTTTTATTTTTAACCCTTTACTTACATGTATGCCCAAAACAAGGAACTGAAAAATATCCGACAGGGTCGGCGAGAGTTAATGTCGATCATGGTAGGCCTGGAAATAACTACTGAACCTCCGCTTAGGTCAGGCCCGAAGCCAGCAGTAAATAAAACTCCGACATGGAGAGTGTGGGGCGCCCCTCCCCTGCCACCTCACCCACCTCTGCATGTCGGATAGCATCCTGGTGCGAAGGCGAAGGCCATTTCCGAATTGCCTAGCCCCGACGGGGGTGGTGGTGTAGTGGGGTGCTGGGGGTTCTCCCCTTCCCGATTTGTTTTTACAATTCAAGGCTCTGAGCGCTCCCACCAGTATCGGCCCTGGTTTAGGTTATGTGGGGCTTGTCATTTGTAAAATACGTGAACAAGCTATTTGATTATACGACATGTCGTTTATCTTTTCACAGAATTATCGCCAAAAATAAATAGCAAAATTTAACGCGCGATCTCGCCAAAATGAGATTGCAGGTAAGTTTTTGCTCTTTATTATTGTGATAATTTTGTTGAAATGAAAGCAATTCCTACATGTAACTAATAATATACCCCCCCCCCCCTCCACCCGGACATACCTTTAACTATAAGTAGAAGGGGGCAACACAACCATTAAATTGGAATTGCCCTGAGACCCGGGACTATTGGCACTAAAAGGACAAAATGAGAAAAAAAGGTGAGGGCGGCCTGCAGCCATAGGGGGAATGAGCAAGAGCCCCCACCCAAAAATATCCCCCCCCCCCACACCTCTAAAAAAATACAGACAACATTTTTTAATTTGTATCCATTTTTCATTCACCTGCGCATTAACACAAAGCAGTACATTCGTCCAGTGGGTTGTGTGCACAGGAATAATAATTATTATATTTCCCTGTACTGATAATACCAGCTTCTGGTATCAATCATTCGAAAGCTCGTTTCTTGTGTGTTCTCAATAAATGAGGTCGGGGTCAACTCGCCACTGGGTCAACTCGCCACCAGTACTTTTTCCGGGTCAAGTCGCCACATGTTAGCGGCGACTTGACCCACTTTTTGTGGCGAGTTGACTCACTTTTGATAAGTTTTTTTCCAATATTTTTCTACTTATTTTTAAGATTTTTTTCCAAAAAATAAATTTGATTGTACTCACTGTTCACTCCGTGACCGTCCGGCAGTGATTTTCACATGAAAATGAATAAGAGAAGATACGTTTGGGTTTGTTTTTATTGCACAGATTGTTGAATCAGCTGCCGTTGAAAGGTGATGACGGCTCAATAAAAAGCTTGCGATATTTCTATAATCCTTATTTTTCCAAATATGCAACTTTGAGCCCACGGTGGGCCTTGCCAGATCCTGCTGGTCCCTAACTCACTGGACCAAAACACTACAAATATATTCGCGCGAATCCATATAGGCCAAAACATGAAATTCTGCAAACGCCAGCTGAATGTTGCTGGAGAGATCACGAAATAAGTTTCCACACATGGTTTACCACATGCTTCACATTTTCTTGAGTTTCGTATCAAATCAAGTCAGGGCTGCTAATAGCAGCCATGACTTGATTCGATACCAAACTCAAGGAAATGTGAATAGACAGTTTCTCATGATTATGTATCTTATGATACAAAACGATCAGAGCGTAATTATGAATCAAAGACATCAGTCTTTCATAACGTGAATCCAAGAGTAAACTGACGCAAATCCACTGATCCCCCCAAAACGTTTTCCAAGTTTTCAATGTAACTGTCGATTTTCCCCCATTTATAAATAGAATATTTCACAATTATAAGATTATGTGCTGGGAGGAATGCTAAAGGTATAAAAAAAATCGTCAAAATATGATATTTCCCTACTGTATACAGTGTGTAGTGTCAAACCTGTCTTATATATTTTTTTTTTCTGGTGGCGAGTTGACCCGTGGACAGTTGACCCGTGGCGACTTGACCCGGTGGTGACTTGTCCCGGTGGCGAGTTGACCCATTCCCAATAAATGATACCATAAATTCATTTTACCAACATGAGAAAATGGAAGTCCTGCTGTTGTGACTTATCACACATTGAAATTCCACTGTTACGGCCACTCACCGAAGTTAATGTTCAAGAACTTAGTTTGTACATGCAGTCATTTTATTTTGTAGGTTTTGGATTCAGGAAATAGTTCCGAGATGAGCAAACGTTATAGCGAGGTCATAAAGGAAAATCCACAAGGAGTTGCGTCACCAGAGCCACCATCTTCGCCAAACCAGGCACCATCTGCATCAAGTACTCCATTAGATAAAACACCAACACCAGCAACAGAACAAAGACAAAGGCAAACTACCACAAAGACAAAAAACGTTAAAAAGGTAAAAAAAATATGTTACTACATGTAGATTCCTTTACAAATTGAACGTGTGACAGTGACATAGCTATTCCACTGTCTGGTCACTAATCTTGTTGCAGCGACTGTCTGATCACCGGTTTTAATTACCCAACAATCAACTATAATTTATAATTTATTGCCACGATTTTAATAACCCAATAATCAACTATAATCACCTGTAGTCACAGAAGCCACACCAATAGACTTGCTGGGGTCACTTGCATATCCATTTTTATTGGGACGTTGTGTCAAAATGAAAAAAATTATATTATTTTTTGGGGTGTCATTTCATGTCGAAAATCGTTGCAAGCATTTTTTGTAATGATTAGGGATACAGTTTTCCACATTAAAATTGAAAATTAAGTAATTGCATCTTGTTCAACATAGCTCATTAAGCCCTGTTGAATAAGATGCAGTTTAGTTAAATTTTTGGCCCCGAATAGTGCCATTGAAGAAGATTAACATTATGGTACTACATGTATAGAGTTAAACGAATGGGTGAGTTTGTATGATCTCAAAGTGACCGAATATTCCCCCAGTGTGTGATTTTACGACATTTGAAATGTTAGCCCTTTACCCAACATAACAGTCCAAACCGACCAACACTAAATGTATTCACTAAATTCAAAGGGTTAAAGTTTAAAATTCCCTGTTAAATTTTGAACAAGAAATGTGAACTTTTATGTTTGAGGCGCGTTACTCCTAAATAAAGCTGATTAAATGTTATTTCTTTCTTTCATTTTCTTTCTTCCAAACCACATCTTATGACCCTACTTGGGGGTCATAAGATATGTTTTGGAAGAAAGAAAATGAAAAAATAAAATAAAAAGGCTTGACCATTTTTCGATATTTCGCTTTTAATAAGTTCCAAATTGTTATTTATTTTTTTTCCTTCCAAACCACATCTTATGACCCCACTTAGGGGCTCATAAGATATGTTTTGGTAGAAAAAAAAATAAAATATAAAGGCTTGACCATTTTTCGATATTTCGCTTTTAATAAGTTGCAAATTGTTATTTTTTTCTTCCAAACCCCATCTTATGACCCTACTTATGGGTCATAAGATATGTTCTGGAAGAAAGAAAAATGAAAAAATAAAATAAAAAGGCTTGACCATTTTTCGATATTTCGCTTTTAATAAGTTCCAAAGTGTTATTTGTTTTTTCTTTTTTTTTCCCCAAACATCTTATGACCATACTTAGGGGTCATAAGATGTGTTTTGGAAGAAAGAAAAATAAAATTTAAAGGCTTAACCATTTTTCGATATTTCGCTTTTAATAAGTTCCAAAGTGTTATTTATTTTTTTCTTTTTTTTTTCCAAACCCCATCTTATGACCCTACTTAGGGGTCATAAGATATGTTTTGGAAGAAAAAAAAATAAAAAAAAATATATAATATAAAGGCTTGACCATTTTTCGATATTTCGCTTTTAATAAGTTCCAAATTGTTATTTTTTTCTTCCAAACCACATCTTATGACCCTACTTAGGGGTCATAAGATATGTTTTGGAAGAAAGAAAAATGAAAAAATAAAATAAAAAGGCTTGACCATTTTTCGATATTTCGCTTTTAATAAGTTCCAAAGTGTTATTTGTTTTTTCTTTTTTTCCCCAAAACATCTTATGACCCTACTTAGGGGTCATAAGATGTGTTTTGGAAAAAATAAAAAAAATAATAAAAAGCTTAACCATTTTTCGATATTTCGCTTTTAATAAGCTCCAACGTGTTATTTATTTTTTCATTTTTTTTTCAAACATCTTATGACCCTACTTAGGGGTCATAAGATATGTTTTGGAAGAAAGAAAAGTGAAAAAATAAAATAAAAAGGCTTGACCATTTTTCTTCTTGCTAATACAATGACGTTATTTTTTTCTTTTCAGAACAAAGCAGCAATTGTAGTTTCTGCTTCACCTGCAAAGCCTACAGCACATGTGATCCCAACAGAAAAGGTTGGCATGAACAACTCTGCTGCGGAAGTGGTGGTCCAAGGGCGGTATTGCCTCAGCGAGAAAGCTAAGGAGATATTGTCAAATGACACCACAAGTCCACCGACAGTACGTGTGGATCCTCCAGTTGACGACACACCCGTAGAGGTGGTAAACTCATTTTTGTCATCCACACGAATCCCTGATAATAGAGAGGCTGAAATAGCAAATGATGGAATACTACCCTGTATTTATCTTCCTGAGACGTGGGTGTCTTCTCCGATTCCATCCCCAGATTTTACACAGATCGAGCCACAAGCGTGCGAATGCAGCAGCATTTTAACTGAGGTCAGACAGGAGTTGGAAAAGTTAAAGACAGATATGGCCAATCTTCAAAAACATAATTCGGAAATGCAAGCAAGATTGGATAAATTAGAGGGTACTACATGTAGACGTATGCTCCAAAATGGTTCTGTTGTTGACAACGCCACTGGTAATGCTGTGGCCCCCCAAGAAATGCTTAAGTTGAAAATTACTGATAAAAGGTTCCTGGATATTTTTCTAGACAATTTGCCAGTGTCCATGAAGGAAGAAGATATTGCTGAGGCGATGGATAAAACCGCGACGGGCACTAATTTCATCCTTCACCCCGACCTTATTCAAGTGACGGCTGAAATATCAAAAGGTGACAGAAATGCTTTCGCAAGAAACATGTTTCGTAAGATGTTCACTGTTGGGGAGGTTAGGGACAAGAATGTTGCGGGAACGAGAGGAAAGCCCAGGATAGGTGTGGAGAAAATGGATATTCTAAAGCAGGTTTTGTTTCAGGTTTTCCCTGTACAGCCAGCAGGAAGACAAGGCATAGTGTGGGCAGACATAAAAAAGGTCATTGACCAGTTCAACAGAAATTTATTTGTCAACAAGATCTATAAATATTGTGATATCAATGAAATTTAAGTTATGTACAATGTTTTCTTCCAAAACTCATCTTATGACCCCTCAGTAGGGTCATCAGATGTGGTTTGGAAGAAAAAAAAATAAAAGAAATAATTAACACTTGGGAACTTCTTAAAAGCAAAATATCGAAAAAATGTTCGATCAGTTCTTTTATTTTTTCTAGCAAAACATATATTATGACCCATAAGTAGGGTCATAAGATGTGTTTAGGAAAAAAAATGAAAAACTAAATAATTTTGGGAAACTTATTAAAAGCAAAATATTGAAAAATGCTCGAGCAATTTTTTCATTTTTTTTTCTTCCAAAACATATCTTATGACCCCTCCGTAGGGTCATCAGATGTGATTTGGATGAAAAATGAATAAAAGAAATAAATTGGGAACTTATTAGCAGCAAAGTATTGAAAAATGCTCGAGCATTTTTTTTCATTGTTTTCTCTTCCAAATCATATCTTATGACCCCCTCAGTAGGGTCATCAGATGTGATTTGGAAGAAAAAAATAAAAGAAATAATTAACACTTGGGAACTTCTTAAAATAAAAAAATCGACAAAATGATCGATCAGTTTTTTTTTTATATTTTTCTTCCAAAACATATATTATGACCCGTAAGAAGGGTCAAAAGATGTGTTTTTGAAAAAAAATATGAAAAACTAAATAAATTTGGGGAACTTATTAGAAGCAAAATATTGAAAAACACTCAAGCAATGTTTTCATTTTTTTTTTCTTCCAAAACGTATCTTATGACCCCTCAGTAGGGTCATCAGATGTGGTTTGGAAGAAAAAAAAGAAATAATCAGCACTTGGGAACTTCTTAAAAGCAAAATGTCGAAAAATGTTCGATCATTTTTTTTTTCCAAAACATATATTATGACCCCTGAGTAGGGTCATAAGATGTGTTTTAGAAAAAAATATGAAAAACTAAATAAATTTGGGGAACCTGTTAGCAACAAAATATTGAAAAATGCTCGAGCATTTTTTTCATTTTTTTTTCTTCCAAAACATATCTTATGACCTCACAGTAGGGTCATCAGATGTGGTTTGGAAGAAAAAAAAAGAAATAATTAACATTTGGGAACTTTTTAAAAGCAAAATATCGAAAAATGTTCGATCATTTTTTTTTTTTCATTTTTTTTCTTCCAAAACATATATTATGACCCCTAAAATATGAATGTTGATTTTTGTGTACGACGATTTTTTTCAGTTGTATGAGGTAAAGTGGTCAATGCCTTTTCACAGAATATTAGTCAATATTCTGACTGTTTTGGTAAATATTTATGTATATGTAACATTGCTTGCTTTTATAAATTGTGATTTCTCATTTTGCTTCAACTTTTTTCCATAACATTATCAAACCACTGTACTGTTAATTTTTTTAGAAATGTAAACAGTTTATTCTTGTTAAACAGAAATTTTCAGAGCTCTGTCAAACGATAATAAATTTGTTAAATTTTTAGTTATATTATGGGAAGAATTTTCTGCTTGAAATTTCATTACTTCTTCATCACTTTTGAGAATTAAATGTTAATGTACATGTACACGAGAATATTCAGTACTTTGTCGACCCTCCACGCTCTTCAATGACACAAGGCATAACCTTGAATAAATGGTTGATGTAGTTATTGCAGTCATGTGGGGTTAACGCTGACCAGTAGTCTTTTATGCCCTGAATTAACTCTTCTTTCACTTTTGGCTTCACCGTTTTCCTCAGATAGTACTTCATGCCCGCCCAGATGTTCTCGATTGGATTCATATCTGGGGATTCTGGAGGTGATTTCCAATGATTAATGCCTTGAGCTGCCATAAATTCTAGGGTTGATTTACTAGTGTGCTTAGGGTCGTTGTCTTTGAACAGACGATGACCCTCAGATCCTTGAAAGTACATTTCAGCAGCCGGAATGAAATAATTCTGGAGAATTAATTGATAGAAATCACTATCCATGATGCCCGTGAAAATGGCTAATTTTGTGGCACCTTTTCGTGAAATGCCACCCCATACATGCACTGAATACGGATGTTTTGGTATGAAAGAAGCAGGTTCTCCTCTTTTTCTGTAACTCTTACTCAGACTGCTTTGCATCCTAACCGTACTCTCATCCGTAAAAATAACATTGTCGAACTCTTCTTGTGTTTCAATGCACTTTTTGGCAAAGTCAAACCTTTTTTTCTTGTTCGCGTCCCTTACCATCTGACAGTACTTTGTGCCACTTCTGCACCAATTTAATTTCCTCCTGGCATCACACACAGTAGACGGAGCAATTTGTAACCCTAAGTCCATGTACATTTTAGAAAGTTCAACTGATGACGTTTCTGCGTTGTCTCTCATCGTTTTGTCAAGAAGGTTTAAATTGTCATCTGTTAAAAGTTTTGGCCTTCCACTCCTGGCCCTATCACATATTGTCCCTGTGATTCTATAACTCCTGATCACCCTGCTGATGGTTCTGCGATCTATATTCATTCTCTCTTCTTTTATGATTCTAACTATTTCAGCAAAGTTTGAGCCTCCTTCATTCAGACTGACAATCTTCTGGCGTATAATATACGGGACCCTAGTTCGTTTAATAGAATTCATTTTGCTAACTGGGTGTATTCAAGGTGAGTTGGGAGACTTGGTCATTATATCATTACGAGCAACCAATGATACAAAAAGAGAGGAATGTTTTCCTCGTAAAGGGCGTTTTCGAATCCTCGTAAAAGGCGTTTTCGAATATTGTAGGGCCAATGGTCAGCATTTATTTTTCTCCTTTGAAAACGGAAAAATAACACTACTAATAAAAAATAACCCCAATTACGCAAAATAAACACACTAATCATGAGAGCTACTAATAAAATAATTACCGACAGTAGCAAACAGAAGGGATCAAACAAACGAATTAAAACACGTGGTTAATTGACTTTACTTAATCCAATTACCAGAGGACCATGGCAAATCAGTGACTGGCCAAAGTTTTATTATGGAAAGGGAATATCGGTGTTTTAAGTTTTAAATTGTGTTTTGTCTTTTCATATTGGCTGAGTAAATAGCAACTGTAATATCTATCTTGACAATTAACAAATACAAACGTGATATCTATCTTTGATATTCAATGATTGGTAACCGACAAAATTCCTCTTTTTTATTATTTTAAACAACCAAGAAATAAAGTTCACGTTTATGAAAATGTATATGTATTCTGGTAAATAGAATCAAGCATAAAATAATTTTCCCCGACCCCATCTGTGGGAGGTGGCACCTCCGCGCCGACCAAGGCACTTGAAGCAGCATACAGGCCTTACAATCGAAAAGAGCAAAGTGACATAGACAGCTTTTCGGTGACCGGGGTTCACGCCAACATAGGCGTATGTTTCAGGGAGGCTTGAGGACTGCAGTTCCCCTCCAGTCGGGGCAAATACATTTTTTTCGGCCAGTTTTTATGATTGTTTCGGGCAAGTTTGACTGACCTACTCACTTGGGCAGTTTTATCTTCAATAAAGGATTATGTCCCATCAGTTCTAACTTGGATACAAAGTCTGTAATATAATGTTTTGGTGTAGTACGTCCCACAGGTCGTACCACACCAAAAAAGTATATTACGGACTTCAGGTCCATGTTCGTACATATACCTGTAATACCGTCTTATCAGATTGATATCGCATCTGAGGGTTGTAGACACGCCAGCGTAACAGTTTGTTCTAGCTAATTACAGACATAAACAGGCCGTTAGCTACAACTGTGGAAGGGGAACACCTCCTCCCACACCCACCCAAGGACCACTTCACTCAATAATGCTCGCAGCATCACTTTTCGGAAAAATATTTGAGACCCCCCCCCCCCCGAAAAGGTGTCCCGTACGCCTAAGCAAGCCCAAATTTTGTGACTCTGTTTGGTCGGAAATTTTGTGGTGTGCCGCCCCCCCCCCCCCACTCCCTCCAACTCACACACAAAACGCCCATATTTTTATGCTATTACACGTATAGGCATAAATTCGCCTAGAATGGTCCCAATAATTTTCCTACGGGACTGCACATTATCTTCCCAGTGTCTACGCCACTGACACCGAATGATCACACTGACTTGGTTGTGATATTGTCTGAACACGACTCAATTGATGCATGTGCTCGGGTATCATGAACGACGAGTTTCGCTTATGTAAACGAACTTAAACGAATAAAACGTTTACTTAAACGAAGGTAAACGAAACATATTCGTTTACAAACGCACTGAAAACGAAAAACGCCGTTATATTTCGTTTAGAAACGCAATGCCAAACGGAACCGTAAACGCCGTTATTTTGCGTTTACATGTACAAGTTATTTCCGTTGGTACTGTAAGAAAGGAAATCAGAGCCTCTGGTAATTTTGTTACTATACACAGAACCTCCGAGTCCATTGATAATACTATGTCAGAGAGGAAAGAAGGCCTATGAAGATTTGGCTTTTAACTCAAATATCAGCTGATAGTGAACACATTTAAGGCAAACATATACGATATTGAAGCTATTTTAACAACACAGAAAAGTGATCATGACTTCCTCTTTCACTTGTCTTATTTAGAGAGATGGGCGCAGTTATTTTTGCTCCAACCAGTGTTATAATCCCTTGAATTATGAGAATAATTGGATGAACACATTCCATTAAATCGATTAACCCAACCGGAAACGATTCACAACTTACTATTTTGCAATGCCAAATGAGATAGGCAAATTACGTCAAACGACATTTGTCAATAATTGCCTGCATTAATTACAGTTTTCCTTTACGAATCAAGTTTCAACCCACGTCTAACATGAGGTAATATTTTTGATTCACAAGCCTTGTGGTGTTCTCGCACTGGAAGAGGGTTCCGTGAAGGTTCAAAATTTTTGGATACCCTGCCAGATTTCCGCTTCGGTTTGCCTCTGCAACGTTGTGGTTGATTAAATGTGTGGTCTCTGAAATTATAAAAATCAAACCTTGATATTAATTTCTCCCTTATAGACAATAAAAAAGAAATTAAAATTGTACATAAGATAAACGTGTACATGTACAAGGACAATCTCCACAAATGTAAGAAGTTGACCGAGAAATGAGGCAGAAGGGCACATGATTATACAACATTGCGAAATATAATAGTATATGAGGCATGTCATTATAACTCGAAGAGTTTGGGAAATAAGGGATTACCGCCTTAAAACAGTAGCTATATGCCTCTGGGGTTTGAACCCGGCTCCAAGGGGGCTACCGACCCACACTTGCCCCATCTTTTCATAAGGAAAAATATTTATGTAAATACACACACAATCCCCGCGATAAACGGTGTACGACTTCCCCATGATCAATAACAGCAGTGTATAACAGACGTAAAACAAAGAACATAGCAAATTGGAAGAACCTGTCATAACTCCGGGAAACGTACTCTATATATCTCCAGAAGTTAGAGCATTTGTGCATTTACAAGTAAAAAGCCACTCGTCATATTTGTATTGCTAGGTAAAACAATCCAAGGTTGATCAGTACATGCGCGGCATTTGATCTGGTTCTTTACTATTTTACTCGACATGTGTTTGGTTTGCGGTACCAGGTAGACATCTAGATCTTAGTCGTCTATCTGGTATCTGCACGGTTAGCATCAGACACAAGATTTTTTTAGTTTACCGCAACGATTTTCAAAGTAGAGCATGAAACGGATTTTAAAGCAGAGCAGGAAACATTCCATTGTCACCCTAAATGTTAGACGAATATCGAATTTAGACCCGTGCTCTATTTAATTTGATAAAAGAGCAGTGCGACTGTGGACGAGTGCATGATCGGGGTTACACAGTTATGCATCATTCTTCGCTATTTGTTCATTGGTGTACAATCATCTACTACTATTATCCCGTTTGTGCATATTTGTCAACATGAAATATTTTATCATCTATTCACCACATGAGAATTTAATTTAACACGATTTACCTGACTGTTATCACCGACATGTCTTTTATTGGTTGGATGAACTCATTGAAGCACTCCATGTCTTGGACACCGGACTCCATTTCAGGACTTGGATATACCCGCTTCTGCGACGTTTGCATATAGAACCCTCTGAAACGAACGAATATAACGTAAATTTATTATTCTGTACACAATACACAAAACGTTGAAACAATGCTTCATCGATACTATGGGCAACAAAATCCGGGTCGCGTGGCATGTTCTTGAGAGTGCCCCTCTGACTGTTATAGAAAAACTGTAGTTTATATACTTTCTCTGCTATCACAGTCAATGGGGATTAGTAAATTAAGTACATTTTCTTAAAGATCTGAATGCGTTTGTAAAAAAATGTTGCTGGTTTTAACCCTGTTTATGAAAATTAAAGTCAAACATCCTGAGTATGCTAATGCGAATGGATCACAAACATCCAGATTGAAAGCACATTTCAAAGGAAAAAAACAATTTTGTGAGAAAGAAATTCTGTAAACAACCAGAAGTCTATCTTAAATATTATTGCAAAATGAGGCAAATCGTTATTAAGGTGAAAGGTGTCTAATGACGTCGTCAGTCTCCGTGCGCCGTCAACCGGAAACTCCCGAATGACATGTTCAGTAAATGCTCGCTGGCGAAAAACGTTGCAATGCAACGTTTTTCGCCAGCTAGCATTTACGAAATATAACGAAAAGTGTCTGGATAACATTTCCGTCAAACATCATTCATAAAAAAAAATCACTATAATTATTCCTCATTCTCCCAGCAATTACCGACGTCGCGTGGAGATGAAAAAAAATTAATTCGACCCCTTCTACCTTAATGTATTTCACACATATTGATGACTTACATGAAACTTTTAATTTGACAGTCGCAACTGTCTTGTAAGAATTATTTATTTATTTATTTATTGGTGCTTAACGCCACATCAGCAGCTAGGGCTATGTCGTGGCGAGAAAACAGTGGTATATAAAAAGTCGTTAGCAATAATGAAGTAAAAATTGAATAAAAATAAAAATAACCACAAAAGACATTTCAAAGACAAAAATGATTAAAATAACAATGAGTAATGAAAAACGTGAATACATTATAAATCAACCTGATGAATTGAGGCTTGATGAGTCGAGATTAAAAGAATAAAAACAATTTTAAAATTTTGTAAAAAGGTTGATTACTTTCAGAAATGACACAATTTTGTGTGGGCTTGTATTATAAAAGAGATCTCTAAGGGATCCAGCTGTAAAGTACTGCCCTCTAACAAGATTAAAATCAGTGCAATGTAAAAGAATGTGTTCCACTGACAACACCTGCTGACATGGAACACACTCTGGTCGCAAATTACCCTCCAACAGAAAGGAATGTGGAAGTCTTGTATGACCAATATGACATCGTGTCACAATAACATGATCTTTTCTACAAAGGTTACTGGATGGGTAGTGATCAGAAATAGTTGGTCGGAAGCGATGGACATAGTTTTGATGTAGTTACTAATATGTGGTTTGAAATCACTGAAAGGGATGTTAAAATCAGTGAGAGGCTTGGTTAAAGCCTGTTTTGCTGCACTGTCTGCTTTGGTGTTACCAGCGATACCAACATGTCCGGGTAACCAGCAAAACACGATATCATATTGGTCAGATATGAGAGTTGATAACTTCTCACGAAGTTCCTAAATGAGAGGGTTCTTCAACTTGGGGTTGAGTAAAGCAAGTAAAGAGGAAAGAGAGTCGGAGAAGATGATCGATTTTCTTTCCTGTGAATTCTCGATGTGCTCAAGTGCGAGTTGAATAGCTTTAACTTCAGCTGTGAAAATAGAACTCTGATTCGGTATTCTGATTGAGGCGACATGATCACCAACAACAGCAGCTGACGATACCCTGTCACCATCTTTAGATCCATCTGTATAGATCCTTGTGTATGCACTATACCTGGACTTTATTTCGGCATATTTTTGTTTGAACTGCAAGGAATTGGTATCAGATTTTTTGGAAGAAGCAAGGTCCAAAATAATTGTAGGCTTTTTAAGATGCCAAGGAGGAATGTGTGATATACGGTTTTCTTTTATAGAATCAGAATCAATTTTGGCAGACTCCATGTGGGGTTTGATTCTTATTCCCAATGGAGGAATGTGTTTCTGGTGGCGGTTATAAAATTCAGCATTTTGAGGGTCTGAAACACATTTATAAGCAGGATTTGAAGGATTGACCAAAAGTTTAGACACATACTGAAGAGATAATTTAATTCTACGCTTCTCAAGAGAAGGCTCCTCTGCTTCAACAAGCATCGAGTCTATTGGGGATGTTCGAAAAGCCCATTGGGGATGTTCGAAAAGGCCCTAGACTAATTCTAAAACCACTATTATGAATTGCATCAAGTGGTTTGAGATATGATTTCCTTGCAGAACCGTAAACTACACAACCGTAATCTAATTTTGACCGAACAAGTCATCTATACAGATGGAGCAAAGTTTTTTGGTCAGCACCCCAATCAGTGCTACCAACGACCTTCAGTAGGTTCAGAGCTCTCTTACATTTAACTTTTAGTTGTTTTATGTGGGAAGTGAAATTCAGTTTGCTGTCAAACAACAAACCTAAGAATTTCACTTCCTTAACAACTTTAATATTATTATTATTATTTATTGGTGCTTAACGCCACATCGACAACAAAGGTCATATCGTGGCGAGAAAGTCATGAAAATGAGTTAAAAGGTAATGGTCAGGACTGTTTTTAAAAAAAAAAAAAAAATTGTGATAGATGAACGATAATACAATGAAAATGTGAAAATAAATATTCATAATGAAAGGAGAACAACAAATATAATACAAATCAACCTATTGATACCAAATCATGATGGGAAGATTAAAAGACAAAGCTCTAAAACTTGCTAAAAAGGTTGATTTCTTTTAGAAAAGACAAAAGCTTGTGCGGACTGGTAGTGTAAAAAAGGTCTCTAAGAGACTCCACAGTGAAAAACCGCCGCCTAACGTGATCGAAATCTGTACAATCTAAAAGAATGTGATCCACTGTCAGCCCCTGCTGACAAGGAACACATTCAGGTCGCAGAGTGCCCTCTAATAAGAAACTATGAGTGAGTCTGGTATGACCAATATGACATCTTGTAAGGATAACGTGATCTTTTCGACAAAGATGAGAAAGAGGATAATAATCAGACACAGTTGGTCGGAAACGGTGGAGCTTGTTATTGGTAGCTCCATCCCATTCCGACTGCCACAAAGACCGGATGTATTTAGAAATAAGTGGCTTGTAATCACTGTAAGGAATTGGAAAATCAGTGATTGGCTTACTCAGAGCCTTTTTCGCTGCACTGTCTGCCCTGGTGTTACCAGCAATACCAACGTGTCCAGGTAACCAGCAAAACACAATATCATATTGGTCAGACTTCATTACAGTAAGTCGTTCACGAAGTGACAAGATTAGAGGGTTCTTCAACCTGGGGTTGAGAAGAGCCTGTAAACAAGAAAGAGAATCGGAGAAGATAATGGACTTCCATTCCTCTTCAGCCTCAATCTCATCGAGCGCAAGGTCAATAGCTTTTACCTCAGCTGTAAAAATGGAACTCGTATCAGGTATCCTGGTTGAGGTGGTCTGATCATCACTAACGACAGCAGATGATACTCTATCATTATCCTTGGATCCATCTGTATAGAACATAGTGTATGATCTATAGTGAGACTTAATCTCGGCAAACGCTTGCTTAAATTGCAAAGAATTTGTGTTTGCCTTCTTAGAAGAGGCCAGATCTAAAATAACCTTGGGTTTTGACAGACGCCAAGGGGGTATATTTGGTTTACGATTTTCTGCCACAGAATCTGGAGCAACACCAGTAGCCTCCATGTGGGTTTTGATTCTGAGTCCCAGTGGAGGAATCTGTTTTGGATTTTTATCAAAAAAAACTTTATTTAGAGGTTTAAAAACATAGCAGTAAGCAGGATTTGATGGATTTGCAGATAATTTTGAGACATATTGCAAAGAGAGTTTAATTCGACGCTTCTCAAGAGAAGGCTCGCCTGCTTCGATAAGAAGAGAATCTATAGGTGACGTACGAAACGCACCAAGGCTAATTCTGATACCACTATGATGGATGGCATCAAGAGGTTTCAGATAGGATTTCCTAGCCGAACCGTAAACCACACAACCATAATCCAACTTTGACCGTACAAGAGCTCTATACAGATGGAGAAGAGTTTTTTGGTCGGCACCCCAATCAGTGCTGCCAACAACTTTTAGCAGATTAAGTGCTTTCTTGCATTTAATTTTTAGTTGTTTGATGTGAGACCTAAAACTTAGTTTCTCATCAAACAACAAGCCAAGGAATTTCACTTCCTTTACAACTTTAAGTGGAGTTCCATCTAAAAATAACTCCGGATCCAGGTGGTGTTTCCGGAGTTTACAGAAATGAACACAATTTGTTTTACTTTTTGAAAACTTGAAACCATTTTCAGTAGCCCAGCGCTGAACCTTGTTTAAGGATAGCTGAAGTTTGCGCTCAATAGCAGGCATTTTCTTGCCACTGTAGCAGATGAGGAAATCATCTACATACAATGAAGAATCAACATTTGTTTCAATAGCTGTAACAATGCTGTTGATTTTTATTGAAAAAAGAGTAACAGATAGAATACTACCCTGAGGTACTCCCAATTCCTGGTCGTGAGGGTCAGATAATGTTGACCCAAGACGAACCTGGAAATTGCGGTCCTTTAAAAAATTTTCAATAAAAAGTGGCATTCTGCCTCTCAACCCCATGTTGAAGAGGTCTTTTAAAATTCCATACGTCCACGTAGTGTCATATGCCTTCTCCAGATCCAAGAACACGGCGACCACGTGTTCTTTTCTGGCAAAGGCATTTCTGATAAACGTTTCAAGGCGGACTAGATGATCAACCGTGCTTCTCTGGTTTCTGAAGCCACATTGAACATCTGCCAGCAGATTGTTCGATTCCAGAAACCAAACAAGCCGATCGTTGATCATTCTTTCCATGGTTTTACAAAGGCAACTAGTGAGTGCTATTGGTCTATAGTTGCTTGGATTGCTGTGGTCCTTATCAGGCTTGGGAATAGGAATGATTGTTGCTGTGCGCCAGGAAGATGAAAACTGGCCAGTCACCCATATATCATTAAAAATAGAAAGTAAAAGCTTGAGCGATGAATTTGGCAAATGTTTTAAAATCTGATAATGTATTTCATCAGGTCCAGTTGCTGTATCTTTTGCTTTACTCAATGACGCTAGTAGCTCATCAATAGAAAATGGCTCATTATAATTTTCATCATTATCAGATTGGAATTTTAGTTTTTGTTTCTCCTGTTGCTTTTTAACAGGGATAAATTGCGGAGTGCAATTTTCAGAAGAGGAATTTTTGGAAAAGGTAGAAGCTAGGGTGTTCGAAATATCTTTTTTAGATGTTATTTTATTATTATTATGTTCGAGGTGCTGTACTGTAGATTTTGATTCTTTACCTTTAATTTTCTTGATCATTTTCCAGACCTTTTTGATGGGGGTATTTTGATTCAATCTTGAAACATAATTTTGCCAGGACGTTTTCTTCTTTCGTTTGATGAGCCGTCGGGCTTGTGCACGACCAATACGTAATTTATCTAAATTATTCGTCGTTGGTGACTTATTAAAATCCCGTTCAGCCTTTTTGCGTTGATGAATAGCCTGTTTGCAATCCGTGTCGAACCATGGTTTATGGAAACGTTTTGGATTTGCCGAGGTTTTAGGAATGACTTGGCTTGCAATGTCAATCAACTCTGTGGTGAAGTGTTCAATCTGGTCAGTACTGTCCTGAAATTTCTCCCGTGTGAGGCGTTCAGAACAAAGCGATGAGAAAGTGTCCCAGTCAGCCTTTTTAAAGTTCCACTGGGGCACCCTCTCATCATCCGCCGGAACTACACTCTCCAACACAATCGGAAAGTGGTCACTCCCGCACAAGTCATCTTCTGCCTTCCATGAAAAATCAAGGAAGACAGAAGGGCATGCAATTGTTAAGTCAATTGAAGTGTAAGAACCAGATGCGGGATGCAAGTAAGTATCTGACCCATCATTGAACAAGCACAAGTCATATTTGGTAATGAACTCTTCTACAGTTTTACCTTTTGCATCTTCTTGACTGCAGGAATTACCCCAAAGGGGGCTATGTGCGTTAAAATCACCCAACAAAATGTATGGAGTTGGGAGTTGTCGGACCAGCAGCTCAAGGTCATTCAGTTGTAAGGCTTTACTTGGTGAAACGTAAATAGAACAAAGTGTAACTGTTTTGTCTAATGTTAGGCGTACCGCCACAGCCTGTAAATTTGTCTGTAATGGTACAGAACTGTGAATGATGTCGTTCCTAACTAAGACAGTCGTTCCACGAACATGAAGATCATTATCGTCAGCCCAGGCATTATACGAAGTATAATGTTTAAAAGCTGAATGATCCTGAGCCTCGGGTTTCCTTAAAAGCGTTTCTTGCAGGCAAAAAGCCGCAGGTTTATATTTTTGGCTTAATAGACAGAGTTCATTAAAATTCGCTCTAAAACCTCGACAATTCCACTGTATAATATTTTGTTTGCGCGTGTAATCCATGTTTTATTGGTGATTTGGAAGGTGGACGTATGGGCGAAATTGCCCCCGTGTTTCTTTTGGGTGATATTTTACGTGGGGACTTATTTTGAGAAGAGTTTGAGCATAAGTGCCCGAACGTTTCATCGATGCATTCACCGATTTCCATAGATTCAAACCCTTCAAACCTGTACGGGTAACAGGGTCTTGAAGGGCCTTAGGTGTTCTATCCGATAACTGTTTCTGTTTTTCTTTATCTAATTTCTTTCTGAGTTTTTCTTGATTTTTTTTCGGACTCTGACTAAGATTTTGAAGTTCTGCTTTCGACTTTGCGTTAGGTTCATTTTTCCTTCCTGGTTTCGATTCTGGTGCTTTATCATCCTCTGGTTTAAGTTTTGCTTGTTCTTTTTTCTGACCCCCTTTCAAGTTTTCTTTTGGTAGTGTTTGAGAAATTGGTGTTGTTTTTGAAGTTTGTGGTGTTTGAGTTGACTGTTGCAGAAGGTGGTCACTGTGCTGTATTGTAAATGACTGTAGTAAGGTTGGTATTGAACCTACGAGCCATGTATATTGTGTCTGGCATTCTATCGACTTTGTTGAAACTTTCTGTTTTGTTACTGTAGCGTATGATGGTGTTGTAGTATATATGCCAGGAAGCGAAGAAACAATTTCTCTGGCCTGTTTGAAACTTATCTGTCTGTCACATTTGATTTTTTGTATGTTTTTTTCTTTTTGCCAGATGGGGCAATCTTTTGATGATGACATATGATTGCCCTGACAATTTACACATTTAAAAATATTGGTGGTACATGGCTCGTCATGTTTTTGGCCGCATTTGTAGCAGATTGACTGGCTTCTACAAGAGTTCTGACTGTGTCCGTATTTTTGACATTTGAAACATCGAAGTGGATTTGGGATATATAGATCCACTCCGACGTTCATGTAACCTATTTTGACTGATTTTGGTGGCTGGGGAGTATTGAAAGTAAATATATAGGTGTTTGTACTGATTTCATTGCCATTCTTCTTTATTTTTATTCTTTTTACACCTGTTACTCCCTGTGTTTTCATTTCCGTAACGATTTCTAATTCATCAATATCGGCAAGCTCACGGGTTCGAACAACGCCTCTGCTGGTATTGAGGGTTCTGTGAGCTTCCGATTTTACTTCAACATCTAATAGTTTCTGGGTCTTCAAGAGATTGAATGACTGGATTTTACCAGCACATTCAATCAATATGCCACCTGACCGTATTTTTTTCAAATCTTTAACAGTACCAGCGATCCCCTTTATTGCCTTCTCTAATGCGAAGGGGTTAAAATTAACCTTTTTGTTTTCATCTGCTGGACGTATATATATGAATCTAGGCCAGTCATCTGTTTGGTAATCAGTATCAGAATCAGAGTCAGACGATTTATCATTAGTCGTATCCAAAGGTCGTTTTATTTTGGTTTTGGTAGCCATATTGTATAGAATTTATGATTCACTGCCCCGGCTCCCACCCACCACGGAGTCCAACAAGGGGTAGGGTTACTGCCCTGCAGTGAACCCACCGGGTTGCCGGTATTCCCACATACCTGGTATGGGGCAGTATACTCAGCCAGTGTTGATGCCGAAGTATGCCACTGGCTGATTGGCCCGTGTGTGGAAGTGCCAGGTCTTCAGATGGCGACCATCCAACCAATCACTTTATAAAACACTGTAATTACGGTTGCCACGTGAAACTGAAACAAACAGTGCAGCAGAAATAAGTATTTGGTTAAAAAATGAGTTTAAAAACAGCACACAATGGCAATTATGATAAATGATTAAAAGAAATGACCGATTGAATGGCCACCAAATGCCCCCCGACGTGACACCCAGTACTTTTTGGGGTGGGGGCTCCCGATTGGCCAGAACGGACCATCCGACCATCCTTCTACTCCCGAAATTGGGGCCAAAGCAGTGTGTTGAACACTATTATCTCCGAAATGGAGACCAGGGCTCCATCCCGGAGACTGCCCTAACCGGGGCCACGAGTCCTCAACTGCCAGGATTCCTTCTTCCGGGGCCTTCGGAATGCACCTCACGGGAGAACAAGGTGCCTGCCAGATGGTATTAGCAGGATTGATCATTTTGGTCCGGGGCTGCGTATTTGTGTATTTCGCAGCGAACCAACTCAATTGAGCAAACCTGCCAATTAGAAATTAGCAAACCTGCCCAATTGAGCAGGCCGTCCTCTATCCGCCACCTGAGGACCCGCCTAGTAGGGGATGATCAAACCCCCCTAGGTAACAACTTTAATAGGACTCCCGTCAAGTTTTAACTCCGGATCGAGGTGATGTTTCCGAAGCTTACAAAAATGAACACAATTTGTTTTCATCTTTGAAAATTTGAAACCGTTTTCTGTGGCCGATTTTTGAATTTTGTGAAGGCACAGCTGAAGTTTGCGCTCTATAGCATTCATTTTCTTGCTGCTGTAGCAGATTAAAAAAATCATCTACATACAACGAAGAATCTACCATATTCTCAATTGTCTCGATGATGCTATTAATTTTCACCGAAAAAAGGGTAACAGATAAGATACTACCCTGAGGAACCCCCAATTCCTGCTCGTGAGGATCAGATAACGTTGACCCAACACGAACCTGAAATTGGCGGTCCTTTAAAAAGTTTTCAATAAAAAGAGGCATACGCCCTCTCAACCCCATCTTAAAAAGATCTTTTAAAATCCCATAGGTCCACGTTGTATCATATGCCTTCTCTAGATCAAAGAAGATGGCGACCACATGTTCTTTTCTAGCAAAGGCATTTCTAATAAACGTTTCAAGTCTGACCAAATGATCCACAGTACTTCTCTAGTTTTTGAAACCACACTGAACATCCGCAAGCAGATTGTTCGATTCCAGAAACCAGACAAGCCGGTCATTGATCATCCTCTCCATGGTTTTGCACAGGCAACTGGTTAAGGCAATAGGCCTGTAATTGCTTGGGTTGCTGTGATCTTTATCAGGCTTAGGAATAGGAATTATAGTTGCTTTACGCCAGGATGGTGGAAACTGGCCAGTCACCCAAATGCCATTAAAAATTGATAATAAAAGTTCTAGTGATGTTTGTGGCAGATGCTTTAAAAGTTTGTAATGTATGTCATCGGGACCAGTGGCAGTATCCTTTGCTCTATGCAAAGAGTAACGTAACTCTTCCATAGAGAAAGGTTCATTGTAATCCTCTAAATTGTTGGAGGCAAATTTGATCTTTTGTTTTTCTTGTTGTTTTTTAATGTTTAGAAATTCAGGATTACAATTTTCAGACGACGAATGTTTCGAAAAAGTGGAGGCCAAAGTGTTAGAAACGTCAGTTTTGGATGTGATTAATGTGTTGTTATCCTTCATGTGTTGTACAGTTGATTTTGTTTCTTTTCCTTTAATCTTTTTAATCATTTTCCAAATTTTTGTGATTGGTGTGTTTTGGTTAATTTTAGAAACATAAGATTCCCAAGATTTTTTCTTTTTTCTGTTTTATAAGTCGTCTTGTTTTTGCCCGATTAATACGCAGTTTATCCAAATTATGTGTTATAGGTGACTTGTTAAATTCCCGATCTTTTATAGCCTGTTTACACTCACTATCAAACCATGGTTTGGTGAAACGTTTTGGATTTGCCGAGGTTCTAGGGATAACTGTAGCTGCAATGTCAAGCAGCTCGTTTGTAAAAAGTTCTATTTGATCAGCACTATCTTGAAATTTCTCCCGTGTGAGGCGCCCAGAACAAAGCGATGAGAAAGTGTCCCAATCGGCTTTTTTAAAGTTCCACCGGGGCAACCCCTCATCGTCCGCCTGAACTACACTCTCCAACACAATTGGGAAGTGGTCACTCCCGCACAAGTCGTCTTCTACCTTCCAAGAAAAATCAAGGAAGATAGAAGGGCATACAATTGAAAGATCAATTGATGTATACGAACCAGATGCGGGGTGCAGATAAGTGTCTGAACCATCATTAAACAAGCATAAATCATGTTTTGTAATGAATTCTTCTACAGTTTTAACTTTTACATCTTCTTGACTGCAGGAATTACCCCAAATAGGGCTATGCGCGTTAAAATCACCCAACAAAATGTACGGAGTTGGGAGTTGTTGGACCAGTAACTCAAGATCATTCAGCTGTAGCGTTTTACTCGATGAAACGTAAATAGAACATAAGGTGATTGTCTTGTGTAAGGTTAGGCGTACCGCTACAGCCTGTAAATTTGATTGCAAAGATACAGGACTGTGAATAATGTCGTTTCTAACCAAGACGGACGTTCCACGAATATGAAGATCAGTTTCATCTGCCCAGGCATTATACGATGTATAATGCTTAAAGGCTAAATGATCCTGAGCCTCGGGTTTCTTTAAAAGAGTTTCCTGCAGGCAAAAAAAGTAGCAGGTTTATATTTTTGGCTTAGAAGACCAAGTTCATTGAAATTAGCTCTAAAACCTCGACAATTCCACTGTATGATATTATTTCTCTGTGTATTATCCATATTTGGTTGAAGTTTGGGATGGTGGACGTATGGGCGATATTGCCCCAGTGTGTTTCTTTGGTGATTTTGTTTTGGGGGACTTATTCTGAGATGTTGAGCGCAGTTGCTCGAACATTTCGTCAATGCCGTCACCGACATCCATCTTCTCAAAACCTTCAAACCTGTTACGTGTAACAGGGTCTTGAAGGGCCTTTGGTGTTCTGTCTGATAACTGTTTTTGTTTTTTTTCTTTCTCTAATTTCTTTTTTTCCAAATTTTCCTGTTTTTTTCTCTGACTCTGACTTAGATTTTGCTGCCGAGATTTCTGTATATGATCTGTTTTGGAATTTGTGTTGTCGTTTCTAGTTGACTTATTGTTGTCCTGTCTTGTTTCCGCTGGTATAGATTTCTGTTGTGAATGTTCCTTTATGTGTTGTGTCTTAAAAGTTTCCTGATCAGTGGTGTTTGTTTGTGTAGATCTCACTTGAACTGAATTGTTATTTCCTATGGTAAAAGCCTGTGATGAGGTTGGTATTGCACCCTTGAGCCAAGTATATTCAGTTTGGCATGCAACTGATTCAGTTGATTTCTTTTGCTTCAAGGTTGATGCATAAGATGGTATTGATATATTCATGCCAGGCATTGATGTTACGATGTCTCTGGCCTCCTTAAAACTAATCTGTTTTTCACACTTTACTTTTTGTATCAACTTCTCCTTCTTCCATACAGGGCAATCCTTAGATGATGACATATGATTGCCCTGACAGTTGATACATTTAAATAGTGTTGTTTCACATGGCCCCTCATGAGTTAAGCTGCATTTAAAACATACTTCTTTGCCTCGGCAGGAACTCTGCCCATGCCCAAACTTTTGGCACCTGAAGCATCGAAGTGGATTTGGAACATACAAATCCACTCCGACATTCAAGTAACCAATTTTGATAGCTTTTGGTGGTTTAGTGCTATCAAAGGTGCAAATATAAGTATTGGTCTTAATTTGTTTACCCTCCTTTTTAATTTCTACCCGTCTTACAGCTGTTATTCCTTGCGGTTTCAGTTCAAGTGTAATATCTATTTCCTGCATGCCAGCCAGTTCCCGTGTTCTTATGACACCTTTGCTAGTATTTAATGTTTTATGATAGTCAGCTTTAATATTAAAATCCATAATTTTAGTAGTGTGTAGAAGATTTAGAACTTGAGCTTGTTTAATACACTGTATTAATATATCTCCTGATCTTAATTTTTTGATATCCTGAACAGTTCCTGCAATGCCCTTTATAGCTTTATCAAGAGCAAAGGGATTAATAGTGCTAAGTTTTGTAGTTTCGTCTGTTGAGTGCAGCAGAATAAATTTAGGTATGTTATCTTCAGGTGGTAATAAAGATGCGATCAAATCTTCGTCAGAGTCAGAGTTTCCTAAATCAGTAGCAGAGAAAAGTCTTTTGGTTTTGTTTGGTTTAGATGCCATGGTAGTATTATAAGTTGTTCACTGCCCCGGCTCCCACCCACCACGGAGTCCAACAAGGGGTAGGGTTACTGCCCTGCAGTGAACCCACCGGATTGCCGGTATTCCCACATACCTGGTATGGCGCTGTCTTGTAAGAAATAATTGTCAAATGTAGTATTTTTGAGTTAAACAATTGTTCTCTGTTATACGCCTACTTGGCATTAACACCGGCAATAATAAGATTCGCCTTATTATTTAAACCGTGAGACTTTAGTGGGAAATACGACTATATAAGTGAAGAGGTTTAAGCGGCATGCTGTACTGATTTATAGAATTTAGATATTGCAGATTCGATGTACACCTTCGTATGATTTTCTGTATATTATATGAATATAAATTCTAAAAATTTTGGGGACACGGAGGAAAGATTTAGAACATCAACTCGCTTTGATTGAGAGACTGATCATGGAAAGTAATGTAAAGTCCAACACTTTTAATGCCCTTTATGATTATTAAACTTGGTCTCGAAATGATTTTCACCAAGAACGAATTGACTCTACAGTAAAATGAATTCTAGTTAATTCGGTTTTCGGAAAACATAGGCGTTTAAATTAATTTCAGGTTACGGGCCAAATAAAATGTTATCATTCATGTGTACGCTTTAGCTATTAAATGCGAGAGATTGTTCAAGTAGGAAAAGAAGATCGTGCATGAGATTCAACGCTCGTAAAGGACCACGTCAACTAAAATATTACTCCATTTTACCTGTTTGGATCAAGTCTTGCATCTAGCAGTTCCATAGCTACTCCAACAGCCGATGGAATGTCATCACAGCGAAGAACTCCCGTTCCTCGCGGATCTATTTCTTGAAAGAAGCTAAAGAAATTTTCGATGTCAAGACTTCCAATAGATCTTGTGTTGTATGTCCCTGTCTTTGTCAGCGGGTACAGCTGCAATTTTCTTTCTATCCCCAAAATTAAGCCTTCATATAAGACCACTGGAATATCCTTCACATATGCTCCGTACGGAGGAAATACATCAAATCTTCAGCAACCACTATCTGAAATTAAGTCTTTGTTCACAACGCATTTGTGCAGAAATGCCTGGCTCATCCTCCGCTTTATACCAGTTGCGTACAAGGTTGCAGAAATCAGCTTCCTTTTCACAATTAATGTCCCGAAGACAGCTTTCTACATCCTCGGAGAATGTCTGAACAGCATACGCGACACTTTGCTTGTCTATCATATCCTTCACGATCGCGGTGCTAAGATTACAACCATTTGTGTCGCTATTCTCAGCAACGGTGATGATTGGTTTATTTGAAATTCCTGCTTTTGGGATCCCAGAAACACAAAACAATCTACGCAAGCCGCACAACTGGTGGTAGGCATCCAATATTATAAGAATGTAATTCTGTAAATATTCATTAAATTCAGGCCTGCAATACCAGAGCACTGGCCTCATTTCAGATATGCCTTGTACACATATTGTTGGTCCAAACGGATTAAGGTTATTCCACTCTCGCAGTTTCTGCGGATAAATGTGTTGGGCATAGACACAATTAAGGACTTGTTTTGGAACCTTTTGCACTGCCTTTTTACTAAGACTGAGGCTCTTTTCTTACTTTTCTATGTTGATGAATTTCTGAACCGTCACCAAATATTGTAGAAAGTAAGTTGACGAACACATACTTTGGTTGTGATTTGTTACACTTTATTTCATGAGCACTTAGGAGTGATGAAAAAGGAGAAATTATTAATAATAATTGCTTCTTAGTGAAAGTCTTATTAATTGTTTGAGCATCAGAAAGACTCTGCATGAATTTTGTAAATGATATGTCACAATTTGGAAATTCCTTGCTAAAAGAGGATCATATCTTTGTCTGATTATCTGTAGTGTTCAGCGACTGCAATAAGTCCTCATTTCCGCGACCATGTATGTTTTCATGGCGAGGAGGGTTTGCTTCTTGCTCATTTTCAGTTTTCATTGCCTCAATATCACCCCCACTAACATTGTTTCCTCAAACACTGTTTCAAAACCAGATATCACTTCGTCGTCTTTGCTATCTGTGGTATTCACTAGCATCTCTTCACCTCCTATTGAGGCAACGTTAATTGCTTCATTGACTACTTCTTCATCAACATGTATAGTGGAATTCTGAAGAGATCCAATTACATCAGACACACAGGTGTTGCTCTCGGTAGCTTTTTCTGAATGATCTCCGTTCTTGGAACAACTTTGCAACAGAAGGTGTTATCACGATTCTGTAAGCTGCGAATCCATTGTCAACAGTTAGAGAACCATTGTCATGCCTAACATTTACAGTTTAGGGTATTTTTCTATTTGAGCATTTAACCTCATTTACTTCACTTATCTTCTGAATAATGTCCAACTTGCTCATTCTCTTAACACCATTGAAAATATCTTTTTGGAGCTGAAGTAATGTTAAAGGTTTATCATCCCTGCCAAATACAGCGATTCTATGCCACTGGCCATCGAAACTACATACAGGCACAAACAGACCTCTTTCAGAACATGCTTTAATTACGTGCTCAATCATACGGCGTAAAGTAGCAGACGGCAAACTGTAACCCTTAAGTCCATATGCAATTGGAATTGCTTGACTCGTCTCTAGATTGCCTAATCGATCTGTGTCCGACAACATAAAGCCCAAAAATTCAGACGCCTTTGTTCTACTTAGTTCATAGGCTCTTTCAATATTTATCTCGCATCTACGAATGTACTCTAATAGTCCCTTTATGTTACATGTACACTCCTGCACATTTGGCTTTCTTGTGTGATGACAGAGCAAATTATTTGTCGACTGATCCTTACACACAGTCCCTTTCACTGATGGTACTTCGGCAAGGAATTCCACATTGTCGTTCAAAAAAGCATTGATCTTTGAGCCCACGACTTTCGTTGCATTTGATTTTCTGGATGGTCGAACTGGGTTTCCACTTCCATATACTTCTTTGACTTCTTCTTCAACACTTTTCCGTAGATCATGGGAGTTTGTCACCTTGAATACTGTTGACGATTCTTCGCTATAGCGTATAAAGTACAGCTTTTCGCAATTTAGTGCAACCATTTCTGATACAATTTGTGTCACATAATATCTTGGAATTTGATAAAACACTGGTATTGTAAATGTCTTCCCGGGATATGAACATTTACATTCTACTCCGTACAATGCATCACGGTTGCTTCCTTCTCTAACGCTTCCGTCTGGACTTACGACTACAGGACAGTTGTCAATGAAAACCTTGTAGCATCCCTCCTCAACATAATTCAATTTTGGCTCGTAAACTGGTAACACTTTTGACACCAATGTACTTATTCCATTCAGCTCATTTTCTGACCCGTATTTCATCCGTTGTTGAATCTCCTGGGATGGTTCTGGTCGTTGTTTTTCAAAGAACACCGAATCAAAATGACTTTGTTGTTGTTTGAGAGTCCAATAGCATTGTTAAGTGTACTACCAGTAACTTTTGCAGAGTTCCTCACACTGTGCCTCTCTTCACTACCCTGCTTAATGAAACGTGTGTCCATATGTCTTGATCCAGATAATGCAGTAGAAGACACGTCTGGTATGTGGACATAATTTTCTTGGAACTGCAGCTGAACCTCTTTATTCATAGTGTACAAATGTGAAGATTGGTTGATGCTTGATATTGCATTACCAAGCTCATTTACAGACTGCAGTAAATCGTTTGTCACCACGCAGTTGTCATATACATCGGTTTGAAGTGAACTTATTACATATGCAAATTTAGATTTGCGCCAGTCGTGACCCGAGTTTTGTTTCAACCTATCCAAAACATTACATTTGTTCACTTTAGTTTTCCGGAGTTCACGTATCCGATTACTGAGGTGAAGCACGATGGTCTTTAAGGTGGAAATTAGGTTAGCTTTATCAGTATCGGACAATGCATCCAATGCATATTTCCCCTTAATTTCTATTTCAGTGACTGTAGCATATGCCTTTTGAATGCTTTCCAGTTCGAAAGAAAGGCGCGCTTTTCTTTCTGTAAGTGTTGGGGTGGCTCGTGGCCAAACAGATCGATATCTCCACCTTTTCTACTTCTGCCAGCGTTTATTTTTTTGCCGTCAACACACAACTTAAACGTTTTTATATCTGTTGACTGTTCTGCAATCTTGTCGATGAGGTGATCAAGAATTCGTGGCATTGTATCATTTTCGTCTTGAACTTTTCTTATAGCCTTAAATGGGACTGCAAAGTTAATCCTTGCATTAGCCGGATCTAAATCAAATTGAGAATCGTTAATTTTGCCTCCAGTGTTTTTTGGACCACTCATGAATTGTAAAAATCTGCCATGGAACAAACAATAGCCGATCCTCCAGAAACGCTTCACTATGGGCCCGTACCTCATGGCGTTTCCTTTCTCTAAACTGTAGAATTTACAGACGTCCATAAATAGATGAAACGCAATGTTTTCTAATGGGAACTTTCCTTCACGAATCAGGCGGTGAAAGCACATAGTCGGGGAGCCAAGTCTGAGATATGTGCCAAAAAAACAGTTGAGTGGTCCCCATCAGATAAATTTTTTTCACTACTATAGTAGTCTAGGGCAACCGATGTTGGACATTTCAAATGTCTTGCAAAAGTACTTTTTTTAATCAAGTAGAAAATGGCCTTTTTAACTTTGAATACACCCACTAAAATCACATAATAAATTAAACGTCTCTGTTTGATACCTATAATGCTTTTTATATTATTTTTAAAACCCATCTATCTACTCAAAGGCTGGGAATTATTCATATTTACCTCACAACATACAATTTGAAGAAAATGTGTGTGAAATTGGTTGATATGGTACATAATCGATTACAGCTAAGTATCTCACTAACATCTTAATTTCTCGTTCTGGCTTATGCTGTTTAACCCTTCTTTATCTTTCATTTTTTTTATCATTTACATATTGCTGCTGAATTTGTCTGCGTGTCTGTCTGCCCATTTGAATGTTTCTGTCTGTCGTTGCTTACCTATCTTTCTCCTATCTTACTGGTGGTGTTTTTTATATTGCAGATTCAAGTCAAGAGATGTGTCCATTATAGACTGAGCTAAAGTATCAGAATGGAACCTGTTTTGAGAACAAAAAGAACATTTCCAATTGACACAGACTTCTCCAAATGCCTTATTTGTCAAAAGGTTACAGAGGAAAACATGAATAACCTAACAGAGAGAGGTTTGCCAGCATTTAAATCTGCAATGGAAAGCCGTAAAGATAGTGTTTGGGAGCGGTTATGGGATGTATCTCAGGACCAAAGTTCATTTCTGTCTAAGCAGCCAAAGTGTCATAGGACATGTAGAAGCAGCTATACGCATCGTAAAAATTTTGAAAGCTCTGCAGCAAAACACATGAAAACTTCTATGGATGATCTGAAAAAAGATCGGAAAGACGCAAAAGTAGATTTCAAGTCAAACTGTTTTATTTGTGAAAAGCGTCGAGACAAGAAGGGAACTTGGACACTGTTACTTATTGCTTCCAATGACATTCAGAAGTCTATTCATCAAAAAGCAAAAGAGCTGAATGACGAGCATTTACTGACTAAATTACAAGGACATGGAGATACCCACATAGATATGATAGCAGCTGACTTCAGATACCATCGTTCTTGTATGACGATTTTCCTGAACAGAAAGTGTATCACAGAAAAGGTCACTGAATCCCTATCACCAGAACAAAGTGACGATTATTCACAACTTTATGACCAGGCATTTGTACAACTTCTGTTGGAGATAACTGACTCATTACTTAAAGACAAAAGTATTTTCTACCTCGCTCAGCTTCGGGATAGATACAGAAGCCTTCTTCACGAGCGAAATGTTCCAAATAGTCTGGAATACAAGTCGGTCAAGCTAAAGAATCGTCTACTAAAACAGTTTGGCTCTGATATCCAGGTTATGCCACAGAAAGGGAAGTCAACTATTGTATGTTCGTCATCCATAACTGTTGGGGATATGTGTGCCCAGGCTGTAAAGTTAAATGAAGAAATTAGAGAGGATAAGTTCGACTCGGATGGAAGTAGTGATGAGGATAGATCTGTGCACTACAATGTACTGAGTGATACGTTCGCTGTTGCTAAGTTAATCAGAAAGGAAATGAAAGACAAAGATAAGGATGTCAGAGAAAAGGGAAACGAAGAAATGGATGACGAAAGCCCTTCTGAAAGCATAGAAATAACAAATGAATCTGCTGCCAGTGTAGTACCTGATGTTCTGTATAACTTTGTAGCCTGGATGATCACAGATGTGGACGAGAATGCAATAAGTACAGACAACAGGGTACAAATTTCTCCGAAGCAGCATCAAAAGGTGTTAAACATTGCACAGGATATTATTTCAAGTGTAACAAATATACCTATGCCAAAACACGTAGGATTAGCGCTACATGTTCTAAGACAAACCAGAAGTAAGGACATAGTCACAATTCTAAATCGATTTGGCCATACTATTAGTTACACTGATGCACAGAGATACATCACAGCAATGGCTCAGAAAGTTGAAATTTCAACAATTCAGTAGGGAATTTTCATTCCAAGCAGTCTAAAAGAAGGTGTGTTTACTCAGTGTGCTATGGATAATCTGGATTTTCATGAGGATACAAAGGATGGTACTACATTACATGCTACAACTCACAACATATATCAATATCCAGAATCTAGAATATCAGAAGAAAGTCCCTGCACAGTACCTAGAAAGTCAAGAGCAGCATCAGTTGAAGCGAGTACTGAGTTTGTACCACCAGAAAGTAATGTTGGGATTACTGACAGACGAAAAGCCAGATCAGTTTCAAATGTAAAACTATCTCAGTGTGCCGATGTCTCAGATACTGACGAATGCATACTGGAAGACAGAACCTTTGCATGGTCATTACTGCGTCGAAACTATAGTAGCATTACTGGCTCTCCAACTGGACCATCTACATGGAATAGGTTCTGGGAGATGCAACAAAGTAAACACAACAAGACACTTATTGCATATGGTCCCATTTTTCCACAATCTCCTACAAATCCAGATGTAGTGTTAGCCTCAGTTGATTACTTCATCAACCTCAACATGAAGCTAGGACAAGATGTTACTATTATCACATGTGATAAAGCAATCTATGACATTGTGAAAGGCATTACGTCAAAGTATCCTGAGAAGTATCGCCAAGTAGTTGTGCGCTTGGGTGGATTTCATATAATTGAAAACTTTCTGGGTGCTGTGGGGCATTTTATGAAAGGCAGTGGGATTGAGGATATCTTTGCTGAAAGTAAGCTCTGCAATAAGGGAACAGCTAACAAACTCATTGCTGGCAAGGACTACTACAAGATGGTTCGCTGTCATTCTCTGATGTGTGAAGCAATGTTGGGCCTTTTATGGAGTGCCTTTCTTGACTGGTACGACGACCCAGATGATCAGAGATAAGTTTCTACCGCTTCTTGTCCAACTTGGTAATCTGCAGGACCAGTTTAATGAAGCAGACGCTGATCCAGTCGCCATATGTAACAGTATTGATAAAGTAATGGATGACCTCCAAAAACTGAAAGCAAGTTGGCATGACTTTGAAGCACAGTTAGGAGTCACTGGGAAGTATTGGCTCATGTACATAACCATGATATTGATAGCCAAGCGCTACATCCAAGCAGAGCGGATTGGCAACTGGGAAGGACACTTGTAAGAAGTTCAGAATATGCTGCCTTACCTCGTGTCAGCAGGGCACACAAACTATATGAGCTGTGTGTCCTTGTATCTCAAGGATATGAAGGAGATTTCGGTCAGTCACCCAAAAGTTCACTCTGCTTTCATGGATGGGAAATTTACTGTAAGGGAGACCAGGTCGGGGTTCAATGGAGTCTGGACAGATCTTGCACTAGAACAGACGTATAATAAGGAAGGGAAAACTGCATTGTTCAAAGGTATCACACAAAATCCTACTGCCAGAGAGAAGTATATCACTACTGCTCCAGTCATGACAAAAGTTTCTGAATCCGTGAAGGCAATGGTGGATCTCAAGCACGACGGATCCGATCATCATGCAGGATCAAAAGGTCAATCAACAGATGAATTAGCAATAGTCCAGAGGATCCAAGATATCATCACAAGAAAGATGGTGAATCCATTCAGTTGTGACAATAAAGGGGACTTACTCAACATCACTACTGGTGAGAAAGCTCAGTCTACGGATCTAATCACTGTAAGAAGGAAAGGCATAGAAGCAATTAAGGCGACTGAAGAGAAAAAGTCAGCAAAGATAGAGGTCCCCAAAGTACTCACATTTATCAGAAAGAAGTCAAAGTCATCTGCAAAGCAAACTCTTGCTGCTATCTACCAGGACGAATCTGCCGTGACAAGAGCTTTATGCTTTGCTAAATATGCAGATGTGAAAACCAGACAAGAGGCTTTTTCACACGAATGAACCAAATACCCAGCATCTCTTTTCAAACCAGATGGCGCAGCAGAGGGTGGTTTTGCCATGCGAAAAGGAAACAAATGTGACTTCTTGGCGGTTCTAATTGGAAAAGTCGAAGGCGAGGTAGCAGTCACGCCGGATTTGCCAGAGTCATTTTTGCCAAGCACATACATAATTGATGCGATGGCATTTGTTCAAAAATTCCAGAAAATGAAAGCAAAACAATGTGAAGACCTCCCAAGACAGTACATTCACAAAATGTTGCATCTTAAACCACAACAGTGTCTTTGCATCAACGTGGTTGGTGACAGATATGACTTTAGTCCTGCTGAGAGTCTGAAAGCCTCTGAACGTGAAAGGAGAGAATCTCAGAATACTCAGTCCAGAGAATTCATTTTCGCTGATACACTTGACATTCCAGAATGGAAGGACCTAATGTCCGAAAGAAGTAATAAAGCATGTTTGCTTAACTACTTTTCAAGCTACGTTTGTCAGCATGCTGAGGAGCTAGTACCCAGCGGTATGACATTTATCTTCGGCGGCACTTTTGAGGATAGGGCCAAAGCTGTTGCCCTCAGATCAGACTCTGTCACATCACTGGAGATGTTGTCGTGCTCAGAGCATGAAGAGGCTGACAGTAGGATCATAGCTCACATGCAGTATTGTGCAGATGTCTTACTGTGCAGAAGAGCTGTTGTTGCCTGTACTGACACCGATGTCATCATGCTGTGTATGTACCACTTTTGTCATCTCCCACTGGACGAGCTGTGGATTCAACGGACGGATGCTTTCCTTCCTGTGCACAAAATGATCGAAGTGCTCTCAGCTAAACTTGACAAAGATCCCAAGGATCTAGTGGGTACCCTTCTTTGTGGCTATGTGCTCAGCGGCTGTGATACATGTAGTTACCCTTATAGAAGAGGCAAACGTGCTGCGGCGCTGCTATCCTTGTCACTAGCTGGACAAATGCCAAATATCACAAAGTTTGGAAAGAACTTATCTCTTGAGATAACAACAGAAATAATTGATGAAGCTAGGCTATTTTTCGCCTCCCTTTATGGGAAAAAAGGGTTTGACAACCTTGATATGTTGCGACAGCATATGTTTGCCTCCAGTGATGCCGATTTAAGAGTTCTTCCACCAACAGAGGATGCTTTTTATCAGCATGTGCTTCGATGCCTTTTCCAGTTGACAGTTTATCATCGTGCATCGGAGAACCAGCTCTGTCTTCCTCCGCCGACAGAGTTTGGAAGAACATTGCTCAATGGAAAGCTGGTTCCCATAATGATGACAAAGCCACCCAAACCTTCTCTTGTAAAGACAGTTTCCTGCAAGTGCAAAACATCAAGATGCTTGAAGAACTGCTCTTGTGCAAGAGCAAGTCAGCTGTTTCATCGGATGCCTGTGTCTGGGTCTGCCAGAAAAATGTGGAAGGGTAGTCACAGAGGATGAAGATGATGATAAGGATGAGGATGACGATAACGATAAGGATGACAATGACAGTGAGGATGTTGGTGATATTTGAACTGTGTTGACGTTCAATGGAATAATAAGTTGGGTTCTAGTCATTTGTATTCATTTGCAGTGAAGACAGTATAACTTGTCTTATCTATTTTTAACCCCATTTCGATACAAAATTATATTAATTCCACATATATAACTTCATTTTCTTAAATGTTAAGCTCATAATTATTTGAAATTTTCTGATTTCTTAATTCCAAAAACATATATTCAAGAAAAACGCATAAATTTGCGCAAAGAATGCGCCTCCAATAAACAAGGCTCTGTATCACATAGTCTATTGGGGGTGATTTGAACAATCTGCATTTTCAATACTTTTGCAAGAGGATATAACTGGCCAACATCACTTTTTGGCATCCCCAGGTAATCAGCTTAAAGGATATATTCATTAAAAAAGTTTATCTTGCCGGGACCACTAAAGTGAATTTTTTGGGTTTGGCTCCCTTACTAACATCCAACTTTCTAGTTGGTCACATTGTCTCAGAGCGGTTACTACATGTGGTAAGCAATCTTGAATTTCACAAGTTAAGGAATCGTTTTTGGTCTGAATGACAGTGTCACTTGTGTCATACTCACTGTCTTCTAGTATTACACTCTCTTCATTTGAATAAAATGGCGCAGGTGCTATTTTATGTGGGGTTGACGTTTTCATTGCTTTTTTCAAAGGACTTTCCTGAGATATGTCATCAAGGGATAGGTCCGACATGCCATAATCACTCTCTGGCACTGACAGTACACGAATGCTTATCTTGCTATCTGAAAATAGGGGCTGCATTCGTTTATTGGTATCTTTCAAAATTTGTGGCACTACATTGAAGTTTAAAGTTCTATAGCCAAGTTTTCCACTTGCACTGTTCAGTTGAAGCCTTTTCAGTTTTAGCGTTTCATCTGGGTGTGCATCTACAGTATGCCAAAAACAGCTTTGGTCATATCCTTCGAAACTGCAGTAATAACAGCGATAATCCCTGGAAATAAACAAAATCATTATAGCTCTTGTTAAAAAACATGCAACCACGAAGCATTTAGACATGTGGAATAGCACTTGTTTAATTTGCTCTTTATTTCATCCACTTATTTAGATTTATGTGAACAGGACGTTGGTGCCCAACATTTTGCTATGTCTGCCACAAACGTATAGCGACAAAAATCTGCGTAAGAACGAAATGTGAAAGATCAAACTTGAAATAAGTCAACCAAAAGTCTATTGTTTCTAAACAGAAGACGAAACAAACATTTTCTACATTTCACATTTCAGCTTTTCGAATTTTCGATTCAATATGAACAATACCTTCGATGGGTATGTGTTACAGGAGGGGGGTAAATACATTTAATTTATTCTCTGTCTTAGCTTTAACAATAAATAGTATTAGGTAGCGATGTCGTAGTTGGTATTCGCAGCGTACACCAAAATGAATTAAATTTGTCATGGCTGGCGTACACTTTTTGTTGGGTTGGGTGGCGAACACTGAAAATTTGCCTGTGGGTCGGTTACGTACACTTTCAGTTTCTTTTGAGGTCGATTTTCATGAAGAACAAAACTGTTGGGACCTAAATTAATAGTCGGATGGAACTTATTGATTCTGTTTTGGTATATAATAAATCTAAACGATAGAAAGTGTCTAAATCTACAGATCCGATGTTGGTCTTAGCTTCAAACAGACGTGATCGCCCCGGTGGTGTATTTCATGGCTTAAATCAGAAAATCGTGGAGAATTTCAAAGGAAACAATTTATGGCGGATTAAGGTTCGATCAATTTGCGACCAGTTCAATGCTATAGTGAAGTCAGAGGCAATATTATACAATAGTTATAGCGTGAAAAAACAACCACCTACCTTTCCGACTGCAAAGCGCTCGCCATGATGGTAGAAGTGTGGCGTACACTCAGGGGAGAGAACTGACTAGTTACCATACAGTGATCAATGCACCAGCAACAGACATTGCTACAGTGTTTGAAATTCTCCAGAGGTCAAAAGCAATACTGAAACAGCTCCAGCTCCCATACATCGTTTGCGTGTTTGATCAAGCCATCTATGCTAAAGCAATTGAGCTGACCTGGAAACATCCAGTGTTATTTAAGAGTCTTGTCTTACGCATGGGTGACTTTCACACTGTGTTTAACTTTATGGCCACCATTGGCAAAAGGTTTCAGGATGCTGGCCTTCGAGACCTTGCTGTAGAATGTGATGTCATAGCTGAAGGATCAGCACAGGCTGTAATGGATGGGAGACTGTACAACAGAACATTAAGGTTTCACAAGCTCGTGTATGAAGCCCTTTTGCACCTAGCATGGAAGGAATTTCCACGATGGCTTCAGACCACCCACCCTGAAAAGCAGTATATCTTGATGGACCTGATAACCCATATCAGTGCTGAAAATGAAACTACTGAGGAATCAGTCAATGAGCTCTTGCAGAACAATGTATGTCAGGAAGTGCTGCATCTATTTGATGTTTACACACAGCAGGTTAGAAATGGTGATGCTGGGGAACTGGCTGCATTTTGGATGTCATATGTAGACATGGTTGACATGGTGCTGGGCCTAATTCGTGCAGCTCGTGAACGAAACTGGGATCTACATCTCCAGTCAGTGCGTGCCATGATCCCTTGGTTGTTTGCATATGACCGTGTGAATTATGCTAGATATTTACCATATTATTATGCATCCATGACCAGGCTAGATACAACTCATCCAGGTGTCTCAGCTGAATTCCGCCAGGGTCGATTCTCAGTACAGCTGGGACCAACCAATCCTTTTGCTAGAATTCCAGCTGACCAGGCAATTGAAGAAACAGTCAACCGGGATACTCAGACTGCTGGAGGAACCAAAGGATTCAGCCTGAAGCCAGCTGCTGTTTCAAAATATTACCTGTCCGCAGAGTTCCGCAGCACTGCACTGCGAGAACTTCGAAATTTTGTGAATCAACCCAAATCACAAATACTGCATGCAGACCTTCAGCATACCAGAATTGAGAAGGACAATGCTGATGTGACATCCATAATCAACACGCTGGAAAATGACTGGGTGAATCCAATGATAATGGAAGATGTTGGCATGGTGTGTTTATCAACTGGACGTCTGGCATTTCAAGATATAAGCCATGACCTGTCAAATGCACATGACTTGGGTGAGGCTGCATATCAGAAATTTAAAAAGGAGAGGCTAGAAAATGAAGATCCCACTGTAAAGTTCCATGACAAGCTGCCTAAGATGAAGCTGAAAACATTTTCTTCCATGAGTAAAAAGATCAACATGAAGGCCGGGGGGAAAGACGTCATTCTCCATGCAGACAGAAATCTGTTTGGACAAATGATTCTAGCAGCACAAAGCCGGACATTAGATATCAGAACTGTCTTGAGTCATCCCCTTGGACCAGTGCCATGGTCATTAGCTGCCACAGATGGATCACCACGAAAAACAAACAAATCATCCCTTGCTCAGTACCTGGTGCAAAATTGCCAGTTGCTGACAACATCCCCTCACCCTCAGCTTGTATTGTGGATGGCATGAGTCTACTCCATAAGACAAAGGCGGAACGCAAGACCTTTGCTGAATTATCTGAGCAGGTCATGACCACAGCTTTACGGGAGAGTTCACAGAGTCAAAGATTAGACATAGTATTCGATGTCTACAGGTCTTGTTCGATCAAAAATGCTGAACGACACAGGACAGGCGAGGATCTGATGAGGGCATCAAATACAGAAGTATTCATAAGGGACAAACCATACACCAATGGTGGAAGTTCCTCAACAGCGCTGAAAACAAAACCAGTGTTGTGGAGTTCCTAGTCAATGAGTGGAGATCCTCATCATTCCAGGAGAGATATGAAGACAAGGCCATCTATGTCACCAGTGGCTCGGAATGTTATCACATCACAAGGGACAACACTGAAGCTGTACCAGAACTGGCATCCAATCACGAAGAGGCAGATACCAGAGTTCTGCTTCATTCTAAGCATGCTGCAGACCAAGGATATCAAGCAGTAATCATAGCTGCTGAGGACACAGACATTTTTGTCATAGCATTAAGTGTTGGTCACGTTTTAGGGTGCCCCATCTATCAACGAAGAGGTAATTTGGCACGTCGTCAGTATATAGACATCAGCAGAGTTGCAGGCCAATATGGGATTGACTTGTGCACCTCCTTCATAGGTATTCATGCCTTTACTGGCTGTGACTCTGTTAGTGCATTTGCTGGGAAAGGGAAGGTAAAACCCCTAAAACTCCTGCAGAAGCAGCCAAACTTCCAGCAGTGTTTTGGGGCACTTGGTAAATCCTTTGACATGACCGAGCAGCAGTTCAAGGAGATCGAGGCATTTACATGCCGCCTCTACCTGTCACAGACCACCGATTGTATTGATATAAATGAATGTCGATATTTAATGTTCTGTGGGAAAAGGGGAGAAGTAGACTCCTCACAACTTCCACCATGCTGTGACACTTTACGTCAGCATACACTTCGGGCCAACTACCAGGCAGCTATTTGGCGACAGAGCTGCCAAGCCAAAATGGAAACGCCTGAACCAAGTGGCCATGGGTAGAGTGTAGACACACACAATACTCCAATCATCAAATGGATGACAGGTTTACCTGCCCCTGAAACAGTGCTAAATTTGCTCAGTTGTGACTGCCGCAGGTCATGCAGTGCTACAACCTGTGCTTGTATGGCAAATGGCCTGAAGTGTACACAAATGTGTCGGTTACAGAATTGTCAAAATGCCCCTGATGACCTGGAAGACAACATCAATGCACATACTAGTGATGACGACGATATTAATGATTAATTAATTAAACATGCAAATCTATGGTAGCCCCATCGTTTGTGTTACAAAGGTGAAATTTATCCTGTTAAGAGACATGGTACATCAGCTTTCCTAGTTTGCTTCTCTGGCTTAGCTGGTTATATTTTGTTCTGCACACTGCAAAGATCCACAGCCTGGAAGCAGTAACTGGTTGCAACTCACTTGCGGCCAAACATTTCTTGCAAAAAGTACCAGACACTGGTTCCTTATCTCTCAATACTGCATTCAGAACCAGTATTGATAGATATTTAACCAATGTCTGGTACTTTATGTGACCAATTTTTTAATGCAGCTGTGTTACAACCAATCACTGGTTCTAAAGTTGTGAAGTTGTTTTTAACATGTGAATATTTTTTTTTGACATGCTTACAATCTGTTGTTTGAAGTAGAAGTAATAATATGAGTCCCAAATGTGGAATGGCATAGGCACTAAACTTAGAGAAGTATGGCATTGAGGCCTAGTGACGCCATATGGCATCATTAAATAAAATTTACTTCCTGACTTCAGATTGGAATTTCTATTAAAATTTCCATTCACATCAATACTCAGATCAGTGGTTGTTGGAGTAGCTTGTAAGGCAGGCTCCAGCTGCATCATTAGCAGCTGAAGGTTGACTTACAAGCTGATTCAACAACTACTGACTAAGATTTGAAATCCACCCGACCCCAATGAGTTAATGTAATAAGCATCGATTTATATAGAGATAGTCTGGTAAAAAAGGTTTGTGATAACCCAGAATGTTATGAAAATTAGTATTTGTTTTTGTTATTATTATTATTATACTTTGGACAAGCATAATGATAGCCTGTGAATAATATTTCCCTACCAACATCAATATCCTGGTTTCGGTCAGATAATTAGAATTTAGGGGGGAGGGGGTCATACAATGTTATGATTGGCTAAGACCACATTGTTTTTTTAGTTTTGTATTACACTACTTTAAGGAGACTAAGGAGTATAATTTAATTCAAAATGTTAGTTTCTAAATGTAATACTCTAGAAGATATAGCCCATTTTGTAGCATTCCAAAAATGAAAACGAAGTAAATTTTGAACTATTTTTGGAGAATTTTCCTCTGTGAGCCAAATTTTTGCAATTCCATGTGACATGTTCATGCATGTCATTGTGTTCCGACTCATTTCCCATCCATTTAAGGCATTTTTGTAAATGTTACATAGACATAAACGAAAAAACCTGAAAATTCATGAAAAATGAAATTGTTCGGCAAGTTCACATAGAACCTTGGTGGTAACCAGTAGAAAGCTACCAAGTTGGTAAGGTTACCAGGGCTTAAATGATACTATGGGCATGTAGAAACATGGAAAACATCATTAGAATTTGCCACTAAATTGATACCTCTCACCCCCTCTGGCCCACGGACTACAAATGGTACTGCATGTCCCACCTCCTATTGTTTCTAATAGGTGTATGCCCAATACCCGTAGTGTTGATCAGACCCTTGTGCCAATTATGATTAATGGTCAAGTATATCTTATACATCCATCACAAATCATGCAGCAGAATCAGCACTATTAGAAGATCTATCTTCACTATTATAGTGGCTGATTTGCCCCAAATGATGTTTTAGATAATATTGTCCATTCAAACTTGCCAACAAGAAAGTATTAACAAAGAATCTTCATCATAATAATCATATCAATTAGCATATGTTGACTGAATCCAAAAAAACCCAGAAACAGACGCTAGTTTCTGTACAAAATTAAGGGATGTCTTTTTGACGTGGTTTGTATTCAGAAACAAAAAATATATCAGTTTGTGTCCTAGGGGGGTTTGATCATCAGTTTGTGTCCTAGGGGGGGGGGGGGGGTTGATCATCCCCTACTAGGCGGGTCCTCAGGTGGCGGATAGAGGATGGCCTGCTCAGTTGGGCATGTTTGCTGATTTATAATTAGCAGGTTTGCTCCGAAATATACGAATATAATAGTTGTTAAAAAACAGTATAGAATGGCAATTATGGTATGTGATTAAAAGAAATGACTGACTGAATGACCACCAAATGCCCCCCCCCCCCTCCCCGACGTGACACCCAGTACTTTTTTGGGGCTCCCGATTGGCCATCCGACCATCCTTCTACTCCCGAGACTGCCCTAACCGGGGCCACTAGTCCTCAACTGCCAGGATTCCTTCTTCCGGGGCCTTCGGAATGCACCTCACCGGAGCACAAGGTGCCTGCAAGATGGAACTAGCAGGATTGACCATTTTGGTCCGGGGCTGCGTATTTTTATATTTCGCAGCTCAGTTGAGCAAACCTGCCAATTAAAAACAAGCAAACCTGCCCAACTGAGCAGGCCGTCCTCTATCCGCCACCGGAAGACCCGCCTAGTAGGGGATGGTCACCCCCCCCCCCCCCTAGGAAAATAACATGTGTTAAAAACCCTCCCTCCCCCCACGTGTATAAATGTCACTTTGATCATCTATGGCTATAATTTGTGTTAATGTCACTTTGAACATCTATGGCTATAATTTCGTTTATGTCACTTTGAACATCTATGGCTATAATTTGATCATAGCATATGTTTTCAGTTATGAAGTAAAAAGACCAAATAAAAATAGAAAATAACTACAAGAGATCTGTCAAAGACTAAAGTGATTAAAAGAACAGAGAGTAAAGAAAGGAGAGAAGTGTATAACTTCAAAATCAACCTGATGAACTGAAACTTAATGAGTCCAGATTAAAAGAGTAAAACAATTTTAAAATTTATTAAAAAGGTTGATTTCCTTCAAGAACGACAGAACTTTATGAGCATCTGTACTGTAAAAAAGATCTCGAAGAGAGACAACAGTAAAATACTGTCGTCTACTAAGATTAAAATCAGTACAATGTAAAAGAATGTATTCCACTGACAACACCTGCTGGCAGGGAACACATTCTGGTCGCAAATTACCCTCTAACAAGAAAGAATGTGTTAATCGTGTATGACCAATATGACATCGCGTCAAAACTACAAGATCCTTTCTACAAAGGTTACCAGACGGGTAGTTATCTGAAATAGTTGGTCGGAAGCGATGAAGCTTGTTATTTGTCGCCCCATCCCATTCCGCTTGCCACATAGATTTGATGTAAATACTGATATGAGGCTTGAAATCACTGAACGGAATCTTAAAATCAGTGAGAGGCTTTGTTAAAGCCTGTTTTGCTGCACTGTGTGCTTTGGTGTTACCAGCGATACCTACATGTCCGGGTAACCAGCAAAACACGATATCATATTGGTCAGACATGAGAGTTGTTAACTTCTCTCGAAGTTCCAGAATGAGAGGGTTCTTCAACTTGGGGTTGAGTAAAGCAAGTAAAGAGGAAAGAGAGTCGGAGAAGATTATCGACTTTCTTTCCTGTGCATTCTCGACGTGCTCAAGAGCGAGTTGAATAGGTTTAACTTCAGCTGTGAAAATAGAACTCCGATTCGGTATTCTGATTGAGGTGACATGATCACCAGTAACAGCAGCTGATGATACTTTGTCATCATCTTTAGATCCATCTGTATAGATCCTTGTATATGTACTATATTTGGACTTTATTTCGGCAAATTTTTGTTTGAACTGCAAGGAATTGTTATCAAATTTTTTGGTAGAAGCAAGGTCCAAAATAATTGTAGGTTTTTTAAGATGCCAGGGAGGAATGTGTGATTTACGGTTTTCTTTTATAGATTCAGAATCAATTTTGGCAGACTCCATGTGGGGTTTAACTCTAATTCCCAATGGAGGAATATGTTTCTGATGTCGATTAAAAAAGTCAACATTTTGAGGTTCTGAAATACATTTTGATGCAGGATTTGAAGGATTGGCCAAAAGTTTAGACACATATTGGAGAGACAATTTAATTCTGCGCTTCTCAAGAGAAGGCTCCTCTGCTTCAACAAGCATCGAGTCTATTGGGGATGTTCGAAATGCCCCTAGACTAATTCTAATACCACTATTGTGAATGGCATCAAGTGGTTTTATTTATGACTTCCTTGCAGAACCGTAAACTATAGAACCGTAATCTAATTTTGATCGAACAAGTGATCTATACAGATGGAGCAAAGTCTTTTGGTCAGCACCCCAATCAGTGCTACCAACGACCTTCAGTAGGTTCAGAGCTCTCTTACATTTAACTTTTAGTTGTTTTATGTGGGAAGTGAAATTCAGTTTAACAACAAACCTAAGAATTTCACTTCCTTAACAACTTTGATAATACTCCCATCAATTTTTAACTCCGGACGAGGTGATGCTTCCGAAGCTTACAAAAATGAACACAATTTGTTTTCATCTTTGAAAATTTAAAACCGTTTTCTGTGGCCCATTTTTGAATTCTGTTTAAGCACAGCTGAAGTTTGCGCTCTATAGCATTCATTTTTTTGCTGCTATAGCAGATCAAAAAATCATCAACATGCAATGAAGAATCTACCATATTCTCAATTGCGTCAATGATGCTATTAATCTTAATTGACAAAAGGGTAACAGATAAAATACTACCCTGAGGAACCCCCAATTCCTGCTCGTGAGGATCAGATGACCCAACACGAACCTGAAATTGGCGGTCCTTTAAAAAGTTTTCAATAAAAAGGGGCATACGCCCTCTCAACCCCAAGTTGAAAAGATCCTTTAAAATCCCATACGTCCACGTTGTATCATATGCCTTCTCCAGATCAAAGAAGACGGCGACCACATGTTCTTTTCTAGCAAAGGCATTTCTAATAAACGTTTCAAGTCTGACCAAATGATCTACAGTACTTCTCCGTTTTCTGAAACCACACTGAACATCCGCAAGCAGATTGTTCGATTCCAGAAACCAGACAGGCCGATCACTGATCATCCTCTCCATGGTTTTACAGAGACAACTAGTTAGTGCAATTGGTCTGTAATCCTTATCAGGCTTTGGAATAGGAATAATTGTTGCCTTTCGACAGGAAGGTGGAAACTGGCCAGTCACCCAAATGTCATTAAAAACTGACAATAAAAGTTCTAGTGAAGTTTGAGGCAGATATTTTAAAAGTTGATAGTGTATTTCATCGGGTCCAGTGGCAGAATCCTTTGCTCTATGCAAAGAGTTACTGATCTCTTCCATAGAGAAAGGTTCGTTGTAGTCCTCTTGAGTTATTGGATGTAAATTTAATCTTTTGTTTTTCTTGTTGTTTTTTTAGTTTGAGGAATTCTGGGTTACTATTTTCAGACGACGAATGTTTAGAAAATGTAGAGGCCAACTTGTTTGAAATTTCTTGTTTTGATGTTATGAGTGTGTTGTTGTCTTTTAGGTGTTGTACAGCTGATTTTGTTTCTTTTCCTTTAATTTTTTTAATCATTTTTCAAATTTTAGTGATGGGGGTGTTTTGATTTAGTTTCGAAACGTAAGTTTCCCATGAACTTTTCTTTTTATGTTTTAAAAGTCGTCTTGTTTTTGCCCGATTTATACGCAGTCTATTCAAATTTTGTTTAGTTGGTAACTTATTAAATTCCCTCTCAAATTTCTTGCGATTTTTTATAGCCTGTTTGCGCTCAGTATCAAACCATGGTTTAGTGAAACGTTTTGGATTTGCCGAGGTTTTAGAAATGACTTGGCTTGCAATGTCGATCAACTCTGTGGTGAAGTGTTCAATCTGGTCAGTACTGTCCTGAAATTTCACCCGTGTGAGGCGTTCAGAACAAAGCGATGAGAAAGTGTCCCAGTCAGCCTTTTTAAAATTCCACTGGGGCACCCCTCATCATCTGCCGGAACTACACTCTCCAACACAATCGGAAAGTGGTCACTCCCGCACAAGTCATCTTCTGCTTTCCATGAAAAATCAAGGAATCCAGAAGGGCATGCAATTGTTAAATCAATCGACGTGTAAGAACCAGATGCGGGGTGCAGGTAAGTATCTGACCCATCATTGAACAAGCACAAGTCATATTTTGTGATGAACTCTTCCACAGTTTTACCTTTCGCATCTTCTTGACTGCAGGAATTACCCCAAAGGGGGCTATGTGCGTTAAGATCACCCAACAAAATGTATGGAGTGGGGAGTTGTCGGACCAGCAGCTCAAGGTCATTCAGTTGTAGGGCTTTACTTGGTGAAACGTAAATAGAACAAAGTGTAGCTGCTTTGTCTAAAGTTAGGCGTACCGCCACAGCCTGTAAATTTGTCTGTAATGGTACAGTACTGTGAATGATGTCGTTCCTGACCAAGACAGTTGTTCCACGAATATGAAGATCATTATCATCTGCCCAGGCATTATACGATGTATAATGCTTAAAAGCTGAATGATCTTGAGCCTCGGGTTTCTTTAAAAGAGTTTCCTGCAGGCAAAAAGCAGCAGGTTTATACTTTTGGTTGAGAAGACCAAGTTCATTAAAATTAGCTCTAAAACCTCGACAATTCCACTGTATTATATTTTGTTTTGGTGTACTCTGCATGTTTGGAGGGTGATTTTGAAGGTGGTCGTATGGGTGAAATTGCCCCCGTAGTTCTTTTTGGTGAAGTTTTGCGCGGGGATCTTCCCTGAAATGAGGGGAAGGGATTATTTGAAAATGTTTCTATGAGACATTCGTCCACAGACATTTCCTCAAAAGCTTCATATCTATTTCTAGTGACAATATCTCTAGAAAATTTAGCAATTTGATCTGAAAGGGTTTTCTTTTTTTTCTTTTCTACTTTTTTGACTTTGATTTTGACTCTGACGTTGACTAGATTGTGATTGGTCACTTGACGTTTCACTAACATTTTTGCCTTTTTTTATTTTCTGTTGCCTTAGTTTGAGTAGATGAGCTATTCGTATTTGTTGTTTGTATAATGCTAAATGGATTTTGGGTTCTGTGTTATTAAGCCACGTGAGATCTGTTTGACATTGCACTGATTCTGTAGTTGTAGTAGTATGTTTAAATCAGTGTGAGGTTTGGATAAAGCCTGTTTTGCTGTTACCAGCGATACCTACATGTCCGGCTAACCAGCAAAACACGATATGACATTGGTCAGACATGAGAGTTGATCACTTCTCACGAAGTTCCATGAGAGGGTTCTTCAACCTGGGGTTGAGTAAAGCAAGTAAAGTGGAAAGAGAGTTGGAGAAAATAATTGACCACCTTTCCTGGACATTCTCGATGTGTTTAAGTGCGAGTTTTAGAGCTTTAACTTCAGCTGTGAAAATAGAACTCTGATTCGGAATTCGGACTAAGATCAAGTCATATTTTATTTTGCTCGAACTGAACAAAATATTGTATGACTCGATATGTGTAAAAAAAACTTATCCATTTATTTATTTATTGGTGTTTAAGGTCACATACTTATGCACAATGGCTGATCTTGACAGCATCGACTGTCGGCTCTTTAAAATTCTAACTCTGTTCAAGACCATCGACGTGCAGTACCCACTCCCATGTAGGCAACAGGGATAAAGTGCCGCAACACGGGTCGACCTCTAGTATATAAGTCCAACAGTCTACCACCGCGATCTCATCTATCACATTCATAATATGTTGTTTTGTTTTCTATTAAGACTTAATGACACCTTCTCGCTTTTTAGTAAAATGTCATCAAGTGGAAATCTTGAACAAAACTACTTCCACCTCCAACAGTGTGTTATTAATATTATTTATTGGTGCTTAACGCCACATTAGCAGCTAAGGCTATATCGTGGCGAGAAAAGTAAAACGTCAATATTATGAAGTAAAAGATTGAATAAAAATGAAAGTGTCAATGACACTGTAGCTCAACTTGTCAAGACAAAGACATGTATATGTATAGTATGTGACACAGCAATGACAAACATCTAGGTAATGACCTGATAACAAAGGTACATATAAAGTATTCTAACAGTCTGTACATAAATACTGACCGTTGCCTGTAACAAATGTATAGGCAAAGTATTGTAAAGGTGGGTGACAGTCAGATGCTAAACTAGAAAAGAAATCTTTGAGTCCCAGAGTGGGTCTGACTGAACCCCAAAATATTTGTTCTCATAGCACAGTGATAACAAAGGCACCCCAAAACACACTCATTCCTGTCCCAAGGTGAAAACAAAGGTACCCAAGAAGTTTCGTGAAGATCAGTTCACAAATATGAGCTGTGTAGAAGTTGTGACAAAAAACTGATTGGACCTAATTTCGTTACAAAATGGCCACTGGCAGCCATCTTGAATTTTGGACCGCATCCAGAAACACTCGTTCTCGTCCAAAGGTGATAACAAAGGTACCCAAGAAGTTTTGTGAAGATCGGTTCATAAATACAGACTCTAGCCCGAGCCGTATTGACATGTGTACTTACTGTGTGTAAGCAGCACTGAAAAAATCAAAGTTCATCTAATTTGCATAATTTCTGCACGAGAAAAAAACCCGTGTTATATGTGATGTATCCCATGGTACTAAACATTCACACAAAAAATTATTCAAATCAGCGCTTTCATTTGGAAGTTCTGTGCAAAAATCTGATTGCACCAAATTTTGTACAAAATGGCTGCCATCGGCCATCTTGAATTTCGGAATGGAATCAAAAACACTCGTTCTCGTCCCACGGTGATAACAAAGGTACCCAAGGAGTTTCGTAAAGATCGGTTCATAAATACGGCCTCTAGCCCAAGCCGTATTGGCATTTGCACTTATAGTGCTGAAAGTAACACCAAAAAACATCAAAGTTAGTCTAATTTGCATAATTTCTGCACGAGAAAAAAACCTGTACTATATGTGATGTATTCCATGTTACTAAACATTCATACAAAAATTTATTCAAATCAGAACTTTCATACAGAAGTTCTGTACAAAAGACTGATTGCACTAATTTTGGTACAAAATGGCTGCTGGTGGCCTCTTGAATTTCGGACCACACCCCAAAACACTCGTTCTCATCCCACAGTGATAACAAAGATACCCAAGAAGTTTCGTTAAGATTGATTCATAAATACAGCCTCTAGCCTGAGCCGTATAGAAGTTGTGTACAAAAAACTGATTAGACCTAATTTCGGTACAAAATGGCCACTGGCAGCCATCTTGAATTTTGGACCGCACCCAGAAACACTCGTTCTCGTCCCAAGGTGATAACAAAGGTACCCAAGACGTTTCGTGAAGATCGGTTCATAAATACAGACTCTAGCTCGAGCCGTATTGACATGTGTACTTACTGCGTGTAAGTAGCACTTAAAAAATCAAAGTTAGTCTAATTTGCATAATTTACGCACGAGAAAAAAAACCCGTATTATATGTGATATATCCCATGGTACTAATCATTCATACAAAAAAATATTAAAATCAGAGCTTTCATATGGAAGTTCTGTACAAAAAAAAATTTCTGCATCGTCGGTACAAAATGGCTGCTGGCAGCCATCCTGAATTTCGGACTGCACCCAAAAACACTCGTTCTCATCCCACGGTCATAACAAAGGTACCCAAGAAGTTTCGTAAAGATGGGTTCATGAATACGGCCTCTAGCCCGAGCCATAGCAGCTTGGCACTTACAGCTCTGAAAGTAACACTAAATAAATCAAAGTCAGTCTAATTTGCACAATTTACGCACGAGAAAAAAACCCGTATTATATGTGATGTATCCCATGGTACTAAACATTTATACAAAACTTTATTCAAATGAGAACTTTCATACAGAAGTTCTGTACAAAAACTGATTTTTGCATCATCGGTACAAAATGGCCGCTGGCAGCCATCTTGAATTTCAGACCGCACCCAAAAACACTCGTTCCCGTCCCAGGGTCATAACAAAGGTACACAAGAAGTTTCGTAAAGATCGGTTCATAAATACGACCTCTAGCCCGAGCCATAGCCAATTGTTGACGTACGGACAGACGGACAGACGGACGACGGGCCATGACAATAGCTCAAATTTGACTTCGTCAAAGTTGAGCTAATAAAGGATAATCACAATAGACATGTCAAAGACAAGAATAATTTAAATAACAATGAGCAATGAGATAAGTGAAAGATGTCTTATTATTTATTGTTGCTTAACGCCACATCAGCAGCTAAGGCTATATCGTGGCGAGAAAACTACAAGTACCAAGTATGAATTAAAATTAATTGAATAAAATATGAAACAATCACAACAAAACCTAAAATCAGGTGCAGTTGAAACAGTAATAACTAAGGTTATAAAAACGAGAATACTTATAAAATCAACCTGTTGACATTTAGACTTGTAGAGTCTACGTTAAAAGAATAAAAACAAGTTTAAAATTTCTTAAAAAGTTTGATTTCTTTCAAAAATGAGATTATTTTATGCGGGCACATGAGGTAAAATAAATCTCGTAGAGATTGAACTGTAAAATATTGCCCTCCAACAAAATTAAAATCAGAACAATTTAAGAGAATGTGCTCCACTGACAACACCTGCTGACATGGAACACATTCTGGTCGCATATTACCCTCTAACAGAAAGGAATGTGTAAGTCGTGTATAACCAATATGACACCGTGTCAAAATAACATGATCTTTTCTACAAAGGTTACTGGATGGGTAGTGATCAGAAATATTTGGTCGGAAGCGATGGAGCTTGTTATTAGTTGCCCCATCCCATTCCGCCTGCCACATAGATTTGATGTAACTACTAATATGAGGCTTAAAATCACTGAAAGGGATCTTAAAATCAGTGAGAGGTTTTGTTAAAGCCTGTTTTGCTGCACTGTCAGCTTTGGTGTTACCAGCGATACCTACATGTCCGGGTAACCAGCAGAACACGATATCATATTGGTCAGACATGAGACTTGTTAACTTCTCACGAAGTTCCAAAATGAGAGGGTTCTTCAACCTGAGGTTGAGTAAAGCAAGTAAAGAGGAAAGAGAGTCGGAGAAGATGGTCGACTTTCTGTCCTGTGCATTCTCGATGTGCTCAAGTGCGAGTTGAATAGCTTTAACTTCAGCTGTGAAAACAGAACTTTGATTCGGGATTCTGGTTGAGGTGACATGATCAGAAAGATGTCTACTTCTAAATCAACCTGATGAACTGAGCTTGATGAGTCTAGATTAAAAGAATAAAAACAATTTTAAAATTTGTTATAAAGGTTGATTACTTTCAAAAATGATACAATTGTGTGTGGACTCGTATTGTTAAACAGATCCCTAAGGGATCCAACTATGAAGTACTGCCCTCTAACAAGATTAAAATCAGTACAATTTAAGAGAATGTGCTCCACTGACAACACCTGCTGACATGAAACACATTCTGGTCGCAAATTACCCTCTAACAGAAAGGAATGTGTAAGTCGTGTGTGACCAATATGACATTGTGTCAGAATAACATAGTCTCTTCTACAAAGGTTACTGGATGGGTAGTGATCCCAACAGTGTGTACCTCGTAAGACGTATGTTTGAGGTGTTCTTGGATTGTTTTTTTTTTATTCCACAAATTCGTTTCTTATTTTTTCTCACTAAGATCAAGACATATTTTATTTTGCCCGAACTGAACAAAATACCAGACAAACGTTCTATTTTCACCGCTAAGTAAAAGTGTTACCACTAACTTGAACACATTGTGAATGCGCAGAAAAGGAGTTTCACCGCTAAGTAAAAGTGTTACTACCACTAGTTTGAACACATTGTGAATGCGTAGGAAAGAAGTCTTGTATGTCCGACTCTCTTTACTCTTTATTGACTTCACTCAACTCCTGTTTGAAGAATCCTCATTTTGGAACCCATTGAGAAGTGAAACACTCTCATGTCTAATCAATATGATAGTGTGTTTTCTGGTTACCTGCACATGTTGGCAACTCCGGTAACACCTGGGCAGACAGTGCAGTGAAACTCGCTCCAACTCTGAGGGGAATATGGAAGTTTCAAGTAATACGAAGGTTGATTAAATGAAAAAGCCTTTGCGTTTTCTCGGACATTAAAAACCATCATGCCCTTAGTGTGCCCAGTAGCTTGGAATCTGGTTCTGTAATCCAGAAGACTGAAATGCGATGGATGCGAAAAACTGCCAAAATATGAACTTTATACTGACTTGGTGCCCTTAGCTAAAAAGAGCGCCGGTAGTATTTGATCTAAAACCAAGAATAAAAGCCCTAAAAAACAAGTTCGTATTTTTTCTGTGTTATAGATAACCGAATACAGAGCAGTTCATCATTTCCTCGTCAGAATCACGTTGAACACATCTGCCTTATTTAAAAAAAAATGATCATCCCTACCGACGGAACCAGCAGGCTTCCATCAATTTACCTAATATAATATATGATCAATTAAAATTCCTAACAGCTTTCCGATCGAGACATATTTTTCATTCCAAGTAGCCGACAATTGTTATAGTATTAATATATATATACATGAATGGTGAAAATTAACTAGGCCAAAAAATGCGAAAACACACAGCATGCGACGAAAAAATGATGGGAGAAATAAACTGCGAGTATTGAACACGCACAAAAAGAATACCCGGATGTTTACAACAACGCTCTTTATTCTTCGAGGACATGGTGCAGGAGTTTTACGTTACAATACAGTGTTTTTATCCATTGACGACACTACTAATCTTTCCCCCTCTAATCAAGCTGATTTGGGCAATAACAACCATCTTTCCATTTAGTTTAACATCTCTTGGAAAAAAAAAAGATACTGAAAAAAGTATACGATAGATTGGTCGCCATATGAATTTAGCCTTTACATTAGGAGCTTCCTGTTCTCCCGTCCAGTTTCGCACTGAATGAAATAGACACATTTGTACCTAACCCTCCCAATTTTAATCTTCTCTCACACATTTCAGAACACAATGGTCCCCAATATTTTAAATCATTTCCAAAACACGCACTTTAAAATTTTATTCACACTTACAAGTTCAGTTTGGGTGCAAACCACTAGAGTCACTGTTTGCACGAAAACACTGCATTGCAACCTGAAAGTCATTCCTCACCAACAAGTCCCCACCAGTGGCGGCTCTCCCGTTGGGAGTACCCTGGACAAGTCCGGGGGGCCCCCGACCCAGGGGGGGCCCCCAATTTTTTCCCAAACAAAAAAAAAAAATGTTTTTTCGTGGAAATTGCGCATATCACAGAGGTCAAATAAAGTGTCGTTCGGAAACTTTGGCGTTGTGGGGCCCCTACTTACTCAGCGAGGGGGCCCTACTTGCTCAGCCACGGGGCCACACTACCTCAAGTTGTGTGGTCATTGGTGAATCTCAAACGTTACGCTCGGGCGATCTGGCCATTGTGTGTTTTTTCCCCAAGGTTGCACTTTGAAATAGAGAAAGGATGGGGCCCTCCAATGCGAGCGGCCCCTCTCCACGATAAACCTGTAACTATCCGCTTCCCATGGAGTCGGGAACAAGGAACCTATCCGTCGAATCAATGCATGTATCTGATGACTCAATTTATCTATCTCTCGCAGTGGTACCTCAGTGAACGAACTTCAACGAAGGACAACTCTATGAAACATCTGACGTTGTCCTAGCCGGAAATACTTAATACTTTCAGTTTCAGTTTGCGTTGGTTTCAAAACATCAACATGACAACATGCTTTCTATGAAAATTTAGATTTATTCCCTGTAAAATTTCGAAGACCATGAAACGGAGTTATGCTTCAGGTTCTCAGAAGAGAAAAGAACGTAGAGATAAACAGAAGCGAGTGGATGAAACGGTATCAAAGTCTGGGAAAATTTCCGATTTTATTTCGAGAAAAGTCACCAATGGTACGCCCGAGGGTCACGATGGGGGGTCTACTTCAAGCCAAGGGACCCAAGAAGAGTCGCCATTCGTCGGAACTGCAGAGAATGAGATGAAAACATCTCCCAATGAAGAGTGCAGACAAATTGATATTCATGATGACAGCCCTTCCTCCAGTGGACTTCCAGATCACGTCGAAATGGCTCCACCCGAAACACCCGCCCCCGAACAGAAGAAAAAGGTTTCCGTTTTCGACCCTACGAGGGAATTCCCTACAGATCGTGGCCTCTGTGGACAATCGATCACCGATACAAACCTGATCAACATGATAATGAACCACGGTCCTTGCCAGCCTAAGATCAAATTCCCCAAACGTGATGATGGGTTCTTCGTTTTCAGTGAGAAATACTACGAATTTGTTTCGAAGACCGGGATGAGGGCCCCGCGTAACTGGCTGTGTTATTCGCCGACGCTGAACAAACCATATTGCCAAGCGTGTTGGTTGTTCGCCGATAGATCAAATAGTTTCCTCAAATGGGAGTGGATAGATGGTGTCAGTGGTTCGTGTAAACGCCTAAGTCAAAAGATTAGGGATCACGAGCATAGTGATGTTCACATTTCAGCTATGGTTGTAGCGGAGAGGTTGCGTTCAGGCAACAGAATCGACGATATCCAAATGAGAGAGATAGCCAAACAGAAAAGTTTCTGGCGTCAAGTACTGATGCGGATAATCAACATCATAATCACATTAGCTCGACTTTGTTTGCCTTTCAGGGGCCACAGAGAACTCACTTCTCAAAACCATTGCGAAGGAGGAAATTTCCTCGATATTGTTTCTATGCAATCTCAATTCGACCCAGTCCTCCAGAAGCTAATCAGTGCACCGGATCGAACTACAAAATATCTGAGCAAAACTATTCAAAATGAAATAATTCTCCCAGTCTCTTCAGAAACGCGCAAATATATCGTACAGAAGATAAACGATGCCCCTTTTTTCTCATTGATCTTGGACACTACCAGTGACATTTCGCGCGATGACCATATATCGCTAGTAATTCGATGGGTCAATATCACCGAAGGGGATGCTTCTTTGAACGAGAGTTTTTTGGGATTCATAAAATGTACAGATTCTACAGCTAAGGGTTTGACGAACACGGTCTCCGAAAGCCTCGAATCCTGCAATATCCCTCTCAGTAAAATCCGCGGACAGGGCTACGATGGAGCCAGTGTAATGAGTGGTGTTCGCGGCGGAGTACAAACTTTGATCCGAGAGCGCGTCGACAACAGTACGCCCGTGCCATATGTACATTGTGCAGCACATAATCTCAATCTGGTTGTGAACGATGCAGTTTCTCATAACGTGGAATCCGTTTCTTTCTTCGGGACAATAAGTGGAATTTTCAAATATTTTGGCGGCAGTTTGAACAGATGGGCGGAATTCGCTTTCAGTTCGGGAAGAACCGACGGCTTGAAACTCAAGAAGCTTTGTCCAACTAGATGGAGTTCGAGGATAGACGCTGTCCGGGCTTTGAAAAACAGATATGTCGACATAATGAAAGTTTTGGCGAGGATTTGCATTGAGTCGAAGAAGGGGAAAGAACGATCAGACGCGGAAGCACTGAAATCACAGATGGAAAAATTCGAATTCATCGTTTTCATTGTCATGTGGAAAAGGTTGTTGTTGGCCATTAATAAAGCCTCAACTGAACTACAATCTAATAACATGGATCTGGGCCGTGCAATCAGACTCCTCTCTATGGCTAGGGGGGAACTCGTTTATTTGAGAAATTCATGGGAAAGTGTGATTCTAACATCAACGGCCCTGGCCGATCAGTGGACGATACCCGCGGACTTCCACGCAGGTCGTGTGAGACGTACGAAGAGACTTTTTGACGAACTATGTGCCGACGAACGCCCATCAAACCCTGAAGCGTTATTCAGGATACGCTGCTTTGATGCCGTCATCGATATGGCCGTCTCTCAAATTGACGAGCGATTCAAAGACCAACTATTGGTCAAGGAACTATTCTCTTTCATCCAACCCGATAATCTTTCGAAAATTTCCGACATAGACCTCGAGGGTGCCACTTTAAAACTGATTGCGTCATATCCGAAGGATTTGGACCACGAACTACTAAACCAGATACGAGCGTTCCGCAGGGAGTTTGACTCTGAAATCAAGAATTCCTCCACCGTTCGAGACCTGCTGAATATCCTATTATCGGCTAAACTTGTGTCATCAATGCCAGAACTTGTTGCAACCTTCGTATTATTCTCAACTCTGCCTGTCACTGTGGCTACCGCAGAGAGGTTGTTTTCAAAGCTAAAACTCATCAAAACCTACCTGAGATCTACTATGTCGCAAGAGCGGTTGGATGGATTGGCCATGATTTCAATCGAATCGGACATTGTTAAGCGCCTGGATATGGAGGATATAGTCGAAAGGTTCGCAGAACAGAAAACCAGGATGGTTCCTTTCTCATAGATGTCAAGTTTGATTTGACGATGTCCTGTACTTTTGTTTAATTTCGTATGATAAATGAGAAATTTACTAAAATATTGCCAATTTCTCAATCAGATTACATGCCCATTTCTGTCTCCAGATGCACGGAAAATGCACCGTTTGGACTCCGAGAACCAAAATTTTCTCCCACCGGGCCGAACCATGGTCGGCCCGGTAGGTCCTGGGGCCCCAAATCGGATTAGTCCGGGGGCCCCCCATAACTACTGAGCCGCCACTGGTCCCCACAAAACGTCTGCAAGCATTGGCCGGCACTCTTTTGTATATTTTAGTCATATGGGAGAGGGGTCTTGCTTTTCATTTTGTCACTTCATCAAGTTGCCGGGTCATGTTCCTGTGGTCGGGTACGTGCGTCTGGTTTGGCATGACACTAAAAGTATGTTTTCACCACGTCCACCCGTCCGTCCGTTAACGTTTGTTCAAAGAACCGCTTATTTGGTCAAATCATTTTAGGGGTTACTTTTGGATGATTAGACAACGCTTACTTTCAACGTTGGCCCAGCTAGCCACTTCAGGCCCAGCTAGCCACTTCAAAATCAAATCAAATAGACTGGTAGTGTTATTATTCTCCATAGATATTGTTACAGAATATATTTCTCAAATCAAAATAGTATACAATTATAAACACCTTGAACTTTATTTATTTATTGGTGCTTTACGCCACATCAGCAGCCAAGGTTATATCGTGACGGGCGGTAAAAGTGTGTAATTATAAATTGGACCATCATCCACCATGAAATAATTACAAACAGTCGATGAAGTATGAAATATGAGGTATAAAAACGTAATGTAAATGTTGTACACACAATGCTGTGTAAATCAACCAGTGACATAGATATGGATAGATTAGGATTTTAGAAGAAAAAAAAAACAATTTAAAAGGTGTTTACTTTCAAAAATGAGAGAATTTTACGCGAGCTTGTGTAATAAAACAAGAGGCCCCAGGGGGCCCGAGGGCGCTCACCTGACATGGTAGCCTAAATATCAGCCCAGAGAATTGATTTCAACAAGTTGCATCTGCTCCTCCTAAGAAAAGCTTATACCAAATATCCAAAGATTCTGATCAGTGGATCTAAAAAAAAGATTTTTAAAGAATATTCCTCATATTGAACTAAGTTATAATTCGGGCACCCACAGAGAGCCCATATATGAAACGGGACATGGCTTTAACACACTTGAATCTCTGTCCCCCCCCCCCCCCCCCCCCAGGATGCTGCACACCAAATATCAAAACATTCCGACTGCTGGATCTGATGAAGATTTTTAAAGACAATTACTCATTTTGAACTAAGTTATCATTCGGGCTCCCAGAGTGAGCCCAAATATGGACCTTGGGACATGGCTTGAACAAACTTGATTTATTTATTTATTTATTTATTGGTGCTTTACGCCACATCAGCAACTAAGGCTATATCGTGGCGATGAAAGTATGAAATGTTAAAAAAGATCATTATTTTCAACGCAGAAGTTAAAAAAGAGATGACGACATATGAAAAACGTGGAGTACACCTGACAAGTGAACAATGGAATTAAAAAATGAGTGCAGTTCATCAAAACAGTTGTGAAAATCAACCCGTGAAACAGATATAAATGATAGATGAGAATTTAAAATAATAAAACCAGACTATTTAAAATTTATTAAAAAGGTTGATTTCCTTCAGGAATGACAAAACTTTATGAGAGTTTGTCTTGTAAAACAGGTCTCTAAGAGACGCAACATTAAAATACTGTCGTCTAACAAGATGAAAATCTGTACAGTGCAAAAGAATGTGCTCCACTGTAAATACCTGCTGGCAGGGAACACACTCTGGTCGCATATTACCCTCTAACAAAAAGGAATGTGTAAGTCGTGTATGACCAACACGACATCGTGTCAGAATAACATGATCCTTTCTACAAAGGTTACTAGACGGGTAGTGATCTGATATAGTTGGTCGGAAGCGATGAAGCTTGTTATTTGTCGCTCCATCCCATTCCGCCTGCCACATAGATTTGATGTAACTACTGATATGAGGCTTGAAATCACTGAACGGAATCTTAAAATCAGTGAGAGGCTTTGTTAAAGCCTGTTTTGCTGCACTGTCTGCTTTGGTGTTACCAGCGATACCTACATGTCCGGGTAACCAGCAAAACACAATATCATATTGGTCAGACATGAGAGTTGTTAACTTCTCACGAAGTTCCAAAATGAGAGGGTTCTTCAACTTGGGGTTGAGCAAAGCAAGCAAAGAGGAAAGAGAGTCAGAAAAAATAATCGACTTCTTTTCCTGGACATTTTCGATATGTTCGAGTGCGAGTTGCAAAGCTTTAACTTCAGCTGTGAAGATAGAACTTTGATTCGGTATTCTGATTGAAGTGACATGATCATCAGTGACAACAGCTGATGCTACTTTGTCACCATCTTTTGATCCGTCTGTATAGATCCTTGTATATGTACTGTACTTGGACTTAATTTTAGCATATTTCTGCTTAAACTGCAGAGAATTTGTTTCAGACTTTTTAGTAGATGCTAGGTCCAAAATAACTGTTGGCTTTTTAAGATGCCAAGGAGGAGTTTGTGGTTCACGGTTCTCTTTTATTGTAACTGGTTCAATTTCGGCAGACTCCATATGAGGTTTTATTCTAATTCCCAATGGAGGGATATGTTTCTGATGACGGTTAAAAAATTCAGTATTTTGAGGTTCTGAGACACAATTGTATGCAGGGTTGGACGGATTAGAAGTTTTGAAACATATTGGAGTGAGAGTTTAATTCTGCGCTTCTCAAGAGAAGGCTCCTCTACCTCAACAAGCATCGAATCTACCGGTGATGTTCGAAAAGCACCAAGGCTGATTCTTATGCCACTATTATGAATGGCATCAAGAGGTTTGAGATATGACTTTCTTGCTGAACCGTAAACCACACAGCCGTAATCTAATTTTGATCTGACAAGTGATCTATACAGATGGAGTAATGTTTTTTGGTCAGCACCCCAATCAGTGCTACCAACTACCTTCAAAAGGTTCAGTGCCCTTTTACACTTTACCTTTAGTTGTTTTATATGAGAAGTGAAATTCAGTTTGCTGTCAAACAACAAACCCAAGAATTTCACTTCCTTAACAACATTAATACGACTCCCGTCTATTTTCAATTCCGGATCAAGGTGGTGCTTCCGGAGCTTACAGAAATGAACACAATTAGTTTTCGTTTTTGAGAATTAAAGTAGAAATGGTGTTTAGGTAAATCTCTACTTTAGGAAATAGTTGCGGGTAATAAACTAGGGTTCTTACCAAAGATTTCTGACGAAAACACTTAAATTGATAGATGTTCGAAATTTATCAACCGACGCGCTTGCCGTCCTGTAGATAAGAGACAGAGGCTGGTCTTCTTCTCTGATTCTTTTATTCCAATTGGTTAATCCCGGTCACATGAGGCCTCAGAGTGGTGGTATTCATCTTCACAGCTGGAACAGGTTCCGGAGAGTTCTGGAAGTCTTTCCTGGTTCGCAGACTGTCTCTGATGACGTCACGCGAGTGGGATTATATAGCAATTCTACAACACTCTTCCCCGTTTAATTTAAAAAGCCAAAGATTATCATGCCAAAGAAAAAACTGTCGGGAACCTAACTGACCTGGAGTACTTCCAGGAAGTCAGAAAAGAAGAGTGCGCTCAAACTTTAAGAGTTTGATCTTTTGATCCCCTATACCAAATGGGGTGACCTAAACATGTAGCAATAAAACATCCCAAAAAATGCCTAAAAGAGATCATGACATCCGCTCTACCACTGGGGAAATCCCCGGTGGACGAGAGGAGCCCTCAATGAATACTGTCCTAACCAATTTTTGTCTATGCCCTTTGACAGTGGATGGATAAGGAATTCATAAATATTGACCTGAGGGTTAATCCTCAGGTCGCCAGCCTAACAATTTTTGATTATCCTCCACCCCTGGCACCCCCTGGAAATGGTGAGTCACCATTTCCTGTTTAGGGTGATGGGGGCAACATTCCAAACAACCAGCGGGCATTCCTAGTTGTAAAGGCCAACAATTCCTCCACCGGTTCCCCACGGATAGCCGCCAATAGCCTGGCTATCTCCCCAATAAGGGCCGGCGTGGACGGCCCATGCCCCATACCAAAGTAAGGGGCATCTGTTTCCAGCAGGAGCCTATTCCTGGGAATACACCTGATACCTTCCCTCTGCACCTCTGTAAAATTCACACAACCCCCATTCACACTGAAGTAGGTGTTTGGCCTGTGAGCTTCCCAGGCTTTCACCATGCGTGGTGGACCCTTGAAACAGTGGAGCTGCAGGGGTTGGTCTACCTCTGTACCTCCTATTACATGTGCCAATGCCGCATATCCTGCGTCAAGGTCCATAGGATCTCCCCGTGGACCACGCACATGTAGGATAATTGGCTTTTTTAGGTGCCTAACTCGAGACAGGAGGTCACAGAAAATGTCATCCTGTCTGGCCTCCTTCTCAGCATTTTGGGTGAGTGTCCGGTCAATACCTATCTCCCCAACCGCCACCACACTTGGGCTTCTCACCAGCTGTTCGAACCTGGGAAGAACCCCGGGTTGACTCAGCAAGTGGTACTTGCTTGGGTGTACCCCCACGGCCACTTTCCAGCAAGGGTCATAGTTGACCTCAGAAGGATACTCCTCTGGGTCACATGCCACATCCACTCCACCCACCGTACGGATCACATATGGTTCCTGAGGTCTATCAAAAGCCCCTGGTCCCCTTGCTCCCTGGGGTTGGTCCCTGTCGGCACTAGTCCCCCTACCAACATGCCACATTCTGTTTGAGTGAAAGTGGGAATCAATTCCCTCTAACACTCTGCTTTCCTGGCCTTGACTCGCACTGGGCGCCTCCAGATGCAGGAGGGCATCTGCCAGGTCTAGCTGCGCTAGTGACGGCCGAATGTGGCCCAGCCCAGGAGGGGGCAAAATAGGTTTGGTTGCCACCAGACCCCGACCGGCCCCACCCATGGGTTGTACCTGAGAGCCCATAGGAGTAAAATGCTCCCACGTGGCTCTTGCCTTTGGGGGTGGCTCCACCAATACTCCTGACAACTTCCGCTTTGCATCTGACCTGCCAGCCTCGCTATTCCCCTGTTGTCCCCTGCTACCAGTGGATTTCACTGGCATGGGGGCAACAACAGACCCTTTTGTCAGTTCTCCCCACGACTTAGCCCGGACTGATGCCTTAACAGCTGGAACAGGTTTTTCTTTTTTTTCTCTTCTTCTCCACCGGTCTCGCCACCCGTTCCGCATCACTCAGGCCCGAGATATCCCCAGCCGCAAACGCCTTCTCCACAATTAAGGCTGCCGTGATTGCCTGGTCAGCCTCCTCAGGACGCATGCCTGGAAAAATCTCCGAGCTTGCCTCCTGCAATTGCTCCTCCGGAATCTGACCTTTCCGGATCCTGGATCTCATGATCTGGATCTGCCAGCGATCCACCTTGCAATCAAGTGCAGCCTCTCGACTCTCTTTTGGTAGGGAGTTTAGTATATGGATCACCACTCGCTTGTGGATTAGACAGGCCACAGAATTGATCCTTGGGGCAATACTAAATCCCCCTGAGGGCTGGGATATCCCCAGATCCTCAGCATAAGCCGATATCGTAACTGCTGCCTCCTCCGAAACCGTTGCCTTCAGGGGTATGGCATGTAGATTTGGGTGTCTGTTCAGGAATGCCCGGAGATTCTCCAGGCGGTCCAGCTCGGACACCTCCCCCTGGTCTTCTGCAGGGGATAATTCCCCCACAAAAGCCAACAAGTCATGATGGGCCCTTCTCCGCCACTCTGCCGAGATTGGTCCCCTTCCTGCGTCAGGGTTCCAAAAATGGGTCGGCAATTGATGTTCCAGATGGGTTCTTAACTTTGACAGGATTGTCACCTGGCAATCCTCAAAGGGGCACCGCTTACTGTCTGACTCTGACCCTTTTGGTTTCTCCGCTGGGACCGGAGTCGATCCAGCCTCAGCAGCTACCTCCTCTGGCTTCTCCGTTTGCACAGGAGTAGGCGCACCTGCTGGGAATTTCCCGGCGGGTCCAACGTTACCCCTATGCACAAACTCGGGATCCTTTAATCGCACATCACGATTACAAGATTCCTCCAGGGACTCCCTAGAGAAACTCTTGGTCGATGCCGCCTTCCTTACCCTAGCTTGACGCTGCGGCATTGGGCCGACGTTCTTCAAGGCCCAATCCTCGCACTGCCAATTTTCCAATGCTAGGGAAGTGATGGCAGTCATCCACTTCCTGTTTCCCCTACCCTTGGCCAGTCTATACTGGTCCAAGAGAAAAGACATCTGCCTCTCTTGTGGCCAACTCGTTGACAACAACTTGGCCATAAAATCTGGAGCAGATGGCCAAAGCTTACCTGCTGCGTTCAGCCCCTCCAATTGTTGTTCTGTCTTTAACTGGGAGGGTGAGGGTTGTGTTGGCAGCTGGGGAATCCCGGCTGCTTCCACCTCCCACACCTCCTCTACCCTATCGTCGAGGCCCACACTTCTTTCCACAGGAGAGTCTTCTCCTGAGGAGGCCTCGACCTTACCTGTATGCCACCACACCTCGGTGGCGTTGTCTGGATCCAGCAGCTGTCTTAAATCTGGCTCTGGAATGGTTAGTTCTAGTACATCCTCTTCCTTCACGGGTACCGGTGATTCACCAGCACCCGTCCACTCCCCAGTTTCATCGCAGCACTCGCCAGCATCGCTATGTCTGTCCATTTTCTGAAACATAGAACTAGCACTTAGGACAGCGATAAATCTCCATCTGTTCTGCATCTCTCGCGGTTAATTCAATACACTGCCCGTGGTACCATTCATTGCAGAAGTCGCACTGAATCATGAACTGGCCCCGGTAGGTCTTTCTACACAGACAGAAAACCTCCGAGGGCTTCAAGACGGATACCTCTCCCGTCTCTTTGCATTTTTCCAAGCATTTGGTCAACCACGGAGGGAACGTGCGATCCCTACAGGCCTTTAATCGGTCATGATGTACTACCCTTGCCTCATTTCGAAACTGCACTGAGTAAAGATAGGGAGTGATAACTTCTGCAATGATACCTGGCCCTCTCCAGAAAGGTGATAATTTCCTGTTCTTCCCTTTCTTGACCGCTGTATCTAGCAAATAAACTGGATCGCCCAATTTATATGCATGTTTTGCTGCCGTTAAGTCATAATCACGCTTCATCACCTCACATGCGGCCTTCAAACTTTTTCGGGCTATTTCGTGCGTTTTTTTCGTCTCACGCTCCAGGTCCAAAACGTATTTGGAAAGGTCCTCGCTCGATTTGGCTTCACCCTTAAACCCAAAAACTAGGTCTGAGGGGTGATTCACCTCCCGACCTAGCATGAGCTTATTCGGGGTAAAGCCTGTTTGCCTGTGTACTGATGATCGCATTGCTCCGGCGAGCTGCGGTAGGAACTTATCCCAGTCTTTTTGATTCTTGTCCACGAAACAACGCACTGCACTCATCAAAGTTCGGTTTTGCCTCTCCACCTGACCGTTTGAAGAAGGCCTGTAAGGAGTGGTTCGCGCTTTATGAATGCGTAGGAGTTCACACATTTCACGGAAAAGCTTACTTTCAAAACACGAACCTTGATCTGAGAATACCTGTAACGGGCAGCCAAACCTCGCAAAAAATTCATCTACAGCTGCCCGCGCAGTCGTTTCCGCAGTTTGGTCAGGGAGTGGAATGCATTCCACCCACTTCGTAAACTGGTCAATCATCATCAGAATGTATTTATTTCCGCGGTCACTCTGGGGCAAGGGTCCCAAGAAGTCCAGATGAACCCTCTCCATGGGAATTCCCGCATGGAAAGAGGTTAACTCGTACTTAGCCTTGCGGTTGGCCTTCTTTCTCTGATTACATTGTGGACAAGCCGCTACAAAAGAGTTAATGTCCTGGGTCATGCCATACCAATAGAAGTCTCGTTTGACTCTTTGACCGGTTTTGTCCTTACCCTGGTGACCTGAAGCGGGAATTTCGTGGGCCAGTATTAATATCTCCGAGGAGAACTTCCCCGGGATAACCAGAACTTTAACCCCCGTTTTCCTGATTTTGTATAAAAGAGTATTTTCCAAGACAAATTGCTTTTTATTCATCCAAATGTATTTAGTGGCTGCACTGGCTAAGAATAACTCCCCTTGGTCCGGATCGGTCCCGGTCTCCAACCACGAGATAACCGGAGCCAAGTCTGGGTCGCTTCTCTGGACATCTCCCAACTCAGCCAGTGTGCACACATCAGCTAATTTTATTGAGTCATTATCGTCTGATGGTGAAGATGCATTTTGATCAGCCGTTATCAGAGAAATAGGGTAAGCCACTGCAAGCTGCGAATGGGCCCACCCTGTATCCGGGCAAATGCAACCCCGGCATGGCATGTCATCAGTCCAACCTTCCCCCGGGTCCCAGGGTATTCCCGAGACACCAGGTTTGAGCTGACCCATCTTGCGGTCCGATCTTATTTTATCTGTCTCAATCTTGGACCCACCGGGGTCCCAAGGTTCCCCAAGGGACTCTGGTCCTCGATGCAAATTTTTCTTTCTGCGTTTCGCAGTATTGCTCTTGACACCCAATGACTGGAGATGTGCCGCAGCACCTGGATCCCAGGGAATTCCCAGGCTACCTGGTTCTGCAACATGCACCCAATCTTGGGAGGTTTCCAAGGTTTCGCAAGGTTCTGCACCATTAACCATTTTACTCTGCGGATTTTTTGTTTTTTGTTTTAAAATGGTTTCTACCTTAGCCTCCTGAACTTCACAGATTTTAGTCTCTTCATTTTTATCAAACTGGATTGACCCCTGGGTTAGGGGCCCGATATCATCAACCTCTTCCTCGAATTTAGCCCATGATTTATGGAGTCGTTGACAATAACTACAACCACCGCAGGGTAAATCCGGGGGGTTACAACCTGCAGCATATCTCTGGCAATTTCCCCCAACAGGGATTCTCGAGAGGGCATCAGCATTTGAATGTTTGGCACCCGGGCGGTGCTGTATAATCATATCGTACTGGCTGAGTTCTTCCAGCCACCTGGCCAATTGACCCTGTGGCGCTCGGAAGCCCATCAGCCACCGCAGGCTACTATGGTCGGTTCTGACCACAAAGGGTTTTCCTAGGAGATAGTGTCTAAACTGTCTCGTAAACCTTACGACTGCCAACAATTCCTTCCTTGTAGTGCAGTAACGAGCTTGCTGCGGTGTTAGCACGAAGCTCCCGTACGCCACGACATGTTCCGTACCTTCCTGAATCTGCAATAGCTCTGCCCCGATTGCAAAATCTGACGCGTCTGTGTCCAATATGAACGGATCTTTCTGATTCGGCATCGCGAGTAGCGGTGGGCTCATTAGGGCCTCTTTAAGGGCTTCGAAAGCCCTCTGTTCTGCATCGGTCCATTCATATTTAGCTTTACCAGTGATGGCATACAGAGGCCTGGCCAGTTCTGCATAATTTTTTATGAAAGCCCTGTGATAATTCACAAGGCCACAAAAACTTTCTACTTCACGCATGCGTGTTGGTACGGGCCAGTTCTCAACAACAGTCTTTGATTCGTTACTCATTTGAATACCCTCTCTGCTGATTATCCGGCCAAGAAATTCAATGCTCTGTTGAAAAAACTCACATTTCTTAGGTTTAAGTTTAAGACCATATTGTGAAAACCTCTGGAGTACCTTCCTGAGATTTCCAAGATGATCTTGCACAGATAAACCTCCAATGACTACATCATCCAAATAAGATAATGCCACTGACCAATTTAAACCTTGAAGGACGAGATTTATTACCCGTGACCAGGTATATGGTGACCCCGAGAGCCCGAAAGGCATTTTCTTAAACTCCCAACTCCCGTACTTTGTACTGAAGGCAGTCTTCGCTCTATCTGCCTCCTTTACCCAGACTTGATGGTATGCACTCATACAATCGGCCTTCCCGAACCACAAGTTTCCAGATAATGCGTCCATGCACTCGTCTGTACGGGGTAGGGGATAAACCTCTTTCCGAGTAACGGCGTTCAACCGTCGATAGTCAACACACCATCGAACTGTGGAGTCCCTTTTCCTCACGAGAACTGGGGGTGAGGCCCATTCTGACATGCTAGGCTGGATTATTCCGGCTTCTAACATTTTTTTAAGGTGGGCCTCCTCCTCGTCCACAAAGCACATTGGGGTGCGTCTCATTTGTTGGCGTAGGGGCGGTGATGAGCCTGTGTCTATACCATGTTGAATCTCTTTAAAGTTGCCTAAGTCGTATTCATTTTTTGCGAATACATCCTGGTATTCTACCAGGAGATCCGCCAGCTCTTCAGCTTCGGAATCATTAAGTAACCTAGAAGAGCGTTCGTACAAGTCTTTCAGGTGTTGGGGAATCCGAGCTCGTTTCCCCAACTCTGGTTTTGTTTCGCTATTACTCTGATCTCCCTTCGGACATGCGGTCACTTGATGAATACCCTGGGGCATTGTGTCATCTATCAAAATGTTAGCGAGTTCTGATGCCGCCTGCGCGAAAGTTCCCTCGCGGTCTTCACTACTCATTGGTGAATTTAATTCCGTGTCTAGCACGGCATCAACCCCATGGGCTTCTGCCATGATTTGAGACCTACGCAATGACAAACTATGATTGTTTACATTGAACACACACACGACAGGCTGTGTGTTTTTTGCATGCACTGACCGGAGCCCTAACACTGATTCAGTTTCTATCGGCTCGATTATGAAGTCTGTCGCAGACGGCTCCATCTTGCATTGTAGCAATGCAACAGAGTTTGCCGGAATTACGGTGTCTTCACACAGCACCACCCGGGCAACCCTAGGAGGTGGCGGGGATCTCCCCCGGGCATCAGTCTGGCTCGTCCTGAAATCAGTTTCCAGACTCTTTGGATGCCCCAAGTCCGATGCTGTCTGAGAGTCTTTTCCGGGTACCTCTATCAGTTTAGGGTCATTTGATGTCTGAAATTCCGAAGAAACCTTGGGGACGATCCAATCCCCCAGGGAGAGAACTTCCTCCCTGAAGTAAGCTCGTCCGTCGTGCTCAATCAGAAAATCACACCCTAGAAGGACCGCGTCGCCGATTGGTGCAACATAGAGGCATTCACTGAACGCTCTATCCCCAATTTTAATCTCGAGTGGTCCCACATAGTAACCTTCCATTTTACTGCCCCTCTCTGCAGTCTGGAAAGCCACTTCCCTAATTATGGGTGGAGTCGGTCTCAATTTCTCAAATAGTCTGTCGGACATGACCGTAACCATGGCACCAGAGTCCACGGTTGCAGTTGTCTCCACGGTTCCTATCCGGAGAGCAACCCGGACAGAGAATGACGGTTTGCAGTGCCGAATAGTAATCAGCCCGTTCGGATCACTGACGCTATTATGTGGGAGGTCATTTCGATAATGTTGGGCTGGGGTCAGACCTCGCGATCCCCGCCCTTCTAGTTTGACTCTTGATCGGAAAATCTCACTTTCCGATCCCTATTAGACAGGATTCGGGAATTTTTTGATGGACAGTTCCGCTGGAAATGCCCATACCCTGAACAGGAGTAGCACCGAGTCCTACCAGGTGAGGGTGACCTTGACCTAGGGCGTTCCTGGGTCTGCACCTTCTCTCCCAGGGAAGACTCCTTCTGATCATCCAACTTGGTTAAAACCCTTTCTACCATTGATGTGAGCTTATTTAGTCCCTCCTCGTTCCCAGTCACTTTCTTTTCGACCTTCTCGATCTGTGTTTTCATAGCGAACGACTCCGCTTTCAAACCTTTTATTTCAGTGGCATAGTTCATATAATTTGGTGAGGGGGATCGTTTGGAAAAATCTTCCCCTTTATTGAACTCTGACCTATTTCCTGGGTATTTCTCACTCCTGGTTGGCCTACCACGCCCCGACTGTTTAAACGCTCGAAGTTGGGGAGGGTCTTCCTCCTCATCCGTGTCGTCAAAAAAGGGACCAACTTCCCGGACCTCGCGTCTGATTCGATCGCTCTTTTGCCCATGGATAGCTGTCTGATTGTGTTGATACCACCTGATCTTATTTATGGCATCCTCAATGGTGGTGGGGTGCTGATTTACTGCTGCCTCCCCCGCTCGTATATCGTTACAGGCATGACAAAATCTGATAATGGCCTGCTCTAGTATGAAATGCGCAGGGCAATCACGGAAAGCTCGATTGGCCAATGCCAAAATGGTGTCGGCCCATTTCTCTAGGCTCTCCGTTTGCCCCTGCTTAGCCTGTTGAAACTGAAGCTGGGCAGTTATTGGCAAGTCATGGAAACCGAATCGGCTCTCCATACCCTGCAGCAACTCGGCCCATGTCATGTTTTGGGTACGTTCTGCCAACAGGTTAGCGTGCTCCGCTGCCCTGCCCTTCAAACACAACCCAAACAGACATTTCCTGTCATTTTCCTCCAGTACCTCCTCATACTGGAGCCAATCCTGAAACCTCCTTTTAAATAAATGCCAAGGTTCCGACCCATCATACTGCATAGACTTGGGTACCTGCGTTTTCCTCCTATATGGTCCTTGTCTGTTATCCACGGAAAACTGCACCGGGGAAGAATGGTACCCCGCCCGGCTTTGCTGGAAACCTACCGGCAGAGTCGGTTGGGGTGGCACTGCTTGCCATTGTGGGTCCCGTCCGACCTGAGCGGACATAGGCCACATGCCCTGCCCCCTCATAGTCAGCTGATCCCCCACCGGATCCCACTCCTGATTTTGAATGTTCGATACCCCAGTGAGTCCTGGCGCAATCGACTCCTCCCATGGCCCCTGGTCTGCATTCCGGGCTTCATTCACATTTAGTCCTACTGGTCTTGTGTTCACGACTGGGGTACCTGTTTCCGACCACCTCCGTACCCTCTCGCGAAAAGCACCATCACTTTCACCTACTGACTGTACCAGGCAGTTCAACTTTGGCGAAGCTTGGGTCCCTAAGGTGTCTCTGAACCCAGGTGACCCTGTCCCTGGGCAGTAGGTTTGTTCCTCACTGGGGACTGCGTTCCCCCTGGACTTAAGGTCCGACACTACATAGGGATTGGGGGCACCCTGCTGGTAAACCTCCCCCAAACCAGGAATTTCCCAACCGGCCACCCTAGACTGTAGAGGCCTCTCCCACACTTCAGGGGTTGCCCCTACCCTGCCTCTGTTGGGGCCTATCACGCCTGGATTCCCATACCTAGCTTGCACGCCCTCAGTGGTCTGCCCTAGGACCCTAAAAGGTACACCATCGCCTCCAACACCCCGACAGTCTCCTCTACCATTACATGTCGTCGTGATTTCTGGCCTGATCCCACTGTCATGGTAATTGGAATGGGGACCACCTCTCCAACCACTCTGGTACTCACTCCCACCTGTATTGGCTAAATTTCTATCCTGTATCCGGGGTTCCCTCAAAGCCTGGGATGCCCCTCGGAAATCAGACTTGACCAAATTGACAAGTCGCTGCTTTTCATCCCAACCTGGGCCATCCTGGACCAGCCGACTGGGATAATCCCAACCAGACTGGACCCTCTGTGAACCGGTCTGATCAACATTTACTTTGTCTACACTCATCTTCCGTCGCCACCATCCGACCCAAAAAAGGGCAGTAAGACCCGACTCTGCAAGGGTGTATGGGCACCCTCAGATGGCGACGAGTTTGTTGTCAACAAGGATTCTTCCGGGTTGTATAGATTACACCTATCCTGTAACCCTGGCTTCTCGACTACTGTTTCTGTTGGTGGTGGGGTAGTCAGCCCGGAAATGCCCCAGGCTGCCCCCAGCCCTGGCGACGAAAAATCCATCAACACCTGACTCTTCAATTGCTTAACTAAGCCCTCATCCACCTCATTACTCACAATAATTCCTGGTGGGGGCCTAGAGAAGTCTATCATCCCCCACTGGTCCTTTGACCCTCTGAAATGGGGTATCGAGGAGAGATTCTCCCTCGAAAGGGTCCCATACTGAGCCCTTTTTTCTATTATTGCCAGGGCAATCTTCGGCCCTATGTTGGGTATTTTCTGCAATTCCCCAAATGTGGCATAATTTATTTTAACTTTCTCCTCTGCCATATTTCTCTCTCTCACTCAATGAAATTCAATTTATAAAATTGACAGTTACCCCGAACTAGTCTGCTCAGTACCTCAGCTTTCCTAGGCCTTTGGTACTTCTGGAGCCTACCTATATACTGCACGCAGCCAGTATATTCACAACAAATTTGCTAATCCCGACTAACACTCAAGTCAACCTCCCCACCTCAGCTTTCCTAGGCCTGTGGTAAGGGAGCACAATGTGGCCTACAGCCAAAATACAATTCACAATATTACAACAATACTTATCAATTCACTGCCACTGACAAACCGTATCCTTAGCAAAATAATGTGAATCCCTAGAAGATCCACAGCAACAATGAAATATTCAAATTCAATCAATTATCTGTCTCAGTAGCCTGTGCTACTGCCACAGCAAAATTTTCCTGTATCTATGAAATTTAATTCACAGCCACAGAACTTTCAAAAATAAATCTGTATCTGCAGAAATTAGACTGCAGCCACAGAAAATACATGAATCCCACCTGCGGCAACCGCGTTGTGTCCTTGGGCAAGACACTTCATCTTCATTGCCCACGTGGGGGCACGATGACGCCGTGTACTAAGGCGTACTGCACGTTGATGGTACGCATGTCTTCAACCAATCTAACCTTGCCTGTGCTGCAGTGCGGAGTTACGATGTTGGGGAGCTGGCAGCTGCTCGTCGTTGCTCGGTGGTTCTCTCCGGGTACTCCGGCTTCCTCCACCCGTAAAACTGTCACGGTCATGGTTAGCCATTGTGCATAAATATGTGACCTTAAACATCAATAAGTAAATAAATACAGAAAATACATACACAATTATTTTAAATTTTCACATATCACCAAACCCGCCTCCGCAAAAATTGAAAATTGCGGCAACGGTAATTTTCCAACATAAAAAGCCATTTTTTACACAATTAATTTTGAAATCCCAATATTTGAAATCGCAGATAATTTCGATCACTGCAGTATATTACCACAGCCCGATCGAAAAAACAAACATTTTTAAAATTATAATCTGCGAACAAAAATCACAAATTTGGAAATCAATGTTAGGTAAATTACCCAACAATTGATTTTCAAGGTTATTACAAATGCATCAATAATTTAATTTTGACGATGTCAGTGGATTAATTCCCGCTGTCATTGTCAACAATGGAATTGGTAAACCCCGACCTCGTGACCTGTGGAAACTTTGCAAAAAGTTTACAAAGTTCCCCCGCAAACTGGTTCTAAAGTGGGCGACGTCAATAAAGTAGAAATGGTGTTTAGGTAAATCTCTACTTTAGGAAATAGTTGCGGGTAATAAACTAGGGTTCTTACCAAAGATTTCTGACGAAAACACTTAAATTGATAGATGTTCGAAATTTATCAACCGACGCGCTTGCCGTCCTGTAGATAAGAGACAGAGGCTGGTCTTCTTCTCTGATTCTTTTATTCCAATTGGTTAATCCCGGTCACATGAGGCCTCAGAGTGGTGGTATTCATCTTCACAGCTGGAACAGGTTCCGGAGAGTTCTGGAAGTCTTTCCTGGTTCGCAGACTGTCTCTGATGACGTCACGCGAGTGGGATTATATAGCAATTCTACAACAGAATTTGAAGCCGTTTTCTGTAGCCCATTTCTGGATTCTATTCAAACACAGCTGAAGTTTGCGCTCTATAGCATTCATTTTGTTGCTGCTATAACAGATTAAAAAGTCATCTGCATACAATGACGAGTCAACCATATTTTCAATTGCATCAATAATACTATTGATTTTCACTGAAAAAAGGGTAACAGATAAAATACTTCCTTGAGGAACCCCCAACTCCTGCCCATGAGGATCAGATAACGTTGACCCAACACGAACCTGAAATTGGCGGTCCCTCAAAAAGTTTTCAATAAAAAGAGGCATAAGCCCCCTCAACCCCATGTTAAAAAGATCTTTTAAAATCCCATACGTCCACGTTGTGTCATATGCCTTTTCCAGGTCAAAGAAGATGGCGACCACATGTTCTTTTCTGGCAAAGGCATTTCTTATAAACGTTTCTAATCTAACCAAATGATCCATAGTACTTCTCTGGTTTCTGAAACCACACTGAACATCTGCAAGCAGATTGTTCGATTCCAGAAACCAGACAAGTCGATCATTGATCATCCTCTCCATGGTTTTGCACAGACAACTTGTTAAGGCAATAGGCCTATAATTACTAGGGTTGCTGTGATCTTTATCAGGCTTAGGAATAGGAATTATAGTAGCTTTTCGCCAGGAAGGTGGAAACTGGCCAGTCACCCATATGTCATTAAAAATAGATGATAAAAGTGCAAGTGAAATTTGAGTCAGATGTTTTAAAAGCTGATAGTGAATGTCATCAGGTCCAGTGGCAGAATCCTTTGCTCTCTGCAAAGAGTTACTTAACTCTTCCATAGCGAAAGGTTCATTGTAATCCTCTAAGTTATTGGATGTAAATTTAATCTTTTGTTTTTCTTGTTGTTTTTTAAGTTTGAGGAATTCTGGGTTACTATTTTCAGACGACGAATGTTTGGAAAATGTAGAGGCCAACTTGTTTGAAATTTCTTGTTTTGTTGTAATGAGTGTGTTGTTATCTTGTAGGTGTTGTACAGCTGATTTTGTTTCTTTTCCTTTGATTTTTTTAATCATTTTCCAAATTTTATTGATGGGGGTATTTTGATTCTGTTTCGAAACGTAGGTTTCCCATGAACTTTTCTTTTTATGTTTTAAAAGTCGTCTTGTTTTTGCCCGATTTATACGTAATCTATCCAAATTGTGTGTGGTTGGAGACTTATTAAATTCCCTCTCAAATTTCTTGCGATCTTTTATAGCCTGTTTGCACTCAATATCAAACCATGGTTTAGTGAAACGTTTTGGATTTCCCGAGGTTTTAGGAATGACTTGGCTTGCAATGTCAATCAACTCTGTGGTGAAATGTTCAATCTGATCAGTACTCTCCTGAAATTTCTCCCGTGTGAGGCGTTCAGAACAAAGCGATGAGAAAGTGTCCCAGTCAGCCTTTTTAAAGTTCCACTGGGGCACCCTCTCATCATCTGCCGGAACTACACTCTCCAACACAATCGGAAAGTGGTCACTCCCGCACAGGTCATCTTCTACCTTCCAAGAAAAATCAAGGAAGACAGAAGGACATGAAATTGTTAGATCAATTGAAGTGTAAGAACCAGACGCGGGGTGAAGGTAAGTGTCTGATCCATCATTGAACAAGCACAAGTCATATTTTGTAATGAACTCTTCTACAGTTTTGCCTTTTGTGTCTTCTTGATTGCAAGAATTACCCCAAAGGGGACCATGAGCGTTAAAATCACCCAACAAAATATATGGAGTTGGGAGTTATCTGACCAGCAGCTCAAGATCATTCAGCTGAAGTGGTTTATTTGGTGACACATAAATGGAACATAACGTGACTGTCTTGTGTAAGGTCAGGCGTACCGCTACAGCCTGTAAATTTGATTGTAACGGAACAGAACTGTGAATAATATCGTGTCTGACCAAGACAGACGTACCACCAACATGAAGATCAGTTTCATCTGCCCAAGCACCATACGATATATAATGCTTAAAAACTGAAAAATCTTGAGCCGCAGGTTTCTGTAAAAGAGTTTCCTGCAAGCAAAAAGCAGCCGGTTTATATTTTTGGCTCCGAAGACCTAATTCATTAAAATTGGCTCTAAAACCTCGACAATTCCACTGTATTATATTATTTTTACTTTTACTATCCATACTTGGTTGGAGATTGGGATGGTGGACGTATGGGAGATATAGCCCCAGTATGTTTCTTTGGTGATTTTTCCTTTGGGGACTTATTCTGTGTTGGCGAGCGAAGTTGCTCGAACATTTCGTCGATGCCATCACCGACATCCATCCACTCAAAGCCCTCAAATCTGTTTCGGGTAACAGGATCTTGAAGGGCTTTGGGTGTTCTGTTTGACAATTGTTTGTTATTTTCTTTCTCTGCCTTCTTTTTTTCTAGCTTTTCTTGTTTTTTTCTTTGACTCTGACTCAAGTTTTGCTGTTGTGATTTTTGTTTTTGTTCTGGCTTTGGTCTTGTGTTGTCATTCTTGTATTGCTGGACTGAATTACTGTTTTCTATTTTTGTCTCCTCTGGTTTAGATTTATGTTGTTCCTGTTGGATTTTGCGTTGAGGTTTAGGTAGTTCCTGAACAGTAGTATTTGTTTGTGTGGCCTTAGGTTGGGTTTGATTGTTGTTCCCTATGGTAAAAGCTTGTAGCAAAGTTGGAATCGTGCCTCCAAGCCAAGTGAATTCCGTTTGGCATGCAATTGATTCAGTCGATCGTTTTTGTTTTAAAGTCGAGGCATAAGATGGCATTGATGCACTCATGCCAGGCATTGATGTAACCATATCCCTGGCTTCTTTCAAACTAATCTGCTTCTCACACTTGACTTTGTGTATAAGTTTTTCTTTTTTCCACACGGGGCAATCTTTAGAGGATGACATATGATTGCCCTGGCAGTTAATACATTTATATATCGTTGATCCACATGGTCCCTCGTGACTTGTACTGCATTTATAACATATTTGTTTGCCTCGACATGTATTCTGCCCGTGACCAAACTTTTGGCACCTGAAACACCGAAGTGGATTTGGAATGTATAAATCCACTTTGACGTTTAGGTAACCAATTTTTAGAGCTTTAGGAGGTTTTGTGCTATCAAAAGTGCAAATATATGTGTTTGTTTTGATAATGTTGCCACCTTTTTTTATTTCCACTCGCCTGACTGCAGTTATTCCTTGTGATTTTAATTCCAGAGTGATTTCAGTTTCGCTCATGTTCGCCAGTTCTCTCGTTCTGATGACTCCTCTGCTGGTATTCAGTGTTTTATGATAGTCTGCTTTTACATCAATATCTATTAGCTTTTTAATATGCAGAAGGTTATGAACTTGTTTTTGTTTTACACACGATATTAAAATATCTCCAGATCGTAATTTTTTAATATCTGTAACAGTTCCAGCAATACCTTTGATGGCTTTTTCGAGTGCAAATGGATTGATAGTACTTAATTTCTTATTTTCGTCAGTCGAGTGCAATAGTATGAATTTTGAAATATTGTCACCAGGTGGAATTAACGACTGAATCAATTCATCTTCTGAGTCAGAGTCTCTGAGTCCGGTAGTTATGAAAGGTCGTTTTGGTTTGGAATGTTGAGATGCCATGTTTAAATTGTAGTCGTTCACTGCCCCGGCTCCCACCCACCACGGAGTTCAACAAGGTGCCATGCAGTGAACCCACCGGGTTGCCGGTATTCCCACATACCTGGTATGGGGCAGTATACTCAGCCAGTGTTGATACCGAAGTATGCCACTGGCTGATTGGCCCGTGTGTGGAAGTGCCAGGTCTTCAGATGGCGATCATCCAACCAATCACTTTATAAAACCTTGTAATTAAAGCTGCCACGTAGAACTGAATCAAACAGTAGTGCAGCAAAACTAAGTATTTGGTAAAATATGTTTAAAAACAGTACACAATGGCAATTATGATGTGTGATTAAAAGAAATGACTGATTGAATGACCACCAAATGCCCCCCGACGTGACACCCTGTACCTTTTGGGGTGGGGGCTCCCGATTGGCCAGAACGGACCATCCGACCATCCTTCTACTCCCGAAATTGGGGCCAAAGCAGAGTGTTGAACAAGATTATCTCCGAAATGGAGACCAGGGCTCCATCCCGGAGACTGCCCTAACCGGGGCCACGAGTCCTCAACTGCCAGGATTCCTTCTTCCGGGGCCTTCGGAATGCACCTCACGGGAGAACAAGGTGCCTGCCAGATGGTATTAGCAGGATTGATCATTTTGGTCCGGGGCTGCGTATTTATGTATTTCGCAGCGAACCAACTCAATTGAGCAAACCTGCCAATTAGAAATTAGCAAACCTGCCCAATTGAGCAGGCCGTCCTCTATCCGCCACCTGAGGACCCGCCTAGTAGGGGATGATCAAACCCCCCTAGGGAACAAACTTGAATCTCAACCCTTAAGGATGCTGCATACAAAATATCCATGGTAACTATGAGCTGCATTTGTGGCCATGTTTGCAACATTACATCAACATTACATGAGAATCATTGGTAGGTGTCCCAGCCTTCAATCATGTAAAGTTTCAAAACATTTGAATCCATCAAACAGAATCATAGGATGTCTCTGGTGGCCACATTTTCCAACCAACGGGAACAAAAAGAGGATGGTTTGTAGAGGGCCTCCTATAGACCATTCTTCCCATGTTTTGGTTCACGTCAGCGCTGTAGTTCCAGAGAGATGAAAATGTGATTTCCCATGGGGTTTTTCTATAGTAACTATAAACAGCAATTGTGGTCATGTTTGCAATACGATCAACATTAAATGAGGAACGTTGGTGGATGGTGTCCCTGTTATCAACAAAACATTTGGCCCTGGTTTCAGAGGAGAAGAGTTTTCAAAATTGACCAATCAGAATCAAAGAATGCTTCTGGCGGCCACGTCTTTCACCCAACAGGAATAAAATGATTAACAGTTGTAGAGAACTTCTCGTAGACAGTGCCTGCCAAATCTGGTTCTCATTGACTCAGTACTTTCAGTGAAGATGATGGAAATATGATTTCCTATAGGGTTTCTATATTACCCATAAGCCACAATTGTAGCCATAATTGCAACCCGATGAAGCTAAAATAAGGATCATTGATAGAGGGGCTTAAGTCATCAGCCACACTAAGTTTTCAAACTATAAGGCCCTGTGGTGTAGTTTCAAAGAAGATTTTCTTGAAAATGCACACATTTATGAATTCTGTTTCATCAAAAAAAAAATCAGTAAAAAAGAAGGTTAAATATTTTGAAAAATACTATTTTTTCAGACAGTATTCTCTTTCAAAATAGCTTTGGGTAGGTAAAGGGTTACAGGAAACACATTTTACTCCAATGTTGTCAAATCTTAAAAGATATAATTTACTGGGAAAAGAATATAAACAAAACTCCCATGCTTTCCAAATACCTGTCATCAATCAGAATTTCAGATAAGAAACTTGAGAGTAATACATGTATTAACATAATTACAGCTGAACATGTTCATAGTAGTAGTCAAAATAAGTTGTAGGATAATCCTACAAACTAAGTATCTTTCACTTCCTGCACTGATAAGACCAGTAGCCGACATCATTTTCTGAAAAGCTCTCATTGATAGCTTTCCAGAAAATATCAGATTCTGACCTTGTCAGTGCAGGAGCGGCAGTTTACTTAGCTTATTGCAGTTATGCTACGGCTTATTTTGACTTGTGCTGTATATACAATACTTTTGGGGCTTTTCCCCCAAAAAAACTGGAACCAACGCTTACCAGATTTTCAAAAAAACAAGTATTTTGCTGGAAGTACCGACCTTCCTGCAGACAGGGTTAGCATTAGAATATAGTCTCTGGTGGCCACATATTTCCATCCTCTCATAGATCATTCCTGCGAAGTTTGGTTGACGTCGGATCAGTAGTTCCAGAGGAGACATCAGCTGCTGTTACTGGTGATGGTATCACCTCAATCAGAATACCGAATCAGAGTTCTATTTTCACAGCTGAAGTTAAAGCTATACAACTTGCACTTGAACATATCGAAAATGTACACGAAAAGAAGACGATTATTTTTTCTGACTCTCTTTCCTCTTTGCTTGCTTTGCTCAACCCCAGGTTGAAGAACCCTCTCATTTTGGAACTTCGTGAGAAGTTAACAACTCTCATGTCTGACCAATATGATATCGTGTTTTGCTGGTTACCTGGACATGTAGGTATCGCTGGTAACACCAGAGCAGACAGTGCGGCAAAACAGGCTTTAACAAAGCCTCTCACTGATTTTAAGATCCCTTTCAGTGATTTTAAGCCTCATATTCCTTGTTACATCAAATCTATGTGGCAGGCGGATTGGGATGGGGCGACAAATAACAAGCTCCATCGCTTCCGACCAAACATATTTGATCACTACCCATCCAGTAACCTCTGTAGAAAAGATCATGTTATTCTGACACGATGTCATGTTGGTCACACACGACTTACACATTCCTTTCTGTTGGAGGGTAATATGCGACCAGAATGTGTTCCATGTCAGCAGGTGTTGTCAGTGGAGCACATTCTCTTAAATTGTACTGATTTTAATCTTGTTAGAGGGCAGTACTTCACAGTTGGATCCCTTAGAGATCTATTTTACAATACGAGCCCACACAAAATTGTTTCATTTTTGAAAGTAATCAACCTTTTTAACAAATTTTAAAATTGTTTTTATTCTTTTAATCTAGACTCATCAAGCTCAGTTCATCAGGTTGATTTAGAAGTAGACATCTTTCACTTATCTCATTGCTCATTGTTATTTAAATTATTCTTGTCTTTGACATGTCTATTGTGATTATCCTTTGTTTTTATTCAATCTTTTACTTCATAATATTGACGTTTTACTTTTCTCTGATTTCTCGCCACGATATAGCCTTAGCTGCTGATGTGGCGTTAGGCACCAATAAATAAATAAATAATTTCCAGAGAAGACGAAAATGTGATTTCCCTTATGGTTTCTATAGTAAATATAAGCCGCACTTACGGCCATGTTTACAACCCGATCAACATTAAATGAGGATCGTTTGTATCATTTATGTGAAGTATAAAAAAAGACATGGCCGTTTCAGAGGAGAATAATTTTGAAAATCCACCAAACAAAATCAAAGAATGCCTCTGGCAGCCATATTTTTCAACCCACGGGAACAAAATGAGGATTGTTTGTAGAGAACCTCTCAAAGACCATTCCAGCCAGTTTTGGGTCATGTCAGCTCGGTAGTTCTGGAGAAGGTGAAAATGTGATTTCCCATAGGATTTCTATAGTAACTATAAGCCGCAATTGAAGCCATCTTTGCAACTCGATCAACATTAAATGAGGATCGTTGGTAGAGGATGTCCCAGTCATCAACCATGCAAAGTTTCAAAACATCTGGTCCTGTGGTTTCAGAGAAGATTTTTTAAAATCCACCAATCAGAATCAAAGAATGCATCTGGTGGTCATGTTTTCAAACCCATGTTATCAAAATGAGGATCGTTTGGTGTGGACTTCCCATAGACAATCCTTGCCAGGTTTGGTTCATGTCAACTCAGTAGTTCCAGAGATGATGAAAATGTGATTTCTCCTAGGGTTTCTACAGTAACTATAAGCTGCAATTGTGGCCATGTTTGTGACGCAATCAACATAAAATGAGGATCGTTGGTAGACTGGGTCCCAGTCATCATTTATGTGAAGTTTTAAAATATTTGGGATGGCAGTTTCAGAGAAGATTTTTGAAAATCCACCAACCAGAATCAAAGAATGCCTCTGGAAGCCATGTTTTTGATCCGACGGGAACAAAATGAGGATCGTTTGCAGAGGACCTCCCACAGACCATACCTGCCAAGTGTGGTTCACACCGGCCAGCCGTTACAGAGAAGATGATGACGACAGACGCCAAGTGATGGGAAAAGCTCACATGGCCTTTTATGCCAGGTGAGCTAAAAATCATCGACATACAATGAAGAATCTACCATATTCTCAATTGCATTGATGATACTATTAATGTTTGTCGAAAAAAGGGTAACGGACAAAATACTACCCTGAGGAACCCCCAATTCCTGCTCGTGAGGATCAGATAATGTTGACCCAACACGAACCTGAAAATGTTTTCAATAAAAAGGGGCATACGCCCTCTCAACCCCATGTTAATAAGATCTTTTAAAATCAACGAAGGGATGCCTGTGTTTGTAATGTTAAGCAGCTCGTTTGTAAAATGTTCTATTTGGACAGCACTATGTTGAAAGTTCTCCCGTGTGAGGCGTTCAAAACAAAGCGATGAGAAAGTGTCCCAGTCAGCTTTTTTAAAAGTTCCACTAGGGCACCCCCCCCCCCCACCACCATCCGCAGATGTAATTAGGGTGTTGATATCCTCCAGGTGTTGTACAGTTGATTTTGTTTCTTTTCCTTTAATCTTTTTGATCATTTTCTAAATTTTAGTGATGGGGGCGTTTTGGTTAATCTTAGAAACATACGTTTCCTAATAACTTTTCTTTTATTTGTTTTATAAGTCTTGCTTTTGCTCGATTTATAATGTAGTTTGTTTAAATTATGTGCAGTTGGTGACTTGTTAAATTCCCGATCCGTTCCATGCGATCCTTCATATTTATCTATTGGTGCTTGACGCCACATCAGTAGCTATATCGTGGCGAGAAAGTAAAAAGTCATCAGTTGAGAAGCAAAAAGATAGAATAAAAATAGAAAACAACTACAAAAGTTCTGTCAAAGACGGGAGTGATTTTCGATCCTTTATAACCTGTCTACATTCATTATCAAACCATGGTTTGATGAAGCGTTTTGGATTTGCCGAGGTTCTAGGGATAACTGTGTTTCTAATGTCAATCAGCTAGTTTGTAAAATGTTCTATTTGGTCAGCACTATCTTGAAATTTCTCCCGTGTGAGGCGTTCAGAACAAAGCGATGAGAAAGTGTCCCTTCGTCCATAACTGAGGGGCATAATGCTATTTTAAGTAATGGGACTACCGGAAGATTGTTGAAATGATACGGGCGCTTTGGGCTTTTTTTCGGACATAAAATACGTTATGCCCGAGTGTGTCCAATAGCTTCTAATATGGCACAGTGATCTGAAAGTTTGAAATGCGATTGAAGCGAACAGGTGCCGAAAATATTTCATTATTTACTGGGCCATGAGCTAAATAAAAAGAGCGCTGGTAATTTTTAATATAAACCTAAGAACGAAAATCCTTGAAACAAGTTTTTTTCGGGTTTTTATCCATGGATGATCGAAGACAGCATTTCTCCTTCAGTGCTGTGGAACACGTTTTTTTTTAAAATAAAACTTCAGAATCCATGTCGACGGAACGAGCAAACCTGCTTCTTCAATTCTTCCAATATAATCGATTATAACTCCCAAAACAGATGTCCAATTGAGACCACTTATTAACTTGAAGTAGACGATAATTGTATTGGTATTCATATATATATATATATATATATATGGTTGATGCAAAATTACGCAGGTCAAAAATGCGAGTACTAATCAACAGACAGTCTGTGACGACATAAATGATGGGCGAAATAAATTCAGTTATTGGACAAGCACAAACAGATTTCCCGGATATTTACAATAACGCTCTTTATTCGACGAGGAATGTGTTAGAGTTGAAGAAATCCATTCCTCACCAACAAGTACCTCAGTAAAACGTCTGCAGGCACCGGTCGGGACGTAAATTTAGTCATGGGGTGGGTGGTCTTTTTCTCATTTTGTTTCAAGTTTCCGGAGAATGTTCCTGTGGTTGGGTGCTGCACGTCGTCTGAGATGAGATATAAGTGTAAGCAGAGGCCGACCCCAACTAGGGTGTAAGCGGAGGGTCGGGGGTGTTTTCACCATGTCCGTCCGTCCGGTCACTTTTGATTTCCGGTACCCATCCCCATGGGCATACTGCGTGGACACTACTGTGGTTATCGATTTAGTGCTCGATTTCAAAACTTTCACAGCATTCAATTCGAAGCCAACGCTGTATCTTCAGTATTTATCCTTCTCATGACGAATGACAGAAGTCCTTTTTTTCTTCTAATTTTTCAGGGTTTTCCTGTTCCATTCGTCGGTCATCTGGTCTCTGTCAGGATGCATATTATTGATTATAATGCCACATCAGCAGCTAGGGCTATATCGTGGCGAGAAAACAGTGGTATATAAAAGTCATTATCAATAATGAAGTAAAAATTTAATAAAAATAGAAATAACACAAAAGTCATGTCAAAGATAAACATGATTAGAATAATATTATTATATATATTGGTGATTACCGCCACATCAGCAGCTAAGGCTATATCACGGCGAGTAATTAGAGGAAAGTAAAACGTCAATATCAATTATCAAGTAAAAGATAACCACAATAGACATGTCAATATTTATGACCCCAGTCTGCATCGACTACTGCTGTGCATCTACGTCTCAAGGAAGCGAACAAGTTAGCATGGAAATGTTGTGGGATGTTGTTCCATATTCTGATAAGCTGTCTTTGGAGTTCCACAAGCGTTGACGGTGCATGGAGAAGCCGGCGTAGCTGACGTTTCATTTCGTCCCATACGTGATCAATGGGTGAGATATCGGACGAATTTGCGGGCCAGGGAGGAACATCCACTTGTTGTTGCTGCAGATACTGTTGAACAACAGGATCTGCGTGGGGTTGGGCGTTGTCCTGCTGTAGAATGACGCCGGGGCCGTGACGTTGCAGAAATGGGACAACAACAGGTGTAAGCACTTCATCACGATATCTGGCTGCATTGAGATTGCCATCAACAATGACCAGCTCAGTTCTGTTACGGGCAGTGATGCCACCCCACACCATGAGAGACCCTCCCCCATAACGGTTTCGCTCCACGACTCATGGATCTGCGTAGCGTTCGTTTCGACATCTGTACACTCTCTGGCGGCCATCTGATGATGAAAGATGGAAACGGTATTCATCTGTGAATAAAAGACGTCGTCACCAGTGTAAGGGATGCCTGAGATGTTGTCTACACCACTGCAGTCGAGCACGACGATGACGTAACGTCAAAATCGGACGAATTGCAGGTCTTCGAGGACGTAAGCCGTATTCTCTCAGCCGGTTGATTACTGTTTGAGGATGTATCCGTCTCAGGTTAGGAATGTTCCTGGCTGTCGTCGTTGCCGTTTGTTGCCGGTTCTGGAGATGGACGACACGGCTGTACCGATCTTGTGTAGGGGTGGTAACTCGGGGTCTCCCGGAGCGGGGTCGGTCTCGAACGTCATCATGTTGTGCAGGGGAAAGCTGTTTTTGTGTTCAATATAACTTATTCATGAACAGGTTAACACTCTTTACACCTACGAAATTATTTTTTTGGAGTTTGATCAATTTCTGCAATGCACACTTTCTTTTTTTGGGCGAGTATACATAAACAACAAACGTCAAGTATGAATTAAAATTAATTGAATAAAATATGAAATAATCACAACAAAACCTAAAATCAAGAGCGGTCGAAACAGCAACAACTAAGGTTATCCATACCAGAATACTTACAAAATCAACCTGGTGACATTTAGACTTGTGGAGTGTACGTTAAAAGAATAAAAACAATTTTAAAATTTATTAAAAAGGTTGATTTCTTTCAAAAATGAGATTATTTTAGGCGGGCTCGTATGGTAAAATAAATCTCTTAGAGATTGAACTGTAAAATACTGCCCTCTAACAAGATTAAAATCAGTACAATATAAAAGAATGTGCTCCACTGACAACACCTGCTGGCAGGGAACACACTCTGGTCGCACAGTACCCTCCAACAAAAAGGAATGTGTTAGTCGTGTATGACCAATATAACATCGTGTCAAAACTGCAAGATCCTTTGGGCGATTCCATGAAAAGGCGACATGAAACCAAAAAATATTTTTTCACTCAGCATTGATTTTCTCTTACTTTTCTGCTAACACATATATTCAATTTCCCTATTCTAAATGTGTTTTGGTCTGTGCATGGGGATTTGTTTCAAAACATGGCGCAAACTCCAGAGTTCCTTTATTTTTCAGCTTTTTTTGCTTTTTTGCTTCTTCTATGTTCATCTAATATTGTGGCAAGGGCTCTTTCTTTGAGCTTGTACCATTTGCACATACAGTAGAAGTGAAGCTGGTTGATCATTTTCACATGCCAAAGTGTCGATTGAACAGACATTTCTAAAAAAAAAATACAATTTTTCATTCCACCCCTCCAAATGTCCCGTACAACACCATTTGGGTACAAAAGTTCCCGTAAAAAGAGAGAATGGCATAGAAAATAACAGCCAGCATAGATTTTCTTACTAGATACTAAACCAAAATAAATGCACAGTGAGGAAAACACCTCTTTCAATTTGTTCCAGAATTGCGTGGTTCTCAATTTTGTCCCGTACAACACCCAAAATGTCTCCTAAGCAAGTCGATCCAAGGATTCACTCAAGTACCCTGATGTGGCATAGCAGCCAGATGTGTCCAGAGAATTAACCATTATAAGCCTTTCCTAACCATACAAATATGGTTATCATTAGAATCAGCTTGACAAACCGATTCTAATGATGCCCATATTTTAATGGTTCTATTGGGAAAATGTCCTGAAACTTGGGTTGAAAACTGAAAATTAAATTTTTTTTTTCACAACACTGTTTTAGGTAATGGGTTAATAATGAAAATGCTCTCATTTACACAATCTGGTGTTATCTCTATGCCAACAACATTTATAAGCATATCATTTGATTCAAGAATCCTGAACCATCAGCAGTATACTGGTTAATGAAATTTTAGAACATGTAGCAGTGTCATGAACACACCATGAATGAATGTGGATACAATGTTGCAGTGCCAATAATAATCATGGAGAACATAAGCCAAGGTCATTCTTATGGGAAACAATTCTAGGGGTGAAAAATTTTATTTGTGTAACCACATAATTTCCTGATCAGTTAATGAGAGTAGCTATTCAATTGGATTATCATCATGAGTAATTCTGCTAAGTGTAAGAGATACAGAGAGAAGCGTAAAGCTGATGAGCCAGACTTTTTGAGTGCAGAAAGAGAGAGAATAAAACTTTATAGAGAGAAGAAAAAGTCATCTATGTCAGAGAATGACAAAAGTGCAGAAAAAGAAAAGGAAAGAATTAGGAAACGAATATACAGAAGCTCTAAGAAATCCAAATGTTCAACAGCTGTTACATCATCAGAGTTTTCTTATTCCAGCAAAAAAACACTGGGTAAAGCTATCTCTCGAAGCTATCATTCGTTGCCATCTTCTCCTAAGAAACAGAAAGCAGTAGTTGCTGGTTTAGCTAATAGGGTTGGTTTGAAATGTCAGTTAGAATTTGAGGAAGCTTTTTGCAAGAAAACAAACCAAAATGAGGAACTCAAGACCTGTGTGACCGAATTTTATATTAGACCAGACATCTCGTACACAATGCCAGGAATGAAAGATGAAATGACACTTTGGATCGATGGAAAAAAGACTAAGGAGAGAAAATACTATCTCACTATGTTTTTGAGGGAAGCCTATGCCATTTTCTGTCAAGTTAATCCAGACTACAAAATTGGAATGTCTAAATTTTGTGATCTGCGACCAAAAAATGTGTTACTTCTCCATCAAACGCCAATGGATCAATGTAGGTGTAAAATACATGAGAATTTCATGCTTCGATTGAAAGGTTTGAAGATTTCATATTCTTCTCAAGCTTTCTGGGAGAAAGTACTGTGTGATGCTTCACCAAATTCTAAATGCTGGCAGGTAGATTGTGAAATATGTTGTGATGGGAAGTTACTTTCAATGGATTTAGATCCAAATTCAATTATAACTTGGAAAGAATGGGAGAATGTTGAAAAAGACACTCATAACATATTGAAGCTGATTATGTTTGAAGAATGTGCAGGATTTTTACTGGATAGATTGAAAACTGATATGAATAAAGTTGTAGAACATGTGAATACCAAGAGAATTCAGGCTCAAGATTTTGAGGATGACAAAACTAATGAGAACGTTAGAGTTTTAGAAATGGACTTTGCAATGAACTATTCATGTGAATACCAGAATGAAGTTCAAAGTGCTCTGTGGAGCCGTGGAAGTGTAATGCTTTTCACAGCTGCTTTAATAAGAAAAGGCCGTGTTCAAACATATTTAATTTGCTCCGATTCAAAAGAAAAAAGCAAGGATACTGTTTACAAATTTGTTGATTGTTTGTATGAAAATATTTTTTGAATGAGCCTGGTGAAAATTTAGATGAAATTATTTGGACAGATGGTCCATCTTCAGAATTTAAGAACCGATTTATGGTAAAACTACTGGCAATTTTGGCAGCCAAATACAAAAAGAATTTCACATGGAAATATTTTGCCACGAGTCATGGGAAGGGTATTGTGGATGGTGTAGGTGGTAGAGCAAAAAGTATTGTTAGGACAGCTGTAAGCAGTAAGAGTGACAATGCCCCAATTGTTCAAGACTCTTTTGAATTTTTCAAAACAGTTTCAGAATTAATGCCAAGCACTAAAGTAATGCACATAAGTCAAAGTGAAATCGAATCTCAAATATCCAAACAGGATCCTTGGACAAATGTATTTTCTGTTGCTGGGATAAAAAAAAATGCATGTAATTAATTATGATATGAGTGTTAATGTTGTCAAATGTTGGAAGAATGCCCTTGAATCAGAGCCCTCTATTAGTTTGGATTATACCCTTGGTGCCATTAGCCATAGCCATAGAAGTCCAAATAATGAAACTGAAAAGATTGGCCCCAGCAATATTGGTCATGATTTGTGTACTTCGTATTGTGTTGGTGATTGGGTGCCTGTAGTCTATGATGGGTTGAAATTCCCAGGGGAAGTCACTTTAACTAAGGGAGTGGACATTGAAGTATCTGTGATGCATCCAAGTGGAAGTTACTATAAATGGCCTGAAAAAATTGACAAAATTTTCTATCAGTCTGCTAACATAGTTAAGAAAATTGAGGCCCCGTCAGTTGTCGGTTCCCGGGGTCAGTTTAAATTCACAAGAATTTAGTTACTTGTCCAGATTACTATTTCTTTGCGATGAGTTTGCTTGAAGTTCTAGATGCATAATGCCATTTTTATTGAATTCCTTGATATTTTTTCTATTAAAACATGTTAACTAATGATTGATGTCAAGAATTACATTTATCCTCATGAAGTCCTTTACCCGTCTGCTTAGAAGCTTTCAAAAGTGAAAAGTTCAACCACATATGTATTGCCTGCTTTATACTCATTCTCTCCTAATATTGATTGTTCTCATAACAAAATGGTTCTAAGGTGAGCATGAGCTGATGTATAATTTTTTCAGGAAAACATGAGTATAAATTGCAACTAATGACTGAACCTTTGATCAGCCTACTTATCCCAAGATAGATGACATTCAGTCAGGTAACCAAAAACGTCCCATACAACACCAGACATTGTCTGTACAACACCCCTGCTGCTGTAATAGTGAATATGTCCATACCAATAAATATCTGAACACTATTATGGGCATGAATCATGGTTCACACCCAAATTAAGATGCCAGGTGCACATTTCACCATAAAATGTTTCTGAGAATTGACAGGTTTCAATTGGCGACAAAACTGTCCCGTACGACACTTTCAGCCATGTCCCGTACAACACTGTACGTTTCCCGGTGTCACTTATTGGCCAATCAGTTTTTCAAAAAACTTTTACAACCAGGTTGGAGTGCTGCATGTCAGTGTAGTTTTTGTTGCAGAGTCATAAGACTCCACCAACCCAAAGAACAGAGTTTTCTATTTTCATAGCACTACCCTCAAAATCATGTCGCAAAACTGTCCCGTACAACACCACACTATTTTTCAATTTTTTCTAAAATGCATACAGAAATTACAGTTTGTTGGATATATTTGATTTTCTAGTGTTAAATGCTAGTTACAGCATCTAAAAAAAGTTTCATTTTCAATTGCTTTGTGTATGTAAAAACAAAAAATATAGTAAAATGTCCCGTACAACACCTCATGGAATCGCCCCTTTCTACAAAGGTTACTAAACGGGTAGTGGTCTGAAATAGTCGTAAGAAACCGATGAAGCTTGTTATTTGTCGCTCCATCCCATTCCGCCTGCCACAGAGATTTGATGTAGTTACTAATATGTGGTTTAAAATCACTGAAAGGGACAATAAAATCAGCGAGAGGCTTGATTAAAGCCTGTTTTGCTGCACTGTCTGCTTTGGTGTTACCAGCGATACCTACATGTCCGGGTAACCAGCAAAACACGATACCATAATGGTCAGACATGAGAGTTGTTGATTTCTCACGAAGTTCCAAAATGAGAGGGTTCTTCAACTTGGGGCTGAAGAAAGAGAGTCGGAAAAAATAATCGACTTCTTTTCCTGCATGTTCTCGATGTGCTCAAGCGCGAGTTGTATAGCTTTAACTTCAGCTGTGAAAATAGAACTTTGATTCGGTATTCTGATTGAGGTGATATGATCACCAGTAACAGCAGCCGATGATACTTTGTCACCATCTTTAGATCCATCTGTATAGATCCTTGTATATGCACTATACGTGGACTTTATTTCGGCATATTTTTGTTTAAACTGCAAGGAATTGGTATCAGATTTTTTGGTAGAAGCAAGGTCCAAAATAATTGTAGGTTTTTTAAGATACCAAGGAGGAATATGTGATTTACGATTTTCTTTTATAGAATCCGAATCAATTTTGGCAGACTCCATGTGGGGTTTGATTCTAATTCCCAATGGAGGAATATGTTTCTGGTGGCGGTTAAAAAATTCAACATTTTGAGGGTCTGAAACACAATTATAAGCAGGATTTGAAGGATTGGCCAAAAGTTTAGACACATACTGGAGAGATAATTTAATTCTACGCTTCTCAAGAGAAGGCTCCTCTGCTTCAACAAGCATCGAGTCTATTGGGGATGTTCGAAAAGCCCCTAGACTAATTCTAATACCACTATTATGAATTGCATCAAGTGGTTTGAGATATGATTTCCTTGCCGAACCGTAAACTACACAACCGTAATCTAACTTTGATCGAACAAGTGATCTATACAGATGGAGCAAAGTTCTTTGGTCAGCACCTCAATCAGTGCTACCAACAACATTCAGTAGGTTCAGAGCTCTCTTACATTTAACTTTTAGTTGTTTTATGTGGGAAGTGAAATTCAGTTTGTTGTCAAACAACAAACCTAAGAATTTCACTTCCTTAACAACTTTAATAGGACTACCATCAATTTTCAACTCCGGATCGAGATGATGTTTCCGAAGTTTGCAAAAGTGAACACAATTCGTTTTTGTCTTTGAAAATTTGAAACCATTTTCGGTAGCCCATTTTTGGATCCTATTTAAACACAGTTGAAGTCTGCGCTCTATAGCATTCATGTTTTTGCTGCTATATTATTATTTATTGGTGCTTAACGCCACATCAGCAGCTAAGGCTATATCATGGCGAGAAAACGGTGGAAACAAATGCTCATTTTCAGTTATGAAGTAAAAAGACGAAATAAAAATAGAAAATAACTACAAGAGATCTGTTAAAGACCAAAGTAATTAAAACAACAAAGGGTAATGAAAGAAGAGAAGTGAGTAACTTCTAAATCAACCTGATGAATTGAGACTTGAATAGTCTTGATTAAAAGATTAAAAACTATTTTAAAATTTATTAAAAAGGTTGATTTCCTTCAAGAAAGACAAAACTTTATGAGGATTTGTTCTGTAAAATAGGTCTCGAAGAGACATTAAAATACTGTCGTCTACTAAGATTAAAATCAGTACAATGTAAAAGAATGTGTTCCACTGACAACACCTGCTGGCAGGGAACACATTCCGGTCGCATATTACCCTCCAACAAGAAAGAATGTGTTAGTCGTGTATGACCAATATGACACCGTGTCAAAATGCAAGATCCTTTCTATAAAGGCTACCAGACGGGTAGTGATCTGAAATAGTTGATCGAAAGCGATGAAGCTTGTTATTTGTCGGGTGCAAGGGGTGTGTTCGATTGAATCGGAGTATCACGAATTACCCAAATAACCCCTCAAATGTACCTGGCATACTACTGAACCCCATCTCTAATCTGAGTGTATAGCATTTTTCCTAGAAGTCTAATTTTATCTGTCCCTCCCCATGCCGCATATCTCTACAGGCTGCATGACTACATTCATCTATCTCCTAGTCGGGAATAGGAATAGAAACTCAACAAATTATTTTGTAGTTTACGGATATTTTCTAAAGCTTCCGAAACTTGAATTGGGTCGTAACAATATACATGTTGCAGCACAGACGAAGTCAATTCGTCAGCAACACCTGAAAAATGTTTCGTTTCTCTCAAAACACCCACGCAGTTGACTTTTCCACCCAGACAGCAATTGACAATCTGTTTAGAGAAAATGTAAAAAGCTCAGTATGTAGACTTTCTATCCTACATGCGACGTTACAGCTGCTCTCAGCCACTGCCCCTCGAATTATTATTTCGAAAAGTCTGAAGGAAAAGCGCGATAACGACAGCAAACGTTTTTCTGTATAAAAGAGATATGATAATTTTTTTTTAAATTTCGGCGCGCCCCCTCGTGCGTTTTCATTATATCACAAGCTGTTTGCGACCAATATCTACACAAGTTCGATTATTTGTTACATTAAAGTACAAATTTCGATACCTCTCCATTTCCGAATTATCTTCAAGCGTAAAATTTTCATAACACAACACCACATCTTTGGGGTATATGTACAGATTCCTATATAAGTCCGTCGCCAGCTCGATTTTGCGTAAATATTTAGAATCGTATAAAAATTTCTATCGATCCACTTTGTATTCTAAAATCACGGTAAGTTTTATTAAATTAAAAAAAAAATATGATAAGTTGTGTCTTTACTGTTTATTATATAGATTACGCATCTTTCGGTCCAGTTCAGTGAGCAAGATCAGCCTTCCACGGGCATTCCGTTTAAATTCCAGGCACTTCCACTTTGATTGGAACCGTAGTGTGTTTCAGCGGAATGAGCTTATTATATAACCTGAAGTAAAATTCAAGGACATCCCACTGGACTGATAAAATGCCGTGGAATGGTATTTCACATGATGCATCAATTGTACAGACTGACTGTTGTTTTTTAAATATAACTATAGAACAAGTCGGGGGGGGGGGGGGGGTCGGCGCTTCAGCGCCATTTGTTGCTGCTGATGTGGGGAGAGTGGCTTCCAGAAGGTATAAAAGGCGACGTGCACTGCGCAATCGGTCATTCGCCATCCAACAGCCGAGGTGAACACATCGTCAGTGAGCATCTCTGCTAATCTGAAATTTTCTCCAATAATTTCAGGCAAGAGACACCGACAACGCAACCAACATGCCACCAACCTCCTCTGTGTGCACCAGTGTGAAAAAGTCGTTCAGCAGGAAAAGCAGTTTGGAGAGACATGTAAGGACTGTACACCTAGAAGAACGAAGGCACGAATGCAAGAGATGCTGCAAGAAATTCGCTCGGAAGGAAATAATGGAGCACCACTTGGAGAAATGCACAAGTCAATGGAAATGCGGAGACTGCCAGCGAGAATTCAGCAATCTCATACCCTATCGACTGCATCTGAAAACAGATCACCAGTAGCATACCAAGGGGAAAGAAGACAAGAAGATACAAGGTGTAACAAAAGAGACGATGAAAAGACATTAACTTCATTAGAATGCGAACAGTGTAAAAGAATATTTTACGACAGAAGCAACTTGGAGCGACATGTGAGAAGTGTGCATATGAAGAAGAAGATATATGGATGCCATAACTGCTACATGAAGTATTCCAGGAATGAAGATCTCGAGCATCACTTGAAAAAATGTGAAAAGCGTCGGCAAGAATTCAGTGAACTGTCTCAAACCAGTGTACATATGGAAGAAGCTCACCAATCTGACAAGAAAACAGCCAAGAAACGAAAATCGAATGACGACCAACAGCAGTCAAGTGGAAAGACGAAGAAATCCAGAACATCATTCATGGAGTGTGATCCTGCAGTGTTTTCACCTGATCTACTATACGAAGAAGAATGTGATGATATGAAAGCTCTCTACAAAGTGAACTGGGACATTATACGGACCCACCATATCACGAACAGAAAACTTCAAGACACTTACAATTTTCGCATCGGCAACATAACAGCTATGGCCAGTGAATTTACAGAAACAATTTTTCAACAACAAGAATGGAAGTTCAAAATAAACCTGAGCTACGGATTCATCTTACGTAACAATGAAACTGACGACCTCCGATACTATCACGCATCCCAGAACAATGCCAGATTTCTGGATACACCACGTCTTGTTTCGAACCTAGAAGATTTTGAAAAGTTTTTGAGAGATATTTCCCAAGAAGATGTATTGGAGTGGGCAAAACAACAACGACCAGATTCTGAATGGACTGTTTATAAAGTGACCAACATAACATTCTGCATCAATAAAATCAAAGATCATCCTATTGGAGGCGCCACAGATTTACCTGCGTACATCATGGACGATCCAGCCATAATTGCTTTATTGAAAGACCAGCACCACAACTTCAAGTACGACGATAACCTGTGTTTATTCAGATGCTTAGCCCTTTCAAGAGGGGCTACCTACCACAACTTGAACACAGAAACTAAACAACCTGTTTCGACAGTATACAAATGAAGACACGGAAACTTTCAAAGGAGTGAATCTCAACCAGTTACCTGAAATAGAGAACTTATTCAAACTGAACATCAACGTTTATCAGTTGCAACACAACGAAGATGGAGAAACAAATGCCAGTCTAGTCAGACGATCAATCTGCCGTTTTAGTGAGACGATGTATCTCAACATTCACGAAGAACATTTCAGTTACATCAGCGACATCAATCATTATTGTAAGTCATTTACCTGTCGGAAGTGTGGCAAATTGTGGAAAAAGGTTTACAGACTCAATCGCCATGAAAGAACATGTACAAAAGAAGTATCTTATGAATATACTGGCGGTGTTTATAATGTTCCAAAAACAGTTTTTGAACTGTTAGAAGATGAAGGCATCTCAGTTCCAAGTGAAAATAGATATTACCCGTACCGAGCAACCTTTGACTTCGAATGCTATTTTGATATATATATACATATACCTACAAAAAGTGAAAAACTGACCTGGGAAGCCCGACACGTTCCATTGAGCGTAAGTGTAAGCAGCAATGTACCAGGATTTGTAGAACCGGTCTGCTTTATTACAGAAGGAAATGCACAAGAACTGGTGAGCCGTATGATGAATTACTTGGAAGAGATTTCAAACGGGGCCTATGCGCTGTTAAAGTCAGAATATCAACCTTACATTGATGAACTCAATACGAAGATCACAGAAGTAATTGAGAGCGACCCATTGTTAAATGAAGAAGGACGTGCCAGGTCACATCCCTTGGAGGAGCTACATCACCAGTTTGTTGCTTATCTGAAAGAAATGTCGGTTGTTGGATTCAACTCTGGAAAGTATGATTTCAATGTTGTGAAGTGCGAGCTACTTACTTTCTTGAAAACGAAACAGGATATTGGATTCACTGTGAAGAGAAACAACAATTTCTTGTGCCTTAAAACAGAACAGTTCAAATTCCTCGACATTGTGAATTATCTGGCACCTGGTTTTTCGTATGATAAATTTCTTAGAGCATTTGGCTGTTCAGTGACGAAAGGTTACCCGCCATACGAGTGGATTGATGATTTGAAGAAACTGGAACAAGACCACTTGCCGGACTACGATACATTCTACAGTTCGCTCAAAGGGGAAAATATATCTAAAGAAGAATACATCTACTGTCAGAAAGTATGGAAAGACCACGAGATGAACACCTTTCGCGATTTTCTCATCTGGTACAACAATCGTGATGTCCAACCATTCCTAGAAGCACTAGAGAAACAATTTGCCTTCTACAAAGAGCACGGGATTGATATGATGAAAGATGGAATGAGTGTACCCGGACTGACATTGAAGTATTTGTTCAACACGATCGACAATGAAACCCATTTTACTATTTTCAACAAGAAGAACAAAGATTTACATCACCAGGTAAAAGACAACATCGTGGGAGGTCCTTCGATAATTTTTGACCGTCATCAAGAAAAAGGACTAACAAAAATTAGATCTTATCAGTATGGAGAGGAAGCTAAAACGTGTGGGGGTGTAGTTGGTTATGACGCCAACGCTCTTTACTTGTGGTGTTTAATGCAAGAGATGCCAACTGGGATGTATATAAGAAGACGTAAAGAACATGACTTCAAACCGGAGTATTCTCACAAATATGGCAGAATGGCACAGCAGTGGTTAAACTATATATCCAGAAGAGACAGTCTTGAAATTCGGCATCAGTTCAATGGAGAAGAGAAAAAGATTGGAAGGAGACATCTGCCCGTAGACGGCTGGTGCAAAGAAACGCAGACGGTGTACCAATTTCACGGTTGCTTCTGGCATGGCTGCAATTGTCGACTAAACACCAAAAGAAATGGAGAAGCAATTCTTTTCAACAGTGTTCGAGAAAAACAAATGGAAGATCTTCACAAAGAGACTATCAAGAACGCCAAATACATTGCTGATCAAGGATACAAACTTGTTGAAATTTGGGAATGTCAGTGGTTGAAAATGAGAAAGGATCCTGCAGTAAAATGTTACCTAGAGAAACTTGGGAGCAACACCTTAACATGGACAATGAACGAGAGTGAAGTAACGCAGCATGTGATTTCGGGCAAGCTGTTCGGATTAGTCGAGTGTGACATTCATGTTCCAGACCACCTAAGACATCACTTTGAAGAAATGACACCCATCTTTAAAAATACCACCATTAGTACAGACGACATTGGAGATCACATGAGGAAGTTTGCAGAGAAAAACCACGTCATGCGCCAGCCGAGAAGAAGTTTGATCGGGAGTTACCATGCGAAGAGGATATTGCTTGCAACGCCACTCCTGAAATGGTACCTTGATCACGGCCTCGAGGTGACACAAATTTACCAAGTCATACAATACGAACCAAAAGCGTGCTTCAAGAAATTTGGAGAAGAGGTATCACAGGCTAGAAGAGACGGTGATCGGAATCCAGATAAGGCAATAGTTGCTGACACAATGAAACTCCTTGGGAATAGCGGGTACGGAAAGACAGTAACCAACAAAGAAAAACACAGAAATATTATTTACTGTAATGACGACGAAGCTTCTCGCTTAATAAACAACCTGCACTTCCGACAAATGAACCCTTTGAGCGAAACAGTATACGAGCTGGAAATGAATAAGAACCGCATCAAGCTGAACTTACCACTTCATATCGGATTCTTCGTGTACCAATACGCAAAGATGAAGATGTTGCAGTTTTACTATGATTTTATTGATACCTTCGTGGAAAGACGTAATTGTCTCCATCGGAGACTTACCTGTACTGGCCTACTGTTGCTTTTATACCTTAAGTGATAGTGTTGACATAACACCACCCACCGAAAGAATCGTATTCTGGCTCTTACTCCACTCTATCGAACGAGAGTAACCTCTATCCAAGAACGTCATCTCACTTTCTTTTATCTTCGGTGCTCATAGTGGAAGGACGTAACTTTTCTGTCTCTCAATTCATTGTGATTTTTTGTACTTGATGTTTATTGATATATATATATTATTCGTCTTTCTCATTATATTTGCAATTATTTATTATTCGTTATATATATATTACTGTGCTTGAATTCTTTTTCGGAATTTTTTGTGTACAATAGTGCGCACGTGAATTTTTGTCTTCCCTATTTTCGAGTTACAATTATCATTAGCATGTCGGGACCAGTGTCTGGAAAACGTGCTTCCGGTTCAGCTACTCCCGTTTTGTTGGCGGCGGAGACTTTGGCCAAGTCTCCTTCTACAACGGAACCCATGGCAACGGGTTCAATTGCAAGTGGCAAGGGTAAAACGAGTTGTCCTTCGTCACGAATTACCGCAAAAGAGTCGCTGACCGGCGACTCGTCTGCAATGGGGGAGCATGGCAACTCCTTCCGAACACTGGAATCCCCTGTTCATACATTTCGTGGTAGGTCTTCCACTCGTGGACGCTCTTCATTTTCTCCAAAAGGTAAGGTCAGAGGTCGCCCTACACGTTCGGCTACAGTTTCTTCAGGCATAAGCCTCTTTCTGTTGGAGAGGGTGTTAAGGTCAATCCCCGGGAGGGGGTTGCTTCACTTTCCAGACGCCCGCCTTCACCTTTTTCTAAATTAGATCTAGAGCAGTCTATTAATCAGGTGGTTGATGATAGATTGTCTGCTTTTGAGGATAGGATTACCTCTTTATTGCAGTCTAAGGCTAGTCATCCTGTTCCGTTGGGTTCGAAACGGGTTGCTGAGACACCTGATAATCAGGAGGTTGAGTTGGAGTTGCATGATTCTGATGTTGGTGGGTGGTCTTTTGCTGGATCCCCCCTCATAATTATGAGGATTCTGATGCTGGTATGCCTGTAATGAGGAGTTATTCGGGTACCGGTTCGATTGGTTCTGTGGAACGTTTTGATGTGGCGGAAGAAGCCAATGTGTCTCAGGTCGATCATGCTCAAGCAGTGCTAGATGTGCAGTCCTTGTTGGGTTTGGAAGTCCCGGAGGATTCTATACCGTGTCGAACTTCGGTTTTGGCTCAGGCTTTTCCTGTGGTACAAAAGGTTAAGCGCTCTCTTCATCCACAGTTACCGGCTGAGGGTTCTTTGGTTAATTCTTGGGTAGATGTCGCCGAGTCTCTACCGAGATGTCCGCTTTATAAAGCTCGCCAGGGTCATAATTATCGTCTATTAGAGGACGACTTTAGACAATTCGGGCAGGTTCCAGGGGTTGACTCCGACGTACCTCTGTTTCTTGCATCATTACCCCAATCGAGCAATAGAACTGGATCTTTGCATCCCAAGGATGCCTCGCGGGAAAAAAAGTTTTTCATGATATTGATTCAACCCTCAGGGTACAACAACGAGTTCTTTCTCAGGCGTCGTTCTTATTTGCGGCCATTTCTCAGTGTTTGCCCCCTTCCGATGAGGAATGTGAGGGCTCTCTTAACGGTATGCTAACTGCTTTAGCTCAGGCTTTGGGTGATGCGACTGATCTTTCTGTTCGTGCATCTGTTCAGACTATTTTAGCTCGACGTGCCATGTATTTGGATGCTATGCAGGTTTCGGCTAAGCCTGCTCGTTCCAGTTTGCTTTATTTACCTCCGGCTGGTCCTTTGTTGTTCGGGGGTAAAGTAGCTGAAGTACTAAAAAGTTCTTCCGAGGTTATTAAGGAGGCTAGGGATTCTGCACAACAATTTTCTTCCAGGTACACTGTACCAACAAAGCGTTCCTTTGAGGATTTTTCTGGTTCCTCTCCCAGTAAGAGGGCACGTTATCAGTCTTTTCCCCGTTCGTCATCAGCTTCTCGATCTAGGGCGAGAGGTAGTGGACAATATTCTGGCCGTTTTTCACACTTTCCCAGTGGCCGGGGAAAGAGTCGCCGGCCCTTTTCGAGATGACTGCTACCCCATTCCCAGACCGGGGATACCTGTGGGGGGACGTTTAGCGCATTTTGTCCATCAATGGCAGGATATTACTGTCGACAAGTTTGTTCTTCAGGTTCTTCGGTCGGGGTATCAGTTGGAGTTCGAGTCAGTTCCTCCAGTTACCCACATTCCTCGCTTCACGGCACTTCCCCGGGATTTGATAAAGCGTCAGGCTTTATTGGAGTCAGTTCAGTCTCTTTTAGACAAAAATGCTATAGAGGAGGTGTCTCTTCCTGCTCTTCCAGGGTTTTACGGCCATCTTTTTCTGGTCGAAAAGCGCACCGGCGGATTTCGACCGGTGTTAAATTTGCGCCCATTAAATCAATTTATTACAAAACAACATTTCAAGATGGAGTCTCTTCAATCGATCACTCTAGGTCTCAGAGTAGGGGACTGGGTGGTTTCTCTCGATCTACAGGATGCATATTTGCACGTTCCTGTTCATCTCTCCAGCCGAAGATTTCTGAGGTTTGCACTTCAGGGTCGGATATTTCAATTTCGATGCCTCCCTTTCGGACTCCGGTCTTCTCCGCGTGTGTTCACAAAGGTGGTTTCAGTGGTTATGGCCCACCTAAGGTCTCAGCTAGTATTCATCCATGCCTATCTGGACGATTGGTTGCTTCGGGCTCAGTCCTGCAGAGATCTTCTTCGAGTAAGAGAGTACACTCTTCGCACTATCCTTCGTCTCGGTTGGATTATAAATTGGGAAAAGTCACAGCTGGTCCCTACTCAGGACATTGTTTATTTAGGAGTTCATTTCCTGTTCCGTCGGGGTTTAATGTTTCCTACGATGGTTCGCGTCAATCTACTGCACGATTTGATCCGACAAATTATCAGGGCTGTGTCGATTCCAGCTCGTTTTCTATTACGGGTGCTAGGTGTTATGAATTCTTGCATCCCAAGAGTTCCTCTGGCTCATCTTCACATGCAGCCTCTTCAATACTTCCTGCTTCGTCATTGGAAACAGGTGTCTCAAGACTTGGACTTTGTAATTCCAGTTTCGCCCACTTTGGTGTTACATCTGCAATGGTGGCTTCAGGATCAGAACATGTTTGTGGGCATTCCTCTTATTCCTCCACCGATCGAGATGACTCTGGTGACAGATGCTTCAGATCAAGGTTGGGGGGCTCACTTACTGGATCGCGTCATGTCGGGGGTTTGGTTACCGTCGGAACGCTCCAGGGATATAAATTGGCGGGAGCTCAAGGCAGTGTATTATGCCCTAGTGGAGATACTACCATTGGTCCAGGGGCATATTCTGTTGATTCAGTCAGACAATTCAACGACAGTTTCGTATCTGAACAAGGAGGGGGGCACTCACTCCTTCAGTCTGTGTCTCCTAGTATGGGAGATCTTTCATCTGTGTATTCCACATCTGGTTGTCCTCCGAGCGGTTCATATTCCGGGAAGACACAATCTATTAGCAGATTCCTTATCTCGGAAGTCTCAAGTCATTCCAACAGAGTGGACGATTCTTCCCTCTGTTTTGAATCAGATTTTCAATCTCTTCGATCGTCCTCATGTGGATCTCTTTGCCACTCGCCTCAATCACCAGCTCCCCACATATATGTCTCCTGTGCCAGATCCGGGGGCTCTAGCGGTCGATGCTCTCTCTCAAAGCTGGACAGGAATGTTCGCATATGCCTTTCCTCCGTTTTCACTCATTCCACGGGTTCTTCGGAAGATTCGGTTGGACAGGGCAGTACTAAGTCATTCTGATCGCTCCATATTGGCCTCGTCAGGCATGGTTCACAGATCTTTTGAACCTCCAAATGTGTCCTCTTGTCACTCTTCCACTACGGTCAGATGTTCTATTTCAACCTCAAAATGGTCGGTTACATCCCAATCCAGATCTTCTGCACCTAACTGCATGGAAATTATCCGGTCTCGATTCTCTGAGGAGGGATTTTCAGGCCGAGTTGCAAAACGTGCCGCTCAGGCACGACGAGATTCCACCTATCGCACATACGATGCTCGGCTGAGCATTTATTACCGGTGGGCTCAGGATCATGGCATTGATCCACTTTTGGCTACTATATCTCAAGTTGGAGAGTTTCTTGAATTCTTATTTTCCTCCCGGCATCTAAAGCCTAGGTCTATTGCTGGGTATCGATCTGCTATATCTGCGGTTCATCCTGGTTGGGGAGGCGTGTCTGTGGGTCGTTCTCCCAAATTGGAACAATTACTGAGGGCTTATTTTTTGGCTTCCCCTCCTGTGCGAGATCTTTGTCCTAGGTGGAGCTTACCGTTGGTACTTCTGAATCTTAATAAGGCTCCTTATGAACATCTTGGACGCGCTGATCTGAAGTTGGTCACTCTTAAGACCGTTTTTCTGGTAGCCATTACCCCTGGCCGTCGCCGCAGTTATCTTAGAGCGCTGTCTTGTGAGGATTCCTACATCCGTTGGTCTGGGGGTGGTGTTTCCCTCATTCCTTCTTCTGGTTTCTTAGCTAAAAACGAGGCCTTATCTTACATGAGCAAAGCTATTTTTCTGGCAGACATGTCTTCCTTTTCCTCGGTCAGGGAAGATCAATTACTGTGCCCTTGTAGGGCACTCAAATATTATTTAAAGCGCACCAAGGTCCTTAGACGGAATGTGTCTCAGCTCTTTATTACTCATAAACCAGGTGACCACCATGCTGCCTCAGCTGACACGGTTTCTAACTGGATCGTACAGGTTATCAGACATGCTTATCATTCAGCTGGTGAAGAGGATTTTACTCTTTGTTGGGCGCATGATACGGGTCCGTGACAACTCGCCACCGCTCGAAATTGGTGGCGAGTTGTCTCAGGTATTGGTGGCGAGTTGTCTCAATAAAGTTTTCGCATTGTCGGGTTGTTTGCATGATAAAAAGATGAAATAATCGTCATTGAAGAGGGTCAACAAGAGGGTCAACGATTTTTCTTCATTTTTGTTAGTTTTTGTGGTGTGTGAGTGATCAGTGAATTGAAATCATATTCTTTGTTGGATAATTACTCAGGTTGCTTTAAATAGTTACTTTGAACAATGCCGATGTTTTTATTTTGCTCTGACATCACATTGTTATCAGCAGTATGTATCGTTAAGAATATGTTTTCAAGACATAATTAAACCTGATATTCATTCATGATGTTTTGATAGTTGTTTTTGTCACCGAAGCCGCATCCTAATGAGTTTATTTTGCACTGGGCCTATAATATTATTATTATTTATTGGTGTTTAAGGTCACATACTTATGCACAATGGCTAATCGTGACCGTGACAGTTTTACGGGTGGAGGAAGCCGGAGTACCCGGAGAGAACCACCAAGCAACGACGAGCAGCTGTCAGCTCTCCAACATCGTAACTCTGAACTCTGCACCGCAGCACAGGCAGGGTTAGATTGGTTGAAGACATGCGCACCATCGACGTGCAGTACGCCTCAGTACACAGCGTCATCGTGCCCCCAGGTAGGCAATCGCACTGGGCCTATAAGAGCCATGCATTTCTGCAGAGATCATTCATTAATCGTTCATCGGGGTGATTGTTAAGAAACGGCCATTCACTTGCATCATGGAATATAATCTCCGTCACGTTTCAAGAAATATAGAGTACCCTTGTATTGACTGCGGCAGAGGTGTCAGACCCCGTCAACAAGCCATAGACTGTGACGGTTGTGGGCAATGGCAGCATCGTACCTGCAACTCGGGCATACTACAACGCAACTACAACGACGCTAAGAAAGGTTTATGCACAATATATTTTAACTGTAAGACGTGCAACAGAAACACACCAGGAGTAAGTTCAGCAATATATGTGTACACATCGACAGACGAAACAGCAACCACTACAGAACAACAAGAGACAACACAGACAACGGAAAGCAATACACCAGCACCTACTCTAGAGCAACGAGAGTCAGCACATGGCGTGGAAACAATGTCACCTGCTCCAGAGGGCCGAGAAACAACACATAGAATGGAAGTGGAGCAGGCATCATCAACAGAAACATCAACACCTGACGTAGACGCACCTTTATCCATGCCAGAGATAGAACAGTCTAACAGTCTAGCAGCTGATATACTAACAGAAGAAGCCAGGTTGAATGAAGATTTTGATCTGCCACATAGGAATTGCAACAACAGCAATGAACCAGCCGAAGAGTCGATGGTAGAGGATGATTTACCAAGTGACAACAACATCACATCAGCTGACCGACCGCTGACGTACACTACTTCCAAATGGTACTCAACGAGGTGGGCCTCTACTCGTCTGTACCGACGGTTTCTCATACGTTAAAAGGATGAGTTCCTTCATTCATTCATTCATTCATTCATTCAGAAAGATTTACTTACTTACTTCACTCACTCACTCACTCACTCATTCGTTCAATAAATTAATTCATTAATTAATCCCTATTTCAGAAAGATTTGAAGAATGGTATCAGTTGGCGCTGCAGTGTCAGGGGTCCTAGTGGTGCATGTAATGTGACGGTAACACAGACCAACAACAACTTCGTCAGAAGGCAATCCCATAACCATCCTGGTGACCCGAGTTTTGCACTTAAACACCGAGTTTATGAATCTGCTAAATCTGACAGCGACCCATTCAGACCCGCAACAAACATTGTTTCACAAGCCATGCAAGATAACGTCAACAGTGAAAACGCATTTATGAAATCAAGACACGACACGACCAAAAGGTACGTCAATCGCCATCGCGCCAAAACAAGACCAGCTGAACCAGAGAACATTCACTTTGAAATGAATAGAGAGTTTCTACGCGTAGACGAATTCCTGGTTGCCGACATCAACATGACAGTTCACAGACATTTGATATTTACAACACCATTCCAACTCCGGTTGCTGAGTCATGCAAAGAGATGGTTCATCGACGGAACTTTCAAGGTAACTAGTAGAAAGCAGTAGTAGATTTAATAGTGGGTTACCAGAGAGACAGAGAGAGAGAGAGAGAGAGAGAGAGAGAGAGAGAACCAGTGAAAAGTAGTAGTAGGATACATTTTAAAGTATTTTTTACATAATTTTAAATAATTTTTTAATGTTTGCATCTTTTTCAGATTTTGGGTAAACCATTTAAATCTCAAAGCAGTCAACTGATGACGATCAATGCATTTGTAAAGAAAGATGGTAAGAAGAAACAGTTCCCGCTGGTATTTGCTATTATGTCCCGGAGAAGGAGACAAGATTATATTGACGTGCTCAATGCAGTTAAAGATAGACTAGATGATCATTCCGTGACACATTTTGTTTTGGATTTTGAAGAAGGTAAAATACGATAACATATCTCTCTCTCTCTCTCTCTCTCTCTCTCTCTCTCTCCCCCCATGTCTTTTGACACCTATTAATCCGATGACAAGTCGCCACTATTTTTATATCTAAAAATGGTGGCGACTTGTCTCGGTGGCGAGTTGTCCCGGTCGGACTGTAGCGACTTGTCTCGGTGGCGACTTGTCCCGTTCCCCATGATACCAGGGGGTTGGCTGCTTCCTGGGCTTTATTCCGCAGAGTTCCGTTAGATGATACTCTGGCTGCGGCTGCTTGGAAGTCAGAATCGTCATTTACTTCCTTCTATTTACGGGATGTTGTGAAGTCGCGTGGGGCCTTCACTGCGGCAGTGTTATCAGCTACGCATTTTTAGGTAGGTTATTATTCATACTTCTTATGTCTATATGTGTATATATATATATATGTATATATATATATGTCCAGGGCTCAGAATAGCTGTTTAGCACAGCCTTTCGCTATGCAATTTCTGGTTTTTGCCATTCAATAATTATCAGTCTGCAGTGTTTTTGCGTCCGCTGCTGGTCAATTTTCCAGACTGAATAGTAAATTGCTCATATAAATTTTCAGATTAATTTGAGCCCTGTATATATCTGTATATTTATGTATTGAGAGGGGTTTGGTCATGGTTTTTTCTCTTTTAGGAGACATGATCATCCCTCCTCCTATTATTCATATACTTTGTATTCAAGCAATAGTAGGCCAGTACAGGTAAGTCTCCGATGGAGACTACTCCTTTCTCAAGTGAGAGAGTTGTCTCCGAGGAGATACTTACCTGTACTTGCCACGTTCCCATCCGCCGACCCCACTCTGTTCATGTCTTTTCGTAGGCACTCTCATATAAAAGGAAGTGAGATGACGTTCTTGTATAGAGTTTACTCTCGTTCGATAGAGTGGAGTAAGAGCCAGAATACGATTCTTTCGGTGGGTGGTGTTATGTCAACACTATCACTTAAGGTATAAAAGCAATAGTAGGCCAGTACAGGTAAGTATCTCCTCGGAGACAACTCTCTCACTTGAGAAAGGAGTATTCAGTACTGCCTCATGGATACAGATTCTGGATACATCTCATTCTCCAAATCATCTCTAGAAGAAGTAATAAAACCGGAAAAGAAAGAACAGTTTTATAGAGCGTATAATCAATGGTTACCGTCAGAATCATGCGATGAGCACAGAGAAGACTTTGTTCAAACCAAGATTAGAGGAGATATATGGTCACCGAAGGGGTCATGTTGCAGCGACCGGAAAGCATTCGATAAAAGAACACCTGGCCTTTTCAAGGTTGAATGGAGCGGAGATGGAATTGTGGGTCTCTGTAGCAAAACCTACTACTGTTTCGGCCTGAGTAGCAAGTTTAGTTCCAAAGGAATAAATAAACGCCAAAACGACCTAACGAAGAACAAATATATGCATGTGTTGAAAACGCAACAGAGTGGAACAGGAGTTAACCGTGGATTTGTGGTGAACAATAATCACATGTACACTTATAGTCAGATGAAAGATGGACTGTGGACTGCCATATTTTTAGCCGAAAAGAAAAGTTCAAGAAGATGGAACCTCGACCAAACCACTGGATATATAGACATTAATGTACTCTGACCATCAGCTGTTTTGTCACTGCAATCTTGATGTGAAAAATTCATTTTTCTGTGTTACACGCCATTCATTAGTCGTGTATATTTGAAAACTGCAATTAAATCGTGTTTTGTCAAATGAATGTTTTTTGTAATATTATTATGTTGTATAGAATAAAATGTATTGAATGTTGAAAAGCCTTCTGTTATCTATTGTATAGGACGCTTCCAGAAATTGGAGCCAGATAGGAGCCATAAATAGGTTGTGTAGGAGCTTGGATGTAAGAAGCCTAAAGGCTTTTCTGGGATTCAGGAGCCAAACTACACAAGTGCAACATCAGCGCCCCCAATAGTCCACAAATCAGCTCTTTTTCGGTCTCCGAAAGTCCCCACTAATCCCCGAACCACACCCCAATCTGACTTTAATTGCCAAAACACCACAAAGGCTAACCTCATTTCATTAGTAGTCCGTATTTCGTACTACCAATACCACCTCCACCCACCCTCGTCCCGAAACGAGCTAATAGGTTAGAACTTAGTGGATAATAGACCAACAGGCCGTTAATCCTTTACTACTGTTCTAAACAACCTAGTATAATACTGCCTGGTCTGGAATTCCATAGTACCAATATCAGCCATAAGATAATACAAAGGATTCGGTAGGTTAATAGTACTAATGGGGGTAATAGACCAACAGATCATTCATCCTATACTGTCCAACTTTAATCACCAATGACTATCTCGCAATACCACACTACCACCCACCCACCCTATTGCTTGACTTAGCTATAGCAGACATAGGATAATATGAAGCATAAGGTGGATTAATAGTATTAAGGGCTAACTTGGGACCTACATGCATATACACCACTACTACCATATCACCCCCTCTCCCCAAACGAGAAGCCCGACACCACCTGACCCGAAAAACGTTATGCCAGATTGTATACTGGACAATAACAGCGGTCAACATCTCTATGACGTCGCGTGCGCATCATGACGTCACGACGTCAATAGCAACGTCAACCGTTTCGCGGGAAAAACTTTCAAGCAAACCCAATTTTCCCATCATCTTTCCACCACTTACCCATAATATATACCTATAGCCCCACGCATACATATATCACTATACTTGCCATAGCATACTATATATGCAGTACGTACACTATTTACCAGATCTAGCTGCAAGGAGCCGTACTTTTGCACCCCCAAAGTTGCACCCCCAAAAGTCTGGTTCCTATGGGAATTTAACACTAGCTGCACCCTCAAAAGTCCGGGTAATGGGGCACGAAAAGCCCCTGCTATACTACTGACCTAGTTCAACAAAATTAGCTCTAAACCCTCGACCATTCCACTGTATTGTGTTTTGTTTAGGTGTACTATCCATGTTTTGTTGGTGATGTTGAGGGTGGTCGTACGGGCGAAATTGCCCGTTGTTCTTTTTGGTGATGTTTTACGTGGGGTCCAATGATGGAAGGGGATTATCTGAAAATGTTTCCATGAGACAGACATCTCTTGAAAAATTGGGCATTCGATCTGAAAAAGTATTCTTTTTTTTTCCTTTTCTACATTTTCGGACTCTGACGTTGACTAGAATGGTCATTTGACGTTTCACTAACCTTTTTTTCCTTTGTATTTACTATCAATTGTTTTAGTGTGAGTAGTTGAACTGTTCGTGTTTATTGTTTGTATTATACTGAATGGATTTAGAGGTTTATCTTGTATATTATCAAGCCATGTCAGATCTGTTTGACATTGCACTGATTTTGTAGTTGTTGTAGAATGTTTATTAGCATTTGCATAAGATGATGGGGTTAAATTCATCCCCATCATCGACATTATGATTTCTCGTGCTTCTTTAAAACTAATATGCTTTTCGCACTTCACCTTTTGTATAAGTTTTTCCTTTTTCCATACAGGGCAATCCTTAGATGATGACATGTGATTGCCCTGACAGTTGATGCATTTAGAGTCCGTAGTGTTACAAGGATCTTCATGGTTGAGACCACATTTAAAGCATATTTTCTTGCCACGACGAGAATCCTGGCCATGTCCAAACTTTTGGCACTTGAAACATCGCAGTGGATTTGGGATGTACAAATCCACTCTGATGTTCCAGTAACCAATCTTAATTGACTTGGGGGACCTTGTGCCATCAAAGGTGCAGATGCAGGTGCTAGTTTTAATTTTGTTTCCATGTTTGTTGAATTCAATATGTTTTACAGAGGTGATTCATTGAGGTTTAAATTCACATGTAATTTCATTTTCTTCCATGTGGGTTAGTTCACAAGTTCTTATAACTCTCTTGCTAGTGTTTAAAGTTTTGTGGTAACTTGCTTTAATTTTGTAGTATGTAAAAGATTGAATGTTTGAACTTGTCTGGAACACTGGATTAATAAATCTCAAGAGCTTAATTTCTTTATATCTTTTACAGTTCCTGCTTCACCTTCGATGACCTTATCTAGGGCAAAGGGGTTTAGATTACTTCATTTTTTATTGTCATCAGTTGAATGTGGTAGAATGAATTTCGGAAGGTTGTCTTCGGGTGGAATCCGTGATTTCATAAGTTTCTTTATCAGTCAGAATCTCTTAGGCCAGTATCTAAAAACGGTCATTTGAGATTTGGTTGTTGAGTAGCCATGTTTAATATTTTAAACGTTCACTGCCCTGGCTCCAACCCACCACGGAGTCCAACAAGGGGTAGGGGTACTGCCACGCAGTGGACCCATTGGGTTGCCAGTATTCCCACATATCTGGTATGGAGCAGTATACTCAGTCACCGTTGATGTCGAAGCATACCACTGTCTGATTGACCCGTGTGTGGAAGTGTCATGTCTTCAGATGGCGGCCATCCAACCAATCACTTTATAAAACACTGAAATTAAGGTTGACAAATAAAACTGAAACAAAACTAAGTAGTTGATAAAATATAATGCGTTTAAAAACAGTACACAATGGCAGTTATGATATATGATTACACGAAATGACTGATTGGATAACCACCAAATGCCCCCTGACGTGACACCCCGAATTTTCTGGGGTGGTTGGCCAGAACGGACCATCCGACCATCCTTCTGTTCCCGAAGTTGGAGCCAAAGCAGTGTATTGGACAGGTATCTCCAAGATTGAGAACAGGGCCAAAGCAGTGTTTACGCCCTGATCTCCATCACAGAGATTTGCCCTAACTGGGGCCCTATCTGTCCTGAACTGCCAGGATTCCTTCCTCAGAGACATTCAGAATGTACCTCACAGGAGAACAAGGTGTCTGCAAGATGGTGATGGCAGGATTTATCACTTTGGTCCGGGGCTGCGTATTTATATATTTCGTATCAAACCAGCTCAGTTGCGCAAACCTGCTAATTTTGAACCAGCAAACCTGCCCACTTGAGCAAGCCGTCCTCTATCCGCCACCTGGGGACCCGCCTCGTAGGGGATGGTCAAACTCCACTAGGCCGTAGCGAATTATGAGGGAACCAAGAAGAGGGCTGATGAAGAATTCGCCTTGGTTTTGAGAAAGTGGTGGTCGGCGATATCTACTATGACGTACCAAGATAAGAAGCTTGAAGACCACCCTTTCGTTGAAGGTGCCAGACGTCATTTCGGGAAGATTCAACATCGGGATCGTTCTCGACACTGGTTTGATCTCCCCGTTCATATGCAGGAGGAAGTTGATTGCTTCACCCAGACAGAGATTTTGTTAGCAGTCAAAGGTTTGAAGACAGAAAATGTTTGATTTGAGATTTATACAAGTATTTTTGACATTCATTAGATATAATTTTGTGATATTTTCTTTTTAATGTTTGTACATATCTGCATATTTGTTTTGTAACCATTTATTCTAAAACTCAATATTAATAAACAATTAATGTGTGTAATCTTCTGTCGGTGATTTGTTATCCTCCAGAAACCAGCCAAAATTGATGCCCAGTTGTATGCAACGTGTATTTTGTCCCCATGTAGTAGTGATCTGGTTTGATCTTCCTGTTCATATGCAGGAGGAAGCCCTCTTGTGCGAAGGCATTGGGATGAAAATTGCTCACAGTCAGAGATGTTGTTAGCAAAGACGACTGGGAAGGCGAATTCTTCACTGAAGCGGAGATGTGGATAAAATAGTTCTCTACGGAAGAATAAAACGGCACTTTTCAGGGGCAAATGCAATATTACGCAGAAGATATGAGAACATTCCGGGTACCCCAAGCATCAATTGGTGGCCTTCCTGATCCACAAAAGAGTGGTAATCCTCATATTGAATTTGCCGTCAAAGGGAAGCTGCACTGGATTGTAAAACTGAACGATGGCATGTCCAGATCATGAGGTTCAGAATTCGGAAAGATCAGATTCCTGAAGAATAGTTGCAGAAGGCACGCTCGGAAATTACCCCAGGCATGCGTCCTGAAGAGGCTGGCCAAGCCAACACGGCAGCTGATAGTTTATACTGTATTTGTAGCTGGGGATAGCTCGGGGCTGAGTAATGCGGAAAGAGTGGCGATACAGGTGAAGAAAAAGAAATCAGGAAATGCACCAGCTCTGGCGAAATCGAGGGGGGGGGGAGGGGTTCAAAGTAATGGGTCTGCTTCTTACCCTATACTAGTGAAATCCACTGGAAGTGGGTGAGGGAGACAGCAGGGAAGTATCGCGGCGGGGGTGGCCCTACCGAATGACGAGGCGGTCAGGCCAGAAGCCAAACGAAAATTAGCAGGAAGATTGCTGGAACCACTCCCAAAGGCAAGGGCGACGTTGGAGCGTTTTGCGCCTATTGGGTCTCAGTTATGACCCAGTTGTCCCGTGAGCATTCTTCGGTTCATTTTTGGATTCTCGCATGTCAATACACAGAATGTGACTTGAGGTTTTGGATACATTTCATCATCTTGACTTAGAGAAATTATGAACCCAACATTGATTGATTACACTTTCGTAGAGAGTTATGAGCGAACCAAGAGGTTTTGGATACATTTCATCATCTTGACTTAGAGAAATTATGACCCCCAACATGGATTGATTACACTTCTGTAGAGAGTCATGAGAGAACAAAGAAGAGGGCTGATGATGAATTCGCCTTGGCTTTGATAAAGTCTTGGCGGCGACACTTACCATGAAGGACCAAGATAAGAAGCTTGAAGGTGCCAGACGTCCTTTCGGGAAGATTCAACATCGGGATCGGACTCGACACTGGTTTATGCAGGAGGAAGCCCTCTTTGGGCGAAGGAAGAAGATTGCTTCACCCAGGCAGAGATTTTGTTAGCAGTCAAAGGTTTGATTTGAGATTTATATAAGTATTTTTGACATTCATTAGATACAATTTTGTGATATTTTCATTTTAAGGTTAAGGAAGAAGATTGCTTCACCCAGGCAGAGATTTTGTTAGCAGTCAAAGGTTTGATTTGAGATTTATATAAGTATTTTTGACATTCATTAGATACAATTTTGTGATATTTTCAATTTAAGGTTTGTACATATTAGCATACTTGTTTTGTAAACATTTAATCTAAAACTCGATATTAATAAACAATTAATGTGTGTAATCTTTTATTTTCTGTCGGTATTTTATTATCCTGCAGAAACCAGCCAAAAATAATGCCCAGTTGTATGGAATATGTATTTTGATCCCATGTGGGGAGTGGTGATCTGCTTTGATTTTCCCGTTCATATGCAGGAGGAAACCCTCTTGCACGAAGGTATTGGGAGGAGGATTGCTTCACCAAGGCGATGTTGTTAGCAAAGACTGAGGAGGCGAATTCTTCACTGAAGCGGATATGGACTCCTTAAAACGGGAAATGTTGTTTGTTTTGTTACTAAACTGCGACCACAACACGTTTCTGAGATACCCACAAATGAGCACACCTTTGGCTAGTACATCTCATGACCCTGATTTATTGTCAAGGACCAAATAGTGATGAGGAAATAGGAGTTGATATAAAAGAGAAAACATATGAAGTGGGAGTGGTAAATACCAATCATTTTAAACCCAAAGAGTTTGCAGAATGTCAGTGGGAAAATCAAGAGGAGAATGAACCTGAAGTAGTAGAATTATTGAGTTATGATTTAACCCTTAAGTCCTCAGATTAATTTTAAAGTATTTATGGCCTTTTTCTGCTTACATAGTTGTTGATGACTTGGCAGTGGTTCTGATTTAAAAGTTGAACAACAGAAAGATGACCGGTTAAAAGAAATTGTTAACCCTTTACCCAACGAATCGCCCGCATCTGCCCGCGTAATATGCAAATTCAGCAGTCGAAAATATATTAATTTTTCAAAAAATTTCAACAAAACCATATCATGTGACCCCTCGTTGGAACGAGCTCGTTCCAACGAGGGGTCACATGATATGGTCTTGTTGAAATTTTCCGAAAAATTTGAAAAAATATTTAAAATAATAAATTTTGATATCGTCTGCGTTGGGTAAAGGGTTAAACAGTATGAGAGCAATAATCCTCTTCCATCCATTAGTAGTAGATACATAATTATAAATGACATTTTATATTGTAATGGCAATCTTGATCCTATATTGAGATTGTATATTCCAAAATACTTACAAGAGAAGGTGTTAAAACAATATCATGATGAATTGGGTCATTTGAGAATAAACAATGTCTTCAAAGTGATTAGTCAGAAATATTATTGGAAAAATCTATATAAACAAGTGCATGAAGACTGTGAAAAATGTATTGTCTGTAAAACTAAGTAAGATTACACCGCCAATGCAGGAAGGAGATGTTGCACCCTATCATTTTTTGTTAGTGGACCTTATCTCCTTATAAGCTTTAAGCAGAAATAAATATATAGTAACTTTCATTGATTTGTATAGTGGTTTGCCAGAAAGTATTGCTACACCTGATAAAAAGCAGATACCATAGCCAATTTATTACTGCAAGAAATATTTCCTTGCTTTGGGGCACCATTACAATTGCTAACGGATAATGGGACAGAAAATGTTAATTACATCGTGGCAGAACAGAAGTATTGGCATTACCACATATTTTTACCACCCACAGTCCAATGCTAAAGTTGAAAGGTTCCTTCGTACATTACATGATGTACACTCAAAGTTATCAGAAAATCAGTTGCAAAATTAGGATCTGCATTTATCTATGCAGTACTCACCATATTATTTGTTGTACAACCAAGATGTAACTTTACCATTGGATTTGTTAAAACCCCACAGAATGTATTTGGATGAGGAATACCATAAAGTGGCATTGCAGGAACAGCATAAAGTATTTCTGGCGGTGCAACAAAATCTGTGAAAAGTGAAAAAGAGGCAAAAGAAATATACAGATAAAAATAATGGAGTTGTAGAGTATAAAGTAGGAGAGGCAGTTTATTATAAGGATCGTCAAAGGAAAAGTAAATTACAAACAAAATGGAAGCCTTAATATCGTATTATAGAACAAAGAGCACCTGTAAGTTTTATTATTATGGACCAGTTAACTGGTAGGATAACAAAATGTCATGCCGAAAATACACTTGAGTGGGAAATTCCGAAGAAAGGTGATAATCATGTTAGACAACAGAGGTATGTAGTACCTGAGAAACCAGTAGAATCATTGGAAACTTCGGACTCAGAAGACATACCCTTGATGAGCTTGGCACGTCGGTGTAGACACCAACGTGTTGACTCATCATAATATTATTATTTATTGGTGCTTTACGCCACACCAGCAGCTTAGACTATATCGTGGCGATGAAAGTGCCTATTTCAAAACGACCATTGATTAAAATATGAAAGAAATGGAATAAAAGGTTTAAAAATGTTGAGTGTGAAACACAATGAGAAAGTGAGACCAGCAGTACAAAAAATACTGTGTAAATCAACCTGTGACATAAATATGGATAGATGAAATTTAAAAAGGTACAAACAATTTACAATTTATTAAATAGGTTGATTACTTTCAAGAATAAGAGGAGTTTTTGTGGGCTCGTAAGATAAAATAAATCTCTCAAAGATCTGACTGTGAAATACTGCCCTCTAACATGATTAAAACCAGAACAATTCAAAAGAATGTGCTCCACTGACAACACCTGCTGGCAGAGAACATATTCTGGATGCAAATTACCCTCTAACAAAAAGGAAAGTGTAAGTCGTGTATGACCAATATAACACCGCGTCAAAACTGCAAGATCCTTTCTACAAAGGTTACTAGATGGGTAGTGATCGGAAATAGTTGGTCGGAAGCGATGGAGCTTGTTATTAGTTGAAAAGAGGCATACGCCCTCTCAACCCCATGTTAAAAGGATCTTTTAAAATCCCATACATCCACGTTGTGTCATATGCCTTTTCCAGGTCAAAGAAGATGGCGACCACATGTTCTTTTCTGGCGAAGGCATTTCGTATAAACGTCTCAAGTCTAACCAAATGATCCACAGTACTTCTTTGGTTTCTGAAACCACACTGAATTTTCGATTCCAGAAACCAGACAAGTCGATCATTGATCATCCTTTCCATGGTTTTGCACAGACAACTTGTTAAAGCGATAGGCCTATAATTACTTGGGTTGCAGTGATCTTTATCAGGCTTTGGAATGGGAATTACTGTTGGTTTATGCCAGGAAGGTGGAAACTGGTCAGTGACCCATATATCATTGAAAACTGGCAGTAAAAGTTCAAGTGATGAGTGTGGCAGATGCTTTAAAATTTTGTAATGTATTTCATCGGGTCCGGTGGCAGTATCCTTTGCTCTATGCAAAGAGTTATTTAACTCTTCCATAGAGAAAGGTTCGTTATAATCTTCTAAATTATTGGAGGTAAATTTGAGCTTTTGTTTTTCTTGTTGTTTTTTAATTTTGGGAAATTCTGGATTACAGTTTTCAGATGACGAATGTTTCGTAAATGTGGAGGCCAATTTGTTTGAAATTTCTTTTTTTGATGTGATAAGCGTGTTGTTGTCTTTCAGATGTTGCACAGTTGATTTGGATTCTTCGCCTTTAATTTTTTTAATCATTTTCCAAATTTTGTTGATGGGGGTGTTTTCGTTAAGCTTTGAAACATAAGTTTCCCAACAACTTTTCTTTTTTTTGTTTAATTAGTAGTCTTGTTTTTGCCCGATTTATACGTAATTTATCTAAATTATTTGTGGATGGTGATTTGTTGAATTCCCGTTCAGTTTTCTTGTGATCCTTTATAGCCTGTTTACAATCGTTATCAAACCATGGTTTGGTGAAACGTTTTGGATTTGTCAAGGTTTTAGGAATGACTTGGCTTGCAATGTCAAGTAACTCTGTTGTAAAATGTTCAATCTGGTCAGCACTTTCCCCAAATTTCTCCAGGGTGAGACGTTCCGAACAGAGCAAGATGAAGGTCTCCCAGTCAGCCTTTTTAAAGCTCCACCGGGGCACCCTCCCATCGTCTGCCGGAACCACACTCTCCAACACAATTGATAAGTGGTCACTCCCGCACAAGTCGCCTTCCACCTTCCAAGAATAATCGAGAAAGAGGGAAGGGTTTGCAATTGAAAGATCAACTGAAGTATAACAACCAGATGCGGGGCGCAGATAAGTGTCTGACCCATCATTAAACAAGCACAAGTCATATTTTGAAATAAACTCTTCCACAGTTTTCCCTTTTACATCATCTTGACAGCAGGAATTACCCCAAAAGGGGTTATGAGCGTTAAAATCATCAAACAAAATGTATGGGGTTGGGAGCTGTTGGACCAGTAGCTCAAGATCATTCAGTTGTAGGGCTTTACTTGGTGAAACGTAAATAGAACAAAGTGTAACTGTTTTGTCTAAAGTTAGGCGTACCGCCACAGCCTGTAAATTTGTATTCAAAGGTACATATCTGTGAATGATATCGTCTCTAACTAAAACAGATGTTCCACGAATATGAAGGTCATTATCATCTGCTCAGGCATTATACGAAATATAATGCTTAAAAGCTAAATGATCTTGAGCACGGGTTTCTTTAAAAAGAGTTTCATGCAGGCAAAACGCAACAGGTTTATAATGTTGGCTGAGAAGACCCAGTTCATTAAAATCGGCTCGAAAACCTCGACAATTCCACTGTATTATATTATTTTTGTTTGTATTAGCAATATTTCAATGGAGATTTAGAGGGTGGACGTATGGGCGAAATGGCCCCTGTAGTTTTCTTCGGTGATGTTTTCCTCGGGGATCTATTCTGTGAAGAAATCTGACGTAAATGTTTGAATGTTTCATCGATACAATCACCTACCTCCATATCCTCAAGACCTTCAAATCTGTTGCAAACAACAGGGTTTTGAGGAACCTTAGGTAATCTGTCTGATAATTGTTTTTGTTTCATTTTTTCATTTCCTCTTTTTCTAATTATTTAATTTGACTCTGACGCAGATTGTGCTGTTGTGATCTCTGTTCTGGTTTAGACTTTGTTTTTTTTTCATTTTTCTGTTCTAAATAAATGTTATGTTCCTTAGTTTGTACAGGTGTGGGCGTCTCCTTTCCTATTTTTCGTTCTGCTTTATCATCTGTTGGTTTGGGATTTTGTTCTTTTTTCTGTTCTGATTTTGTTAAATCTTTGGTTCCCCCCTGTGTTTGTCCTGCTTTTAATTTCTCTGTTGTTTGGGTTGTGGAATTTGTTTGTGTTGACTGTATCTCTGTTTGTTCTACTGTGAAACCCTGTACTAAAGAGGTAATCGTCCCTTTAAGCCACGTGTATTGCGTTTGACATTCCACTGAAGTTGTTGGTAATTTTTGTGTTAATTTTTTTGCATAAGTTGGTGATGATAGGTTCATGCCAGGCATTGATGTCACTATTGTTCTCGCCTCCTTAAAACTGATTTGTCTTTCGCATTTAACTTTTTGAATTTCTTTTTCTCTTTTCCAAACAGGGAAATCCTTTGATGCAGCCACATGATTGCCCTGGCAGTTACAACACTTGATGGTATTTATGCAAGGGTCCGGATGTTCTTCGCCACATTTAAAACAGATATTTCTTCCTCTACAATTATTTTGTCCGTGACCATATTTCTGACATTTGAAACATCGAAGTGGGTTTGGAATGAATAAATCCACTCCGATGTTCATGTATCCTACTTTCAATGATTTTGGTGGCTGAGAAGAGTTAAATGTCAGTATGTAAGTATTGGTTTGTATAGGCTTTCCCTCTTTTTTAATCTCAATCATTTTAACGTTAGTAACCCCTTGTGATTCTAGTTCTTTTTGAATTTCCAATACATCAATGCCTGACAGTTCCTTAGTACGTACAACACCTTTACAGCTGTTTAATGTTTTATGGGCAAAGGTTTTGACCTCCATATCGACGAGTTTATCTATCTTGAGTAAATTCAAAGCCTGCATTTCCCGTTTAGATTCAATTAGAATTGCCCCTGATCTTAACTTTCTAACGTTTTTAACATCATCAGCTATTCCTTTTATGGCTTTTTTTAAAGCAAATGGATTGATATCAGATGCTTTTTTATTCTCATCGTTAGCATATATGATGATAAATTTTGGCCAGCTTTTCAAAACGGTTTGTTCTTTGTCTTGATCTGAGTTGGAGTCTGTGTCTGAAAATTGAAATTCGTACCCTCGTTTTTGTGTTTTTTTTGTGGTATTTTAGCCATGTTTATTTTTTTAAAAGTTCATTGCCCCGGCTCCCACCCACCACGGAGTCCAAAAAGGGGGAAGGTTACTGCTTCGCAGTGAACCCACCGGGTTGCCGGTATTCCCACATACCTGGTATGGAGCAATATACTCAGCCAGTGTTGATACCGAAGTATGCCACTGGCTGATTGACCCGTGTGTGGAAGTGCCATGTCTTCAGATGGCGATCATCCAACCAATCACTTTAGAAAGCATTAAAATAATAATTGTCACGTAGAACTGAAACAGACAGTGCAGCAAAATTTAATAGTTATTAAAAATAGAATGTTTAAAAACAGTATACAATGGCAGTTATGGTATGTGATTAAAAGAAATGACTGATTGAATGACCACCAAATGCCCCCCGACGTGAATAATGAGAGAAACATTAATTATATTATTAGTAGAATGATAGAGGCAGTGAATTTGTTGTTTTAATGTACATATAAGAATTCATTCACTGGATTGAGATTCCCAATCTCCAGCAACTTTTACGTTGAAACGATATGTCAGTTAATCCTATTGAAATGAATAAACTTCCTGGTTTGTGGGACGTCATTATTGTTGTACAGTAGAATCCTCTTAATTGAATATCCATTTTGCCAGTGCTGCATTGTCATTTTTGTTCGGAACAGCTAGCGCACCTGACATGGAAACCATTAATAAAAACATTCAAACATTACAGTTAGGCCAAACAACCTTAAAAAACTTGGTAAAGAAAAGCTTTACTTTCATGAATATAACTCGACAAGAGGTGCATGATAATCGGCATAAAATCAATAAAATTTTACAAACTTTGCAGGCATTAAAGGTTAAATTTTCGAAAACCATCAATATTTTACGAACCTGAGTAACATTCTTAGAATACTACACAACCACACATCACAAGTTGGAATTAATACTTCGTGAAGTAGAACACATGGTTACTGAAACTCAAACGTATTTGGAACATTTACATGTACAACTAAATATTTTAGCTACAAATCAATTGGCTCAAAGTGTAGCTGACCCGATGATTTTACGAAATACGCTATTAGATGTGCAGAAACATTTACCTGAAATTACCATTTGATTGAGAAACTAACTTATGGGCATATTATCATAATTTGGCAGGACAAGCCATACAGGAAAAACACCGATTAAACAATTTCAGTTATACACAGTTACCTCTCTGTCTATCCCTTCTGTGAATGTCAGTGTGCAAATATCAAATGACTTGCAGAACGTTGTAGCTCAGTATAGACTGCAAGACGATTATTGGCCATTAATAAAGAACACACTTTTGTCACTCATTTGACTTATGCAGAAGTATGTAAAGAAAGTGCATTAGAATATTGTGTCTTAAATGAAGTATTGCAACATGTAGGTCCCCAAGTCAATTGTCTCCAAGCTTTGTTCCTAAATCTTCCATAAATTTGGCTTGTAAAGTGATTATTCATCCTAAGGCTATCCTACCTTTGGCTACAGAAGTATTTGAAGGAAGGTTGGTATGTTAGTACTCAGAAACCCATTTCTTTTGCCATATCTTGTTCCAGTTGAAAGTTGTTTATCCACCTTTAGGCAAAATTCAATTGCAACCTATATGTTCAGCTACAAGTAAGACCCTGCAGATGTTTGCGTATTTCCATGGTGAGTCAAATTTAGTAGATGCTAATCAAGACTTATTGATTGATTACAATGCCACAACATTCAGATTTTGGTCATCCTTGCATAACACCGCTCATGGTTTGGACAGCGTTAAAATCCCAGAGAAATTGAAGGAAATAAAAAATATACCTATAGAAGAATTTATAGTTCAAATTGACGCTTTAGCTACTGTTGACCTGCTTGCTGCTCCATTTCCTAAATGGGGTTACAGCGTGTCAACTACTGTTTTGATAATTGGCGCTGACCTCCTATGTTGTTTGTGTAAACGTACTTGTCCACTGATAAACTATTGTGCTCGAAAGAAGTTTGTCAGTGACGAACGGAACTAGAGCCGATGCCATACAACCGGTATGTCGGGAGCAGACGCATGTGCGACGCGCAGTAACTAGACGCAACACTCCCGGATCTGACAGGGATCGATCATGTTCAAGTGAACGCGAGCACATCGCCTTGATTGAGATTCCTCCTATGGACACGCTTGCAGGATGCGTAGAGAATACACAGAATACCAACAAGGCATCTTTGCCAACTGTGACGAAATGCACCCTAGCCCCGTGAGAACCCCCTTGCTTAATGAGCTTGTAGCTCTTAGAAAACGCTCACACTGTGGATAGAGCCACAGAATGTTAGCAGCCATAAGCACTTGCATTACACCAGAGCCCCTTTAAGAGAGCAGTAGAAAGTTATTGTCACAAAGTGTTAGCAGCCACAAGCATTTACATTACACCAGAATCCCTTTAAGAGAACAGTGGAAAGTTATTCGAACAATTAGGTTAGTGAAAAAATTCTATCATGATCTCAATGGCCAGGTGTGTAGGTAAAAGTGGTTTCCCACGAAGTTGAAATATTAGAAAGGTAAAAACATTTCCAAAAGCCATTGTTTAAGAGAAGGTATAACTAATTATCTCATTACTCTCGAGAAGTATTGGAGATTAATGTCATAAAACAATTCTAATCTGACTGTTTTAAAGAGGTTTGTAACAATATTGAAATTAAAGGTATAAGACATATCTAAAACCAATCACAATAAATGGCTTCCCACTTACCAGAGGTATGGGTACGTGATATTAAATGTAATAAGGATATAAAACCTATCAAAAGCCAATTATAAGCTAGAATATATCGGAGTTAAGCACTTAACAAGGAACTCCATCTCTGGTCAGGAGAGTGCAATATTTGATACTTTTCTGCCAAGTGAGATTGTACCCCCAATACTTGGCATGAAAGTACATGAAAGTTTAACTCCCTGATACTGAAGTTGAACGTCAACAAAGATGGAGTCAGAATTCCTAAGGAAAGTTTTCCTGATTTTAACAGGAAAATAAACCACGTGATTAATAATATATAATCCCCAGTCGGCCATTTTGTCAGTAGTCTCCTCTGAAAACTCATGCTGTTCACATCTAAAAACCTACAGTGGGTTATTATTTCCAGGACGGACTTTCAGAAATGTTTTTCTCAGATAGAAATTATTCTGTTCATACTTGAGTTGTTAACACATTTCAGAGGGACTCCAGTGTAGGACACTGTACTTATATTGAAAGTTGTAAGTTAATAAAAGTGTATAAGGTTAGCTTATACATCCCACTGTATAGACAGTCTTGTCTTGTGTTGAGTGTTTGACCCATGTACCACAGAATTCAGACTCCAAGGAACTTGGATCATTTTCCAGACTTATTCCGGTTATAGTTGAAAGTGGAGTGTGGTGGAGCCTAGATGATCTAGACTGATCGAGGCCAAAAATCAATCACAACGTGGAGGGCTTCGCCACATTAACCCTTTCACTTTGGTGTCGCGACTACGGGATCTTGGACTTTGATAAAATTTGTGTGTGTAAGTGGGAAAAACACCAGAATCTCCAGAGTCTTCCAATTCAGGGGAAGAATACCTGCCACTGTGGGACACTACATCCATTTATGAACAGTCAGACCAGGAAGCTGAACATATACTGCTTGCAAGGGAGCTATGCCGAAAATTTAAGTGTGAAATTTGACATTTCCATGTTACTTTTCTATGACCAAGTGAAGAAAAACTTAATCAAAACTATTAAAAGTGACTATTAGCAGTTAGCTCAACAAATAGACACTATATTTTCTGAGAAAGTAACAGAAAGTATTCCCTTCATGATTCTGTAAGAAGGAGTGAATGTCGGAAGCATCAGCAACACCAGTGGTTAAAGAACAAACTATTCATTTGCAAGTGAACTTAGACAGAGCACACAGGGCTTTGTTACTGACATTTCTAAAGTATTTAGAGACACATCAACAGAGAACCGTGACTCAAGGACAGAAACAGAATGATACTGACTTTGAACGCCTACTGGAAAGAACTCGTCAAGTGTTTACATAAACAAGGAGCATGATGTTATACAAGGCAATCTTGGTTGTTCGAATAAGTTTAGTGACAATAGTGTAAGGAAATACTATAATAAGAAACAATGTGATTTTCAAGAAAGTTAAAGAAGTTAATATGGTCACGAGTGACTGGACAACAATGTACGTGTTTGACTTGAAACCATTTATCCAATACGTTGAAAGAGTTGAACAAGGCGTGACATTTGCAACTAACTTTTATCGTGACATAGAACATGATTTTAGTGAAGTTATTGGGGCCATTGGTACTGAGAACCTCACCCTTCAAACTGCGTTTAAATCGATGATAATGGATGTGAACCAATAGATCAAATTTGTACGAAACAGCTGTAAGCAAGTCAAAAACGATCTAACCGATTACCGCACACTGAATGGGCATACTCCCTCGTCACGAGAGAGGCGAGGAGTGTTCAATTTTATAGGTGAAGGTTTGAGTTTTCTCTTTGGCACTGTAACTGAATCCGATCTTAGGGGAATGAAAGAAAATATTGATTGATTAAGTGCAAATCAAGGAATAATACAACATAGTGTTAAAGTTAGTCTAACAATGATAAAATTGAATCATGAGGCAATTCAAGAGAATCGTGAGTATATGACAAATTTGTCACGATCCAGAGCTATCTTCGCTGAAGATGTTACACGCACCATACAAGACCATGAGAAGCGAGTAGTCATACTTGAACATTTTACCCATCATGAAGTCAAAATGGTACTGAATCAATTAGAGTTAATGTTGCTCGCTGCAGAGGCCTATATGAGGGATCTGCACGATCAAATGGATATTTTGGCCGATGAGAAATTATCACCAAAAATTGTGAGCCCCTCTCTGCTCACTTCGGTACTCGAAGGAGTAAGAGATAGGCTTGACGATCACACATTACTGCCACTGGGCTTGCATAAAGAACTATGGCAGTATTATCACTTATTGAGCACGACAGCGGTATTTGCCAATGATAAAGTAGTGATCTTAATGAAGATCCCCTTAAGCAATTCAAATTTTCAATTTGAAGTCTTTAAGGTACAAGCATTACCTGTGCCGTTAGTGAACATTAGTAAAAATGCGTCAAAAGAGGCGAATAAACTTGTTGCGATCTATCGCTTAGAAGCTGATACGTTAATAGTGGATAAACAGAGAACTAAATATGTACCGGAGATTGGCCATGATCAATGTGTGGACAGCAATAAATTATTTTGTCCATTAGGCTGAGCGGTGCGAACCATACATACCACTACGAGTTGTTTTTTGGCCATATTTCTTAATATGAAACAAGAGATAAAGAAGCTCTGTACGACAGAGATAAGATTAAATATTGATTTACCTTTTGCTACACGCATTGAGGAGGGCATATGGTACGTAACGACAGATGTGCCGTTACGTTTCTCGATCACATGTCCAAAACAAAGGAATCCGAAACCTCGACGGATTCAACCTCCTATAGAGTTTGTGGAATTACGACCCCTGTGTATGGCCACTAGTGGCCAGTTGACATTAACAAGTTATTTTCATCAGAGGGATAATGCGACATATGAATTAGTAACAAAAGCAGTGTTGCCAAATTTCTCGTTTACGCAACGACAGATATGGAAACCGATATGGATCCCGAGTGAATATTAGTGAATTCAAGGTACCGAAAGAATTGCAACACTTAGATAACTTGCCCATAGATGACCTCGTCCATGAATTGGATTCATTGAATTTATCAAAGATTGAAGTCTTTGACGTTCCGAAATGGGCTTACTTTGTCGCGAGCCTAGTAATTATATTTGTGGTATATCTTCTTGTGCGCTGCTGTAGAAAAGACGGGCACATTAAGGTATACCATTGGATCAGAAATCTTAGATTTAAGGGTAAACCGACCTGTTCTGCTGGTGATGAGTGTGGAATGTCTAATTTTGCATTTGCTGATGATGAGGTATACGCCGACATGAGACCCCAGAAACGACCCTCTGCACCCCAACCTCCGAGAAGTATAGTAGATTTGATGAAACGAACTATTCAAAATGCCGCAAATTCACCAAAACTGAGTCAAAGGCAAGAATATCCTCGTATTCATCATGACCCTGGTACTGACACTGTTAACATCACTCTTGTGGATAGGGATATCGATGAAGCAAAGCCCAAAAGTGAGTCCTTTGCTCAGTGATTGTGTGATTTTTGTTTCAGTAACTATGGCAACAGCACCTGGTACACCTAGTGATAGAGATACTACTCCAGAACATTCTGATACATCTGAAACTCCTGAAGTTGATGCGTTTCTGAATGACCTGGGAGAACCGATGGAAACTTATTCTGCCCCAATCCAACCAGGTGACCTATTTCATCACCCTGAACTAGATGAGAATATACAAGGAGCTCATCTCATCCAAACACAAATTCCCAGAAATCACCCCTATCGTATATCTGAACGTGTCCCAGGACCTTGGGGTTGGGCAGTAGCGAGGCTGAATGCTGAACCACTCTTAACAGCCCCTTGTCATGCCCCAGAAAGGCCAATCCTTCGACCCAACACTTATGAATACAGATTCTTTCGAATGTATCAAGGAGAAATTACAGCAGAGACATTTGGATGTGTTTATTATGACTTTATCAATTATAATGTTTATGTTGAATTGGAAAGATAACTTGTCTATTATCGTGAGTCTGCCTTTCAAACACATTTGACGTTTGAAGAAAGGACGAGATACCTGGCTATATACAACTGTCCAGATTTGACACGACCCCCTACATTATTACAGAATAATTACCATTTTTATAATCATAACATAGCAGTCCATAGGTCAACAAGGTCAAGGTTCCAGTCGAGAAGACATGTAGAGATCGTAAGACCTTTCCCTCGCTTCCGTGATTGGACTAGAAGGTTGCCTTGTTCCATCGAGACGGACGTCCCAGGAGTTATCAAACATATGTCTTATACCGACAGTCACACCCTGATTATCATGGTTACACCTTCGATTACAGGACCGGTCCCAATACTGTGTATCGACGCTATGACCTACCAGGTCGTAATAGAGAAAGAGAATCATGAAACTGATGATGAAACAAATAAAAGCCATGACGAAGAATTTTGGATGGATACTGACCCCTCGTCCGTTGTTGATAAATGAGACTGCGGGAGAGTTTCCATGGAAATTTTAGGTCGTATGTGTTTGTCTTGTCCAAAACTGTGATTCGGCTAATACTGAACTGATCAAGTCAAATTTAAAAAAAGCGAAAAGGTTGGCGTGTCTGGAGTGTATTAGATAAGTTGCACGCAACACTCCAACTGACAAGACATCTAAGAGGAAAGCTGGTGAAAAAAAGTATACTAACCAGATACACCAGGTACATACGAACCTAGGGGAGTGAGTACAGTTGTACGGGTTTATATAAAGTGTGAATAAATAATCGTCATATATATCCTATATATTGAGTATTGTGTATTGGTAACTTATTAGGTATCGAATATTTACATTGCATATTGAATTATTTAAGTACAGGTAATTAAGTAAATAGACAGCGAGAAAGTGAATCATGGCTTCAGCAATAATTCCCAAATTTACGGATGAACAATTGAAATATCATGAAAATTTAAGGAATATGAGGAGTGTTTCTCCTCAGTGTTACACTAGGGAAGCTAAGGATTTGGGTTGGGAGAGTGTGATCAGATATGTTCGATATTGGGTAGTACAACATTTTAACCCCAAAACAAATAAAACTGAATTAATTCTACATAAGGTCTTTTACATGTATCATGTTAAATTACAAAGGACAAAATTATTATTTCCAAGATTACTGGAACTGGTGGGACAACCCAGAGAGGCCCCTTCTTGGAATAATTTAGATGCCGGGCAGCCTGACGCAATTCTTAGTTATTGGAATAGCGAACAATGGAATGGCCGCTTCTTCGACCATGGGGTTGATTTACCCACTTCGCAGTATGCAATTAGCCCCAATCCAGGATTAATTCGACCATTCAGCAGTATTGAGTTATGGCATTCCCCGATGGAGCCTTCTTTTGTTATTCCACCATATCACTTTAGTTTAGAAATATGGCATATTCCGAAGTCTCCCTCTTTTGCCCTTGTTCCACAACATAATGATGTCCAAAAGACGTATGCATGGGAGAGAGAGCAGCCCATGTATATTCTTTTAATAGACACTCTCCGTCGCCATGAGGCTCGGAGACAAAGATACCTTTGCTGTGGAATGACGCACGGAACCGGTGAAAAATGTTGTATTTGTTACGGCACAGTAGAACAACAGCCTGAAACCGCTTACTGGTGCCATGTTTGTGACCAACGAGTACATGTTGCGTGTGGTCAAATGTGGATGAATACTTCTCGAACATGCCCCCATTGTCGGACAAATGTTGAGTGGGGACAAGAGAAGCGTGAAATTGACCCCAATTTGTTTTCCAAACCTCGATAACGACCTCCGCCGTCATTCACGGTTGTCTCTATTAGTGATCTATTGCCTATTAAAATACGAAAATTTTATACTGATACTGCCCCTTTAGACGGATTTAGATAAGTATCCCTGAAGGTGTGCAGGTGACAACCTCTAAGCTTGCAAGAAAACTCTTTAGGAAACAAACTAGAAGTGTTTACACGGCGGCAACTGTAAAATAGTTTATCATATTTAATAATTAAATATTAGTTTTCTTATTGCTGAGCCATAATTCCTGTAATTTGTTTATTGTTGAACGGAAAAGGAGAATTGTTGATTTTTTTTATATAAATATATTTAGAGAAATAATGGCATCAGTGTCAATTCATGGATTCACTCAGTTTGCAGAAGAACGAGCAGGTTACTGGATGGCCAATATGTTGGCATCAGTATCTACTGCTGATTATATGGAGTTCCCTGACGATCAAGCAGAGGTCTGGATGGCCAGGGGGATGACTATGACAACTTCCCATCTTCCCCAGCCCGATGATTTGACTACCTTCCGTCGACGGATTAGATATTGGGAAACAGCAGATGCTAATGCAGAAACTGGTGATATGGAACTCGTGTTATACGAGGTGTATTACCAATATTGCCTTAGACAAAGTGAAGAGGGGACACAAATTGCTCTTCCCCATCTAACTACCATTAAAAATCCTCCTCGAAAACCCCAAGGGGATGAATATTATTTTGCAGGTTTCCATGATGTCATCCGATACTGGAATGATAGCCGGTGGGATGGACGATATAATGATCATCGTATAACCTGATGTTTTATCTCCCATGCCCGAGAATCTCGAACCTAATGATGGGTTGGTTCGACCATTCCGAGAGGGTGAGTTTGTTTTGTCTGAACCTGCCACTGAGGATGCATCACGTTCTATTATCATTGGAAGGGAAGGACTCTTTGTGGACCCTAGGGCAACATATGAATGGGAGAAAATGCAGCCTCAGTTTACACGATTACAACAAGCTCTATCCTATCATCAACATCGACGACATCAACAAATGTTAATTAACCTGGTTGATGGAAATAGTCAACATTGTATAGTATGTTTAGAGAATGTGCCAATAGGGCCCCGCAAAGCGTATCAATGCCCTCGTTGTGCAAAGTGTGTGCACATACGTTGTGGGTTGAAATGGATGATGCGGAGACATAATTGTCCCTATTGTCGTCAACCTTTGGTCTGGGGTACCACCCTGGATAAACACAGCTTTGATTATACTCAGATCCAACACTGATGCCAAATGCTATATGAATATTACTCGGTCAATATATATAGTTAATAAAATATTACAGTGGTTGAATGCATTTTAGTATCTATTTATATATTCGGGTTGTTTTATTCGCCATACCTGGAATAATAGCGCCTCTCTGGTAACACTTCAAGTGCATTTCTGAGCCATGCCTCTTGCCTCTACGATCAAGCCCCGTTTTACGGGCCTTGCTCCTGGATAAGGGAGAAATGTGACGAAATACACCCTAGCCCCGTGAGAACCCCCCTTGCTTAATGAGCTTGTAGCTCTTAGAAAACGCTCACACTTTGGATAGAGCCACAGAATGTTAGCAGCCATAAGCACTTGCATTACACCAGAGCCCCTTTAAGAGAGCAGTAGAAAGTTATTGTCAGAAAGTGTTAGCAGCCACAAGTATTTACATTACACAAGAATCCCTTTAAGAGAACAGTGGAAAGTTATTCGAACAATTAGGTTAGTGAAATAATTCTATCATGATCTCAATGGCCAGGTGTGTAGGTAAAAGTGGTTTCCCACGAAGTTGAAATATTAGAAAGGTAAAAACATTTCCAAAAGCCATTGTTTAAGAGAAGGTATAACTAATTATCTCATTACTCTCGAGAAGTATTGGAGATTAATGTCATAAAACAATTCTAACCTGACTGTTTTAGAGAGGTTTGTAACAATATTGAAATTAAAGGTATAAGACATATCTAAAACCAATCACAATAAATGGCTTCCCACTTACCAGAGGTATGGGTACTTGATATTAAATGTAATAAGGATATAAAACCTATCAAAAGCCAATTATAAGCTAGAATATATCGGAGTTAAGCACTTAACAAGGAACTACATCTCTGGTCAGGAGAGCGCAACATTTGATATTTTTCTGCCAAAAGAGATTGTACCCCCAATACTTGGCATGAAAGTACATGAAAGTTTAACTCCCTGATACTGAAGTTGAACGTCAACAAAGATGGCGTCAGAATTCCTAAGGAAAGTTTTCCTGATTTTAACAGGAAAATAAACCACGTGATTAATAATATATAATCCCCAGTCGGCCATTTTGTCAGCAGTCTCTGAAAACTCATGCTGTTCACATCTAAAAACATACAGTGGGTTATTATTTCCAGGACGGACTTTCAGAAATGTTTTTCTCAGATAGAAATTATTCTGTTCATACTTGAGTTGTTAACACATTTCAGAGGGACTCCAGTGTAGGACACTGTACTTATATTGAAAGTTGTAAGTTAATAAAAGTGTATAAGGTTAGCTTATACATCCCACTGTATAGACAGTCTTGTCTTGTGTTGAGTGTTTGACCCATGTACCACAGAATTCAGACTCCAAGGAACTTGGATCATTTTCCAGACTTAAGCCAGTTATAGTTGAAAGTGGAGTGTGGTGGAGCCTAGATGATCTAGACTGATCGAGGCCAAAAATCAATCACAACGTGGAGGGCTTCGCCACACCAACTGCTGCACCATGATCAGCTTTGTCATTGCCGGTGAACCGCCACAAACATTGTATTTTGCAGATGATGCTACTCTATATGCAACAGTGCTTAATGGAGATAACGTTTATATTCAACCAATTTAAATGAACAGTGTTTACTAAGCACACCTGCATGGGTGTAGTTATGTATATTGTCATTACAGGATATGAACAGTTCAGTATATGAGTATATGAGCCTTGGATTGTATATAAACATTTTATTTCAGGTATTGTATCTGACTCTGCCACATTCCATTTCTTCTCTGTGTTCTTTGACTAGAAAACTTTGTGGTATAGGAGTGTTGCATAGTCAAGTACAGGGGACATTTCTAGACTCGGGCGCGAATGGTTAATAGTAGGATTGTGGCCAGTTGTAAGATAAGAGAGAGAAAGGTACATAAAATTAACAGTATTGTTATATCATGCATTGAACAAATGCTTGACGATTCATGCTGAAGACAGGAAGTAACAGGAAATACAAACTGCAAGTTTGGATCATAAATACAACTTTAATACTCTGGTCGAGTTCAGTTCAGGAAGTCCCGTCTTTCACCATGAACTCTTTAGTTATATTATCACAATGAAGTAAAAGGAAGTCAGGTCTCGATGATAAAGTAAACACAGTCTTATGAAGAATTCTAAATTCATGCTATGGTACAGCACAAGTCAGGAAAAGCGAAGGTTTCCATGGGGTCTAATAGGCAACCTGACCCAATGATTTGAGACATGCTGTACAAGAAGCCCACAGTTTGGTGTTGATTGCTTGAAACGTGATGAGATGACTTCCTTATGCGTGTTCTGCCCATCCCTTGGAGCAGTCAGAAATTTGCAATATAAGATAGTTATCTCGCCACTATTCAAGGCAGTCCGTTTACAATCAGTGGCTCCGCCAAGTCCTCCACACACCAACAGCAGCTCAGCCAGTATTCAACTGAACATCATGGACCTGAGTGAGGGCATTCGCATTATTTGTAGACTGTAGAATTGATTATTTGAATAGTACTTGGACAAGAATAAAAGTACTTTAAATGTTGTTATCTGTACATTGTAACCAACACCTTCCCTTGCAGTCAGGATGGGGTTTAGGAAGGAAGAAGACAGAAAAGACGATCACACATGAATTCACTAGTCATACAGTTACTACCCTGGTTTAGAGCCACGGCTAGATCGGGGAAGGTTTGACAGGTGAAGTAACCCTGGTGTCTGTACGCTGAAGTACACAGAAAAAAATTGAAGGTCCCTTGGTTACGCATAGCAACGACACCCTGCTACATAACATTAATTCTAATTCCCAATGGAGGAATATATTTCTGGTGGCGGTTAAAACATTCAATATTTTGAGGGTCTGAAACACAGTTATAAGTGACCTATACAGATGAAGTAATGTTTTTTTTATCAGCACCCCAATTAGTGCCACCAACAACCTTCAGTAGGTTTAATGCTCTCTTACATTTAACTTTCAGTTTTTTGTGTGAGAAGTGAAATTCCGATTGCTGTCAAACAACAAACCTAAGAATTTCACTTCTTTTACAACTTTAATGATACTTCCATCCATTTTCAACTCTGGGTCAAGATGATGCTTCGGGAGCTCAATGAAATGGACATAATTAGTTTTGGTGTTTGAAAACTTGAATCTGTTGCCCATTTCTGGATTATATTTAAACACAGCTGAGGCTTACGCTCTATAGCATTCATATTTTCTGGTGACGAAGAGAATAAGAGACGATAACTCAATAACAGATTAAAAACTCATCAGCGTCGATGATACTATTAATCTTAATTGAAAAGAGGGTAACGGATAAAATACAACACCGAGGAGCCCCCAATAATGGTCAAGTATATTTTATACATCCATCACAAATCGTGCAGCAGAATCAGCACAATTAGATCTGTCTTCACTATTATAGTATCTGATTTGTCCCAAATGTTTTTTTTTAATAATATTGTCCATTCAAAATTGCCCATCAAGAAAGTATTGTTGTAGAATTGCTATATAATCCCACTCGCGTGACATCATCAGAGACAGTCTGCGAACCAGGAAAGACTTCCAGAACTCTCCGGAACCTGTTCCAGCTGTGAAGATAAATACCACCACTCTGAGGCCTCATGTGACAGGGATTAACCAACTGGAATCAAAGAATCAAGAAGAAGACCAGCCTCTGTCTCTTATCAACAGGACGGCGAACGCGTCGGTTGACAATTCACAATCAGTTAGAATATTAAGTGTTTTCATCAGGAATCTTTGGTAAGAACCCTAGTATTTTACCCGCACTATTTCCTAAAGCAGAGATTTACTCAAACTCCAAAAACTACTTTATTGACGTCGCCCACATTAGAACCAGTTTGCGGGGGGAACTTTGTAAACTTTTGCAAAGTTTCCGCAGGTCACGAGGTCGGGGTTTACCAATTCCATTGTTGACGATGACAGCGGGAATTAATCCACTGATATCGTCAAATTTATCTTATTGATGCATTTGTAATAACCATGAAAATCAATTGTTGGGTAATTTACCTAACATTGATTTCCAAATTTGTGATTTTTGTTCGCAGATTATAAATTCAAAAATATTTGTTTTTTCGATCGGGCTGTGGTAATATACTGCAGTGATCGAAAGTATCTGCGATTTCAGATATTGAGATTTCAAATTTACTTGTGTAAAAAATGGATTGTTATGTTGGAAAATTACCGTTGCCGCAATTTTCAGTTTTTGCGGAGGCGGGTTTTGTGACATGTGAAAATTAAAATTAATTGTGTATGTATGTTCTGTGGCCGTGGATTAATTTCTACGGATACAGATTTGATTGACATTAAATTTTCTGTGGCTGCAGTCTAATTTCTGCAGATACAGATTGATTTTTGAAATTTCTGTGGCTGTGAATTAAATTTCATAGATACGGGAAAATTTTGCTGTTGCTGTGGCATAGTATACAGAGACAGTTATGGTTTTGTAGATTGCTGCAGAAATTGTACAAAATTTAATTTGCTGTTGTGGTATCAACAAATGCTACCAAGACAGTTTGTTTGTGAAAATTTTGCTGTGGCACTAGCACAGGCTACTGAGACAGATGATTGATTGAATTTGAATATTTCATTGTTGCTGTGGATCTTCTAGAGATGCTACAGGAACAACCTTGATTCACATTATTTTGTAAAAATTGCCGTGACCATAGCATTCTGCTAAGGATACGGTTTGTCTGTGGCAGTGAATTGATAGTATTGTTGTAATATTGTGAATTGTATTTTGGCTGTAGGCCACATTGTGCTCCCTTACCACAGGCCTAGGAAAGCTGAGGTTGGGAGGTTGACTTGAGTATTAGTCGGGATTAGCGAATTTGTAGATTTTGTTGTGAATATACTGGCTGCGTGCAGTATATAGGTAGGCTCCAGAAGTACCAAAGGCCTAGGAAAGCTGAGGTACTGAGCAGACTAGTTCTGGGTAACTGTCAATTTGTCAATTATACAAATTGAATTTCATTGAGTGAGAAATAGAAATATGGCAGAGGAGAAGGTTAAAGTAAATTATGCCACATTTGGGGAATTGCAAAGAATACCCAACATAGGGCCGAAGATTGCCCTGGCAATAATAGAAAAAAGGGCTCAGTATGGGACCCTTTCGAGGGAGGATCTCCCGATTTCAGAGGATCAAAGGACCAGTGGGGGATGATAGACTTCTCTAGGCCCCCACCAGGAATTATTGTGAGCAATGAGGTGGATGAGGGCTAAGTTAAGCAATTGAAGAGTCAGGTGTTGATGGATTTTTCGTCGCCAGGGCTGGGGGCAAACTGGGGCATTTCCGGGCTGATTACCCCACCACCAACGGAAACGGTAGTCGGAAAGCCAGGGTTACAGGATAAGTGTAATCCATACAACCCGAAAGAATCCTTGTTGACAACAAACTCGTCGCCATCTGAGGGTGCCCATACACCCTTGCAGAGTCGGGTCTTACTGCCCTTTTTTGGGTCGGATGGTGGCGACGGGAAGACGAGTGTAGACAAAGTAAATGTTGATCAGACCGGTTCACAGAGGGTCCAGTCTGGTTGGGATTATCCCAGTCGGCTGGTCCAGGATGGCCCAGGTTGGGATGAAAAGCAGCAACTTGTCAATTTGGTCAAGTCCGATTTCCGAGGGGCATTCCAGGATTTGAGGGAACCCCGGATACATGATAGAAAGTTGGCCAATACAGGTGGGGGTGAGTACCAGAATGGTTGGAGAGGTGGTCCCCATTCCAATTACCATGACAGTGGGATCAGGCCAGAAATCACGACGACATGTAATGGTAGAGGAGACTGTCGGGGTGTTGGAGGTGATGGTATACCCTTTGGGGTCCCAGGGCAGACCACTGAGGGCGTGCAAGCTAGGTATGGGAACCCAGGCATGATAGGCCCCAACAGAGGCAGGGTAGGGGCAACCCCTGAAGTGTGGGAGAGGCCTCTACAGTCTAAGGTGGCCGGTTGGGAAATTCCTGGTTTGGGGAGGTTTACCAGCAGGGTGCCCCCAATCCCTATGTAGTGTCTGACCTTAAGTCCAGGGGGAATGTAGTCCACAGTAAGGAACAAACCTACTGCCCGAGGACAGGGTCACCTGGGTACACAGACACATTAGGGCCCCAAGCTTCGCCAAAGTTGAACTGCCTGGTACAGTCAGTAGGTGAAAGTGATGGTGTTTTTCGCGAGAGGGTACGGAGGTGGTCGGAGACAGGTACCCCAGTCGTGAACACAAGACCAGTAGGACTAAATGTGAATGAAGCCCGGAATGCAGACCAGGGGCCACGGGAGGCGTCGATTGCGCCAGGACTCACTGGGGTATCAAACATTCAAAATCAGGAGTGGGGTCCAGTGGGGGATCAGCAGACTATGGGGGGACAGGGCATGTGGCCTATGTCCGCTCAGGTCGATCGGGACCCACAATGGCAAGCAGTGCCCCCCCCCCCCCCCCCCAACCGACTCTGCCGGTAGGTTACCAGCAAAGCCGGGCAGGGTACCATTCTTCCCCAGTGCAGTTTTCCGTGGATAACAGACAAGGGCCATATAGGAGGAAAACGCAGGTACCCAAGTCTATGCAGTATGATGGATCGGAACAGTGGCATTTATTTAAAAGGAGGTTTCAGGATTGGCTGCAGTATGAGGAGGTACTAGAGGAAAATGACCGGAAATGTCTGTTTGGGTTGTGTTTGAAGGGCAGGGCAGCGGAGCGCGCTAACCTGTTGGCAGAGCGTAACAAAAATATGACATGGGCCGAGTTGCTGCAGGGTATGGAGGACCGATTCGGGTTCCATGACTTGCCACAAACTGCCCAACTTAAGTTTCAACAGGCTAAACAGGGGAAAACGGAGGGCATGGAGGAATGGGGCGACACCACTTTGGCATTGGCTCATCGTGCTTTCCGTGATTGCCCTGCACACTTTACACTAGAGCAGGCCATTATCAAATTTTGTCATGGTTGTAACGGCAGTCGAGCGGGGAAGGCAGTGGTAAACCAGCGTCCCGCCACAATTGAGGATGCCATAAACAAAATCAGGTGGCACTAGTACAACCAAACCGCCATATACGGACAAAAGAACAACCAAACGCAACGCGAGGTACGCGAGCTGAGTCCTTTCCTTAACGACTCGGTTGAGGAGGAAGACCCTCCCCAAATCAGAGTGTTGAAACAAACAGGACGGGGTAGGTCACCCAAAAGAGACAGATATTGTCATAGAAATAGAACTGATATAAACAACGGGGAGGAGGACCGTAATCAATCTCATTCACCCAACATCATGAACTTTTATACTGAGATAAAGAGTTTGAAAGCAGAGTCTTTTGCTATGAAAACACAAATTGAGAAGGTTCAAAAACAAGTGATTGGGAACCAGGAAGGGTTAACCAAACTCACTACCATGGTGGGAAATGTTTTAAATAAACTGGATAATCCAAATGAGTCTTTGTCCCGGGGGAGGGATGAACAGACCCAGGAACAACCTAGGTCTGGGTCACCCTCACCCAGTAGGGCCCAGTGCTACTCATGCTCAGGTATTGGGCACATCCAGGGCAACAGTCCGTCCAGAATTTCCCCAAATCGGGCAACTGGGAATCTCGCATATCACAATGGCATCAAGGATTCTGATAATGTGATCACTATTCGACAATGTAAACCGTCTTTCTCTGTCCGGGTCTCTCTCCAGATAGAGTCAGTTGAAACAATCGCTACTGTGGATTCGGATGCCAAGGTCACAGTTATGTCCGATAAATTGTTTGGGAAACTGAAACCAACGCCACCCATAATTAAGAAAGTAGTGCTCCAAACTGCAGAGAGGGACAGTAAACTGCAAGGTTACTATGTAGGCCCACTGAAAATCAAAATAGGTGGCAGAATTTTTAATGAATTCCTATATGTGGCACCAATCAGCGATGCTGTCTTACTAGGGTGTGATTTCCTGATTAAACACGATGGAAGAGCCTACTTCAGGGAGGAAGTTCTCTCCTTGGGGGATTGGGTTGTTCCTAAAGTACCTAATGAATGTCAGGAATTGAGTGAAACCAAGCTCCGAAAAGTATACGAAAAAGAGTGTCTGACAACATTGGACCTTGGGAACCCACAGAGTCTTGGAACTAATTCCGAGACCAAACAAACTGAAGTACAGGGAAGATCCCTGTCGCCTCAGGGGTTTGCCCAGGTGACTGTGTAAAGACGCTGCGAGTCCAGCAAGCTCTGTCGCATCGCTAAAAGGTGAAAACGGGCCACTGATAACCGACTTTATAATTAAACCAGCAAAAACAGAACCAATGTTAGAGTGCCAATCGGTGCATGACAAACAGACGCAACTGGTTAGACGTGTTCTGAACGTAAACCATCGCAGTCGATCACTGCACAACTCCCAAATCATCGCAGAAGCCAATGAAACTGATGCTGCTCTGGGTACTAAGTCAGGCCAGGATATTGGTAAGGCAGACTGGGAGGAAACATTTGCTCAGGTGGCTAAAGAGTTTTCGCAAATCCTGATAGATGATGCAGAATCCCATGGCATTAAACAAATGAATAATTGCCCTACAAAAGTGCAGCGTAATGTTAAAACTAGACCAGGAAGCCTAGGAATACCCTGTGATCCAGGGGCCACACCCCATCAATCACAAGCAGACAGGAATAGTACCGAAAAACAGAGATATACAAATTCATACATTGAACCAGGGTTGTCTGGGCCACCAAGGGACACCGGTGGGGTCACAGTTGAAGCTGACAAAATAAAATCGGGTTACGAGGTACGTCAACTTGGACCTGGAGTCTTAGGAATACCCTGGGACCCCGGGGAAGGTTGGACAGAATATTCACAGGATGTGGGGTGCATTTGCCCTACTGCAGGGTTGGTTCATTCCCAACTTACAGCAGACAGAAAGAGACTCAAAACTTGGCAGATATGGGCAGACCAGTCAGGGCGTGAATGGGCTAGGAAGAACCTTGGTCCAATCCTGCTGCACCAGACAGGGAAAAGTTAGGCTTCGCAAAAAGGGAATACGAGTCGCTCAGGGAAGCCCCCTGAGCAGGTTCGGAATAGTGATATCTTCCATGAGGACCCTGAATTCAAACATTGGGGTGAAGTCTCACCTGCCGGGAAGCCCCCAGCAGAAATGTAGACTCCTATAACTTACGAAGCTAAAAAAAAAGAATAATAGTGCCAACAAATGAAGCCCAACCAAAAGAGTTAAACTTGGGGAACAGATTTGGTCTAGACCAACGGCTGGGGCTTGAGAGATTCCAACCCCAAATTAACAGTGTCTGTCATCTGCAGAGAATTAATGGAGGACGTATTAGCCCAAAACAACTAGGAATGCCCGCGGGTTGTTCGGAATGTTGCCCCCATCTCCCTAGACAGGAAATGGTGAATCACTATTTCCAGGGGGGTGCAAGAGGTGGAGGATAATAAAAAATTGTTAGGCTGGCGACCTGAGGATTAACCCTCAGGTCAATATTTATGAATTCCTTATCCATCCACTATCAAAGGGCGTAATCAAAAATTGGTTAGGACAGTATTCATTGAGGGCTCCTCTCGTCCACCGGGGAATTCCCCAGTGGTAGAGCGGATGTCATGATCTCTTTTAGGCATTTATTGGTATCTTTTATTGCTACATGTTTAGGTCACCCCATTTGGTATAGGGGATTAAAAGATCAAACTATTAAAGTTTGAGCGCACTCTTCTTTTCTGACTTCCCAGTAATACTCCAGGTCAGTTGGGTTCCCGACAGGTTTTTCTTTGGCATGATAATCTTTGGCTTTTTAAATTAAACGGGGAAGAGTGTTGTAGAATTGCTATATAATCCCACTCGCGTGACGTCATCAGAGACAGTCTGCGAACCAGGAAAGACTTCCAGAACTCTCCGGAACCTGTTCCAGCTGTGAAGATGAATACCACCACTCTGAGGCCTCATGTGACAGGGATTAACCAACTGGAATCAAAGAATCACGAAGAAGACCAGCCTCTGTCTCTTAACAACAGGACGGCGAACGCGTCGGTTGACAATTCACAATCAGTTAGAATATTAAGGGTTTTCATCAGGAATCTTTGGTAAGAACCCTAGTATTTTACCCGCACTATGTCCTAAAGTCGAGATTTACTCAAACTCCAAAAAGAATCTTCATCATCATCATATATCATTACACCATTCTAAATTATCCTTCACTTAGCATATGTTGGCTGAATCCAAAAAAACAGAGGCTAGTTTCTGTACAAAAAATAGGGGATGTCTTTTTTGAAGTGGTTTGCATTCAAAAACAAAAATATTTCAATTTATGCAGCATTTCCGTGGCACAGTAATTTGTAAAACTGTAATGCGATGAAAACGAAAAGCTGCCAAAATATTCCCTCGATACTGACTTAGGGCCACAAGCTAAAAAGAGCGCTGGTAGTTTTTTTATTATCTAAAACACAGAACTATGATAAAGCCCTAAAAAACAAGGTTTGCGTTTTTTTCAGTGGTACAGATAACCGAATATAGAGCAATTCCTCATTTCCATGCAGAATCCTGTTCAACCCATCCGCCCTATTTCATAAAAATTTGAACATCCAAATCGATGGAACGAGCAGACTTCCATCAATTCTTCTAATAGCGGGGGAGGAATTCGTCACATACAGGTGAATTGTGCACTTGGTGATACCTTCTTGAAATTTGGCACACTGTTAGTGTAGGCTATGAGGTTCTCAAAAACGATCGGCTACAAGTTGACACCGACCGGTGGCGACCAGTAGCGGCACAATCCAAAATGGCCGCCAGCGGCTGAAGGGAACCTCCTTTTCGACGGTCTACCGACTATACATCCGATTGTAAGGGCGCGAAAGTGAACTCTGATCCACGCACGTGTTGGAAACAGACGTGGGAGATGATGTAGAATAAAACGAGATTCTCTATACGGACGCATCAATTTCTTGGAACTTGAAAAGAGCGTTGTTTCTCCGGGATCAGCGTCATTCAGGCAAACCTGAATGACGCTGATCCCGGAGAAACAACGCTCTTTATGAAGCAGTCTCTTTGCCATACAATCTCTTGTTTGGCGTAATTCCGCAAGCAATTCTGATTTGTCTGTCGAAATTAATTCGAGAACGCGATTGTTCACAAAAATCATTCACAGAATGAGTGAGAATCCTCTTCGTGTACGGACTAGTACTGACTGGGAACGTTGTTGCTTTTGCCAGCAAGACAGTTCCAAGAAATTGATGCGTCCGTATAGAGAATCTCGTTTTCATGACGCCTATAAAGCTATTGAGGAAGACATAACGCGCTTCCTAGATAATGGCGTTGAGCTTCCATATAATTTGACCATTGATTGTTTGATGAGAGAGAGTGATGAGTGTATGTCGATGTCACTGTTCACGAATAAGGCAATATATCATAAGACATGCCGTGACAGTATTCGGACTCACATCGTACAGCGCGTGCTACACAAGCGAGAGCGAAATGAGGCAGTGGCATCCTGCTCCACGCTGAGTCCTAAAAGAACACGGACAAGTTTTGAATCTGGCTGTGACAGGAAACTGCCCCAGTGTGTTTATTGTCACAAACGCGAAGGTGACAGCAGTGAGCCTATTTGCAGATCAATGTCTGATAACAATAAACTCAAAATTATGGCAAAGGAAGCCGAGAACTGGGTTGTTTTTTCTCGGGTCAATGCAGCATTTGATTCCGCTGCTAGTGATCTTTACTATCACAAAACCTGTTATTGTAAGCTTGCCAATGAAGCACGAGCGGCTAAATCTAAAAAGTCGAAGAACGCCGAACATTCCGCGTCAGGCCTGCCCTATGACCCTCTCGTTATGGCAGAGCTCATAACATTTGTTGAACACAACGATTCCGCGATGAAGCTTGTCGATCTCAAGAATCTGTACAGTCGGAGGTTGAAGCAAGTCGGTTCTGATTGGCTTAGTGAAGAAATACATTCCACTCGATTCAAAGAACATTTGTTGCAGAAATTGGGCGATGGCTGGGACGCCTTCACTCAGGGTAGAGATGTGTTTATTTCAAGTAGGTTTCGAGTTGGCTCCTTGTTGTCCGAATCTTTAACTCGTATAGTGTCTGAGGAAGAGGCAAAAAAGATAGTTGATGTGGGTCTTCTTCTGCGTAAACACATACTCATATCTCAAGCTCCTTTCACGGGATCATTTTCATCTTATTGCTTGAGCGAGCCTGTACCCAACTCACTCCTGACTCTTCTTAGAGTTCTACTTGAGGGCACATGTAGTATACAGAACTTAGGCGATGATGAGACTGTTAATGCCAAGACTCGAGTGGCTTGTACTATTTCACAGATGTTGATCAGCAATTCAGCGAAACGCTCCGAACATGCACAAAATGTTCACCAGAGACGTGACAGAGAAACTCCAATGCCTCTTTATGTGGGTTTGAAGTTGCATGCCCATGATCGTATGAAAAATCTTATCAGAGATTTTCATCAAATGGGACTCTCTGTCTCTTATGATCGCGTAATGGATGTTCGCAGGAGTTTCGCGAGAGCTGTTTCACTGCGGTTCAAGAACGAAGGTGTTGTAGTCCCAGCTAACTGCAAACGTAATGTTTTCTCGATAGGAACCACTGATAACATTGATGTATCTGGTAGATCTGATATGCATGGTACGTCCATCACACTCATTGGTCAACTGAGCAGGGACAATGTGGGTACTGATCCCCCACCACTGAGTTTAGATGTTCCAGAAGACACACAAATTGAACTCCCAGACGACTATGCATTTGTTCCTTTCGTTGAAGACTTTGGTGGGGACATCAGGCTTGAATCTCCAGATGAATGTAATGTACGGCCCAATGAATATGCAGATTTGAACGTGGGAGAGAATGACTGGTTGTCTCATGTGTCACAGATCAGCAATAAAGGGAAGGTTGATAGCAGCTGGCAGCTTGATGAAGTCCCTGTGACCTTTTCAGGCTTCTTTTCAAAACATGAAGATCAAGACAATGTCAAACCTCGTGCAGTTATTGGGGTATTCCCTGTTTTCAGTGAGCAGAAAGCGGACTCACTCAGTATGCAGAAGCATGCTATGTATGTGGTCAGGGAAGCTACTGCTTTCGTAAACCCCGGCCAGATACCTGTCATTGAAGGTGACTGTCCGTTGTATGCCAGGCAGAAAAAATGTCAATGGCTGTTCCCAGAGGAGATAGGTGAGGATCGAATGGTGTGTATGATTGGATTCCTGCATCTTGAAATGTGCACCCAAGAAGCTGGTGGTAAGCTTATGGGTGGTTCTGGTTGGGAGCGAATGTTTCACCTCGCAAAGATATTCACACCCGGTGTAGCATCATCCCTACTTGGTGGGAAACATGTCAAGAGGACGCGACAGGCATATCTTCTCACTCTAGCTTGGCTTGAGATCCTCAGAAAGAATGCTTATGAGATTTACTGTCAGCAGACTGGGCCCCATGAGTCATTTGAAATGTGGGAACAGAGGATTCTTTCACAATCTCCAACTGCGCGCTATTGGGGTGAAATCGTTCGGAACTTTCTCTTGACAAGCTGTCAATTCGTTCGGAACCAACGAATCGGTAACTGGCCTGGTACACTGTGTTCTATCGATGAGTTGTGCAGTTACTTTTTTGCCCTAGGACATACAAATTATTGTCGGTGGGTCCCCGTATTTCTGAGAGACATGTCTCAGCTACCCAGGCGGCATCCTTCAATCCACAACAAATTCATGGAAGGCCATTTTGTGGTCCAGCGTAGTGAGAGGAAGTTCAGTATGATGGGTTTAGATCAGAGCCAAGAACATAGTATCCAACTACTCAAAGAAGACAGTGGTCCAAAAGGTCTCTATGGCCAGGCTGAAGAGAAAGTCGTTATTGAGCTTTCAAGGTCAGAAGTTCTGCGTGTTATAGATGAGTATGAATATGCAAGTTTCCACACAACATCATCAGATAACACGGAACACCCGGAAAGTTCGGTATCAGAGCAGAAAAAATTTCTGAATCAATTGAAATCTCTCCTCGATCTGGTGAATCAGGGACTCATTATCAACCCTTATGATGAAACTAGTGGTCAGCTGGTGACATTAGATACTGGTGAATATATGGACCCCGAAGTTAGTAAGAGTTTACGGTCATTACCCGAAAGGGGCAAGCATTTATATTCCACTTTCTTGAAGGAAAGGCTTGTGGAATGCACCGTACCCCTGAATGATGTTATTCCCAAGGCAAATATATATACCTTCCTTAACCCACCCCCAGCCAACCTGGACAAAGGCCGAGACAAACTCATGTCAAGTAAAGCAACTGCCGCAATAGTTACCCAGATGTTCGTTTCACTGCAAGCTCGGCCTGATTCAAACATGGATGAGTTTTTCATGCACGAGAATGCACGTGATCCGCCAGCATTATCCGATAGAGGTAAGCTACGGAGTGGGACAAAATCTCAAATTCTCAATTGTTTACCAGCTATTCCTGCACAAGGGAAGAATTCAGCAGCTAGACAAGCTTCAGTTGTCATCTTGGATATGCCTGCTGTAGTCCATGTAATCAAACCACAGAAAGCGGATCTGTTTGGAGAATATGCTCGATTGCAATTATTGCCATACATCGAATCTCTGATTAACACGAACACCACAAGGGTTGATGCGATCTATGACTGTTACCCCGAAGGCAGTTTGAAGAATCAGACGCGAGCAAAACGCCTCGGTGAGACAGCAGTTAGGTTGATACGGGTGTCCGAGAACGTCCCTTTACCTAAAGGGAAGAATTGGCAGGCATTCTTGAAAGTTAGTGAGAATAAAGACGAATTTTTCAAGTTCCTGTCTGCTGAACTGCTGAAATTAACATCAACATCCGAGTACCAGTTGTTAACGACATCAGGAGAATATGTACTATGCAATAAGGATGTTAGCTTATGTGACATATCTCCATCGAACCACGAGGAAGCAGACACGCGCATGATGCTTCATCTCAACCATGCAGTCTCACAAGGTCACAAAATAGCTTTTCTTCGCACGGTTGATTCTGATGTCGTCATTCTGTCTTTGCACCATTTCGCAACATTCCGTGACCTTGGACTCAGTGAGCTGTGGATTGGGTTTGGAATTGGAAAGGCATATAAAGATATGCCAATTCATGAGATAGCTTCACAACTTGGACCTGATTACTGTAAGGCCCTGACTTTCTTCCACGCCTTCACAGGTTGTGATGTAACATCCAGCATGCTCGGCATTGGGAAGAAGACAGGATGGAATGCATGGATGAATTTTCCCGCATCAACTGAAATGATGATAGAATTGACTGAGAATCCGCAAGTCTTTTCAGAGGATTCCCCTCATATGCAGCATATCGAAAAACTCACCATACAGATGTACAGTAACAGTTGTGTCAGTACACGTGTCAATGATGCGAGACGGCATATGTTCACACATGGCCTTAAGTCTATGGAAAACATCCCGCCACCAAAGCAGCTCTGTATCAACATGTAAAAAGGGTAATTCTTGTGTCATCTTTCATTTGGCATCGTGCTCTGCAGAAACACTTATGTGTGCCAGACCCATCACAGTACGGATGGGAGTGGAATCCACGTCTCAATATTCTGGTCCCATTTTGGACTCACCTAGGAGACGCAAGTGCTGCATGTGCACTGATGCTCCACTGTAGTTGTGCCAAGGCCTGCAAGGGCAATTGCAAATGCTTGAAAGCTGGATTAAGGTGCACACCTTTGTGTAAGTGTGAAGGTGGCTGTTGTAACAATATTGAGTAGTATACTGTCATGTTAGGACCAGTCATCTCCTATTCTGGTATTTTTTTTTCCATTTTCGGCCAGTTAACACATGTCATGTTTCTAGTTGAGTTGATTTTGCTCACAAATGTTCATCCCATGTGGCTTGCTACATTGTCCGGGGTATAGGAATACAGTTTTAGATTTCGGAAAATAGTCTGTTATTTACTGCACAAGACGGTGTTAATTCATGCATAGCATGATACAATATCCCCAACTATTTTGCCTCTGTACAACAGTTGATACCTTCGTTCACCCGTGTGTTCATCTATGGTATCCTTGTCTTTCTCTGGCCATAGGCCACATGTGACTAGTCAGTTCCTACTCCATAGCAAATCAACTTGGAAATCCTTCATCTTGTAGCGCACTCATGTCTCAATGAATCCATACCTGAGTTGATCTAATAAATCTAACGTAAGGTATCAAATTGCCATACCGGATCATATTTCGATAAGTTATTCGCTAAAACATTTCGACCACTCATCGACATCAAAGGTCATGTTTTGGCTCCCAGTGGTGGCTATATCTCTATATCCCTGGTAAAGTAGCATACCATGAGGGATGGGCATTAAGTGTCGGCAACATTAATCCTGACTTGGAACACACCACATCTTAACTGGCCGAAAATGAAGAATACTACTTGTAGTCAAAAAATATTCCTGTACCTCGAATGACTGCAAACATACACTCACCCCTTCTAGTCCCATTTTGCCAATGTTCTATACTGGCAAGATAACATTGTATAATTAACAACGGGAACTAATGCATCCCGAGTTCATTCCAGCACTGCCCTTGCTGGCAGACGTGTCGCTATGGTGTTGAGATTGAACCAGAACTCCTCTAGAAATTTGATAGTTTTATTTTCTTAGAAAATAAATCTATCGAAAATGCCGGAAGTTGAGAATAGACTGTCACTTTAATTGGATTATCAAATGTCCAAGTATCCCCACTGCTGCATACTATCGAGTACCCTTGTTCATGTGTTGACAGGAATCTCTCATACCATGTTCATTTGACCATTGCATTCCCGAGAAACATTCAACACTAATTTATCTACGGACGGACGATCATACTGACAGTCAGACACACAGACGCACACATCGACGGAAATTCTGATCCCATTATCCATTAATCTTCCCCCCAACTTGTTCCAAGGGCTTCACTCCATCATTCACATCAATTACAGCACATGTATGGTGTTAGGTTTGGAGCTTCAGTTGTGCGATCGGCGAAAATAGCGTTTTTTCGATCCGCTTGGCGGCCATTTTGGATTTCGCTGCTAGTGGTGGCTAGAGGATGGTGCCAACTTGTAGCCGATCGATTTTGAAATCTCTGATGCCTACCCTTACATCATGCCAAATTTCAGGAAGGTATCACCAAGTGCACAATTCTAGCGAATTCCTCCCCCGCTATAATACAATTGATTAAAATTCTTAAAACACCTTTTCCGATCGAGACCTATTTTTCATTCCAAGTAGCCGAAAATTATTATGGTTTTAATATATATACATATATACACATGACTGGTGTAAAATTAATTAGCCCAAAAATGCGAATACTCGTCAACGGACAGGATGGGACGATAAATACTCTGTGCGAAATAAATTCAAGAATTGAACACTCCTAAAAAGATTACCCGGATGTTTACAACAACGCTCTTTATTCGATGAGGGCATGGTGCTGGAATTAAGTTATTCCTCACCAAGTCCCCACAAAACGCCTGCAAGCACTGGTCGACACACTTTTGTAGTATATTTAGTCATATGGGGGAGAATTCTCGTTTTTCATTTTTAGCTCAACTTTGGCGAAGCCAAATTTGAGCTTATGCCATGGCCCGTCGTCCGTCTGTCCGTCCGTCAACAATTGGATACGGCTCGGGCTAGAGGCCGTATTTAGGAACCGATCTTTACGAAACTTCTTGGGTACCTTTGTTTTGACCGTAGGACGAGAACGAGTGTTTTTTGGGTGCGGTCCGAATTCAAGATGGCTGCCAGCCACCATTTTGTACCGACGATGCAGAAATCTGTTTTTGTACAGAACTTCCGTATGAAAGCTCTGATTTTAATAATTTTTTGTACGAATGTTTAGTACCATGGGATACATCACATATAATACGGGTTTTTTTCTCGTGCATAAATTATGCAAATTAGACTAACTTTGATGTTTTTTTTGGTGTTACTTTCAGCACTGTAAGTGCAAATGCCAATACGGCTCGGGCTAGAGGCCGTATTTATGAACCGATCTTTACGAAACTCCTTGGGTACGTTTGTTATCACCGTGGGACGAGAACGAGTTTTTTTGGGTCCCGTCCGAAATTCAAGATGGCCGATGGCAGCCATTTTGTTCAAAATTTGGTGCAATCAGATTTTTGCACAGAACTTCCATATGTACGGTGGCTGATTTAGGACACTCAAATATTTATTTTTATCTCGTTATAACGAGATACGATCTCGTTATAACGAGAAAACATCTCGTTATAACGAGATACTATCTCGTTATAACGAGAAAACATCTCGTTATAACGAGAAAGTATCTCGTTATAACGAGAAAACATCCCGTTATAACGAGAAAACATCTCGCTGTAACGAGAAAAGATCTCGTTATAATGAGAAAGTATCTCGTTATAACGAGAAAAGATCTCGTTATAACGAGAAAAGATCTCGTTATAACGAGATAGTCTCTGGTCATAACGAGAAAAGATCTCGTTATAACGAGAAAACATCTCGTTATCTCGAGATAAAATCACGTGGCGCTGATGACATGAAACATATAGCCCCCACCACCAAAACAGTTTATATATCTCGCGGGTGTTTGCAATATTCTGGATGTAATACATGGGAAAAACACCTACCCTCCCACACCCCCAAGCATCCCAACCATGCCCGTGAAATACAGCTCCTTTCCCTCGCACATGTTGTCAACGATAATTATGATAAGCGCATATAACTCTCATACCAATAAACACAGAAAATGAGGTGGAATTCACACAAACAAATGAAACAACTATAGCGTAATAAACTCGCTGCCGCCCCCCCCCCCCCCACACCTTATGTGGAACACTTTGTCGACACACGGCACTCAAAACACGACTATAGCCTCATCCCCAAAACAGTGACATATCTTACGCGTGTGTTTAATACTGTGGATGTAATACACGGGAAACACTCCTACCCCTCTCCTTCCCAAAGCATCCCACCAATGCCCGCGAAATACCTCCCCTCCCCCTCGCACATGTTGTAAAAGATAATTACGACAAGTGTATTTAACGCTCATACTAATAAAACAAGGACAGGGACGTGAGAAGGTAAAAATATTGGGAGAGGGGTATCAAGGCGGAGATCCATGCAAAAGGGGCGCCCATTGTGCTGACAGTAGCATGATTCGAGTCGCGCAGTGGCGAGGTGGGGGGAGAGCACCAGATGTGGTATCCTCTTCTCGTTGGCGGGGTCCGGGGGCCCTTCCCTGGGAAAATTTTGAAAAATATGAGGGCCAAAACTCTCGTTCTCAGTGATTCTGAGGCCGCTGTGACACTGCCAATTCGAATTCTCTGCTCGTTTCGTAAATAGGCTAGCTTCTGAATTTATCGGTTTGGTCAACCTCTTCGTTTGTGCTTTGTTTTGGACTGACTTCAAACATCTCCACGAGTTTAATCGGGACCATGGGTAAATAATTTTTTTTTTTGGGGGGGGGGGGGGGGTGAGGGTTGGGGGGTGTAAATATCCCCCTTACATCCCCCCCCCCCCCCCCCCCCGCTTTAACGCCACTGAGAAAGGATGGAAAACAGAAAAATGAGATGGAATTCACACAGACAAATTAAACAACAAAAGCGTAATAAACTTTTACTGCCACCCCTCCCCACACCCTTCCCTCCACACACAAGGAGATTTATTTATTTATCTATTTATTTATTTATTTATTTATTGGAAATTGACGACTCTTTCAGCAGCCAGAGTCATGTCGTGTAATGTAGTTCAAAATGAGAAGTTTATTGAAAAACTTAGTGCTGAAGCGGCATGGGGAGGGGGGACACCCCATCCAATAACATTGACCTCCACCACACCCCCACAAAAATCAAACTGCCACTTATAATTCCCAAACCTCCCTTCTCTCAAGATGCCCAGAATGGGCCTCAGAGCTTTATAATTTGAAACAAATAATCACCGCCTGGACTCCACCAATGGGAGGGCGTACCTCCCAAACTCTCCGTCCCCTTCCTCAAACCTCGAGACATGCCCGTGGTATGTCGTTCTCGACCCTCGCGATATTATTCCCCCCCCCCCCCCCCCCACACACACACACAATTTGGGATCCTAGCTCTACACAGTAAAAACTATTTTCTAGAGCTTCAGTATTCATGCATTGCATTATTGTTAGGCTATATTATTCACACCATTTAATTCTATGTCTAAGAAGTGCACAAGTTATCGGTATACCGTATATATTGGCCTAATCATGATAACCCTTTTACCCACCGCAGCGACACAAACCGTCCGTGTAATATACAAAATTCGCGACTCAAAATTTATGTTCATAATTTTTTCTCCCAAACCATAGTTTATGATATCGCATCGAAAAGAGCTCGACGAGCTCGCTCAAATGAGTGTCATAAGCCGTTTAGTTTGGAAGAAAAAAATGAATTTCATTTATTTTTTTTGTGTAAAAATAATTGTGGGCCTACTGTTGTCTTCAACTTGCGTTTGGTAAAAGGTTAATGACGCCATAATGTGTTCCCACGACAAACATGTACAGCTACCTACTATATAATTATGAGAGCGCGGTAGCTCATTTGTTAGAGTATCGAGCTTGAAACATGGAGATCGACGGTTCGATTCTGACCCGCGTTGTGTCTTCAGGCAAGACACTTAATCCCAATTGTCCACGTGGCCTGACGTGGGGTCACGGTGGCATTATGTGCTAGGGCGTACTGCACATCGATGGTGCACGTGCCTTCAACCGCTCTAACTCTAATTCTGTCGGGTTAGTATGTTGGAGAACTTGACGGTTGCTCGCCGGTGCTCAGTGGTTGTCTCCGGTTCTTCCTCCACCAAGGGAACTACCATACATGACATGCCCCTGCAGGCCTGGCATTCTGAAAAATGCAGGAGGGCAAAAAATCGCTCTCCTCAATCAGCTGAGGAGAGCAATTAGCTTTACACAGCATTTTAAGTATTATCCAGTTGAACAAACTCATTGAAACTGAAACCAACAGACTACATCAGTGATTTTATTAACTTTACTAAGGTAAAGCGAAATCTCTTAGACATCTAGATGTCTCACTCAACAACCGAACACACACTTGACAAGACCTGTGTGTGTACCCAGACCTGTTGTCCTAGAAAGTCATATGCCTACCACTACCACCTTCAACCCCCAAGGGGGGTTGAAGGTGGTAGTGGTAGGCGTATGACTTTCTTGGACAACAGGTCTGCTTGAATCTACAGCCACATCCTGGTGCAAGTGCTTCAAGTGACAGGATAGTAGTAATGGTAGTATATTATAGTGTCAATATTCCTTGAATAATTACCCCTCAAACTGTGATGTCAGTTGTTGAACTTGAAACTGACAGAAAAAAAATATTGCTGTGGCCCATTTTGCTTCAAATGATTGCAACTGTGTTTGGGTATGGTTGCAGCCATTACCTTTTACCACAAAACCACTTTCAAAATGAAATTACGTGATGTTATGTGACTTCGAAGTTAAATTACATTTTTGCTTTACAACAAAAATTTAATGTGACCATAATACATGTAATCTCAATCATCCCAGACCAAAATATTTAGGAGGGCAATTTTTCGCTCTCCTTAATTCTTTCAGGAGGGCAGTAAGGAGAGCTAAAAAATCGCTCTCCTGAAATTGCCAAGCCTGCCCCTGGCTGTTGAAAGCGTCGATAATAAATAAATCTCTCCTTGTGTGTGTTGGTGGGAGGGGGGGGGGGGGGTGGCAGTAAGTTTATAAGGCTATAGTTGTTTAATTTGTCTGTGAAAATTCCATCTTATTTTCTGTTTTTCATCCTTTCTCAGTGGCGTTAAAATCGGGTAAGGGGGGCGGTAGGGGGTATTTACCACCCCCACCCCACCTCTTCAATAAAAAAAATTATTAACCGATGGTCCCGATTAAACTCATGGAGATGTTTGAAGTCAGTCCTAAACAAAACACAACCGAAGAAAGTTAACCAAGCGGATAAATTCAGAAGCGCGCCTAATTACGAAACGAGCAGAGAATTCGAATTGGTAGTGTCACAGCGGCCCCAGAATCACTGAGAATGCGAGTTTTGGCCCTCATAGTTTTCAAAATTTTCCCAGGGAAGGGCCCCCGGACCCCGCCAACGAGAAGGGGATACCACATCTGGTGCTCTCCCCCGCCTCGCCACTGCGCGACTCGAATCATGCTACTCTCAGCACAATGGGCGCCCCTTTTGCATGGATCTCCGCCTTGATACCCCTCTCCCAATATTTTAACCTTCTCACGTCCCTGTCCTTGTTTTATTAGTATGAGCGTTAAATACACTTGTCGTAATTATCTTTTACAACATGTGCGAGGGGGGGGGGGGGGGGAGGTATTTCGCGGGCATTGGTGGGATGCTTTGGGAAGGAGAGGGGTAGGAGTGTTTCCCGTGTATTACATCCACAGTATTAAACACACGCGTAAGATATGTACACTGTTTTGGGGATGAGGCTATAGTCGTGTTTTGAGTGCCGTTTGTCGAAAAAGTGTTCCACATACGGTGTGGGGGAGGGGCGGGGGGGGGGGGCAGCGAGTTTATTACGCTATAGTTGTTTCATTTGTTTGTGTGAATTCCATCTCATTTTCTGTGTTTATTGGTATGAGAGTTATATGCACTTATCATAATTATCGTTGACAACATGCGCGAGGGAGAGGAGCGGTATTTCACGGGCATGGTTGGGATGCTTGGGGGTGGGGGTGGGTAGGTGTTTTTCCCATGTATTACATCCAGAATATTGAAAACACCCGCGAGATATATAAACTGTTTTGGTGGTGGGGGCTATATGTTTCATGTCATCAGAGTCACGTGATTTTATCTCGAGATAACGAGATGTTTTTTTTCTCGTTATAACGAGATACTATCTCGTTATAACGAGATCTTTTCTCGTTATAACGAGATACTTTCTCGTTATAACGAGATGTTTTCTCGTTATAACGAGATGTTTTCTCGCTATAACGAGATCGTATCTCGTTATACCGACATCGTATCTCGTTATAACGAGATAAAAATAAATATATTTGACTGTCCTAAATCAGCCACCGTACATATGAAAGCGCTGATTTTAATAATTTTTTGTGTGAATGTTTAGTACCATGGGATACATCACATATAATACGCTTTTTTTCTCGTGCAGAAATTATGCAAATTAGATGAACTTTGATTTTTTCAGTGCTACTAACACACAGAAAGTACACATGTCAATACGGCTCGGGCTAGAGTCTGTATTTATGAACCGATCTTCACGAAACGTCTTGGGTACCTTTGTTATCACCTTGGAACGAGAACGAGTGTTTCTGTGTGCGGTCCAAAATTCAAGATGGCTGTCAGTGGCCATTTTGTACCGAAATTAGGTCTAATCAGTTTTTTGTACACAACTTCTATACGGCTCAGGCTAGAGGCCGTATTTATGAACCGATCTTTACGAAACTTCTTGGGTACCTTTGTTATCACCGTGGGATGAGAACGAGTGTTTTTGGGTGTGGCCCGAAATTCAAGATGGCCACCAGCAGCCATTTTGTACCAAAATTAGTGCAATCAGTCTTTTGTACTGAACTTCTGTATGAAAGTTCTGATTTGAATAAATTTTTGTATGAATGTTTAGTAACATGGAATACATCACATATAGTATGGGTTGTTTTCTCGAGCAGAAATTATGCAAATTAGATGAACTTTGATTTATTCAGTGCTACTTATACACTGTAAGTGCACATGTCAATACGGCTCGGGCTAGAGGCTGTATTTATGAACCGATCTTCACAAAACTTCTTGGGTACATTTTCTATCACCTTGGAACGAGAACGAGTGTTTCTGGGTGCGGTCCAAAATTCAAGATGGCTGCCAGTGGCCATTTTGTACCGAAATTAGGTCCAATCAGTTTTTTGTCACAACTTCTACCCAGCTCATATTTGTGAACTGATCTTCACGAAACTTCTTGGGTATCTTTGTTTTCACCTTGGGACAGGAATGAGTGTGTTTTGGGGTGCCTTTGTTATCACTGTGCTATGAGAACAAATATTTTGGGGTTCAGTCAGACCCACTCTGGGACTCAAAGATTTTTTTCTAGTTTAGCATCTGACTGTCACCCACCTTTACAATACTTTACCTATACATTTGTTACAGGCAACAGTCAGTATTTATGTACAGACCGTTACAATACTTTATATGTACCTTTGTTATCAGGTCATTACCTAGATGTTTGTCATTGCTGTGTCACATAATATACATGTACATGTCTTTGTCTTGACAAGTTGAGCTACAGTGTCATTGACACTTTCATTTATTTCATCAAGTTGCTAGGTAGCTCGTCCCTGTGTGACGTGAATCGTTTTCAGACCCGATTTCGGTATTGACGATCCCCGAAATTATTATTCAAAATTTTTTAAGTTATTTTTTTATTCCAGTTATACATATAGAAGTTTTCTTATGAAGAATTGAATTTTCAGCACATAATAATAAAAAATATTATTTCCCTGTTTTCCAGGAAGATTTTACAATCAGTCCCTCAATTCACAATTGTGTTGCACGGACTTTTGTTGCAGCATTCTGGTTGAATATCGATTACAGCTGGGGTTTATTAGCTGGCATCCGATAGCTTACTAGCAGAATGTCATTTTGTTTCAAAGGCGAAACATTTCACTTATTTTCTTTGATCTCTAGAGAATAGAAACTCCCGATAAAACGGGACTAAATTACCCATTTTGGAGGTGTATGCAAATTCCCCTGGAAAAGCATACCCTACCATTTTGGCTCCCCAAAAATTGGTCCTGTTCATAGAAATTACACCAATTTTTGGTATCACCTGAATTCACCCCCACCTCCTTTAAAATATCCGAAATTCTCCCTCTCATTTTTGGACCCTGTTTTGACATTGGCTATTTTTTTTATCATGTTCTGTCCACCAGAAAACTAAAGTCATTCTTCCCCTTTCACTGACCAAAAGTAATACCATTACTCAATAAAAACTCTATGAAATTGAAATAATTGTGTTTTATTGTTTGTCCTCCAAGAGAGATCAAAAGTACCTCAATAGGAATGTCTTAGACAACCTTCCTCATGTTACACCTGTGTCCGGGTACGTGTGTCTGGTTTGGTATGACACTTAAGAGTATAGTGTTTTCACCATGCCCGCCCGTCCGTCCGTCCGTTAACTTTTGGTTGAATGAACCGCTTATTTGGTCAAATCATTTTTAGGGGTTACTTAAGGATGACTAGACAACGCTTCCTTTCCACGTTGGTCTAGCTACCCAATTCAATATCGCAGACAAACTGGAGTCAGCCCTAATGGACATGGTCAAAAAGACTAGAACAGTCTAGAAATAATTTTAGAATGTGTTAAAAGGGAGTTTATATTCTTCTGTGTTTTTTTTAATGGAAACAGGTTAGTTTTGTCAATTTCATAATATATTTTGGCAATATCTTAAACCCAGTAAATTTATTACATATGATGAATATAACGCGTTTTCTCGATATGAATTTATTCTTTATTAATTGCAGAAAGACTGTATTTGTATCCACATATTGGTTCAAAAAGTTATTATAGTAACAAATATTTATCGAATGTTTACACTTGAACTTGTGTAATCGAATACGGTTCAAAACGTTTGGTTGTATTATTTTTATCGTAATTAAAAAAATGTTTGTTTCGCATATTTATTAAGCATTTAATCTAACGAACCGTTCTAATTATAGCTTTTCGTTACGTTACCGGAGTCTTATTCACGCGACACCGGGTGCATTTTTAATTAGTATATTTTGAGTTTTCGATACTAAGTTTTGTCATGCGTTACCGAATTCTTAAAATTTAACCCCGGCTTGACGTTTGCACAATTTTTTTTCTATGTAAATTTATATGTGAAGCTGACTTTATCATAAATTGAATAAAAAATTACTTACACCTATCATTTGACTTGATTGAAAACAATAGCTTTGTAATGAAAACATTGGGGTTTTATATTCCATAAAACAGACGCGGATTAAACATCCTAATAATTTTTGTTTTGTATATAATATTACCGGATGTTTTCCCTTGTTAAAAAGGAAGACATTGTGCTGGCCTTAACTTGATTGGGTCCGCAAAATATGGGGATTGTTTCGTAATGTATACTTGCTGAGATTTGGACGTTGGGGAAATCCGTTTACTTTTGAAAACAGGTGGTGCGAGAATTATACACGGGCACGCCTTCCGAAAATCATTGATTGACGTCTTCAGACTGTTATGATACCTAGTGCCAGTTTCATCAAGAAAGGTCTTAAGTCGGCGTCGCTAACTAAGACATAAGACCAGTCTAAGCCAATCTTAAAGTGTTTCACAAATACGTCTCAAGAAAGGGGCTTAAGTCCAACTTTTGCATTTGGTCAAGTCTTCTTGTTGGCTAAACTGGTTACTGCCCGTGTAGTACAGATTTGGCCGTAAAATGTGAAGAGAACAAAGATGTTCGCAACAACAATGAGAGAGTCAAGTTATACAAAACAATTATCGCTTAAGGTATATTTGGAGCCAAATACTTCAAATTTTCTATTTACTGTAAAAAGCGGGTTAAGAAACCATTAAACTCGATTCTTTATTTCTGTATGAAACCTCTTAATAAAAAGACCCATGTGTGTAGAATTGTGAAGTTAGAAGCGGGAAAAAGTGACTTTTGGCAACACTTGTGTTGTAAAATTACTACTTGAAATGAGATGAATAAATAAAAAGCACTTGATGTCGTACGACAAAGTCTTTCGCAAAATTCATCTTCTAAGTAGACAAAAATATGTTTAAAGGTTTTACCCTACCTCGAAATTAGACAAGTTGGATGAAAAACGCATAACTCTGTCAAAATAGCTGCAATTTAAATCGAATTATCGGTCATACATCATTACCGGCTGATATTTGTACCCAGATCACATGGTTAGAAGTAACCACGGACCCCCAGCTACCTTATTTCTTGCATCTAAAATTTGTATTTAAATTCGTAAATATTTTTCAAAATTCAACTTTTGAAAGAGATACGAATCGGCAAATGGGTTTTAAATGGGTTGATATAAATGGATACCACAACAGATGAGATAAATCTTGGTTAACTCAAGACAAACAGAAAATATGACTTTACAAGCAGAACAGATGGACATGACTGTGGCACTCTTACGAATCCATATTCAATCATGAATCATTCATGCAATTACTACTTGCCGACGGAAGTCTCACAAAAGTTATCCGATTCGCGAAAGGGTATATCTCTGCTAGGTCTTAATTGTCGAAGCTGAAACTCGAACTGGGATAGTTTAAAAAATTTATTATGTGATACGCAAGATAATGAAAATGCGTTTGATATTATTGCCATTTCCGAAATTTTCACAATTAGAGAAACGTACGCACTTCCTGGCTACCACCCATTTGAATATAAAACACGGCCCGATAATGATGATGGTGGGGGGGGGGGGGGGGTAGGTTTACTCATTAAAGACACCTTAGAGTATCAACCGAAACCCGAATTATCTATCTTTATTCCGCACGTAATTGAAACACTCTTCACAGAGATTAATCCTAACAAAAAAAGCTCGTACGTTGTTGGAGTTATATACCGACCTAATACAGCTGCCAGAGCCGATATCAACGAATTCATAGAACAGATTGAAGCCATAATGACAAACTTGAATAAATCCCATACCAAGGCCTTCTTAATAGGTGACTTCAATATTGAAGCGGGAGGGAGAGGTGGACGCACTGGGTGGGTGTGTAAAATGGGGCGTAATTGTCTGTCTGATAGTCCGTCGTGTCCACACTTCCTCCGCTGTGTTCTTTTTCTAGCTCAGAGACAAAAGAGAGCCATCGCTGATGTTACTTCCGTCCCGTTGTTCGCATCAAAATGACAGAATGAGGACTTTTCTATTTTTCTGGAGGGGTGAATGGCTCAGCCCCGCATTGCACCCTTGTGCATGCGGATTGTAGGCTAGAAAGGGTGGGTTAGAAGGTGAAATGATTTAGCGCTAAAGGTGCGAACCGAGAGCCGTACATAGGTCCGAGGTGGGTGAGAACACTGGGAATGTCGCCCTCTCGATGATAGGTGATCTGGGCATTTGGAAAAGTTTGCTATTTTGTAAATTTATATCCGAACAAACTCGTTTCATTCTATTTCTGGTTATTTTAAACTGTTTCAAGTCTCATGCAATTCGTGGTATTTCCAGGAGAAAACATGATTTGTACGCAAAAATTGACAATTACAGTGGTGTTACGCAGGAAGAAAGTGGTACCTGGAAATCCAAATAGATTGAAGCCAAGACGAAAGCAGGCACCCTGCCTATGCGTGGGCCTTCAGGTAGCCTTAAACGGAAAACACGACTACATGTATAAAGTCGTGAAGGAACACAGAAATTACGCTCAAACGATGCCCCACTCGAGTGCTCGAAGACACCGATTCCATGTCCCGAGCCATGTAAATGAGGAACAACAATGTAAAAGAGTTTTTAACTGACAGTGGGCAGGAATTTGGAATAACCCAACAACTGTTATTTAAAATTCTTATTGGTGACATAACATACCCTACCCCAAATAAATTTTTTATAGGACAGCCTTCTCATATCCGGCCAAACAGGGGAACCTGAATGACCAGTACCTGGCAACCAAGAAGCTGGCAGGCAAGTTCCAGTAGACAGGCAGACCAGTGAGGAACATGAATAAGAACCCACTGACGACAACCGAGGAACAGCTGGAGCGATGGGCAGAATACTTCATAGAGCTGCTGAATATCCCCGCTCCTAATACACCACTAGACATCCCCCCACCCCCGCTAACATCAACTTTATAGGCTATGAGAAGGCCTTCGACAGTATGGACAGAGGGACGAGGTGGAAGCTGCTGAAGAACTACGGAGATCATCTCCTTTATCCGGTGCACCTACCTGGACATGAGCTGCAGCATTGTCCATGCCGGCCAGCTGTCAGAAAGTTTAGAAGACCAGAGTTCGACAAGTTACCTGCTGTGGCCATTCCTCTTCCTACGGTCATTGACTGGATCACGAAGACCTCCATAGCAGACAGGACAACGGGATGCAGTGGACACTTTGGACACAGCTGGATGACCTTGACTTTGCTGACGACCTGGCACCCCTGTCACACAACCACAGCCAGGCGCAGGACAAAACCACTCGTCTTGATACCACATCAGCTAGGGCAGGGCTCACGATCAACAGGAAGAAGACCGAGCGGGTGAAGATTTATTTATTTATTTATTTATTTATTGGTGTTTAAGGTCACATACTTATGCACAATGGCTAATCGTGACCGTGACAGTTTTACGGGTGGAGGAAGCCGGAGTACCCGGAGAGAACCACCGAGCAACGACGAGCAGCTGTCAGCTCTCCAACATCGTAACTCTGAACTCTGCACCGCAGCACAGGCAGGGTTAGATTGGTTGAAGACATGCGCACCATCGACGTGCAGTACGCCTCAGTACACAGCGTCATCGTGCCCCCATGTAGGCAATCGGGGTGAAGTGTCTTGCCCAAGGACACAACGCGGGTGCCGCAGGTGGGATTCGAACCGAGGACCTCTCGGTTTGCAGCCTGCACCTCTACCAACTGAGCCACCGCGCCCCTGAGCGGGTGAAGATCAGCACCACTGCCAACACACCAGTCAAAGTCGGTGGAGAGCTAATCAGGGAGCTGGATTCTTTTGTCTATCTTGGAAGTGTGTTCGACCGACAGGGAGGCACAGGCCGAGCTGTCACAGCTAGGATCGGCAAGGCCAGAGCAGCTTTTGTCATGCTAAAGAACATCTGGGCATCAGGAGATCATCATAAAAAACAAATTCCGCCTCTTCAACTCCAATGTGAAGGTGATCATGATGTATGGGTACGAAACATGGCACACAAGAAGGACGACGCAGCAGAAGATAAGTTAATCTTCAACACTTTGTCTGAGGCGCATCTACAACATCCGATGCCCGGAGAAGATCCGACACAAAAATCTGTAGGAGCGAGCGGTCAGTGCTGTTTTATGGAGTTCCTTGATCAAAAGGTAAAAAAATACCCCGAATTATTCTAAGGGTCTATGACTTCACGTTTTAAGATGGGGACTACTGACATCACTCACAACGTAGGGCAGTCCTCCATCTCTCTCATCACCCACTCCGGAGACTGGGGCTCTCAAATGGTGATTTCGTCAGCTTTTGCATGTTGTGTAGTGTGGGAAAAACAACCTAAAATTTTATCATATCAAGCCCGTCGGAAGCTCAGACTCCTGGAACTCAATTTCAATCATTCAAATTCACAGTGTGGTGAAACGTTTAAATTTGTTTGACAGATTCAGTGAAGTTGGTGCGGATTTGATGGAGGGAGTTTTTTTTGTTTCAACGTAACGCAGGAGAAAAATTGCTACAAATTGCAATTCTTGTTCACGTGACGAGGTTTGCGTACACAATGTACTTGTTTCGAACGGGCACAGTGGGCAAAGTATTGCGGACTTAATGAGCCCAGAGGTCCATTGGCAGAAACATTGCCTGTGCTTGCTATGAGTAGTCAGGAGAATCTGCTGTGCCTTGGATGCCATTCGATATGGCAATTGCGTGCAATTCCTACGCGCAATTAAGCCTAGATAAGCGCACATTTCGTCACAGGACTTCTAGTTTTAACTGTATGTGGCCGATTTTCTATTATTTATTCAACTGTGGCACTCTTACGAACCCATATTTAATCATGAATCATTCATGCAATTACTACTTGCCGACGGAAGTCTCACAAAAGTTATCCGATTCGCGAAAGGGTATATCTCTGCTAGGTCTTAATTGTCGAAGCTTAAACTCGAACTGGGATAGTTTTAAAAATTTATTATGTGATACGCAAGATAATGAAAATGCGTTTGATATTATTGCCATTTCCGAAATTTTCACAATTAGAGAAACGTACGCACTTCCTGGCTACCACCCATTTGAATATAAAACACGGCCCGATAATGATGATGGTGGGGGGGGGGGGGGGAGGTAGGTTTATTCATTAAAGACACCTTGGAGTGTCAACCGAAACCCGAATTATCTATCTCTATTCCGCACGTAATTGAAACACTCTTCATAGAGATTAATCCTAACAAAAAAAGCTCGTACGTTGTTGGAGTTATATACCGACCTAATACAGCTCTCAGAGCCGATATCAACGAATTCATAGAACAGATTGAAGACATAATGACAAACTTGAATAAGTTATTTGAGTAGTCAAATAACAGGAATGCTATGTTTCCATGTTCCCAGAGATGAAATGGGCATTCAATTTATTACTCATTGAGCTATCTCAACGAGCTCTTTCAAGCAAGATGTAACACACTAAATGATTTACTGAGGTTAAATAAGTCCACAATAAACACTGGGAATTCAGTGATTATTAAATAAACATGGGGAATTCTGTGATTATTATGGTTATTTCTCAATATATTGCAATTTTATTTCTTAAGTTAACAGTATTCATTTGACAGGAATGTTATGTTTCTCAATTCATAGTGATAAACTGAGCTTTTATTCTATCATATTTTGTCTGAAGGAGCTCATTGAGCTCTGTCAAACAAGATATAACAGACCAATTGACTGTATTCAATTACTGAGGCTAATTAGGCCATAAACAATAGCGATTCTGCAGGCCTTTAGATTCTTTTTGGGGGCACATTGTTTTGGGGTAACTTTTGTGCCCAAATTAAGGTAAAATTGGATTTCTGTGATTTTGTATATAATTTGACCATTGTACTTCACACGCAATAGATCAATAATAGCGACAAGGCATGATGTGTACAAAAAACTTCTCGAGATGTTACATTTTTTTCCATTAATAGTATTCATTCAGCAGGGATGTTTTGTTTCTGTGTTTCTGTAGATAAACTGAGCATTTAGTCAAGTATACCCTTCCCGACGGAGTCCAGTGAGCCCTGTCAAACACGTTAAAACAGACCAAATGATCATATTGGATTGCTGAGCCTAAATAGATCCATAAACAAGGGGGGGGTTCTGTCATTATTAGGATAATTTCTCGATATGTTCCATTTTTTTATCATTCGACCAACAAGGGTTCACTCGTTAACCTGTATGCAAATAACAGGTCAAAATCGCACTAAAGCTATGCTAAATGGTTTGGTGTTTGGAAGTTATATTCAAGTGACAAGGATTTTCAATAAAGAGATATCAGATTAGGTGGACCTGAGTGTTTTCCAATCATCTGGACACTGGACACTATGTGGCTAATTATCTATCAACTATTCAACAAACAGGAATATTCCCAAGGATAAACTGAACATTTAGTCGATTGCATCCTGCCCGATAGAGCTCTTTCAGCTCTCTCAAGCAAGATGCAACACACCAAATGATTGTATTGGGTGTACTCTGTGGTTATTATGGTTATTTCTCGACATGTTGCAATCTTATTTCTTCAATTAACAGTATTCTATTGACAGAAATGTTATGTTTCTGAATTCATAGAGATATTTATTTATTGGTGTTTAAGGTCACATATTTCTGCACAATGGCTAAACATGACCATGACAGTTTTACGGGTGGAGGAAGCCGGAGTACCCGGGGAGAACCACCGAGCAACGGCGGACAACTGTCAGCTCCCCAACATACCAACTCCACACAAGCAGGGTTAGCATTGGTTGAAGACAGGTGCACCATCGACGTGCAGTACGCCTTAGTGCACAACGCCACCGTGCCCCCACGTGGGCAATGGGGGTGAAGTGTCTTGCCCAAGGACACAACGCGGTTGCCGCAGGTGGGATTCGAACCGAGGACCTCTCGGCTTGCAGCCTGCACCTCTACCTACTGAGCCACCGCCCCCCGCCCCCTCCCAATTCATAGAGATAAACTGAGCTTTTATTCTATCATATCTTGTCTGAACGAGCACACTCAGATCCTTCGAACAATACGCAACAGACTAATTCTCAGTATTCAGTTACTGAGGCAAAATTGGGCAATAACCAATGGGGAGTTTGTAGGCCTTTAGATTGTAATTGTCTGTATTCAGTTACTGAGGCAAAATAACGCAATAAACAAGAGGGATTCTGCAGGACTTTAGATTGCTTTATTTTGGGAACACTGATTTGTGGTAGCCTTTGCGCCCAAATTATGGTAAAATTTAATTCCTTCAGTTAAAACTAGAAGTCCTGTCATGAACTGTGCGCTTATCTAGGCTTAATTGCGCGTAGGAAGTGCGCGCAATTGCCACATCGAAAGGCATCCAAAGCACGGCAGGTTCTCCTGGCTACTCATAGCAAACACAGGTAATGTTTCTGCCAATGGACCTCCGGGTTACCCGGAGGTCCATTGGCTGAAACATTGCTTGTGCACAGGCCATATGTACATAATTTGATATCCTTACTATGGTCATAACGCTGTAGATTAGCGCGCAGATTGACGTGCTATTTGTGCGCAATTCATGACAGGACTTCTAGTTTTAACTGTATGACTTTGTGTATGATTTGACCATTGCACGTCACAAACAGATTAACAATAGCTGCAAGATATGCTGTGTTCATAAAACTTCTGAAAGCCACCTCTTTCATGTTTTTCGAAACGTGATTCTTATTTTGGGTACACCTTTAATGAGAGTGAAAATGGGGTAATTTAAATGCCTGATTCTGTGATTATAAGAATAATTCCCATTATTATTACATTTTGTCTTTATACAATTAACAGGACTTCATTCTGACTGAGCCTTTTACTCCATTATATCCTGTCCGCCAGAGCTCATTAAGCGCTGTCAAACAGGATACAACAAACCAAATGATTATTCAGGCTAAATAGGCCCATAAACGGGGAGGGGGGGGGGGGTCTTTGTTTATTGGAGTAGTTTCCCAATTAACAGTGTTCAATCAAAAGGGATGTTTTCTTTCTGTGTTCCTGTAGTAGATAAACTGAGAATTTATTCTATCATACTTTTCCTGGCAGAACCCACTGAGCCTTGTCAAACAAGACATACATGTAACAGACCAAATGATTTTTATAATTATCAATCGCACTATGTGCTGTCAAGAAATGGGTCACATTGTCAGTAACATTAAAGTTTAGTCAGCTTGTTCACAAACGGACAAGAAATCAAGTGACATCTATACTGTGTAGAGCTCAAAGTAAACCGCTGACATGTGTTTTTTACCTATCCGCATTGTGCACCTGATCGGGAATATCCATTGTCACGGAAATGCCTAATAGGCTTCACTACAGGGAGGGGGCTTCTACCTATGATGGCCTTGGCCGCCGTGGGCCGTTCCTTATGGCTCTCTGGGGTGACCTACGCAGGGGCCCGTTTGGTGTTGGGGTAGAAAGTGAATCTTCGCTGGTGCCCAAGTGTTATGATGGCCTCTCGCCGGCGAGGGTGGTAGACCATCCCCTGTGGTCCCGTGCATTCGCCCCCTTAAGGGCCTATATAAGTAATGAAATTTTGTTTATTTTGAAAATTTTCACCTCTGATATTCCTTCAATTCAAATTAAATATACACAAAATGTACATCAAAATGAAGGTTGGGAAGTATAGGAAACGAAACACACGTGTAATCAACTCATATAGTCGACTGTAGGCACTACTGGTTCCCGGAAGTCTGCTGCCGTATTCGCACCAGAACTGATAATTTAATATTCTTTCACGAAAACAACTTGTTGCCAAATGTTCTTGACATATCCAAGAACAAAGCTAGGGGATATAAATTCTTCAAAATACTGCGACAGAGCTGCATTGGGGAAAATTCCAAAGCCTTTGCTTTTGTTTACGTATGAGTATACTTCCGATTTCCGGTCGACGGCATCGGACAGAAAAAGCATGTAAAAACAACGCCGTCTAAAATCAAATAATGAAAAAGATCGCCGTCATACAGTATACTGTTATTAGATAGAGATTGCACAGTTGCCATATTCAACGCAAGGTATCATGATACCTGTTGAAATTTCTTAGAATTACGATTTTGTTTTTCGATGGAAATTCGTGGTGACGAGTAATTTGCGCATGTCTGTCGAGCATGGAAACCATCTTCAATAAAAAAAAATGCAGACAGTGTTGGTCCTTTTCCAAAATGCAGTCCTATCGCTGTATTCGAAAGTGTTTTGAATGCCTAGCTTTGTTCTTGGATATATGAAGCACATTTGGCCACAAGTTGTTCTGATGAAATATTATTTTATTATCAGTTCTGGTGTGAATACGGTAGCAGACTTCCAGAAACCAGTGGTGCCTACAGTCGACTCTATGAGTTGATTACATATGTGTTTCGTGTTCTATACATCCCAACCTTCATTTTGATGTATAATTTGTGTATATTTAATCTGAATTTAAGGGATATGAGAGGTGAGAATTTCAAAATAAACAAAATTCCATTTGTTCTATAGGCCCTTAAGCGATCTATGCCCGTGCACCAGGGTTTCCAAAGTGGCGTATTCAACCCCCCCCCCCCCTCCGCCTGTCACCATCTGGTGCTGAGAGGGTTGGTGAAGATGGCGGGTCGCCCTGGGCCCTACAAAAACGTCCGTTCACCCCCCCCCCCTCTTTAAGCGATCTACGCTTGTCCTGCCGGGGTCCTCAAAGTGCTGAATTCCCTCCGCCCGCCACCGTCTGGTTAAAAAGTCCGTCTGTATAATTTGTGTATATTTAATTTGAATTTAAGGGATATGAGAGGTGAGAATTTCAAAATAAACAAAATTCCATTACTTCTATAGGCCCTTAAGCGATCTATGCCCGTGCACCAGGGTTTCCAAAGTGGTGAATTCACCCCCCCCCCCCTCCGCCTGCCACCATCTGGTGCTGAGAGGGTTGGTGAGGATGGCGGGTCACTCCGGGCCCTACAAAAACGTCCGTTCACCCCCCCCCCCTTTAAGCGATCTACGCTTGTCCTGCCGGGGTCCTCAAAGTGCTGAATTCCCTCCGCCCGCCACCATCTGGTTAAAAAGTCCGTCTGTATAATTTGTGTATATGTAATCTGAATTTAAGGGATATGAGAGGTGAGAATTTCAAAATAAACAAAATTCCATTACTTCTATAGGCCCTTAAGCGATCTATGCCCGGGCACTAGGGTTTTCAAAATGGTGTATTCACCCCCCCCCCCCCTCCGCCTGCCACCATCTGGTGCTGAGGCGGTTGTGAGGATGGCGGGTCGCCCCGGGCCCTACAAAAACGTCCGTTCATCCCCCCCCCCCTTTAAACGATCTACGCTTGTCCTGCCGGGGTCCCCAGAGTGCTGAATTCCCTCCGCCCGCCACCATCTGGTTAAAAAGTCCGTCTACACCCCCCCCCCTCCCCACTGCTCCCTCCATTACAAGATCCGGCCAACTACACGTCAAAGATAATGACATACTTTGGAAAACATACTTTTTTCAACGCCACGGTATACCCTTAGCTGCTGATGTGGCGTAAAGCACCAATAAATAAATAATTGTGAAAAGTACATATTTTGAATGTGGGCTGAAATGGTTTAAAAATCAAAGAATGGACATCAGCAGTATCTACAGTATCATGAAAAATATGAAAATGGACGGACAATTATCAGTTGATAAAGGACTTACCAACAACCTCAGCTCCAGGAAACATCTTGTTCAGAATCTGGGCGATTGCGCAATTCCATCGAATCGAATTGTGCAGATGCCAGGCCACAAAAACATCAGCAGCATTAATAATTATGCCAAACTCAATAGTCATCAACAAAGAGAAATATCCAGCATTCTATCCAATTCTTCAACTGCAAGTACCATGACGGACACAAATAACCTCACACAATCAGTGTCAACAGGCACAACTATCCCACGAAATCCGGCAATTTCGAGACAATTGTTTACAACGCATAACACACATAAATCTCCTGCTGAAGATCCAGTTTAATTACCATCGCGATTCAAATCTTTACGTAATGATAATTCTGTAGCAAATATTCAAATACACCATCACTTTCGAGAATCTTTGGAGGAAGCACGTTCAACAATTCCACCATAAACATTGCGATAAACAAATGCACATGCACTGGCGACAAATCCACCCCTCCTGTCACAACCTCAGCTCAAGCTGAAAGTGATGCCTTTAGACAATCCGATGAATGAACAGTACTATCGTTCCACATTTAGTGACATTTTTACATGCTTGTTATTTTTCGCCGACACTTGTTTTCATGTAAAAGAATTATGGATAGCAAAATCATTGATGAGGAAAGTTTACATTTCTTCTTTCGCCTTGTTCTCGACTTCACTAAGATTCGTTTGATTGGCTAACAATCATGCCATTTGAGTATCGATGCGCGCCGTTGAAAAAAAACAGCTGTTCTTGTGTACAGTGAGCAGCTGATTGAACCACTTCAAGAATCAAAATATGTTTTAGGTGTTCATGAATGGATTTATCCGTGCCCGTGAATTCTATATATGTTTTGTAATATAACAAGCACAGCAGCTAATTATTTGCTTTTGGTGTAAGTTTTATTTTCTCGTGGAACGCACGGGATTATTTTCTCTCCACTTCGCGTCGTGAAAATAAACCCTTTGCGATCAACTCGAAAATAAAAAAAAAATACTCTATCAAACCCCACAGTGAGCTATAGTCTATTTACTGCTGAAAAGCTTATTCGAAAAATTCGGTATACTTTTGGAATCCCTACGTACCGTGAAAATTCGGTATACTTTTGGAATCCTTACGTACCGTGCACCAGTGAACTGAACTGTGTTCAGATGTTTGTTGATGTTTTTTCTTGAAAACACTTTCCCGACTCCTGTGTACCACGTCATCACCCCTGGATATATTTTCATACAGGGGAAGATATCCTAGGAAATATCTAACTCGGGGAAATATGTCCAGGGATACCTCCCCCCATCCTGAATACCACCATCCATGCTTTTTCCCGTTTATTCAATGCCATTTGATGTCATCATCTTTAGATAATTCTGTGTCGAAAACAACACCACCCCACCAAATAACAATGTCATTTGGCTTGGCAAGGGATAACAAAGTCATGTACGATACGGCTGCCGTGGATCGGTGACTTCTCACGGACGAAAAAATATTAGATTTCAAACAATAATTGTAGGAATACTGAACAAAAATTTAATTAAGCACGTACCAAGTGCGACCAGTCAGTCCACGGCGACTGCACTGCAATGAATCAGCATATCAGAAACCGCTGAAAGTTTTCCAAAACTCTGTTTGGGTTGCGCATGTCTCCACTTTTAAAGTCAAGTAGCTTTGAATTAATGACAAATCGTTTTTCATTGAGGTGGGGTGGGGGGGGGGGGGGGTGGGGGGAGATATCCCCCAACCTTGCAGAACCTTGGTGCATTTTCTATAATTTGGTTTATATGGTGTTGCTGACCATATTATGAAGGAGCTGTATGTTACCTTTCAATAACTATTCAAAATTGGTGTTTTGTATTGTATATGCAGATTTGGGATGTTGGGGGGGGGGGGGGGGGGGGGAGATATCCAGGCCAGGTTATATCTCCCTCCATCCACCTATAAAACATACTTTTTTATTAACTCAATGATATTTGATGCTCAAATGTTAAGACATATATTTTGATTTCAATTCCATGTATTTAGCTTTGGAGGAAACATGACCCCCACTCTTCACATTTCAAATTTGCATATACAATATAAAGCACCAGTTTTGAATGTTCATCGTAAGGAAATATAAATCCCTTATAACATGCTCACTAACATATAACCCGAATTGTAGAAAATGCCCGAAGTGAGGTGGAGAGGTATCCAGCCCCCCCCCCCTCCCCCCGTGAAAAAATATTTCTTATTAATCCAAAGCTATTTGACTTCATAGTGGTGAGGCACATAATATAAACAAAGATTTGGAAAAACGTCTAACAGTTTGTTAAAACTGACCCAAATTACATTTTTATTTGATGGGTTGATCTATTTTCAAAACATAAATACCTGAAATTATGACAAAGGTGTATGTCTCAACATCTGAGCATCAAATAGCATTGAATTAACATGAAAACAATGCCATAGGTGGGGGAAAGATATCCTATTACACCCGGACTCAACAACAGCGCACTTCCCTTCAAATGATAGCGAACAGTATACACCCCCCTCTCTCTCCGCACCCCCCCCCCCCCATCCCCCCCATCTTCAAAATCGATGCAGCTCACATAGTTGATAGCAGGTATCGATGGGTCTTGAAAGTCTACTGTATTCGTACCAGACCTGATAATAAAATAATATTTCAGGAGGACATCTTGTGACAAAATATGCTTCAGATATCCTAGAACAAACCTGGGCATTCAAAATATTTCGCATTTCAGGACAGGGCTGTGTTGGGCAGAAATTCCAAAACTGCCGGCTTTATTTTGGGAGAGACTTCCATGCGTGTTGTTAACGCACAGGTCAAGGACACCAAAGGCAAAAAGTACCGATATTGATTGCCTTCTAAATAACTTTACAGGGCCGATTTCCATCACATTACAGATTGACACCCCAGAAAACTTCGCAGTTGGGAGTATTACTTCCTAGAGTATGGCGACATTTTCTTGATTTTCCTAGAATTACGATATCAATTTCTGTTCAAAATTGGGGTGTACCCTTCCCCAGAGTATCACATGACAATAAAAAAATAGTTGTAAAGGACTTCTCCTTCAAGAAAAACTCTGACAGTGCTGGCATTCTACTCTACGCATCCCTTTCGCTGCATTTTGAATTTCCAATATTGTTCTTGGATGCCTGAAGCATATTCGGCCATGGGTGGTTCATGAAATATTATTTTATTAGCAGCTCTGGTTCGAATATGGTACCAGTTGCACACTTTCGGGAACCCTTGATGCCTTCTGTCAACTGTGCGAGATTCACACAATTTTGTTCGTGTTTTATACAACCCAAACTTCATGTTGTATATAATATGTGTATATTTATAGAATTTCAGACTTGATAATTTCATAGTACATTGTGTTCCCTTATTTATTGTGCTTTATAAGTAATGGGCGATTCAGCTTACAAAAAGATGACATTTTAATTTCAAAGGCGTTGAATATCTGAAAAAAGGTTATAATTGTTCCGTTTTTGGTATTCAAAACTACGAAGAATTGCTCATGAATAGAGATGGACACCCAAAGGTGACAAATTATTACTTTGTCATTTTTTAGTGGAATGAAAATACCCGAGCAAAATTTTCATTATTGATATAGAGTAGCAGTAAATTTGTACCCCAAAAGAATTCGTACTTGGAATTTTGAGTAAATTCGTACCCAAACAGGGGGGGGGGGGGGGGGGGGGGGCAGGTCTGGAAAAAATTGCAGACACTGATGCCGGGGTGGGTGGGTGGTCAAAGAGGCCAAAATCCATTTTTTCCCGAGTGCAATTTTTTGGTACAATTTTTGGGTTTATATGAAAACAGCGCCGGCGGAACCGGGAGGGGAGGGGGGGGGGGGGCTTCAGTCCCTCCACGTGTTTGCCGGGATATGTTTTTTTGTATGTATATATTTTAACACAACCAATGACTGGTGAAACATACAAGTACCAAGTACACCCCCGATAAGATAATCCACAGTATAATTGCTGTAAACGTCTGGTAAAGCACACATGCGAGGTCTATTTGGTCGTAGCGACCAGAGCTAATAGATAGACCTCACCTGTATGCTTTACCAGACGTTTTCTGCAATTGTACTGTCTGTGGATTATCTTGTATGGGGATGGATTTGGTACTTGTATGTCTGTAAGCAATAGACCTTACCTGTGTGCTTTATCGATGTTTTAACGGCTCTCAAAGTGTGAAATCTTTCAAATACATCTCCTGAAAAATCTCAAAATATCCACTAAGATGGGTGGAAATGGGGATTTTAGAACCCTGGAATTTAAATTTTTCATGCCGCCGACCATCCATCGCCTGATTCAGCCCTCCACTTTTAAAATCGATCCACCGCCCCTGGAAAATCGGTAGACACCATTGAAGAACCAACAAAAAAGATATGGTATCTGGGGGGGGGGGGGGTACTTACCATGGATTCCACAACTATTGAATTGTTATCCTGGCTCCCCTGATACTGAATATAATGTATATTCATAATCTGAATAATCCAAACTGAAACACATCAGTAATTTTAATTATCAAACACAACACCTTAAAGACAGGCTACCTTTAGGGTGTTCTGTTTCATTCAGTACTTGATTATCGAAATTACTGGTCAATGTGTTTAGTAGGTTGGACTTGGCCAGAGAAAAGATAATTATGTAAACAGTTTCAGATGTGGATGTGATTACAAAAACACAGAGTTGAACACGTACTATTCAGCAACATGAGAATTTCTATCCAGATCGAGCATGAAAAATATCAAGGAATCTTCTTGTTAATTATACCTAATAACTTATAATATTTACCAGATTGATGTAAATTTGTTTATTTATTGGTGCTTTACGCCACTTCAGCTGGTAAGGCTATATCGCGGCGATGAAAAGTATGTATTTTAAAATAGGTCATTATTATCTTCCATGAAGTATATAAACAGGAGTCGATGAAACATGAAATATGTGGAATAAAAATAAAGTATGAACACAGTAACGAGAAAGTGAGGCCAGTTCTTTCAAGAATGCTATGGAAATCAACCCGTCGAATAGATGAAAATTTAAAAGAATAAAAACAATTTAAAATTTATTGAAAGGATTCCCTCGAGGAACGAAAAATTTTATGAGAATTTGTATTGTAAAATAGGCCCCGAAGAGACGCAACATTAAAATACTGCGGTGTGACGAAATTAAAATCTATACAGTGCAAAAGAATGTGCTCCACTGTCAACCCCTGCTGACAAGGAACACATTCTGGTCGCAGCTTACCCTCCAACAAAAAGGAATGAATTAGTCTTGTATGACCGATATGATATCGAGCCAGAATGACGTGATCTGTCTAACAAAGGTATGGATACTTATCAGTAATAGCAGTTCGGAAGCGATGGAGCTTGTTAATTGTCGCTCCATCCCATCCGCCTACCACATAGATTTAAAGTAATTGCTGACATGTGGCTTAAAATCACTGAAAAAAAACTTAAAATCAGTGAGAGGCTTTGTTAAGGCCTGCTTTGCTGCACTGTCTGCCCTGGTGTTACCGTAGTTATCAACACGTCCAGGTAACCAGCAAAACACATGAAAGTAGCCAACTTCTCATGAAGTTCCAAAATGGGAGGGTTCTTCAACTTGGGATTGAATAAAGCTAACAAAAAGGAAGGAAAGTCGGAATAAATAATCGACTTCCATGCCTATACATTCTTGATGTGTTCAGGTGCTATTTGTAAAGGGGGTGGGGTGACAATCCGCTACTGGGCCATCGGGTGACGGTTGAGGACGGCCTGCTCAACTGGACAGGTTTGCATACTTAATATTAGCAGGTTTGTTTAATTGTTTAATTGAGCAGGTCTGCTGCGGAATATCCAAATACTATGGTACTATTCTGTTAGCACATCATCCTGAAGTCACTTTGTTCTCCCCTGATGTGCGTTCCGAAGGCCTCGGATGAAGGAATCCTGGCAGATGAGGAAAAGCAGTGCCATTGTTAGGGGAGTCTCCATTTGCAGATACCTGTCAAATACTCTGCTTTTGCCCTAACTTTGGGAGTAGACAGATGGTCGGACTGACCCCTTTTGCCCAATCGGAAGTCCCTAGAAAGGGTGTCACGTCGGGGGTAATATGGAGGCCATTCAATCAGTCACTTCTTTTACTAATATTTTAACGCCATTGCATACTAATTTTCCAAAAATCACCATATTTTAAAAACATTCTCGGTTTTATTGTTTATTGAACTGTCTGCATTGGTTCTCGATGGCAAGTAACATCCCAGAGTGTTGCAAACAGATTGGTCGATGGACGACATCTGAAAACCTAGCACTATCCACGCACGGGTCAATCGGCCAGCGGTATGCCTTGCACCAACGCTGGTCAAGTATGCTGTTCATGTACTTTCGGCTGTTACCACCTCATGTTATATTGGGACATACCCCATCCCCCCCCCCCCTCCCCACAAGTGATGAAGATACTGACTCTGACTTTGGACATACCGTTCCACAATTTATACCATGGCCAAAATTTGGTATCATCGGCTCTGATGAAGAAGACATATAGAATATACCCATAGCAGCTTGGTGTACCAAATGTTCTCCACTCTTGGTGATGTGGTGTTAACCGCGAGCCTTTGGCGCGTGGTTATTACCACTTCACCACTCGTAGTGAACACTTGGCACACCAAGCTACTTTGGGTATATTTTTATTTATAATCGTCAGATTATTAAGAGTCACTATTATTTTTTTTCTCGATTTTACTGAACAGCAGCAGACGTACATACGTGCGAATTTGTTTTGTTTACATGAGCATAGGTGGGCAGTCCTTCCGCTGTCAATGCAAAAAGAAACGGAGACTTTTTCGTTTTAATAACATACTCTTTTAAGTTATGGATGTTTTATTAACTTGAGATAATGCATGTTTGTTAATTTTTGGCATCTTATGAGATATACCCATTTGAAAACGTAATAAATAATTGCCACTTTCATTTCACTCTTCGCGAGGCGACGTGTGATAAATTTAACGTCACCAAAGGTGAACTTGGATGTAGTTCTACTGAAGATGTAAAATTTCTACTATTGAAATCCCATTGCTGGCGTGTTCACCACGATTGGTGTGTAAAGCTAAAATTTATGCCATAAGCTTTTCATGTATAGTACAACAGGTAATCGTGGTATAAAAACTTACAACCAATATTAATCCTATCGCCTTGAAAAGGGAGTTGCAGGCAGTGTTGTGAATGTGGAGTAATTAAGATCGGGTGTTTTGTTGGTTGAATGTAAAAATGCAGTCCAAGCAAAGAATTTGTAGAAAACTGATCATTTGGCAGATAAGAAAGTAAATGTCTTTCCTCACAGAAGCCATAATACCAGCAAAGGGTAGTTAGAACTGGTGAATTATCAGGCATTGATGTATTGGAATATGGAAAAGAATTAAAACCACAGGGTGTTCCAAATGTCAACAGAATCGAAAATAAAAGAGACAGAACTTCAATAAAAAACAAACATTTTACATTCACATTTGAATATCGACAACCACCAAAGTCAATCAGTGTTAGATACTCGAACGTCAAAGTGGATTTGTGCGTGCCAAATCCACTTCAATGCTTTAAATCTCATAGGTTTGGGCACGGACAAAACAATTGCAGAGGGAAGACATTTTGTTTTGGGGGTGGTCAAGAACATCAAGACCACTGTACTTATATCATTAAATGTTGTAATAGGCAGCGCACTGGTGGTGAAGTGGTGTCAACCACGAGCGTTTGGCGCGCGGTTAACACCACATCAACACTCGTGGTGAGCAGTTGGCACACCAAGCTACTTTGGGTATATTTTATTTATACCATGATCGTCAGATTATTAAGAGTCACTATTATTTTTTCTCGTTTTTACAGAACAGCAGACGTACATACGTGCGAATTTGTTTTTGTTCACATGAGCATCAGTGGGCAGTCCTTCCGCTTATGTTGGGAAAAGGGCTAAAGGTTTTCTACCCTCGCAAATGTGTATATCCAAACGTGGTAAAGTAGAATACGTCCATTTTCTGTGAATTTTTTTAAATCATATATTTTCTCGGACATTTGCTCTGGATACGGTATATCCATCTACGTGTTGAAATGAAACATTGGACCTATCACAAGCAACTTCCCAGTTCGGATAAATGACGACCTGGGTATTTTTGTTATTGCAGTAATCCAACCTACAGTACGTGAAGAGTGTATTATCACTAAATCACCCGCAGAGTGGAGATTCCACCCAAGCAATAATTACAAATTTGTGGCAAAGCATAACCGGCACAAGCAAAGTTTCAGCCAATGGACCTCCGGGTTAAACCCGGAGGTCCATTGGCTGAAACATTGCTTGTATTTTTTGTCGATATGTAAAAAAATTGAAAGTTATAGCTTGGGTGATATCTCCACTCCGCGGGTGATTTAGTTACAATCCACTCTCCACGTACTGTATTTCCCCAAATTGGATTCCACTAGACGGTTTTTAAACTTCCTGTCTCGATTAACTGTTTGTTTATTGTTTATTGTGATTTAATGCCACTTAGGACAGCCAGTGTCACAGTTTTACAGGAAGGGAAAAAGAGGCACCCGGACAGAACCACCGAGATACAGACAGCAACTGGCAGACTCCCCAACGTACTAACGCCGCATAAGCAAGGTTACCATTCTGGGTTGTTGCTTACCATTGATTGAAGACAAGTGCACCATTGACGTGATATACGTCTTTGTACAGAGAGCCTGCCCCACATGGGCAATCGAGATTAAGATTATTGCCTAAGGACATTACTCAGTTACTCCGGTGGGGATCGAACAGTTGACTTTGTGCTTTGAAGTCCAATGTTGTCACCACCGATCCATCGCGCTCCATTATCACTTAACTAGAATAAGGATAGATTAACAATTTGTTCATGTGGATATTTATAATTTATTTGTAAATGTTGATATTGATAAAGGTCTTTTGTTGGAGATGTGTGCCTGTGGTTATTCTTCAAAAAAGTCACAACTTCAATTCATTCATAAAGGATATCAAGTGTTTTTGAGTGGATACCGAAAATTATCTCACGAGTGACCAAGACAAATTGTACGAAATTAACCATTTATCTCTGTCATAAGTGAGATAATTTTTGGTATCGACTCAAAAACACAAGATTGTCTTTTTATTATACGCTTTTTATAAGAATCTGATAATTCCACTCGTTTCAACCTTGAATTGATGCTTGAAGGTAACCAGCGCATTGAATCATTGATATGCGGAAGTGATTTGATCGATACTCGGAACAGTCAGCCTCTTGCAATTTGATTCAGCTGGCGGATTTCTAGTCCAAACATGGCCTGAAAGTCCGTTAAGTTATTATTTATTGGTATTGAAGGTCATATAATGGCTAATCATGACCGTGACAGTTTTACGGGTGGAGGAAGGCGGAGTACCCGGAGAGAACCACCGAACAACGGCGAGCAGCTGCCAGCTCCCAAACATCGTAACTCCGCACTGCTGCACAGGCAGGGTTAGTTTGGTTGAAGACATGCGCACCAACGACGTGCAGTACGCCTTAGTACACCGCGTCATCGTGCCCCCATGTGGACAATCGGGGTTAAGTGCCTTGCTCAAGGACACAGCGCGGGGGTCCGAATCGATCGCTCAGACGGTCACCCATCCCAGGACTAACCGGGCTCGATGTTGCTTAACTTCGGTAATCTGACGAGAACCGGTTACCACAACGCCCCCCACCCCCCGAAGGTCCGTAATATAAGTTTTTGGTTTGGTACGTCCTTTCAAAGGTCGTACCAAACCAAAAACTTATATTACGGACTTTCGTCATACATTTTTAGAGCAAACTGATCATTTTCAGTGAGAATTTGACTCGCATTCCCTTGAAGTGATGCTTTGAAAGCTGTCATTTTGATTGATACCGTGAAAGTGAAAATTTCTATATCTTCACAGTGGGGGATACAATTTCTATCTTTCCGCAATTTCTTCGATAATCTATTTTTTAGCATATAATAAAAGTTACATATTTTCCTTCTAGCTGAATATATCGTTCATTTATCAAACAGACCATATAAAATACACGCGGCTACGTCTTCCTCAACTACTTGATCGTTTGAGCGGTTATTCGTGGGGAATCGGTGGCAATGTATAATCAACGGAGCGTGTTGATACACCATTACTGTTATGCTGGATTTTTCTTACAACGAACATGTATTTTGTCTGTATTACAGTACGTGGCGAATGAATTGTAACTAAATCACCGGCGGAGTGGAGTTATCACCCAAGCTATAACTTTCAAATTTTGTACATATCAACAAAAAAACATAAGCAATGTTTCGGCCAATGGACCTCCGGGTTTAACCGGAGGTCAATTCACTGAAACTTTGCTTGCACTGGTTATACTTTGCAACAAATTTGCAGTTATTGCTTGGGTGGAATCTCCACTCTGCGGGTGATTTAGTGATAATACACTCTCCATGTACTGTAACTCAGCAACTGTCGTGTATCCGACCCTCTGATACAGATGTTTGTATCAGGGAGTCGGATACAAGCACGTTCCTTTCGCGTGAGTTTCTTTTTGTTCATCCGTACGAATAAATAGTTCGTTATATATTCGTCTACATTCTTGACTTATCCCCAATTTTTTGTAAGATAAAATGATTATTACCATTATTTGGATGTACAAAATATGTATCTCGCTCCGGGTTCTAAGGGTAGATCACGACTCGTCTTCGACTCGTCGTGATCTGCCCTTAGAACCCGGAGCTCGACTCGGATATTTTGTACATCCACATAATGGTAATAATCTCTATATCCCAGGGTCTCAAAGGAAGGGGAGATACACTTCTGCGATCACAAAAATGGGCAGATAATTCTGACTAGATAGCGACTGGGTTTCGATCCTGTCAGGAAAATCTTTTTGATGTTGCTCTTGCACAGCCAGCATATATAAATTTCGATCCACCGGTGTATATATTTGACCTCCTCGAAGGAGTACAGAGAAGGCCACTAAACTGACACCCGGTACCAAAGATCTAGAGTACAAAGAACGACTACAGAAAAAGAACCTCCAACACTCCAATACCGACGACACAGAGGTGATATGATAGAGTGTTACAAGCTGTTCAAAAACTACGACCCGGAAGTTACAGACCTTCTAGTCAGAAATTTTGAGTGCCGAACGCGAGGACACAAATATAAACTATACAGAGATACACCAAGAACTGATGTAAGAAAAAATGCCTTCAGCCACAGAGTAGTAACAACATGGAACAACTTACCAGAAGAAATTGTCAACTCTGAGAACCTCAATACCTTCAAGAATAGAATAGACAAACACTGGAACAATCAAGAGGTTAAGTTCAACTATAAATCCAAGATTGTGACTGAGGCAACGCCCTACAAAAAAATAAAAAAATTGAGAATATAGATAACACAACGCAGTCTCTTGAAGCCAAGCCTGTGGCAAAGCACGGCACAGAAGACGAGGTGGATAAAGTGGCAAGCAGCCAGCGTCCACGAACTGCATAAGGTTACATAAGGTAAGGTTACATAAGGTATAACTCAATGGCGATTCGATCGCGATTCTATTGACATATATAACACTTTTGCGATTACAATTACTGTATGTGGTAAGTACATGTACTGTGATACTGTCTTATCCACATGATCACATTTTTATGCGAGAAGATATTTATTCGGTTGTCTGATCGAGTCCTGCATTGTTCTTCAGCGTTTTTTAATTCCAAAAATCCTGACACAAGCTCTTTTAGTATAGACCAAATGAGGCGTTCCCACATTCAAGAGGCTAAGGTTAAATAAATGCAACTATCGAACTTTCATATTCTGAAAGTTTTTATTTTTGTTCTCAGAGCCTTTTACCTAACGTCACAGCCAAAACCCAACCGGTGTAATTCAAGGGCGTAGGAAGCTTATAATATTCAGGGGGGGGGGGGGGTATTGTAAACGGGAGCTTTTAGGGGACAGCACGGTCGCCTTTGGCAGTCAGCTCTGCGTAGCCAAACCCGGGGGAGAGTGCGGGAGGGGGATACCAGGAAAATTTGTGAAATATGAACTTCTGAGAGCTCATTTCCTCGCCTCTCAAGTGAAAAAATCAAGGTATCGTTGCTATTTATTTTTGGTGTTTATCCCTTTACCTAACATGAAAAGCAGACGACACTTGCCAAAAAAATTCTTGAATAAATATTTTTTTTTCATTTTTTGTCTCCAAAACATAGGGTATGACCCCTCATTGGGACGAGCTCGTTCCAATGAGGGATCATAACCTATGTTTTTGAGACAAAAAATGAAAAAAATCATGAAAATTAATTGGCGATTTTTGACAAATAGCACTGGGCGGTTTTGGCCGTTACGTTGGGTAAAGGGTTGAAGGAGGATGTTTGTCAGAGAGGAAGATGTTAACCTGTCAAATCAGTCAGTGACATCGGCTACCAACTTTTCTATGCACTGCAAATGGTGTAGATCGTACAGTTTTTATGTGCGCCTGTATGATGAAGAATATGATGATGTATGTGGTTATTTTCGTGTACATACTAGATATGATTTACAAAGTTTTGGAATTTATTTTTTTTGGGTGGGGGGAGGTGGGGTAAATACCCCCCGCCCCCGATTCCTACGCCACTGTTAAATTAATAAGAATCGCTATTAAAATACTATCATTTTTCATCTGGCTAAACAAACAAAACAGAATTTGTTGAGCTCGTTCCAATGAAGGCACATAAGCTATGTTTTAGGGGACAAAATTCAAGATTTCAACTGGTCATAATACATGCTACAACCTTTTAACACTTTGAACGTAAAAGTCTGCTTTTCCGGTCCGAAATCGTGATAGGATCTGAATTTATAAAGTAGATGAATGCTCAATGAATTTGTGTGTCAGATCAATCAAGATTGTTAACGTTCAGACCTCGAGGCTGATTGATCTTCCCCCAAGTAACGAATATAGACTCTACCAGTTGATGGTCCTGAACTGGCATGGTATGTGTCACCAGGGGCCAAACGATTAAGTTTAGTTATTCAAGAATTTTCTTGTAAGTTGTCTGTGTCGGTTGTAATGTTAAAATTATTGTCCACTATCGATCAAATGAAGGAAACTGAAAATTGTCAAAGTGAAAATGTTAAATGAGCAAAAAATTACTTTTTGCACTATTCTTCACCTAATTTTTACAATCCGAGACAGTTTTGGGTTCATTATCTCAACACATTTTACTTCTCTCACGCTTCTCCCACGATTGTGTGATAAGCAGACTGACCCAATGACTAGATAAGCACGTTTTCGTACTAAATAATATAATTGTGGCCGCATATTTTCTGTTATACTTACTTTCTCACAAAGGATATCGTCTGCCAAAGTATCCCAGTCAGGAGGCCGTTTCAGTTTAGCGGCTTGAACTATTTTTTGAACTATTTCAAATTATAAACGATTGAGACGTCTATGAACAAAAAGTTCGATTAATTTGCAGGGCCGTGGTGGGTGTAGGAACAATTCTGCAGGTATTATTCCGAAAAAACTGTTGGTCGCTCCAACGTCAACATTTTCTCTAAAAGTCGCTTATTTGAAAAAACAGTGGCCGTTTAAAGCGCGTCAGACGGGGAAATACGGTTGATACGGATATATACGGATGGTCATCCGTATCTGACCGCAGACATCCGTATCATCTGTATTAATCCGTGTGAAAACGTATCACGAAGCGCACAATATGAAAAAAGTTTTGAAAATTTCAAAACTTTTTTTCATCCGTGTGCGGATGGCTAATCCGCACAGAATTCGTATTAATCCGTATTGATCCGTATTAATACGTATCTTATCCGCATCAGATACGGATAAATACGGTGGAAAAGGGAGTCTATTAACGCGAGGTTTGATACCACAGCATCGCATCCGTATTGATCCGTATCTCATCCGTATCTATGATTATCTACGCGTATCTATCAGTATCTCCTGCCGCAGGTTTTAGGTATGGCCGCAGAGTGACACGCATACATCCGTATCTATCCGTATTTATCCACAGGCCATCCGTATCTCATGCGTATTATATGCCTATTTTCCCAAAATACGTGGTATTTTCACGTTTCGGAGGGGGGGGGGGGTCGAGATTTATTATAGGTATCTCCATCCGCAAGGCCATCCGTATCCCCGTATGACGCGACTGTTTGATAAGATCACAATTTTCTCTGTGCAAAAGTACGCTTTTGTTTCAATTATCATTTGTACAGAAACGCTGGCTGTAAGTTGATGAAGAGTCCAGTTAGTCCTTGGATGGGTGACCGTCTGAGCCATCGATTCGGACTCCCGCGTTGTGTCCTTGGGCAAGGCACTTAACCCTTTACCCAACGTAACGGCCAAAACCGGCCAGCGCTATTCTCAAAAATCGCCAATTAATTTTCATGATTTTTTCATTTTTTGTCTCCAAAACATAGGTTATGACCCCTCATTGGAACGAGCTCGTCGAGCTCGTTCCAATGAGGGGTCACAACCTATGTTTTGGAGACAAAAAATGAAAAAAATAGTTATTCAAGAATTGTTTTTGCAAGTGTCGTCTGCTTTTCATGTTAGGTAAAGGGTTAACCCCGATTGCTCACATGGAGGCACGATGACGCCGTGTACTAAGGCGTACTGAACGTTGATAGTCCGCATGTTTTCAGCCAATCTAACCCCGCCTGCCTGTACTGCAGTCCAGAGTTACGATGCTGGGGAGCTGGCAGATGCTCGTCTTTGCTCGGTGGTTTTCTCCGGGTACCCCGGCTTCCCAAACCCGTAAAACTGTCACCGACACGATATGACCATGGCTGTTAAAGTGTCGTTAGACCTTAATAACTAAATAAATAAACTAAATAAGTTGATGACAATTAAATAGTGAAGTAGAAGAAAACTATTCGTAAATTATTATTATTTACAGTGTAGCGTATTAGGGTCAGGACCATTTCATTTAATAATCCGTTTATGCAGATTAATAAACTGTTTTTACAGATTAATAAACTGTTTTTACAGATTAGTAAACCGTATTTACAGATTATTAAGAGACTGTTTTCACAGATTATTAGAAGACTGTTTTTACAGATTATTACGAGACTGTTTTCACAGATTAATAAACTGTTTTTACAGATTCGTAATTTGCATTAACATATTATTAGGAGACGTTTTTACAAATTAATTGTCCATTCAATTATTGGTTAGTGGTATAGCATGTACCCGATCGTTCGCTATTACCCGGACTTTTGAGGAATCTGCTAGTGTTAAAATTCACATAGGAACCTTTTTGAATCCTGCATGTGATGCAAGTACTGCATATAGAGTATGCTATGATACGTACAGTGATAAATGTATGGATATATAGCGTGGGGATGTGATGGAAATTAATGGTGAAGGTGAGATGTCTCGAAAAAAACTTCTCGCGAAACGGTTGACGTTGCTATGGACGTCCTGACGTCATTATGCGCACCATGACGTCATGGAAACGTTGACCGCTGTTGTACACTTTATAATGTGGTATGGTGTCTTTCGGGTCGGGCTATGCCGGGGTTCTCGTACTGGAGTCATACCATAGTATAGAATGGTATGCGTGGTATATACCCCTGTAGGTATACTATTAGCTGTTGGCCTTGGTACTACTAATCGACCTTCATATTATCCTACAACTGGTATAGGTAGTACGTAATGCTAGGCTAATCAGTATGGTGGGGCGGGGTAATGCATGGTCGTCGTCTCGTGCGGTATTGCGAAATAGTCCTTTGTGGTTTGGATTTGTAGTAAAGAATGGGCGTTATATATTACTGTAGGTCCCATCTTAATCCTTGTTGTATCAGCCTGCCGACTGTTTTTTACTAGCCTATGACTGATATATGCAGAATGTAATGCTAGGTTAACCAGTATTGTGGGACGGGATAATGCATGGCCTGTTACAACCGATAATGTTACAACGCCGCATAATGTTACACCCACGCATAATGTTACAAAAATATAGTAAACAACCGATAATCTTATAAACTCCACATAATGTTATAACTTTTTTCAACCCGTTATGTTATAAAAATCGACGCATAATGTTATAACTTTTTCAACCCGTTATGTTACAACAAATTAACCGATAATGTTATAACTTCTGTATACTAATTCCAGTTACAGCTATTGTAGATGGACTTTACCACTTACCATTTATTGCCGCATAAAGGTACGTAATATTTATACCCAAGGTTTCTGCTCTGATTAAGGCGAGGAGACACCCCCCCCCCCCCCAACTCCCGGGGATTTATCATAGAATGACCTAGTCACGTTACATAGGAGCGGATTATCCTGGTAACTCAATCGTGTAACGTCATTACCATGATCATCCAGTACCCAACATGGTGAAGGACGGGGTGGTGGAGGAGATGTGCTATTTTATCCGGTTGGTACGTTTACCAACATGCGTAATCTCCGCTTCCAGAAATGTAATGTACCATAGTCCCCTGACGCCTTTGGGGATGGGCAAATGCCTCTATTTCTTCTTGTTTTGGGCATCTAAAACTTATTTGTCGCATATTTCTTAATCATAAGAATATCTTATTGTTCATTAATTTGACATTTTAACAATTAACAGTGAACAAAAATGAGGTGGAGTTGAAAGAGGTCAAAAAGTTGGATGGAGCGAGGTACATATGGTGGATGTGGCGGGATGGTAGTATCGCACGGAAGAAGAAAAAGATGCGAGACTGGGTAGAAAGAGGAATGGGGTTTAGGAGGATTGAAAGGGGTGGGAAGGGATTAGGCTGAGAAAGAGAGGAGGTCATAGATTAGTACATCAGGGTGATTGTGCAGAGAAAGCTATCTGAGAATACTATATTATTATCCTCTGGGAACCAAATCTTTTAACTCTGATAGATCTCTGTCGCAGTTATTAAACACGCAAGCTAGTGGGATAGGTTCCAGTCACGATACTGAGCACAGCGGGGAGTCTCTTCCCGCTAGTGGCCCCAGCAATATGAGCCAAAGGGGGGGGGGGGGGGGGGGGGGACTCCCCTAAAAAGAAAACAAAAAAGTTATGATTCTGAGTGCGAGTTGCAGGAGGTGACGGGTGCTGATGGATTCTCCACTTTGACACGTAGAGCGGTTAAAAAGTGCAGAAGCCTTCAGCATCCCCCATCTTCCAGCTCCACTCAGGTCAACAGTACTAAATTCCATAATGGTAATAACAATAACCACACTATCAGCAGTAACTCAACTGTTGACGATAATGCTCTCACTGCCACTGCCATCAAAAAGGTTACAGTCAGAGAGTCTGGCCAGGCGGTAGCCACTCAACTTATGAGTCTAGACTTCTCCGCGGCCATAAAAGGGACACCCACGAGGGCTGTACAGAAGGTACCCACGAGGGTACCCATGGACAAAAACAAAAAAAAATAGGATAAACAGCCTACACTTCCTCTAGGGGAAAAAACAACAGCAAATATTGCCGTGGTGACAAGGGTACACACCGACACCCCAAAAGAGGCCATCAGCCAGGGTATACTAGTGTGCAAGTGGGAAAGATTCACTTCCAGAGCCACGAGCAATCGCAAGTGGAAGCTGAAGGTGTGCCCTAAGAGCATAACCAAACAAAAAATAAATTCGGAAGGGGTTACCATCAATGGTAGAAAGCACGTGGTAGAGGAGTACCGATCTACCCCTCCCCCAACCCAATGCCATAAATGTAAAAAAATTGGGCACGTAGCCAACAGATGTAGGGGCACTCTGACCTGCATGAACTGTGGAGACAACCATCTCACCAAGGCATGCAGGTCAAAGTCCCCCTCCTGCCCTAACTGCAAAGGACCACACACCAGTAATTACCGGGGGTGCCCCCACTTCAAAAAAGTGAAAACCAACACAGAACTATAAAACCTAAACTTAAAAAAAACCGACAATGCTTCCTCATCCCACACAATATGCTCCCTTGTCGCGGGAGCACTCTACTCTGTTCTAAACAAACATGCCAGCACAAGTCTGTCTGACATTTGTCTTGATGTTAGCCGGTCAGCATACAGGCTATTCAAAACCCAAATATCCGAATCCTTAATCAAAGCCGCAATCAACACCCAATAAAGCCACTAATCTCCTCTAACCAAACACCGCGACTAAACTGCAACTCCCATCATGAATAAGCTACAAATAGCCGTGTCGAACGCTAGAAGCATTAATAATAAAAAAATTCAGATGAGCCGATATTTCGAAGGCACAGACATTGTCTGTATCTGTGAAAGTTGGCAACACCCCACCAAAACCTTTTCAATAAGTGGGTTCAGCACTATTAGAAGGGATCGACAGAGGCGGCGTTGCTCGTTTAATAAAGCAGAACATCAAAACTAAAACCATAAAAACTGATCACCTCGATGCTGAGGTGATTGCAACTGAAATCACAGTCCACAAAAAAACATCGCGATTGTTTGTTATTATAACGACCCAAGCAAAATTGTTTCTGACACCGTCTTTGAATTCATTACGAGGAAATACAAACACTGCATCTTCCTCGGCGACTTCAATGCCAAACACCTGTACTTTGGCTGCAACAAAACCAGCCCCAACGGTGAAGCCCTTCTGGAAATCACAAAAAACATAACCTACATGTGGTTATGAACGGCAATTCAGTAACCTACATCAGTAGCAACCCACTAGACCCATCTGACATCCTCGATCTAATTATCGCCAGCGACTACCTGATCAATCACATCGATGACCACTGGGTCGGCGATGATGACTTAGGCAGCGACCACCTCCCGGTCCATGCCTCGCTCCAACTAGGCAATGGCCCACTCACGTAGCCCCTCCCCCCACCCCAGAAAAATGAATTGGAACCTCTACCGTGACATCATCGATGTCAAACTCACAAACACACTCCCATCCAATGCAACTGAACTCGAAACCCAATGTGAGGGCACAGAGAAAATCATTAACTCAACCCTAAACGAAATATGCCCAAAAGAAGAAGTGCGCCCCTGGAGAAATACTATCTCGGGCGACACACTCTCACTAATCAAAACCAAACGGAAAGCTGTTCGCGCTCTTAAAACCGAAACTGACCCCAGTAAGAAAGCTGACCTCAAAAAAAAACATACAACCGCCTTCATGGTGAGGTTAAGAAAGCCCTCCAAGCTGCAAAACAAGCCAACTGGGAAAAGGCAACAGCCAACCTAAACGGGGTCCAGGATGCTAAAATATTCGCAGCCAAACCTCTTAAAAGGGAAGACGGTTCCTTCACGCGCACCGACAAAGACAAGGCCGACACCTTTGCCGACCTCCTAAGAAAAACGCGTCGCTCTTTTGTCGCGGTTAGAAAAACGACTCAAAATACGCGGATCTGCCCTTGAGTGGGTACGTTCCTAGTTAAGTGACCGAACGCAATCTGTGAAAATATGCGATACTCTCTCAGAGCCCGTCGAGCTTAAATATGGCGTCCCCCAAGGCTCAGTACTCGGACCCTTAATGTTCACAGTTTACACCCTACCACTTGGGGATCTCATTAGGAAGCACTCTGTCAATTTTCACATGTACGCAGACGATTCCCAGCTGTATCTGTCTGCTGATCTTTCCAATATGAACGACTCCTTAACAACACTGAGAGCATGCATTGAGAATATTCGACAGTGGATGGGGAGAAACTTTCTGAAATTAGATGATGATAAAACAGAATTTGTACAGTTAGGCGCCAAACATCAGTCAGACAAAGTTCCAATTAACTGCTTCAAAATAGACGATAGCGCAGTTAGCTCAAGTAAAACTGCCCAGAACCTCAGTGTCACTTTTAATAATTGCTTCGATCTGCATAACCAAATCACAAAAGTGAGCAAAAGCTGCTTCCTCCAAATAAGAAACATCAACAAAATCAGAAAGCTACTTGACAAAAACACTCTGAAAACTGTTATACAGTCTTTGGTCCTTTCCCGCTTGGACTATTGCAACTCTCTCTATTTCGGCCTTCCTCTGAAATCCATGTACCTACTTCAACGCATTCAAAATACAGCAGCTAAGATCATTACTGGTGCGAAAAAATATGACCACATTACATCAATCCTGAAGTCTCTGCATTGGCTGCCAGTTGAGTCTCGCGTTAAGGATAAGGTACTGACGGTGACACACAGCATCTTACATAGCGACAAAGCACCGATCTACCTTAAGCAGGCCATCAAAGTATACACACCGTCGAGGAATCTTAGATCAGCTTCTGAGAAACTCCTTGTCGTACCGCGAATTCGATCAACGGCAGGGAAGAGATCGTTCACTTTCGCAGCTCCCTCACTCTGGAACGCCCTCCCTCAGAACCTCAGAAAAACCCTAAATACAGATGACTTCAAGAAAGCTCTGAAAACCCATCTCTTTCAAGCAGCTTTCGGCCGCTGATTATACCATTGTTACCGTCACCTATGTTTTCAGCGCTTTTAAGCAGCGTTTCGCTGGGAAAAGCGCTATATAAATAAATTATTATTATTATTATCAAGGTCCGGGCAACGATGACACCACCATAAACGCCACTGATGACTTCATCAATGAACACTCGGATATCTACCGTGGCCCCAAATTCGATAGCGAGCCAGAAGACGGGGATGACGATGACCTCATCACCCCCATCATCAACATCATAAAAAAGTACAGAAATTCTTCCTCACCCGGCGAGGACGAAGTGAGTTACAAAATTATAAAACAAAGCCCAAATTCCCAAATCGAAAAATTGAACAAACTGTACAACGCATGCCTCACCCATGGCTACTTTCCTAAATGTTGGAAAACAGCCATCGGTGTCATGATACCAAAACCTGACAAGGATCCTTCCGATCCAGCCAGCTACCGCCCAGTGAGCCTCCTCAGTTGCATTGGCAAGGTATTCGAACCAATCCTTACCAATCGACTCGGGGTGGGGGGGGCACCTTGAAGATAACGATTTTTTTAATAAGTGGCCTATAGAAACCACAAAGAAGGCATCGAGCATGTCTACCGCCTGGTCACTCAAATGAAAACCGCGATTAACAGCAAATAGGCGCGGCAGTCCTGTTAGACGTCGAAAAAGCATTCGACTCTGTATAGCACAACGGAATGCGCCTCAAATTATCTAAAATGAAACTGCCCATGAAACTGCATAGACTACCCTCCTCCTTCCTAAACGATCGCGAAATTAAAGTCAGAGTAAACAATGAAATGTCCGACAGCGACCCCCCCCCCAAGAAGCAGGCACCCCCCCCCCCCAAGGGTCCATCCACAGCTCCCTCCTGTACATCATCTATGTAAACGATCTCAAATTCCCCTAGGATCGCGTTCAAGTCTCCCAATTCGCGGACGATAAGGGCCTCTGGGACTCTAATAATACTGCCAATCTACTCCAAAAACCGCTACAACGCGCTCTCGATGACCTAGAACACTGATGTGCCAAATGGAGAATAACGATGAACGCGAATAAAACCCAACGAATCACCTTTACTCGCAAGACAAAAAAACGTGACCTTGACCTCAAACTAATGGATAAAGTCCTCTCAGAATGCAAAGAAGCAAAATTCCTTGGCATTACCATTGATCAAAATCTATTCTTTAACAAACACTCCATCGATATTGCCTGTAAATCAACCAAACGGATTAATTTATTAAAAATGCTTAAGGGAACTTCCTGGGGAACCAACCAGGCTACTCTACTCAAATTATACAAAGCCTTTGTGCGCCCAGTACTCGAGTACGGGGCGCGATCATCCTAACAGAGCTCAATCAAACAAATATGGGGAAACTTAAGAAGGTCGAAAATCGCGCGCTTAGGGTCGTCCTCCGTGCCCCATGGGATACGCGTATCAAAACACTCCACGACTGAGCCGATATCACCACCATAAAAGACCACCTTGCCTCTCTAGTCGCGAAAAACCATGACCGGCTAGCCGATAGCCAACTAATATCCTAACTACAGGTAATTTGCGAAGCAGACAAAAACCCCATAACGCCCAAACTTAGGAAATACAAACTAGGACTTATAACTGAGGGCAAAACGCCTAAACTTAAGGAAATACTAAATATGATTTATAACAGGAGGCAAGACAGGAAAGTAACACCTCTGGGTGTGGCTCTGTGTGTAAGCCTGTTCTTCGCTACCTCAACTATCTAAAATAGGCCGATCATTAAAATAGGTCTTTTAAACGAGGACAAAACAGGAAAGTAACACTCCTGGGTGTGGCTCTGTGTGTAGGCCTATTCTTCGCCTCAAAACAAAATATGGAACGAGAAGGTGAACTAACAGGCAGATTAACAGCTCAGCTGTGGCCTTCTACCAGAGAGGGCTGCCTTCACCAACTCAACTAAAGTAACTAAAAATCGGAAGTCTCGAGAAAGAATAGGGAACGAGAAGGTGAGCTAACAGGCAGATTAACAGCTTAACTGTGGCCTTCTACCAGAAAGGGCTGCCTTCACCGACTCAACTAAAATTACATCATATTTAAAGACTGCATTAAACTAAATATGCTATTTTTATTTTTTTATATTTTACATATTCTAATGAAAACTAATTCTGCCTTCTTCTTTTAGCAGGTACACAGAAGATGCTTTTTGACCAGCACCCCAATAACCACTTTGGAAACTATAACCGTTATGGAAACTGTAACCTCCATGGTTCCTGAACATCCTCCACTCCATCCCGAGAAGTGGTCGACCACTTCAAGGGAGGCGAGCGTTGGTCCTGCGTCCCACCTCTACCCCTTTTTGTAAGCGTCTATTTTGCGCATCATTTGACCCAGCCAAAAAGGATCATAATGCAGGCCTGCCCCGAACCAAGGAAGTTCGGGTCTTCTTTCTGGTGGTCCTCGAAAGGAGTCGTTGTTATTATCTTTCCAAATATGTCCTTCCACGAACATAAAAAAACGACTAAGACAGCCTGAGGCAGACTATACTTGCCAATGATGGCCCACCATCGAAATCATCTCTGAAGTGGCAGACTACACTTGCCCGAAAATAAAACACCACAGCACCCCCGGGGAGAGGTAGCACCTTTGTGAGAGGATCAGACCTCCCACACTGGTCCTCAGCCGAGGGTTCAATCAACATCAATCAACGCATCCAACCTTCCACCCGTAACACCTTAGCCAGAAAATTCTGCCGAGTACCTGAGCCTTTTCCTCTTTCAACACGCCTTGACATAAATCCAAAAGATCTGAAACAGACAATGAGGGTCGAAGGGGCTTGCCTCATAGCGATCCTGCGCGCCTTCGGCGCGCAAAAAACATTCCGTTTCGGATACATAACTACTCAACACCATCACCAACACCGCCACAACACCAACACCAACATCAACACAACTCCTCCTCCACAATCTCCTCCTTCTCCCTATACTGCCTTTTCTAGTGATTCCGCCTTTTCCAGAACCTGTAATCCCAAATTCATAACTTCCATTTCTTCCAATATCTCCACCATCTATATTATCATACCGTCTAGCACTACTCTCTTATAGTATTCTCAGATAGCTTTCTCTGCACAATCACCCTGATGTACTACTCCATGACCTCCTCTCTTTCTCAGCCTAATCCCTGCCCACCCCTTTCAACCCTCCTAAACCCAATTCCTCTTCCTACCCAGTCTCGCGTCTTATTCTTTGGCTTCCGTGCGACACTACCATCCCGCCACATCCACCATATGTACTTCGCTCCGTCCAACTTTTTGACCTCTTTTAATTCCACCTCATTTTTGTTCACTGTTAATTGGTAAAATGTCAAATTAACGAACAATAAGATATTCTTATGACTAAGAAATGTGCGACAAATGAGTTTTAGATGCCCAAAACAAGCAGAAACAGAGGCATTTGCCCATCCCCAAAGGCGTCAGAGGACTATGGTATACTACACTTCTGGAAGCGGAGATTACGCATGTTGGTAAACGTACCAACCGGTTAAAATAGCACCCCTCCTCCAACACCCCCTCCTTCACCATGTTGGGCACTGGATGATCATGGTAATGACGTCACACGATTGAGTTATCAGGATAATCCGCGTCTATGTAACGTGACTAGGTCATTCTATGATAAATCCCCGGGAGTTGGGGGTGTCTCCTCGCCTTAACCAGAGCAGAAACCTTGGGTATAAATATTACATACCTTTATGCGGCAATAAATGGTAAGTGGTAAAGTCCATCTACAATAGCTGTAACTGGAATTAGTATACAGAAGTTATAACATTATCGGTTAATTTCTTGTAACATAACGGGTTGAAAAAAATATAACATCATGCGTCGATTTTTATAACATAACGGGTTGAAAAAGTGATAACATTATACGGAGTTTATAACATTATCGGTTGTTTACTACATTTTTGTAACATTATGCGTTGGTGTAACATTATGCGGCGTTGTAACATTATCGGTTGTAACATGACCCGCATCTCGTGCGGTATTGCAAAACAGTTCTTGGTGGTTTTGTCTGCAGTATAGTATGAACGTTATACAACCTTGTAGATCCCATCTTAGTCCTTGTTGTATCAACCTGCCGTTTGCTTTGTACTATCCTATGACTGATATGTGGAGCTGTAATACTGGGCCATGCGGTATTATAGGGTCGGTGGTGGTAATGCATGGTCGCCTAGTGTCGCAGTATGGGATCTACGCTCTCTATCCCTAGAGGTCCCATGCTAGCCCTTCGAACTATTAATCCACTGATGCTTCAAATTATCCTCTGATTGATATAGACGGTAGGTATTGCTGGGACAAGCAGTATTGTGGGTAGGGTAAGGCCTGGTAATTTAGAACGGTGGCAGTACCATTATCCACATAGGACGGTGTGCTGACCCACAGTTGGTACAGGAATTGCGTAATGCCAGGCCAAGCAGTATTGTTGAATAGGGGTAATCCATGGTTGTCTAGTCAGGTACTATATGATGTGTTGTTTATATCAATCTTTGCCCTTGGTACTAGTAGTCGACCTAATGCTGCATATTATCCTATGACTGGAATAGGTAGAACGTAATGCTAGGCGAAGAGCTATTGTGGGCGGGGGTAATGCCTTGTGTAGTGTAGTGGAATAGTATGGACGGTATATACCCATCTTAGGTCCCATCTCAACAACTGGAACAACAATCCACCTGGGCTCGTGTGCTATCCCACATATGGTATAGGTTGTATGTAATGTAGTGTTATGTGGTGTATGCTTGGTTTCCAGTCTCTTAACATGGTATGGATGGCCCTTTGACATTCTAAGACTTGGCCTCGGGTAGAGGTCGTGATATGTGACAGTTAGCAAGCCTAAAGTAGTGCTTCATGTCAGTAGTAATGGTACAAGGGGAGAAGAAGATTGCATCCTACAGAAGCTAGTCATAGGATAGAAAGCTGAAACTGATGGTAAGATCACCTGTTTTGGAGCTATTTTGGGCCTTGGAATCTCACTTATGGAATCCCACTTATATAATACCTTTGATGGAATCTCCACGGAATCCATTTTTGAAAAAGTCTAGCCTTTGGCTCCACTTTTTTCCGAGATGAGGATAAGATTCGTATGTGGAGTCACTCGTTCGACCAATTACTCTATGGCTTATTTGCTCGATGGGATTCTAGTCGTTCGATCAGTCGGTGCTACAAGTCAAATAGTAATAGTACAAGGCACTAATGGTACAAAGCTGCGAGGGTGGTAGAAGATTATTGTATTGGATGACTACGAACGAGGCAAGTAAAAGGACAGAAAGTTGAAGACAAGATGGAAACAGATGGCAAGGCTATCTGTTTGGAACTGTGTTCTAGTTTCAGCGCGTATAGCTTCAATGAGGAAATCGACTCTTCTCGGGGGTGGGTCTGAGGGGTCATCAAAAACTCATGTTTTAGAAAGGTTGTCGTGTGATACATCATTTTAAAGGTCTCGATGCGTATAGTGCGAATATTTGGTGTTTGTCCCTCTCCAAGATGGTGGGAACTGAGGGGCATAAAAAATTCAAGTTTTAGCAAGGTTGTCACGTGATACATCATTTTAAAGGTCTCGATGCGTGTAGTCCGAATATCTGGTATTTTTCCCTCCCCGAGGGGGTAGGGCTGAGGAGCATAAAAAATTCAAGATTTAGAAATGTTTTCATGTGATACATCATTTTATAGGTCTTGACGCATGCAGTCCGAATATTTGGTATTGGTGTCTATTCGGGGGGGGGGGGGGTGGGGAGGGCTGAGGGGTGGGGGCCTCAAAACTCAAGTTTAAAAAGGTTGTCGGGTGATACATCATTTGAAAGGTCTCGACTTGAAATTTTCGAATATAAAGTATCCGACCCTCCCCGAGAGGGTGTAGCCGAGGGGTGGGGCCTCAAATCCCAAGTTTTAGAAAAGTAGTCATGGGATACATCATTCTAAAGGTCACGACTTGAACATTTCGAATTTCAAATATCCGACCATCCCTGGGTGGGTGGAGCCGAGGGTGAGGCTGAAGTTTTACAATGATAAGCGTGTGATGAATCACTTTAAAGGTCTCGATTTGATTACTTCGAATGTGAAGTATCCAGCATACCCGACGGAGTGGGTTTCAAAACTCGAGGTTTAGAAAGGTAGTCGTGTGATATTTGATTTTAAAGGTCTTGACTAAGGGGGGGGGGAGGGTGAGGAGGCTTAGGAAAAAATTTGCAGACACCAATGCCGATTGTTTATTTGTGACCGGTCGGAGGACATGCAATTTTTTTCCGGGGTTTTCTGAACCACCCACCCCAACTAAATACATGCTTCTGCATCATCCTTCCCACCATACTGCACCATAAGCAATTTTGTCATACAGTATTGAGTGACTGACCTTGTACAGTAGTAGGACAGGTCTTGAAAGAACATCCGTTTTATCAGACCAAAGTGGTCTCTAAGGGCAGATGGTCTCCCATAACAAATCAAATATAGAGTAAAGCTGGTATGTCCAGGTATGTCCATATAAAACACGGTCTCCAAAGACATCGGTCTCTTAAGGCATGTTCTACTGTAATTCATTAACACTCGTGAATGTCATATCATTAACTTTTTACCTATAGTTATCTCTCCATGTGTTCAGACATGTTGTAGAAACCAACAATATATATGGTATTCGACAGAGTTCAGAGAGCTTTGTAAAATATCATACAAATTGTTGATTTTTTTGACGAAGGTTTGGGTGGGGCATGGCTGGGTTGGGGGAGGGGATTTATTACTTATTTTAAGTCCAGCCCTAGAAGGTCTGGTACATGATTTTGTTGACACCTGTGTTCTCAGATGTGTTTGAAATAAATTAGCAGTTCAATCAGGTTCAATGTTTAGTAGTTTTTGTGTTACATACTTCCCACAATGACAATAAGAGTCTTTGGTGTTTTCGTAATAGGTCTGGATACGTCGTTGTACACAATTGTTCCTGCAGCTGAAATCGGTAACTGTTCCTGACTTCACATAAGTGTCTTTGCTCCTCATCTAAGCCAGCCGATCTCACCAGGGTGAACATAGAAATTTAATCAAACGGAACACCCTCAAAATAACTTATCCTTAGAGTGCAGTGTTTGAAAATTGCAATTAGTGATGCATTTTAACTTGCATTACTCAATATGTCATACATTGTATCACTATAAGCCGCATCATAGCTCAGCCGCAATAACAGTTTATAATCGTATATAACCCATGGTAGGTACCCCCTGATAACTTGAGTGTCTTTTTATTGGTTCTTGGATGATACTTCACTGATTATGGTGTATACAATTTTGCCCAAAAGTGTCTGAGGAAAAAATATGCAAGCATCGGAAAAACTTTTTTTTGTCCTCCCCGACCACCCACCTACCCCGGCATCAGTGTTTTGCAAATTTTTTCCAACCCCTGCCCCTGCCCCTGCCTTGACCACCCACCCACCCCGGCATCAGTGTTTTGCAAATTTTTCCACCCCCACCCCCGCTTGACTTGAATAAATTTCGAATATGAAGTATTCGACCCTCCACGAGGGGATGAGGCTGAGGAGAGAAAGAAGTTAGGTTTTAGAAAGGTAGTCATGTCATACTCCCTCCTCTAGTGGGTGGGGTGAGGTGGGGTGGGGTGGGGTGGGGTAAGGTCTCAAAACCTAAGGCGTTGCAAACGACGCACTCTTCAGCATGCGACAATGTGTGAAAACGTGTACTTTTCTGGCTGTTTTTTGATGATTTTCATCAAAGGATTTCATTGATTTGGCGGTGGTGTCTCGTATGTGAAACAGTCCAAATTGACAGAAGATGCAAAAAAACCTTGTATTTTTCCGTCGGTGTTCTTCGTAGGATGCGATTGGTTTGGTGGAGATCTCTCAGATGAGAAACATTTTCAACCGCATGATATCTTGGTTTACTCCAATCAGGCCATGACAGACGAATACAGCTTTAGGTACTCCGCCTGTTCGATGGATGTGTTTCATTCGACAGATTCGAAGGAGATCTATCAAATGAGAGGGAGAGAGAGAGGGGGGGTTTTCAGCTGGGTGGCATGTTGCAGTGTAGCCTCTTACCAACGAGAGAGAATCCAAATTAGATGAGTGAAAGTATTATGATACATTAAAGTGTCTGATGAAACCTCTCGGGACGGAAACCCAAAACACTAACGCGACGTCTTAACGAATACATTTTGAGGGAGCTGCACATACCCCCCCCCCCCCCCTCCCCCAAGACAAGAGAGATTCGTGAAGGTTTTGTGACACAATACAGACCTGACTACTTCCACATTTCAAGTGGAGTGCAGTATCGGATAAGACAAATATTCAGCAAGTGATTCGTGAACGTACTGGGATAGAGATACTATTGCTATCACCTCGACATTGTAGACGAATTAAATATGACAATATTTTCGATCCAACTGCTGTCATCTCGACATTGCAGGAGAGTGGAATATGACAAAACTTTCAAGCAAGTGATTCGTGAACATACTGAGATAGAGATCTTACAGCTATTACTACAATATTTTGTGGGAGTGAAACATGTCAAACGTTTGAGCAAGTGATTCGTAAACATATTGTGATAGAGGGATCCAACTGCTTCCACCTCGATAGTGCAGGGAGTGGAATATGACAAACCTTTTGGGCAAGTGATTCGTGAACGTACTGATATAGAGAGAGATCGAACTGCTATTACTGACAACATTTAGGGACAGTGAAACGTTTGAGCAAGGGATTCGCAAACATATTGTGATAGAGGGATCCGACTGCTATCACCACGACATTTCAGGAAAGTTAAACAATGACAACCTTTCAGGTAAGAGATTGCCGACTGTACTGCGACAGAGCAAACTATTGAGAAAACCTCGTTTTTCATGCAAATTTCTCATTGGAATGTGTAAAATTTCCGCGCATTCAACACCCGTCAGAGTGAAAGTGCGACAAGAAATTCGTGAATGTACTGAATCAGAGTTCAAACAACTATTACTTCCCCGTGACAGGAGAGAGGAACATGACAAACTTTCGACAAAAGAGTAGCATAGAGTGCCCAGCCAGGCAGTATTATAATCGTTTGTTTAGAACGAAGGCATAGGATGCAGGGTAAGTACCCCGTAGGTCCCCTGTTAGTCCTTGGTATTAGTAATCGTAACTAGCACGTTATGGCATGTCAAGTGGTATTGTGGGTTGGGGTGGGAGTAATGCCTGGTAGTATAGAATGGCAGTATAGTATGGGCGATATACACCCCTGTGCACCTCCTCCTCCCCCCCCCCCCGAAAGCCATTGTAACTACTAAATCGACTTAATGCTTTGTGTCATCCCATGACTGGTTTAGGTAGTATGTAATGCGGCGCGTTGTACCTCTACAGGGCCAATTTTAGCCCTTAATACTATTAATCCACCTAATGCTTGGTGTTATCCTATGACTGGTATATGTAGTATGTAATGCTAGGCCAAGCGGTATTGTGGGTAGGGGTAATGCCTGGTAGTTTAGAACGGGAGTATATAATGGACGGTATATTGTCGGAAATCCGGGCTTTGTCGCCGCTGGAGAAATAGATTCAGCCGGGTTTCAGCCAAAACACAAGGAATGTCGCCTGAATCCGTGCGTGAACGTATGTCTCACCGTGACGAAACCACACGTTTCACTTTTGATGGGGTGGTTCTTATCACGAAGGGGTCTGTAACTTTTCGTCAAAAAGCATGAATCAATTGGGGTTCTGTGGAAACAACCATTTTAATACATATACACGTAAATAAATATGGTAATTTGTGACTTGCATGGAATCCAATGACTATGAAAAACAAAACGTCAGTCACTCCCTACCCACACAGTTTTTGAGTCACTTGCGGGCCCGCATTATCTGTTCTCGCTGGTTTTCCTTCCTTCTCGCTGGTGCTTGTTCGTTGGTCGCCTCTACACTTTACTCTTTCACTGCCGCCGCGCGGCCACTAACTTATTGTCGCACGGCCAGTAGCTTTTTGTCATTTTACTGGACGTTTCTCACTTAAGCTGTCGCCACCAATGGGGCTAAACTCTCCGTCGCGGCCAAGTCGGTGGCCATTTCTGATTACAGGGTCATAAATAAGAAGTACGAGCACAGGAAGCTATTAGTATTTAGGAAGACGACATATCGGTTGTAGAAGGCAAGACGTACGTAGGCAGAGTAGGCTTGCCTGTATGAACATTATTCTGAGATAAACATAGGTGCTCCTATTCTAAATATGAGCTCTGTGACTCCCCTACATCACAACGTGTCTATACTTTCGCACCGATGCGGCACCTCTAACCTATAGCATGAGACATCCCCATCTCCTCGCAACGACCCACAGCCTTACGCATCTTCAGACTGGAACGGCTGGAATGAACTTCTCGAGAAATCCCCCGATCGATTTTTATTTCGATAGCCAGAACATTAATTCTCATTTTAATTGCTTCTCTTGAACTTGGCCGCTTAGATCTATTAGATCTATAATATGAAGCATTTGGTGAATCAGTAGTACCAAGGACTAACACGAGACCTACCGGAGTATATACAGCCTATGGTATACTACAGTTCTAAACTACCAAGCATTACCCCCACCACATAATCCCACTTGACCTACCATAACCTACTGCCAATCCCAGCCATATAATAAAATAAACCAATCGGTTGCTTAATAGTACCAAGCACTAACAGGGAGCCTACAGGGTAAACTAGCAGGCATTACCTGTACCCTCAATACCGCTTGGCATTGCATTACATACTAGTCATAGGATAACACCAAACATTAGGTGGGTAATAGTACTAAGAGCTAACATTGGCTCTGTAGGGGTACAACGAGTACATCATATACTACCACACCCGGCGACCATGCATTACACCCACCCACCCCAAAATAACGTCTGTCACCGCATTACATACTACCTAACCCAGTCATGGGATGACACAAAACATTAAGTCGATTTGTAGTACCAATGGCTTTCGAGAAGGGGGGGGGGGGCATAGAGGTATATATAGCCCATACTCTACTGCCGTTCTATAATAATAATAATAATAATAATGATAATAATAATATGAAGGCTCAATGGTTAATAGTATACCAACATTGATATATACTGCCACTACCATATCACCCCCCCTACGAGAAACCCAACACCCCCGACCCGATTAACATTATGTCAGGTTGTATAGTGGACGACAGCAGCGGTCAACATCTCTGTGACGTTGCGTGCGCATCATGACGTCACGACGTCAATAGCAACGTTAACAGTTTCGCGAAAAAAAACTTTCGAGAAAACCCAACTTTCCCATCATCTTTCCACCACTTACCCATAATATATACCCAAAGCCCCATGTGTACGTATATCACTATACACACCAAAGTATACTACATATGCTGTAGGTACACCATTTGCCGGATCTAGCTGGATGGAACCAACGATTTCCTCAGGAAAAAATGCTCCGGCAAAAGTCCAGTTCAAATGGGAATTTAACATTAGCTGCTCCGGCAAGAGTTCGGGTAATCAGGGTCTATCGGGTACCTGCTATACTACTCACTTGCACACCAATATGACACCATTTCGCCTAATTGTTATCGCCTAAAATAAACACATTTGCGTAACATATCAAGTCTATAATAGGACATAACTCTGATAAGACTACGGCAATTAACACCGTCGAACCGAGGCAGGTTAACGGTAAGATACACTTGCATACTAAATGCCACGCAGCATGCCACGCAGTTGGAAATCTCCACTTTCTCATTTGATAGATCTGCTTCGAATCTGTCGAATCAATCTCATCCGTTGAACAGGCACACCACCATAAGCTATTTTCGTCTGTCACAGACTGATTGGAATAAACCAAGATATCATGCGGTTGAAAATGTTTCTCATCTGAGAGATCTTCACAAAACCAATCGCATCCGACAAAGAGATACTGGAAAACATCGACGGACAAATACATGTTTTTTGCAACTTCTATCAGTTTGGACTGTTTCACATACGAGACATCACCGCCAATTCAACGAAATCCTTTGATAAAAACTAAAAATGTACACGTTTTCACACATTGTCACATGTTGGAGAGTGTGTCGTTCGCATCGCCTAAGGTTTTGACGATTTTGCCCCACCACACCCACTTGAGGAGGGACGGATACTTCATATTCGACTCAAGACCTTTAAAATGAATTGTGACATGACTATCTTTCTAAAACGTACTTTTCTATTTTCCTCAGTCCCACCCCTCGGGAGGGTCGAATACTTCATATTCGATATGTTTAAGTCAAGACCTTTAAAATGATATATGACACGAATACCTTTCTAAAACTTAAATTTGTTATGCCCCTCAGCTCCCACCCCCTCAGAGAGGGGTGGACACTTCATATTCGAAATATTAAAGTCGAGATCTCTAAAATGATGTATCACACGACTACCTTTCTAAAACTTGAGTTTTGAGGCCCCATCGCTCGGCAGCACCCCCTCGGGGAGAGTCGGAAATTTCATATTTGAAATATTCAAGTCGAGACCTTTAAAATGATGTATCACCCGACATCCTTTCTAAAATGTGAGTTTTGAGGTCCCACCCCTCAGTTCCACCCCCTTGAGGAGACACAAATACCAAATATTCTGGCTACACGCGTCGAGGCCTTTAAAATGGTGTATCACATGACAACAGACCTTTTTAAAACTTGAATTTTTTATGCCCCTCAGCCTCACCCTCTCGGAGGCTGGCAAATACCAAATAATCGGACTTCACGCGTCGAGACCTTTAAAATGATGTATCACACGACAACCTTTCTAAAACATGAGTTTTTGGTGCTCATCAGACCCACCTCCGAGACGGAGTCGATCACCTCACAGTTCCTACATAGATAGCCTTGCCATCTGTTTACATCTTGTCTTCAACTTTCTGTCCTACAACCTTGTTCGTAGTCAACCAATACTATAATTTCTACCACCCTCGAAGCTTTGTACCATTAGTTCCTTGTACTATTACTATTTGACTTGTAGCACTACTGGCAGGCTTGCTAACTATCTCAGATTGATCGAACGACCAGAATCCCATCAAGCAAATAAGCCATAGAGTAATTGGTCGAACGAGTGGCTCCACATACGACTCTAATCCTCACCTTCCAAAAAGTGGAGTCGAAGGCCAGACGTTTTCAAGAAGGGATTCCATAATGATTCTATAAAAGGTATTCTATAAGTGGGATTCCATAAGTGGGATCCCAAAGCCCTATATAGCTCATATACAGGTGATCTCACCATCAGTTTCAGCTTTCTGTCCTATGACTAGCTTCTACTGTAGTCCTCTGTACTATAATCTTCTTCTACCCTTGTGCCATTACTACCGACTTGAAACACTATTGCAGGCTTGCTAACTGTCATATATCACGACCTCTAGGCCAAATCTTTGAATGTCACAGGACCATCCGTGCCCTGCTAGGAGACTGGAAACCAAGCATACACCACACAACACTACATTACATACTACCTATACCATATGTGGGATAGTATATTGTCCCTGGTGGATTGTGGTTCCAAGGGTTAAGATGGGAACTAAAATGTGTATATGCCGTCCATACTATTCTACTGCACTACACAACAAGCCATTACCCCCGCCCACAAAAGCACTTGGCCTAGCATTACGTTCTACCTATACCAGGCATATGATAATATGAAGCATTAGGCCGATTACTAGCACCAAGGGCAGAGATTGAACTAGCAGGGGTACAAACAACACATCCTACACTACCTGACTAGACAACCATGGATTACCTCTACCCAACAATACTGCTTGGCATATCATTACGTAATACCATACCATCTGTGGGCGAGCACACCGCCCTGAGTAGATAATGGTACTACTACCGTTTTAAACTACCAGGCCTTATCCCTACCCACAATTAGGCTTGTCTTTGCAATACGTACTAACTTTTCCAGTCATAGGATAATTTGAAGCATCAGTTGGATTAATAGTACGAATAGCTAACATGGGACCTGTAAGGGTGTGGAGCGTACATTCTATACTTCCACACTAGGCGACCATGCATTACCCCCACCCACCCTACAATATTGCCTGTCCCAGAATTACATACTACCTATACCAGTCATGGGATAGTACAAAGCAATCGACAGGCTGATACAACAAGGATTAATATGGATCTACCGTGATATACAACGGCCATACTCCACTGCAAATCCAAACCACCAAGGGCTATTTCTCAATATCGCACTAGGCGACGACCATGCATTAACCCACTCCACAATACTGGTTTGCCTAGCATTACATACTACCTATACCAGTCGTAGGATAATATGAAGGTCGATTAGTAGTACCAAGGCCAAGGTCTAATAGTATACCTAGAGAGGTATATACCACCCTTACTATACTACGATATAAGTCCAGTACGAGAACCTCGACACACCCCGGCTCGAATAACGTCATAGTTTTGCACAGAAAATATTGCTGCAAAGTTCGGTTCCTATGTGAATGTAACACTAGCAGCTTCCCCAAAAGTCCGGGTAATAGCGCACGTTCGGGTACATGTTATACTACTAACCAATGTTCGAATGGCTAATTGATTTGTAAAAACCGTCTTCTAATAATCTGTAAAAACAGTCTCCTAATAATCTGTAAAATCAGTCTCCTAATAATCTGTGAAAACAGTTTAGTAATCTGTAAAAACAGTCTCGTAATAATCTGTAAAAAACTCTCGTAATAATCTGTAAAAACAGTCTTCTAATAATCTGTAAATATAGTTTACAAATCTGAAAAAAAAAAATATTAATCTGTAAAAACAGTCTCGTAATAATCTGTAAAAACAGTCTCGTAATAATCTGTAAAAACAGTCTCGTAATAATCTGTAAATACAGTTTACTAATCTGCAAATACAGTTTATTAATCTGTAAACGCAGTTTATTAATCTGTATAAACAGTTTATTAAATGAAATGATCCTGACCCTAATACGCTGCCGTAATTATTTTATACAATTACTTTCGTTAACGAAAGTAATTCTATAAAATAATAATAATAAACGAACGGTTCCTACCTATTTCATTTATTATTTTTTTAAACACGTGTATGGAGTTGGGCCAATACCCGGGGACAGTGCATGACAATTGTAGCTCTTGCCCCAACATATCGAAAATTCGGAGAACTCACCTTCGGGTCTCTTGATTTCAAATAATCACAAGCAGCGTAAACGAGATATACTGAAATAGAATATGACGACACCCACCTCAAAATCTACAATATGCAAGATATCCTGCGACCCGTCATTCGCAGTACACACTATTGCATCGGACGATGTCATTCGCTTTCACCGTGTTGATGTGGTAAACGTTTGGAACCCGAGAGACTGGTATTCCGGACAGGATCGCGTGATGCGACCTGCATTAATAACATGGATGGTTCTTCCGTGAATATGTATGCTCGACAAATAAATAAAACCTGCACGTTGAAAATATTAATTGGTACGCTCCCGAATAACAAATATGGACGCTTGCAACTGCTGGATCTGAACTTGCGTAGAAGATATCACCCGAGTTCAAAGATCTAAATATAATAGAAACTCTAAAACACTTTTATTCAAGAGGCTGCTTTATCTACCTTCGAGAGGAGGGGGGGGGGGGGGGTGACCACCCCCTACTACCCTACTAGGCGGGTCATCAGGTGGCGGATAGAGGACGGCCTGCTCAATTGGACGGGTTTGCTGAATTGAAAATAATAGTTTTCCTCAACTGAGCAGGTTTACTGGGAATATTAAATTGCGTATCAACGGGCCCAAAAGGTTATATCCTACCATTACATCCAGCAGGCACCTTGTTCGCTCGTGAAGTACGTTCCAAGGCCCCAGGAGTAGGGAAGTAGAAAATATATTGAGGGTATTGACGGGGGGGGGGGGGGGGGGCGCCAAAAAATTGAGAGACGTTATGTGTGGGATGAGTGGGTCTCATGGGTGCGCTAGAAACGTGCGTTCTCAAATTATGCAATTTTTCATACTATTCTGCAATATATCATTATTTATGTTCCAAACCGCTGAGATAATGCTGTAAATCAACCCTGATAGATTAACTGATGCACAAGGGGCCTTTATAAGTGTTAATATGAGGTGAAATCTGGAGGGGTGGGTGTTTCGTTCTCGGTGTAGAAAATATGCCGGACAATATTTTGAGAAAAATGCTTTATAATGCACCAGATACATGAATTAATGTAAAAATGTGCTAGTATCAGTTAATATTCTATTCTCTTCAATTCAAGGGCTTCACTTATTCACTCAAATGTTAAAAGAATATTTGAGAATAGTTTCTGATGTTTACTCGTTGTCATTACTTTAATATTATGATGGAGAAGGAGTGCTGGTGAATTGATTGTGACAACTGCCCTGTTTCAGCTCGGTCAACAGTTCCAACACGCTTTCAAATTTCAAATATTGTTGCATGACCTCGTCACAATATAATATTCAGAATAGTTTAACTTACTATTATTGTGTATTAACACTTTACCGCATGTGTCATTGGTAGCTTGATATTTGGGAAAATTGACAAATATCATTTTCAACTGATATTTAAGAATTAGGCAAAAAGAAACAACAAAAATACACCATACTGACAAGGTTGGTGCTTGGAGTCACTGATGGGATCAAACATGCAGACTCCTGCCAGAATAAAGTAAAAAATAAATAAATGGATCAGAACGGATTGAATATTTTGTCATTTTTAGCTTTCTCCTATGGTACAAAGCAGGGAAATAAATTAAGCATATTTTGTTTACGTCAAATCAGGAGAAAATGGGGTTGGGCATATCTTAGGCCATCGTTCATACTTTCATGGACACTGAGCTGTTCTGGAAGAGTTTTTTTTTAAGATTTTGGAAGCCGCATTTTGCAAACAGGAAGTGAAACTAATATTTCTGGGTAATAGATAGTTGTAACAAATACCCGGAATTACTAGTGGAATCAAACTAATCAGCGAACTACACTCCTTTCCATGCATGATGTTTGTCAAACCAATTCGTAATTTCAATGGGCAAGTGGGATGGGTGTTGATAAGGTTATCTCCCAAAACTTAGACATCCCATAACTTAGACATCCCATAACTCAGACACTCAGTAAAAGTAGTTAATTATGTTCACCCACTATTACAATGGAATAGACTGATATTATATTAATGAAAACAGGTTTATCCAGACAAGAGAATTACCAAAGAATTGATTATTATTTGTTAGTAAAACTTGTTCACACAAACAAAACATCAAATAAGTTGTTAATTATTATCATTATTATTATTTATCTTCTACTTGCAAGGGAAGGTGCACCACCGTTGGAGAATTTGTCAGAGATATCTCTGATCATTCACATCCCCCAGAAGATAGTAACACTGTGAGGTTTATCAGCACAATGAGAAAGAGAGCAAGAGAAGAGACTACCCAAATGAAGTCCTTATATAATGAGGAAATAATTGGTAGAGACCAAGTAGAGTTACTGCCATCTTTTCCATCAATAAGTAGAGCCTTGTATAGGCACAGGCAAAAAAAAAACATACCATCACTTCCCAAGACAAGGGCTGAGGTTAACCTTGACGGCACATGGTCTGAGACTATATGATCACAACATGGGTTGATGATGATGCAAGATTCCATATCCCTCTTTGGAATCATCATCAGACAACAGGTCCCAGGACAAACAACCACCTAGAAGGCTTCCCCAATCGCCTGAATGGAACATTGCCCCACAGACACCCAAATATCTACAGGTTTGTGGAAGTTATAAAGAAAATTGAAAATGCTGATAGAGCAAAATTCGCACAAATAAATTTTGGCGCAGCTCCTCCAAGCAGGAAAAGAGTCTACAGGGAAGTTGAGAACCGACTTCAACGTCTAAAGCAAATGATGGTTGAAGGACAAAAATCGCCTCAAGAATTTCTAGATGCAGCAGGACATCTTCTAAGACTAGCTTAACCCTTTACCCAACGAGGACAATAGATGACACTTGCAAGAAAATGTCTTAGCAATTGAACATTTTGTCTTAAAAACATAGTTAATGACCCCTTATTGAAACGAGCTCAATGAGCTCGGTCCAGTGGAGGGTCATAAGCTATGTTTTTGAGGCAGTTTATATATATATATATATATATATGTATATATATATATATATATATATATATATTATGTAAATTTCAAAATTGGAAATAATGCAGGCCGTTTTGGCAATTTTGTTGGGTTAAGGGATAAACGAGTGAACTATTGTAAAATATCTTGTGATTTTTATGTATCGGTATTATGTTTGTGTATTTTGTAAATTATCTTGTGTTTTTTATGTATCTGTATTATGTTTGTGTATTTTGTTTTTTATGTATCTGTATTATGTTTGTGTATTTTGTTTTTTTTATGTATCTGTATTATGTTTGTGTATTTTGTTTTTTATGTATCTGTTTTATGTTTGTATTTTGTGTATGCTTTTGAAGTTTATATTTTAAGTAAATGTCTTGTTGTCTGATGGCAACAAATCGCCTATAGATTAGTGTTTTTATGTTTCTGTAATGTGTGTGAGCATTGTGTGTTTTTGTTCTTGTCTTAGTTTGTTACCTAATTTTGAAATGCTTTATATTCTGTATTTTTATGTGATTGAAATGAATAATGATTGATTTTGAAATTGCAATAAACATTTTTCCATAAATCAGACTTTGTGTGCATATTTCACAGATTAGTCCATTAGAATAATGGGTAACAAGCAGGGGATTAGCTGTACACTAAAGTGTGAATGTTGTTGGTTTAAGCTGTCTAAGTTATGGGATGTCTAAGTTTTGGGAGGATACCGTTGATAATGGCAGTAGAAAAATTGCACAAGGTGTCGAGTGGGTGTAAATCAGGAATAAAAACCTTAAAAGGGACATGACGTCTGCAAATCCCCCTCCCCCCCCCCCCCCCGCGGTATTGATGCAATTTATCCCATATAGTTTAATCACACAAAAACATTTCTTGTAAATATTTTATTAAATGCAGTGTGTGTAATTGATAAAGGTTTTTTATATCATACTACGCTTTACTCTTTGATCGTTTGTTAATAAATTATTATTTATTTATTTATTGCTGCTTAACGCCACAACAGCATTTGGTTAAGACATTCAGATGCAATTTGCTATTAATAATTGTATTCAGTACGTGGAGAGTGTATTGTCACTAAAACACCCGCAGAGTGGAGATTCCACCCAACCAATAATTGCAAATTTGTTGCAAAGCATAACCAGCACAAGCAAAGTTTCAGCCAATGGACCTCCGGGTTTAACCCGGAGGTCCATTGGCTGAAAATTGCTTGTGTTTTTTGTCGATATGTACAAAATTTGAAAGTTATAGCTTGGGTGATAACTCCACTCCACGGGTGATTTAGTTACAATCCACTCTCCACGTACTGTAATACAATGATTTAGTTTCATTGCTCTCCTTGAAAATATTTTATTACATTTTGCAACGTTTTTCCTGTCAATGTCGTTGCTTTTTGTAACATTTATATTACATTTTGCAACGTTTTCCAGTCCATGTAGTTGCATTTTGTAATAATTATTACATTTTGCAACGTTTTTCCAGTCCATGTAGTTGCATTTTGTAATAAAACTTCGAACATATACGAAACTCGCTCAAACATACGTAGAAATGCGTATAACATACCCGAAGACAGTCGTAGAATGATAGAGACACAAATTTATTTTAATAGTTGTATAATAACACGAATTAGTTTCTGACTGCCCCTTCAAAAAAAAGTGCCCCTTTGAAAAAAGTTTATTACATTTCGCAACGTTTTTCCCGTCCATGTAGTTGCATTTTGCAATAATTATTACATATTGCAACGTTTTTCCCGTAAAGTAGTTGCATTTTGTAATAATCATTACATTATTTTTCTGACTTTTATTACAAAGTGGGTTGTAACATTGGTTCCAGTTGCTCTCCCATGAGGAGGATAAATAAAGATATTTAATACACACCCATTTAAAATTAAGGTTTGTCCACGGCATTCTAGGATGTGTGATAAAAATAAACTTTTATTGCACACGTGTGGGATACAGATTTTGGCACTTTTTTAATGTAAGAATGGAACCAGTCATATTTCTGGGGACACAGAACATGGGCCCGTTTCGATGCGATGGGTCATTTATTTTGATCTTGTAAAGTGGATGTTCGCAGTCTGTAGTATCTGCGTTTATATTGTTTCTGAAGAAACTCATGTAGTAATGACTGTCCGACCATCAAAAGAAACTTTCTAATTTATTTTCTTAACGTGAACAATACTGACTTACTGAATAACCCGATGGGTTAAAGTATGACATGGAAATGACTCACATACAGTTCAAACTAAAGAACAATGTAAACAGAATATGATCTATGAGTGACGTCATTTCGAATGAATGACGTTGCGCGAGCAAGTTTCTAGGTCACCAAATCGAAATCCAAAACAAATTGCCTGTCGATATTCACTTGAATTCGTATGGATTCTGTACCCATGTTAAAGGCCATAACACGAAGTTTAATACATTTTAAGCAGGAATAGTGAACAATACGATAATTTCTCTTGGACAATAAGGATATAAATTTAATTTACGTGGGATTAATTGACAATGGCTACTGTAATCTTGACTAAAATCTTAACCAGAGTGTCATTGTCAAGAGTAACAACAGTCGCAGGGAATTTGGAAGTCAGATAAACATGTGAGTTTTTTTTATAATTTCTCATTGATGGATTTTCCGAATTTACACCGATTTTTTTTGGTGAATGTGTGGTAACTTTTTTGGTGGAGATCACATCAACCGTTCAGAATTCGCGCTGTAAAATTGAGGCACAAAAAGACTGTGAACTGTATTTCAGATGAACAGTGTTTCATCGATCGAAGTGGTGACGCATTACAATTTGCAAGTTGAAACTATGAATGAAAGTTCAATCAGCGTACGAAATAACAATAAAACTGGTCTCCTGCTTGTGAAGAATAATTTGGATTTTTGTCTTATTTTATTTCCTTTACTTCTCAGAAGGATAGGTTAATTCTCACTTAGTATTACTGTAAAAGGCCTGTTTTAGAAATTTGCGGAGGTGTGTAATAAATACAGAACTGCACAAGCGTGTGAATGGGTTAATGTTTATCGCACTCGTTTGGTTTGGCGCAGAATACCACTCGAGGCTTCGCCTCTCGTGGTATCATTGCGCCCAACCAAACTCGTGCGATAAACATTAACCCATTCAAACGCTTGTGCGGTTCTGTTTATATATAAAATTCCCAAACCACAACAAACAACAAGTCAGAAAGTCCTGTGGTTCCCATGTAATGTATTGTTTTTATACGTATGTTCCAGTTACTCTCCCATGAGAAGGATAAATAAAGATATATATAATATTCCCCAACCACAACAAACAACAAGTCAGAAAGTCCTGTGGTTACCATGTAATGTATTGTTTTTATACGTATGTTCCAATTGCTCTCCCATGAGGAGGATAAATAAAGATATATATAATATTCCCCAACCACAACAAACAAGTCAGAAAGTCCTGTGGTTTTTATACGTATGTTCCAATTGTTCTCCCATGAGGAGGATAAATAAAGAAATATATATATCAGAAATGTTTATGACCCGAGAGACTGGTATTCCGGACAGGTGCCGAATTCTGTATTCTGTACCGTAAGCAGGTAATTTAAAAAGGAGATTGATTCTCACTGATTTCATCTGCATTACATGGTATAATTCATTGTAAACAACTAATTCTGAGGGATACCGAGTAATTTCGTGTGGACTGGGCCCGTTCCATGGACGCTCGATCTGCTAGCATGCCTTTTTGAGGGCTTGTCGGTAGTCGAGTTGTATATGGCGCTGGTCCAGTTTCGCTAGGCGATTGGTGCCGCAGAAGTGTACTCTCATCAAGGCAGTGGTTCGATCCCCATCGGCGTCAGAGTCTTTCATCCTAAAAAATGCATAACAGAAGTGATAAATTCTGTATTCTGTACCGTAAGGAGGAAATTTGGAAAAGAGATTGATTCTCACTGATTTCATCTGCATTACATGGTATAATTCATTGTAAAAAAACTAATTCTGGGGGATACCGAGTAATTTCGTGTGGACTGTGCCAGTTCCGTGGACGCTCGATCTGCTAGCATGCCTTTTTGGGGGCTTGTCGGTAGTCGAGTGGTCTATGGCGCTGGTCCAGTTTCGCTAGGCGATTGGTGCCGCAGAAGTGTACTCTCATCAAGGCAGTGGTTCGATCCCCATCGGCGTCAGAGTCTTTCATCCTAAAAAATCCGTAACAGAAGTGCCAAATTCTGTATTCTGTACCGTAAGGAGGAAATTTAAAAAAGAGATTGATTCTCACTGATTTCATCTGCATTACATGGTATAAATCATATATATATATATGATACCGAGTAATTTTTTTTTTCAATTTGACGAAGTTATATATATATATATATATATATAGTAAAAATATATAATACTCTACAACCACAACAATACAATAATTCACTAAGCATGCGACCTCTATTCCTGGTCGTTCAGTCATTTTTCTTGCCACATGTGTATGACATTGTATTGAAAATAAAAATAAAATTCGACTTTACCGGCCATTTACCGGCAGTTTGTATCAATATCGTTTCTTTTCCGATACCGTGTTTTGTTAAAAAATTGGAGAGAAATCATCCCATTTCTACCCAAATCGACGTATGTGCCCATTTTGTGCAGCAAATAGTTCTCATGTAATTATCATTTCTGTCCATTTTATTTTCAAAACTAGACTGACTTTTACATTATTGAACGGAATTTCAACTTGTGTGCCCCGTTTCATCTGCGAATTTTATCGGAATTATCAGCGCGACCAGAACTTCTGATGCTCATTATTTACATTTTGATTGTCAAGGGCAACAGCATAGATGATAGAAGTTAACCACATTTTACGGAATGGGACGTGAGTCTTAATGCGGCATAAAACGGCGCACGACCTGTGTTTTAAAACATGTTTTGTAAAAAAAATAGATCACTCGAACTCAAAAACGACACCAGGATTTTTAAGCGGCATTTTATAATCTACAAGGCAGTTGCATTGGTTTTTTTGTCTAAGAAGGGGTGCAACCTAATTTTCAGATAGAGTATTGGGCCGCTAGACTATGATTTGAACAGCGAAGTTTATGAATCAACCCGATGAATTGAGACTTGGAGAGTTTAATTTTAAAGTATATTAAAAATTTTAAAATTTATTAAAAAAATTGATTACTTTCAGAAATGATAGAATTTTGTGCTGACTTGTATGATAAAACGGATTTCTTAGAAATCCTACATTGAAGTGCTGCCCTCTAACATGATTGAAATCAGTGCAATACAAAATAATGCGTTTCACTGACAAAGCCTGTTGGCAAGGAACACATTCAGGTCGCATATAAGCCTCTAACAAAAAGGAATGTGTTAGTCGTGTGTGATCAATATGCCACCTTGTCAGTATTACATGATCTTTTCTACAAAGGCTACTGGACGAGCAATGATCAAAAATATTTCTTCGAAAGTAATGGAGCTTGTCATTTGTTATCCCACCCCACTCCGTCGGCCATAAAGATTTGATTTATTTACTGATTTGTGACTTGTAATCAATGAATGGAATTTTAATGAGTGAGAGGCTTTGATAAAGCCTGTTTTACTGCATTCTCTGCCCTGTTGTTACTGTATATACCAACATGTCCAGATAACCAGCGAATCACGACATCGTATTGTGAATTCAACTTCTCACAAAGTTCCAAAATAAGAGATGGTTCTTCAACTGGGATTGAGTAATGCTAGTTAAGAGGAAAGAAAGTCGGAAAAGATGATCGACTTTCTTTCCAGCGCGTTTTCGATGTGTTCAAGTGCAAGTTGTAAAGCTGTAACTTTTATTTGGTATTCTGATTAACCCTTTACCCAACGTAACGGCAAAAACCGGCCAGCTATTCTAAAAAATCGCCAATTAATTTTCATTATTTTTTTCATTTTTTGTCTCAAAAACATAGGTTATGACCCCCTCGTTGGAACGAGCTCGACGAGCTCGTTCCAACGAGGGGTCATAACCTATGTTTTTGAGACAAAAAATGAAAAAAATTAGTTATTCAAGAATTATTTTTGCAAGTGTCGTCTGCTTTTCGTGTTAGGTAAAGGGTTAAGGTGATACAATCACCAGAACAACATGATACTTTGTCATCACCTTAGATCCATCTGTATAGATCCTTGTATAAGCACAATATTTAGATTATATTTCTGCATATTTCTGTTTGAATTGCAGAGAGTTTGTCTCAGATTTCAACGAAGAAACAAGGTCCAAAATGATAGTTGGTTTTCTTGAACGCCAAGGAGCAATGTGTGGTTCACGGTTCTCTTTTATAGATTCAAGCGTGGCTGACTCCATATGGTGATCCATTCTGATTCCCAATGGAGGAATATGTTTCTGTCCTAGAATTCTATATTTTGAGGATCTGAGCAATGAGAAGCGGTGTTTGATGAATTAGCTAATAGTCTGGAAACATATACCCTAGTGAGGCCACCTCTAGCTTTTTATGGTGCTATCCCTATCTAATGCACAACTGACCTCTAATAAACTATATGTATCTTTATCCACCTGCCGTCAGACTGCCTGGTAGTAGTACTCTTTTCGTCATAGGCTGAAACCGTGGGTTCGGTTGTCATTCTCTTTCAATTATTAACTTGGCTTGGGGTTTGTAGTTTGGAGCTTATGTTCAACGAAGCGTAGAAGGTGAACATACTCGCCGCAAACCTCAGACCATGTCACCGTCATCTCATCACAATAACGTATATGTTCCCACGAGACCCCCACCCCCACCCCCATCAAAGCCTCCCAAAAAACGCACCGTATAATGGGCAAGACAATTTCAATGAACAAAGTAACTTTAGCAATAACAAATATAGCACATAAACTTCTTGTGTACCTCACGACGTCGCTGGACCACAAGAATTTAACAACTTAGATAAAGATCGAGGTTACTCCATTTCTGTTCAAATCATGAACAATTCATGGTTTCAACTGGGATGGAGTAACCTCGACTTTTTATAAGTGGGCTGTGAGTATGCATTCATAGGTGATCATTGATCTCGAACAATACGATTTTATAGGCATTATGCACTTTGAATATCCTCCCATGATTATCATCTTTTCAAATATTTCTCTTTGTGTCGTCACGTGTGCCACTTCAGCCATAAACAAACTAAAAACTAAGCTCCCACCCAATCAGAGTGCAAGGAGTTGAGTCTTACTGGCTCATTCAGGGCGATAGGTCAGACCTCAGGTATTTTTTCGTATTCCTCACACGTCTCACACGATGGAAAAGGGGTGCCGAAAAGCTAGTCGATTAGCAGATAGAGGTGCTGAAAGTGCGGTACCGCCGCACGAGAGAATCCATTATCCAGATTGGTAAATGAAAAACTTGAGATTAAGACCACAATGAGGTATTTTCTCATGGCCCTCATATCCTCATCTGGAAATGCGTGAGGAAGGTCTGTCGTTTGCAAGAGAGTGGTGCTGTTCCATGTCGAGATGAGAATACCAAGGGTCCTGATGATAGACCTCAATGGGGTATTTACATGAAGCCCTCTTGCGATTGGAAAAGTGGCCCGAAGCCAAGTCGGATCTTAGCTGCCGAAAATGGCTCCATGGAACCTACGCAGGCGATTTTATGCATGTGCGCGTGTGCTACATGATTCTCGTCTCTACAAGTTGTTCCACTACCTGTTCTACATGTATCGTAATAGAATATCGTCGGTGGTATTCGCAGGGCCACCAATAGGAGAGGCTAGATGCATTAACACGAGAAGAAATGAATAAAATGCATATGATTTACAGATACAAACAGGAATATGTACTGATAGTGGTTAGTAGTGCACTTTCCAGGAGACAGTAAAAATGGTAGCTAGTGACGAGCACAGTAGTATGAGAAACAAGAAGTACTGCCAGAAATAATGATTGCAAATGTGTCCCGAGTGGAACGTTTCCCACTCTATTGGATTACTCTATAATAATAAAGCAGAAAAATTTCAATGTCGAGACCAGTCAGATCAGATCAGCGCAGCCAATGTTAGTGACAAAACACTGAGTGTACTCAAAATCGGGACACGTTTTCTCTAGCCAACATAGTTTCGGATTTTGTGTGTGTGTGTGGGGGGGGGGGGGGTGGGGGGGGTGGGGGTGGTAAGAACGTCCTCTGTAAATTCAAGTAGTTGACACGTTGTTTATGGTAATTGAACATACCCTATTACATCAGTCATTACCTCAAAACAACACCCACCTTGTTAGAGGTCGCTCGACCTCATATCAACCAAGTGCGATCATAGAAACCAAGATGTCGACCACCAGTAAAAAATGGACTAACATGAAAAGCAGACGACACTTGCAAACAAAATATTTGAATAACTATTTTTTTTCATTTTTTGTCTCAAAAACATAGGTTATGACCCCTCATTGGAACGAGCTCTACGAGTTCGTTTCAAAGAGGGGTCATAACCTATGTTTTTGAGACAAGAAATGAAAAAATAATGAAATTTAATTGGAGATTTTTGTGAATAGCACTGGCCGGTTTTGGCCGTCACGTTGGGTAAAGGGTTAAACAACACACAGGACACGCGCACTAACACATTGTTTCCTTATCGGAATGGTAAGGGGGCCTCGTGACACCCGCAATACCCTGTGGGAAAAAGTGATTACCTGCGTTCGGTGCGGGGTCCAGTAAAACGTGCACGATCTCAGTTGTCCATGCTTCTAAAATTTGATCCAAGCTGAATCAGAGCACAGTTATTTTAGCCTGTGGTTCCAGTCTTAACACAAGGATCTCAAATAGCGGGTGATTTAAAATTATATCAGAACTCTTACAGGTAACAGTTGGTGAATTCATTTACGTTAAGATCACAACCATTTAAATGCTGATCGTTCGGTTTTGCACTTGATGAAATGACATATTGTATTAGAAATGATTTTTCTCTCTTCTCAAAATTGCTAATCACAAATTCGACAGACATAACTTCAAACTCCAATGATAAGACGCCAATCGCGGCCGATATGAACCAAGCTTGAGTTGTTCACCTTGATGCGTTACCAGGCAAAGCAAGCTCGTTTTCATCGAAACGTTTAACCGTTTTCGCCGAATGCGATCAAACAAAATGGTATGACCAGGTTTTACTGAGTGAACTGAAGCTGAGTTTGTGTATGATGAGGAACTAAAAATGACAATAATTAATGAATAGGTTATGAAGAGAAAAAAAAGGGGGAAAATTCAACGTAAACTAAGATCCAGAGTCGTAGGCGGAGATTCGTTGAAGTGGGGGAAGAGAAACAGTTGTGCGAACCTCCCACTGTGGAAGCCTGGACAATCGAATAGCTGAACTAGGGGAGGCGGAAACTGCAGACTTTGTGAGAAGAAAAAGAAAACTGTAAATGATCTGTGAACATTTTGTACTTGTTTTGCTTTAACCCTTTACCTAACCTGAAAAGCAGACGACACTTGCAAAAATAATTCTTGAATCACTAATTTTTTTTATTTTTTGTCTCAAAAACATAGGTTATGACCCCTTGTTGGAACGAGCTCGACGAGCTCGTTCCAACGAGGGATCATAACCTATGTTTTTGAGACAAAAAATGAAAAAAATAATGAAAATTAATTGGCGATTTTTGAGAATAGCGCTGGCCGGTTTTTGCCGTTACGTTAGGAAAAGGGTTAATAAATAATGAGAGTATTACTTAGTTTAACCCTTTACCTAACAAATCGCCCACATCCGCCCGCGTAATATACAAATTCAGCAGCTGAAAAAATACTATTTTTCGAAACATTTCAACAAAACCATATCATGTGACCCTTCTTTGGAACGTGCTCGTCGAGCTCGTTCAAAGAGGGGTCACATGATATGGTTTTGTTGAAATTTTTTGAAAAAATTTAAAAAATGGAATTTAAAATAATAAATTTTGAAATCGTCTGCATTGGGTAAAGGGTTAATATCGGCCTATATATCAGCCCTCTGTAACTTTACATCAGCTATCGGTCTTGGACTAATATGAACTTACCTAGGCAATTTCACATCAGCATTCGAGCTTCGGTCTCGGCCTAATATGAACTTACCTCGCGATGATATCTTAGCCGATAGGAAACCAAGTAATTATACATTAATCCATCGTTATTGTATTGTCATTTTCGTGGGGAAGGTGTTTTAAGTATTAGCTATCACAGAAAAACAAAAACGAGTCGACTGATCTGCTAAATCCGTACCCAACGACGAAATAAGAGTAAATTTGTTGAACACTGCGTGCAGCTAAAGACTTACGGCACAGCAGGTAGACGACACCTGGGTAAAACCAACATTTGCTCAGATTTTACAGCCCTCTCTCCCACAGACTGCTGGAGCGTATCACCCTAACAAGACGTGCCGAGCATGCGCATTTAGACCACGTGTCAGTATGGTAATGACGTCATCATATGACCGCTTACGCGGGCTACCAGGACAACCCAACAAGGCACCACTGGGTCACGTGACTATTGCGTCACAAGAGATTCCCTGAAGAGATATCCCAGAATAGGGGGAAACGTGCGAGACAAACTACGCGCAGACCATGTTACCGCCAATACATCACAATAACGAATATGTTCCAAAAAACCCTATTCGGGACGCCAAACCCACACCGTGAAAGGAATAAGGCAATCTGTAACGGCAACGAGTTTAGTAAATAAACCTCTTGTGTACCTCACAACTTCTTAGGACAAAGAGCAATAATCAGATAAAGGTCGAGGTCACTCCATTTCAGTTAAAATCGTACACTAAACTGATATGTAGATTTAACATCACTTCATTTAGAACATGGTTCCATCAGCACGTGTGGAAACTCTGAAAATAGTTTGCAAGTCGCTCCGTTGAGGGAATAATTCAGAAATTGTCAACCTCATTTCAAATATTCCACGCGATTACGTCAGACTGTAACATGTTACTAGAGACGTTAATACAAAACAATTAGCTAACTCCCATCCAATTAGATGGCGAGGCATGAAGTCTTATTGGCGCATAAGTATCTATTCTTTCATATTCTTACCAATATAAGCAGTGGCGGCGCTACGGGGGGGGGGGGGGGGGGCTTTGCCCCCCCCCCCCACTTGCCCCCCCCCCCCCCCAACCATCTCGCATGCATTTCCATCCACCCTCACACACAAACACATTCAGTCACTCTCTCTCACACCCACACACACACACCCCTCTCTTTTTTATTCCCAATAATTTCCCATACACTCTCTCTCTCTCTTTCTCTCTCACCCACAGACCCACCAGACGCGGATCCAGGATTTTTTGAAAGGAGGACCGCTAATTACCATTACATTTAGTCGAAACTTGGACCCAAAGTCCGTAATATAATTTTTTGGTTTGGTACGTCCACAGGACGTACCAAACCAAAAATGTATATTACGGACTTTGGGTCCAAGTTTGGACTACCTCATAACAAAGTAATGATATGATCCATTACGTATTTGCCCCCCTTCATGGGAGTCTGCCCCCCCCCCCTAGTTGCCCCCCCCCCCCCCACAAAAAAAATTTCTGGCGCCGCCACTGAATATAAGCAACTTTTACATCAGACCTTTCCCGACAGTGTGTGTAGTTAGCCAAGATACAATGGAACAGATGCAGAAATTGTGACCAACATACAGGGTAACAGCCCAATACCAGCAAACTGACTAACTAACCCCTATCAAACCATTTCTGATTTCTCCAGATCTCTCCCCCCCCTCCCCCCCCCCCCCCCGTGGGATATCTGAGATTCTAACAGTTCAATACAGTCTTTGAAGTGTCAGGCTATTGTGGCGTCAAACGCAACCGTTAAAAGTCGGAGTAGGTAATATTGCGAACCGTAGTCGCAGCGCAGTTAAATTTCCGTATGTAATATTATGGTTAATGACACGAACATTATGAGCCTCATCGCACATTGTTTGTCAACCCTGAAGTATGTGATTTATTCCATTTACTTTTTCTATTTTGAGAAAATGATTCTCAACGAAAATATGCTTGAAGTTTGCATGACATCGAAAAGACTTCACTTTAATGTTTTTTGGATATCAGAGAAAGATTGTTTTATCTTCTTATCTCGCTCAGGCGGCGTGGCCGGAGAACATTGCATGTTTTTCCCATGAAGAAGAAATATCTACAACAAGCGCACAGAGACCGTACATTGAAAATGCTTTCCAGGTTGTTAATCCTTTTGTCTGCTACTATAGCATTTGCGACCGATAAAAAGATGCCATGCTGTTGGCCAAGTCAGTTTGAGATGACGATAGTAGGATTTAATGCAGGATATAACTCTTACCAGAAACATTACAGGAATAGAGAGGTAAACTAGTTTGGCTAGTGTTAGAGTGGCTAACTATTTCACGATAATTCAATCGCTCTACATTATGTATACAGACAACGACACGCGCGTGTGAATGGGTTAATCGATATGGCACGAGTACCAGGGGGAAGATAAAACGAGAGGTTGCACACGTGCCATATCGATTAACCCATTCACACACGCGTGCCGTTTTGTGTTTATTACACGTCTTCACGTCAAAAAAACAATTATTAGGACACTCAGCAATTCATTTGATAACTATCAACAAAAACAACACATTATATCGCCAACCAAATTTGCGAGGAGAACCCATGTTACTATTTCGTCCCCTGAGTTCCAATGTGTTCTATGTGCCTACTGGCAGCCTACTGGCACATACAACACATAGGAACTCAAGGCAGGATTTATATAATATATACACAAAACAACACACTATTACTCGATAAATCAACCATTCTTCATTAGGGTGTTTACACAGAAAAGGTTGAGTAGAAAAAAAAACTCAGCCTTCTCTCATTTGAGAGCTTGTACAATGAAACTGGTCTTGTTTATTATTAATATTATTAATATTTGATATTGACCACATACAGGAGACACTTTGTTCAAAATTTCACATGAATCTATTGTGTGGCTGCAATTCAACTGCTGTTTTAAGTCGAAATAATCTGTTATTTTGCTTTTCATTTAAAATTTTTCACATTTTCACAACCCATCTTTTACAGTTTATGGAATTCAAATATACTTTTTGATTCATTTGTCATTTTCTCAGCACTTCAATGTTCATTTTGATATATAACTTGGCACTGTAGGTTGAACAGTTGTTAAGAAAACAACGTTTAAATGAAGAAGGTGCCATGTTGAAAATGTGTTGGAAAATGCTGGTCAGCAGAGTCTAGAAATTAAAAATATGTGTCTTTTAGTGTGTATAGCTGTGTGTGGAGAGTTGGATGGAACAATATCATTGCAATTATCTAGTAATAATATAGACCAAAAAATCTTTTAATTCAAGTCATTTCTTTGTATATTTATATTTGCTTGAAAATTGTGGAATCAGATGTCCACTTCCAGAACCACTTTGTTTAGGAATCTGCTTTCTCTAAGTGACAGAAATGTATATTAATGCTTATATTATTTGTCTGGGATAGAGAGACTGAGAAAACATTAAAAACTGTATATCTGCCCTACCATGTTAGAGATTTTGCTGGAGAAGTTGAAAAAAACAAGTGTCCACTTCCAGAATCAGTGGTAAAATCGGACTGTTATATGTGAAACATTAAAGCAGATGTCATTGATTACAATAATTTTTACAGAGTATTCATATTTAACTTATAACAAATTCTATACATAAATTAATTCAGGTTTTTCAGCATATTTTCATATTATTATCATATTCGGTGCTTCCTCAAAACTTGAATACATCATTCACACTGGTACCTGCAATGAAAGAAGGCCTTTCAGACATTTTATAAGCCTCCTTGCCATTGCTGAGTTAATTTCTGCAAGTAAGATGACCTGCTACTACTGATCATTATTTAATATGATTAGGAGAAGCAGCTGATGTATCATGTTCTGGAAAGGACTTTTTTTCAACAAAGCAGTATTTTTCTATATTCTGTAATCTAGAAATCATACTTTCGATAGATAATGCAAATCTTAAACTCTAAAATTGCTGTACTGTTGATTATTATCTAGAAATTTATAAATGTGCTTTCTGCAGCTAAAAATAAGTATGGTGGTTTGGGCTTTGCACCTTCTGCATGTTTTGCTTATTATTCTCATTTTTCTTTGTAGATAATCACATCACCCTCCCTGCACCTTACTCATCTGCATGCTTCATACTAACACATCTCTGCTTTCAGTTTACTAATTAACAAGTAGTGTAGTTTGGCTAAACATTACAGTTTATCCTTCATTATGACATCCCCATTGATTGTAAAATTTGGATGAAATCTTCGTGAACATAATGCAAAGGAACAAGAAAATGTGGAAATAGCAGCAAAATCTAAAACTGCTCGATATGTGGACAAACTAAAACAAATTAATCCTGAAAAATATGAATTGTTGAAAAAACATGACCGAGAAAGAAAGACAGGGCAGTATAAATCAGTGCAATCAATGACAGATCTTCAAAAGGAGAAGATCCGAAAGAAATGGAAAAATGATAAAAGAGCAGCTTGTTCAAAATTGACACAGAAAAAAAGAGAACTTGAATCTGCAGAGTTGCCTAAAGTAAAAGAAAAGAAAATATACAGATCAAACAAAAAGCAAAAACCAATCAAGTCTATGAGTGTAGAAGAGCTGAGACATTACAAGAAAATAAAGATGAGAGAGAAGAGAGCAAGAGAAAGAAGAGAAAATTTTATACAGGATGACACACCCTCCAGATCAACAAGTTCCCTACGCAGAGATATATAAAAAGTTTCAAAAGCCCTACCCGTTACTCCGAGATAAAAAAACACAAGGTTCTACGTAGTCTCTTAGATGATAGCGTGCCTCGCAGTGAAACAAGGAAATCAGTTAAACGTAGACTGTTAAATGAGAAAATCATCAAAAATGTGAAAAAGTCAGATGATGAAGCAAAACAATGTCATTCTTCAAAAAACAGATCCAATCTGTACTGCCTTGGCTCATCAATAGCAAGAGGCAAATGGTGTCTTGGCAAATATATTGGTATTTCCTGGAGGACATGGAGAAAATTAAAATTGAAAAAACATTTTGATAGAAAACCATCTGCACTGAAAACAAGCCCACAGATAGCCAAACTAGCAGAACAGTTCTGGCTATCAGAAGGTGTATCTAGGCAGGCTCCATTGAAAAAGAGAGTGAAGAAAAACCTACCCACATTTATGCTGGAATGTACTTACAGTATGGCCTATAAAAGATTCAAGGCAGCCAATCCAGACCTCAAGATTAGTTTCACGAAATTTCTAAAACTAAAGCCTCAGAATGTGAAGCACTGCAAGCCACATGAAAGAGCTTAATATAATATTTGTATATGTTAGGACTTCAAGTTGGAGAATTAACTGGTCCAACACATTTAGTCATCGGATAAAAAAAAAATTAGGATAAAGCTGTCAAACAATGTAATAATTTTTTTTCTACAAGAGGACAGGATGTCTGCTAAGTGTTTTCTAGTTGAAAGAAAGTTATACATTTTCTTTATCTTTGTTTAGAAATTATATACTAATGGTAATAGCTTACAGGTGATGGCTGTTGAAATTTTGTCTTTTCCAGAACAAAATGTCTGATTTAAAAAAAGTCATTTTTGAAGTTCGTAACTTTCAGTCTGAATTCTGCAAATTATATGTTGTGTATGGCAATCTACTGGTGACCCAATACAGTTGTTATTAAAATTTCTGATGGGTGATTTATCTTTCACAGCAAACTAACAAAATACCATTCAGAACATTTAGTTAAAAAAATAGCATAAATAGCATAAATATTGGATCTTTATGGAAAACATACATCTTTTTTTGCACTTTTCCATAAAGTTCAATCATATTTATTAAAAATAAACATTCAATTTTTATCCCATAATATTAATTTGAAAACATTTCCTCAGAGTTAGGAATTATAGGGTTTTAGATATTTTTACATTGGTTTATAGGTAAATCATATCATAAAATAAAAACAGGATGTGACACAAATCTGAAACTTTGGATTTCCAACCATAAGACATAGCTTTATTTAAAACAACCCTAAATTTAAGTCTATATCTGACTTTATTTTTCAGCCATGTTGAACAGGAATCACTCAACCTTTTCTGTGTAAACACCCATTATATAGTTAGTGGTGAGAGGACAATTCGAGCTCATCCAATCCCGTTTTTTCTTTACTTACGTAATATGCGGCAATTTTCGAGCTTATTTTTTTGAGAAATCGACTAGGTCCGAATACGAGACCACTTTACACTTCTCGCAAAATAGGTACGTATACCACGAGACGACACGCGAGGACACTCGAGGACACGCGAGTTTTTGAGGCAGAGAGACTGAGCAAAAATGAGTCTTAAAAATTCATAGAAAATTTCGAGATCGTTCGGTGTATTATCACTAAATCACCCGCAGAGTGGAGATTCCACCCAAGCAATAATTGCAAATATCTTGCAAAGCATAACCAGCACAAGCAAAGTTTCAGCCAGTGGACCTCCGGGTTAAACCCGGAGGTCCATTGGCTGAAACATTGCTTGTGTTTTTTGACGATATGTACCAAATTTAAAAGTTATAGCTTGGGTGATAACTCCACTCCAAGGGTGTTTTAGTTACAATCCACTCTCCACGTACTGTAGGTAATATGCGGCAATTTTCGAGCTTTTTTTTTGAGAAATCGACTAGAGTAGTATATAAGGTACCCGATCGTGCCTTATTACCCGGACTTTTGGGGGTGCAGCTAGTGTTAAATTCCCATAGGAACCGGACTTTTGGGGGTGCAACTTTGGGGGTGCAAATTGTCGGCACCATACATCTAGTTCAGACAAGTGGTGTAGGTTCTGTATATATAGTATACTATGGCATGTATAGTGATATATGTACGCATGGGGCTATAGGTATATATTATGGGTAAGTGGTGGAAAGATGATGGGAAAATTGGGTTTTCTTGAAGGTTTTTTTCCGCGAAACGGTTGACGTTGCTATTGACGTCGTGACGTCATGATACGCGCGCGACGTCATAGAGATGCTGACCGCTATCATTGTCCAGTATACAATCTGACATAACGTAATTCGGGTCAGGAGGTGTCGGGCTTCTCGTTTGGGGAGAGGGGGTGATATGGTAGTAGTGGTATATATGCATGTAGGTCCCAAGTTAGCCCTTAATACTATTAATCCACCTTATGCTTCATATTATTCTATGTCTGATATAGCTAGGTCAAGCAGTACTGTAGGAATGGGGGTAATGCATGGTTGTCCGGTGTGGTTTTGGCGAGATAGTCCTTGGTGGTTTAGATTGGCAGTATAGGATGAATGGTCTGTTGGCCTATTACCCCTAGTACTATTTACCTACCGAATCCCTTGTATTATCTTATGACTGGTATTGGTAGTTCGTAATGCTAGGTCAGGCAGTATTATAATCGTTTGTTTAGAAGTGGGGCTTAGGAGGCATTGAATGTACCGCTGTAGGTCCCTGTTAGTCCTCGGTATTGTTAATCCACCTGATGCTTCATGTTATCCTATGACTGGTATAGGTAGTATGTTATGGCAGGTCAAGTGGAATTTTGGAGTTGGGGTAATGCCTGGCAGTATAGAACAGCAGTATAGTGTGGACGATATATACCTCTGCGGGTCCCCCGAAAGTCATTGATACTACTAATCGACTTAATGCTTTATGTTATCCCATGACTAATATAGGTAGTATGCAATGCTAGGCCAAGAGGTACTGTGGATAAGAGTAATGCCCGATGTAAAAACACGGAATCCAAATTTTACGGAATGCCTTATATGTATACAGTGGAAATCTGATTCGACCTTGATCAATGTTATAGTCCAGACTGAGATAGGTAGAGCTAGGAAGTAATGGATGGTATATGGGGCAGAATAACAGAAGTACACAGATGTAAGGTTTCTACAACAGGTATCCTCCAACAATACCAGACCATAGGTATCCTCAATTTAGTATCCTCAAAAGGTATCCTCATCTGATACGTAGCCATGTCATAGGTATCCTCAAATACTGAAATGAGTCTAAGAGTCGTTCGAGGAGTCACTCGATCGAGCAATTGCTCGTTGGCTCATTTGCTCGGTGGGATTCGAGTCGTTCGAGCAATGACTTTTCAGTAACTGCTCGATGGCTTATAAGGGATATTTGGGATAGGTATGTCTTGTGGTACAGGTAATAGTATCCACAGATAAGTATCCTCTTAAAGGTATCCTCGATAGGTATCCTCAAATAATACAATACCTGGGCCATAGGTATCCTCAAATACTGAAGTGAGTCGAAGAGTCGTTCGAGGAGTCACTCGAACGAGCAATTGCTCGTTGGCTCATTTGCTCGCTGGGATTCGAGTCGTTCGAGCAATGGTTTATCAGTAACTGCTCGATTGCTTATTGGGTTTGGGTATGCTTTTCATATACACAAGGGAGATAACTGCATTATGGGAAATCAAGCAGTGGTAATTATAAGACTTGGGCGAGAGAACCAGAGATAGTTTGAACTGGATAGACTGTTAGTGATAGAGAAACATATGCAATAGGCATTAAAAATTACAATTCTAGGAAAAATGCTATACACACAGATTAGAGATGGGCTTCAGTAGTATGCCATGTGGTTTTCACCCCCAGTGGACCCCTCGGAACTATAGCACTACGTGCTAAGCTGATAAAATGGAAAATCCGTATCAAATAAAGTCAATTTCGGTGATTTCGGGTGGGTTTTGGTGATTTGGAGGGATTGTCGGGTTGTTTGTGGTAATTAGATTTACTCTTCTACAAAGGAACATGCCCTTCGAACATACCCCGTCTTATTGCAGAAAAATGGGGTAGCATAGCAATCACGTGCTACCATAGAAACCAAGATGCGGCCTCCAGTATACAAAATGGACGACAGAAACACGTATCACCCTAACAACACGCGCTGCGCATGCGCACTAACACCACGTATCACTATGGAGATGACGTCACAACATGGCCGCTCACGCGGGTTACCCTGACAACACAACATGGCGCCACTAGGTCACGTGACATGACGTCACTTCCGGGGTCCCCCACCGGGGTCCCCCAGAATGGGGGTGAAACATACGAGACATACTACTGAAGCCCATCTCTAATCTGTGTGTATAGCATTTTTCCTAGAATTGTAATTTTTAATGCCTACTGCATATGTTTCTCTATCACTAACAGTCTATCCAGTTCAAACTATCTCTGGTTCTCTCGTACAAGTCTTATAATTACCAATGCTTGATTTCCCATAATGCAGTTATCTCCCTTGTGTATTTGAAAAGCATACCCAAACCCAATAAGCAATCGAGCAGTTACTGATAAACCATTGCTCGAACGACTCGAATCCCAGCGAGCAAATGAGCCAACGAGCAATTGCTCGTTCGAGTGACTCCTCGAACGACTCATTTCAGTATTTGAGGATACCTATGGCCCAGGTATTGTATTATTTGAGGATACCTATCGAGGATACCTTTAAGAGGATACTTATCTGTGGATACCATTACCTGTACCACAAGACATACCTATCCCAAATATCCCTTATAAGCCATCGAGCAGTTACTGAAAAGTCATTGCTCGAACGACTCGAATCCCATCGAGCAAATGAGCCAACGAGCAATTGCTCGATCGAGTGACTCCTCGAACGACTCTAAGACTCATTTCAGTATTTGAGGATACCTATGACATGGCTACGTATCAGTTGAGGATACCTTTTGAGGATACTAAATTGAGGATACTTATGGTCTGGTATTGTTGGAGGATACCTGTTGTAGAAACCTTACATGTGTGTACTTCTGTTATTCTGCCCCATATATCATCCATTACTTCCTAGCTCTACCTATCTCAGTCTCGACTATAACATTGATCAAGGTCGAATCAGATTTCCACTGTATACATATAAGGCATTCCGTAAAATTTGGATTCCGTGTTTTTACATCGGGCATTACTCTTACCCACAGTACCTCTTGGCCTAGCATTGCATACTACCTATATTAGTCATGGGATAACATAAAGCATTAAGTCGATTAGTATTATCAATGACTTTCGGGGGACCCACAGAGGTATATATCGTCCATACTATACTGCTGTTCTATACTGCCAGGCATTACCCCAACTCCAAAATTCCACTTGACCTGCCATAACATACTACCTATACCAGTCATAGGATAACATGAAGCATCAGGTGGATTAACAATACCGAGGACTAACAGGGACCTACAGCGGTACATTCAATGCCTCCTAAGCCCCACTTCTAAACAAACGATTATAATACTGCCTGACCTAGCATTACGAACTACCAATACCAGCCATAAGATAATACAAAGGATTCGGTAGGTAAATAGTACTAGGGGTAATAGGCCAACAGGCCATTCATCCTATAGTGCCAATCTAAACCACCAAGGACTATCTCGCCAAAACCACACCGTACGACCATGCATTACTCCCATTCCTACAGTACTACTTGACCCAGCTATATCAGACAAGGATAATATGAAGCATAAGGTGGATTAATAGTATTAAGCGCTAACTTGGGACCTACATGCATATATACCACTACTACCATATCACCCCCTCTCCCCAAACGAGAAGCCCGACACCTCCTGGCCCGAATTACGTTATGTCAGATTGTATACTGGACAATAATAGCGGTCAGCATCTCTATGACGTCGCGCGCGTATCATGACGTCACGACGTCAATAGCAACGTCAACCGTTTCGCGGAAAAAAAACCTTCAAGAGAACCCAATTTTCCCATCATCTTTCCACCACTTACCCATAATATATACCTATAGCCCCATGCGTACATATATCACTATACATGCCATAGTATACTATATATACAGAACCTACACCACTTATCAGAACTAGATGTATGGTGCCGACAATTTGCACCCCCAAAGTTGCACCCCCAAAAGTCCGGTTCCTATGGGAATTTAACACTAGCTGCACCCCCAAAAGTCCGGGTAATAAGGCACGATCAGGTACCTTATATACTACTGACTAGGCCTGAATACGAGACCACTTTACAGTTCTCGCAAAATGGGTACGTATACCAGGAGACGACAGGCGAGGACACCCGAGGACACGCGAGTTTTTGAGGCAGAAATCGGATGGGAAAACGAATCGCTGATCGAGACACTACGAAAATCTGTCCCGTGTTGCCGATCGAATCTCAGAAATTGGGCAAAGAATGAGTCTTAGAAAATCATAGAAAATTCCGAGATCGTTCGGTTCGAGCACAATCGGAGAATTTATCATATTTTTGCTTGGGATGACTGGGGAGAAAATTTCGAAGCCGAGGTGAAAATGACAGATATTTTACACAAAATCAATTTTTGGTCGAAAGAGTTGCGTGTCGTCTCATGACATACCAGTCCACTTTTGCGAGAAAAAAAAAAACTAAGTGGGTGATGCGAATGCCACTCTCGTCAAAACGCGAAAACGTGCAAAATCGTGTAATTTTTGTCCTTTTTTTAAGTGTCTCATCCAACAGATTTTGTCGATTTAACTATACTGAAACACAAAACTGCATTAAAAGCTCAAAGCTTTCTTGATATAATTTTCAGCTAATCCACAGCGCTCTTTGTGATTAATATTATGTATCAACATGTAGTTAAGGCTTAACAATACGAACAGCTGTTCAACATTAAAAGCCAACCATTCATGAATTCATTTGAATAAAACTTGACTATTTAATCGTATAGAATCTATGATGTGTGTCAACACAGACGCCGACCGTTTTTCCATGTATCATGTGTTTTATAATATTCATTCCAACACGTGTGTTTGAAATCGATGGGTGAGTGTTAGTTTAAAGATCTGTTATGAGAACTAACATTTTCGAATTAAAGTTATACCGTTATCACATGGCTTTTTAGTGTTATTTCTTTTAAAAAAAAACAAAAATGTAGAAATGTTTTTCTCTCTCGCGAGATGGACAAATCACTTTTAGAATAATCCGCTACGTCTCCCGTAAAGGTCGAGTTCCCATCCTTAAATTTCGACTCAGCGATGAAACATCAATTGCAAATATACTATCGAAAAGAAGTAGGGGATATTTCATATAAGTGAGATATATGAAGAAATATATTTATATTGTCATCAAAAGAACAGTTGAGGCATTGCACTGTGACATCTGGTGAATGATTTCAGCGATAGTTGGGTGTCTGACAAGCACACATTGCACGCACTAAGCTATAGAAGTCATGGACAGTCAGTCAGAGAATTTACCACATTCAGTCCAAGACCTCAATACCTTGTAAATCCTCCTCGGTTTTCGGGACAAGCGCGGATCCAACGAGGCATACTCCTCACCAAACGCCCAATATCGGCTTGATTGATGTTATTCCATTCTTCCTGCAGTACAGCCGCGAGTTCCTGAACATTGGTAGGGAGCAGTTGGCGTTGTCGTGGGCGCCCGCCTGCCAAGCATATCCCAGACGTGCTCGATTGGTGAAAGGTCTGGACTTAGTGATGGCCAAGGTAGTGTAGTGATGTTCTGCTCCTGGAGAAAATCTGTAGCGACACGGGCCCTGTTTGCTCTTGCATTGTCATCTTGGAAAATGAATTAACGACCGTGACGTCGCGAAAATGGCACCGCATGTGCTCCTAACATATTGTCACGTCATACTACGTAACACGCCAATGGATGACATGTAATGATGTTTTGCTTGTCATGGTTATGCCTCCTAACACCATAACCGAACCATCCCCAAAACGATCGTGCTGACTAACGGTTACGTCATGGTACGTTCGTTCGGCCGGCCGCCGCCACACTCTGTGTCGCCTGTCGAGAGTGAACCTCGATTCATCGGAAAACATGACGCTGCTCCACCGACTATTGTCCCACCGCTGTCATGCTCCACGCCAATTACGCCTTGCTGCGATGTGACGTTCAGTCAAATGTGGAATTATTCGAGGTCGTCGAGCGTACAAATTCCAGCTGTATAGGCGATTTCGGATAGTCTGACCACTGACCCGCACATCTGTCGATCGGTGCAGCTGCTGTCCAATTTCTGAGGCACTTTGATGGCGGTTACGTAATGCTGTTGTGCGGATGAAATGACCCAGGTTAGCAGTTGTCGCCCTTGGGCGACCTGACCGACGTCTGTCATCAACATTGCCTGCCTGACGGTAATGTGACCACAACCTGCTAATCACCGATTTAGCAACGCTGAGAATTTGAGCCACTGCGGTCAGTCTGTTGCCAGCTTCCAACATGCCAACGGCACGTAAACGTTCGTCACGTGTCAGTCATTGCATACCTCAAAAGTTACATTTCGACCAGAAACTATTGATGCACGAATTTACACCAAGAAAAGAACGATGAGACCTCCGAAAAAGCCAGTCTAGTACAAATGAAATTTTCAATGCGAAAACCCTGCACGAAGTTTTCGTGGGCCGGTGACATTCATGATCCACACTAAACTTGGTAACATATTGATGTGTCCAACCACGCGTATCCAATACCATTTTCCGAAAATATCAACATCAGTTTGGATATCACCTACTGTTTTTGAATAGTATATAACAAAATCCCCAGTGGGAATAACGTGAGGCAAAACCACATCGTGTGCCAACTGGTCATTCTGGCGGTGTCCAGAAAGTCGCGCATTACAAATTCGGATGGGAATTTTCAACTGAAAGATACCTTTTTCGGCTTCGTCTGTTCGAGCTCACTTTTGGAGGTGAGAACGACGGGTGCACATTACAAACCCCTGTAAGAACAATGCACTGTGTGATGTGCAGAAAAGGTCGTTTTCGCAAATATCCGAGGCCAGCGATGTTGACACTTTTGCAATTTCCAATGGAAATTTACATTGAGAAAAAATTGTCTCCTTCGAGCTCACATTGAGTTCATTTTCCTTTTTATTTTCCCCCATTGGATTAACCTTGGACGAAATACGAGCTCAGGTGAAAAATGACTAACTCCGATTTTAGCTGAGCTCGAAAATGTTTCAATGGGAATTCCCATTGTGAGCTCGAAACGCATTTTTCCTGAGCTAGCACACTCGATTTTTTCTGCTGCCGGTGTTATTCGCCGGGGTCTTATGAGAGTTGTAGCCATTTGCGGACTAGGTATTTTTCGCAAAACGTGTTTGTTTTACAGGCGATAACTTCTAAATTACGTGGTTGAATGGCGTCATATTTGGCGTGCGAGTGTACCTCTCACTGATGTCTATTCCGGTTTTTGTTCTGCTTACTTTTTTTCTCAGAGTTATTGTCCTTTACAGACTTTGAATTTGTTTCGTTTTGTTTATTACGATCTGTCGTAGCTGTCAAGTTCTTGCATCGATTAACAGCTTACTGTAAAAATCTGAGATTTTGTTCCCTATGTATCCTGCAGTAACCAGTCCCTGCACTAATGCGTGACGATTTCACATCAAAAATCCAATTGTTATTAAAGTGAAAAGTGAAAAAGGCCCTGTTTCTTTTTCTATTTCTTTTCGGTGATAAAATTGCCAGCGGGAGTACCGACCACCGATGCTCATGTAAACAAAAAAAAAATCACATTTTTTACAAATTTCGTGCAATAATTTTCAAATCTTCTCACAGATCTCTCATAGGCGTTATTCCATGCATATATTTTCTCAGAGTTGTTGCCCTTCTTGGACTTATAATTTGTTAAGCCTTTACCCAACGAATCGGTCGCATCCGCCCGCGTAATATGCAAATTCAGCAGTTGAAAAAATATTATTTTTCAAAAAATTTCAACAAAACCATATCATGTGACCCCTCGTTGGAACGAGCTCGTCGAGCTCGTTCCAACGTGGGGTCACATGAAATGATTTTTTGAAAATTTTTAAAAAATGATGTTTAAAATAATAAATTTTGATATCGTCTGCGTCGGGTAAAGGGTTAAGCCTCACCAGCATAGTGAGGCGTATTGTTATTGCTCAAAAATGTTTGTTTTTGTTTTTTTTCTTTTAGGTTCACTGCCACAGTTGTGAGACTTCTTGTTATTACTCAAAAGAAGTTTGTTTTTTTTAAATTATGCGCCCTTATTTGTTCACATCTGCAGGTGTTCCTCCACACACCGCCATTTTAGCGAAAATGTTTTAACCCCTTCATACGGACCAAAATATAACCAAAATGACGAACATTTTGGCTGTTATCTTGAAATGTTTAACTCACGACTCTTCTGTCCATGTGAACATAGGAACTGTGGTTCAAGTTTGTTTATGGCGTTTAACATTTTAGAACAGTTACTGATACAGTAAGGGTACCGTTTAAAATTCCGAAAATTCGCAAACATTGGTTACCGTTTTCAATAGTATGGGGGTTAACTTTAAACCCTTTGTTTCCCGGTGTGTAGAGATGATTGATAAGCAAAGTTGCTGTTATAAGGTTAAATCCTTGATAAAACCCTCTCCCAGTTTTGGTAACTTAACAGGGGTAGTTTCAGTACTATTTTATCATGGTGAGCCTGTGATTCTACTGAATCACAATTTTCTAGTTTCATTTCGTTTTTACCACCCGTCGCGATCACAGTCCTGTTGGTTGCCGGTGTTCCACTCTCCAGAATGTCGTGGTGGAAGTTGTCGAGTCTCTGTCTAAGTATATTCACGAATCTCTTGCCGAAGGTTTGTCATGTTACACTCTCCGGAAATGTGGTGGTAATCGAAGTCAGATCTCTACTTTGTCGCAGTACGTTCACGAATCTCTTGCCAAAAGATTGTTATAATGTTACAGTCTCCCGAAAAGGCTTGGTGGTAGTGGTCGGATCTCTGTCTTAGTATATTCGCAAGTCTGTTGCCCGAAAGTTTGTAATATCCCACTCTCCCGAAATATGGTAGTAGTTGGATCGCTGTCTCAGTATGTTCACGAATCAGTTGCTGAACGTTTGTCATGTAAAACAGTGCTGAAATGTGGCAGCAATAGTAATCAGATCTCTGCAATGTTACTTTATACCATGATTACCTATTCTACTATATATGAAAAGCCTGTGACATAAAGTGTAGCTTTTATACACCAACCGTGGTGAACACACCAGCTATGGGATTTCATTTGTAAAAAATTACACCTACAATGGAACTGCATCCAAGTTTACCTTTGGTGACGTCGACTTGAATGCGAACTTGTCTAAATTTATCGCACCAACCGTGATGAACACGCCAGTAATGGGATTTCAATAGTAAAAATTACACCTACGGTAGAACGACATCCCTCGTCGACCTGAATGCAAACTTGTCTAAATTTATCACACGTCGCCTCGCGAAGAGTGAAATGAAAGTGGCAATTATTTATTACGTTTTAAAATGAGTTTACCCACATGAAACACCAAAAATTAACAACATGCATTGTCTCATGTTAATAGAGTATCCATAGCTCGAAATAGTATGTTATTATGTTATTAAAGTGAAATTTGAAAAAGGCCCTGTTTCTTTTTCTATTTCTTTTCAGTGAAAAAATTGACAGCGGAAGTACCGCCCACCGATGCTCATGTAAACAAAAACAAATTCGCACGTATGTACGGCTACTGCTCAGTAAAATTGAGAAAAAATAATAGCAACTCTTAATAATCTGACGATCATGGTATAAATAAAATATACCCAAGGTACCAAATATTCATTATTCTTGGTGTTAACCGGACGCCGAAGACTCGCGGTCAACACCCCTTCACCACTTGTGGTGAACATTTGCTACACCAAGCTACTGTGGGCATATTCTATATGTACGTTCACGAATCTCTTGCCTGAAACTTCATCATGTTCCACTCTCCAGAAATGCGCCATTAATAGTAGTCAGCTCTCTGCTCTGTCACAGTACAAAGTGTGTTTGAACGATCTACTACCAAGAAAAGACCTGAACATAGAAAAAACATATTTTGTGAACACTCACAGTTCAAAAAAGCAAGGAGCAATTTGGGTGATGCTTTACTTCAAGAACAGTATATGTTAAAGGAAATTTCTAAATTCATTAAAAGTCAGTATACGTTAGCAATGGCAAAATTTAGCTAAAAGCAATGACTGATTTTAAAGGAAAATTCTAAATTCATTAAAAGTCAGTATACGTTGGCAATGATAAAATTGAGCTAAAAACAATGACTGGTTGAATTACCGCTCAATCCCCCAGACGTGACACCCTTTTTGGGGGCTCCTGATTGGCCAAACCGGATCCATTTGACCATCCTTCTACTCCCAAAGTTAGGACCAAAGCAGTGTATTTGATAGGTTCCCCCAAAGTGGAGAATGCCCTAACCGGGGTACTGTTCGTACACAACTGCCAGGAGTCCACCTTCGGGTTCTTCGGAACCGCCTCACGGTAGAAAAACTGTGTCTGCACGATGTTATAACAGGATAGAACATTTTGTTCCGTGGCTGCGTATTTGAATATTTCACAGCAAACCTGCTCAATTGAGCAAACCTGCTAATATACTACTCAAAGTTTGCTTAGTACCAAATATTTGACAAATCATTGTGAAATTTGCCTGTGACATATTTGCGATATTTTTTGTGGATATGATTGAGGAATGTATTGAGATGGTCCCCAGTGTTTTCATTAGCACTCTGGACAGGCAGACTTTTCGTGACAGTCATGGAAAGTATGTACCCCTTGATTTCATGATGATTCATATACATGACATGTGTAGACTATTCAATCTCTTCATTTCACCACAAACCCTTGTAATGTAATGATTGAATATGGCAAATGCAAATGTAGGAAGACATTTCTCTGAAGCAGAAATGTGGCGGACTGCAGGGATGGTGGAGCAAGGGGCTACCCATTGTCAGGTTGGTGAAGCCATTGGTGTGCACCATACGGTGATCACCAGGCATGATTTCAGCAGTATGGCACACCAGTAAGAAAGCATGGTGGTGACAGAGACGGGGTAACATCTGCAGCTGAAGACCGGTTTTTGAACATTCAGGCCCGTAGGAACCGCTTTGCCACAGCAACCCAGCTTCACAGTGACCTTCTGAATACATCCGGGGTAAATGTTTTGACGCAGACTATCCAGGCAAGTTTGCACGAATGTGGTCTCAGATCGAGAAGACCATGCATTCGCATTCCGCTGTCCCAGAACCACCGCTAGGCACGATATTAGCCATGGACCGCGTTGGATGGACCAGAGAAGATTGGCGACTTGTCCTTTTTACAGATGAGTCAAGGTACTGCCTAGACCAAACAGATAGGCGTTCTAGGGTATGGAGAAGATTAGGAGAGCGATTCCATGCAGCCAACATTGCTGAGCATGACCGCTATGGTGGAGGGTCAATCATGGTATAGGGCGGCATCAGCAGGGATGGACGTACACAGCTATGTGTCCTTGAACGTGGTACATTGACTGCATAACGGTATATTGATGAGATCCTGGATGTCCACGTCAGATTGTATGCAGGTGCAGTGGGTGATGGATTCATTGTGATGGACGATAATGCCCGTCCTCATGTTGCCCATGCTGTCGGCGAGTACCGACAGAGGGAGGGGGATTGAGCGTATGGGCTGGCCAGCAAGATCCCCTGACCTAATTCCAATCGAACATGTCTGGGAGGAGTTGCAGCTTGCAATTTCAGCCCGTCCAGTCCAGCCAAGAAGTGTCCAGAACCTTTGTGGCATGCTGGTCCAAGAATGGAGCAACATCCCAGAAAGGACCACCAGGAACCTGATTGTGAATATGAGAAGGTGTTATCAAGCTGTAATTAACAGTAATGGGTCTCATACTCGATACTGAACCCATACCAGTTCGCTCCGTCAACATTTTGGCAAAGAAAAAATTTCCTCTTTTACAAATAATAACCATTTTCCATGGTTATCGCATTCAAAAGCTAAAAAATAATGTCAAACACAAATAAAATCTTAATTTCTGTACTTGATTCCTTGAACCATTAAAGATATAATTAAATAAAAAATATATACACTTTCATTACAATATTTCAACTAAAACGTAAAACAGGTATTGGCTATACTTGGTGCTTAGCAAACTTTGAGTACTATATTTCAAACCAGCAAACCTGCACTTGAGAGCAGGCCGTCCTCTACCTGCCAATTGAGAATCCGCATAGTAGAGGGTTGGTCAACCCCCCTCCCCCACCCCCCCCCCCCCCCCCACGAGGAGTCACATCTCTGTCAGGTATATTCACGAATTTTTTGCCGAATATTTGTCATGTTTCACGCTCTCAAAATGAGGTAGTAGTGGCAATCGGATCTCTGGTCTGTCACAGTACGTTCACGAATTTCTTGTCGAAAGTTTGTTTCATTCCCCCAAAATGTGGAAGTTGTAACAGTTAGATCTCTGTATCAGTAAGTTCACTAATCTCTTTCCGAAAGGTTGCCATGTTCCACTCTCCCGAAATGTCGTGGTGTTACTAGTCTGATCTCTGTCTCAGTGCCTTCACGAATCTCGGGTCCAAAGTTATAAGTTATCTCCGCCAGCATGTATAGTATATGGAGCTTTAATACCTGGATGTCGGTTTTTAAACACCGAGCCGCATGTTGGCGTTTTTGTCCCGTTTGAAACACAATACATAGTGGAAATAAATTCGTGTACGCATTACCCACGCTCCACAATCACTTGGACCAAATCCGTGAATAATTGTTTTGTTTTTATAAACGCATAAGACAACAGATAGAGTTACATCCCTTGGGTCGTAAAGGAAACGAGTAAACAGTATTTTGTTGACATGTCGCCCCTGAGTTCCAATGTGTTCTATGTGCCCACTGGCACATAGAACACACTGGTAATCAGGGGATGATATTTGCTTTTTTATTTTTCTTAAGTTATTTCATTTAATTATTCGACTATTTAATTTTTACAATCGAATTGTGGAAATCTGATAATAGTGACTATTTTCAGGTTTTTGAGTTTTTTGAGTTCTTTTATAGCGAGGCGATGTTTCACGCGCGTGGATGTTGCAGGCTCTCATAGACCTTGGAAGCTGAGTGCACCATTTGCCATGGCTATTTGTCCAAGGCATTCTGACCAATCAAAAGACAGAATTCATCGGAATATAGGGACAATGTTCTTTAATCGACTCGTAAACCCAATATTAAATTTAAAAGTTAATTGAGCTTCTGGTCAATGACTAAAATAGCTATGTGCCATTTGTTCTTGGATGTGTAACTTCCTCAAAATTTATTCATAAAGTAGATGGGTTTGTTTTTCGGGTTTTCTTCGAGAGAGTACACCAGGCAGCCTATTGTACAATAATGCTTTCACTCATCCCATTTGGATTCTCTGTATGAACAAGGTACCAAGCATTAGCCATACCGCTTGTTGTAAATCTATCTCATTCGAGAGTTCCTTGCTGAATCGACCACATCCATCGAAGAGACACATCAAAAAACCGTATTTCTCTGTCCCAGACTGATTGAAAAAAACAATGTCACGCGGTTGTAAATGTCTCTCGTCAGAGAGAGCCTCGCCGAATCGATTGCATCTGTCGAAAAGGCACTGCAAAAAAAACGACGAAAAATATACGTTTTTTGCATTTTTTGTAACAATTTTGAATTTTCACACCAAATCGACGACAAAAATTGCACGTTCTCACGTTCTCACATTTTGGCGAGTGTGACGTTTGCATTACTCAGTCATTTTCATCACGGTTTCGTACTTTTCGCGTATATATACGGCCATTCCGTGAACAAATGCGATGAATTCTCCGTCTGGGTTAGAAACGAGTGATCTCGGAATTTCTAAAAAATACATTTTCGCTCAGTCTCCGAGATTCGATCGACAAGACGGGGCAGATCCTTATAGTATCTCTATCAGCGTTTCGATTTCTGACTAAAAAAAGTCGCGTGCCATTTTGCGAGAATTTTAAAGTGGGCCCGCATTCGGTTGGGTTTTGCTGGGCTCAAATTGTACTTCACCCTATCTAACATACTCCAAACAGACACATCAGTAAATGGAACAAACATTTTTATTGTTGAGTGTATCACACTCATTGACCTCTAAACAGCTGGATTGCTGGAACACACTAATTGCTCACCTATAGAAAAGGGGCTTCACCGCCGCAATCGTGGGGGGAAGGGTGCTATAAATAAATGGGGCTCAATAGCAACAAACTTATCGAATGTTTTTAGCTTCTCGACGCATCGCCGATCATTTGTTGTCAAGAATATACTTTAATGTGTGTGAAAAATATTGATGATGTGCACCCTTTTTCAAAGCAATACAGACAGAATATTTACAAAATATTTTAGTTATTATAGACAGAAAAAGTGCCGAGATGAGAAAGTTGACATGGTGTTTCTGGTCATCATGGTAGGTAAATAAATATTGCGGTGTTTGATTAACCCTTTACCTAACGAATCGCCCGCATCCGCCCTAGTAATATGCAAATTGAGCAGTTGAAAAAAATTAATTTTTCAAAATATTTCAACGAAACCATATCATATGACCCCTCATTGGAACGAGCACATCGAGCTCGTTCCAATGAGGGGTCACATGATATGGTTTTGTTGACATTTTTTGAAAAATTAAAAAAAAATATATTTAAAATAATAAATTTTGATATCGTCTGCGTTGGGTAATTATTTATTAGGATTTAACGGCACATTAACAGCCAGGGTCATATCTTGTTGGTGACAGTTTTACGGGTGGAGGAAGCCGGAGTACCCGGAGAGACCCACCGAGCAACGACGAGCAGCTATCAGCTCTCCAACATCGTAACTCTGAACTCTGTACCTCGGCACAGGCAGGGCTAGATTGGTTGAAGACATGCGCACCATCGACGTGCAGTACGCCTTAGTACACAGCGTCATCGTGCCCCCATGTTGGCAGTCGGGGTTAAGTGCCTTGCCCAAGGACACGTCTGCGTTGGGTAAAGAGTTAAATGAAAGCTGTTATGCTGTCACTACAGTTACAGCGTATCAGCTTTCAAATCATCAAACTCCATGAATTGGGGGAGTTACCACATTGATTAACATGACTCCATCGTAATGTTGGGGGGGGGGGGGTAGTCTTTGTTGCGACGTTTATCACTGGCGTTCTGGAAAACCAGCTGTATAAAGATCAGTGGTCACACTTCACGTTTGGGATCTGCGTCATTTTGGATCAGTCATTAGCGGACCGTTGATGACTTTCAAGTTGTAATTACTGATGAATGTCCGATAATGTTGTGTTAACCTTTTAGGTCCAGTTGCTGATATCTTTGTGTTTACACGACTTTGTAGCTGAACCTTGAAGTTGTAAAGCATACTTTTGTAATAACTGACGACTTTTGTCATGGCCCCCATCTTTTTAATAAAGGTATCCAGTCATAGCTGACTACTTTGTAATGTCATAAACTGAGATCACAAGTTTCTTAATAAAAATCGACAGGTTTTGTCATAAAAAGGCTTACCGCTTTTGTCACAGAAACCCAACAGATATTGTAAGACAATAGTTTGCACTGGATTAGGACAAATCATCACACTTTAGACTACTGCATTTTTTTACCATTTTAACTGAAAGTTTGACCCGTGATGTGATTTTGTTCTGAGAGTAACGTGGACTGGGTATCGACCGTCCCCGACGTCAATGTGACTTTATTGGCGGCATGCTTTTGTCAACTTTGTCTTTTACGAAAATATTGAACTGAAATTTGGCACCTTGATGTGGCGGGGGAGGGGGGGGGGGGTGCAAGAAGATTGCCCAAAGCACAATGTGTTGGGTCTCGATCGTCTGATTGTCATGTTTTGACGTTCCGGGTATATCTGGGGGTAAATGTTACCAGTTTTTGCTATTTCAGCACTTTGGAGACATAGCGCTAGCATTTGACACCGGAGGTAATTTTGACTTGGAAGTAGCATGAGCTGGGTTGTGTTACGACCCTCACCGGCGGAACAATTTGACACACGTTTTTATTGTGGTTCTTACATTTCTTATTATTTCTCCACTTAAGGACTTAGTTGAAACCATTTTGCACTAATGTGAGTCTTTGTTCACTGACGTGGACTGAATAGAGTGGTAATTTGTTGCTTATGCAGTATTCGTGGTGGCCGGTGTTTTATTTGTAGGTGTAAGAGTGGTTCGCATAGTTGTTAAAACAGTAGTTGTTGGTGGTGCTTGAGTATGTGTAGTAGAGGCAATACTTCAGGAAAGACAATCACACCATCAACAACCACGACTACTGCACTAACCATTACGACTACTGTGCACAACTAGCCACTGCAGATCTAGCTCTGTCTCTCTCAACAAGGCAACTACTGCCCCAACCTCTACAACGCAACAGCTAGTACACTAACACTTACTACACCAACAACATCAAATATAATGACTCCTACACCAAGAACTAATATAACAACGACCAAGGCACACTTATGTTATTATGCCAGTAATTGTTATTGACCAATCAGCTTCAATATCTAGTGACCGTATATGAGACTGTGTATCATCGAGTTGACCGTATATAGAGCTTATATACGGTCAGTTCCGACATTTTGTTTTTAACATCCAACGCTCGCTTCGATGTTTTTCCTAATTTCGCGTGTTGAACGAACAATAACAAATTTCGCGTGTGTGTCTGTTGAGTAACGTACAACTATAATACGTTTCTTCCAGTCATTGAGAAATTTTAATAAACAAATGTAAATGAATACAATAAATAAACCACTAAAACGACATGTACAGAAGCCAAATGGCACTGTCTGAGACGAACTCAAGCGAGAATCCTTACACGAATAATCTGTCCTTCTCAGTTCATGCAAATATTTTCTAGTTACTCCCCCTGGACTGTAAATTTTATCGTCTGTTTTGTTTTGATTTGAATGATTGAACTTGAAGGTTGATCGATATCGAACATAGATTACACTTATGGTTGTGACTCTTTCAAATGACTGGCATAATAAATACGTTATGGGGCTTTCGGGGGGGGTGGATATGGTGTGATATAAGGCGCAGCGAGATCAATATAAGGCTCGGCCTACGGCCTCGCCTAATATTGATCTCACTTCGTCTTATTTCACACCATATCCGCCCCCTGAAAGCCCCATAACTTATAATGCCTACCATACCAAACAATACTGCATCAAAAAGTACTTCACCAGCTTCTGTACCAAAAACAGCAACTGCATCACCTCTAATCGGCAGAGGTCGCAATACCGCCAATGTCTACTGTCACCATGTCCCCGAAGTTATCACAGCCCATAAGCCACTGTCGCCATCCAAAACATCTCTCGTGCTATGCAGCCATTTCACTTCGGTTCAAGAAGCCATATACCCGCCGACCGAGCAATGTGATGTCGGATTGAACAGTGGACGTTAACAGAGATCGACGTCTCTATTGCGTCGCGTGCGCATACTGATGTCACCCATCTTAATACGTCCAAATAAGGATCGGCGGACATCTAAGTAAGATACCCGTATGTCCTAAATTGGAGTCACTGACATCTACCTGGGATATCTTTCTATCCCATTCCATGCAATCTTGATTTATCCTAATTAGTAGTTACTAACAACATATTGGGACACCTGAATGTAATAATTAGTATGCCACAATTAGGAGTTACAAGTACCAATTATGGTTTAGTATGTCCAAATTTGGAGTTATACATAGAATATACCCATAGTAGCTTGGTGTACCAAATGTTCACCACAAGTGGTGAAGAGGTGTTAACCGCGAGCCTTCGGCGCGCGGTTAACACCACTTCACCACGAGTGGTGAACATTTGGTACACTAAGCTACTTTGGGTATATTTTATTTATACCATGGTCGTCAGATTATTAAGTGTCGCCATTATTTTTTCTCGATTTTATTGAACAGCAGACGCACATACGAGCGAATCTGTTTTTGTTTACACGAGCATCGGTGGGCAGTGTTTCCGCTGTCAATTTTATCGCCGAAACGAAATGACAAAAAAAGAAACTGAGCTTTTTTTTCGTTTTAATAACATAATAACGTACTATTTCGAGTTATGCATGCTTTATTAGCATGAGACAATGCATGTTTGTTAATTTTTGGCATCTTATGAGGTAAACCCATTTAGAAACGTAATAAGTCATTGCCACGTCCATTTCACTCTTCGCGAGGGGACGTGTGATAAATTTAGACAAGTTTGCATTCAGGTCGACGTCACCAAAGGTCAATGAATCAATATTTGATGATTTTAGGAATTTTAACAGTGTCATGAGACACCACAGTACCAGGTACTGGCCATTCTGTTGGAAAAATCACTGTTTTATGACTCGAGGCGCCTTAACTGAGAAAACTTAGGCTTTTTCTTACAAAGATTGCAGAATATCAAACACAATGTGAAATGTGTTCAGAAGCAAGAATGTGATTAAACAATAATGGGAAATTCATGTCACCATCAATTTATTTATAAATTAATAAAGTTTTTTAGCTCACCTGAGCAAAGCTCAGTGGGAGCTTTACTGATCACATTCTGTCCGCCGTCCGTCCGGCGTTAACTTTACATTATTCAAATGTCGGGTAAATGTTTATTACCTAATGCCAATTCAGATTTGTTCAAATGAAGTTGCCCCCTTCTCCTGGGTGGTGCCATGCCCACAAGGGGCACCAAAATCTTCTCATCAACCAGCAGTAGCAGAGACTTGATATATGGTATGCAGCTTCCTTTTAAGGTGTAGACTTGGATTTCTTTAAGCGAAGTTTGATAGGCTATATTTGGCGTCATTATGGGAGGGGCAAAACTCATTGGGTAACAGAGTAGAAATTCTGTCGGAGGCAATAACAGTTTTTAAGCCTATTTGACACAGATTGGACAGTTCTCTTCAAAAGAACAAATTTCCCATGCTTTACACTAGATAGAAGCCAAAAGTTGAATTCTATTGCAGAAATGACTCTTTCATCACATGAAAGAGATAACTGTATCTTTGGTAGGGTTGGGTTTGCTCATAGGTATAACTGTTGTAAATATTTTAATTAGATTCACATGCCTCGAAAAGTTGCGCTCGGAAATTATGTAATTCTCAAAACTAAGCAGTCTTGGGGAAATATATTGTTTCAATAAACATTTGAAGAAGTCTACTGACATTTTGCATTACTGTTGAATGTTCCAGATGAATAAAGAGGATGATTTGAGGAATTTAGAACCTAAACATTTGTTTGACTATTGGTGTGTTTTGTTTGGGAATTCCCTGAGAAATATGAACATGTGACCAGCACTTCCCTTTCTGTTAGTTTTGTTGCATGACCCCTGTTTAAAAATCATTAAAAGGTTGTCTGAAGGGCTATACTTGACAAAAAATATTTGAATGCTAAATTTAAAATGATGCGACCATATTTTTTTTCGCCCGAACGTTATAATGGTCGCCTATGGGAAAATATTTAGTACTGTGAAACGTATTCTTGTTTGGCTGAAATTAAACAATTGCAGGAATTCGACTGAATAAACCAAAATGTTTTTGGAGTAATGGTTGCGGAATGAAATATTTCAATACGTTGGATACTTTGGGGTTCCTTCTTACGCCTTGCGTATTGTCATATTAGTGACAGATCTCTAGCATGTACGGAACGTCAAAGAATATGGGCTGGGTGTCTCTATCATATAGATAACGGGGTCTCAGGAAAGAACATTTTCGGACCTTTCCCCTTTTTGGGGGTGAGGTGGTATATATATATATATCCCACAATGTATTACCATAGCATTTGACTACGATTAAACCTACAATATTGGTGAATGGGCTGCAACCGTTCTGTGTAACGCAGTGAACAATTTGCTCTATCATATTCCAAAACGATGTATACATCGCACATATTTGTTACGCGATGTATAGACCATAGAATGGAATGAAAAGTGACTCTAAATACAGTGTTCCGAAGGGGGTGGGGTGGGGTGGCCATCCCTACAGGGCGGGTCCTCAGGTGGTGGATAGAGGATGACCTGCTCCATTTGAGCAGGTTTGCTGGTTTTCAATTAGCAGGTTTGTTCAATTCAGCTGGTTTTCTGCGGAATATAGAAATATGGTTAATCGTACTAATAACATATTGCGGAACCTTGTTCTCCCTTGAGGTGCGTTCCCAGGGCCCCAGAGGAAGAAATCCTTGCAGTTGAGGACAGGTAGTGGCCCCGGTTAGGGCAAATCTCCAAGACTGAGATCAGGTCGTAAACACTCTTGGAGATACCTGTCCAATACACTGGTTTGGCCCTTCGAGAGTAGACGGATGGTCGGACCGGTCCGTGCTGACCAATCGTGAGCCCCCAGAAAGGTTGTTATGTCGGGGGCATTTGGAGGTTATTTAATCAGTCATTTCTTTTAACCCAAAACCATCATGCTCATTGTGTACTGGCTTTTAACTTCTTTTTTTACATTTTGTAATATCGTTTGGTTTTCCTGTACTGTTTGTGTTGGTGAATGGTGGTAACTTGGATTGCAGTGTACTGTAAAATGATTGGCTGAATGACCGACATCTGAAGACATGGCACTCCCATGAAAGGGCCAATTAGCCAGTGGCATGCTTCGGCATCAACACCGGATAAGTATACTGCACTCGTATACGAATGTGGGAATACTGGTAGCTCGGATGGTTCACTGCACAGTAGTAACTCTACCCCTTGTTGGACTCCGTGGTGGGTGGGAGCCGGGTCAATGAACTGTTTAAATCTCTAATTATGGCAACCAAAGTCTAAACGACTGCATGAACCATCAGACAATTCAAATCCGTCTCACTCTGACATTAAGTATGGACAGTCAAAGACCTACACACCAAAACATTGGCCAAAATTCATTTTTATTCAATCAAACAAAGAAAACAAAGCAATAAATAGTTCACCCCATTAGAGAAGGCTATTAAAGAATTGTTAAAGATCAGGTGGCATTTTGATTGAATGTACAATGTTTCAATCTTTTAAAAACTCAAAACCTTTTACATGCTGAAGTTACAGTGGAAGCTCACAAAACCTTCAATATCAGCGAGGTGTTGTACGCACTCGTGAGCTTACCAAATCATAAATGAAATTAAAATGCTAGGAGTAACGGGCGTCAAAAGGGTTAAAATCGGAAACCATGGAAAGGAAATAAACACAAATACATACATTTTCAGTTTCAACACTCCCCAGCCACAAAAATCAGTAAAAATACGTTATATGAATGCCGGATTGGATGTTTATACACCGAATCCACTCCGATGTTTCAAATGTCAAAAGTTCGGCCATAGCCAGAATACATGCAGAGGTCAACCTGCCACAGATGCGGCCGAAAACAAGATGAGCCGTGTAATAATGATATAATTAAATGTGTTAATTGTGAGGGCAAACATGTGTCATCATCGAATGATTGCCCGTGTGGAAAAATGAGAAAACCACACAGAAGATAAGAATAGAGAAACAAGTAGGCTTTAAAGATGCCAGAGACATAGTGTCATCAATGCCTGGCATGAGTATAACAACGCCATCATATGCCACAACTTTAAAGCAAAAGATACCAACACGATCTGTCGAATGTCAAACACCAAGACATGGCTCAAAGGCTCCATTCCACGTTTATTGCAGGCATTTACAATAGGATTCACCGATCAGGCAGAACCCAAATCAACACAGATAACGTTAGATGCTCCAACCTTAACTGAGACAGCGACAAAAGCAAATCACCAAGAACATGGAAAGGTTATACCTACATCAGGACCACATAAATATCACAAACATAAACCAGAACAAAAAAAGAATGAGCCGAACAAACCAAACAAAATGAGCCGAACAAACCAAACAAAATAAACCCAGATCAGAAACAGCGACCACAGCAAAATTTGAGTCAGAGCCAGAAAAGGAATCAAGAAAAGAACAAAAAGAAAACAGAAAAAGTAAAACCAAAACAGTTATCCAACGGAACACCCAAATCTCTTCAAGACCCTGTGACACGCAACAGGTCTGAAGGCTATGCGGAGATGGCAGTTGATGAATGCATTGATGAGACGTTCTGACAACCAAGCCAGAACTCAACGAAGAAAAGGTCCCAGCGAAAAAAGGCGGAGAAGAAACCTACCAGTTTATATCGCCCATACGCCCACCATTAACTTCTCCATCTATATATGAATAATAAAAACAAACACACTATCATACAATGCAATTATCTGAGTTTCAGAGCGAATTTTAATGAGCTCGGCCTTCTAAACCAAAACTATAAGCCTGCTGCTTTTTTTGTTGCACGAAACTCTCTTAAAATACACGACATTCAAGATCGTTCAGCTTTTAAACATTACACTTCGTATAATGCTTGGGCTGGCAAAAATATTTATTTATTTATTTCTTGTAGCTTAACGCCACATCAGCAGCAAAGGCTATATCGTGGCGAGAAAACTATAAACAGAACAATTGTCAAGTATGAATTAAAATTAATTGAATAAAATATGAAATAATCACAAACTTAAAACAAAGAGCAGTCGAAACAATAATGACTAAAGTTATGAAATCCAGAATACTTATAAAATCCACCTGTTGACATTTAGACTTGTGGAGTCTGCGTTAAAAGAATAAAAACAATTTTAAAATTTATTAAAAAGGTTGATTTCTTTCAAAAATGAGATTATTTTTTGCGGGCTCGTATGTTAAAATAAATCTCTTAGATATTGAACTGTAAAATATTGCCCTCTAACAAGATTAAAATGAGAACAATTAAAGACAATGTGCTCCACTGACAACACCTGCTGACATGGAACACATTCTGGTCGCATATTACCCTCTAACAGAAAGAGGAATGTGTAAGTCGCGTGTGACCAATATGAAATCGTGTCATAATAACATGATCTTTTCTACAAAGTTTACTGGATGGGTAGTGATCAAATATGTTTGGTCGGAAGCGAAGGAGCTTGTTATTTGTCGCCCCATCCCATTCCGTCTGCCACAGAGATTTGATGTAGTTACTAATATGTGGTTTGAAATCACTGAAAGGGATGTTAAAATCAGTGAGAGGTTTGGTTAAAGCCTGTTTTGCTGCACTGTCGCCTTTGGTGTTACCAGCGATGCCAACATGTCCGGGTAACCAGCAAAACACAATATCATATTGGTCAGACAAGAGAGTTGTTAACTTCTCACGAAGTTCCAAAATGAGAGGGTTCTTCAACTTGGGGTTGAGTAAAGCAAGTGAAGAGGAAAGAGAGTCGGAAAAAATAATCGACTTTTTTTCCTGCACCTTCTCGATGTGTTCAAGCGCGAGTTGAATATTATGATTATTATTATTTATTTGTGCTTAACGCCACATCAGCAGCTAAGGCTATATCGTGGCGAGAAAACATTAAAAGAAAAACATGGCAGAAACGAATTCAAAGATGAGTAAAAAACAACTATAATAAAAATGATACTCAATGTAATATGAGCAGTGGTGCATGAAGAAACAACAAATATGAATAATTCACAAATCAACCGGGTTAATTTAAGTCTTAAAGACTCTAGTTTAAAATGATAAAAACAATTTTAAAATTTACTAAAAAGGTTGATTGTTTTCAAAAATGAGAGAATTATATTCGGGCTAGTACGATAAAACAGATCTCTCAGAGATCCTACAGAAAAGTACTGCCCTCTGACATGATTAAAATCTGTACAATGTAAAAGAATGTGTTCCACTGACAACACCTGCTGGCAGGGAACACACTCTGGTCGCACAGAACCCTCCAACAAAAAGGAATGTGTTAGTCGTGTATGACCAATATGACACCGCGTCAGAATAACATGATCTTTTCTACAAAGGTTACTGGATGGGTAGTGATCAGAATTAGTTGGTCGGAAGCGATGGAGCTTGTTATTTGACGCCCCATCCCATTCCGCCTGCCACATAGATTTGATGTAACTACTAATATGAGGCTTAAAATCACTGTAAGGGATGTTAAAAACAGTGAGAGGTTTGGATAAAGCCTGTTTTGCTGCACTGTCTGCTTTGGTGTTACCAGCGATACCGACATGTCCAGGTAACCAGCAAAACACGATATCATATTGGTCAGACATGAGAGTTGTTAACTTCTCACGAAGTTGCAAAATGAGAGGGTTCTTCAACTTGGGGTTGAGCAAAGCAAGCAAAGAGGAAAGAGAGTCAGAAAAAATAATCGACTTCTTTTCCTGTACATTTTCGATATGTTCCAGTGCGAGTTGTAAAGCTTTAACTTCAGCTGTGAAGATAGAACTTTGATTCGGTATTCTGATTGAAGTGACATGATCATCAGTGACAACAGCTGATGCTACTTTGTCACCATCTTTTGATCCGTCTGTATAGATCCTTGTATATGTACTGTACTTGGACTTAATTTCAGCATATTTCTGCTTAAACTGCAGAGAATTTGTTTCAGACTTTTTAGTAGATGCTAGGTCCAAAATAACTGTTGGCTTTTTAAGATGCCAAGGAGGAGTTTGTGGTTCACGGTTCTCTTTTATTGTAACTGGTTCAATTTTGGCAGACTCCATATGAGGTTTTATTCTAATTCCCAATGGAGGGATATGTTTTTGATGACGGTTAAAAAAGTCAGTATTTTGAAGTTCTGAGACACAATTGTATGAAGGGTTGGACGGATTAGAAAGAAGTTTTGAAACGTATTGAAGTGAAAGTTTAATTCTGCGTTTTTCATGAGAAGGCTCCTCTGCCTCAACAAGCATCGAATCTACCAGTGATGTTCGAAAAGCACCAAGGCTGATTCTTATGCCACTATTATGAATGGCATCAAGAGGTTTGAGATATGACTTTCTTGCTGAACCGTAAACCACACAGCCGTAATCTAATTTTGATCTGACAAGTGATCTATACAGATGGAGTAATGTTTTTTGGTCAGCACCCCAATCAGTGCTACCAACTACCTTCAAAAGGTTCAGTGCCCCTTTACACTTTACCTTTAGTTGTTTTATATGAGGAGTGAAATTCAGTTTGCTGTCAAACAACAAACCCAAGAATTTCACTTCTTTAACAACATTAATTCGACTCCCGTCTATTTTCAATTCCGGATCAAGGTGGTATTTCCGGAGCTTACAGAAATGAACGCAATTAGTTTTCGTTTTAGAGAATTTGAAGCCGTTTTCTGTAGCCGATTACTGGATTCTATTCAAACACAGCTGAAGTTTGCGCTCTATAGCATTCATTTTTTAGCTGCTATAGCAGATTAAAAGGTCATCTACATACAATGACGAGTCAACCATATTCTCAACTGCATCAATAATACTATTGATTTTTACTGAGAAAAGGGTAACAGATAAAATACTTCCTTGAGGAACCCCCAACTCCTGCCCGTGAGGATCAGATAACGTTGACCCAACACGAACCTGAAATTGGCGGTCCCTCAAAAAGTTTTCAATAAAAAGAGGCATACGCCCCCTCAACCCCATGTTAAAAAAATCTTTTAAAATCCCATACGTCCACGTTGCGTCATATGCCTTTTCCAGGTCAAAGAAGATGGAGACCAATGTTTTTTTCTGGCAAAGGCATTTCTTATAAACGTTTCTAATCTAACCAAATGATCCACAGTACTTCTCTGGCTTCTGAATCCACACTGAGCATCTGCAAGCAGATTGTTCGATTCCAGAAACCAGACAAGTCGATCAATGATCATCCTCTCCATGGTTTTACAGAGACAACTACTTAGTGCAATTGGTCTGTAATTACTTGGATTACTGTGATCCTTATCAGGCTTTGGGATAGGAATAATTGTTGCCTTTCGCCAGGAAGGTGGAAACTGGCCAGTCACCCAAATGTCATTAAAAACTGACAATAAAAGTTCTAGTGAAGTTTGAGGCAGATGTTTTTAAAGTTGATAGTGTATTTCATCGGGTCCAGTGGCAGAATCCTTTGCTCTATGCAAAGAGTTACTTAACTCTTCCATAGAGAAAGGTTCGTTGTAGTCCTCTAAGTTATTGGATCTTTTGTTTTTCTTGTTGTTGTTTTAGTTGGAGGAATTCTGGGTTACTATTTTCAGACGACGAATGTTTAGAAAATGTAGAGGCCAACTTGTTTGAAATTTCTTGTTTTGATGTTATGAGTGTGTTGTTATCTTTTAGGTGTTGTACAGTTGATTTTGGTTCTTTTCCTTTAATTTGTTTAATCATTTTCCAAATTTTAGTGATGGGAGTGTTTTGATTTAGTTTCGAAACGTAAGTTTCCCATGAACTTTTCTTTTTATGTTTTAAAAGTCGTCTTGTTTTTGCCCGATTTATACGTAATCTACCCAAATTTTGTGTAGTTGGTGACTTATTAAATTCCCTCTCCAATTTCTTGCGATCTTTTATAGCCTGTTGGCACTCAGTGTCAAACAATGGTTTAGTGAAACGTTTTGGATTTGCCGAGGTTTTAGGAATGACTTGGCTTGCAATGTCAATCAAATCTGTGAAGTGTTCAATCTGGTCAGTACTGTACTGAAATTTCTCCCGTGTGAGGCGTTCAGAACAAAGCGATGAGAAAGTGTCCCAGTCAGCCTTTTTAAAGTTCCACTGGGGCACCCTCTCATCATCCGCCGGAACTACACTCTCCAACACAATCGGAAAGTGGTCACTCCCGCACAAGTCATCCTCTGCCTTCCATGAAAAATCTAGGAAGACAGAAGGGCATGCAATTGTTAAATCAATTGAAGTGTAAGAACCAGATGCGGGGTGCAGGTAAGTATCTGACCCATCATTGAACAAGCACAAGTCATATTTTGTAATGAACTCTTCAACAGTTTTGCCTTTTGCATCTTCTTGACTGCAGGAATTACCCCAAAGGGGGTTATGTGCGTTAAAATCACCCAACAAAATGTATGGAGTTGGGAGTTGTCGGACCAGCAGCTCAAGGTCATTCAGTTGTAAGGCTTTACTTGATGAAACGTAAATAGAACAAAGTGTAACTGTTTTGTCCAAAGTTAGGCGTACCGCCACAGCCTGTAAATTTGTCTGTAGTGGTACAGAACTGTGAATGATGTCGTTCCTAACCAAGACACTCGTTCCACGAATAGGAAGATCATTATCATCTGCCCAGGCATTATACGGTGTATAGTGCTTAAATGCTGAATGATCTTGAGCCTCGGGTTTCTTTAGAAGAGTTTCCTGCAGGCAAAAAGCAGCAGATTTATACTTTTGGCTCAAAAGTCCTAGTTCATTAAAATTAGCTCTAAAACCTCGACAGTTCCATTGTATGATGTTGTGTTTGATTGTATTATCCATATTTGGTAGGAGATTTACAGGGTGGACGTATGGGCGAAATAGCCCCAGCAGATGGTTTGGGTGATTTTTGTCTAGGGGACTTGTGTTGGGATGAGTTTGGACGTAGGTGTCCGAATGTTTCATCGATACACTCATCGACTGCCATTTCTTCAAAGGCTTCAAACCTGTTACTGGTAACAGGGTCCTGAAGGGCTTTGGGTAATCTGTCTGATAGCTGTTTTGTTTTGTCTATTTTCTTTTTGAATTTTTCTTGAGACCTTCTCTAACTAAGATTTCGGGGTTCTTGTTGCGATTTTGGTTTTGGCTGGTCTTTTTTATGTTCTGGTTTCAATTCCTGAGCTTTGTTTTTATCTGTTGTTTTTTATTTCTCTTGTTCAGTCTTCGGATTTGTTTTAGATTTTTCTACTGATGGTGTTTGTGTTTGAGTTGTTTTTTGTTGTAGTTGATCGCTGTGGTCTATTGTGAAGGCATGTAGTAATGATGGTATTGTGCCTTCCAGCCATGTGTATTGCGTTTGACACTCCACCGATTTTGTTTGTATTTTTTTGCTAATAACCGTGGCATATGATGGTGTTGATGTTTGCATAGCAGGCATCGATGAAACAATTTCCCTGGCCTCTTTAAAACTAATCTGTCTTTCACACTTAATGGTTTGAATGTGCTTTTCTTTTTTCCATACAGGGCAATCTTTTGAAGATGACATATGATTGCCCTGACAATTGATGCATCTGATGGTATCACTGGAACATGGCTCATCATCGTGTGTTAGTCCACAACGAAATCAAGCCGGCCTGCCTCTACAATTGTCCCTACTATGCCCATATTTTTGACAGTTGAAACACCGCAGGGGATTTGGGATATACAAATCCACCTTGGTGTTCATGTATCCAATTTTAAGAGATTTTGGTGGCTGAGGAGTTTGAAAATTAAAAATATAGGTATTGTTGATGATCTGTTGTCGATTTGTCCTTATTTGAATTCTCTTTACACCAGTGACTCCTTGAGGTTTGAGTTCATTTACAATTTCTGATTCAGGAATATCAGTAAGCTCTCTAGATCGAACAACACCTCGGCTACTATTGAGAGTTCTGTGGGGTTTTACCTCCACCTCAATATCAACTAATTTTTTCAGCTTTAAAAGATTGAAGGCTTGGATGTCTTTAGCAACTTCAATCAAGATACCATCAGATCTCAATTTCTTAACACTTTTGACTGTTCCGGCTATGCCTTTTATAGTTTTATCTAGAGCAAATGGGTTAATCTTATTGACCTGTTTGTTTTCATCAGTAGAATTTATAATTAAAAATTTCGGCCATCTGTTTGTAATTTCTGCATAATCTTTGTCGCTATCAGAGTCAGTTTCAGGTATTGTCGGTTCATACGGTCGTTTATTTGGTTGTTTTGTAGCCATTGTAGTGTTTTTAATAATTCATCGTTCCATGACTCCCACCCTTACTCTGAGCCCAACTTAGGGGGTTATGTTGCGGATATCCAGCAAACAGCACCAAAAGTACATGGAAAGCATTCTCCCCCAGCGTTGATGCTGATGCATACCGCTGAGGGATTGACCCGTTGAAAGTTAATGGGAAGTGCCAGGTCGTGGCAGCAATCCAACCAATCATTTCAGTAAAAACCAGTTTAACAAAAACTACTTCTGACAGCCGACGCAGACAGTACAACAAAACGGAAGATGTTAAAAAGGTATCAAAATCATTAAAAGTCAGTCTGGGTAGTAATGATGAAATAAAACTAAAAGAAATGGCTGATTGAACGACCACCCAATGCGCCCCGACGCGACACCCGATATTTTTGGGGTTGGGGGCTCACGATTGGTCAGAACGGGCCATCCGACCATGCCTCTACACCCGACATTGGGGCCAAAGCAGTGTGTTGGACATTATCTGAAAAAATGGAGACCAGGGCCAAACAGAGTTTACGACCAGATCCCCATCCTTGGAGACTGCCCTAACCGGGGCCACGAGTCCTCAACTGCCAGGATTCCTTCTTCCGGGGCCTTCGGAACGCACCTCACGGGAGAACAAGGTGCCTGCCAGATGGTATTAGCAGGGTTGATCATTTTGGTCCGGGGCTGCATATTCGTGTATTTCGCAGCGAACCAGCTCAATTGAGCAAACCTGCCAATTAATAATTAGCAAACCTGCCCAATTGAGCAGGCCGTCCTCTATCCGCCACCTGAGGACCCGCCTAGTAGGGGACGATCAACCCCCCCCACCCCCCCCCCCCCCTAGGCGCGAGTTGAATAACCTTAACTTCAGCTGTAAAAATAGAACTCAGATTCGGTATTCTGATTGAGGTGATATGATCCCCAGTAACAGCAGCTGATGATACTTTAGATCCATCCGTATAGATCATTGTATATGTACTATACTTGGACTTTATTTTAGCATATTTTTGTTTGAACTGCAAGGAAATGGTATCAAATTTTTTGGTAGAAGTAAGGTCCAAAATAACTGTAGGTTTTTCAAGATGCTAAGGAGGAATATGTGTTTTACGGTTTTCTTTTATTGTTTGTGGTTCAATTTTGGTAAACTCCATGTGGGGTTTAGTTCTAATTCCCATTGGAGGAATGTGTTTCTGGTGGCGGTTAAAGAAATCAACATTTTGAGAGTCTGAAACACAATTATAAGCAGGATTTGAAGGTAGTTGGTAGCACTGATTGGGGTGGATGCCAAAAACATTAATCCATCTGTATTGATCACTTGTTAGATCTAAATTAGATTACGGTTGTGTAGTTTACGGTTCTGCGAGAAAGTCATACCTCATTCCACTTGATGCTATTCATAATAGTGGTATTAGAATTAGTCTAGGTGCATTTCGAACATCACCAATAGATTCGATGCTTGTTGGAGCGGAGCAGCCTTCTCTGGAGAAGCGCAGAATTAAACTTTCATTCCAATATGTTTCCAAACTTCTTTCTAATCCATCAAACCCCGCTTATAAATGTGTCTTATAACCTCTAATTACCGAATTTTACTACTGCCACCAGAAACATATCCCTCCATTTGGCATTGGAATTCAACCTCATATGGAGTCCGCCAAAATTGAACCAGATACGATAAAAGAAAACCGTGAACCACGAACTCCTCCTTGGCAACTTAAAAATCCAACAATAATTTTGGACCTAGCTTCTACCAAAAAGTCTGAAACAAATTCTCTGCAGTTTAAGCAGAAATATGCCGAAATTAAATCAAAATACAGTGCATACACAAGAGAAGCTATACAGATGGATCTAAAGATGGTGAGAGAGTATCATCAGCCGTTGTCCCTGGTGTCCTTATCACCTCAATCAGAATACCGAATCAAAGTTCTGTTTTCACAGCTGAAGTTAAAGCATTACAACTCGCCCTTGAACACATCGAGAACGTACAGGACAAAATGTCGATTTTTTTCCGTCTCTCTTTCCTCTTCACTTTACCGAACCCCAAGTTGATGAACCCTCACATTTTGGAACTTCGTGAGAAGTTAACATCTCTCATGTCTGATTAATATGATATCGTGTTTTGCTGGTTATCTGGACATGTGCAGCAAAACCGTATAGTGCAGCAAAACAGGCTTTAACTAAGCCTGTCATTGACTTAAAACCACATATCAGTAACTACATCCAATCTGTATGGTAGGCCGATTGGGATGGAGTGACAAATAACAAGCTCCACCGCTTCCGACCAACTATTTCTGATCACTACCCGTCTAGTAACCTTTGTAGAAAGGATCTTGCAGTTTTGTCACGGTGTCATATTGGTCATACACGACTAACACATCCATTTTTGTTAGAGGGTAATATGCGACCAGAGTGTTTCCCTGCCAGCAGATGTTGTCTGTGGAGCACATTATTTTATATTGTACTGATTTTAATCATGTTAGAGGGCAATATCTTACAGTTGGATCTCTAAGAGATTTATTTTATCTTCCAAGCCCGCAAAGTGATTTCATTTTTGAAAGTAATCAACCTTTTTAATAAATTTTAAATTGTTTTTATTCTTTTAAAATTCTCATTTTCCATATCTATTTCACAGGGTGATTCACACAGCATTTTTGATCAACTAGTCTCACTTGCTCATTACAGTTAACACTCCTTAGTTTTATTCGTCAAATTTCATATTTCAACGACTTGTTTTTAATTATTTCATAGTGGATAATGGTCTTTTTAAAATGCATACTTTCATCGCCACGATATAGCCTTAGCTGCCGACGTGGCGTTAAGCACCAATAAATAAATATTTAAACAATTAATGACCATTACAATCACTTATACTTCAATGAAATATCAATGATATTAATAGGGAAAATAATGATTTTAATGGTGGTTAGAGGGATCTCATTTTAATGTAATTTTAATGCATTTGTGTGCAGTAGTAATAGCTCCATTGGTCGAGAAACGAAAAGCGAGTGGAGAGTCAATTAATAACTTCTGGCAAGACACCTTCGAATATGACGCATTTGTCTACTAGGCCAAAGTACTGTACTTTTTCAGTTTTTTCTGTTTGATACCGTTATATTTTCAGTGAAATTACTATGCTAGAAATCATAACGACCACCCTGAAGGTCATTCTACAGAGATTATTTCCATTATGTGGATGTACAAAATATGTTTCCGAGTCTCGCTCCGGGTTCTAAGGGCAGATGACGACGAGTCGAAGACGGGTTGTGACCTACCCTTAGAACCCGGAGCGAGACTCGGATACATATTTTGTACATCCACATAATGGTAATAATCATTTTATCTTACAATATACAGGGGATAAGTCAAGAATGTAGACGAATATACAACGAACTATTTATTCGTACGGATGAACAAAAAGAAAAAAAAATGGAACTCACGCGAAAGGAACGTGCTTGTATCCGACCCCCCGATACAAACATCTGTATCAGGGGTTCAGATACACGACAGTTGCGGAGTTAATACAGACAAAATACATGTTGATTTTAAAATACAACTGCTTCACATCGAGTATTAAATATCTAATTTAGCCAACAGTTGGATTTCTAAAATAGCAAGCATTTTTAATTTCTTCCTTTCTTGTCCACGTCACGTTACCTATTTATTTATTTATTTATTGGTGCTTAACGCCACATCAGCAGCTAAGGCTATATCGTGGCGAGAAAACGATAAAAGGGAAACATGACACTAATGAAATACAAAGATGAGTAAAAACAACTATAATAAAAATGATAAAGACAATGTAGTATGAACAGTGATGCGTGAAGAAACAAGAAATATGAATAGCTCACAAATCAACCAGGTGAATGTAAGTCTTAAAGACTCTAGTTTAAGATAATAAAAACAATTTTAAAATTTATTAAAAAGGTTGATTGATTTCAAAAATGCGAGAATCATATTCGGGCTCGTACGATAAAAAAGATCTCTCAGAGATCCTACAGAAAAATACTGCCCTCTGACATGATTAAAATCAGTACAGTGTAAAAGAATGTGTTCCACTGACAACACCTGCTGGCAGGGAACACACTCTGGTCGCACAGTACCCTCCAACAAAAAGGAATGTGTTAGTCTTGTATGACCAATATGACACCGCGTCAACACTGCAAGATCCTTTCTACAAAGGTTACTAGACGGGTAGTGATCACAAATATCTGGTCGGAATCGATGGAGCTTATTATTTGTCGCCCCATCCCATTCCGCCTGCCACAGAGATTTGATGTAGTTACTAATATGTGGTTTAAAATCACTGAAAGGGATGTTAAAATCAGTGAGAGGCTTGGTTAAAGCCTGTTTTGCTGCACTGTCTGCTTTGGTGTTACCAGCGATACCAACATGTCCGGGTAACCAGCAAAACACGATATCATATTGGTCAGACATGAGAGTTGATAACTTCTCACGAAGTTCCAGAATGAGAGGGTTTTTCAACTTGGGGTTGAGTAAAGCAAGTAAAGAGGAAAGAGAGTCGGAGAAGGTGATCGACTTTCTTTCCTGTGCATTCTCGATGTGCTCAAGCGCGAGTTGAATAGCTTTAACTTCAGCTGTGAAAATAGAACTCTGATTCGGTATTCTGATTGAGGCGACATGATCACCACCAACAGCAGCTGATGATACCCTGTCACCATCTCTAGATCCATCTGTATAGATCCTTTTGTATGCACTATACCTGGACTTTATTTCAGCATATTTTTGTTTGAACTGCAAGGAATTGGTATCAGATTTTTTGGAAGAAGCAAGGTCCAAAATAATTGTAGGTTTTTTAAGATGCCAAGGAGGAATGTGTGATTTACGGTTTTCTTTTATAGAATCAGAATCAATTTTGGCAGACTCCATATGGGGTTTGATTCTTATTCCCAATGGAGGAATGTGTTTCTGGTGGCGGTTATAAAATTCAGCATTTTGAGGGTCTGAAACACATTTATAAGCAGGATTTGAAGGATTGGCCAAAAGTTTAGACACATACTGGAGAGATAATTTAATTCTACGCTTCTCGAGAGAAGGCTCCTCTGCTTCAACAAGCATCGAGTCTATTGGGGATGTTCGAAAGGCCCCTAGACTAATTCTAATGCCACTATTATGAATTGCATCAAGTGGTTTGAGATATGATTTCCTTGCAGAACCATAAACTATACAACCGTAATCTAATTTTGATCGAACAAGTGATCTATATAGATGGAGCAAAGTTTTTTGGTCAGCACCCCAATCAGTGCTACCAATAACCTTCAGTAGGTTCAGTGCTCTCTTACATTTAACTTTTAGTTGTTTTATGTGGGAAGTGAAATTCAGTTTGTTGTCAAACAACAAACCTAAGAATCTCACTTCCTTAACAACCTTAATAGGACTACCATCAATTTTCAACTCCGGATCGAGGTGATGTTTCCGAAGTTTGCAAAAATGAATACAATTCGTTTTTGTCTTTGAAAATTTAAAACCATTTTCGATAGCCCACTTTTGAATCCGATTTAAACACAGCTGAAGTTTGCGCTCTATAGCATTCATCTTTTTGCTACTATAGCAGATCAAAAAGTCATCGACATACAACGACGAATCTACCATATTCTCAATTGCGTCGATGATACTATTAATTTTAATTGAAAATAGGGTAACAGATAAAATACTACCCTGAGGGACCCCCAATTCCTGCTCGTGAGGATCAGATAACGTTGACCCAACACGAACCTGGAACTGGCGGTCCTTTAAAAGTTTTCAATAAAAAGAGGCATACGCCCTCTCAACCCCATGTTAAAAAGATCTTTTAAAATCCCATACGTCCACGTTGTATCATATGCCTTCTCTAGATCAAAGAAGATGGCGACCACATGTTCTTTTCTAGCAAAGGCATCTCTTATAAACGTTTCAAGTCTGACCAAATGATCCACAGTACTTCTCTGGTTTCTGAAACCACACTGAACATCCGCAAGCAGATTGTTCGATTCCAGAAACCAGACAAGTCGATCATTGATCATCCTCTCCATGGTTTTGCACAGACAACTTGTTAAGGCAATAGGCCTATAATTACTAGGGTTGCTGTGATCCTTATCAGGCTTAGGAATGGGAATTACTATTGCTTTGCGCCAAGACGATGGAAACTGGCCAGTCACCCAAATGTCATTAAAAATAGAGAGTAAAAGTTCAAGAGATGATTGCGGCAGATGTTTTAAAATTTGATAATGTATTTCGTCGGGTCCAGTGGCGGTATCCTTCGCTCTATGTAAAGAGTTATTTAACTCTTCCATAGAGAAGGGTTCATTGTAATCCTCTAAATTATTGGAGGCAAATTTGAGCTTTTGTTTTTCTTGTTGTTTTTTAATTTTGAGAAATTCAGGATTACAATTTTCAGACGACGAATGTTTCGAAAATGTGGAGGCCAATGTATTTGAAATTTCTTTTTTTGATGTGATTAGTGTGTTGTTATCTTTCAGATGTTGAACCGTTGATTTTGTGTCTTTTCCATTTATTTTCTTTATCATTTTCCAAATTTTATTGATGGGGGTGTTTTGATTTAGTTTAGACACATATGTTTTCCAAGAACTTTTCTTTTTTTGTTGTCTTGTTTTTGCCCGATTTATACGAAGTTTGTCCAAGTTACGTGTGGTTGGTGACTTATTAAATTCCCGTTCAGTCTTTTTGCGATCTTTAATAGCCTGTTTGCAATCAGCATCAAACCATGGTTTGGTGAAACGTTTAGGATTTGCCGAGGTTTTAGGAATGACCTTGCTTGCAATGTTAAGCAACTCTGTGGTGAAATGTTCTATTTGGTCAGCACTTTCGCCAAATTTCTCCCGTGTTAGGCATTCAGAACAGAGCGACGAGAAAGTCTCCCAGTCAGCCTTTTTCAAGTTCCACTGGGGTACCCTCTCATCATCCGCCGGAACTACACTCTCAAACACAATTGGAAAGTGGTCACTCCCGCACAAGTCATCTTCTACCTTCCAAGAAAAATCAAGGAAGATAGAAGGGCATGCAATTGAAAGATCAATTGATGTATACGAACCAGATGCGGGGTGCAGATAAGTGTCTGAACCATCATTAAACAAACACAGGTCATATTTAGTAATGAACTCTTCTACAGTTTTACCTTTTACATCTTCTTGACTGCAGGAATTACCCCAAAGTGGGTTATGAGCGTTAAAATCACCCAACAAAATGTATGGAGTTGGGAGCTGTTGGACCAGCAGCTCACGATCATTCAGTTGTAGGGTTTTACTTGGTGAAACGTAAATAGAACATAATGTAATTGTCTTGTCTAAAGTTAGGCGTACCGCTACAGCCTGTAAATTTGATTGCAAAGATACAGGACTGTGAATAATGTCGTTTCTAACTAAGACGGACGTTCCTCGAATATGAAGATCAGTTTCATCTGCCCAGGCATTATACGAAGTATAATGCTTAAAGGCTGAATGACCTTGAGCCTCGGGTTTCTTTAAAAGAGTTTCCTGCAGGCAAAAAGCTGCAGGTTTATATTTTTGACTTAAAAGACCCAGTTCATTAAAATTTGCCTTAAAACCTCGACAATTCCACTGTATTATATTATTTGTGGTTGTATTAACCATACTTGCTTGGCGATTGAGATGGCGGACGTATGGGCGAAATGGCCCCAGTAGCTTTTACAGGTGATTTTGCCTTCGGGGACTTATTCTGAGTGGAGTTCGGGCGCAAGTGCCAGAACGTATCGTCTATGCACTCGCCGACATCCATGTCTTCCAAACCCTCGAACCTGTTACGCATAACAGGGTCCTGTAAAAGTTTGGGAGTTCTGTCGGATAAATTTTTTGATTTTTCTTTTTCAAAAAGTTTCTTTTTTTCTTTTTCCAATTTCCGTCTCTGACTCTGACTCAAAGTTTGTTGCTGTGATCCTTGCGTTTGTTTGGGTTGATCGTTTTTCCTGTCTGTTGTAGATTTTTGGTCAATGTTCTGTTGTGATTTTGGTGTCTGTTTTCTCTGGATGTGGACTATTTTTTTCTCTGGTGTTTTAGCAGTATTCTCTTGTGTTTGAGTTGACTTCGGTTGATTTTGTGTGGTTTGATCGATGGTAAAAGCTTGTACAAAGGATGGAATTGTGCTGTTAGAAAGCCATGTCCATGGTGTCTGACATTCAACTGATTTAGTTTGGACTTTTTGCTTTAAGGCTGTTGCATAGGTGGGTGATGTTATATTCATTCCAGGCATTGACATTACAATGTCCCTGGCCTCCTTAAAACTAACCTGTTTCTCACATTTCACTTTTTGTATTTCCTTCTCTCGTTTCCAAACAGGGCAATCTTTGGATGAAGCTGTATGATTGCCCTGACAGTTGCAGCATTTTACGTCATTATTACAGGGTGCTTGATGTTGTTTGCCGCATTTAAAACAGGTTTCCTGTCCCCTACAATTATTCTGACCATGACTATATTTCTGGCATCTGAAGCACCGAAGTGGATTTGGGATATACAAGTCCACTCCGATGTTCAAATAACCCACTTTAATTGATTTGGGTGGTCTGGAAGAGCCGAAAGTTAAAATATAAGTATTGGTTTTGTTACCATCTTTTTTAATTTCAATTCGTTTGACGTCTGTAATGTTCTGTGACTTTAGTTCTTCTTTTATCCCCAACACACCCATGTCATAAAGTTCTCGAGTTCTCATTACACCTTTGCTGGTATTTAGGGTTTTGTGCGGAAATGCAACAACCTTGATATCTAAAATTTTATCTATTTTTAATAAATTTCTTGCCTGGAATTCTGACCTACATTCTATTAAAATTCCCCCTGATCGTAATTTTTTTATCTCCTTCACTGAGCCAGCAATACCTTTAATTGTTTTCTCCACAGCAAATGGGTTGACAGACGATACTTTTTTTCCTTCTTCTTCCGCATAAATTATGACAAATTTAGGCCAATTCTTCTCAATACTTGATGTTTCACCATCTGAGTCAGAGTCAGATATTGTCAATTTCGTTTCACAAACACGTTTTTGTTTTTTTTGTGGTATTTTTCATGTTTTGTTTTTTATTGTTCATTGCTCCGGCTCCCACCCACCACGGAGTCCAACAAGGGGTAGGGTTACTGCTACGCAGTGAACCCACCGGGTTGCCGGTATTCCCACATACCTGGTATGGAGCAATATACTCAGCCAGTGTTGATACCGAAGTATGCCACTGGCTGATTGGCCCGTGTGTGGAAGTGCCATGTCTTCAGATGGCGATCATCCAACCAATCACTTTATAAAATCTTGTAATTAAAGCTGCCACGTAGAACTGAATCAAACAGTAGTGCAGCAAAACTAAGTATTTGGTAAAATGTGTTAAAAACAGTACACAATGGCAATTATGATGTGTGATTAAAAGATATGACTGATTGAATGACCACCAAATGCCCCCCGACGTGACACCCAGTACTTTTTGGGGTGGGGGCTCCCGATTGGCCAGAACGGACCATCCGACCATCCTTCTACACCCGAAGTTGGGGCCAAAACAGTGTATTGAAACAGGTAATCTCCACGATGAAGATCAGGGCCAAAGCAGTGTTTACGACCTGATCTCCATCCTGGAGACCTGTCCTAACCGGGACCCAGTCTGTTCTCAACTGTCAGGATTCCTTCCTCCGAGGCCGTCAGATCGCACCTCACGGGAGAACAAGGTGCCTGCAAGATGGCATAAGCAGGATTGACCATTTTGGTCCGGGGCTGCGTATTCATATATTCCGCAGCAAACCAGCTCAATTGAGCAAACCTGCTAATTAAAAAACCAGCAAACCTGCCCAATTGAGCAGGCCGTCCTCTATCCGCCACCCGAGGACCCGCCTAGTAGGGGATGATCAAACCCCCCTAGGTACCTATTTATTGATAATGCATGCTTTCTAATTATTTTCTCAGGGTATTGAGTATAAAATAAGTGGTGCACACTGCGAGAAGGAACGTTTGACCGGAAAAGAGCTGCACTCGCATTGTATACACGGTGAGCGTTTAATGAAATAGAATTTATACCATGATTACCTATTCTACTATATATGAAAAGCCTATGACATAAATTTTAGCTTTACACACCAACCGTGGTGAACACGTCAGCAGTGGGATCTAAAGAGTTAAAATTTACACCTACAGTGGAACTACATCCAAGTTGACCTTTTGTGACGCCGATCTTAACTGCCGCCCCCAATATTTTAATTTTTTTATTCAAATTGTTTTGAAAATTAAGATAATTTTATAAAATCATAGCAAAATGCCCCCCTCTCCAGTGTAAAAAATTCTGGACTTGGCTCCATTTTCGTGATATTCCAATTTATACCATAATTACCTATTCTACTATACATGAAAAGCCTATGACATAAATTTTAGCTTTACACACCAACCGTTATGAACACGCCAGCAATGGGATTTCAATAGTAAACATTTACACCTACGGTAGAACTACATCCTCGTTGACCTTTATTGACGTTGACCTGAATGCGAACTTGTCTAAATTTATCGCACGAAGAGTGAAATGGAAGTGACAATTATTTATTACGTTTTTAAATGGGTTTACCTCATAAGATGCCAAAAATTAACAAACATGCATTATGTTATTAAAACGAAAAAGGCTCAGTTTCTTGTTTTCATTTCGTTTCGGCGATAAAATTGACAGCGGAAGTACCGCCCACCGATGCTCGTGTAAATAAAAACAGATTCGTATGTACGTCTGGTGCTCAGTAAAATCGAGAAAAAATAATAGCGATTCTTAATAATATGACGATCATGGTATAAATAAAATGTACCCAAAGTAGCTTGGTGTTCCAAATGTTCACCACTCGTGGTGAAGTGATGTTAGCCGCGCAAGGAATTGGTATCCGATTTTTTGGTAGAAGGTCCAAAATAATTGTAGGTTTTTTAAGATGTCAAGGAGGAATATGTGATTTACGGTTTTCTTTTATAGAATCAGAATCAATTTTGGCAGACTCCATGTGGGGTTTGATTCTAATTCCCAATGGAGGAATGTGTTTCGGGTGGCGACTAAAAAATTCAAGATGTTGAGGGTCTGAAACACAATTAGAAGCAGGATTTGAAGGATTGGCCAAAAGTTCAGACACATACTGGAGAGATAATTTAATTCTACGCTTCTCAAGAGAAGGCTCCTCTGCTTAAACAAGCATCGAGTCTATTGGGGATGTTCGAAAAGCCCCTAGACTAATTCTAATACCACTATTATGAATTGCATCAAGTGGTTTGAGATATGATTTCCTTGCAGAACCGTAAACTATACAACCGTAATCTAACTTTGATCGAACAAGTGATCTATACAGATGGAGCAAAGTTTTTTGGTCAGCACCCCATTCAGTGCTACCAACAACCTCAAGTAGGTTCAGTGCTCTCTTACATTTAACTTTTAGTTGTTTTATGTGGGAAGTGAAATTCAGTTTGTTGTCAAACAACAAATCTAAGAATTTCACTTCCCTAACAACTTTAATAGGACTACCATCAATTTTCAACTCCGGATTGAGGTGATGTTTCCGAAGTTTGCAAAAATGAACACAATTCGTTTTTGTCTTTGAAAATTTAAAACCATTATCGATAACCCATTTTTGAATCCTATTTAAACACAGCTGAAGTTTGCGCTCTATAGCATTCACGTTTTTGCTGCTATAGCAGATCAAAAAGTCATCGACATAGAATGACGAATCTACCACATTCTCAATTGCGTCGATGATACAATAAATTTTAATTGAAAAGAGGGTAACGGATAAAATACTACCCCGAGGGATCCCCAATTCCTGCTCGTGAGGATCAGAAAAGGTTGACCCAACACGAACCTGAAACTGGCGGTCCTTTAAAAAGTTTTCAATAAAAAGAGGCATACGCCCTCTCAACCCCATGTTAAAAAGATCTTTTAAAATCCCATACGTCCACGCTGTGTCGTATGCCTTTTCCAGGTCAAAGAAGATGGCGACCACATGTTCTTTTCTGGCGAAGGCATTTCGTATAAAAGTTTCTAGTCTAACCAAATGATCCACAGTACTTCTCTGGTTTCTGAAACCACACTGAACATTCGCAAGTAGATTGTTCGATTCCAGAAACCAGACAAGTCGATCATTGATCATCCTTTTCATGGTTTTACACAGACAACTTGTTAAAGCGATAAGCCTATAATTACTTGCGTTACTGTGATCTTTATAAGGCTTTGGAATGGGAATTGCTGTAGCATTATGCCAAGAAGGTGGAAACTGGCCAGTCACCCATATATCATTGAAAACTGACAGATAAAGTTCAAGTGATGATTTTTTCAGATGCTTTAAAATTTTGTAATGTATTTCATCGGGTCCGGTGGCAGTATCCTTTGCTCTATGCAAAGAGTTATTTAATTCTTCCATAGAGAAAAATTCGTTATAATCTTCTAAATTGTTGGAGGTCAATTTGAGCTTTTGTTTTTCTTGCTGTTTTTTAATTTTGAAAAATTCTGGATTACGGTTTTCAGTCGACGAATGTTTCGAAAATGTGGAGGCCAATTTGGTTGAAATTTCTTTTTTTGATGTGATAAGCGTGTTGTTATCTTTTAGATGTTGTACAATTGATTTGGTTTCTTTGCCTTTAATTTTTTTTAATCATTTTCCAAATTTTGTTGATGGGGGTGTTTTGGTTAAGCTTTGAAACATAAGTTTCCCAGGAAGATTTCTTTTTTTGTCTTATTAGTCGTCTTGTTTTTGCCCGATTTATACGTAGTTTATCTAAATTATTTGTGGATGGTGACCTGTTGAATTCCCGTTCACTTTTCTTGCGATCCTTTATAGCCTATTTACATTCGTTATCAAACCATGGTTTGGTGAAACGTTTTGGATTTGTCGAGGTTTTAGGAATGACTTGGCTTGCAATATCAAGTAACTCTGTTGTAAAATGTTCAATTTGGTCAGCACTTTCTCTAAATTTCTCCAGTGTGAGGCGTTCAGAACAGAGCAAGATGAAGGTCTCCCAGTCAGTCTTTTTAAAGCTCCACTGGGGCACCCTCCCGTCGTCTGCCGGAACTACACTCTCCAACACAACCGGAAAGTGGTCACTCCCGCACAAGTCGCCTTCCACCTTCCAAGAATAATCGAGAAAGAGGGAAGGGCATGCAAATGAAAGATCAATTGAAGTGTAAGAACCAGATTGGGGGTGCAGATAAGTGTCTGACCCATCATTGAACAATCACAAGTCAAATTTTGTAATGAACTCTTCCACAGTTTTCCCTTTCACATCTTCTTGACTGCAGGAATTAGCCCAAAGAGGGTTATGAGCGTTAAAATCGCCCAACAAAATGTATGGTGTTGGGAGCTGTTGGACCAGAAGCTCAAGATCATTCAGATGTAGTGCGTTATTTGGTGGCACGTGAATCGAACAAATTGTGACTGTTTTGTCTAAAGTTAGGCGTACCGCCACTGCCTGTAAATTTGTATTCAAAGGTACAGATCTGTGAATGATATCGTCTCTAACCAAAACAGATGTTCCACGAATGTGAAGGTCAGTATCATCTGCCCAGGCATAATACGAAGTATAATGCTTAAAAGCTGAATGATCGTGAGCCTCAGGTTTCTTTAAAAGAGTTTCCTGCAGGCAAAAAGCAACAGGTTTATATTTTTGGCTGAGAAGACCTAGTTTATTAAAATTAGCTCTAAAACCTCGACAATTCCACTGTATTATGTTATTTTCGTTTGTATTAGCCATATTTCGATGGAGATTTAGAGGGTGGACGTATGGGCGAAATAGCCCCGGTAATATTCTTCCGTGAATTTTTCCTCGGGGATCTATTCTGTGAAGAGGTCGTACGTAATTGTTCGAATGTATCATCGATACAACCACCTACCTCCATATCCTCAAGGCCTTCAAACCTGTTGCGAACAACAGGGTTTTGAAGAGCCTTAGGTAATCTGTCCGATAACTGTTTTTGTTTCATTTTTTCTTTTTTTTTCTTCTTTGTCTAATTTTCTCATTTGATTCTGACTCAGAGTGTGCGGTTGTGATCTTTGTTCTTGTTGTGATTTTGGCTTTGTTTTGTTTTGTTCCTTTTTCTGCTCTGAATTCGTAGTATGATCCTTATTTTGTACAGGTTTAGGCGTTTTGTTTCCTAGTTTTTGTTCTGGTTTATCCTCTGTTGTTTTTGAAATTGTTTGCTCAGGTTTGGGATTTTGTTCTTTTTTCTGTTCAAAGTTGGCTTTTAATTTCTCTGTTGTTTGTGATGTAGAATTTGTTTGTGTTGACTGTGTGTCTGTTTGGTCTATTGTGAAACCCTGTACTAAAGATGGTATTCTACCTTTAAGCCATGTATATTGAGTTTGGCATTCCACTGACGTTGTTGGTAATTTTTGGATTAATTTTTTAGCGTATGTCGGCGATGATAAATTCATTCCAGGCATTGATGATACTATTTCCCTGGCCTCTTTAAAACTAAACTGTTTTTGACATTTAACGTTTTGAATTTCTTTTTCTTTTTTCCAGACTGGACAATCGTTTGAGGCAGCTACATGATTGTCTTGGCAGTTACAGTACTTATTATTGGTATTTGTGCATGGGTCTGGATGTTCTTGACCACATTTAAAACAAATACTTCTCCCTCTACAATTATTCTGGCCGTGACCATACTTCTGACATTTGAAACATCGAAGTGGATTTGGAATGTACAAATCCACTCCGATGTTCATGTATCCTACTTTTAATGACCTTGGTAGTTGGGATGAGTTAAAAGTTAAAATATAAGTGTTTGTTTGAATAATATTGCCATCTCGTTTTATCTCTATTCTTTTAACATCAGTGATCCCCTGTGATTTAACTTCTTGTTGAATTTCTTGCACATCAATGCCTGACAGTTCTTTTGTTCGTAACACACCTTTGCAACTATTTAGTGTTTTGTGTGCAAAGGTGTGCACTTACATGTCGACCAGTTTTTCCAGTTTTAACAAATTCATGGCCTCCATCTCTCTTTTGCATTCAATGAGTAGCCCACCTGGTCGTAGTTTTTTTTTACATTTTTGACTTCCCCAGCTATTCCTTTGACTGCCTTTTCTAATGCAAAGGGGTTAATATTTGATGGCAATTTTCCCTCCTCTGCAGCATAAATCATAATAAATTTAGGCCAAGTGTTATTTAAAGTATTGCCTGTGTCTTGGTCTGAGTCAGAATCTGAATCGGTGAACCGAAGTTCGCGCCCGCGTTTTTGTATTTTGTTTGGTATGTTTGCCATGTTAGTGTTATAAGTCGTACATTGCTCCGGCTCTCACCCACCACGGAGTCCAACAAGGGGTAGGGTTACTGCTACGCAGTGAACCCACCGGGTTGCCGGTATTCCCACATACCTGGTATGGAGCAATATACTCAGCCAGTGTTGATACCGAAGTATGCCACTGGCTGATTGGCCCGTGCGTGGAAGTGCCAGATCTTCAGATGGCGGCCATCCAATCAATCACTGAATAAAACACTCTAATAAAAGGTTGCCACGCATAACTGTAACAGACAGTACAGCAAAACTAAGTAGTTAAAATATAAGGTGTTTAAAAACAGTACACAATGGCAATAATGGTTTGTGATTAAAAGAGATAACTGACTGAATGGCCACCAAATGCCCACCGACGTGACACCCAGTACTTTTTGGGGTGGGGGCTCCCGATTGGCCAGAACGGACCATCCGACCATCCTTCTACTCCCGAAGTTGGAGCCAAAACAGTGTATTGAACAGGTAACCTCCACGATGAAGATCAGGGCCAAAGCAGTGTTTTCGACCTGATCTCCATCCTGGAGACCTGTCCTAACCGGGACCCAGTCTGTTCTCAACTGCAGGATTCCTTCCTCCGATGCCTTCAGATCGCACCTCACGGGAGAACAAGGTGCCTGCAAGTTGGCATAAGCAGGTTTGACCATTTTGGTCCGGGGCTGCGTATTCATATATTCCACAGCAAACCAGCTTGGTTGCATATAACACTCTAACAAAAAAGGAATGTGTATGTCGTGTATGAACAATATGACACCGCGTCAGAATAACATGATCTTTTCTACAAAGGTTGCTGGATGAGAAATGACCAAATATGTTTGATCGGAAGCGATGGAGCTTGTTATTTGTCGCCCCATCCCATTCCGCCTGCCACACAGATTTGATGTAATTATTCATATGTGGTTTAAAATCTCTGAACGGAATGTCAAAATCAGTGAGAGGTTTAGTTAAAGCATGTTTTGCTGCACTGTCTGCTCTGGTGTTACCAGTGATACCTACATGTCCGGGTAACCAGCAAAACACGATATCATATTGGTCAGACATGAGAGTAGTTAACTTCTCACGAGGTTCCAAAATAAGAGGGTTCTTCAACCTGGAGTTGAGTAAAGCAAGTAGAGAGGAAAGAGAGTCAGAAAAAATAATCCACTTCTTTTCCTGCACATTCTCGATGTGTTCAAGCGCGAGTTGTATAGCTTTAACTTCAGCTGTGAATATAGAACTCTGATTCGGTATTCTGATTGAGGTGATATGATCACCAGTAACAGCAGCTGATGATACTTTGTCACCATCTTTAGATCCATCTGTATAGATCCTTGTATATGTACTATACCTGGACTTTATTTCGGCATATTTTGGTTTGAACTGCAAGGAATTGGTATAAGATTTTTTGGTAGAAGCAAGGTCCAAAATAACTGTAGGTTTTTTAAGATGCCAAGGAGGAATGTGTGACTTAAGGTTTTCTTTTATAGATTCAGAATCAATTTTAGCAGACTCCATGTGGGGTTTAATTCTAATTCCCAATAGAGGAATATGTTTCTGGTGGCGGTTAAAGAAATCAACATTTTGAGGGTCTGAAACACTCTGAAAAACAAGTATAAGCAGGATTTGAAAGATTGGCCAAAAGTTTCGATACATACTGGAGAGACAATGTAATTCTGCGCTTCAACAAGTATCGAATCTATTGGGGAAGTTCGGAAAGCCCCCATACTAATTCTAACACCACTATTGTGAATAGCATCAAGTGGTTTTTGGTATGACTTCCTTGCAGAACCATAAACTATAGAACCGTAATCTAATTTTGATCGAATAAGTGACCTATACAGATGGAGCAAAGTTTTTTGGTCAGCACCCCAATCAGTGCTATCAACAACTTTCAATAGGCTAAGAGCTCTCTTATATTTAACTTTTAGTTGTTTTTTGTGGGAAGTGAAATTCAGTTTGTTGTCAAACAACAAACCTAAGAATTTCACTCCCTTAACAACTTTAATAGGACTACCATCAATTTTTAACTCTGGATCGAGGTGATGTTTCCGAAGTTTGCAAGAATGAAGACAATTCGTTTTTGACTTGGAAAATTTAAAACCATTTTCTATGGCCTATTTTTGAATCCTATTCAAACACAGCTGAAGTTTGCGCTCGATAGCATTCATATTTTTACTGCTATAACAGATTAAAAAAATCATCGACATACAATGAAGAATCTACCATGTTCTCAATTGCATCGATGATACTATTAATTTAACCGAAAACAGGGTAACGGATAATATACTACCCTGAGGAACCCCCAATTCCTGCTCGTGAGGATCAGATAACGTTGACCCAACACGAACCTGAAATTGGCGGTCCTTTAAAAAGTTTTCAATAAAAAGAGGCATACGCCCTCTCAACCCTATGTTAAAAGATCTTTTAAAATCCCATACGTCCACGTTGTACCATATGCCTTCTCTAGACCAAAGAAGATGGCGACCACATGTTCGTTTCTAGCAAAGGCATTTCTAATAAACGTTTCAAGTCTGACCAAATGATCCACAGTACTTCTCTGGTTTCTGAAACCACACTGAACATCCGCAAGCAGATTGTTCGATTCCAGAAACCAGACAAGCCGATCATTGATCATCCTCTCCATGGTCTTTTTACAGAGACAACTAGTTAGTGCAATTGGTCTGTAATTACTAGGATTACTGTGATCCTTATCAGGCTTTGGAATAGGAATAATTGTTGCCTTTCGCCACGAAGGTGGAAACTGGCCAGTCACCCAAATGTCATTAAAACTGACAATAAAAGTTCTAGTGAAGTTTGAGGAAGGTGTTTTAAAAATTTATAATGTATATCATCGGGACCAGTAGCAGTATCCTTTGCTCTGTGCAAAGAGTTGTGTAACTCTTCCATAGAGAAAGGTTCATTGTAATCCTCTAAATTATTGGATATAAATTTAATTTTTTGTTTTTCTTGTAGTTTTTTAATTTTGATGGATTCTGAATTACAATTTTCAGACGACGAATGTTTAGAAAATGTGGAAGCGAGTTTGTTTGAAATTTCGGTTTTGGATGTGATTAATGTGTTGTTATCCTTCAGGTGTTGTACAGTTGATTTTGTTTCTTTTCTTTTAATCTTTTTAATCATTTTCCAAATTTTTGTGATTGGTGTGGTTTGGTTAATTTTAGACACATAAGTTTCCCAAGAATTTTTCTTTTTTTGTTTTATAAGTCGTCTGATTTTGCCCGATCAATTCGCAGTTTATCCAAATTATGTGTTGTTGGTGACTTGTTAAATTCTCTTTCAATTTTTTGTCCGATCTTTTATAGCCTGTTTACACTCACTATCAAACCATGGTTTGGCGAAACGTTTTGGATTTGCCGAGGTTCTAGGGATAACTGTAGTTGCAATGTCAAGCAGCTCGTTTGTAAAAAGTTCTATTTGATCAACACTATCTTGAAATTTCCCCCATGTGAGGCGCTCAGAACAAAGCGATGAGAAAGTGTCCCAATCGGCTTTTTTATAGTTCCACTGGGGCACCCTCTCATCGTCCGCCGGAACTACACTCTCTAACACAATTGGAAAGTGGTCACTCCCGCACAAGTCATCTTCTACCTTCCAAGAAAAATCAAGGAAGATAGAAGGGCATACAATTGAAAGATCAATTGATGTATACGAACCAGATGCGGGGTGCAGATAAGTGTCTGAAGCATCATTAAACAAGCATAAATCATGTTTTGTAATCAATTCGTTTACAGTTTTACCTTTTACATCTTCTTGACTGCAGGAATTACCCCAAATAGGGCTATGCGCATTAAAATCACCCAACAAAATGTATGGAGTTGGGAGTTGTTGGACCAGTAACTCAAGATCATTCAGCTGTAGCGTTTTACTCGGTGAAACGTAAATAGAACATAAGGTGATTGTCTTGTCTAAGGTTGGGCGTATCGCTACAGCCTGTAAATTTGATTGCAAAGATACAGGACTGTGAATAATGTCGTTTCTAACCAAGACGGACGTTCCACGAATATGAAGATCAGTTTCATCTGCCCAGGCATTATACGATGTATAATGCTTAAAAGCTGAATGATCCAGAGTTTCAAGTTCCTTTAAAAGAGTTTCCTGCAGGCAAAAAGCAGCAGGTTTATATTTTTGGCTTAGAAGATCAGGTTCATTGAAATTAGCTCTAAAACCTCGACAATTCCACTGTATGATATTATTTCTCTGTGTATTATCCATATTTGGTTGAAGTTTGGGATGGTGGACGTATGGGCGATATTGCCCCAGTGTGTTTCTTTGGTGATTTTGTTTTGGGGGACTTATTCTGAGATGTTGAGCGCAGTTGCTCGAACATTTCGTCAGTGCCATTACCGACATCCATCTTCTCAAACCCTTTAAATCTGTTACGTGTAACAGGGTCTTGAAGGGCCTTTGGTGTTCTGTCTGATAACTGTTTTTGTATTTTTTTTTTCTCTAATTTCTTTTTTTCCAAATTTTCCTGTTTTTTTCTCTGACTTTGACTTAGATTTTGCTGCTGAGATTTCTGTATATGATCTGTTTTGGAATTTGTGTTGTCGTTTCTAGTTGACTTATTGTTGTCCTTTCTTGTTTCCGCTGGTGTAGATTTTTGTTGTGAATGTTCCTTTATGTGTTGTGTCTTAATAGTTTCCTGATCAGTGGTGTTTGTTTGTGTAGATCTCCCTTGAGCTGAAGTGTTGTTTCCTATGGTAAAAGCCTGTGATGAGGTTGGTGTTGCACCCTTGAGCCAAGTATATTCAGTTTGGCATGCAACGGATTCAGTTGATTTCTTTTGCTTCAAGGTTTAGGCATAAGATGGTATTGATATATTCATGCCAGGCATTGATGTTACGATGTCTCTGGCCTTCTTAAAACTAATCTGTTTTTCACACTTTACTTTTTGTATCAACTTCTCCTTCTTCCATACAGGGCAATCCTTAGATGATGACATATGATTGCCCTGACAGTTGATACATTTAAATATTGTTGTTTCACATGGCCCCTCATGAGTTAAGCTGCATTTAAAACATACTTCTTTGCCTCGGCAGGAACTCTGCCCACATGCCCAAACTTTTGGCACCTGAAGCATCGAAGTGGATTTGGAACATACAAATCCACTCCGACATTCAAGTAACCAATTTTGATAGCTTTTGGTGGTTTAGTGCTATCAAAGGTGCAAATATAAGTATTGGTCCTAATTTGTCTACCCTCCTTTTTAATTTCTACCCGTCTTACAGCTGTTATTCCTTGCGGTTTCAGTTCAAGGGTAATATCTATTTCCTGCATGAAAGCCAGTTCCCGTGTTCTTATGACACCTTTGCTAGTATTTAATGTTTTATGATAGTCAGCTTTAATATTAAAATCCATAATTTTAGTAGTGTGTAGACGATTTTGAACTTGCGTTTGTTTAATACACTGTATTAATATATCTCTCTCCTGATCTTAATTTTTTGATATCATGAACAGTTCCTGCAATGCCCTTTATAGCTTTATCAAGAGCAAAGGGATTAATAGTGCTAAGTTTTGTAGTTTCGTCCGTTGAGTGCAGCAGAATAGATTTAGGTATGTTATCTTCAGGTGGTAATAAAGATGCTATCAAATCTTCGCCAGAGTCAGAGTTTCCTAAATCAGTAGCAGAGAAAAGTCTTTTGATTTTGTTTGGTTTAGATGCCATGGTAGTATTATAAGTTGTTCACTGCCCCGGCTCCCACCCACCATGGAGTCCAACAAGGGGTAGGGTTGCTGCAAAGCAGTGAACCCACTGGGTTGCCGGTATTCCCACATACCTGATATGGGGCAGTATACTATGTCAGTGTTGATGCCAAGGCATACCACTGACTGATTGACCCGTGTGTGGAAGTGCCAGGTCTTCAGATGGCGATCATCCAACCAATCACTACACGAAACACTATAATTACAGTTGCCATGTATAAATTAAACAGACAGTGCAGCAAAACTAAGTATTTCATAAAATAGAACGTTTAAAACAGTACACATTGGCAATTATGATGTGTGAGAAAAAGAAATGACTGATTGAATGACCACCAAATGCCCCCCGACGTGACACCCAGTACTTTTTGGGGTGGGGGCTCCCGATTGACCAGAACGGACCATCCGACCATCCTTCTACTCCCGAAGTTGGGGTCAAAGCAGTGTATTGAACAGGTAACCTCCATGATGAAGATCAGGGCCAAAACAGTGTTCACGACCTGATCTCCATCCCGGGGACCTGTCCTAACCGGGACTCAGTCTGTTCTCAACTGTCAGGATTCCTTCCTCCGAGGCCTTCAGATCGCACCTCACGGGAGAACAAGGTGCCTGCAAGATGGCATAAGCAGGATTGACCATTTTGGTCCGGGGCTGCGTATTCATATATTCCGCAGCAAACCAGCTCAATTGAGCAAACTTGCTAATTAAAAAAAGCAAACGTGCCCAATTGAGCAGGCCGTCCTCTATCCGCCACCTGAGGACCCGCCTAGTAGGGGATGGTCAAACCCCCCTAGGACTTTATGCATTTATGCATTTAACACATATATGAAATATAAAAGCCATAACATTCCGGTGGTGGCGTTCACGCATATACATATATAGAATAACAGTTCAGAATTTTTGTTAGTCCACACCTACAAAAAAGTCAAACATTGCATTAAAAAACTCCAAAATTTGCAACAAATGTCCTGTTAAGGGTTATAGTCGTCTTATACGGATGCATGTAACACATATATGAAATATAAAGGCTACTGCATACCGGTGGTAGCATCCACTCATGTATAGCAAAACAGGTCAGTGATTATCTATGTCTACACTTACAAACAAATCTAACATGGCATTAAAAAACTCCAAAATTTGCAAAAAATATATGGTCAAGGGTTAATGTCGTCATATATTGATGCATTTAACACATGTATGAAACTTAAAAGCAACAGCATATCGGTAGTAGCCTCCATGCATGTATAGCAAAACAGGGCAGGAATTTTCTATGGCCAAACTTACAAAAAAGTTTTAACATTGCAAAAACACTCTAAAAACCAAACGAATATCACAGGGCAACAGTCTGTGAGCAATTGTAAGCCGTTGTATGAGCAGCATAGAAACCAGGGGGGGGGGGGGGGTAGTGAAAGTGGGTGTAGTGAAAGTGGAAACAAGTATTGATGCCGTCGCCGACGCGTCTCTGGCTACTACGACATAAGCTCTCACAACTTCGTTGGTGAGCTAAAAATAGATGGGATCTACTAAAGTGGTTAAGGAAGCGAAATTCTTTTGATTATTACTTGACAATAAACTGAATTTCACTGTCCACATCAAACAACTAAAGGGTAAATGGCACTCAACCCCCCGAAGAGATTTGGTAGCACTGATTGGGGTGCTGACCAGAAAACGTTACTCCATCTGCGCATATCACTTGTTAGATCAAAACTGGATTACGGTTGTGTGGTTTACGGTTCCGCGAGAAAGTCATACTTCAAACCACTTCATGCAGTCCATAATAGTGGTATAAGAATTTGCTAAAGTGCCTTCAGAACATCACCAATAAATTCAATGCTTGTCGAAGCAGCAAGTATTCTTCTCTTGAGAACCTGTCTCTTAAGTATGTTTCCAAACTGCTAGCTAATCCATCGAACGTTGCTTATATCTGTTACACCCTCGAAATGTTGATATATTTAACCGTCACGAGAAACATATTCCTCCAATGGGTATTAAAAGTAAAACCCATATGGGGTTCGCCTGATTGAATCTGCTATGTCAAAAGAATACCATGAACCACACATTCCCCCGTGACATCTTAAAACACCTACAGTTATTTTGCACCTTGCCTCGACCAAAACATCTGAAACACATTCTTTGCAATTTAAGTGTCCTGCTTATACAAAGATCTATACAGATGGGTCTAAAGCTGGTGACAAAGTCTCATTACCCGTTCTTACTAGTGATCAGATCACCACAATCAGAATACTAAAACAGTTATATTTTCACAGCTGAAGTAGAATCTTTGCAACTTGCGCTTGAAAACATTGAGAATGCACCGGGTAGGAAGTCGATTCTGTTTCCTCTTTACTAGCATTACTCAGCCCGAAGTTGAACAACCCTATCATTTTGGAAACTTCGTGAGAATTTGAATATTCTCATGTCTGACCAATAATGATAAAACAGATTTGGTTGGAAGAGATGGCGCTTGTTATTTGTAGCTCCATTTCAATCCACCTGTCACACAGATTTGATTTATTATTGATATGTCGCGTAAAATAACGGAAAGGAATTTTTATATCGGTGAAAGGGGGCGCGGTGGCTTAGTAGGTAGAGGTGCAGGTGCAGGCTAAAAGCCGAGAGGTCCTCAGTTCGAATCCAAGCTCTTCGGCAACCACTTTGTGACAAGACACTTCACCCCCATTGCTCACGTGGTGGCACGCGAACGTTGTGTACGAAGGCGTACTGCATGTCGATGGTGCACCTGTCTTCAACCAAAGCTAACCTTGCTTGTGTGGAGTTAGTATGTTGAGGAGCTGAGAATTGCTCGGTGGTTCTCTCCGGGCACTCCGACTTCCTCCACCCGTTAGCCATTATGCAGAATTATGTGACCCTAAAACACCAATAAATAAATAAATAAATAAATTATCAGTGAGAGGCTTGGATAAAGCCTGCTTTGTTGCACTGTCTGTTCTGGTGTTACCAGAGATACCGACATGTTCAGGGTAACCAATAAAACACGACGTCCCATTTGCCAGACACGAGTGTATTCAACTTCTCACAAAGTTCCAAAATGGGAGGGTTCTTCAACTTGAGTTGAGTAATGCCATATGCAAGTTGTAAAGCTGAAACTTCAGCTGTGAAAATAGAACTTTCATTTGGTATTCTGACTGGAATGATGTGATCACCAGCAACAACAAATGATGAAAGCTTTTCACCATTTTTAGATCCATCTGTATAGCTCATCGTATAGGTACTATATTTAGATTTTATTTCTGCATATTTCTGTTTGAAATTCAGAGAGTTTGTCTCAGATTTTTTGGCGGAAGCTAGGTCCAAATGACAGCTAGTTTCCTTAGATGCCAAGGAGGAATGTGTGGCTCAATGTTCTCTTTTATAGAGACAGTTTCAAGCGTGGCGTAGTCCATACGGATTTAATTGTGATTCCCGATGGAGAAATATGTTTCTGTTGTCTGTTATAGAAGTCTATAATTTGAGGATTTGAGACACAATGATAAACGGGCTAAGATGCATTAGCGAACAGTTTGAAAACATATTGGAGGAACAGTTGAACCATGCGCCTCTCAAAGGAAGGCTTCCCTGTATCAACAAACATTGAATCTACTGGCGACATTCTGCATGTGTCCAGTCTAATTCTTATGCCACTATTGTGGATTGCATCAAGTGGTTTGAGGTATGCCTTTCCCGTGGAACCGTAAACCACACAACCATAATCTAATTCTGATCTAACAAGTGATCTTTACAGATGGAGCAATGTTTTTTGTACGGACCCCAAAGAGTGCTACCAACTGTCTTCAGAAAGTTCAGTGCCATTTTACATCTAACCATTATTTGTTTTATATGAGAAGTGAAAATCAGTTTATTGTCAAACAATAAACCAAAGAATTTCACTTCCCAAAAAACTTGACTCACATCTATTTTTAATTCCGGATCAAGGTGGTGTCTCTGGAGCTTACCGTAATGAAAACAATTTGTTTTAGACTTTGAAAATTTGAAATCATTTTCTTTAGCCCATTTCTAAATTCTGTTTAGATACATCTGAGGTTTACGGTCGATGGCATTAATATTTTTGCTGCTCTAGCAAATTAAAAAATCAACATACGATGAAGAATCTACCGTATTCTCAATTGGGTCGATGACGACATTGATCTTGACTGAAAGGAGGTCAACGGATATAATACTACTCCAAGGAACCACCAACTCCTGTTCGTGTGGATCACATAACGTGGATCCAACAGAAACCTGAAATTGACGGTCCTTTAAAAATTGTCTATGAAAGGAGGCATAATGCCATGTTAAAAATACCTTTCAAAATCCCATTCGTCCATGTTGTATCATATGCTTTCTCCAGACCATAGAAGGTGGCGACCACATGGTCTTTTCTGGCGAAGGCATTTCTTCTAAGCATTTTACGTCCAACCAAATGATCCACAGTGCTTCCCTGGCTTCTGAAACCGCTCTGAACATTCTTGCGTAGATTGTTCGATTTCAGATATCAGACAAGTCGATGATTAGTTTAAACAATATTTATTCAGCAAGATTGATAAAATACATACTACAATATTAATTAGAACACAAAATCAAAGTAACGGTACATTATCCCGATGAACAAAGTAGGTCATAATAACAAGATAAATGAAAGTAGCTGCATATATATGTGCAGGATTCGTCAGGGAGACGGCTCAAAATAAGATCGATAATTAGCTTCCTAACTGAACAAAATACTCGAGAAACTGCAAGAATTGGTCATACTGTGCAAGTACTATTATTTAAACCTTAGCATATGGACGATAGAAAAGGACGATTGTACAGAAGAGAGAGAAAGGGGAGGAAAATAGAGAGAGAGAGAGAGAGAGAGAGAAAGAGAAAGAGAGAGAGAGAGAGAGAGAGAGAGAGAGAAGGAAAGAGAGAGAGGGAGAAAGTACAACCTGTCTGATGTTAGTTGACTAGTTTAATCAACTACAGTTTATCTCTTTAGCGCACAGCGTAGATCCCACGTAACACACATGTCTATCGCAACGTTGAGACCGTTCTTGCAGTCACAGACTACTTTGCTCTAGCATTACGACAACAAATTGAGACCCATGAAGGCACCTAAACGCCACGCCGAAGCAGCATGCTGGGTGTGTCTTCGACCTTTTCCAAAAAGTATAACCTCAGTATGTGACACTCGTTAAAGAAGACCTTTCACCCACCGCATCTGTTTTCAGGTCTGGTAGGCCATGGAGACAAGATCTGGAACGTAACTTTATGCCTTATAGGAACAACGATTAAAACTGATCAAACATTAGTCGGCTATAAAACTATTTGAATTTGTCCACTCAGTAAGAAGACTTGGAGTTTTCTTAATTATTCAGCCTTTCCAACCCAGAGAGAAGCGTAGACAGGTCAGCGGTAAACGGAAAATATTAATGATGGAGTTACGAGTCTCAAAATACACTGGACAATGCAACAAGATATGTTCAGTCGCTTCGAGCACACCACTCGGACAGAAGAGAGAAGTTGAGAGATGATTATTGCATAAGTAGTCGTTGTTAATACGACTACAACGCAACCCTAATTTACAATGGCAAATTTTAGCTGGTCGCGGTTTGCCTCCATTTTAAAATAACGGCGGACGTCGGCTGCCATTATTTAGGAAACTGTTATCATTGCTGGTGGAGGAGTTATCTCTCACTTAAATAGGTATTCTGTCCCACTTGTTGGTAACGGATGGGACAACGGGAGTTTTGTATAGATTAGTGTGACATAACGGAACACAATCGTTTAGATTCAATCTTCAATCGAAGATAAAGGCCTTGACTGATGGATGATGTAATAGGTGGTAACTTGTTGGAAATGTGTGGAGGGGTAAGCTGATAATGATGCATTTTGAAGAATTGGAGAGGCCTGTGCTTCCGGCGCCTTTCTTGGAGAGTGCCCCAATATGTTTCAGTATAGAATGAGGAACTGTTGCCACCAGTAATTACTCTTACAGCAGCTAAGTGTTTTTCCCCATGTCCACGGCTTTAGCTATTGAACAGTTATCCCAAAAGGGGCCTAATGAATGCAAAGTATATATCTTCCAGGAATTTACAATCGAGAGTGAATTTATGCACTCTAAACATATCTATTTGAGTCCACGCTTTAGAGCAAACGTGTTCAGTATGATTATTTCATGATTGTACAGGTACTATTCATGATTACTTCCAGGTGCCTATGATGATTAACTGCAGAGATTTGGCTTCCAAGAGGGTTTCTCAGAGGCCATCAAGACTCGCTGATATCTGTCAGAGATGTGAGATTCCAAGAAGAGTAGTTGATCTCCTGAAATACCGATCCACTCGAGTTTGTGAATAAGACCGACATGACAAACCCTGTCGAATGCTTTACTGACGTTACAAAACACAACCCAAACTTCTTTGCCTTCATCAAAAGCATGGCAAAACTCATCATAAATATCCGTTAGTTACAGGACCGTTCAAACGCCTGGAGTGAAACCTAATTTAGTCGATCATCCTTTCCATGGTTTTACACAGACAACTAGTTAGGGCGATAGGCCTTTAATTACTTGGGTTGCTGTGACCTTTGTTGGGCTTTGGAATGGACATTCTTGTTGCGTTACGCCAGGAAGGGGGAACTGGCCATTCTCCCAAATGTTATTAAAATCTGACAATAAAAGTTCAAGTGATGATTGTGACAGATATTTTAAAATTTTGTAATTTATTTCATCGGGCCCAGTGGCATTATCTTGTGCTCTATGCAAAGAGTTACTTAACAATATTCAGACGGATGTTTAGAAAATGTGGCGAATTTGTTTGATTTTTTTTATGTAATTGGTGTGTTGTTATATTTCAGGTGTTGAACGATTGATTTGTTCCTTTACCTTTCATTTTGGTAATCATTTTCCAGATGTTGTTCACGTGTGTGTGCTGGTTAAGTGTGGAGGCATAAATTTCTCAAGAACGTTTCTTTCTTTTGTTTTGTTTTATATATAAGTCGTCTTGTTTTTGCCCGATTTTTACGTAATTTGTACAAATGATTTTTTGTGGGTGACTAATTAAATTCCCGTTCAGTTTTCTGGCGGTTCTTAACCCTTTACCTAACCTGAAAAGCAGACGACACTTGCAAAAAATAATTCTTGAATAACTAATTTTTTTCATTTTTTGTCTCAAAAACATGGGTTATGGCCCCTCGTTGGAACGAGCTCGACGAGCTCGTTCCAACGAGGGGTCATAACCTATGTTTTTGAGACAAAAAATGAAAAAAATAATGAAAATTAATTGGCGATTTTTGAGAATAGCGCTGGCCGGTTTTGGCCGTTACGTTAGGTAAAGGGTTAATAGCCTGTTTACAATCAATATCAAACCACGTCTTCCTGAAACGTTTCGGATTTGCCGAGGTTTCAGGGATGACTGTGTTTGCAATGTCAAGCAGCTCTTTAGTGAAATGTTCTATTTGGTCAGCAATTTTCTCAAATTTCTCCTGTGTGAGGCGCTGAGAACAGATCGACGAGAATGTGTCCCAGTCAGCCATTTGAAAGTTCAACTGTGGCACAGTCTCATCGTCTACCAGGACTACGCTTTCCAAGTCAATTAAAAAGTGGCCACTCCCGCACAAGCCATATTCAACGTTTCAAGAAAAATCATGGAAGAGAGAAGAAGTAATATTGAGATAAATGGAAGAATATGAACCAGAGGCGGGATGCAGGTAAATGTCTGACCCAACATCAAATTCACCCAACAAAATGTACGGAGCTGGGAGCTGGTGAATCAATTATTCAAGATCACTCAGCTGTAGGGGTTTTCACTTTATGAAACGTAAAAAGCACATAATGTAACTGTATTGTACCACTGTTAGGCGTACTGCTGCAGCCTGTGAGTTTTAATAGAAAGGTTCAGAAATAATGAGAGATGTTTCACGGACATGAATATCATTCTCATCTGCCTAAACGTTATAATAAGTATGACGTTTGAATGCGGAATGGTCATGAGTGTCCGGTATCTTTAAGAATGTTTCCTGCAAGCAAAAAGCAGTGGGATTTTATTTTTGGCTTAAATGGTCCAGCTAACTAAAATTCGCTCTAAAACCTCGACAATTCTATTGTATTATCTTGTGTTTTTGGGGTAATATCCATGTTTGGTGGGATTTGAATGGTGGACGTATATGCGAAATCACCCCCGTGCTTCTTTTTGGTGATGTTTTACGCAAGGATCCACCCTCTCCGCCCCCCCCCCCCCCCCCTTAGGAGAACTCGGGCTCAATTTGCCTGAGAACGTGTCATCGATAAACTCATCGACTGACATTTCCTCAATGCCTTCAAACATAACGTTCGTAACAACATTTTGAAGACGTTTAAGTATATCTGATTCTCGTTTCTGTTTTTCTTTCTTTTTTTGTTAACTTTTTGATACTTTTGTACGTCCTATTACGTACGAAATCAAACAGTGCGTTGATACTTTGTGGGCATTTGTTTTGTTATTATTTTTCGATTTTTTAAAGTATTAGCCTCAATTTCTATTTTCTCCGGAACAGTGCTTAGTGACAACCGTTGAGCCGAATGTTATCACAGCTTAAAACACTAATATAATCCTGCTGTCAAGACTTCTTAACTGGTTGAGTGCTAGAAGGCACTATCAGGGCTTTCAAAAAATGAGGGTACCAGAGCAAAAGCCAACACTTTCCTTGCTTATATTTCGTATTTAGTCAAACACAAATATCATTTTGTTTATATAAATTTGTTTTATTACAAATTATTGGAGAGTGCCTAGCCCTCAACCAGATAATAAGTAATGTGAAAAATATCTTGTTATTTGTACTTTCCGACGTTTGATGTCGTATTTTGAAAAAACGTTGAAGAAACTGAATTCTCAGCGACATTTGAACGTCATGATAATTACAGTCTCAACCACACTTTAATTACAAACGCAAACAATGAATTTCGACTGCATCGGGAGTGGTCCGCAATCGAATCACTATTATTTATTTATTTATTTATTGGTGCTTTACGCCACACCAGCAGCTTAGGCTATATCGTGGCGAAGAAAGTATGTATTTGAAAAAGACCATTGATTGAAATATGAAATGAAAGGAATAAGAGGTTTAAAAATGATGAGTGTGAAACATAATGAAAAAATGAGACCAGTTGTACAAAAAATGCTGTGTAAATCAACATATGAATTAAATATGGATAGATGAAATTTAAAAAGGTATAAATAATTTAAATTTATTAAAAAGGTTGATTACTTTCAAGAATGAGATGACTTTTTGCGGGCTCGTAAGATAAAATAAATCTATTAAAGATGCGACTGTAAAATACTGCGCTCTAACATGATTAAAATCAGTACAATTCAAAAGAATGTGTTCCACTGACAGCACCTGCTGGCAGGGAACACATTCTGGTCGCAAATTACCCTCTAACAAAAAAGAATGTGTAAGTCGTGTATGACCAATATGACATCGAATCAAAACTGCAAGATCCTTTCTACATAGGTTACTAGACGGGTAGTGATATGAAATAGTTGGTCGGAAGCGATGAAGCGTGTTATTTTTCGCTCCATCCCCTTCCGCCTGCCACGTAGATTTGATGTAATTATTCATATGTGGTTTAAAATCACTGAACGGAATGTCAAAATCAGTGAGAGGCTTAGTTAAAGCATGTTTTGCTGCACGGTCTGCTCTGGTGTTACCAGCGATACCTACATGTCCGGGTAACCAGCAAAACACGATATCATATCGGTCAGACATGAGAGTAGTTAACTTCTCGCGAATTTCCAAAATGAGAGGGTTCTTCAACCTGGGGTTGAGTAGAGCAAGTAAAGAGGAAAGAGAGTCAGAAAAAATAATCGACTTTCTTTCCTGTGCATTCTCGATGTGTTCAAGTGCGAGCTGTGTAGCTTTAACTTCAGCTGTGAAAATAGAACTCTGATTCGGTATTCTGATTGAGATGATATGATCACCAGTAACAGCAGCTGATGATACTTTGTCACCATCTTTTAGATCCATCTGTATAAATCCTTGTATATGTACTATACTTAGACTTTATTTCAGCATATTTTTGTTTGAACTGCAAGGAATTGGTATAAGATTTTTTGGTAGAAGCAAGGTCCAAAATAACTGTAGGTTTTTTAAGATGCCAGGAGGAATGTGTGACTTAAGGTTTTCTTTTATAGATTCAGAATCAATTTTAGCAGACTCCATGTGGGGTTTAATTTTAATTCCCAATGGAGGAATATGTTTGTGATGTCGGTTAAAAAATTCAACATTTTGAGGTTCTGAAATACAATTAGAAGCAGGATTTGAAGGATTGTTCAAAAGTTTAGACACATATTGTAGAGACAATTTAATTCTGCGCTTCTCAAGAGAAGGTTCCACTGCTTCAACAAGCATTGAATCTATTGGGGATGTTCGAGAAGCCCTTAGACTAATTCTAATACCACTATTGTGATTTGCATCAAGTGGTTTTAGGTATGACTTCCTTTTAGAAGCGTAAACTATAGAACCGTAATCTAATTTTGATCGAACAAGTGATCTATACAGATGGAGCAAAGTTTTTTGGTCAGCACCCCAATCAGTGCTATCAACGACCTTCAGTAGGTTCAGTGCTCTTTTACATTTAACTTTTAGTTGTTTTATGTGGGAAGTGAAATTCAGTTTGCTGTCAAACAACAAACCTAAGAATTTCACTTCCTTTACAACTTTGATGGTGTTTCCATCCATTTTCAACTCTGGATCAAGTTGATGCTTCCGGAGCTTACAAAAATGAACACAATTAGTTTTGGTCTTTGAAAACTTAAAACCGTTTTCTGTAGCCCATTTCTGGATTCTGTTTAAACACAGCAGAAGTTTGTGCTCTATAGCATTCATTTTTTTGGCTGCTATAGCAGATTAAAAAGTCATCAACATACAATGAGGAATCTACCATATTCTCAATTGCATCGATGATACTATTAATTTTTATAGAAAACAGGGTAACGGACAAAATACTACCCTGAGGAACCCCCAGTTCCTGCTCGTGAGGATCAGGTAACGTTGACCCAACACGAACCTGAAATTGGCGGTCCTTAAAAAGTTTTCAATAAAAAGGGGCATACGCCCTCTCAACCCCATGTTAAAAAGATCTTTTAAAATCCCATACGTCCACATTGTATCATATGCCTTCTCCAGATCAAAGAAGATGGCGACCACATGTTCTCTTCTGGCGAAGGCATTTCTAATAAACGTTTCAAGTCTGACCAAATGATCCACAGTACTTCTCTGGCCTCTGAAACCACACTGAACATCCGCAAGCAGATTGTTCGATTCCAGAAACCAGACAAGTCGGTCAGACATCCTCTCCATGGTTTTGCACAGACAACGGGTTAAGGAAATATGCCTGTAATGGCTTGGGTTGCTGTGATCTTTATCACGCTGAGGAATAGGAATTATAGTTGCTTTACGCCAGGATGGTGGAAACTGGCCAGTAACCCAAATGCCATTGAAAACTGATAATAAAAGTTCTAGTGATGTTTGTGGCAGATGCTTTAAAAGATTGTAATGTATGTCATCGGGACCAGTGGCAGTATCCTTTGCTCTATGCAAAGAGTTACGTAACACATCCATAGAGAAAGGTTCATTGTAATCCTCTAGATTGTTGGAGTTAAATTTGATCTTTTGTTTTTCTTGCTGTTTTTTAATTTTAATAAATTCTGTATAACAATTTTTAGACGACGAATGTTTCGAAAATGTGGAGGCCAAAGTGTTTCTGTTTTAGATGTAATTAGGGTGTTATTTTCCTTCAGGTATTGTACAGTTGATTTTGTTTCTTTTCCTTTAATCTTTTTAATCATTTTCCAAATTTTAGTGATGGGGGTGTTTTGGTTAATCTTAGAAACGTAAGATTCCCAAGAACTTTTTTTGTTTTGTTTTATATGTCGTCTTGTTTTTGCCCGACTTATACGAAGTTTGTCTAAATTATATGTAGTTGGTGACTTGTTAAATTCCCTTTCAGCTTTCTTACGATCCTTTATAGCCTTTTTGCATTCATCATCAAACCATGGCTTGGTGAAACGTTTTGGCTTTGTCGAGGCTTTATGGATGACTGTGTTTGCAATGTCGAGCAGCTCGTTTCTAAAATGTTCGATTTGGTCAGCACTATCCTGAAATTTCTCCCGTGTGAGGCGTTCAGAACAAGACGATAAAAAAGTGTCCCAATCAGCCTTTTTAAATTTCCACTGGGGCACTCTCTCATCGTCCGCCGGAACTACACTCTCCAACACAATTGGAAAGTGATCACTCCCGCACAAGTCATCTTCTACCTTCCAAGAAAAATCGAGAAAGATAGAAGGGCATGCAACTGAAAGATCAATTGATGTATACGAACCAGAAGCGGGGAGCAGATAGTGTCTGAACTATCATTAAACAAACACAAGTCATATTTTGTAATGAACTCTTCCACAGTTTTACCTTTAGCATCTTCTTGACTGCAGGAATTACCCCAAACAGGGCCATGCGCGTTAAAATCACCCAACAAAATATACGGAGTTGGGAGTTGTTGGACCAGCAGCTCAAGAACATTCAGTTGGAGGGTTTACTTGGTGAAACATAAATAGACCATAATGTAACTGTCTTTTCTAAAGTTAGGCGTACCGCTACAGCCTGTAAATTTGATTGCAAAGATATAGGACTGTGAATAATGTCGTTTCTAACTAAGACAGACGTTCCTCGAATATGAAGGTCAGTTTCATCTGCACAGGCATTATACGGAGTTTTATGTTTAAAGGCTGAATGGTCGTGAGCCTCGGGTTTCTTTAAAAGAGTTTCCTGCAGGCAAAAAGCAGCAGGTTTATATTTTTGGCTCAAAAGGCCCAGTTCATTAAAATTCGCTCTAAAACCTCGACAATTCCATTGTATAATGTTTTGTTTGAGCGTATTATGCATGTTTGGGTGGTGATTCTGATGGTGGACGTATGGGAGAGATTACCCCCGTATTTTTCTTAGGTGAACTTTTACGTGGGGATTTACGTTGAGATGAATCCAGACGAGAAACATTTGGAGATGCATCATCGATGGCATCCTGAAAATCCATGGATTCAAAAGTGTCAAACATGTTTTTTGTAACAACGTTCTGTAACATTTTTGGTGTTCTATTTGATAGTAATTTCTGCTTCTCTTTTATCGTTTTCCTTTTTCATTTTCTGATATCGTTCCTGTTTTGATTTTGACTCAAGGTTCGTGTTAGTTTTCGGTTTTGATTTATTGCGTTCATCTTTGTGATCAGAACTGGGTTATTCTTTTTTATTTTCAGATTTAGATTTATCCTTTTTACTTTCAACTTTTGTCATTTCTTGTGTGGTAGTCTGAGTTTGTGTAGCTTTTGGTTCAATGGAGTTGAATGCAAACGGGTCGGTCAACTTTGGTAAAACGCCATCGAGCCAAGTATATTCCGTTTGGCATTCGATTGACGCTGTTGGCGGATTTTGTTTAGTTACCGTTGCATACGGCGGGAGAGATATGTTCATGCCAGGCATGGATGTAACGATGTCTCTGGCCTCTTTGAAAGTAATATTTTTTTCACATTTTGTTTTTTGAATGAGCTGTTCTTTCTTCCATATTGGGCAATTTTTGGATGACGAAAAGTGATTGCCCTTACAATTGACACATTTGCTTGTAGTATTAGTACATGGCTGATCATGATTTTCACCGCATTTGAAGCATATGGTTTGGCCTCTACAGGCATTTTGACTGTGTCCATACTTTTGGCACTTGAAACATCTCAGAGGATTTGGGATATACAAATCCAATTGGACGCTCAAGTAACCAATTTGTATTGTCTTGGGTGGTCGTGATATATTAAAAGTCATGATATATGTATTTGTTTTTACTTTATTTCCATCTTTTATAATTTCGATTCTTTTGACATTAGAAACATCTTGATCTTTAATCCCATAGGCTATTTCAATTTCTGGTATGTCTGCCAGCTCACGAGTTCTTATGACGCCTCTGCTGCTGTTGAGGGTCTTGTGAGGGCAGACATCAAGCGGTAGATCAGCCATGGATGCCATTTTGAGCAGGTTATTAACTTGTTGTTCTTTTGCACATTCAATAAGTATTTCTCCCGATCTTAATTTGCGAACAGACTTTACAGTTCCGGCGATACCTTGAATTGTTTTTTCTATAACAAACGGGTTCAGTTTGTTTAGAGGCTTGTTGTCGTCGACAGATTTAACTAAAATAAATTTTGGCCAGTTCTTTTTAGCAGTATTATAAGCTGAATTGTCAATATCTGAATCAGAGTCTAAGAAATGAGTATCTACACATCGTCTCTTGAGTTTGGTTGTTTGTGCCATGTTGTGAAATTTTATAGTCTCGTTACCCGTGCCTTCCACCCTAACTCTGAGCCCTACCTGGGGGGTTATGTCGCGGTTATCCAGCGATCATCACCAGAAGTACACTAAAAGGTAACATACTCCCCGAACGTTGATGCTAAAGCATGCCACTCGAGGATTGACCCGTCGAGTGTTTGGGAAGTGCCAGGTCGCGGTGGTCATTCAACCAATCATTCTGTGTAACTTTAGCTATGACAATGGCTACGAAGAATTGATGCAGACAGCGCAATAAAAGAGTATGTTAAAAGGCTAAAAATGACCTTGTAAGTCAACAGTCCGTGTCAATAATCAAATTGAATAAAAAGAAATGACTGACTGAATGATCACCCAATGCCCCCCGACGTGACACCCGATATTTTTGGGATTGGGGCTCCCGATTGGTCAGAACGGGCCATCCGACCATCCGTCTACTCCCGAAATTGGGGCCAAAGTAGTGTGTTGGACATTTTCTGAAAAAAATGGAGACCAGGGCCAAACAGAGTTTACGACCTGATCCCCATCCTTGGAGACTTCCCTAACCGGGGCCCGAATCCTCAACTGCCAGGAGTCTTTCTTCCGGGATCTTCGGAACGCACCCCACGGGAGAACAAGGTGCCTGCCAGATGGTATTAGCAGGATTGATCATTTTGGTCCGGGGCTGCGTATTTGTGTATTTCGCAGCAAACCAGCTCAATTGAGCAAACCTGCAATTAAAAACTAGCAAATTTGCCCAATTGAGCAGGCCGTCCTCTATCCGCCACCTGAGGGCCCACCTAGTAGGGGATGGTCAAACCCCCCTAGGAATCGAATCACTGAAATCTTGTGTTATGCTAATAAGCTTGATGTCGAATCCAATCCTTTTTTCTTTTGCATTATTCACATTATATGGTAGCTATAGTTATTTATCCTTGATTGAAACATAAAAAATAGTTTAAAGAGTATTTTATTCAGTTCACTGTCGTAGTTGTAAGTAACGATAGAAACTTTCAAATGCAACACTTAATACAAATTGAATACTATTTACTCTAAATTGTCTTCATGCCCACAACAAGGTCCAATCTCCCGTTTCTGAAAAAGTGGCTAAAATAGATAGGATGTTGTTTAGTTGAAACATTATTTTATTCCCGTTACTTTACAGATACAGCAACAATGAAATACGTGTAAAGGCATTAGAGTTTTATTCTTTGCAGCGTTCTGATGTAGGTGTTCTGTTGCATGTAAATGCATTGGTCTGATATTTGTCATTTTCTCTATTGTTTGGGCTGTTGAATTTGTGTGGGTAATCTGCATTTCTGTTTGTTTTGTTGTAAATGCTGTTACTAAAGATGGAATTGTTCCCTTGAGCCATGTAGTTTGTGCGACAGTCTACGGATTGAGTTGGTACTTTTTGTGATAATTGTGCAGCATAGGAAGGTGATGACGTACTCATACCAGGTATTTGTAGCATATTGGTAGACCCCTGAAGTTATTTTTCCCGTGGCCATAGTTTTGGTACATGAAGCATCGAAGCGGATTTGGTATACATAAATCCACTTTAATGTTCATATAACCAACTTTGATTGATTTTGGTGGTTGGGCTGAATCGAATGATAAAAATATAAGTATTTGTTTTGATGACTTATTCATGTTATTTTTAATTTCGATATTTTTCACTGCTGTTACAACTTGTGGTTCAAGTTCTTTCTGTATTTCAAGTACGTCAATATCAACTTTTTCCATTGTTCTCAAGGCAAACTGGTTAATATCAGTTGGCTTTTGACTTGAGTCACCTGCATATATTATGACAAATTTCGGCCATTTATTCAAACTTGTTAAAACTTTTTGATCTGCATCAGAATCAGAACCATCTGCTAATAATTCTCGTCTGCGTTTAGGTTTTGTTTGTTTTTGAAGCATCCATGTTGTTATTGTGCAAAATATCACCGTTCCGGCTTCCACTCACCACGGATACCAACAATGGGACGGCTTACTGCTATGCTGTAAAACCACCGAGCTGTCAGTATTCCCACATACCTTTCCTAGGGCAGTATACTCAGCAAGTTTTGATGCCCAGGCATGCCACTGACCGATTGGCCCGTTTGTGGAAGTGCTATGTCTTCAGTTGTCTGTTATTCAACTAATCATTTTACAAAACACTGTGACTGAAGTTGCCATTAGTAACTGAAGCAGGCAATGCAATAACACCAAGCACCATTGGCATATAATTTATATAAAAAGCAGTACACAATAGCAGTGATGGTATTTGTTTGAAAGAAATGACTGATTGAATGACTGATTGAATGACCTCTAAATACCGCCGATATAACACACTTTTTGGGGGTTCCCGATTGGCCAGAAAGGACCGGTCCGACCATCCGTCTACTCCCGAAGTTAGGGCCAAAGAAGTGTATTGGATAGGTATCTCCAAAATGGAGACTGGCCTAATTAGGGTCACTGTGTCCTCAGCTGCCAGGATTCCTTCCTGTGTTCTTCGGAACGCACATCACGGGGGATCAAGGAGCTTGCTGGATGTTAATAGTAGGGAGTAACCATTAGGTTCGGGTGTGTGTCTTTGAATATTTCTCAGTAAAGAAGGTCAATTGAGCAAGCCTGCTAATTTCAAACTACCAAACATGTCCAACTGAACTGGCTGTCCTCTACCCGCCACCGGAGGACCCGCCTAGCAGGGGATGGTCTGTTTTGTTGTAATGTTGTATAAGCACAACTAATCGTAAAAAAAATAATCCTAATTTAATTCTATGAAATATCACAGAAAGAAAGTGCATGGTACAGCAAGCATAATAGTTTTGTAAGCTATCTCCATATACCACCTCCTTTGAAAACAATACAATATAGTTGAGAACATAAGAAATTTGAGTGGTGAAACGAGAAGATGACAAGAAAGAACTAAGTGCCGTTTGGGGTATCGGGAAGTAAATGTAATTAACGTAATTTAAGCCGAAAGTGTTTTGTTTCGTTCGTACGAATACTACTCTCTATAGATCGGTGAACAGTCAAACGGCAGAACAATAGCTGTCCATAAAATATAATTACGAAATAAATTGTAGTTTAAATTTGATTTTTAGCGTAGCTCTAGCTAAAATACTGAAGACTTTGGTTACACCAAATACCTATCCTGCAGTATTACGAACAGGACATTCACTTGTCTTCGGCAGCAAGTAGATGTATGTTGTTAATTTTTCAACAAACAAGATGTGTTTTGTTTTTTACTTAATAATCTCAAATAAAACAGCGTGCTATTATTAAAACATGTGTATGCTCTTCTTTTAAAAAAATCATCAACTGAACTAATTCGCTAGTGTTATATCATAGAAACGCAAACCGTGTGTTATTGTGTTAACGCGATTCTCTCAAGTATTGCAATCGCAACAGGGCATTTTTAAATTTTCTATATGGACCTGAACATAGCTTATAATAAACTCACGTTTCGTTTGTTACTGTGTATCCATGTTAGAAAAATTTGGTTATCTGTGTATGGGGTTATCACTTCGCCGAAAAATAACCTTTTTTTAATCTTAATGATTTTACGAGGATTGGCGAGCAGGATCTGAAACATTTATCGACGCCTCTCCTTGGTCCAATGATGGAGATTACTGGGGATGACCTACCATACCCCTAAGATGTTTGACAATCTAATGCACATTAGTTTAGCCTGTGAAGAGTGCATCCCTTTCTATGCACAAGAGGGGCCCCCTCCACGTCTTCAATCGATTCAACGGTACACCGTGATAGTATCATCTGCATACTTGTTGATTTCACCGTGATATCTTTCCCTATCCACGAATTATCCCATAACCCCCACTCGAATAACTCGCGCATTTATCCTATCGGTGATCGAATGGACTACAGTGTCAATCTGTTGATACAGCTGCTCCTAGATGTATCCAGTGTAGATGGGTCTTGACGTTCCAGCAGCCGTTCGCGCCGAGATGTGTGGACATAATCATAGCTGTTACAAGTGAATGATACTTAGCTTTTGTTCATCATTGCAGAAAATGCGACCTTTCTTGGCACATCTTATTTTGGTGGTCGGAACCATATGCTGAAGCTGGACAGATGGCAATGGGTTGGATGGGGCGACACGTTGACTACTTATGATGTTACAAGCAATGAGTGTATTCCTGTTTTGCTAACATACAAAGACCGTGCTAAGAATTCTTCATGTAAGTAAACAGCCTTTCCGTAATTTTCATTTTAGTTTTGTATGTGGAAGGAAGGGTACCGGATAAATAATTGTAACATTGAATTAATACTGAACCGATTTGTGGAAATGCAAGAAGTTTAATTAATTAATTAATTTATTTGTTTATTTATTTATTTTTATTTACCTGCATCATACAGTAGTGCTTTTGGCAATAATTAGCTTTGTTAAATGCCTGCGTGTGTACGTAGTATGAGATTGCTATCACCCATTTACAAGTTGTAAGCCGGTAATTGAACAGATGTTTTATTTTTGTCGTTACTGGCAAGCTAATTCGGTTCTGTACAACTTGCTTTATACTATTTATATGAGGTTAGAGGTACTAAGATTTCAATAAAATATATAATGACGGCGGTAATTCACACCAGCAGAAAACTAATTGTTATTGAGGCACAACTTTCTCTACAAAAGTAATGTAGGACACTTTTAGCCTACTTCAACATAACATGCTGACCTTCACAGCGCCATGAACTTACTCGCATATTTATTTATTTATTTATTGGTGCTTAACGCCACATCAGCAGCTAAGGCTATATCGTGGCGAGAAAACGATAAAAGGGAAACATGACACTAATGAAATACAAAGATGAGTAAAAACAACTATAATAAAACTGATAAAGACAATGTAGTATGAACAGTGATGCGTGAAGAAACAAGAAATATGAATAGCTCACAAATCAACCAGGTGAATGTAAGTCTTAAAGACTCTAGTTTAAGATAAATAAAAACAATTTTAAAATTTATTAAAAAGGTTGATTGATTTCAAAAATGCGAGAATCATATTCGGGCTCGTACGATAAAAAAGATCTCTCAGATATCCTACAGAAAAATACTGCCCTCTGACATGATTAAAATCAGTACAATATAAAAGAATGTGTTCCACAGCCAACACCTGCTGGCAGGGAACACACTCTGGTCGCACAGTACCCTCCAACAAAAAGGAATGTGTTAGTCTTGTATGACCAATATGACATCGCGTCAAAACTGCAAGATCCTTTCTACAAAGGTTACTAGACGGGTAGGGATCTGAAATAGTTGGTCGGAAGCGATGAAGCTTGTTATTTGTAGCTCCATCCCATTCCGCCTGCCACATGGATTTGATGTAACTACTGATATGTGGTTTGAAGTCACTGAACGGAATCTTAAAATCAGTGAGAGGCTTTGTTAAAGCCTGTTTTGCTGCACTGTCTGCTTTGGTGTTACCAGCGATACCTACATGTCCGGGTAACCAGCAAAACACGATATCATAGTGGTCAGACATGAGAATTGTTACCTTCTCACGAAGCTCCAAAATGAGAGGGTTCTTCAACCTGGGGCTGAGTAAGGCAAGTAAAACTTACTCGCATAATCACTTTTCCGAAGAATGGAACTGAAGGATTAAAACACTGCATTTAGCTAATTATGAATGTAATCACAAGGAACTGAACATTGATGATTACTATTCTTGCTAATGTGACCGTTAGACTGCAAGAAAATCAAAGTTTTCACGAGCGACTAACAGTCGCTCTGTGAAACTTAGATTCCCTTGCAAACAGGTAATTTTGTATCTACCTAATCTAAATCAATTGAAATGTGTTTATTTAATATTAATCAAACGCCGATATTGATCTAAACAGGGTGTCACTTCCCGGAGAGATTTTGTCTCGTATATATCACAATAATATAGATCAAAAATTGTTTACTGGCCATTTTCTGCTATCTTACAAGATAGCATATAGAGAAATGAGATCTAAACACAAGTGCTTAATTTCATCTTCATTCATGGCATTGGATTTTGCTATTTGTACAACTATAAAACAAAATTCTGATAAGTCATTCATGTATATGCTTAGGTGTTGAGAGGACATATTCATATAATGTATAAATCATTCAAGTTTCAGAATATGTTTTGTTGTCAAACGAGGTGCATCAATAACACTTCTCTCAACATCTGACAAAAATCTGTAACAACAGAATATCTTTTTGTAGTAGATCAGATTGAACCAAATAATAACATAAAAAATCCAGACTTCCTTCGAATGAAAATTGGGTCACAACCAACAATAGTAAGACAATCCAGCAAGAATTTCTATGAAAACTATTCTAGCTTTTTTTCAAATCAAATGGTTGAAGAACAGTTTAAAATTTCATAGAAAACTTAGCGGAAGCATGTGATCTGATGATAGAACGAACTCATTTTACACTATATTGTCTTTACAGATATGGCAATAAGCATGTACACTTACCTAGATTTTGAGTATGGTATACGTGATGATAGAGTTTTTATCCCGCCACCTACGTGCTTTGCACAATCTAATGTAAGTACTTGATAAACATATAGAACAAAATATCCAGTGGCAAGGTTAGGTATTACAGTACGTGGAGAGTGGATCGTAACTAAATCACCCGCGGAGTGGAGTTATCACCCAAGATATTACTTTCAAATTTTGTATATATCCACAAAAAACGCAAGCAATGTTTCAGCCAATGGACCTCCGGGTTTAACCCGGAGGTCCATTGGCTGAAACTGTGCTGGTTCTGGTTATGTTTTGCAACAAATTTGCAATTATTGCTCGGGTGGAATCTCCACTCTGCGGGTGATTTAGTGATAATACACTCTCCACGTACTGTAGAACGTCATACTTTTAAAACTATACCAAAGGAATCGGCCGCCTACGCATTGTAGATTACAAATAGAGTAGTCTGAGAAAAAAACAATTTGAAACATTTTACGAAATCATATCACGTGAGCCCATATTCGAAAGGGCTCATCGTGTTCGTTCCAACGAAAGGGTCACATGATGTTTTTGTGGATTAAAAAAAAATAATTAAAATAAATTTTGGTTAGGTACGTAGGGTAAAGGTTTGAAATGTTTTACGTACCCTTTTGAATTCATGCCACGATGCCAGAACACAGAACGAATTTAGTAATGGAAATCAGGAATAACATAATTGGGGCTGGAGAACTAAATTATTAAAGAACCTTCTCATAAATACAAAATAGATGTATCCACTTTGCTGTCAATTGTATTCTTTGGAATGGATGGAGTAATGTACGTTTAAGACTGTACGTGGCAATTTGCACAACTGGAATTAGACACATATAGCATATTCTAACGTTTGGGTAGCAATTCTTGTGAGAAAGTAGTTACGAAAATTTTAAAATAGATAGATCTATTTGCTCTCTGAAACATATGGGATAGCAGTTTGCCTAATAATTCGGTCGCATCCGCCAGCTTAGTAAACAGTTTGAGCAGCGGGGAAAAGTGTTTTTAAAAAATCAGCAAAACAATACCATGTGATACCTCATTGGAACGAGATGAGGAAGGGTTCACATGATGTGGTTTTTTCCAAAAGTTTTTTTTCAAAACGTGAAGAAAAAGATGATTTAAGTAACAAATGTTCATATCGTGTTTATCAAGTAAAGGGCTAAACTGATATCAAACAGTTTCTAATGACACTCAAGTGCCTTTTAAGAATAGAAACATTTCTAGCACGTTTCAATTTATATATTTGTTTTTTGAGGTCTCATATTTCTGTACAACGGCTAATCGTGATCAGAGCTTGAAGATAAAATCAAGTTAAGTCAATTGTTTATTCCCATGTTATTCCCAAGTAAAGAAGACCAGTCCCATTTTACCATTACAATAGAGTTTACTTACCACAGTAAACTCCCCTGGATTCCTACGTTCGTGGAAAGCACGTTTCAAGGAAGCACGTTTCACGGAAGGAGCTGGAGTTGGATTACGTTTCATTTGCGGTTAGTATCGATCGCTTTTTGCTAGTGTTCCAGATAATGGGCATCGCTAAACAGGAAGTAAGCATTGCAAAATGAGACGCGATACCGCTTAAGTTACTTCCTGTTGCGACAATTTAGGAAGCCGGTGTTGAAAGAGGTTACCCCCAGCCAAACCTATTGCAGTTCATTGTCTGTCACACATTACCCCCTGCAATTCATCTCTGTCACACATTACATAAGAATAGTTGTAAGGGTATATTCCAATTCATCCATCTACATGCACCTACCCCCGGCTCGATATTTATCGCCCTGTGCAAATTGGAGGAACAATTTTTCGTTTGACAGTTGTTTCCCTTCAGGGAAATAAATGAATAAACCAACGTTCTGTTTGTTCGCTATTTGGGGATAGAACAATTAATATTTTCAACGTTCAGCCTTGAGGCTGCATGTTGAAAATATTGATTGGTCTATCCCACACATTCAGTTAGCAGCCATCATACTTTATGTTCCTGTTTCCTGTTCATGTCCATGTGGCGAAAAACTGCCTTCTTGACTCCAAAGGGATAAATTGGATGTACTTCGTGTACATTTTAATACTTCGTGTACTTCGTGTATATTTTATTTTTATGAACGAATTGTCGGAAATCTGATGATATTTGTGACTATTTTCAGTTTTTTTGGTTCGATTTTTATATCGAGGCGAGCAAAAGCGGAAAGATTTCGTTTTAACCATATACCCCCGATGTTTCCCGTGCGCTTATACCCTGGATGTTGCACACTCCCATATACCTTGGATGTTGGGTGAACCATTTGCCATGGCTATTTGTCCAAAGCATTCTGACCAATCAAAAGATAGAATTTATCGGGATATAGGGACAATGTCAAATCTCACCTGTTGAGAAAGGAATCAGAGAACATTTAATCTCAAATGCTGCCAACTTGTTTTACTTGAACCGGTCATGCTATTGCAAGATGTTATGCATAAATAGAGGATATCTAGTGTTTTTGATACCGGGACAAATTTTTATTTTTCGCGATCGCATGCGAAAATGACCATTTGTCTCGGTCACAAATGAGATAATTATAAACTCAAAAACACTACATTTTCTTTTTATTATACGCCTTTTATAAGAATATGATAATTCCACTCGTTTCAATCTTGAATTTATGCATGACAGTAAACAGCCCGTTGTTTCCTTAAAACGCGGAAGTGATTTGATCGGTAATCGAAACAGACAGGGTTTTGCAATCTGATCCAGCTGGCGGGTTTCTAGTCCAAAAATGGACCGAAAGTCCGTAATATAAGTTTTTGGTTTGGTACGTCCTTTAAAAGACGTACCAAACCAAAACCTTATATTACGGACTTTCAGGACATGTTTGAACTAGCGGGTTTCATGCACCAATTCAAGGTGAATGCATGTTGAATTATTGCTGGAAATGATCGGTATCCACTCAAAAATAGTAGATGTACTTTCCATTATACGTTTTAGAACAAACTGATCATTTCCAGTGATAATTTGACTCGTATTCACCTTGAAATGATGCGTTGAAAGCCGCCATTTTGATTGATACCGTGAAAGTGAAAATTTCTATATCTTCACAGTTGGGGATACGATTTCTGTCTTTCCGCAATTTCTTCGATAATCTATCGTTTAGCGAATAATAAAATGTCACCCCTCTAGTGTAAGGCTCGCGATATGTTTGAGAAAAAAGATCGTGTTTAACTGTCCGTCACATGACCGTGTATTTGTATCCAAGAAGCTGGTGTCCAAATTATTTGCAAATGTTAGCCGATTTGAATCCTGACGTGTGACATACATTTACAAGCTATTATCGACAGAAATCAATACACAGTTTGTGTCACATCATAGGTCGAGTGGTTGTGCAAGGTAAGTGCGTTTGCTGTCATGGCGGTAGTGTTCTAATTAATTTTATAGGTACTTACAGTACTTACCCTATGCAAACTCACAAATCCCGTTCTGTGGCGCTTGTTTCCAGCACATTGCGGATATAAATTTTATCGTAACCATGACATGTGGAATGGCGTTATTGGCAATTTTATGACCAGATAGAGAGCGAGAAAAAAGTAAGTGCAGTTCGTACCATGTTCTTTAGAATACAAAGTACTAATTATTGTACTGACGTTATTCTGACATTATTTCCTCAATTGAAGTCTAGCAATTTTTGGCATTTCCAAATCTAAAACACCAAATGGTGACACGTATTGCTCCGTAATCTGATGTTTTATGAATATATTCACCGATTAAAACAATATGCCAAAATATGGAAAAGTCTGCAAAATTCTTAACGATTTGCCCAAACCTAACTCGTGACATCGTAGGGGCCATTAGGAAAAAATAAAATAAAATTCGTTCAATTCTCATGAAATATTAGTAACTTGTATACAGTACGTGGAGAGTGGATTGTAAGTAAATCACCCGCGGAGTGGGGTTATCACCCAAGCTATAACTTTCAAATTTTGTTCATATCAACAAAAAACACAAGCAATGTATCAGCCAATGGACCTCCGGGTTTAACCCGGAGGTCCATTGGCTGAAACATTGCTGGTGCTGGTTGTGCTTTGCAACAAATTCGCAATTATTGCTTGGGTGGAATCTCCACTCTGCGGGTGATTTAGTGATAATACACTCTCCACGTACTGTAGTTGTAAAATAGCAAAAGTTAATATTTTTTTCATTTTTTTGACTTCCGCCATTTTGTCGTTTTTACGTAACCTGACTTTTTCAGTTTAATGCATTTTTTAATCGAAGAACGCCAAAACACGCATATTGTTTTCTTGCTAAGGCTACTGGGAGAAATCGTTAAGACATTATTTGATACATTTATTTATTTATTGGTGTTTAAGGTCACATATTTCTGCACAATGGCTAATGAAGCCGGAGTACCAGGTGAGAACCATCGAGCAACGGCGAGCAACTGTCAGCTTCCTAAAGTACTAACTCCACACAAGAAGGGTTAGCATTGGTTAAAGACAAGTGCACCATCGACGTGCTGTACCCCTTAGTACACAACGTCACCATGCTGCCACGTGGGCAATGGGGTGAAGTGTCTTGCCCAAGGACACAACACAATTTGATGCATGGTTACTCCAATAGATAATTGGAATTACGTTGGTGAGGAGGTAATAATTTCGACGTTTTGACGAAAACACGTATTTTTTTTTACAATTGCGATCTCTCATATGTACAAATGGTCTTTGGTTCAAAACGTTTGAATATATAATCTGCCATAAACACCACATCCACAAATCCAATCAGTTTTACTCGGTTTGAAAATATTTCACTAAAGGAGTAATTTTGAAGATTGGGGTCGCCGGTTTTGGACGAAATTGGGGTAAGTTGCAGAGTTTTCAAAATTAACAGAGAACTACTTTGTTCAAATTACAGCCATTTTCGCTGATTTCACGTCAGCTTCGGCTTTTGACAAGTATGGCTTGTTGACACTCCTTCCCTCATACGCTTAAAACATATGGGCAATAAATTTGCACACGGATACAATAATAACCGAAGGATAGCATCGTAGTGGGTTCATCTCTCTACTTCTCAATTTATTTATATATTGGTGTTTAGCGCCACATCAGCAACTAAGGCTATGTCGTGGCGAGATAACGGCCAATGTAAAACGTGATACTGTCAGATATGAAGTAAAAGGTTTGAATAAAAATGGAAAATAACTACAATCGTCATACAAAAACAAGAGTTATTTGACAGCAAAAAAGAACCTTATAAATCAACCTAATGAATTGAGACTTGAATAATCCAGATAAAAAGAATAATTACAGTTTTAAAATTTCGTAAAAAGGTTGATTACTTTCAGAAATGACACAACATTGTGCCAGCTCGTAATTATTATCATTATTATTATTATTTATTTATTGGTGCTTTACGCCACATCAGCAGCTAAGGCTATATTGTGGCGAAGAAAATTAGGAATTCTAAAATAGATCACCATTTGCCATGAGGTAATTAAAAACCAATCAATGAAATATGAAGTATGAGGAATAGAATTAATCAGAAAACACAGTAAGGTGAAAATGAGACCAAGTGTTCAGAAAATGCTGCGTAAATCAACCCGAGAAATAGACATGAATGGATGAGAATTTGAAATAATAAAAACAAACAATTTAAAATTTGTTAAAGAGGTTGATTTACTTCAGGAACGACAAAACTTTATGTGGATTTGTATTATAAAATAGGTCTCGAAGAGACACAACATTAAAATACTGTCGTCTAAAAAGATTAAAATCAGTACAGTGTAAAATAATGTGCTCCACTGACAACGCAGGCTGGCAGGGAATTCACTCTGTTGGAATATTACCCTCTAAAAGAAAGAAATGTGTTAGTCTTGTATGACCAATAACGCATCGTGTCACAATAACATGATCTTTCCTACAAAGGTTACTGGATGGGTAGTGATCAGAAATAGCTAGTCAAAAGCGATGAAGCTTGTTATTAGTTGCCCCATACAAATCACATAGATTTGATGTAACTACTGATATGTGGCTTGAAATCACTAAACGGAATCTTAAAATCAGTGAGTGGCTTTTTTAGAGCCTCTTTTGCTGCCTCTTTTGCTGCACTGTCTGCTCTGCTTTTACCAGCGATACCTACATGTCCGGGTAACCAGCAAAACACGACATCATATTGGTCAGACATGAGAGTTAACTTCTCACGAAGGTCCAAAATGAGAGGGGGGTCTTCAGCTTGGGGTTGAGTAAAGCAAGTAAAGAGGAAAGTAAAGAGGAAAGAAAGTCGGAAAAGATGATCGACTTCTTTTCCGGTACATTCTTGATGTGTTCAAGCGCGAGTTGTAAAGCTTTAACTTCAGCTGTGAAAATAGAACTTTGATTCGGTATTCTGATTGAGGTGATATGATCACCAGTAACAGCAGCTGATGATACTTTGTCACCATCTTTTGATCCATCTGTATAGATCCCTGTATATGCACGATGCTTTGACTTAATTTCAGCATATTTCTACTTAAACTGCAGAGAATTTGTTTCAGACTTTTTAGTAGAAATTTGGTCCAAAATAACTGTTGGCTCTTCAAGATGCCAAGGAAGAGTTTGTGGTCCACAGGTCTCTTTTATTGTATTTGGTTCAATTTTGGCGGGCTCCATATGAGGTTTAATTCTAATTCCCAATGGAGGGATATGTTTCTGGTGACGGTTACAAAAATCAATATTTTAAGGTTCCGAGACACAATTGTAAGCAGGGTTGGATGGATTAGAAAGAAGTTTTGAAACATATTGGAGTGAAAGTTTAATTCTGCGCTTCTCTAGAGAAGGCTCATCTGTCTCAACAAGCATTGAATCTATTGGTGATGTTCAAAAAGCACCAAAGCTGATTCTTATGCCACTATTATGAATGGCATCAAGAGGTTTGAGATATGACTTTCTTGAAGAACCGTAAACCACACAACCGTAATCTAATTTAGATCTAATAAGGGATCAATATGGATGGAGTAATGTTTTCTGGTCAGCTCCCCAATCAGTGCTACCAACCACTTTGAGGATGTTAAGTGTTTTTTATATTTCACTTTCAGTTGTTTTATATGGGAAGTAAAATTCAGTTTATTGTCAAACAATTAACTTAAGAATTTTACTTCCTTAACAACATTAATAAGAGTACCATGCATTTCCAATTCCAGATCAAGATAATGCTTCCGGAGCTTACAGAAATGAACACAATTAGTTTTGGTCTTTGATAACCAGAAGCCGTTTTCTGTTGCTCATTTCTGGGTTCTATTTAAACACCGCTGAAGTTTGCGCTCGATAGTATTCATATTTTACTGCTATAACAGATTAAAAAAATCATCAACATACAATGAAGAATCTACCATATTCTCAATTGTGTCAGTGATGCTATTGATCTTAATTGAAAAAAGGGTAACTGATAAAATACTACCCTGAGGAACCCCCAGTTCTTGTTAGTGAGGATCAGATAACGTTGACCCAACACAAAACTTGAAATTGGCGGTCCTTTAAAAAGTTTTCAATAAAATGAGGCATACGCCCTCTCAACCCCATGTTAAAAAGATCTTTTAAAATCCCATACGTCCACGTTGTATCATATGCCTTTTCCAGATCAAAGAATATGGCGACCACATATTCTTTTCTGGCAAAGGCATTGCGAATGAACGTTTCTAATCTGACCAAATGATCCACAGTACTTCTCTGGTTTCTGAAACCACACTGATTGTTCGATTCCAGAAACCAGACAAGTCGATCATTGATCATCCTCTCCATGGTTGTACACAGACAAATGGTTAAGGCAATAGGCCTGTAATTACTAGGGTTGGCGTGATCTTTATCACGCTTTTGAATAGGAATTATTGTAGTTTTACGCCGTTAGATGGAAACTGTCCAGTCAACTATAAATCGTTAAAACTTGACAATAAAAGTTCTAGTGAACTTTGAGGTAGGTGTTTTAAAAGTTTGGAGTGTATTTCAGTGGGACCAGAGGCAGTATCCTTTGCTCTATGCAAAGAGTTATTCAACTCTTCCATAGAGAAAGGTTCATTGTAATCCTCTAAATTATTGGAGGTAAATTTAGTCTTGTTTTTCTTGTTGTTTTTTAATTTTGATGAATTCTGGATAACAATTTTCAGACGACGAATGTTTAGAAAATGTGGAAGCCTGTTTTTTTTTTAAATTTCTGTTTTGGATGAAATTAGTGTGTTGCTGTCTTGCAGGTGTTGTACAGTTGCTTTTGTTTTTTTTCCTTTAACCTTTTTTGTCATTTTCCAAATTTTAGTGATGTGGGTGTTTTGGTTAATTTTAGAAACATAATTTTCCCAAGAACCTTTCTTTTTTTTGTTTTATAAGTCGTCTTGTTTTTGCCCGATTTATTCGTAACCTATCTAAATTATGTGTGGTTGGCGTCAGTTTTTTGCGATCCTTTTTTGCCTGTTTACATTCATTATCAAACAATGGTTTGGTGAAACGTTTCGAATTTGCAGAGGTTTTAGGGATGGCTCTGTTTGCAATGTCAAGTTACTCGTTTTTGAAATGTTCTATTTGGTCAGCACTATCCTGAAATTTCTATGACGATCTCTGTAACTACTGGCCCGATTTGAGCGAAACCTGGGATTTGTATGTCGGGAATTAACTGGCCTCTGTCGGCTATGAGGTGACAGCCTATCTTTGTGCATGCGCAGTGACGATCTCGGAAACTGCAAATCCGATTGGGACGAAACCTAGAATTTATATGTACGTTCCACCCCCAACTAGTCTATATATATATTTGAGCTTGTGTGTCTCTGTGTGAGTGTGTGTGTGTGTGTGCGTGTGAGTGTGTGTGTCAGGGTGAGGGTGTGTGTGTGAGAGAAAGGGTGTGTGTGTGTGTGAGGGTGTGTGTTTGAGGTTAAAAAATCGAAAACGGCTGGGCCGATCGGGACGAAATTTAGCATGCGTATGTAGTTCGGTCCTGGAAAGGTTTCCCATCTATCGGACCTGGGGTGGGGGTCCGTCTTCGCGCATGCGCAGTAACGATGTCGAAAACTACTGGGGCGATCAGGTCGAAACTTGGGATTTGAATGTAGGGCCATCAGGTAGTGATTTCAGAAAAAAAACTTTGTTTTATAATAGAGAAACCCGTCTGAATCTAAAGACACTTCAACAGCAGAATCGTTCAGTGTCGTTAAAAGCTCTACAAGCGGGGGAAACCGGAGTCCCCCAAGCCTCTCTTCCCATCCCCACCCTCACAGACAACGTCGTGGTGAGCACGAACGAGCAGCTATCAGCTCTCCAACATCAAGACGTACACAATCGACGTGCAGTGCGCCTTAATGCACGGTGTCATTGTGACCCACATGAGCAAGCGAGTTCAGACAGCCAGCGATGCATATTAACAATGTGTATTCCTTTGTCGTCATTTGTGTAAGGAACGGGAAAATGATAAATTCGAAGATTTTAATAATTTTTAGATGAGCTTAAAGAGTAGCTAAAACCGTATTCTAAAATCGCAAGCCTCAAGATCCCCCCCCCCCCCTCTATTTACAGAAGCCATAACAAGACGCATAAAACAGAGTTGCCCCTAAAATATCAGCACAAGCAATATTTATAGTATAATGCAATAGTCAAGTATTCATGCATACTTGCAGACTGACTGGGAGGAATATACCGATTGAAAATGCGTTTTATAGAATGAATATGTGCGGTCAGCTGCCACAGGACTGAAGGCGTCAAACGCTGACCACTTACTCAACGTAAAGACGAAAACGGCCCGAACATTGACCACATTAAGCCTAAAATAGCCTTAAATATCTCCAAAATTTCTCGCAGATCTATTGAAATTTGGATATTATCAGAATCGGCTTTTTGGGTACTAATGATATCCAAATGTGTATACCGAATGTGTAGTTTCATTGAAAATAGGTGGAACTTATATTGGAAAAATACGAAATTTAATAATCTCAATAAGTGCCTTGTTAGGTAAAGGGTTAAAGTGCCAAATTTTTTGGCATGGATTTCCCAAAGCAATTGGTCAATATAAGTTTGGGTCGAATTATACAAAATTGCATCAGTGAGAAAGGGCAAATTCTTTAATTTAACTCTGATCATATCGCGCGAATAATTTTAGCCGTTGAAAACTAGGAAATATTTTACTACAAAAGTGGTAAAAACGTTACTTCAAAAGTGGTGACTTTGTTTTTTTTATGACAAAAGTGGGCGACGGTTACTACAAAAGTGGAGACCTCATTTTACTACAAAAGTGGTGAGCTACCACAAAAGTGGGCGTTTTCTACTACAAAAGTGGTGAACTACCACAAAAGTGGTAATTACTACAAAAGTGGGCGTCACATACGTGTGCATTTGACTAGGTATAATGTCTGAACCGATCAACATCAGCTATTAATTTCTTTCGCGTCACCAGATAAGTGCATTACGCAGCTACCAACCCGATTCATGTCTGCTTAACTCAGATCACCAAGGAATTGTTTTTTCTTCTTAATTCAGGTTGGTTTCATCCTCATATTTGTCTTCTCTTGGTTTATTCTCTCATTGTATATCTACTTTCTTCCTCCCATTATCTTTCTACTGCTTTAAACAATATTTGCCCGCAAATGCTTCATGTTATCTTCTAATCAAATACAATTGTCACTTTCAGTAATAAATATTGTTTAAATTAAATAGATACACTGAGCTGAAGCTATCGCCGATTGTAAAATATGCAATTATGAACAAGTAGAGGCACGGGCGAAGATAAATTGACATGTCCCGCTTTCACAATTGATCTTACGATTTTTATGCTATCGATTTGGCAACTGCGCATCGATGGTGTGCTTTTCCTCAACCAATGCTAACTTCGGCTTCCTCCTCCGGTAAAACTGTCCAACACGAGGTGTTCCTAGCTTTCGAAAGTGTCGTTAAGCCTTAATACAAAAAATTTATATGGTATATGCACCTCTTTCTATTTCGTTGATTGGGAGGCACGTCTTAACCCTTTACCTAACATGAAAAGCAGACGACACTTGCAAAACAAATTCTTGAATAACTATTTTTTTTCATTTTTTGTCTCAAAAACATAGGTAATGACCCCTCGTTGGAACGAGCTCGACGAGCTCGTTCCAACGAGGGGTCATAACCTATGTTTTTGAGAAGAAAATGAAAAAATAAAGAAAATTAATTGGAGATTTTTGAGAATAGCGCTGGCCGGTTTTGGCCGTTACGTTGGGTAAAGGGTTAAAAGCACACCGTCATGCATACAAACTATTGCAAAAAAAGACAACATCAGCTAAAGGCATGAATTGTATATTTTTCTTTTCAGGAGACCATAATGATAGCTGTTGGTTAAGAGGTCAGCTTAGCTGCGTTTGTAAAGAGATACAAAAGAGCTTCAACCACACCTTTTTTTCCTTGAGGCATGTTACATTTGCTTAACACTGTAAATATAATAATATATAATACAGTGAAATTATAAATATTGTAAGATGTGTCTAGATACGTTCTGCGCTAAAATAAAGAAATATATCACAAAGATAATGTGGTATTTCTAACTCAGATGAATACATCTATAGTATATATTTACAGTGCAAGCATAATATATATTTTTCCTGGTCATAACCCAGTCCTTTGATTTTAAAAACGGAAGGCACGCAAAACACTGCTGACTACCATTTCAGGTGAAGCGCACTATTGTTGAGTCGCACTTCAGTGACTTTAATTGAAATGGTTGCGAAGATGTTTTCAAGAAACACATCAATTAACAACTGCACACCATTCACTCCTCTGGTGCAAAGTAAGTAGGGATTCTAACAATATTGCCCGATTTTTCGAATAAGATTTTCGCAGCAATACCGGATGTTGGAATGACTTGTTGCGATCGGAACCCACTTTTTATTTTATTTTATTTCCCCACAGCTCTGCATTTCTGAAGCTACAGTTGCCAAATCTGGCACATTTTAAATGACTATTTCTAGAGGTATATTCCGAAGTTAGATTTTTTAATATTCGACCATTAACCAATACAACGTCAATTCTATTTTCTCTAACTTTTAATATCTTCACCTGTAGCAAGCTTTTCAAAGTTTTCAAATATCATCTTCAAAAAAACATATCTAAAAATATGGCGCTGTCATATGAAATTCTGAAGCGCCCTGGTCGAAGTTACGCTTGACGTTATTGACGTCGATGTCACAAAAAAAATTAAATGGCCTATTTTCATGAATTCTTTGTATGTTGTGGAGATCAAAATATTAAGACACACGTGTTATTTTATTTTTTTTTATTTTTCGGCGTTTTGACGTTTTACATCATTTCAAGTATTCAAAGAATTTTCAATAAAAACCCTTACAAAAAACACGCCTGTGGTACGTTTTCGCGGGGTTTTTATGCGGGATACACTTATGGAATTTTTCTCATATATTTATGGCTATTTGCAGATGCGCAGTTTGGTTTTTGCCTTTCAATTTGACATACCTGATGTCTTTTTAGCCAATTTTACGTGTTTTTCTCTATAACTTTTATTTTCAACCTCATTATGAGCCTCAGTCCACCGAAGTTTAGGGAATGAAATCTCCACAAAAAACATATCTAAAATGAGGTGCCGTCCAAGGACATTCCCAGCAGTTATGGCTGAACTCAGACGAGACTTCTCAGACGGTCATTGATCCCTCATTGGAACGAGCGCTACGAGAGGTCATAACATATGTCTTTGAGAAAAAAATGAAAAAATGATGAAATTAATTGGCGATTTTTGAGAATAGCGCTGGCTGTTTTTTTCCGTTGCGTTGGGTAAAGGGTTAACACTAAGCACATTAACATACTGAACCTGACGAGCTCGTTCCAATGAGGGCTCATAACCTACGTTTTTGAGACAAAAAAATGAAAAAAATAATGAAAATTAATTGGCGATTTTTGAGAATAACCGTTACGTTGGGTAAAGGGTTAACACTAAAGCACATTAATATACTGAACCTGATGAGCTCGTTCCAATGAAGGGTCATAACCTATGTTTTTGAGACAAAAAATGCAAAAATTATGAAAATTAATTGGCGATTTTTGAGAATAGCGCCGGCTGGTTTTGACCGTTACGGAGGGTAAAGGGTTAACATCACTTTGAGGTTTTCACGTCACTATGAAGATTTGCCTATTGTCTCACATCTTTACTAAAAGTCCTACATTCTGGAGTCCAATTGCGCACTATTAATACAGGACACTTATAAAGCATAGCACACCTATTTGTGACCATATAAATTTGTTTACACTCATTTATTTCATTTCTATTTGACATACCCGATGCCAGCGATGCCAGTTTTACGGTTATTATTACGCTTTTTTCAATACCTTTTATTTTCAACCTCCTCTTGGGACTTAGCCGTTCCAATTTTCGTGAATATAATCACCGCAAAAACATATTTTAAAATGTGGTGCCGTCCTAGGAAAATTTTAAGCGGTTATACCCGAACGCCGAGCTGACGCCAAAGAGGAACATATTGACAACAATTAAAATGCGTCGGAATTTTAAGGATATTTTAGTATGTTGTAGAGGTATTAAATAGGAGATACCTGTTCTTTTTTGTCTTCGATTGAATGTCATTTTTTGACGTTTTAACTTCACTTTGGACTTTAGCCCATTTTTTCAAATCCTAAATTAAATGCCGTGTATTCTTGGGTCCAATTGCGTCCTATTAATACAGGATACACTTACGAAACACCCCATACCTATCTGTGATAATTTTAACTGGTTATCCCTCACATTTTTGTCATTTCAATTTAACATGCCCGATGCCAGCGATGCCAATTTTACCGTTTTTTCTATACCTTTTAATTTGACCCTCATTTTGAACCGGGCCGTTGGATTTTCGGGAATATTATTATTATTTATTGGTGCCTTACGCCGCATAAGCAGCTTAGGCTATATCGTGGCGATGAAAGTATGTATTTCAAAAAGACCTTTGATCAAAATATGAAATGAAAGGAATAAGAGTTTTAAAAATGATGAGTGTGAAACATAATGAGAAAGTGAGACCAGGTGTACAAAAACTGCTGTGTAAATCAACCTGTGCAATAAATATGGATAGATGGAATTTAAAAAAGTAAAAACAATTTAAAAATTATTAAAAAGGTTGATTACTTTCAAGAATGAGATGACTTTTTGCGGGCTCGTAAGATAAAATAAATCACTCAAAGATCTGACTATAAAATACTGCCCTCTCACATGATTAAAATCAGTACAATTCAAAAGAATGTGTTCCACTGACAGCACCTGCTGACAGGGAACACACTCTGGTCGCAAATTACCCTCTAACAAAAAGGAATGTGTAAGTCGTCTATGACCAATATGACATCGCTTCAAAACTGCAAGATCCTTTCTACAAAGGTTACTCGACGGGTAGTGATCTGAAATAGTTGGTCGGAAGCGATGAAGCTTGTTATTTGTCGCTCCATCCCATTCCGTCTGCCACATAGAGGTGATGTAACTACTGATATGAGGCTTATAATCACTGAACGGAATCTTCAAATCAGTGAGAGGCTTGGATAAAGCCTGTTTTGCTGCAATGTCTGCCCTGGTGTTACCAGCGATACCAACATGTATAGATCCTTGTATATGTACTATGCCTGGAGTTTATTTCGGCATATTTTTGTTTAAACTGCAAGGAATTGGTATCCGATTTTTTGGAAGAAGCAAGCTCCAAAATAACTGGAGGTTTTCTAAGATGCCGAGGAGGAAAATGAGTTTTACGGTTTTCTTTTATAGAATCAGAATCAATTTTGGCAGACTCCATGTGGGGTTTAATTCTAATTCCCAATAGAGGAATATGTTTCTGGTGGCGATTAAAAAAATCAACATTTTGAGGTTCTGAAACACAATTAAAAGCAGGATTTGATTTATTAGCTAAAAGTTTAGTAACACATTGGGGAGATTTAATTCGACTCTTCTCAAGAGAAGGCTCCTCAGATTCAACAAGCATCGAATCTATTGATGATGTTCGAACTGCACCTAGACTAATTCTAATGCCACTATTGTGAATCGCATCAAGTGGCTTGAGATACGTCTTCCTTGCTGATCCGTAAACCACACAACCGTAATATAATTTAGATCTAACAAGTAATCTATACACATGAAGTAATGTTTTTTGGTCAGCACCCCAATCAGTGCTACCAACAACCTTCAGTGGGTTTAATGCACTCTTACATTTAACTTTCAGTTGTTTTATGTGAGAAGTGAAATTCAGTTTCTTGTCAAACAACAAACCTAAGAATTTCACTTCCTTTACAACTTCAACGGTATTTCTATCCATTTTCAACTCTGGATCAAGATGATGATTCCGGAGCTTACAAAAATAAACACAATTAGTTTTGGTCTTGTAAAACTTAAAACCTTTTTCTATAGCCCATTTCTGGGTTCTGTTTAAACACAGCTGAAGTTTGCGCTCTATAGCGTTCATTTTTTTGCTGCTATAGCAGATTAAAAAATCATCAACATATAATGAAGAATCTGCCGTATTCTCAATTGCATCGATGATACTATTGATTTTTATCGAAAACAGGGTAACGGACAAAATACTACCCTGAAGAACCCCCAATTCCTGCTCGTGAGGATCAGATAACGTTGACCCAACACAAACCTCAAATTGGCGGTCCTTTAAAAAGTTTTCAATAAAAAGGGGTATACGCCCTCTCAACCCCATGTTAAAAAGATCTTTTAAAATCCCATACGTCCACGTTGTATCATATGCCTTCTCCAGATCAAAGAAGATGGCGATCACATGTTCCTTTCTGCCGAAGGAATCTTTAATACACGTTTCAAGTCTGACCAAATGATCCACAGTACTTCTCTGGCCTCTGAAACCACACTGAACATCCGCAAGCAGATTGTTCGATTCCAGAAACCAGACAAGTCGGTCATTGATCGTCCTCTCCATGGTTTTGCACAGGCAACTGGTTAAGGCAATAGGCCTGTAATTGCTTGGGTTGCTGTGATCTTTATCAGGCTTAGGAATAGGAATTATTGTTGCTTTACGCCAGGATGGTGTCACCCAAATGCCATTAAAAATTGATAATAAAAGTTCTAGTGAAGATTGAGGCAGATGCTTTAAAATTTGGTAGTGAATTTCATCGGAACCAGTGGCAGTATCCTTCGCTCTGTGCAAAGAGTTATGTAACTCTTCCATAAAGAAAGGTTCTTGATTGTTGGAGGTAAATTTGATCTTTTGTTTTTCTTGCTGTTTTTTTAATTTTGATAAATTCTGGATTACAATTTTTAGGCGACGAATGTTTCGAAAATGGGGAGGCCAATGTGTTTGAAATTTCTGTTTTAGATGTAATTAAGGTGTTGTTTTCCTTCAGGTGTTGTACAGTTGATTTTGTTTCTTTTCCTTTTATCTTTTTAATCATTTTCCAAATTTTAGTGATGGGGGTGTTTTGGTTAATCTTAGAAATGTAAGATTCCCAATAACTTTTCTTTTTTTTGTTTCATATGTCGTCTGTTTTTTCCCGATTTATACGAAGTTTGTCTAAATTATATGTAGTTGGTGACTTGTTAAATTCCGTTTCTGCTTTCTTGAGATATTTTATAGCCTTTTACATTCATTATCAAACCATGGTTTGGTGAAACGTTTTGGATTTGTCGAGGTTTTAGGGATGACTGTGTTTGCAATGTCAAGCAGCTCGTTTGTAAAATGTACTATTTGGTCAGCACTATCTTGAAATTTCTCCCGTGTGAGGCGTTCAGAAAAAGTGTCCCAGTCAGCTTTTTTTCAAGTTCCACCGGGGAACTCTCTCATCGTCCGCCGGAACTATACTCTCCAAAACAATTGAAAAGTGATCACTCCCGCACAAGTCATCTTCTACCTTGCAAGAAAAATCCAAAATAACTGTTGGCTTTTTAAGATGCCAAGGAGGGGTTTGTGGTCCACCGTTCTCTTTTATTGTATCTGGTTTAATTTTGGAGGACTCCATATGGGGTTTAATTCTAATTCCCAATGGAGGGATATGTTTCTGTTGACGATAAAAAAATTCAATATTTTGAGGTTCCATGACACATTTATAAGCAGGGTTTGACAGATTAGAAAGAAGTTTAGAAACATATTGGAGTGAAAGTTTAATTCTGCGCTTCTCAAGAGACGGCTCCTCCGCTTCAACAAGCATTGAATCTATCGGTGATGTTCTAAAAGCACAGAGGCTGATTCTAATGCCACCATTATGAATGGCATCAAGAGGTTTGAGATATGACTTTCAGAACCGTAAACCACACAACCGCAATCTAATTTAGATCTAATAAGGGATCTATACAGATGGAGTAACGTTTTCCGTTCAACACCCCAATCAGTGCCACCAACCACCTTGAGGATGTTAAGTTCTTTGTTACATTTCAATTCCAATATATGGGAAGTGAAAGTCAGTACCTAGGGGGGGGGGGGGGTGATCATCCCCTATTAGGCGGGTCCTCAGGTGGCGGATAGAGGACGGCCTGCTCAATTGGGCAGGTTTGTTAATTTCTGATTGGTAGGTTTGCTCAATTGAGCAGGTTTGCTGCGAAATACACAAATACGCAGCACCGGACCAAAATGATCAATTCTGCTAATTCCATCTGGCAGGCACCTTGTTCTCCCATGAGGTGCGTTCCGAAGGCCCCGAAAGAAGGAATCCTGGCAGTTGAGGACTCGTGGCCCCGGTTAGGGCAGTCTTCCAGATGGAGATGAGGTCGTAAACCCTGTTTGGCCCTTTTCTCCATTTTTCAGATAATGTCTAACACACTGCTTTGGTCCCAATTTCGGGAGTAGACGGATGGCCGGATGGCCCGTTCTGGCCAATCGGGAGCCCCCGACCCCAAAAATATCAGGTGTCACGTCGGGGGGCAATGGGTGGTCATTCAATCAGTCATTTCTTTTAAGTCAATTTCATTTTTGCTACGGTATACTGATTTTTAAACAAATGATAACTGTTTTAAGTTATAAGGTTTTTATGACACTGCGTCAGTTATTCGTTGTAAATGTCTTGTACTAGCTTTAGAAAATGATTAGTTGAGTGACCACCACGACCTGGCACTTCCTAAAATAATCGAGGGGTCAATCCTCCAGCGGTATGCATTAGCATCAACGCTGGTGGGGTATGCTTTCCATGTACTCTTGGTACTGTTTGCCGGTTATCCGCAACGTAACCCCCTAAATTGGGCTCAGAGTAAGGGTAGGAGTCATGGAATGATGAAACACAATTAACACCAATATGGAAATCACAAAACACAAAAAACAAAAACGTGATAGTGAATTTTCTACAGATTCTGATTCTGACTCGGATCAAGATGTTCCAAAATTAAAAACTGGCCAAAATTTGTCATTATTTACGCGGCTGATGAGAGTCAAAATTTTGAGGCTTCGAACGTAAATCCATTTTTGTTGGAAAAAGCCTTTAAAGGAATCGCTGGCACCGTCAGAAATGTGAAAAAAACTAAAATCTGGTGCACTATTGGTAGAATGCTTAAAATTTATTTATTTATTGATGCTTTACGCCACAGCATAGCAGCTAAGGCTATATCGTGGCGATGAAAGGTATGAAATCTAAAATAGATCCGTCACTCGCCATGAGGTAATTAAAAATCAGTCAACGAAATATGAAGTATGAAGAATAAAATTAATCAATGAACAAAGTAATGTGAAAATAAGATCAAGTATGCAGAAAATGCTGCGTAAATCAACCCTGAATGAATATGAATGTGAAATAAAAAAAAAAAAAAACATTTAAAATTTATTAAAAAGGTTGATTTCCTTCAGGAACGACAAAACCTTATGTGGATTTGTGTTCTCGAAGAGGCACAACATTAAAACACTGTCGTCTAACAAGATTAAAATCAGTACAATGTAAAAGAATGTGCTAACTGACAACACCTGCTGGCAGGGAAAACACTCTGGTCGCATATTGCCCTCAAACAAAAAGGAATGCGTAAAACGCGTATGACCAATATGGCATCGCGTCAAAACTACAAGATCCCTTCTACAAAGGTTACTGGTTGGGTAGTGATCAGAAATGGTTGGTCGGAAGCGATGGAGCTTGTTATTAGTTGCCCCATCCCATTCCGCCTGGCACATAGATTTGATGTAACTACTAATATGAGGCTTACAATCACTGAAAGGGATCTTAAAATCAGTGAGAGGCTTTGTTAAAGCCTGTTTTGCTGCACTGCCTGCTTTGGTGTTACCAGCGATACCTACATGTCCGGGTAACCAGCAAAACACGATATCATATTGGTCAGACATGAGAGTTGTTAACTTCTCACGAAGTTCCAAAATGAGAGGGTTCTTCAACTTGGGGTTGAGTAAAGCAAGTAAAGAGGAAAGAGAGTCGGAGAAGATGATCGACTTTCTTTCCTGTGCATTCCTGATGTGCTCAAGTGCGAGTTGAATAGCTTTAACTTCAGCTGTAAAAATAGAACTTTGATTCGGTATTCTGATTGAGGTGACATGATCACCAGTAACAGCAGCTGATGATACTTTGTCATCATCTTTAGATCCATCTGTATAGATCCTTGAATATGTACTATATTTGGACTTTATTTCGGCAAATTTTTGTTTGAACTGCAAGGAATTGGTATCAGATTTTTTGATAGAAGCAAGGACCAAAATAATTGTAGGTTTTTTAAGATGCCGAGGAGGAATATGTGATTTGCGGTTTTCTTTTATAGAATCAGAATCAATTTGGGCAGACTCCATGTGGGGTTTGATTCTAACTCCCAATGGAGGAATGTGTTTCTGGTGGCGGTTATAAAATTCAACATTTTAAGGGTCTGAAACACAATTATAAGCAGGATTTGAAGGATTGGCCAAACGTTTAGACACATACTGGAGAGATAATTGAATTCTACGCTTCTCAAGAGAAGGTTCCTCTGCTTCAACAAGCATCGAGTCTATTGGGGATGTTCGAAAAGCCCCTAAACTAATTCTAATACCACTATTATGAATTGCATCAAGTGGTTTGAGATATGATTTCCTTGCAGAACCGTAAACTATACAACCGTAACCTACCTTTGATCGAACAAGTGATCTATACATATGGAGCAAAGTTTTTTGGTCAGCACCCCAATCGGCGCTACCAACAACCTTCAGTAGGTTCAGAGCTCTCTTACATTTAACTTTTAGTTGTTTTATATGGGAAGTGAAATTCAGTTTGTTGTCAAACAACAAACCTAAGAATTTCACTTCCTTAACAACTTTAGTAGGACTACCATCAATTTTCAACTCCGGATCGAGGTGATGTTTCCGACGTTTGCAAAAATGAACACAATTCGTTTTTGTCTTTGAAAATTTGAAACCATTTTCAATAGCCCATTATTGGATCCTATTTAAACACAGCTGAAGTTTGCGCTCTATAGCATTCATGTTTTTGCTGCTATAGCAGATCAAAAAGTCATCGACATACAATGAAGAATCTATCATAATCTATCATATTCTCAACTGCATCGATGATACTATTAATTTTAATTGAAAAGAGGGTAAAGGACAAAATACTACCCTGAGGGACCCACAGTTCCTGCTCGTGAGGATCAGATAACGTTGTATTGATTTATTTATTTATTGGTGCTTAACGCCACATCAACAACAAAGGCCATACCGTGGCGAGAAAGTCATGAAAATGAGTTAAAAGGTAATGGTCAGGACTGCTTTTAAAAAGAAAAAAAATGTGACAGATGAACGATAATACAATGAAAATGTGAAAATGAATATTCATAATGAAAGAAGAACAACAAATATAATACAAATCAACCTATTGATACCAAATCATGATGGGAAGAATAAAAGACAAAGCTCTAAAACTTGCTAAAAAGGTTGATTTCTTTTAGAAAAGACAAAAGCTTGCGCGGACTGGTAGTGTAAAAAGGTCTCTAAGAGACTCCACAGTGAAAAACTGCCGCCTAACGTGATCGAAATCTGTACAATCTAAAAGAATGTGTTCCACTGTCAGCCCCTGCCGACAAGGAACACATTCAGGTCCCAGAGTGCCCTCCAATAAGAAACTATGAGTGAGTCTGGAATGACCAATATGACATCTTGTAAGGATAACGTGATCTTTTCGACAAAGATGAGAAAGAGGATAATAATCAGACACAGTTGGTCGGAATCGGTCGAGCTTGTTATTGGTAGCTCCATCTCATTCCGACTGCCACAAAGACCGGATGTATTTAGAAATAAGTGGCTTGTAATCACTGTAAGGAATTGGAAAATCAGTGATTGGCTTACTCAGAGCCTGTTTCGCTGCACTGTCTGCCCTGGTGTTACCAGCAATACCGACGTGTCCAGGTAACCAGCAAAACACAACATCATATTGGTCAGACTTCATTACAGTAAGTCGTTCATGAAGTGACAATATTAGAGGGTTCTTCAACCTGGGGTTGAGAAGAGCCTGTAAACAAGAAAGAGAATCTGAGAAGATAATGGACTTCCATTCCTCTTCAGCCTCAATCTCATCGAGCGCAAGGTCAATCCTCAGCTGTAAAAATGGAACTCGTATCAGGTATCCTGGTTGAGGTGGTCTGATCACCACTAACAACAGCAGATGACACTCTATCATTATCCTTGGATCCATCTGTATAGAACATAGTGTATGCTCTATAGTGAGACTTAATCTAGGCATACGCTTGCTTAAATTGCAAAGAATTTGTGTTTGCCTTTTAGAAGAGGCCAGATCTAAAATAACCTTGGGTTTTGACAGACGCCAAGGGGGTATATTTAGTTTACGATTTTCTGCCACAGAATCTGGAGCAACACCAGTAGCCTCCACATGGGTTTTGATTCTGAGTCCCAGTGGAGGAATCTGTTTTGGATTTTTATCAAAAAAAACTTTATTTAGAGGTTTAAAAACATAGAAGTAAGCAGGATTTGAAGGATTTGCAGATAATTTTGAGACATATTGCAAAGAGAGTTTAATTCGACGCTTCTCAAGAGAAGGCTCACCTGCTTCGATAAGAAGAGAATCTATAGGTGACGTACGAAACGCACCAAGGCTAATTCTCATACCACTATGATGGATGGCATCATGAGGTTTCAGATAGGATTTCCTAGCCGAACTGTAAACCACACAACAATAATCCAACTTTGACCGTACAAGAGCTCTATACAGATGGAGCAGAGTTTTTTGGTCAGCACCCCAATCAGTGCTGCCAACAACTTTTAGCAGATTAAGTGCTTTCTTGCATTTAATTTTTAGTTGTTTGATGTGAGACCTAAAACTTAGTTTCTCATCAAACAACAACCAAGGAATTTCACTTCCTTTACAAGTTTAAGTGGAGTTCCATCTAAAAATAACTCCGGATCCAGGTGGTGTTTCCGGAGTTTACAGAAATGAACACAATTTGTTTTACTTTTTGAAAACTTGAAACCATTTTCAGTAGCCCAGCGCTGAACCTTGTTTAAGGATACCTGAAGTTTGCGCTCAATAGCAGGCATTTTCTTGCCACTGTAGCAGATGAGGAAATCATCTACATACAATGAAGAATCAACATTTGTTTCAATAGCTGTAACAATGCTGTTGATTTTTATTGAAAAAAGGGTAACAGATAGAATACTACCCTGAGGTACTCCCAATTCCTGGTCGTGAGGGTCAGATAACGTTGACCCAACTCGAACCTGAAACTGGCGGTCCTTTAAAAAGTTTTCAATAATAAGAGGCATACACCCACTCAACCCCATGTTAAAAAGATCTTTTAAAACCCCATAAGTCCACGTTGTATCATATGCCTTTTCCAGGTCAACGAAGATGGCGTCCACATGTTCTTTCCTGGCAAAGGCATTTCTTATAATCTAATCTAACCAAATGATCCACAGTACTTCTCTGGTTTCTGAAACCACTCTGAACATCTGCAAGCAGATTGTTCGATTCCAGAAACCAGACAAGTTGATCATTGACCATCCTCTCCATGGTTTTGCACAGACAAATTGTTAAGGCAATAGGCCTATAATTACTAGGGTTGCTGTGATTTTTATCAGGCTTAGGAATAGGAATTATAGTAGAGTTTCGCCAGGAAGGTGGAAACTGGCCAGTCACCCATATGTCATTAAAAATAGATAATAAAAGTGCAAGTGAAGTTTGAGGCAGATGTTTTAAAAGCTGAGAGTGAATGTCATCAGGTCCAGTGGCAGAATCCTTTGCTCTCTGCAAAGAGTTACTTAACTCTTCCATAGCGAAAGGTTCATTGTAATCCTCTAAGTTATTGGATGTAAATTTAATCCTTTGTTTTAGAATGCTTAAAAGAACAACAAGCAATCAATTTACTCAAAATTGAAAATTTAGTAGATATGAAAGTAAATGTTTTCCCACATAGAACCCTCAACAACAGCAGAGGTGTAATTTGAACAAGGGAATAATTTGGCATCGATGTCATGGAAATAAGAAAGGAAATAGAACCGCAAGGTGTCAGCGATGTCAAAAGAATAGACATTAAAAGAGATGGTGCAATTATTAAAACAAATACATACATTTTACCTTTCGATTCTTCTCAGCCGCCTAAATCAATTAAAGTTGGTTATATGAACATCAAAGTGGATTTGTATATTCCAAATCCACTTCGATGCTTCAAATGTCAAAAGTTTGGCCACAGGCAAAATAATTGTAGAGGAAAAACTATATGTTTCAAGTGCGATCAGGAACATCAAGTACTAACACTGTCAAATGTTGCGTCAAAGGACTGCCCACTTCGGCAAAAAGAAAAACAAATTCAAAAGATCAAATGTGAAAAACAGTTAAGTTTCAAAGAGACCAGAAAAATAGTAACATCCATGCCTGGCATGAATACACCAAAGCCCTCTTATGCAGCTAAATTATCTCAAACATTACCATCATCATCAGTGGGTTGCCAAACAAATTATACTTGGATCAATGGCACATTACCAACTTTAGTGCAGGCCTTTACTACAGAGCAGGCAGACGAAACTGATCAAAAATCCACCCAAACACCTTCAACCTCAAACAACACATTGGACAACAACTCAAAAACAAATCAGAAGAAAGATCAGGAAAAACTAAAACTAGACAGGACAAAAGTAAAAGAAGCAAGATCAGAACAGAAGAAAGACCAAACAAAACCGAAGCTACACAATCAAAATCTTAGTCTGAATCAGTCAAAAAACAATCAAAAGAATACAGAAACACAAAAAAAAAAAATCAGATCGAACTCCCAAGGCTCTTCAAGATCCTGTTACTTGTAATAGGTTTGAAGGCCTTGAGGAAATGGGGGTTGGTGAGTGTATCGACGAAACGTTCGATCACTTACGTTCGAATTCCTCACAGAATAGATCTCCGAGGAAAAATTCCTCACAAAATAAATCTCCGAGGAAAAATTCATCGAAACAAAGTACAGAGGCCATTTCGCCCATACATCCACCCTCTAAATATCCATCGAAATATGGCTAATACAAACAACAATAATATAATGCAGTGGAATTGTCGAGGTTTCAGAGCCAATTTTATCGAACTGGGTCTTCTCAGCCAAAAATATAAACCTGCCGCTTTTTGCGTGCAGGAAACTCTTTTAAAGAAACCTGAGGCTCAAGATCATTCAGACTTTACGCATTATACTTCGTATAATGCCTGGGCAGATGAATCTGATCTTCATATTCGACGAACGTCCGTCTTAGTTAGAAACGACATTATTCACAGTGCTGTATCTTTGCAATCAAATTTACAGGCTGTAGCGATACGGCTAACTTTAGACAAGACAATTACATTATGCTCTATTTACCTTTCACCAAACTCCCAACCCACTCAGTTCCCAACCCCATACATTTTGTTGGGTGATTTTAACGCGCATAACCCCCTTTGGGGTAATTCCTGCAGTCAAGAAGAATAAAAAGGGAACACTGTGGAAGAGTTCATGACAAAATATGACTTGTGCTTGTTCAATGATGGGTCAGACACTTATCTGCACCCCGCATCTGGTTCGTACGCTTCAATTGATCTAACAATTGCATGCCCTTCTGTCTTCCTTGATTTTTCATGGAAGGTAGAATGTGACTTATGTGGGAGTGACCACTTTCCGGTTGTGTTGGAGAGTGTGGTTCCGGCAGACGATGGGAGGGTGTCTCAGTCGAGCTTTAAAAAGGCTGACTGGGAGGCCTTCATCTTGCTCTGTTCTGAACGCCTTACACTGGAGAAATTTAGTGAAAGTGCTGACCAGATTGAACATTTTACCACAGAGTTATTTGACATTGCAAGCCAAGTCATTCCTAAAACCTCGACAAATCCTAAACGTTTCACTAAACCATGGTTTGATTCTGCTTGCAAACAGGCTATAAAAGATCGCAAAAAGACGGAACGGGAATTTAATAAGTCACCAACCAGACATAACTTGGACAAGCTTCGTATAAATCCGGCAAAAAACAAGACGACTGATAAAACAAACAAAAAAAAAGTTCTTGGGAAACATATGTTTCCAAACTTAATCAAAATACCCCCATCAATAAAATTTGGAAAATGATAAGAAAAATTAAAGGAAAAGACACAAAATCAACGGTACAACATCTGAAAGATAACGGCACACTAATCACGTCAAAAAATGAAATTTCAAATAAATTGGCCTCCACATTTTCGAAACATTCGTCGTCTGAAAATTGTTATCCTGAATTTCTAACAATTAAAAAACAACAAGAAAAACAAAAGATCAAATTTACCTCCAACAATTTAGAGGATTACAATGAACCTTTCTCTATGGAAGAGTTATGTAACTCTTTGCATAGAGCAAAGGATACTGCCACTTGTCCCGATGACATACATTACAAACTTTTAAAGCATCTGCCACAAACATCACTACAACTTTTATTATCAATTTTTAAAGGCATTTGGGTGACTGCCCAGTTTCCACCATCCTGGCGTAAAGCAACTATAATTCCTATTCCTAAGCCTGATAAAGATCACAGCAACCCTAGTAATTATAGGCCTATTGCCTTAACCAGTTGTCTGTGCAAAACCATGGAGAGGATGATCAATGACAGACTTGTCTGGTTTCTGGAATCGAACAATCTGCTTGCGGATGTTCAGTGTGGTTTCAGAAGCCAGAGAAATACTGTGGATCATTTGGTCAGACTTGAAACGTTTATTAAAAATGCCTTTGCGAGAAAAGAACATGTGGTCGCCATCTTCTTTGATCTAGAGAAGCCAAATGATACAACGTGGAAGTATGGGATTTTAAAAGATTTTTTTAACATGGGGTTGAGAGGGCGTATGCCTCTTTTTATTGAAAACTATTTAAAGGACCGCCAGTTTCAGGTTCGTGTTGGGTCAACGTTATCTGATCCTCACGAGCAGGAATTGGGGGTTCCTCAGGGCAGTATTTTATCCGTTACCCTGTTTTCGGTAAAAATTAATAGTATCATCGATGCAGTTGAGAATATGGTAGATTCTTCGTTGTATGTCGATGAATTTTTATTTCAGCTGTTATAGCAGTAAAAATATGAATGATATCGAGCGCAAACTTCAGCTGTGTTTCAACAATGGGCCACAGAAAATTGTTTTAAATTTTCAAAGTTAAAAACGAACTGTGTTCATTTTTGTAAACATCGGAAACATCACCTTGATCCGGAGTTAAAAATTGATGGGAGTCCTATTAAAGTTGTTAAGGAAGTGAAATTCTTGGGTTTGTTGCTCGACAACAAACTGAATTTCACTTCCCACATAAAACAACTAAAAGTTAAATTTAAGAAAGCACTGAACCTGCTGAAAGTTGTTGGTAGCACTGTTTGGGGTGCTGACCAAGAAACTTTGCTCCACCTGTATAGATCACTTGTTCGATCAAAATTAGATTACGTTTGTATAGTTTACGGTTCTGCAAGGAAATCATATCTCAAACCACTTGATGCAATTCATACTCGTAGTATTAGTATTAGTCTAGGGGGCTTTTCGAACATCCCCAACAGACTCGATGCTTGTTGAAGCAGATGAGCCTTCTCTTGAGAAGCGCAGAATTAAATTATCTCTCCAGTATGTGTCTAAACGTTTGGCCAATCCTTCAATTCCTGCTTATAATTGTGTTTCAGACCCTCAAAATGTTGAATTTTTTAACCGCCACCAGAAACATATTCCTCCATTGGGAATTAGAATCATACCCCACATGGAGTCTGCCAAAATTGATTCTGATTCTATAAAAGAAAACTGTAAATCACATATTCCTCCTTGGCATTTTAAAAAAACCTACAATTATTTTGGACCTTGCTTCTACCAAAAAACCTGGTACCAATTCCTTGCAGTTTAAACAAAAATATGCCGAAATAATGTCCAGGTATAGTACATATACAAGGATCTATACAGATGGATCTAAAGATGGTGACAAAGTAGCATCAGGTGCTGTTACTGGTGATCATATCACCTCAATCAGAATACCGAATCAGAGTTCTAATTTCACAGCTGAAATTAAAGCTATTCCACTCGCACTTGAGCACATCGAGAATGCACAGGAAAGAAAGTCGATCATCTTCTCCGACTCTCTTTCCTCTTTACTTGCATTACTCAACCCCAAGTTGAAGAACCCTCTCATTTTGGAACTTCATGAGAAGTTAACAACTCTAATGTCTGACCAATATGATATCGTGTTTTGCTGGTTACCCGGACAGGAAGGTATCGCTGGTAACACCAGAGCAGACAGTGCAGCAAAACAGGCTTTAACAAAGCCTCTCACTGATTTTAACATCCCTTTCAGTGATTTCAAACCACATATTTGTAACTACATCAAATCTATGTGGCAGGCGAAATGGGATGGGGCGACCAATAACAAGCTCCATCGCTTCCGACCAAACATATTTGATCACTTCCCATCCAGTAACCTTTGTAGAAAAGATCATGTTATTCTACCCATCCAGTAACCTTTGCAGAAAAGATCATCTTATTCTGACATGATATCATATTGGTCACACACGACTTACACATTCCTTTTTGTTAGAGGGTAATATGCGACCAGAGTGTGTTCCTTGTCAGCAAGTGTTGTCAGTGGAACACATTATTTTACATTGTACAGATTTTAATCATGTTAGAGGGCAATATTTCACAGTCGGATCTCTAAGAGATTTATTTTATTACACAAGCCCGTGTAAAATTCTTTCATTTTTGAGAGTGATCAACCTTTTTAATAAATTTTAAAATTGTTTTTATTCTTTTAAAATTCAAGTCTATCCATATGTATATCACAGGTTGATTTACACATCATTGTTTGTATAACACTGACATTGCGTTTCACACTCCTTAGTTTTATACCTCACATTTCATATTTCATCGACTCTGTTTTTAATTATTTCATGGTGGATAATGTTTTTAATTTATTTATTTATTTATTGGTGCTTAACGCCACATCAGCAGCTAAGGCCATATCGTGGCGAGAAAACATTAAAAGAAAACCATGGCAGAAACGATATTCAAAGATGAGTAAAAAACAATTATAATAAAAATGATACTCAATGTAATATGAACAGTGATGCGTGAGAAACAAGAAAGATGAATAATTCACAAATCAACCTGATGAATTTAAGTCTTAAAGACTCTAGTTAAGATAATAAAAACAGTTTTAAAATTTATTAAAAAGGTTGATTGATTTCAAAAATGAGAGAATCATATTCGGGCTAGTACGATAAAAAAGATCTCTCAGAGATCCTACAGAGAAAAACTGCCCTCTGACATGATTAAAATCTGTACAATGTAAAAGAATGTGCTCCACTGACAACACCTGCTGGCAGGGAACACATTCTGGTCGCACAGTACCCTCCAACAAAAAGGAATGTGTAAGTCTTGTATGACCAATATGACATCGCGTCAATACTGCAAGGTCCTTTCTAGAAAGGTTACTAGACGGGTAGTGATCACAGATATCTGGTCGGAATCGATGGAGCTTGTTATTTGTCGCTCCATCCCAATCCGCCTGCCACACAGATTTGATGTACTTATTGATATGTGGTTTCAAATCACTGGAAGGGATGTTAAAATCAGTGAGAGGCTTGGATAAAGCCTGTTTTGCTGCACTGTCTGCCCTGGTGTTACCAGCGATAACTACATGTCCGGGTAACCAGCAAAACACGATATCATTTTGGTCAGATATGAGAGTTGTCAACTTCTCACGAAGTTCCAAAATGAGAGGGTTCTTCAACTTGGGGTTGAGTAAAGCAAGTAAAGTGGAAAGAGAGTCAGAAAAAATAATCGACTTCTTTTCCTGCACATTTTCTATGTGTTCAAGCGCAAGTTGTATAGCTTTAACTTCAGCTGTGAAAATAGAACTCTGATTCGGTATTCTAATTGAGGTGATACCATCACTAGTAACAGCAGCTGATGATACTTTGTCACCATCTTTAGATCCATCTGTATAGATCCTTGTATATGCACTATACTTGGACTTTATTTCGGCATATTTTTGTTTGAACTGCAAGGAATTGGTATCAGATTTTTTGGTAGAAGCAAGGTCCAAAATAACTGTAGGTTTCTTAAGATGCCAAGGAGGAATGTGTGATTTACGGTTTTCTTTTATAGATTCAGAATCAATTTTTGCAGACTCCATGTGGGATTTAACTCTAATTCCCAATGGAGGAATATGTTTCGGATGTCGGTTAAAAAAGTCAACATTTTGAGGTTCTGAAATACAATTAAAAGCAGGATTTGAAGGATTGGCCAAAAGTTTAGACACATATTGGAGAGGCAATTTAATTCTGCGCTTCTCGAGAGAGGGCTCCTCTGCTTCAACAAGCATCGAGTCTATTGGGGATGTTCGAAAAGCCCCTAGACTAATTCTAATACCACTATTGTGAATAGCATCAAGTTGTTTTAGGTATGACTTCCTTGCAGAACCGTAAACTATAGAACTGTAATCTAATTTTGATCGAACAAGTGACCTATACAGATGGAGCAAAGTTTTTTGGTCAGCACCCCAATCAGTGCTACCAACGACCTTCAGTAGGTTCAGAGCTCTCTTACATTTAACTTTTAGTTGTTTTATGTGGGAAGTGAAATTCAGTTTGCTGTCAAACAACAAACCTAAGAATTTCACTTCCTTAACAACTTTAATAGGACTCCCATCAAGTTTTAACTCCGGATCGAGGTGATGTTTCCGAAGCTTACAAAAATGAACACAATTTGTTTTCATCTTTGAAAATTTGAAACCGTTTTCTGTGGCCCATTTTTGAATTTTGTTTAGGCACAGCTGAAGTTTGCGCTCTATAGCATTCATTTTCTTGCTGCTATAACAGATTAAAAAATCATCGACATACAATGAAGAGTCTACCATATTTTCAATTGCATCGATGATACTGTTAATTTTAATCGAAAACAGGGTAACGGATAAAATACTACCCTGAGGAACCCCCAATTCCTGCTCGTGAGGATCAGATAACGTTGACCCAACACGAACCTGAAACTGGCGGTCCCTCAAAAAGTTTTCAATAAAAAGAGGCATACGCCCTCTCAACCCCATGTTAAAAAGATCTTTTAAAATCCCATACGTCCACGTTGTATCATATGCCTTCTCTAGATCAAAGAAGATGGCGACCACATGTTCTTTTCTAGCAAAGGCATTTCTTATAAACGTTTCAAGTCTGACCAAATGATCCACAGTACTCCTCTGGTTTCGGAAACCACACTGAACATCCGCAAGCAGATTGTTCGATTCCAGAAACCAGACAAGTCGATCATTGATCATCCTCTCCATGGTTTTGCACAGACAACTTGTTAAGGCAATAGGCCTGTAATTGCTTGGGTTGCTGTGATCTTTATCAGGCTTAGGAATTGGAATTATTGTTGCTTTACGCCAGGATGGTGGAAACTGGCCAGTCACCCAAATGCCATTAAAAATTGATAATAAAAGTTCTAGTGAAGATTGAGGCAGATGCTTTAAAATTTGGTAGTGAATTTCATCGGGACCAGTGGCAGTATCCTTTGCTCTATGCAAGGAGTTACATAACTCCTCCATAGAGAAAGGTTCATTGTAATCCTCTAAATTGTTGGAGGTAAATTTGATCTTTTGCTTTTCTTGCTGTTTTTTAATTTTGATAAATTCTGGATTACAATTTTCAGATGACGAATGTTTCGAAAATGTGGAGGCCAAAGTATTTGAAATTTCTGTTTTAGAGGTAATTAAGGTGTTGTTTTCCTTCAGGTGTTGTACAGTTGATTTTGTTTCTTTTCCTTTAATCTTTTTAATCATTTTCCAAATTTTAGTGATAGGGGTGTTTTGGTTAATCTTCGAAATGTAAGATTCCCAAGAACTTTTCTTTTTTTGTTTTATATGTCGTCTTGTTTTTGCCCGATTTATACGAAGTTTGTTTAAATTATATGTAGTTGGTGACTTGTTAAATTCCCTTTCAGCTTTCTTACGATCCTTTATAACCTTTTTGCATTCATCATCAAACCATGGTTTGTTGAAACGTTTTGGATTTGTCGAGGTTTTAGGGATGACTGTGTTTGCAATGTCAAGCAGCTCGTTTGTAAAATGTTCGATTTGGTCAGCACTATCCTGAAATTTCTCCCGTGTGAGTCGTTCAGAACAAAGCGATGAAAAAGTGTCCCAGTCAGCTTTTTTAAAGTTCCACTGGGGCACTCTCTCATCATCCGCCGGAACTACACTCTCCAACACAATTGGAAAGTGATCACGCCCGCACAAGTCATCTTCTACCTTCCACGAAAAGTCGAGGAAGATAGAAGGGCATGCAATTGAAAGATCAATCGATGTATACGAACCAGATGCGGGGTGCAGATAAGTGTCTGAACCATCATTAAACAAACACAGATCATATTTAGTAACGAACTCTTCTACAGTTTTGCCTTTTACATCTTCTTGACTGCAGGAATCACCCCAAAGAGGGCTATGTGCATTAAAATCACCCAACAAAATGTATGGAGTTGGGAGCTGTTGGACCAGTAGCTCAAGATCATTCAGTTGTAGGACTTTACTTGGTGAAACGTAAATTGAACAAAGTGTAACTGTTTTGTCTAAAGTAAGGCGTACCGCCACAGCCTGTAAATTTGTCTGTAATGGTACAGAACTGTGAATGATGTCGTTCCTAACTAAGACAGTCGTTCCACGAACATGAAGATCTTTATTGTCAGCCCATGCATTATGCGAAGTATAATGCTTAAAAGCTGAATGGTCTTGAACTTCAGGTTTCTTTAAAAGAGTTTCCTGCAGGCAAAAAGCTACAGGATTGTATTTTTGGCTTAGAAGACCTAGTTCATTAAAATTAGCTCTAAAACCTCGACAATTCCACTGTATAATGTTTTGTTTGGGTTTATTACCCATGTTTAGTAGGTGATTTTGAAGGTGGACGAATGGGAGATATTGCCCCCGTGTTTTTCTTTGGTGATGTTCTGTGGGGCGACCTACCCTGTGAAGAATTCAGGTGTAGTTTAGTAGAGAACGTGTCGTCGATACACTCATCGACTGACATTTTCTCAATTCCATCAAACATGTTGTTTGTCACAACATTTTGAAGTCTCTTAGGTAAGCGATCTGATTCTAGTTTCTGTTTTTCTTTGTTAATTTTTTTCTGCTCTCTCTCGTGCTGCCGTCTTTGATTCTGACTTAGATTTTGTTGTTGTGCTTTGTGTTTTTGATCTGGTTTTGGTTTGTTTGATTCGTTTTTGTGTTCTGATTTAGAGTTTTGTTCTTTATGATTTTTTTGTTCTGGTTGTTGTCTGTTCTTGGGTATTTCCTCTGTTGTTATTTGAGCTGTTGGATGTGTTTGGGTTGATTTTGGTTCAGTCGGTTCTATAATAAAGGCCTTCACTAAAGAAGGAATTGTTCCACTGAGCCAAGTGTATTGGGTCTGGCATTCCACTGACTGGGTGGGTGCTTTTTGTGACAATTTTGTTGCATATGTTTGTAATATTGTGTTCATACCAGGCAATGATGACACTATGTCTCTGGCCTCTTTAAAACTAATTTGCCTTTCAACCTTGACTTTTTGAATTTCCTTTTCCTTTTTCCAAACAGGGCAATCCTCAGATGAAGCTACATGATTGACCTGACAATTACAACATTTGATGGCATTCGTGCAGGGGTCTTGATGTTCATCACCACATTTAAAACATATGTTTTTTTGCCCTCTACAATTATTTTGGCCGTGACCATATTTTTGACATTTGAAACATCGAAGTGGATTTGGGATGTACAAATCCACTTTGATGTTCATGTAACCAACTTTAATAGACTTTGGTGGCTGAGCTGTATTTAGGGGATAACTATGTTGTATTTGATTGTTTGGGGCCGTAAACGATGGTTTTACTGTCGCAAATTGAGTTTTGCCGGCGACGCGTTAGCGGAGCCGGTAAAACGGATATTTGCGACAGTAAAACCATCGTTTACGGCCCCAAACAATCAAATACAACATAGTTATCCCCATTCTAATATAATTCGGCTGAAAACAGAGATAGATTTGATCTCCCAACTATAAAACAACGCCTTGTTGAAGACAACATTGTCAACAATTTAAAACTAAAAATACAGACTTCGTGACGTCATTTGGGAGTTCCGAACCAAATCACGAAATATATTTTACGCTGCCACATTACAAATAATTCCAAACGTTTTAGTCATTTTATCACCAATAACAAAATATATTTATATTTGTACTGACAACATTTATCATGTTTAAATGTTTGTGACAATCTGAAAACAAAATACGCCGGCCGCTTTCTCTGTTTAAAGTTTAGAGTTCACCTTGTGATGTTTCATTGAACTTTCAGTCGGCGTCGGAAAGCACCCGAGGATTTACCATTAACGTTAAAAAATTTGAGATCTTTGATTGGAAGCCCTTGTTTAACCGTAATAATTACTTACGGTTACAGAACAGTTGTTCATTTCAAACTGTTTCTAGGAAGTTATGTCCTGTGGAATTGGGCTACTGGTATTGACATAATTGTTGCAGAACGAATAGTTCACCTCTCTCACTCGGTGGTGAATGCGTTTCTCTGTAGCTGTACATACATGTGGTGCCACGAACGCAGGTAACAAATTAGAAAATGAAAGGACCGCTTGCACTTGAAGTCGATGTTATAACATCGCTAGCGGATCTGTCAGAAATATTTGGCCTTGAACAATTAAAATCATTATTGCCAGTTGTCGAAATTTTGGTTTTCTATTTCGCACACAGCGTCGATAAATTCTTCATCGTACGAAAAATGGCTATTTATAAATTATATTTTCATATCGCTTACTGGTTCCACACGGTTTCCGTGAAGACCGTCGAAATCAGTTTTTTAACACTCATTTCATTACTCAGCAGTCTCTGCCAAACCCCTATTCCACAATAATATTAAACTTTCCAACTTCATCCATATTAAATACAGTTAATTACAAGAAAGATAGAGAACGTTTTTTACAGCAAGTCAACGCGTTCACAGCGTTTGTTTACATTGGATACGGTAGTCAATGACTCCAAATGGAACGAAAATAGAACGCCCACGAATACATCTTGACTTCCTGAAATAGTTTTCGACAACATAAAATTTGCGACAGGTTACGCTGATTTTACTGTCGCAAATTTTTATTGATTAACCAATCAAATTTCGAGATTTATAGTAATTGTATTAGAATGAAAGTTAAAATATAAGTATTAGTTGGTATCGATTTGCCATCTCTTTTGATTTCAATTCTTTTGACAATATTCACTCCCTGCAGTTGTAATTCATTCTGGATTTCCGTCTCAGGAATGCCAGACAGCTCTCTTGTTCGTACAACGCCTTTGCTTGTGTTGAGTGTTTTGTGAGCAAAGGCGTTAACTTCCAGATTAACCAGTTTATCCATTTTTAATAAATTGAGTGCCTGCATTTCTCTTCGACATTCAATTAAAATTCCACCAGATCTTAACTTTTTTACATCCTTCACATCCCCAGCTATTCCCTTAATGGCTTTTTCCAAGGCAAACGGGTTTATATCCGTTGCCTTTTTACCCTCTTCAGCAGCATAAATTATAATGAATTTTGGCCAATGATTTAAACTTTGCGAGGTTCCATAATCCGAGTCAGAATCAGAAGTATTCAATTCAAGTTCCCTTTTTTGTTTTTTTTGTGGTATTTTAGCCATGTTTTATTTTTTTTAAAGTTCATTGGGGCTCCCACCCACCGCGGAGTCCAACAAGGGGTAGGGTTACTGCTTCACAGTGAACCCACCGGGTTGCCGGTATTCCCACATACCTGGTATGGAGCAGTATACTCAGCCAGTGTTGATACCGAAGTATGCCACTGGCTGATTGGCCCGTGTGTGGAAGTGCCATGTCTTCAGATGGCGATCATCCAACCAATCACTTTATAAAACCTTGTAATTAAAGCTGCCACGTAGAACTGAGTCAAACAGTAGTGCAGCAAAACTAAGTATTTGGTAAAATATGTTTAAAAACAGTACACAATGGCAATTATGATGTGTGATTAAAAGAAATGACTGATTGAATGACCACCAAATGCCCCCCAACGTGACACCCAGTACTTTTTGGGGTGGGGGCTCCCGATTGGCCAGAACGGACCATCCGACCATCCTTCTACTCCCGAAATTGGGGCCAAAGCAGTGTGTTGAACAAGATAATCTCCGAAATGGAGACCAGGGCTCCATCCCGGAGACTGCCCTAACCGGGGCAACGAGTCCTCAACTGCCAGGATTCCTTCTTCCGGGGCCTTCGGAATGCACCTCACGGGAGAACAAGGTGCCTGCCAGATGGTATTAGCAGGATTGATCATTTTGGTCCGGGGCTGCGTATTTATGTATTTCGCAGCGAACCAACTCAATTGAGCAAACCTGCCAATTAGAAATTAGCAAACCTGCCCAATTGAGCAGGCCGTCCTCTATCCGCCACCCGAGGACCCGCCTAGTAGGGGATGATCAAACCCCCCTAGGAATGTTTTTAATTATTTCATGGTGGATAATGGTCTTTTTATAATTACATACTTTTATCGCCACGATATAGCCTTAGCTGCTGATGTGGCGTTAAGCACCAATAAATAAATGAAATTCAGTACATTGTCAATCAAGAAACCTAAGAATTTCACTTCCTTAACTTTATTAAGACAACCATCGATTTTCAACTCCGGGTCGAGGTGATGTTTCCGAAGTTTACAAAAATGAACACAATTTGATTTTGTCTTTTAACATTTAATACCATTTTCTGTAGCCCATTTTTGGATTCTATTTAGGCACAGCTGAAGTTCGCGTTCTATAGCATTCCTGTTTCTGATGCTATAGCAGATTAAAAACTTATCGACATACAATGAAGAATCTGCCATATTCTCAATTGCATCGATGATACTATTAATTTTTTCCGAAAACAGGGTAACGGTCACAATACTACCCTGAGGAACCCCCAATTCATGTTCGTGGGGAATAGATAACGTTGACCCAACACGAACCTGAAACTGGCGGTCCTTTAAACAGTTTTCAATAAAAAGAGGCATACGCCCTCTCAATCCCATGTTAAAAAGATCTTTTAAAATCCCATACTTCCACGTGGTATCATGTGCTTTTTCTGGATCAAAGAAAATGGCGACCACATGTTCGTTTCTAGTGAAAGCATTTCTAATAATGGTTTCAAGTCTGACCAAATGATCCACTGTACTGCTCTGGCTTCTGAAACCACACTGAACATTCGCAAGTAGATTGTTCGATTCCAGAAACCAGACAAATCGATCACTGATCATTCTCTCCATGGGTTTGCACAGACAACTTGTTAAGGCAATAGGCCTGTAATTACTAGGGTTGCTGTGATCTTTATCAGGCTCAGGAATAGGGAATTATTGTGGATATTCGCCAGGAAGGTGGAAACTGGCCAGTCACCCATATGTCATTAAAATTAGATAATAAAAGTGCAAGTGAAGTTTGAGGCAGTTGTTTTAAAAGTCGATAGTGTATTTCAGCAGGTCCAGTGGCAGAATGTTTTGCTCTATGCAAAGAGTTACGTAACTTTTACAGAGAGAAAGAATCGTTGTAATCCACTAAGGTATTGGATGTAAATTTAGTCTTTTGATTTTCTTGTTGTTTTTTTAATTTTGAGAAATTCTGGATTACAATTTTCAGGCGACGAATGTTTAGAAAATGTAGAGGTGAACTTGTTTGAAATTTCTTGTTTTGATGTAATGAGTATTTTGTTATCTTGTAGGTGTTGTACAGCTGATTTTGTTTCTTTTCCTTTAATCTTTTTCATCATTTTCCAAATTTTAGTGATTGGGGTGTTTTGGTTAATCTTAGAAACATAAGTTTCCCAAGATCTTTTCTTTTTTTGTTTTAAAAGTTGTCTTTATTTTGCCTGATTTATACGCAGTTTATCCAAATTAGGTGTGGCTGGTGACTTGTTAAATTCCCATTCTGGTTTTCTTTGCGATCTTTTATAGCCTGTTTACATTCACTATAAACCATGGTTTGGTGAAACGTTTTGGATTTGCCGAGGTTTTAGGGATGACTGTATTTGCAATGGCAAGCAACTCGTTTGTAAAATGTTCTAATTGGTGAGCACAATCCTGGAATATCACCCGTGTGAGACGTTCACAACAAACCGAGGAGAATGTGTCTCAGTCTACTTTTTTAAAGTTCCATTGGAGCATCCTCTCATCGTCCGCCGGATCAACACACTCCCACGCAATTGGAAAGTGGTCACTCCCGCACAAGTCATCTTCTATCTTCAAAGAAAAATCGAGGAAGATAGAAGGGCATGCAATTGAAAGATCAATTGAGGTGTAAGAACCAGATGCGGGTGTGGGGTGTAGATAAGTGTCTGACCCATCATTGAACAAACACAAGTCATACTTTGTAATGAGTTCTTCTACTGTTTTGCCTTTCTGGTCTTCTTTGCTGCAGGAATCATCCCAAAAGGGGCTATGAGTGTTAAAATCACCCAACAAAGTATACAGAGTTGTGAGCTGATGAATCAGATGTTCAAGATAAGTCAGCTGAAGTGGTTTACTTGGTGACACAAAAATTTAACATAACGTGATTGTCTTGTCTAAGGTCAGGGCTACCGCTACAGCCTGTAAATTTGATTGTAATGGCTCAGAACTGTGAATAATGTCGTTTCTAACCAAGACAGGCGCTCCACGGAAATGAAGATCACGATCATCTGCCCAGGCATTATACGAAGTATAATGCTTAAAAGCAGAATGATCTTGAGCCTCGGGTTTCTTTAAAATAGTTTCCTGCAGGCAAAAGCAGCAGTTTTATATTTTTGGCTGAGAAGACCCAGTTCATTATAATTGACTCTAAAACCTTGTCAATTCCACTGTATTATGTTATTTTTGTTTGTATTAGCCATATTTGGATACAGAATTAGAGGGTGGACGTATGAGCGAAATGGCCCCGGTAGTTTTCTTTGGTGAATTTTTCCTCGGGGATCTATTCTGTGAGGAAGTCGAACGTAAGTGATTGAACGTTTCCTCGATACACTCACCGACCTCTATTGCTCAAGGCCTTTGAACCTATTGCGAATAGGGTTTTGAAGAACCTTGGGTACCCTGTCCGATAACTGTTTTTGTATAATTTTTTATTTTCTTCTTTTCTAATTTTTTCATTTGATTCTGACTAAGAGTCTGTTATTGTGATCTTTCTTCTTGCTGCGTTTTAGGCTTTGTTTTGTTCATTTTTCTGCTCTGATTTAGTGATATGTTCTTTATTTTGCACAGGTTTAGGCGTATCCTTTCCTTATTTTCATTCTGATTTATCCTCTGTTGTTTTTGAAGCTGTTGGCTCTGTTTGGGTTGATTGTGGTGTTGTTTTATTTGATTGATCAATTGTAAAAGCCTGTAGTGGGACTGGTATTGTGCCGTTTAGCCATGTATGGGTTGTCTAACATCCTACTGATCTTGTTTGCACTTTTTGTTTTAATGTTGTTGCGTATGATGGGGTCGATGTGTTCATGCCAGGCATGGATGAAACAATGTCTCTGACCTCCTTAATGTTAATTTGTTTTTCACATTTCACTTTTTGTATTAAGGTTTCCTTTTTCCATAAAGGGCAATCCTTTGAAGATGACATATGATTGCCCTGGCAATTTACGCATTTGATAATAATGTTAATACATGGTTCTTAATTTTCTCATTGCATTTGTAACAGGTTATTTGTCCTCTGCACGAATCTTTACTATGACCGAATTTCTGGCATTGGAAACATCTCAGTAGATTTGGTATATATATGTCCACTTTAACATTCATATAGCCTTGTTTGATGGACGTTGGAGGTTTAGGAGTATTGAAGCCAAAAATATATGTGTTTGTTTTGATTTCACTTCCGTTCTTACTGATTTTCGTTTTAAATTAATTACTCCTTGTAGTTTCAATTCCTCTAAAATATCTAATTCGTCCATATCGGCAAGTTCTCGTGTTCGAACGACACCTCTGCTGGTATTGAGGGTTTTATGAGAACATGCATTAACCTCCATGTCGAAAAGTTTTTCTGTTTTTTGAAGATTGAAGGTTTGTGTGTGATTAGCACATTCAATCAACAGTCCGCCAGATCTTAATTTTTTGGCCCCCCTTAACCGTACCTGCTATGCCCTTTATTGCCTTTTCCAATGCAAACGAATTAATATCAATTGCTTTCCTGTTTTCTTGTGCAGAATAAATCACTACAAATTTTGACCAGTGTTTGGAATCTTGTTCGTGTTTTATGTTGTCATGATCTGAGTCAGAATCAGAATTTGTTGTATACTCTCCCAAAAAAGAAAGTGTGCATGCTAAAAAATAACACTAAAAAAAGATATATATCATTTTCATTCATGGAAATTTTATTCAATCACAGATGAATCAATGTGTGATCAACACGAGAAATTTCATTACGCTACGACGAATACTCTTGGTGCCGTGGAGAGTCAAAGACACTAAGGGTCAAACACAAAAGTCACACACTCAATATCTGGTATGACCTCCATCTGCATCGACCACTACTGTGCATCTACGCCTCATGGAAGCGAACAAATTAACATGGAAGTGGGTTAGGGTAGGGTTAGGTTAGGGTTAGATAGGGTTAGGTTAGGTAGGGTTAGGGTTAGGTTAGGCTAACCCTAACCCACTCTACACCACTGCAGTCGAGCACGACGATGACGTAACGTCAAAATCGGACGAATTGCAGGTCTTCGAGGATGTAAGCCGTATTTTCTCAGCCGGTTGATTACTGTTTGAGGATGTATCTGTCTCAGGTTAGGGATGTTCCTGGCTGTCGTCGTTGCCGTTTGTTGCAGGTTCCGGAGATGGACGACACGGATATACCGATATTGTGCAGGGGTGGTAACTCGGGGTCTCCCGGAGCGGGGTCGGTCTCGAACGTCATCATGTTGTGCATGTCGATGGACTAGCCTGTCTACAGTGTTACGGTGGCAGTTCAAATGCTGGGCAACCTCTCTGTGTGTTCTGCCAGCTCTAATCATACCCAGGGCAAGGAGACGTTGATTCATTGTCAACCTTGGCATGCTAATGTGGAGTCGTTTTAACAGCAGCGCAAGTTTGAATGTGAACGATAGGAAGGCCTTACTTTAGTGTTTAAATACCCAAGGATTCACACTGCTGCATGAATTTTCAGACTCTCCACGTGCAAAACATGCCTTTTCACAAACGTGCAGCACGTCATTTAATGTTAATGCAATTTTAACGGGGAAAGCTGTTTTTGTGTTCAAAATAACTTATTCATGAACAGGTTAACACTCTTTACACCTGCCAAATTATTTTTTTGGATTTTGATCAATTTCTGCAATACACACTTTCTTTTTTGGGCGTGTATATCTACATGTAGTCTTTTTGAGGTGTTTTTGGTAGCCATAGTGTTCTTGAGAATATATTCATCACTTCATGCCTCCCACCCTTACTTCGAGCCCAATTTAGGGGGTATGCCTCAGCATAACAAGAGGTGATGACAAAGCCAGAAGTACATGAAGAGTATATTCTCCCGACGTTGATGCCAAATCGTACCACCAGGGGATTGAGCTGTGGAGTGTTTGGGAAGTGCCAGGTCCTGGTGGTCATTCAACCAATTATTCTGTGTAACTTGAGCTATGACAATGGCTACGAAGAATTGAAGCAGACAGCGCAACAAAACAGTGTAGGTTAAAAAGGCAAAAATGACATTGAAAGAAACACTCCGTATCAATGATAAAATTGAATTAAAAGTACTGATTGAATGACCATCCAATACCCCCGACGTGACATCCGGTATTTTTGGGGGTAGGGTCTCCCGATTGGCCAGAAAGGGCCATCCGACCACCCGTCTAATCCCGAAGTCGGGTCCAAAGCCGTGTATTGAACAGGTACCTCCATAATAGAGACCAGGGCCAAAGCAGTGTTTAGGACCTGATCTCCATCCTGGAGATTTGTCCTAACCGGTGCCCAGTCTGTTGTCAACTGCCACGATTCCTTCCACCGGGGCCTTCGGAGTGCACCTCATGGGAGAACAAGGTGCCTGCAAGATGGTATTAGCAGGATTGACCATTTTGGTCCGGGGCTGCGTATTTTTAAATTTCGCAGCAAACCAGCTTAATTGTGCAAACCTGCTAATTATTAACCAGAAAACTTGCCCAATTGAGCAGGCCGTCTCTATCCGCCACCTGAGGACCCACCTAGGAGGGGATGGTCAACCCACCCCCCCCCCCCCAACTAATACATCCATGTCATGTTACTCCTCAATGATTGGTCTCACAAAACATCCACATCATGTAACTCCTCAATGATTCATCACTTGACACATCCATATCATGTTACCTCCCAATGATTGGTCACATCATACATTCATATCATGTTACTCCTCAATTAGTGGTCATATATTACATCTATATCATGTTTCCTCTCAATGATTGGTCACATAATACATTCATATCATGTTACTCCTCAATTAGTGGTCATATATTACATCCATATCATGTTACCCCTCAATGATTGGTCACATCATACATCCGTATCATGTTACCGCTCAATGATTGGTCAACTAATACATCCATTTCATGTTACCCCTCAATGGTTAGTAACATAATACACCCATATCATGTTACTCATCAATGCCTGGTCAAATAATACATCCATGTCATGTTACCCCTCAATAATTTGTCACATAACACATCCATATCGTGTTATCCCTCAATGATTGGTCACATAATAAATGCATATCATGTTACCCCTCAATGATTGGTCACATAATGCATCCATATCATGTCCATATCATGTTACTCCTCCATGATTGGTCAACTAATACATCCATGTCATGTTACCCCCTCAATGATTAGTAACATAATACACCCATATCATGTTACCCATCAATGCCTGGTCAAATAATACATCCATGTCATGTTACCCCTCAATAATTTGTCACATAACACATCCATATCGTGTTATCCCTCAATGATTGGTGACATAATAAATGCATATCATGTTACCCCTCAATGATTGGTCGCATAATGCATCCATATCATGTTACTCCTCCATGATTGGTCAACTAATACATCCATGTCATGTTACCCCTCAAAGATTGGTCACATAAAACATCCACATCATGTTATCCCTCAATGATTGGTCACACAACACATCCACATCATGTTACCCCTCAATGACTGGTCACATCATACATCCATATCATGTTACCCCCCAATGATTGGTCACATCATACATCCATATCATGTTACCCCTCAATGATTGGTCACATCATACATCCGTATCATGTTACCCTACAATGATTTCTCGCATAATACCTCCATATCATGTTACCGCTCAATGATTGATCAAATAATACATCCATATCATGTTACCCCTCAATGATTGGTCACATCATACATCCATATCATGTTACTCCTCAATGATTGGTCACATCATACATCTGTATCATGTTACCCCTCAATGATTAGTCGCATAATACATCCATATCATGTTACCCCTCAATGATTGGTCAAAGAATACATCCATATCATGTTACCACTCAATGATTGGTCAAATAATACATCCATATCGAGTTACCCCTCAATGATTGGTCACATAATACATCCATATCATGTTACTCCTCAATAATTGGTCACATCATACATCCGTATCATGTTACCCCTCAATGATTGGTCGCATAATACATCCATATCATGTTAACCCTCAATGATTGGTCACATAATAGCATCCATATCGTGTTACCCCTCAGTGATTGGTCACATAATTACATCCATATCATGTTACCCCTCAATGATTGGTCACATAATTACATCCGTATAATGTTACCCCTCAATGATTGATCACATAATAAATCCATATCATGTAACCCCTCAATGACTGGTCAAATAATACATCCATATCATGTAACCCCTCAATGATTGGTCACATAATACATCCATATCATGTAACCCCTCAATGACTGGTCAAATAATACATCCATATCATGTTACCCCTCAATGATTGGTCACATAATACATCCATATCATGTTACCCCTCAATGATTGGTCACATAATTACATCCATATCATGTTACCCCTCAATGACTGGTCAAATAATACATCCATATCATGTTATCCCTCAATGACTGGTCACATAATACATCCATATCATGTTACCCCTCAGTGATTGGTCACATCATACATCCATATTATGTTACCCCTCAATGATTGGTCACATAATTACATCCATATCATGTTACCCCTCAATGATTGGTCACATAATACATCCATATCGAGTTGCACCTCAATGATTTGTCACATACTCGTTACTCGCCTTTGCTAGGTGATTCTCTCCGGTTACCGCGACTCCCTCCACCTGTATAACTGCCCAACACGACGTGTCCCTGGCTGTTGAAGGTGCCGCTAACCCCCAATTTACAAACAATCTAGCAAGTCATCAGGGTCTGTCAAGCCTTGCACATTGATGTCAAAATATCAAACTTGCATGGCGAGAACCTTTCCATTTTGTCATAGATGGCGACAGAATTTCCCCGACGGGAAAGGTGGGGCTTGTGCCCCCGACGCGGGGATTTAGGATATTTCCCGACAAGCACACAATAAAGAAGGCAGTTTCATCGACAGGCGGTAACTCTCATAAATGGGGCTGGGCTCCCTGATTCCACATTGGAACATGCAACTAGGAATTTAACCCATTTTATCCCATAAATTGAAGTTTATTCGAACAATAAAAGTCTTGGATAAATGTTTGCTTTATTCACCAAGTAGCAGCTGCTAGTAGAGTGATAAATTTTCCCCGTAGGTTTAATAACAGTGAAAGAATTTATTCCGAAAGTAGGGACGGACTTGTTGAACTCTGACCTCAAACGCATTCGTTTTGTCATGACCTGTTTTATGTTTGTGGCAGACATAATGACCTGACGTAAATCAAGCGTTGACCGTCGCTGAAATGTTTAAATATATACGACACATTTCAACTCTGTCTCATAATAAAACGAACAACAATTAACAAAGAAAACACAAAGTAAATCAATCGAAACAAGGCGTTGAAAAGCATATAAGTTCGAATGTGATAGACAGGGGCTGATGAGTGATGTTTCATGTTCCAAATTAGGAAAGTGCAAGTAAACAAATGCACGTGTCGTCTGCTTTGTTTATAAAGCTCATCTGAAGCGAAGACGGAAAAAACAACAGTAAACAACGAAAATAAGAAAGATAACCATTGTTCATTTAATAAAGTATTTCTGCAAATTTAGCTCAAGATTGTAGGGGAATTATTTTTAGGCAGAAATGTATCACTGCGCCCTGTCTATATTTGGCAGTTTTGCTTGTCGATCGAATTAGACTAATGTGCTCCTCACTTCTCGCAGTGTTTTGCAGCGAGTAACAGCACGATTTCGCCTTGACTGCCCAGAAAATGATTTATGGGATAAACAAAATAAATGCATAGTGTTTTCAAGTAAAAAATTTATTCTACTCGTAGGATTAAGAATGAAACCGACTCGCCAGAGGCTCGTCGATTTCATTCTTAATCCTACTTGCAGCATAATCTTTTTACTTGAAAACGCTATACGTTTATTCTAAATCTATCGTATTTGGAAGAGCAAATTTAGCCATCTCAAACAAAATGGAATGTTCTAAATTCCCAGAACTTTTACATTATGTAATAAATTTGCTGTTGAAAATTAGTTATTTTTTGTCAGTGTACTTAATTCTTAACTCGCTGAGTATTTGCTATGAATTCTGAAATTGTTTGCCTTTGTACGCGTTTACATAGAGAAAAAAACATCAACAGAACCATTACGGATGGTAGCTTCCAGTTTAATGTTTGCATCACGATTATTTAAAATTTCTAAAAATTCAACAAAATCTTCTTTGGAATTTTTTCAGATGGCAGAAAGGACATCAAAACATATGAGGTAATCGAGGGTGTTCTTTGCACGTTTGTTTGCGGCATTTTTCTCTCATTCCGCTACGTATGTGTTTTTATCGGACACCATGACATTCATGCACATGGTTATAGAGAAATATCTAATTTCTTCGTCACTCCATTTGAGGAATGTTTTCAGGTTTTGTATGACTCCATTATGGTAGAGTGTTTTCTTGTGTAACTTTCACTATACTTTTGGAGAACATTTAGACATTTATTAACCTTGTGCGAGGAAAGTTTGATGTAAATCAAAAACACAATTTCCATTTAGCCGTATCGGTCTGTCAAACGTGTTTTCCAGTCACACCCGCGTTTTGTTTTTGTTTTTATTTCAAGCAGTCGTCAGCACTGTGTGATGTTCTCGCCTAATGGCCCTCCACTCGTGAGCTTTCTCCCGCCAAACGTCCCTCGGCTGGCGAGCTGTCGCCCGTCTAACGGCCCTCGACTGGGGAGCTTTCTCTCGCCTAACGGTCCTCGACTGGGGAACTTTCTCTCGCCTAACGGTCCTCGACTGGGGAGCTTTCTCTCGCCTATTCAACATCAACCGCCCTCGACTGGGGAGCATTCTCTCGCCTAACGATCTCCGACTGGGGAGCTCTCTCGTCTAACGGCCCTCGACTGGGTAGCTTTATCTCGCCTCACGGCCCTCGACTGAGGATCTTTTTCTCGTCTAACAGCCTTCGATTGGGGAGCTTTCTCTTGCCTAACAGTCCTCGAATGGGGAGCTTTCTCTCTTCTAACGGCCCTCGACTGGGGAGCTTTCTCTCACCTAACGGCCCTCGACTGGGGAGCTTTCTCTCGCCTAACGGTCCTCGACTGGGGAGCTTTCTCTCGCCTAACGGCCCTCGACAGGAGAGCTTTCTCTCGCCTAGCTCTCTTCGACTGGTTGGCTTTCTCTCGTTTAACAGCTCTCGACTGGAGAGCTTTCTCTCTCCTAACGGTCCTCGACTGGGGAGCTTTGTCTTGTCTAACAGCGTTCGATCGGGGAGCTTTCTCTCGCCTAACGGTCCCCGACTGGGGAGCTTTCTCTCTCCTATCAGCCCTCGACTGGGGAGCTTTCTCTCGCCTATCCAACATCAACAGCCCTCGACTGGGGAGATTTCTCTGGCCTAACGATCCTCGACTGGGGAGCTTTCTCTCGCCAAACGGCCCTCAACTGGGGAGCTTTCTCTCGCCAAACGGCCCTCAACTGGGGAGCTTTCTCTCGCCTGACGGTCGTCGACTGTGGAGCTTTCTCTCGCCTAACGGCACTCGACTGTGGAGAGTTCTCTCTCCTAACGTCTCTAGACTGGGGAGCTTTCTCTCTCCTATCGGCCCTCGACTGGGGAGCTTTCTCTCGCCTATCCAACATCAACAGCCCTCGACTGGGGAGATTTCTCTGGCCTAACGATCCTCGACTGGGGAGCTTTCTCTCGCCAAACGGCCCTCAACTGGGGAGCTTTCTCTCGCCAAACGGCCCTCAACTGTCTCAACGTCTCTAGACTGGGGAGCTTTCTCTCGCCTATCCAACATCAACTCTTTATTTATCCTCTACATGAACACAACATACACTACCGTAGGAATGATTCATCACTTAAAAACTGTCTTCCTAGCCATACAATACCCACTGTTCGATTGAAATTCACAAGAAGCGCAAACTGATACTTCCATAGTGCATCTTATCCGTTTCCATGTAATTAGGGAGTTAGTGTCTAGGTGAAAATTCAAAACCACGATTCTTTGAATGATAATTCATTGTTCATGTGACTTATTTTTATTTATCAACAGTTTTCTACACTTTTTTCTACATTGATTTGGACGCACACGAGAATGCAGTGTTTATGAGCCAATTATTCCATTTTACTTCATGAATTCATTTCAATTGCTGATGTGGAAAGATTTGAATCATTCGCAGAGCGAGACGCGATTCATTGTGTGTTAGAAACTAAATATTAAATAGAAATTAACAGCGTGATTCGTGGTTGACAGACAGCGGATTAGTTGATCGATACATATAAACATTGCTTCTTGTTTGAGTGACTCTCTTTTCCAATACTGTTTGTAAATATAGTGTATCCCGTTCGGCATTGTGAGTACAAGGAATGTTACTGATACGATGACCAGCATAATTGTTATTTGACGCTGTTGTTTCATTTTTTCTAGAGACTGTTCTTGGCTTTGCGTCATCTCATGTTGTATTTTCTGTGAGTTCATCATCCCGCATATAATCAGTCCGTTACAAATAAACAGTATAAAGCACGGAGCTAGAGTGAAAAATACAAATTCTATATAATACCATATTTTTTCTTTAAAAAAGGAAAACTCTATCCCCCAGTCACAAAATGGTCTTCCATGTCTATTAAATGTTTCCTCGATTGTGAAGAAGAAGTGAACATGCAACGCAACAAAAAATATAGTAATGAGACACATAACAATGCTTGCGTTTTTCTTGGTACAAACTCTTTTTGCCTGCAAAGGGACCCTTACAGCGATAAATCGTTCAACTGTAAGGCACACAAGTGTCCAGTTAGAAATCATCAGAAGGGAAGTGGCAAAGAAATAAAAGAAACGACATCCGTGGTGTGTTATCTGCACATCCAACCTGCTAAGTTCATCATGTATAAGAAAACATATTAACTCCGTCATATCTATAAAAGCTAAGAAAGTTATATAGAGCGATGTGGATGAGACAGGTTTTAACATTGTAATTGTAATGATGGCGGCGATATTTCCGGGTACACCCACTCCGTTGAGAATGCGCAAGTATAATCTGTTAATCCACACTCCAATCCAAAAGGAAGTATATTGTTCAATAGCGCCATATTTACCATATGGAGATCTCGTTGTTATCAGCTCCGATATGTTGTTGAAATTGGTGTTGTTTGTTGCTGTATCTAATATTGCTGATACGTTCATGGATGTTTCTTCTACCACTGATGAGGAATCCAGTGTATGTATTGGAGTTACTAACGTCGTAGCCATGTCTCAATACACAGTGGGTACTCTGCCAAAATAAAAAAAAAATATTTACCCTTACCCTGCAGAAAGTTACTCTTGTCACCTATTTTATGATGACTATCATCACGTTCTGGTATACGCAGATCAAACTTACCATCTCATTAATTGTTGGGAAGGGCACAGAGAGCCCTTTCCAACAATTTATCAGAGAAAAGAGTTCCAAGCATCTCATGAAATTTATTAAACTTCCTCGCACACAGGCGTACACAAAGGGCCATCATACAGTACGTGGAGAGTGGATTGTAAGTAAATCACCCGCGGAGTGGGGTTATCACCCAAGCTATAACTTTCAAATTTTGTTTATATCGACAAAAAACACAAGCAATGTTTCAGCCAGTGGACCTCCGGGTGTAACCCGGAGGTCCATTGGCTGAAACATTGCTGCTGCTGGTTGTGCTTTACAACAAATTCGCAATTATTGCTTGGATGGAATCCCCACTCTGCGGGTGATTTAGTGATAATACACTCTCCACGTACTGTATATGACTAAAGTGGGAATGGAAGTAAAAGGGTTAAAGGATTCAGACAAATCATCATGTCATTAGGTTTTAACTCTTTGTCGTGTTATAATTATACAATAACGTGATTTTCGAGGGCGTTACGCTCCATTATCGGACCGCCATTAGTGATTAGCAGCCCGGCAGTCCCTTAGAGGCCCGAGGCGATAGCCGAGGGCCGCTAATGACTGTAGGGCTGCTAATCACTAATGGAGGTCCGATAATGGAGCGATACGCCCGAGAAAATCACGTTATTATTATTATTATCAAGTACTGTATGAAAGACGACCCAAATATGTATTCCAAATTGCCAATCACTAATACAGTGATTGACAGACGGGCATATATCAAATAGACAGGCGGGCATATTCAAACTGGAGATAACATTGGAATAATTTTTTTAATTAACATTATAAATAACATTTGATTTGACATTCATTTTGTTTTGTTTCTCGGAAGTCATTTTGTGTGGCACCATAAAGTTCACTTCTTGTCCATATCAGCGATGTGGTAATGTATTTCGAGCCACTTCGTAAATTTTCGAATGCCATAAGCTGTGGACCTCTTGGTGTTAATCGGCCTAGCATCCGCTTCCATTTGCTCTAAAACGCTCTCATCCATTTCTGATGATTGAGACATTTTATTTTGCTTTTAATTTACTCGATAGAAATCTATTTTTACGTCGTCTGCAATCAAAACAAATCAACCGGATGTTGAGTAAATGACGTCATGTAAGACGCTGGGCTATAATGGCCATTATCCGCCCCGGTTTTTCGTACCCACGGGCGGGTATGTTCCCTTATCGTCTATGTAAATTAATATTAATGTGTAGGTAACGCCCGGTAAATTGATAATAATGTACATTATCTCGTTGTTAACTGGAGAACAAACAATTGAACAGTTTATATTTAATACACGGTCAATTAATATTTTTATTTATTTATTTATTTATTGGTGCTAAGGCTATATCGTGGCGATGAAACGTATTCTCAAATAGATCACCATTTGCCATGAGGTAATTAAAAGCCAATCAATGAAATATGAAGTATGAGGAATAAAATTAATCAGTGAACACAGTCAGGTGAAAATGAGAGCAAATGTTCAGAAATGCTGCGTAAATCAACCCGTGAAATAGACATGAATGAATGAGAATTTGAAAAAATAAAAACAAACAATTTAAAATTTATTAAAAAGGTTGATTTCCTTCAGAAACGACAAAACTTTATGTAGATTTTTATTGTAAAATAGGTCTCGAAGAGACACAACATTAAAATACTGTCGTCTAACAAGATTAAAATCAGTACAATGCAAGATAATGTGCTCCACTGACAACACTTGCTGGCAGGGAACACATTCTGGTCGCAGATTGCCCTCTAACAAAAAGGAATGTGTAAGTCTTGTATGACCAATATGATATCGTGTCACAATAACATGATCTTTTCTACAAAGGTTACTGGATGGGTAGTGATCAGATATAGTTGGTCGGAAGCGATGGAGCTTGTTATTAGTTGCCCCATCCCAATCCGCCTGCCACATAGATTTGATGTAACTACTAATATGAGGCTTGAAATCACGGAACGGAATCTTAAAATCAGTGAGAGGCTTCGTTAAAGCCTGTTTTGCTGCATTGTCTGCTCTGGTGTTACCAGCGATACGTGCATGTCCGGGTAACCAGCAAAACACGACATCATATTGGTCAGACATGATAATTGTTAATTTCTCACGAAGTTCCAAAATAAGAGAGTTCTTCAACTTGGGGTTCAGTAAAGCAAGTAAAGAGGAAAGAGAGTCTGAAAAAATAATCGACTTCTTTTCCTGTACATTCTCGATATGTTCAAGCGCGAGTTGTATAGCTTTAACTTCAGCTGTGAAAATAGAACTCTGATTCGGTATTCTGATTGAGGTGATATGATCACCAGTAACAGCAGCTGGTGATACTTTGTCACCATCTTTAGATCCATCTGTAGAGATCCATATATATGTACTATACTTGGACTTTATTTCGGCATATTTTTGTTTAAACTGCAAGGTATTGGTATCAGCTTTTTTGGTAGAAGTAAGGTCCAAAATAACTGTAGGTTTTTTAAGATGCCAAGGAGGAATATGTGTTTTACGGTTTTCTTTAAATCAATTTTGGCAGACTCCATGTGGGGTTTAATTCTAATTCCCAGTGGAGGAATATATGTTTCTGATGTCGATTAAAAAATTCAATATTTTGAGGGTCCGAAACACAGTTATAAGCAGGATTTGAAGGATTGGCCAACAAGTTTAGATACATACTGGAGAGACAATTTAATTCTGCTCTTCTCAAGGGAAGGCGCCTCTGCTTCAACAAGCATCGAATCTATTGGGGAAGTTCGAAAAGCTCCTGGACTAATTCTAATACCACTATTGTGAATTGCATCAAGTGGTTTAGGATATGACTTCCTTGCAGAACCGTAAACTATACAACCGTAATCTAATTTTGATCGAACAAATGATCTATACAGATGGAGTAATGTTTTTTGGTCAGCACACCAATCAGTGCTACCAACAACCTTCAGTACTCTCTTACATTTAACTTTTAGTTGTTTTATGTGAGAAGTGAAATTCAATTTGTTGTCAAACAACAAACCTAAGACTTTCACTTCCTTAACAACTTTAATAGGACTCCCATCAATTTTTAAGTCCGGATCAAGCTGATGTTTCCGAAGCTTACAAAAATGAACACAATTTGTTTTCATCTTTGAAAACCTAAAACCGTTTTCTGTGGCCCATTTTCGAATTCTGTTTAAGCACAGCTGAAGTTTGCGCTCTTTTGCATTCATGTTTTTGCTGCTATAGCAGATTAAAAAGTCATCTACATACAACGAAGAATCTACCATCTTCTCAACTGCTTCGATGATGCTATTAATTTTCACCGAAAAAACGGTAGCGGATAAGATACTACCCCGAGGAACCCCCCAGTTCCTGTTCATGCGGATAGGATAACGTTGATCCAACACGAACCTGAAATTGACGGCCCTTTAAAGAATTTTCAATAAAAAGAGGCATATGCCCTCTGAACTCCATGTTAAAAAGATACGTCCACGTTGTATCATATGCCTTTTCCAGGTCTAAGAAAATTGCGACCACATGTTCTTTTCTGGCAAAGGCATTTCGTATAAACGTTTCAAGTCTGACCAAATGATCCACAGTACTTCTCTGGTTTCGGAAACCACACTGAACATTCGCAAGCAGAATGTTCGATTCCAGAAACCAGACAAGTCGATCATTGACCATCCTTTCCATGGTCTTACACGAACAACTAGTTAATGCAATTGGTCGGTAATTACTTGGATTACTGTGATCCTTATTAGGTTTTGGAATGGAAATAATCGTTGCTTTTCGCCAGGAAGGTGGAAACTGGCCAGTCACCCAAATGGCATTAAAACTGACAGTAAAAGAACAAGTGGTGAATGTGGCAGATGTTTTAAAATTTTGTAATGTATTTCATCGGGACCTGTGGCAGTATCCCTTGCCCTATGCGAAGAGTTATGTATCTCTTCTATAGAGAAAGGTTCGTTGTAATCCTCTAAGTTATTGGAGGTAAATTTCATCTTTTGTTTTTCTTGTTTTTTAATTTTGAGAAATTCTGGATTACAATTTTCAGACGACGAATGTTTAGAAAATGCGGAGATCAATTTGTTGAAGATTTCCTTTTTGGATGTAATTAGGGTGTTGTTATCTTTGAGGAGTTGTACAGTTGATTTTGTTTCTTTTCCTTTAATCTGTTTAATCATTTTCCAAGTTTTAGTGATAGGGGTCTTTTGGTTAATCTTGGAAACATAAGTTTCCCAAGAACTTTTCTTTTTTGTTTTATAAGTCGTCTAGTTTTTACCCGATTTATGCGTAGTTTATCTTAGTTATGTGTGGTTGGTGACTTGTTAAATTCCCATTCAGTTTTCTTATGATCCTTTATGGCCTGTTTACATTCATTACCAAACCATGGTTTGGTGAAACGTTTCGGATTTTCCGAGGTTTTAGGGATGACTGTGTTTGCAATGCCAAGCAACTCGTTTGTAAAATGTTCTATTTGGTCTGCACTTTCCTGAAATTTCTCCCGTGTGAGGCATTCAGAGCAAGGCGATGCGAAAGTGTCCCAATCAGCTTTTTTAAAGTTCCACTGGGGCACACTCTCATCGTCCGCTGGAACTACACTCTCAAACACAATTGGAAAGTGATCACTCCCGCACAAGTCATCTTCTACCTTCAAGAATAATCGAGGAAGAAAGAAGGGCATGCATTTGTAAGATCAGTTGATGTATACGAACCAGATGCGGTGTGCAGATACGTGTCTGAACCATCATTAAACAAACACAAGTCATATTGTAATGAACGCCTCTACAGTTTTACCTTTTACATCTACTTGACTGCAGGAATTACCCCAAATGGGGGCTATGTGCGTTAAAATCACCCAACAAAATGTATGAAGTGGGGAGTTGTTTGACCAGCAGCTCAAGATCATTCAGCTGAATTTGTTTATTTGGTGAAACATACATGGAACATAACGTAACTGTCTTTTCTAAGGTCAGGCGTACCGCTACAGCCTGTAAATTTGAATGCAATGGAACAGAACTGTGAATAATGTCGTTTCTGACCAAGTCAGACGTTCCACGAACATGAAGACCAGTTTCATCATACGAAGTATAATGCTTAAAAACTGAACGATCCCGATCTTTAGGTTTCTTTAAAAGATTTTCCTACAGGCAAAAAGCAGCAGGTTTATATTTTTGGGTCAGAAGACCAAATTCATTAAAATTTACTCTAAAACCTCGACAATTCCACTGTATTATATTTTGTTTAGGTGCGCTATTCATATTTGGTTGTAGATTGGGATGGTGGTCGTATAGGTGATATAGCCCCAGTATGTTTCTTTGGAGATTTTTTCCTTGGGGCCTTATTCTGACATGGTGAACGTAGTTGCTCGAACGTTTCGTCGATGCCGTCACCGACGTCCATCAGCTCAAAGCCATCAAATCTCTTTCGGGTAACATGATCTTGGTGGACTTTGAGAGTTCTGTTTGACAATTGTTTATTTTCTTTCTCTGCCTTCTTTTTTTTCTAACATTTCTTGTTTTTTTTCTCTGACTCTGACTGAGGTTTTGCTGTTGTGATTTTTGTTTTTGTTCTGGCTTAGGTCTTGTGTTGTCATTCTTGTATTGTTGGCCTGAATTACTGTTTTCATTTTTTGTCTCCTCTTGTTTAGATTTCTGTTGTTTTTTTTGCGTTGTGTTTTAGGTATTTCCTGGGCAGTAGTATTTGTTTGTGTAGCCTTAGGCTGGGTTTGAATGTTGTTCCCTATGGTAAAAGCTTGTAGCAAAGTTGTAATCGTGCCTCCAAGCCAAGTGAATTCAGGTTGGCATGCAATTGATTCAATCGATCTTTTTTGTTTTAAAATCGAGGCACAAGATGGCATTGATGCACTCATGCCAGGCATTGATGTTACCATGTCCCTGGCTTCTTTAAAACTGATCTGTTTCTCACATTTGACTTTCTGTATAAGTTTTTCTTTTTTCCACACAGGGCAATCTTTAGAGGATGACATATGATTGCCCTGGCAGTTAATACATTTATGTATCGTTGTTTCACATGGTCCCTCGTGACTTGTACTGGGAGAACAAGGTGCCTGCAAGATAGTATTAGCAGGATTGACCATTTTGGTCCGGGGCTGCGTATTTCTATATTCCGCAGCAAACCAGCTCAATTGAGCAAACCTGCTAATTAAAAAACAGCAAGCCTGCCCAATTGAGCAGGCCGTCCTCTATCCGCCACCCGAGGACCCACCTACTAGGGGATGGTCACCCCCCCCCCCCAGGTGTCAGGTTGTTAATCTAAACTTCTTCAGATGTTCAACGACATTATTCGGTTGCCGTTGGTGTAACCTATAACACCGACAACAATCGAATGAGAACATGTCTTTGTAATCTGAAAGAGTGCGCATCAAAAATATTCTAGTCGACATGTCACAAAGATTTGGACTTTTTTAATCATATGTGTTTTTTATATTTTTGTTTTTGTTGGAAGAACAAATATATTAGCACTTTATTTATTTATTGATGCTTAACGCCACATCATCAACTAAGGCTGTATCGTGGCGAAGAAAGAATTAATTGTAAAAAAAACATTATTTTCAACGTAGCAGTTAAAAACGAAACGTCGAAATACGAAACATGTGGAATAAAAGTGAGGAGTGAACACAGTAATGAGAAAATGAGTGTAGTTGTTCAAAAAAGTCGTTTAAATCAACTTGTAATACAGATATAAATGATGGATGAGAATTTAAAAGAATAAAAACAGATTAAAATTTATTAAACAGGTTGATTTCTTTCAAAAATAAGTTAACTTTTTGTGGGCTGGTAAGATAAAATAAATCTCTTAAAGATCCGACAGTAAAATACTGCCCTCTAACATGATTAAAATCAGTACAATGTAAAAGAATGTGTTCCACTGACAACACCTGCTGGCATGGAACACACTCTGGTCGCATATTCATGTTACCCTCTAACAAAAAGGAATGTGTAAGTCGTGTGTGACCAATATGACATCCCCTCAAAATTGCAGGATCGTTTCTACAAAGGTTACAAGACGGGTAGTGATCAGAAATAGTTGATCGGAAGCGATGGAGCTTGTCATTTGTCGCTCCATCCTAATCCACCTGCCATACAGATTTGATGTAGTCACTGATATGTGGTTTGAAGTCACTGAAAGGGATGTTAAAATCAGTGAGAGGCTTGGTTAAAGCCTGTTTTGTGGCACTGTACGCCCCTGGTGTTACCAGCGATACCTAAATGTCCGGGTAACCAGCCGAACACGATATCATATCGGTCAGACATGAAAGTTGTTAACTTCTCACGAAGTTCCAAAATGAGAGGGTTCTTCAACTTGGGGTTGAGTAAAGCAAGTAAAGAGGAAAAAGGGTCGGAAAAAATAATCGACTTCTTTTCCTGTACATTCTCGATGTGTTCAAGCGCGAGTTGTATAGCTTAACTTCAGCTGTGAAAATAGAACTCTGATTCGGTATTCTGATTGAGGTGATAGGATCACCAGTATATTTATTTATTTATTTATTGATGTTTAATGTCACATATTTTTGCGCAATGGCTAATCATGACCGTGACAGTTTCACGGGTGGAGGAAGCCGGGGTACCCGGAGAGAACCACCGAGCAACGACGAGCAGCTGCCAGCTCCCCAACATCGTAACTCAGCACTGCAGCACAGACAGGGTTAGATTGGTTGAAGACAAGCGTACCTTAGTACACGGCGTCATCCTGCCCCCACATGGGCAATGGGGGTGAAGTGTCTTGCCCAAGGACACAACCGGTTGCCGCATATGATCACCAGAAACAGCAGTTGATGATACTTTGTCACCATCTTTAGATCCATCTGTATAGATCCATGTATATGTACTGTACGTGGACTTTATTTCGGCATATTTTTGTTTAAACTGCAAGGAATTCGTATCAGATTTTTTGGTAGAAGCAAGGTCCAAAATAACTAGGGTTTCTAAGATGCCAAGGAGATATATGTGTTTTACGGTTTTCTTTTATAGAATCGAAATCAATTTTGGCAGACTCCATGTGGGGTTTAATTCTAATTCCCAGTGGAGGAATATGTTTCTGGTGTCGGTTAAAAAAATTCAATATTATGAGGGTCTGAAATACAGTTATAAGCAGATTTTGAAGGATTAGCCAAAAGTTTAGAGACATCCTGGAGAGACAATTTAATTCTGCGCTTCTCAAGGGAAGGCTCCTCTGCTTCAACAAGCATCGAATCTATTGGGGATGTTCGAAAAGCCCCCAGACTAATTCTAATACCACTATTGTGAATTGCATCAAGTGGTTTCAGATATGACCTCCTTGCAGAACCGTAAACTATACAACCGTAATCTAATTTTGATCGAACAAGTGATCTATACAGATGAAGTAATGTTTTTTGGTCAGTGCTACCAACAACCTTCAGTAGGTTAAGTGCTCTCTTACATTTAACTTTTAATTGTTTTATGTGGGAAGTGAATATTAACACTTTACTTCTCAATGACATTCAATAATTGTGAGTACCTATCCTCCTACACGAGGTGACCCTGGCTGTCGAAAGTGTTGTTAAACCCCAATAAATAAATAAGTACCTATCCACTGTTGTACCTTCAGTTAATATCAGTGCATCTGAAAATTAAAAATAATCAAATCTGATTTTGCACTGAATATATACAATCATAAAGAAGCACGAATAACATCTATGCAGGAAGGAAATATACACTTAACACGCCGAGAGGTCCTGGGTTCGAATCCCATCTGCGGCAACCGCGTTGTGTCCTTGGGCAAGACACTTCAGCCCCATTGCCCATGTGGTGGCACGGTGGCGTTGTGTGCTAAGGCGTACTGCACGTCGATGGTGCACTTGCCTTCAACCAATGCTAACACTGCTTGCGTGGAGGTAGTTTGTTGGGGGAGTCTGACAGTTGCTCACCGTTTCTCGGTGGTTCTCTCCGCGTACTCCGGCTTCCTCTACCCGTAAAACTGCCCGACACGAGGTGACCCCTGCTGTCGAAAGTGTCGTTAAACCCCAGTACATAAATAAATAAATACACTTTACAAAAGATAGTCGTCGTAGTATAAATATAATTACATACATGTTTACGTCCCAACTCAATATCCAACTAGTACACAACTGAAGATGTGGTTTGTTTTTACAAGCAGTCTGTCTCAACACACTCTGCACGGGACTCATGAGTTGTTTTTTTTTTGAAGTGGCTTCGGTCACATGGTGTAGTTAGTGTTATACAGTCATGGAATAAAGTCATAATCTTGAATGCTGCCGTCTTATTTTCTTAATTCCATTTTACAAATATTTGCCTGGTAATACCTCAACAGTATATTCGTTAATGATGATTTTACTTGATGTATTTCAATGTAATTATCTCTTCAGAAATGTCTCAATAGTACGTACAGGATATCTAGTGTCTGTGAGTGGGTAGCGAAAATTATCCCATGAGTGACCAGGGGGGGGGGGGGGGGGGGGGCGGCACTAAAAATTTGCAAGACGTGACGTCCTATTTTTTATTCGGCTCCTTTTTACACCCACCCACAGCGTGCAAATTTTCTACTACCGTTCTCAGACACCCCCCCCCCTCTCCCATTAAAATCCAAAATAAACTTATAAACTTAGTAGGCACAGCTGTCTTCAGGGGGTTTTCATAATGTTTTTAACCCTTTACCCAACGTAACGGCCAAAACCGGCCAGCGCTATTCTCAAAAATCGCCAATTAATTTTTATTATTTTTTCATTTTTTGTCTCAAAAACTTAGGTTATGACCCCTCATTGGAACGAGCTCGTCGAGCCCGTTCCAATGAGGGGTCATAACCTATGTTTTTGAGACAAAAAATGAAAAAAATTAGTTATTCAATCATTTTTTGGCAAGTGTCGTCTGCTTTTCATGTTAGGTAAAGGGTTAAACTGGTACTACCAATTTAAACTTCTGTGGACTGCTGTGGGCCCCAATCTACAAATGACAAGCTGTTCATTATCAGGCTTGGCCAGAGCAGGTGTACATATACGGGAACAAATTTTCATTTGAATTGTTCCCAAAATATTGTCTGCACATTTTCTACAATTCGAACAAGACACCCACCCCCTACTAACGTGTGACATTTTCCCAGCTTAAGCCCAATATTCTCACATATAAAGCCTCCCGGTGTTGTATTTATGTTAAGAGTGTGATGTACAACATCATCTGTAAGGTTTGAGACACAAATGATGGTATATATTAGCTGAAATATTGATATATTTTTAAAAAATTCAAAAAATTGCACAAGTTGGAAATGCACATTTTTGGCGCACTCAAGAGACCCACCCACCCCCACGTCACGTCTTGCAAATTTTTGGGGGCCTCCCTCTGGAGTGACCAAGACAAATGGTTATTTTTCGTGACAGCTTGTGCGAGCAAAAAGTAACCATTTGTCTCAGTCACGAGTGATAATATTTTCGTTATCCACTCAAAACACTAGATTCTCTTTTCATTGTACACTTTTTATAAGAATATGATCATTCCAATTGATAATTTCACTCGTTCCAACCTTGAATCGAGGCATGGAAGTAAGCAGCTGATGTGCATTGACACGCGGAATGCCTTGATAATAAATTTCTTCGTCTCTTCTTTGTCTCCGAAACATAGCTAATGACATCTTATTGGAAAGAGCTCGTTGAACCCTTTCCACTGAGGGATCATAAGCTATCTTTTTCAGGCCAAAAATGAATTTATACTATTCAATAATTTTTTTATCAAGTGTCGTCTGCCCTTTGGATTAGATGAAAGGTTAGAATATATAACATATATTCGCGGTGTACGTGCATTTGACTTTTGGCCCGTAAGTATCTTCAGATGTCGTTTTATATCGATATAACTTTTTTTGCCAAGAGCTCATAAAAAGAAAAGGGTCGGGCATTAAAATTTAAGTCAGTCTGGAAACCGGAACCATTTATTTTTTCTCTCAGCCTTACAAATCAAACGAAAATATTCACTTTACTTACCATTCTCAGTCGAATGAGAACACCGACAACAGAGTGTCATTATGCCTTCTGAAATCCAATGTGAGTACTTTTTTCGGAAAATGCATGGGAAAATTATTTCTCTGGCAATTTAAATTGTACAAAGCAAACGGCAAAATAATATTAGTTGGATAGTTATTCTATGGCAAGTAAATATAAAAATATAAAAAGAAAAAAAAACATAAATTTCCATTAACCGAGATATTTTTGGAGCGCGGTGGCTCAGTGGTTGACTGTTGGTCTTTTATGCTAGAGGTCCCGAGTTCGATCCCCGTCCGGGACGACCAGCGTTGTGCCCTTGGGCAGGGCACTTTATCCCGGTTGCCTACATGAGGGCACGATGATGCAGTGTACTAAGGCGTACTACATGTCGATGGTGCACATGTCTTCAACCGCTGTAACCCTGCTTGAACAGAGTTAGAATGTTGAGGAGCTGACACGTCGATGCTCTGTGGTTCTCTCCGGGTACTCCGGCTTCCATCACTCGAAAAATCTGTCACGGTCACGATTAGCCATTGTGCATACGTATATGACCTTAAACACCAATAAATTAATAAATAAATAATAAATAAATAACTAAGATATTTTATTAACCCTTCACATAACGCACAAGATCCGGATTGCCTACATGGGGGCGCGATGACGCTGTGTACTAAGGCGTACTGCACCTCGATGGTGCGCTGGTCTTCATCGAATCTAATCCTGCCTGTGCCGCCGTGCAGAGTTCAGATTTACGATGCTGGAGAGCTGACAGCTGCTCGTCGTTGCTCGGTGGTTCTCTCCGGGTACTCCGGCTTCCTCCACCCGTAAAACTGTCGCCGACATGATATGACCCTGGCTCTTAATGTGTCGTTAAACACCAATAAAAAAAATATAAAAAAACAACAAAAAAAAAAACGCACAAGATATGAAAATCTTTACTTTTAAATATTATTTTTTTAATTTTTTTCCCCCAAAAATTCAACACATCCGTATCACGTTACCCCTCAATGAGCGGTCACAAAATATGGTTTTGTTGACATTATTGGAAAATATTTTCTTTCATCTGCGTAGTTTGTAAATTATGCGCCCCTTGCGGTGGATTTTGTGTGTAAAGGGTTAACCATGTTGTGAGTAGAAATGAAAGATTGAAATCAAGTTCTCGTGTTCAGTGGAGCTTTCAGGGTTCTCTCAAACACGATATAGTGAATTAATTACGTGGGTCTTCACGTTTAACCCTTTACCCAACGTAACGGCCAAAACCGGCCAGCGCTATTCTCAAAAATCGCCAATTAATTTTCAAAATATTTTAATTTTTTGTCTCAAAAACATAGGTTATGACCCCTCGTTGGAACGAGCTCGTCGAGCTCGTTCCAACGAGGGGTCATAACCTATGTTTTTGAGACAAAAAATGAAAAAATTTAGTTATTCAAGATTTTTTTTTGCAAGTGTCGTCTGCTTTTCAGGTTAGGTAAAGGGTTAAGACAAAGATAAATAGAAAACATTGCGATCAAGAAGTTAGCATGCACGTAAAAGCGATCCAGTTCAAATTTCTCATTCTTTCAAATTCTCGAATAACTGTTCAGTCAAATTTATAACAGATTGTGATTCCGATCGGTAGCTAAGAAATTTGTTGTTAGATGGAAATTTTCAAACTGACGTAAATAACCTGTAGTGCATTGAAGTCTCGACCTCAGCTCTGGGTCATATATCGACTCGTCCGAACGGACTCGTCGATATATGCGCAGAGACGACATCTCGACTTCAATACGCCACAATTAATTTTAACACAAATGATCACGCGCGTAATATACCAATATCTGTTTATTTAACCCTTTACCTAACCTAAAAAGCAGACGACACTTGCAAAAATAATTCTTGAATAACTAATTTTTTTCATTTTTTGTCTCAAAAACATAGGTTATGACCCGTCGTTGGAACGAGCTCGACGAGCTCGTTCCAACGAGGGGTCATAACCTATGTTTTTGAGACAAAAAATGAAAAAAAAATAATGAAAATTAATTGGCGATTTTTGAGAATAGCGCTGGCCGGTTTTTGCCGTTACGTTAGGTAAAGGGTTAACTTTTGAACCGACTTCACGTCAACCATTTTCTGACAAAGCATGTGCACTGGTAATGTTCCACATGTGATTTGTTTTGGAAACAAAGGTAAAGTAGGGGAGAGCAGACGTGACTATGATGGGAAATGGTGATCTACTCTATAGTAATCTGAAAAGATATCGCGGAAGTAAATATTTTTCCGGGAGCGCGGTGGCTCAGTTGGTAGAGGTGCAGGCTGCAAGCCGAGAGGTCCTCGGTTCGAATCCCACCTGCGGCAACCGCGCTGTGTCCTTGGGCAAGACACTTCATCCCCATTGCCCGCGTGGGGGCACGGTGGCGTTGTGTACTAAGGCGTACTGCATGACGATGGTGCACTTGTCTTCAACCAATGCTAACCCTGCTTGTGTGGAGTTAGTATGTTGGGGAGCTGACAGTTGCTCGCCGTTGCTGGGTGGTTCTCTCCGGGTACTCCGGCTTCCTCCACCCGTAAAACTGTCACGGTCATGATTAGCCATTGTGCATAATTATGTAAAACCCATAGAGTTGTCTCCCTTGTCATCATGGCCAGGCAACTTTTTTGGAGAGATGTTTGATAAAATGGAAAATCCATTCAATCCTTCTTTCTGTGAACTCATTTATCGTTCAAGGTTTGTTGAAGTGAGTTTGGAAGTACTGTGGAATTGTGTGGTGGTATCATTTCAGTGACTGTTTTGTTGAAATATCGATTTTTTTGACTGATTAAATTTGAGTTGACAGAATGTCAGTTTCTGCTATTCAGAAATCTCCAGGAGAAAAACAACAAGTCATGACAAGCAATAAGAAGAAGGATATTAATTTACGTGGTAATTCTTACTGAAAGGAATTAACGGTACGTGTTAATGTGCTTGACAATCATAAAATTAAAGCAGTTACAGTTATTAAGGCAGTGGAAGATATGTGTGGGAAGGGAGTAATTTTAGCCTGCATTCCTGTTTCTGGCGACTTGTTTGAAATAACATTGTCAGATGCTGATTCAACGGAATTGTTACAGGAAGGACTTTTCATTGGAAATACGAAATATGAGTGTAGTAAAGTGTACCATGACTCTGTAGTTGTGTCAATTTTGCACCTTCTGGCGTATATATCTGACGAGGAAATCAGTGAAAGACTTGTAAATGAATATAAACTTAAACTTCTAAGTCGCATTGAGCGAAGATGTTATTTAGGTACCAACGTAGTTGACGGTACTAGGTATGTCAGGGTTAAATTCCCTCCTAGTTTGGTTTCTTTACCATATTCTATGAAGTTTTCAACAGCAACTGGTTACAGTTATTTTCGTGTTTTGCATAACAATCAGGTGAAGATATGCTCTAAGTGTTTATCTGATCAACATTCAATCAAGGACTGTCCATTGTTTACATGTCACAGATGTAAAGCTGCCGGGCATATAGCAAAGAACTGCGTGCGTGTTTACTGTGAGAACTGTTCTTCGTTCAACTGTAATTGTGTAACAGATAACCAGGTCATTGTGTCTAGTCAGAGTAACGCTTCGGTGGTCAGTGATAAAGAATTGGGGTCTGTTAGTGCAAACTCTGCTTCTAATAACAATGTCAAAGAGAAAGTGTGTGCAGATAATAAAGAGAAGTCGACTGGTCAGGAAACGGAAGTACAGGTGAGTTCAAAACAAAAAACAGTTGATAACAGTGATTTTGGTTTTCCAGAGTACTGTTGGGAATATGAGGGTGATAAAGATCACTCAGTTGGAAAAAAATGTTTATCTGGTTTGGGTACTACTGTTCTTGAGCCACCTATTGATGAAATGACTTCGGTAGTAGAGGAAAATATTTCTTCGACCCTTTCCGAAAAGTCTGATGGTGAAAATTTATCATTTATTGATGAATCCGAAATGGGCACTGACGACTGTTATGGAGAGGAAAATTTGTCTGCTTCTTCTGGTTCTGATGAGATGATGAATATCAGTGATACTCAGCATCTCAACAGGAAGAGAAGGAGTAGCCAGGATTCAGATCCAAATGTTAAACATGGAAGGAAGGATATCACTGTTGCTAATGATATCAGTTAATGGTTTTGATGGCAGTGTACTTTTTCGTACTATTGCAGATGGTTTTAATGTGTAGTTTAAATATTAAAGGTATGAGGGATATAAGGAAACTTAACTCTGTTTTTTCTTTATTTCAGGAAAAAAAAAATTGATATTATTGCTCTACAGGAGACCTTTTGGGATGTAGCTTTTCTTGATAATCTGAAGCATACGTGGAAAGGGGGAATTTATCAGTCCTGTTTTGATGGTAGGAGTAGGGGAGTGGTTATTCTAGTATCAGATAGGTACAAAAATTACATTAAAAGTGTTAAGAAAGATTCTGCTGGGAGATTTTTGAATGTAGGTTTAGAAATTAGTGAGACAATTTACAACATATGTTGTGTTTATTCTCCTAATTGCTATACTGAAAAGGTAAACTTTATTAACTTCTTGGTTAAAGAACTTTCAAATTTGATTAACCCTATCCTGCTGGGTGACTTTAACTGCTGTTTACAGCCTATGGACAGATATAGTGGTGTCACTGACAGTTCAGCTAAACATTTGCAAGATATGCTTGTTCATAATCATTTAATAGATGTTTGGCGTTACAAAAATTTTAATAAAAGGCAATTTTTATGGCAAAGAATTGTGCAGGGGACATTACAACAAAGCCGTATTGATTATGTTTTATGTGCCAAAAGCTATTATACGCCTAAACAGCTATTGTTATATAAACTATACTAATTTTTCAGATCATGCCATGGTTATAGCAAAGTTCAACCTCGAGAATACTGATAGAGGTCCAGGACTTTGGGTTCTGAATAATTCTGTTCTCAGTAATTCTGATTATGTGTCTGGAATACATAATCTTATTGATAGAGAAAAGAACTGTCCCTTATATAATTCAGAACCACTTGTTTGGTGGGATAATTTAAAATTTCAAATTAAGAAGTATTCTATAAGTTTTTGTCAGAAATTGAATAGAGAAGAAAAAGAAAAAGAATATTATTTGCAAAAACAGCTAGCATTAGAATGTAGTAGGAACAAAAAGTTGTTAAACATTCCAAGAATTCAATTTATAAAAGACGAGCTTGCCAAGTTCGAATTACAAAGATGTCAAGGAGCGATTCTTCGTTCCAAATCTAAATTTCATTTAGAATCAGTCCGCTGCACCCGTTATTTTTTAAGATTAGAAAAGACACGACAAAATAGTAATCTTATCACTGAATTGTTAGATAAGAATGATAGTGTTAAATGAAACTTTTGGGATTTTAAAAAGAGTAGAAAATTTTTACAAACAGTTGTATGACGAAGAACCTTTAGAGGAGAATAATATTGATTATCTTTCAGACAGAATGGTTAATAGTTTGGACGAGGACGATAAGATTCTGTGTGATGAACCTTTGTCATTACAAGAGTTGAAGTATGCTTTGAATAAGATGGCCCCTTCAAAATCGCCTGGGTTGGATGGATTAAGTAAGGAGTTTTATAAAACTTTCTGGGATAAAATTGGCCCTATACTTTTATACATTGTGAATACTAGTGCTGATGCTGGTTCGTTAACACGATCGATGACAAGTGGTGTAATTGTTCTTGTGTATAAAAAGAAGGGAGACAAGAGAGACTTGTCTAATTGGCATCCCATATCTCTTCTCAATGTTGATCGAAAAATAATTGCCAAAGTTTTGGCAAACAGGCTTAAATCGGTTATTCATAAATTGGTATCCAGTTTTCAGACATGTTGTATCCCAGGAAGAGATCTCAGTGAAACAATAATTTCAATTAGAGATTTTATTGACTATGTAGAAGAAAATAACTTGAATGGTCTTGTTATGAAAATAGATCTCAATAAGGCCTTTGATAGACTTAATCATAAATATATGTTTTCAATTTTACAAAAAATTGGTTTTGGTCCTTACTTCATAGAATGGATAAAAATTTTATACAGGAACGCTAAGAGTTGTGTGAAGGTTAATGGACATGTTTCCTCCTTCTTTGAAGCGAAATCATCGGTAAGACAAGGTTGTCCTTTATCGGCTTTGCTTTTTGTTTTGTGTTCGGAACCACTCGCCAGGCTGATAAATGACTGCCCTGATATTCATGGTATGAAAATTCCACATTGTTCTATTGAATATAAACTTTTTCAACATGCCGATGATAATAAATTGACACTTGTAGATATAGATTCTGTTGTACAGGTGTTGAGGTGTTTTAAACAATTTTCTATTGGTTCTGGTGCCAAGATTAATTTCAAGAAATCAGAAATTTTGCCGTTAGGTCGATTGAAGAATGATGACCTATCACATCTTCCTATTCAATCATCAAAGGGTCACTTGGAAATTTTGGGAGTTTTTCTTGGTTATGACAGGAAACAATGTGAATTGTTAAATTGGGGTAGAAAGGTGCATAAACTATCCAATATTTTACATTTTTGGAGAGAAAGATCTTTGTCGCTGAAAGGAAAGGCTATAGTAATCAATTTATTATTATTATCAACCCTGTGGTACATGTTGAATGTTATTTCAATACCAGACATATATGTCATTAAGATAAAAACCTTACTACTTAACTTTCTGTGGAATGATTCATACCACATATAAAAATACAAAACTATTATAGGTAAGACTATCAAAGGTGGTTTGAATATTCCAGATATTGAATTGAAAAAGTTAGCATTGCGTTGTAAGTGGCTGCGTAAGATTAACTCCAGTGGTTTCCCTTGGGTGCATTTTATGTGGTTTTATTTTCATAAGTACAAGTCCCTCCAACTAAAGGAAGGTATTTTCTCAATCAGAATTGACATAAAAGCTTTAGAGTGCATGCCTATATTTTACGGTGAAATTTTAAAAGGCTGGAATCGTTTAATGAAAGATTCCTTTTCTACTTTTTATCAAGATTTCGATTACAGAGAGCAGTCACTTTTTGAAAATCCTCAAATTACTGTAGACGGTAAGGTACTGTTTTACGAAAATTTTGTAAAATCAAAAATATGTAAAATTAAAGATATATCATATGAAGTGATTCCGGGTTTTTTGCCTTTAAAAAGCTATACATGAACTTGTCTGTGGTGATTCTGGTTGCACATGTTTGAAAGTTGAATGTCAAATTGAACAACTAATAAATGCAATTAGCCAGCACCTGAAAGATAAAGTTAATGCTCTCTGCTCTGTTTATAGTAATTTATTTTCTTCCGTTGGGTTTTCTGGACAGAATGTATTGTATTTTACAAATGCTCAGGGCTCAAGTACCAGTGTTGAATTTTTGACCACTAAAGCTGCATATGAAATATTTAGAGAACAGGAGTTTCAGTGTCCTACTGGTGAGTTATTCTGGGGTACTTTGTTTAATGACATGAGTAATTTTAAATTGCCATGGTCTTTGGTGGATAAGAGAATTAAATCTTTTGAAATGGTGGACTTGGATTTTAAAATATACCACAATGTTATATACACAATGGAAAAACAGTTTATCACAAAGCAACAACGGTCCGCAATGTGTCCTCTGTGTGCATTAGACAAAGAAAATATAAGTCACATATTTCTTAAATGCCCTTTACTGTCAAAACGTTATGAACTTTGCAGAAATATTTCAGAAAATTTACTTGGCCCTACCTTCAATGTTATAAGTACGCAACAGTTTGACCATTTTATCCTGTTTGGGTGTCCAGAAAAATTGAAAAATGTCAATTGCACATTTTTAAATCTAATGTTAAGTTCGTAGAGATTAGCAGTATTTAAAAGGAGAAATTTCTTTCTAAAGGAACAGAAGTGGGTTAGGGTTAATTCTTTATGGCATGTACTGCTGTCATCACATTTAAAAATGTATTTTACTTTCTGCAAGCATAATGGTTGTAGAGGTGAATTTTTCAAGAAGATATTAGACCACAACAGCCTTGTCTCTCTGGTGAATGAGGAGATTTTGGTAAAGTTTGATACTTTTTAGCAGCTAGGTTGTTGATGATTGTTTTCACTTGATCACTTCTAATAGGCTATCATTTTGTTGTGAGGTGTGATATGGTGGAAGCCAAGACTTTTTTAATTGGCACTAAGAATGTAACAGAATTATTAATATTAGATTCCCTAGCTTTTTGAATAGCAATGCTGTCTTGTTGTGCAATAAGACTTATAGTGGGGTAAGGAAAGGGTTGCGCAGATAACATGATAATTAAATTAGTCATACTATTAGGGGTTGGGAACATGTAACTTTTTCAGGATTCATTTGACAGTGTGTGAATGTGCGAGTGAAGTTTAGCTGGAAAATGTTATTTATTGCGTTATCTGTGATAATGTTTATATTTGTAAATATGTAATGTTTTTAAAAATAATAAAAAAAAAAAGAAAAAAAAAAAAGGTGCAGGCTGCAAGCCGAGAGGTCCTCGGTTCGAATCCCACCTGCGGCAACCGCGTTGTGTCCTTGGGCAAGACACTTCGACCCCATTACCCGCGTGGGGGCACAGTGGCGTTGTGTACTAAGGCGTACTGCACGACGATGGTGCACTTGTCTTCAACCAATGCTAACCCTGCTTGTGTGGAGTTAGTATGTTGGGGAGCTGACAGTCGCTCGCCGTTGCTCGGTGGTTCTCTCCGGGTACTCCGGCTTCCTCCACCCGTAAAACTGTCTAGGTCATGATTAGCCATTGTGCATAATTATGTGACCTTAAACACCAATAAATAAATAAATAAATATTTTTCCATTGGCGACCATTATAATGTTCCAGCCAAAAATATATGATCGCATCACTTTAATTTTGGCATTCAAATATCTTTGTCAAGTATAGCCCGTCATACAAATTTTTCTGATCCGCGAACAAAATGTCATGCAACAAATAAGAGAGAAAAACTGACACGAAGGGAAGTGCCGGTCACGTGCACAAATTTTTTAGGGAATTCCCAACAAAAACACATAAAAAGTAAATTGTATTTTTAGGCCCAAAAGTCATCAAATCACCCTATTGTTTATCAGGAATATTCAACAACAATACAAGATGTCAATAGAATGGTAATAGAATGGTAATAACCTATATACATTATTATACTGGCGTTATTCAAACCAACTAGAGGCTAAAAGAGCTCCTGCTGATATGTAATATGTGCCTTCGAAATTGCGAAAGTTAAGTATGGTGGAAATGAAACAATAAATATGGCAAACCGTGTTTGTATTCAATGTACATTACCTGCAGCAGAACCTGTAGAACTTATGTGATGCTTTTTGCTCCAAACTATGTCACCACGCAGATACTGTAGGAGTGGTATGTTTTTCAGTTGTGTTTGTTTCACAGATATGCATTCGTTTTTATTATACAAAATATTAAATATCGACGTTAATTACCTTACAATGATGAAACGTTTACACACTGCACCCCACCTACAACCAATATCTGTTGTGAGATAAATCCATTAAATCATGTACATATAACGATACTGTGTACATCCCATGTTGAACCAATTGATATGCAGACATCAGTTCTTATAATTTAGTGATCTTGGAAGATATGATGCTCGAAGTTGGTGTTCTAGTGTCTTGACTCTTTACCAAAGGTAGTCAATAGCACACGGTCAGTGTCATGTATATAGTTTATCCGTGAAGAAGAAAGGTCACAGCACCCACCACGCAGTACGTAATGTTGTTAATAAATTCTAGGGATGGTTCACAAATTGCACACTCGACCATCACAGATATACACGGGCTAATCCCATTTTCTGAGAAAAGTTTTCAACGAGCGCACCTCGACCCTAATTAGATATCTATTAATCGATCTAAAACAAGACACTCCCGAACATAGGATTATGTTTTTCAGAGAACATCCAATACGGATATTAAAGGTACAAAAGCTGCCTGCAAGACGGTCTCGGGGGCAATAAAATTCAATATTATTTGTTTTTCACGGAACATCAAGTACGGATATTAAAGGTACAAAAGCTGGATGTAAGGCGGTCTCGGGGGCAATAAAATTCAATATTATTTGACGACGGTAAGAGATGGGCGACTTTCGCTCAATGAGAAGTACGTGCGAATGACAAAATTGGTTGAGGGCTGCTTCTGACTCTCATTGTATCCATGGGTTTGGGTGCTGCGGAATTGGTTTTCTGTCGACCGTGGCCACTTTCCCAGCCGTGCTGGCGATAGAAGGCGTTGCTCTAGCGGCCAGTTTCGTGAGGACGGTCAGAAAATTCGTGAGTAAAAAATTATCGTTCAAGACTGAGAAACACGAAAAGATCAGTGTTGGCCGACGCGAAAATCAATTCCATAAGCGACATGATATCGGCTTTTCCAAAGGATGGGAGAACTTCCGATCCGATCAAGCGTATCGCTACATTTTCTTTTAAAAGGAAATTTATTTATTGGTGTTTAAGTTCACAATGGCTAATCGTGACATTGACAGTTTTACGAGTGGAAGAAGCCGTAGTACCCGGGGAGAACAATCGAGCATCGACGAGCAACTGTCAGCTCCTCAACATTCGAACTCTGTCCAAGCTCCGCTCAAGCAGGATTTCAGACATGTGCACCTTCGACGTGCAGTGCGCCTTAGTACACGGCTTCATCGTGCCCCATATAGGCAACCGGGATAAAGTGCCTTGCCCAATGACACAACGCGGGTCGTCCCGGACAGGGATCGTACTCGGGACCTCTCGCATAGAAGTCCCATAGTGTACTCCTGAGCCACTGTGCGCCCTTTAAAAGGATAAATTAGACGTGCTAAAAAGGCACACGGATAAAGCCTCGTCATATTCTTAATGCGGTGATGAAACATTCCTTGAAGAAAGGGAATGTTTTCGTAAACTCTAGGAATTTACAAAGATCCAGAAACAGTGACAAATTTAAAATAAAACAATGATGTTATATATAAACTGAGTCAAAAAAGAAAGTATAATAAAAAAAATGTGAAAAAATAACATAAAGGATGAAATATAATAGTTATTATTTTGCATGTTTGTGGACAAGAAGTCGTGCAAAGAGTTTAATGACATGTTGTTGTCCACCCAACCGTATACAATTTTGCTACGGATCTCAAAACAGCACGTGCTACCCTTAGAATGTCAAATTGAATGGGTGACCGACGATTTTGTTTGTGTTATGTTGTGCTAGAGAGCCTGGGTTATTGAGAAAACATTCTAGTTTTTGTCTTCCGACATTTTATAAAATGCCAAGGAAAACCGAAATCAGTGGTTGCGTGCCATTGGTACGCATGAGGCTGGGATACCTCCAGATGAGCTCGCTGCTGAGTTCGTAGTCACTGTGGCCAGTATTTACACTCTCATTAGAAGGTATAGAACCACTGGATCTACTGCCGACCGACCACGTTCAGGTTGACCAAGAGTTACGACCCCTGCATAAGACCGACACATCAGAACGTCTCACTTGCAGGATCGCTTCCTTCCAGCGACGAGGACAGCAGCAATTACTCCTGGTAGAACTAAAAATAGAATCAGTGCACAAACTGACCGCAACAGACTCGCTGAACACAGCATCCGGATTAGGCGCCCATACCATGGACCAATCCTTACCCAACGTCATCGTACCATCAGAATGGAATGGGTACATCAGCGTGTTCGCTGGTCTCAGCAGCGTTGGAGCACAGTTCTTTTTAGTGATGAATCACGATTTTGTCTACGGCGCGCTGATGGTAGGGCAAGAGTGTATCGCCGACGAGGAGAACGGTGTTCTGATGCTTGAGTATGGGAATACAACCGTTTCGACGGGGGTAGTGTAATGGTTCGGGTAGGAATTTCCTTGCACCATCGAACGCAGTTGATCTTCATCGATGGTAATCGGAATGGAGAGCGATACAGAGACGAAATTCTTAACGCTGTTGTTGTTCCGTTGTTCAACGCTAACGTCGGATTGCAGTTATTCCAGCAAGACAATGCCCGATGTCACGTGGCGCATATCTGTCGTGACTTTCTTGAGGATCCGAGCATCGAACTTCTTCCCTGGCCCCCACTTTCGCCAGATTTGTCGCCAATCGAGCATCTTTGGGATCAACTGGACTCTCGGGTACGACGTCATAATCTTCAGAGGTTAGGCAATTTATGTAATGTTCTATGGCAGGAGTGGAACGCAATACCAGAGGGTGACATCCAGAGACTTATCGGGTCCATGCGCCGTCGATGTCTTGCCACCCAAGAGGCAAACGGTGGATATACACGCTATTGACTGCATGTGTGAACTTTTCACTTCACCCCATGTCTGAATTGCGACGTACTGACGTGACGCTGGCAACAGTAAGAACATGAAATTATGCAAATTCATACAGCTGGTCTAGAAATATGAATTTACAATAATTTGTTTGAGATTGAAGTCAATAATGCTAACAAAATTGCTCCTCAAAGTTTATTTATTTATTTTTTGGCTTTACGCCACATCAGCAGCCAAGGCTATATTTATTTATTTATTTGTTGTTGCTTAACGCCACATCAGTAGCTAAGGCTATATCGTAGCGAGAAAACTACATAAACAACAAGTGTCAAGTATGAATGAAAATTAATTGAATAAAATATGAAATAATCACAACAAAACCTAAAATCAAGAGCGGTTGAAACAGTAACAACTAAGGTTATAGAAATCAGAATACTTATAAAATCAACCTGTTGACATTTAGACTTGTAGAGGCTACGTTAAAAAAATAAAAACAATTTTAAAATTTATTAAAAAGGTTGATTTCTTTCAAAAATGAGATTATTTTATGCGGGCTCGTATGGTAAAATAAATCTCGTAGAGATTTAAGAGAATGTGCTCCACTGACAACACCTGCTGACATAGAACACATTCTGGTCGCATATTACCCTCCAACAGAAAGGAATGTGTAAGTCGTGTGTGACCAGCATGACACCGTGTCAAAATAACCTGATCTTTTCTACAAAAGTTACTGGATGGGTAGTGATCAAATATGTTTGGTCGGAAGCGATGGAGCTTGTTATTTGTCGCCCCATCCCATTCCGCCTGCCACAGAGATTTGATGTAGTTACTAATGTGTGGTTTATTATTTATTATTATTGTTTATTGGTGCTTTACGCCACATCAGCAACTAAGGCTATATCGTGGCGATGAAAGTATGCAATGTTAAAAATGATCATTATTTTCAACACAGAAGTTAAAAAAGAGATGACGACACATGAAAAACGTGGAGTACACCTGACAAGTGAACAATGAAATTAAATGAAAGTGTCAATGACACTGTAGCTCAACTTGTCAAGACAAAGACATGCACATGTATAGTATGTGACACCGCAATGACAAACATCTAGGTAATGACCTGATAACAAAGGTACAAATAAAGTATTGTAACGGTCTGTACATTAATACTGAGCGTTGCCTGTAACAAATGTATAGGTAAAGTACTGTAAAGGTGGGTGACAATCAGATGCTAAACTAGAAAAAATCTTTGAGTCCCACAGTGGGTCTGACTGAACCCCAAAATATTTGTTCTCATAGCACAGTGATAACAAAGGCACCCCAAAACACACTCATTCCTGTCCCAAGGTGAAAACAAAGGTACCCAAGAAGTTTCGTGAAGATCAGTTCACAAATATGAGCTGTGTAGAAGTTGTGACAAAAAACTGATTGAACCTAATTTCGGTACAAAATGGCCACTGGCAGCCATCTTGAATTTTGGACCGCGCCCAGAAACACTCGTTCTCGTCCCAAGGTGATAACAAAGGTACCCGAGAAGTTTTGTGAAGATCGGTTCATAAATACAGCCTCTAGCCCGAGCCGTATTGACATGTGTACTTACAGAGTATAAGTAGCACTGAATAAATCAAAGTTCATCTAATTTGCATAATTTCTGCACGAGAAAAAAACCCGTACTATATGTGATGTATTCCATGTTACTAAACATTCATATAAAAATTTATTCAAATCAGAACTTTCATACAGAAGTTCTGTACAGAAAACTGATTGCACTAATTTTGGTACAAAATGGCTGCTGGTGGCCACCTTGAAATTCGGACCACACCCAAAAACACTCGTTCTCATCCCACGGTAATAACAAAGGTACCCAAGAAGTTTCGTAAAGATCGGTACATAAATACGGCCTCTAGCCTGAGCCGTGTTGAAGTTGTGTACAAAAAACTGATTAGACCTAATTTCGATACAAAATGGCCACTGGCAGCCATCTTGAATTTTGGACCGCACCCAGAAACACTCGTTCTCGTCCCAAGGTGATAATAAAGGTACCCAAGACGTTTCGTGAAGATCGGTTCATAAATACAGACTCTAGCCCAAGCCGTATTGGCATGTGTACTTACTGTGTGTAAGCAGCACTGAAAAAATCAAAGTTCATCTAATTTGCATAATTTCTGCACGAGAAAAAAAACCGTATATGTGATGTATCCCATGGTACTAAACATTCACACAAAAAATCATTCAAATCAGCGCTTTCATATGGAAGTTCTGTGCAAAAATCCGACTGCACCAAATTTCGTACAAAATGGCTGCCATCGGCCATCTTGAATTTCGGACTGGACCCCAAAACACTCGTTCTCGTCCCACGGTGATAACAAAGGAACCCATGAAGTTTCGTAAAGATCGGTTCATAAATACGGCCTCTAGCCCGAGCCGTATTGGCATTTGCACTTACAGTGCTGAAAGTAACACCAAAGAACATCAAAGTTAGAGTAATTTGCATAATTTACGCACGAGAAAAAAAAACGTATTATATGTGATGTATCCCATGGTACTAAACATTCATACAAAAAATTATTCAAATCAGAGCTTTCATGTGGAAGTTCTGTACAAAAAACGGATTTCTGCATCGTCGGTACAAAATGGCAGCTGGCAGCCATCTTGAATTTCGAACCGCACCCAAAAACACTCGTTCTCGTCCCACAGTCATCACAAAGGTACCCAAGAAGTTTCGTAAAGATTGGTTCATAAATACGGCCTCTAGCCCGAGCCATAGCAGCTTGGCACTTACAGCTCTGAAAGTAACACTAAATAAATCAAAGTCAGTCTAATTTGCATAATTTACGCACGAGAAAAAAACCCGTATCATATGTGATGTATCCCATGGTACTAAATATTTATACAAAACTTTATTCAAATCAGAAATTTCATACAGAAGTTCTGTACAAAAAACTGATTTTTGCATCATCGGTACAAAATGGCCGCTGGCAGCCATCTTGAATTTCGGACCACACCTAAAAACACTCGTTCCCGTCCCAGGGTCATAACAAAGGTACACAAGAAGTTTCGTAAAGATCGGTTCATAAATACGACATCTAGCCCGAGCCATAGCCAATTGTTGACGTACGGACAGACGGACGGACGGACAGACGGACGACGGGCCATGACAATAGCTCAAATTTGACTTCGTCAAAGTTGAGCTAAAAATGAGTGCAGTTCATCAAAACAGTTGTGAAAATCAACCCGTGAAACAGATATAAAGGATAGATGAGAATTTAAAATAATAAAACTCGACTATTTAAAATTTATTAAAAAGGTTGATTTCCTTCAGGAACGACAAAACTTTATGAGAGTTTGTCTTGTAAAACAGGTCTCTAAGAGACAAAACATTAAAATACTGTCGTCTAACAACATTAAAATCTGTACAGTGCAAAAGAATGTGCTCCACTGTCAACGCCTGATGGCAGGGAACACACTCTGGTCGCAAATTACCCTCCAACAAAAAGGAATGTGTAAGTCCTGTATGACCAATATGACACCGCGTCAAAACTGCAAGATCCTTCCTACAAAGGTTAGTAGACGGGTAGTGATCTGAAAGGGTTGGTCGGAAGCGATGAAGCTTGTTATTTGTCGCTCCATCCCATTCCGCCTGCCACATAGATTTGATGCTGTTACTGTTACTAATATGTGGTTTAAAATCACGGTAAGGGATGTTAAAATCAGTGAGAGGCTTGGTTAAAGCCTGTTTTGCTGCACTGTCTGCTTTAGTGTTACCAGCGATACCTACATGTCCGAGTAACCAACAAAACACGATATCATATTGGCCAGCCATGAGAGTTCCAAAATGAGAGGGTTCTTCAACTTGGGGTTGGGTAAAGCAAGTAAAGAGGAAAGAGAGTCGGAAAAACGAAACAATAATCGACTTCTTTTCCTGTAAATTCTCGATGTATTCAAGCGCGAGTTGTATAGCTTTATTTATTTGTTGGTGCTTTACGCCACATCAGCAACAAAGGCCATATCGTGGCGAGAAAGTCATGAAAATGAATGAAAATAAACTGTCAGAACTGCGTTAAAAAAGAGGTAGATGAACGATAAAAAGAAACACAATGAAAAAGGACAATAAATTTAATGAAAATCAACCCGTTGATACCGAATCATGATTAAAAGAAATAAAAACAATATTAAAACTTGTTAAAAAGGTTGATTTTTTTCAGAAAAGACACAATCTTATGCGGACAAGTAGAATAAAATAGATCTCTAAGAGACCCCACTGTGAAGTACTGCCGCCAAATATTATTAAAATCTATACAATCTAAAAGAATGTGTTCCACTGTTAGCCCCTGCTGACAGGGAACACATTCAGGTCGCAAAGTTCCCTCGAATATTATTATTAGTATTATTTATTGGCGCTTTACGTCACATCAGCAATTTAGGCTATATCGTGGCGATGAAAGTGTATATTTCAAAACGACCATTAATTAAAATATGAAACAAATTGAATAAGAGGTTTAAAAATGATGAGTGTGAAACATAATGAGAAGGTGAGATCAGTAGTGCAAAAATACTGAGTAAATCAACCTGTGAAATAAATGCAGATAGATGAAAATTAAAATGGTAAAAACAATTTAAAATTTATTAAAAAGGTTGATTACTTTCAAGAATGAGATGACTTTTTGCGGGCTCGTATGATAAAATAAATCTCTCAAAGATCCAACTGTAAAATACTGCCCTCTAACATGATTAAAATCAGAACAATTCAAAAGAATGTGTTCCACTGACAACACCTGCTGGCAGGGAACACATTCTGGTCGCAAATTACCCACCAACAAAAATGAATGTGTAAGTCGTGTATGACCAATATGACACCGCGTCAAAACTGCAAGATCCTTTCTACAAAGGTTACTAGACGGGTAGTGATCTGAAATAGTTGGTCGGAAGCGATGAAGCTTGTTATTTGTCGCTCCATCCCATTCCGCCTACCACATAGATTTGATGTAACTACTAATATGAGGCTTAAAATCACTGAAAGGGATGTTAAAATCAGTGAGAGGCTTTGTTAAAGCCTGTTTTGCTGCACTGTCTGCCCTGGTGTTACCAGCGATACCTACATGTCCAGGTAACCAGCAAAATACGATATCATATTGGTCAGACATGAGAGTTGTTAACTTTTCACGAAGTTCCAAAACTGGAGGGTTCTTCAACTTGGGGTTGAGTAAAGCAAGCAAAGCGGAAAGAGAGTCGGAAAAAATAATCGACTTCTTTTCCTGAGGATTCTCGATATGTTCAAGAGCGAGTTGTAAAGCTTTAACTTCAGCTGTGAAAATAGAACTCTGATTCGGTATTCTGATTGAGATGAGATGACCACCAGTAACAGCAGCTGATGATACTTTGTCACCATCCTTAGATCCATCCGTATAGATCCTTGTATATGTACTATACTTGGACTTTATTGCGGCATATTTTTGTTTGAACTGCAAGGAATTGGTATCATATTTTTTGGTAGAAGCAAGGCCCAAAATAACTGTAGGTTTTTTAAGATGCCAAGGAGGAATATGTGTTTTACGATTTTCTTTTATTGTATGTGGTTCAATTATGGTGGACTCCATGTGGTGTTTAATTCTAATTCCCAATGGAGGAATATGTTTCTGGTGGCGGTTAAAGAAATCAACATTTTGAGGGTCTGTAACACAATTATAAGCAGAGCAGGATTTGAAGGATTGGCCAAAAGTTTAGACACATATTGGAGAGATAATTTAATTCTGCGCTTCTCAAGAGAAGGTTCCTCTGCTTCAACAAGCATCGAGTCTATAGGGGATGTTCGAAAAGCCCCTAGACTAATTCTAATACCACGATTCTGAATTGCATCAAGTGGTTTGAGATATGATTTCCTTGCAGAACCGTAAACTACACAATCGTAATCTAATTTTGACCGAACAAGTGATCTATACAGATGGAGCAAAGTTTTTTGGTCAGCACCCCAATCGGCGCTACCAACAACTTTCAGCAGGTTCAGAGCTTTCTTACATTTAACTTTTGGTTGTTTTATGTGGGAAGTGAAATTCAGTTTGTTGTAAAACAGCAAACCTAAGAATTTCACTTCCTTAACAACTTTAATAGGACTCCCATCGATTTTTAACTCGGGATCGAGGTGATGTTTCCGAAGTTTACAAAAATGAACACAGTTCGTTTTTGACTTTAAAAATTTAAAACCATTTTCTGTGGCCAATTTTTGAATCCTATTCAAACACAGCTGAAGTTTGCGCTCGATAGCATTCATATTTTTACTGCTATAACAGATTAAAAAATCATCGACATACAATGAAGAGTCTATCATATTTTCTATTGCATCGATGATACTGTTAATTTTAACCGAAAACAGGGTAATGGATAAAATACTACCCTGAGGAACCCCCAATTCCTGCTCGTGAGGATCAGATAACGTTGACCCAACACGAACCTGAAATTGGCGGTCCTTTAAAAAGTTTTCAATAAAAAGAGGCATACGTCCTCTCAACCCCATGTTAAAAAGATCCTTTAAAATCCCATACGTCCACGTTGCATCATATGCCTTCTCCAGATCAAAGAAGATGGCGATCACATGTTCTTTTCTGGCGAAGGCATTCCTAATAAACGTTTCAAGTCTGACCAAATGATCCACAGTACTTCTCTGGCTTCTGAAACCACACTGAACATCTGCAAGCAGATTGTTCGATTCCAGAAACCAGACAAGTCGATCATTGATCATCCATTCCATGGTTTTGCACAGACAACTGGTTAAGGCAATAGGCCTGTAGTTGCTGGGGTTGCTGCGATCTTTATCAGGCTTAGGAATAGGAATTATTGTTGCTTGACGCCAGGATGGTGGAAACTGGCCAGTCACCCAGATGTCATTAAAAATTAATAATAGCAGTTCTAGTGAAGATTGTGGCAGATGCTTTAAAATTTGGTAGTGAATTTCATCGGGACCAGTGGCAGTATCCTTTGCTCTATACAAAGAGTTACGTAACTCTTCCATAGCGAAAGGTTCATTAAAATCTTCTAAATTATTGGAGGTAAATTTGATCTTTTGTTTTTCTTGTTGTTTTTTAATTTTGAGAAATTCAGGATTACAATTTTTAGACGACGAATGTTTTGAAAATGTAGAGGCCAAAGTATTTGTAATTTCTGTTTTAGATGTAATTGAGGTGTTGTTTTCCTTCAGGTGTTGTACAGTTGATTTTGTTTCTTTTCCTTTAATCTTTTTAATCATTTTCCAAATTTTAGTGATGGGAGTGTTTTGGTTAATCTTAGAAATGTAAGTTTCCCAAGAACTTTTCTTTTTTTGTTTTATATGTCGTCTTGTTTTTGCCCGATTTATACGACGTTTGTCTAAATTATATGTAGTTGGTGACTTGTTAAATTCCCTTTCAGCTTTCTTACGATCCTTTATAGCCTGTTTACACTCACTATCAAACCATGGTTTGGTGAAACGTTTTGGATTTGCCGAGGTTTTAGGGATGACTGTGTTTGCAATGTCAAGCAGCTCGTTTGTAAAATGTTCTATTTGGTCAGCACTATCTTGAAATTTCTCCCGTGTGAGGCGTTCAGAACAAAGCGATGAGAAAGTGTCCCAATCGGCCTTTTTGAAGTTCCACTGGGGCACTCTCTCATCATCCGCCGGAACTACACTTTCCAACACAATTGGAAAGTGGTCACTCCCGCACAAGTCATCTTCTATCTTCCAAGAAAAATCGAGGAAGGTAGAAGGGCATGAAATTGAAAGATCAATCGATGTATACGAACCAGATGCGGGGTGCAGATAAGTGTCTGACCATCATTAAACAAACACAAATCATATTTTGTCATGACCTCTTCTACAGTTTTACCTTTTGCATCCACCTGACTGCAGGGATTACCCCAAAGGGGGCTATGTGCATTAAAATCACCCAACAAAATGTATGGGGTTGGGAGCTGTTGGACTAGCAGCTCAAGATCATTCAGTTGTAGGGGTTTACTTGGTGAAACGTATACAGAACATAATGGAATTGTCTTGTAATACAATAATGTAACTATCTTGACTAAAGTTAGGCGTACCGCTACAGCCTGTAAATTTGATTGCAAAGATACAGAACTGTGAATAATATCGTTTCTAACTAAGACGGATGTTCCACGAATATGAAGATCAGTTTCATCTGCCCAGGCAATATACGAAGTATAATGCTTAAAGACTGAATAATCTTGAGACTCGGGTTTCTTTAAAAGAGTTTCCTGCAGGCAAAAAGCAGCAGGTTTATACTTTTGGCTCAAAAGGCCTAGTTCATTAAAATTCGCTCTAAAACTTCGACAATTCCACTGTATAATATTTTGTTTGGATGTATTATTCATGTTTGAGTGGTGAATTAGAAGGTGGACGTATGGGCGAAATTGCCCCAGTGTTTCTTCTAGGTGATGTTTTACGTGGGGATTTTCCCTGAGACGAACTCAGGGGTGGTTTGTTTGAGAACGTGTCATCGATGCTTCCCTCTAATAAGAAACCATGAGTGAATCTGGTATGACCAATATGACATCGTGTAATGATGACACTATCTTTTCGACAAAGATGTGAAAGAGGATAATAATCAGATATAGTTGGTCGAAATCGGTGGAGCCTGTTATTGGTAGCCCCATCCCACTCCGACTGCCACAAAGATCTGATATACTTAGAAATAAGAGGCTTGTGATCACTGTAAGGAATAGGAAAAACAGTAATTGGCTTACTAAGAGCGTGCTTTGTAGCACTGTCGGCGTTGGTATTACCAACAATGCCAATGTGTCCAGGTAACCAGCAAAACACGATATCATATTGGTCAGACTTCATTACAGCAAGACGTTCACGAAGTGACAAAATTAGAGGGTTCTTCAACCTGGGGTTGAGAAGAGCCTGTAAGCAAGAAAGAGAATCTGAGAAGATAATGGACTTCCATTCTTCTGCAGCCTCAATCTCGTCGAGCGCTAGGTCAATAGCTTTCACTTCAGCAGTAAAAATGGAACTCTTTTCGGGTAACCTGATTGAGTTGGTTTGATCGCCACTAACAACCGCAGACGATACCCTGTCTGGATCCTTAGAGCCATCTGTATAGAAATTTGTGTATTCTGTATAGTGAGACTTAATTTCAGCATACTTTTGCTTGAACTGCAAAGAGTTATTTTCTGTCTTTTTAGTAGAGGCCAAATCAAAAATTACTTTGGGTTTTGATACTTGCCAAGAGGGTATATCTGGTTTACGATTTTCTGCCACAGAATCAGGAGCAACACCAGTAGCCTCCATGTGGGTTTTGATTCTGAGTCCCAGTGGAGGAATCTGTTTTGGATTTTATCAAAAAAAACTTTATTTAGAGGTTTAAAAACATAGCAGTATGCAGGATTTGAAGGATTTGCAGATAATTTTGAGACATATTGCAAAGAGAGTTTAATTCGACGCTTCTCAAGAGAAGGCTCACTCGCTTCGATAAGAAGAGAATCTATAGGTGACGTACGAAACGCACCAAGGCTAATTCTGATACCACTATGATGGATGGCATCAAGAGGTTTCAGATAGGATTTCCTAGCCGAACCGTAAACCACACAACCATAATCCAACTTTGACCGTACAAGACCTCTATACAGATGGAGCAGAGTTTTTTGGTCGGCACCCCAATCAGTGCCGCCAACAACTTTTAGCAGATTAAGTGCTTTCTTGCATTTAATTTTTAGTTGTTTGATGTGAGACCTAAAACTTAGTTTCCCATCAAACAACAAGCCAAGGAATTTCACTTCCTTTACAACTTTAAGTGGCGTTCCATCTAAAAATAACTCCGGACCCAGGTGGTGTTTCCGGAGTTTACAGACATGAACACAATTTGTTTTACTTTTTGAAAACTTGAAACCATTTTCAGTAACCCAGCGCTGAACCTTGTTTAAGGATAGCTGAAGTTTGCGCTCAATAGCAGGCATTTTCTTGCCACTGTAGCAGATGAGGAAATCATCTACATTTGTTTCAATAGCTGTAACAATGCTGTTGATTTTTATTGAAAAACGAGTAACAGATAGAATACTACCCTGAGGTACTCCCAATTCCTGGTCGTGAGGGTCAGATAATGTTGACCCAAGACGAACCTGGAAATTGCGGTCCTTTAAAATATTTTCAATAAAAAGTGGCATTCTGCCTCTCAACCCCTTGTTGAAGAGGTCTTTTAAAATCCCATACGTCCATGTAGTGTCATATGCCTTCTCCAGATCAAAGAACACGGCGACCACGTGTTCTCTTCTGGCAAAGGCATTTCTAATAAACGTTTCAAGGCGGACTAGATGATCAACCGTGCTTCTCTGGTTTCTGAAGCCACATTGAACATCTGCCAGCAGATTGTTCGATTCCAGAAACCAAACAAGCCGATCGTTGATCATTCTTTCCATGGTTTTACGAAGGCAACTAGTGAGTGCTATTGGTCTATAGTTGCGTGGATTGCTGTGGTCCTTATCAGGCTTGGGAATAGGAATAATTGTTGCTTTGCGCCAGGAAGATGGAAACTGGCCAATCACCCATATATCATTAAAAATAGAAAGTAAAAGCTTGAGCGATGAATTTGGCAAATGTTTTAAAATCTGATAATGTATTTCATCAGGACCAGTTGCTGTATCTTTTGCTTTACTCAATGACGCTAGTAGCTCATCAATAGAAAATGGTTCATTTTAATTTTCTTCATTATCAGATTGGAATTTTAGTTTTTGTTTCTCCTGTTGCTTTTTAACAGGGATAAATTGCGGAAGGCAATTTTCAGAAGAGGAATTTTTGGAAAAGGTAGAAGCTAGGGTGTTCGAAATATCTTTTTTAGATGTTATTTTATTATTATTATGTTCGAGGTGCTGTACTGTAGATTTTGATTCTTTACCTTTAATTTTCTTGATCATTTTCCAGACCTTTTTGATGGGGGTATTTTGATTCAATCTTGAAACATAATTTTGCCAGGACGTTTTCTTCTTTTGTTTGATGAGCCGTCGGGCTTGTGCTCGACCAATACGTAATTTATCTAAATTATTCGTCGTTGGTGACTTATTAAAATCCCGTTCAGCCTTTTTGCGTTGATGAATAGCCTGTTTGCAATCCGTGTCGAACCATGGTTTATGGAAACGTTTTGGATTTGGCGAGGTTTTAGGAATGACTTGGCTTGCAATGTCAATCAACTCTGTGGTGAAGTGTTCAATCTGGTCAGTACTGTCCTGAAATTTCTCCCGTGTGAGGCGTTCAGAACAAAGCGGTGAGAAAGTGTCCCAGTCAGCCTTTTTAAAGTTCCACTGGGGCACCCTCTCATCATCCGCCGGAACTACACTCTCCAACATAATCGGAAAGTGGTCACTCCCTCACAAGTCATCTTCTGCCTTCCATGAAAAATCAAGGAAGACAGAAGGGCATGCAATTGTTAAATCAATTGAAAGTGTAAGAACCAGATGCGGGGTGCAGGTAAGTATCTGACCCATCATTGAACAAGCACAAGTCATATTTTGTAATGAACTCTTCTACAGTTTTACCATTTGCATCTTCTTGACTGCAGGAATTACCCCAAAGGGGGCTATGTGCGTTAAAATCACCCAACAAAATGTATGGAGTTGGGAGTTGTCGGACCAGCAGCTCAAGGTCATTCAGTTGTAAGGCTTTACTTGGTGAAACGTAAATAGAACAAAGTGTAACTGTTTGTCCAAAGTTAGGCGTACCGCCACAGCCTGTAAATGTGTCTCTAGTGGTACAGAACTGTGAATGATGTCGTTCCTAACCAAGACACTTGTTTCACGAATATGAAGATCATTATCATCTGCCCAGGCATTATACGGCGTATAATGCTTAAAGTCTGAATGACCCTGAGCCTCGGGCTTCTTTAAAAGAGTTTCCTGCAGGCAAAAAGCAGCAGGTTTATATTTTTGGCTTAAAAGGCCCAGTTCATTAAAATTTGCTCTAAAACCTCGACAATTCCACTGTATTATATTATTTTTTTTTATTAGTTCTATCCATATTTGGTTGAAGATTTATCTGGTGGACGAATGGGTGAAATAGCCCCAATAGCTTTCTTCGGCGATTTCTGTCTTGGGGACCTAATCTGAGAGACGTTCGGGCATAAGGGCCCGAACGTTTCATCGATGCACTCACCGACTTCCATCAGCTCAAGGCCTGCAAACCTGTTACGAGTAACAGGGTTTTTAAGGGCCTTAGGTGTTCTTTCTGATTTCACTTTTTCTGGTTTGGTATTGTTTTTTTCCTGATTCTTTCTCTGATTCTGACTAAGCTTTTGTGGTTCTGATTTTGATTTTGTTTGAGATTGTAGATTTTTTTTCTGATTTGGCATTATTAGATTTTCTTTGTTGTTGTTCTGTTGTCTGTGCTGGTTTTGAATTTACAGTAGTTTTTGAGTTTGTTTGTGTCGAAATTGGTATAGCCGATTGTGTTTGCGTTGATTTTGGTTCTGTTTCATCGGTTATTGAGATAGTAAAAGGTTCTATCAAGGTAGGTAGCACACTGTCATGTAACCAAGTATATGGTGTCTGACACTGAATGGAAGCAGTCGGAACCTTTTGTTTTACTGTTGTTGCATATGATGTTGACTCCTACCAGGCATTGATGAAACTATGTCTCTGGCTTCCTTAAAACTTATCTGTTTCTCACATTTAATTTTTTGAATGTATTTTTTCTTTTTTCCACACATGGCAATCCTTAGAAGATGCAAAATGATTGCCCTGGCAGTTACAATCACATGACGGTGTTATTACATGGGTACTGATGTTGTTTCTTTACCCCTGCAGCTATTTTGCCCATGGCCATATTTTTGACATCTGAAGCATCGAAGTGGATTTGGAATGTACAAATCCACTTTGATGTTCAGGTAACCAACTTTGATAGACTTAGGTGGTTGTGTACTATCGAAAGTGAATATATAGGTGTTTGTTTTAATTAATACCCCATCTTTTCGGATTTCAACTCTTTTAACATCACTTACACCTTGTGATTTTAATTCATTTTTAATTTCCATTTCATCAACCCCAGTTAGCTCCCTTGTTCTTACTACTCCTTTGCTGTTATTTAAAGTTTTGTGGAAACAACATTAACATTCATATCTACTAATTTAGTTGTATGCAACAAATTCAATGCCTGTTTTTCTCGACTGCATTCTATCAATAGTCCACCAGATCGTAACTTTTTAACACTATTGACAGTGCCAGCGGTTCCTTTTATCGCCTTTTCTATTGCAAACGGATTCATGCTTGTTACTTGCTTCCCTTCTTCATCAGAATATATGATGACAAATTTTGGCCAAGAATTTGAATGACTGGTTTGCTTGTCAGAATCAGAGTCTGTGTCATATCCTCGTTTCTGTAATTTGGTAGTTTGGTTTCCCATATTTTAATAATTTATAATTCTTCTACATATGACTTCCACCCTTACTCTGAGCCCAACGTGGGGGTGATGTCGCGGTATATCCAACGAACGGCACCAGAAGTACATATGTAGTATACTCGACCAACGTTGATGCAAATGCATAGCCGCTGGCCGATTGACCCGTAGAGTTTAAAAGGAAGTGCCAGGTCGTGGCAGCAATTCAACCAACAATTTCTCTAAAAAAGTGCAACAAAAGCTACAACTGACAGTAGACGCAGACAGCGCAACAAAACGGATGATAAAAAGGATTAAGATCATTAAAAAGTCAGTACAGGGTAGCAATGCTAAAATTGAACTAAAAGAAATAACTGATTGAATAACCGCCCAATGCCCCCCCCCCCCCCCCCGACGTGACACCCGATATTTTTGGGGTTGGGGGTTCCCGATTGGTCAGACCGGGCCATCCGTCTACTCTCGAAATTGGGGCCAAAGCAGTGTGTTGAACATTTTATTTAATGCTCAGGCATCAATTCACGCTGAAAAATTAAGTCATATTCCCCTGTCGGTCGGCAAAACGAAATATCAAAATGATATTTAGAAATCGATATTTCATCGTAGGTTCGGATGACGAATCACATGTACTTTAAACGAGTCAGCACATCAGTAATGAATTCCAGAGTCCCAAATACAAACGAATTCGAATAATTGATAGTGACAGTGACTAAATCAATTCATTAAATCATCGGTTTCAAAGTTTGACTTTCTCATTCACCTTCCAGCGAAAAGCCGAAATCACTTTCAAATTTCTTCAGTTCAACTTCACACGTCTTCAGTGCATTGAGTTCAAAAAAAATAAAATGACGTGTCTTGTTATTGAAAATAAGAAAGTGGTGTTTTTTGTTATTGTTCTATTTCTTCGAAACACATTGCGATTATTTCAATTCGCCAGCCTTGGTAAATCGTAAAGTTAGGGGAGAAATAAGACGGGACTACTTTTTGTGAGGATATTCACACATTCCAATGGTTGGAGTTTGGTTGTTGTAATTTTTGTATGGACGCCGGTTCGGCACATAAATTTTGCGCCTTAATGGCAAATAAAGGCCACAAATTGGAGAGTTTGTAGTCGTAGAGCATTAAATAAAAAGAAAATTCACGAAAATTTGATGAATACCGAAAATATCTCGTTCGTGGCTACAAGAAATATGAGGATCTTCACTCGCGACTGCGTCGCTTGTGAAGATCCTCATATTTCTTTGTAGCCACTCACGAGATATTTTCGGTATTCATCAAATTTTCGTGAATATCCTCTATATATCCGAAATGGAGACCAGGGCTCCATCCCGGAGACTGCCCTAACCGGGGCCCCGAGTCCTCAGCTACCAGGATTCCTTCTTCGGGGCCTTCGGAACGCACCTCACGGGAGAACACGGTGCCTGCCAGATGGTATTAGCAGGATTGATCATTTTGGTCCGGGTCTGCGTATTTGTGTATTTCGCAGCGAACCAACTCAATTGAGCAAACCTGCCAATTAGAAATTAGCAAACCTGCCCAAATGAGCAGGCCGTCCCCTACCCGCCGCCTGAGGACCCGCCTAGTAGGGGATGATCAAACCCCCTAGGGGTTGAGTTACTGCCAAGCAGTGAACCCACCAGGCTGCCAGTTATTTATTTATTTATTTATTGGTGCTTAACGCCACATCAGCAGCTAAGGCCATATCGTGGCGAGAAAACAGTGGAAAGTAAAAACTCATTTTCAATTATGAAGTAAAAAGATTAAATAACAATAGAAAATAACTACAAGAGATCTGTCAAAGACCAAAGTGATTAAAACAACAGAGGGTAATGGAAGGAGAGAAGTTAATAACTTCTAAATCAACCTGATGAATTGAGACTTGAAGAGTCTTGATTAAAAGATTAAAAACAATTTTAAAATTTATTAAAAAGGTTGATTTCCTTCAGGAACGACAGAACTTTATGAGGATTTGTTCTGTAAAATAGGTCTCGAAGAGACACTACATTAAAATACTGTCGTCTACTAAGATTAAAATCAGTACAATGTAAAAGAATGTGTTCCACTGACAACACCTGTTGGCAGGGAACACACTCTGGTCGCAAAGTACCCTCCAACAAGAAAGAATGTGTTAGTCGTGTATGACCAATATGACACCGTGACAAAATTGCAAGATCCTTTCTACAAAGGTTACTAGACGGGTAATGATCTGAAATAGTTGGTCGAAAGCGATGAAGCTTGTTATTTGTCGCTCCATCCCGTTCCGCCTGCCACATGGATTGTGATGTAACTACTGATATGTGGTTTGAAGTCACTGAACGGAATCTTAAAATCAGTGAGAGGCTTTGTTAAAGCCTGTTTTGCTGCACTGTCTGCTTTGGTGTTACCAGCGATACCTACATGTCCGGGTAACCAGCAAAACACGATGTCATATTGGTCAGACATGAGAGTTGTTAACTTCTCACGAAGCTCCAAAATGAGAGGGTTCGTCAACTTGGGGTTGAGTAAAGAAAGTAAAGAGGAAAGAGAGTCGGAGAAGATGATCGACTTTCTTTCCTGTGTATTCTCGATGTGCTCAAGTGTGAGTTGAATAGCTTTAACTTCAGCTGTGAAAATAGAACTCTGATTCGGTATTCTGATTGAGGTGATATGATCACCAGTAACAGCAGCTGATGATACCCTGTCACCATCCTTAGATCCATCTGTATAGATCCTTGTATATGCACTATACCTGGACTTTATTTCGGCATATCTTCGTCTAAACTGCAAGGAATTGGTATCAGATTTTTTGGAAGAAGCAAGGTCCAAAAGTATTGTAGGTTTTTTAAGATGCCAAGGAGGAATATGTGATTTACGGTTTCCTTTTATAGAATCTGAATCAATTTTGGCAGACTCCATGTGGGGTTTGATTCTAATTCCCAATGGAGGAATGTGTTTCTGGTGGCGGTTAAAAAATTCAGCATTTTGAGGTTCTGAAACACAATTATAAGCAGGATTTGAAGGATTAGCCAAAAGTTTAGACACGTACTGGAGAGATAATTTAATTCTACGCTTCTCAAGAGAAGGCTCCTCCGCCTCAACAAGCATCGAGTCCATTGGGGATGTTCGAAAAACCCCTAGACTAATTCTAATACCACTATTATGAATTGCATCAAGTGGTTTGAGATATGATTTCCTTGCAGAACCGTAAACTATACAACCGTAATCTAACTTTGATCGAACAAATGATCTATACAGATGGAGCAAAGTTTTTTGGTCAGCACCCCAATCAGTGCTACCAACAACCTTCAGTAGATTCAGTGCTCTCTTACATTTAACTTTTAGATGTTTTATGTGGGAAGTGAAATTCAGTTTGTTGTCAAACAACAAACCTACGAATTTCACTTCCTTAACAACTTTAATAGGACTACCATCAATTTTCAACTCCGGATCGAGGTGATGTTTCCGAAGTTTGCAAAAATGTACACAATTCGTTTTTGTCTTTGAAAATTTAAAACCATTTTCGATAGCCCATTTTTGAATCCTATTCAAACACAGCTGAAGTTTGCGCTCTATAGCATTCATCTTTTTGCTGCTATAGCAGATCAAAAAGTCATCGACATACAATGACGAATCTACCATATTCTCAATTGCGTCGATGATACTATTAATTTTAATTGAAAAGAGGGTAACAGATAAAATACTACCCTGAGGGACCCCCAATTCCTGTTCGTGAGGATCAGATAACGTCGATCCAACACGAACCTGAAACTGGCGGTCCTTTAAAAAGTTTTCAATAAAAAGAGGCATACGCCCTCTCAACCCTATGTTGAAAAGATCTTTTAAAATCCCATACGTCCACGTTGTGTCATATGCCTTCTCCAGGTCAAAGAAGATGGCGACCACATGTTCTTTTCTGGCGAAGGCATTTCGTATAAACGTTCAAGTCTGACCAAATGATCCACAGTACTTCTCTGGTTTCTGAAACCACACTGAACATCTGCAAGCAGATTGTTCGATTCCAGAAACCAGACAAGTCGATCATTGATCATCCTTTCCATGGTTTTGCACAGACAACTGGTTAAGGCAATAGGCCTGTAATTGCTTGGGTTGCTGTGATCTTTATCAGGCTTAGGAATAGGAATTATAGTTGCTTTACGCCAGGATGGTGGAAACTGGCCAGTCACCCAAATGCCATTAAAAATTGATAATAAAAGTTCTAGCGATGTTTGTGGCAGATGCTTTAAAAGTTTGTAATGTATGTCATCGGGACCAGTGGCAGTGTCCTTTGCTCTATGCAAAGAGTTACGTAACTCTTCCATAGAGAAAGGTTCATTGTAATCCTCTAAATTATTGGAGGTAAATTTGAGCTTTTGTTTTTTAATTTTGAGAAATTCAGGATTACAATTTTCAGACGACGAATGTTTCGAAAATGTGGAGGCCAAAGTGTTTGAAATTTCTGTTTTAGATGTAATTAAGGTGTTGTTTTCCTTCAGGTATTGTACAGTTGATTTTGTTTCTTTTCCTTTAATTTGTTTAATCATTTTCCAAATTTTTGGGATGGGAGTGTTTTGGTTAATCTTAGAAACGTAAGATTCCCAAGAACTTTTCTTTTTTTGTTTTAAAAGTCGTCTTGTTTTTGCCCGATTTATACGAAGTTTGTCTAAATTATATGTTGTTGGTGACTTGTTAAATTCCCTTTCAGCTTTCTTACGATCCTTTATAGCCTTTTCACATTCATTATCAAACCATGGTTTGGTGAAACGTTTTGGATTTGCCGAGGTTTTAGGGATGACTGTGTTTGCAATGTCAAGCAGCTCGTTAGTAAAATGTTCTATTTGGTCAGCACTATCTTGAAATTTCTCCCGTGTGAGGCGTCCAGAACAAAGCGACGAAAAAGTGTCCCAGTCAGCCTTTTTAAAGTTCCACTGGGGCACTCTCCCATCGTCCGCCGGAACTACACTCTCCAACACAATTGGAAAGTGATCACTCCCGCACAAGTCATCTTCTACCTTCCAAGAAAAATCGAGAAAGATAGAAGGGCATGCAATTGAAAGATCAATTGATGTATACGAACCAGATGCGGGGTGCAGATAAGTGTCTGAACCATCATTAAACAAACACAAGTCACATTTTGTAATGAATTCTTCTACAGTTTTACCTTTTACGTCTTCTTGACTGCAGGAAGCTCCCCAAAGAGGGCTATGTGCATTAAAATCACCCAACAAAATATATGGAGTAGGGAGTTGTTGGACGAGTAGCTCAAGATCATTCAGTTGTAGGGCTTTACTTGGTGAAACGTAAATTGAACAAAGTGTAACTGTTTTGTCTAAAGTTAGGCGTACCGCCACAGCCTGTAAATTTGTATTCAAAGGTACAGAACAGTGAATGATATCGTCTCTAACCAAAACAGATGTTCCACGAATATGAAGGTCATTATCATCCGCCCAGGCATTATACGAAGTATAATGCTTAAAAGCTGAATGATCTTGAGCCTCGGGTTTCCTTAAAAGAGTCTCCTGCAGGCAAAAAGCAACAGGTTTATATTTTTGGCTGAGAAGACCCAGTTCATTAAAATTGGCTCTAAAACCGCGACAATTCCACTGTATTATGTTATGTTTGTTTGTGTCAGCCATATTTCAATGGAGATTTAGAGGGTGGACGTATGGGCGAAATGGCCCCTGTAGTTTTCTTCGGTGAATTTTTCCTCGGGGATCTATTCTGTGAAGAAATCGGACGTAATTGTTCGAATGTTTCATCGATACAATCAACTACCTCCATATCCTCAAGACCTTCAAACCTGTTGCGAACAACAGGGTTTTGAAGAACCTTGGGTATTCTGTCCGATAATTGTTTTTGTCTTAATTTTTCCTTTTTCTTTTCTTCTTTTTCCAATTTTTTCATTTGATTCTGACTCAGTGTCTGTTGTTGTGATCTTTGTTCCTGCTGTGGCTTAGGCTTTGTTTTGTTTTGTTCATTCTTCTGCTCTGATTTAGTGATATTTTCCTTATTGTGTGCAGGTTTAGGCGTATCCTTTCCGTGTTTCCGGTCTAATTGATCCTCAGTTGTTTTTGAGACAATTGATTCTGTTTGGGTTGATTGTGGCGTTGTTTTATTTGATTGGTCAATTGTAAAAGCTTGTAGTGGGACTGGTATTGTGCCGTTGAGCCATGTATGTGTTGTCTGACATTCTACTGATCTTGTTTGTACTTTTTGTTTTAACGTTGTTGCATATGATGGGGTGGAAGTGTTCATGCCAGGCATGGATGAAACAATGTCTCTGGCTTCCTTAAAGTTAATTTGTTTTTCACATTTCACTTTTTGTATTAATTTTTCCTTTTTCCATACAGGGCAATCCTTTGAAGATGACATATGATTGCCCTGGCAGTTTACGCATTTGATAATATTGTTTGTACAGGGCTCTTGATGTTTCTCACTGCATTTGTAACAGGTAGTTTGTCCTCTGCACGAATCTTTACTATGACCAAATTTCTGGCATTGGAAACATCTCAGTGGATTTGGTATATACATGTCAACATTAACATTCATATAGCCTATTTTGATGGACTTTGGAGGTTGAGGAGCCTTGAAGCCAAATATATATGTATTTGTCTTGATTTCACTTCCATTCTTCCTGATTTTGATTCGTTTTATATTGATTACTCCTTGTGGTTTTAATTCTTCTAAAATGTCTAATTCGTCCATATCAGCAAGTTCTCGTGTTCGAACTACACCTCTGCTGGTATTGAGGGTTTTATGAGAACTTGCATGAACCTCCATGTCGAAAAGTTTTTCTGTTTTCAGAAGATTGAAGGCATGTGTATGATTAGCACAGTCAATCAATAGTCCACCAGATCTTAATTTTTTGACCCCCTTAACCGTACCTGCTATGCCCTTGATTGCCTTTTCTAATGCAAAAGGATTAATGTCAGTTGCTTTCCTGTTTTCTTCTGCAGAATAAATCACTATGAATTCTGGCCAGTGTTTAGAATCGTGTGTTATGTTGTCATGATCCGAGTCAGAATCAGAATTAGTTACATCTAAATGAATTCTTTTTGATGTGTTTTTGGTAGCCATGTTTGTATTGATAAATGGTTCATTGCACCGGCTCCCACCCACTGCGGAGTCCAACAAGGGGTAGGGTTACTGCTTTGCAGTGAACCCACCGGGTTGCCGGTATTCCCACATACCTGGTATGGGGCAGTATACTCAGTCAGTGTTGATGCCAAGGCATACCACTGACTGATTGGCCCGTGTGTGGAAGTGCCAGGTCTTCAGATAGCGATCATCCAATCAATCACTACACGAAACACTATAATTACAGTTGCCATGTATAAATTAAACAGACAGCGCAGCAAAACTAAGTATTTCATAAACTAGAACGTTTAAAACAGTACACATTGGCAATTATGATGTGTGAGAAAAAGAAATGACTGATTGAATGACCACCAAATGCCCCCCGACGTGACACCCAGTACTTTTTGGGGTGGGGGCTCCCGATTGGCCAGAACGGACCATCCGACCATCCTTCTACTCCCGAAATTGGGGCCAAAGCAGTGTGTTGAACAAGATTATCTCCGAAATGGAGACCAGGGCTCCATCCCGGAGACTGCCCTAACCGGGGCCACGAGTCCTCAACTGCCAGGATTCCTTCTTCCGGGGCCTTCGGAACGCACCTCACGGGAGAACAAGGTGCCTGCCAGATGGTATTAGCAGGATTGATCATTTTGGTCCGGGGCTGCGTATTTATGTATTTCGCAGCGAACCAACTCAATTGAGCAAACCTGCCAATTAGAAATTAGCAAACCTGCCCAATTGAGCAGGCCGTCCTCTATCCGCCACCTGAGGACCCGCCTAGTAGGGGATGATCAAACCCCCCTAGGAGGCTGCCAGTATTCCCACATACTTATACTAGGGCAATATACTCAGCCAGTGTTGATGCCGAAGCATACCACTGACTGATTGACCCGTGTGTGGAAGTGCCATGTCTTCAGATGGTAGCCATCCAATCAATCACTTTACAAAGCACTGTAATAAAAGTTGTCACGTATAATCGAAACAGACAGCGCAGTAAAACTAAGCATTTGTCAAAAATATAACATTTAAAAGCAATATACAATGGCAATTATGGTATGTGATTAAAATACATGACTGAGTGAATGACAACCAAATGCCCCCCGACGTGACACCCAGTACTTTTGGGGTGGGGGCTCCCGATTGGCCAGAACGGGCCATCCGACCCTCCTTCTCCCAAAATTAGGGCCAAAGCAGTGTGTTGGAAATTATCGCCAAAATGGAGACCAGAGCCAAAGCAGTGTTTACGACCTGGTCTCCATCCTGGAGACTGCCCTAACCGGGGCCACTAGTCCTCAACTGCCAGCATTCCTTCTTCCTGGGCCTTCGGAATGCACCTCGCGGGAGAACAAGGTGCCTGCAAGATGGAAATAGCAGGATTAACCATTTTGGTCCGGGGCTGCGTATTTTTCATATTTCGCAGCGAACCAACTCAAATGAGCAAACCTGCTGATTAAAAACCAGCAAACCTGCCCAATTGAGCAGGCCGTCCTCTATCCGCCACCTGAGGACCCGCCTAGTAGGGGATGGTCAACCCCCCCTAGGAGCCAAGGCTATATCGTGGCGATGAACGGTATGTCTTTCAAAACAGACCATCATCCTCCAACAAGAAATTAAAAAAGAGTCGATGAAATAAATGTGAGGAATAAAAGCAAAAACTGAATATAGAAATGAGAAAATGATACAAGTCATTCAAAAAATGCTGTATAAATCAACCTGTGAAATACATAGGAATTCATGAGAATCTGAAAGAACAAAAACAATTTACAAGTACTACACTTTAACAAGATTAAAATCAGTACAATGTAAAAGAACGTGTTCCACTGACAACACCTGCTGACAAGGAACACACTCTGGTCGCATATTACCCTCGAACAAAAAAGAATGTGTAAGTCGTATGTGACCAATATGACATCGTGTCAGAGTAACAGGGTCTTTTCTACAAAGGTTAGTGGGTGGGAAGTGATCAAATATGTTTGGTCAGTAGCGATGGAGCTTGTTATTTGTCGCCCCATCCCATTCCGCATGCCACACAGATTTGATGTAGTTACTGATATGTGTTTGAAATCACTGATAGGAATGTTAAAATCAGTGAGACCTGGGGGGGGGGGGGGGAGGGTGACCATCTACTGTGCGGGTCCTCGTGTGGCGGATAAAGGACGGCCTGCTAAATTGGGCAGGTTTGCTGGTTTTAAATTACCAGGTTTCTTCAATTGAGTTGGTCTGCTGCGGAATATATGAATACGCAGCCCCGGACCAGAATGGTCAACCCTGCTAATGCTATCTTCCAGGCACCTTGTTCTCCCTTGGGGTGCGTCCCGAAGGCCCCGGAGGCAGTTGAGGACTCGTGGCCCCGGTTAGGGCAGTCTCCAGGATGGAGATCAGGTTATAAACAATGCTTTGGCCCTGGTGTCCACTTTTCAGATAATGTCCAACACACTGCTTTTGTCTCAACTTCGGGAGTAGACGGATGGCCCGTTCTGGTCAATCGGGAGCCCTCACCCCAAAAAGTACTTGGTGTCACGTCGGGGGCACTGGGTGGTTATTCAATCAGTTATTTCTTTTAATTCAATTTTATTTTTGCTACGGTATACTGATTTTTAATGAAGTTCCAACTGTTTTAAGTTATATGGTTTTATTGCACTGCCTGCATCAATCATCCATGGTAAATGTCTTTGTACTGGTTTTATGAAATAATTGGTTGAATGACCTCCACGAGCTGGCACTTCCCAAAAACATTCGACGGGTGATTCCTCCAGCATTAGCATCAACGCTGGGGGGGTATATTGCTTATGTACTTCTGGTGCTGTTCTCTGGACATCCGCGACATTACCCCCCCAGGTTGGGCTCGGAGTAAGTGTGGAAGTCATGGGCAGAAGAACAACTATTTACAAAACAATGGATAAAAATACACCAAAATTTAAAGACGGTATGAATCAGCGGAATTAGATTCCGACTCGGATTTGGATCCTGACAGGAAACAACCTAAAACAAATACATGGCCAAAATTTATCAACATTTTCTCAGCAGATGACAATAAACCTATCAATAAGATGAATCCTTTTATTTTACAGAAATCAATATAAAGTATCGCTGGCTCAGTGAAAGATGTAAAAAATGAGGTATATTAATAGAATGTGTCTATGAAAAACAGTCAATGGCCTTATTAAAAATTACTAAAATTAATGATACAGATGTAAATACTTGCCCTCACAGGACCCTTAATAATAGCAGAGGTGTAGTTCGAACTCGTGAGCTGACTGGTATAGATGAACTTGAAATTGTTAATGAAATGGCATCTCAGGGAGTTATAACAGTTAAAAGAATTGAAATTAAAAGATATGGGAACATTATTAAAACCAAGACTTATATTTTTACCTTCAATACAACCGAACCACCCAAATCAGTGAAAATAGGATATATGAATATCAAAGTGGATTTGTTCATTCCAATCCCCTTCGATGTTTCAGGTGTCAGAAATTCGGCCACAGTAAAGACGCCTGCCGAGGCCAAGCAATCTGTCATCGATGCGGTCTAAAACATGACGAGCCATGTACTAGTGAAAATATAAAATGCATAAACTGTCAGGGCAATCACGTCATCTTTTAAAGATTGCCCTATCTGGAAGAAGGAAAAAATAATTCAAAAAATTAAATGCGAGAAACAAGTCAGCTTTAATGAGGCCAGAGACATTGTGGCATCCATGCCTGGCATGAATATGACAACACCATCATATGCCACAACACAAACAAAAAATTCCAACAAAATCAGTAGAATGTCAAACACTATATACATGGCTTAAAGGCGGTATACAGGTATATACAATTTACAATAGAACAAACTGTACACACAGAACCAAAGTCAACACAAACAAACTCAACTGCTCCCTACACATCAAATGAAACAAAAACAAAACACACGCACAAACAAGCAGACATCTCGGCACAGAAGAGTAAAAATCAAGGTTTGAAACCCGAACAGAACAATCAGTCAGACAAGTCAAAACAAAATCAACGAGACAGCCAGCAGCAAAATTTGAGCCACAGTCAGAGGAGACAAGAAAAAGCTCGTAAAGATAAAGAAAAACAAAAATTAGAATCGGACAGAATCACAAAACGCCTTCAAAATGTTTTGACGAGCAACATGTTTGAAGACATCGAGGAAATGTCAGTCGATGAGTGTATCGATGACACGTTCTCGACTAAGTCACGCCTGTCTTCATCACAGGGTAAGTCCCCGCGTAAAATCGCACCAAAAAAAAAAAATACGGGGCAATATCTCCCATACGACCACCAGCAAAGTCACCACTCAAACATGGATAATACATCCAAACAACATCATACAGTGGAATTGTCGAGGTTTTAAAGCGAATTTTAATGAACTGGGCCTTTTAGGTCAAAAATATAAACCTGCTACTTTTTGTCGGCAGGAGACCCTTTTAAAGAAACCCGAAACTCAAGATCATTCAGCTTTTAAGCATTATACTTCGTATAATGAATGGGCTAATGATAATGATCTTCATATTCGTGGAACGTCTGTTTTAGTTAGGAACGACATTATTCACAGTTCTGTACCATTACAAACAAATTTACAGGTTGTGGCAGTACACCTAACTCTAGATAAAGCAATTACAGTTTGTTCGATTTTCTTTTCACCAGGTAAAACCCTGCAATGATCTTGAGCTGCTGGTCCAACAGCTCCCAACTCCATACATTTTGTTGGGTGATTTTAATGCACATAGTCTTCTTTGGGGTAATTCCTGCAGTCAAGAAGATGTAAAAGGTAAAACCGTAGAAGAGTTCATTACAAAATATAACTTGTGCTTGTTCACTGATGGGTCAGATACTTATCTATGGCGTACGAACAGGTTCGAAAATGATTATTGAGGTACATACTATATTATTTGAGGTTCATCCTATATTATTTCAGGTTCATCCTAAAATAATATTTATGACCCTCTCGTACGCGATCAATCATTTGTCCGACCCAGGATGGACTATAATTTTTGTTTCATGTTGAACCAGGTTCGACATAAATATTTCAGGTTCATCCTATATTAATTGAGGATGAACCAAAAATAATTTGTCCGACCCTAGATCGACCATAATTATTGTTTCATGTTGAACCAGGTTCGACATCAATATTTCAGGTTCATCCTATATTAATTGAGGATGAACCTGAAATAATTTGTCCGACCCTGGATGGACCATAATTATTGTTTGATGTTGAACCAGGTTCGACATAAATATTTCAGGTTCATCTTATATTAATTGAGGATAAACCTGAAATAATTTGTCCGACCCTGGATGGACCATAATTATTGTTTCATGTTGAACCAGGTTCGACATAAATATTTCAGGTTCATCCTATATTAATTGAGGATGAACCTGAAATAACTTGTCCGAGCCTGGATGGACCATAATTATTGATTGACTTTGAACCAGGTTCGACAGAAATATTTCAGGTTCATCCTATATTAATTGAGGATGAACCTGAAATAATTTGTCCGACCCTGGATGGACCATAATTATTGTTTCATGTTGAACCAGGTTCGACAAAAACATTTGACGTTCATCCTATATTAATTGAGGATGAACCTAAAATAATTTGTCCGACCCTGGATGGACCATAATTATTGTTTCATGTTGAACCAGGTTCGACATAAATATTTCAGGTCCATCCTATATTAATTGAGGATGAACCTGAAATAATATGTCCGACCCTGGATAGACCATAATTATTTTAGGATCATCCTCTAAGCCAATCAGTGAAGCCGATACATATTTTTAGTTTTCTGGCGCGACATTCAAATAACTCGATCAGCAAATAGAAGCCAGACAAGAAAATGAATCTGGAGGGCTTCCTTGAAGGTGCTCGCGGTATTGTAGCGACGGTAACTAGGACTTTAGGGACATCGGTTACCGGATAATCTCTAAGCGATGCAGCTTTGAAACTTGAGGCCTGATCGGGGAATATGAACCGCGTTGTGGAAAGTTTCCCGGATTGTGCGGTTTTGTTGCCAGATCTTGTGGAGGCTATTCAGACAGTTGAAGAAATGAAAAGGTAAGAACAACCTATTCTCAAAAATAAATTGTTTATGGAACACAGCCTGAACGATCCAACTTCCAGTGAAAATGTAAGTACAGACCAGACACGTCGTTATATTGGTTGCAGTCTGGTCATACCTGTGAGGTGTGTGTGTGTGTGGGGGGGGGGGGGGGGGCTTGTAATTTCTTGCAATTACTTCCCGGTAATAAAACTCAGACAAACAGTTTAAGAGGAGCCAACTTGCGGCACCTGAAGTGGTTAGGTGAGGGGGCAAACTTTTATTATCGGTTCAGGGCCCTACAAATACTGTTTCGGTAGGAGTGGGGGGGGGGGGGGGGTGGACCGCCACATCAGTCCTAGGTTTGAGTCGCTTAACTGACATGCACAAACAATGTACCCTAAATGAGTAACCAAATCACAATGATATTCTCTATCATTAACTGGGAAAGAAACATTAATGATAACCACATAGCTCTGTTACGTATCCAGTTGCATTGTGCGTCCTATTTCACTCAACACACTCCCCCCCACCCCCCCCCCCCCTCCCTTCCCCGCCACACACACGCGTTGCTTTTTTGACTATTCAGTGGCACTCACCTGCTTTGAGAAAAAATGGAAACATTGGGAATAGATCTTCCTAAGTTGGCCACACTGTGACGAACACAGACGCGTCGGGCCGACCATGGTTCGGCTGGGCGTTAAAAAATGGCATTAAAAGGAGCAATTTCCTGGCTTCTGGAGTGTCAGTTCCCACTCCAAAATACCACCAAAAGTTTAAGTTTTTCTACTTAAATATCAAAATTTTTACATCCGGAAATAATTAGTGATGGAACTCCTGCACCCTTCCCCATGATGGCCATGTATTCTCCGCTGCTATTGGTGCCTTCGTGGGCCGTCGATTTGGAGCGAACAAAATTAGATTTTTTCAGCAGTAATCCATCGCGACACTTTAAAACCATGCTTTTGAAGTTTTGCGTTACGCTAATTTGCGCACATATTATTAACTTGGGCACCCGTTTACCGGGTTGAATTTAGTGTAATTTAGGGGCTTGGAAAATCGCTTTTGCGGTGTGTTTTTTTGTATATTCTGGAGCATTCTGCATGCACAAATTATCTCCCCTTGACCCTCAACTGCTGTTGACAAAACGTGTAACGCAAAAACAGAAGTGAAGTTAATATTTCCAGTCTGAATTCTTCAACCGATTTTCACGAGACAAACTTTTTTCCGGACCCGGGTCCAGATCCGGGGCGGATTCGGTCATTCTTTGTGACTTTTTTTCCGGATCAGGATCAGCATTCAGAGGCCAAACCCTGATCCGGAAAAAAGTCGAACATGAAAATATTAAATACGTTTACACAAGTATTCATTTATTTATTTATTGGTGCTTTACGCCACATCAGCAGCTTAGGCTATATCGTGGCGATGAAAGTGTAAATTTCAAAAAGACCATTAATTAAAATATGAAACAAATTGAATAAGAGGTTTAAAAATGATAAGTGTGAAACATAATGAGAAGGTGAGATCAGTAGTGCAAAAATACTGTGTAAATCAACCTGTGAAATAAATACAGATAGATGAAAATTAAAATGGTAAAAACAATTTAAAATTTATTAAAAAGGTTGATTACTTTCGAGAATGAGATGACTTTTTGCGGGCTCGTATGATAAAATAAATCTCTCAAAGATCCAACTGTAAAATACTGCCCTCTAACATGATTAAAATCAGTACAATTCAAAAGAATGTGTTCCACTGACAACACCTGCTGGCAGGGAACACATTCTGGTCGCAAATTACCCTCCAACAAAAAGGAATGTGTAAGTCGTGTATGACCAATATGACACCGCGTCCAAATTGCAAGATCCTTTCTACAAAGGTTACTAGACGGGTAGTGATCTGAAATATTTGGTCAGAAGCGATGAAGCTTGTTATTTGTCGCTCCATCCCATTCCGCCTGCCACAGAGATTTGATGTAGTTACTGATATGTGGTTTAAAATCACTGAAAGGGATGTTAAAATCAGTGAGAGGCTTGGTTAAAGCCTGTTTTGCTGCACTGTCTGCTTTGGTGTTACCAGCGATACCTACATGTCCGGGTAACCAGCAAAACACGATATCACATTGGTCAGACACGAGAGGTGTTAACTTCTCACGAAGTTCCAAAACTAGAGGGTTCTTCAACCTGGGGTTGAGTAAAGCAAGTAAAGAGGAAAGAGAGTCGGAAAAAATAATCGACCTCCTTTCCTGTACATTCTCGATGTGTTCAAGTGCAAGTTGTATAACTTTAACTTCAGCTGTGAAAATAGAACTCTGATTCGGTATTCTGATTGAGGTAATATGATCACCAGTAACAGCAGCTGATGATACTTTGTCACCATCTTTAGATCCATCTGTATAGATCCTTGTATATGTACTAAACCTGGACTTTATTTCGGCATATTTTTGTTTAAATTGCAAAGAATTTGTATCAGATTTTTTGGTAGAAGCAAGGTCCAAAATAACTGTAGGTTTTTTAAGATGCCAAGGAGGAATATGAGATTTACGGTTATCTTTTATAGAATTAGAATCAATTTTGGCTCCATGTGGGGTTTGATTCTAATTCCCAATGGAGGAATGTGTTTCTGGTGTCGGTTAAAAAATTCAACATTTTGAGGTTATGAAACACAATTATAAGCAGGATTTGAAGGATTGTTTAGACACGTACTGGAGAGATAATTTAATTCTACGCTTCTCAAGAGAAGGCTCCTCTGCTTCAACAAGCATCGAGTCTATTGGGGATGTTCGAAAAACCCCTAGACTAATTATAATACCACTATTATGAATTTCATCAAGTGGTTTGAGATATGATTTCCTTGCAGAACCGTAAACTATACAACCGTAATCTAACTTTGCTCGAACAAGTGATCTATACAGATGGAGCAAAGTTTTTTAGTCAGCACCCCAATCAGTGCTACCAACAACCTTCAGTAGATTCAGTGCTCTCTTACATTTAACTTTTAGATGTTTTATGTGGGAAGTGAAATTCAGTTTGTTGTCAAACAACAAACCTAAGAATTTCACTTCCTTAACAACTTTAATAGGACTACCATCAATTTTCAACTCCGGATCGAGGTGATGTTTCCGAAGTTTGCAAAAATGTACACAATTCGTTTTTGTCTTTGAAAATTTAAAACCATTTTCGATAGCCCATTTTTGAATCCTATTTAAACACAGCTGAAGTTTGCGCTCTATAGCATTCATCTTTTTGCTGCTATAGCAGATCAAAAAGTCATCGACATACAAAGACGAATCTACCATATTCTCAATTGCGTCAATGATACTATTAATTTTAATTGAAAAGAGGGTAACAGATAAAATACTTCCCTGCGGGAACCCCAATTTCTGCTCGTGAAGATCAGATAACGTCGATCCAACACGAACCTGAAACTGGCGGTCCTTTAAAAAGTTTTCAATAAAAAGAGGCATACGCCCTCTCAACCCCATGTTAAAAAGATCTTTTAAAATCCCATACGTCCACGTTGTGCCATATGCCTTTTCCATGTCAAAGAAGATGGCGACCACATGTTCTTTTCTGGCGAAGGCATTTCGTATAAACGTTTCTAGTCTAACCAAATGATCCACAGTACTTCTCTGGTTTCTGAAACCACACTGAACATTCGCAAGTAGATTGTTCGATTCCAGAAACCAGACAAGTCGATCATTGATCATCCTTTCCATGGTTTTACACAGGCAACTTGTTAAAGCGATAGGCCTATAATTACTTGGGTTGCTGTGATCTTTATCAGGCTTTGGAATAGGAATTACTGTAGCATTATGCCAAGAAGGTGGAAACTGGCCAGTCACCCATATGTCATTGAAAACTGACAGTAAAAGTTCAAGTGATGATTGTGGCAGATGCTTTAAAATTTTGTAATGTATTTCATCGGGTCCGGTGGCAGTATCCTTTGCTCTATGCAAAGAGTTATTTAACTCTTCCATAGAGAAAGGTTCGTTATAATCTTCTAAATTGTTGGAGGAAAATTTAAGCTTTTGTTTTTCTTGCTGTTTTTTAATTTTGAGAAATTCTGGATTACAGTTTTCAGACGACGAATGTTTCGAAAATGTGGAGGCTAATTTGTTTGAAATTTCTTTTTTTGATGTGATAAGCGTGTTCTTGTCTTTTAGATGTTGTACAGTTGATTTGGTTTCTTTTCCTTTAATTTTTTTAATCATTTTCCAAATTTTGTTGATGGGGGTGTTTTGGTTCAGCTTGGAAACATAATTTTCCCATGAACTTTTCTTTTTTTGTTCAATTAGTCGTCTTGTTTTTGCCCGATTTATACGTAATTTATCGAAATTATTTGTAGATGGTGATTTGTTGAATTCCCGTTCAGTTTTCTTGCGATCCTTTATAGCCTGTTTACATTCGTTATCAAACCATGGTTTGGTGAAACGTTTTGGATTTGTCGAGGTTTTAGGAATGACCTGGCTTGCAATATCAAGTAACTCTGTTGTAAAATGTTCAATCTGGTCAGCACTTTCTCTAAATTTCTCCAGTGTGAGGCGTTCAGAACAGAGCAAGATGAAGGTCTCCCAGTCAGCCTTTTTAAAGCTCCACTGGGGCACCCTCCCATCGTCTGCCGGAACTACACTCTCCAACACAACCGGAAAGTGGTCACTCCCGCACAAGTCGCCTTCCACCTTCCAAGAATAATCGAGAAAGAGGGAAGGGCATGCAATTGAAAGATCAATTGAAGTGTAAGAACCAGATGCGGGGTGCAGATAAGTGTCTGACCCATCATTGAACAAGCACAAGTCAAACTTTGTAATGAACTCTTCCACAGGTTTCCCTTTTACATCTTCTTGACTGCAGGAATTACCTCAAAGAGGGTTATGAGCGTTAAAATCACCCAACAAAATGTATGGGGTTGGAAGCTGTTGGACCAGAAGCTGAAGATCATTCAGATGTAGTGCTTTATTTGGTGACACGTAAATCGAACAAAGCGTGACTGTTTTGTCTAAAGTTAGGCGTACCGCCACAGCCTGTAAATTTGTATTCAAAGGTACAGATCTGTGAATGATATCGTCTCTAACCAAAACAGATGTTCCACGAATGTGAAGGTCAGTATCATCTGCCCAGGTATTATACGAAGTATAATGCTTAAAAGCTGAATGATCATGAGCCTCAGGTTTCTTTAAAAGAGTTTCCTGCAGGCAAAAAGCAACAGGTTTATATTGTTGGCTGAGAAGACCCAGTTCATTAAAATTTGCTCTAAAACCTCGACAATTCTACTGTATTATGTTATTTTTGTTTGTATTAGCCATATTTCAATGGAGATTTAGAAGGTGGACGTATGGGCGAAATGGCCCCTGTAGTTTTCTTCGATGAATTTTTCCTCGGGGATCTATTCTGTGAAGAAATCGGACGTAATTGTTCGAATGTTTCATCGATACAATCACCCACATCCATATCCTCAAGACCTTCAAACCTGTTGCGAACAACAGGATTTTGAAGAACCTTAGGCAATCAGTCCGATAATTGTTTTTGTTTCATTTTTTCTTTTTTCTTTTCCTCTTTTTCTAATTTTTTAATTTGACTCTGACTCAGATTGTGCTGTTGTGATCTTTGTTCTGGTTTAGACTTTGTTTGGTTTTGTTCATTTTTCTTTTCTGAATAAGTGTTATGTTCCTTAGTTTGTACAGGTTTGGGCGTATCCTTTCCTACTTTTCGTTCTGTTTTATCATCTGTTGGTTTGGGATTTTGTTCTTTTTTCTGGTCTGATTTTGTTAAATCTTTGGTTCCCCCCTGTGTTTGTCCTGCTTTTAATTTTTCTGTTGTTTGTGTTGTGGAATTTGTTTGTGTTGACCGTATCTCTGTTTGTTCTATTGTGAAACCCTGTAATAAAGAGGGAATCGTCCCTTTAAGCCACGTGTATTGCGTTTGACATTCCACTGAAGTTGTTGGTAATTTTTGTGTTAATTCTTTTGCATAAGTTGGTGATGATAGGTTCATACCAGGCATTGATGTCACTATTGTTCTCGCCTCCTTAAAACTGATTTGTCTTTCGCATTTAACTTTTTGAATTTCTTTTTCTCTTTTCCATACAGGGCAATCCTTGATGCAGCCACATGATTGCCCTGGCAGTTACAACACTTGATGGTATTTGTGCAAGGGTCCGGATGTTCTTCGCCACATTTAAAACATATATTTCTTCCTCTACAATTATTTTGTCCGTGACCATATTTCTGACATTTGAAACATCGAAGTGGATTTGGAATGAATAAATCCACTCCGATGTTCATGTATCCTACTTTTAATGATTTTGGTGGTTGAGAGGAGTTAAATGTCAGTATGTAAGTATTGGTTTGTATAGGCTTTCCTTCTTTTTTAATTTCAATCCTTTTAACGTTAGGAACCCCCTGTGATTCTAGTTCTTTTTGAATTTCCAATACATCAATGCCTGACAGTTCCTTAGTACGTACAACACCTTTGCAGCTGTTTAATGTTTTATGGGCAAAGGTATTGACCTTCATATCAACGAGTTTATCTATCTTAAGTAGATTCAAAGCCTGCATTTCCCGTTTACATTCAATTAGAATTGCCCCTGATCTTAACTTTCTAACATTTTTAACATCACCAGCTATTCCTGTTATGGCTTTTTCTAAAGCAAATGGATTAATATCAGATGCTTTTTTATTCTCATCGTTAGCATATATAATGATAAATTTTGGCCAGCTTTTCAAAATGGTTTGTTCTTTGTCTTGATCTGAGTCGGAGTCATTGTCTGAAAATAGAAATTCGTACCCTCGTTTTTGTTTTTTTTGTGGTATTTTAGCCATGTTTATTTTTTAAAAGTTCAGTGCCCCGGCTCCCACCCACCGCGGAGTCCAACAAGGGGTAGGGTTACTGCTTTGCAGTGAACTCACCGGGTTGCCGGTATTCCCACATACCTGGTATGGGGCAGTATACTCAGTCAGTGTTGATGCCAAGGCATACCACTGACTGATTGGCCCGTGTGTGGAAGTGCCAGGTCTTCAGATGGCGATCATCCAATCAATCACTACACGAAACACTATAATTACAGTTGCCATGTATAAATTAAGCAGACAGCGCAGCAAAACTAAGTATTTCATAAACTAGAACGTTTAAAACAGTACACATTGGCAATTATGATGTGTGTGAAAAAGAAATGACTATTGAATGACCACCAAATGCCCCCCGACGTGACACCCAGTACTTTTTGGGGTGGGGGCTCCCGATTGGCCAGAACGGACCATCCGACCATCCTTCTACTCCCGAAATTGGGGCCAAAGCAGTGTGTTGAACATTATCTCCGAAATGGAGACCAGGGCTCCATCCCGGAGATTGCCCTAAACGGGGCCCGAGTCCTCAACTGCCAGGATTCCTTCTTCCGGGGCCTTCGGAACGCACCTCACGGGAGAACAAGGTGCCTGCCAGATGGAATTAGCAGGGTTGATCATTTTGGTCCAGGGCTGCGTATTCGTGTATTTCGCAGCGAACCAGCTGTTGAGCAAACCTGCCAATTAAAAATTAGCAAACCTGCCCAATTGAGCAGGCCGTCCTCTATCCGCCACCTGAGGACCCGCCTAGTAGGGGATGATCAAACCCCCCTAGGTTTACACAAGTGAATGAACATATGAACGGAACATTTTCAGCATGAAAACAGCCAAAACTGACAAAACAAAGACGGGGGCGTTGTGAAGTGGGACTGGAGAGTTGGAAACTGAACTGAGACATTATTTAATTACAGCAATAAAAAAACAAAAACTAATGCCAACAGGCGGACCGCCCCGCCCCCCCCCCCCCCCCGCTCACCCCTCCGCCTCAGACGTGGGCTTCTTCCCTCTTGCCCCCTCCATCATCACACATATCCAATCTCTCTCTCCTCTCCCTCTCTCTCTTCTCTTTCTCTCTATCTCTCGCTCACACACACACACACACACACACACCCACACTTACATCCACCCACCCTCACACACACCCTTACACACACGCGCGCGACCTACCTGTAATGTGTATTGGCCGGAGCTAATTTGCCCTCAAAACAGACAACCAGGTTCCATGTTTTCTATTGTATCCGTATGAATGAAATTTCGAAAATAGCTAAAGATCACACGTTTGAATCGGTTTCCGTTTTTATTTCTCTCATTTGTGTTCGTTTATGTCCGTGCACGGGGTCAGTAAACACCGATGATCAGGTATACACACAAAACATCGAACTTTCTAACCCGCCATTTGCATTTACTAACCAGGTCTAACCTCCCAAGCTAGACACCCCCAGCACGTACACACTGCACACTGTGGCTGCCCTCTATTATTTATTCCCACATACACCAAGCTGCAGAATATCCAGGAAAGATTTACAAGCGCGAAATAGGCGCATAGGGAAGGGGGCTGGGGTGCACAGTGAATTTTGCCGCGTTAGGACGTAAAAACTTCAAAACTTCTAATAAGACTATGACAGTAACAACACATCTGCTTGCAAGATATGCACACTTATAGGATGATATTCTAATAAAATTGATGGCGTCAGTACTGGTACATCCTCGCCATTCCTATAGTAAATGCTTGGTGTAAGTTATCGAAGTTTGAGGCGATAATTACCCAGTTTTCAGATGGTAATTTCTACAGTACGTCTTGGAGGCCGTAGTGTCATTTTTGGGTATGGGAAATTCAGCGTTAAATTCTCCGGCCCGTATCCCCAATCTATTAGGTGAAACACTCTCTCATTATTCAGGGAAAAGTTTCTAAGCTTCGAAAAGAGAGGGGGAAACATTTAGTGTTTCTTCTCGTATTTGTATTAAGCCTAAGAAAACCATATTGTTAAATTGCGACTTGTATCCTTTATCTGTGACTCAAAGAAAGCCCATGAAAGGTGCCGAACAATGGAAAACTGAAAACTATTTTTGACTTTTTTCCGGATCCGGATTTGGCCTTCGAATCCAGATCCGGAAAAAAGTCACGAATCCGGATCAGGATCCGGAAAAAAGTTTGTCCCGATTTTGACCCGAAGTTCTCGGTAGTTGTAATTTGTCCTCATTTTAGTCCTCCAGTTGGAAAAATATGTTTCTTAGTCAATTCAACCACACAGTATTTTTCAATTTCCAACTGTTTATATTTTTGCCCTCCGATTTTCCAACTACTGATATTTTGACAAATATTTGGTGGGGACGGGGGTGGGGAGGGGCACAACCCCGTACGCCCCTGTTCCTGTGGCTCTGAACTAAGCTCGACAGCGGAGCGGTAGAGGATCTACATTGTCTTATGGGGCATCTAAGAGAAGCTCCACACTCGTGTTGTCAATTTGTCCCTATATATTTGGTATTACAAGGTTTACAATTTCGGTTGTTCATACAGTTTCTTTCAGTATAAGGTGTATTGCTTGTGGGAAATGGAGAAATGGGGGTAACCCCCCCCCCCCCCCCGTCTCGCGTTGAATTGAAGTGAAACAAAGTATTTAGTCCGCAAGCTAGGAAGGTCTGGTGTACATCCCGCCCCCTCCACACTTTTCTCGGCTTTTCTCTCAGGAGCGAACCAAACGGTCCGCATTGCGAAACGTGATTAAATATCGCATTTTCATCGTAATACCAGGGGCGGCGGAAGCTAAAAAAATGTGGGGGGTTGGGGGGGGGGGGGCGAGACAATTTGTTTTCGGGATAACCGACGGGTTGTAGGACGGAAAATAAGTTTTTAGGGGGTTCAGTGGAAGGGGGTGGGAGGAGAATGGGTGGAGGAGTACTTTGTCATCGCGTATGTCATGCATGCAGAACAAAATTAAATGCGGCTCCGGAAAGGGAACACACGCGCACGGCACGTTTTACCATAGTCCAAGCTTGGACCCAAATTCAGTAATATAATTTTGGGGTTTGGTTAGGTAGTCCTTTCCACGTATCAAACCAAACCCCAAAATTATATTATTATATTTGGGTCCAAGTTTGGACTAGTTTACCAAACCCCCAAATTATAATATGGAATTTGGGTCCAAGTTTGGACTAGTTTTATTATTATTACAGTCTGTACTTATTATGGCTGCTTGCGACGTGCAATATCTCACTATACAACAACGCCGACAGTATTATGTTGCTAATTTTGTTAGAACTATTACTATCTCCCACAGTCAATTTGGGTATAGGGTTTGTGTACGTATGTCAGAATTAGGGTTCCCATAATTGGTGAAAAATTGTGTGGGGGAGGGGGCACGGGCCCCCTGCGCCCCCGTCCCTGCACACCACTTTGCGGTAAAAGTAATGCAAATACCCGCAACTGGACCGACGGTACTTTCTATTTTCAACAGTAATTTTTTTTCACTGAAAGAGGCTTTTGAATCGAATTATTTTGATGCAGCACCACACATAGAGGATTCACATTGATACAACCAGTGGGAGGATTGAAAAGGTGGTGTCTGTTCCCCTCCTACACACCCACTATTTTTGGTCGACCGATAGTAAGTGTTGACTGAAACATTGCGCTGCGAAAGTCTACGCAACCTCAAGCGGCTGTGAAAATCGTTTTCGTAGTCTCAAGGTTAGTGTCAGAACTTTTCGAAAGTTTGGCCGAAACAACTAACTTCCACCAGAAATAAAGCAGTTTATGTGCATTCATTAAACATTTTCCTTGATTAAATCATCGTTATATTCCCTCCCGAATGTTTTGAACCCAGCCTGATCATCATCCCGGTGCAAACGTTTCGACAGTTGGTGTAGGCCTAAATGAATTGATAATTCGGCTCCCTCTGATGTCGACGGGTATTTAGCATTGGGCTTCTGTTATGTGCATTGATTGATTCCCTCTCGGTTCCCGTTGTGACCTCACATAGCATATTACCATATTTACGCGCTATTCAGGAAATGTGCACATTTTGGATAAATGAATTGTTTCAGTGTTAGTTTTCGACAAAATCAGGTTTGCCATTTTATTTTTATGAACATCTCGAACATATTTATGTACTCGAATCAAACTGTGTAGAACCAGTCTGTCCTCCCCTTCTCCCTCCCAGGGGCGTAGCCAAGATTTGACAATAGATGGTGGGGGATACTGGGCTTTACATGGGTTGAGTTGCCGCACGCATCTCCAGAAGGCCTGAGGTGAGGGCGGGTACAGGAACTAGTGCTCCTCCCGTAAGTGTGTGTGTGTGGGAGGGGGGGGGGGAGGTCTGTCCATAGGCACATTGTTCATATTTCAGCGCTCTAGGAGCGATTTCCAAGGATTTCGTTGGCACCTGAGAGGATTTACAAGCACGTCGCTCTGCCGAAATTCGCCCGTATAACATTGTGACAGTACATCGGCGAACAGACACTAAAGATTCTTTTGCCAAGCGTAAACGAATGATGGTTATTTGGCAATAGCGAGATGATGTGTGCATTAGGAACCTATTTATAGGAAATATTTGGCGAAAACCCGAAAAATCATGGGGGGGGGGGGGGTGGCCAGAGCCTCCCCCAGCCCTCCCCGTAACTATGCCCCTGCTCCCTCCTCCTCGAAGAAGAGGAGGTACAGAAAATGGCAGTGATACGGTTTTTTATGGCGAGTTTACTTCACATCATTCAGAATATGGATGACTACTCCTTTGTACTGTCTTAATGTGCCTCTTCAAAGCATCCGACCGAGAGTAGTTTATTTATTTATTGGTGCTTAACGCCACATCAGCAGTTAAGGCTATATCGTGGCGAGAAAACGATAAAAGGGAAACATGACACTAATGAAATACAAAGATGAGTAAAAACAACTATAATAAAAATGATAAAAACAATGTAGTATGAACAGTGATGCGTGAAGAAACAAGAAATATGAATTATTTATTTATTTATTGGTGCTTTACGCCACATCAGCAGCAAAGGCTATATCGTGGCGAGACAGTCATGTATATGAAACTAAAAAAAAAACATTGTAAAGTCTGTATGTAAAAAAGGTAGATGAACTATGAAAATGAAATGATAAAAACAACAATAGTTTAACAATACATACAATAAGAATCAACCTGTTGATGTTAAATCATGATTAAAAGTATAAAAACTAGATTTAAAAACTGTTAAAAAGGTTGATTTCTTTCAGAAAAGATACAATTTTGTGCGGACAAGTTGAATAAAAGAGGTCTCTAAGAGACCCCACGGTGAAATACTGCCGCCTAACATTATTAAAATCTATGCAATTTAAAAGAATGTGTTCCACTGTCAGTACCTGCTGGCAGGGAACACATTCAGGTCGCAACGTTCCCTCTAATAAAAAGCTGTGGGTGAATCTGGTATGACCAATATGACATCGAGTGAGAATAACATGATCTTTTCGACAAAGACGAGAAAGGGGATAGTAATCGGACACAATTGGTCTGAAACGGTGGAGCTTGTTGTTAGTGGCCCCATCCCATTCCGACTGCCACAAAGATCTAATATATTTAGAAATGAAAGGTTTGTGATCACTGTGTAGAGTAGAAAAAACAGTGATTGGCTTATTAAGAGCTTGCTTTGCTGCACTGTCGGCATTAGTGTTACCAACAATACCAACATGCCCAGGTAACCAGCAAAACACGATATCATATTGGTCAGACTTCAGTCTTGTAAGACGTTCACGGAGTGACAGAATTAGAGGGTTCTTCAACCTGGGGTTGAGAAGAGCCTGCAAACAAGAAAGAGAATCTGAGAAGATAATGGACTTACGTTCTTCTCCATCTGCAATCTTGTCAAGTGCTAGGGCAATAGCTTTCGCTTCAGCTGTAAAGATGGAACTATTATCAGGTATCCTGATTGAGGTGGTCTGATTTCCACGAACTACTGCAGACGATACCTTATCATTATCCTTGGAGCCATCTGTATAGAACTTTGTATATGCTGTAAAGTGAGATTTAATTTCAGCATAGCGTTGTTTAAAATGCAAAGAGTTAGTTTCTGCCTTTTTAGTAGAGGCTAAATCCAAAATTACCTTGGGTTTTGACAGTTCCCAAGGGGGTATATTTGGTTTACGGTTCTCTGCCACAGAATCAGAAGCAACACCAGCAGCCTCCATGTGGGGTTTGATTTTGAGTCCCAAAGGAGGAATCTGTTTCGGATTTTTATCAAAAAAAACTTTATTTTGAGGTTGAAAAACACAAGAATGAGCAGGATTTGAAGGATTAGCAGATAATTTTGAAACATATTGCAAAGATAATTTGATGCGACGCTTCTCAAGAGAAGGCTCGCCTGCTTCAACAAGCAGAGAATCTATGGGTGATGTAGGAAATGCACCAAGGCTAATTCTGATACCACTATGATGGATGGCATCAAGAGGTTTCAGATAGGATTTCCTAGTTGAACCGTAAACCACACAACCATAATCTAACTTTGAACGTACAAGAGCTCTATACAGATGGAGTAGAGTTCTTTGGTCACCACCCCAAACAGTGCTGCCGACAACTTTAAGTAGATTAAGTGCCTTTTTACATTTAATTCTTAGCTGTTTGATGTGAGACCTAAAAGTTAGTTTCTCATCAAACAGTAAGCCAAGGAATTTTACTTCTTTTACAACTTTAATTCGAGTTCCATCCAAGAGTAACTCCGGATCTAGATGGTGTTTCCGGAGTTTGCAGAAATGAACACAATTTGTCTTACTTTTAGAAAACTTAAAACCGTTTTCAGTAGCCCATCGTTGAACCTTATTCAAAGACAGCTGAAGTTTCCGCTCTATAGCAGGCATTTTCTTGCCACTGTAACAGATTAAAAAATCATCCACATATAATGAAGAGGCAACATTTTGCTCAATAGCTGTAACAATGCTATTGATTTTTATTGAAAAAAGGGTAACAGATAGAATACTACCCTGAGGAACCCCCAATTCCTGGTCGTGAGGGCCAGATAATGTTGACCCAAGACGAACCTGGAAATTGCGGTCCGTTAAGAAATTTTCAATAAAAAGTGGCATTCTTCCTCTCAACCCCATGTTGAAAAGGTCTTTTAAAATCCCATACGTCCACGTAGTGTCATATGCCTTCTCCAGGTCAAAGAACACTGCGACCACGTGTTCTTTTCTGGCAAAGGCATTTCTAATAAACGTTTCCAGACGAACCAAATGATCAACCGTACTTCTTTGGTTTCTGAAACCACACTGAACATCTGCCAGCAGATTGTTCGATTCCAGAAACCAAACAAGCCGATCATTGATCATCCTTTCCATGGTTTTACAGAGGCAACTAGTGAGTGCTATTGGTCTGTAGTTGCTTGGATTGCTGTGGTCCTTATCAGGCTTGGGAATGGGAATGACTGTTGCTTTACGCCAGGAAGAGGGGAACTGGCCAGTCACCCATATATTATTAAAAATGGAAAGCAAAAGCTGGAGCGATGAACTTGGCAAATGTTTTAAAATTTGGTAATGTATTTCATCAGGACCAGTTGCTGTATCTTTTGCTTTACTCAACGACGCTAATAGCTCATCAATGGAAAATGGCTTGTTATAATTTTCATTATTGTCAGAGTGGAATTTTAGTTTTTGTTTCTCCTGTTGTTTTTTAACAGAGAGAAACTGCGGAGTACAATTTTCTGAAGAAGAATTTTTAGAGAAGGTAGAAGCTAGAGTGTTAGAAATGTCTTTTTTAGATGTTATTTTGATATTATTTTGTTCCAGGTGCTGCACTGTAGATTTTGATTCTTTGCCTTTAATTTTTTTAACCATTTTCCAAACTTTTTTAATGGGGGTATTTTGATTCAATTTAGATACATAATTGTGCCAAGATGTTTTCTTCTTTTGTTTGATGAGCCGTCAGGCTTGTGCTCGCCCAATACGTAATTGATCTAAATTGTTGGTCGTTGGTGATTTATTAAAATCCCGTTCAGCCTTTTCACGTTTATGTATAGCCTGTTTGCAATCCGTATCGAACCTTGGCTTGTGGAAACGTTTAGGATTTGCCGAAGTTTTAGGGATGACCTTGTTTGCAATATTAAGTAATGTGGAAGTAAAATCTTCCACCGTGTCACAATCAGCGGTAAATGAATCTGGAGTAAGTCGTTTACAACAAAGCGATGAGAAAGTGTCCCAGTCCGCTTTTTTGAAGTTCCACTGATGCACCCTCTCATCCTCAGCGGGAACAACGCTTTCCAAAACTATTGGAAAGTGGTCACTTCCACCTCCCAAGAAAAATCAAGAAGAAGTGAAGGGCTTGTGATTGTGAGATCAATTGAAGTGTACGATCCCGATGCAGGGTGTAAATATGTGTGTGACCCATCATTAAACAAACATAAGTCATGTTTTGTAATGAACTCTTCGACTGTTTTGCCCCTTGTATCTTCCTTGTTGCAGGAATAGCCCCAAAGAGGATTACGGGCATTAAAATCACCCATCAAAACATAGGGTGTGGGAAGCTGATTTATGAGTTGCTCTAGGTCGTGTAATAATAGAGGCTTATTAGAGGATATATAAATTGAACACACAGTGATCGTCTTGTCTAAAGTTAGGCGTACTGCTACAGCCTGTAAATTGGAATTTAAATTTACATGACTGTGGATAATATCGTTTCTAACTAAGACAGACGTCCCACGAACATGAAGATCAGCTTCATCTGCCCACGAGTTATACCCTGTATAACCCTTGAACGCACAGTCATCTTGGTTACTCGGTCTTTGTAAAAGTGTTTCCTGCAAACAGAAAACAGCAGGTTGATGTTGCTGACTTAACAGTCCAAGTTCATTAAAATTAGCCCTAAAACCTCGGCAATTCCATTGTATTAATTTATGTTTGGATGTACTATCCATGTTTGGTTGGCGATTTTGATGGTGGACGTATAGGCGATATAGCTCCGGTCATTTTCCTTGGTGATTTTTGTCTCGGAGACCTACTCCGAGACTTGCGTTGGCTAACCGTTTGCCAGAACCCTTCATCCGTGCAGTCCATGCATTCAGCTTCTTCAGAAATGTTGCTGGCAACAGGATTCTGAAGAGCTTTGGGTATCCGGTCAGTAACTGGCTTTTTTTCCTTATCTTTCTTCTGATTGAGATTCTTCATTTGCTGTGATGTTTGCTGTTTTTGTTCAGGCCTTTTATTTTCTTCTGTTTTTTTCTGATTTGAATTTTTATTTTTATGTGTTGCTGGTTCTTGAGATGGTGTAGTTTGAGTAGATTTTGGTTCAGTTTCTCTAGCATAACCAATGGCGAAAGGTCGTATCAATTTAGGGATGGATCCTTTCAACCATGAGTATTCTGTTTGACATTCGATTGATTTAGTTGGCACTTTTTGTTTTAAAGCTGATGCATACGATGTACCGGAGCTCATGCCTGGCATAGAACTGACTAATTCTCTGGCTTCCTTGAAACTAATCTGGTTCTCGCATTTCACCTTTTGAATAGCCTTCTCCCGTTGCCAAACAGGGCAATCTTTCGAGGATGTTGCATGATTGCCCTGACAATGGTAACACTTTGCAGGGTTGTTACAGGGCTCCTGGTGTTGTTGGCCGCACCTGAAACATACCGCTTGCCCTCGGCAAGTATTTTGGCCATGTCCATACCTTTGACATTTAAAACACCGGAGTGGATTTGGGATATATAAATCCACCCGGACGTTCATGTAACCAACCTTGATTGATTTAGGTGGTTTTGGTGACTCAAATGTCATAAAATATGTATTTGTCTCGATGATGGTGTCATCTCTTTTAATCTTAATCCGTCTAACATCGGTCACACCTTGAGATTTCAATTCTTTTTTGATATCCATTTCATCTATGCCAGACAGTTCTCTTGTTCTGACTACCCCTTTACTGGTGTTAAGTGTCTTATGAGGGGTAGCTTTTACTTTCATATCCAGTATCTTTTCAATTTTCAATAGGTTAATTGCCTGAAATTCTGAACTGCACTCAACTAATAAAGCCCCTGATCTTAATTTTTGCAGTCTTTTACTGAACCAGCTATTCCGTTGATGGCTTCTACAGCAAAAGGGTTTAAATTTGATGGGTGTTTACCCTCCTCAACAGCAGTATTTAAAATGAATTTCGGCCAGTTTCTATTTATGTTCATATCTTGTTCTTCTGTATCCGAATGGTTAGAATTTTCTAATCGACCACGTTTATTATTTTTTTTTGGGGGGGGGGGGGGGGGGGGGGGTTTCCATGTTTTTTTTTTTTTTAATAGTTCACTACTCGGGCCTGGCACCCTGACTTCGAGCCCAACAAGGGGATTATTTATTTATTTATTGGTGCTTAACGCCACATCAGCAGCTAAGGCTATATCGTGGCGAGAAATCAGAGAAAAGTAAAAAGTCAATATTATGAAGTAAAAGATTGAATAAAAACAAAGGATCATCACAATAGACATGTCAAAGACAAGAATAATTTAAATAACAATGAGCAATGAGATAAGTGAAAGATGTCTACTTCTAAATCAACCTGATGAACTGAGCTTGATGAGTCTAGATTAAAAGAATAAAAACAATTTTAAAATTTGTTAAAAAGGTTGATTACTTTCAAAAATCATACAATTTTGTGTGGGCTCGTATTGTAAAATAGATCTCTAAGGGATCCAACTGTGAAGTACTGCCCTCTAACAAGATTAAAATCAGTACAATTTAAGAGAATGTGCTCCACTGACAACACCTGCTGACATGGAACACATTCTGGTCGCATATTACCCTCCAACAAAAAGGAATGTGTAAGTCGTGTGTGACCAACATGACATCGTGTCAGAATAACATGATCTTTTCTACAGAGGTTACTAGATGGGTAGTGATCAAATATGTTTGGTCGGAAGCGATGGAGCTTGTTATTTGTCGCCCCATCCCATTCCGCCTGCCACATAGATTTGATGTAACAACTAATATGAGGCTTAAAATCACTGAAAGGGATCTTAAAATCAGTGAGAGGCTTGGTTAAAGCCTGTTTTGCGCACTGTCTGCTCTGGTGTTACCAGCGATACCTACATGTCCGGGTAACCAGCAAAACACGATATCATATTGGTCAGACATGAGAGTTGTTAACTTCTCACGAAGTTCCAAAATGAGAGGGTTCTTCAACCTGGGGTTGAGCAAAGCAAGCAAAGAGGAAAGAGAGTCAGAAAAAATAATCGTCTTCTTTTCCTGTACATTTTCGATATGTTCAAGTGCAAGTTGTATAGCTTTAACTTCAGCTGTGAAAATAGAACTCTGATTCGGTATTCTGATTGAGGTGATACCATCACCAGTAACAGCAGCTGATGATACTTTGTCACCATCTTTAGATCCATCTGTATAGATCCTTGCATATGCACTATACTTGGACTTTATTTCGGCATATTTTTGTTTGAACTGCAAGGAATTGGTATCAGATTTTTTGGTAGAAGCAAGGTCCAAAATAACAGTAGGTTTCTTAAGATGCCAAGGAGGAATGTGTGATTTACGGTTTTCTTTTATAGATTCAGAATCAATTTTTGCAGACTCCATGTGGGGTTTAACTCTAATTCCCAATGGAGGAATATGTTTCGGATGTCGGTTAAAAAAGTCAACATTTTGAGGTTCTGAAATACAATTAAAAGCAGGATTTGAAGGATTGGCCAAAAGTTTAGACACATATTGAAGAGACAATTTAATTCTACGCTTCTCGAGAGAAGGCTCCTCTGCTTCAACAAGCATCGAGTCTATTGGGGATGTTCGAAAGGCCCCTAGACTAATTCTAATGCCACTATTATGAATTGCATCAAGTGGTTTGAGATATGATTTCCTTGCAGAACCATAAACTATACAACCGTAATCTAATTTTGATCGAACAAGTGATCTATACAGATGGAGCAAAGTTTTTTGGTCAGCGCCCCAATCAGTGCTACCAATAACCTTCAGTAGGTTCAGTGCTCTCTTACATTTAACTTTTAGTTGTTTTATGTGGGAAGTGAAATTCAGTTTGCCTAAGAATCTCACTTCCTTAACAACCTTAATAGGACTACCATCAATTGTCAACTCCGGATCGAGGTGATGTTTCCGAAGTTTGCAAAAATGAATACAATTCGTTTTTGTCTTTGAAAATTTAAAACCATTTTCGATAGCCCACTTTTGAATCCTATTTAAACACAGCTGAAGTTTGCGCTCTATAGCATTCATCTTTTTGCTACTATAGCAGATCAAAAAGTCATCAACATACAATGACGAATCTACCATATTCTCAATTGCGTCGATGATACTATTAATTTTAATTGAAAATAGGGTAACAGATAAAATGCTACCGTGAGGGACCCCCAATTCCTGCTCGTGAGGATCAGATAACGTTGACCCAACACGAACCTGGAACTGGCGGTCCTTTAAAAAGTTTTCAATAAAAAGAGGCATACGCCCTCTCAACCCCATGTTAAAAAGATCTTTTAAAATCCCATACGTCCACGTTGTATCATATGCCTTCTCTAGATCAAAGAAGATGGCGACCACATGTTCTTTTCTAGCAAAGGCATTTCTTATAAACGTTTCAAGTCTGACCAAATGATCCACAGTACTTCTCTGGTTTCTGAAACCACACTGAACATCCGCAAGCAGATTGCTTGATTCCAGAAACCAGACAAGTCGATCATTGATCATCCTCTCCATGGTTTTGCACAGACAACTTGTTAAGGCAATAGGCCTATAATTACTAGGGTTGCTGTGATCCTTATCAGGCTTAGGAATGGGAATTACTATTGCTTTGCGCCAAGACGATGGAAACTGGCCAGTCACCCAAATGTCATTAAAAATAGAGAGTAAAAGTTCAAGAGATGATTGCGGCAGATGTTTTAAAATTTGATAATGTATTTCGTCGGGTCCAGTGGCGGTATCCTTCGCTCTATGTAAAGAGTTATTTAACTCTTCCATAGAGAAAGGTTCATTGTAATCCTCTAAATTATTGGAGGCAAATTTGAGCTTTTGTTTTTCTTGTTGTTTTTTAATTTTGAGAAATTCAGGATTACAATTTTCAGACGACGAATGTTTCGAAAATGTAGAGGCCAAAGTATTTGAAATTTCTGTTTTAGAGGTAATTAAAGTGTTGTTTTCCTTCAGGTGTTGTACAGTTGATTTTGTTTCTTTTCCTTTAATCTTTTTAATCATTTTCCAAATTTTTGTGATTGGTGTGGTTTGGTTAATTTTAGACACATAAGTTTCCCAAGAATTTTTCTTTTTTTGTTTTATAAGTCGTCTTGTTTTTGCCCGATTAATACGCAGTTTATCCAAATTATGTGTTGTAGATGACTTGTTAAATTCCCTTTCAATTTTTTTCCGATCTTTAATAGCCTGTTTACACTCACTATCAAACCATGGTTTGGTGAAACGGTTTGGATTTGTCGAGGTTTTAGGGATGACTGTGTTTGCAATGTCAAGCAGCTCGTTTGTAAAATGTTCTATTTGGTCAGCACTATCTTGAAATTTCTCCCGAGTGAGGCGTTCAGAACAAAGCGATGAGAAAGTGTCCCAGTCAGCCTTTTTAAAGCTCCACTGGGGCACCCTCTCATCGTCCGCTGGAACTATACTCTCTAGCACAACCGGAAAGTGGTCACTCCCGCACAAGTCCTCTTCTACCTTCCAAGAATAATCGAGGAAGACAGAAGGACATGCAATTGTAAGATCAATTGATGTATACGAACCAGATGCAGGGTGCAGATAAGTGTCTGAACCATCATTAAACAAACACAGATCATTTTTTGTAATGAACTCTTCTACAGTGTTACCTTTTGCATCTTCTTGACTGCAGGAATTACCCCAAAGGGGGTTATGAGCGTTAAAATCACCCAACAAAATGTATGGAGTTGGGAGTTGTCGGACCAGCAGCTCAAGGTCATTCAGTTGTAAGGCTTTACTTGGTGAAACGTAAATAGAACAAAGTGTAACTGTTTTGTCCAAAGTTAGGCGTACCGCCACAGCCTGTAAATTTGTCTGTAGTGGTACAGAACTGTGAATGATGTCGTTCCTAACCAAGACACTCGTTCCACGAATATGAAGATCATTATCATCTGCCCAGGCATTATACGGTGTATAATGCTTAAAGGCTGAATGACCCTGAGCCTCGGGTTTCTTTAAAAGAGTTTCCTGCAAGCAAAAAGCAGCAGGTTTATATTTTTGGCTTAAAAGGCCCAGTTCATTAAAATTAGCTCCAAAACCTCGACAATTCCACTGTATTATGTTATTTTTTTTATTAGTTCTATCCATATTTGGTTGGAGATTTATCTGGTGGACGAATGGGTGAAATAGCCCCAATACCTTTCTTCGGCGATTTCTGTCTTGGGAACCTATTCTGAGAGGCGTTCGGGTTTAAGGGCCCGAACGTTTCATCAATGCACTCACCGACGTCCATCAGCTCAAGGCCTTCAAACCTGTTACGAGTAACAGGGTTTTTAAGGGCCTTAGGTGTTCTTTCTGATTTCCCTTTTTCTGGTTTGGTATTGTTTTTTTCCTGATTCTTTCTCTGATTCTGACTAAGCTTTTGTGGTTCTGATTTTGATTTTGTTTGAGATTGTAGATTTTTTTTTTCTGATTTGGCATTATTAGATTTTCTTTGTTGTTGTTCTGTTTTCTGTGCTGGTTTTGAATTTACAGTGGTTTTTGAGTTTGTTTGTGTCGAATTTGGTATAGCCGATTGTGTTTGCGTTGATTTTGGTTCTGTTTCATCGGTTATTGAGATAGTAAAAGGTTCTATCAAGGTAGGGAGCACACTGTCATGTAACCAAGTATATGATGTCTGACACTGAATGGAAGCAGTCGAAACCTTTTGTTTTACTGTTGTTGCATATGTTGTTGACGAACTCATACCAGGCATTGATGAAACTATGTCTCTGGCTTCCTTAAAACTTATCTGTTTTTCACATTTAATTTTTTGAATGTATTTTTCTTTTTTCCACACAGGGCAATCCTTAGAAGATGCAAAATGATTGCCCTGGCAGTTACAGCACATGACGGTGTTATTACATGGGTCCTGATGTTGTTGACCACATTTATAACACGCTTCTTTACCCCTGCAGCTACTTTGCCCATGGCCATATTTTTGACATCTGAAGCATCGAAGTGGATTTGGAATGTACAAATCCACTTTGATGTTCAGGTAACCAACTTTGATAGACTTCGGTGGTTGTGTACTATCGAAAGTGAATATATAGGTGTTTGTTTTAAGTAATACCCCATCTTTTCGAATTTCAACTCTTTTAACATCACTTACACCTTGTGATTTTAATTCATTTTTAATTTCCATTTCATCAACCCCAGTTAGCTCCCTTGTTCTTACTACTCCTTTGCTGTTATTTAAAGTTTTGTGGGGAACAACATTAACCTTCATATCTACTAACTTAGTTGTATGCAACAAATTCAATGCCTGTTTTTCTCGACTGCATTCTATCAATAGTCCACCAGATCGTAACTTTTTAACACTATTGACAGTGCCAGCGATTCCTTTTATCGCCTTTTCTATTGCAAACGGATTCATGCTTGTTACTTGCTTCCCTTCTTCATCAGAATATATGATGACAAATTTTGGCCAAGAATTTGAATGACTGGTTTGCTTGTCAGAATCAGAATCAGAGTCTGTGTCATATCCTCGTTTCTGTAATTTGGTAGTTTGGTTTTCCATATTTTAATAATTTATAATTCTTCTACATATGGCTTCCACCCTTACTCTGAGCCCAACGTGGGGGTGATGTCGCGGTATATCCAGCGAACGGCACCAGAAGTACATATGTAGTATACTCGACCAACGTTGATGCAAATGCATAGCCGCTGGCCGATTGACCCGTAGAGTTTAAAAGGAAGTGCCAGGTCGTGGCAGCAATTCAACCAACAATTTCTCTAAAAAAAGTGCAACAAAAACTACAACTGACAGTAGACGCAGACAGTGCAACAAAACGGATGTTAAAAAGGATTAAGATCATTAAAAAGTCAGTACAGGGTAGCAGAGTTAAAACTGAACTAAAAGAAATAACTGATTGAATAACCGCCCAATGCCCCCCGACGTGACACCCGATATTTTTGGGGTTGGGGGCTCCCGATTGGTCAGACCGGGCCATCCGACCATCTGTCTACTCCCGAAATTGGGGCCAAAGCAGTGTGTTGGACATTATCTCCGAAATGGAGACAAGGGCTCCATCCCGGAGACTGCCCTAACCGGGGCCCGAGTCCTCAACTACCAGGATTCCTTCTTCCGGGGCCTTCAGAACGCACCTCATGGGAGAACAAGGTGCCTGCCAGATGGTATTAGCAGGGTTGATCATTTTGGTCCGGGGCTGCGTATTCATGTATTTCGCAGCGAACCAGCTCAATTGAGCAAACCTGCCAATCAAAAATTAGCAAACCTGCCCAATTGAGCAGGCCGTCCTCTATCCGCCACCCGAGGACCCGCCTAGTAGGGGACGATGAAACCCCCCTAGGCCCAACAAGGGGATGCACATCGTCGCCGGATACCCACACGATCGGCACCACCAGCCAACGTTGATGCCGAAGCATAGTTGCTAACTGATTCACCCGTTAAGCCACGCTATCCAATAGTGGGCGATCAACTAACCAAACGTGGCTAGTTCAGCGACCACTAAATGCCCCACGTAACGTCACTGGGATCCCGATTGATCAATCCGGGCCGAAAGACCAACATTCAACGCCATAAAGTATTGGCCGAACTGATGTATAAGACTATACCGTCAATACTTGCACAGAGGTCGACTGACCTCAGTGAAAATACCAAGAGTTGCCCAACCGGGGCTCTAAGTCCGCAACCAGCAGATCCCGTCCCCCATGACGTCATGTACGCACCTCACGGGAGAACAAGGTGCCTCTTTTACCGGACTTTTACCGGAAGCAGAGGCACTGCGGGCAATTCTGATCTGGACACCGCACGGACTGTGACCTGTTATTTATTTATTTATTTATTGGTGCTTAACGCCACATCAGCAGCTAGGGCTAAATCGTGGCGAGAAAACAGAGGTATATAAAAAGTCATTATCAAGAATGTAGTAAAAATTGAATGAAATAAAAATAACCACAAAAGACATTTCAAAGACAAAAATGATTAGAAAAGCAATGAGTAATGTGATAAGAAAATACATTATAAATCAACCTAAGGAACTGAGACTTGATGATTCGAGATTAAAAGACTAAAAACAATTTTAAAATTTTGTAAAAAGGTTGATTACTTTTAGAAATGACACAATTTTGTGTGGGCTCGTATTATAAAATAGATCTCTAAGGGATCCAGCTGTGAAGCACTGCCCTCTAACAAGATTAAAATCAATGCAATGTAAAAGAATGTGTTCCACTGACAACACCTGCTGACATGGAACACACTCTGGTCGCAAATTACCCTCTAACAAAAAGGAATGTGTTAGTCTTGTATGACCAATATGACATCGTATCAGAATAACATGATCTTTCCTACAAAGGTTACTGGATGGGTAGTGATCAAATATGTTTGGTCGGAAGCGACGGAGCTTGTTATTTGTCGCCCCATCCCATTCCGCCTGCCACATAGATTTGATGTAACAACTAATATGAGGCTTTCAATCACTGAAAGGGATCTTAAAATCAGTGAGAGGCTTTGTTAAAGCCTGTTTTGCTGCACTGTCTGCTCTGGTATTACCAGCGATACCTACATGTCCAGGTAACCAGCAAAACACGATATCATATTGGTCAGACATAAGAGTTGTTAACTTCTCACGAAGTTCCAAAATGAGAGGGTTCTTCAACCTGGGGTTGAGCAAAGCAAGCAAAGAGGAAAGAGAGTCAGAAAAAATAATCGTCTTCTTTTCCTGTACATTTTCGATATGTTCAAGTGCAAGTTGTATAGCTTTAACTTCAGCTGTGAAAATAGAACTCGGATTCGGTATTCTGATTGAGGTGATACCATCACCAGTAACAGCAGCTGATGATACTTTGTCACCATCTTTAGATCCATCTGTATAGATCCTTGTATATGTACCATACTTGGACTTTATTTCGGCATATTTTTGTTTGAACTGCAAGGAATTGGTATCAGATTTTTTGGTAGAAGCAAGGTCCAAAATAACTGTAGGTTTTTTTAGATGCCAAGGAGGAATGTGTGATTTACGGTTTTCTTTTTTAGATTCAGAATCAATTTTTGCAGACTCCATGTGGGGTTTAACTCTAATTCCCAATGGAGGAATATGTTTCGGATGTCGGTTAAAAAAGTCAACATTTTGAGGTTCTGAAATACAATTAAAAGCAGGATTTGAAGGATTGGCCAAAAGTTTAGACACATATTGGAGAGACAATTTAATTCTGCGCTTCTCGAGAGAGGGCTCCTCTGCTTCAACAAGCATCGAGTCTATTGGGGATGTTCGAAAAGCCCACAGACTAATTCTAATACCACTATTGTGAATAGCATCAAGTGGTTTTGGGTATGACTTCCTTGCAGAACCGTAAACTATAGAACCGTAATCTAATTTTGATCGAACAAGTGACCTATACAGATGGAGCAAAGTTTTTTGGTCAGCACCCCAATCAGTGGTACCAACGACCTTCAGTAGGTTCAGAGCTCTCTTACATTTAACTTTTAGTTGTTTTATGTGGGAAGTGAAATTCAGTTTGCTGTCAAACAACAAACCTAAGAATTTCACTTCCTTAGCAACTTTAATAGGACTCCCATCAAGTTTTAACTCCGGATCGAGGTGATGTTTTTGAAGCTTACAAAAATGAACACAATTTGTTTTTATGTTTGAAAATTTGAAACCGTTTTCTGTGGCCCATTTTTGAATTTTGTTTAGGCACAGCTGAAGTTTGCGCTCTATAGCATTCATTTTCTTGCTGCTATTTATTTATTTATTGGTGCTTAACGCCACATCAGCAGCTAGGGCTATATCGTGGCGAGAAAACAGAGGTATATAAAAAGTCATTATCAAGAATGAAGTAAAAATTGGATGAAATAAAAATAACCGCAAAAGACATTTCAAAGACAAAAATGATTAGAAAAGCAATGAGTAATGTGATAAGAAAAAACATTATAAATCAACCTGAGGAACTGAGACTTGATGATTCGAGATTAAAAGACTATAAAAACAATTTTAAAATTTTGTAAAAAGGTTGATTACTTTTAGAAATGACACAGTTTTGTGTGGGCTCGTATTATAAAATAGATCTCTAAGTGATCCAGCTGTGAAGTACTGCCCTCTAACAAGATTAAAATCAGTGCAATGTAAAATAATGTGTTCCACTGACAACACCTGCTGACATGGAACACACTCTGGTCGCAAATTACCCTCTAACAAAAAGGAATGTGTTAGTCTTGTATGACCAATATGACATCGTATCAGAATAACATGATCTTTCCTACAAAGGTTACTGGATGGATAGTGATCAAATATGTTTGGCCGGAAGCGATGGAGCTTGTTATTTGTCGCCCCATCCCATTCCGCCTGCCACATAGATTTGATGTAACAACTAATATGAGGCTTTAAATCACTGAAAGGGATCTTAAAATCAGTGAGAGGCTTTGTTAAAGCCTTTTTTGCTGCACTGTCTGGTCTGGTGTTACCAGCGATACCTACATGTCCAGGTAACCAGCAAAACACGATATCATATTGGTCAGACATGAGAGTTGTTATCTTCTCACGAAGTTCCAAAATGAGAGGCTTCTTCAACCTGGGGTTGAGCAAAGCAAGCAAAGAGGAAAGAGAGTCAGAAAAATAATCGTCTTCTTTTCCTGTACATTTTCGATATGTTCAAGTGCAAGTTGTATAGCTTTAACTTCAGCTGTGAAAATAGAACTCTGATTCGGTATTCTGATTGAGGTGATACCATCACCAGTAACAGCAGCTGATGATACTTTGTCACCATCTTCAGATCCATCTGTATAGATCCTTGTATATGTACTATACTTGGACTTTATTTCGGCATATTTTTGTTTGAACTGCAAGGAATTGGTAACAGATTTTTTGGTAGAAGCAAGGTCCAAAATAACTGTAGGTTTTTTAAGATGCCAAGGAGGAATGTGTGATTTACGGTTTTCTTTTATAGATTCAAAATCAATTTTTGCAGACTCCATGTGGGGTTTAACTCTAATTCCCAATGGAGGAATATGTTTCGGATGTCAGTTAAAAAAGTCAACATTTTGAGGTTCTGAAATACAATTAAAAGCAGGATTTGAAGGATTGGCCAAAAGTTTAGACACATATTGGAGAGACAATTTAATTCTGCGCTTCTCGAGAGAGGGCTCCTCTGCTTCAACAAGCATCGAGTCTATTGGGGATGTTCGAAAAGCCCCTAGACTAATTCTAATACCACTATTGTGAATAGCATCAAGTGGTTTTAGGTATGACTTCCTTGCAGAGCCGTAAACTATAGAACCGTAATCTAATTTTGATCGAACAAGTGACCTATACAGATGGAGCAAAGTTTTTTGGTCAGCACCCCAATCAGTGGTACCAACGACCTTCAGTAGGTTCAGAGCTCTCTTACATTTAACTTTTAGTTGTTTTATGTGGGAAGTGAAATTCAGTTTGCTGTCAAACAACAAACCTAAGAATTTCACTTCCTTAGCAACTTTAATAGGACTCCCATCAAGTTTTAACTCCGGATCGAGGTGATGTTTTCGAAGCTTACAAAAATGAACACAATTTGTTTTCATCTTTGAAAATTTGAAACCGTTTTCTGTGGCCCATTTTTGAATTTTGTTTAAACACAGCTGAAGTTTGCGCTCTATAGCATTCATTTTCTTGCTGCTGTAGCAGATTAAAAAATCATCTACATACAACGAAGAATCTACCATATTCTCAATTGTCTCGATGATGCTATTAATTTTCACCGAAAAAAGGGTAACAGATAAGATACTACCCTGAGGAACCCGCAATTCCTGCTCGTGAGGATCAGATAACGTTGACCCAACACGAACCTGAAATTGGCGGTCCTTTAAAGAGTTTTCAATAAAAAGAGGCATACGCCCTCTCAACCCCATGTTAAAAAGATCTTTTAAAATCCCATACGTCCACGTTGTATCATATGCCTTCTCTAGATCAAAGAAGATGGCGACCACATGTTCTTTTCTAGCAAAGGCATTTCTTATAAACGTTTCTAATCTAACCAAATGATCCACAGTACTCCTCCGGTTTCTGAAACCACACTGAACATCTGCAAGCAGATTGCTCGATTCCAGAAACGAGACAAGTCGATCATTGATCATCCTCTCCATGGTTTTGCACAGACAACTTGTTAAGGCAATAGGTCTATAATTACTTGGGTTGCTGTGATCTTTATCAGGCTTAGGAATAGGAATTATAGTAGCTTTTCGCCAAGAAGGTGGAAACTGGCCAGTCACCCAAATGTCATTAAAAATAGATAATGAAAATGCAAGTGAAGTTTGAGGCAGATGTTTTAAAAGTTGATAGTGTATTTGATCAGGTCCAGTGGCAGAATCCTTTGCTCTATGCAAAGAGTTACTAAACTCTTCCATAGAGAAAGGTTCGTTGTATTCCTCTAAGTTATTGGATGTAAATTTAATCTTGTGTTTTTCTTGTTGTTTTTTAAGTTTGAGGAACTCTGAGTTACTATTTTCAGACGACGAATGTTTAGAAAATGTAGAGGCCAACTTGTTTGAAATTTCTTGTTTTGATGTTATGAGTGTGCTGTTATCTTTTAGTTGTTGTACTGCTGATTTTGTTTCTTTTCCTTTAATTTTTTTAATCATTTTCCAAATTTTAGTGATGGGAGTGTTTTGATTTAGTTTTGAAACGTAAGTTTCCCATGAACTTTTCTTTTTATGTTTTAAAAGTCGTCTTGTTTTTGCCCGATTTATACGTAATCTATCCAAATTTTGTGTAGTTCGTGACTTATTAAATTCCCTCTCAAATTTCTTGCGATCTTTTATAGCCTGTTTGCACTCAGTATCAAACCATGGTTTAGTGAAACGTTTTGGATTTGCCGAGGTTTTAGGAATGACTTGGCTTGCAATGTCAATCAACTCTGTGGTGAAGTGTTCAATCTGGTCAGTACTGTCCTGAAATTTCTCCCGTGTGAGGCGTTCAGAACAAAGCGATGAGAAAGTGTCCCAGTCAGCCTTTTTAAAGTTCCACTGGGGCACCCTCTCATCATCCGCCGGAACTACACTCTCCAACACAATCGGAAAGTGGTCACTCCCGCACAAGTCATCTTCTGCCTTCCATGAAAAATCAAGGAAGACAGAAGGGCATGCAATTGTTAAATCAATTGAAGTGTAAGAACCAGATGCGGGGTGCAGGTAAGTATCTGAACCATCATTGAACAAGCACAATTCATATTTTGTAATGAACTCTTCTACAGTTTTACCTTTTGCATCTTCTTGACTGCAGGAATTACCCCAAAGGGGGCTATGTGCGTTAAAATCACCCAACAAAATATATGGAGTTGGGAGTTGTTGGACCAGTAACTCAAGATCATTCAGCTGTAGGGCTTTACTTGGTGAAAGATAAATCGAAAAAAGTGTTACTGTTTTGTTTAATGTTAGGCGTACCGCCACAGACTGTAAATTTGTCTGTAATGGAACAGAACTGTGAATGATGTCATTCCTAACTAAAACAGATGTTCCACGAATATGAAGATCATTGTCATCTGCCCAGGCATTATACAATGTATAATGCTTGAAAGCTGAATGATCCTGAGCCTCGGGTTTCTTTAGAAGAGTTTCCTGCAGGCAAAAGGCAGCAGGTTTATATTTTTGGCTTAGAAGGCCCAGTTCATTAAAATTCGCTCTAAAACCTCGACAATTCCACTGTATTATATTGTGTTTAGGTGTGTTGGCCATGTTTGAGTGGCGATTTTGCTGGTGGACGTATGGGAGATATTGCCCCCGTTTTTTTTGGTGAAGTCTTACGTGGGGACCTACCCTGTGATGAAGACAGGCGTGGCTTAGACGAGAACGTGTCATCGATGCACTCATCGACTGACATTGCCTCGATGCCATCAAACATGTTGTTCGTCACAACATTTTGAAGGCGTTTTGGGAGTCTGTCTGGTTCTAGTTTCTTTTTATCCTTTTCTTTTTGCTCTTTTTGTTGTTTTCTCCTCTGACTCTGACTCAGATTTTCTTGCTGGGATCTTTGTTGCTGATTTGATTTCAATTTATTTGACTCAGTCTTTTGTTCAGGTTTTGGATTAGAATTTTTATTTTTTGTGATAACTCGTTTGTGTGGTCTTGTGTGTGAATTGTTTTTGTTATTTGGTCGTTTGTTGAGGGAACAGTTGATTTGGTTTGTGTTGATTGTGTTTCTGTTTGATTAGGATGATCCATAGTAAATGCCTGTAATAAGGAAGGAATTGTGCTGTTGAGCCATGTATACTGTGTCTGGCATTCTACTGACTTTGTGGGTACCTTTTGTTTTACTGTTGTGGCATACGATGGTGCTGATGTATTGAAGCCAAGCGTAGATGTTACAATTGCTCTGGCTTCCTGAAAGCTTACTTGTTTTTCACACTTCACCTTTTGGATGTTTTTTTCTTTTTGCCAGATAGGGCAATCTTTAGAGGATGACATATGATTGCCCTGGCAGTTTACATACTTGATTGGGTTGTTACATGGCTCATGTTGTTGACCGCATCTAAAGCATATTGTTTGGCCTCTACAGTTGTTTTGACTATGACCAAACTTTTGGCATTTGAAGCATCGAAGTGGATTTGGTATGTACAAATCCACTTTGATGTTCATGTAACCCACTTTAATTGATTTTGGCGGTTGAGATGAGCCAAAAGTTAAAATGTATGTGTTGGACTGTATGAGTTTACCCTCTTTTTTAATCTCAATTCTTTTGACTTCTGTGATATTTTGTGATGTTAGTTCCTTCCGCATATCCATTACATCCATGTCTGCAAGTTCTCTTGTTCTAAGCACACCCTTGCTGGAATTTGGGGTCTTGTGCGGAAAGGCCACAACTTTCATATCCATAATGTGTTCAATTTTTAATAGATTCACTGCCTGAAATTCCGTCTAACATTCGACCAATATTCCCCCTGATCTTAGTTTTTTACATCTTTCACTGTCCCTGCTATACCTTTAATAGTTTTTTATAATACAAATGGGTTGACTGATGATGCCTTTTTACCTTCATCTTCCGCATAGATGATAATAAACCTTGGCCAATTCTTTGAAAAGTTATAAGTGTCGGTATCCTTATCTGAATCAGAGTCTGATGAAGTGAGCTGTATTTCTCGACCTCGTTTATTTTTTTTTATTGGGTATGTGATCCATGTTAATGTAGTAATGCGTTCACTGCCCCGGCTCCCACCCACCATGGAGTCCAACAAGGGGTAGGGTTACTGCCATGCAGTGAACCACCGGGCTGCCGGTATTCCCACATACCTGGTATGGAGCAGTATACTCAGCCAGTGTTGATGCCGAGGCATGCCACTGACTGATTGACCCGTGTGTGGAAGTGTGTGGAAGTACCAGGTCTTCAGATGGCGACCATCCAACCAATCACTTTATAAAACACTGTAATTACGGTTGCCACGTGAAACTGAAACAAACAGTGCAGCAGAAATATTTGGTTAAAATAAGTATTTGGTTAAAAAATTAGTTTAAAAACATCACACAATGGCAATTATGATTTATTATTTATTTATTTATTTATTGGTGCTTAACGCCACATCAGCAGCTAAGGCTATATCGTGGCGAGAAAACGATAAAAGGGAAACATGACACTAATGAAATACAAAGATGAGTAAAAACAACTCTAATAAAAATGATAAAGACAATGTAGTATGAACAGTGATGCGTGAAGAAACAAGAAATATGAATAGCTCACAAATCAACCAGGTGAATGTAAGTCTTAAAGACTCTAGTTTAAGATAATAAAAACAATTTTAAAATTTATTAAAAAGGTTGATTGATTTCAAAAATGCGAGAATCATATGCGGGCTCGTACGATAAAAAAGATCTCTCAGAGATCCTACAGAAAAATACTGCCCTCTGACAAGATTAAAATCTGTACAATGTAAAAGAATGTGTTCCACTGACAACACCTGCTGACAAGGAACACACTCTGGTCGCACAGTACCCTCCAACAAAAAGGAATGTGTTAGTCTTGTATGACCAATATGACATCGCGTCAAAACTGCAAGATCCTTTCTACAAAGGTTACTAGACGGGTAGGGATCTGAAATAGTTGGTCGGAAGCGATGAAGCTTGTTATTTGTCGCTCCATCCCATTCCGCCTGCCACATGGATTTGATGTAACTACTGATATGTGGTTTGAAGTCACTGAACGGAATCTTAAAATCAGTGAGAGGCTTGGATAAAGCCTGTTTTGCTGCACTGTCTGCCCTGGTGTTACCAGCGATACCAACATGTCCGGGTAACCAGCAAAACACGATATCATATTGGTCAGACATAAGAGTTGTCAGCTTCTCACGAAGTTCCAAAATGAGAGGGTTCTTCAACTTGGGGTTGAGTAAAGCAAGTAAAGAGGAAAGAGAGTCGGAGAAGATGATCGACTTTCTTTCCTGTACATTCTCGATGTGCTCAAGTGCGAGTTGAATAGCTTTAACTTCAGCTGTGAAAATAGAACTTTGATTCGGGATTCTTGTTGAGGTGACATGATCACCAGTAACAGCAGCTGATGATACTTTGTCACCATCTTTAGATCCATCTGTATAGATTCTTGTATACGTACTATACTTGGACTTTATTTCGGCATATTTTTGTTTGAACTGCAAGGAATTGGTATCAGATTTTTTGGTAGAAGCAAGGTCCAAAATAACAGTAATTATTATAAATTATGCAATTATGATAAATGATTAAAAGAAATGACTGATTGAATGGCCACCAAATGCCCCCCGTCGTGACACCCAGTACTTTTTGGGGTGGGGGCTCCCGATTGGCCAGAACGGACCATCCGACCATCCTTCTACTCCCGAAATTGGGGCCAAAGCAGTGTGTTGAACAACATTATCTCCGAAATGGAGACCAGGGCTCCATCCCGGAGACTGCCCTAACCGGGGCCACGAGTCCTCAACTGCCTGGATTCCTTCTTCCGGGGCCTTCGGAACGCACCTCACGGGAGAACAAGGTGCCTGCCAGATGGTATTAGCAGGATTGATCATTTTGGTCCGGGGCTGCGTATTTATGTATTTCGCAGCGAACCAGCTCAATTGAGCAAACCTGCCAATTAGAAATTAGCAAACCTACCCAATTGAGCAGGCTGTCCTCTATCCGCCACCTGAGGACCCGCCTAGTAGGGGATGATCAAACCCCCCTAGGCTGTGACCTGTTAAGACATAAGAAAGTTGTAAATAAAGTAAGAGCTGTCAAGACATTATAAGGTTTTTTTTAAAAAAAGATTGAAACGGAGAAAAAAGTAATGGAAACTGAAGGAAGGATGGAAAAAAGAATATAATTTCTCTAAGCTGGCTACCTGGTCAAGTTGAAACCCATCATATCTGTCCACGGCTGCTTATTTGTTATTCGCAGCAATCCTACAAACAGACTGTTTGCAGGACTTTCCTCCATCCGCAACCTGGAGGACGCGCCTAGTAGGGCCATGGTGGCGAGCCCCCTAGGTGAAATGTCACAAAAACAAATATGTGTCTCCGTCTGCACTACAGAAATTGAGCAAACGTGTGTCCAGTGAAGATGCTTCTGATGGTGTAACAGTTTCACCCAAACGGTTGCGCCAAAGTTCTGGTAGTACTGTCTTTGAGTTTCGCAAACACTGCCTTTTCTGTTATGATGTAACTTGCACTCTACCTCATGAGTATGATCGCAAGGTGCCCAAGGAACGCAGAACACCTGCTTCAGTAGTGAGGACTGTTGTTGTTATGGCGGATGGCAAAACATTATATAAACAACATCTTCTGAACATTTGTGATAAACGGGGAGATGAGCTCGGCAGAATAGTGCGTGGCCGTATCTTCGGTGCACAGTCTTATCTGCATGCTGCAGACACCAGGTATCATCGCAAGTGCAGTGCTAATTTCCATGGCAGTAGCCATAATACTGGTGACACAGAGTGTGCTGAGGAAGACAAAGCATTCATTGAGACAGTGATGGTTTTAAGTAGTGATCCCTCGAATGTATGGAATTCTCTGGATGTTGAAGCTGTGTATTCCGATCATGGTGGACGCGATATGTCCCGGCGGACCTTGGTAGACAATTTGATTCAACATTTTGGTGATGAAATGTTATCATTGCATTCCCCTGTAGTAGCAACCTTACTTGTGTTCAGAAAACATGCTGCAAAGAATCTAAGAATCATGGATGATGACGAGGATAGTTATTTGAATGAATGTGTAAAGAAGGTTGGCAAGCAGATAATGAAAGAGTCCAGGGCATTGAAGCGTGATTTTAAATCCTACAACAAGCATATTGACTGGGATGTCGCATCAGAGTGTATCAGTGAGACACTGATGAAGCTGCTTTCTTCGATCAGCCCAAAATTCGAGAATTCTCTACAATCTCTAATGGTTGGTAGCATTATCAGCTCTATGGTTACGTCACAGCCAACACCTCTGCAGATAGCCATAGGGGTGTTATTAGGGGATCATAAAATGCTCATTGAGGAACTTTTCAAGTATGATGTGTCCTATTATTATTATTATTTATTGGTGCTTAACGCCACATCGACAACAAAGGTCATATCGAGGCGAGAAAGTCATGAAAATGAGTTAAAAGGTAATGGTCAGGACTGCTTTTAAAAAGAAAAGTGATAGATGAACGATAATACAATGAAAATGTGAAAATGAATATTCATAATGAAAGAAGAACAACAAATATAATACAAATCAACCTATTGATACCAAATCATGATGGGAAGATTAAAAGACAAAGCTCTAAAACTTGCTAAAAAGGTTGATTTCTTTTAGAAAAGACAAAAGCTTGCGCGGACTGGTAGTGTAAAAAAGGTCTCTAAGAGACTCCACAGTTAAAAACCGCCGCCTAACGTGATCGAAATCTGTACAATCTAAAAGAATGTGTTCCACTGTCAGCCCCTGCTGACAAGGAACACATTCAGGTCGCAGAGTGCCCTCTAATAAGAAACTATGAGTGAGTCTGGTATGACCAATATGACATCGTGTAAGGATAACGTGATCTTTTCGACAAAGATGAGAAAGAGGATAATAATCAGACACAGTTGGTCGGAAACGGTGGAGCTTGTTATTGGTAGCTCCATCCCATTCCGACTGCCACAAAGACCGGATGTATTTAGAAATAAGTGGCTTGTAATCACTGTAAGGAATTGGAAAATCAGTGATTGGCTTACTCAGAGCCTTTTTCGCTGCACTGTCTGCCCTGGTGTTACCAGCAATACCAACGTGTCCAGGTAACCAGCAAAACACAATATCATATTGGTCAGACTTCATTACAGTAAGTCGTTCACGAAGTGACAAGATTAGAGGGTTCTTCAACCTGGGGTTGAGAAGAGCCTGTAAACAAGAAAGAGAATCGGAGAAGATAATGGACTTCCATTCCTCTTCAGCCTCAATCTCATCGAGCGCAAGGTCAATAGCTTTTACCTCAGCTGTAAAAATGGAACTCGTATCAGGTATCCTGGTTGAGGTGGTCTGATCACCACTAACGACAGCAGATGATACTCTATCATTATCCTTGGATCCATCTGTATAGAACATAGTGTATGCTCTATAGTGAGACTTAATCTCGGCATACGCTTGCTTAAATTGCAAAGAATTTGTGTTTGCCTTTTTAGAAGAGGCCAGATCTAAAATAACCTTGGGTTTTGACAGACGCCAAGGGGGTATATTTGGTTTACGATTTTCTGCCACAGAATCTGGAGCAACACCAGTAGCCTCCATGTGGGTTTTGATTCTGAGTCCCAGTGGAGGAATCTGTTTTGGATTTTTATCAAAAAAAACTTTATTTAGAGGTTTAAAAACATAGCAGTAAGCAGGATTTGATGGATTTGCAGATAATTTTGAGACATATTGCAAAGAGAGTTTAATTCGACGCTTCTCAAGAGAAGGCTCGCCTGCTTCGATAAGAAGAGAATCTATAGGTGACGTACGAAACGCACCAAGGCTAATTCTGATACCACTATGATGGATGGCATCAAGAGGTTTCAGATAGGATTTCCTAGCCGAACCGTAAACCACACAACCATAATCCAACTTTGACCGTACAAGAGCTCTATACAGATGGAGCAGAGTTTTTTGTTCGGCACCCCAATCAGTGCTGCCAACAACTTTTAGCAGATTAAGTGCTTTCTTGCATTTAATTTTTAGTTGTTTGATGTGAGACCTAAAACTTAGTTTCTCATCAAACAACAAGCCAAGGAATTTCACTTCCTTTACAACTTTAAGTGGAGTTCCATCTAAAAATAACTCCGGATCCAGGTGGTGTTTCCGGAGTTTACAGAAATGAACACAATTTGTTTTACTTTTTGAAAACTTGAAACCATTTTCAGTAGCCCAGCGCTGAACCTTGTTTAAGGATAGCTGAAGTTTGCGCTCAATAGCAGGCATTTTCTTGCCACTGTAGCAGATGAGGAAATCATCTACATACAATGAAGAATCAACATTTGTTTCAATAGCTGTCACAATGCTGTTGATTTTTATTGAAAAAAGAGTAACAGATAGAATACTACCCTGAGGTACTCCCAATTCCTGGTCGTGAGGGTCAGATAATGTTGACCCAAGACGAACCTGGAAATTGTGGTCCTTTAAAAAATTTTCAATAAAAAGTGGCATTCTGCCTCTCAACCCCATGTTGAAGAGGTCTTTTAAAATCCCATACGTCCACGTAGTGTCATATGCCTTCTCCAGATCAAAGAACACGGTGACCACGTGTTCTTTTCTGGCAAAGGCATTTCTGATAAACGTTTCAAGGCGGACAAGATGATCAACCGTGCTTCTCTGGTTTCTGAAGCCACATTGAACATCTGCCAGCAGATTGTTCGATTCCAGAAACCAAACAAGCCGATCGTTGATCATTCTTTCCATGGTTTTGCAAAGGCAACTAGTGAGTGCTATTGGTCTATAGTTGCTTGGATTGCTGTGGTCCTTATCAGGCTTGGGAATAGGAATGATTGTTGCTTTGCGCCAGGAAGATGGAAACTGGCCAGTCACCCATATATCATTAAAAATAGAAAGTAAAAGCTTGAGCGATGAATTTGGCAAATGTTTTAAAATCTGATAATGTATTTCATCAGGACCAGTTGCTGTATCCTTTGCTTTACTCAATGACGCTAGTAGCTCATCAATAGAAAATGGTTCATTATAATTTTCATCATTATCAGATTGGAATTTTAGTTTTTGTTTCTCCTGTTGCTTTTTAACAGGGATAAATTGCGGAGTGCAATTTTCAGAAGAGGAATTTTTGGAAAAGGTAGAAGCTAGGGTGTTCGAAATATCTTTTTTAGATGTTATTTTATTATTATTATGTTCGAGGTGCTGTACTGTAGATTTTGATTCTTTACCTTTAATTTTCTTGATCATTTTCCAGACCTTTTTGATGGGGGTATTTTGATTCAATCTTGAAACATAATTTTGCCAGGACGTTTTCTTCTTTTGTTTGATGAGCCGTCGGGCTTGTGCTCGACCAATACGTAATTTATCTAAATTATTCGTCGTTGGTGACTTATTAAAATCCCGTTCAGCCTTTTTGCGTTGATGAATAGCCTGTTTGCAATCCGTGTCGAACCATGGTTTATGGAAACGTTTTGGATTTGCCGAGGTTTTAGGAATGACTTGGCTTGCAATGTCAATCAACTCTGTGGTGAAGTGTTCAATCTGGTCAGTACTGTCCTGAAAGTTCTCCCGTGTGAGGCGTTCAGAACAAAGCGATGAGAAAGTGTCCCAGTCAGCCTTTTTAAAGTTCCACTGGGGCACCCTCTCATCATCCGCCGGAACTACACTCTCCAACACAATCGGAAAGTGGTCACTCCCGCACAAGTCATCTTCTGCCCTCCATGAAAAATCAAGGAAGACAGAAGGGCATGCAATTGTTAAGTCAATTGAAGTGTAAGAACCAGATGCGGGATGCAAGTAAGTATCTGACCCATCATTGAACAAGCACAAGTCATATTTTGTAATGAACTCTTCTACAGTTTTACCTTTTGCATCTTCTTGACTGCACGAATTACCCCAAAGGGGGCTATGTGCGTTAAAATCACCCAACAAAATGTATGGAATTGGGAGTTGTCGGACCAGCAGCTCAAGGTCATTCAGTTGTAAGGCTTTACTTGGTGAAACGTAAATAGAACAAAGTGTAACTGTTTTGTCTAATGTTAGGCGTACCGCCACAGCCTGTAAATTTGTCTGTAATGGTACATTTATTTATTTATTTATTGGTGCTTTACGCCACATCAGCAGCTTAGGCTATATCGTGGCGATGAAAGTGTATATTTCAAAAAGACCATTAATTAAAATATGAAACAAATTGAATAAGAGGTTTAAAAATGATGAGTGTGAAACATAATGAGAAGGTGAGATCAGTAGTGCAAAAATACTGTGTAATCAACCTGTGAAATAAATACAGATAGATGAAAATTAAAATGGTAAAAACAATTTAAAATGTATTAAAAAGGTTGATTACTTTCAAGAATGAGATGACTTTTTGCGGGCTCGTGTGATAAAATAAATCTCTCAAAGATCCAACTGTAAAATACTGCCCTCTAACATGATTAAAATCAGTACAATTCAAAAGAATGTGTTCCACTGACAGCACCTGCTGGCAGGGAACACATGCTGGTCGCAAATTACCCTCCAACAAAAAGGAATGTGTAAGTCGTGTATGACCAATATGACACCGCGTCAAAATTGCAAGATCCTTTCTACAAAGGTTACTAGACGGGTAGTGATCTGAAATAGTTGGTCGGAAGCGATGAAGCTTGTTATTTGTCGCTCCATCCCATTCCGCCTGCCACATAGATTTGATGTAACTACTAATATGAGGCTTAAAATCACTGAAAGGGATCTTAAAATCAGTGAGAGGCTTTGTTAAAGCCTGTTTTGCTGCACTGTCTGCTTTGGTGTTACCAGCGATACCTACATGTCCGGGTAACCAGCAAAACACGATATCATATTGGTCAGACATGAGAGTTGATAACTTCTCACGAAGTTCCAAAATGAGAGGGTTCTTCAACTTGGGATTGAGTAAAGCAAGTAAAGAGGAAAGAGAGTCGGAAAAAATAATCGACTTTTTGTCCTGAGCAGTCTCGATATGTTCAAGAGCGAGTTGTAAAGCTTTAACTTCAGCTGTGAAAATAGAACTCTGATTCGGTATTCTGCTTGAGGTGACATGATCACCAGTAACAGCAGCTGATGATACTTTGTCGCCATCCTTAGATCCATCCGTATAGATCCTTGTATATGTACTATACTTGGACTTTATTTCGGCATATTTTTGTTTGAACTGCAAGGAATTGGTATCAGATTTTTTGGTAGAAGCAAGGTCCAAAATAACAGTAGGTTTCTTAAGATGCCAAGGAGGAATGTGTGATTTACGGTTTTCTTTTATAGATTCAGAATTAATTTTTGAAGATTCCATGTGGGGTTTAATTCTAATTCCCAATGGAGGAATATGTTTCTGATGTCGGTTAAAAAATTCAACATTTTGAGGTTCTGAAATACAATTAAAAGCAGGATTTGAAGGATTGGCCAAAAGTTTAGACACATATTGTAGAGACAATTTAATTCTGCGCTTCTCAAGAGAAGGCTCCTCTGCTTCAACAAGCATTGAATCTATTGGGGATGTTCGAAAAGCCCCTAGACTAATTCTAATACCACTATTGTGAATTGCATCAAGTGGTTTTAGGTATGACTTCCTTGCTGAACCGTAAACTATAGAACCGTAATCTAATTTTGATCGTACAAGTGATCTATACAGATTGAGCAAAGTTTTTTGGTCAGCACCCCAATCAGTGCTACCAACAACCTTCAGTAGGTTCAGTGCTCTTTTACATTTAACTTTTAGGTGTTTTATGTGGGAAGTGAAATTCAGTTTGCTGTCAAACAACAAACCTAAGAATTTCACTTCCTTTACAACTTTAATGGTGTTTCCATCCATTTTCAACTCTGGATCAAGATGGTGCTTCCGGAGCTTACAAAAATGGACACAATTAGTTTTGGTCTTTGAAAACTTGAAACCGTTTTCTGTAGCCCATTTCTGGATTCTGTTTAAACACAGCTGAAGTTTCCGCTCTATAGCATTCATTTTTTTGCTGCTATAGCAGATCAAAAAATCATCAACGTACAATGAAGAATCTACCATATTCTCAATTGCATCGATGATACTATTGATCTTTATCGAGAACAGGGTAACAGACAGAATACTACCCTGAGGAACCCCCAATTCCTGTTCGTGAGGATCAGATAACGTTGACCCAACACGAACCTGAAACTGGCGGTCCTTTAAAAAGTTTTCAATAAAAAGAGGCATATGCCCTCTCAACCCCATGTTAAAAAGATCTTTTAAAATCCCACACGTCCACGTTGTATCATATGCCTTCTCTAGATCAAAGAAGATGGCGACCACATGTTCTCTTCTAGCAAAGGCATTTCTTATAAACGTTTCAAGTCTGACCAAATGATCCACAGTACTTCTCTGGTTTCTGAAACCACACTGAACATCCGCAAGCAGATTGTTCGATTCCAGAAACCAGACAAGTCGATCATTGATCATCCTCTCCATGGTTTTGCACAGACAACTTGTTAAGGCAATAGGCCTATAATTACTAGGGTTGCTGTGATCCTTATCAGGCTTAGGAATGGGAATTACTATTGCTTTGCGCCAAGACGATGGAAACTGGCCAGTCACCCAAATGTCATTAAAAATAGAGAGTAAAAGTTCAAGAGATGATTGCGGCAGATGTTTTAAAATTTGATAATGTATTTCGTCGGGTCCAGTGGCGGTATCCTTCGCTCTATGTAAAGAGTTATTTAACTCTTCCATAGAGAAAGGTTCATTGTAATCCTCTAAATTATTGGAGGCAAATTTGAGCTTTTGTTTTTCTTGTTGTTTTTTAATTTTGAGAAATTCAGGATTACAATTTTCAGACGACGAATGTTTCGAAAATATGGAGGCTAATGTATTTGAAATTTCTTTTTTTGATGTGATTAGTGTGTTGTTATCTTTCAGATGTTGAACCGTTGATATTGTGTCTTTTCCATTAATTTTCCTTATCATTTTCCAAATTTTATTGATGGGGGTGTTCTGATTTAATTTAGACACATATGTTTTCCAAGAACTTTTCTTTTTTTGTTGAATCAGTCGTCTTGTTTTTGCCCGATTTATACGAAGTTTGTCCAAGTTACGTGTGGTTGGTGACTTATTAAATTCCCGTTCAGTCTTTTTGCGATCTTTAATAGCCTGTTTGCAATCAGCATCAAACCATGGTTTGGTGAAACGTTTAGGATTTGCCGAGGTTTTAGGGATGACCTTGCTTGCAATGTTAAGCAACTCTGTGGTGAAATGTTCTATTTGGTCAGCACTTTCGCCAAATTTCTCCCGTGTTAGGCATTCAGAACAGAGCGACGAGAAAGTCTCCCAGTCAGCCTTTTTCAAGTTCCACTGGGGTACCCTCTCATCATCCGCCGGAACCACACCCTCCAACACAATTGGAAAGTGGTCACTCCCGCACAAGTCATCTTCTACCTTCCAAGAAAAATCAAGGAAGATAGAAGGGCATGCAATTGAAAGATCAATTGATGTATACGAACCAGATGCGGGGTGCAGATAAGTGTCTGAACCATCATTAAACAAACACAGGTCATATTTAGTAATGAACTCTTCTACAGTTTTACCTTTTACATCTTCTTGACTGCAGGAATTACCCCAAAGTGGGTTATGAGCGTTAAAATCACCCAACAAAATGTATGGAGTTGGGAGCTGTTGGACCAGCAGTTCAAGATCATTCAGTTGTAGGGTTTTACTTGGTGAAACGTAAATAGAACATAATGTAATTGTCTTGTCTAAAGTTAGGCGTACCGCTACAGCCTGTAAATTTGATTGCAAAGATACAGGACTGTGAATAATGTCGTTTCTAACTAAGACGGACGTTCCTCGAATATGAAGATCAGTTTCATCTGCCCAGGCATTATACGAAGTATAATGCTTAAAAGCTGAATGATCTTGAGCCTCGGGTTTCTTTAAAAGAGTTTCCTGCAGGCAAAAAGCTGCAGGTTTATATTTTTGGCTTAGAAGACCAAGTTCATTAAAATTCGCTCTGAAACCTCGACAATTCCACTGTATGATATGATTATTTGTATTATCCATATTTGGATGGAGATGTGGATGGTGGACGAATGGGCGAAATAGCCCCGGTATTTTTCTTTGGCGATTTGTTCCTCGGGGAACGATTCTTCGAGTTCTGGCTCAGTTGCCAGAACGTTTCGTCGATGCAATCATCGACTGCCATCTCCTCAAAGCCTTCAAACCTGTTACGAGTAACAGGATTCTGAAGTGCTTTGGGTGACCTGTCTGATAAAAGCTTTTGTTTATCCTTCTCCTTTTTCTTATTTTCTTTTTCTAATTTTCTTATCTGATTCTGATTCAAATTTTGTTGTGATTTTTGAAGTGGTTTGTGTTTTATTTGGTTTGGCTCATTTTTCTGGCCTGATGTTATTTGTTGTTTAGGTTGTATAGTTTTGGGTGAATCTTTGTCTTGTTTCTTATCAGTGTTTTCCTGTCTATGGGTTTGTGTGGACTGTGTCTCTGTTTGACTTGAATGTTCAATTGAAAAGGCGTGTAACGGGACTGGTATAGTGCCTTTGAGCCATGTATGATTAGTTTGACATTCTACTGATCTTGTCTGTATTTTTTGTTTTAGAGTTGTAGCATACGATGGGGTTGATGTATTGATGCCAGGCATAGATGAAACAATATCTCTGGCCTCCTTAAAGCTTATTTGTTTTTCGCATTTTAATGTTTGAATTAACTTTTCCCTTTTCCACACAGGGCAGTCCCTTGAAGAGGACATATGGTTGCCTTGGCAGTTTACACATTTATGATCAGAACTAGTACATGGCCCTTCGTGCTTTTCACTGCATTGGTGGCATGTTGCTTGTCCACGGCACGAATCCTTACTGTGTGCATATTTTTGGCATCTGAAACACCTCAGTGGGTTAGGAATATACCGATCCACTTTGATGTTCAAATAACCCACTTTTATTGATTTGGGGGGTTGAGTGGTATTAAATCCAAATATATAAGTGTTAGTTTGGATTTCATTTCCATTTTTCTTAATTGTTATCCTTTTGACACTAATTACACCTTGTGGTTTCAATTCTTCCAAAATTTCTGAGTCATCAATATTTGCAAGCTCTCTCGTTCGAACAACACCTCTGCTGGAATTGAGGGTTTTGTGAGAGCTTGCAGTCACTTCCATGTCAACTAATTTGTTTGTCTTTAAAAGATTGAAGGCCTGAGTGTGGTTAGCACATTCAATCAATAATCCCCCAGATCTTAACTTTTTCACCCCCTTCACTGTTCCCGCTATACCCTTTATTGCTTTCTCTAAAGCAAATGGATTAATGTTAATAGCTTGTTTATTTTCTTCTGTAGATACAATTACAATGAACCTAGGCCAGTTGTTAGTATTTTTTTTTTGAATATCCTGATCGGAGTCAGAATCAGATATCTCCACATGCTGTCTTTTTTGAGTTTGGTTGGTAGCCATGTTTAATATTTTAACGTTCACTGCCCCGGCTCCCACCCACCACGGAGTCCAACAAGGGGCAGGGTTACTGCCATGCAGTGAACCCACCGGGTTGCCGGTATTCCCACATACCTGGTATGGGGCAGTATACTCAGCCGGTGTTGATGCCGAGGCATACCACCGACTGATTGGCCCGTGTGTGGAAGTGCCAGGTCTTCAGATGGCAACCATCCAACCAGTCACTCTATAAAACACGGTAATTACGGTTGCCACATGAAACTGAAACAAACAGTGCAGCAAAACTAAGTATTTGGTTAAAAAATGTGTTTAAAAACAGCACACAATGGCAATTATGATAAATGATTAAACGAAATGACTGATTGAATGGCCACCAAATGCCCCCCGACGTGACACCCAGTACTTTTTGGGGTGGGGGCTCCCGATTGGCCAGAACGGACCATCCGACCATCCTTCTACTCCCGAAATTGGGGCCAAAGCAGTGTGTTGGACATTATCTCCGAAATGGAGACTAGGGCTCCATCCCGGAGATTGCCCTAAACGGGGCCCGAGTCCTCAACTGCCAGGATTCCTTCTTCCGGGGCCTTCGGAATGCACCTCACGGGAGAACAAGGTGCCTGCAAGATGGCATTAGCAGGGTTAACCATTTTGGTCCGGGGCTGCGTATTCGTATATTCCGCAGCGAACCAGCCCAATTGAGCAAACCTGCTAATTATTAACTAACCAGCAAACCTGCCCAATTGAGCAGGCCGTCCTCTATCCGCCACCTGAGGACCCGCCTAGTAGGGGATGGTCCAACCCCCCTAGGTGTAATGGTACAGAACTGTGAATGATGTCGTTCCTAACTAAGACAGATGTTCCACGAACATGAAGATCATTATCCTCAGCCCAGGCATTATACGAAGTATAATGTTTAAAAGCTGAATGATCCTGAGCCTCGGGTTTCCTTAAAAGCGTTTCCTGCAGGCAAAAAGCCGCAGGTTTATATTTTTGGCTTAATAGACCGAGTTCATCAAAATTCGCTCTAAAACCTCGACAATTCCACTGTATAATATTTTGTTTGCGCGTGTTATCCATGTTTTAGTGGTGATTTGGAAGGTGGACGTATGGGCGAAATTGCCCCCGTGTTTCTTTTGGGTGATATTTTACGTGGGGACTTATTTTGAGAAGAGTTTGAGCATAAGTGCCCGAACGTTTCATCGATGCACTCACCGATTTCCATAGATTCAAACCCTTCAAACCTGTTACGGGTAACGGGGTCTTGAAGGGCCTTAGGTGTTCTATCCGATAACTGTTTCTGTTTTTCTTTATCTAATTTCTTTCTGAGTTTTTCTTGATTTTTTTTCTGACTCTGACTAAGATTTTGAAGTTCTGCTTTCGACTTTGAGTTAGGTTCATTTTTCCTTCCTGGTTTCGATTCTGGTGCTTTATCATCCTCTGGTTTAAGTTTTGCTTGTTCTTTTTTCTGACCCCCTTTCAAGTTTTCTTTTGGTAGTGTTTGAGAAATTGGTGTTGTTTTTGAAGTTTGTGGTTTTTGAGTTGACTGTTGCAGAAGGTGGTCACTGTGCTGTATTGTAAAGGACTGTAGTAAGGTTGGTATTGAACCTACGAGCCATGTATATTGTGTCTGGCATTCTATCGACTTTGTTGAAACTTTCTGTTTTGTTACTGTAGCGTATGATGGTGTTGTAGTATGTATGCCAGGAAGCGAAGAAACAATTTCTCTGGCCTGTTTGAAACTTATCTGTCTTTCACATTTGATTTTTTGTATGTTTTTTTCTTTTTGCCAGATGGGGCAATCTTTTGATGATGACATATGATTGCCCTGACAATTTACACATTTAAAAATATTGGTGGTACATGGCTCGTCATGTTTTTGGCCGCATTTGTAGCAGATTGACTGGCCTCTACAAGAGTTCTGACTGTGTCCGCATTTTTGACATTTGAAACATCGAAGTGGATTTGGGATATATAGATCCACTCCGACGTTCATGTAACCTATTTTGACTGATTTTGGTGGCTGGGGAGTATTGAAAGTAAATATATAGGTGTTTGTACTGATGTCATTGCCATTCTTCTTTATTTTTATTCTTTTTACACCTGTTACTCCCTGTGTTTTCATTTCCGTAACGATTTCTAATTCATCAATATCGGCAAGCTCACGGGTTCGAACAACGCCTCTGCTGGTATTGAGGGTTCTGTGAGCTTCCGATTTTACTTCAACATCTAATAGTTTCTGGGTCTTCAAGAGATTGAATGACTGGATTTTACCAGCACATTCAATCAATATGCCACCTGACCGTATTTTTTTCAAATCTTTAACAGTGCCAGCGATCCCCTTTATTGCCTTCTCTAATGCGAAGGGGTTAAAATTAACCTTTTTGTTTTCATCTGCTGGACGTATATATATGAATCTAGGCCAGTCATCTGTTTGGTAATCAGTATCAGAATCAGAGTCAGACGATTTATCATTAGTCGTATCCAAAGGTCGTTTTATTTTGGTTTTGGTAGCCATAGTGTATAGAATTTATGATTCACTGCCCCGGCTCCCACCCACCACGGAGTCCAACAAGGGGTAGGGTTACTGCCCTGCAGTGAACCCACCGGGTTGCCGGTATTCCCACATACCTGGTATGGGGCAGTATACTCAGCCAGTGTTGATGCCGAAGTATGCCACTGGCTGATTGGCCCGTGTGTGGAAGTGCCAGGTCTTCAGATGGCGACCATCCAACCAATCACTTTATAAAACACTGTAATGACGGTTGCCACGTGAAACTGAAACAAACAGTGCAGCAGAAATAAGTATTTGGTTAAAAAATGAGTTTAAAAACAGCACACAATGGCAATTATGATAAATGATTAAAAGAAATGACTGATTGAATGGCCACCAAATGCCCCCGACGTGACACCCAGTACTTTTGGGGTGGGGGCTCCCGATTGGCCAGAACGGACCATCCGACCATCCTTCTACTCCCGAAATTGGGGCCAAAGCAGTGTGTTGAACACTATTATCTCCGAAATGGAGACCAGGGCTCCATCCCGGAGACTGCCCTAACCGGGGCCACGAGTCCTCAACTGCCAGGATTCCTTCTTCCGGGGCCTTCGGAATGCACCTCACGGGAGAACAAGGTGCCTGCAAGATGGTATTAGTAGGGTTGATCATTTTGGTCCGGGGCTGCGTATTCGTGTATTTCGCAGCGAACCAGCTCAATTGAGCAAACCTGCCAATTAAAAATTAGCAAACCTGCCCAATTGAGCAGGCCGTCCTCTATCCGCCACCTGAGGACCCGCCTAGTAGGGGATGATCAAACCCCCCTAGGATGATGTGTCCTGCTCATATGATGAAGTCCGCCGCTTCAAAAGGTCTGCAGCTGTTAAATCCTCAAAGTCTGATAAACGGTTGGCAGGGATGAGATGTCAGTGAAGGTGGACTTGTGCAGATCATAATCGACAACTTCGATGCTGTGATCAGTTCACAGAACTGTCGTCTAGACTGCCATTGTATGGCAATGTTGGCAACTCAGCGGAAATATCTAGACCAGCTAGATGGTCTTGACTCAACAATTCCACGTATCTCAAAAGATAACATGAAGCACTCAGTACCATGGAAGACACCTGTGGTTCAGTTTGACGGTCCGAAAAAGCCTGTCATGCCCATGGCGGCTACAATTACTATGGAAATGTCAGATGAGTTTATCAAAGCCACACAAGTATCCTTAACGAGAGCCCGTGATCTAGACTTCATGTTTCTGAATGATATACTCTTCAAAGACAAAACTCCAGAGTACAACGGATACAACACACGGATATGCCGTGAAGCTGGGATGAGCCCAGCACCAAAGTCAGCAGTTGTCTATCTTCCCCTTATTGACATGAAACCTGGCGATCCAACGACCGTCCTCTCCTCAATCACCAAGGGATTTGAGGTCACAAGAAATTCAAATCAGGATATTCTCGTTCTCACGTGTGATCAAGCGATCTGCAAGGTTGTTGTAGACATTGCTTTCCACAAACCAGAACTTCTGACAACTATTGTTCCTATTCTCGGAGGAATGCATTTCATCATGGATTTCGTGAGCAGTATTGGAACACTCATGGACAACAGTGGCTTGAAAGGAATTTTGTGTGCCACTTTTGGCTCTGTTGAAAAGATGCTACAGGGCAAAAGGTATCCTCAAAATGTTCGCGCTCTGAGATTACTAACAGAAGAACTCCTCCGGCCTTTGCTTGAAAAGGAATATTCAGACATAGGTAGTATGGGTGATCTGGAGAACGCTCTTGAACTTTCAGTCCTGAGTAGAACCACGAAATTGTGGGTATGTAACATCATCAAGCCTACATTTCTGATGATGAGGTTCTGTCGAGCATCACATGAAAGTGACTGGCCCCTCCACATACGAACTGATGAAGACATGGTGCCATATATGTTCGCTGCACACAAGTACAACTATGGGAGATACGGGCTCTTCTATGTTCGTTCCATGACTAGGCTCCGCTCAGAGATTTTGGACAAGTTCTGCAGAGGAGAGCAATCATTGCACCACAATGCTGGCATCTACAATGGACAGTGGAGTGACATGTTCATCGAGACCAACTGGATGAGGAAAGGACACGGGCCAGGTGGCATCATTGGAACAACAGAAAGGCCCCAAACAATGGCTACATGGGTATACAGTATGGATGCAACCATGACGATGACTGATGACCTGAAAAAGATGTCTGGAAATGGAAAAGTGGTGCAAATGACTCACAAGGAAGAATCGCCTAGTCGCATCGATCGAGATAGAGAGGATCGACAGTCGTTGCATAGAACGCTGCTTTCATGCATTAATCCCCTGGATCCAGACAGCCATGCGACAGGATCTCTTCTCAACATCTGGAGCGGTCAGGTAGCCCAACCGAACGTTAATGTTGAGAGGGCCTTAGAAATCGGGGCTGAGCAAATGACTAAATTTGAAAGATCATGGCCAGAGGGTTTTTACACATCTCTCTCAAAGGATGTGGTCACATTAAGTACAAAGAAAAAACGTCTAATTGTTGGGGAACATTCTGTGATTGATCAAGAAGCAATCTATGCTCGTGTAATTGGTCTCTTAGTGAGTCAGAGGGACCTCAACTTTGAAGAAGTTCTCGCTACAGAACTAACAGCATATCCTCCTTCAATGTGTCATGCAGATGGCCAAATGCGAGTCGCTGTCGGAAAATCAACATTGAAGAAAAACATTCAAGTAAATGTGTCACAACGTTTGACCATGAATCCAACAGATGTCGTGGTGGATGTGTCAGCTCTCATTTGGACACTTGAATGGCCTACTCATGGAGCTGTTGCCACTTTTGTATCGGTATTCAAGAAATGGCTCTCTCTGAAGTTGTCTCAAGCAGATATCTACTTGTGTTTTGACCAGTATCATGACTTCTCAACCAAAAGCAGCACTAGAGCTACCAGAGCAACAAGCAGCCGTGTCCACCACCTCACTTTGACAACGCCGCTTCCTTCTCGAGATACAGTACTATTTATATATACCAACAAGGCTCGTCTGAACATCCTTATCTGTGAGCAAGTGCTAGGCGACAGTGAGTTTCTATGCAGTTCTACACAGAGTCACAAGTTAGTTCTCACAAACGGCAATTCGGTACCCATCCAAGTGTCTGGAGGACAAAAAACTCCTCTTGTTGATCTCTCCTCAACGCATGAAGAGGCCGACATCTTCATTACCCAACAAGCCATCCATGTCGCAAAAGAAAATCCAGAATCCAGAGTCTGTGTGGTTTCCGACGATGACACAGATGTATTTGCTTTGCTTTTGTTTTTCTGCTGGAGAGAGAAGCTCCAATCAACAATGGTTATGCAGTCACCAGTTTCGGGTCGCTCCTGCATTGACATAAAGGAAACTTCACAAATACATTCGGATATTGTTCCTTCACTCCTGGCCCTTCATGCCCTCACAGGCTGTGACACGGTAGAAGCAACATATGGAATCGGCAAGACAAAAGCAATCAAAGTCTTCAGACAAGGGCATTCACTCGATCACCTTGGCCAACTCACAAAAGATCTCAGTGATGTGGTCAAAGAATCGACTGATTTCATTGCTGCATGCTATGGCTGCAAAGCATCATGCTTTTCAATGACAGAATGCCGTCAGCAGATCTGGGCACAGAAAACAGGAGCATCAACAGTAGCACCAAAGCTATGTAGTTTGCCACCTACTACTGAGGCTTTCAAACAGAATGTTTCCAGAGCACATTCCAAGTTGCACAATGGTACAGTGCCTTAAGTGGAGATCCACCTCCCCTCAATGCTGTAGACTATGGATGGGGAGCCGATGAAGCAAATAAGTGTCTGATCCCACGGAATATGGCAGACGGTGTAGCCTACGCTCCCGAAAAGATCTTAAAGCTGGTGAAATGTGGTTGTGGCTCACAGCGACCGTGTAAAGGGGCCAACTGTGGTTGCATGGGACACCAACTTCCTTGTACTATGTTCTGCGCCTGTGGGAGTGGGCATGCATGTCTGAATCCTTTCAACAAGAGAGTTGTTGATGAGTCAGACAATGAAGTTGGTGACATTGATAAATTTAACGTTGAGGACAGTGCAGATGAAAGTGATGTAGAAGACACAATGTGAAATACACATTTTGAGTAATATTGTTTTTTTTCAACATTTGACGGTAATTTTGTATAATTTCATTGGATGGGTCGCAAAATAGCTTTTTATCATGACAGTTTGATTTCTTGTCCATAAAAGCATATTTTTTCAATGGCATCTACTACTTTTAGGATGGAAGTTACTACCCTTGATGGACATAGGCAACCTATTTACCATTTGTGGCCGCCATCTTGGATTTAGAAAAACCCACGGGGTTGGTGGGTGGCCACCCGGGCTAAATTTCAAGTATATACTTAGAACTATTGGAAAATGCGAAGAAACGATTGTTAATTGACAAAACAAGCTTTTATGAAAATAGTGGGTTCTGCCACTGGACTAGTAGCGCATTTCTTATACCTTAAACCGGTAGTGTCCGATCCCGGATCCCCTTCACGATGTTCTGACCATTTTGTTGTTTACACATCCTGGTCACCACATGTGATTGGTCATCCTGATCACATGGGTCATCCTGGTCACATGATTATCATGGATTATTGAGTTCATCCGATCCAGACTCGAGCTCCGATAATATTACCGGACCTCGCGTCTTGGTTGGGAGGATTGTAACGAAATGCCCTCCATGGAACGCGTCGGGTTAATATCATTTCACTTGGGAGCCTCGGTGCCCTAAGTGTTAATCAGAGTGGACAAGTCCTACTTGGTAATAATTCTCTGTTGAGTAAACTTTAATAAGTATAAAAGCTGTTCCAGAGTTCTTGTTAAAGGGGCAGTTGTGCTATTAAACTATTCGATAATAACACTATGAGAATTCTCTTAAAGGCACGGTTATGTAATCGTGGTATTTTATTAATATTGCTAGTCTAATTCGAATTGCATAACATCAGTGCAATCGAACTACAAGTTCTCGGCACACATGGTGCAGAAGTAGAACACGAGACACGAAAATCAGACATAGTCTGCCCTGCAGTAACCTCACTAAGGTGTTTTCGACAGAATTTGATATTATGACTGGCAGATTTGCTAGTTTTAACCTGACCTGCAGTAACATCATCAGAATGCTGTTGGCAGAATATAGTATTGTTATTTATTTATTGGTGCTTAATGCCACATCAGCAGCTAAGGCTATATCGTGGCGAGAAATCAGAGTAATCGGTCACCTTCTACACCATCAGGGTCACCAAATGACCCCAATACCCGAATTTCACCAATGGTAAAAATTTCTGACGATTCTGAGAATAACTTAAACGAGAACGAGTCGGAAATGTAGGCCGTTTGCCGACTCCAGATTTAAATATAGGCCATAATTCTGTCATTGCTAGGGATAAATTCCCTGAACATTTTTTCCCAAAAGAGGAAACATTAAATGAGATGCCAGATAGTATAACGATTAACCAAGTGGATACTTCGTTGTACCATACTGTACCAGTGATATTGGAAAACGTCAAATTAGATGCTCTTATTGATACAGGGGCACAGGTAACAGTGTTTTCTGACAAACTTTTAGAGCTTTTTGATGAACACCCTCGCATGTTGAAGGGTATTAAAGTACGAACAGTAGGCAGAGAATTAGGAACTATCTCTGGACAAATAGTTGGGCCCATTAAGCTGAAAGTGGGAAAAATTGGTACATCAGGAATTGTTATGTAGCCCCTATTTCGACTCCCAATTATTTTGGGTCTTGATTTCTTGCATGAACAGGGTACCCAATTAGATCTGACTAACAATATGATGTATTTAGGAAAAGAAAGAGAGGAAATTCCCATTCAGTTGAGGCAGTCACAGAAGAGGGAAGGAGTAAAGGTGAGGTTATTGGAAAAAATAATAATTCCCTCCAATTCAGTGAAACAAATCCAGTGCGCTCTTAGTGCCTCCATATCACAGTATATAACAGAACCGTTTGATCCGGGGGGGGGGGGGGGGGGGGAGGAAATGTTTCAAGTGAATCCAAGAAAGAGCCCGAGGGAGTGGGCATTACAGTTATTGCAGACTCCGAGGGGGTGCCCTCATCCCTCAGTGACATAGGCCAGGTGCCAGACATGGAAGTACAAGTTAGTACTCAAAGAAAAGATAAAGGATTCTCTTCAATAGAAGTTGGAGAGGAAGATGTTCCCTTTCTACCTAAATCGGTAGAATTGCCCCGCACCCCCAAACTGAAGGAACCACCCTCTGTGTGTCCCTTGCCAAGTTGTGCAGTTAAAGTAAGACAGTTGCGAAAACACTGCCAAGGGGATCATTCCCCACTGCTTTGTGGATGCCGCAATCCGAAGGACGATATTTTAGTCCAAAGACCATTGCTCGAGCTTTTGAGAGGATGACAGCTCCTCTTGAAATGGGATATCTTGGACTACAAGAATTAGTTAATCGGGAATACTCCCGTTTCCCATTGGAAGTTACTCCCCAATTTGTGTCACGCATGCAGGAGTTGGAAGGCCTGTTTGAGTGGGTGCCAAGCACTCAATTCCCTCCTGCAGGAAGTTTAGATCACCTGGCTACGCCAGCTGGGTTGGTACACTGGAGGATCCTTATGTTCCTACAAATTAAAATTGAGGAGACGAGGAGATCAAATCCCTCAGGAAATAGGTTTGAAAAGCCCCTGAAGAGAGTACCTCAGAGGATACCCCGACTGATGGATCAGTGTATCCCAGATTGCAGTCACAGGGTGACGTCTCCGGTGTCACCTCCTTCATAACGCCAGACAGTAGTCAGGGAGGATTTCCACTCCCTGGAACCCCAGGAGAATTTGGTGGTGACCTCGCAGGTTCAGTCACGGATGGTGGTGGAGGTGCCTACCTGTTCAGTTGCACGAATGATGGTGGAGGTGCCTGTCTGTTCAGTTGCAGATTCTTCAGTGGGAGATTCCTCGACAGTTTCTTCAATATTATCTCCCGCTAGACATGCTTCTTCAGCTACTGGTCCCTCGGAGGTTCCCCCCATTTTTGCTTCAAGGGCTCCTACAGTTAGTTTCTGGGGAGGAGGTCAGTTAGTGCCTCTTCCCGTTTCCCCGGCCATGTCTCACTCTTCAGAGGGTTTGTCAGTCGTTTCTTGTGCCATTTCCTCCGTGGTTAGTCCCAGGGTGGGAGGTAATCCAGGTCTTCCTCCTGCTGTCCCAACAGCCAGTGCTTTGTCGGGAGTCCCTCCAGGCTTTTCTCCCGCTGGATCTTCCAGAGAATCTTGTTCCATGAATCTGGTGGACACACATTTTCATTTGGATAGGTGTAACAGAGTCAACGTGGACTGAGTCATCTGGAAGGGTTAAGTGTGTGTCGCTGAAGCATTTATGTTTTTATTTTCGAGCCTCAATAAGTGTTAATATATAGAGAGAGATAATAGAGATAGAGATAATAAGAATTCAGATTTATTCTGATGGAATTGATATTTTATTCTACATTCTGACAGAGAGATATCTTATTTCTGTTTTATTCTGACAGAGAGAGTATCTTATTTCTGATGGAAGCAGGATTTTATGATGTTTGAGATGTTGATGTGTCTTTCTCATGATCATAGAAGTAATTGAGAAGTATCATACACTCCTCGACATCCGAAACCGGATCTATAAGCGGATGCTTTTAGACTATAAGGGCTTTTTTTTAAAAAAAGGGGATATTTTGTGTCCAGACATTATTTCAACAAGAATAGGATGAGATTGTAAATTATATTCGTGATTATATCAACATCATGGGACCCTCCACCCGTGACATGCAGTTATCCAAGATACCAAGATGTTTTTCATAGCTCCGAGGCTGGTTGAAAGGTGAAAAATGACGAAAACCTCATGTCCCAAATTAGAAATTTCTCAATAAAATATATTTTTCATAGTTAAAATATACACTGTTTCCCATAATCATAGCATTTTCGTATTGTTCCACCACTGCCCTAATCAAGAAACACGATGTATGGGATCAATCCGGGTGGCGAACGGTGACTTTGAGCCGACAAAAAGTGTCCCACGATTTCGTGTCCCTACTGTTACTGAACAGCTGAACCACAAAATACACTATGAGTTGCCTTATTGAATAAGGATCTGTAAAGAGTAGCCGGGTCTACTAAGTAATGGTGGTGGTGAGAGGAAGTCCTCCTGAAGGTCAAACAAGTTGTGAAGACTCAAATTTCGAAAGAAAATCAAAAACAGGTGAGTATATTTGCAACCAATCCCCCCTGTTTCCATAGTTACCGTTGCCATGGTGAGTTCCTGGTCGAAAGCATTTGTTTTTCTTGTAGAGAGGCTTGAATAGATTAGATATGTTTCCGGTAAAATCATCCTCCACAATACCCGCTTCTGTTGAATCCATTGATAGGCCAGGACGTCCCATCTGTTACCGTCCCTTCTGTTACCATCTGAAAGTAACAGAATGTAACGAAATGGTAACAGATGGGACAGTTGAGGTTTTCAGATACTTAGAACCACTGTTAGTGTCAGTTATACAAAATCCAATTCATTCAACATTCGAAACATATCAATTAGAACATCTCCAATTGTTTCCCAATCATGTCACTGTCATCCAATATGACCGAACCAGCGACACGGTAACAGGGGTGACCCTTTGGTAATAGAGGGGACAGTACAATGTTCCAGTATGGGTAGGTGCATATACTCTGCATTATTCACATCATTGTTACAATTACTTAGGATAAACATGAACACATTATGCTAAAAATGAATATAGGGAAAGCAAATGCAAAGTTCTTGGTGGCAGGTTGGTGTAGTAATTGCTGTTGATTATGTTGTCGCTCGACGTGAGACAAAATGTGATGTGAGAAAATACTGCTGGGAAGGTAGCTTTCCTTGATCCCGACACTGACCCCCCCCCCCCCCCATTTTGCAGAGGACTTGAGAACTTTACCCTCATGATGGCAGGTGTGGTGTCGATATTTATATGGTAACAGCACGGACAGTAGGGCCCTGATGTAGGTGCTCTTGCATGGTTCACGGACACGTGGGTTGCTTGTATCCCCTTCCCAAATCAGTCAATTCTGCGCATGTTTTGGATTGATTCTGAGGTCGCTATCATGTGCACAAGATACAGTTCTTAGTTTCATAGCAGGGGTCTCTTGAGATCCCATGTGGCTACTCTCCATCATCCAGGCTATAATAGATACCTTTCAAGAACACAGCTACCGGTGGTGGTTCTACTTATATAAGTAGAACCACCACCGGTAGCTCTCTTCTTGAAAGGTATTCAGGACCACATTCCAGCAGTCTTCAAGATATTGCTACGACCTAGCCTATCATTTCAACGGGATGTGGTAGGGACGTCATTGTTATCTCTAGTGGATGCTAGTTCCGTACCAGTGCTTTGTGGGTTGACTGGCCATCATGATTGCTTTAAGATAAATTGTGTTATCTAGTTGATCTGCGTTTAAGTGAGAACTAAATTAGTCGCGACATAGCTGGAATATTGCTGAAATTGACGATAAGCCCTAAACCAACAAGCAAACGAATAAACATACAATCAAACAGGGGTCTCTTGATGCTTGTTCGTCCATTCGTCAAAACGGTTCCGTGAAAGCTGTCGTTATCAGTCATCCCTTTATATATTCAGTGTACTATGGCTCTCACTGCGGCTGAAAAGCAGCGAATATATCGAGCTAAACGTGATGCCGACCCAGAGAGAAGACGTATGTATTTGATCAAGGAGAAAGTTGAATATGCGAAGAAGGATAGAGGAATAGTAAAGTTGATAGGAAGCATGAGTGACAGGGAGAAAAGGAGTCAAAGAAAGCTATGGTGGAAAAAGAAGAAGTTGCAGCGGCAACACAAGAAAAACACTCAATTAACACCACCACTGTCTCCCGAGGCACATGATGCAGCCCCATCAACATCGATGCAGCGTTCGTCAAGTCAAAAAAAAGTCGAAAAGATCGCGCAAAGTGTTATAGAGATAATGAAGCTCTAAAACAGGAGTTGGAAGAAGCTAACAAAAAGATAGAGAAATATAGAAAGCGTCTGCAGAGGAATTTGAAACCTAAAAATAATAATGACACACCGAGATCAAAAACTAAAAAACTCTTACTAGTCCGGGGCACTTGTGGCAGGAGCGCCCCAACCCCAAACAAATTGCAACAGTTTTGATCTCTTTTGTTTCATGTACTATGGGGTCCTATCCACCACCAAAAAAAAGTCCCAAAGATTCCGCGTGGCGCTTTTCAAATTATCAGGGGTCAAAGGTCAAGGTCATCAAAGGAGATACGTGAATATCAAAGTTTACAATAAAAGATGTACATATCGTGTTTGGTGTCGACTTATAGGTAATCAACCCCAAGGAATCCGAAAACAACAAAATTTTTGACCTATGTCGTGCTGCTGAATTTGACCGATGACGTCATCCTATTCAGGATGACGTCATCGGTCAAATTCAGCAGCACGACAGTAAACCAATAAAAGATGTACATATCGATTTTGATGTCGACTTATAGGTAATCGACAACAAGGAATCCAAAAACAACAATTATTATTATTATTATTATTTATTGGTGCTTTACGCCACATCAGCAGCTTAGGCTATATCGTGGCGGTGAAAGAGTATATTTCAAAAAGACCATTGATTAAAGTATGAAACAAATGGAATAAGAGGGTTAAAAATGTTGAGTGTGAAACATAATGAGAAAGTGAGATCAGTAGTGCAAAAATACTGTGTAAATCAACCTGTGAAATAAATACAGATAGATGAAATTTAAAAAGGTAAAAACAGTTTATAATTTATTAAAAAGGTTGATTACTTTTAAGAATGAGATGACTTTTTGCGGGCTTGTAAGATAAAATAAATCTCTCAAAGATCTGACTGTAAAATACTGCCCTCTTACATGATTAAAATCAGTACAATTCAAAAGAATGTGTTCCACTGACAGCGCCTGCTGGCAGGGAACACATTCTGGTCGCAAATTACCCTCTAACAAAAAGGAATGTGTAAGTCGTGTATGACCAATATGACACCGCGTCAAAACTGCAAGATCCTTTCTACAAAGGTTACTAGACGGGTAGTGATCTGATATAGTAGGTCGGAAGCGATGGAGCTTGTTATTTGTCGCTCCATCCCATTCCGCCTGCCACATAGATTTGATGTAACTACTAATATGAGGCTTAAAATCACTGAAAGGGATCTTAAAATCAGTGAGAGGCTTAGTTAAAGCCTGTTTTGCTGCACTGTCTGCTTTGGTGTTACCAGCGATACCTACATGTCCGGGTAACCAGCAGAACACGATATCATATTGGTCAGACATGAGAGTTGTTAACTTCTCACGAAGTTCCAAAATGAGAGGGTTCTTCAACCTGGGGTTGAGTAAAGCAAGTAAAGTGGAAAGAGAGTCGGAGAACATGATCGACTTTCTTTCCTGTACATTCTCGATGTGCTCAAGTGCGAGTTGAATAGCTTTGACTTCAGCTGTGAAAATAGAACTTTGATTCGGTATTCTGATTGAAGTGATATGATCACCAGTAACAGCAGCTGATGATACCTTGTCATCATCTTTAGATCCATCCGTATAGATCCTTGTATATGCACTATACCGTGACTTTATTTCGGCATATTTTTGTTTAAACTGCAAGGAATTGGTATCAGATTTTTTGGAGGAAGCAAGGTCCAAAATAACTGTAGGTTTTCTAAGATGCCAAGGAGGAATATGTGATTTACAGTTTTCTTTTATACAATTAGAATCAATTTTGGCAGACTCCATGTGGGGTTTAATCCTAATTCCCAATGGAGGAATATGTTTCTGGTGGCGGTTAAAAAACTCAACATTTTGAGGTTCTGAAACACAATTATAAGCAGGATTTGATTTATTAGCCAAAAGTTTAGATGCATATTGAAGCGACAGTTTAATTCGACGCTTCTCAAGAGAAGGCTCCTCAGCTTCAACAAGCATTGAATCTATTGGTGATGTTCGAAATGCACCTAGACTAATTCTAATGCCACTATTATGAATCGCATCAAGTGGCCTGAGATACGACTTCCTTGCAGATCCGTACACTACAGAACCATAATCTAATTTAGATCGAACAAGTGATCTATACAGATGAAGTAAAGTTTTTTGATCAGCACCCCAATCAGTGCTACCAACTACCTTCAAGAGGTTCAGTGCCCTTTTACATTTTACCTTTAGTTGTTTTATGTGAGAAGCGAAATTCAGTTTGCTGTCAAACAACAAACCTAAGAATTTCACTTCCTTAACAACTCTAATAGGACTACCATCGATTTTCAACTCCGGATCGAGGTGATGTTTCCGAAGTTTGCAAAAATGAACACAATTCGTTTTTGTCTTTGAAAATTTAAAACCATTTTGGATAGCCCATTTTTGAATCCTATTTAAACACAGCTGAAGTTTGCGCTCTATAGCATTCATCTTTTTGCTGCTATAGCAGATCAAAAAGTCATCGACATACAATGACGAATCAACCATATTCTCAATTGTGTCGATGACGCTATTAATCTTAATTGAAAAGAGGGTAACGGATAAAATACTACCCTGAGGAACCCCCAATTCCTGCCCGTGAGGATCAGATAACGTTGACCCAACACGAACCTGAAATTGGCGGTCCTTTAAAAAATTTTCAATAAAGAGGGGCATACGCCCTCTCAACCCCATGTTGAAAAGATCTTTTAAAATCCCATACGTCCACGTTGTGTCATATGCCTTTTCCAGGTCAAAGAAGATGGCGACCACATGTTCTTTTCTGGCAAAGGCATTTCTTATAAACGTTTCAAGTCTAACCAAATGATCCACAGTACTTCTCTGGTTTCTGAAACCACACTGAACATTCGCAAGTAGATTGTTCGATTCCAGAAACCAGACAAGTCGATCATTGATCATCCTTTCCATGGTTTTACACAGACAACTTGTTAAAGCGATAGGCCTATAATTACTTGGGTTGCTGTGATCTTTATCAGGCTTTGGAATGGGGATTACTGTAGCTTTATGCCAAGAAGGTGGAAATTGGCCAGTCATCCATATGTCATTGAAAACTGATAGTAAAAGATCAAGTGATGATTGAGGCAGATGCTTTAAAATTTTGTAATGTATCTCATCGGGTCCGGTGGCAGTATCCTTTGCTCTATGCAAAGAGTTTGTTAACTCTTCCATAGAGAAAGGTTCGTTATAATCTTCTAAATTGTTGGAGGTAAATTTGAGCTTTTGTTTTTCTTGCTGTTTTTTAATTTTGAGAAATTCTGGATTACAGTTTTCAGACGACGAATGTTTCGAAAATGTGGAGGCCAATTTGTTTGAAATTTCTTTTTTTGACGTGATAAGCGTGTTGTTGTCTTTCAGATGTTGTACAGTTGAGTTGGTTTCTTTGCCTTTAATTTTTTTAATCATTTTCCAAATTTTGTTGATGGGAGTGTTTTGGTTAAGCTTTGAAACATAAGTTTCCCAAGAACTTTTCTTTTTTTGTTTAATTAGTCGTCTTGTTTTTGCCCGATTTATACGTAATTTATCTAAATTAAAAGTGGACGGTGATTTGTTGAATTCCCGTTCAATTTTCTTGCGATCCTTTATAGCCTGTTTACATTCATTATCAAACCATGGTTTGGTGAAACGTTTTGGATTTGTCGAGGTTTTAGGAATGACTTGGCTTGCAATATCAAGTAACTCTGTTGTAAAATGTTCAATCTGGTCAGCACTTTCACTAAATTTCTCCAGTGTGAGGCGTTCCAAACAAAGCAAGATGAAGGCCCCCCAGTCAGCCTTTTTAAAGCTCCACTGGGGCACCCTCCCATCGTCTGCCGGAACCACACTCTCCAACACAACCGGAAAGTGGTCACTCCCGCACAAGTCGCCTTCCACCTTCCAAGAATAATCGAGAAAGAGGGAAGGGCTTGTAATTGAAAGATCAATTGAAGTATAAGAACCAGATGCGGGGTGCAGATAAGTGTCTGACCCATCATTGAACAAGCACAAGTCATATTTTGTAATAAACTCTTCCACAGTTTTCCCTTTTGCATCCTCTTGACTGCAGGAATTACCCCAAAGGGGGCCATGAGCGTTAAAATCACCCAACAAAATGTATGGAGTTGGGAGCTGTTGGACCAGTAGCTCAAGATCATTCAGTTGTAGAGCTTTACTTGGTGAAACGTAAATAGAACAAAGTGTAACCGTTTTGTCTAAAGTTAGGCGTACCGCCACAGCCTGTAAGTTTGTATTCAAAGGTACAGATCTGTGAATGATATCGTCTCTAACTAAAACAGATGTTCCACGAATATGAAGATCATTATCATCTGCCCAGGCATTATACGAAGTATAATGCTTAAAAGCTGAATGATCTTGAGCCTCGGGCTTCTTTAAAAGAGTTTCCTGCAGGCAAAAAGCAGCAGGTTCATATTTTTGGCTAAGAAGGCCCAGTTCATTAAAATTCGCCCTAAAACCTCGACAATTCCACTGTACAATATTTTGTTTTGGTATATTATCCATGTTTAAGTGGTGATTTGGATGGTGGACGTATGGGCGAAATTGCCCCAGTGTTTTTTCTTGGTGATGTTTTACGTGGGGACTTTCCCTGAGAGGACTTCAGTTGCAGTTTAGTTGAAAAGGTGTCATCGATGCATTCATCGACTGACATATCTTCAATTCCGTCAAACATGTTGTTTGTAACAACATTCTGAAGTCGTTTTGGCATTCTGTCTGACGTTAATTTTTGTTGCTCTTTCTCTTTTTTCTTCTGCTCTCTTTCTAGTTTTTTCCTCTGACTCTGACTCAGATTTTTATGCTGGGGTGTTTGCTGCTGATGTGGTTTCGGTTTGCTCGATTCATTTATCTGTGCAGGTTTAGATTGTTCTTTATTCTGTTCTGATTTTGATGGACCATTTGCATGTTCTTGTTTTTGTTTAATGCTTGACAATTTCTCCGTTAAAACTTGATCGTTTGTTTGAGTTGATTCTGGCTTTGTTTGATCGGTATTTTCAATTGAAAAGGCTTGTAATAAGGATGGTAAAGTGCTGTTATTAATCCAGGTATATGCTGTCTGGCATTCCACGGACTTAGTTGGTATTTTGTGCTTCAACATTGTGGCGTACGTTGGCGTTGATGTATTCATTCCTGGCATAGCTAAAACAATTTCTCTGGCCTCTTTGAAACTTACTTGTCGCTCACATTTGATTTTCTGTATTGTCTTCTCTTTTTTCCATACAGGGCAATCTTTGGAAGATGACACATGATTGCCCTGACAGTTTACACATTTTATGGGGTTGTTACATTGGTCCTGGTGTTGTTGTCCACATTTATAACAGATGGCCTGACCCCTACAATTATTTTGCCCATGACCATGTTTTTGGCATCGGAAACAGCGAAGTGGATTTGGGATGTACAAATCCACTCCGATGTTCATATAACCAACCTTAATTGACTTAGGTGGTTGTGCAGAGTCAAACGTTAGGATATAAGTGTTGGTTTTAATTATTGTACCGTCCTTTTTAATTTCAATTCTTCTGACGTCCGTGACTCCCTGTGGTTCAAGTTCTTTCTTAATTTCAAGTACATCTATTCCAGACAGTTCCCTGGTTCTTAATACCCCCTTACTTCTGTTGAGTGACTCATGTGGAAAAGCATTAACCTGCATGTCTAAAATTTTCTCGATCTTTAATAAATTTGTAGCCTGGACTTCAGTTCTACACTCAACTAACAAACCCCCCGATCTTAGTTTTTTCACACCTTCTACTGTTCCAGCAATTCCTTTGATAGTTTTTTCTACAGCAAACGGATTAACATCCGATGCTTTTTTGCCTTCATCTGCCGCATAAATGATAATGAATTTTGGCCATCTTTTATCAATTTGTGTAAGTCCTGTTTCTTTTTCTGAGTCTGAGTCAGCTGAAATATAATCCCAACCTCGTTTTTGTTTTTTTATGGGTTTAGTATCCATAGTATAGTAATGTTAATTTCTTCATTCCATGACTCCCACCCTTACTCTGAGCCCAACTTAGGGGGTTACGTTGCGGATAACCAGCAAACAGCACCAAGAGTACATGGAAAGCATACTCCCCCAGCGTTGATGCTAGTGCATACCGCTGGAGGATTGACCCGTCGAATGTTTATGGGAAGTGCCAGGTCGTGGCAGCCATTCAACCAACCATTTCATTAAAAACGAGTACATCAAGAACTACTACTGATTGATGATCAACGCAGACAGCGCAACAAAACGAAAGCTGTTAAACAAGTATTAAGATCATTAAAAATCGATACAGGGTAGTAGTGATAAAATCTAAATAAAAGAAATGACTGGCTGAATGACCACCCAATGCCCCCCGACGTGACACCCGATATTTTTGGGGTTGGGGGCTCCCGATTGGTCAGATCGGGCCATCCGACCATCTGTCTACTCCCGAAATTGGGGCCAAAGCAGTGTGTTGGACATTATCTCCGAAATGGAGACCAGGGCTCCATCCCGGAGACTGCCCTAACCGGGGCCCGAGTCCTCAACTACCAGGATTCCTTCTTCCGGGGCCTTCAGAACGCACCTCACGGGAGAACAAGGTGCCTGCCAGATGGTTTTAGCAGGGTTGATCATTTTGGTCCGGGGCTGCGTATTCGTATATTCCGCAGCGAACCAGCTCAATTGAGCAAACCTGCCAATTAGAAATTAGCAAACCTGCCCAATTGAGCAGGCCGTCCTCTATCCGCCACCTGAGGACCCGCCTAGTAGGGGATGATCAAACCCCCCTAGGAAAAACAACAATATTTTCGACCTATGGCGTCATCTTGAATACGATGACGTCATCGGTCAAATTCGGCCTATTCTATCTTATATCTATTATCACTGTATAATGTTATAATGAATACTGATCTGTAAATTTTTGTCCACGGAATTTCTAATCGAACGTTTATGTGTTTTTCAGAAACAATGACAGATACTGATAAAGACAAGTGTATCTTTTGTAACAATCCATTACAGAACGGTGATCCAATTATAACACCAAAACAGACCGGGACTGATGGTATAAATAAGGCTATAAAAGATCGAAAAGATGACATTGTTTTCACTCGTGGAATGATTGTTCATATGAAGTGCCGTAGAGACTACTGTCACCCAACTAACATTGCAAAGGCTGTTAAGAAAAAGGCAACAGTCGAGGCCGAAGAGGAAGGTCCAAAGTTAAGGAGTGGTACGCCGCAGTTTTCGTTCAGAGATCACTGTTTGTTTTGTGGCAGTCATGCTGTGCTTCGCAAAAGTGGGAAAAAAGTTAAAAGAGGATTTGACGTTTATCCTGTGCGCAGCCATAATTTTGATATCAGCATCTTCGATGCGTGTGCTAGAAGAAATGATGGTTGGGGAAGAGAAGTGTATGACAGAGTTTTGTCAGCAACTGCTGACCTTCACGCTGCTGACGCTCTTTACCACCAGCAATGTAGTTCGAATTTTAGAACTGGTAAGGAAAAGCCATCAGCTGCAGATTGCTCAGAAAAAAGCACCAAACGTGGCAGACCTTCCAGCGAAAATCGTGAAAATGCGTTTTTCAAGACGATGGAATATTTTGAAAGCAACGACAATGAACTAATAACGGTCAAGAAATTGACAGAAGTGATGGGTAGTTTTCTCGAAGATGCGGAAGCTATACCTTACTCTCAACCATATATGAAAAAGAAAATTCAAGACCGCTACGGTTCAAATGTATTTATAGCACAGAAATCAGGAAGTAGCGACGTTGTCACACTACGGTGGACAGCAGAATCCATTTTACAAGAATACTTTAAAAAACCAAAACTTGACTATGAATCAGAAAAAATGGAAATGTTGAAAATTTGTGCAAAACTGCTGAAATCTGATGCCAGGTGTATTGAAGTGGACGACATGTTTTTTCCTTCCACTGATTCTCTACGCACGGATGAAGTACTGGACTTTTTGCCAGAAAGTTTGCTAGTTTTCTTGAGAGAATTCATGGTTGGAAAAAACGTCGGATTTAAAATGGCATCTATTGGTCAAGCATTGATCCAGGCGGCGCGTCCACGTGTGATGATTGCACCAATGCAGTGGGGACTTGCAGTGCAGATGCACCATAACTTTGGTTCAAAATTTCTGATTGAGTCACTACATAAGCATGGGTTTTGCAGTTCATATAAACTTGTTCAGCAGTTCGAACAATGCGCGGCTGTAGGAAACGGAACTGAGTTAGGGGGCTGGGAACCCGAAAAAAGCTTCAGTCAGTACGCTGCTGATAATGCAGATCACAACGTATGTACACTTGATGGCCGCAACACGTTACATGTTATGGGTATCATTGTAGCAATAACGCCGAAATTAATTTCTGCTTATCCAAAATTGAGACGCAAGAAAGTATCTGCAGCTGAAATAAATAATGCCGGTAATATCGAGATACACCAATACAACCCTACTACAAATGGACTAGCAAAGATAACGTACAAAGAATTGACCGAGACAATTTCTCCAATTGCTGATCAGACCAAACACATGACCTTACTGTGGAAAGTAGCCTGGCCCCTCCGAACCTCAGCGCGTCCAAACTGGTCAGGTATGATGCAGGCTATTTACGAGGGTGAACATCCAGGTGCGGCTACCGTGCGTTTCCTTCCTATGATCGACCTAGATCCGACTAACATGGACTGTATATACTCCACCTTGCGTTTTGTATCGGAGCATGCACGCACATACAGTGTAACCCCAGTCCTCACATTTGATCAGCCGTTGTATTGGAAGGCGGTCACTGTTATAGAGAGTACAGACTTGGAATATCGTGCTTCGCATGGGTGGACTACATATCGTCATGAGTTTTATTGGAACTATTGGAAAATTGATGGCTGGTTCAGGTATCGAAAATGCAATATCGCTCTGTTTTGCCGACAACACAGTTCCGCATATCATGTCGGGAAAGGCCATTTCTCGGGCTGTACGGGCACATTTCTTGCTTGATTCTGCACTGCATAACGTACTACTGTCAAGTATTTATAACTTAGATTTGCCACAACAGCATTCAGAACAACAGATCACGGAGATGGATAGGGGAAAAATGGACACGGTAACAGAGACGCCGACTGTTTCTGTTGACACCAGCCGATGCGAAGTGCAGATAAATGTGAGAAGGACTTTAGATTCTTCTTCAAGTGAAGATGAAAGTGAACCAGCCCCTACAAGAAGTGCAGATGAAGAACAGATCGATCCGCAAAAGAAATCAAATGTAAGTGACGATGAACAATTTGATAGTGCACCATCCCATGACACTCATTTTCCTACTGATCTGGATGAAGTTGGGGCTCTCTATGATCTAGTGATTTCCGGTACCGTATCTGTGGAGGAAGCTTGTAATTATGACGTTTTGAAGCGTATACAGTGTAAGATAGATGAACAGAGAGAGGCCATGAATGTAAGGAGAACCCCGAAACTCTGGTTACAGTTTCTAGATACAATTGATTTGCTTCGACAATTCATCAAATCAGAAAGGCTTGGAGAATGGAATTTACACTTGAAGACAATCGCATCCATGTTACCATACTTTGCAGCTACCGGGCACAACTCATACGCCAAGTCGTGTAGGATATATATCCAGGATATGCTGGAATTGGAGCAAAAACACCCCGATGTATATACACAATTCATGAATGGACTGCACGTAATCAGGCGCTCCGACAGACTGTGGGCTGGTCTTTCATCTGACCTAATCATCGAACAGGTACTAATGAGAAGCCTGAAATTAACCGGGGGCATTACTAAAGGGCGTGGCCTATCGCACACTCAGCGCTTATTGTGGTTGCTGTCGGCCACTTCTTGTGCCGAGATTAACGCCGCCATGCAAGATATGACAGAGGTCAAATATGAAACTAGTGATCAGCATAAGGACTTGACTCCTGCACGGATTGACCGCGACAACTCCGATATTCTAAAATTGGTCTCCTACTTTTTCCAGCACAACCCATTCTCCGAAGACGATGGGGAGCTTCGGAACATCCACACTGGTGTAAATGCCTCATCGAAAGTAAACGTTGATAGTGCGCACGTCATCGGTAAAGCAATTCTGGACTCCATGACCGGAAAAAGTGCTGACAATTTTTCATTCAAACGGAGCAACCAAGTCACAAATATGGAAAGTGATCTGAGAAAGGTCAAAATCGATGAGGATGTGGTTGAAATAGATCCGATGATCTTGTTTCAGCGCCTTATAGCCAGCGCTCGAATTGATGCAGAAGACATTGAATCAGTTTTCACATTCGAACTTTCTACATATCCGACAGCTCTGTTCGACGAACGCGGCTTGTTACGCCCTAGTAACAAATCTCACTTAAGTGATGGCTTATGGAAAATAGCTGCACATGAATGTAACTTGCCACATGATCCACAGTTTGTCATAGACGGTGGTTACCTGGTTCAGAAGATTCCTTGGTCTAGTGGTAAGACGTTTTCGGAAATCCTAGCAACTTATGTTCATTACTTAAAGCGACATTATCCGAAAGCAATTGTTTACTTTGATGGGTACATGAACGGTCCAAGTACCAAAGACATAGCCCATCTCCGTCGGAGTGGTGCTGCATGTGGCAGAAAAGTAACTTTCACAACTGACACAGAATTCCGCGGAAAGAAAGATGAATTTTTGCAGAACAAAGTGAACAAGCAAAACTTTATCAATACGCTAGGGTCCGTTTTAAGAGAAAAGGGGTTCGACGTGCGTCATGCTGTCGCCGATGCTGATGTCGCCATCGTACTATGCACCATAATGTGTGGTCGTATTAACCCGACGGTACTTATCGGTAACGACACCGATTTACTGGTGTTGTTACTACATCATACTGAACAAGACATTCACAATATATATTTCACGTATGAGAGGACAAGGAGTGCCAAATCCCCGGCTAGACTGTGGTACATACAGTCTACGCAGGAAAAACTGGGTAAAAATATCTGCAAACACATTCTGTTAATTCACGCATTCCTGGGCTGCGATACAACATCAAGAATACATGGCTTCGGCAAAACAGCGGCAATCACCAAAGTAAATAACGATCGAGAATTTCTCAAAAATGCAGACATATTTCAGACGGAGGATGCAAATAGGGACAGTATAATCGCCGCTGGAGAGAAACTTTTGACCATTTTGTATGGAGGTAGGAAAGATACAAATTTGAACAAACTCAGATATGAGAAATTTTGTGCCAAAGTCACCAGATCATCAGCCGTCCTCGAGCCTCAAAACCTTCCTCCAACCAAAGACAGTGCAAAATATCATAGTATGCGAGTATACCATCAAATCATGGCGTGGAAAAATGTAAATTTGAATCCTCTAGAATGGGGATGGAAATCTGTGGATGGAATGTTGAGACCCGTGCATACTGATTTACCTCCGGGACCAACCTATTTATTGAAATCTATTCGTTGTGGATGTACCACAGGTTGCTCAAATACTCGCTGTAGTTGCAAACGAGTTGGTCTGTTATGTACGGCAGCGTGTTCTACTTGTTGTGGTTCTGCCTGTCATAATGCTTCTTTGCAAGTCTCGCACCACACTGAGATGGAAAATGATCTTGAGAATAGTGATACACTACTCTAGTTACTTAGTTGAAACTGTCAATTTGGTTGAACTCTTTGTCTAACAAATATACAGGTATTATACGTAAGACTGTAGCATTGCGATTGCGATCTTCATATAGTCAACCTCGTAACATTTCGCTAAGGCCATAGTTATACTGTCTAACATGACATGAATATCTCCTTCATGACATTTATTTATTTATTTATTGTTGCTTTACGCCACATCAGCAGCTAAGGCTATATCGTGGCGATGAAAGGTATGCATTTTAAAATAGATCACCATTTGCCATGAGGTAGTTAAAAACCAATCAACGAAATATGAAGTATGAGGAATAAAATTAATCAAAGAACACAGTAAGGTGAAAGTGAAATCAAGTGTTCAGAAAATGCTGCGTAAATCAGCCCTGAATGAATGAGAATGTGAAATAATAAAAACAAACAATTTAAAATTTATTAAAAAGGTTGATTTCCTTCAGGAACAGCAAAACTTTATGTGAATTTGTATGATAAAATAGGTCTCGAAGAGACACAACATTAAAATACTGTCGTCTAACAAGATCAAAATCAGTACAATGTAAAAGAATGTGCTCCACTGACAACACCTGCTGGCAGGGAACACACTCTGGTCGCATATTACCCTCTAACAAAAAGGAATGTGTAAGTCGTGTGTGACCAATATGACATCGAGTCAGAATAACATGGTCTTTTCTACAAAGGTTACTGGATGGGTAGTGATCAAATATGTTTGGTCGGAAGCGATGGAGCTTGTTATTTGTCGCTCCATCCCATCCCGTCTGCCACAGAGATTTGATGTAGTTATTAATATGTGGTTTGAAATCACTAGAAGGGATGTTAAAATCAGTGAGAGGCTTGGTTAAAGCCTGTTTTGCTGCACTGTCCGCTTTGGTGTTACCAGTGATACCTACATGTCCGGGTAACCAGCAAAACACGATATCATATTGGCCAGACATCAGAGTGGTCAACTTCTCACGAAGATCCAAAATGAGAGGGTTCTTCAACCTGGGGTTGAGTAAAGCTAGTAAAGAGGAAAGAGAGTCGGAAAAAACAATCGACTTCCTTTCCTGATCATTTTCAATATGTTCAAGAGCGAGTTGTAAAGCTTTAACTTCAGCTGTGAAAATAGAACTTTGATTCGGTATTCTGATTGAGGTGATATGATCACCAGTAACAGCAGCTGATGATACTTTGTCACCATCTTTTGATCCATCTGTATAGATCCTTGTATATGCACTATACTTTGACTTAATTTCAGCATACTTCTGCTTAAATTGCAGAGAATTTGTTTCAGACTTTTTGGTAGAAGCAAGATCTAAAATAACCGTCGGTTTTTTAAGATGCCAGGGAGGATTCTGTGATATACGGTTTTCTTTAATGGCATCTGGTTCAATTTTGGCAGATTCCATATGGGGCTTAATTCTAATTCCCAATGGAGGAATATGTTTCTGATGGCGGTTAAAAAATTCGATATTTCGAGGTTCTGCAACACAGGTATAAGCAGGATTTGATGGATTAGAATGAACTTTAGAGACATATTGAAGGGAGAGTTTAATTCTGCGCTTCTCAAGAGAAGGCTCCTCCGCCTCAACAAGCATTGATTCTATTGGTGAAGTTCTAAATGCACCCAAGCTAATTCGAATACCACCATTATGAATTGCATCAAGTGGTTTCAGATATGATTTTCTTGCAGAACCATAAACCACGCAGCCATAATCTAATTTAGATCTGACAAGTGATCTATACAGATGGATCAATGTTTTTTGGTCAGCACCCCAATCAGTGCTACCAACTACCTTCAAGAGGTTCAGTGCCCTTTTACATTTTATCTTTAGTTGTTTTATGTGAGAAGTGAACTTCAGTTTGTTGTCAAACAACAAACCTAAGAATTTCACTTCCTTAAGAACATTAATACGACTCCCGTCTATTTTCAATTCCGGATCAAGGTGGTGCTTACGGAGCTTACAGAAATGTACACAATTAGTTTTCGTCTTAGAGAATTTGAAGCCGTTTTCTGTAGCCCATTTCTGGATTCTATTCAAACACAGCTGAAGTTTGCGCTCTATAGCATTCATTTTTTTGCTGCTATAGCAGATTAAAAAGTCATCTACATACAATGACGAGTCAACCATATTCTCAATTGCATCAATAATACTATTGATTTTCACTGAGAAGAGGGTAACAGATAAAATACTACCCTGAGGAACCCCCAATTCCTGCTCGTGGGGATCTGATAACGTTGACCCCACACGAACCTGAAATTGGCGGTCCTTTAAAAAGTTTTCAATAAAAAGAGGCATACGCCCTCTCAACCCCATGTTAAAAAGATCTTTTAAAATCCCATACGTCCACGTTGTATCATATGCCTTTTCCAAATCAAAGAAGATGGCGACCACATGTTCTTTTCTGGCAAAGGCATTTCTAATAAACGTTTCCAGTCTGACCAAATGATCTACAGTACTTCTCTGCTTTCTGAAACCACATTGAACATCCGCAAGCAGATTGTTCGATTCCAGAAACCAGACAAGTCGGTCATTGATCATCCTCTCCATGGTTTTACACAGACAACTGGTTAAGGCAATAGGCCTGTAATTGCTTGGGTTGCTGTGATCTTTATCAGGCTTAGGAATAGGAATTATTGTTGCTTTACGCCAGGATGGTGGAAACTGACCAGTCACCCAAAATGCCATTAAAAATTGATAATAAAAGTTGTAGTGATGTTTGTGGTAGATGCTTTAAAAGTTTGTAGTGAATTTCATCGGGACCAGTAGCAGTATCCCTTGCTCTATGCAAAGAGTTACGTAACTCTTCCATAGAGAAAGGTTCATTGTAATCCTCAAGATTGTTGGAGGTAAATTTGATCTTTTGTTTTTCTTGCTGTTTTTTAATTTTGATAAATTCTGGATTACAATTTACAGACGACGAATGTTTCGAAAATGTGGAAGCCAATTTGTTTGAAATTTCTTTTTTAGATGTAAGTAATGAGTTGTTATCTTCCAGGTGTTGTACAGTTGATTTTGTTTCGTTTCCTTTAATTTTTCTTATCATTTTCCAAATTTTGTTGATAGGAGTGTTTTGGTTAAGTTTGGAAACATAAGTTTCCCAAGAAGTTTTCTTTTTTTGTTTTATAAGTCGTCTTGTTTTTGCCCGATTGATACGTAGTTTATCTAAATTATGTGTGGTTGGTGACTTGTTAAATTCCCGTTCAGTTTTCTTGCGCACCTTTATAGCCTGTTTACATTCATTATCAAACCATGGTTTAGTGAAACGTTTTGGATTTGCCGAGGTCTTAGGGATGACTGTGTTTGCAATGTCAAGTAACTCATTTGTAAAATGTTCTATTTGATCAGCACTATCCTGAAATTTCTCCCGTGTGAGTCGTTCAGAACACAGCGATGAGAAAGTGTCCCAATCAGCCTTTTTAAAGTTCCACTGGGGCACCCTCTCATCGTCTGCCGGAACTACACTCTCCAACACAATTGGAAAGTGGTCACTCCCGCACAAGTCATCTTCTACCTTCCAAGAAAAATCGAGCAAGATAGAAGGGCAAGCAATTGTAAGATCAATTGATGTATACGAACCAGATGCGGGGTGTAGGTAAGTGTCTGAACCATCATTAAACAAACACAAGTCGTATTTTAAAATAAATTCTTCCACAGTTTTACCTTTTACGTCTTCCTGACTGCAGGAATTACCCCAAGTGGGACTATGTGCATTAAAATCACCCAACAAAATGTATGGAGTTGGGAGTTGATGGACCAGCATCTCGAGATCATTCAGTTGTAGGGTCTTACTTGGTGAAACATAAATCGAACATAGTGTAATTGTTTTGTCTAATGTTAGGCGTACCGCCACAGCCTGTAAATTTGTATTCAAAGGTACAGATCTGTGAATGATATCGTCTCTAACTAAAACAGATGTTCCACGGACGTGAAGGTCATTATCATCTGCCCAGGCATTATACGAAGTATAATGCTTAAAAGCTGAATGATCCTGCGAGTCAGGTTTCTTTAAAAGAGTTTCCTGCAGACAAAAAGCGGCAGGTTTATACTTTTGGCTCAGAAGACCCAGTTCATTAAAATTGGCTCGAAAACCTCGGCAATTCCACTGTATTATATTATTGTTGTGTGTTTTATCCATATTTGGTTGGAGATTTATCTGGTGGACGAATGGGTGAAATTGTCCCAATAGCTTTCTTAGGCGATTTGTGTCTTGGGGACATATTCAGAGAGGTGTTCGGGCGTAAGGGCCCGAACGTCTCATCGATGCACTCAACGACTTCCATCGATTCAAGGCCCTCAAACCTATTACGTGTAACAGGGTCTTTAAGGGCCTTGGGGATTCTTTCTGACTGTTTCTGCGTTTCTGTATTCTTTTTGGCTTGATTCCTTCTCTGATTCTGACTCAGATTTTGAATTTGATTTTGTGGCTTCGGTTTTGTTTGGGCTTTCTTTTGTTCTGATCTTGCTTCCTTTATTTTTTTTTCATCTGGTTTTAGTTGTTCCTTTTCTTTTTTCGGATTTGGCGTTGATTTGTTTTCGATTGTTCTGTGAGTAGTTGATGGTGTTTGTGTGGATTTTGGTTCTGTTTCGTTTGACTGTTCCATTGTAAAAGCTTCCACTAAAGATGGTAATGTGCCCTTGATCCAGGTATATTGAGTTTGGCAGCCTACTGCCACTGAAGGTAATTTTAGTGATAATTTTGCAGCATATGAAGGTGATGATGTACTCATACCAGGCATTGATGATACAATATCTCTGGCCTCCTTAAAACTAATTTGCTTTTCGCATTTTATTTTCTGTATAGCCTTTTCTTTTTTCCAGACAGGGCAATCTTTGGATGATGACATATGATTGCCCTGACAGTTTACACATTTAATGGAATTGGTGCATGGCTCTTGGTGTTGTTGGCCGCATTTGTAACATGTCATTTGACCCCTGCAGTTGTTTTGCCCGTGGCCATATTTATGGCATCTGAAACATCGAAGTGGATTTGGAATGTACAAATCCACTTTGATGTTCATATAGCCAACTTTGATTGATTTTGGTGGCTGAGAAGAATTAAAAGATAAAATATATGTATTTGTTTTTATTACTGAACCCCCTTTCTTAATTTCTATATTTTTAACTGCAGTTACACCTTGTGATTCCAGCTCTTTCTGTATTTCGAGTACATCAATTCCTGCCAATTCTCTTGTTCTAATTACTCCTCTGCTGCTGTTTAATGAGGTATGTGGAAACACATTCACCTCCATATCTGCTAATTTATCAATTTTCATTAAGTTTTTTGCCTGGACTTCCTTACTACACTCTATTAATATTGCTCCACTTCTTAGTTTTTTAACATGCTTAACACTGCCAGCAATTCCCTTAACAGCTTTTTCTAAGGCAAAGGGGTTAATGTCACTTGCCTTCTTACCTTCTACTGCTGCATATATAATTATAAATTTTGGCCAATTAGGCAATGTAGGTGAATCATTTGTATCTGAATCAGAATCAAAGATATCAGAAAGTGAGTCTCGCCCTCGTTTAAATTTTTTGGTGTTTGAATCCATGGTTTATTGTTTAGTTTTTCATTTGCCCCGGCTCCCACCCACCGCGGAGTCCAACAAGGGGTTGAGTTACTGCCAAGCAGTGAACCCATCAGGCTGCCAGTATTCCCACATACTTATACTAGGGCAATATACTCAGCCGGTGTTGATGCCGAGGCATACCACCGACTGATTGGCCCGTGTGTGGAAGTGCCAGGTCTTCAGATGGCGACCATCCAACCAGTCACTCTATAAAACACGGTAATTACGGTTGCCACATGAAACTGAAACAAACAGTGCAGCAAAACTAAGTATTTGGTTAAAAAATGTGTTTAAAAACAGCACACAATGGCAATTATGATAAATGATCAAACGAAATGACTGATTGTATGGCCACCAAATGCCCCCCGACGTGACACCCAGTACTTTTGGGGTGGGGGCTCCCGATTGGCCAGAACGGACCATCCGACCATCCTTCTACTCCCGAAATTGGGGCCAAAGCAGTGTGTTGGACATTATCTCCGAAATGGAGACTAGGGCTCCATCCCGGAGATTGCCCTAAACGGGGCCCGAGTCCTCAACTGCCAGGATTCCTTCTTCCGGGGCCTTCGGAATGCACCTCACGGGAGAACAAGGTGCCTGCAAGATGGCATTAGCAGGATTAACCATTTTGGTCCGGGGCTGCGTATTCGTATATTCCGCAGCGAACCAGCCCAATTGAGCAAACCTGCTAATTATTAACTAACCAGCAAACCTGCCCAATTGAGCAGGCCGTCCTCTATCCGCCACCTGAGGACCCGCCTAGTAGGGGATGGTCAAACCCCCCTAGGTCCTTCATGACATTGAAGCTTACACTTACGTCGTCTATGCATTTGGAGGGGGAGATTAAAATGCCACTTTTGAACCCATAATTTAATTTTTTTTCCCAATGTAACGATAAAAATATGGATGCCATTAGAATCGGCATGTAAATCCTATTCTAATGGTATCCATATTTCTATGGTTTTATTTGGCCAATAAAAAGTTAGTCTTGCTCGTGGTGAGTGAATGTCTGGACGCATTTAGCCGCTACGTTAGGTAAAGTGTTAAAGGAAACAGTTATGTCGATTGCAGTTTATCTAGGTAATTTGTTGCCGAATTTGACTGATGACGATATCATGTCAGGGTGACGTCATAAGTGAAAACTATTGTTGTTTTTAGATTCCTTGGGGTCGATTACCTATAAGTAGACACCAAACTCGATAGGTACCTCTTTTATTGGCCCACTTGCGTGTTGCCGAATTTGACTGATGACGTCATCACGTCAGGGTGACGTCATAGGTGAAAAATTTTGTTGTTTTCGGATTCCTTGGGGCCGAAAACCTATAAGTCGACACCAAACACGATATGTACATCTTTTATTGTAAATTTTCGTATTCTCGTATCTGATTAGATGACCTTGACCTTTGACCCCTGATAATTTGAAAAGCGCCACGTGGAATCTCTGGGACTTTTTTTTGGTGGTGCACAGGACCCCAAACTACAACAATCAAAAGAGATCAAAACTGTTGCAATTTGTTTGGGGTAATGCCACAATGACCCCGGACTATACGCTGTTTCAAGAAAACAGCTAACAACAAGGAAATGGAGAAAGTGAAGAAAACTCTGGTGTTTCACCACGCAGTCATTTCACAGCTTAAATCATTACGTCGGAGTGGCGAGAGAAAATCGGCTGCAATCGTGATGCGCGGGTCAATAATCAAGAAATATAAGTTCATAGATAGAATAAGAAGAGAAATTGGGACGCGAACGAGGGTGCAACGTGGTGGGATGAAAGAAAACAAAAAAAGAGAGAAGATCAGAAAATTTTATGAACAGGACGATGTTTCACAGATGACGACCGGCATAAGAAGAACAATAACACGGCACAAAATAAAGAAACAAAAAAGAATCCTACAAGACACCATACCTAATCTTCATGCCAAATTTATACTCGAAAATGAAGACACTAAGACAGGCCTAACTACGTTCTGGCGAAATAAGCCCTTCTGGGTTGTAAGTAAATGGGCGACCGATAGAGAAACGTGTCAATGTAAAACCTGCGAAAACATGAAATTTATAATCAACACTTTACACCGGGAGAAAGTTATTGACTCTCGAAACACAACATATTTCATCAAGCTCATTGTGTGTTCCATGGATAGCAAGGAGTGTATGTACGGACAGTGTCAGACTTGCAAAAATAAAAACATAACAAAAGAAGGCTTCGAAATGGTCAAAAACGTCAAGTGGAACCAATGGCAAACAAAAAAAGGAAGACAGAGTAATGAAATCAGGTGAACATATGGATCTTTCCATCACAAAGAAGGAAGTTATCGATGGCTCTCTTGGAAAACTCATTGATGATGTTACGGATAACTGCAAGGTGTACACTAAACATTTATTTATTTATTTATTGGTGCTTAACGCCACATCAGCAGCTAAGGCTATATCGTGGCGAGAAATCAGAGAAAAGTAAAAAGTCAATATTATGAAGTAAAAGATTGAATAAAAACAAAGGATAATCACAATAGACATGTCAATTTATTTATTTATTGGTGCTTAACGCCACATCAGCAGCTAACGCTATATCGTGGCGAGAAAACAGTGGAAAGTAAAAAGTCATTTTCATTTGAGAAGTAAAAAGACTGAACAAAAACAGAAAACAACCACAATAGATCTGTCAAAGACCGGAGTGATTTAAACAACAATGGGTTGAGAAGGGAAGAGAATAACTTATAAATCAACCTGAGGAACTGAAACTTAATGAGTCCAGATTAAAAGAGTAAAACAATTTTAAAATTTATTAAAAAGGTTGATTTCCTTCAAGAACGACAGAACTTTATGGGGATTTGTACTGTAAAAAAGGTCTCGAAGAGAGACAACATTAAAATACTGTCGTCTACTAAGATTAAAATCAGTACAATGTAAAAGAATGTGTTCCACTGACAACACCTGCTGGCAGGGAACACACTCTGGTCGCAAATTACCCTCTAACAAAAAAGAATGTGTAAGTCGTGTATGACCAATATGACATCGCGTCAAAACTACAAGATCCTTTCTACAAAGGTTACTGGACGGGTAGTAATCAGAAATAGTTGATCGAAAGCGATGGAGCTTGTTATTAGTTGCCCCATCCCATTCCGCCTGCCACATAGATTTGATGTAACTACTAATATGAGGCTTAAAATCACTGAAAGGGATGTTAAAATCAGTGAGAGGCTTTGTTAAAGCCTGTTTTGCTGCACTGTCTGCTTTGGTGTTACCAGCGATACCTACATGTCCGGGTAACCAGCAAAACACGATATCATATTGGTCAGACATGAGAGTTGTTAACTTCTCACGAAGTTCCAAAACTAGAGGGTTCTTCAACCTGGGGTTGAGTAAAGCAAGTAAAGAGGAAAGAGAGTCAGAAAAAATAATCGACTTCTTTTCCTGAGCATTCTCGATATGTTCAAGAGCGAGTTGTAAAGCTTTAACTTCAGCTGTGAAAATAGAACTCTGATTCGGTATTCTGATTGAGGTGACATGATCACCAGTAACAGCAGCTGATGATACTTTGTCACCATCCTTAGATCCATCCGTATAGATCCTTGTATATGTAGAATACTTGGACTTTATTTCGGCATATTTTTGTTTGAACTGCAAGGAATTGGTATCAGATTTTTTGGTAGAAGCAAGGTCCAAAATAACTGTAGGTTTTTTAAGATGCCAAGGAGGAATATGTGTTTTACGATTTTCTTTTATTGTATGTGGTTCAATTATGGTGGACTCCATGTGGGGTTTAATTCTAATTCCCAATGGAGGAATATGTTTCTGGTGGCGGTTAAAGAAATCAACATTTTGAGGGTCTGTAACACAATTATAAGCAGGATTTGAAGGATTGGCCAAAAGTTTAGACACATATTGGAGAGATAATTTAATTCTGCGCTTCTCAAGAGAAGGTTCCTCTGCTTCAACAAGCATCGAGTCTATAGGGGATGTTCGAAAAGCACCCAGACTAATTCTAATACCACTATTATGAATTGCATCAAGTGGTTTGAGATATGATTTCCTTGCAGAACCGTAAACTACACAACCGTAATCTAATTTTGACCGAACAAGTGATCTATACAGATGGAGCAAAGTTTTTTGGTCAGCACCCCAATCGGCGCTACCAACAACTTTCAGCAGGTTCAGAGCTTTCTTACATTTAACTTTTAGTTGTTTTATGTGGGAAGTGAAATTCAGTTTGTTGTCAAACAACAAACCTAAGAATTTCACTTCCTTAACAACTTTAATAGGACTCCCATCGATTTTTAACTCCGGATCAAGGTGATGTTTCCGAAGTTTACAAAAATGAACACAGTTCGTTTTTGACTTTGAAAATTTAAAACCATTTTCTGTGGCCCATTTTTGAATCCTATTCAAACACAGCTGAAGTTTGCGCTCGATAGCATTCATATTTTTACTGCTATAACAGATTAAAAAATCATCGACATACAATGAAGAGTCTACCGTATTTTCAATTGCATCGATGATACTGTTAATTTTAACCGAAAACAGGGTAACGGATAAAATACTACCCTGAGGAACCCCCAATTCCTGCTCGTGAGGATCAGATAACGTTGACCCAACACGAACCTGAAACCGGCGGTTCCTCAAAAAGTTTTCAATAAAAAGAGGCATACGTCCTCTCAACCCCATGTTAAAAAGATCTTTTAAAATCCCATACGTCCACGTTGTATCATATGCCTTCTCCAGATCGAAGAAGATGGCGACCACATGTTCTCTTCTAGCAAAGGCATTTCTTATAAACGTTTCAAGTCTGACCAAATGATCCACAGTACTTCTCTGGTTTCTGAAACCACACTGAACATCCGCAAGCAGATTGTTCGATTCCAGAAACCAGACAAGTCGATCATTGATCATCCTCTCCATGGTTTTGCACAGACAACTGGTTAAGGCAATAGGCCTGTAATTGCTTGGGTTGCTGTGATCTTTATCAGGCTTAGGAATTGGAATTATTGTTGCTTTACGCCAGGATGGTGGAAACTGGCCAGTCACCCAAATACCATTAAAAATTGATAATAAAAGTCCTAGTGAAGATTGAGGCAGATGCTTTAAAATTTGGTAGTGAATTTCATCGGGACCAGTGGCGGTATCCTTTGCTCTATGCAAGGAGTTACATAACTCCTCCATAGAGAAAGGTTCATTGTAATCCTCTAAATTGTTGGAGGTAAATTTGATCTTTTGCTTTTCTTGCTGTTTTTTAATTTTGATAAATTCTGGATTACAATTTTCAGACGACGAATGTTTCGAAAATGTAGAGGCCAAAGTATTTGAAATTTCTGTTTTAGAGGTAATTAAGGTGTTGTTTTCCTTCAGGTGTTGTACAGTTGATTTTGTTTCTTTTCCTTTAATCTTTTTAATCATTTTCCAAATTTTAGTGATAGGGGTGTTTTGGTTAATCTTAGAAATGTAAGATTCCCAAGAACTTTTCTTTTTTTGTTTTATATGTCGTCTTGTTTTTGCCCGATTTATACGAAGTTTGTTTAAATTATATGTAGTTGGTGACTTGTTAAATTCCCTTTCAGCTTTCTTACGATCCTTTATAGCCTGTTTACATTCATTATCAAACCATGGTTTGGTGAAACGTTTTGGATTTGCCGAGGTTTTAGGGATGACTGTGTTTGCAATGTCAAGCAACTCGTTTGTAAAATGTTCTATTTGGTCAGCACTATCTTGAAATTTCTCCCGTGAGAGGCGCCCAGAACAAAGCGATGAAAATGTGTCCCAGTCAGCTTTTTTAAAGTTCCACTGGGGCACTCTCCCATCGTCCGCCGGAACTACACTCTCCAACACAATTGGAAAGTGATCACTCCCGCACAAGTCATCTTCTACCTTCCACGAAAAATCGAGGAAGATAGAAGGGCATGCAATTGAAAGATCAATCGATGTATACGAACCAGATGCGGGGTGCAGATAAGTATCTGAACCATCATTAAACAAACACAAGTCATATTTTGTAATGAACTCTTCTACAGTTTTACCTTTTGCATCCTCTTGACTGCAGGAATTACCCCAAAGGGGGCTATGTGCGTTAAAATCACCCAACAAAATGTATGGGGTTGGGAGCTGTTGTACCAGCAGCTCAAGATCATTCAGTTGTAGGGATTTACTTGGTGAAACGTATAAAGAACATAATGTAATTGTCTTGTCTAAAGTTAGGCGTACCGCCACAGCCTGTAAATTTGACTGCAAAGATACAGGACTGTGGATAATGTCGTTTCTAACTAAAACGGACGTTCCACGAATATGAAGATCAGTTTCATCTGCCCAGTCATTATACGATGTATAATGCTTAAAGGCTGAATGATCCTGTGCCTCGGGTTTCTTTAAAAGAGTTTCCTGCAGGCAAAAAGCGGCAGGTTTATACTTTTGGCTCAGAAGACCCAGTTCATTAAAATTTGCTCTAAAACCTCGGCAATTCCAATGTATTATGTTATTGTTATTAGTTCTATCCATATTTGGTTGGAGATTTATCTGGTGGACGAATGGGTGAAATAGCCCCAATAGCTTTTTTAGGCGATTTCTGTCGTGGGGACCTATTCTGAGAGGCGCTCGGGCGTAACGACCCAAACGTTTCATCGATGCACTCACCGACTTCCATCGCTTCAAGACCTTCAAACCTATTACGAGTAACAGGATCTTGAAGAGCCTTGGGAGTTCGATCTGACTTTTTTTGTGTTTCTGTATTCTTTTGGTTGTTTTTTACCTGACTCTTCCTCTGACTCTGACTAAGATTTTGATTGTGTGATTTTGGTTTTGTTTGGTCTTTTTTCTGTTCTGATCTTCCTTCTTTTACTTTTATCCTGTCTAGTTTTAGTTTTTCCTGATCTTTCTTCTGATTTGTTTCTGATTTTTTGTCTAATGTATTCTGAGAAGTTGAAGGTGTTTGGGTGGATTTTTGTTCAGTATCATTTGCCTGCTCTATTGTAAAGGCCTGCACTAAAGTTGGTAATGTGCCATTGATCCAAGTATAATTTGTTTGACAACCCACTGATGATGATGGTAGTTTTTGAGATAATTTGGCTGCATATGATGGTTTTGATGTGTTCATGCCAGGCATCGATGTCACCAATTCTCTGGCCTCCTTAAAACTCAACTGTTTTTCACATTTGACCTTTTGTATTTGTTTTTCTTTTTGCCAAACAGGGCAGTCCTTTGATGCAGCTACATGGCTGCCCTGACAATTACAACATTTGACAGTGTTAGTACAAGGGTCTTGATGTTCCTGACCGCACTTGAAACATATAGTTTTTCCTCTACAATTATTCTGACCGTGACCAAACTTTTGACATTTGAAACATCGAAGTGGATTTGGAATATACAAATCCACTTTGATGTTCATATAACCAACTTTAATAGATTTAGGCGGCTGAGAAGAATCGAAAGTTAAAATATAAGTATTTGTTTTTATAATTTCCCCATCTTTTTTAATGTCTATTCTTTTGACATCGCTGACACCTTGCGGTTCTAGTTCCTTTCTTATTTCCATTACATCGATGCCAAATAGTTCCCTTGTTCGAATTACACCTCTGCTGTTGTTGAGGGTTCTATGTGGGAAAACATTTACATTAATATCTGCCAATTTATCAATATTCAGTAAATTAATTGCCTGTTGTTCCTTTACACATTCTACCAATAATGCACCAGATCTTAGTTTTTTGACATTTTTGACAGAGCCAGCGATTCCTTTAATTGCTTTTTCCAACAAAAATGGATTTATGTTGGAAGCCTTTTGACTCTCATCAGCCGCATAAATTATGACAAATTTTGGCCAGCTTTTTGATTTTGGAAGATCATGATCTGAGTCAGAATCAGAGTCTGTAGAGAATTCTCGACCACGTTTCTGTTTTTTGTGTGTTGTGTTTTCCATATTTGTGTTTATAGTTTTTCATCATTCCATGACTCCCACCCTTACTCTGAGCCCACCTTAGGGGGTTACGTTGCGGATATCCAGCAAACAGCACCAAGAGTACATGGAAAGCATACTCCCCCAGCGTTGATGCTAATGCATACCGCTGAGGGATTGACCCGTCGAAAGTTTATGGGAAGTGCCAGGTCGTGGCGGCCATTCAACCAATCATTTCATTAAAAACCAGTACAACAAAAACTACCTCTGACAACTAACGCAGACAGTGCAACAAAACGGAAGATGTTAAAATATATCAAAATCTTTAAAAGTCAGTTTGGGTAGTGATGATAAAACAAAACGAAAAGAAATGACTGATTGAATGACCACCCAATGCCCCCCGACGTGACACCCGATATTTTTGGGGTTGGGGGCTCCCGATTGGTCAGACCGGGCCATCCGACCATCTGTCTACTCCCGAAATTGGGGCCAAAGCAGTGTGTTGGACATTATCTCCGAAATGGAGACCAGAGCTCCATCCCGGAGACTGCCCTAACCGGGGCCCGAGTCCTCAACTACCAGGATTCCTTCTTCCGGGGCCTTCAGAACGCACCTCACGGGAGAACAAGGTGCCTGCCAGATGGTATTAGCAGGGTTGATCATTTTGGTCCGGGGCTGCGTATTCGTGTATTTCGCAGCGAACCAGCTCAATTGAGCAAACCTGCCAATCAAAAATTAGCAAACCTGCCCAATTGAGCAGGCCGTCCTCTATCCGCCACCCGAGGACCCGCCTAGTAGGGGACGATCAAACCCCCCTAGGAATAGACATGTCAAAGACAAGAATAATTTAAATAACAATGAGCAATGAGATAAGTGAAAGATGTCTACTTTTAAATCAACCTGAGGAACTGAGCTTGATGAGTCCAGATTAAAAGAATAAAAACAATTTTAAAATTTGTTAAAAAGGTTGATTACTTTCAAAAATGATACAATTTTGTGTGGGCTCGTATTGTAAAATAGATCTCTGAGGGATCCAACTGTGAAGTACTGCCCTCTAACAAGATTAAAATCAGTACAATTTAAGAGAATGTGCTCCACTGACAACACCTGCTGACATGGAACACATTCTGGTCGCATATTACCCCCAACAGAAAGGAATGTGTAAGTCGTGTGTGACCAATATGACATCGTGTCAGAATAACATGATCTTTTCTACAGAGGTTACTGGATGGGTAGTGATCAAATATGTTTGGTCGGAAGCGATGGAGCTTGTTATTTGTCGCCCCATCCCATTCCGCCTGCCACATAGATTTGATGTAACAACTAATATGAGGCTTAAAATCACTGAAAGGGATCTTAAAATCAGTGAGAGGCTTGGTTAAAGCCTGTTTTGCTGCACTGTCTGCTCTGGTGTTACCAGCGATACCTACATGTCCGGGTAACCAGCAAAACACGATATCATATTGGTCAGACATGAGAGTTGTTAACTTCTCACGAAGTTCCAAAATGAGAGGGTTCTTCAACCTGGGGTTGAGCAAAGCAAGCAAAGAGGAAAGAGAGTCAGAAAAAATAATCGTCTTCTTTTCCTGTACATTTTCGATATGTTCAAGTGCAAGTTGTATAGCTTTAACTTCAGCTGTGAAAATAGAACTCTGATTCGGTATTCTGATTGAGGTGATACCATCACCAGTAACAGCAGCTGATGATACTTTGTCACCATCTTTAGATCCATCTGTATAGATCCTTGTATATGTACTATACTTGGACTTTATTTCGGCATATTTTTGTTTGAACTGCAAGGAATTGGTATCAGATTTTTTGGAAGAAGCAAGTTCCAAAATAACTGTAGGTTTTTTAAGATGCCAAGGAGGAATGTGTGATTTACGGTTTTCTTTTATAGATTCAGAATCAATTTTTGCAGACTCCATGTGGGGTTTAACTCTAATTCCCAATGGAGGAATATGTTTCGGATGTCGGTTAAAAAAGTCAACATTTTGAGGTTCTGAAATACAATTAAGAGCAGGATTTGAAGGATTGGCCAAAAGTTTAGACACATATTGGAGAGACAATTTAATTCTGCGCTTCTCGAGAGAGGGCTCCTCTGCTTCAACAAGCATCGAGTCTATTGGGGATGTTCGAAAAGCCCCTAGACTAATTCTAATACCACTATTGTGAATAGCATCAAGTGGTTTTAGGTATGACTTCCTTGCAGAACCGTAAACTATAGAACCGTAATTTATTTATTTATTTATTGGTGCTTAACGCCACATCAGCAGCTAGGGCTATATCGTGGCGAAAAAACAGAGGTATATAAAATGTCATTATCAAGAATGAAGTAAAAATTGAATGAAATGAAAATAACCAAAAAAATCATTTCAGAGACAAAAATGATTAGAAAAGCAAAGAGTAATGAGATGAGAAAAAACATTATAAATCAACCTATAGAACTGAGACTTGATGATTCGAGATTAAAAGAATAAAAACAATTTTAAAATTTTGTAAAAAGGTTGATTACTTTTAGAAATGACACAATTTTGTGTGGGCTCGTATTATAAAATAGATCTCTAAGGGATCCAGCTGTGAAGTACTGCCCTCTAACAAGATTAAAATCAGTGCAATGTAAAAGAATGTGTTCCACTGACAACACCTGCTGACATGGAACACACTCTGGTCGCAAATTACCCTCTAACAGAAAGGAATGTGTTAGTCTTGTATGACCAATATGACATCGTGTCAGAATAACATGATCTTTCCTACAAAGGTTACTAGATGGGTAGTGATCAAAAACAGTTGGTCGGAAGCGATGAAGCTTGTTATTAGTTGCCCCATTCCATTCCGCCTGCCACATAGATTTGATGTAGCTACTAATATGTGGTTTGAAATCACTGAAAGGGATGTTAAAATCAGTAAGAGGCTTTGTTAAAGCCTGTTTTGCTGCACTGTCTGCCCTGGTGTTACCAGCGATACCTACATGTCCGGGTAACCAGCAAAACACGATATCACATTGGTCAGACATGAGAGTTGTTAACTTCTCACGAAGTTCCAAAACTAGAGGGTTCTTCAACTTAGGGTTGAGTAAAGCAAGTAAAGAGGAAAGAGAGTCGGAAAAAATAATCGACTTCTTTTCCTGAAAATTCTCGATATGTTCAAGAGCGAGTTGTAAAGCTTTAACTTCAGCTGTGAAAATAGAACACTGATTCGGTATTCTGATTGAGGTGACATGACCACCAGTAACAGCAGCTGATGATACTTTATCACCATCCTTAGATCCATCCGTATAGATCCTTGTATATGTACTATACTTGGACTTTATTTCGGCATATTTTTGTTTGAACTGTAAGGAATTGGTATCAGATTTTTTGGTAGAAGCAAGGTCCAAAATGACTGTAGGTTTTTTAAGATGCCAAGGAGGAATATGTGTTTTACGATTTTCCTTTATTGTGTGTGGTTCAATTTTGGTGGACTCCATGTGGGGTTTAATTCTAATTCCCAATGGAGGAATATGTTTCTGGTGGCGGTTAAAGAAATCAACATTTTGAGGGTCTGTAACACAATTATAAGCAGGATTTGAAGGATTGGCCAAAAGTTTAGACACATATTGAAGAGACAATTTAATTCTACGCTTCTCAAGAGAAGGTTCCTCTGCTTCAACAAGCATCGAGTCTATTGGGGATGTTCGAAAAGCCCCTAGACTAATTCTAATACCACTATTATGAATTGCATCAAGTGATTTCAGATATGATTTCCTTGCAGAACCGTAAACTACACAACCGTAATCTAATTTTGACCGAACAAGTGATCTATACAGATGGAGCAAAGTTTTTTGGTCAGCACCCCAATCGGCGCTACCAACAACTTTCAGCAGGTTCAGAGCTTTCTTACATTTAACTTTTAGTTGTTTTATGTGGGAAGTGAAATTCAGTTTGTTGTCAAACAACAAACCTAAGAATTTCACTTCCTTAACAACTTTAATAGGACTCCCATCGATTTTTAACTCCGGATCGAGGTGATGTTTCCGAAGTTTACAAAAATGAACACAGTTCGTTTTTGACTTTGAAAATTTAAAACCATGTTCTGTGGCCCATTTTTGAATCCTATTCAAACACAGCTGAAGTTTGCGCTCGATAGCATTCATATTTTTACTGCTATAACAGATTAAAAAATCATCGACATACAATGAAGAGTCTACCATATTTTCAATTGCATCGATGATGCTGTTAATTTTTACCGAAAACAGGGTAACGGATAAAATACTACCCTGAGGAACCCCCAATTCCTGCCCGTGAGGATCAGATAACGTTGACCCAACACGAACCTGAAACTGGCGGTCCCTCAAAAAGTTTTCAATAAAAAGAGGCATACGCCCTCTCAACCCCATTTTAAAAAGATCTTTTAAAATCCCATACGTCCACGTTGTATCATATGCCTTCTCTAGATCAAAGAAGATGGCGACCACATGTTCTTTTCTAGCAAAGGCATTTCTTATAAACGTTTCAAGTCTGACCAAATGATCCACAGTACTTCTCTGGTTTCGGAAACCACACTGAACATCTGCAAGCAGATTGTTCGATTCCAGAAACCAGACAAGTCGATCATTGATCATCCTCTCCATGGTTTTACACAGACAACTGGTTAAGGCAATAGGCCTGTAATTGCTTGGGTTGCTGTGATCTTTATCAGGCTTAGGAATAGGAATTATAGTAGCGTTTCGCCAGGAAGGTGGAAACTGGCCAGTCACCCAAATGTCATTAAAAATAGATAATAAAAGTGCAAGTGAAGTTTGAGGCAGATGTTTTAAAAGTTGATAGTGTATTTGATCAGGTCCAGTGGCAGAATCCTTTGCTCTATGCAAAGAGTTACTTAACTCTTCCATAGAGAAAGGTTCGTTGTATTCCTCTAAGTTATTGGATGTAAATTTAATCTTTTGTTTTTCTTGTTGTTTTTTAAGTTTGAGGAACTCTGGGTTACTATTTTCAGACGACGAATGTTTAGAAAATGTAGAGGCCAACTTGTTTGAAATTTCCTGTTTTGATGTTATGAGTGTGTTGTTATCTTTTAGGTGTTGTACAGCTGATTTTGTTTCTTTTCCTTTAATTTTTTTAATCATTTTCCAAATTTTAGTGATGGGGGTGTTTTGATTCAGTTTCGAAACGTAAGTTTCCCATGAACTTTTCTTTTTATGTTTTAAAAGTCGTCTTGTTTTTGCCCGATTTATACGTAATCTATCCAAATTTTGTGTAGTTGGTGACTTATTAAATTCCCTCTCAAATTTCTTGCGATCTTTTATAGCCTGTTTGCACTCGGTATCAAACCATGGTTTAATGAAACGTTTTGGATTTGCCGAGGTTTTAGGAATGACTTGGCTTGCAATGTCAATCAACTCTGTGGTGAAGTGTTCAATCTGGTCAGTACTGTCCTGAAATTTCTCCCGTGTGAGGCGTTCAGAACAAAGCGACGAGAAAGTGTCCCAGTCAGCCTTTTTAAAGTTCCACTGGGGCACCCTCTCATCATCTGCCGGAACAACGCTTTCCAACACAATTGGAAAGTGGTCACTCCCGCACAAGTCATCTTCTACCTTCCAAGAAAAATCGAGGAAGGTAGAAGGGCATGCAATTGAAAGATCAATCGATGTATACGAACCAGATGCGGGATGCAGATAAGTGTCTGAACCATCATTAAACAAACACAAATCATATTTTGTCATGAACTCTTCTACAGTTTTACCTTTTGCATCCTCTTGACTGCAGGAATTACCCCAAAGGGGGCTATGTGCATTAAAATCACCCAACAAAATGTATGGGGTTGGGAGCTGTTGGACTAGCAGCTCAAGATCATTCAGTTGTAGGGGTTTACTTGGTGAAACGTATACAGAACATAATGTAATTGTCTTGTCTAAAGTTAGGCGTACCGCTACAGCCTGTAAATTTGATTGCAAAGATACAGAACTGTGAATAATGTCGTTTCTAACTAAGACGGATGTTCCACGAATATGAAGATCAGTTTCATCTGCCCAGGCATTATACGAAGTATAATGCTTAAAGACTGAATAATCTTGAGACTCGGGTTTCTTTAAAAGAGTTTCCTGCAGGCAAAAAGCAGCAGGTTTATACTTTTGGCTCAAAAGGCCCAGTTCATTAAAATTCGCTCTAAAACCTCGACAATTCCACTGTATAATATTTTGTTTGGATGTATTATCCATGTTTGAGTGGTGAATTAGAAGGTGGACGTATGGGCGAAATTGCCCCAGTGTTTCTTCTAGGTGATGGTTTACGTGGGGATTTTCCCTGAGACGAACTCAGGGGTGGTTTGTTTGAGAACGTGTCATCGATGCACTCATCAACTGACATTGCCTCAATGCCTTCAAACATGTTGCTTGTGACAACATTTTGAAGACGTTTAGATATTCTGTTGGATTCTAGTTTCTGTTTTTCCTTTTCTTTATTCTTATCTTGTTGTGACTGTTTCCTTCTCTGACTCAGATTTTGTTGAGAGCTATGTTGTATGTCTTGGTTTGGTTTAATTGACTTATTTTTTTCAGGTTTGTGTTTTGGTTCTTTATTTTGTTCTGCTTGAGGTGGATTTTTAGGGTGGTGTTCCTTTTTGTCTGTTGTTATTTTTTCTGTTGTTTGGGCAGCTGTATTCTTTTGAGTGGATGGAGGTTCTATTGTAAATGACTGTACTGAAGATGGTATTGTACCTTTGAGCCATGTATATTGTGTTTGGCATGCTACTGATTGAGTTGGTAATTTTTGGGATAATTTTGTGGCATATGATGGTGATGATGCACACATACCTGGCATTGATGACACGATTTCCCTGGCTTCTTTAAAACTTATTTGTTTTTCACATTTGACTTTTTGAATAGTTTTCTCCCGTTTCCAGACAGGGCAATCTTTGGACGATGACATGTGATTGCCCTGACAGTTAACACACTTGATGGGATTGCTGCATGGCTCTTGATGTTGCAGGCCACATCGGAAACATATTTGTTGACCTCTACAATTGTTCTGTCCATGTCCATATTTCTGACATTTGAAGCATCGAAGTGGATTTGGAATATACAAATCCACTTTGACGTTCATATATCCAACTTTAATAGCTTTAGGCGGTTGAGTAGAATTGAAAGTCAAAATGTAAGTATTTGTTTTAATTATTGTGTTATCCTTTTTAATCTGTATATTTTTAACATCGGTCACTCCTTGGGGTTCTAATTCCTTTTTTATTTCCATTATATCAATGCCATTTAATTCTCTGGTTCTTATTACACCTCTGCTGCTGTTTAAAATTTTATGTGGAAAAGTATTCACCTCAATATCTGCTAGTTTTTGTGTTTTAAGTAAATTTGTCGCTTGAACTTCCCTTTGACATTCTATCAGTAAAGCGCCAGATCTTAATTTCTTGGCGTCTTTAACTGTTCCAGCAATCCCTTTAATTGATTTTTCTATTAGAAATGGGTTCATATCTGATAGTCTTTTATTTTCGTCAGCTGCATACATTATAATGAATTTTGGCCAAGTATGTGTCGTAGGTTCAAAATCTGAGTCAGAATCCGAGTCAGTAGAAAGTAATGCCCGACCTCGTTTTTGTTTTTTATTTGTGGAGTCCATATTTGATTTTTAAGGCGTTCACTGCCCCGGCTCCCACCCACCACGGAGTCCAACAAGGGGTAGGGTTACTGCCATGCAGTGAACCCACCGGGTTGCCGGTATTCCCACATACCTGGTATGGGGCAGTATACTCAGCCAGTGTTGATACCGAAGTATGCCACTGGCTGATTGGCCCGTGTGTGGAAGTGCCAGGTCTTCGGATGGCGGCCATCCAATCAATCACTGTATAAAACACCGTAATAAAAGGTTGCCATGCATAACCGAAACAGACAGTGCAGCAAAACTAAGTGGCTATTAAAATATAAAGTGTTTAAAAACAGTACACAATGGCAATTATGTTATGTGAATAAAAGAAATGATTGAATGAATGGTCACCAAATGCCCCCCGACGTGACACCCAGTACTTTTTGGGGTGGGGGCTCCCGATTGGCCAGAACGGACCATCCGACCATCCTTCTACTCCCGAAATTGGGGCCAAAGCAGTGTGTTGAACAAGATTATCTCCGAAATGGAGACCAGGGCTCCATCCCGGAGACTGCCCTAACCGGGGCCACAAGTCCTCAACTGCCAGGATTCCTTCTTCCGGGGCCTTCGGAATGCACCTCACGGGAGAACAAGGTGCCTGCCAGATGGTATTAGCAGGATTGATCATTTTGGTCCGGGGCTGCGTATTTATGTATTTCGCAGCGAACCAACTCAATTGAGCAAACCTGCCAATTAGAAATTAGCAAACCTGCCCAATTGAGCAGGCCGTCCTCTATCCGCCACCTGAGGACCCGCCTAGTAGGGGATGATCAAACCCCCCTAGGAGAACCGTAATCTAATTTTGATCGAACAAGTGACCTATACAGATGGAGTAAAGTTTTTTGGTCAGCACCCCAATCAGTGCTACCAACGACCTTCAGTAGGTTCAGAGCTCTCTTACATTTAACTTTTAGTTGTTTTATGTGGGAAGTGAAATTCAGTTTGCTGTCAAACAACAAACCTAAGAATTTCACTTCCTTAACAACTTTAATAGGACTCCCATCAAGTTTTAACTCCGGATCGAGGTGATGTTTCCGAAGCTTACAAAAATGAACACAATTTGTTTTCATCTTTGAAAATATAAAACCGTTTTCCGTGGCCCATTTTTGAATTTTGTTTAGGCACAGCTGAAGTTTGTGCTCTATAGCATTCATTTTCTTGCTGCTGTAGCAGATTAAAAAATCATCTACATACAACGAAGAATCTACCATATTCTCAATTGTCTCGATGATGCTATTGATTTTCACCGAAAAAAGGGTAACCGATAAGATACTACCCTGAGGAACCCCCAATTCCTGCTCGTGAGGATCAGATAACGTTGACCCAACACGAACCTGAAATTGGCGGTCCTTTAAAAAGTTTTCAATAAAAATAGGCATACGCCCTCTCAACCCCATGTTAAAAAGATCTTTTAAAACCCCATACGTCCACGTTGTATCATATGCCTTCTCTAGATCAAAGAAGATGGCGACCACATGTTCTTTTCTAGCAAAGGCATTTCTAACAAACGTTTCAAGTCTGACCAAATGATCCACAGTACTTCTCTGGTTTCTGAAACCACACTGAACATCCGCAAGCAGATTGTTCGATTCCAGAAACCAGACAAGTCGGTCATTGATCATCCTCTCCATGGTTTTGCACAGGCAGCTGGTTAAGGCAATAGGCCTGTAATTGCTTGGGTTGCTGTGATCTTTATCAGGCTTAGGAATAGGAATTATAGTTGCTTTACGCCAGGATGGTGGGAACTGGCCAGTCACCCAAATGCCATTAAAAATTGACAATAAAAGTTCCAGAGATGTTTGTGGCAGATGCTTTAAAATCTGGTAGTGAATTTCATCGGGACCAGTGGCAGTATCCTTTGCTCTATGCAAAGAGTTACGTAACTCTTCCATAGAGAATGGTTCATTGTAATCCTCTAAATTGTTGGAGGTAAATTTGATCTTTTGTTTTTCTTGCTGTTTTTTAATTTTGATAAATTCTGGATTACAATTTTTAGACGACGAATGTTTTGAAAATGTAGAGGCCAAAGTATTTGAAATTTCTGTTTTAGATGTAATTGAGGTGTTGTTCTCCTTCAGGTGTTGTACAGCTGATTTTGTTTCCTTTCCTTTAATCTTTTTAATCATTTTCCAAATTTTAGTGATAGGGGTGTTTTGGTTAATCTTAGAAATGTAAGTTTCCCAAGAACTTTTCTTTTTTTGTTTTATATGTCGTCTTGTTTTTGCCCGATTTATACGAAGTTTGTCTAAATTATGTGTAGTTGGTGACTTGTTAAATTCCCTTTCAGCTTTCTTACGATCCTTTATAGCCTGTTTACATTCAATATCAAACCATGGTTTGGTGAAACGTTTTGAATTTGCCGAGGTTTTAGGGATGACTGTGTTTGCAATGTCAAGCAGCTCGTTTGTAAAATGTTCTATTTGGTCAGCACTATCTTGAAATTTCTCCCGTGTGAGGCGTTCAGAACAAAGCGATGAAAAAGTGTCCCAGTCAGCTTTTTTAAAGTTCCACTGGGGCACTCTCTCATCGTCCGCCGGAACTACACTCTCCAATACAATTGGAAAGTGATCACTCCCGCACAAGTCATCTTCTACCTTCCAAGAAAAATCGAGGAAGATAGAAGGGCATGCAATTGAAAGATCAATCGATGTATACGAACCAGATGCGGGGTGCAGATAAGTGTCCGAACCATCATTAAACAAACACAAGTCATATTTGGTAATGAACTCTTCTACACTTTTACCTTTTACGTCTTCTTGACTGCAGGAAGCTCCCCAAAGAGGGTTATGCGCATTAAAATCACCCAACAAAATGTACGGAGTTGGGAGTTGTTGGACTAGTAACTCAAGATCATTCAGCTGTAGCGTTTTACTCGGTGAAACGTAAATAGAACAAAGTGTTACTGTTTTGTTTAATGTTAGGCGTACCGCCACAGCCTGTAAATTTGTCTGTAATGGAACAGAACTGTGAATGATGTCATTCCTAACTAAAACAGATGTTCCACGAATATGAAGATCATTGTCATCTGCCCAGGCATTATACAATGTATAATGCTTGAAAGCTGAATGATCCTGAGCCTCGGGTTTCCTTAGAAGAGTTTCCTGCAGGCAAAAGGCAGCAGGTTTATATTTTTGGCTTAGAAGGCCCAGTTCATTAAAATTCGCTCTAAAACCTCGACAATTCCACTGTATTATATTGTGTTTAGGTGTGTTGGCCATGTTTGAGTGGCGATTTTGCTGGTGGACGTATGGGAGATATTGCCCCCGTTTTTCTTGGTGAAGTCTTACGTGGGGACTTACCCTGTGATGAAGACAGGCGTGGCTTAGACGAGAATGTGTCATCGATGCACTCATCGACTGACATTGCCTCGATGCCATCGAACATGTTGTTCGTCACAACATTTTGAAGGCGTTTTGGGAGTCTGTCTGGTTCTAATTTCTTTTTATCCTTTTCTTTTTGCTCTTTTTGTTGTTTTCTCCTCTGACTCTGACTCAGATTTTCTTGCTGGGATCTTTGTTGCTGATTTGATTTCAATTTATTTGACTCATTCTTTTGTTCAGGTTTTGGATTAGAATTTTTATTTTTTTGTGATAGCTCGTTTGTGTGGTCTTGCGTGTGAATTGTTTTTGTTATTTGGTCGTTTGTTGAGGGAACAGTTGATTTGGTTTGTGTTGATTGTGTTTCTGTTTGATTAGGATGATCCATAGTAAATGCCTGTAATAAGGAAGGAATTGTGCTGTTGAGCCATGTATACTGTGTCTGGCATTCTACTGACTTTGTGGGTACCTTTTGTTTTACTGTTGTGGCATACGATGGTGCTGATGTATTGAAGCCAAGCGTAGATGTTACAATTGCTCTGGCTTCCTGAAAGCTTACTTGTTTTTCACACTTCACCTTTCGGATGTTTTTTTCTTTTTGCCAGATAGGGCAATCTTTAGAGGATGATATATGATTGCCCTGGCAGTTTACACACTTGATTGGGTTGTTACATGGCTCTTCATGTTGACCGCATCTAAAGCATATTGTTTGACCTCTACAGTTGTTTTGACTATGACCAAACTTTTGGCATTTGAAGCATCGAAGTGGATTTGGTATGTACAAATCCACTTTGATGTTCATGTAACCCACTTTAATTGATTTTGGCGGTTGAGATGAGCCAAAAGTTAAAATGTATGTGTTGGTCTGTATGAGTTTACCCTCTTTTTTAATCTCAATTCTTTTGACTTCTGTGATATTTTGTGATGTTAGTTCCTTCCGTATATCCATTACATCCATGCCTGCAAGTTCTCTTGTTCTAAGCACACCCTTGCTGGAATTTAGGGTCTTGTGCGGAAAGGCCACAACTTTCATATCCATAATGTGTTCAATTTTTAACAGATTCACTGCCTGAAATTCCGTCTTACATTCGACCAATATTCCCCCTGATCTTATTTTTTTTACATCCTTCACTGTCCCTGCTATACCTTTAATAGTTTTTTCTAATACAAATGGGTTGACTGATGATGCCTTTTTACCTTCATCTTCCGCATAGATGATAATAAACCTTGGCCAATTCTTTGAAAAGTTATAAGTGTCGGTATCTTTATCTGAATCAGAGTCTGATGAAGTGAGCTGTATTTCTCGACCTCGTTTCTTTTTTTTATTGGGTATGTGATCCATGTTAATGTAGTAATGCGTTCACTGCTCCGGCTCCCACCCACCATGGAGTCCAACAAGGGGTAGGGTTACTGCCATGCAGTGAACCCACCGGGCTGCCGGTATTCCCACATACCTGGTATGGAGCAGTATACTCAGCCAGTGTTGATGCCGAGGCATGCCACTGACTGATTGGCCCGTGTGTGGAAGTGCCAGGTCTTCAGATGGCGACCATCCAACCAATCACTTTATAAAACACTGTAATTACGGTTGCCACGTGAAACTGAAACAAACAGTGCAGCAGAAATAAGTATTTGGTTAAAAAATTAGTTTAAAAACATCACACAATGGCAATTATGATAAATGATTAAAAGAAATGACTGATTGAATGGCCACCAAGTGCCCCCCGACGTGACACCCAGTACTTGTTGGGGTGGGGGCTCCCGATTGGCCAGAACGGACCATCCGACCATCCTTCTACTCCCGAAATTGGGGTCAAAGCAGTGTGTTGAACAAGATTATCTCCGAAATGGAGACCAGGGCTCCATCCCGGAGACTGCCCTAACCGGGGCCACGAGTCCTCAACTGCCAGGATTCCTTCTTCCGGGGCCTTCGGAATGCACCTCACGGGAGAACAAGGTGCCTGCCAGATGGTATTAGCAGGATTGATCATTTTGGTCCGGGGCTGCGTATTTATGTATTTCGCAGCGAACCAACTCAATTGAGCAAACCTGCCAATTAGAAATTAGCAAACCTGCCCAATTGAGCAGGCCGTCCTCTATCCGCCACCTGAGGACCGCCTAGTAGGGGATGATCAAACCCCCCAGGTACACTAAACATAAATATAATATCGACAATCAATATCAACACTACACTCAACTCAAATCAAATTTGAAGGAAACAGATTGTCTTATTCACATTGACTTTGCAGAAAACTACGTCGCTAAAATGTCAAGCGAGATTCAATCAATGCACTTTGGTGCATCACAAGCCCAGATAACTCTTCATACTGGTTATTATATGACAGGGAGAATGAAAGAGATCATCCAATCTTTCGCAGCAGTGTCAGACTCTCTCCAACACGACTCTGCGTCGATATGGTCGTTCCTTAAACCCGTCCTTACAGAAATAAAGGAGCTCTACCCGGAAGTTGATTTCATAAATTTCTATAGCGACGGGCCTACCACCCAATATCGTCAAAAAGGCAACTTCTACCTTTTTAGTACCTTAGTATTCGATTCTGGATTCAAAGGAGGATGCTGGAACTTTCAGGAGGCAGGTCATGGAAAGGGCATCCCCGATGGCATTGGGGGTAGTCTTAAGCGCACTGCAGATCAGAAGGTTCTACACGGGAGAACAAGGTGCGCCGAAAACAATGCCCGGTACTATGAAAGTTCATCAACTGTTCACCAAAGAGAGAGGGGAAATAAAGCACCGGGAGATTAGTTGTGTTTGTTTCGATACTGTGTGCCCGGGTCATGAGTTAACCCAATTCGCATTTAAATCGCTTGAAGTGATAAACAGTGTTGTAGACGATCCCACAAGCAGTGGTCTCATCGAGTCGGAGGTACATGAAAATCTTCCGAGCGCGGTTGAAGTTGATGTGCCTAATGCAGATACAGCTATTGTCGACGGACAGTTTGATTTGAAAAAGTGTTTGAACAGATATGTTGTTGTTAAATATGACGGCAAACCTTATCCGGGCCTGGTAGAAGATGTCAACGGCGACGAGATATATGTAGACTGTATGAAACGGCTTGGCAAAGGCATGGCTTGAATTCGTTTGATTGGTCCAAGTCTTTCAAGGACAAAGCTTGGTGTCAAAGAGAGGATGTGATTGCAACGATACCAAAACCTCACCAGAGAACAGAATCAAAATCCCAATTCACAATATGTCCAATCGCTTGGGATATCATACTAAAGGAACTCTGTCCTTAATTATATGATCGCCCAAAAGATTAAAATTCGTTGTTAAACTGGCGATCTCCGTGAGTCTGACCTCAGTGGAGAACTCGAAGCTCATTTACCCAATGAGGCTCGTATTAACCTACATATATATAGTAAAATAAGTTAGAGTGAAACTACCCACGTGATCATCGTACGAAAGGCAAAGCTGGATCACGTGGGTAGTTTCACTCCAACTTACTTTACTATGTAGTTTACTGCGAGTCTTATTCGATAAATGAGCTTCGAGTTCTTCACTGAGGTCAGACTCACGGAGATCGCCGATGTTTCAAACTCAAGTGGAAAACTATATGGCTAGATAATCATACAGTCAGTTTGATGCCCCAGTGACACTGTCATGTTTCTGTTATCCGGTTGAGCTACGCCCGTGAACTCAGCAGAACGGTATTGAGCGTGCATTGTGCGCCCATGATATGCATAAGGCTGCTCATGTATTTATTTATTATTTATTGTTGCTTTACGCCACATCAGCAGCTAAGGCTATATCATGGCGATGAAAGGTATGCATTTTAAAATAGATCACCATTTGCCATGAGGTAGTTAAAAACCAATCAACGAAATATGAAGTATGAGGAATAAAATTAATCAAAGAACACAGTAAGGTGAAAGTGAAATCAAGTGTTCAGAAAATGCTGCGTAAATCAGCCCTGAATGAATGAGAATGTGAAATAATAAAAACAAACAATTTAAAATTTATTAAAAAGGTTGATTTCCTTCAGGAACAGCAAAACTTTATGTGAATTTGTATGATAAAATAGGTCTCGAAGAGACACAACATTAAAATACTGTCGTCTAACAAGATCAAAATCAGTACAATGTAAAAGAATGTGCTCCACTGACAACACCTGCTGGCAGGGAACACACTCTGGTCGCATATTACCCTCTAACAAAAAGGAATGTGTAAGTCGTGTGTGACCAATATGACATCGAGTCAGAATAACATGGTCTTTTCTACAAAGGTTACTGGATGGGTAGTGATCAAATATGTTTGGTCGGAAGCGATGGAGCTTGTTATTTGTCGCTCCATCCCATCCCGTCTGCCACAGAGATTTGATGTAGTTATTAATATGTGGTTTGAAATCACTAGAAGGGATGTTAAAATCAGTGAGAGGCTTGGTTAAAGCCTGTTTTGCTGCACTGTCCGCTTTGGTGTTACCAGTGATACCTACATGTCCGGGTAACCAGCAAAACACGATATCATATTGGCCAGACATCAGAGTGGTCAACTTCTCACGAAGATCCAAAATGAGAGGGTTCTTCAACCTGGGGTTGAGTAAAGCTAGTAAAGAGGAAAGAGAGTCGGAAAAAACAATCGACTTCCTTTCCTGAGCATTTTCAATATGTTCAAGAGCGAGTTGTAAAGCTTTAACTTCAGCTGTGAAAATAGAACTTTGATTCGGTATTCTGATTGAGGTGATATGATCACCAGTAACAGCAGCTGATGAGACTTTGTCACCATCTTTTGATCCATCTGTATAGATCCTTGTATATGCACTATACTTTGACTTAATTTCAGCATACTTCTGCTTAAATTGCAGAGAATTTGTTTCAGACTTTTTGGTAGAAGCAAGATCTAAAATAACCGTCGGTTTTTTAAGATGCCAGGGAGGATTCTGTGATATACGGTTTTCTTTAATGGCATCTGGTTCAATTTTGGCAGATTCCATATGGGGCTTAATTCTGATTCCCAATGGAGGAATATGTTTCTGGTGGCGGTTAAAAAATTCGATATTTCGAGGTTCTGCAACACAGGTATAAGCAGGATTTGATGGATTAGAATGAAGTTTAGAGACATATTGAAGGGAGAGTTTAATTCTGCGCTTCTCAAGAGAAGGCTCCTCCGCCTCAACAAGCATTGATTCTATTGGTGAAGTTCTAAATGCACCCAAGCTAATTCGAATACCACTATTATGAATTGCATCAAGTGGTTTCAGATATGATTTTCTTGCAGAACCATAAACCACGCAGCCATAATCTAATTTAGATCTGACAAGTGATCTATACAGATGGATCAATGTTTTTTGGTCAGCACCCCAATCAGTGCTACCAACTACCTTCAAGAGGTTCAGTGCCCTTTTACATTTTATCTTTAGTTGTTTTATGTGAGAAGTGAACTTCAGTTTGTTGTCAAACAACAAACCTAAGAATTTCACTTCCTTAACAACATTAATACGACTCCCGTCTATTTTCAATTCCGGATCAAGGTGGTGCTTACGGAGCTTACAGAAATGTACACAATTAGTTTTCGTCTTAGAGAATTTGAAGCCGTTTTCTGTAGCCCATTTCTGGATTCTATTCAAACACAGCTGAAGTTTGCGCTCTATAGCATTCATTTTTTTGCTGCTATAGCAGATTAAAAAGTCATCTACATACAATGACGAGTCAACCATATTCTCAATTGCATCAATAATACTATTGATTTTCACTGAGAAGAGGGTAACAGATAAAATACTACCCTGAGGAACCCCCAATTCCTGCTCGTGGGGATCTGATAACGTTGACCCCACACGAACCTGAAATTGGCGGTCCTTTAAAAAGTTTTCAATAAAAAGAGGCATACGCCCTCTCAACCCCATGTTAAAAAGATCTTTTAAAATCCCATACGTCCACGTTGTATCATATGCCCTTTCCAAATCAAAGAAGATGGCGACCACATGTTCTTTTCTGGCAAAGGCATTTCTAATAAACGTTTCCAGTCTGACCAAATGATCTACAGTACTTCTCTGCTTTCTGAAACCACATTGAACATCCGCAAGCAGATTTTTCGATTCCAGAAACCAGACAAGTCGGTCATTGATCATCCTCTCCATGGTTTTACACAGACAACTGGTTAAGGCAATAGGCCTGTAATTGCTTGGGTTGCTGTGATCTTTATCAGGCTTAGGAATAGGAATTATTGTTGCTTTACGCCAGGATGGTGGAAACTGACCAGTCACCCAAATGCCATTAAAAATTGATAATAAAAGTTGTAGTGATGTTTGTGGTAGATGCTTTAAAAGTTTGTAGTGAATTTCATCGGGACCAGTAGCAGTATCCTTTGCTCTATGCAAAGAGTTACGTAACTCTTCCATAGAGAAAGGTTCATTGTAATCCTCAAGATTGTTGGAGGTAAATTTGATCTTTTGTTTTTCTTGCTGTTTTTTAATTTTGATAAATTCTGGATTACAATTTACAGACGACGAATGTTTCGAAAATGTGGAAGCCAATTTGTTTGAAATTTCTTTTTTAGATGTAAGTAATGAGTTGTTATCTTCCAGGTGTTGTACAGTTGATTTTGTTTCGTTTCCTTTAATTTTTCTTATCATTTTCCAAATTTTGTTGATAGGAGTGTTTTGGTTAAGTTTGGAAACATAAGTTTCCCAAGAAGTTTTCTTTTTTTGTTTTATAAGTCGTCTTGTTTTTGCTCGATTGATACGTAGTTTATCTAAATTATGTGTGGTTGGTGACTTGTTAAATTCCCGTTCAGTTTTCTTGCGAACCTTTATAGCCTGTTTACATTCATTATCAAACCATGGTTTAGTGAAACGTTTTGGATTTGCCGAGGTCTTAGGGATGACTGTGTTTGCAATGTCAAGTAACTCATTTGTAAAATGTTCTATTTGATCAGCACTATCCTGAAATTTCTCGCGTGTGAGTCGTTCAGAACAAAGCGATGAGAAAGTGTCCCAATCAGCCTTTTTAAAGTTCCACTGGGGCACCCTCTCATCGTCTGCCGGAACTACACTCTCCAACACAATTGGAAAGTGGTCACTCCCGCACAAGTCATCTTCTACCTTCCAAGAAAAATCGAGCAAGATAGAAGGGCAAGCAATTGTAAGATCAATTGATGTATACGAACCAGATGCGGGGTGTAGGTAAGTGTCTGAACCATCATTAAACAAACACAAGTCGTATTTTAAAATAAATTCTTCCACAGTTTTACCTTTTACGTCTTCCTGACTGCAGGAATTACCCCAAGTGGGACTATGTGCATTAAAATCACCCAACAAAATGTATGGAGTTGGGAGTTGATGGACCAGCATCTCGAGATCATTCAGTTGTAGGGTCTTACTTGGTGAAACATAAATCGAACATAGTGTAATTGTTTTGTCTAATGTTAGGCGTACCGCCACAGCCTGTAAATTTGTATTCAAAGGTACAGATCTGTGAATGATATCGTCTCTAACTAAAACAGATGTTCCACGGACGTGAAGGTCATTGTCATCTGCCCAGGCATTATACGAAGTATAATGCTTAAAAGCTGAATGATCCTGCGAGTCAGGTTTCTTTAAAAGAGTTTCCTGCAGACAAAAAGCGGCAGGTTTATACTTTTGGCTCAGAAGACCCAGTTCATTAAAATTGACTCGAAAACCTCGGCAATTCCACTGTATTATATTATTGTTGTGTGTTTTATCCATATTTGGTTGGAGATTTATCTGGTGGACGAATGGGTGAAATTGTCCCAATAGCTTTCTTAGGCGATTTGTGTCTTGGGGACATATTCAGAGAGGTGTTCGGGCGTAAGGGCCCGAACGTTTCATCGATGCACTCAACGACTTCCATCGATTCAAGGCCCTCAAACCTATTACGTGTAACAGGGTCTTTAAGAGCCTTGGGGATTCTTTCTGACTGTTTCTGCGTTTCTGTATTCTTTTTGGCTTGATTCCTTCTCTGATTCTGACTCAGATTTTGAATTTGATTTTGTGGCTTCGGTTTTGTTTGGGCTTTCTTTTGTTCTGATCTTGCTTCCTTTATTTTTTTTTCATCTGGTTTTAGTTGTTCCTTTTCTTTTTTCGGATTTGGCGTTGATTTGTTTTCGATTGTTCTGTGAGTAGTTGATGGTGTTTGTGTGGATTTTGGTTCTGTTTCGTTTGACTGTTCCATTGTAAAAGCTTCCACTAAAGATGGTAATGTGCCCTTGATCCAGGTATATTGAGTTTGGCAGCCTACTGCCACTGAAGGTAATTTTAGTGATAATTTTGCAGCATATGAAGGTGATGATGTACTCATACCAGGCATTGATGATACAATATCTCTGGCCTCCTTAAAACTAATTTGCTTTTCGCATTTTATTTTCTGTATAGCCTTTTCTTTTTTCCAGACAGGGCAATCTTTGGATGATGACATATGATTGCCCTGACAGTTTACACATTTAATGGAATTGGTGCATGGCTCTTGGTGTTGTTGGCCGCATTTGTAACATGTCATTTGACCCCTGCAGTTGTTTTGCCCGTGGCCATATTTCTGGCATCTGAAACATCGAAGTGGATTTGGAATGTACAAATCCACTTTGATGTTCATATAGCCAACTTTGATTGATTTTGGTGGCTGAGAAGAATTATTTATTTATTTATTTATTTATTTATTGGTGCTTTAAGCCACATCAGCAACTAAGGCTATATCGTGGCGATGAAAGTATGAAATGTTAAAAATGATCATTATTTTCAACGCAGAAGTTAAAAAAGAGATGACAACACATGAAAAACGTGAAGTACACCTGACAAGCGAACAATGGAATTAAAAAATGAGTGCAGTTCATCAAAACAGTTGTGAAAATCAACCCGTGAAACAGATATAAATGATACATGAGAATTTAAAATAATAAAACCAGACTATTTAAAATTTATTAAAAAGGTTGATTTCCTTCAGGAACGACAAAACTTTATGAGAGTTTGTCTTGTAAAACAGGTCTCTAAGAGACGCAACATTAAAATACTGTCCTCTAACAAGATGAAAATCTGTACAGTGCAAAAGAATGTGCTCCACTGTCAACACCTGCTGGCAGGGAACACACTCTGGTCGTATATTACCCTCTAACAAAAAGGAATGTGTAAGTCGTGTATGACCAACACGACATCGTGTCAGAATAACATGATCCTTTCTACAAAGGTTACTAGACGGGTAGTGATCTGATATAGTTGGTCGGAAGCGATGAAGCTTGTTATTTGTCGCTCCATCCCATTCCGCCTGCCACATAGATTTGATGTAACTACTGATATGAGGCTTGAAATCACTGAACGGAATCTTAAAATCAGTGAGAGGCTTTGTTAAAGCCTGTTTTGCTGCACTGTCTGCTTTGGTGTTACCAGCGATACCTACATGTCCGGGTAACCAGCAAAACACGATATCATATTGGTCAGACATGAGAGTTGTTAACTTCTCACGAAGTTCCAAAATGAGAGGGTTCTTCAACTTGGGGTTGAGCAAAGCAAGCAAAGAGGAAAGAGAGTCAGAAAAAATAATCGACTTCTTTTCCTGGACATTTTCGATATGTTCGAGTGCGAGTTGCAAAGCTTTAACTTCAGCTGTGAAGATAGAACTTTGATTCGGTATTCTGATTGAAGTGACATGATCATCAGTGACAACAGCTGATGCTACTTTGTCACCATCTTTTGATCCGTCTGTATAGATCCTTGTATATGTACTGTACTTGGACTTAATTTCAGCATATTTCTGCTTAAACTGCAGAGAATTTGTTTCAGACTTTTTAGTAGATGCTAGATCCAAAATAACTGTTGGCTTTTTAAGATGCCAAGGAGGAGTTTGTGGTTCACGGTTCTCTTTTATTGTAACTGGTTCAATTTCGGCAGACTCCATATGAGGTTTTATTCTAATTCCCAATGGAGGGATATGTTTCTGATGACGGTTAAAAAATTCAGTATTTTGAGGTTCTGAGACACAATTGTATGCAGGGTTGGACGGATTAGAAAGAAGTTTTGAAACATATTGGAGTGAAAGTTTAATTCTGCGCTTCTCAAGAGAAGGCTCCTCTGCCTCAACAAGCATCGAATCTACCGGTGATGTTCGAAAAGCACCAAGGCTGATTCTTATGCCACTATTATGAATGGCATCAAGAGGTTTGAGATATGACTTTCTTGCTGAACCGTAAACCACACAGCCGTAATCTAATTTTGATCTGACAAGTGATCTATACAGATTGAGTAATGTTTTTTGGTCAGCACCCCAATCAGTGCTACCAACTACCTTCAAAAGGTTCAGTGCCCTTTTACACTTTACCTTTAGTTGTTTTATATGAGAAGTGAAATTCAGTTTGCTGTCAAACAACAAACCCAAGAATTTCACAGTTTAACAACGTTAATACGACTCCCGTCTATTTTCAATTCCGGATCAAGGTGGTGCTTCCGGAGCTTACAGAAATGAACACAATTAGTTTTCGTTTTTGAGAATTTGAAGCCGTTTTCTGTAGCCCATTTCTGGATTCTATTCAAACACAGCTGAAGTTTGCGCTCTATAGCATTCATGTTTTTGCTGCTATAACAGATTAAAAAGTCATCTACATACAATGACGAGTCAACCATATTTTCAATTGCATCAATAATACTATTGATTTTCACTGAAAAAAGGGTAACAGATAAAATACTTCCTTGAGGAACCCCCAACTCCTGCCCATGAGGATCAGATAACGTTGACCCAACACGAACCTGAAATTGGCGGTCCCTCAAAAAGTTTTCAATAAAAAGAGGCATACGCCCCCTCAACCCCATGTTAAAAAAATCTTTTAAAATCCCATACGTCCACGTTGTGTCATATGCCTTTTCCAGGTCAAAGAAGATGGCGACCACATGTTCTTTTCTGGCAAAGGCATTTCTTATAAACGTTTCTAATCTAACCAAGTGATCCATAGTACTTCTCTGGTTTCTGAAACCACACTGAACATCTGCAAGCAGATTGTTCGATTCCAGAAACCAGACAAGTCGATCATTGATCATCCTCTCCATGGTTTTGCACAGACAACTTGTTAAGGCAATAGGTCTATAATTACTAGGGTTGCTGTGATCTTTATCAGGCTTAGGAATAGGAATTATAGTAGCTTTTCGCCAGGAAGGTGGAAACTGGCCAGTCACCCATATGTCATTAAAAATAGATAATAAAAGTGCAAGTGAAGTTTGAGGCAGATGTTTTAAAAGCTGATAGTGAATGTCATCAGGTCCAGTGGCAGAATCCTTTGCTCTATGCAAAGAGTTACTTAACTCTTCCATAGAGAAAGGTTCATTGTAATCCTCTAAGTTATTGGATGTAAATTTAATCTTTTGTTTTTCTTGTTGTTTTTTAAGTTTGAGGAATTCTGGGTTACTATTTTCAGACGACGAATGTTTGGAAAATGTAGAGGCCAACTTGTTTGAAATTTCTTGTTTTGTTGTAATGAGTGTGTTGTTATCTTGTAGGTGTTGTACAGCTGATTTTGTTTCTTTTCCTTTAATTTTTTTAATCATTTTCCAAATTTTATTGATGGGGGTGTTTTGATTAAGTTTCGAAACGTAAGTTTCCCATGAACGTTTCTTTTTATGTTTTAAAAGTCGTCTTGTTTTTGCCCGATTTATTCGTAATCTATCCAAATTTTGTGTAGTTGGTGACTTATTAAATTCCCTCTCAAATTTCTTGCGATCTTTTATAGCCTGTTTGCACTCAGTATCAAACCATGGTTTAGTGAAACGTTTTGGATTTGCCGAGGTTTTAGGAATGACTTGGCTTGCAATGTCAATCAACTCTGTGGTGAAGTGTTCAATCTGGTCAGTACTGTCCTGAAATTTCTCCCGTGTGAGGCGTTCAGAACAAAGCGATGAGAAAGTGTCCCAGTCAGCCTTTTTAAAGTTCCACTGGGGCACCCTCTCATCATCCGCCGGAACTACACTCTCCAGCACAATCGGAAAGTGGTCACTCCCGCACAAGTCACCTTCTGCCTTCCATGAAAAATCCAGGAAGACAGAAGGGCATGCAATTGTTAAATCAATTGAAGTGTAAGAACCAGATGCAGGGTGCAGGTAAGTATCTGACCCATCATTGAACAAGCACAAGTCATATTTTGTAATGAACTCTTCTACAGTTTTACCTTTTGCATCTTCTTGACTGCAGGAATTACCCCAAAGGGGGCTATGTGCGTTAAAATCACCCAACAAAATGTATGGGGTTGGGAGTTGTCGGACCAGCAGCTCAAGGTCATTCAGTTGTAAGGCTTTACCTGGTGAAACGTAAATAGAACAAAGTGTAACTGTTTTGTCCAAAGTTAGGCGTACCGCCACCGCCTGTAAATTTGTCTGTAGTGGTACAGAACTGTGAATGATGTCATTCCTAACCAAGACACTCGTTCCACGAATATGAAGATCATTATCATCTGCCCAGGCATTATACGGTGTATAATGCTTAAAGGCTGAATGATCGTGAGCCTCGGGTTTCTTTAAAAGAGTTTCCTGCAGGCAAAAAGCAGCAGGTTTGTATTTTTGGCCGAGAAGACCCAGTTCATTAAAATTGGCTCTAAAACCTCGACAATTCCATTGTATTATATTGTTATTAAATGTACTATCCATGTTTGGCTGGTGATTTAGATGGTGGACGTATAGGAGATATAGCCCCCATGTTTCGTCTGGGTGACGATTTGCGTGGGGACTTACCCTGAGAAGAATTCAGGGGTGGTTGACTGGAGAACGTGTCATCGATGCACTCATCGACTGACATCTCTTCTATCCCGTCAAACATGTTGTTCGTCTTGACAACATTTTTCAAAAACTTTGGTGTTCGATTTGAGATGAATTTTTGTTGTTCTTTGTCTTTTTTCTTCTTTTCTTTTTCTTGACTTCGTCTCTGACTCTGACTTAGGTTTTGTTGTTGTGGTCTGTGGTTCTGATCTGGTTTTGGTTTGTTAGATGCATTTCTGTTTTCTGGCTTGGTTTGTTGGTCTTTAGTTGGCTCTGGTTTAGGTGTTTGATTTGTTTGCTTTTGTTGTGCTATTTTATCAGTAATAATTGTGGAGGTTGATGTAGTTTTTGTTGATTTCGGTCCGACGTTATTGGAGTGTTCTATGGTAAACGCTTGCAATAACGATGGAATAGTGCTGTCCAGCCAAGTCCAGGGTGTCTGACATTCTACAGATTTAGTTGGTAATTTTTGCGATAATTTGGTGGCATATGATGGCGTTGATGAATTCATCCCAGGCATTGACGATACAATTTCTCGGGCCTCTTTAAAACTTAGTTGTCTTTCACACTTAATTTTTTGTATTTGTTTCTCTTTCCTCCAAACAGGGCAATCCTTCGATGCTGCTACATGGTTGCCCTGACAATTACAACATTTAACAGCATTAGTACAGGGGTCTTGATGTTCCTGACCACACCTAAAACAAATAGCCCCTCTTTAAAACTTAGTTGTCTTTCACACTTAATTTTTTGTATTTGTTTCTCTTTCCTCCAAACAGGGCAATCCTTCGATGCTGCTACATGGTTGCCCTGACAATTACAACATTTAACAGCATTAGTACAGGGGTCTTGATGTTCCTGACCACACCTAAAACAAATAGCCTTTCCTCTGCAATTATTTTGTCCATGTCCAAATTTCTGACATTTGAAGCATCGAAGTGGATTTGGTATGTACAAATCCACTTTGATGTTCGAGTATCCAATCTTGAGTGACTTTGGTGGTTGAGTTGATTCAAATGTGAAGATGTAAGTATTTGTTTTTATTGTATTTCCATCTTTTTTAATTTCAATCCTTTTGACAGCTGAAACACCTTGAGGTTCTAATTCTTTTCTAATTTCCATTTCGTCAATGCCCGCTAGTTCTCTAGTTCTCACTACCCCCTTGCTGCTATTTAGGTTTCGGTGAGGAAAGACATTTACCTTCATATCTACCAAATGATCAGTTTTTAATAAATTCCTAGTTTGGGCTGCATTTTTACATTCTACCAACAGCATACCTGATCTTAATTTCTTTACATTAGCAACATTGCCTGCAATTCCCTTTATCGATTTTTCCAAGGCGAACGGATTGATATTTGTTGCTACTTTGCCTTCTTCATTTGAGCAGATGAGAACAAATTTTGGCCATGGTACAACTGGAGGAGCTGGATGTCCTAAGTCAGAGTCAGAGTCTTCTTCACTAAAATTGTAACTACGTTTGGTAATTTTTGGTGGTATTTTATCCATATTAAATGATTTTAAAATTCTTCTGTTCATGGCTCTCACCCTTACTCCGAGCCCAACCTTGGGGGTTACGTCGCGGAATTCCAGCGAACAACACCAAGAGTGCATGAACAGCATACTCCCCCAGCGTTGATGCTAATGCATACCGCTGGAGGATTGACCCGTCGAATGTTTATGGGAAGTGCCAGGTCGTGGCAGCCATTCAACCAACCATTTCAATAAAAACAAGTACATCAAGAACTACTACTGATGATCAACGCAGACAGAGCAACAAAACGAAAGTTGTTAAACAAGTATTAAGATCATTAAAAGTCTGTATAGGGTAGTAGTGTTAAAATCCGAATAAAAGAAATGACTGGTTGAATGACCACCCAATGCCCCCCGACGTGACACCCGATATTTTTGGGGTTGGGGGCTCCCGATTGGTCAGACCGGGCCATCCGACCATCCTTCTACTCCCGAAATTGGGGCCAAAGCAGTGTGTTGGACATTATCTCCGAAATGGAGACCAGGGCTCCATCTCGGAGACTGCCCTAACCGGGGCCCGAGTCCTCAACTACCAGGATTCCTTCTTCCGGGGCCTTCAGAACGCACCTCACGGGAGAACAAGGTGCCTGCCAGATGGTATTAGCAGGGTTGATCATTTTGGTCCGGGGCTGCGTATTCGTGTATTTCGCAGCGAACCAGCTCAATTGAGCAAACCTGCCAATCAAAAATTAGCAAACCTGCCCAATTGAGCAGGCTGTCCTCTATCCGCCACCCGAGGACCCGCCTAGTAGGGGACGATCAAACCCCCCTAGGGCTGAGAAGAATTAAAAGATAAAATATATGTATTTGTTTTTATTACTGAACCCCCTTTCTTAATTTCTATATTTTTAACTGCAGTTACACCTTGTGATTCCAGCTCTTTCTGTATTTCGAGTACATCAATTCCTGCCAATTCTCTTGTTCTAATTACTCCTCTGCTGCTGTTTAATGAGGTATGTGGAAACACATTCACCTCCATATCTGCTAATTTATCAATTTTCATTAAGTTTTTTGCCTGGACTTCCTTACTACACTCTATTAATATTGCTCCACTTCTTAGTTTTTTAACATGCTTAACACTGCCAGCAATTCCCTTAACAGCTTTTTCTAAGGCAAAGGGGTTAATGTCACTTGCCTTCTTACCTTCTACTGCTGCATATATAATTATAAATTTTGGCCAATTAGGCAATGTAGGTGAATCATTTGTATCTGAATCAGAATCAAAGATATCAGAAAGTGAGTCTCGCCCTCGTTTAAATTTTTTGGTGTTTGAATCCATGGTTTATTGTTTAGTTTTTCATTTGCCCCGGCTCCCACCCACCGCGGAGTCCAACAAGGGGTTGAGTTACTGCCAAGCAGTGAACCCATCAGGCTGCCAGTATTCCCACATACTTATACTAGGGCAATATACTCAGCCAGTGTTGATGCTGAAGCATACCACTGACTGATTGACCCGTGTGTGGAAGTGCCATGTCTTCAGATGGCGATCATCCAACCAATCATTTTACAAAGCATTAAAATAAGAGTTGCCACGAAGAACTGAAACAGACAGTGCAGCAAAATTTAATAGTTGATAAAAATAGAATGTTTAAAAACAGTATACAATGGCAATTATGGTATGGGATTAAAATAAATGACTGATTGAATGACCACCAAATGCCCCCCGGCGTGACACCCAGTACTTTTTGGGGTGGGGGCTCCCGATTGGCCAGAACGGGCCATCCGACCATCCTTCTGCTCCCGAAATTGGGGCCAAAGCAGTGTGTTGGACATTATCTCCGAAATGAAGCCCAGGGCTCCATCCCGGAGATTGCCCTAAACGGGGCCCGAGTCCTCAACTGCCAGGATTCCTTCTTCCGGGGCCTTCGGAACGCACCTCACGGGAGAACAAGGTGCCTGCCAGATGGTATAAGCGGGATTGATCATTTTGGTCCGGGGCTGCGTATTCGTATATTCCGCAGCGAACCAGCTCAATTGAGCAAACCCGCCAATTAGAAATTAGCAAACCTGCCCAATTGAGCAGGCCGTCCTCTATCCGCCACCTGAGGACCCGCCTAGTAGGGGACGATCAAACCCCCCTAGGAGGCTGCTCATGAATGTATATGTTACAGTCAATGTCTAAAATCAGGCAATGTGTACAATGACTGAAATAACCAGTCATTGTGTACATTGCCTAACAAGCCCAGTCATTGTATACAATGACTGAAATTTCTAGGCATTGTACACAATGCCTGGTTAATTGGCCCAATTATTGTACAGATTGACTGATTGATTAACTGGCTTCTTATAAAAACAGATTTTTGACTGGCTTCTTATAACAAGGTTATGTTTATAATTGAGATCACACAAGTACCATTCAGTGATAACATATTGGCTTCTTTTATTGAGTAGTGTTTATTTGTGGCTTCACAAACTGAATGTTTATAATTGAGATCACACACTGGGCTTTCTATAAAATGCAAAGCATTTCTTACTACTCTTCACTCTCTATCGAGTTACCATCATGGAATCTACATTTTGTGAACAGCTCCTGAGCAGGAGGCAGTCTGATGCCAAGTCGGTTTTATTGACCAAACAAGAGTATTTTGATTTGATAGAGGAAGTCAAGGTTGCATCAGTAGCTGAAAAGAAGACATTCCGGCAGTATTATGTGCTTGGACGGTATGAGATCTTGCAGTGTGGCGACATTGAGAAATTAATCAAAAAGAGAATAATCAGAATCCGACACTACCTATTTCACACACATTGATGAGATGTTTGATATAATAAAACGTGCCCACATCTCTACCGGGCATGGTTGAAGAGACAAAATGGTGAAAGCATTAGTGAAGTATGCAAATGTAACACGCGAGTCTATTGAGTTGTTCAAATCCCTTTGTCTGGAGTGTCAAAAGAAGAGAAAACGAGTAACCACGAAAGGTGTTGTAGTGAAACCGATTGTGTCGAAAGATTACTTGACTCGTGGACAGGTGGATCTTGTGGACATGCAGTCTATGGCCAGTGGATCAAATAAGTGGATCATGGTTTACCAAGACCACTTTACTAAATTCTGTGTTCTTCGCCCGCTCAACTCAAAGCGTGCATGTGAGGTTGCTTATCAACTCATGGACATCTTCCTGTTGCTTGGTGCACCCACCATATTACAAAGTGATAATGGATCTGAGTTCACTGCATCTGTGATAAATGAACTGAAGCTCATGTGGTCTGACTCGGTAATGGTGCATGGTAAACCAAGACACCCTCAGAGTCAGGGGTCAGTTGAACGATTGAATTGTGATGTGAAAGACATGCTCATAGCTTGGTTAGGAGATAATAAGACCACAGAGTGGCCTGTAGGACTGAAGTTCGTACAATTTCAAAAGAACAATATCTATCACTCAACAATCAAGATGTCACCTTTCAAGGCTTTGTTTGGCTCTGATCCTAAAGTTGGACTGCGTTCTCTGCCACTTCCGAATGAAATCTTGGAACGACTTGTGTCAGAAGATGATCTTCTCCAGGCACTTTCTGCAGAGACAACAACAGCACCAGACACACCTGAAACTGAGCATGTAGAGGCTATATCAGTAGCAGCAGACTCGCCAAATACATCGTCATCAGAGACTCCAGCCACACCCGAGACACTATCAGTATCAGACAACTTGCCTGAAACTGAGCAGCTAGAGGCACAACATGCCAACATCATATCATGTCGGAAGAGAGCTGCTGATGGTATCATAACACAGGCTGAAAGAATGATGAAGCGCAGTCGCGTTATCAATGTTGCTGCTAGCCCTGGAGACAATGTGAGTGTTCCAATCCCCATGGTTGACCGAGGAAAAGGTGACCCACGCAATATTATGGGTGTGATTCTTGATAGAAATGAAAGTGACATGTACAAGATTGGCGTGAAGGCTGGTGTTCTAAAAGGGCGATATGCAAGGAGTCAATTTGATCTTTGCCCACAAAAACTTTATAGCATGAATGACATTTCAACAGAGACAGAAATTGGACTGAGACAAGCGGTTCAGAAAGAATCTAAATGTGGTGGGCAAGGTTACACAAAGTGTAACTGTTCAAAAAGTGGCAAGCAGTGTGCCACAAACAAGTGTAAATGCTTCAAGTCAGGGGTGCTGTGTAACAGCAGGTGCCACAACAGTGTCAACTGCCAAAACAAAAATTGTTGATTATTGCTATAAACCTGTTTTTTCATACTTTACATATTTACATATTTACTACCATGTTTTAAATCTAATGGAAGGTATTTTCTTTTGTGTGTAATACCTTATGGCTGGTAACTGAAATGTTTAACGTTTTAATCCTATACCCAAGGTTAGTAGCAGATGAGAGTCGTAAAGAAATTTCTCGTATAACACAAATTTTCATTTGTTACTTCCAAAACATAGCCTGTGACTCCTCTTTGGAACGAGCGCGTTACGCTCGTTCCAATGAGGAGTCACAGCCTATGTTTTGGAGGGGGCTCTGAAAGGATACTGTGTCATCAGGTATATCCGGGTGTGTATGTGTGTGTTTTATCACAATCCAAACTTGGACCCAAATTACGTAATATAATGTTTGTATTTGGGTTTGGTTTTAAATTCGGTAGTATATTTATTTATTTATTTATTTATTGTTGCTTAACGCCACATCAGCAGCTAAGGCTATATCGTGGCGAGAAAACTACAGAAACAACAAGTATCAAGTAGGAATTAAAATTAATTCAATAAAATAAGAAATAATCACAACAATACTTAAAACCAAGAGCAGTCGAAACAGTAATGACTAAACTTATAAAATCAACCTGGTGACATTTAGACTTGTGGAGTCTACGCTAAAAGAATAAAAACACTTTTAAAATTTATTAAAAAGGTTGATTTCTTTCAAAAATGAGATTATTTTATGCGGGCTTGTATGGTAAAATAAATCTCTTAGAGATGGTACTGTAAAATACTGCCCTCTGACAAGATTAAAATCTGTACAATGTAAAAGAATGTGTTCCAGTGACAACACCTGCTGACAAGGAACACACTCTGGTCGCATATTACCCTCTAACAGAAAGGAATGTGTAAGTCGTGTGTGACCAACATGACACCGTGTCAGAATAACATGATCTTTTCTACAAAGGTTACTGGTTGGGTAGTGATCAGAAATAGTGGGTCGAAAGCGATGGAGCTTGTTATTTGTCGCTCCATCCCACTCCGCCTGCCATATGGATTTGATGTAACTACTGATATGTGGTTTGAAGTCACTGAACGGAATCTTAAAATCAGTGAGAGGCTTGGATAAAGCCTGTTTTGCTGCACTGTCTGCCCTGGTGTTTCCAGCGATACCTACATGTCCGGGCAACCAGCAAAACACGATATCATATTGGGCAGACACAAGAGTTGATAACTTCTCACGAAGTTCCAAAATGAGAGAGTTCTTCAACTTAGGGTTGAGCAAAGCAAGCAAAGAGAAAAGAGAGTCAGAAAAAATAATCGACTTCTTTTCCTGTACATTTTCAATATGTTCGAGGGCGAGTTGTAAAGCTTTAACTTCAGCTGTGAAAATAGAACTTTGATTCGGTATTCTGACTGAAGTGACATGATCATCAGTGACAACAGCTGATGCTACTTTGTCACCACCTTTTGATCCGTCTGTATAGATCCTTGTATATGTACTATACTTGGACTTAATTTCCGCATATTTCTGCTTAAACTGCAGAGAATTTGTTTCAGACTTTTTAGTAGATGCTAGGTCCAAAATAACTGTTGGCTTTTTAAGATGCCAAGGAGGAGTTTGTAGTTCACGGTTCTCTTTTATTGTAACTGGTTCAATTTTGGCAGACTCCATATGAGGTTTAATTCTAATTCCCAATGGAGGGATATGTTTCTGATGACGGTTAAAAAATTCAGTATTTTGAGGTTCTGAGACACAATTGTATGCAGGGTTGGACGGATTAGAAAGAAGTTTTGAAACATATTGGAGTGAAAGTTTAATTCTGCGCTTCTCGAGAGAAGGCTCCTCTGCCTCAACAAGCATCGAATCTACCGGTGATGTTCTAAAAGCACCAAGGCTGATTCTTATGCCACTATTATGAATGGCATCAAGAGGTTTGAGATATGACTTTCTTGCTGAACCGTAAACCACACAGCCGTAATCTAATTTTGATCTGACAAGTGATCTATACAGATGGAGTAATGTTTTTTGGTCAGCACCCCAATCAGTGCTACCAACTACCTTCAAAAGGTTCAGTGCCCTTTTACACTTTACTTTTAGTTGTTTTATATGAGAAGTGAAATTCAGTTTGCTGTCGAACAACAAACCCAAGAATTTCACTTCCTTAACAACATTAATACGACTCCCGTCTATTTTCAATTCCGGATCAAGGTGGTGCTTCTGGAGCCTACAGAAATGAACACAATTAGTTTTCGTTTTTGAGAATTTGAAGCCGTTTTCTGTAGCCCATTTCTGGATTCTATTCAAACACAGCTGAAGTTTGCGCTCTATAGCATTCATTTTTTTGCTGCTATAGCAGATTAAAAAGTCATCTACATGCAATGACGAGTCAACCATATTTTCAATTGCATCAATAATACTGTTGATTTTCACTGAAAAAAGGGTAACAGATAAAATACTTCCCTGAGGAACCCCCAATTCCTGCCCGTGAGGATCAGATAACGTTGACCCAACACGGACCTGAAATTGGCGGTCCCTCAGAAAGTTTTCAATAAAAAGAGGCATACGCCCCCTCAACCCCATGTTAAAAAGATCTTTTAAAATCCCATACGTCCACGTTGTGTCATATGCCTTTTCCAGGTCAAAGAAGATGGCGACCACATGTTCTTTTCTAGCAAAGGCATTTCTTATAAACGTTTCAAGTCTGACCAAATGATCCACAGTACTTCTCTGGTTTCTGAAACCACACTGAACATCCGCAAGTAGATTGTTCGATTCCAGAAACCAGACAAGTCGGTCATTGATCATCCTCTCCATGGTTTTACAGAGACAACTAGTTAGTGCAATTGGTCTGTAATTACTTGGATTACTGTGATCCTTATCAGGCTTTGGAATAGGAATAATTGTTGCCTTTCGCCAGGAAGGTGGAAACTGGCCAGTCACCCAAATGTCATTAAAAACTGACAATAAAAGTTCTAGTGAAGTTTGAGGCAGATGTTTTAAAAGTTGATATTATTTATTTATTTATTGGTGCTTAACGCCACATCAGCAGCTAAGGCCATATCGTGGCGAGAAAACATTAAAAAAAACCATGGCAGAAACGATATTCAAAGATGAGTAAAAAACAATTATAGTAAAAATGATACTCAATGTAATATGAACAGTGATGCGTGAGAAACAAGAAAGATGAATAATTCACAAATCAACCTGATGAATTTAAGTCTTAAAGACTCTAGTTAAGATAATAAAAACAGTTTTAAAATTTATTATTTATTTATTTATTTATTTATTTATTGGTGCTTTACGCCACATCAGCAGCTTAGGCTATATCGTGGCGATGAAAGTGTATATTTAAAAAAAAAAAGACCATGCATTAAAATATGAAAGAAATTGAATAAGAGGTTTAAAAAAGATGAGTGTGAAACATAATGAGAAAATGAGAACAGTAGTACAAAAAAAAGTAAATCAACCTGTGAAATAAATATAGATAGATGAAAATTAAAATGGTAAAAACAATTTAAAATTTATTAAAAAGGTTGATTACTTTCAAGAATGAGATGACTTTTTGCGGGCTCGTATGATAAAATAAATCTCTCAAAGATCCAACTGTAAAATACTGCCCTCTAACATGATTAAAATCAGTACAATTCAAAAGAATGTGTTCCACTGACAACACCTGCTGGCAGGGAACACATTCTGGTCGCAAATTACCCTCCAACAAAAAGGAATGTGTAAGTCGTGTATGACCAATATGACACCGCGTCAAAATTGCAAGATCCTTTCTACAAAGGTTACTTGACGGGTAGTGATCTGAAATAGTTGGTCGGAAGCGATGAAGCTTGTTATTTGTCGCTCCATCCCATTCCGCCTGCCATATAGATTTGATGTAACTACTAATATGAGGCTTAAAATCACTGAAAGGGATCTTAAAATCAGTGAGAGGCTTTGTTAAAGCCCGTTTTGCTGCACTGTCTGCTTTGGTGTTACCAGCGATACCTACATGTCCGGGTAACCAGCAAAACACGATATCATATTGGTCAGACACGAGAGTTGTTAACTTCTCACGAAGTTCCAAAACTAGAGGGTTCTTCAACCTGGGGTTGAGTAAAGCAAGTAAAGAGGAAAGAGAGTCGGAGAAGATGATCGACTCTCTTTCCTGTGCATTCTCGATGTGCTCAAGTGCGAGTTGAATAGCTTTAACTTCAGCTGTGAAAATAGAACTCTGATTCGGTATTCTGATTGAGGTGATATGATCACCAGTAACAGCAGCTGATGATACTTTGTCACCATCTTTAGATCCATCTGTATAGATCCTTGTGTATGCACTATACCTGGACTTTATTTCGGCATATTTTTGTTTAAACTGCAAGGAATTGGTATCAGATTTTTTGGTAGAAGCAAGGTCCAAAATTATTGTAGGTTTTTTAAGATGCCAAGGAGGAATATGTGATTTACGGTTTCTTTTTATAGAATCAGAATCAATTTTGGCAGACTCCATATGGGGTTTGATTCTTATTCCCAATGGAGGAATGTGTTTCTGGTGTCGGTTAAAAAATTCAACATTTTGAGGTTCTGAAACACAATTATAAGCAGGATTTGAAGGATTGGCCAAAAGTTTAGACACGTACTGGAGAGATAATTTAATTCTACGCTTCTCAAGAGAAGGCTCCTCTGCTTCAACAAGCATCGAGTCTATTGGGGATGTTCGAAAAACCCCTAGACTAATTCTAATACCACTATTATGAATTGCATCAAGTGGTTTGAGATATGATTTCCTTGCAGAACCGTAAACTATACAACCGTAATCTAACTTTGATCGAACAAGTGATCTATACAGATGGAGCAAAGTTTTTTGGTCAGCACCCCAATCAGTGCTACCAACAACCTTCAGTAGATTCAGTGCTCTCTTACATTTAACTTTTAGATGTTTTATGTGGGAAGTGAAATTCAGTTTGTTGTCAAACAACAAACCTAAGAATTTCACTTCCTTAACAACTTTAATAGGACTACCATCAATTTTCAACTCCGGATCGAGGTGATGTTTCCGAAGTTTGCAAAAATGTACACAATTCGTTTTTGTCTTTGAAAATTTAAAACCATTTTCGATAGCCCATTTTTGAATCCTATTTAAACACAGCTGAAGTTTGCGCTCTATAGCATTCATCTTTTTGCTGCTATAGCAGATCAAAAAGTCATCGACATACAAAGACGAATCTACCATATTCTCAATTGCATCGATGATACTATTGATCTTTATCGAGAACAGGGTAACAGACAGAATACTACCCTGAGGGACCCCCAATTCCTGCTCGTGAGGATCAGATAACGTCGATCCAACACGAACCTGAAACTGGCGGTTCTTCAAAAAGTTTTCAATAAAAAGAGGCATACGCCCTCTCAACCCCATGTTAAAAAGATCTTTTAAAATCCCATACGTCCACGTTGTGTCATATGCCTTTTCCAGGTCAAAGAAGATGGCGACCACATGTTCTTTTCTGGCGAAGGCATTTCGTATAAACGTTTCTAGTCTAACCAAATGATCCACAGTACTTCTCTGGTTTCTGAAACCACACTGAACATTCGCAAGTAGATTGTTCGATTCCAGAAACCAGACAAGTCGATCATTGATCATCCTTTCCATGGTTTTACACAGGCAACTTGTTAAAGCGATGGGCCTATAATTACTTGGGTTGCTGTGATCTTTATCAGGCTTTGGAATGGGAATTACTGTAGCATTATGCCAAGAAGGTGGAAACTGGCCTGTCACCCATATGTCATTGAAAACTGACAGTAAAAGTTCAAGTGATGATTGTGGCAGATGCTTTAAAATTTTGTAATGTATTTCATCGGGTCCGGTGGCAGTATCCTTTGCTCTATGCAAAGAGTTATTTAACTCTTCCATAGAGAAAGGTTCGTTATAATCTTCTAAATTGTTGGAGGAAAATTTAAGCTTTTGTTTTTCTTGCTGTTTTTTAATTTTGAGAAATTCTGGATTACAGTTTTCAGACGACGAATGTTTCGAAAATGTGGAGGCTAATTTGTTTGAAATTTCTTTTTTTGATGTGATAAGCGTGTTGTTGTCTTTTAGATGTTGTACAGTTGATTTGGTTTCTTTGCCTTTAATTTTTTTAATCATTTTCCAAATTTTGTTGATTGGGGTGTTTTGGTTCAGCTTGGAAACATAATTTTCCCAGGAAGATTTCTTTTTCTGTTTTATTAGTCGCCTTGTTTTTGCCCTATTTATACGTAATTTATCTAAATTATTTGTAGATGGTGATTTGTTGAATTCCCGTTCAGTTTTCTTGCGATCCTTTATAGCCTGTTTACATTCGTTATCAAACCATGGTTTGGTGAAACGTTTTGGATTTGTCGAGGTTTTAGGAATGACCTGGCTTGCAATATCAAGTAACTCTGTTGTAAAATGTTCAATCTGGTCAGCACTTTCTCTAAATTTCTCCAGTGTGAGGCGTTCAGAACAGAGCAAGATGAAGGTCTTCCAGTCAGCCTTTTTAAAGCTCCACTGGGGCACCCTCCCATCGTCTGCCGGAACTACACTCTCCAACACAACCGGAAAGTGGTCACTCCCGCACAAGTCGCCTTCCACCTTCCAAGAATAATCGAGAAAGAGGGAAGGGCATGCAATTGAAAGATCAATTGAAGTGTAAGAACCAGATGCGGGGTGCAGATAAGTGTCTGACCCATCATTGAACAAGCACAAGTCAAACTTTGTAATGAACTCTTCCACAGTTTTCCCTTTTACATCTTCTTGACTGCAAGAATTACCCCAAAGAGGGTTATGAGCGTTAAAATCACCCAACAAAATGTATGGGGCTGGAAGCTGTTGGACCAGAAGCTCAAGATCATTCAGATGTAGTGCTTTATTTGGTGACACGTAAATCGAACAAAGCGTGACTGTTTTGTCTAAAGTTAGGCGTACCGCCACAGCCTGTAAATTTGTATTCAAAGGTACAGATCTGTGAATGATATCGTCTCTAACCAAAACAGATGTTCCACGAATGTGAAGGTCAGTATCATCTGCCCAGGCATTATACGAAGTATAATGCTTAAAAGCTGAATGATCGTGAGCCTCAGGTTTCTTTAAAAGAGTTTCCTGCAGGCAAAAAGCAACAGGTTTATATTGTTGGCTGAGAAGACCCAGTTCATTAAAATTTGCTCTAAAACCTCGACAATTCCACTGTATTATGTTATTTTTGTTTGTATTAGCCATATTTCAATGGAGATTTAGAGGGTGGACGTATGGGCGAAATGGCCCCTGTAGTTTTCTTCGGTGAATTTTTCCTCGGGGATCTATTCTGTGAAGAAATCGGACGTAATTGTTCGAATGTTTCATCGATACAATCACCCACATCCATATCCTCAAGACCTTCAAACCTGTTGCGAACAACAGGATTTTGAAGAACCTTAGGTAATCTGTCCGATAATTGTTTTTGTTTCATTTTTTCTTTTTTCTTTTCCTCTTTTTCTATTTTTTTAATTTGACTCTGACTCAGATTGTGCTGTTGTGATCTTTGTTCTGGTTTAGACTTTGTTTGGTTTTGTTCATTTTTCTTTTCTGAATAAGTGTTATGTTCCTTAGTTTGTACAGGTTTGGGCGTATCCTTTCCTACTTTTCGTTCTGTTTTATCTTCTGTTGGTTTGGGATTTTGTTCTTTTTTCTGGTCTGATTTTGTTAAATCTTTGGTTCCCCCATGTGTTTGTCCTGCTTTTAATTTTTCTGTTGTTTGTGTTGTGGAATTTGTTTGTGTTGACTGTATCTCTGTTTGTTCTATTGTGAAACCCTGTACTAAAGAGGGAATCGTCCCTTTAAGCCACGTGTATTGCGTTTGACATTCCACTGAAGTTGTCGGTAATTTTTGTGTTAATTTGTTTGCATAAGTTGGTGATGATAGGTTCATGCCAGGCATTGATGTCACTATTGTTCTCGCCTCCTTAAAACTGATTTGTCTTTCGCATTTAACTTTTTGAATTTCTTTTTCTTTTTTCCATACAGGGCAATCCTTTGATGCAGCCACATGATTGCCCTGGCAGTTACAACACTTGATGGTATTTGTGCAAGGGTCCTGATGTTCTTCGCCACATTTAAAACAGATATTTCTTCCTCTACAATTATTTTGTCCGTGACCATATTTCTGACATTTGAAACATCGAAGTGGATTTGGAATGAATAAATCCACTCCGATGTTCATGTATCCTACTTTTAATGATTTTGGTGGCTGAGAAGAGTTAAAGGTCAGTATGTATGTATTTGTTTGTATAGGCTTTCCTTCTTTTTTAATTTCAATCCTTTTAACGTTAGTAACCCCCTGTGATTCTAGTTCTTTTTGAATTTCCAATACATCAATGCCTGCCAGTTCCTTAGTACGTACAACACCTTTGCAGCTGTTTAAAGTTTTATGAGCAAAGGTATTGACCTCCATATCAACGAGTTTATCTATCTTAAGTAAATTCAAAGCCTGCATTTCTCGTTTACATTCAATTAGAATTGCCCCTGATCTTAACTTTCTAACATTTTTAACATCACCAGCTATTCCTGTTATGGCTTTTTCTAAAGCAAATGGATTAATATCAGATGCTTTTTTATTCTCATCGTTAGCATATATAATGATAAATTTTGGCCAGCTTTTCAAAATGGTTTGTTCTTTGTCTTGATCTGAGTCAGAGTCATTGTCTGAAAATAGAAATTCGTACCCTCGTTTTTGTTTTTTTTGTGGTATTTTAGCCATGTTTATTTTTTTTAAAAGTTCAGTGCCCCGGCTCCCACCCACCGCGGAGTCCAACAAGGGGTAGGGTTACTGCTTTGCAGTGAACCCACCGGGTTGCCGGTATTCCCACATACCTGGTATGGGGCAGTATACTCAGCCAGTGTTGATACCGAAGTATGCCACTGGCTGATTGGCCCGTGTGTGGAAGTGCCAGGTCTTCAGATGGCGACCATCCAACCAATCACTTTATAAAACACTGTAATTACGGTTGCCACGTGAAACTGAAACAAACAGTGCAGCAGAAATAAGTATTTGGTTAAAAAATTAGTTTAAAAACATCACACAATGGCAATTATGATAAATGATTAAAAGAAATGACTGATTGAATGGCCACCAAATGCCCCCCGACGTGACACCCAATACTTTTTGGGGTGGGGGCTCCCGATTGGCCAGAACGGACCATCCGACCATCCTTCTATTTATTTATTTATTTATTGGTGCTTTACGCCACATCAGCAGCTTAGGCTATATCGTGGCGATGAAAGAGTATATTTCAAAAAGACCATTGATTAAAGTATGAAACAAATGGAATAAGAGGGTTAAAAATGTTGAGTGTGAAACATAATGAGAAAGTGAGACCAGTAGTAAAAAAAAAAAAAAAAAAAAAAAAAAAAAAAAAAAAAAAAAAAAAACCTGTGAAATAAACATGGATAGATGAAATTTAAAAAGGTAAAAACAGTTTATAATTTATTAAAAAGGTTGATTACTTTTAAGAATGAGATGACTTTTTGCGGGCTTGTAAGATAAAATAAATCTCTCAAAGATCTGACTGTAAAATACTGCCCTCTTACATGATTAAAATCAGTACAATTCAAAAGAATGTGTTCCACTGACAGCGCCTGCTGGCAGGGAACACATTCTGGTCGCAAATTACCCTCTAACAAAAAGGAATGTGTAAGTCGTGTATGACCAATATGACACCGCGTCAAAACTGCAAGATCCTTTCTACAAAGGTTACTAGACGGGTAGTGATCTGATATAGTTGGTCGGAAGCGATGGAGCTTGTTATTTGTCGCTCCATCCCATTCCGCCTGCCACATAGATTTGATGTAACAACTAATATGAGGCTTAAAATCACTGAAAGGGATCTTAAAATCAGTGAGAGGCTTAGTTAAAGCCTGTTTAGCTGCACTGTCTGTTTTGGTGTTACCAGCGATACCTACATGTCCGGGTAACCAGCAGAACACGATATCATATTGGTCAGACATGAGAGTTGTTAACTTCTCACGAAGTTCCAAAATGAGAGGGTTCTTCAACCTGGGGTTGAGTAAAGCAAGTAAAGAGGAAAGAGAGTCGGAGAAGATGATCGACTTTCTTTCCTGTACATTCTCGATGTGCTCAAGTGCGAGTTGAATAGCTTTGACTTCAGCTGTGAAAATAGAACTTTGATTCGGTATTCTGATTGAAGTGATATGATCACCAGTAACAGCAGCTGATGATACCTTGTCATCATCTTTAGATCCATCCGTATAGATCCTTGTATATGCACTATACCGTGACTTTATTTCGGCATATTTTTGTTTAAACTGCAAGGAATTGGTATCAGATTTTTTGGAGGAAGCAAGGTCCAAAATAACTGTAGGTTTTCTAAGATGCCAAGGAGGAATATGTGATTTACAGTTTTCTTTTATACAATTAGAATCAATTTTGGCAGACTCCATGTGGGGTTTAATTCTAATTCCCAATGGAGGAATATGTTTCTGGTGGCGGTTAAAAAACTCAACATTTTGAGGTTCTGAAACACAATTATAAGCAGGATTTGATTTATTAGCCAAAAGTTTAGATGCATATTGAAGCGACAGTTTAATTCGACGCTTCTCAAGAGAAGGCTCCTCAGCTTCAACAAGCATTGAATCTATTGGTGATGTTCGAAATGCACCTAGACTAATTCTAATGCCACTATTATGAATCGCATCAAGTGGCCTGAGATACGACTTCCTTGCAGATCCGTACACTACAGAACCATAATCTAATTTAGATCGAACAAGTGATCTATACAGATGAAGTAAAGTTTTTTGATCAGCACCCCAATCAGTGCTACCAACTACCTTCAAGAGGTTCAGTGCCCTTTTACATTTTACCTTTAGTTGTTTTATGTGGGAAGCGAAATTCAGTTTGCTGTCAAACAACAAACCTAAGAATTTCACTTCCTTAACAACTCTAATAGGACTACCATCGATTTTCAACTCCGGATCGAGGTGATGTTTCCGAAGTTTGCAAAAATGAACACAATTCGTTTTTGTCTTTGAAAATTTAAAACCATTTTTGATAGCCCATTTTTGAATCCTATTTAAACACAGCTGAAGTTTGCGCTCTATAGCATTCATCTTTTTGCTGCTATAGCAGATCAAAAAGTCATCGACATACAATGACGAATCAACCATATTCTCAATTGTGTCGATGATGCTATTAATCTTAATTGAAAAGAGGGTAACGGATAAAATACTACCCTGAGGAACCCCCAATTCCTGCCCGTGAGGATCAGATAACGTTGACCCAACACGAACCTGAAATTGGCGGTCCTTTAAAAAATTTTCAATAAAGAGGGGCATACGCCCTCTCAACCCCATGTTGAAAAGATCTTTTAAAATCCCATACGTCCACGTTGTGTCATATGCCTTTTCCAGGTCAAAGAAGATGGCGACCACATGTTCTTTTCTGGCAAAGGCATTTCTTATAAACGTTTCAAGTCTAACCAAATGATCCACAGTACTTCTCTGGTTTCTGAAACCACACTGAACATTCGCAAGTAGATTGTTCGATTCCAGAAACCAGACAAGTCGATCATTGATCATCCTTTCCATGGTTTTACACAGACAACTTGTTAAAGCGATAGGCCTATAATTACTTGGGTTGCTGTGATCTTTATCAGGCTTTGGAATGGGAATTACTGTAGCTTTATGCCAAGAAGGTGGAAATTGGCCAGTCATCCATATGTCATTGAAAACTGATAGTAAAAGATCAAGTGATGATTGAGGCAGATGCTTTAAAATTTTGTAATGTATCTCATCGGGTCCGGTGGCAGTATCCTTTGCTCTATGCAAAGAGTTTGTTAACTCTTCCATAGAGAAAGGTTCGTTATAATCTTCTAAATTGTTGGAGGTAAATTTGAGCTTTTGTTTTTCTTGCTGTTTTTTAATTTTGAGAAATTCTGGATTACAGTTTTCAGACGACGAATGTTTCGAAAATGTGGAGGCCAATTTGTTTGAAATTTCTTTTTTTGACGTGATAAGCGTGTTGTTGTCTTTCAGATGTTGTACAGTTGAGTTGGTTTCTTTGCCTTTAATTTTTTTAATCATTTTCCAAATTTTGTTGATGGGAGTGTTTTGGTTAAGCTTTGAAACATAAGTTTCCCAAGAACTTTTCTTTTTTTGTTTAATTAGTCGTCTTGTTTTTGCCCGATTTATACGTAATTTATCTAAATTAAAAGTGGACGGTGATTTGTTGAATTCCCGTTCAATTTTCTTGCGATCCTTTATAGCCTGTTTACATTCATTATCAAACCATGGTTTGGTGAAACGTTTTGGATTTGTCGAGGTTTTAGGAATGACTTGGCTTGCAATATCAAGTAACTCTGTTGTAAAATGTTCAATCTGGTCAGCACTTTCACTAAATTTCTCCAGTGTGAGGCGTTCCAAACAAAGCAAGATGAAGGCCCCCCAGTCAGCCTTTTTAAAGCTCCACTGGGGCACCCTCCCATCGTCTGCCGGAACCACACTCTCCAACACAACCGGAAAGTGGTCACTCCCGCACAAGTCGCCTTCCACCTTCCAAGAATAATCGAGAAAGAGGGAAGGGCTTGTAATTGAAAGATCAATTGAAGTATAAGAACCAGATGCGGGGTGCAGATAAGTGTCTGACCCATCATTGAACAAGCACAAGTCATATTTTGTAATAAACTCTTCCACAGTTTTCCCTTTTGCATCCTCTTGACTGCAGGAATTACCCCAAAGGGGGCCATGAGCGTTAAAATCACCCAACAAAATGTATGGAGTTGGGAGCTGTTGGACCAGTAGCTCAAGATCATTCAGTTGTAGAGCTTTACTTGGTGAAACGTAAATAGAACAAAGTGTAACCGTTTTGTCTAAAGTTAGGCGTACCGCCACAGCCTGTAAGTTTGTATTCAAAGGTACAGATCTGTGAATGATATCGTCTCTAACTAAAACAGATGTTCCACGAATATGAAGATCATTATCATCTGCCCAGGCATTATACGAAGTATAATGCTTAAAAGCTGAATGATCTTGAGCCTCGGGCTTCTTTAAAAGAGTTTCCTGCAGGCAAAAAGCAGCAGGTTCGTATTTTTGGCTAAGAAGGCCCAGTTCATTAAAATTCGCCCTAAAACCTCGACAATTCCACTGTACAATATTTTGTTTTGGTATATTATCCATGTTTAAGTGGTGATTTGGATGGTGGACGTATGGGCGAAATTGCCCCAGTGTTTTTTCTCGGTGATGTTTTACGTGGGGACTTTCCCTGAGAGGACTTCAGTTGCAGTTTAGTTGAAAAGGTGTCATCGATGCATTCATCGACTGACATATCTTCAATTCCGTCAAACATGTTGTTTGTAACAACATTCTGAAGTCGTTTTGGCATTCTGTCTGACGTTAATTTTTGTTGCTCTTTCTCTTTTTTCTTCTGCTCTCTTTCTAGTTTTTTCCTCTGACTCTGACTCAGATTTTTATGCTGGGGTGTTTGCTGCTGATGTGGTTTCGGTTTGCTCGATTCATTTATCTGTGCAGGTTTAGATTGTTCTTTATTCTGTTCTGATTTTGATGGACCATTTGCATGTTCTTGTTTTTGTTTAATGCTTGACAATTTCTCCGTTAAAACTTGATCGTTTGTTTGAGTTGATTCTGGCTTTGTTTGATCGGTATTTTCAATTGAAAAGGCTTGTAATAAGGATGGTAAAGTGCTGTTATTAATCCAGGTATATGCTGTCTGGCATTCCACGGACTTAGTTGGTATTTTGTGCTTCAACATTGTGGCGTACGTTGGCGTTGATGTATTCATGCCTGGCATAGCTAAAACAATTTCTCTGGCCTCTTTGAAACTTACTTGTCGCTCACATTTGATTTTCTGTATTGTCTTCTCTTTTTTCCATACAGGGCAATCTTTGGAAGATGACACATGATTGCCCTGACAGTTTACACATTTTATGGGGTTGTTACATTGGTCCTGGTGTTGTTGTCCACATTTATAACAGATGGCCTGACCCCTACAATTATTTTGCCCATGACCATATTTTTGGCATCGGAAACAGCGAAGTGGATTTGGGATGTACAAATCCACTCCGATGTTCATATAACCAACCTTAATTGACTTAGGTGGTTGTGCAGAGTCAAACGTTAGGATATAAGTGTTGGTTTTAATTATTGTACCGTCCTTTTTAATTTCAATTCTTCTGACGTCCGTGACTCCCTGTGGTTCAAGTTCTTTCTTAATTTCAAGTACATCTATTCCAGACAGTTCCCTGGTTCTTAATACCCCCTTACTTCTGTTGAGTGACTCATGTGGAAAAGCATTAACCTGCATGTCTAAAATTTTCTCGATCTTTAATAAATTTGTAGCCTGGACTTCAGTTCTACACTCAACTAACAAACCCCCCGATCTTAGTTTTTTCACACCTTCTACTGTTCCAGCAATTCCTTTGATAGTTTTTTCTACAGCAAACGGATTAACATCCGATGCTTTTTTGCCTTCATCTGCCGCATAAATGATAATGAATTTTGGCCATCTTTTATCAATTTGTGTAAGTCCTGTTTCTTTTTCTGAGTCTGAGTCAGCTGAAATATAATCCCAACCTCGTTTTTGTTTTTTTATGGGTTTAGTATCCATAGTATAGTAATGTTAATTTCTTCATTCCATGACTCCCACCCTTACTCTGAGCCCAACTTAGGGGGTTACGTTGCGGATAACCAGCAAACAGCACCAAGAGTACATGGAAAGCATACTCCCCCAGCGTTGATGCTAGTGCATACCGCTGGAGGATTGACCCGTCGAATGTTTATGGGAAGTGCCAGGTCGTGGCAGCCATTCAACCAACCATTTCATTAAAAACGAGTACATCAAGAACTACTACTGATTGATGATCAACGCAGACAGCGCAACAAAACGAAAGCTGTTAAACAAGTATTAAGATCATTAAAAATCGATACAGGGTAGTAGTGATAAAATCTAAATAAAAGAAATGACTGGCTGAATGACCACCCAATGCCCCCCGACGTGACACCCGATATTTTTGGGGTTGGGGGCTCCCGATTGGTCAGATCGGGCCATCCGACCATCTGTCTACTCCCGAAATTGGGGCCAAAGCAGTGTGTTGGACATTATCTCCGAAATGGAGACCAGGGCTCCATCCCGGAGACTGCCCTAACCGGGGCCCGAGTCCTCAACTACCAGGATTCCTTCTTCCGGGGCCTTCAGAACGCACCTCACGGGAGAACAAGGTGCCTGCCAGATGGTTTTAGCAGGGTTGATCATTTTGGTCCGGGGCTGCGTATTCGTATATTCCGCAGCGAACCAGCTCAATTGAGCAAACCTGCCAATTAGAAATTAGCAAACCTGCCCAATTGAGCAGGCCGTCCTCTATCCGCCACCTGAGGACCCGCCTAGTAGGGGACGATCAAACCCCCCTAGGACCATCCTTCTACTCCCGAAATTGGGGCCAAAGCAGTGTGTTGAACAAGATTATCTCCGAAATGGAGACCAGGGCTCCATCCCGGAGACTGCCCTAACCGGGGCCACAAGTCCTCAACTGCCAGGATTCCTTCTTCCGGGGCCTTCGGAATGCACCTCACGGGAGAACAAGGTGCCTGCCAGATGGTATTAGCAGGATTGATCATTTTGGTCCGGGGCTGCGTATTTATGTATTTCGCAGCGAACCAACTCAATTGAGCAAACCTGCCAATTAGAAATTAGCAAACCCGCCCAATTGAGCAGGCTGTCCTCTATCCGCCACCTGAGGACCCGCCTAGTAGGGGATGATCAAACCCCCCTAGGTTAAAATTTATTAAAAAGGTTGATTGATTTCAAAAATGAGAGAATCATATTCGGGCTAGTACGATAAAAAAGATCTCTCAGAGATCCTACAGAGAAAAACTGCCCTCTGACATGATTAAAATCTGTACAATGTAAAAGAATGTGCTCCACTGACAACACCTGCTGGCAGGGAACACATTCTGGTCGCACAGTACCCTCCAACAAAAAAGAATGTGTAAGTCTTGTATGACCAATATGACATCGCGTCAATACTGCAAGATCCTTTCTAGAAAGGTTACTAGACGGGTAGTGATCACAGATATCTGGTCGGAATCGATGGAGCTTGTTATTTGTCGCTCCATCCCAATCCGCCTGCCACACAGATTTGATGTACTTATTGATATGTGGTTTCAAATCACTGGAAGGGATGTTAAAATCAGTGAGAGGCTTGGATAAAGCCTGTTTTGCTGCACTGTCTGCCCTGGTGTTACCAGCGATACCTACATGTCCGGGTAACCAGCAAAACACGATATCATATCGGTCAGACATGAGAGTTGTCAACTTCTCACGAAGTTCCAAAATGAGAGGGTTCTTCAACTTGGGGTTGAGTAAAGCAAGTAATGTGGAAAGAGAGTCTGAGAAAATAATTGACTTCCTTTCCTGTACATTCTCGATGTGTTCAAGTGCAAGTTGTATAGCTTTAACTTCAGCTGTGAAAATAGAACTCTGATTCGGTATTCTTATTGAGGTAATATGATCACCAGTAACAGCAGCTGATGATACTTTGTCACCATCTTTAGATCCATCTGTATAGATCCTTGTATATGTACTAAACCTGGACTTTATTTCGGCATATTTTTGTTTAAATTGCAAAGAATTTGTATCAGATTTTTTGGTAGAAGCAAGGTCTAAAATAACTGTAGGTTTTTTAAGATGCCAAGGAGGAATATGTGATTTACGGTTATCTTTTATAGAATTAGAATCAATTTTGGCAGACTCCATGTGGGGTTTAATTCTAATTCCCAATGGAGGAATATGTTTCTGGTGGCGATTAAAAAATTCAACATTTTGTGGTTCTGAAACACAATTAAAAGCCGGATTTGATTTATTAGCTAAAAGTTTAGTTACATATTGGAGAGATAGTTTAATTCGACGCTTCTCAAGAGAAGGCTCCTCTGCTTCAACAAGCATTGAATCTACCGGTGAAGTTCTAAAAGCACCAAGGCTGATTCTAATGCCACTATTATGAATGGCATTAAGAGGTTTGAGATATGACTTTCTTGCAGAACCGTAAACCACGCAGCCATAATCTAATTTTGATCTGACAAGTGATCTATACAGATGAAGTAAAGTTTTTTGGTCAGCACCCCAATCAGTGCTACCAACTACCTTCAAGAGGTTCAGTGCCCTTTTACACTTAACTTTTAGTTGTTTTATGTGGGAAGTGAAATTCAGTTTGTTGTCAAACAACAAACCTAAGAATTTCACTTCCTTAACAACTTTAATAGGACTACCATCAATTTTTAACTCCGGATCGAGGTGATATTTCCGAAGCTTACAAAAATGAACACAATTTGTTTTCATCTTTGAAAATTTAAACCCGTTTTCTGTGGCCCATTTTTGAATTCTGTTTAAACACAGCTGAAGTTTGCGCTCTATGGCATTCATTTTCTTGCTGCTGTAGCAGATTAAAAAATCATCTACATACAACGAAGAATCTACCATATTTTCAATTGTTTCGACAATACTATTAATTTTTACTGAAAAAAGGGTAACAGATAAGATACTACCCTGAGGAACCCCCAATTCCTGCTCGTGCGAATCGGATAACGTTGATCCAACACGAACCTGAAATTGGCGGTCCCTTAAAAAATTCTCAATAAAAAGAGGCATTCGCCCTCTCAACCCCATGTTAAAAAGATCCTTTAAAATCCCATACGTCCACGTCGTGTCATATGCCTTTTCCAAGTCAAAGAAGATGGCGACCACATGTTCTTTTCTGGCGAAGGCATTTCTGATAAACGTTTCAAGTCTGACCAAATGATCCACAGTACTTCTCTGCTTTCTGAAACCACATTGAACACCCGCAAGCAGATTGTTCGATTCCAGAAACCAGACAAGTCGGTCATTGATCATCCTCTCCATGGTTTTACACAGACAACTGGTTAAGGCAATAGGCCTGTAATTGCTTGGGTTGGTGTGATCTTTATCAGGCTTAGGAATGGTAATTATTGTTGCTTTACGCCAGGATGGTGGAAACTGGCCAGTCACCCAAATGCCATTAAAAATTGATAATAAAAGTTGTAGTGAAGTTTGTGGTAGATGCTTTAAAAGTTTGTAGTGAATTTCATCGGGACCAGTAGCAGTATCCCTTGCTCTATGCAAAGAGTTACGTAACTCTTCCATAGAGAAAGGTTCATTGTAATCCTCAAGATTGTTGGAGGTAAATTTGATTTTTTGTTTTTCTTGCTGTTTTTTAATTTTGATAAATTCTGGATTACAATTTACAGACGACGAATGTTTCGAAAATGTGGAAGCCAATTTGTTTGAAATTTCTTTTTTAGATGTAAGTAATGAGTTGTTATCTTCCAGGTGTTGTACAGTTGATTTTGTTTCGTTTCCTTTAATTTTTCTTATCATTTTCCAAATTTTGTTGATAGGAGTGTTTTGGTTAAGTTTGGAAACATAAGTTTCCCAAGAGGTTTTCTTTTTTTGTTTTATAAGTCGTCTTGTTTTTGCCCGATTGATACGTAGTTTATCTAAATTATGTGTGGTTGGTGACTTATTAAATTCCCGTTCAGTTTTCTTGCGAACCTTTATAGCCTGTTTACATTCATTATCAAACCATGGTTTAGTGAAACGTTTTGGATTTGCCGAGGTCTTAGGGATGACTCTGTTTGCAATGTCAAGTAACTCATTTGTAAAATGTTCTATTTGATCAGCACTATCCTGAAATTTCTCCCGTGTGAGTCGTTCAGAACAAAGCGGCGAGAAAGTGTCCCAATCAGCCTTTTTAAAGTTCCACTGGGGCACCCTCTCATCGTCTGCCGGAACTACACTGTCCAACACAATTGGAAAGTGGTCACTCCCGCACAAGTCATCTTCTACCTTCCAAGAAAAATCGAGCAAGATAGAAGGGCAAGCAATTGTAAGATCAATTGATGTATACGAACCAGATGCGGGGTGTAGGTAAGTGTCTGAACCATCATTAAACAAACACAAGTCGTATTTTAAAATAAATTCTTCCACAGTTTTACCCTTTACGTCTTCCTGACTGCAGGAATTACCCCAAGTGGGACTATGTGCATTAAAATCACCCAACAAAATGTATGGAGTTGGGAGTTGATGGACCAGCATCTCGAGATCATTCAGTTGTAGGGTCTTACTTGGTGAAACATAAATCGAACATAGTGTAATTGTTTTGTCTAATGTTAGGCGTACCGCCACAGCCTGTAAATTTGTATTCAAAGGTACAGATCTGTGAATGATATCGTCTCTAACTAAAACAGATGTTCCACGGACGTGAAGGTCATTATCATCTGCCCACGCATTATACGAAGTATAATGCTTAAAATCTGAATGATCCTGCGAGTCAGGTTTCTTTAAAAGAGTTTCCTGCAGACAAAAAGCGGCAGGTTTATACTTTTGGCTTAGAAGACCCAGTTCATTAAAATTGGCTCTAAAACCTCGGCAATTCCACTGTATAATATTATTTTTGTGTGAATTAGCCATATTTGGTTGGAGAATTAGAGGGTGGACGTATGGGCGAAATAGCCCCAGATGTTTTCTTAGGTGAATTTTTCCTCGGAGATTTATTCTGTGAGGAATTTTTCCTCGGGGATCTATTCTGTGAGGAATTCGAACGTAAGTGATCGAATGTTTCCTCGATACACTCACCAACCTCCATGTCCTCAAGGCCTTCAAACCTATTACGAGTAACAGGATCTTGAAGAGCCTTGGGAGTTCTGTCTGATTGTTTTTGTGTTTCTATATTCTTCTGGCTTTTTGCTTGACTCTTCTTCTGATTCTGACTAAGTTTTTGAATGTGTGGTTTCGGTTTTGTTTGGTCTTTTTTGGGTTCTGATCTTGGTTCCTTTACTTTTTTTCCTTCTGGTTTTTGTTTTTCTTTTTCTTTCTGTGGATTTGGTATTAATTTATTTTCTATTGTTGTCCGAGCAGTTGATGGTGTTTGGGTGGATTTTGGTTCAGTTTCGTCTGACTGTTCTATTGTAAAAGCTTGTACTAGAGATGGTAATGTGCCTCTAATCCAAGTATATTGGGTTTGGCAACCTACTGCCACTGATGGTACTTTCTGTGATACTTTTGCTGCATATGATGGCGATGACATATTCATGCCAGGCATCGACATTACCATCTCTCTGGCCTCTTTAAAACTTACTTGTTTTTCACATTTTATTTTTTGGATTTGTTTTTCTTTTTGCCAAACAGGGCAGTCCTTTGATGCAGCTACGTGGCTGCCCTGGCAATTACAACATTTAATAGAATTTGTGCAGGGGTCTTGATGTTCCTGACCACACTTAAAGCAGATAGATTTTCCTCTACAATTGTTCTGACCATGACCATACTTTTGACATCTGAAGCATCGAAGAGGATTTGGAATATACAAATCCACTCCGATGTTCATATAACCAACTTTAATTGATTTAGGCGGCCGAGAAGAATCAAAAGTCAGAATATACGTATTAGTCTTAACTATTGTACCATCTCTTTTAATTTCAATACGTTTGACATCGCTGACACCTTGTGGTTGAAGTTCCTTTTTGATTTCTAGTACGTCGATGTCAAATAATTCCCTTGTACGAATTACACCTCTGCTGCTGTTAAGGGTTCTATGTGGGAAGGTATTTACATTGATGTCCGCCAGTTTATCAGTGTTCAGCAAATTAATCGACTGTTGTTCTTTGGAACATTCAACTAATAATGCCCCTGATCTTAGTTTTTTAACTGTCTTAACTGTGCCAGCTATTCCTTTAATGGCTTTTTCCAACAAAAAAGGATTAATGTTGGATGCCTTTTGATTCTCATCAGCCGCATAAATAATAATGAATTTTGGCCAACTTTGTTGTTGTGAAATGTCATGATCAGAATCAGAATCAGAGTCCGAAGTCAAGTCTCTACCACGTTTCTGTTTTTTGTATTTGGTATTTTCCATGTTTATTTTATTTATGATTCATCATTCCATGACTCCCACCCTTACTCTGAGCCCAACTTTGGGGGTTATGTTGCGGATATCCAGCAAACAGCACCAAGAGTACATGGAAAGCATACTCCCCCAGCGTTGATGCTAATGCATACCGCTGAGGGATTGACCCGTTGAAAGTTAATGGGAAGTGCCAGGTCGTGGCAGACATCCAACCAATCATTTCAGTAAAAACCAGTTCAACAAAAACTACTTCTGATAACCGACGCAGACAGTACAACAAAACGGAAGATGTTCAAAAGGTATCAAAATAATTAAAAGTCAGTCTGGGTAGTAATGATAAAATAAAACTAAAAGAAATGGTTGATTGGACGACCACCCAATGCCCCCCGACGTGACACCCGATATTTTTGGGGTTGGGGGCTCCCGATTGGTCAGACCGGGCCAACCGACCATCCGTCTACTCCCGAAATTGGGGCCAAAGCAGTGTGTTGAACAACAGTATCTCCGAAATGGAGACCAGGGCTCCATCCCGGAGACTGCCCTAACCGGGGCCACGAGTCCTCAACTGCCAGGATTCCTTCTTCCGGGGCCTTCGGAATGCACCTCACGGGAGAACAAGGTGCCTGCCAGATGGTATTAGCAGGATTGATCATTTTGGTCCGGGGCTGCGTATTTATGTATTTCGCAGCGAACCAACTCAATTGAGCAAACCTGCCAATTAGAAATTAGCAAACCTGCCCAATTGAGCAGGCCGTCCTCTATCCGCCACCTGAGGACCCGCCTAGTAGGGGATGATCAAACCCCCCTAGGTTAAAAGTTGATAGTGTATTTTATCGGGTCCAGTGGCAGAATCCTTTGCTCTATGCAAAGAGTTGCATAACTCTTCCATAGAGGAAGGTTCGTTGTAGTCCTCTGAGTTATTGGATGTAAATTTAATCTTTTGTTTTTCTTGTTGTTTTTTTAGTTTGAGGAATTCTGGGTTACTATTTTCAGACGACGAATGTTTAGAAAATGTAGAGGCCAACTTGTTTGAAATTTCTTGTTTTGATGTTATGAGTGTGTTGTTGTCTTTTAGATGTTGTACAGCTGATTTTGTTTCTTTTCCTTTAATTTTTTAATCATTTTCCAAATTTTAGTGATGGGGGTGTTTTGATTTAGTTTCGAAACGTAAGTTTCCCATGAACTTTTCTTTTTATGTTTTAAAAGTCGTCTTGTTTTTGCCCGATTTATACGCAATCTATCCAAATTTTGTGTAGTTGGTGACTTATTAAATTCCCTCTCAAATTTCTTGCGATCTTTTATAGCCTGTTTGCACTCAGTATCAAACCATGGTTTAGTGAAACGTTTTGGATTTGCCGAGGTTTTAGGAATGACTTGGCTTGCAATGTCAATCAACTCTGTGGTGAAGTGTTCAATCTGGTCAGTACTGTCCTGAAATTTCTCCCGTGTGAGGCGTTCAGAACAAAGCGATGAGAAAGTGTCCCAGTCGGCCTTTTTAAAATTCCACTGGGGCACCCTCTCATCATCCGCCGGAACTACACTCTCCAACACAATCGGAAAGTGGTCACTCCCGCACAAGTCATCTTCTGCCTTCCATGAAAAATCAAGGAAGACAGAAGGGCATGCAATTGTTAAATCAATTGACGTGTAAGAACCAGATGCAGGGTGCAGGTAAGTATCTGACCCATCATTGAACAAGCACAAGTCATATTTTGTAATGAACTCTTCCACAGTTTTACCTTTTGCATCTTCTTGACTGCAGGAATCACCCCAAAGAGGGCTATGTGCATTAAAATCACCCAACAAAATGTATGGAGTTGGGAGCTGTTGGACCAGTAGCTCAAGATCATTCAGTTGTAGGACTTTACTTGGTGAAACGTAAATTGAACAAAGTGTAACTGTTTTGTCTAAAGTAAGGCGTACCGCCACAGCCTGTAAATTTGCCTGTAATGGTACAGAACTGTGAATGATGTCGTTCCTAACTAAGACAGTCGTTCCACGAACATGAAGATTATTATTGTCAGCCCATGCATTATGCGAAGTATAATGCTTAAAAGCTGAATGGTCTTGAACTTCAGGTTTCTTTAAAAGAGTTTCCTGCAGGCAAAAAGCTACAGGATTGTATTTTTGGCTTAGAAGACCTAGTTCATTAAAATTAGCTCTAAAACCTCGACAATTCCACTGTATAATGCTTTGTTTGGGTTTATTACCCATGTTTAGTAGGTGATTTTGAAGGTGGACGAATGGGAGATATTGCCCCCGTGTTTTTCTTTGGTGATGTTCTGTGGGGCGACCTACCCTGTGAAGAATTCAGGTGTAGTTTAGTAGAGAACGTGTCGTCGATACACTCATCGACTGACATTTTCTCAATTCCATCAAACATGTTGTTTGTCACAACATTTTGAAGTCTCTTAGGTAAGCGATCTGATTCTAGTTTCTGTTTTTCTTTGTTAATTTTTTTCTGCCGTCTTTGATTCTGACTTAGATTTTGTTGTTGTGCTTTGTGTTTTTGATCTGGTTTTGGTTTGTTTGATTCGTTTTTGTGTTCTGATTTAGAGTTTTGTTCTTTGTTATGATTTTTTTGTTCTGGTTGTTGTCTGTTCTTGGGTATTTCCTCTGTTGTTATTTGAGCTGTTGGATGTGTTTGGGTTGATTTTGGTTCAGTCGGTTCTATAATAAAGGCCTTCACTAAAGAAGGAATTGTTCCATTGAGCCAAGTGTATTGGGTCTGGCATTCCACTGACTGGGTGGGTGCTTTTTGTGACAATTTTTTTGTTGCATATGTTTGTGATATTGTGTTCATACCAGGCAATGATGACACTATGTCTCTGGCCTCTTTAAAACTAATTTGCCTTTCAACCTTGACTTTTTGAATTTCCTTTTCCTTTTTCCAAACAGGGCAATCCTTAGATGAAGCTACATGATTGCCCTGACAATTACAACATTTGATGGCATTCGTGCAGGGGTCTTGATGTTCATCACCACATTTAAAACATATGTTTTTTTGCCCTCTACAATTATTTTGGCCGTGACCATATTTTTGACATTTGAAACATCGAAGTGGATTTGGGATGTACAAATCCACTTTGATGTTCATGTAACCAACTTTAATAGACTTTGGTGGCTGAGCTGTATTGAAAGTTAAAATATAAGTATTAGTTGGTATCGATTTGCCATCTCTTTTGATTTCAATTCTTTTGACAATATTCACTCCCTGCAGTTGTAATTCATTCTGGATTTCCGTCTCAGGAATGCCAGACAGCTCTCTTGTTCGTACAACGCCTTTGCTTGTGTTGAGTGTTTTGTGAGCAAAGGCGTTAACTTCCAGATTAACCAGTTTATCCATTTTTAATAAATTGAGTGCCTGCATTTCTCTTCGACATTCAATTAAAATTCCACCAGATCTTAATTTTTTTACATCCTTCACATCCCCAGCTATTCCCTTAATGGCTTTTTCCAAGGCAAACGGGTTTATATCCGTTGCCTTTTTACCCTCTTCAGCAGCATAAATTATAATGAATTTTGGCCAATGATTTAAACTTTGCGAGGTTCCATAATCCGAGTCAGAATCAGAAGTATTCAATTCAAGTTCCCTTTTTTGTTTTTTTTGTGGTATTTTAGCCATGTTTTATTTTTTTTAAAGTTCATTGCTCCGGCTCCCACCCACCGCGGAGTCCAACAAGGGGTAGGGTTACTGCTTCACAGTGAACCCACCGGGTTGCCGGTATTCCCACATACCTGGTATGGAGCAGTATACTCAGCCAGTGTTGATACCGAAGTATGCCACTGGCTGATTGGCCCGTGTGTGGAAGTGCCATGTCTTCAGATGGCGATCATCCAACCAATCACTTTATAAAACCTTGTAATTAAAGCTGCCACGTAGAACTGAGTCAAACAGTAGTGCAGCAAAACTAAGTATTTGGTAAAATATGTTTAAAAACAGTACACAATGGCAATTATGATGTGTGATTAAAAGAAATGACTGATTGAATGACCACCAAATGCCCCCCGACGTGACACCCAGTACTTTTTGGGGTGGGGGCTCCCGATTGGCCAGAACGGACCATCCGACCATCCTTCTACTCCCGAAATTGGGGCCAAAGCAGTGTGTTGAACAAGATTATCTCCGAAATGGAGACCAGGGCTCCATCCCGGAGACTGCCCTAACCGGGGCAACGAGTCCTCAACTGCCAGGATTCCTTCTTCCGGGGCCTTCGGAATGCACCTCACGGGAGAACAAGGTGCCTGCCAGATGGTATTAGCAGGATTGATCATTTTGGTCCGGGGCTGCGTATTTATGTATTTCGCAGCGAACCAACTCAATTGAGCAAACCTGCCAATTAGAAATGAGCAAACCTGCCCAATTGAGCAGGCCGTCCTCTATCCGCCACCCGAGGACCCGGTTAGTAGGGGATGATCAAACCCCCCTAGGATTCGGTAGTATATAATTTGGGAGTTTTAAATCTAATGGAACTTCATCTCCTTGCATCATGATACGAAATAAAGTCAATTTATCATTAATGTTGTTCATGGTTTTTTTTATAAAAATTCATGTGAGTCCTGTTAATCAATCAGTCAATCTGTACAATAATTGGGCCAATTAACCAGGCATTGTGTACAATGCCTAGAAATTTCAGTCATTGTATACAATGACTGGGCTTGTTAGGCAATGTACACAATGACTGGTTATTTCAGTCATTGTACACATTGCCTGATTTTAGACATTGACTGTAACATATATCAACCAGAGAGCAGAGACGTGACATTGTGATTGGGGTATATGGTTACTTTGATTAATTTCCCATGTATTGTTGGCATTGTTTCACAAACTCTTGTGTTATGGCATAGCCTTATCTATTTTCATTGTACACAAAATGCAATGAAGTCTATGCGCAGTCAATTAATTTCATCCTCAAAACTTGGTATATAAATCAGTTTGTAGTAATAACGGTATAACATTCAGACTCCATCAGAACTGCAAGCCACGTTACATGATAGCAAGGCAATTGAACAAATTAGCTTCAACAACCTCCATTTGCTTATGCTTTGAGTCGAAATGTTGTTGAGCTGACAGGTTAATATGGTAGGTGGTCGTGTAAGCTAGCTTGCGAATGTGATGGAATGCTTTCAAGTAGGGGAAGTCCACCATGTTACCCGAAGTTTCCCTACTGTTACCGTGTGAATGATACTCTGCAAGTTCACTACTTGCGCGATTCTCTCTCCTGTTTCTCGACTGAAATACGACCTCTGACAGAAGTTAGCGTTTCTCTCACTTTGCTGAGCTATAATTCAAGAAGAAAACCGGGTTGATATATCATTACTGTTACTATCGAGTTCCCTCCTGTTACTTTTCTTTCTAAGATTTGCATTTCATATCACCCAAATAGGGGCATTTTATTAGTTCGTTTGTCAGCATCGACAACAGTTTATCAATCATTGATATAAAAGTTTATTTCGTTGTTCATTGTTAGATAAGTTCATTTACATTGTATTTACAAAATAAAAGTTCACTACTGTTACTTTTCTCGTCCCTTCTGTGACGAATTCGTCCCATCTGTTACCACTCATATTTCTCGAGGACCCTCGATGGATAAGAATGATATGTTGACTGCTTTGGCTCCTTGTCGCTACCATTACTATCAGTTCTCACATGGTTACAAACTTTTTTGGGATAATAATGCATTTCCTCGTAGACACTGAAATAAATTTCTGGAAAACAAGGGTATTTCACCATATCCCAAGTACATTTCCAAAATTCTCCATCTTTCGTTTCTTAACGTCTAGTTTCAAAATGGATAGAAAGGGCTACTTCCGTTTGTTATGCTCAAATCAGAATGAGGACTGTTATCCGCAGAAATGGTGTTTCGTATGAGAAAGTTCAGTGGTAACAGGGGGGACAGCCAACTGACACCCCTTCCTTCCAGGTGTGGAATTTCAGAACTATGTAATCCTAAAGGTTGCCTTCCACCCAAGCTTGATTCTTCGTTATCACCCAAGTCCCTCTAACTAACAAATGGCTTCCTCACGCTAAATTCAAAAATTATGTGGTTCAAATATCCCCTTTTTTTGAAAAAAAAACCATAAACGAAATAATCTAAGTAATTGAACCTTCGTGACAAAGCACAATAGGATGTAGTCAACATTCTGCAGAGTCACTGTGATAATGCAAATGAGAATGCAAATATTCCAGAGTAGGTGTGGGCTGGCTGTTTGTGATACAAGTCGATGTTCGCCATGAATCTGGGAGTGCTTTCTCCATCCAGCACCCGGTGTGTCCTCCATCTAGAGCACCGCAGTAGCACTTAGACTTTGAGAGTGAGAGAGAGAGCACTAAGAGAGGCCAGTTTTCTTTTGCTTAGACTTATTAAAATTATAATCACCATACCAATTTGGAGTGGTCAGTTGACTGAAGTTACAAATAACCTGTTCTCAACCCTAAAGTGACGTGCAGTCATTGGAAAATTTATTTATTTATTGGTGCTTTACGCCACATCAGCAACAAAGGCTATACCGTGGCGAGACAGTCATGTATATGAAACTAAAAAAAAAACATTGTAAAGTCTGTATTTAAAAAAGGTAGATGAACGATGAACTATGAAAATGAAATGATGAAAACAACAATAGTTTAACAATACATACAATAAGAATCAACCTGTTGATGTTAAATCATGATTAAAAGTATAAAAACTAGATTTAAAAACTGTTAAAAAGGTTGATTTCTTTCAGAAAAGATACAATTTTGTGCGGACAAGTTGAATAAAAGAGGTCTCTAAGAGACCCCACGGTGAAATACTGCCGCCTAACATTATTAAAATCTATGCAATTTAAAAGAATGTGTTCCACTGTCAGTACCTGCTGGCAGGGAACACATTCAGGTCGCAACGTTCCCTCTAATAAAAAGCTGTGGGTGAATCTGGTATGACCAATATGACATCGTGTGAGAATAACATGATCTTTTCGACAAAGACGAGAAAGGGGATAGTAATCGGACACAATTGGTCTGAAACGGTGGAGCTTGTTGTTAGTGACCCCATCCCATTCCGACTGCCACAAAGATCTAATATATTTAGAAATGAGAGGTTTGTGATCACTGTGTGGAGTAGAAAAAACAGTGATTGGCTTATTAAGAGCTTGCTTTGCTGCACTGTCGGCATTAGTGTTACCAACAATACCAACATGCCCAGGTAACCAGCAAAACACGATATCATATTGGTCAGACTTCAGTCTTGTAAGACGTTCACGGAGTGACAGAATTAGAGGGTTCTTCAACCTGGGGTTGAGAAGAGCCTGCAAACAAGAAAGAGAATCTGAGAAGATAATGGACTTACGTTCTTCTCCATCTGCAATCTTGTCAAGTGCTAGGGCAATAGCTTTCACTTCAGCTGTAAAGATGGAACTATTATCAGGTATCCTGATTGAGGTGGTCTGATTTCCACTAACTACTGCAGACGATACCTTATCACTATCCTTGGAGCCATCTGTATAGAACTTTGTATATGCTGTAAAGTGGGATTTAATTTCAGCATAGCGTTGTTTAAAATGCAAAGAGTTAGTTTCTGCCTTTTTAGTAGAGGCTAAATCCAAAATTACCTTGGGTTTTGACAGTTCCCAAGGGGGTATATTTGGTTTACGGTTCTCTGCCACAGAATCAGAAGCAACACCAGCAGCCTCCATGTGGGGTTTGATTTTGAGTCCCAAAGGAGGAATCTGTTTCGGATTTTTATCAAAAAAAACTTTATTTTGAGGTTGAAAAACACAAGAATGAGCAGGATTTGAAGGATTAGCAGATAATTTTGAAACATATTGCAAAGATAATTTGATGCGACGCTTCTCAAGAGAAGGCTCGCCTGCTTCAACAAGCAGAGAATCTATGGGTGATGTACGAAATGCACCAAGGCTAATTCTGATTCCACTATGATGAATGGCATCAAGAGGTTTCAGACAGGATTTCCTAGCTGAACCGTAAACCACACAACCATAATCTAACTTTGAACGTACAAGAGCTCTATACAGATGGAGTAGAGTTCTTTGGTCACCACCCCAAACAGTGCTGCCGACAACTTTAAGTAGATTAAGTGCCTTTTTACATTTAATTCTTAGCTGTTTGATGTGAGACCTAAAAGTTAGTTTCTCATCAAACAGTAAGCCAAGGAATTTTACTTCTTTTACAACTTTAATTCGAGTTCCATCCAAGAGTAACTCCGGATCCAGATGGTGTTTCCGGAGTTTGCAGAAATGAACACAATTTGTCTTACTTTTAGAAAACTTAAAACCGTTTTCAGTAGCCCATCGTTGAACCTTATTCAAAGACAGCTGAAGTTTCCGCTCTATAGCAGGCATTTTCTTGCCACTGTAACAGATTAAAAAATCATCCACATATAATGAAGAGGCAACATTTTGCTCAATAGCTGTAACAATGCTATTGATTTTTATTGAAAAAAGGGTAACAGATAGAATACTACCCTGAGGAACCCCCAATTCCTGGTCGTGAGGGCCAGATAATGTTGACCCAAGACGAACCTGGAAATTGCGGTCCGTTAAGAAATTTTCAATAAAAAGTGGCATTCTTCCTCTCAACCCCATGTTGAAAAGGTCTTTTAAAATCCCATACGTCCACGTAGTGTCATATGCCTTCTCCAGGTCAAAGAACACTGCGACCATGTGTTCTTTTCTGGCAAAGGCATTTCTAATAAACGTTTCCAGACGAACCAAATGATCAACCGTACTTCTTTGGTTTCTGAAACCACACTGAACATCTGCCAGCAGATTGTTCGATTCCAGAAACCAAACAAGCCGATCATTGATCATCCTTTCCATGGTTTTACAGAGGCAACTAGTGAGCGCTATTGGTCTGTAGTTGCTTGGATTGCTGTGGTCCTTATCAGGCTTGGGAATGGGAATGACTGTTGCTTTACGCCAGGAAGAGGGGAACTGGCCAGTCACCCATATATTATTAAAAATGGAAAGCAAAAGCTGGAGCGATGAATTTGGCAAATGTTTTAAAATTTGGTAATGTATTTCATCAGGACCAGTTGCTGTATCTTTTGCTTTACTCAACGACGCTAATAGCTCATCAATGGAAAATGGCTTGTTATAATTTTCATTATTGTCAGAGTGGAATTTTAGTTTCTGTTTCTCCTGTTGTTTTTTAACCGAGAGAAACTGCGGTGTACAATTTTCTGAAGAAGAATTTTTAGAGAAGGTAGAAGCTAGAGTGTTAGAAATGTCTTTTTTAGATGTTATTTTGTTATTATTTTGTTCCAGGTGCTGTACTGTAGATTTTGATTCTTTGCCTTTAATTTTTTTAACCATTTTCCAAACTTTTTAATGGGGGTATTTTGATTCAATTTAGATACATAATTGTGCCAAGATGTTTTCTTCTTTTGTTTGATGAGCCGTCGGGCTTGTGCTCGCCCAATACGTAATTGATCTAAATTGTTGGTCGTTGGTGATTTATTAAAATCCCGTTCAGCCTTTTTACGTTTATGTATAGCCTGTTTGCAATCCGTATCGAACCATGGCTTGTGGAAACGTTTAGGATTTGCCGAAGTTTTAGGGATGACCTTGTTTGCAATATTAAGTAATGTGGAAGTAAAATCTTCCACCGGGTCACAATCAGCGGTAAATGAATCTGGAGTAAGTCGTTCACAACAAAGCGATGAGAAAGTGTCCCAGTCCGCTTTTTGAAGTTCCATTGAGGCACCCTCTCATCCTCAGCGGGTACAACGCTTTCCAAAACTATTGGAAAGTGGTCACTTCCACACAAGTCATCTTCCACCTCCCAAGAAAAATCAAGGAGAAGTGAAGGGCTTGTGATTGTGAGATCAATTGAAGTGTACGATCCCGATGCAGGGTGTAAATATGTGTGTGACCCATCATTAAACAAACATAAGTCATGTTTTGTAATGAACTCTTCGACTGTTTTGCCCCTTGTATCTTCCTTGTTGCAGGAATCGCCCCAAAGAGGATTATGGGCATTAAAATCACCCATCAAAACATAGGGTGTGGGAAGCTGATTTATGAGTTGCTCTAGGTCGTGTAATAATAGAGGCTTATTAGGGGATATATAAATTGAACACACAGTAATTGTCTTGTCTAAAGTTAGGCGTACTGCTACAGCCTGTAAATTGGAATTTAAATTTACATGACTGTGGATAATATCGTTTCTAACTAAGACAGACGTCCCACGAACATGAAGATCAGCTTCATCTGCCCACGAGTTATACCCTGTATAACCCTTGAACGCACAGTCATCTTGGTTACTCGATCTTTGTAAAAGTGTTTCCTGCAAACAGAAAACAGCAGGTTGATGTTGCTGACTTAACAGTCCAAGTTCATTAAAATTAGCCCTAAAACCTCGGCAATTCCATTGTATTAATTTTGTATTATTTGTATTATCCATGTTTAGTTGGAGATTTGGACGGTGGACGTATGGGCGAAATTACCCCAGGAGGTTTCCTAGGAGATTTTCTGTTTGGAGACCCTCCCTGAGACGAAATCGGGTTCAGTTTGCTTGAGAAGGTGGTGTTGATGCATTCATCAACATCCATATCTCGCAAGCCTTCAAAAATGTTCGAAGCAACATTTTTTTGATATTTTGGAGTTCTGTTTGAAGTTAACTTTTGCTGTTCCTTATCTTTGCACTTTTGCTCTCTGTTATATTTCCTTCTCTGACTCTGACTAAGATTTTGTAGTTCTGGTTGTGGTTTGGTTTGATCTTTTTTCTGGTCTGGTTTTGTTTCTTTTCCTTTAATCTCAATTGTTTTAGTTTTATTTTGATCTTTCTTTGTATTGATATTTGATTTTTCTGCTGTTATTGGTGTAGTGGTCGGAGTTTGAGTTGATTTCGGTTCGGTTTCTTGAGATTGTGAAATTGTAAAAGGGTCTATCAAAGTTGGCAGAACACTGTCGTTCAGCCAAGTATGTTGTGTCTGGCACGCAACAGATTTAGTGTGAACTTTTTGAGCGACTTTGGTTGCATATGTTGTTGACGAACTCATACCAGGCATTGCTGTAACTATTTCTCTGGCTTCTTTAAAACTTATCTGTTTCTCGCATTTAACTTTTTGTATATATTTTTCTTTTTTCCATACAGGGCAATCTTTGGAAGATGCAGTATGGTTGCCCTGGCAGTTACAGCAATTGACGGTGTTATTACATGGGTCCTGATGTTGTTGACCACATTTATAACATGTTTCTTTTCCCCTGCAGCTATTTTGTCCATGGCCATATTTTTGACATTTGAAGCATCGAAGTGGATTTGGAATATACAAATCCACCTTGATGTTCATGTAACCAACCTTGATAGATTTCGGTGGTTGTACAGTTTCAAATGTAAATATATATGTGTTAGTTTTTACTGTGATTCCATCTTTTCGTATCTCTATTCTTTTTACATCACTAACACCTTGTGATTTTAATTCTGTTTTGATTTCTAATTCATCTATCCCAGAGAGTTCTTTAGTTCTTACCACACCTTTGCTGCTATTTAATGTCCTATGGGGGGAAACTTTGACCTTTAAATCTAATAGCTTGGTTGTCTGCAATAAATTTTTTGCCTGGTTTTCTCTATTGCATTCTATCAACAGCCCTCCTGATCGTAATTTCTTCACATTGTTGACAGTGCCTGCAATTCCTTTGATAGCCTTCTCCAGACCAAATGGATTTAAGTTGGTTGCCGATTTCCCTTCTTCATCAGAATATATAATAACAAATTTTGGCCAAGAATTACATTGATTGATTACTTGTTCAGTGTCAGAGTCAGAATCAGAATATCCCCGTTTTTGTATTTTGTGAGTTTGATTTTCCATGTTGTAGTGTATTAAAATTCTTCTGTTCATGGCTCTCACCCTTACTCTGAGCCCAACTTTGGGGGTTACGTCGCGGAATTCCAGCGAACAACACCAAGAGTACATGAACAGCATACTCCCCCAGCGTTGATGCTATTGCATACCGCTGGAGGATTGACCCGTCGAATGTTTATGGGAAGTGCCAGGTCGTGGCAGCCATTCAACCAACAATTTCCCTAAAACGTGCAACAAAAACTACCACTGACAACGAACGCTGACAGAGCAACAAAACAGATGTTCGGAAAGTATTAAAATAACCAAAAGTCAGGACAGGGTAGTAATGGTAAAATCAAAGTAAAAGAAATAATTGATTGAATGACCACCCAATGCCCCCCGACGTGACACCCGATATTTTTGGGGTTGGGGGCTCCCGATTGGTCAAACCGGGCCATCCGACCATCTGTCTACTCCCGAAATTGGGGCCAAAGCAGTGTGTTGGACATTATCTCCGAAATGGAGACCAGGCTCCATCCCGGAGACTGCCCTAACCGGGGCCCGAGTTCTCAACTACCAGGATTCCTTCTTCCGGGGCCTTCAGAACGCACCTCACGGGAGAACAAGGTGCCTGCCAGATGGTATTAGCAGGGTTGATCATTTTGGTCCGGGGCTGCGTATTCGTGTATTTCGCAGCGAACCAGCTCAATTGAGCAAACCTGCCAATCTATTTATTTATTTATTGGTGCTTAACGCCATATCAGCAGCTAGGGCTATATCGTGGCGAAAAAACAGAGGTATATAAAAAGTCATTATCAAGAATGAAGTAAAAATTGAATGAAATGAAAATAACCAAAAAAATCATTTCAGAGACAAAAATGATTAGAAAAGCAAAGAGTAATGAGATGAGAAAAAACATTATAAATCAACCTATAGAACTGAGACTTGATGATTCGAGATTAAAAGAATAAAAACAATTTTAAAATTTTGTAAAAAGGTTGATTACTTTTAGAAATGACACAATTTTGTGTGGGCTCGTATTATAAAATAGATCTCTAAGGGATCCAGCTGTGAAGTACTGCCCTCTAACAAGATTAAAATCAGTGCAATGTAAAAGAATGTGTTCCACTGACAACACCTGCTGACATGGAACACACTCTGGTCGCAAATTACCCTCTAACAGAAAGGAATGTGTTAGTCTTGTATGACCAATATGACATCGTGTCAGAATAACATGATCTTTCCTACAAAGGTTACTAGATGGGTAGTGCTCAAAAATAGTTGGTCGGAAGCGATGAAGCTTGTTATTAGTTGCCCCATTCCATTCCGCCTGCCACATAGATTTGATGTAGCTACTAATATGTGGTTTGAAATCACTGAAAGGGATGTTAAAATCAGTAAGAGGCTTTGTTAAAGCCTGTTTTGCTGCACTGTCTGCCCTGGTGTTACCAGCGATACCTACATGTCCGGGTAACCAGCAAAACACGATATCACATTGGTCAGACATGAGAGTTGTTAACTTCTCACGAAGTTCCAAAACTAGAGGGTTCTTCAACTTAGGGTTGAGTAAAGCAAGTAAAGAGGAAAGAGAGTCGGAAAAAATAATCGACTTCTTTTCCTGAAAATTCTCGATATGTTCAAGAGCGAGTTGTAAAGCTTTAACTTCAGCTGTGAAAATAGAACACTGATTCGGTATTCTGATTGAGGTGACATGACCACCAGTAACAGCAGCTGATGATACTTTATCACCATCCTTAGATCCATCCGTATAGATCCTTGTATATGTACTATACTTGGACTTTATTTCGTCATATTTTTGTTTGAACTGTAAGGAATTGGTATCAGATTTTTTGGTAGAAGCAAGGTCCAAAATGACTGTAGGTTTTTTAAGATGCCAAGGAGGAATATGTGTTTTACGATTTTCCTTTATTGTGTGTGGTTCAATTTTGGTGGACTCCATGTGGGGTTTAATTCTAATTCCCAATGGAGGAATATGTTTCTGGTGGCGGTTAAAGAAATCAACATTTTGAGGGTCTGTAACACAATTATAAGCAGGATTTGAAGGATTGGCCAAAAGTTTAGACACATATTGAAGAGACAATTTAATTCTACGCTTCTCAAGAGAAGGTTCCTCTGCTTCAACAAGCATCGAGTCTATTGGGGATGTTCGAAAAGCCCCTAGACTAATTCTAATACCACTATTATGAACTGCATCAAGTGATTTCAGATATGATTTCCTTGCAGAACCGTAAACTACACAACCGTAATCTAATTTTGACCGAACAAGTGATCTATACAGATGGAGCAAAGTTTTTTGGTCAGCACCCCAATCGGCGCTACCAACAACTTTCAGCAGGTTCAGAGCTTTCTTACATTTAACTTTTAGTTGTTTTATGTGGGAAGTGAAATTCAGTTTGTTGTCAAACAACAAACCTAAGAATTTCACTTCCTTAACAACTTTAATAGGACTCCCATCGATTTTTAACTCCGGATCGAGGTGATGTTTCCGAAGTTTACAAAAATGAACACAGTTCGTTTTTGACTTTGAAAATTTAAAACCATTTTCTGTGGCCCATTTTTGAATCCTATTCAAACACAGCTGTAGTTTGCGCTCGATAGCATTCATATTTTTACTGCTATAACAGATTAAAAAATCATCGACATACAATGAAGAGTCTACCATATTTTCAATTGCATCGATGATACTGTTAATTTTTACCGAAAACAGGGTAACGGATAAAATACTACCCTGAGGAACCCCCAATTCCTGCCCGTGAGGATCAGATAACGTTGACCCAACACGAACCTGAAACTGGCGGTCCCTCAAAAAGTTTTCAATAAAAAGAGGCATATGCCCTCTCAACCCCATGTTAAAAAGATCTTTTAAAATCCCATACGTCCACGTTGTATCATATGCCTTCTCTAGATCAAAGAAGATGGCGACCACATGTTCTTTTCTAGCAAAGGCATTTCTTATAAACGTTTCAAGTCTGACCAAATGATCCACAGTACTTCTCTGGTTTCGGAAACCACACTGAACATCTGCAAGCAGATTGTTCGATTCCAGAAACCAGACAAGTCGATCATTGATCATCCTCTCCATGGTTTTACACAGACAACTGGTTAAGGCAATAGGCCTGTAATTGCTTGGGTTGCTGTGATCTTTATCAGGCTTAGGAATAGGAATTATAGTAGCGTTTCGCCAGGAAGGTGGAAACTGGCCAGTCACCCAAATGTCATTAAAAATAGATAATAAAAGTGCAAGTGAAGTTTGAGGCAGATGTTTTAAAAGTTGATAGTGTATTTGATCAGGTCCAGTGGCAGAATCCTTTGCTCTATGCAAAGAGTTACTTAACTCTTCCATAGAGAAAGGTTCGTTGTAGTCCTCTAAGTTATTGGATGTAAATTTAATCTTTTGTTTTTCTTGTTGTTTTTTAAGTTTGAGGAACTCTGGGTTACTATTTTCAGACGACGAATGTTTAGAAAATGTAGAGGCCAACTTGTTTGAAATTTCCTGTTTTGATGTTATGAGTGTGTTGTTATCTTTTAGGTGTTGTACAGCTGATTGTGTTTCTTTTCCTTTAATTTTTTTAATCATTTTCCAAATTTTAGTGATGGGGGTGTTTTGATTCAGTTTCGAAACGTAAGTTTCCCATGAACTTTTCTTTTTATGTTTTAAAAGTCGTCTTGTTTTTGCCCGATTTATACGTAATCTATCCAAATTTTGTGTAGTTGGTGACTTATTAAATTCCCTCTCAAATTTCTTGCGATCTTTTATAGCCTGTTTGCACTCGGTATCAAACCATGGTTTAATGAAACGTTTTGGATTTGCCGAGGTTTTAGGAATGACTTGGCTTGCAATGTCAATCAACTCTGTGGTGAAGTGTTCAATCTGGTCAGTACTGTCCTGAAATTTCTCCCGTGTGAGGCGTTCAGAACAAAGCGACGAGAAAGTGTCCCAGTCAGCCTTTTTAAAGTTCCACTGGGGCACCCTCTCATCATCTGCCGGAACAACGCTTTCCAACACAATTGGAAAATGGTCACTCCCGCACAAGTCATCTTCTACCTTCCAAGAAAAATCGAGGAAGGTAGAAGGGCATGCAATTGAAAGATCAATCGATGTATACGAACCAGATGCGGGGTGCAGATAAGTGTCTGAACCATCATTAAACAAACACAAATCATATTTTGTCATGAACTCTTCTACAGTTTTACCTTTTGCATCCTCTTGACTGCAGGAATTACCCCAAAGGGGGCTATGTGCATTAAAATCACCCAACAAAATGTATGGGGTTGGGAGCTGTTGGACTAGCAGCTCAAGATCATTCAGTTGTAGGGGTTTACTTGGTGAAACGTATACAGAACATAATGTAATTGTCTTGTCTAAAGTTAGGCGTACCGCTACAGCCTGTAAATTTGATTGCAAAGATACAGAACTGTGAATAATGTCGTTTCTAACTAAGACGGATGTTCCACGAATATGAAGATCAGTTTCATCTGCCCAGGCATTATACGAAGTATAATGCTTAAAGACTGAATAATCTTGAGACTCGGGTTTCTTTAAAAGAGTTTCCTGCAGGCAAAAAGCAGCAGGTTTATACTTTTGGCTCAAAAGGCCCAGTTCATTAAAATTCGCTCTAAAACCTCGACAATTCCACTGTATAATATTTTGTTTGGATGTATTATCCATGTTTGAGTGGTGAATTAGAAGGTGGACGTATGGGCGAAATTGCCCCAGTGTTTCTTCTAGGTGATGGTTTACGTGGGGATTTTCCCTGAGACGAACTCAGGGGTGGTTTGTTTGAGAACGTGTCATCGATGCACTCATCAACTGACATTGCCTCAATGCCTTCAAACATGTTGCTTGTGACAACATTTTGAAGACGTTTAGATATTCTGTTGGATTCTAGTTTCTGTTTTTCCTTTTCTTTATTCTTATCTTGTTGTGACTGTTTCCTTCTCTGACTCAGATTTTGTTGAGAGCTATGTTGTATGTCTTGGTTTGGTTTAATTGACTTATTTTTTTCAGGTTTGTGTTTTGGTTCTTTATTTTGTTCTGCTTGAGGTGGATTTTTAGGGTGGTGTTCCTTTTTGTCTGTTGTTATTTTTTCTGTTGTTTGGGCAGCTGTATTCTTTTGAGTGGATGGAGGTTCTATTGTAAATGACTGTACTGAAGATGGTATTGTACCTTTGAGCCATGTATATTGTGTTTGGCATGCTACTGATTGAGTTGGTAATTTTTGGGATAATTTTGTGGCATATGATGGTGATGATGCACACATACCTGGCATTGATGACACGATTTCCCTGGCTTCTTTAAAACTTATTTGTTTTTCACATTTGACTTTTTGAATAGTTTTCTCCCGTTTGCAGACAGGGCAATCTTTGGACGATGACATGTGATTGCCCTGACAGTTAACACACTTGATGGGATTGCTGCATGGCTCTTGATGTTGCAGGCCACATCGGAAACATATTTGTTGACCTCTACAATTGTTCTGTCCATGTCCATATTTCTGACATTTGAAGCATCGAAGTGGATTTGGAATATACAAATCCACTTTGACGTTCATATATCCAACTTTAATAGCTTTAGGCGGTTGAGTAGAATTGAAAGTCAAAATGTAAGTATTTGTTTTAATTATTGTGTTATCCTTTTTAATCTGTATATTTTTAACATCGGTCACTCCTTGGGGTTCTAATTCCTTTTTTATTTCCATTATATCAATGCCATTTAATTCTCTGGTTCTTATTACACCTCTGCTGCTGTTTAAAATTTTATGTGGAAAAGTATTCACCTCAATATCTGCTAGTTTTTGTGTTTTAAGTAAATTTGTCGCTTGAACTTCCCTTTGACATTCTATCAGTAAAGCGCCAGATCTTAATTTCTTGGCGTCTTTAACTGTTCCAGCAATCCCTTTAATTGATTTTTCTATTAGAAATGGGTTCATATCTGATAGTCTTTTATTTTCGTCAGCTGCATACATTATAATGAATTTTGGCCAAGTATGTGTCGTAGGTTCAAAATCTGAGTCAGAATCCGAGTCAGTAGAAAGTAATGCCCGACCTCGTTTTTGTTTTTTATTTGTGGAGTCCATATTTGATTTTTAAGGCGTTCACTGCCCCGGCTCCCACCCACCACGGAGTCCAACAAGGGGTAGGGTTACTGCCATGCAGTGAACCCACCGGGTTGCCGGTATTCCCACATACCTGGTATGGGGCAGTATACTCAGCCAGTGTTGATACCGAAGTATGCCACTGGCTGATTGGCCCGTGTGTGGAAGTGCCAGGTCTTCAGATGGCGGCCATCCAATCAATCACTGTATAAAACACCGTAATAAAAGGTTGCCATGCATAACCGAAACAGACAGTGCAGCAAAACTAAGTGGCTATTAAAATATAAAGTGTTTAAAAACAGTACACAATGGCAATTATGTTATGTGAATAAAAGAAATGATTGAATGAATGGTCACCAAATGCCCCCCGACGTGACACCCAGTACTTTTTGGGGTGGGGGCTCCCGATTGGCCAGAACGGACCATCCGACCATCCTTCTACTCCCGAAATTGGGGCCAAAGCAGTGTGTTGAACAAGATTATCTCCGAAATGGAGACCAGGGCTCCATCCCGGAGACTGCCCTAACCGGGGCCACAAGTCCTCAACTGCCAGGATTCCTTCTTCCGGGGCCTTCGGAATGCACCTCACGGGAGAACAAGGTGCCTGCCAGATGGTATTAGCAGGATTGATCATTTTGGTCCGGGGCTGCGTATTTATGTATTTCGCAGCGAACCAACTCAATTGAGCAAACCTGCCAATTAGAAATTAGCAAACCTGCCCAATTGAGCAGGCCGTCCTCTATCCGCCACCTGAGGACCCGCCTAGTAGGGGATGATCAAACCCCCCTAGGACCTGCCAATCAAAAATTAGCAAACCTGCCCAATTGAGCAGGCCGTCCTCTATCCGCCACCCGAGGACTCGCCTAGTAGGGGACGATCAAACCCCTTTAGGAGTCATTGGAAAAGGAGATCAGTGGACAGCAGACTGGGCGAGACCACAGGGGAGAGGAGTCCCTCCATAATCTAGGCGATCAAAGAACAGGAGAGAACCGCTACTACTTTGGTAGGGAGCCACGGCCATATCGAAGGTGGTTTTTAAACACAGTAACCCTCGCACATCCAGTTGTCTGGTGTCACAACGGCCAGACGCGCTGATAAGCCTGAGGTGACCTCACGATCCGTAGTGTTACACGGCGTTTTATTGGTGCCGTGACCAGGATTTCAGTCCAGATTGACAGACAGATCAACAACCATCTACAGCACCAGGTTAGTGTAATTTATTCTTTTGATGGGTAGCTAGAGTTGGTTGGTGATAAATTTTACATTTGTATTTGGCAATAATAATTAGATTGATTGAAACAGCAATCAATGTGCAACACTGAGCCCAAAATATTTTCATGTACATCTGATGACCCTTTGGCTGTAACTTTTGCAGAATTTTGTGATATTGTGAGACCAAAATATTTAGAATTTCAGACTAATTTGGTATATATGAGAAAGACTGTATTAGTCAGCAAACTTTCGTCCTGTTGTCTGTTGATTCGATTACGAAATTCAGTGTACAACAGGGAGAAAAAATCTATCGTTGACATTGGCACTACGACCCAGACATTTAAGTACCCCTTCACAGACGGAGAAATTGAAAATCCTGAGAAAACGTTGATGCAAGTAATTAAAAACGTTAAACCTGATGATTCCACTTCCACTGAGAATTGAGCCCAACGACCCAAATTCACACTACATTAAATACATACAAACTTTAAACATTGTGACAGTCTGTGATTGTTGCGATTTACTATTTGAACGACACATAACAGTAAATAAAGAAGACAACTCGATAGTGCATTGTGACGTAAAAGTTAGACCTATTCCTAAATATACTATTCCCTTCGAAGGCGAACCCCCACTGAAGAAATTAAAGAGAAATTAATTCTAAATAAGCTGTAGTAAAATTTACATAAATTAAAATGGATGAGTATTATTTATTTATTGGTGCTTAACGCCACATCAGCAGCTAGGGCTATATCGTGGCGAGAAAACAGAGGTATATAAAAAGTCATTATCAAGAATGAAGTAAAAATTGAATGAAATGAAAATAACCAAAAAAATCATTTCAGAGACAAAAATGATTAGAAAAGCAAAGAGTAATGAGATGAGAAAAAACATTATAAATCAACCTATAGAACTGAGACTTGATGATTCGAGATTAAAAGAATAAAAACAATTTTAAAATTTTGTAAAAAGGTTGATTACTTTTAGAAATGACACAATTTTGTGTGGGCTCGTATTATAAAATAGATCTCTAAGGGATCCAGCTGTGAAGTACTGCCCTCTAACAAGATTAAAATCAGTGCAATGTAAAAGAATGTGTTCCACTGACAACACCTGCTGACATGGAACACACTCTGGTCGCAAATTACCCTCTAACAGAAAGGAATGTGTTAGTCTTGTATGACCAATATGACATCGTGTCAGAATAACATGATCTTTCCTACAAAGGTTACTAGATGGGTAGTGATCAAAAACAGTTGGTCGGAAGCGAAGAAGCTTGTTATTAGTTGCCCCATTCCATTCCGCCTGCCACATAGATTTGATGTAGCTACTAATATGTGGTTTGAAATCACTGAAAGGGATGTTAAAATCAGTAAGAGGCTTTGTTAAAGCCTGTTTTGCTGCACTGTCTGCCCTGGTGTTACCAGCGATACCTACATGTCCGGGTAACCAGCAAAACACGATATCACATTGGTCAGACATGAGAGTTGTTAACTTCTCACGAAGTTCCAAAACTAGAGGGTTCTTCAACTTAGGGTTGAGTAAAGCAAGTAAAGAGGAAAGAGAGTCGGAAAAAATAATCGACTTCTTTTCCTGAAAATTCTCGATATGTTCAAGAGCGAGTTGTAAAGCTTTAACTTCAGCTGTGAAAATAGAACCCTGATTCGGTATTCTGATTGAGGTGACATGACCACCAGTAACAGCAGCTGATGATACTTTATCACCATCCTTAGATCCATCCGTATAGATCCTTGTATATGTACTATACTTGGACTTTATTTCGGCATATTTTTGTTTGAACTGTAAGGAATTGGTATCAGATTTTTTGGTAGAAGCAAGGTCCAAAATGACTGTAGGTTTTTTAAGATGCCAAGGAGGAATATGTGTTTTACGATTTTCCTTTATTGTGTGTGGTTCAATTTTGGTGGACTCCATGTGGGGTTTAACTCTAATTCCCAATGGAGGAATATGTTTCGGATGTCGGTTAAAGAAATCAACATTTTGAGGGTCTGTAACACAATTATAAGCAGGATTTGAAGGATTGGCCAAAAGTTTAGACACATATTGAAGAGACAATTTAATTCTACGCTTCTCAAGAGAAGGTTCCTCTGCTTCAACAAGCATCGAGTCTATTGGGGATGTTCGAAAAGCCCCTAGACTAATTCTAATACCACTATTATGAATTGCATCAAGTGATTTCAGATATGATTTCCTTGCAGAACCGTAAACTACACAACCGTAATCTAATTTTGACCGAACAAGTGATCTATACAGATGGAGCAAAGTTTTTTGGTCAGCACCCCAATCGGCGCTACCAACAACTTTCAGCAGGTTCAGAGCTTTCTTACATTTAACTTTTAGTTGTTTTATGTGGGAAGTGAAATTCAGTTTGTTGTCAAACAACAAACCTAAGAATTTCACTTCCTTAACAACTTTAATAGGACTCCCATCGATTTTTAACTCCGGATCGAGGTGATGTTTCCGAAGTTTACAAAAATGAACACAGTTCGTTTTTGACTTTGAAAATTTAAAACCATTTTCTGTGGCCCATTTTTGAATCCTATTCAAACACAGCTGAAGTTTGCGCTCGATAGCATTCATATTTTTACTGCTATAACAGATTAAAAAATCATCGACATACAATGAAGAGTCTACCATATTTTCAATTGCATCGATGATACTGTTAATTTTTACCGAAAACAGGGTAACGGATAAAATACTACCCTGAGGAACCCCCAATTCCTGCCCGTGAGGATCAGATAACGTTGACCCAACACGAACCTGAAACTGGCGGTCCCTCAAAAAGTTTTCAATAAAAAGAGGCATACGCCCTCTCAACCCCATGTTAAAAAGATCTTTTAAAATCCCATACGTCCACGTTGTATCATATGCCTTCTCTAGATCAAAGAAGATGGCGACCACATGTTCTTTTCTAGCAAAGGCATTTCTTATAAACGTTTCAAGTCTGACCAAATGATCCACAGTACTTCTCTGGTTTCGGAAACCACACTGAACATCTGCAAGCAGATTGTTCGATTCCAGAAACCAGACAAGTCGATCATTGATCATCCTCTCCATGGTTTTACACAGACAACTGGTTAAGGCAATAGGCCTGTAATTGCTTGGGTTGCTGTGATCTTTATCAGGCTTAGGAATAGGAATTATAGTAGCGTTTCGCCAGGAAGGTGGAAACTGGCCAGTCACCCAAATGTCATTAAAAATAGATTATTTATTTATTTATTGGTGCTTTACGCCACATCAGCAGCAAAGGCTATATCGTGGCGAGACAGTCATGTATATGAAACTAAAAAAAAAACATTGTAAAGTCTGTATGTAAAAAAGGTAGATGAACTATGAAAATGAAATGATAAAAACAACAATAGTTTAACAATACATACAATAAGAATCAACCTGTTGATGTTAAATCATGATTAAAAGTATAAAAACTAGATTTAAAAACTGTTAAAAAGGTTGATTTCTTTCAGAAAAGATACAATTTTGTGCGGACAAGTTGAATAAAAGAGGTCTCTAAGAGACCCCACGGTGAAATACTGCCGCCTAACATTATTAAAATCTATGCAATTTAAAAGAATGTGTTCCACTGTCAGTACCTGCTGGCAGGGAACACATTCAGGTCGCAACGTTCCCTCTAATAAAAAGCTGTGGGTGAATCTGGTATGACCAATATGACATCGAGTGAGAATAACATGATCTTTTCGACAAAGACGAGAAAGGGGATAGTAATCGGACACAATTGGTCTGAAACGGTGGAGCTTGTTGTTAGTGGCCCCATCCCATTCCGACTGCCACAAAGATCTAATATATTTAGAAATGAAAGGTTTGTGATCACTGTGTGGAGTAGAAAAAACAGTGATTGGCTTATTAAGAGCTTGCTTTGCTGCACTGTCGGCATTAGTGTTACCAACAATACCAACATGCCCAGGTAACCAGCAAAACACGATATCATATTGGTCAGACTTCAGTCTTGTAAGACGTTCACGGAGTGACAGAATTAGAGGGTTCTTCAACCTGGGGTTGAGAAGAGCCTGCAAACAAGAAAGAGAATCTGAGAAGATAATGGACTTACGTTCTTCTCCATCTGCAATCTTGTCAAGTGCTAGGGCAATAGCTTTCGCTTCAGCTGTAAAGATGGAACTATTATCAGGTATCCTGATTGAGGTGGTCTGATTTCCACTAACTACTGCAGACGATACCTTATCATTATCCTTGGAGCCATCTGTATAGAACTTTGTATATGCTGTAAAGTGAGATTTAATTTCAGCATAGCGTTGTTTAAAATGCAAAGAGTTAGTTTCTGCCTTTTTAGTAGAGGCTAAATCCAAAATTACCTTGGGTTTTGACAGTTCCCAAGGGGGTATATTTGGTTTACGGTTCTCTGCCACAGAATCAGAAGCAACACCAGCAGCCTCCATGTGGGGTTTGATTTTGAGTCCCAAAGGAGGAATCTGTTTCGGATTTTTATCAAAAAAAACTTTATTTTGAGGTTGAAAAACACAAGAATGAGCAGGATTTGAAGGATTAGCAGATAATTTTGAAACATATTGCAAAGATAATTTGATGCGACGCTTCTCAAGAGAAGGCTCGCCTGCTTCAACAAGCAGAGAATCTATGGGTGATGTAGGAAATGCACCAAGGCTAATTCTGATACCACTATGATGGATGGCATCAAGAGGTTTCAGATAGGATTTCCTAGTTGAACCGTAAACCACACAACCATAATTTAACTTTGAACGTACAAGAGCTCTATACAGATGGAGTAGAGTTCTTTGGTCACCACCCCAAACAGTGCTGCCGACAACTTTAAGTAGATTAAGTGCCTTTTTACATTTAATTCTTAGCTGTTTGATGTGAGACCTAAAAGTTAGTTTCTCATCAAACAGTAAGCCAAGGAATTTTACTTCTTTTACAACTTTAATTCGAGTTCCATCCAAGAGTAACTCCGGATCTAGATGGTGTTTCCGGAGTTTGCAGAAATGAACACAATTTGTCTTACTTTTAGAAAACTTAAAACCGTTTTCAGTAGCCCATCGTTGAACCTTATTCAAAGACAGCTGAAGTTTCCGCTCTATAGCAGGCATTTTCTTGCCACTGTAACAGATTAAAAAATCATCCACATATAATGAAGAGGCAACATTTTGCTCAATAGGTGTAACAATGCTATTGATTTTTATTGAAAAAAGGGTAACAGATAGAATACTACCCTGAGGAACCCCCAATTCCTGGTCGTGAGGGCCAGATAATGTTGACCCAAGACGAACCTGGAAATTGCGGTCCGTTAAGAAATTTTCAATAAAAAGTGGCATTCTTCCTCTCAACCCCATGTTGAAAAGGTCTTTTAAAATCCCATACGTCCACGTAGTGTCATATGCCTTCTCCAGGTCAAAGAACACTGCGACCACGTGTTCTTTTCTGGCAAAGGCATTTCTAATAAACGTTTCCAGACGAACCAAATGATCAACCGTACTTCTTTGGTTTCTGAAACCACACTGAACATCTGCCAGCAGATTGTTCGATTCCAGAAACCAAACAAGCCGATCATTGATCATCCTTTCCATGGTTTTACAGAGGCAACTAGTGAGTGCTATTGGTCTGTAGTTGCTTGGATTGCTGTGGTCCTTATCAGGCTTGGGAATGGGAATGACTGTTGCTTTACGCCAGGAAGAGGGGAACTGGCCAGTCACCCATATATTATTAAAAATGGAAAGCAAAAGCTGGAGCGATGAACTTGGCAAATGTTTTAAAATTTGGTAATGTATTTCATCAGGACCAGTTGCTGTATCTTTTGCTTTACTCAACGACGCTAATAGCTCATCAATGGAAAATGGCTTGTTATAATTTTCATTATTGTCAGAGTGGAATTTTAGTTTTTGTTTCTCCTGTTGTTTTTTAACAGAGAGAAACTGCGGAGTACAATTTTCTGAAGAAGAATTTTTAGAGAAGGTAGAAGCTAGAGTGTTAGAAATGTCTTTTTTAGATGTTATTTTGATATTATTTTGTTCCAGGTGCTGCACTGTAGATTTTGATTCTTTGCCTTTAATTTTTTTAACCATTTTCCAAACTTTTTTAATGGGGGTATTTTGATTCAATTTAGATACATAATTGTGCCAAGATGTTTTCTTCTTTTGTTTGATGAGCCGTCGGGCTTGTGCTCGCCCAATACGTAATTGATCTAAATTGTTGGTCGTTGGTGATTTATTAAAATCCCGTTCAGCCTTTTTACGTTTATGTAAAGCCTGTTTGCAATCCGTATCGAACCATGGCTTGTGGAAACGTTTAGGATTTGCCGAAGTTTTAGGGATGACCTTGTTTGCAATATTAAGTAATGTGGAAGTAAAATCTTCCACCGGGTCACAATCAGCGGTAAATGAATTTGGAGTAAGTCGCTCACAACAAAGCGATGAGAAAGTGTCCCAGTCCGCTTTTTTGAAGTTCCACTGAGGCACCCTCTCATCCTCAGCGGGAACAACGCTTTCCAAAACTATTGGAAAATGGTCACTTCCACACAAGTCACCTTCCACCTCCCAAGAAAAATCAAGGAGAAGTGAAGGGCTTGTGATTGTGAGATCAATTGAAGTGTACGATCCCGATGCAGGGTGTAAATATGTGTGTGACCCATCATTAAACAAACATAAGTCATGTTTTGTAATGAACTCTTCGACTGTTTTGCCCCTTGCATCTTCCCTGTTGCAGGAATCGCCCCAAAGAGGATTATGGGCATTAAAATCACCCATCAAAACATAGGGTGTGGGAAGCTGATTTATGAGTTGCTCTAGGTCGTGTAATAATAGAGGCTTATTAGGGGATATATAAATTGAACACACAGTAATCGTCTTGTCTAAAGTTAGGCGTACTGCTACAGCCTGTAAATTGGAATTTAAATTTACATGACTGTGGATAATATCGTTTCTAACTAAGACAGACGTCCCACGAACATGAAGATCAGCTTCATCTGCCCACGAGTTATACCCTGTATAACCCTTGAACGTACAGTCATCTTGGTTACTCGATCTTTGTAAAAGTGTTTCCTGCAAACAGAAAACAGCAGGTTGATGTTGCTGACTTAACAGTCCAAGTTCATTAAAATTAGCCCTAAAACCTCGGCAATTCCATTGTATTAATTTATGTTTGGATGTACTATCCATGTTTGGTTGGCGATTTTGATGGTGGACGTATAGGCGATATAGCTCCGGTCATTTTCCTTGGTGATTTTTGTCTCGGAGACCTACTCCGAGACTTTTGTTGGCTAACCGTTTGCCAGAACCCTTCATCCGTGCAGTCCATGCATTCAGCTTCTTCAGAAATGTTGCTGGCAACAGGATTCTGAAGTGCTTTGGGTATCCGGTCAGTAACTGGCTTTTTTTCCTTATCTTTCTTCTGATTGAGATTCTTCATTTGCTGTGATGTTTGCTGTTTTTGTTCAGGCCTTTTATTTTCTTCTGTTTTTTTCTGATTTGAATTTTTATTTTTATGTGTTGCTGGTCCTTGAGATGGTGTAGTTTGAGTAGATTTTGGTTCAGTTTCGTTAGCATAACCAATGGCGAAAGGTCGTATCAATTTAGGGATGGATCCTTTCAACCATGAGTATTCTGTTTGACATTCGATTGATTTAGTTGGCACTTTTTGTTTTAAAGCTGATGCATACGATGTACCGGAGCTCATGCCTGGCATAGAACTGACTAATTCCCTGGCTTCCTTGAAACTAATCTGGTTCTCGCATTTCACCTTTTGAATAGCCTTCTCCCGTTGCCAAACAGGGCAATCTTTCGAGGATGTTACATGATTGCCCTGACAATGGTAACACTTTGCAGGGTTGTTACAGGGCTCCTGGTGTTGTTGGCCGCACCTGAAACATACCGCTTGTCCTCGGCAAGTATTTTGGCCATGTCCATACCTTTGACATTTAAAACACCGGAGTGGATTTGGGATATATAAATCCACCCGGACGTTCATGTAACCAACCTTGATTGATTTAGGTGGTTTTGGTGACTCAAATGTCATAAAATATGTACTTGTCTCAATGATGGTATCATCTCTTTTAATCTTAAGCCGTCTAACATCGGTCACACCTTGAGATTTCAATTCTTTTTTAATATCCATTTCATCTATGCCAGACAGTTCTCTTGTTCTGACTACCCCTTTACTGGTGTTAAGTGTCTTATGAGGGGTAGCTTTTACTTTCATATCCAGTATCTTTTCAATTTTCAATAGGTTAATTGCCTGAAATTCTGAACTACACTCAACTAATAAAGCCCCTGATCTTAATTTTTTGCAATCTTTTACTGAACCAGCTATTCCTTTGATGGTTTTTTCTACAGCAAAAGGGTTTAAATTTGATGGGTGTTTACCCTCCTCAACAGCAGTAATTAAAATGAATTTCGGCCAGTTTCTATTTATGTTCATATCTTGTTCTTCTGTATCCGAATGGTTAGAATTTTCTAATCGACCACGTTTATTATTTTTTTGGGGGTTTTCCATGTTTTTGTTTTTTTTTAATAGTTCACTACTCGGGCCTGGCACCCTGACTTCGAGCCCAACAAGGGGATGCACATCGTCGCCGGATATCCACACGACCGGCACCACCAGTACCCAAGTAGTATACTCAGCCAACGTTGATGCCGAAGCATATCCGCTAACTGATTGACCCGTTAAGCCACGCTATCCAATAGTGGTCGATCAACTAACCAAACGTGGCTAGTTCAGCGACCACTAAATGCCCCACGTAACGTCACTGGGCTCCCGATTGATCAATCCGGGCCGAAAGACCAACATTCAACGCCATAAAGTATTGGCCGAACTGATGTATAAGACTATACCGTCAATACTTGCACAGAGGTCGACTGACCTCAGTGAAAATACCAAGAGCTGCCCAACCGGGGCTCTAAGTCCGCAACCAGCAGATCCCGTCCCCTATGACGTCATGTACGCACCTCACGGGAGAACAAGGTGCCTCTTTTACCGGACTTTTACCGGAAGCAGAGGTACTGCGGGCAATTCTGATCCGGACACCGCACGGACTGTGACCTGTTAAGACATTAGAAAGTTGTAAATAAAGTAAGAGCTGTCAAGACATTATAAGGTTTTTTTTAAAAAAAGATTGAAACGGAGAAAAAATTAATGGAAACTGAAGGAAGGATGGAAAAAAGAATATAATTTCTCTAAGCTGGCTACCTGGTCAAGTTGAAACCCACCATAGCTGTCCACGGCTGCTTATTTGTTATTCGCAGCAATCCTGCAAACAGACTGTTTGCAGGACTTTCCTCCATCCGCAACCCGGAGGACGCGCCTAGTAGGGCCATGGTGGCGAGCCCCCTAGGCATTAAAAATAGATAATAAAAGTGCAAGTGAAGTTTGAGGCAGATGTTTTAAAAGTTGATAGTGTATTTGATCAGGTCCAGTGGCAGAATCCTTTGCTCTATGCAAAGAGTTACTTAACTCTTCCATAGAGAAAGGTTCGTTGTAGTCCTCTAAGTTATTGGATGTAAATTTAATCTTTTGTTTTTCTTGTTGTTTTTTAAGTTTGAGGAACTCTGGGTTACTATTTTCAGACGACGAATGTTTAGAAAATGTAGAGGCCAACTTGTTTGAAATTTCCTGTTTTGATGTTATGAGTGTGTTGTTATCTTTTAGGTGTTGTACAGCTGATTTTGTTTCTTTTCCTTTAATTTTTTTAATCATTTTCCAAATTTTAGTGATGGGGGTGTTTTGATTTAGTTTCGAAACGTAAGTTTCCCATGAACTTTTCTTTTTATGTTTTAAAAGTCGTCTTGTTTTTGCCCGATTTATACGTAATCTATCCAAATTTTGTGTAGTTGGTGACTTATTAAATTCCCTCTCAAATTTCTTGCGATCTTTTATAGCCTGTTTGCACTCGGTATCAAACGATGGTTTAGTGAAACGTTTTGGATTTGCCGAGGTTTTAGGAATGACTTGGCTTGCAATGTCAATCAACTCTGTGGTGAAGTGTTCAATCTGGTCAGTACTGTCCTGAAATTTCTCCCGAGTGAGGCGTTCAGAACAAAGCGACGAGAAAGTGTCCCAGTCAGCCTTTTTAAAGTTCCACTGGGGCACCCTCTCATCATCTGCCGGAACAACGCTTTCCAACACAATTGGAAAGTGGTCACTCCCGCACAAGTCATCTTCTACCTTCCAAGAAAAATCGAGGAAGGTAGAAGGGCATGCAATTGAAAGATCAATCGATGTATACGAACCAGATGCGGGGTGCAGATAAGTGTCTGAACCATCATTAAACAAACACAAATCATATTTTGTCATGAACTCTTCTACAGTTTTACCTTTTGCATCCTCTTGACTGCAGGAATTACCCCAAAGGGGGCTATGTGCATTAAAATCACCCAACAAAATGTATGGGGTTGGGAGCTGTTGGACTAGCAGCTCAAGCTCATTCAGTTGTAGGGGTTTACTTGGTGAAACGTATACAGAACATAATGTAATTGTCTTGTCTAAAGTTAGGCGTACCGCTACAGCCTGTAAATTTGATTGCAAAGATACAGAACTGTGAATAATGTCGTTTCTAACTAAGACGGATGTTCCACGAATATGAAGATCAGTTTCATCTGCCCAGGCATTATACGAAGTATAATGCTTAAAGACTGAATAATCTTGAGACTCGGGTTTCTTTAAAAGAGTTTCCTGCAGGCAAAAAGCAGCAGGTTTATACTTTTGGCTCAAAAGGCCCAGTTCATTAAAATTCGCTCTAAAACCTCGACAATTCCACTGTATAATATTTTGTTTGGATGTATTATCCATGTTTGAGTGGTGAATTAGAAGGTGGACGTATGGGCGAAATTGCCCCAGTGTTTCTTCTAGGTGATGGTTTACGTGGGGATTTTCCCTGAGACGAACTCAGGGGTGGTTTGTTTGAGAACGTGTCATCGATGCACTCATCAACTGACATTGCCTCAATGCCTTCAAACATGTTGCTTGTGACAACATTTTGAAGACGTTTAGATATTCTGTTGGATTCTAGTTTCTGTTTTTCCTTTTCTTTATTCTTATCTTGTTGTGACTGTTTCCTTCTCTGACTCAGATTTTGTTGAGAGCTATGTTGTATGTCTTGGCTTTGTTTAATTGACTTATTTTTTTCAGGTTTGTGTTTTGGTTCTTTATTTTGTTCTGCTTGAGGTGGATTTTTAGGGTGGTGTTCCTTTTTGTCTGTTGTTATTTTTTCTGTTGTTTGGGCAGCTGTATTCTTTTGAGTGGATGGAGGTTCTATTGTAAATGACTGTACTGAAGATGGTATTGTACCTTTGAGCCATGTATATTGTGTTTGGCATGCTACTGATTGAGTTGGTAATTTTTGGGATAATTTTGTGGCATATGATGGTGATGATGCACACATACCTGGCATTGATGACACGATTTCCCTGGCTTCTTTAAAACTTATTTGTTTTTCACATTTGACTTTTTGAATAGTTTTCTCCCGTTTCCAGACAGGGCAATCTTTGGACGATGACATGTGATTGCCCTGACAGTTAACACACTTGATGGGATTGCTGCATGGATCTTGATGTTGCAGGCCACATCGGAAACATATTTGTTGACCTCTACAATTGTTCTGTCCATGTCCATATTTCTGACATTTGAAGCATCGAAGTGGATTTGGAATATACAAATCCACTTTGACGTTCATATATCCAACTTTAATAGCTTTAGGCGGTTGAGTAGAATTGAAAGTCAAAATGTAAGTATTTGTTTTAATTATTGTGTTATCCTTTTTAATCTGTATATTTTTAACATCGGTCACTCCTTGGGGTTCTAATTCCTTTTTTATTTCCATTATATCAATGCCATTTAATTCTCTGGTTCTTATTACACCTCTGCTGCTGTTTAAAATTTTATGTGGAAAAGTATTCACCTCAATATCTGCTAGTTTTTGTGTTTTAAGTAAATTTGTCGCTTGAACTTCCCTTTGACATTCTATCAGTAAAGCGCCAGATCTTAATTTCTTGGCGTCTTTAACTGTTCCAACAATCCCTTTAATTGATTTTTCTATTAGAAATGGGTTCATATCTGATAGTCTTTTATTTTCGTCAGCTGCATACATTATAATGAATTTTGGCCAAGTATGTGTCGTAGGTTCAAAATCTGAGTCAGAATCCGAGTCAGTAGAAAGTAATTCCCGACCTCGTTTTTGTTTTTTATTTGTGGAGTCCATATTTGATTTTTAAGGCGTTCACTGCCCCGGCTCCCACCCACCACGGAGTCCAACAAGGGGTAGGGTTACTGCCATGCAGTGAACCCACCGGGTTGCCGGTATTCCCACATACCTGGTATGGGGCAGTATACTCAGCCAGTGTTGATACCGAAGTATGCCACTGGCTGATTGGCCCGTGTGTGGAAGTGCCAGGTCTTCAGATGGCGGCCATCCAATCAATCACTGTATAAAACACCGTAATAAAAGGTTGCCATGCATAACCGAAACAGACAGCGCAGCAAAACTAAGTGGCTATTAAAATATAAAGTGTTTAAAAACAGTACACAATGGCAATTATGTTATGTGAATAAAAGAAATGATTGAATGAATGGTCACCAAATGCCCCCCGACGTGACACCCAGTACTTATTGGGGTGGGGGCTCCCGATTGGCCAGAACGGACCATCCGACCATCCTTCTACTCCCGAAATTGGGGCCAAAGCAGTGTGTTGAACAAGATTATCTCCGAAATGGAGACCAGGGCTCCATCCCGGAGACTGCCCTAACCGGGGCCACAAGTCCTCAACTGCCAGGATTCCTTCTTCCGGGGCCTTCGGAATGCACCTCACGGGAGAACAAGGTGCCTGCCAGATGGTATTAGCAGGATTGATCATTTTGGTCCGGGGCTGCGTATTTATGTATTTCGCAGCGAACCAACTCAATTGAGCAAACCTGCCAATTAGAAATTAGCAAACCTGCCCAATTGAGCAGGCCGTCCTCTATCCGCCACCTGAGGACCCGCCTAGTAGGGGATGATCAAACCCCCCTAGGAAAATGGATGAGTACGGTGATTTAGTCAATGAGATCCAGAATGTACAACACCAACAACAGTTGGATCAAGCACAACAGCAGTTGTTACAACAACAACAACAACAACAATTACTCGCCCAAAAACAAGCACAACAACAGATACTGGCACAACAACAAAATCAGGGTGACCCACTTAACCCCATAAATGCTATGCAACAACAAATCGATATTTTAAAAGGAAGTATAGCAAATCAAGCCGATTCAGCAAAAAAGCAAGTAGCTGCTGTGAGTGCCCAAACTTTGGCCAACACAGTAGATAAGTTTACAGGGGACCCTAAGCAGTTTAAAGACTGGATTAAACAAATAGAGCAACATGCTAGGTCCATGGGTAGTGACGTAAATGAATTGGTATTCATGGCATTGCATAGGTCGGGTGGAGTCATAGCAGACTACATCCAGAGAAGACTGACAATTAAACCTGACATTTCTTGGGAATGTCTTAGAAAAGAAATGAAAACTAGATTCAGTGACGTTACTGAACCCCAGTATGCCTTGTCAATGTTAAGAACAATCAAACAACAGCAGAATGATAGTGTTCAGATCTATCATGCGAAGTTACTAGATCTGGCAGAGGATGCGTTCGAGTCTGACATATTTGCCCCTTCCATTCAGAAACAATTGGTTAATTTTTTTATTGATGGCTTAAGAGACCCCGCCATCAGAATGCGTTTGCTTCATGTAGAGCCCGCAGACTTAGAGTCCACCGCAACAAGCGCCATGAAAGAGGAAAATGTCAAAAAGAGATTTGAAATGAGTGGCCATGACTTTAGAGATAAGGAATTCTATCATCACCAGAATCCCCCTCATGAACAGATGGAAGTCGACCATTATCATCGACCACATGGTCATGGGCGTGGTTTTGGCCATGAAATGGGGCAAAAAATTTGGAAATTTTGGTAAAGGTCATGGAAGGCCATTTAAAGCCTCAAGCAATGTACATGTCGTAGGTCAGCCGAGGCCGGATTATGGCAGAGTGACATGCTATAACTGTAGACAAGTAGGCCATATCGCCCGGAATAGCCGTTTGCCAAAACAGGAAAATATGAAACAGGGAAACTAAAGCGTTCTGTGTTGAAGCCCGGAACATGGAACATTCACAATAAAAGGGTTAGAAGAATAAATAGAGTTCCAAAGAAAAACAAAGGATATGTAGATAAAATAGTAGATGAAAGTGTACAGAAAATTAGTAAACAAAGTAACAGCTCTCTCTCGAGTAAACAAAGTGATCATATAAATAGTAGTAAGATTAAAGGGAAACAGGAAGTAAAAGAGTTAAATGTAAATGGAACACCGATTCCGACTTCCGTAGTTTTGAAAGTAGATAAACAGAGATTAAGAGGTTTGGTGGATACTGGCGCGCAGTATAGCTTACTTAGTTACCAGCTGTATAAAAATTTGAAGGATAAACCAAGGCTTGTTAAAAAGTCCTTGTCCTTAAAAGGGGTTGGAGGCACTCTCCTTGATGTCAAAGGAGTGGTCCAACTGAGCTTTCAGATTAAAAACATATGGTTAACTCACGAGTTTTATGTTGTCAATATTGAACGCAATCTGATTCTCGGTATTGATTGGTTAGCAAAAAATGGAGTTAGAATCTATTATGATTTAGAATGTTTTCGACTTAAGAACGAACTAATTCCATTAGTGCCAGATATCCACATATCATCGCTAATAAGGAGCAAGAATCACCTTGTAATTAAACCTCAGACCTGTACTGTGTGTACAGTGAAAATAGTAGGTGGCAAAAGACTGTATGAAACAGAGTTATTAGAACTAAATCCTATAGAAACGGGATATGTTAGTGAACAGGCAGGATTAATGATAGCAAATACAGTTGTGAACAATAATGACCGAGTAGTGCCGGTCATGATTTGTAATAGCACAGATAAACATTATAAAATAAGACGAGGTTGTGTACTAGCTAGAGGGTCACCTGTAATTGATTCAAGTGTGAAGACTGTCAATGAAGTAGTGAGAAATAATTTTCAACTAATAAGATAAACTATGATGAAATACATGCCCCGGCAGATAAGAAAACTGAAGTGGAAATGATAATTAGAAATAACCAAGATTTATTTGCTGCAACAGATGCACAGTTAGGAAGCACTGATATAGTAAAAATGAGAATAGACACACAGGGTCATGAACCAATCAAACTGAAACCTTATAGGGTTCCTTTAATGAAACGAAAAATAATGGATACTGCCATAGACGAGATGTTAGAAGCAGGTATTATCCAGAAATCTAGGTCACCATGGAGCTTTCCATGTTTACTTGTTGGAAAGAAGGATGGCACAAGTAGGTTCTGCGTGGATAATAGGCAATTAAATAAAATAACTAAACCCATTAGTTGGTCTCTTCCAGTGATAGATTTATTTATTTATTTATTGGTGCTTAACGCCACATCAGCAGCTAGGGCTATATCGTGGCGAGAAAACAGAGGTATCTAAAAAGTCATTATCAAGAATGAAGTAAAAATTGAATGAAATAAAAATAATCACAAAGACATTTCAAAGACAAAAAAAAGATTAGAAAAGCAATGAGTAATGAGATGAGAAAATACATTATAAATCAACCTGAGGAACTGAGACTTGATGATTCAAGATTAAAAGACTAAAAACAATTTTAAAATTTGGTAAAAAGGTTGATTACTTTTAGAAATGACACAATTTTATGTGGGCTCGTATTATAAAATAGATCTCTAAGGGATCCAGCTGTGAAGTACTGCCCTCTAACAAGATTAAAATCAGTGCAATGTAAAAGAATGTGTTCCACTGACAACACCTGCTGACATGGAACACACTCTGGTCGCAAATTACCCTCTAACAAAAAGGAATGTGTTAGTCTTGTATGACCAATATGACATCGTGTCAGAATAACATGATCTTTCCTACAAAGGTTACTAGATGGGTAGTGATCAAAAACAGTTGGTCGGAAGCAATGAAGCTTGTTATTAGTTGCCCCATTCCATTCCGACTGCCACATAGGTTTGATGTAGCTACTAATATGTGGTTCGAAATCACTGAAAGGGATGTTAAAATCAGTAAGAGGCTTTGTTAAAGCCTGTTTTGCTGCACTGTCTGCCCCGGTGTTACCAGCGATACCTACATGTCCGGGTAACCAGCAAAACACGATATCACATTGGTCAGACATGAGAGTTGTTGACTTCTCACGAAGTTCCAAAACTAGAGGGTTCTTCAACTTAGGGTTGAGTAAAGCAAGTAAAGAGGAAAGAGAGTCGGAAAAAATAATCGACTTCTTTTCCTGGAAATTCTCGATATGTTCAAGAGCGAGTTGTAAAGCTTTAACTTCAGCTGTGAAAATAGAACTCTGATTCGGTATTCTGATTGAGGTGACATGACCACCAGTAACAGCAGCTGATGATACTTTATCACCATCCTTAGATCCATCCGTATAGATCCTTGTATATGTACTATACTTGGACTTTATTTCGGCATATTTTTGTTTGAACTGTAAGGAATTGGTATCAGATTTTTTGGTAGAAGCAAGTTCCAAAATGACTGTAGGTTTTTTAAGATGCCAAGGAGGAATATGTGTTTTACGATTTTCTTTTATTGTGTGTGGTTCAATTTTGGTGGACTCCATGTGGGGTTTAATTCTAATTCCCAATGGAGGAATATGTTTCTGGTGGCGGTTAAAGAAATCAACATTTTGAGGGTCTGTAACACAATTATAAGCAGGATTTGAAGGATTGGCCAAAAGTTTGGACACATATTGAAGAGACAATTTAATTCTGCGCTTCTCAAGGGAAGGTTCCTCTGCTTCAACGAGCATCGAGTCTATAGGGGATGTTCGAAAAGCCCCTAGACTAATTCTAATACCACTATTATGAATTGCATCAAGTGGTTTGAGATATGATTTCCTTGCAGAACCGTAAACTACACAACCGTAATCTAATTTTGACCGAACAAGTGATCTATACAGATGGAGCAAAGTTTTTTGGTCAGCACCCCAATCGGCGCTACCAACAACTTTCAGCAGGTTTAGAGTTTTCTTACATTTAACTTTTAGTTGTTTTATGTGGGAAGTGAAATTCAGTTTGTTGTCAAACAACAAACCTAAGAATTTCACTTCCTTAACAACTTTAATAGGACTCCCGTCAATTTTTGACTCCAGATCGAGGTGATGTCTCCGAAGTTTACAAAAATGAACACAATTCGTTTTTGACTTGGAAAATTTAAAACCATTTTCTGTGGCCCATTTTTGAATCCTATTCAAACACAGCTGAAGTTTGCGCTCGATAGCATTCATAGTTTTACTGCTATAACAGATTAAAAAATCATCGACATACAATGAAGAATCTACCATATTCTCAATTGCATCGATGATACTATTAATTTTAACCGAAAACAGGGTAACGGATAAAATACTACCCTGAGGAACCTCCAATTCCTGCTCGTGAGGATCAGATAACGTTGACCCAACACGAACCTGAAACTGGCGGTCCTTTAAAAGGTTTTTAATAAAAAGAGGCATACGCCCTCTCAATCCCATGTTAAAAAGATCTTTTAAAATCCCATACGTCCACGTTGTATCATATGCCTTCTCTAGATCAAAGAAGATGGCGACCACATGTTCTTTTCTAGCAAAGGCATTTCGAATAAACGTTTCAAGTCTGACCAAATGATCGACAGTACTTCTCTGGCTTCTGAAACCACTGAACATCCGCAAGCAGATTGTTCGATTCCAGAAACAAGACAAGTCGGTCATTGATCATCCTCTCCATGGTTTTGCACAGACAACTGGTTAAGGCAATAGGCCTGTAATTGCTTGGGTTGCTGTGATCTTTATCAGGCTTAGGAATAGGAATTATAGTTGCTTTACGCCAGGATGGTGGAAACTGGCCAGTCACCCAAATGCCATTAAAAATTGATAATAACAGTTCTAGTGATGTTTGTGGCAGGTGCTTTAAAAGTTTATAATGTATGTCATCGGGACCAGTGGCAGTATCCTTTGCTATATGCAAAGAGTTACGTAACTCTTCCATAGAGAAAGGTTCATTGTAATCCTCTAAATTGTTGGAGGCAAATTTGATCTTTTGTTTTTCTTGTTTTTTAATTTTTAGAAATTCTGGATTACAATTTTCAGACGACGAATATTTCGAAAATGTGGAGGCCAAACTGTTTGAAATTTCTGTTTTAGATGTAATTAAGGTGTTGTTTTCCTTCAGGTGTTGGACAGTTGATTTTGTTTCTTTTCCTTTAATTTTTTTAATCATTTTCCAAATTTTAGTGATGGGAGTGTTTTGGTTAATCTTAGAAACGTAAGATTCCCAAGAACTTTTCTTTTTTTTGTCTTAAAAGTCGTCTTGTTTTTGCCCGATTTATACGTAATCTATCCAAATTTTGTGTAGTTGGTGACTTATTAAATTCCCTCTCAAATTTCTTGCGATCTTTTATAGCCTGTTTGCACTCAGTATCAAACCATGGTTTAGTGAAACGTTTTGGATTTGCCGAGGTTTTAGGAATGACTTGGCTTGCAATGTCAATCAACTCTGTGGTGAAGTGTTCAATCGGGTCAGTACTGTCCTGAAATTTCTCCCGTGTGAGGCGTTCAGAACAAAGCGATGAGAAAGAGTCCCAGTCAGCCTTTTTAAAGTTCCACTGGGGCACCCTCTCATCATCCGCCGGAACTACACTCTCCAACACAATCGGAAAGTGGTCACTCCCGCACAAGTCATCTTCTGCCTTCCATGAAAAATCAAGGAAGACAGAAGGGCATGCAATTGTTAAATAAATTGAAGTGTAAGAACCAGATGCGGGGTGCAGGTAAGTATCTGAACCATCATTGAACAAGCACAAGTCATATTTTGTAATGAACTCTTCTACAGTTTTACCTTTTGCATCTTCTTGACTGCAGGAATTACCCCAAAGGGGGCTATGTGCGTTAAAATCGCACAACAAAATGTATGGGGTTGGGAGTTGTTGGACCAGCAGCTCAAGGTCATTCAGTTGTAAGGCTTTACTTGGTGAAACGTAAATGGAACAAAGTGTAATTGTTTTGTCCAAAGTTAGGCGTACTGCCACAGCCTGTAAATTTGTCTGTAGTGGTACGGAACTGTGAATGATGTCGTTCCTAACCAGGATACTCGTTCCACGAATATGAAGATCATCATCATCTGCCCAGGCATTATACGATGTATAATGCTTAAAGGTTGAATGACCTTGAGCCTCGGGTTTCTTTAAAAGAGTTTCCTGCAGGCAAAAAGCAGCAGGTTTATATTTTTGGCTGAGAAGACCCAGTTCATTAAAATTGGCTCTAAAACCTCGACAATTCCACTGTATTATGTTATGTTTGTTTGTATTAGCCATATTTCGAGGGAGATTTAGAGGGTGGACGTATGGGCGAAATAGCCCCTGTAATATTCTTTGAATTTTTCCTTGGGGATCTATTCTTTGAAGAAGTCGGACGTAATTGTTCGAATGTATCATCGATACAATCACCAACCTCCATATCCTCAAGACCTTCAAACCTGTTGCGAACAACAGGGTTTTGAAGAACCTTAGGTAATCTGTCCGATAATTGTTTTTGTTTCACTTTTTCTGTTTTCTTTTCCTCTTTTTCTAACTTTTTAATTTCACTCTGACTCATATTGTGCTGTTGTGATCTTTGTTCTGGTTTAGACTTTGTTTTGTTTTGCTCATTTTTATGCTCTGAATTCGTGGCATGTTCCTTATTTTGAACAGGTTTAGATATATTGTTTCCTGATTTTTGTTCTGTTTTATCTTCTGTTGTTTTTGAAGTTGTTGGCTCTGGTTTGGGATTTTGTTCTTTTTTCTGTTCAAGTTTTGTTTTTAACTTCTCTGTTGTTTGCGTTGCATTATTTGTTTGTGTTGACTGTGTCTCGATTTGATCTATTGTGAAACTCTGTACTAAAGATGGAATAGTACCTTTAAGCCAGGTGTATTGGGTTTGGCATTCCACTGACGTTGTTGGCAATTTTTGACACAATTTTTTTGCATATGATGGTATTGATAAATTCATGCCAGGCATTGATGAAACTATTTCTCTGGCCTCTTTGAAACTGATTTGTCGCTCACATTTAATTTTCTGTATTTCTTTTTCTTTCCTCCAAACAGGGCAATCCTTGGATGCAGCTACATGATTGCCCTGGCAGTTACAACATTTGATGGCATTACTGCACTGGCCTAGATGTTCCTCGCCACATTTAAAACAGATTTGTTTTCCTCTACAGGTATTCTGGCCATGTCCATACTTCTGACATTTGAAACATCGAAGTGGATTTGGTATAAATAAATCCACTCCGACGCTCATGTAACCTATTTTTAGTGCCTTTGGTGGTTGAGACGAATTAAAAGTTAAAATATACGTGTTAGTTGGTACAGGTTTTCCATCTTTTTTAATCACTATCCTTTTAACTGCAGTAACACCTTGAGATTTTAGTTCTTTTTCAATTTCTAGCTCGTCAATGCCTGACAGTTCTCTTGTACGTACTACGCCTTTGCAACTGTTTAGAGTTTTGTGAGCAAAGACGTTGACCTCCATATTGACGAGTTTGTCCATTTTTAGCAAATTGATTGCTTGCATTTCTCTTCTACATTCTATAAGTATTGCCCCTGATCGAAGTTTTTTCACATTTTTAACATCTCCAGCTATTCCTTTGATGGCCTTTTCCAATGCAAAGGGGTTAATATCTGATGCTCTTTTATCTTCATTATTTGCATAAATTATAACAAATTTTGGCCAGTTGTTCACAATAATTTGTTCTTTTTCAAGATCGGAGTCAGAATCAGAGTCTGTAAATTTCAAATCGTACTCTAGTTTGTGTTTTTTGGTTGTTGTAGCCATATTTAAGTTATTAATGATTCACTGCCCCGGCTCCCACCCACCACGGCGTCCAACAAGGGGTAGGGTTACTGCCATGCAGTGAACCCACCGGGTTGCCGGTATTCCCACATACCTGGTATGGGGCAGTATACTCAGCCAGTGTTGATACCGAAGTATGCCACTGGCTGATTGGCCCGTGTGTGGAAGTGCCAGGTCTTCAGATGGCGGCCATCCAATCAATCACTGTATAAACCACCGAAATAAAAGGTTGCCATGCATAACCGGAACAGACAGTGCAGCAAAATTAAGTGGCTATTAAAATATAAAGTGTTTAAAAAACAGTACACAATGGCAATTATGTTATGTGAATAAAAGAAATAATTGACTGAATGGCCACCAAATGCCCCCCGACGTGACACCCAGTACTTTTTGGGGTGGGGGCTCCCGATTGGCCAGAACGGACCATCCTTCTACTCCCGAAATTGGGGCCAAAGCAGTGTGTTGAACAAGATTATCTCCGAAATGGAGACCAGGGCTCCATCCCGGAGACTGCCCTAACCGGGGCCACAAGTCCTCAACTGCCAGGATTCCTTCTTCCGGGGCCTTCGGAATGCACCTCACGGGAGAACAAGGTGCCTGCCAGATGATATTAGCAGGATTGATCATTTTGGTCCGGGGCTGCGTATTTATGTATTTCGCAGCGAACCAACTCAATTGAGCAAACCTGCCAATTAGAAATTAGCAAACCTGCCCAATTGAGCTGGCCACCTGAGGACCCGCCTAGTAGGGGATGAACAAACCCCCCTAGGTCCAGTGATAGATGACCTCTTGAGTTTATTGACTGGAGCAGTATACTTTTCGGCACTAGATCTGAAGTCCGGATATTTGGAAATTGCTATGGCCCCTGAAGACAAAGAAAAAACAGCGTTTACCTGCCACAGAGGTTTATTTGAGCATAATGTGATGGGATTCAGATTGCAAAATGCGCCCTCAATATTTCAGGAATTGATGTCTGTAGTCCTGCTGGACTGTGAAGACTTCGCTTTAGCATATTTAGATGACATATTGATCTTCTCAAAGACTGAACAAGATCATCTTGAACACCTGGAAAAGGTGTTTCAGAAATTAAGAAAGCATAATCTAAAATTAAAATTGAAGAAGTGCTTCTTCTTTCAAAGGGAAACAAATTATTTGGGTTTTGTGGTGAATGAACATGGAATTAAACCGGATATGCAAACAGTTGAAATAATTAGGTCACTAGAACCCCCAACTACCGTAAAGGGAGTATGGAGCTTTCTGGGAATGACAAATTATTATAGAAGGTTTCTACCAAACTTCAGTGAGATTGCAAAACCGCTAATTGATTTGACACGAAAATATGCAAAATATAAGTGGACAGAAGAGTGTCAAAGAGCTTTTGAATATTTAAAAGAAAGTTTAACGGTAATACCATGCTTGGGATACCCTGAATCGAATAAAGAATATATACAGACACTAGTAACACCTGTATAGGTGCTTGTCTTACTCAGCCTTGTGAGGTAAACCAAGAAGAGGTTCTGTATAGAGTCAAAAATGAGAAACCAATTTATTTTCTGTCCCACAAGTTAAGTGACACCCAGTGTCAGTGGTCGACCATTGAGAAAGAGTGTTATGCAATCCATTATTCACTGCAAAAATATAATCATTACTTAAATGGAGCAAAATTTAAAATTAAGACTGACCATCAGCCTTTGAAATACGTGATTAGCTCGCCGATGAATAATAGGAAAATTCAGACTTGGGCATTGAACATAACAGGGTATAAAATATAATTGTAAAATTGAATATATAAAAGGGACCGAAATAACTTTAGACCCCAAGATTTTGTTGAGTGTGAGATTGAATCACAAGACCCTGACCCACCGGAAGTGGTAACTATTGAACCATTTGACATGACAGTTGAACAACAAAAAGATGATGAAATTAAAGAAATAATTAAGTTATATGAAACCAACAACCCACCACCAGCTGTTAGTAGTAGAAATATAATGATAAAAGGAATTCTATATTACATTAGTAATTCAAATGATGATCCCACATTGAGAATGTATATTCCAAAACACCTAAAATCGGAAGTGTTAGAACAATATCATGATGATGCTGGACATTTAGGCATAGATAAAATATTTGCATCTTTGGTGCGCAGATATTATTGGAAAAACTTGTATAAAGATATTTATAAATATTGTGGACATTGTATTACTTGTAAGGCTAGAAATTTACAAAAGGTTAAGCCACCATTGCAATTAACAGACATTCCACCTTACCCATTTGCAAAAGTAGGTTTAGATGTCAGCGGACCGTACCCTACCATGCTGAGTGGAAATAAATACATAGTCAGTTTTATAGATATCTATAGTGGATGGCCTGAAAGCTTTGCCACCCCTGATAAAAAGGCAGACACAATAGCCCAATTGTTATTGGAGGAAATATTCCCGAGATTTGGTGCACCCTTACAAATATTGACTGATAACGGCACTGAGAATGTAAATCACATCATACAGGAAGTGTTGATAAAATTAAATGTAAGTCACGCTGTAACGTCATTTTATCACCCTCAGTCAAACGCTAAGGTCGAAAGGTTCCACAGAACGTTACATGATGTATTGGCAAAGTTGAGTCAAGATCAATTACGAACCTGGGACTTGCACTTAAATCAAACACTGGCCGCTATTAGGTTTCACCCAAATGAATCAACCAAATATTCCCCCTTTTATTTGTTGTATAATAGGGATGTTGTCCTACCATTTGATAATTTATTACAACCACATCGTAAATATTTGGGAGAAGAATTTCATAAGGTGGCACTTCAAGAACAACATCGAGCTTTTCGACTGGTACATCAAAATTTGAAAAAAGCGAAAAATAAACAAAAGAAATATGCTGATAAAAATAGCAAGGAAATTAACTATGAAGTTGGTGACCCAGTTTATTATAAAGATAATCAGAGGCACAGTAAATTACAAAATAAGTGGAAACCATACTACAAAATTATTGAGAAAACTGGGCCAGTTAGTTTCAGACTCAGGGATCAGTTAACTGGCAAAACTACTAAATGTCATGCTGAAAACATCAGAAAAGCAAATTTAGATTGGGAAATCTCCAAAAAGGGTGCGTTAAATCAGGCATTACGACAACAAAGATATGTCGTGCCCCCAGAAGGCAGTGAATCTGATTCGGCTACAGATTCAGAGGATATTCCCTTAAACAGAATATCTCACAGATACAGGCATGCAAGAGAAAATTCATCATCAGAAGATGATATCCCCTTGACAGAATTGCGTAAGCGAATACGTGGAAATCAGTTAAAAGATAGGGAAATGGAGGTCGAAGAGTTAACCTCTAAAGGTATGAGTATGGACAGTTCTTCTGATAACGACAATCAAATGAGTGAAATAAGTGAAATAGAACAACCAGAAATGGATCAAAGTAAAGAATCAAATGACGATTTAGAAATTAATCTAATTGCTACAATGAGTACAGGTGACAATAAAAATGAAAATCAATCTGTTACTCTAGCTGAGATAATTAAAGGTAAAAGTCAATCTAATACTCCAAATGAGATAATTAAGAGACAAAGTGTGGAGGAAGGTGAACCGGAGAAAATCAATAGGATTGCAATTATAAATGCTGTCCTTGGAGCACTACGATCGATTGTGTAAGTTGCTGAATAGTGGAAGAAGACTAGGCTTCCACGAGTAAACAGGACTCCTTAAAAGTAAATAAAATACTGCCTGATACTGACATGTCACTGATAATCAACAGTGGGAGATCTTGTTTACTTGATGAATGTGGGTGTATAACTAAACGATAATTTAACCCTGTGTTAAAAACGTTGTAGTAAATTGTAGGATAATTTACTAATTAGTGTTGGTAAGGTTTAGGGCCCTATTAAACTGCACCAAACACGGAAGGGCGCAAGTAAGTAGAAGAATCAGAAATTTAAAAGAATTAAGTATTAGAAGTTTAAGAGAATTAAATACATTCATCAGTGTTAAGTGAAGTAGAGTAGGAGTAATACAGTTAAAATAGAAATAGTAGTAAAATTCAGCCACCAATCGAAATAGAGATAGAAAATAGTGGAATGGGAACTGAAGGAAAACTTTCTTTCTCTCATTACAGGAGAAAGATGATGTTTCAACTCATAATAATAGTCCTGAGAACGGCGTTGGCAAGCAGTAACGAAACTAAATCTAGGGATTTTATAGTGAAACATAACGTGATTTTCCACAAGGAAAAAGAAATTAATTTAGTGAATTCTGACTGGACGATAGGTTTCTATATCGACTTAGAACTTTTTGAGACATATTTACAGCATGTAGGTAGGAGCATAGAGGGTGTAAGGAAAGTATTTCACGAGGTTCCAGGCAACATTAAAGATATAACTAAATTATGGACTACGCCAGCCCCAGTAGTAGGAACCACCCAAAAGCAGATTTGCGGGAAACAAATAAATCATGGTAGGTGGGCCAAACAATTATTACATTCAGGATTTGATGACTTGTTTCAGGGACTAGTTCGTGATATAAATTCTGTGATGCAAAAGTATGAGTTGGTACTCAAATAGTTTGATGGTTACAAACAACTGCACCGCAGAGACAGACGAGCTTTATTGCCATTCATAGGCGACGCCCTGTCGTTTCTATTTGGCACTGCTAGTTCCTCAGACTTGGACACAATAAACCATAATATTGGCATTCTTTCAAAGAATCAACGAACCCTACAACATCTGGTTAAAAAAGGTTTTACAATAATGAATGTTACACGTAAACAGGTACAACAGAACAATTAGTCACATAATAACATCATTAAGGACCCTGTCTGCCCGGATAACTGACATTTACAATGCCGTGTCCATGCGACTCGCTTTCCTGGAATTTTATACACAGTTACATCATAAATTACAGCTATTAGTTCATGAGGTCGATCATAATCAAGCAAGATTTTACATTGAACATCTACACACACAATTTAACTCGTTGATAGCACGACAGTTAGCGCCTAGTGTGATTGAAGTAAAAACGCTACACAATGTTTTAGTAGATTTAAAAACGCACCTACCTGCTCATTTGAAGTTGCCCTTCGATGAGACAACGGAATTGTGGAAATATTACAAGTACTTGTCCAGTAGTGCCGTGTTTCAGAGTCAGCGGTTGATTATTCTATTGAAACTACCACTAGTAGATGTCCGTAAGACATTTGAGCTATACAAGATATATTCCTTGCCTTATCCTTTGGTTAATGCAACTATGAAATTAAATCCACAATTTAAATCCCTAACAGCACAACATAAACTGAAAACCGAGTATTTGACAATAAATAAGAAACGCACACACATAGCTCACTTAACTAATGCACACACCTGTCTGAGTAATACTTTGGAATTTTGTTCCTTGGATGGCGTCATGCACACAGTACGACCTGAAGCTTACTGCAGTCAGGCTTTGTTTCTGGGGAATGAAAAATCAATACAGTTAGCTTGTTCAGTGGAAGTTGAAAATCAATACAATCTTGCCCAGTGCAATGCAAATTGCCCATGGTGTATGGTTTGTTAGTACACGTGACCCTTTGCCATTTGCTGTCTCATGTGCTAATACTACCAACACACGTACCTTCACTATTGACCCACCTATGGGCATGTTACAATTACCCCCTAAATGTTCTGCTACTAGTGCCACCATTCAAATGATAGCATATTTACATGGAAATACCAAAGAATTTTATGATGCCATGGAAACGAAATTATTAATTAATCGTAACACCAAACTTCCGCTTATGGTCCCCATTGTTTACGAAATTTCCGATTTTGACAAATGTAGTTTTTCCCAGACAGCTTAAGGACGTCGATCCAATTCCAATAGAATCATTCATTGATCACCTTGAACACCTTGATACGATATTGGAGACGGATACGAAATCCTGGTTACCACCTTGTGGTTACGGTATCTCCTCTACGGTATTTGCACTAATAGTAATAGGATTTGTTGCATATTGTTGCTGTAGAAAACAGCTCTGTTTAAAGCTGCATATTTGGCGCGGGAGGCGTGAAGCCGCTCGTATCCGAAAACGCAGGCCGGCGATGATTCGGCGTTTACTGCAAGAAACACAAATTAACCAAGACCGCCAACTTGAGGCTATTCAGCAATTGAGTGAACTGCGCAAAATAGCTCGTGCAGGACCAGGTTCTGACCCTATGCAGAACGCAGACCCAAATGAGTACTTGACAGCGACAGCAGCTTGTCCAATGAAACCAGAAGAGATTGAAATGGAAGAATTATCACCTGAACGAGATGCAGAGACCGGCGAGTTCGTATACGCAGAGCCCCGTGTTCTGTTTGCAACCGGCCCTGAGTACATCACACCAGTTCCGTAGAAAGTGAAGCGAGATGTACATAGACACAATAGACTTTGGTTGACAAAGCAATTCTATTGACATATAGACAATATAATCAGTGTTTTCTGTAATCAAAGGTGTTTTATGTATATCGTATATCCTAGACAGAAAGTTGAATGTGAGTGACCAGACCCTTTCAACCTTTTAGAAGGGTAGTCGGTATATTCGACGTTGTATTAGTAGAATTGGTAGGATTCTAGTCCATGAATCCTTTGCGATGTGACGATACTCCTACGTCACAATGAGGTTGTTGCACAGTAATCCTGGTCACAGAGTAGTACTAAGTTCAAATGGGTTATGTACAGTTGAACCCAGTTTGATGTTGTAGTGGTATTTTACCGTATATATTTTGTCATACCCACCTGAGAGACGCCCTCGTTGACACTGTTACTTTCTATTTATTTATTTATTTATTGGTGCTTAACGCCACATCGACAACAAAGGACATATCGTGGCGAGAAAGTCATGAAAATGAGTTAAAAGGTAATGGTCAGGACTGCTTTTAAAAAGAAAAAAAATTGTGATAGATGAACGATAATACAATGAAAATGTGAAAATGAATATTCATAATGAAAGAAGAACAACAAATATAATACAAATCAACCTATTGATACCAAATCATGATGGGAAGATTAAAAGACAAAGCTCTAAAACTTGCTAAAAAGGTTGATTTCTTTTAGAAAAGACAAAAGCTTGCGCGGACTGGTAGTGTAAAAAAGGTCTCTAAGAGACTCCACAGTGAAAAACCGCCGCCTTACGTGATCGAAATCTGTACAATCTAAAAGAATGTGTTCCACTGTCAGCCCCTGCTGACAAGGAACACATTCAGGTCGCAGAGTGCCCTCTAATAAGAAACTATGAGTGAGTCTGGTATGACCAATATGACACCGTGTAAGGATAACGTGATCTTTTCGACAAAGATGAGAAAGAGGATAATAATCAGACACAGTTGGTCGGAAACGGTGGAGCTTGTTATTGGTAGCTCCATCCCATTCCGACTGCCACAAAGACCGGATGTATTTAGAAATAAGTGGCTTGTAATCACTGTAAGGAATTGGAAAATCAGTGATTGGCTTACTCAGAGCCTTTTTCGCTGCACTGTCTGCCCTGGTGTTACCAGCAATACCAACGTGTCCAGGTAACCAGCAAAACACAATATCATATTGGTCAGACTTCATTACAGTAAGTCGTTCACGAAGTGACAAGATTAGAGGGTTCTTCAACCTGGGGTTGAGAAGAGCCTGTAAACAAGAAAGAGAATCGGAGAAGATAATGGACTTCCATTCCTCTTCAGCCTCAATCTCATCGAGCGCAAGGTCAATAGCTTTTACCTCAGCTGTAAAAATGGAACTCGTATCAGGTATCCTGGTTGAGGTGGTCTGATCACCACTAACGACAGCAGATGATACTCTATCATTATCCTTGGATCCATCTGTATAGAACATAGTGTATGCTCTATAGTGAGACTTAATCTCGGCATACGCTTGCTTAAATTGCAAAGAATTTGTGTTTGCCTTTTTAGAAGAGGCCAGATCTAAAATAACCTTGGGTTTTGACAGACGCCAAGGGGGTATATTTGGTTTACGATTTTCTGCCACAGAATCTGGAGCAATACCAGTAGCCTCCATGTGGGTTTTGATTCTGAGTCCCAGTGGAGGAATCTGTTTGGGATTTTTATCAAAAAAAACTTTATTTAGAGGTTTAAAAACATAGCAGTAAGCAGGATTTGATGGATTTGCAGATAATTTTGAGACATATTGCAAAGAGAGTTTGATTCGACGCTTCTCAAGAGAAGGCTCGCCTGCTTCAATAAGAAGAGAATCTATAGGTGACGTACGAAACGCACCAAGGCTAATTCTGATACCACTATGATGGATGGCATCAAGAGGTTTCAGATAGGATTTCCTAGCCGAACCGTAAACCACACAACCATAATCCAACTTTGACCGTACAAGAGCTCTATACAGATGGAGAAGAGTTTTTTGGTCGGCACCCCAATCAGTGCTGCCAACAACTTTTAGCAGATTAAGTGCTTTCTTGCATTTAATTTTTAGTTGTTTGATGTGAGACCTAAAACTTAGTTTCTCATCAAACAACAAGCCAAGGAATTTCACTTCCTTTACAACTTTAAGTGGAGTTCCATCTAAAAATAACTCCGGATCCAGGTGGTGTTTCCGGAGTTTACAGAAATGAACACAGTTTGTTTTACTTTTTGAAAACTTGAAACCATTTTCAGTAGCCCAGCGCTGAACCTTGTTTAAGGATAGCTGAAGTTTGCGCTCAATAGCAGGCATTTTCTTGCCACTGTAGCAGATGAGGAAATCATCTACATACAATGAAGAATCAACATTTGTTTCAATAGCTGTAACAATGCTGTTGATTTTTATTGAAAAAAGAGTAACAGATAGAATACTACCCTGAGGTACTCCCAATTCCTGGTCGTGAGGGTCAGATAATGTTGACCCAAGACGAACCTGGAAATTGCGGTCCTTTAAAAAATTTTCAATAAAAAGTGGCATTCTGCCTCTCAACCCCATGTTGAAGAGGTCTTTTAAAATCCCATACGTCCACGTAGTGTCATATGCCTTCTCCAGATCAAAGAACACGGCGACCACGTGTTCCTTTCTGGCAAAGGCATTTCTAATAAACGTTTCAAGGCGGACTAGATGATCAACCGTGCTTCTCTGGTTTCTGAAGCCACATTGAACATCTGCCAGCAGATTGTTCGATTCCAGAAACCAAACAAGCCGATCGTTGATCATTCTTTCCATGGTTTTACAAAGGCAACTAGTGAGTGCTATTGGTCTATAGTTGCTTGGATTGCTGTGGTCCTTATCAGGCTTGGGAATAGGAATGATTGTTGCTTTGCGCCAGTCAGATGGAAACTGGCCAGTCACCCATATATCATTAAAAATAGAAAGTAAAAGCTTGAGCGATGAATTTGGCAAATGTTTTAAAATCTGATAATGTATTTCATCAGGACCAGTTGCTGTATCTTTTGCTTTACTCAATGACGCTAGTAGCTCATCAATAGAAAATGGTTCATTATAATTTTCATTATTATCAGATTGGAATTTTAGTTTTTGTTTCTCCTGTTGCTTTTTAACAGGGATAAATTGCGGAGTGCAATTTTCAGAAGAGGAATTTTTGGAAAAGGTAGAAGCTAGGGTGTTCGAAATATCTTTTTTAGATGTTATTTTATTATTATTATGTTCGAGGTGCTGTTCTGTAGATTTTGATTCTTTACCTTTAATTTTCTTGATCATTTTCCAGACCTTTTTGATGGGGGTATTTTGATTCAATCTTGAAACATAATGTTGCCAGGACGTTTTCTTCTTTTGTTTGATGAGCCGTCGGGCTTGTGCTCGACCAATACGTAATTTATCTAAATTATTCGTCGTTGGTGACTTATTAAAAACCCGTTCAGCCTTTTTGCGTTGATGAATAGCCTGTTTGCAATCCGTGTCGAACCATGGTTTATGGAAACGTTTTGGATTTGCCGAGGTTTTAGGAATGACTTGGCTTGCAATGTCAATCAACTCTGTGGTGAAGTGTTCAATCTGGTTAGTACTGTCCTGAAATTTCTCGCGTGTGAGGCGTTCAGAACAAAGCGATGAGAAAGTGTCCCAGTCGGCCTTTTTAAAGTTCCACTGGGGCACCCTCTCATCATCCGCCGGAACTACACTTTCCAACACAATCGGAAAGTGGTCACTCCCGCACAAGTCATCTTCTGCCTTCCATGAAAAATCAAGGAAGACAGAAGGGCATGCAATTGTTAAATCAATTGAAGTGTAAGAACCAGATGCGGGGTGCAGGTAAGTATCTGACCCATCATTGAACAAGCACAAGTCATATTTTGTAATGAACTCTTCTACAGTTTTACCTTTTGCATCTTCTTGACTGCAGGAATTACCCCAAAGGGGGCTATGCGCGTTAAAATCACCCAACACAAGGTACGGAGTTGGGAGTTGTTGGACGAGTAAGTCAAGATCATTCAGCTGTAGCGTTTTACTCGGTGAAACGTAAATAGAACATAAGGTGATTGTCTTGTCTAAGGTTAGGCGTACCGCTACAGCCTGTAAATTTGATTGCAAAGATACAGGACTGTGAATAATGTCGTTTCTAACCAAGACGGACGTTCCACGAATATGAAGATCAGTTTCATCTGCCCAGGCATTATACGATGTATAATGCTTAAAGGCTGAATGATCCTGAGCCTCGGGTTTCTTTAAAAGAGTTTCCTGCAGGCAAAAAGCAGCAGGTTTATATTTTTGGCTTAGAAGACCAAGTTCATTGAAATTAGCTCTAAAACCTCGACAATTCCACTGTATGATATTATTTCTCTGTGTATTATCCATATTTGGTTGAAGTTTGGGATGGTGGACGTATGGGCGATATTGCCCCAGTGTGTTTCTTTGGTGACTTTGTTTTGGGGGACTTATTCTGAGATGTTGAGCGCAGTTGCTCGAACATTTCGTCAATGCCGTCACCGACATCCATCTTCTCAAAACCTTCAAACCTGTTACGTGTAACAGGGTCTTGAAGGGCCTTTGGTGTTCTGTCTGATAACTGTTTTTGTTTTTCTTTCTCTATTTTCTTTTTTTCCTTTTTTTCCAAATTTTCCTGTTTTCTTCTCTGACTCTGACTCAGATTTTGCTGCTGAGATTTCTGTATATGATCTGTTTTTGGATTTGTGTTGTCTTTTCTAGTTGGCTGATCTGATTTATTGTTGTCCTGTCTTGCTTCCGCTGGTGTAGATTTTTGTTGTGGATGTTCCTTTATGTGTTGTGTCTTAATCGTTTCTTGAGCAGTGCTGTTTGTTTGTGTAGATCTTCCTTGAGTTAAATTATTTTCTATTGTGAAAGATTGTAATGTGGTTGGAATTGAACCCCTGAGCCAGGTATATTCAGTTTGGCATGAAACTGATTCAGTTGATTTCTTTTGTTTCAAAGTTGAGGCATAAGTTGTTATTGATATATTCATGCCAGGCATAGATGTTACGATGTCTCTGGCATCTTTAAAACTAATCTGTTTTTCACATTTAATCTTTTGTATCAACTTTTCCTTCCTCCAGACAGGGCAATCCTTTGACGATGACATGTGATTGCCCTGACAGTTGATACATTTATATGTGGATGTTTCACAAGGTCCATCATGGCTTAAACTACATTTGAAACATGTTTGTTTGCCTCGACAGGAATTCTGTCCATGTCCAAACTTTTGGCACCTGAAACATCGGAGTGGATTCGGGACGTATAAATCCACTCCAATGCTCAAGTAACCAATTTTGATAGACTTTGGGGGCCTGGTGCCATCAAAGGTACATATGTATGTATTGGTCTTAATTTGTTTTCCATCTTTTTTTATTTCCACCCGTTTGACAGATGTTATACCTTGGGGTTTAAGTTCCAGAGCAATTTCGCTTTCTTCCATTTCTGCCAGTTCTCGAGTTCTTATGACACCTTTGCTTGTATTTAGAGTTCTATGGTAATCGGCCTTAATATTAAAATCAATAATTTTTGTAGTGTGCATAAGATTATGTACTTGAATTTGTTTTATACATTGAATGAGTATATCACCTGATCTTAATTTTTTTATATCTTTTACAGTCCCCGCAATACCTTTGATGGCCTTTTCAAGGGCAAAAGGATTGATGGTGCTGAGTTTCTTGTTTTCATCTGTTGAGTGCAGCAAAATGAATTTTGGTATATTATCTTCCGGTGGTATCAGAGAAGCTATCAAATCGTCGTCAGAATCAGAGTTTACTAGGTCAGTAGCCGAAAAAAGTCTTTTTGATTTGTTAGGTTTGGATGCCATGTTTGTAAGTTAAATTGTTCACTGCCCCGGCTCCCACCCACCACGGAGTCCAACAAGGGGTAGGGTTACTGCCACGCAGTGAACCCACCGGGTTGCCGGTATTCCCACATACCTGGTATGGGGCAGTATACTCAGCCAGTGTTGATACCGAAGTATGCCACTGGCTGATTGGCCCGTGTGTGGAAGTGCCAGGTCTTCAGATGGCGACCATCCAACCAATCACTTTATAAAACACTGTAATTACGGTTGCCACGTGAAACTGAAACAAACAGTGCAGCAGAAATAAGTATTTGGTTAAAAAATTAGTTTAAAAACATCACACAATGGCAATTATGATAAATGATTAAAAGAAATGATTGATTGAATGGCCACCAAATGCCCCCCGACGTGACACCCAGTACTTTTTGGGGTGGGGGCTCCCGATTGGCCAGAACGGACCATCCGACCATCCTTCTACTCCCGAAATTGGGGCCAAAGCAGTGTGTTGAACAACATTATCTCCGAAATGGAGACCAGGGCTCCATCCCGGAGACTGCCCTAACCGGGGCTACGAGTCCTCAACTGCCAGGATTCCATCTTCCGGGGCCTTCGGAACGCACCTCACGGGAGAACAAGGTGCCTGCCAGATGGTATTAGCAGGATTGATCATTTTGGTCCGGGGCTGCGTATTTGTGTATTTCGCAGCGAACCAACTCAATTGAGCAAACCTGCCAATCAAAAATTAGCAAACCTGCCCAATTGAGCAGGCCGTCCTCTATCCGCCACCTGAGGACCCGCCTAGTAGGGGATGATCAAACCCCCCTAGGACTGTTACTTTCGTTTTCTAGAGTTGTCTTGTTCCCACAAGAACACTTTGGTTGGGGGAGTTGTGTAACAGAGTCAACGTGGACTGAGTCATCTGGAAGGGTTAAGCGTGTGTCGCTGAAGCATTTATGTTTTTATTTTCGAGTCTCAATAAGTGTTAATATATAGAGAGAGATAATTGAGATAGAGATAATAAGAATTCAGATTTATTCTGATGGAATTGATATTTTATTCTGCATTCTGACAGAGAGATATCTTATTTCTGTTTTATGCTGACAGAGAGAGTATTTAATTATTTATTTATTGGTGCTTAACGCCACATCAGCAGCTAGGGCTATATCGTGGCGAGAAAACAGAGGTATATAAAAAGTCATTATCAAGAATGAAGTAAAAATTGAATGAAATGAAAATAACCAAAAAAATCATTTCAGAGACAAAAATGATTAGAAAAGCAAAGAGTAATGAGATGAGAAAAAACATTATAAATCAACCTATAGAACTGAGACTTGATGATTCGAGATTAAAAGAATAAAAACAATTTTAAAATTTTGTAAAAAGGTTGATTACTTTTAAAAATGACACAATTTTGTGTGGGCTCGTATTATAAAATAGATCTCTAAGGGATCCAGCTGTGAAGTACTGCCCTCTAACAAGATTAAAATCAGTGCAATGTAAAAGAATGTGTTCCACTGACAACACCTGCTGACATGGAACACACTCTGGTCGCAAATTACCCTCTAACAGAAAGGAATGTGTTAGTCTTGTATGACCAATATGACATCGTGTCAGAATAACATGATCTTTCCTACAAAGGTTACTAGATGGGTAGTGATCAAAAACAGTTGGTCGGAAGCGATGAAGCTTGTTATTAGTTGCCCCATTCCATTCCGCCTGCCACATAGATTTGATGTAGCTACTAATATGTGGTTTGAAATCACTGAAAGGGATGTTAAAATCAGTAAGAGGCTTTGTTAAAGCCTGTTTTGCTGCACTGTCTGCCCTGGTGTTACCAGCGATACCTACATGTCCGGGTAACCAGCAAAACACGATATCACATTGGTCAGACATGAGAGTTGTTAACTTCTCACGAAGTTCCAAAACTAGAGGGTTCTTCAACTTAGGGTTGAGTAAAGCAAGTAAAGAGGAAAGAGAGTCGGAAAAAATAATCGACTTCTTTTCCTGAAAATTCTCGATATGTTCAAGAGCGAGTTGTAAAGCTTTAACTTCAGCTGCGAAAATAGAACCCTGATTCGGTATTCTGATTGAGGTGACATGACCACCAGTAACAGCAGCTGATGATACTTTATCACCATCCTTAGATCCATCCGTATAGATCCTTGTATATGTACTATACTTGGACTTTATTTCGGCATATTTTTGTTTGAACTGTAAGGAATTGGTATCAGATTTTTTGGTAGAAGCAAGGTCCAAAATGACTGTAGGTTTTTTAAGATGCCAAGGAGGAATATGTGTTTTACGATTTTCCTTTATTGTGTGTGGTTCAATTTTGGTGGACTCCATGTGGGGTTTAACTCTAATTCCCAATGGAGGAATATGTTTCGGATGTCGGTTAAAGAAATCAACATTTTGAGGGTCTGTAACACAATTATAAGCAGGATTTGAAGGATTGGCCAAAAGTTTAGACACATATTGAAGAGACAATTTAATTCTACGCTTCTCAAGAGAAGGTTCCTCTGCTTCAACAAGCATCGAGTCTATTGGGGATGTTCGAAAAGCCCCTAGACTAATTCTAATACCACTATTATGAATTGCATCAAGTGATTTCAGATATGATTTCCTTGCAGAACCGTAAACTACACAACCGTAATCTAATTTTGACCGAACAAGTGATCTATACAGATGGAGCAAAGTTTTTTGGTCAGCACCCCAATCAGCGCTACCAACAACTTTCAGCAGGTTCAGAGCTTTCTTACATTTAACTTTTAGTTGTTTTATGTGGGAAGTGAAATTCAGTTTGTTGTCAAACAACAAACCTAAGAATTTCACTTCCTTAACAACTTTAATAGGACTCCCATCGATTTTTAACTCCGGATCGAGGTGATGTTTCCGAAGTTTACAAAAATGAAGACAGTTCGTTTTTGACTTTGAAAATTTAAAACCATTTTCTGTGGCCCATTTTTGAATCCTATTCAAACACAGCTGAAGTTTGCGCTCGATAGCATTCATATTTTTACTGCTATAACAGATTAAAAAATCATCGACATACAATGAAGAGTCTACCATATTTTCAATTGCATCGATGATACTGTTAATTTTTACCGAAAACAGGGTAACGGATAAAATACTACCCTGAGGAACCCCCAATTCCTGCCCGTGAGGATCAGATAACGTTGACCCAACACGAACCTGAAACTGGCGGTCCCTCAAAAAGTTTTCAATAAAAAGAGGCATACGCCCTCTCAACCCCATGTTAAAAAGATCTTTTAAAATCCCATACGTCCACGTTGTATCATATGCCATCTCTAGATCAAAGAAGATGGCGACCACATGTTCTTTTCTAGCAAAGGCATTTCTTATAAACGTTTCAAGTCTGACCAAATGATCCACAGTACTTCTCTGGTTTCGGAAACCACACTGAACATCTGCAAGCAGATTGTTCGATTCCAGAAACCAGACAAGTCGATCATTGATCATCCTCTCCATGGTTTTACACAGACAACTGGTTAAGGCAATAGGCCTGTAATTGCTTGGGTTGCTGTGATCTTTATCAGGCTTAGGAATAGGAATTATAGTAGCGTTTCGCCAGGAAGGTGGAAACTGGCCAGTCACCCAAATGTCATTAAAAATAGATAATAAAAGTGCAAGTGAAGTTTGAGGCAGATGTTTTAAAAGTTGATAGTGTATTTGATCAGGTCCAGTGGCAGAATCCTTTGCTCTATGCAAAGAGTTACTTAACTCTTCCATAGAGAAAGGTTCGTTGTAGTCCTCTAAGTTATTGGATGTAAATTTAATCTTTTGTTTTTCTTGTTGTTTTTTAAGTTTGAGGAACTCTGGGTTACTATTTTCAGACGACGAATGTTTAGAAAATGTAGAGGCCAACTTGTTTGAAATTTCCTGTTTTGATGTTATGAGTGTGTTGTTATCTTTTAGGTGTTGTACAGCTGATTTTGTTTCTTTTCCTTTAATTTTTTTAATCATTTTCCAAATTTTAGTGATGGGGGTGTTTTGATTTAGTTTCGAAACGTAAGTTTCCCATGAACTTTTCTTTTTATGTTTTAAAAGTCGTCTTGTTTTTGCCCGATTTATACGTAATCTATCCAAATTTTGTGTAGTTGGTGACTTATTAAATTCCCTCTCAAATTTCTTGCGATCTTTTATAGCCTGTTTGCACTCGGTATCAAACCTTGGTTTAGTGAAACGTTTTGGATTTGCCGAGGTTTTAGGAATGACTTGGCTTGCAATGTCAATCACCTCTGTGGTGAAGTGTTCAATCGGGTCAGTTCATTTATTTATTCATTTATTGGTGCTTAACGCCACATCAGCAGCTAAGGCTATATCGTGGCGAGAAAACGATAAAAGGGAAACATGACACTAATGAAATACAAAGATGAGTAAAAACAACTATAATTAAAATGATAAAGACAATGTAGTATGAACAGTGATGCGTGAAGAAACAAGAAATATGAATAGCTCACAAATCAACCAGGTGAATGTAAGTCTTAAAGACTCTAGTTTAAGATAATAAAAACAATTTTAAAATTTATTAAAAAGGTTGATTGATTTCAAAAATGCGAGAATCATATTCGGGCTCGTACGATAAAAAAGATCTCTCAGAGATCCTACAGAAAAATACGGCCCTCTGACATGATTAAAATCAGTACAATATAAAAGAATGTGTTCCACAGACAACACCTGCTGGCAGGGAACACACTCTGGTCGCACAGTACCCTCCAACAAAAAGGAATGTGTTAGTCGTGTATGACCAATATGACATCGCGTCAAAACTGCAAGATCCTTTCTACAAAGGTTACTAGACGGGTAGGGATCTGAAATAGTTGGTCGGAAGCGATGAAGCTTGTTATTTGTCGCTCCATCCCATTCCGCCTGCCACATGAATTTGATGTAACTACTGATATGTGGTTTGAAGTCACTGAACGGAATCTTAAAATCAGTGAGAGGCTTTGTTAAAGCCTGTTTTGCTGCACTGTCTGCCTTGGTGTTACCAGCGATACCTACATGTCCGGGTAACCAGCAAAACACGATATCATATTGGTCAGACATGAGAGTTGTTAACTTCTCACGAAGCTCCAAAATGAGAGGGTTCATCAACTTGGGGCTGAGTAAGGCAAGTAAAGAGGAAAGAGAGTCGGAGAAGATGATCGACCTTCTTTCCTGTGCATTCTCGATGTGCTCAAGTGCGAGTTGAATAGCTTTAACTTCAGCTGTGAAAATAGAACTCTGATTTGGTATTCTGATTGAGGTGATATGATCACCAGTAACAGCAGCTGATGATACTTTGTCACCATCTTTGGATCCATCCGTATAGATCCTTGTATATGTACTAAACCTGGACTTTATTTCGGCATATTTTTGTTTGAACTGCAAGGAATTGGTATCAGATTTTTTGGTAGAAGCAAGGTCCAAAATAACAGTAGGTTTCTTAAGATGCCAAGGAGGAATGTGTGATTTAGGGTTTTCTTTTATAGATTCAGAATGAATTTTTGAAGACTCCATGTGGGGTTTAATTCTAATTCCCAATGGAGGAATATGTTTCTGATGTCGGTTAAAAATTCAACATTTTGAGGTTCTGAAATACAATTAAAAGCAGGATTTGAAGGATTGGCCAAAAGTTTAGACACATATTGTAGAGACAATTTAATTCTGCGCTTCTCAAGAGAAGGCTCCTCTGCTTCAACAAGCATTGAATCTATTGGGGATGTTCGAAAAGCCCCTAGACTAATTCTAATACCACTATTGTGAATTGCATCAAGTGGTTTTAGGTATGACTTCCTTGCAGAACCGTAAACTATAGAACCGTAATCTAATTTTGATCGTACAAGTGATCTATACAGATGGAGCAAAGTTTTTTGGTCAGCACCCCAATCAGTGCTACCAACAACCTTCAGTAGGTTCAGTGCTCTTTTACATTTAACTTTTAGTTGTTTTATGTGGGAAGTGAAATTCAGTTTGCTGTCAAACAACAAACCTAAGAATTTCACTTCCTTTACAACTTTAATGGTGTTTCCATCCATTTTCAACTCTGGATCAAGATGGTGCTTCCGGAGCTTACAAAAATGAACACAATTAGTTTTGGTCTTTGAAAACTTAAAACCGTTTTCTATAGCCCATTTCTGGATTCTGTTTAAACACAGCTGAAGTTTCCGCTCTATAGCATTCATTTTTTTGCTGCTATAGCAGATCAAAAAATCATCAACGTACAATGAAGAATCTACCATATTCTCAATTGCATCGATGATACTATTGATCTTTATCGAGAACAGGGTAACAGACAGAATACTACCCTGAGGAACCCCCAATTCCTGCTCGTGAGGATCAGATAACGTTGACCCAACACGAACCTGAAACTGGCGGTCCTTTAAAAAGTTTTCAATAAAAAGAGGCATACGCCCTCTCAACCCCATGTTAAAAAGATCTTTTAAAATCCCATACGTCCACGTTGTATCATATGCCTTCTCTAGATCAAAGAAGATGGCGACCACATGTTCTTTTCTAGCAAATGCATTTCGAATAAACGTTTCAAGTCTGACCAAATGATCCACAGTACTTCTCTGGTTTCTGAAACCACACTGAACATCAGCAAGCAGATTGTTCGATTCCAGAAACCAGACAAGCCGATCATTGATCATCCTCTCCATGGTTTTGCACAGACAACTTGTTAAGGCAATAGGCCTATAATTACTAGGGTTGCTGTGATCCTTATCAGGCTTAGGAATGGGAATTATAGTTGCTTTACGCCAGGATGGTGGAAACTGGCCAGTCACCCAAATGCCATTAAAAATTGATAATAAAAGTTCTAATGATGTTTGTGGCAGATTCTTTAAAAGATTGTAATGTATGTCATCGGGACCAGTGGCAGTATCCTTTGCTCTATGCAAAGAGTTACGTAACTCTTCCAAAGAGAAAGGTTCATTGTAATCCTCTAGATTGTTGGAGTTAAATTTGATCTTTTGTTTTTCTTGCTGTTTTTTAATTTTAATAAATTCTGGATTACAATTTTTAGACGACGAATGTTTCGAAAATGTGGAGGCCAAAGTGTTTGAAATTTCTGTTTTAGATGTAAGTAAGGTGTCGTTTTCCTTCAGGTGTTGTACAGTTGATTTTGTTTCTTTTCCTTTAATCTTTTTAATCATTTTCCAAATTTTAGTGATAGGGGTGTTTTGGTTAATCTTGGAAATGTAAGATTCCCAAGAACTTTTCTTTTTTTGTTTTATATGTCGTCTTGTTTTGGCCCGATTTATTCGAAGTTTGTCTAAATTATATGTAGTTGGTGACTTGTTAAATTCCCTTTCAGCTTTCTTACGGTCCTTTATAGCCTTTTTGCATTCATCATCAAACCATGGTTTGGTGAAACGTTTTGGATTTGTCGAGGTTTTAGGGATGACTGTGTTTGCAATGTCAAGCAGCTCGTGGGTAAAATGTTCGATTTGGTCAGCACTATCCTGAAATTTCTCCCGTGTGAGACGTTCAGAACAAAGCGATGAAAAGGTGTCCCAGTCAGCCTTTTTAAAGTTCCACTGGGGCACCCTCTCATCGTCCGCCGGAATTACACTCTCCAACACAATTGGAAAGTGATCACTCCCGCACAAGTCATCTTCTACCTTCCAAGAAAAATCGAGGAAGATAGAAGGGCATGCAATTGAAAGATCAATTGATGTATACGAACCAGATGCGGGGTGCAGATAAGTGTCTGAACCATCATTAAACAAACACAAGTCATATTTTGTAATGAACTCTTCTACAGTTTTACCTTTTGCATCCTCTTGACCGCAGGAATTACCCCAAAGGGGGCTATGTGCATTAAAATCACCCAACAAAATGTATGGGGTTGGGAGCTGTTGTACTAGCAGCTCAAGATCATTCAGCTGTAGGGTTTTACTTGGGGAAACGTATATAGAACATAAAGTAATTGTCTTGTCTAAAGTTAGGCGTACCGCTACAGCCTGTAAATTTGATTGCAAAGATACAGGACTGTGAATAATGTCGTTTCTGACCAAGACAGACGTTCCACGAACATGAAGATCAGTTTCGTTTGCCCAAGCATTATACGAAGTATAATGCTTGAAAGCCGAATGATCCTGAGCCTCGGGTTTCTTTAAAAGAGTTTCCTGCAGACAAAAAGCTACAGGTTTATATTTTTGGCTTAGAAGACCCAGTTCATTAAAATTAGCCCTAAAACCTCGACAATTCCACTGTATTATATTAGTTAAGTGTGTATTAGCCATAATTGGATGGAGAATTAGAGGGTGGACGTATGGGTGAAATGGCCCCGGCAGTTTTCTTCGGTGAATTTTTCCTCGGGGATTTATTCCGTGATGAAGTCGGGCGTAATTGTTCAAATGTTTCATCGATACAATCTCCGACCTCCATATCCTCAAGGCCTTCAAATCTGTTGCGAACAACGGGGTTTTGAAGGACCTTAGGTAATCTGTCCGATAATTGTTTTTGTTTAAATTTTTCTTTTTTCTTTTCTTCCTTTTCCAATTTTCTCATTTGACTCTGACTAAGGGAACACTGCTGTGATCCCTGCTCTCGCTGTGGCTTAGGCTTTGCTTGGTTTTGTTCATTTTTTTGCTGTGAATTAGTGAAATGTTCCTTATTTTGTACCGGTTTAGGCGTATCTTTTCCTAGTTTCTGTTCTGTTTTATTCTCAGTTGTTTTTAAAAATGATGGCTTTGGTTTGGGATTTTGCTCTTTATTCTGTTCAAATTTAGTTAAATCTTTGGTTCGGCCCTGTGTTTGCCCGGCTTTTAATTTCTCTGTTGTTTGTGAGGTTGTTGGTGTTTGAGTTTCTTTCGTTTCTACTTCATCAGAGTGTGCTATCGTGAAGGCTTGTAATAAAGATGGAATGGTGTTGTCATTGAGCCAAGTCCATGGAGTCTGGCATTCCACTGATTTTACTTGTAATTTTGATTTAACCTGTGAAGCGTATGATGGTATTGATGTATTCATTCCTGGCATCGATGTAACAATTTCCCTTGCATCTTGAAAACTTATTTGTTTTTCACATTTAACTTTCTGAATCATTTTCTCTTTTTTCCAAATAGAGCAATCCTTTGATGATGAAATGTGACTGCCCTTACAATTTGCACATTTGATATCATTGGTACATGGTTCTGGATGTTGCTGACCACACCTGTAACAAATTGACTGACCTCTACAATTCGATTGCCCATGACCATATTTTTGGCATTTGAAGCATCGAAGTGGATTTGGAATGTACAAATCCACTTTGATGTTCATGAATCCTACTTTGATTGACTTGGGTGGTTGAGGCGAATTAAATGTAATAAAGTATGTGTTTGTTTGTATAGTTGTACCGTCTTTTTTAATTTCTAACCTTTTAACATCAGTGACACCCTGTGATGATAGTTCATTTCGTATTTCAAGTACATCAATGCCAGAAAGCTCCCTCGTTCTTACGACCCCTTTACTGCTATTTAACCTCTGATGAGGAGAGGCATTAACTTCCATATCAAGAATTTTGTTCAGTTTTAGAAGATTTATGGCCTGGAATTCCGAGTTACACTCAACGAGCAATGCTCCTGATCTTAATTTTTTTACATCTTTTACCGTTCCAGCTATTCCTTTGATTGTTTTTTCCAGTGCAAACGGGTTAATATTTGAAACTTTTTTCCCTTCATCTGCTGCATAAATTATTATAAATTTTGGCCAGTTCCTTTTAACATTTGTCGAATCGTTATCAGTATCTTTGTCAGAGTCCTTTTCCAGTATATCGAAACCTCGTTTTGATTTTTTGTGTGGTATTTCCATGTTGTAATTATTTATTATTTCTTCACTTCATGCCTCCCACCCTTACTTCGAGCCCAACTTAGGGGGTATGCCCCAGCCTAACAAGAGGTGGTGACAAAACCAGAAGTACATGAAGAGCATACTCCCCCGACGTTGATGCTAATGCATACCGCCAGGGGATTGACCCGTAGAATGTTTGAGAAGTGCCAGGTCGTGGTGGCCATTCAAACAATCATTGTGTAACTTGATCTATGACAATGGCTACGAAGAATTGAAGCAGACAGCGCAACAAAACAGTGGATGTTAAAAAGGTTAAAAATGACATTGAAAATCAACACTCCGTATCAATGATAAAACTGAATTAAAAGAAATGACTGATTGAATGACCACCCAATGCCCCCCGACGTGACACCCGATATTTTTGGGGTTGGGGGCTCCCGATTGGTCAGACCGGGCCAACCGACCATCCGTCTACTCCCGAAATTGGGGCCAAAGCAGTGTGTTGAACAACAGTATCTCCGAAATGGAGACCAGGGCTCCATCCCGGAGACTGCCCTAACCGGGGCCACGAGTCCTCAACTGCCAGGATTCCTTCTTCCGGGGCCTTCGGAACGCACCTCACGGGAGAACAAGGTGCCTGCCAGATGGTATTAGCAGGATTGATCATTTTGGTCCGGGGCTGCGTATTTATGTATTTCGCAGCGAACCAACTCAATTGAGCAAACCTGCCAATTAGAAATTAGCAAACCTGCCCAATTGAGCAGGCCGTCCTCTATCCGCCACCTGAGGACCCGCCTAGTAGGGGACGATCAAACCCCCCTAGGAATCGGGTCAGTACTGTCCTGAAATTTCTCCCGTGTGAGGCGTTCAGAACAAAGCGACGAGAAAGTGTCCCAGTCAGCCTTTTTAAAGTTCCACTGGGGCACCCTCTCATCATCTGCCGGAACAACGCTTTCCAACACAATTGGAAAGTGGTCACTCCCGCACAAGTCATCTTCTACCTTCCAAGAAAAATCGAGGAAGGTAGAAGGGCATGCAATTGAAAGATCAATCGATGTATACGAACCAGATGCGGGGTGCAGATAAGTGTCTGAACCATCATTAAACAAACACAAATCATATTTTGTCATGAACTCTTCTACAGTTTTACCTTTTGCATCCTCTTGACTGCAGGAATTACCCCAAAGGGGGTTATGTGCATTAAAATCACCCAACAAAATGTATGGGGTTGGGAGCTGTTGGACTAGCAGCTCAAGCTCATTCAGTTGTAGGGGTTTACTTGGTGAAACGTATACAGAACATAATGTAATTGTCTTGTCTAAAGTTAGGCGTACCGCTACAGCCTGTAAATTTGATTGCAAAGATACAGAACTGTGAATAATGTCGTTTCTAACTAAGACGGATGTTCCACGAATATGAAGATCAGTTTCATCTGCCCAGGCATTATACGAAGTATAATGCTTAAAGACTGAATAATCTTGAGACTCGGGTTTCTTTAAAAGGGTTTCCTGCAGGCAAAAAGCAGCAGGTTTATACTTTTGGCTCAAAAGGCCCAGTTCATTAAAATTCGCTCTAAAACCTCGACAATTCCACTGTATAATATTTTGTTTGGATGTATTATCCATGTTTGAGTGGTGAATTAGAAGGTGGACGTATGGGCGAAATTGCCCCAGTGTTTCTTCTAGGTGATGGTTTACGTGGGGATTTTCCCTGAGACGAACTCAGGGGTGGTTTGTTTGAGAACGTGTCATCGATGCACTCATCAACTGACATTGCCTCAATGCCTTCAAACATGTTGCTTGTGACAACATTTTGAAGACGTTTAGATATTCTGTTGGATTCTAGTTTCTGTTTTTCCTTTTCTTTATTCTTATCTTGTTGTGACTGTTTCCTTCTCTGACTCAGATTTTGTTGAGAGCTATGTTGTATGTCTTGGTTTTGTTTAATTGACTTATTTTTTTCAGGTTTGTGTTTTGGTTCTTTATTTTGTTCTGCTTGAGGTGGATTTTTAGGGTGGTGTTCCTTTTTGTCTGTTGTTATTTTTTCTGTTGTTTGGGCAGCTGTATTCTTTTGAGTGGATGGAGGTTCTATTGTAAATGACTGTACTGAAGATGGTATTGTACCTTTGAGCCATGTATATTGTGTTTGGCATGCTACTGATTGAGTTGGTAATTTTTGGGATAATTTTGTGGCATATGATGGTGATGATGCACACATACCTGGCATTGATGACACGATTTCCCTGGCTTCTTTAAAACTTATTTGTTTTTCACATTTGACTTTTTGAATAGTTTTCTCCCGTTTCCAGACAGGGCAATCTTTGGACGATGACATGTGATTGCCCTGACAGTTAACACACTTGATGGGATTGCTGCATGGATCTTGATGTTGCAGGCCACATCGGAAACATATTTGTTGACCTCTACAATTGTTCTGTCCATGTCCATATTTCTGACATTTGAAGCATCGAAGTGGATTTGGAATATACAAATCCACTTTGACGTTCATATATCCAACTTTAATAGCTTTAGGCGGTTGAGTAGAATTGAAAGTCAAAATGTAAGTATTTGTTTTAATTATTGTGTTATCCTTTTTAATCTGTATATTTTTAACATCGGTCACTCCTTGGGGTTCTAATTCCTTTTTTATTTCCATTATATCAATGCCATTTAATTCTCTGGTTCTTATTACACCTCTGCTGCTGTTTAAAATTTTATGTGGAAAAGTATTCACCTCAATATCTGCTAGTTTTTGTGTTTTAAGTAAATTTGTCGCTTGGACTTCCCTTTGACATTCTATCAGTAAAGCGCCAGATCTTAATTTCTTGGCGTCTTTAACTGTTCCAGCAATCCCTTTAATTGATTTTTCTATTAGAAATGGGTTCATATCTGATAGTCTTTTATTTTCGTCAGCTGCATACATTATAATGAATTTTGGCCAAGTATGTGTCGTAGGTTCAAAATCTGAGTCAGAATCCGAGTCAGTAGAAAGTAATTCCCGACCTCGTTTTTGTTTTTTATTTGTGGAGTCCATATTTGATTTTTAAGGCGTTCACTGCCCCGGCTCCCACCCACCACGGAGTCCAACAAGGGGTAGGGTTACTGCCATGCAGTGAACCCACCGGGTTGCCGGTATTCCCACATACCTGGTATGGGGCAGTATACTCAGCCAGTGTTGATACCGAAGTATGCCACTGGCTGATTGGCCCGTGTGTGGAAGTGCCAGGTCTTCAGATGGCGGCCATCCAATCAATCACTGTATAAAACACCGTAATAAAAGGTTGCCATGCATAACCGAAACAGACAGCGCAGCAAAACTAAGTGGCTATTAAAATATAAAGTGTTTAAAAACAGTACACAATGGCAATTATGTTATGTGAATAAAAGAAATGATTGAATGAATGGTCACCAAATGCCCCCCGACGTGACACCCAGTACTTTTTGGGGTGGGGGCTCCCGATTGGCCAGAACGGACCATCCGACCATCCTTCTACTCCGGAAATTGGGACCAAAGCAGTGTGTTGAACAAGATTATCTCCGAAATGGAGACCAGGGCTCCATCCCGGAGACTGCCCTAACCGGGGCCACAAGTCCTCAACTGCCAGGATTCCTTCTTCCGGGGCCTTCGGAATGCACCTCACGGGAGAACAAGGTGCCTGCCAGATGGTATTAGCAGGATTGATCATTTTGGTCCGGGGCTGCGTATTTATGTATTTCGCAGCGAACCAACTCAATTGAGCAAACCTGCCAATTAGAAATTAGCAAACCTGCCCAATTGAGCAGGCCGTCCTCTATCCGCCACCTGAGGACCCGCCTAGTAGGGGATGATCAAACCCCCCTAGGACAGAGAGAGTATCTTATATCTGATGGAAGCAGGATTTTATGATGTTTGAGATGTTGATGTGTCTTTCTCACGATCATAGAAGTAATTGAGAAGTATCATACACTCCTCGACATCCGTAACCGGATCTATAAGCGGATGCTTTTAGACTATAAACGAAATAATCTAAGTAATTGAACCTTCGTGACAAAGCACAATAGGATGTAGTCAACATTCTGCAGATTCACTGTGATAATGCAAATATTAGAAATATTATTCTAACATTCTGCAGAGTCACTATGAGAATGCAAATGAGAATGCAATATTCCAGAGTAGGTGTGGGCTGGCTGTTTGTGATATAAGTCGATGTTCGCCACGAATCCGGCAGTGCTTTTTCCATCCAGCACCCGGTGTGTCCTACATCTAGAGCACCGCAGTAGCACTTAGAGTTTGAGAGTGAGAGAGAGAGCACTAAGAGAGGCCAGTTTTCTTTTGTTTAGACTTATTAAAATTATAATCACCATACCAATTTGGAGTTGTCAGTTGACTGAAGTTACAAAGAACCTGTTCTCAACCCTAAAGCGACGTGCAGCCATTGGAAAAGGAGATCAGTGGACAGCAGACTGGGCGAGACCACAGGGGAGAGGAGTCCCTCCATAATCTAGGCGATCAAAGAACAGGAGAGAACCGCTACTACTTTGGTAGGGAGCCACGACCCTATCGAAGAAGGTTTTCAAACACAGTAACCCTCGCACATCCAGTTGTCTGGTGTCACAACGGCCAGACGCGCTGCCCACTTGAGGTGACCTCACGATCCGTAGTGTTACATAGGGTTCGCCAGAGATTCCGAGAACCCAATTTGTCAGCCAGGGAGGTTCTCTCCCTTAATGGTGGCCGACCTACAACTTGTCCTTTGCCCGTTTTGGGCGGGGTGGTAGTTTATTGTGATCCGGCAACCTGAACTTCTTGGAGATCCTGGTATGAAGGCAGTGATTGGCCTTCATCCCCGTCATGTAAGGAATATCCCCTTGGGGGAAATAGAAAACCTCATGTTCCCAATAATGGGCTTGCTCCCATATGCTATATTTATTTATTTATTGGTGCTTAACGCCACATCGACAACAAAGGTCATATCGTGGCGAGAAAGTCATGAAAATGAGTTAAAAGGTAATGGTCAGGACTGCTTTAAAAAAGAAAAAAATTGTGATAGATGAACGATAATACAATGAAAATGTGAAAATGAATATTCATAAAGAAAGAAGAACAACAAATATAATACAAATCAACCTATTGATACCAAATCATGATGGGAAGATTAAAAGACAAAGCTCTAAAACTTGCTAAAAAGGTTGATTTCTTTTAGAAAAGACAAAAGCTTGCGCGGACTGGTAGTGTAAAAAAGGTCTCTAAGAGACTCCACAGTGAAAAACCGCCGCCTAACGTGATCGAAATCTGTACAATCTAAAAGAATGTGTTCCACTGTCAGCCCCTGCTGACAAGGAACACATTCAGGTCGCAGAGTGCCCTCTAATAAGAAACTATGAGTGAGTTTGGTATGACCAATATGACATCTTGTAAGGATAACGTGATCTTTTCGACAAAGATGAGAAAGAGGATAATAATCAGACACAGTTGGTCGGAAACGGTGGAGCTTGTTATTGGTAGCTCCATCCCATTCCGACTGCCACAAAGACCGGATGTATTTAGAAATAAGTGGCTTGTAATCACTGTAAGGAATTGGAAAATCAGTGATTGGCTTACTCAGAGCCTTTTTCGCTGCACTGTCTGCCCTGGTGTTACCAGCAATACCAACGTGTCCAGGTAACCAGCAAAACACAATATCATATTGGTCAGACTTCATTACAGTAAGTCGTTCACGAAGTGACATGATTAGAGGGTTCTTCAACCTGGGGTTGAGAAGAGCCTGTAAACAAGAAAGAGAATCTGAGAAGATAATGGACTTCCATTTCTCTTCAGCCTCAATCTCATCGAGCGCAAGGTCAATAGCTTTTACCTCAGCTGTAAAAATGGAACTCGTATCAGGTATCCTGGTTGAGGTGGTCTGATCACCACTAACGACAGCAGATGATACTCTATCATTATCCTTGGATCCATCTGTATAGAACATAGTGTATGCCCTATAGTGAGACTTAATCTCGGCATACGCTTGCTTAAATTGCAAAGAATTTGTGTTTGCCTTTTTAGAAGAGGCCAGATCTAAAATAACCTTGGGTTTTGACAGACGCCAAGGGGGTATATTTGGTTTACGATTTTCTGCCACAGAATCTGGAGCAACACCAGTAGCCTCCATGTGGGTTTTGATTCTGAGTCCCAGTGGAGGAATCTGTTTTGGATTTTTATCAAAAAAAACTTTATTTAGAGGTTTAAAAACATAGCAGTAAGCAGGATTTGATGGATTTGCAGATAATTTTGAGACATATTGCAAAGAGAGTTTAATTCGACGCTTCTCAAGAGAAGGCTCGCCTGCTTCGATAAGAAGAGAATCTATAGGTGACGTACGAAACGCACCAAGGCTAATTCTGATACCACTATGATGGATGGCATCAAGAGGTTTCAGATAGGATTTCCTAGCCGAACCGTAAACCACACAACCATAATCCAACTTTGACCGTACAAGAGCTCTATACAGATGGAGCAGAGTTTTTTGGTCGGCACCCCAATCAGTGCTGCCAACAACTTTTAGCAGATTAAGTGCTTTCTTGCATTTAATTTTTAGTTGTTTGATGTGAGACCTAAAACTTAGTTTCTCATCAAACAACAAGCCAAGGAATTTCACTTCCTTTACAACTTTAAGTGGAGTTCCATCTAAAAATAACTCCGGATCCAGGTGGTGTTTCCGGAGTTTACAGAAATGAACACAATTTGTTTTACTTTTTGAAAACTTGAAACCATTTTCAGTAGCCCAGCGCTGAACCTTGTTTAAGGATAGCTGAAGTTTGCGCTCAATAGCAGGCATTTTCTTGCCACTGTAGCAGATGAGGAAATCATCTACATACAATGAAGAATCAACATTTGTTTCAATAGCTGTCACAATGCTGTTGATTTTTAATGAAAAAAGAGTAACAGATAGAATACTACCCTGAGGTACTCCCAATTCCTGGTCGTGAGGGTCAGATAATGTTGACCCAAGACGAACCTGGAAATTGCGGTCCTTTAAAAAATTTTCAATAAAAAGTGGCATTCTGCCTCTCAACCCCATGCTGAAGAGGTCTTTTAAAATCCCATACGTCCACGTAGTGTCATATGCCTTCTCCAGATCAAAGAACACGGCGACCACGTGTTCTTTTCTGGCAAAGGCATTTCTGATAAACGTTTCAAGGCGGACTAGATGATCAACCGTGCTTCTCTGGTTTCTGAAGCCACATTGAACATCTGCCAGCAGATTGTTCGATTCCAGAAACCAAACAAGCCGATCGTTGATCATTCTTTCCATGGTTTTGCAAAGGCAACTAGTGAGTGCTATTGGTCTATAGTTGCTTGGATTGCTGTGGTCCTTATCAGGCTTGGGAATAGGAATGATTGTTGCTTTGCGCCAGGAAGATGGAAACTGGCCAGTCACCCATATATCATTAAAAATAGAAAGTAAAAGCTTGAGCGATGAATTTGGCAAATGTTTTAAAATCTGATAATGTATTTCATCAGGACCAGTTGCTGTATCTTTTGCTTTACTCAATGACGCTAGTAGCTCATCAGTAGAAAATGGTTCGTTATAATTTTCATCATTATCAGATTGGAATTTTAGTTTTTGTTTCTCCTGTTGCTTTTTAACAGGGATAAATTGCGGAGTGCAATTTTCAGAAGAGGAATTTTTGGAAAAGGTAGAAGCTAGGGTGTTCGAAATATCTTTTTTAGATGTTATTTTATTATTATTATGTTCGAGGTGCTGTACTGTAGATTTTGATTCTTTACCTTTAATTTTCTTGATCATTTTCCAGACCTTTTTGATGGGGGTATTTTGATTCAATCTTGAAACATAATTTTGCCAGGACGTTTTCTTCTTTTGTTTGATGAGCCGTCGGGCTTGTGCTCGACCAATACGTAATTTATCTAAATTATTCGTCGTTGGTGACGTATTAAAATCCCGTTCAGCCTTTTTGCGTTGATGAATAGCCTGTTTGCAATCCGTGTCGAACCATGGTTTATGGAAACGTTTTGGATTTGCCGAGGTTTTAGGAATGACTTGGCTTGCAATGTCAATCAACTCTGTGGTGAAGTGTTCAATCTGGTCAGTACTGTCCTGAAAGTTCTCCCGTGTGAGGCGTTCAGAACAAAGCGATGAGAAAGTGTCCCAGTCAGCCTTTTTAAAGTTCCACTGGGGCACCCTCTCATCATCCGCCGGAACTACACTCTCCAACACAATCGGAAAGTGGTCACTCCCGCACAAGTCATCTTCTGCCTTCCATGAAAAATCAAGGAAGACAGAAGGGCATGCAATTGTTAAATCAATTGAAGTGTAAGAACCAGATGCGGGGTGCAGGTAAGTATCTGACCCATCATTGAACAAGCACAAGTCATATTTTGTAATGAACTCTTCTACAGTTTTACCTTTTGCATCTTCTTGACTGCAGGAATTACCCCAAAGGGGGCTATGAGCGTTAAAATCACCCAACAAAATGTATGGAGTTGGAAGCTGTTGGATCAGTAGCTCAAGATCATTCAGTTGTAGGGTTTTACCCGGTGAAACGTAAATAGAACATAATGTAATTGTCTTGTCCAAAGTTAGGCGTACCGCTACAGCCTGTAAATTTGATTGCAAAGATACAGGACTGAAAATAATGTCGTTTCTAACTAAGACAGACGTTCCTCGAATATGAAGATCACTATCATCTGCCCAGGCATTATACGAGGTATAATGCTTAAAAGCTGAATGACCTTGAGCCTCGGGTTTCTTTAAAAGAGTTTCCTGCAGGCAAAAAGCAGCAGGTTTATATTTTTGGCTTAAAAGGCCTAGTTCGTTAAAATTGGCTCTAAAACCTCGACAATTCCACTGTATTATATTGTGTTTAGGTGTATTACACATGTTTTGGTGGCGATTTTGATGGTGGACGTATGGGAGATATTGCCCCCGTAGTTCTCTTTGGTGACGTTTTGCGAGGAGATCTGCCCTGTGAAGAGTTTGGGCGTGATTTGGTGGAAAACGTGTCGTCGATGCACTCATCAACGGACATGCCTTCAATGCCGTCAAACATGTTGCTTGTAACAACATTTTGAAGGCGCTTGCTTATTCTGTCCGACTCTAGTTTTTGTCTTTCTTTTTTCTTCTCGTTTTTCTGACTCTGATTCAATTTTTGTCTTTGCTGTGTATCTGCTTTGGTTGTATTTGTCTTATTGTTTTGTGCTTTAGATTTTTGATCTTTTTTATGTTCTGATTGAGATAAATGAGTTAACTGTTCTTGTTTTTGATTGGGTTGTGGCAGTTTTTCAGTTGTTTGGGTATCTGTATTTGTTTTGGTGGACTGTTGTGTTACTGGTTGATCTATGGTAAAAGCTTTCACTAAAGTCGGTATTGTTCCTTTGAGCCATGTATATTGTGTTTGGCACTCTACTGATTGAGTTGGCAGTTTCTGTGACAATTTCGTAGCATATGATGGAGATGACATATTCATACCTGGCATTGCTGTAACAATGTCTCTGGCCTCTTTAAAACTTATTTGCCTTTCGCATTTCACTTTTTGAATTGTTTTCTCTTTTTTCCAGACAGGGCAATCTTTGGACGATGACATGTGATTGCCCTGACAGTTGATACATTTGATGGCATTGGAACATGGCTCTTGATGTTGTTGGCCGCATTTGTAACAGACTTCTTGACCTCTGCAGTTGTTTTGCCCATGTCCATATTTCTGACACTTGAAGCATCGAAGTGGATTTGGAATATATAAATCCACTTTGATGTTCATATAACCAATTTTGAGTGATTTGGGTGGCTGCGAAGAATCGAATGTTAATATGTAAGTATTTGTTTTAATAATTGATCCACCTTTTTTAATTTCAATATTTTTAACATCTGTTACACCTTGAGGTTCTAGTTCTTTGCATATCTCAAGTGTATCAATGCCATCAAGCTCCCTTGTTCTAATTACTCCTCTGCTGTTATTGAGGGTTTTGTGAGGGAATGCATTCACCTCCATGTCTGCAAGTTTATTATTTTTAAGTAGATTTAGTGCCTGGGCTTCTTTATTGCATTCGATCAGTAGAGCACCAGTTCTCAGCTTTTTGACGTTCTTAACAGTACCAGCAATTCCTTTTATAGCCTTTTCTAGGGCAAAGGGGTTGATATTGGTAGCCCTTTTACCCTCTTCAGCAGCATAAACAATAATAAATTTTGGCCATTTTCTTGTATTTTTTGAAATTTCAAGATCAGAGTCAGAATCAGATTCTGAATAAATAAAATCGTGACCTCGTTTCTGTTTTTTTATGTTGGTTGCCATATTGTGTAGTTGATAAAATTCTTCTGCCTATGACTCCCACCCTTACTCTGAGCCCAACCTGGGGGGTTAATGTCGCGGATGTCCAGCGAACAGCACCAGAAGTACATAAGCAGTATACTCCCCCAGCGTTGATGCTAATGCATACCGCTGGAGGATTGACCCGTCGAATGTAAATGTGAAGTGCCAGGTCGTGGCAGCCATTCAACCAACCATTTCATTAAAAACGAGTACATCAAGAACTACTACTGATTGATGATCAACGCAGACAGCGCAACAAAACGAAAGCTGTTAAACAAGTATTAAGATCATTAAAGATCGGTACAGGGTAGTAGTGATAAAATCTAAATAAAAGAAATGACTGGCTGATTGACCACCCAATGCCCCCCGACGTGACACCCGATATTTTTGGGGTTGGGGGCTCCCGATTGGTCAGACCGGGCCATCCGACCATCTGTCTACTCCCGAAATTGGGGCCAAAGCAGTGTGTTGGACATTATCTCCGAAATGGAGACCAGGGCTCCATCCCGGAGACTGCCCTAACCGGGGCCCGAGTCCTCAACTACCAGGATTCCTTCTTCCGGGGCCTTCAGAACGCACCTCACGGGAGAACAAGGTGCCTGCCAGATGGTATTAGCAGGGTTGATCATTTTGGTCCGGGGCTGCGTATTCGTGTATTTCGCAGCGAACCAGCTCAATTGAGCAAACCTGCCAATCAAAAATTAGCAAACCTGCCCAATTGAGCAGGCCGTCCTCTATCCGCCACCCGAGGACCCGCCTAGTAGGGGACGATCAAACCCCCCTAGGCTCCCATATGCTGCATGCAGGCTTAGGTGAAGTGAGGCTCGACAGAACAGAACCGGTTGATGCATGGTATCAGCAGGCCTTGTTTTTGCAGGGTTATTGAAGTTGGCAGCTTTAACAAAGCCCGTTGTGTTACACTTAAGGGGTCCCACAGGAGATTATTTGGGGAGGGAAGTAAATTTCCTCGCGCTCTTGATGATGATGGATAACGTAGGTAAGCAACAAAAAATTCATCTACGCTGTTTCACCTCCAGTAGGGATGTGGTTGAGAGATGGGTAAACCACTTCCCTAATGCATACTTTGGTATAGGACCAAAATGTTTATACTTTAAACCAGAACAGTGGGACGGTGTGAAAGCCATCCCGCTAAATCGTCTGTTGTTGGAATCTGACGCTCCGTATTTCCAGGGGGAAATGAATTTAGCGGTGGGGGGCACTCCTCTCTATTTGGGGGGAGTTGCACTGAAAATTGCTACGGAGTTACAGATGTCCTTAGGGGTGCTGGTGGCCTCGGTCACACAGAATGCCTGTACCCTTTATGGGTTCCCTTCCCCATAAATAATATCCATCATATATGCAGATAATTTTGGATGAATTTTGGAAATTGTGGCAGAAATTGAGTTTCGGGCAATGCAAAGGCATGCCCCCAAAAAATTAGTATGCTAAAAACTGATAATATTGTTTCCAGAAGTTTTCCGAAACTGAAATAGCAGGGCTCCAGACAGATTTTTCTGATATCATATTGAATTTAGTATGAGGACTTGAGATAGTTTGGGACCTGTTAAGGCACTTCTAATATGAAACTGTACCGCTATTGGCGTATTTGTTTCGGTTGGGTAGTGAATTATTTTCCCAATTTAAAAATACTGGTGTTTATAGGAATTTCAATAGGATAGCATTATTTGAAATCCTGAGATTCTGTCTGGAATTCTGTTTATTAATTGCTGGGCACATACTTTTTTATCATTTGTTTGCCCAGATGCAAATAAATTTGTCATCTGCCTGTGTATAAATCTGAGGATTTATCCCCGATGCTATTAATATAAGGATTAAGAAAAATATTTCATTGGGACCCCTTCCCTGGTATATATTAAAAAAAAAACAAAAAAAAAACATGGTTAAGTGATGAAATGCAAGACCAGTAACTGGATTTTGAAGGACAAAATTGATAAGTTGAAATGGTTTCATTTCTGATGCCATGTGTGATACATTTTAATTTTTGTTGAATTTTTGTACCTTGATTTTGTTTGTTTCTGGGTGCAGTTTAAAAGTAGTAGAGGGAGGGGATTGGTACAAAAAGTGGTTATATTTTGTATATTTTTATGGGTTTCTATCTTCAATTCTTGTGTAGTAAAATGTGAGAGTATCCATCTCTTGGGATGCCTTTGGATCCCTTTTTTCTGAGAATTCCATTGCCGATCCTTTTTTGGTAGGGAGTTTGTCTCCCTAATGCCTTTGTATTTATTTATTTATTTATTGGTGCTTAACGCCACATCAGCAGCTAAGGCCATATCGTGGCGAGAAAACAGTGGAAAGTAAAAACTCATTTTCAATTATGAAGTAAAAAGATCAAATAACAATAGAAAATAACTACAAGAGATCTGTCAAAGACCAAAGTGATTAAAACAACAGAGGGTAATGGAAGGAGAGAAGTTAATAACTTCTAAATCAACCTGATGAATTGAGACTTGAAAAGTCTTGATTAAAAGATTAAAAACAATTCTAAAATTTACTAAAAAGGTTGATTTCCTTCAAGAACGACAGAACTTTATGGGGATTTGTTCTGTAAAATAGGTCTCGAAGAGACACTACATTAAAATACTGTCGTCTACTAAGATTAAAATCAGTACAATGTAAAAGAATGTGTTCCACTGACAACACCTGTTGGCAGGGAACACATTCTGGTCGCAAAGTACCCTCCAACAAGAAAGAATGTGTTAGTCGTGTATGACCAATATGAGACCGTGTCAAAATTGCAAGATCCTTTCTACATAGGTTACTAGATGGGTAGTGATCTGAAATAGTTGGTCGAAAGCGATGAAGCTTGTTATTTGTCGCTCCATCCCATTCCGTCTGCCACATAGATTTGATGTAGTTACTAATATGTGGTTTCAAATCACTAGGGATGTTAAAATCAGTGAGAGGCTTGTCTAAAGCCTGTTTTGCTGCACTGTCTGCTTTGGTGTTACCAGCGATACCTACATGCCCGGGTAACCAGCAAAACACGATATCATATTGGTCAAACATGAGAGTTGTTAACTTCTCACGAAGTTCCAAAATGAGAGGGTTCTTCAACCTGGGGTTGAGTAAAGCAAGTAAAGATGAAAGAGAGTCGGAGAAGATGATCGACTCTCTTTCCTGTGCATTCTCGATGTGCTCAAGTGCGAGTTGAATAGCTTTAACTTCAGCTGTGAAAATAGAACTCTGATTCGGTATTCTGATTGAGGTGATATGATCACCAGTAACAGCAGCTGATGATACTTTGTCACCATCTTTAGATCCATCTGTATAGATCCTTGTATATGCACTATACCTGGACTTTATTTCGGCATATTTTTGTTTAAACTGCAAGGAATTGGTATCAGATTTTTTGGTAGAAGCAAGGTCCAAAATAATTGTAGGTTTTTCAAGATGCCAAGGAGGAATATGTGATTTACGGTTTTCTTTTATAGAACCAGAATCAATTTTGGCAGACTCCATGTGGGGTTTAATTCTAATTCCCAATGGAGGAATGTTTCTGGTGGCGGTTAAAAAATTCAACATTTTGAGGGTCTGAAACACAATTATAAGCAGGAATTGAAGGATTGGCCAAAAGTTTAGACACATACTGGAGAGATAATTTAATTCTACGTTTCTCAAGAGAAGGCTCCTCTGCTTCAACAAGCATCGAGTCTGTTGGGGATGTTCGAAAAGCCCCTAGACTAATTCTAATACCACTATTATGAATTGCATCAAGTGGTTTGAGATATGATTTCCTTGCAGAACCGTAAACTATACAACCGTAATCTAACTTTGATCGAACAAGTGATCTATACAGATGGAGCAATGTTTTTTGGTCAGCACCCCAATCAGTGCTACCAACAACCTTCAGTAGGTTCAGTGCTCTCTTACATTTAACTTTTAGTTGTTTTATGTGGGAAGTGAAATTCAGTTTGCTGTCAAGCAACAAACCTAAGAATTTCACTTCCTTAACAACCTTAATAGGACTACCATCAATTTTCAACTCCGGATCAAGGTGATGTTTCCGAAGTTTGCAAAAATGAACACAATTCGTTTTTGTCTTTGAAAATTTAAAACCATTTTCGATAGCCCACTTTTGAATCCTATTTAAACACAGCTGAAGTTTGCGCTCTATAGCATTCATCTTTTTGCTGCTATAGCAGATCAAAAAGTCATCGACATACAATGACGAATCTACCATATTCTCAATTGCGTCGATGATACTATTAATTTTAATTGAAAATAGGGTAACAGATAAAATACTACCCTGAGGGACCCCCAATTCCTGCTCGTGAGGATCAGATAACGTTGACCCAACACGAACCTGAAACTGGCGGTCCTTTAAAAAGTTTTCAATAAAAAAAGGCATACGCCCTCTCAACCCCATGTTAAAAAGATCTTTTAAAATCCCATACGTCCACGTTGTGTCATATGCCTTTTCCAGGTCAAAGAAGATGGCGACCACATGTTCTTTTCTGGCGAAGGCATTTCGTATAAACGTTTCTAGTCTAACCAAATGATCCACAGTACTTCTCTGGTTTCTGAAACCACACTGAACATTCGCAAGTAGATTGTTCGATTCCAGAAACCAGACAAGTCGATCATTGATCATCCTTTCCATGGTTTTACACAGACAACTTGTTAAAGCGATAGGCCTATAATTACTTGGGTTGCTGTGATCTTTATCAGGCTTTGGGATGGGAATTACTGTAGCATTATGCCAAGAAGGTGGAAACTGGCCAGTCACCCATATCTCATTGAAAACTGACAGTAAAAGTTCAAGTGATGATCGTGGCAGATGCTTTAAAATTTTGTAATGTATTTCATCGGGTCCGGTGGCAGTATCCTTTGCTCTATGCAAAGAGTTATTTAACTCTTCCATAGAGAAAGGTTCATTATAATCTTCTAAATTGTTGGAGGTAAATTTGAGCTTTTGTTTTTCTTGCTGTTTTTTAATTTTGATAAATTCTGGATTACAGTTTTCAGACGACGAATGTTTCGAAAATGTGGAGGCCAATTTGTTTGAAATTTCTTTTTTTGATGTGATAAGCGTGTTGTTGTCTTTTAGATGTTGTACAGTTGATTTGGTTTCTTTGCCTTTAATTTTTTTAATCATTTTCCAAATTTTATTGATGGGGGTGTTTTGGTTCAGCTTTGAAACATAATTTTCCCAGGAAGATTTCTTTTTTTGTTTAATTAGTCGTCTTGTTTTTGCCCGATTTATACGTAATTTGTCTAAATTAATTGTGGATGGTGATTTGTTGAATGCCCGTTCAGTTTTCTTGCGATCCTTTATAGCCTGTTTACATTCGTTATCAAACCATGGTTTGGTGAAACGTTTTGGATTTGTCGAGGTTTTAGGAATGACTTGGCTTGCAATGTCAAGTAACTCTGTTATAAAATGTTCAATCTGGTCAGCACTTTCACTGAATTTCTCCAATGTGAGGCGTTCCGAACAGAGCAAGATGAAGGTCTCCCAGTCAGCCTTTTTAAAGCTCCACTGGGGCACCCTCCCATCGTCTGCCGGAACTACACTCTCCAACACAACCGGAAAGTGGTCACTCCCGCACAAGTCGCCTTCCACCTTCCAAGAATAATCGAGAAAGACGGAAGGGCTTGCAATTGAAAGATCAATTGCAGTATAAGAACCAGATGCGGGGTGCAGATAAGTGTCTGACCCATTATTGAACAAGCACAAGTCATATTTTGTAATAAACTCTTCCACAGTTTTCCCTTTTGCATCCTCTTGACTGCAGGAATTACCCCAAAGGGTGTTATGAGCGTTAAAATCACCCAACAAAATGTATGGAGTTGGGAGCTGTTGGACCAGTAGCTCAAGATCATTCAGTTGCAGGGCTTTACTTGGTGAAACGTAAACAGAACAAAGTGTAACTGTTTTGTCTAAAGTTAGGCGTACCGCCACAGCCTGTAAATTTGTATTCAAAGGTACAGATCTGTGAATGATATCGTCTCTAACCAAAACAGATGTTCCACGAATGTGAAGGTCAGTATCATCTGCCCAGGCATTATACGAAGTATAATGCCTAAAAGCTGAATGATCCTGAGCCTCGGGTTTCTTTAAAAGAGTTTCCTGCAGGCAAAAAGCTGCAGGTTTATATTTTTGGCTTAAAAGGCCCAGTTCATTAAAATTTGCTCTAAAGCCTCGACAATTCCACTGTATAAAACTCTCTTTGGGTGTATTATCCATGTTTGAGAGGTGATTTTGAAGGTGGACGTATGGGCGAAATTGCCCCAGTGTTTCTTTTTGGTGATGTTTTACGTGGGGACTTACTACCCTGTGAACTATTTTGGCGCACTTTGGAAGAAAACGTGTCGTCAATGCACTCATCGACTGACATGGCTTCAATGCCCTCAAACATGTTGCTCGTGACAACATTTTGAAGGCGTTTAGGTAGTCTGTCAGGCTCCTGTTTCTGTTTCTCCTTTTTCTTTGTGTCTTTTGCTTGTTGTCGTCTCTGACTCTGACTCAGATTTTGTTGGGATCTTTGTTGTGCGTCTGGTTTGGATTTGTTTGACTTATCATTCTTTTCCCCTTTTGTGTTTTGTTGTGTTTTACGTTCGAATTGATGCATGTCTTTTGTTTGGTCTGGGTTTTTCTCAGATGTTTGTGTAGTTGTATTTGTTTGTGTGGATGATGGTTCTGTCTGGTCTATTGTGAAGGATTTCACTAAGGATGGGATTGTTCCTGTGAGCCACGTGTATTCAGTTTGGCATTCTGCTGACTTTGTTGGTAATTTTTGTGATACTTTTGTAGCATATGACGGCGAAGAAGTATTCATACCAGCATTGATGCTACAATTTCTCTTGCCTCCTTGAAACTAATTTGCTTTTCGCATTTTATTTTTTGTATTTGCTTCTCTTTTTTCCACATGGAGCAGTCCTTCGAAGCCGCTACATGGCTACCCTGGCAATTGCAACATCTAACGGCATTAGTACAAGGGTCCTGGTGTTCTTGACCACATTTGAAGCAAATAGTTTTCCCCCTACAATTGTTTTGTCCGTGACCAAACTTCTGGCATTTGAAACATCGAAGTGGATTTGGGATATACAAATCCACTTTGATGTTCATGAAACCAACTTTTATAGATTTAGGCGGCTGAGAGGAATCAAATGTAAGAATATATGTGTTTGTTTCTATTGTGGACCCATCTTTTTTAATTTCAATTCTTTTAACGTCGTTGACACCTTGTGACTCAAGTTCTTTCCTGATTTCGAGCACATCCATGCCCGCTAACTCCCTTGTTCTAACCACACCCTTGCTGATATTCAGGGTTCTGTGTGGGAACGTATTCACATCCATATCTGCCAATCTATGAGTGTTCAATAAATTTTTAGCTTGTATTTCTTTCTGACATTCTACAAGTAATGCACCAGACCTAAGTTTTTTAACATTTTTAACGGTGCCAGCGATTCCCTTGATAGCCTTCTCCAATGCAAAGGGATTAATGTTGGAGGCCTTTTTGCTCTCGTCAGCCGCGTAAATGATAATAAATTTTGGCCAGTTGTTGGAATTTGAAATGTTCTGATCTGAGTCAGAATCAGAGTCAATAGAAAAATCTCGACCACGTTTCTGTTTCTTGTTTAGAGTGTAATCCATGTTTTTGTTTTAAGCGTTCACTGCCCCGGCTCCCACCCACCATGGAGTCCAACAAGGGGTAGGGTTACTGCCCTGCAGTGAACCCACCGGGTTGCCGGTATTCCCACATACCTGGTATGGGGCAGTATACTCAGCCAGTGTTGATTATTATTATTATTTATTGGTGCTTTACGCCACATCAGCAGCTGAGGCTATATCGTGGCGATGAAGGTGTATATTAAAAAAGACCATGGATTAAAACATGAAACAAATTGAATAAGAGGTTTAAGAAAGATGAGTGTGAAACATAATGAGAAAGTGAGACCAATAGAACAAAAATGTAAATCAACCCGTGAAATAAATATAGACAGATGAAAATTAAAATGGTAAAAACAATTTAAAATTTATTAAAAAGGTTGATTACTTTCAAGAATGATATGACTTTTTTCGGGCTCGTATGATAAAATAAATCTCTCAAAGATCCAACTGTAAAATACTGCCCTCTAACATGATTAAAATCAGTACAATTCAAAAGAATGTGTTCCACTGACAACACCTGCTGGCAGGGAACACATTCTGGTCGCAAATTACCCTCCAACAAAAAGGAATGTGTTAGTCTTGTATGACCAATATGACACCGCGTCAAAACTGCAAGATCCTTTCTACAAAGGTTACTAGACGGGTAGTGATCTGAAATAGTTGGTCGGAAGCGATGAAGCTTGTTATTTGTCGCTCCATCCCATTCCGCCTGCCACATAGATTTGATGTAACTACTAATATGAGGCTTAAAATCACTGAAAGGGATCTTAAAATCAGTGAGAGGCTTTGTTAAAGCCTGTTTTGCTGCACCGTCTGCCCTGGCGTTACCAGCGATACCTACATGTCCAGGCAACCAGCAAAACACGACATCATATTGGTCAGACATGAGAGTTGTTAACTTCTCACGAAGCTCCAAAACTAGAGGGTTCTTCAACTTGGGGTTGAGTAAAGCAATTAAAGAGGAAAGAGAGTCGGAAAAAATAATCGACTTCTTTTTCTGTGCATTCTCAATATCTTCAAGAGCGAGTTGTAAAGCTTTAACTTCAGCTGTGAAAATAGAACTCTGATTCGGTATTCTGATTGAGGTGACATGATCACCAGTAACTGCAGCTGATGATACTTTGTCACCACCCTTAGATCCATCCGTATAGATCCTTGTATATGCACTATACTTGGACTTTATTTCTGCATATTTTTGTTTGAACTGCAAGGAATTGGTATCAGATTTTTTAGTAGAAGCAAGGTCCAAAATAACAGTAGGTTTTTTAAGATGCCAAGGAGGAATATGTGTTTTACGATTTTCTTTTATTGTATGTGGTTCAATTTTGGTGGACTCCATGTGGGGTTTAACTCTAATTCCCAATGGAGGAATATGTTTCTGGTGGCGGTTAAAGAAATCAACATTTTGAGGGTCTGTAACACAATTATAAGCAGGATTTGAAGGATTGGCCAAAAGTTTAGACACATATTGGAGAGACAATTTAATTCTGCGCTTCTCAAGAGAAGGTTCCTCTGCTTCAACAAGCATCGAGTCTATAGGGGATGTTCGAAAAGCCCCTAAGCTAATTCTAATACCACTATTATGAACTGCATCAAGTGGTTTGAGATATGATTTCCTTGCAGAACCGTAAACTACACAACCGTAATCTAATTTTGACCGAACAAGTGATCTATACAGATGGAGCAAAGTTTTTTGGTCAGCACCCCAATCAGTGCTACCAACGACCTTCAGTAGGTTCAGAGCTCTCTTACATTTAACTTTTAGTTGTTTTATGTGGGAAGCGAAATTCAGTTTGTTGTCAAACAACAAACCTAAGAATTTCACTTCCTTAACAACTTTAATAAGACTCCCATCAATTTTTAACTCCGGGTCGAGATGATGCTTTCGAAGCTTACAAAAATGAACACAATTTGTTTTCATCTTCGAAAATTTAAAACCATTTTCTGTGGCCCATTTTTGAATTCTATTTAGGCACAGCTGAAGTTTGCGCTCGATAGCATTCATTTTTTTGCTGCTATAGCAGATCAAAAAATCATCAACATACAAAGAAGAATCTACCATATTCTCAATTGCGTCGATGATGCTATTAATCTTAATTGAAAAAAGGGTAACAGATAAAATACTACCCTGAGGAACCCCCAATTCCTGCTCGTGAGGATCAGATAACGTTGACCCAACACGAACCTGAAATTGGCGGTCCTTTAAAAAGTTTTCAATAAAAAGAGGCATACGCCCTCTCAACCCCATATTAAAAAGATCTTTTAAAATCCCATACGTCCACGTTGTATCATATGCCTTCTCCAGATCAAAGAAGATGGCGACCACATGTTCTTTTCTGGCGAAGGCATTTCTTATAAACGTTTCAAGTCTGACCAAATGATCCACAGTACTTCTCTGGCCTCTGAAACCACACTGAACATCTGCAAGCAGATTGTTCGATTCCAGAAACCAGACAAGCCGATCATTGATCATCCTCTCCATGGTTTTGCACAGACAACTTGTTAATGCAATAGGCCTATAATTACCAGGGTTGCTGTGATCCTTATCAGGCTTAGGAATGGGAATTACTATTGCTTTGCGCCAGGAAGGTGGAAACTGGCCAGTCACCCAAATGTCATTAAAAATAGAGAGTAAAAGTTCAAGAGATGATTGCGGCAGATGTTTTAAAATTTGATAATGTATTTCATCGGGTCCAGTGGCAGTATCCCTTGCTCTATGCAAAGAGTTATTTAACTCTTCCATAGAGAAAGGTTCGTTGTAATCCTCTAAATTATTGGAGGTAAATTTGAGCTTTTGTTTTTCTTGTTGTTTTTTAATTTTGAGAAATTCAGGATTACAATTTTCAGACGACGAATGTTTCGAAAATGTGGTGGCCAATTTATTTGAAATTTCTTTTTTTGATGTGATTAGTGTGTTGTTATCTTTTAGATGTTGAACCGTTGATTTTGTGTCTTTTCCGTTAATTTTCCTTATCATTTTCCAAATTTTATTGATGGGGGTGTTTTGATTAAGTTTAGACACATATGTTTTCCAAGAACTTTTCTTTTTTTGTTTAATCAGTCGTCTTGTTTTTGCCCGATTTATACGAAGTTTGTCCAAGTTACATGTGGTTGGTGACTTATTAAATTCCCGTTCAGTCTTTTTGCGATCTTTAATAGCCTGTTTGCAATCAGTATCAAACCATGGTTTGGTGAAACGTTTAGGATTTGCTGAGGTTTTAGGGATGACCTTGCTTGCAATGTTAAGCAACTCTGTGGTGAAATGTTCTATTTGGTCAGCACTTTCGCCAAATTTCTCCCGTGTTAGGCGTTCAGAACACAGCGACGAGAAAGTCTCCCAGTCAGCCTTTTTCAAGTTCCACTGGGGCACCCTCTCATCATCCGCCGGAACTACACTCTCCAACACAATCGGAAAGTGGTCACTCCCGCACAAGTCATCTTCCACCTTCCATGAAAAATCAAGGAAGATGGAAGGACATACAATTGAAAGATCAATTGAAGTATAAGAACCAGACGCGGGGTGCAGATAAGTGTCTGACCCATCATTGAACAAGCACAAGTCATATTTTGTTATGAAGTCTTCCACCGTTTTGCCTTTTAAGTCCTCTTTGTTGCAGGAATTACCCCAAAGAGGATTATGAGCGTTAAAATCACCCAACAGAATGTATGGAGTTGGGAGCTGGTGAATCAGATGCTCAAGATCAATCAGCTGAAGTGGTTTATTTGGTGAAACATAAATTGAACATAACGTAACTGTCTTGTCTAAGGTCAGTCGTATCGCTACAGCCTGTAAATTTGATTGTAATGGTACAGAACTGTGAATAATGTCGTTTCGGACCAAGACAGACGTTCCACGTACATGAAGGTCATTTTCGTCTGCCCAAGCATTATACGAAGTATAATGCTTAAAAGCTGAATGATCTTGAGCCTCAGGTTTCTTTAGAAGAGTTTCTTGCAGACAAAATGCAGCAGGTTTATATTTTTGACTGAGAAGACCCAGTTCATTAAAATTCGCCCTAAAACCTCGACAATTCCATTGTACTATATTATGTTGGTTTGAATTATCCATACTTGTTCGGAGATTGAGATGGCGGACGTATGGGTGAAATAGCCCCGCCAGCTTTCCTAGGTGATCTTTTTCTAGGGGACCTATTCTGAGAAGAATTCGGGTGTAAATGCCCGAACGTTTCATCAATGCAGTCACCGACTTCCATATCTTCAAGACCTTCAAACCTGTTACGAGTAACGGGGTTTTGAAGGGCCTTGGGTGTTCTGTCTGATGTCAGATTTTCCGTTTTCTTTTTGTTTTTTTCTTGATTCTTTCTCTGATTCTGACTTAGCTTCTGTGGTTCTGGTTTCGATTTCGTTTGTAGACTTTTCTGTTCTGGTTTGGTATTATTGGATTTCCTTTGTTGTTGTTCTGATTTCTGTGCTGGTTTTGAATTTACAATTGTTTTTGAATTTGTCTGTGTCGAATTAGGTATAGCCGATTGTGTTTGAGTTGATTTTGCTTCATTTTCTGTGGTTTGTGTGATAGTAAAAGGTTCTATCAATGTCGGAAGCACGCTGTCATGTAACCAAGTATATGGTGTCTGACATTGAACAGAAGCAGTTGGAACTTTTTGTTTTACTTTTGTTGCGTATGTTGTTGAACTCATTCCAGGCATTGATGAAACTATTTCCCTGGCCTCTTTAAAAGTGATCTGTCTCTCACATTTTATTTTTTGGATGTATTTTTCTTTTCTCCATACAGGGCAATCCCTAGAAGATGAAGTATGGGTGCCCTGGCAGTTACAACATTTGATGGTATTATTACACGGCTCCTGATGTTGTTGGCCACATTTATAACATATTTCCTGTCCCCTGCAGCTATTTTGTCCATGTCCATATTTTTGACATCTGAAGCATCGAAGTGGATTTGGGATATATAAATCCACTTTGATGTTCAGATAACCAACTTTGATCGATTTCGGTGGTTGTGTAGCTTCAAAAGTAAATATATATGTGTTGGTCTTAATAGATTTTCCTTCTTTGCGTATTTCAATTCTTTTGACATCAATTACACCTTGTGGTCTTAATTCATTTTTAATTTCTAGTTCATCAACTCCAGATAGTTCCCTTGTTCTTATGACTCCCTTGCTGCTATTTAGTGTTTTGTGGGGGGAAACATTGACCTTCATATCAACTATTTTTGTTGTTTGTAATAAATTTAATGCCTGTTTTTGTCTACTACATTCTATCAATAGTCCACCAGATCTTAATTTTTTTACACTATTGACAGTGCCAGCTATTCCCTTTATAGCTTTTTCCAATGCAAAAGGATTAATATCGGTGACTTGTTTCCCATCTTCATCGGAATAAACAATTACGAATTTAGGCCAAGAATTTGGAAGATTGTTTTGTATGTCATTGTCAGAATCAGAATCTGTGTCATGTCCTCGTTTTTGTAATTTGTTTGGTTTATCCATTTTGTTTTTTAAATTTAATTCTTCTCCATATAGCTCCCACCCTTACTCTGAGCCCAACCTTGGGGGTTATGTCGCGGTATATCCAGCGAACAGCACCAGGAGTATATATGAAGCATACTCGGCCATCGTTGATGCAAAAGCATATCCGCTGACCGATTGACCCGTAGAATTTGTGAGAAGTGCCACGTCGTGGTGGACATTCATCCAACAATTTCCCTAAAAAAGTGCAACAAATACTACCACTGACAACGAACGCAGACAGAGCAACAAAACGGAAGATGTTCAGAAAGTATTAAAATAACCAAAAGTCAGTATAGGGTAGTAATGGTAAAATCAAAGTAAAAGAAATAATTGACTGAATGACCACCCAATGCCCCCCGACGTGACACCCGATATTTTTGGGGTTGGGGGCTCCCGATTGGTCAGACCGGGCCATCCGTCTACTCCCGAAATTGGGGCCAAAGCAGTGTGTTGGACATTATCTCCGAAATGGAGACCAGGTCTCCATCCCGAAGACTGCCCTAACCGGGGCCCGAGTCCTCAACTACCAGGATTCCTTCTTCCGGGGCCTTCAGAACGCACCTCACGGGAGAACAAGGTGCCTGCCAGATGGTATTAGCAGGGTTGATCATTTTGGTCCGGGGCTGCGTATTCGTGTATTTCGCAGCGAACCAGTTCAATTGAGCAAACCTGCCAATCAAAAATTAGCAAACCTGCCCAATTGAGCAGGCCGTCCTCTATCCGCCACCCGAGGACCCGCCTAGTAGGGGACGATCAAACCCCCCTAGGAGCCAGTGTTGATACCGAAGTATGCCACTGGCTGAATGGCCCGTGTGTGGAAGTGCCAGGTCTTCAGATGGCGACCATCCAACCAATCACTTTATAAAACACTGTAATTACGGTTGCCACGTGAAACTGAAACAAACAGTGCAGCAAAACTAAGTATTTGGTTAAAAAATGAGTTTAAAAACAGCACACAATGGCAATTATGATAAATGATTAAAAGAAATGACTGATTGAATGGCCACCAAATGCCCCCCGACGTGACACCCAGTACTTTTTGGGGTGGGGGCTCCCGATTGGCCAGAACGGACCATCCGACCATCCTTCTACTCCCGAAATTGGGGCCAAAGCAGTGTGTTGAACAAGATTATCTCCGAAATGGAGACCAGGGCTCTATCCCGGAGACTGCCCTAACCGGGGCCACGAGTCCTCAACTGCCAGGATTCCTTCTTCCGGGGCCTTCGGAACGCACCTCACGGGAGAACAAGGTGCCTGCCAGATGGTATTAGCAGGATTGATCATTTTGGTCCGGGGCTGCGTATTTATGTATTTCGCAGCGAACCAACTCAATTGAGCAAACCTGCCAATTAGAAATTAGCAAACCTGCCCAATTGAGCAGGCCGTCCTCTATCCGCCACCTGAGGACCCGCCTAGTAGGGGATGATCAAACCCCCCTAGGAATGCCTTTGTCCTTTAACGGTAGGGATTTATTTATGTTCCCTGAGGCCATTTGGAGGGGGTTTTATTTAGAAAACTGGGGGGAATGTAGCATAATTTGCCCCTAGTATTACTCCTCCAATATGGAATCAGCAATTGGAATGGTAAACTGGTCAGAAGAGTAGAGAGAACCGGTGACGTCACCAAAAGAGAATGGTATTTATACTGGATTGGAAGAGGAAACCCAGTCGTCGTTATCTGGTTGCTGCATTCATTTGGTGAGTTAAAAGTACCCGTCCGTTGGAGGAAATAACCCACTTGATGAGCTTGTAACTATTTGGTATTGGGTGGTATATATAAGTATTAGTGTATTAAGATTATTATATCCCCAAAAATTACCACATCAGTATGCCTGTGTTCGAGAGATTGTATTAGTGTGTGGAACTGCACATGCAGAGTCTGAAAGTGATAGTGAGTCAGATGGTGAGGATGATTCATCAAGTGGGGGTGAATCAGATGGAGAGATAGAAAGTGTGAATGAATCTGAAAGAACTGAGAATGATGTTGAACAAAGCAAGTGCGAAGAATCAGTTAGCCCATTCAGTGCATATATTGATGATATAGCGTTATCATGTGGATCAGTCTGTGCAGCTGATAACTCTAAATCAGACATTACAGACGCTGAGAATGACAAACTGTCAATTAAAGCTCCCATTAATTCTTCTCTATCAACCACTTCTGATGTTATGGACAACGTGAATAATTTTTCTGATGTATCCGATGCTGAAGAAGAATTCACGAGTGACAATATTTCCAAAGTACAAATAACACCAAATACTGTCCTAATAACACCATTTGGGACACACGGTGCCGTTGGTGTTGAAGTTTGTAAAATAAACAAAATGACTCGCTCCCATGCTTGAAAAACGACGAGACACAGGTAGATGAATGTGAAATGGATGATGTGGAAACTACTTCAATTTGTTCTGGAGATATTGAACTACAAACTTCAGTAGTTTCCACATCAACATTAGTATTAGAATCAGAAGATGCTGATGAGGCTCTGCTACGCTCTCCTTCAAAAACGGCTTCAGATAATGTGGATGACGACAGATATGACTATATGACGCAGAGTAATACGACCAATTCAAATAACAATGACAATAACGACGCCAATGCAGTTACTAACAATGATAAAAAGACTAAAAAAGATAGGCTAGCTGACATTTTTGAAGAGGAGCGTAATATGTGCATAGAACCTCCAACACCTTTGGTTGAATTAAGAGATCCTCTATCAGTATTTTTTTATTTTAATGCCGAAACTAGTGATTTTACTTGTGTCAGAAATTGCCCCAAAACACCCAAATATAAAGATATTTCGGACTGGATTGATGAAATGAATGGTTTTGGAAAAGAAGATAAAAAAGAAAAAGCTGGCGATATTGACGAATTTGCAGCGCCAGCAAGTGTAATGTTTCAACCACAAACCCCCCAATTTCCAAATGTATTAAGCGTTACTCCTCAGAGGATTGCTACAGAAATTGAGGGGCATGGGGTGGAAACATTACCAAATAGTTCAGCGTCATCTTGTTGTAGTAACAAACACGGAAATTCAATGCCTCAGTTTATGGATACCACAACAAGCGGTACATCAAACGTGTTATACATATCCCATATCTCAAGCACAAGACATACTCCCAAATATTGAATGTTACAAAACTTCATCTTGTGCTATGTCATCCGCTCCGGCTGTACCTAGAACAAGTATAGGTATAATTCCTCCTACGATATCTACGTCATGCAGTAACCCATCAACTACTGCAGATAGTAACAGCTCTTTCAATGCTGGAGGATTTATTAATAACACACTGGCGGGTCCATTTAGTGTTAATAACAATCGTTTTTATGTAAATGTTCCCGTCAGTGTTATCAACACATCAAACAGTACCATCAAATTATCATCCAAATTTATTTATTTATTTATTTATTGGTGCTTTACGCCACATCAGCAGCTTAGGCTATATCGTGGCGATGAAATTGTATATTTAAAAAAGACCATGGATTAAAATATGAAACAAATTGAATAAGAGGTATAAAAAAGATAAGTGTGAAACATAATGAGAAAGTGAGACCAGTAGTACAAAAATGTAAATCAACCTGTGAAATAAATATAGATAAATGAAAATTAAAATGGTAAAAACAATTTAAAATTTATTAAAAAGGTTGATTACTTTCAAGAATGAGATGACTTTTTGCGGGCTCGTATGTTAAAATAAATCTCTCAAAGATCCGACTGTAAAATACTGCCCTCTAACATGATTAAAATCAGTACAATTCAAAAGAATGTGCTCCACTGACAACACCTGCTGGCAGGGAACACATTCTGGTCGCAAATTACCCTCCAACAAAAAGGAATGTGTTAGTCTTGTATGACCAATATGACACCGCGTCAAAACTGCAAGATCCTTTCTACAAAGGTTACTAGACGGGTAGTGATCTAAAATAGTTGGTCGGAAGCGATGAAGCATGTTATTTGTCGCTCCATCCCATTCCGCCTGCCACATAGATTTGATGTAACTACTAATATGAGGCTTAAAATCACTGAAAGGGATATTAAAATCAGTGAAAGGCTTTATTAAAGCCTGTTTTGCTGCACTGTCTGCCCTGGTGTTACCAGAGATACCTACATGTCCAGGTAACCAGCAAAACACGATATCATATTGGTCAGACATGAGAGTTGTTAACTTCTCACGAAGTTCCAAAACTAGAGGGGTTTTCAACCTGGGGTTGAGTAAAGCAAGTAAAGAGGAAAGAGAGTCGGAAAAAATAATCGACTTCTTTTCCTGGGCATTCTCGATATGTTCAAGATCGAGTTGTAAAGCTTCAACTTCAGCTGTGAAAATAGAACTCTGATTCGGTATTCTGATTGAGGTGACATGATCACCAGTAACAGCAGCTGATGATACTTTGTCACCATCCTTAGATCCACCCGTATAGATCCTTGTATATCTACAATACTTGGACTTTATTTCGGCATATTTTTGTTTGAACTGCAAGGAATTAGTATCAGATTTTTTGGTAGAAGCAAGATCCAAAATAACAGTAGGTTTTTTAAGATGCCAAGGTGGAATATGTGTTTTACGATTTTCTTTTATTGTATGTGGTTCAATTTTGGCAGACTCCATGTGGGGTTTGATTCTAATTCCCAATGGAGGAATATGTTTCTGGTGGCGGTTAAAAAAGTCAACATTTTGAGGTTCTGAAACACAACTACAAGCAGGATTTGAAGGATTGGCCAAAAGTTTAGATACATACTGGAGAGATAATTTAATTCTACGCTTCTCCAGAGAAGGCTCCTCTGCTTCAACAAGCATCGAGTCTATTGGGGATGTTCGAAAAGCCCCGAGACTAATTCTAATACCACTATTATGAATTACATCAAGTGGTTTGAGATAAGATTTCCTTGCAGAACCGTAAACTATACAACCGTAATCTAATTTTGATCGAACAAGTGATCTGTACAGATGGAGCAAAGTTTTTTGGACAGCACCCCAATCAGTGCTACCAACGACCTTCAGTAGGTTCAGAGCTCTCTTACATTTAACTTTTAGTTGCTTTATGTGGGAAGTGAAGTTCAGTTTACTGTCAAACAGCAAACCTAAGAATTTCACTTCCTTCACAACTTTAATGGTGTTTCCATCCATTTTCAACTCTGGATCAAGATGATGCTTCCGGAGCTTACAAAAATGAACACAATTAGTTTTGGTCTTTGAAAACTTAAAACCGTTTTCTGTAGCCCATTTCTGGATTCTGTTTAAACACAGCTGATGTTTGCGCTCTATGGCATTCATTTTTTTGCTGCTATTGCAGATTAAAAAGTCATCAACATACAATGAGGAATCTACCATATTCTCAATTGCATCGATGATACTATTAATTTTCATAGAAAACAGGGTAACGGATAAAATACTACCCTGAGGAACCCCCAATTCCTGCTCGTGGGGATCTGATAACGTTGACCCTACACGAACCTGAAATTGGCGGTCCTTTGAAAAGTTTTCAATAAAAAGGGGCATACGCCCTCTCAACCCCATGTTAAAAAGATCTTTTAAAATCCCATGCGTCCACGTTGTATCATATGCCTTCTCCAACATGTTCTTTTCTAGCAAAGGCATTTCTAATAAACGTTTCAAGTCTGACCAAATGATCCACAGTACTTCTCTGGTTTCTGAAACCACACTGAACATCCGCAAGCAGATTGTTCGATTCCAGAAACCAGACAAGCCGATCATTGATCATCCTCTCCATGGTTTTACAGAGACAACTAGTTAGTGCAATTGGTCTGTAATTACTTGGATTACTGTGATCCTTATCAGGCTTTGGAATAGGAATAATTGTTGCCTTTCGCCAGGAAGATGGAAACTGGCCAGTCACCCAAATGCCATTAAAAACGGACAATAAAAGTTCTAGTGATGTTTATGGCAGGTGTTTTAAACGTTTATAATGTATATCATCGGGACCAGTGGCAGTATCATTTGCTCTATGCAAAGAGTTACGTAACTCTTCCATAGAGAAAGGTTCATTGTAATCCTCTAAATTGTTGGAGGCAAATTTGATCTTTTGTTTTTCGTGTTGTTTTTTAATTTTTAGAAATTCAGGATTACAATTTTCAGACGACGAATGTTTCGAAAATGTGGAGGCCAAAGTGTTTGAAATTTCTGTTTTAGATGTAATTGAGGTGTTGTTTTCCTTCAGGTGTTGTACAGTTGATTTTGTTTCTTTTCCTTTAATCTTTTTAATCATTTTCCAAAGTTTCGTGATGGGAGTGTTTTGGTTAATCTTAGAAACGTAAGATTCCCAAGAACTTTTCTTTTTTTGTTTTAAAAGTCGTCTTGTTTTTGCCCGATTTATACGAAGTTTGTCTAAATTATATATGATTGGTGAGTTGTTAAATTCCCTTTCAGCTTTCTTACGATCCTTTATAGTCTTTTTACATTCATTATCAAACCATGGTTTGGTGAAACGTTTTGGATTTCCCGAGGTTTTAGGGGTGACTGTGTTTGCAATGTCAAGCAGCTCATTAGTAAAATGTTCTATTTGGCCAGCACTATCTTGAAATTTCTCCCGTGTGAGGCGTCCAGAACAAAGCGATGAAAAAGTATCCCAGTCAGCCTTTATAAAGTTCCACTAGGGCACTCTCTCATCGTCCGCCGGAACTACACTCTCCAACACAATTGGAAAGTGATCACTCCCGCACAAGTCATCTTCTACCTTCCAAGAAAAATCGAGGAAGATAGTAGGGCATGCAATTGAAAGATCAATTGATGTATACGAACCAGATGCGGGGTGCAGATAAGTATCTGAACCATCATTTAACAAACTCAGATCATATTTTGTAATGAACTCTGCTACAGTTTTACCCTTTACATCTTCTTGACTGCAGGAATCACCCCAAAAAGGGCTATGTGCATTAAAATCACCTAACAAAATGTATGGAGTTGGGAGCTGTTGGACCAGTAGCTCAAGATCATTCAGTTGCAGGGCTTTACTTGGTGAAACGTAAATAGAGCATAATGTAATTGTCTTGTCTAAAGTTAGGCGTACCGCTACAGCCTGTAAATTGCAAAGATACAGAACTGTGAATAATGTCGTTTCTAACTAAGACGGACGTTCCACGAATGTGAAGGTCAGTATCGTCTACCCAGGCATTATACGAAGTATAATGCTTAAAGGCTGAATGATCTTGAGCTTCGGGTTTCTTTAAAAAAGAGTTTCCTGCAGACAAAAAGCAGCAGGTTTATATTTTTGGCTTAGAAGACCAAGTTCATTAAAATTCGCTCTAAAACCTCGACAATTCCACTGTATGATATTATGATTATTTGTATTATCCATATTTGGATGGAGATGTGGATGGTGGTCGAATGGGCGAAGTGGCCCCGGTATTTTTCTTTGGCGATTTGTTCCTCGGGGATCTATTCTTCGAGTTCTGGCTCAGTTGCCAGAACGTTTCGTCGATGCAATCATCGACTGCCATCTCCTCAAAGCCTTCAAACCTATTACAAGTAACAGGATTCTGAAGTGCTTTGGGTGATCTATCTGATAAAAGCTTTTGTTTATCCTCCTTTTTCTTATTTTCTTTTTCTAATTTTCTTATCTGATTCTGACTCAAATTTTGTTGTGATTTTTGAAGTGGTTTGTGTTTTATTTGGTTTGGCTCATTTTTCTGGCCTGATGTTATTTGTTGTTTAGGTTGTATAGTTTTGGGTGAATCTTTGTCTTGTTTCTTATCAGTGTTTTCCTGTCTATGGGTTTGTGTGGACTGTGTCTCTGTTTGACTTGAATGTTCAATTGAAAAGGCGTGTAACGGGACTGGTATAGTGCCTTTGAGCCATGTATGATTAGTTTGACATTCTACTGATCTTGTCTGTATTTTTTGTTTTAGAGTTGTAGCATACGATGGGGTTGATGTATTGATGCCAGGCATAGATGAAACAATATCTCTGGCCTCCTTAAAGCTTATTTGTTTTTCGCATTTTAATGTTTGAATTAACTTTTCCCTTTTCCACACAGGGCAATCCCTTGAAGAGTACATATGGTTGCCCTGGCAGTTTACACATTTATGATCAGAACTAGTACATGGCCCTTCGTGCTTTTCACTGCATTGGTGGCATGTTGCTTGTCCACGGCACGAATCCTTACTGTGTCCATATTATTGGCATCTGAAACACCTCAGTGGGTTAGGAATATACCAATCCACTTTGATGTTCAAATAACCCACTTTTATTGATTTGGGGGGTTGAGTGGTATTAAGTCCAAATATATAAGTGTTAGTTTGGATTTCATTTCCATTTTTCTTAATTGTTATCCTTTTGACACTAATTACACCTTGTGGTTTCAATTCTTCCAAAATTTCTGAGCCATCAATATTTGCAAGCTCTCTCGTTCGAACAACACCTCTGCTGGAATTGAGGGTTTTGTGAGAGCTTGCAGTCACTTCCATGTCAACTAATTTTTTTGTCTTCAAAAGATTGAAGGCCTGAGTGTGGTTAGCACATTCAATCAATAATCCCCCAGATCTTAACTTTTTCACCCCCTTCACTGTTCCCGCTATACCCTTTATTGCTTTCTCAAAAGCAAATGGATTAATGTTAATAGCTTGTTTATTTTCTTCTGTAGATAAAATTACAATGAACCTAGGCCAGTTGTTAGTATTTTTTTTTTTGAATATCCTGATCGGAGTCAGAATCAGATATCTCCACATGCTGTCTTTTTTTAGTTTGGTTGGTAGCCATGTTTAATATTTTAACGTTCACTGCCCCGGCTCCCACCCACCACGGAGTCCAACAAGGGGCAGGGTTACTGCCATGCAGTGAACCCACCGGGTTGCCGGTATTCCCACATACCTGGTATGGGGCAGTATGCTCAGTCGGCGTTGATGCCGAGGCATACCACCGACTGATTGGCCCGTGTGTGGAAGTGCCAGGTCTTCAGATGGCGACCATCCAACCAGTCACTATATAAAACACTGTAACTACGGTTGCCACATGAAACTGAAACAAACAGTGCAGCAAAACTAAGTATTTGGTTAAAAAATGTGTTTAAAAACAGCACACAATGGCAATTATGATAAATGATTAAAAGAAATGACTGACTGAATGGCCACCAAATGCTCCCCGACGTGACACCCAGTACTTTTTGGGGTGGGGGCTCCCGATTGGCCAGAACGGACCATCCGACCATCCTTCTACTCCCGAAATTGGGGCCAAAGCAGTGTGTTGGACATTATCTCCGAAATGGAGACTAGGGCTCCATCCCGGAGACTGCCCTAACCGGGGCCCGAGTCCTCAACTTACAGGATTCCTTCTTCCGGGGCCTTCGGAATGCACCTCTCGGGAGAACAAGGTGCCTGCAAGATGGCATTAGCAGGGTTAACCATTTTGGCCCGGGGCTGCGTATTCGTATATTCCGCATCGAACCAGCCCAATTGAGCAAACCTGCTAATTATTAACCAGCAAACTTGCCCAATTGAGCAGGCCGTCCTCTATCCGCCACCTGAGGACCCGCCTAGTAGGGGATGGTCAAACCCCCCTTGGATCATCCAAATGCCCGTTCAAATTATTCTCAACATGTAACTTACTTACCTTCCACTTATCCCCAAATGGTACCACGTGTGGGAGCCGGGGCAGTGAACAATTTAACTTACAAACATGGCATCCAAACCTAACAAATCAAAAAGACTTTTTTCGGCTACTGACCTAGTAAACTCTGATTCTGACGACGATTTGATAGCTTCTCTGATACCACCGGAAGATAATATACCAAAATTCATTTTGCTGCACTCAACAGATGAAAACAAGAAACTCAGCACCATCAATCCTTTTGCCCTTGAAAAGGCCATCAAAGGTATTGCGGGGACTGTAAAAGATATAAAAAAATTAAGATCAGGTGATATACTCATTCAATGTATAAAACAAATTCAAGTACATAATCTTATGCACACTACAAAAATTATTGATTTTAATATTAAGGCCGATTACCACAGAACTCTAAATACAAGCAAAGGTGTCATAAGAACTCGAGAACTGGCAGAAATGGAAGAAAGCGAAATTGCTCTGGAACTTAAACCCCAAGGTATAACAGCTGTCAAACGGGTGGAAATAAAAAAAGATGGAAAACAAATTAAGACCAATACATACATATGTACCTTTGATGGCACCAGGCCCCAAAGTCTATCAAAATTGGTTACTTGAGCATTGGAGTGGATTTATACGTCCCGAATCCACTCCGATGTTTCAGGTGCCAAAAGTTTGGACATGGACAGAATTCCTGTCGAGGCAAACAAACATGTTTCAAATGTAGTTTAAGCCATGATGGACCTTGTGAAACATCCACATATAAATGTATCAACTGTCAGGGCAATCACATGTCATCGTCAAAGGATTGCCCTGTCTGGAGGAAGGAAAAGTTGATACAAAAGATTAAATGTGAAAAACAGATTAGTTTTAAAGATGCCAGAGACATCGTAACATCTATGCCTGGCATGAATATATCAATACCAACTTATGCCTCAACTTTGAAACAAAAGAAATCAACTGAATCAGTTTCATGCCAAACTGAATATACCTGGCTCAGGGGTTCAATTCCAACCACATTACAATCTTTCACAATAGAAAATAATTTAACTCAAGGAAGATCTACACAAACAAACAGCACTGCTCAAGAAACGATTAAGACACAACACATAAAGGAACATCCACAACAAAAATCTACACCAGCGGAAGCAAGACAGGACAACAATAAATCAGATCAGCCAACTAGAAAAGACAACACAAATCCAAAAACAGATCATATACAGAAATCGCAGCAGCAAAATCTGAGTCAGAGTCAGAGAAGAAAACAGGAAAATTTGGAAAAAAAGGAAAAAAAGAAAATAGAGAAAGAAAAACAAAAACAGTTATCAGACAGAACACCAAAGGCCCTTCAAGACCCTGTTACACGTAACAGGTTTGAAGGTTTTGAGAAGATGGATGTCGGTGACGGCATTGACGAAATGTTCGAGCAACTGCGCTCAACATCTCAGAATAAGTCCCCCAAAACAAAATCACCAAAGAAACACACTGGGGCAATATCGCCCATACGTCCACCATCCCAAACTTCAACCAAATATGGATAATACACAGAGAAATAATATCATACAGTGGAATTGTCGAGGTTTTAGAGCTAATTTCAATGAACTTGGTCTTCTAAGCCAAAAATATAAACCTGCTGCTTTTTGCCTGCAGGAAACTCTTTTAAAGAAACCCGAGGCTCAGGATCATTCAGCCTTTAAGCATTATACATCGTATAATGCCTGGGCAGATGAAACTGATCTTCATATTCGTGGAACGTCCGTCTTGGTTAGAAACGACATTATTCACAGTCCTGTATCTTTGCAATCAAATTTACAGGCTGTAGCGGTACGCCTAACCTTAGACAAGACAATCACCTTATGTTCTATTTACGTTTCACCGAGTAAAACGCTACAGCTGAATGATCTTGAGTTACTGGTCCAACAACTCCCAACTCCGTACCTTGTGTTGGGTGATTTTAACGCGCATAGCCCCCTTTGGGGTAATTCCTGCAGTCAAGAAGATGCAAAAGGTAAAACTGTAGAAGAGTTCATTACAAAATATGACTTGTGCTTGTTCAATGATGGGTCAGATACTTACCTGCACCCCGCATCTGGTTCTTACACTTCAATTGATTTAACAATTGCATGCCCTTCTGTCTTCCTTGATTTTTCATGGAAGGCAGAAGATGACTTGTGCGGGAGTGACCACTTTCCGATTGTGTTGGAAAGTGTAGTTCCGGCGGATGATGAGAGGGTGCCCCAGTGGAACTTTAAAAAGGCCGACTGGGACACTTTCTCATCGCTTTGTTCTGAACGCCTCACACGGGAGAAATTTCAGGACAGTACTAACCAGATTGAACACTTCACCACAGAGTTGATTGACATTGCAAGCCAAGTCATTCCTAAAACCTCGGCAAATCCAAAACGTTTCCATAAACCATGGTTCGACACGGATTGCAAACAGGCTATTCATCAACGCAAAAAGGCTGAACGGGTTTTTAATAAGTCACCAACGACGAATAATTTAGATAAATTACGTATTGGTCGAGCACAAGCCCGACGGCTCATCAAACAAAAGAAGAAAACGTCCTGGCAACATTATGTTTCAAGATTGAATCAAAATACCCCCATCAAAAAGGTCTGGAAAATGATCAAGAAAATTAAAGGTAAAGAATCAAAATCTACAGAACAGCACCTCGAACATAATAATAATAAAATAACATCTAAAAAAGATATTTCGAACACCCTAGCTTCTACCTTTTCCAAAAATTCCTCTTCTGAAAATTGCACTCCGCAATTTATCCCTGTTAAAAAGCAACAGGAGAAACAAAAACTAAAATTCCAATCTGATAATAATGAAAATTATAATGAACCATTTTCTATTGATGAGCTACTAGCGTCATTGAGTAAAGCAAAAGATACAGCAACTGGTCCTGATGAAATACATTATCAGATTTTAAAACATTTGCCAAATTCATCGCTCAAGCTTTTACTTTCTATTTTTAATGATATATGGGTGACTGGCCAGTTTCCATCTGACTGGCGCAAAGCAACAATCATTCCTATTCCCAAGCCTGATAAGGACCACAGCAATCCAAGCAACTATAGACCAATAGCACTCACTAGTTGCCTTTGTAAAACCATGGAAAGAATGATCAACGATCGGCTTGTTTGGTTTCTGGAATCGAACAATCTGCTGGCAGATGTTCAATGTGGCTTCAGAAACCAGAGAAGCACGGTTGATCATCTAGTCCGCCTTGAAACGTTTATTAGAAATGCCTTTGCCAGAAAGGAACACGTGGTCGCCGTGTTCTTTGATCTGGAGAAGGCATATGACACTACGTGGACGTATGGGATTTTAAAAGACCTCTTCAACATGGGGTTGAGAGGCAGAATGCCACTTTTTATTGAAAATTTTTTAAAGGACCGCAATTTCCAGGTTCGTCTTGGGTCAACATTATCTGACCCTCACGACCAGGAATTGGGAGTACCTCAGGGTAGTATTCTATCTGTTACTCTTTTTTCAATAAAAATCAACAGCATTGTTACAGCTATTGAAACAAATGTTGATTCTTCATTGTATGTAGATGATTTCCTCATCTGCTACAGTGGCAAGAAAATGCCTGCTATTGAGCGCAAACTTCAGCTATCCTTAAACAAGGTTCAGCGCTGGGCTACTGAAAATGGTTTCAAGTTTTCAAAAAGTAAAACAAACTGTGTTCATTTCTGTAAACTCCGGAAACACCACCTGGATCCGGAGTTATTTTTAGATGGAACTCCACTTAAAGTTGTAAAGGAAGTGAAATTCCTTGGCTTGTTGTTTGATGAGAAACTAAGTTTTAGGTCTCACATCAAACAACTAAAAATTAAATGCAAGAAAGCACTTAATCTGCTAAAAGTTGTTGGCAGCACTGATTGGGGTGCCGACCAAAAAACTCTTCTCCATCTGTATAGAGCTCTTGTACGGTCAAAGTTGGATTATGGTTGTGTGGTTTACGGTTCGGCTAGGAAATCCTATCTGAAACCTCTTGATGCCATCCATCATAGTGGTATCAGAATTAGCCTTGGTGCGTTTCGTACGTCACCTATAGATTCTCTTCTTATTGAAGCAGGCGAGCCTTCTCTTGAGAAGCGTCGAATCAAACTCTCTTTGCAATATGTCTCAAAATTATCTGCAAATCCATCAAATCCTGCTTACTGCTATGTTTTTAAACCTCTAAATAAAGTTTTTTTTGATAAAAATCCCAAACAGATTCCTCCACTGGGACTCAGAATCAAAACCCACATGGAGGCTACTGGTATTGCTCCAGATTCTGTGGCAGAAAATCGTAAACCAAATATACCCCCTTGGCGTCTGTCAAAACCCAAGGTTATTTTAGATCTGGCCTCTTCTAAAAAGGCAAACACAAATTCTTTGCAATTTAAGCAAGCGTATGCCGAGATTAAGTCTCACTATAGAGCATACACTATGTTCTATACAGATGGATCCAAGGATAATGATAGAGTATCATCTGCTGTCGTTAGTGGTGATCAGACCACCTCAACCAGGATACCTGATACGAGTTCCATTTTTACAGCTGAGGTAAAAGCTATTGACCTTGCGCTCGATGAGATTGAGGCTGAAGAGGAATGGAAGTCCATTATCTTCTCCGATTCTCTTTCTTGTTTACAGGCTCTTCTCAACCCCAGGTTGAAGAACCCTCTAATCTTGTCACTTCGTGAACGACTTACTGTAATGAAGTCTGACCAATATGATATTGTGTTTTGCTGGTTACCTGGACACGTTGGTATTGCTGGTAACACCAGGGCAGACAGTGCAGCGAAAAAGGCTCTGAGTAAGCCAATCACTGATTTTCCAATTCCTTACAGTGATTACAAGCCACTTATTTCTAAATACATCCGGTCTTTGTGGCAGTCGGAATGGGATGGAGCTACCAATAACAAGCTCCACCGTTTCCGACCAACTGTGTCTGATTATTATCCTCTTTCTCATCTTTGTCGAAAAGATCACGTTATCCTTACACGGTGTCATATTGGTCATACCAGACTCACTCATAGTTTCTTATTAGAGGGAACTCTGCGACCTGAATGTGTTCCTTGTCAGCAGGGGCTGACAGTGGAACACATTCTTTTAGATTGTACAGATTTCGATCACGTAAGGCGGCGGTTTTTCACTGTGGAGTCTCTTAGAGACCTTTTTTACACTACCAGTCCGCGCAAGCTTTTGTCTTTTCTAAAAGAAATCAACCTTTTTAGCAAGTTTTAGAGCTTTGTCTTTTAATCTTCCCATCATGATTTGGTATCAATAGGTTGATTTGTATTATATTTGTTGTTCTTCTTTCATTATGAATATTCATTTTCACATTTTCATTGTATTATCGTTCATCTATCACAATTTTTTTTCTTTTTAAAAGCAGTCCTGACCATTACCTTTTAACTCATTTTCATGACTTTCTCGCCACGATATGACCTTTGTTGTCGATGTGGCGTTAAGCACCAATAAATAAATAAATAAATGGTACCACGTCCCACCCGCTCTTGTTTCTAATAGGTGTATGCCCAATACACGTAGTGTTATTTATTTATTTATTGGTGCTTTACGCCACATCAGCAGCAAAGGCTATATCGTGGCGAGACAGTCATGTATATGAAACTAAAAAAAACATTGTAAAGTCTGTATGTAAAAAAGGTAGATGAACTATGAAAATGAAATGATAAAAACAACAATAGTTTAACAATACATACAATAAGAATCAACCTGTTGATGTTAAATCATGATTAAAAGTATAAAAACTAGATTTAAAAACTGTTAAAAAGGTTGATTTCTTTCAGAAAAGATACAATTTTGTGCGGACAAGTTGAATAAAAGAGGTCTCTGAGAGACCCCCCGCCTAACATTATTAAAATCTATGCAATTTAAAAGAATGTGTTCCACTGTCAGTACCTGCTGGCAGGGAACACATTCAGGTCGCAACGTTCCCTCTAATAAAAAGCTGTGGGTGAATCTGGTATGACCAATATGACATCGAGTGAGAATAACATGATCTTTTCGACAAAGACGAGAAAGGGGATAGTAATCGGACACAATTGGTCTGAAACGGTGGAGCTTGTTGTTAGTGGCCCCATCCCATTCCGACTGCCACAAAGATCTAATATATTTAGAAATGAGAGGTTTGTGATCACTGTGTGGAGTAGAAAAAACAGTGATTGGCTTATTAAGAGCTTGCTTTGCTGCACTGTCGGCATTAGTGTTACCAACAATACCAACATGCCCAGGTAACCAGCAAAACACGATATCATATTGGTCAGACTTCAGTCTTGTAAGACGTTCACGGAGTGACAGAATTAGAGGGTTCTTCAACCTGGGGTTGAGAAGAGCCTGCAAACAAGAAAGAGAATCTAAGAAGATAATGGACTTACGTTCTTCTCCATCTGCAATCTTGTCAAGTGCTAGGGCAATAGCTTTCGCTTCAGCTGTAAAGATGGAACTATTATCAGGTATCCTGATTGAGGTGGTCTGATTTCCACTAACTACTGCAGACGATACCTTATCATTATCCTTGGAGCCATCTGTATAGAACTTTGTATATGCTGTAAAGTGGGATTTAATTTCAGCATAGCGTTGTTTAAAATGCAAAGAGTTAGTTTCTGCCTTTTTAGTAGAGGCTAAATCCAAAATTACCTTGGGTTTTGACAGTTCCCAAGGGGGTATATTTGGTTTACGGTTCTCTGCCACAGAATCAGAAGCAACACCAGCAGCCTCCATGTGGGTTTTGATTTTGAGTCCCAAAGGAGGAATCTGTTTCGGATTTTTATCAAAAAAAACTTTATTTTGAGGTTGAAAAACACAAGAATGAGCAGGATTTGAAGGATTAGCAGATAATTTTGAAACATATTGCAAAGATAATTTGATGCGACGCTTCTCAAGAGAAGGCTCGCCTGCTTCAACAAGCAGAGAATCTATGGGTGATGTACGAAATGCACCAAGGCTAATTCTGATTCCACTATGATGAATGGCATCAAGAGGTTTCAGATAGGATTTCCTAGCTGAACCGTAAACCACACAACCATAATCTAACTTTGAACGTACAAGAGCTCTATACAGATGGAGTAGAGTTCTTTGGTCACCACCCCAAACAGTGCTGCCGACAACTTTAAGTAGATTAAGTGCCTTTTTACATTTAATTCTTAGCTGTTTGATGTGAGACCTAAAAGTTAGTTTCTCATCAAACAGTAAGCCAAGGAATTTTACTTCTTTTACAACTTTTATTCGAGTTCCATCCAAGAGTAACTCCGGATCTAGATGGTGTTTCCGGAGTTTGCAGAAATGAACACAATTTGTCTTACTTTTAGAAAACTTAAAACCGTTTTCAGTAGCCCATCGTTGAACCTTATTCAAAGACAGCTGAAGTTTCTGCTCTATAGCAGGCATTTTCTTGCCACTGTAACAGATTAAAAAATCATCCACATATAATGAAGAGGCAACATTTTGCTCAATAGCTGTAACAATGCTATTGATTTTTATTGAAAAAAGGGTAACAGATAGAATACTACCCTGAGGAACCCCCAATTCCTGGTCGTGAGGGCCAGATAATGTTGACCCAAGACGAACCTGGAAATTGCGGTCCGTTAAGAAATTTTCAATAAAAAGTGTCATTCTTCCTCTCAACCCCATGTTGAAAAGGTCTTTTAAAATCCCATACGTCCACGTAGTGTCATATGCCTTCTCCAGCTCAAAGAACACTGCGACCACGTGTTCTTTTCTGGCAAAGGCATTTCTAATAAACGTTTCCAGACGAACCAAATGATCAACCGTACTTCTTTGGTTTCTGAAACCACACTGAACATCTGCCAGCAGATTGTTCGATTCCAGAAACCAAACAAGCCGATCATTGATCATCCTTTCCATGGTTTTACAAAGGCAACTAGTGAGTGCTATTGGTCTGTAGTTGCTTGGATTGCTGTGGTCCTTATCAGGCTTGGGAATGGGAATGACTGTTGCTTTACGCCAGGAAGAGGGGAACTGGCCAGTCACCCATATATTATTAAAAATGGAAAGCAAAAGCTGGAGCGATGAACTTGGCAAATGTTTTAAAAGTTGGTAATGTATTTCATCAGGACCAGTTGCTGTATCTTTTGCTTTACTCAACGACGCTAATAGCTCATCAATGGAAAATGGCTTGTTATAATTTTCATTATTGTCAGAGTGGAATTTTAGTTTCTGTTTCTCCTGTTGTTTTTTAACAGAGAGAAACTGCGGAGTACAATTTTCTGAAGAAGAATTTTTAGAGAAGGTAGAAGCTAGAGTGCTAGAAATGTCTTTTTTAGATGTTATTTTGATATTATTTTGTTCCAGGTGCTGCACTGTAGATTTTGATTCTTTGCCTTTAATTTTTTTAACCATTTTCCAAACTTTTTTAATGGGGGTATTTTGATTCAATTTGGATACATAATTGTGCCAAGCTGTTTTCTTCTTTTGTTTGATGAGCCGTCGGGCTTGTGCTCGCCCAATACGTAATTGATCTAAATTGTTGGTCGTTGGTGATTTATTAAAATCCCGTTCAGCCTTTTTACGTTTATGTATAGCCTGTTTGCAATCCGTATCGAACCATGGCTTGTGGAAACGTTTAGGATTTGCCGAAGTTTTAGGGATGACCTTGTTTGCAATATTAAGTAATGTGGAAGTAAAATTATATTTATTTATTTATTTATTTATTGGTGCTTAACGCCACACCAGCAGCTAAGGCTATATCGTGGCGAGAAATCAGAGAAAAGTAAAAAGTCAATATTATGAAGTAAAAGATTGAATAAAAACAAAGGATAATCACAATAGACATGTCAAAGACAAGAATAATTTAAATAACAATGAGCAATGAGATAAGTGAAAGATGTCTACTTTTAAATCAACCTGATGAACTGAGCTTGATGAGTCTAGATTAAAAGAATAAAAACAATTTTAAAATTTGTTAAAAAGGTTGATTACTTTCAAAAATGATACAATTTTGTGTGGGCTCGTATTGTAAAATAGATCTCTAAGGGATCCAACTGTGAAGTACTGCCCTCTAACAAGATTAAAATCAGTACAATTTAAGAGAATGTGCTCCACTGACAACACCTGCTGACATGGAACACATTCTGGTCGCATATTACCCTCCAACAGAAAGGAATTGATTGATTTATTGGTGCTTAACGCCACATCAGCAGCTAAGGCTATATCGTGGCGAGAAATCAGAGAAAAGTAAAACGTCAATATTATGAAGTAAAAGATTGAATAAAAACAAAGGATAATCACAATAGACATGTCAAAGACAAGAAAAATTTAAAGAACAATGAGTAATGAGATAAGTGAAAAATGTCTACTTCTAAATCAACCTGATGAATTGAGACTTGATGAGTCTAGATTAAAAGAATAAAAACAATTTTAAAATTTGTTAAAAAGGTTGATTACTTTCAAAAATGATACAATTTTGTGTGGGCTCGTATTGTAAAATAGATCTCTAAGGGATCCAACTGTGAAGTACTGCCCTCTAACAAGATTAAAATCAGTACAATTTAAGAGAATGTGCTCCACTGACAACACCTGCTGACATGGAACACATTCTGGTCGCATATTACCCTCCAACAGAAAGGAATGTGTAAGTCGTGTGTGACCAATATGACATCGTGACAGAATAACATGATCTTTTCTACAGAGGTTACTGGATGGGTAGTGATCAAATATGTTTGGTCGGAAGCGATGGAGCTTGTTATTTGTCGCCCCATCCCATTCCGCCTGCCACATAGATTTGATGTAACAACTAATATGAGGCTTAAAATCACTGAAAGGGATCTTAAAATCAGTGAGAGGCTTTGTTAAAGCCTGTTTTGCCGCACTGTCTGCTCTGGTGTTACCAGCGATACCTACATGTCCAGGTAACCAGCAAAACACGATATCATATTGGTCAGACATGAGAGTTGTTAACTTCTCACGAAGTTCCAAAATGAGAGGGTTCTTCAACCTGGGGTTATGTTCAAGTGCAGGTTGTATAGCTTTAACTTCAGCTGTGAAAATAGAACTCTGATTCGGTATTCTGATTGAGGTGATACCATCACCAGTAACAGCAGCTGATGATACTTTGTCTCCATCTTTAGATCCATCTGTATAGATCCTTGTATATGCACTATACTTGGACTTTATTTCGGCATATTTTTGTTTGAACTGCAAGGAATTGGTATCAGATTTTTTGGTAGAAGCAAGGTCCAAAATAACTGTAGGTTTTTTAAGATGCCAAGGAGGAATGTGTGATTTACGGTTTTCTTTTATAGATTCAGAATCAATTTTTGCAGACTCCATGTGGGGTTGAATTCTAATTCCCAATGGAGGAATATGTTTCGGATGTCGGTTAATACAATTATTTATTTATTTATTTATTTATTGGTGCTTAACGCCACATCAGCAGCTAGGGCTATATAGTGGCGAGAAAACAGAGGTATCTAAAAAGTCATTATCAATAATGAAGTAAAAATTGAATGAAATAAAAATAACCACAAAGACATTTGAAAGACAAAAAAAAGATTAGAAAAACAATGAGTAATGAGATGAGAAAATACATTATAAATCAACCTGAGGAACTGAGACTTGATGATTCGAGATTAAAAGACTAAAAACAATTTTAAAATTTGGTAAAAAGGTTGATTACTTTTAGAAATGACACAATTTTATGTGGGCTCGTATTATAAAATAGATCTCTAAGGGATCCAGCTGTGAAGTACTGCCCTCTAACAAGATTAAAATCAGTGCAATGTAAAAGAATGTGTTCCACTGACAACACCTGCTGACATGGAACACACTCTGGTCGCAAATTACCCTCTAACAAAAAGGAATGTGTTAGACTTGTATGACGAATATGACATCGTGTCAGAATAACATGATCTTTCCTACAAAGGTTACTAGATGGGTAGTGATCAAAAACAGTTGGTCGGAAGCGATGAAGCTTGTTATTAGTTGCCCCATCCCATTCCGCCTGCCACATAGATTTGATGTAGCTACTAATATGTGGTTTGAAATCACTGAAAGGGAAGTTAAAATCAGTAAGAGGCTTTGTTAAAGCCTGTTTTGCTGCGCTGTCTGCCTTGGTGTTACCAGCGATACCGACATGACCGGGTAACCAGCAAAACACGATATCACATTGGTCAGACATGAGAGTTGATAACTTCTCACGAAGATCCAAAACTAGAGGGTTCTTCAACTTGGGGTTGAGTAAAGCAAGTAAAGAGGAAAGAGAGTCGGAAAAAATAATCGACTTCTTTTCCTGAGCATTCTCAATATGTTCAAGAGCGAGTTGTAAAGCTTTAACTTCAGCTGTGAAAATAGAACTCTGATTCGGTATTCTGATTGAGGTGACATGATCACCAGTAACAGCAGCTGATGATACTTTGTCACCATCCTTAGATCCATCCGTATAGATCCTTGTATATGTACTATACTTGGACTTTATTTCGGCATATTTTTGTTTGAACTGCAAGGAATTAGTATCAGATTTTTTGGTAGAAGCAAGGTCCAAAATAACTGTAGGTTTTTTAAGATGCCAAGGAGGAATATGTGTTTTACGATTTTCTTTTATTGTATGTGGTTCAATTTTGGCAGACTCCATGTGGGGTTTAATTCTAATTCCCAATGGAGGAATATGTTTCTGGTGGCGGTTAAAGAAATCAACATTTTGAGGGTCTGTAACACAATTATAAGCAGGATTTGAAGGATTGGCCAAAAGTTTAGACACATATTGGAGAGACAATTTAATTCTGCGCTTCTCAAGAGAAGGTTCCTCTGCTTCAACAATCATCGAGTCTATAGGGGATGTTCGAAAAGCCCCTAAACTAATTCTAATACCACTATTATGAACTGCATCAAGTGGTTTGAGATATGATTTCTTTGCAGAACCGTAAACTACACAACCGTAATCTAATTTTGACCGAACAAGTGACCTATACAGATGGAGCAAAGTTTTTTGGTCAGCACCCCAATCAGTGCTACCAACGACCTTCAGTAGGTTCAGAGCTCTCTTACATTTAACTTTTAGTTGTTTTATGTGGGAAGTGAAATTCAGTTTGCTGTCAAACAACAAACCTAAGAATTTCACTTCCTTAACAACTTTAATAGGACTCCCATCAAGTTTTAACTCCGGATCGAGGTGATGTTTCCGAAGCTTACAAAAATGAACACAATTTGTTTTCATCTTTGAAAATTTGAAACCGTTTTCTGTGGCCCATTTTTGAATTTTGTTTAGGCACAGCTGAAGTTTGCGCTCTATAGCATTCATTTTCTTGCTACTATAACAGATTAAAAAATCATCGACATACAATGAAGAGTCTACCATATTTTCAATTGCATCGATGATACTGTTGATTTTAATCGAAAACAGGGTAACGGATAAAATACTACCCTGAGGAACCCCCAATTCCTGCTCGTGAGGATCAGATAACGTTGACCCAACACGAACCTGAAACTGGCGGTCCCTCAAAAAGTTTTCAATAAAAAGAGGCATACGCCCTCTCAACCCCATGTTAAAAAGATCTTTTAAAATCCCATACGTCCACGTTGTATCATATGCCTTCTCTAGATCAAAGAAGATGGCGACCACATGTTCTCTTCTAGCAAAGGCATTTCTTATAAACGTTTCAAGTCTGACCAAATGATCCACAGTACTCCTCTGGTTTCTGAAACCACACTGAACATCCGCAAGCAGATTGTTCGATTCCAGAAACCAGACAAGTCGATCATTGATCATCCTCTCCATGGTTTTGCACAGACAACTGGTTAAGGCAATAGGCCTGTAATTGCTTGGGTTGCTGTGATCTTTATCAGGCTTAGGAATTGGAATTATTGTTGCTTTACGCCAGGATGGTGGAAACTGGCCAGTCACCCAAATGCCATTAAAAATTGATAATAAAAGTTCTAGTGAAGATTGAGGCAGATGCTTTAAAATTTGGTAGTGAATTTCATCGGGACCAGTGGCAGTATCCTTTGCTCCATGCAAGGAGTTACATAACTCCTCCATAGAGAAAGGTTCATTGTAATCCTCTAAATTGTTGGAAGCAAATTTGATCTTTTGCTTTTCTTGCTGTTTTTTAATTTTGATAAATTCTGGATTACAATTTTCAGATGACGAATGTTTCGAAAATGTAGAGGCCAAAGTATTTGAAATTTCTGTTTTAGAGGTAATTAAGGTGTTGTTTTCCTTCAGGTGTTGTACAGTTGATTTTGTTTCTTTTCCTTTAATCTTTTTAATCATTTTCCAAATTTTAGTGATAGGGGTGTTTTGGTTAATCTTCGAAATGTAAGATTCCCAAGAACTTTTCTTTTTTTGTTTTATATGTCGTCTTGTTTTTGCCCGATTTATACGAAGTTTGTTTAAATTATATGTGGTTGGTGACTTGTTAAATTCCCTTTCAGCTTTCTTACGTTCCTTTATAGCCTTTTTGCATTCATCATCAAACCATGGTTTGTTGAAACGTTTTGGATTTGTCGAGGTTTTAGGGATGACTGACTGTGTTTGCAATGTCAAGCAGCTCGTTTGTAAAATGTTCGATTTGGTCTGCACTATCCTGAAATTTCTCCCGTGTGAGTCGTTCAGAACAAAGCGATGAAAAAGTGTCCCAGTCAGCTTTTTTAAAGTTCCACTGGGGCACTCTCTCATCATCCGCCGGAACTACACTCTCCAACACAATTGGAAAGTGATCACTCCCGCACAAGTCATCTTCTACCTTCCACGAAAAGTCGAGGAAGATAGAAGGGCATGCAATTGAAAGATCAATCGATGTATACGAACCAGATGCGGGGTGCAGATAAGTGTCTGAACCATCATTAAACAAACACAGATCATATTTAGTAACGAACTCTTCTACAGTTTGGCCTTTTACATCTTCTTGACTGCAGGAATCACCCCAAAGAGGGCTATGTGCATTAAAATCACCCAACAAAATGTATGGAGTTGGGAGCTGTTGGACCAGTAGCTCAAGATCATTCAGTTGTAGGACTTTACTTGGTGAAACGTAAATTGAACAAAGTGTAACTGTTTTGTCTAAAGTAAGGCGTACCGCCACAGCCTGTAAATTTGTCAGTAGTGGTACAGAACTGTGAATGATGTCGTTCCTAACCAAGACACTCGTTCCACGAATATGAAGATCATTATCATCTGCCCAGGCATTATACGGTGTATAATGCCTAAAGACTGAATGATCCCGAGCCTCGGGTTTCTTTAAAAGTGTTTCCTGCAGGCAAAAAGCAGCAGGTTTGTATTTTTGGCTAAGAAGACCCAGTTCATTAAAATTAGCTCTAAAACCTCGACAATTCCACTGGATTATATTATTTTTCTGTGTTTTATCCATATTTGTTTGGAGATTGGGATGGTGGACGTATGGGCGATATAGCCCCAGTATGTTTCTTCGGTGATTTGTTCTTTGGAGACTTACTCTGAGAAGGTTTCGAGCGTAAGAGCTCGAACGTCTCATCAATGCAATCACCGACTTCCATGTCTTCAAGGCCTTCAAACCTGTTTCGGGTCACAGGGTCTTGAAGAGCCTTTGGAGTTCTGTCTGAGAGCTGTTTTGTTTTTTCTAATTTCGTTTTTGCTTTTTCTTGGTTTCTTCTTTGATTCTGACTTAGAGGTTGGGTTTCTTGTTTTGATTTCGGTTTATTTTGGTTATTTTTCTGTTCTGATTTTGCTTCTGTCGCTTTTTTCTCTTCTGGTTTAGGTTTCACTGAATTTTTCTTCTGATTTGTTTTAAAATGTTCTGTAGTTGTTTGAGTGACTGGCGGTGTCTGAGTTGACTTAACTTCTGGTGGACTATTGTGGTCTATAGTGAAGGCCTGTAGTAAAGATGGTATTGTGCCTTTGAGCCACGTGTATTGTGTCTGGCATTCTGCAGATTTTGTTGATATTGTCTTATTTATTATTGTTGCATATGATGGAATTGATGCATTCATGCCAGGCATTGATGTCACAATTTCTCTGGCCTCTTTGAAACTAATGTTTTTTTCACATTTAATTTTTTGTATCGTTTTTTCTTTTTTCCATACAGGGCAATCCTTTGAAGATGACATATGATTGCCCTGACAGTTCACACACTTGATTGGATTATTACATGGCTCTTGATGTTGCTGGCCACATCTGAAGCATATCGTTTGTCCTCTGCAATTGGTTTGACTATGACCATATTTTTGACAACTGAAGCATCGGAGTGGATTTGGAATATACAGATCCACTCTGATGTTCATATAACCAACTTTGATACATTTAGGCGGCCGAGAAGATTCAAAGGTTAAAATGTATGTATTTGTTTGTATTATTGAGTCATCTTTTTTAATTTGTATTCGTTTGACATCGCTAACACCTTGTGACTGCAGTTCTTTCTTTATTTCTAAAACATCAATGCCAGCTAATTCTTTTGTTCTTACTACACCCTTGCTGTTATTCAGTGTTCTGTGTGGAAATGTATTAACATCCATATCTGCCAGTTTTGTAGTATTTAATAAATTTAGTGCCTGTGATTCCTTTTTACATTCCACAAGTAAAGCGCCAGATCTAAGCTTTTTAACATCTGTAACAGTGCCAGCGATACCTTTGATAGCCTTTTCCAACAAAAATGGATTGATGTTGGAAGCCTTCTTGTTCTCATCAGCTGCATACATAATTATGAATTTTGGCCAGTTTTTAGGTTTTTGAATATCTTGTTCTGAGTCAGAATCAGAGCCTGAAGAAAATTCTCTATCACGTTTCTGCTTTTTGTTTTTGGAAGAATCCATATTTATTTTTAAAGTTATTCATCATTCCATGACTCCCACCCTTACTCTGAGCCCAACTTAGGGGGTTACGTTGCGGATATCCAGCAAACAGCACCAAGACTACACGGAAAGCATACTCCCCCAGCGTTGATGCTAGTGCATACCGCTGGAGGATTGACCCGTCGAATGTTTATGGGAAGTGCCAGGTCGTGGCAGCCATTCAACCAACCATTTCATTAAAAACGAGTACATCAAGAACTACTACTGATTGATGATCAACGCAGACAGCGCAACAAAACGAAAGCTGTTAAACAAGTATTAAGATCATTAAAAATCGGTACAGGGTAGTAGTGATAAAATCTAAATAAAAGAAATGACTGGCTGAATGACCACCCAATGCCCCCCGACGTGACACCCGATATTTTTGGGGTTGGGGGCTCCCGATTGGTCAGATCGGGCCATCCGACCATCTGTCTACTCCCGAAATTGGGGCCAAAGCAGTGTGTTGGACATTATCTTCGAAATGGAGACCAGGGCTCCATCCCGGAGACTGCCCTAACCGGGGCCCGAGTCCTCAACTACCAGGATTCCTTCTTCCGGGGCCTTCAGAACGCACCTCACGGGAGAACAAGGTGCCTGCCAGATGGTATTAGCAGGGTTGATCATTTTGGTCCGGGGCTGCGTATTCGTATATTCCGCAGCGAACCAGCTCAATTGAGCAAACCCGCCAATTAGAAATTAGCAAACCTGCTCAATTGAACAGGCCGTCCTCTATCCGCCACCTGAGGACCCGCCTAGTAGGGGATGATCAAACCCCCCTAGGGGAAGTAAAATCTTCCACCGGGTCACAATCAGCGGTAAATGAATTTGGAGTAAGTCGCTCACAACAAAGCGATGAGAAAGTGTCCCAGTCCGCTTTTTTGAAGTTCCACTGAGGCACCCTCTCATCCTCAGCGGGAACAACGCTTTCCAAAGCTATTGGAAAATGGTCACTTCCACACAAGTCACCTTCCACCTCCCAAGAAAAATCAAGGAGAAGTGAAGGGCTTGTGATTGTGAGATCAATTGAAGTGTACGATCCCGATGCAGGGTGTAAATATGTGTGTGACCCATCATTAAACAAGCATAAGTCATGTTTTGTAATGAACTCTTCGACTGTTTTGCCCCTTGCATCTTCCTTGTTGCAGGAATAGCCCCAAAGAGGATTATGGGCATTAAAATCACCCATCAAAACATAGGGTGTGGGAAGCTGATTTATGAGTTGCTCTAGGTCGTGTAATAATAGAGGCTTATTAGGGGATATATAAATTGAACACACAGTAATCGTCTTGTCTAAAGTTAGGCGTACTGCCACAGCCTGTAAATTGGAATTTAAATTTACATGACTGTGGATAATATCGTTTCTAACTAAGACAGACGTCCCACGAACATGAAGATCAGCTTCATCTGCCCACGAGTTATACCCTGTATAACCCTTGAACGTACAGTCATCTTGGTTACTCGATCTTTGTAAAAGTGTTTCCTGCAAACAGAAAACAGCAGGTTGATGTTGCTGACTTAACAGTCCAAGTTCATTAAAATTAGCCATAAAACCTCGGCAATTCCATTGTATTAATTTATGTTTGGATGTACTATCCATGTTTGGTTGGCGATTTTGATGGTGGACGTATAGGCGATATAGCTCCGGTCATTTTCCTTGGTGATTTTTGTCTCGGAGACCTACTCCGAGACTTTTGTTGGCTAACCGTTTGCCAGAACCCTTCATCCGTGCAGTCCATGCATTCAGCTTCTTCAGAAATGTTGCTGGCAACAGGATTCTGAAGAGCTTTGGGTATCCGGTCAGTAACTGGCTTTTTTTCCTTATCTTTCTTTTGATTGAGATTCTTCATTTGCTGTGATGTTTGCTGTTTTTGTTCAGGCCTTTTATTTTCTTCTGTTTTTTTCTGATTTGAATTTTTATTTTTATGTGTTGCTGGTCCTTGAGATGGTGTAGTTTGAGTAGATTTTGGTTCAGTTTCGTTAGCATAACCAATGGCGAAAGGTCGTATCAATTTAGGGATGGATCCTTTCAACCATGAGTATTCTGTTTGACATTCGATTGATTTAGTTGGCACTTTTTGTTTTAAAGCTGATGCATACGATGTACCGGAGCTCATGCCTGGCATAGAACTGACTAATTCCCTGGCTTCCTTGAAACTAATCTGGTTCTCGCATTTCACCTTTTGAATAGCCTTCTCCCGTTGCCAAACAGGGCAATCTTTCGAGGATGTTACATGATTGCCCTGACAATGGTAACACTTTGTAGGGTTGTTACAGGGCTCCTGGTGTTGTTGGCCGCACCTGAAACATACCGCTTGTCCTCGGCAAGTATTTTGGCCATGTCCATACCTTTGACATTTAAAACACCGGAGTGGATTTGGGATATATAAATCCACCCGGACGTTCATGTAACCAACCTTGATTGACTTAGGTGGTTTTGGTGACTCAAATGTCATAAAATATGTACTTGTCTCAATGATGGTATCATCTCTTTTAATCTTAAGCCGTCTAACATCGGTCACACCTTGAGATTTCAATTCTTTTTTAATATCCATTTCATCTATGCCAGACAGTTCTCTTGTTCTGACTACCCCTTTACTGGTGTTAAGTGTCTTATGAGGGGTAGCTTTTACTTTCATATCCAGTATCTTTTCAATTTTCAATAGGTTAATTGCCTGAAATTCTGAACTACACTCAACTAATAAAGCCCCTGATCTTAATTTTTTGCAATCTTTTACTGAACCAGCTATTCCTTTGATGGTTTTTTCTACAGCAAAAGGGTTTAAATTTGATGGGTGTTTACCCTCCTCAACAGCAGTAATTAAAATGAATTTCGGCCAGTTTCTATTTATGTTCATATCTTGTTCTTCTGTATCCGAATGGTTAGAATTTTCTAATCGACCACGTTTATTATTTTTTGGGGGGTTTTCCATGTTTTTGTTTTTTTTAATAGTTCACTACTCGGGCCTGGCACCCTGACTTCGAGCCCAACAAGGGGATGCACATCGTCGCCGGATATCCACACGACCGGCACCACCAGTACCCAAGTAGTATACTCAGCCAACGTTGATGCCGAAGCATAGCCGCTAACTGATTGACCCGTTAAGCCACGCTATCCAATAGTGGTCGATCAACTAACCAAACGTGGCTAGTTCAGCGACCACTAAATGCCCCACGTAACGTCACTGGGCTCCCGATTGATCAATCCGGGCCGAAAGACCAACATTCAACGCCATAAAGTATTGGCCGAACTGATGTATAAGACTATACCGTCAATACTTGCGCAGAGGTCGACTGACCTCAGTGAAAATACCAAGAGCTGCCCAACCGGGGCTCTAAGTCCGCAACCAGCAGATCCCGTCCCCTATGACGTCATGTACGCACCTCACGGGAGAACAAGGTGCCTCTTTTACCGGACTTTTACCGGAAGCAGAGGTACTGCGGGCAATTCTGATCCGGACACCGCACGGACTGTGACCTGTTAAGACATTAGAAAGTTGTAAATAAAGTAAGAGCTGTCAAGACATTATAAGGTTTTTTTAAAAAAAGATTGAAACGGAGAAAAAATTAATGGAAACTGAAGGAAGGATGGAAAAAAGAATATAATTTCTCTAAGCTGGCTACCTGGTCAAGTTGAAACCCACCATAGCTGTCCACGGCTGCTTATTTGTTATTCGCAGCAATCCTGCAAACAGACTGTTTGCAGGACTTTCCTCCATCCGCAACCCGGAGGACGCGCCTAGTAGGGCCATGGTGGCGAGCCCCCTAGGACACGTAGTGTTGATCAGACCCTTGTGCCGATTATGATTAATGGTCAAGTATATCTTATACATCCATCACAAATCATGCAGCAGAATCAGCACTATTAGAAGATCTATCTTCACTATTATAGTGGCTGATTTGCCCCAAATGATGTTTTAGATAATATTGTCCATTCAAACTTGCCATCAAGAAAGTATTAACAAAGAATCTTCATCATAATAATCATATCAATTAGCATATGTTGACTGAATCCAAAAAAAAACAAAAACAGACGCAAGTTTCTGTACAAAATTAAGGGATGTCTTTTTGACGTGGTTTGTATTCAGAAACAAAAAAATATATCAATTTCTGTCCTGGGGGAGGGGGGGGGCGGGGCAGGGGGTTGATCATCCCCTACTAACGGATAGAGGACGGCCTGCTCAGTTGGGTAGGTTTGCTGATTTATAATTAGCAGGTTTAAAACCTGCCCAACTGAGCAGGCTGTCCTCTATCCGCCACCTGAGGACACGCCTAGTAGGGGATGGTCAAACTCCCCTAGGAAAATAACATGTGTTAAAAACCCTCCATCCCCCACGTGTATAAATGCCACTTTGACCATCTGTGGCTATAATTTGGGTTAATGTCACTTTGAACATCTATGGCTATAATTTCGTTAATGTCACTTTGAACATCTATTCTATGGCTATAATTTCATTAATGTCACTTTGAACATCTATGGCTATAATTTGATCATAGCATATGTCTCAAGGATTTTGAATGTTATGCAGTCGGGGCGGAACACCGCTGCAAGAAAATAACGTGTTCAGAACACAAAAAGAAATATTTTAGCACGCGGGAATGATTCGTTCTAGCCTTTATTTTTTTCCTTCTACAGAAATTAAAGATGTGGCGTTGGAAACATCACTGTTAAAAATAACGTGTTCAAAATAAACACGTGTACGCAGCCTGTTATTGGTGCTTAATGTCACTTGGAACATCTATGGCTATAATTTGATCATAGCATTATGTCTCTCAAGGGTTAGATTTCTGTTCTGATCAACTCATTAGGTTTCGGGTAGATTTTGAATGTTACGCAATCGGAGCGGGGTGGGGGGGGGGGGGGGGAAACAACCACAGTCACTGCAAAAGAATAACGTGACCGGAACACTCCAAAAAATTAACAGAGTTAAAAGACCCATACTTGTTTCTAATTTACTTTACCCGATTTACCTTTAAAATTGTTAATTTTTGTTTTTTTTCAGAAAAGCGATTTAGCCAATATATTATTGTCGTTTTAAAGCTGCGGGGGAGTCTGAAGTAAAAAAAAAACCGTGAAGGGATTTATTACTGTATGGACAGCAAAGTTTGTTTTGAATCGGAAAAATAGAAGTTTTTTTTTTTTAAGCTCAGCAAAAAATGTTCTACAAAAATCAGTCCAGGGAAAATCTCTTAAAATATTGTGTTACACGATAAATATATTTGATGGTATTATTTTCAAAAGTTCTCGTAAAAAAATCCCCAGTGATTGTCAGTGATCGTAGATAACCTTTTGACACCCGTTAATCGCAGTCGGTGATAAATGAGTCGATCCCTGCTTTCAAGAAAGAATCTATGAGGCGATTTGAATTTTATTTTTTTTGGCCAGAGACTATAAAACGTCATGCCTTGGCCGATTCTAGTGAAGCACATTCACAAATTTTCCACGTCTTCATCAAAAAAAAAAATTCTTAAACCTGTGAATACCAGGAGCTACCTTTCCGAGTCCGACAAGAAGGCACGCATGCCGGCACCAGGGGTGTTGCCTTCTTCGTCACGACGAGTCCCTGCCTCCTATGCATGTAGTACTGGACCAGCATATGGCAGAGGTGGAGAGGAGTCTGGGACCGATAAGAAGGCGTCGCCAAGCAGCAGAGGCGAGGAATGCTAGGCGACGAGGTAGACACACGACGAATGTGGTGTGGTCGGCATTCATGGAGATGGACGAGGCCCCCTTCCGTGCTCTCGAACGAGACGAAAGCGTCACCGGGACTCCTACGATGAGACGTCAGCTGGAGGAAGGCCTGGTGGCCCACGCAGAGGATCCGAGAGCCAGGGAAGTGGGTGCCTTCCTGGATTCGCTGGTCAGGCCGGCCACACCCACGGAGACGTGCGTTTTCTGCATGGAGGATAAGGCTGTGCAGTATTTTATACAATTACCGTGTTACCACAAACTGTGTAAACTTTGTTCGATAAAGATTTATTGCGAGGACTATCTGCACAGCAACTGTCCTCTTTGCAGACAAGGATTCATACTCAAATGGAACAAAGATGGAGAGAGGCTTATTACGCCGGCCGAAGAGCCTTTAGACCTGAACTGTTTTGTAAACTTATTTTAATTATATAATACCATCTACATTCCACAAATTCGTTTTTCTTATTCTATAATTTATTGTGTGACATCCTTTTCAGTTTTTTCCCACCAAGATCAAGATTTATTTATTGGTGCTTAACGCCACATCAGCAGCTAAGGATAAATCGTGGCGAGAAAACAGTGGAAAGTAAACTCTCATTTTCAGTTATGAAGTAAAAAGACCGAAGTAAAAAGACCAAATAAAAACAGAAAATAACTACAAGAGATCTGTCAAAGACCAAAGTGATTAAAACAACAGAGGGTAATGAAAGAAGAGAAGTGAATAACTTCAAAATCAACCTGATGAATTGAGACTTGAAGAGTCTTGATTAAAATTTTGATTAAAAACAATTTTAAAATTTATTATTAAAAAGGTTGATTTCCTTCAAGAACGACAGAACTTTATGAGGATTTGTTCTGTAAAATAGGTCTCGAAGAGACACAACATTAAAATACTGTCGTCAGTAGTGAGTGTTGACACTCTAGGGACAACCATTTAACACTGAATTCCCCATACCCAATGGGTCCACTATAGGGACAAAATGAACATAGGATTCTCCATAGAGTTTTGTCCCTATAGCGGCATTTTTGTCCCTATAGTGGTCCCATTGGAAGCAGGAAAAAGATTTTAAAATCTTTTTTCTGCGGGGAGAAGGCGCGGAAATTACTTCAACATCTGATCGATCGGAGGAATAAGAAAAAACAATGCATGGATATTGAAACCATAAATTTCGAAGATCTGCTAAAAATGGATGCCGGCTCATGGCTATACAAACTTCATCCAAACACACAAAGATTGGAGAGGAAGGGAGATGGATTTGAATTAATAGCAGCGGGGGTCACATCCCCCAATATAACAGTATCAAAGGTGGAAGAGCCATCTGGTGAGAGGAGCACAGCCTTATCGGTTAAGCCTCGGAAAAATGGGGATCGTCGGACATTGAAAAAAAGATGTCCAAACGAGAAAAAACCCAGCCTTTTTCAAGGCTACCTATATTTATATTATTAGACAGAGCGTCTTTATATATTGCACATCACCATATTATATATACTTTTATTTTTAGAAGGAACCAAGTCTTAATTTTTTTGTCGAAACAAAACATTTTTTTATTTCGGCAGAAAAAAATCTGTAAGGAAATGATGACACTGTATCCTAAGAAAAATCTGGGGAAGAAGTCAAAAGATTCTCGATCACACATGCACAACGCAAGAAACAAAACACGCAATCCTTCCGCCAACCCCTACTACGATTCATTGTAAAAAAAACAGCTCTAATAATGCCCCAATCCTGAAAAAAACATCTCAGCTCTTTCTAATAGTGAGGGTTGAAATGTTTTGGGTTTTTTTACTTAAAAATGCGTTTTGTCTCTTGCGTATTGATTCATCAAGCTAGGAGGATAATTATTCCTTCTCTAAGACAAGCTGTTGGTAATTGTTTCAATGTGGTTAAGATTTGTTAGTTTTCAGAGCGAAAGTTTGACACCATGGTGTGTCTGAAAAGGGGTGTTTTGTAATTCACCGCATCTGGAAACGGCATAACATCAACTACCAAATAATAAGCTTTTGAGAAATAGCTCAAAGACATCTCTACCCTCGGACCGTCTTGCTTATTGCCACAGATTATTTTCTTGGGATAACAGCGTGATCATTGCCCCCCCCCCCCCCCCCCCACCGCCCACTCCCCATTACACCTGCAGTCTTTTGGTGGAAATTCTGTTTCGATAGATGTTTCAAGTTTCATGGATAACCGTAAGAAAATTGTGGTTATGACCCCGCCAAAGTGTATTTACAGTCATTTAAGCCCCGTTTATACAGAGCGCGAACGCGAACGCGGTTTTTCGTCCTGGAATGCTCTAGTCATTTTAAAGAGGACCCGTTCTAACAGAGTGCGAACCCGAACAAATATTGGTTCGCGCGAACGGTCGCTTTGATTGCCCCCAGAGCGAATTTCAACAAAATGCGCGCGAACTTTTTCAGTATGAACACCAATCAGCGGGTACTTTCCCTGTGACATCATTTCCACGAATAGAATAAGCCTGATTGTTCCAAGAAAAAGCCCGGCACTACCGTGGTATTTTCTCAGTGTACTGTGAATTAGAAGAATGGACAAGACAGAGGCAATGCTGATTGAAATCGAGAGGAATCCTATTCTGTATGATAAAGCAGACAGAGATTATAAAGACATCGTCAAAAAAACGAGACATATGGAAAGTAATTGGACAAACGGTCGGACTGACAGGTATGTGATTGAAATTAATTTATTTAACCCGTTTCAACTTCCATACCATGCATCGTTTTAATGAGGAACATATTAACCCTTCCAGTACCGTAGCATCCAGCGAGCCATGTCTTTAACATTGATTCATTTATTTAAACACGTTTTTACTTTCATGTCAACAGTCTTCATAATGACACCATTTTAGTTCTGACAGAAATATATAATAGCATCATGATATTATAAAGTCCGCGTCTCACACTGACAGATCTGATGCACAGGAAGTCTAATAAACTCTGCATTATTAAATATGGACAATCTGCCTGTATGTTTGTCTCTCTGTTTTTTCCATTAACGTCTAGGGAGAGAGCTGGATTGATATTATCTTCTTGGGGGAAATTGGCTGTTGTCACACCTTCTTTAAAGCGTTCTCTGCGTGGGTACAATGTCATATCATGTCTATATCCTAATTAGCATGTCCAAAGCATGCGTCATTTTGCCATGTGACCGCTCCTGCTGGTGAGACAAAGTAGTTTTTGAATTCTTCTCGCACCTCAAGGGCTGTAGCCTTCGGTCGATGTCCTTCTCGCCTCAAAGGTCTCAGTACACCATCGTGGATGTCTTCTTTCATGTTATCAAAGTCATCCCTGTGTGCGCCGACCTCTTTTTCACCACACAGCATGTTATGTAAACATATGGTAGCTTTCACAACACAGTCAACATTTTCGGGTGACAGAGGGAGTTTCCTGTGATACATCCTCCACCGACTTGCCAGTATGCCAAACGCGTTTTCTGAGATTCTCCTCGCTCGCGATAATCTGTAATTATAAATCCGCTTTGCATGATCCGAATTGGACCCTGGGTACGGACGCATCAAATTGCTCATGAGTGGGAAACCTTCATCTCCTATTATTACATGAGGACAGGGTTGATCATCCACGATCAATGCTTTATCATCCGGTATAGCCAGCGTTTTTTTCTGCATCTTTCGACACAATGCACTGTTTCTAAAAATGCCAGAATCACTATTTACCCCGTACGAACCAATGTCCACAAATGTAAAGCGATAGCAATAATCAACGAGGGCCAGAAGTACGATTGAGAAAGTTTTCTTGTAATTGAAGTATGTACTTCCTGAACAGGCTGGCGCCTGAATCAACACGTGCTTCCTGTCTAAAGCACCAAGACAGTTTGGGAACTGCCATCGTTCACGAAATCCAATTTCAGTTTGCCGCCACAGTTCTTGAGTTGGTTCAGGTAGATGAATTTGGCGTAGTTGATTCCAAATCGCCTCACATACTTCACGTACCACCATCGCAACGGTGGCAACCCCCACGCGGTAATTGAATGCTATGGTCTTGTATGAATCACCCGTTGCCAAGAACCTGAAAGCAAAACAAATTATTAATACAGGTCTACATTTTCTGTTTCAGGTAAAGAAGTGGAAACTCGTTGGAAGAATGTGCGTGATGGTTTTGGTAAATATCGAAGGAAGTTGAAATGTCAGAGCGGGAATGCAGCTAAAACAGTGAGAGAATACAAATATGCAAAAGCTCTGTCCTTTCTAATCCCCTACTTGGGTGACAGACCCACCAGCAGTAATTTGGCAGAAGAATCAGATGATGACCTATTGCAACCAGATAACTGCACTGACGAAGAAGATGATGCAAGTCAAATATCGGACTTGCAGCCGCGTCAGATTCGTCCAGTAACACCATCAAACTCTAGTGTTGCCTCATCAAGCCATTCCAAGCGAAAACAAAAGCGTTCTCAACATGATGTGGATGCCAGCTTTTGTGAATATTTGAAGAAGAAGTCACGCAGTCCGATGAAAACAGAAGAAAAAGTAGATCATGAGGGTTTATTCCTTCAATCAATGGCTGGACCAATCAGAAAGCTTCCGGCACATAAACGGGCCGAAGTCAAATTCAAAATACATAGCATCGTACATGAAGCAGAAATGCAGTGCTGCTTCCCTGCAATGATGACACCATCTGACATGCAGTCCACAAGTGAACGTCCGAATTTGACCTCCACCCGTTTGATGACACCCCCGCACCTGAAATGCAATCAATGGGCAGCCAACCCACTGTAAGCAGCAACTTAGAGTCGGCCTTTCATGGCTACCAGTCGTACACCCAGTTTTTGAACTCCGAATAGTGAACTTGATGACAACGAATACGTCTTTGTTTCTTTGGGTTATTAGAACTTTCAGTTTTGAGTATGGGAACTTTTTGATTCAAGACAATATCGACAGTGTTTATGTTGATTTTGAACATTGGACTTTTTGATTCAAGACAATATCGACAGTGTTTATGTTGATTTTGAACATTGGAACTTTTTTCATCAAGATTCGATGGAAGAAACTGTAATGATCTTCATTTTGAACATTTGTTTCATTCCAAAATAATCGAAAAATACAATGATCATGATGATTTTAAATACTGGATCTTTTTAAATCAAACATGAGTTACACGATTTACTGTACTGAACACAATCATGCATACATAATAAATGTTTATTTATTTATTTATTTATTGGTGCTTAACGCCACATCAGCAGCTAAGGCCATATCGTGGCGAGAAAACATTAAAAGAAAAACATGGCAGAAACGATATTCAAAGATGAGTAAAAAACAATTATATTAAAAATGATACTCAATGTAATATGAACAGTGATGCGTGAAAAACAAGAAAGATGAATAATTCACAAATCAACCTGATGAATTTAAGTCTTAAAGACTCAAGTTAAGATAATAAGAACAGTTTTAAAATTTATTAAAAAGGTTGATTTCAAAAATGAGAGAATCATATTCGGGCTAGTACGATAAAAAAGATCTCTCAGAGATCCTACAGAGAAAAACTGCCCTCTGACATGATTAAAATCTGTACAATGTAAAAGAATGTGCTCCACTGACAACACCTGCTGGCAGGGAACACATTCTGGTCGCACAGTTATTTATTTATTTATTGGTGCTTAACGCCACATCAGCAGCTAGGGCTATATCGTGGCGAGAAAACAGAGGTATATAAAAAGTCATTATCAAGAATGAAGTAAAAATTGAATGAAATGAAAATAACCAAAAAAATCATTTCAGAGACAAAAATGATTAGAAAAGCAAAGAGTAATGAGATAAGAAAAAACATTATAAATCAACCTATAGAACTGAGACTTGATGATTCGAGATTAAAAGAATAAAAACAATTTTAAAATTTTGTAAAAAGGTTGATTACTTTTAGAAATGACACAATTTTGTGTGGGCTCGTATTATAAAATAGATCTCTAAGGGATCCAGCTGTGAAGTACTGCCCTCTAACAAGATTAAAATCAGTGCAATGTAAAAGAATGTGTTCCACTGACAACACCTGCTGACATGGAACACACTCTGGTCGCAAATTACCCTCTAACAGAAAGGAATGTGTTAGTCTTGTATGACCAATATGACATCGTGTCAGAATAACATGATCTTTCCTACAAAGGCTACTAGATGGGTAGTGATCAAAAACAGTTGGTCGGAAGCGATGAAGCTTGTTATTAGTTGCCCCATTCCATTCCGCCTGCCACATAGATTTGATGTAGCTACTAATATGTGGTTTGAAATCACTGAAAGGGATGTTAAAATCAGTAAGAGGCTTTGTTAAAGCCTGTTTTGCTGCACTGTCTGCCCTGGTGTTACCAGCGATACCTACATGTCCGGGTAACCAGCAAAACACGATATCACATTGGTCAGACATGAGAGTTGTTAACTTCTCACGAAGTTCCAAAACTAGAGGGTTCTTCAACTTAGGGTTGAGTAAAGCAAGTAAAGAGGAAAGAGAGTCGGAAAAAATAATCGACTTCTTTTCCTGAAAATTCTCGATATGTTCAAGAGCGAGTTGTAAAGCTTTAACTTCAGCTGTGAAAATAGAACCCTGATTCGGTATTCTGATTGAGGTGACATGACCACCAGTAACAGCAGCTGATGATACTTTATCACCATCCTTAGATCCATCCGTATAGATCCTTGTATATGTACTATACTTGGACTTTATTTCGGCATATTTTTGTTTGAACTGTAAGGAATTGGTATCAGATTTTTTGGTAGAAGCAAGGTCCAAAATGACTGTAGGTTTTTTAAGATGCCAAGGAGGAATATGTGTTTTACGATTTTCCTTTATTGTGTGTGGTTCAATTTTGGAGGACTCCATGTGGGGTTTAATTCTAATTCCCAATGGAGGAATCTGTTTCTGGTGGCGGTTAAAGAAATCAACATTTTGAGGGTCTGTAACACAATTATAAGCAGGATTTGAAGGATTGGCCAAAAGTTTAGACACATATTGAAGAGACAATTTAATTCTACGCTTCTCAAGAGAAGGTTCCTCTGCTTCAACAAGCATCGAGTCTATTGGGGATGTTCGAAAAGCCCCTAGACTAATTCTAATACCACTATTATGAATTGCATCAAGTGATTTCAGATATGATTTCCTTGCAGAACCGTAAACTACACAACCGTAATCTAATTTTGACCGAACAAGTGATCTATACAGATGGAGCAAAGTTTTTTGGTCAGCACCCCAATCGGCGCTACCAACAACTTTCAGCAGGTTCAGAGCTTTCTTACATTTAACTTTTAGTTGTTTTATGTGGGAAGTGAAATTCAGTTTGTTGTCAAACAACAAACCTAAGAATTTCACTTCCTTAACAACTTTAATAGGACTCCCATCGATTTTTAACTCCGGATCGAGGTGATGTTTCCGAAGTTTACAAAAATGAACACAGTTCGTTTTTGACTTTGAAAATTTAAAACCATTTTCTGTGGCCCATTTTTGAATCCTATTCAAACACAGCTGAAGTTTGCGCTCGATAGCATTCATATTTTTACTGCTATAACAGATTAAAAAATCATCGACATACAATGAAGAGTCTACCATATTTTCAATTGCATCGATGATACTGTTAATTTTTACCGAAAACAGGGTAACGGATAAAATACTTCCCTGAGGAACCCCCAATTCCTGCCCGTGAGGATCAGATAACGTTGACCCAACACGAACCTGAAACTGGCGGTCCCTCAAAAAGTTTTCAATAAAAAGAGGCATACGCCCTCTCAACCCCATGTTAAAAAGATCTTTTAAAATCCCATACGTCCACGTTGTATCATATGCCTTCTCTAGATCAAAGAAGATGGCGACCACATGTTCTTTTCTAGCAAAGGCATTTCTTATAAACGTTTCAAGTCTGACCAAATGATCCACAGTACTTCTCTGGTTTCTGAAACCACACTGAACATCTGCAAGCAGATTGTTCGATTCCAGAAACCAGACAAGTCGATCATTGATCATCCTCTCCATGGTTTTACACAGACAACTGGTTAAGGCAATAGGCCTGTAATTGCTTGGGTTGCTGTGATCTTTATCAGGCTTAGGAATAGGAATTATAGTAGCGTTTCGCCAGGAAGGTGGAAACTGGCCAGTCACCCAAATGTCATTAAAAATAGATAATAAAAGTGCAAGTGAAGTTTGAGGCAGATGTTTTAAAAGTTGATAGTGTATTTGATCAGGTCCAGTGGCAGAATCCTTTGCTCTATGCAAAGAGTTACTTAACTCTTCCATAGAGAAAGGTTCGTTGTAGTCCTCTAAGTTATTGGATGTAAATTTAATCTTTTGTTTTTCTTGTTGTTTTTTAAGTTTGAGGAACTCTGGGTTACTATTTTCAGACGACGAATGTTTAGAAAATGTAGAGGCCAACTTGTTTGAAATTTCCTGTTTTGATGTTATGAGTGTGTTGTTATCTTTTAGGTGTTGTACAGCTGATTTTGTTTCTTTTCCTTTAATTTTTTTAATCATTTTCCAAATTTTAGTGATGGGGGTGTTTTGATTCAGTTTCGAAACGTAAGTTTCCCATGAACTTTTCTTTTTATGTTTTAGAAGTCGTCTTGTTTTTGCCCGATTTATACGTAATCTATCCAAATTTTGTGTAGTTGGTGACTTATTAAATTCCCTCTCAAATTTCTTGCGATCTTTTATAGCCTGTTTGCACTCGGTATCAAACCATGGTTTAATGAAACGTTTTGGATTTGCCGAGGTTTTAGGAATGACTTGGCTTGCAATGTCAATCAACTCTGTGGTGAAGTGTTCAATCTGGTCAGTACTGTCCTGAAATTTCTCCCGTGTGAGGCGTTCAGAACAAAGCGACGAGAAAGTGTCCCAGTCAGCCTTTTTAAAGTTCCACTGGGGCACCCTCTCATCATCTGCCGGAACAACGCTTTCCAACACAATTGGAAAGTGGTCACTCCCGCACAAGTCATCTTCTACCTTCCAAGAAAAATCGAGGAAGGTAGAAGGGCATGCAATTGAAAGATCAATCGATGTATACGAACCAGATGCGGGGTGCAGATAAGTGTCTGAACCATCATTAAACAAACACAAATCATATTTTGTCATGAACTCTTCTACAGTTTTACCTTTTGCATCCTCTTGACTGCAGGAATTACCCCAAAGGGGGCTATGTGCATTAAAATCACCCAACAAAATGTATGGGGTTGGGAGCTGTTGGACTAGCAGCTCAAGCTCATTCAGTTGTAGGGGTTTACTTGGTGAAACGTATACAGAACATAATGTAATTGTCTTGTCTAAAGTTAGGCGAACCGCTACAGCCTGTAAATTTGATTGCAAAGATACAGAACTGTGAATAATGTCGTTTCTAACTAAGACGGATGTTCCACGAATATGAAGATCAGTTTCATCTGCCCAGGCATTATACGAAGTATAATGCTTAAAGACTGAATAATCTTGAGACTCGGGTTTCTTTAAAAGAGTTTCCTGCAGGCAAAAAGCAGCAGGTTTATACTTTTGGCTCAAAAGGCCCAGTTCATTAAAATTCGCTCTAAAACCTCGACAATTCCACTGTATAATATTTTGTTTGGATGTATTATCCATGTTTGAGTGGTGAATTAGAAGGTGGACGTATGGGCGAAATTGCCCCAGTGTTTCTTCTAGGTGATGGTTTACGTGGGGATTTTCCCTGAGACGAACTCAGGGGTGGTTTGTTTGAGAACGTGTCATCGATGCACTCATCAACTGACATTGCCTCAATGCCTTCAAACATGTTGCTTGTGACAACATTTTGAAGACGTTTAGATATTCTGTTGGATTCTAGTTTCTGTTTTTCCTTTTCTTTATTCTTATCTTGTTGTGACTGTTTCCTTCTCTGACTCAGATTTTGTTGACAGCTATGTTGTATGTCTCGGTTTGGTTTAATTGACTTATTTTTTTCAGGTTTGTGTTTTGGTTCTTTATTTTGTTCTGCTTGAGGTGGATTTTTAGGGTGGTGTTCCTTTTTGTCTGTTGTTATTGTTTCTGTTGTTTGGGCAGCTGTATTCTTTTGAGTGGATGGAGGTTCTATTGTAAATGACTGTACTGAATGATTTATTGATTTATTGGTGCTTAACGCCACATCAGCAGCTAAGGCTATATCGTGGCGAGAAATCAGAGAAAAGTAAAACGTCAATATTATGAAGTAAAAGATTGAATAAAAACAAAGGATAATCACAATAGACATGTCAAAGACAAGAAAAATTTAAAGAACAATGAGTAATGAGATAAGTGAAAAATGTCTACTTCTAAATCAACCTGATGAATTGAGACTTGATGAGTCTAGATTAAAAGAATAAAAACAATTTTAAAATTTGTTAAAAAGGTTGATTACTTTCAAAGATGATACAATTTTGTGTGGGCTCGTATTGTAAAATAGATCTCTAAGGGATCCAACTGTGAAGTACTGCCCTCTAACAAGATTAAAATCAGTACAATTTAAGAGAATGTGCTCCACTGACAACACCTGCTGACATGGAACACATTCTGGTCGCATATTACCCTCCAACAGAAAGGAATGTGTAAGTCGTGTGTGACCAACATGACATCGTGTCAGAATAACATGATCTTTTCTACAGAGGTTACTGGATGGGTAGTGATCAAATATGTTTGGTCGGAAGCGATGGAGCTTGTTATTTGTCGCCCTATCCCATTCCGCCTGCCACATAGATTTGATGTAACAACTAATATGAGGCTTAAAATCACTGAAAGGGATCTTAAAATCAGTGAGAGGCTTTGTTAAAGCCTGTTTTGCCGCACTGTCTGCTCTGGTGTTACCAGCGATACCTACATGTCCAGGTAACCAGCAAAACACGATATCATATTGGTCAGACATGAGAGTTGTTAACTTCTCACGAAGTTCCAAAATGAGAGGGTTCTTCAACCTGGGGTTGAGCAAAGCAAGCAAAGACGAAAGAGAGTCAGAAAAAATAATCGTCTTCTTTTCCTGTACATTTTCGATATGTGCAAGTGCAAGTTGTATGGCTTTAACTTCAGCTGTGAAAATAGAACTCTGATTCGGTATTCTGATTGAGGTGATACCATCACCAGTAACAGCAGCTGATGATACTTTATCACCATCTTTAGATCCATCTGTATAGATCCTTGTATATGCACTATACTTGGACTTTATTTCGGCATATTTTTGTTTGAACTGCAAGGAATTGGTATCAGATTTTTTGGTAGAAGCAAGGTCCAAAATAACAGTAGGTTTCTTAAGATGCCAAGGAGGAATGTGTAATTTACGGTTTTCTTTTATAGATTCATAGCGGGGGAGGAATTCGTCACATACAGGTGAATTGTGCACTTGGTGATACCTTCTTGAAATTTGGCACACTGTTAGTGTAGGCTATGAGGTTCTCAAAAACGATCGGCTACAAGTTGACACCGACCGGTGGCGACCAGTAGCGGCACAATCCAAAATGGCCGCCAGCGGCTGAAGGGAACCTCCTTTTCGACGGTCTACCGACTATACATCCGATTGTAAGGGCGCGAAAGTGAACTCTGATCCACGCACGTGTTGGAAACAGACGTGGGAGATGATGTAGAATAAAACGAGATTCTCTATACGGACGCATCAATTTCTTGGAACTTGAAAAGAGCGTTGTTTCTCCGGGATCAGCGTCATTCAGGCAAACCTGAATGACGCTGATCCCGGAGAAACAACGCTCTTTATGAAGCAGTCTCTTTGCCATACAATCTCTTGTTTGGCGTAATTCCGCAAGCAATTCTGATTTGTCTGTCGAAATTAATTCGAGAACGCGATTGTTCACAAAAATCATTCACAGAATGAGTGAGAATCCTCTTCGTGTACGGACTAGTACTGACTGGGAACGTTGTTGCTTTTGCCAGCAAGACAGTTCCAAGAAATTGATGCGTCCGTATAGAGAATCTCGTTTTCATGACGCCTATAAAGCTATTGAGGAAGACATAACGCGCTTCCTAGATAATGGCGTTGAGCTTCCATATAATTTGACCATTGATTGTTTGATGAGAGAGAGTGATGAGTGTATGTCGATGTCACTGTTGACGAATAAGGCAATATATCATAAGACATGCCGTGACAGTATTCGGACTCACATCGTACAGCGCGTGCTACACAAGCGAGAGCGAAATGAGGCAGTGGCATCCTGCTCCACGCTGAGTCCTAAAAGAACACGGACAAGTTTTGAATCTGGCTGTGACAGGAAACTGCCCCAGTGTGTTTATTGTCACAAACGCGAAGGTGACAGCAGTGAGCCTATTTGCAGATCAATGTCTGATAACAATAAACTCAAAATTATGGCAAAGGAAGCCGAGAACTGGGTTGTTTTTTCTCGGGTCAATGCAGCATTTGATTCCGCTGCTAGTGATCTTTACTATCACAAAACCTGTTATTGTAAGCTTGCCAATGAAGCACGAGCGGCTAAATCTAAAAAGTCGAAGAACGCCGAACATTCCGCGTCAGGCCTGCCCTATGACCCTCTCGTTATGGCAGAGCTCATAACATTTGTTGAACACAACGATTCCGCGATGAAGCTTGTCGATCTCAAGAATCTGTACAGTCGGAGGTTGAAGCAAGTCGGTTCTGATTGGCTTAGTGAAGAAATACATTCCACTCGATTCAAAGAACATTTGTTGCAGAAATTGGGCGATGGCTGGGACGCCTTCACACAGGGTAGAGATGTGTTTATTTCAAGTAGGTTTCGAGTTGGCTCCTTGTTGTCCGAATCTTTAACTCGTATAGTGTCTGAGGAAGAGGCAAAAAAGATAGTTGATGTGGGTCTTCTTCTGCGTAAACACATACTCATATCTCAAGCTCCTTTCACGGGATCATTTTCATCTTATTGCTTGAGCGAGCCTGTACCCAACTCACTCCTGACTCTTCTTAGAGTTCTACTTGAGGGCACATGTAGTATACAGAACTTAGGCGATGATGAGACTGTTAATGCCAAGACTCGAGTGGCTTGTACTATTTCACAGATGTTGATCAGCAATTCAGCGAAACGCTCCGAACATGCACAAAATGTTCACCAGAGACGTGACAGAGAAACTCCAATGCCTCTTTATGTGGGTTTGAAGTTGCATGCCCATGATCGTATGAAAAATCTTATCAGAGATTTTCATCAAATGGGACTCTCTGTCTCTTATGATCGCGTAATGGATGTTCGCAGGAGTTTCGCGAGAGCTGTTTCACTGCGGTTCAAGAACGAAGGTGTTGTAGTCCCAGCTAACTGCAAACGTAATGTTTTCTCGATAGGAACCACTGATAACATTGATGTATCTGGTAGATCTGATATGCATGGTACGTCCATCACACTCATTGGTCAACTGAGCAGGGACAATGTGGGTACTGATCCCCCACCACTGAGTTTAGATGTTCCAGAAGACACACAAATTGAACTCCCAGACGACTATGCATTTGTTCCTTTCGTTGAAGACTTTGGTGGGGACATCAGGCTTGAATCTCCAGATGAATGTAATGTACGGCCCAATGAATATGCAGATTTGAACGTGGGAGAGAATGACTGGTTGTCTCATGTGTCACAGATCAGCAATAAAGGGAAGGTTGATGGCAGCTTGATGAAGTCCCTGTGACCTTTTCAGGCTTCTTTTCAAAACATGAAGATCAAGACAATGTCAAACCTCGTGCAGTTATTGGGGTATTCCCTGTTTTCAGTGAGCAGAAAGCGGACTCACTCAGTATGCAGAAGCATGCTATGTATGTGGTCAGGGAAGCTACTGCTTTCGTAAACCCCGGCCAGATACCTGTCATTGAAGGTGACTGTCCGTTGTATGCCAGGCAGAAAAAATGTCAATGGCTGTTCCCAGAGGAGATAGGTGAGGATCGAATGGTGTGTATGATTGGATTCCTGCATCTTGAAATGTGCACCCAAGAAGCTGGTGGTAAGCTTATGGGTGGTTCTGGTTGGGAGCGAATGTTTCACCTCGCAAAGATATTCACACCCGGTGTAGCATCATCCCTACTTGGTGGGAAACATGTCAAGAGGACGCGACAGGCATATCTTCTCACTCTAGCTTGGCTTGAGATCCTCAGAAAGAATGCTTATGAGATTTACTGTCAGCAGACTGGGCCCCATGAGTCATTTGAAATGTGGGAACAGAGGATTCTTTCACAATCTCCAACTGCGCGCTATTGGGGTGAAATCGTTCGGAACTTTCTCTTGACAAGCTGTCAATTCGTTCGGAACCAACGAATCGGTAACTGGCCTGGTACACTGTGTTCTATCGATGAGTTGTGCAGTTACTTTTTTGCCCTAGGACATACAAATTATTGTCGGTGGGTCCCCGTATTTCTGAGAGACATGTCTCAGCTACCCAGGCTGCATCCTTCAATCCACAACAAATTCATGGAAGGCCATTTTGTGGTCCAGCGTAGTGAGAGGAAGTTCAGTATGATGGGTTTAGATCAGAGCCAAGAACATAGTATCCAACTACTCAAAGAAGACAGTGGTCCAAAAGGTCTCTATGGCCAGGCTGAAGAGAAAGTCGTTATTGAGCTTTCAAGGTCAGAAGTTCTGCGTGTTATAGATGAGTATGAATATGCAAGTTTCCACACAACATCATCAGATAACACGGAACACCCGGAAAGTTCGGTATCAGAGCAGAAAAAATTTCTGAATCAATTGAAATCTCTCCTCGATCTGGTGAATCAGGGACTCATTATCAACCCTTATGATGAAACTAGTGGTCAGCTGGTGACATTAGATACTGGTGAATATATGGACCCCGAAGTTAGTAAGAGTTTACGGTCATTACCCGAAAGGGGCAAGCATTTATATTCCACTTTCTTGAAGGAAAGGCTTGTGGAATGCACCGTACCCCTGAATGATGTTATTCCCAAGGCAAATATATATACCTTCCTTAACCCACCCCCAGCCAACCTGGACAAAGGCCGAGACAAACTCATGTCAAGTAAAGCAACTGCCGCAATAGTTACCCAGATGTTCGTTTCACTGCAAGCCCGGCCTGATTCAAACATGGATGAGTTTTTCATGCACGAGAATGCACGTGATCCGCCAGCATTATCCGATAGAGGTAAGCTACGGAGTGGGACAAAATCTCAAATTCTCAATTGTTTACCAGCTATTCCTGCACAAGGGAAGAATTCAGCAGCTAGACAAGCTTCAGTTGTCATCTTGGATATGCCTGCTGTAGTCCATGTAATCAAACCACAGAAAGCGGATCTGTTTGGAGAATATGCTCGATTGCAATTATTGCCATACATCGAATCTCTGATTAACACGAACACCACAAGGGTTGATGCGATCTATGACTGTTACCCCGAAGGCAGTTTGAAGAATCAGACGCGAGCAAAACACCTCGGTGAGACAGCAGTTAGGTTGATACGGGTGTCCGAGAACGTCCCTTTACCTAAAGGGAAGAATTGGCAGGCATTCTTGAAAGTTAGTGAGAATAAAGACGAATTTTTCAAGTTCCTGTCTGCTGAACTGCTGAAATTAACATCAACATCCGAGTACCAGTTGTTAACGACATCAGGAGAATATGTACTATGCAATAAGGATGTTAGCTTATGTGACATATCTCCATCGAACCACGAGGAAGCAGACACGCGCATGATGCTTCATCTCAACCATGCAGTCTCACAAGGTCACAAAATAGCTTTTCTTCGCACGGTTGATTCTGATGTCGTCATTCTGTCTTTGCACCATTTCGCAACATTCCGTGACCTTGGACTCAGTGAGCTGTGGATTGGGTTTGGAATTGGAAAGGCATATAAAGATATGCCAATTCATGAGATAGCTTCACAACTTGGACCTGATTACTGTAAGGCCCTGACTTTCTTCCACGCCTTCACAGGTTGTGATGTAACATCCAGCATGCTCGGCATTGGGAAGAAGACAGGATGGAATGCATGGATGAATTTTCCCGCATCAACTGAAATGATGATAGAATTGACTGAGAATCCGCAAGTCTTTTCAGAGGATTCCCCTCATATGCAGCATATCGAAAAACTCACCATACAGATGTACAGTAACAGTTGTGTCAGTACACGTGTCAATGATGCGAGACGGCATATGTTCACACATGGCCTTAAGTCTATGGAAAACATCCCGCCACCAAAGCAGCTCTGTATCAACATGTAAAAAGGGTAATTCTTGTGTCATCTTTCATTTGGCATCGTGCTCTGCAGAAACACTTATGTGTGCCAGACCCATCACAGTACGGATGGGAGTGGAATCCACGTCTCAATATTCTGGTCCCATTTTGGACTCACCTAGGAGACGCAAGTGCTGCATGTGCACTGATGCTCCACTGTAGTTGTGCCAAGGCCTGCAAGGGCAATTGCAAATGCTTGAAAGCTGGATTAAGGTGCACACCTTTGTGTAAGTGTGAAGGTGGCTGTTGTAACAATATTGAGTAGTATACTGTCATGTTAGGACCAGTCATCTCCTATTCTGGTATTTTTTTTTCCATTTTCGGCCAGTTAACACATGTCATGTTTCTAGTTGAGTTGATTTTGCTAACAAATGTTCATCCCATGTGGCTTGCTACATTGTCCGGGGTATAGGAATACAGTTTTAGATTTCGGAAAATAGTCTGTTATTTACTGCACAAGACGGTGTTAATTCATGCATAGCATGATACAATATCCCCAACTATTTTGCCTCTGTACAACAGTTGATACCTTCGTTCACCCGTGTGTTCATCTATGGTATCCTTGTCTTTCTCTGGCCATAGGCCACATGTGACTAGTCAGTTCCTACTCCATAGCAAATCAACTTGGAAATCCTTCATCTTGTAGCGCACTCATGTCTCAATGAATCCATACCTGAGTTGATCTAATAAATCTAACGTAAGGTATCAAATTGCCATACCGGATCATATTTCGATAAGTTATTCGCTAAAACATTTCGACCACTCATCGACATCAAAGGTCATGTTTTGGCTCCCAGTGGTGGCTATATCTCTATATCCCTGGTAAAGTAGCATACCATGAGGGATGGGCATTAAGTGTCGGCAACATTAATCCTGACTTGGAACACACCACATCTTAACTGGCCGAAAATGAAGAATACTACTTGTAGTCAAAAAATATTCCTGTACCTCGAATGACTGCAAACATACACTCACCCCTTCTAGTCCCATTTTGCCAATGTTCTATACTGGCAAGATAACATTGTATAATTAACAACGGGAACTAATGCATCCCGAGTTCATTCCAGCACTGCCCTTGCTGGCAGACGTGTCGCTATGGTGTTGAGATTGAACCAGAACTCCTCTAGAAATTTGATAGTTTTATTTTCTTAGAAAATAAATCTATCGAAAATGCCGGAAGTTGAGAATAGACTGTCACTTTAATTGGATTATCAAATGTCCAAGTATCCCCACTGCTGCATACTATCGAGTACCCTTGTTCATGTGTTGACAGGAATCTCTCATACCATGTTCATTTGACCATTGCATTCCCGAGAAACATTCAACACTAATTTATCTACGGACGGACGATCATACTGACAGTCAGACACACAGACGCACACATCGACGGAAATTCTGATCCCATTATCCATTAATCTTCCCCCCAACTTGTTCCAAGGGCTTCACTCCATCATTCACATCAATTACAGCACATGTATGGTGTTAGGTTTGGAGCTTCAGTTGTGCGATCGGCGAAAATAGCTTTTTTTCGATCCGCTTGGCGGCCATTTTGGATTTCGCTGCTAGTGGTGGCTAGAGGATGGTGCCAACTTGTAGCCGATCGATTTTGAAATCTCTGATGCCTACCCTTACATCATGCCAAATTTCAGGAAGGTATCACCAAGTGCACAATTCTAGCGAATTCCTCCCCCGCTATCAGAATCAATTTTTGCAGACTCCATGTGGGGTTTAACTCTAATTCCCAATGGAGGAATATGTTTCGGATGTCGGTTAAAAAAGTCAACATTTTGTGGTTCTGAAATACAATTAAAAGCAGGATTTGAAGGATTGGCCAAAAGTTTAGACACATATTGAAGAGACAATTTAATTCTACGCTTCTCGAGAGAAGGCTCCTCTGCTTCAACAAGCATCGAGTCTATTGGGGATGTTCGAAAGGCCCCTAGACTAATTCTAATGCCACTATTATGAATTGCATCAAGTGGTTTGAGATATGATTTCCTTGCAGAACCATAAACTATACAACCGTAATCTAATTTTGATCGAACAAGTGATCTATACAGATGGAGCAAAGTTTTTTGGTCAGCACCCCAATCAGTGCTACCAATAACCTTCAGTAGGTTCAGTGCTCTCTTACATTTAACTTTTAGTTGTTTTATGTGGGAAGTGAAATTCAGTTTGTTGTCAAACAACAAACCTAAGAATCTCACTTCCTTAACAACCTTAATAGGACTACCATCAATTGTCAACTCCGGATCGAGGTGATGTTTCCGAAGTTTGCAAAAATGAATACAATTCGTTTTTGTCTTTGAAAATTTAAAACCATTTTCGATAGCCCACTTTTGAATCCTATTTAAACACAGCTGAAGTTTGCGCTCTATAGCATTCATCTTTTTGCTACTATAGCAGATCAAAAAGTCATCGACATACAATGACGAATCTACCATATTCTCAATTGCGTCGATGATACTATTAATTTTAATTGAAAATAGGGTAACAGATAAAATACTACCCTGAGGGACCCCCAATTCCTGCTCGTGAGGATCAGATAACGTTGACCCAACACGAACCTGGAACTGGCGGTCCTTTAAAAAGTTTTCAATAAAAAGAGGCATACGCCCTCTCAACCCCATGTTAAAAAGATCTTTTAAAATCCCATACGTCCACGTTGTATCATATGCCTTCTCTAGATCAAAGAAGATGGCGACCACATGTTCTTTTCTAGCAAAGGCATTTCTTATAAACGTTTCAAGTCTGACCAAATGATCCACAGTACTTCTCTGGTTTCTGAAACCACACTGAACATCCGCAAGCAGATTGTTCGATTCCAGAAACCAGACAAGTCGATCATTGATCATCCTCTCCATGGTTTTGCACAGACAACTTGTTAAGGCAATAGGCCTATAATTACTAGGGTTGCTGTGATCCTTATCAGGCTTAGGAATGGGAATTACTATTGCTTTGCGCCAAGACGATGGAAACTGGCCAGTCACCCAAATGTCATTAAAAATAGAGAGTAAAAGTTCAAGAGATGATTGCGGCAGATGTTTTAAAATTGGATAATGTATTTCGTCGGGTCCAGTGGCGGTATCCTTCGCTCTATGTAAAGAGTTATTTAACTCTTCCATAGAGAAAGGTTCATTGTAATCCTCTAAATTATTGGAGGCAAATTTGAGCTTTTGTTTTTCTTGTTGTTTTTTAATTTTGAGAAATTCAGGATTACAATTTTCAGACGACGAATGTTTCGAAAATGTGGAGGCCAATGTATTTGAAATTTCTTTTTTTGATGTGATTAGTGTGTTGTTATCTTTCAGATGTTGAATCGTTGATTTTGTGTCTTTTCCATTAATTTTCCTTATCATTTTCCAAATTTTATTGATGGGGGTGTTTTGATTTAGTTTAGACACATATGTTTTCCAAGAACTTTTCTTTTTTTGTTGAATCAGTCGTCTTGTTTTTGCCCGATTTATACGAAGTTTGTCCAAGTTACGTGTGGTTGGTGACTTATAAAATTCCCGTTCAGTCTTTTTGCGATCTTTAATAGCCTGTTTGCAATCAGCATCAAACCATGGTTTGGTGAAACGTTTAGGATTTGCCGAGGTTTTAGGAATGACCTTGCTTGCAATGTTAAGCAACTCTGTGGTGAAATGTTCTATTTGGTCAGCACTTTCGCCAAATTTCTCCCGTGTTAGGCATTCAGAACAGAGCGACGAGAAAGTCTCCCAGTCAGCCTTTTTCAAGTTCCACTGGGGTACCCTCTCATCATCCGCCGGAACTACACTCTCCAACACAATTGGAAAGTGGTCACTCCCGCACAAGTCATCTTCTACCTTCCAAGAAAAATCAAGGAAGCTAGAAGGGCATGCAATTGAAAGATCAATTGATGTATACGAACCAGATGCGGGGTGCAAATAAGTGTCTGAACCATCATTAAACAAACACAGGTCATAATTTAGTAATGAACTCTTCTACAGTTTTACCTTTTACATCTTCTTGACTGCAGGAGTTACCCCAAAGAGGGTTATGAGCGTTAAAATCACCCAACAAAATGTATGGGGCTGGAAGCTGTTGGACCAGAAGCTCAAGATCATTCAGATGTAGTGCTTTATTTGGTGACACGTAAATCGAACAAAGCGTGACTGTTTTGTCTAAAGTTAGGCGTACTGCCACAGCCTGTAAATTTGTATTCAAAGGTACAGATCTGTGAATGATATCGTCTCTAACCAAAACAGATGTTCCACGAATGTGAAGGTCAGTATCATCTGCCCAGGCATTATACGAAGTATAATGCTTAAAAGCTGAATGATCGTGAGCCTCAGGTTTCTTTAAAAGAGTTTCCTGCAGGCAAAAAGCAACAGGTTTATATTGTTGGCTGAGAAGACCCAGTTCATTAAAATTTGCTCTAAAACCTCGACAATTCCACTGTATTATGTTATTTTGGTTTGTATTAGCCATATTTCAATGGAGATTTAGAGGGTGGACGTATGGGCGAAATGGCCCCTGTAGTTTTCTTCGGTGAATTTTTCCTCGGGGATCTAGTCTGTGAAGAAATCGGACGTAATTGTTCGAATGTTTCATCGATACAATCACCCACATCCATATCCTCAAGACCTTCAAACCTGTTGCGAACAACAGGATTTTGAAGAACCTTAGGTAATCTGTCCGATAATTGTTTTTGTTTCATTTTTTCTTTTTTCTTTTCCTCTTTTTCTAATTTTTTAATTTGACTCTGACTCAGATTGTGCTGTTGTGATCTTTGTTCTGGTTTAGACTTTGTTTGGTTTTGTTCATTTTTCTTTTCTGAATAAGTGTTATGTTCCTTAGTTTGTACAGGTTTGGGCGCATCCTTTCCTACTTTTCGTTCTGTTTTATCATCTGTTGGTTTGGGATTTTGTTCTTTTTTCTGGTCTGATTTTGTTAAATCTTTGGTTCCCCCATGTGTTTGTCCTGCTTTTAATTTTTCTGTTGTTTGTGTTGTGGAATTTGTTTGTGTTGACTGTATCTCTGTTTGTTCTATTGTGAAACCCTGTACTAAAGAGGGAATCGTCCCTTTAAGCCACGTGTATTGCGTTTGACATTCCACTGAAGTTGTTGGTAATTTTTGTGTTAATTTTTTTGCATAAGTTGGTGATGATAGGTTCATGCCAGGCATTGATGTCACTATTGTTCTCGCCTCCTTAAAACTGATTTGTCTTTCGCATTTAACTTTTTGAATTTCTTTTTCTCTTTTCCATACAGGGCAATCCTTTGATGCAGCCACATGATTGCCCTGGCAGTTACAACACTTGATGGTATTTGTGCAAGGGTCCGGATGTTCTTCGCCACATTTAAAACAGATATTTCTTCCTCTACAATTATTTTGTCCGTGACCATATTTCTGACATTTGAAACATCGAAGTGGATTTGGAATGAATAAATCCACTCCGATGTTCATGTATCCTACTTTTAATGATTTTGGTGGCTGAGAAGAGTTAAATGTCAGTATATATGTATTTGTTTGTATAGGCTTTCCTTCTTTTTTAATTTCAATCCTTTTAACGTTAGTAACCCCCTGTGATTCTAGTTCTTTTTGAATTTCCAATACATCAATGCCTGACAGTTCCTTAGTACGTACAACACCTTTGCAGCTGTTTAATGTTTTATGAGCAAAGGTATTGACCTCCATATCAACGAGTTTATCTATCTTAAGTAAATTCAAAGCCTGCATTTCTCGTTTACATTCAATTAGAATTGCCCCTGATCTTAACTTTCTAACATTTTTAACATCACCAGCTATTCCTGTTATGGCTTTTTCTAAAGCAAATGGATTAATATCAGATGCTTTTTTATTCTCATCGTTAGCATATATAATGATAAATTTTGGCCAGCTTTTCAAAATGGTTTGTTCTTTGTCTTGATCTGAGTCGGAGTCATTGTCTGAAAATAGAAATTCGTACCCTCGTTTTTGTTTTTTTTGTGGTATTTTAGCCATGTTTATTTTTTTAAAAGTTCAGTGCCCCGGCTCCCACCCACCGCGGAGTCCAACAAGGGGTAGGGTTACTGCTTTGCAGTGAACCCACCGGGTTGCCGGTATTCCCACATACCTGGTATGGGGCAGTATACTCAGTCAGTGTTGATGCCAAGGCATACCACTGACTGATTGGCCCGTGCGTGGATTGGCCCGTGCGTGGAAGTGCCAGGTCTTCAGATGGCGATCATCCAATCAATCACTACACGAAACACTATAATTACAGTTGCCATGTATAAATTAAACAGACAGCGCAGCAAAACTAAGTATTTCATAAAATAGAACGTTTAAAACAGTACACATTGGCAATTATGTGATGTGTGAGAAAAAGAAATGACTGATTGAATGACCACCAAATGCCCCCCGACGTGACACCCAGTACTTTTTGGGGTGGGGGCTCCCGATTGGCCAGAACGGACCATCCGACCATCCTTCTACTCCCGAAATTGGGGCCAAAGCAGTGTGTTGAACAAGATTATCTCCGAAATGGAGACCAGGGCTCCATCCCGGAGACTGCCCTAACCGGGGCCACGAGTCCTCAACTGCCAGGATTCCTTCTTCCGGGGCCTTCGGAATGCACCTCACGGGAGAACAAGGTGCCTGCCAGATGGTATTAGCAGGATTGATCATTTTGGTCCGGGGCTGCGTATTTATGTATTTCGCAGCGAACCAACTCAATTGAGCAAACCTGCCAATTAGAAATTAGCAAACCTGCCCAATCGAGCAGGCCGTCCTCTATCCGCCACCTGAGGACCCGCCTAGTAGGGGATGATCAAACCCCCCTAGGACTGTACTGAAGATGGTATTGTACCTTTGAGCCATGTATATTGTGTTTGGCATGCTACTGATTGAGTTGGTAATTTTTGGGATAATTTTGTGGCATATGATGGTGATGATGCACACATACCTGGCATTGATGACACGATTTCCCTGGCTTCTTTAAAACTTATTTGTTTTTCACATTTGACTTTTTGAATAGTTTTCTCCCGTTTCCAGACAGGGCAATCTTTGGACGATGACATGTGATTGCCCTGACAGTTAACACACTTGATGGGATTGCTGCATGGCTCTTGATGTTGCAGGCCACATCGGAAACATATTTGTTGACCTCTACAATTGTTCTGTCCATGTCCATATTTCTGACATTTGAAGCATCGAAGTGGATTTGGAATATACAAATCCACTTTGACGTTCATATATCCAACTTTAATAGCTTTAGGCGGTTGAGTAGAATTGAAAGTCAAAATGTAAGTATTTGTTTTAATTATTGTGTTATCCTTTTTAATCTGTATATTTTTAACATCGGTCACTCCTTGGGGTTCTAATTCCTTTTTTATTTCCATTATATCAATGCCATTTAATTCTCTGGTTCTTATTACACCTCTGCTGCTGTTTAAAATTTTATGTGGAAAAGTATTCACCTCAATATCTGCTAGTTTTTGTGTTTTAAGTAAATTTGTCGCTTGAACTTCCCTTTGACATTCTATCAGTAAAGCGCCAGATCTTAATTTCTTGGCGTCTTTAACTGTTCCAGCAATCCCTTTAATTGATTTTTCTATTAGAAATGGGTTCATATCTGATAGTCTTTTATTTTCGTCAGCTGCATACATTATAATGAATTTTGGCCAAGTATGTGTCGTAGGTTCAAAATCTGAGTCAGAATCCGAGTCAGTAGAAAGTAATTCCCGACCTCGTTTTTGTTTTTTATTTGTGGAGTCCATATTTGATTTTTAAGACGTTCACTGCCCCGGCTCCCACCCACCACGGAGTCCAACAAGGGGTAGGGTTACTGCCATGCAGTGAACCCACCGGGTTGCCGGTATTCCCACATACCTGGTATGGGGCAGTATACTCAGCCAGTGTTGATACCGAAGTATGCCACTGGCTGATTGGCCCGTGTGTGGAAGTGCCAGGTCTTCAGATGGCGGCCATCCAATCAATCACTGTATAAAACACCGTAATAAAAGGTTGCCATGCATAACCGAAACAGACAGTGCAGCAAAACTAAGTGGCTATTAAAATATAAAGTGTTTAAAAACAGTACACAATGGCAATTATGTTATGTGAATAAAAGAAATGATTGAATGAATGGTCACCAAATGCCCCCCGACGTGACACCCAGTACTTTTTGGGGTGGGGGCTCCCGATTGGCCAGAACGGACCATCCGACCATCCTTCTACTCCCGAAATTGGGGCCAAAGCAGTGTGTTGAACAAGATTATCTCCGAAATGGAGACCAGGGCTCCATCCCGGAGACTGCCCTAACCGGGGCCACAAGTCCTCAACTGCCAGGATTCCTTCTTCCGGGGCCTTCGGAATGCACCTCACGGGAGAACAAGGTGCCTGCCAGATGGTATTAGCAGGATTGATCATTTTGGTCCGGGGCTGCGTATTTATGTATTTCGCAGCGAACCAACTCAATTGAGCAAACCTGCCAATTAGAAATTAGCAAACCTGCCCAATTGAGCAGGCCGTCCTCTATCCGCCACCTGAGGACCCGCCTAGTAGGGGATGATCAAACCCCCCTAGGCTGGTCGCACAGTACCCTCCAACAAAAAGGAATGTGTAAGTCTTGTATGACCAATATGACATCGCGTCAATACTGCAAGATCCTTTCTAGAAAGGTTACTAGACGGGTAGTGATCACAGATATCTGGTCGGAATCGATGGAGCTTGTTATTTGTCGCTCCATCCCAATCCGCCTGCCACACAGATTTGATGTACTTATTGATATGTGGATTCAAATCACTGGAAGGGGTGTTAAAATCAGTGAGAGGTTTGGATAAAGCCTGTTTTGCTGCACTGTCTGCCCTGGTGTTACCAGCGATACCTACATGTCCGGGTAACCAGCAAAACACGATATCATATCGGTCAGACATGAGAGTTGTCAACTTCTCACGAAGTTCCAAAATGAGAGGGTTCTTCAACTTGGGGTTGAGTAAAGCAAGTAAAGTGGAAAGAGAGTCAGAAAAAATAATCGACTTCTTTTCCGGCACATTTTCTATGTGTTCAAGCGCAAGTTGTATAGCTTTAACTTCAGCTGTGAAAATAGAACTCTGATTCGGTATTCTGATTGAGGTGACATGATCACCAGTAACAGCAGCTGATGATACTTTGTCACCATCTTTAGATCCATCCGTATAGATCCTTGTATATGTACTATACTTTGACTTTATTTCGGCATATTTTTGTTTGAACTGCAGGGAATTGGTATCAGATTTTTTGGTACAAGCAAGGTCCAAAATAACAGTAGGTTTTTTAAGATGCCAAGGAGGAATGTGTGATTTACGGTTTTCTTTTATAGATTCAGAATCAATTTTTGAAGACTCCATGTGGGGTTTAATTCTAATTCCCAATGGAGGAATATGTTTTTGGTGTCGGTTAAAAAATTCAACATTTTGAGGTTCTGAAATACAATTAAAAGCAGGATTTGAAGGATTGGCCAAAAGTTTAGACACATATTGTAGAGACAATTTAATTCTGCGCTTCTCAAGAGAAGGCTCCTCTGCTTCAACAAGCATTGAATCTATTGGGGATGTTCGAAAAGCCCCTAGACTAATTCTAATACCACTATTGTGAATTGCATCAAGTGGTTTAAGGTATGACTTCCTTGCAGAACCGAAAACTATAGAACCGTAATCTAATTTTGATCGAACAAGTGATCTATACAGATGGAGCAAAGTTTTTTGGTCAGCACCCCAATCAGTGCTACCAACAACCTTCAGTAGGTTCAGTGCTCTTTTACATTTAACTTTTAGTTGTTTTATTTATTTATTTATTTATTGGTGCTTAACGCCACATCAGCAACAAAGGCCATATCGTGGCGAGAAAGTCATGAAAATGAGTTAAAAGGTAATGGTCAGGACTGCTTTTAAAAAGAAAAAAAATTGTGATAGATGAACGATAATACAATGAAAATGTGAAAATGAATATTCATAATGAAAGAAGAACAACAAATATAATACAAATCAACCTACTGATACCAAATCATGATGGGAAGATTAAAAGACAAAGCTCTAAAACTTGCTAAAAAGGTTGATTTCTTTTAGAAAAGACAAAAGCTTGCGCGGACTGGTAGTGTAAAAAAGGTCTCTAAGAGACTCCACAGTGAAAAACTGCCGCCTAACGTGATCGAAATCTGTACAATCTAAAAGAATGTGTTCCACTGTCAGCCCCTGCTGACAAGGAACACATTCAGGTCGCAGAGTTCCCTCTAATAAGAAACTATGAGTGAGTCTGGTATGACCAATATGACATCTTGTAAGGATAACGTGTTCTTTTCGACAAAGATGAGAAAGAGGATAATAATCAGACACAGTTGGTCGGAATCGGTAGAGCTTGTTATTGGTAGCTCCATCCCATTCCGACTGCCACAAAGACCGGATGTATTTAGAAATAAGTGGCTTGTAATCACTGTAAGGAATTGGAAAATCAGTGATTGGCTTACCTCAGAGCCTGTTTCGCTGCACTGTCTGCCCTGGTGTTACCAGCAATACCGACGTGTCCAGGTAACCAGCAAAACACAACATCATATTGGTCAGACTTCATTACAGTAAGTCGTTCACGAAGTGACAAGATTAGAGGGTTCTTCAACCTGGGGTTGAGAAGAGCCTGTAAACAAGAAAGAGAATCTGAGAAGATAATGGACTTCCATTCCTCTTCAGCCTCAATCTCATCGAGCGCAAGGTCAATAGCTTTTACCTCAGCTGTAAAAATGGAACTCGTATCAGGTATCCTGGTTGAGGTGGTCTGATCACCACTAACAACAGCAGATGACACTCTATCATTATCCTTGGATCCATCTGTATAGAACATAGTGTATGCTCTATAGTGAGACTTAATCTCGGCATACGCTTGCTTAAATTGCAAAGAATTTGTGTTTGCCTTTTTAGAAGAGGCCAGATCTAAAATAACCTTGGGTTTTGACAGACGCCAAGGGGGTATATTTGGTTTACAGTTCTCTGCCACAGAATCAGGAGCAATACCAGCGGTCTTCATATGGGGTTGGATTCTGAGTCCCAATGGAGGAATCTGGTTTGGATTTTTGTCAAAAAACAGTTTATTTTGCGGTTTAAAAACACAAAGGTAAGCAGGATTTGAAGGATTTGCAGATAATTTAGAAACATACTGTAAAGAGAGTTTGACACGACGCTTTTCTAGAGAAGGTTTGTTACAACCGATAATGTTACACCAACCAATAATGTATCATCAACGCATAATGTTATAACATAATGTAGTAAACAACCGATAATGTTGCAAACGCCGCATAATGTTATAACTTCAGTCAACGCGTTTTGTAGCAAAAATCAACGCATAATGTTATAACTCGAGTCGGCGTTTACAACCGATAATGTTACACCAACCAATAACGTATCATCAACGGTCCACCAGTCTGAAGGTAGGGTTCATTGCCCCGAGGGTTCATAGCTCCGAGGGTAGGGTTCACTGCTCCGAGGGTTCATTACTCCGAGGGTTCATAGCTCCGAGGGTCCATTGCTCCGAGGGTTCATTACTCCGAGGGTTCATTGCTCCGAGGGGTCATTACCTCGAGGGTTCATACTCCGAGGCTTCATTACTCCGACAGGGTATGTGTGTGTGTGTGTGGGGGGGGGGGGGGGGGGGGGGTGGGGGGGCGGTGACGATTATTGTTGGGCCGGATGTATGTGTGTGCGTGTGTGGGCGGACACACACACACATACACACTTTGGGCCCAACCATAATCGTCACCGCCGTGAGGTTCATTGTTCCGAGGGTCCATTGCTCCCAGGGTTCATGGCTCCTAGGATTCATTACTCCGATGGTTCATTGTAGCAAGGGTCCATTACTCCAAGGGTTCACTGTTCCGAGGGGTCATTACCCCGAGGGTTCATACTCCGAGGCTTCATTACTCCAACGGGATAGTATAACATGTATGACTTGTCCCACATTCGGGGGACCTCGGTGGGGGACCTCGCCTATTGCGCATGCGCGAGGCTCTTGTTTACAACACTGTAACATTTATATTAGAAGTAGTATAGCATGTACCTTTCGCCCCTCTTTCCAGGACCCAGGAAGAAGGTTCTCATTTGCAAGACTCTCATCACGTGACTATATCATTGGGTAGCCATGGTAACTCGTCATACTGTGACGTCATCACCATGTTGCCACGCCACGTCTCCTGTGCGTGCGCGCATGTGCAAATATGGTGTTATATTTAGATTGGGGAATGTTACCTCCCCTCTACACACCCCATGTATCCATCGCTCCGAGGGTCCGCAATACCCATCGGGAGGTTCCGGTCATTACCCGATGATTCCGATGATTTCTGACCATTGTCGAGTCGATTTCGGCCATTCGATATCACGAAAAGAGGAAATAGCGATTTTCCCGCAAAAACAAGTAAACATACCTCGTCTTGTTGGACGAGCTTTGGAAAACAAGATGGCCACCCACCAATGGCCACCATCCCCACTCAATATATTCATCGTAACATCAATGGGAAATTCCCCAATCTAAATATAAGACCCTATGTCTTGAGTGCATGCGCAGGAGAGGGGACGTGGCAACATGGTGATGACGCCACAAGATGGCGGGTTACCATGGCTACCCAATGATATAGTCACGTGATGAGAACCATCAAATGATAACCTTCTTCCAAGGTTCCCCAGCGGGTTCCCCTGAAAGAGGGGTCTAAGGTACAAGCTACGCTACTAATAGAATTTCAAATTAATATCCTAATGCTCTCAATCTCCCTCTCTCGCTCTATATCTCCATGCACCTTCCCTCTCTTCCCCTCTCCTCTCTCTTTCTCGTTCTGTATCTCTCGCTCACTTTCCCCCTTTCACTCCCTCCCATCTCTGTCTGTCTGTCTGTCCGTCTGTCTGTCCGTCCGTCCGTCCGTCCGTCCAGCCGTCTAGCCGTCCGTCCGTCCGTCCGTCTGTCTGTCTCACACACACCCTCTCCTTATCTCTCTCCTCTCCTTCGCTCTCCCACCCTTCTCTCTCTCTCTACCCCCACTAATCCTCTATCTCTACCCCCTCTCCACCACCCCCATCTTCCACTCGATTCCTCCCCTCTCTCCCTCCCCTCTCTCTACTTTTCTTTCTCTACATGTATCCCCTTTTTCTCCCCGCTTCCAATTTCTTCCCCCACCCTCTCTCCTCTCTCTCCGTCCCCACTCCTCTCTCCCCTCCCTGCCACCCCCCACCTCTCTCTCTCTCACACACACATACACTCTCATTGCCTATGTTTTAAATTTGCTAAGGGTTAATTTGTTATTAACTTTGTCCGTCATTGTGATTGTGTTTCAAGCACAGACTTCGGAAATTGTTTTCAGGTACCGGCAGTTCGTATAAGAAATTTACATAGCTCTGTATTTCAAATAAATGACATCCGTATTGCTGCGTATTAGGATGTTGATTTCAAAGGTCTCTGAGGACACGGAATCCTCTACCAATGGCTTTCATTTCGCAAAGGGCTTTTTGTTTTGTTTTCCTTTGATATTAGCATGCTGGGTATCGTATCGGCATAGGCATGCCACAAAATTTAGTTTTCAGTGGTCAGTCAAACAGCCATGAAGCTCTACGTCTTACTGGTTTTGTGTATATTGGTATGGGTTTCACTCATAAGATACTCAATAAGTTATGGCACTCGCCCTATGGATGACGACGTATATGACATTATTGTGAGATGCATGACGGGCAATTTTGTTGTGCCTGTCAAACGGCGCACAAGAGTGCAGAAGGCAGCACTTGTCCGTTTCTACAGAAACAGAAATGCATACAGTATTGCCGAAGGTGGCCATTTGCTTTACAACGGCAAAAAGGTGTTACGAACAGGAGACATTGCAAACCAAGTAAAGGCGGCACTGAAGAAAAGCAAAGGGTCAGGCGCTAGAAAACTCAAGCACAGGCTTGGTAGCCAGTTTTGCGGCATCAGTGAACGCTCTGTGTACCGATATTTGGATAAATCCACATCTTACCACCTACTGAAAGCTAAGTTTTCTAATCGCTGTGCGCTCAAGCCAATACGAGCATCATCTGTGCAACAACGACATCAAGTTGATATAATGGACATGCTGAATTGTAAGGTGACATATAATCGGAAGACATACAGATATGTTCTGTCCCTGATGGATATCTTTAGTCGATATGTGTGGCTACGGCCAATGTCGACTAAAAGCAGCAAAGAAGTCGCACGCTTCTTAGAAGATATATACATAGAACACGGTCCACCCAGAGTTTTACAGCACGATAGAGGAGGTGAGTTCCTAGGTGCGGTGAAACGACTTATGCAAAAAATGGACGTACGAATAATATCGAGCTCCCCCTATCACCCACAGAGTCAGGGGAAAATTGAGAGGTCCCACAGAGTCCTTAGAAAAAAAATTATGTATGATCTGGTAAGCCTTAAAAAACGTGGTGTGAACTGGGTGAATCGCCTTCCCCAGTACGCTTCAATCTTGAACGACGACGTACGTGAAGAACTGAACTGGAAAACACCGTTTGAGATTTATTTCGGTCGGCAAAACCATCGACTAACATTTGCTAAATTTTCAGACGACAGTGTTACAATCGAAAATGTATCAGCTAAAAGACAGAATGAGCTACAGCCATTACCCAAAGATTTGCTCAATTTTGATACAAATAGAGGTAAAGTCCGTGCCGCAGCAGCTGCAGCTACTTCACGCTGCATGAGGAGAATGATAAGACGTGAGCTTGGCAAAAATCCGTCATCACTCTATAATGTGAAACAAAATGTTCTTGTTCGCATAAGAAACGCTAAGCACCACGAACCCCGTCGACTTTATGTTCTTCGCGGCACCATTCTGGAGAGAGATATAAAATTTCATCGTTATCGAGTGAGGTATCTTTCGCCCAAAGACAATACTGCAGTAGTCAGGTGGTTCTCCGTAAATGATATAACCAGCGTGACAGCCGAGGCTGAGAAGAAGAGGCGAAGTCGTTCCCACAAAGCTATACACCGTAGTAAATATTATATTGTGCTCACCCACAAAGAGAAACTTGAAGGAACAGGTTTTGCTGTCCAATTAGACCCACCCGGTGATGGTAATTGCCAATTTGCCGCTCTTGCAGATCAGCTAGCCCATATTGGTATCTATAGATCACAAGAGACCTTGCGATCCGAAATTGTGTCCGACCTTCAGAGGAATCCTTATAACAGTCTTGGTGATTATATGGGTGATTACGAGGAAAACGGTGATTTTGGACGGTACATTACAAACATGGGGCGTGATGGGACATATGGTGACCATATCACTTTACAGAGAGTAAGTGAAATTTACCACGTTCAGATCTCTGTCTCCTCTTCGCTTGGTGCGGGCGGAACACGCCTTCTGTCTCCCAATGGACAAATCAACGGTAACTTGCCCACATTATATTTAGGACACATGGCCGAAGGCCATGGTGACCACTATGTTAGCATATGTCCATCAAGCATGAATCGATCGAAAATATTGAACAACATACAGACCTCGACTTGCAATGTCCGTCAGAATCAAATACCTGCATCTGATTCGTCTGATATTTGTGATCGGGCGAACCAGATAGGTAGTGACTCTGATGACAATGCTAGTGGAAGACATGATACATTGGAACGGGACCTTGTCTCCCCGAATCAGTCACCTATACCTGATTCGTGTGATACTCGTGATCTGGCGAATCAGATGGGTGGTGACTCGGAAGACAATGTACCCGGCAGACAAGATGCAAGAGAACATGGGGTTTTACCTGTTTTGCCAGTAGAAATTCTGCAAATAATTATTTCAAAAGCACTCTTTAGAGATATGACGATGCTAGGCGCTTTTAACAGGGTGTCGCAGCAGTTCAAAGAAATAACATCTAGATTTTACCCATTTCTACACATTTCCAACAATTTAGCCACATCAATTGGTATTCGTGAAAGCGGCAACAGCATTATTAGTGTCAGGCGCCTCTATTGTGCATCTGGGAAAGGGAGTGGTATAGCCCATCGTATTCGGGAACTATTTGGTGGTACTGCAAACTGGTTCAATGCTTGGTTGCTGTTGACTGCTTCTCAGTTTTCCAGATATATCGTTAGCGATATATTCTGGAAATAGGTTGCTACAGAAAGTTTGCAAAAGCATACAATGCCGCTGGAAATAAGTTGTCACATTACCGCATAATTTTACAATACGTACCTTTCATTTTAGGCACAAGTCTTTGGCACAACTTCTAGGGAAGCTCTTAGAAAGAAAGATTCTCTAGAAATTCTACCAAGAGCTGTTGCTTTCAATGAATCGGTACTGCTTATAAGATTAGTTAGCGTTAATATGGCAACTTATTTCCATCGGTGCAGTAATTATTCCTAATTTACTTTAATTTTTACTGGACGATAACTTTGAATTTTCACATTTATAGCACTGATCACGGATCACGTGATAAAGCAGCGGTGACAGCTGGATCTTTTTTATTTTATATATACGCTACAGGTAAACCAGGCTAGCTCATAAACAAGGCCAATCCTTAAAGTGACATTCTAACATTTAACATTTTTTGAACAATTTCTAAAGACGATTTATAAATTTCTGACTGTCTGATATATACGGTATGTCTATATTTGCTGTGATGACGTAAATATACTGCCTATGTGACTACGCGAATCGTCGCTTCAACATAGAATTTAAATGCATTTTGGATCCAAAATGAAATTAGATTCTATGTTGAAGCGACAATTTATGTAGGTACAAAACCACTATATTTAAGTAATAGCAGCGAATATAGACATGCCGCATATATCGGACACTTTATTTTGGGACATTGATCATTTCTAATTAGTCTTTAAAATTGTTCAAAAAATATTCAGTGTTAGAATGTCTCTTTAAGCGGGTGTCCGTAATTACTAACTAGGCAAACACCGACCGGGTGACCACCACCACCCCCCCCCCCCCCTCCATTCAACTATCCAACAGCCACGTATACTGTAAAAAATGCAATTGTAGGGAACAACCAGGCGACGTATCAACAATATATTTGTGTATAGGTCACTGGGTATATCCCGGTGATCCATACACAAAAATATTATTGCCAGTTACTATTTTGGAAATGACAAAATGAAAGTTAATATGTCAAATTCCCCACGGTTAGTGAAATCAGTCGAAATTACTCCTTTAACATTGGGTTTCGTTGCCTTTTATTTTATGTACTAGGTAGTGCCATGTATTACGGTCACCAATTTCTAACGCACTCCTGTTTAGACAATAAATATCTTTCGTACAACGTACGACGACGATTACAAAACACGGATAGGGGTCTCACTAGTTACTGGGTGTAACTGAATGCAACTATCTGTAACCTACTTCGCAGACATATCGAATCAAAATTAATTTTGTCTCAGAAACATATCTTATGGCCCCTCATTGGAACGAGCGCGATGCGCTTGTTCCAATGGGGGGGGGGGGGTGCATAAGAAATGTTTTTGAGACGACAAAAATGAAGGTATTTAGTTATTGTAGAATGTGCTTCGCAAATTAATGTCGTCTGCTTCCCATGTTGGGTAAAGGGATGATTTATATTTCCGGTAAACATCTTACAGGGGAGCTTGGTGGCCCAGTCGGTAGGGCATTGGACTCGTGATCCGAAGGTTCTGACAATTGCGGGTTCAGTTCCAGGTCTGTGCGACCGAGTTGTTTCCTTGGGCATGATACTTCATATCCATGGCGAACAAGTGCTAAGGCGTATTGCACGCTTGTGGTACACAATCCTTCAGCCAATGCTAACTCTGTTGAGTTGGTATGTTGGAATGTCTCGCAGTGACTCGCCGCTGCTCGGTAGTCCTCTCGGGTATTCCGGCTTCCTCCACCCGTGACACTGTCCGACACGATATGACCTGATGTTAAAGTGTCGTAAAACACCAAATAAATAAATAAATAAACATCTTACAGAAAGTTTATTAGGATTAAATGTTAAATAATAAATATATTTTAATATTCAGTTACATCCAGTAAGTAGTGAAACCCCTATCCGTATTTGTAATCGTCGCCGAACGTTTTATGAAAGGTATCTAATGATGAAATAAATGGTATCAGATGCAAAACTGTAAGGCAGACAGACTGACAGGCAGACAGGCATACAGACACGCACACAGAAGGGAGAGACAGTCAGAGAGAGCAGAGTGAGTGAGAGAGAGACATATAGAAACACACAGACTGATGGAGAGACAGACATACCGACAGTCATCAGTTAGAGAGAGAGAGAGAGAGAGAGAGAGAGAGAGAGATGGTCAAAAGTACTGCCGCATATAGATACAACACTGACAACTTGTCATGTTTACTGATGACTTCGCTATACGAAAAAAATTATTCATTCCATTCTTGGCTCCATATACTTGGCATACAATCAAATAATTTTACAATATTTTTTCTATTAGGCCTACTATCTGGATTGTTCTGTTTATACGATGCGACATGAAACAGCTCTGTTATTTTTGGCTTTCTATAATGCCCGACGAATTTTATTTTTCCCGATCTGATTTGTGTCAGAATGGTACATGGCGTGATTTGGAATTTTACAATTGGAATCTACGCAGTCCGCAAAATCTTGAATGACGTCATGTACTATTTTAACACAGATCAGATGGCCACTCAGCAAAATTAGGACAGATTCGCATTAAGCTATTGAAATTTTCATGTACGGTCAACAATCTAGCCTGGATACACGCAGATTTCTGCCAAAATGTTTTAATTACACACATGAAGTATATAATGCTGTAAGATTGTCATATTGCGGGGATCCTAGGGACTATTTATTTATTTATTTATTGGTGCTTAACGCCACATCAGCAGCTAAGGCTATATCGTGGCGAGAAATCATATAAAAGTAAAACGTCAATATTATGAAGTAAAAGATTGAATAAAAATAAAGGATAATCACAAAGACATGTCAGAGACAAGAATAATTTAAATAACAATGAGTAATGAGATAAGTGAAAGATATCTACTTCTAAATCAACCTGATGAACTGAGCTTGATGAGTCTAGATTAAAAGAATAAAAACAATTTTAAAATTTGTTAAAAAGGTTGATTACTTTCAAAAATGATACAATTTTGTGTGGGCTCGTATTGTAAAATAGATCTCTAAGGGATCCGACTGTGAAGTACTGCCCTCTAACAAGATTAAAATCAGTACAATTTAAGAGAATGTGCTCCACTGACAACACCTGCTGACATGGAACACATTCTGGTCGCATATTACCCTCTAACAGAAAGGAATGTGTAAGTCGTGTGTGACCAACATGACATCGTGTCAGAATAACATGATCTTTTCTACAAAGGTTACAAGATGGATAGTGATCAAATATGTTTGGTCGGAAGCGATGGAGCTTGTTATTTGTCGCTCCATCCCATTCCGCCTGCCACATAGATTTGATGTAACTACTAATATGAGGCTTAAAATCACTGAAAGGGATCTTAAAATCAGTGAGAGGCTTTGTTAAAGCCTGTTTTGCTGCACTGTCTGCTCTGATGTTACCAGCGATACCTACATGTCCGGGTAACCAGCAGAACACGATATCATATTGGTCAGACATGAGAGTTGTTAACTTCTCACGAAGTTCCAAAAGTAGAGGGTTCTTCAAGTTGGGGTTGAGTAAAGCAAGTAAAGAGGAAAGAGAGTCGGAAAAAATAATCGACTTCTTTTCCTGTGCATTCTCGATATGTTCAAGAGCGAGTTGTAAAGCTTTAACTTCAGCTGTGAAAATAGAACTCTGATTCGGTATTCTGATTGAGGTGACATGATCACCAGTAACAGCAGCTGATGATACTTTGTCACCATCCTTAGATCCATCCGTATAGATCCTTGTATATGTACAATACTTGGACTTTATTTCGGCATATTTTTGTTTGAACTGCAAGGAATTGGTATCAGATTTTTTGGTAGAAGCAAGATCCAAAATAACAGTAGGTTTTTTAAGATGCCAAGGAGGAATATGTGTTTTACGATTTTCTTTTATTGTATGTGGTTCGATTTTGGCAAACTCCATGTGGGGTTTGATTCTAATATCCTAGGGACTAAATATCACGATGACATCATCACCAAGTATGTGACGTTATCACCAAATAGTGATGTCATCATCAGAACAGTTACGTCATCTCCAGGATAGGGGCGACATCACCATGGTTTCAGGAGCGCATCTATGATGTCACACGTTTTCGCAGGGGCGGTTGTCAGAGAAATGACGTCACAAGATGGCGTCCATGGACCAACAACGTTTTCACTGAATGGAGTGATCTCCACTGCCCTAGGCGACATCGAATTACCGAACTCGAGTCGAAAATGATCGGAAATCTTGAGAAACGATTTCCGTGGCCACCGGAACCTCTTAAACGCATCCCGGAGCATCGAAGCGATGAAGTGAATGAGTTGGGAGTGATCTCACCTTTCCTGTACGTCGTTGAATCACCAAACGCGCCACGACAATGGCTTTTCTCCCGATGTTTCCATAGTATCAACACAATCGACCCAGTGAGAGTACCAGGTATGTGTTCATGTTCTTTTGTGTACCAGCACCTTGTGGTTTGGCACATGGACACAATGTCATGTGTCTTGGGATAACACCAACGATGACGGGAGAAAAGCCATTGTCGTGACGCGTTCGGTGATTCGACGTCCCATAGGAATGGCAATATCACTCCACACTCATTGACTTCACCGCTTTGATTCGTCTGGGATACGTTCGGAAGGTTCCGGCGGCAACCGGAATCCGTTTCCGAAGATGCTCGATCATTTTCGGGTCGGTTTCGGTAATTCGATGGCACCCAGAGCAGGCGAGATCACTCCGTTCAGCGAAAACGTTGCTGGTCCAAGGGCACCTCCATCTTCTGACAACGTTTATACGACAACCGCACCCTGCATCCGGCAGAAGCATGTGACGCCTTAGGTACGTACATGGGCACTTGATACCACTACGATGACGTGATTATCCCGGTGATAACGTAGCTATTCTGATGATGGATGTCATACCCTTGGTTATGACGTCACAATTTGGTGATGATGTCACGGGATGAAGTATGACCTCTGGATCTCCCGAATATGGAAAGCTTTAACTGGTAGAGTGCTGAAAGCCCAAAATTGGGCTCTACTTCGATATTTTTCACTGCTACATACTGGATCAGTAGTTTTAGGATCGGCTTCTGACAGGGTTAAGATTAAAACTGTCCAATCTACCAAAATTTGCCTTGTTGGAATATAAGGGAGAGTGCCTATAGGCACTCTCCCTTATACCCCAACAAGGCAAATTTAGGCTAACCTATTCAGAAAGCCCAATATAATTCAGCACTCTACCAGTTAAGAACGATATACAACTCACACATGTCGCTTTGTGTGCTTTAGCTTTGATACACAAACGCGAGCACAAGAGACTAATCGTGTTTTTTTTGTTGGGGAGGGTGGTAGTGGGGGTGGGTAATCACAATACCAATAGGTTATTGAAGGAACCCAAATGACTAATGATTTCTAAGGAGTGTGGACACGTAGGATATCACCCACCTAATTTTGAAATGCTTGGAAATATTGTGCTGACATTTTGGCAAAGAAATGCCTAACATTGTTAAATTAATTGCGAAACCGGAGTGAGGGCGTGTTTGAGAGAGAGAGAGAGAGAGAGAGAGAGAGAGAACAGTCTTATGTTTTTATTATATTAAAATTTTGCAATGAACATGATAATCATTTCTGAAATAAAAAAAGTTATGAAAGTCTTTTTATTATTTACTAAACTTCTAATTGTAGGTTTCAATGGTTCAAGCCATGCATGAATCCGCACATGTAGTTTCCGAGACCTGGCAATTAACGGTGGAGATGAATAAGTAGTTTAAAATATGAACACTGCTTCATCTAAGCAGCAGTGTTCAGATTTCAAACTGCTCATCTTTTTGCACCTGTGATTGCCATAATTTATATAATAATTTGGTATTAAGTGAGATGTTTGAGGCATGGTGACTATACTTGCCATTCATAGGGTAGATAAAGCGAATACATCTGGTCTGACCACAAGATATTTAATTATTAGTTTCTTTGGTGCTTTAGTTGTAAGACTTTAACATCTGAGGTCATACCGTGCCAGACAATGTCACGGGTGGAGGAAAACGGAGTGCCCTGGGAGAACAACCGAGTAGCGGCGAGTCAATCTCAGACACTCCGACGTACTATCTCAGTAAATTTAGCATTGGTTAAAGGACGCATACCGCCAGTGTGCGATACACTTTAGCACATTTTCGTCACCATGCCCCATACATGCAATGGAAGTGTAGTGTCTAGCCCTAGAATACAATTCGGTTTAACCGTCTGGAAACTGAATCGTATCCTCGGGAAACTTTGACACACGAGTACAGTCCCCTTACCAACAAGGGAACGGTCTCGCTTTATTTTTTTCGAAACACTTCTTCAACTCATCATCATGCTATGCCATCCCTATACATCAGTACATCACCAACTATCAATCACTTCTATTGAACATAAAGTCCGCTGGGCTTGTGAACGGATGGGGTCCGCACCCCCACGACGCTGACGATTATCGTTGCGCCCTGTCTGTGCGTGTGTTTGTGTGTGTGTGCGTGTGTTTATGTGTGAGCGTGTGTGTCTGTGTGCGTGTGTGTCTCTCTCTCTCACACACGTACACTATTTTAATGACCTGTACCGTATAATGCCCGGATTGGACCCATTGACGCCTCCCTCCCTCTGGAATCGTGAACGGATACGGCCCAGATGTGCGCTACCTCACCCACGGCGGTGACGATTATGGTTGGGCCCGATGTGTGTATGTGTGTGTGTCCCCCCACACACGCACACACATACATCGGGCCCAACCATAATCGTCACCGCCAGCCCCCCCCCCCCCCCCCCCCCCCCACACACACACCGTCGGAGTAATGAAGCCTCGGAGTATGAACCCTCGGGGTAATGACCCCTCGGAACAGTGAACCCTTGGAGTAATGGACCCTTGCTACAATGAACCATCGGAGTAATGAATCCTAGGAGCCATGAACCCTGGGATCAATGGACCCTCGGAACGATGAACCTCATGGCGGTGACGATTATGGTTGGGCCCGATGTGTGTATGTGTCCCCCACACACACGCACACACACATACATCGGGCCCAACCATAATCGTCACCGCCGCCCCCCCTCCCCCCCCCACCCACACCATCACACCAATGAAGCCTCGGAGTATGAACCCTCGGGGTAATGACCCCTCGGAGCAATGAACCCTCGGAGTAATGAACCATCGGAGCAATGAACCCTCGGAGCTATGAACCCTCGGAGTAATGAACCCTCGGAGCAGTGATACCCCAACCTCGGAACTATGAACCCTCGGAGCAATGAACCCTACCTTCAGACTGGTGGACCGTTGATGATACGTTATTGGTTGGTGTAACATTATCGGTTGTAAACGCCGACTCGAGTTATAACATTATGCGTTGATTTTTGCTACAAAACGCGTTGACTAAAGTTATAACATTATGCGGCGTTTACAACATTATCGGTTGTTTACTACATTATGTTATAACATTATGCGTTGATGATACATTATTGGTTGGTGTAACATTATCGGTTGTAACAAGGCTCACCTGCCTCGACAAGAAGAGAGTCTATAGGTGACGTACGAAATGCACCAAGACTAATCCTGATACCACTATTATGGATGGTATCAAGAGGTTTCAGATAGGATTTCCTAGCCGAACCATAAGCCATACAACCATAATCCAACTTTGACCGTGCAAAAGCTCTATACAGATGGAGCAAAGTATTTTGGTCAGCACCCCAGTCAGTGCTGCCAACAACCTTCAGAAGATTAAGTGCTTTCTTGCATTTAATTTTTAGTTGTTTGATGTGAGACCTAAAACTTAGTTTCTCATCAAACAACAAGCCAAGGAATTTCACTTCCTTTACAACTTGAAGTGGAGTTCCATCTAAAAATAACTCCGGATCCAGGTGGTGTTTCCGGAGTTTACAGAAATGAACACAATTTGTTTTGCTTTTTGAAAACTTGAAACCATTTTCAGTAGCCCAGCGCTGAACCTTGTTTAAGGATAGCTGAAGTTTGCGCTCAATAGCAGGCATTTTCTTGCCACTGTAGCAGATGAGGAAATCATCTACATACAATGAAGAATCAACATTTGTTTCAATAGCTGTAACAATGCTGTTGATTTTTATTGAAAAAAGAGTAACAGATAGAATACTACCCTGAGGTACTCCCAATTCCTGGTCGTGAGGGTCAGATAATGTTGACCCAAGACGAACCTGGAAATTGCGGTCCTTTAAAAAATTTTCAATAAAAAGTGGCATTCTGCCTCTCAACCCCATGTTGAAGAGGTCTTTTAAAATCCCATACGTCCACGTAGTGTCATATGCCTTCTCCAGATCAAAGAACACGGCGACCACGTGTTCCTTTCTGGCAAAGGCATTTCTAATAAACGTTTCAAGGCGGACTAGATGATCAACCGTGCTTCTCTGGTTTCTGAAGCCACATTGAACATCTGCCAGCAGATTGTTCGATTCCAGAAACCAAACAAGCCGATCGTTGATCATTCTTTCCATGGTTTTACAAAGGCAACTAGTGAGTGCTATTGGTCTATAGTTGCTTGGATTGCTGTGGTCCTTATCAGGCTTGGGAATAGGAATGATTGTTGCTTTGCGCCAGTCAGATGGAAACTGGCCAGTCACCCATATATCATTAAAAATAGAAAGTAAAAGCTTGAGCGATGAATTTGGCAAATGTTTTAAAATCTGATAATGTATTTCATCAGGACCAGTTGCTGTATCTTTTGCTTTACTCAGTGACGCTAGTAGCTCATCAATAGAAAATGGTTCATTATAATTTTCATCATTATCAGATTGGAATTTTAGTTTTTGTTTCTCCTGTTGCTTTTTAACAGGGATAAATTGCGGAGTGCAATTTTCAGAAGAGGAATTTTTGGAAAAGGTAGAAGCTAGGGTGTTCGAAATATCTTTTTTAGATGTTATTTTATTGTTATTATGTTCGAGGTGCTGTACTGTAGATTTTGATTCTTTACCTTTAATTTTCTTGATCATTTTCCAGACCTTTTTGATGGGGGTATTTTGATTCAATCTTGAAACATAATTTTGCCAGGACGTTTTCTTCTTTTGTTTGATGAGCCGTCGGGCTTGTGCTCGACCAATACGTAATTTATCTAAATTATTCGTCTTTGGTGACTTATTAAAATCCCGTTCAGCCTTTTTGCGTTGATGAATAGCCTGTTTGCAATCCGTGTCGAACCATGGTTTATGGAAACGTTTTGGATTTGCCGAGGTTTTAGGAATGACTTGGCTTGCAATGTCAATCAACTCTGTGGTGAAGTGTTCAATCTGGTCAGTACTGTCCTGAAATTTCTCCCGTGTGAGGCGTTCAGAACAAAGCGATGAGAAAGTGTCCCAGTCAGCCTTTTTAAAGTTCCACTGGGGCACCCTCTCATCATCCGCCGGAACTACACTCTCCAACACAATCGGAAAGTGGTCACTCCCACACAAGTCATCTTCTGCCTTCCATGAAAAATCAAGGAAGACAGAAGGGCATGCAATTGTTAAATCAATTGAAGTGTAAGAACCAGAGGCGGGGTGCAGGTAAGTATCTGACCCATCATTGAACAAGCACAAGTCATATTTTGTAATGAACTCTTCTACAGTTTTACCTTTTGCATCTTCTTGACTGCAGGAATTACCCCAAAGGGGGCTATGCGCGTTAAAATCACCCAACAAAATGTACGGAGTGGGGAGTTGTTGGACCATTAACTCAAGATCATTCAGCTGTAGCGTTTTACTCGGTGAAACGTAAATAGAACATAAGGTGATTGTCTTGTCTAAGGTTAGGCGTACCGCTACAGCCTGTAAATTTGATTGCAAAGATACAGGACTGTGAATAATGTAGTTTCTAACCAAGACGGACGTTCCACGAATATGAAGATCAGTTTCATCTGCCCAGGCATTATACGATGCATAATGCCTAAAGGCTGAATGATCCTGAGCCTCGGGTTTCTTTAAAAGAGTTTCCTGCAGGCAAAAAGCAGCAGGTTTATATTTTTGGCTTAGAAGACCAAGTTCATTGAAATTAGCTCTAAAACCTCGACAATTCCACTGTATGATATTAATTCTCTGTGTATTATCCATATTTGGTTGAAGTTTGGGATGGTGGACGTATGGGCGATATTGCCCCAGTGTGTTTCTTTGGTGATTTTGTTTTGGGGGACTTATTCTGAGATGTTGAGCGCAGTTGCTCGAACATTTCGTCAATGCCGTCACCGACATCCATCTTCTCAAAACCTTCAAACCTGTTACGTGTAACAGGGTCTTGAAGGGCCTTTGGTGTTCTGTCTGATAACTGTTTTTGTTTTTCTTTCTCTATTTTCTTTTTTTCCAAATTTTCCTGTTTTCTTCTCTGACTCTGACTCAGATTTTGCTGCTGCGATTTCTGTATATGATCTGTTTTTGGATTTGTGTTGTCTTTTCTAGTTGGCTGATCTGATTTATTGTTGTCCTGTCTTGCTTCCGCTGGTGTAGATTTTTGTTGTGGATGTTCCTTTATGTGTTGTGTCTTAATCGTTTCTTGAGCAGTGCTGTTTGTTTGTGTAGATCTTCCTTGAGTTAAATTATTTTCTATTGTAAAAGATTGTAATGTGGTTGGAATTGAACCCCTGAGCCAGGTATATTCAGTTTGGCATGAAACTGATTCGGTTGATTTCTTTTGTTTCAAAGTTGAGGCATAAGTTGGTATTGATATATTCATGCCAGGCATAGATGTTACGATGTCTCTGGCATCTTTAAAACTAATCTGTTTTTCACATTTGATCTTTTGTATCAACTTTTCCTTCCTCCAGACAGGGCAATCCTTTGACGATGACATGTGATTGCCCTGACAGTTGATACATTTATATGTGGATGTTTCACAAGGTCCATCATGGCTTAAACTACATTTAAAACATGTTTGTTTGCCTGATGGTGCCGAGTTTCTTGTTTTCATCTGTTGAGTGCAGCAAAATGAATTTTGGTATATTATCTTCCGGTGGTATCAGAGAAGCTATCAAATCGTCGTCAGAATCAGAGTTTACTAGGTCAGTAGCCGAAAAAAGTCTTTTTGATTTGTTAGGTTTGGATGCCATGTTTGTAAGTTAAATTGTTCACTGCCCCGGCTCCCACCCACCACGGAGTCCAACAAGGGGTAGGGTTACTGCCATGCAGTGAACCCACCGGGTTGCCGGTATTCCCACATACCTGGTATGGGGCAGTATACTCAGCCAGTGTTGATACCGAAGTATGCCACTGGCTGATTGGCCCGTGTGTGGAAGTGCCAGGTCTTCAGATGGCGACCATCCAACCAATCACTTTATAAAACACTGTAATTACGGTTGCCACGTGAAACTGAAACAAACAGTGCAGCAGAAATAAGTATTTGGTTAAAAAGTAGTTTAAAAACATCACACAATGGCAATTATGATAAATGATTAAAAGAAATGACTGATTGAATGGCCACCAAATGCCCCCCGACGTGACACCCAGTACTTTTTGGGGTGGGGGCTCCCGATTGGCCAGAACGGACCATCCGACCATCCTTCTACTCCCGAAATTGGGGCCAAAGCAGTGTGTTGAACAACAGTATCTCCGAAATGGAGACCAGGGCTCCATCCCGGAGACTGCCCTAACCTGGGCTACGAGTCCTCAACTGCCAGGATTCCTTCTTCCGGGGCCTTCGGAACGCACCTCACGGGAGAACAAGGTGCCTGCCAGATGGTATTAGCAGGATTGATCATGTTGGTCCGGGGCTGCGCATTTATGTATTTCGCAGCGAACCAACTCAATTGAGCAAACCTGCCAATCAAAAATTAGCAAACCTGCCCAATTGAGCAGGCCGTCCTCTATCCGCAACCCGAGGACCCGCCTAGTAGGGGACGATCAAACCTCCCTAGGTTTAGTTGTTTTATGTGGGAAGTGAAATTCAGTTTGCTGTCAAACAACAAACCTAAGAATTTCACTTCCTTTACAACTTTAATGGTGTTTCCATCCATTTTCAACTCTGGATCAAGATGATGCTTCCGGAGCTTACAAATATGAACACAATTAGTTTTGGTCTTTGAAAACTTAAAACCGTTTTCTGTAGCCCATTTCTGGATTCTATTTAAACAGAGCTGAAGTTTGCGCTCTATAGCATTCATCTGTTTGCTGCTATAGCAGATTAAAAAATCATCAACATACAATGAGGAATCTACCATATTCTCAATTGCATCGATGATACTATTAATTTTTATAGAAAACAGGGTAACGGACAAAATACTACCCTGAGGAACCCCCAATTCCTGCTCGTGAGGATCAGATAACGTTGACCCAACACGAACCTGAAACTGGCGGTCCTTTAAAAAGTTTTCAATAAAAAGGGGCATACGCCCTCTCAACCCCATGTTAAAAAGATCTTTTAAAATCCCATACGTCCACGTTGTATCATATGCCTTCTCCAGATCAAAGAAGATGGCGACCACATGTTCTCTTCTGGCGAAGGCATTTCTAATAAACGTTTCAAGTCTGACCAAATGATCCACAGTACTTCTCTGGCCTCTGAAACCACACTGAACATCCGCAAGCAGATTGTTCGATTCCAGAAACCAGACAAGCCGATCATTGATCATCCTCTCCATGGTTTTACGGAGACAACTAGTTAGTGCAATTGGTCTGTAATCCTTATCAGGCTTTGGAATAGGAATAATTGTTGCCTTTCGACAGGAAGGTGGAAACTGGCCAGTCACCCAAATGTCATTAAAAACTGACAAAAGTTCTAGTGAAGTTTGAGGCAGATATTTTAAAAGTTGATAGTGTATTTCATCGGGTCCAGTGGCAGAATCCTTTGCTCTATGCAAAGAGTTACTGAACTCTTCCATATAGAAGGGTTCGTTGTAGTCCTCTTGAGTTTTTGGATGTAAATTTAATCTTTTTGTTTTTCTTGTTTTTTTAGTTTGAGGAATTCTGGGTTACTATTTTCAGACGACGAATGTTTAGAAAATGTAGAGGCCAACTTGTTTGAAATTTCTTGTTTTGATGTTATGAGTGTGTTGTTATCTTTTAGGTGTTGTACAGCTGATTTTGTTTCTTTTCCTTTAATTTTTTTAATCATTTTCCAAATTTTAGTGATGGGAGTGTTTTGATTTAGTTTCGAAACGTAAGTTTCCCATGAACTTTTCTTTTTATGTTTTAAAAGTCGTCTTGTTTTTGCCCGATTTATACGTAATCTATCCAAATTTTGTGTAGTTGGTGACTTATTAAATTCCCTCTCAAATTTCTTGCGATCTTTTATAGCCTGTTTGCGCTCAGTATCAAACCATGGTTTAGTGAGGTTTTAGGAATGACTTGGCTTGCAGTGTCAGTCAACTCTGTGGTGAAGTGTTCAATCTGGTCAGTACTGTCCTGAAATTTCTCCCGTGTGAGGCGTTCAGAACAAAGCGATGAGAAAGTGTCCCAGTCAGCCTTTTTAAAATTCCACTGGGGCACCCCTCATCATCTCTCCAACACAATCGGAAAGTGGTCACTCCCGCACAAGTCATCTTCTGCTTTCCATGAAAAATCGAGGAAGACAGAAGGGCATGCAATTGTTAAATCAATTGACATGTAAGAACCAGATGCTGGGTGCAGTTAAGTATTTGACCCATCATTGAACAAGCACAAGTCATATTTTGCAATGAACTCTTCCACAGTTTTACCTTTTGCATCTTCTTGACTGCCGGAATTACCCCAAAGGGGGCTATGTGCGTTAAAATCACCCAACAAAATGTATGGAGTTGGGAGTTGTCGGACCAGCAGCTCAAGGTCATTCAATTGTACGGGTTTACTTGGTGAAACGTAAATAGACTAAAGTGTAACTGTTTTGTCTAAAGTTAGGCGTACCGCCACAGCCTGTAAATTTGTCTGTAATGGTACAGTAGTGTGAATGATGTCGTTCCTAACCAAGACAGTTGTTCCACGAATATGAAGATCATTATCATCTGCACAGGCATTATACGATGAATAATGCTTAAAAGCTGAATGATCTTGAGACTCGGGTTTCTTTAAAAGAGTTTCCTGCAGGTAAAAAGCAGCAGGTTTATACTTTTGGCTGAGAAGACCAAGTTCATTAAAATTAGCTCTAAAACCTCGACAATTCCACTGTATTATATTTTGTTTTGGTGTACTATGCATGTTTGGAAGGTGATTTTGAAGGTGGTCGTATGGGTGAAATTGCCCCCGTAGTTCTTTTTGGTGAAGTTTTGCGCGGGGATCTTCCCTGAAATGAGGGGAAGGGATTATTTGAAAATGTTTCTATGAGACATTCGTCCACAGACATTTCCTCAAAAGCTTCATATCTATTTCTAGTGACAATATCTCTAGAAAATTTAGCAATTCGATCTGAAAGGGTTTTCTTTTTTTCTTTTCTACTTTTTTGACTTTGATTTTGACTCTGACGTTGACTAGATTGTGATTGGTCACTTGACGTTTCACTAACCTTTTTGCCTTTTTTATATTCTGTTGCCTTAGTTTGAGTAGATGAGCTATTCGTATTTGTTGTTTGTATAATGCTAAATGGATTTATAGATTTGGGTTCTGTGTTATTAAGCCACGTGAGATCTGTTTGACATTGCACTGATTTTGTAGTTGTAGTAGTATGTTTAAATCAGTGTGAGGTGTGGATAAAGCCTGTTTTGCTGTTACCAGCGATACCTACATGTCCGGGTAACCAGCAAAACACGATATCATTTTGGTCAGACATGAGAGTTGATAACTTCTCACGCCATAATGAGAGGGTTCTTCAACCTGGGGTTGAGTAAAGCAAGTAAAGTGGAAAGAGAGTCGGAAAAAATAATTGACTTCCTTTCCTGTACATTCTCGATGTGTTTAAGTGCGAGTTTTAGAGCTTTAACTTCAGCTGTGAAAATAGAACTCGGATTCGGAATTCTGACTAAGATCAAGACATATTTTATTTTGCTCGAAGTGAACAAAATATTGTATGACTTGATATGTGTAAAAAAAAAACTCATCCATTTATTTATTTATTGGTGATTATTTATTTATTTATTTATTGGGGCTTAACGCCACATCAGCATCTAAGGCTATTATATTGTGGCGAGAAAATAGTGGAAAGTAAAAAGTCATTATCATTTGAGAAGTAAAAAGATTGAATAAAAATAAAAAATAACTACAATATATCTGTCAAAGACCGGAGTGATTTAAACAACAATGTGTTGAGAAGGGAAGTGAATAACTTATAAATCAACCTGAGGAACTGAAACTTAATGAGTACAGATTAAAAGAGTAAAACAATTTTAAAATTTATTAAAAAGGTTGATTTCCTTCAAGAACGACAGAACTTTATGAGGATTTGTACTGTATTTATTTATTTATTGGTGCTTAACGCCACATCAGCAGCTAAGGCTATATCGTGGCGAGAAATCAGAGAAAAGTAAAAAGTCAATATTATGAAGTAAAAGATTGAATAAAAACAAAGGATAATCACAATAGACATGTCAAAGACAAGAATAATTTAAATAACAATGAGCAATGAGATAAGTGAAAGATGTCTACTTTTAAATCAACCTGAGGAACTGAGCTTGGTGAGTCTAGATTAAAAGAATAAAAACAATTTTAAAATTTGTTAAAAAGGTTGATTACTTTCAAAAATGATACAATTTTGTGTGGGCTCGTATTGTAAAATAGATCTCTAAGGGATCCAACTGTGAAGTACTGCCCTCTAACAAGATTAAAATCAGTACAATTTAAGAGAATGTGCTCCACTGACAACACCTGCTGACATGGAACACATTCTGGTCGCATATTACCCTCCAACAGAAAGGAATGTGTAAGTCGTGTGTGACCAACATGACATCGTGTCAGAATAACATGATCTTTTCTACAGAGGTTACTGGATGGGTAGTGATCAAATATGTTTGGTCGGAAGCGATGGAGCTTGTTATTTGTCGCCCCATCCCATTCCGCCTGCCACATAGATTTGATGTAACAACTAATATGAGGCTTAAAATCACTGAAAGGGATCTTAAAATCAGTGAGAGGCTTGGTTAAAGCCTGTTTTGCTGCACTGTCTGCTCTGGTGTTACCAACGATACCTACATGTCCGGGTAACCAGCAAAACACGATATCATATTGGTCAGACATGAGAGTTGTTAACTTCTCACGAAGTTCCAAAATGAGAGGGTTCTTCAACCTGGGGTTGAGCAAAGCAAGCAAAGAGGAAAGAGAGTCAGAAAAAATAATCGTCTTCTTTTCCTGTACATTTTCGATATGTTCAAGTGCAGGTTGTATAGCTTTAACTTCAGCTGTGAAAATAGAACTCTGATTCGGTATTCTGATTGAGGTGATACCATCACCAGTAACAGCAGCTGATGATACTTTGTCTCCATCTTTAGATCCATCTATATAGATCCTTGTATATGTACTATACTTGGACTTTATTTCGGCATATTTTTGTTTGAACTGCAAGGAATTGGTATCAGATTTTTTGGAAGAAGCAAGTTCCAAAATAACTGTAGGTTTTTTAAGATGCCAAGGAGGAATGTGTGATTTACGGTTTTCTTTTATAGATTCAGAATCAATTTTTGCAGACTCCATGTGGGGTTTAACTCTAATTCCCAATGGAGGAATATGTTTCGATTGTCGGTTAAAAAAGTCAACATTTTGAGGTTCTGAAATACAATTAAAAGCAGGATTTGAAGGATTGGCCAAAAGTTTAGACACATATTAGAGAGACCATTTAATTCTGCGCTTCTCGAGAGAGGGCTCCTCTGCTTCAACAAGCATCGAGTCTATTGGGGATGTTCGAAAAGCCCCTAGACTAATTCTAATACCACTATTGTGAATAGCATCAAGTGGTTTTAGGTATGACTTCCTTGCAGAACCGTAAACTATAGAACCGTAATCTAATTTTGATCGAACAAGTGACCTATACAGATGGAGCAAAGTTTTTTGGTCAGCACCCCAATCAGTGCTACCAACGACCTTCAGTAGGTTCAGAGCTCTCTTACATTTAACTTTTAGTTGTTTTATGTGGGAAGTGAAATTCAGTTTGCTGTCAAACAACAAACCTAAGAATTTCACTTCCTTAACAACTTTAATAGGACTCCCATCAAGTTTTAACTCCGGATCGAGGTGATGTTTCCGAAGCTTACAAAAATGAACACAATTTGTTTTCATCTTTGAAAATTTAAAACCGTTTTCCGTGGCCCATTTTTGAATTTTGTTTAGGCACAGCTGAAGTTTGTGCTCTATAGCATTCATTTTCTTGCTGCTGTAGCAGATTAAAAAATCATCTACATACAACGAAGAATCTACCATATTCTCAATTGTCTCGATGATGCTATTGATTTTCACCGAAAAAAGGGTAACCGATAAGATACTACCCTGAGGAACCCCCAATTCCTGCTCGTGAGGATCAGATAACGTTGACCCAACACGAACCTGAAATTGGCGGTCCTTTAAAAAGTTTTCAATAAAAATAGGCATACGCCCTCTCAACCCCATGTTAAAAAGATCTTTTAAAATCCCATACGTCCACGTTGTATCATATGCCTTCTCTAGATCAAAGAAGATGGCGACCACATGTTCTTTTCTAGCAAAGTCATTTCTAACAAACGTTTCAAGTCTGACCAAATGATCCACAGTACTTCTCTGGTTTCTGAAACCACACTGAACATCCGCAAGCAGATTGTTCGATTCCAGAAACCAGACAAGTCGGTCATTGATCATCCTCTCCATGGTTTTGCACAGGCAGCTGGTTAAGGCAATAGGCCTGTAATTGCTTGGGTTGCTGTGATCTTTATCAGGCTTAGGAATAGGAATTATAGTTGCTTTACGCCAGGATGGTGGGAACTGGCCAGTCACCCAAATGCCATTAAAAATTGACAATAAAAGTTCCAGAGATGTTTCTGGCAGATGCTTTAAAATCTGGTAGTGAATTTCATCGGGACCAGTGGCAGTATCCTTTGCTCTATGCAAAGAGTTACGTAACTCTTCCATAGAGAATGATTCATTGTAATCCTCTAAATTGTTGGAGGTAAATTTGATCTTTTGTTTTTCTTGCTGTTTTTTAATTTTGATAAATTCTGGATTACAATTTTTAGACGACGAATGTTTTGAAAATGTAGAGGCCAAAGTATTTGAAATTTCTGTTTTAGATGTAATTGAGGTGTTGTTCTCCTTCAGGTGTTGTACAGCTGATTTTGTTTCCTTTCCTTTAATCTTTTTAATCATTTTCCAAATTTTAGTGATAGGGGTGTTTTGGTTAATCTTAGAAATGTAAGTTTCCCAAGAACTTTTCTTTTTTTGTTTTATATGTCGTCTTGTTTTTGCCCGATTTATACGAAGTTTGTCTAAATTATGTGTAGTTGGTGACTTGTTAAATTACCTTTCAGCTTTCTTACGATCCTTTATAGCCTGTTTACATTCAATATCAAACCATGGTTTGGTGAAACGTTTTGGATTTGCCGAGGTTTTAGGGATGACTGTGTTTGCAATGTCAAGCAGCTCGTTTGTAAAATGTTCTATTTGGTCAGCACTATCTTGAAATTTCTCCCGTGTGAGGCGTTCAGAACAAAGCGATGAAAAAGTGTCCCAGTCAGCTTTTTTAAAGTTCCACTGGGGCACTCTCTCATCGTCCGCCGGAACTACACTCTCCAATACAATTGGAAAGTGATCACTCCCGCACAAGTCATCTTCTACCTTCCAAGAAAAATCGAGGAAGATAGAAGGGCATGCAATTGAAAGATCAATCGATGTATACGAACCAGATGCGGGGTGCAGATAAGTGTCTGAACCATCATTAAACAAACACAAGTCATATTTGGTAATGAACTCTTCTACACTTTTACCTTTTACGTCTTCTTGACTGCAGGAAGCTCCCCAAAGAGGGTTATGCGCATTAAAATCACCCAACAAAATGTACGGAGTTGGGAGTTGTTGGACCAGTAACTCAAGATCATTCAGCTGTAGCGTTTTACTCGGTGAAACGTAAATAGAACAAAGTGTTACTGTTTTGTTTAATGTTAGGCGTACCGCCACAGCCTGTAAATTTGTCTGTAATGGAACAGAACTGTGAATGATGTCATTCCTAACTAAAACAGATGTTCCACGAATATGAAGATCATTGTCATCTGCCCAGGCATTATACAATGTATAATGCTTGAAAGCTGAATGATCCTGAGCCTCGGGTTTCCTTAGAAGAGTTTCCTGCAGGCAAAAGGCAGCAGGTTTATATTTTTGGCTTAGAAGGCCCAGTTCATTAAAATTCGCTCTAAAACCTCGACAATTCCACTGTATTATATTGTGTTTAGGTGTGTTGGCCATGTTTGAGTGGCGATTTTGCTGGTGGACGTATGGGAGATATTGCCCCCGTTTTTCTCGGTGAAGTCTTACGTGGGGACTTACCCTGTGATGAAGACAGGCGTGGCTTAGACGAGAATGTGTCATCGATGCACTCATCGACTGACATTGCCTCGATGCCATCAAACATGTTGTTCGTCACAACATTTCGAAGGCGTTTTGGGAGTCTGTCTGGTTCTAATTTCTTTTTATCCTTTTCTTTTTGCTCTTTTTGTTGTTTTCTCCTCTGACTCTGACTCAGATTTTCTTGCTGGGATCTTTGTTGCTGATTTGATTTCAATTTATTTGACTCATTCTTTTGTTCAGGTTTTGGATTAGAATTTTTATTTTTTTGTGATAGCTCGTTTGTGTGGTCTTGCATGTGAATTGTTTTTGTTATTTGGTCGTTTGTTGAGGGAACAGTTGATTTGGTTTGTGTTGATTGTGTTTCTGTTTGATTAGGATGATCCATAGTAAATGCCTATAATAAGGAAGGAATTGTGCTGTTGAGCCATGTATACTGTGTCTGGCATTCTACTGACTTTGTGGGTACCTTTTGTTGTACTGTTGTGGCATACGATGGTGCTGATGTATTGAAGCCAAGCGTAGATGTTACAATTGCTCTGGCTTCCTGAAAGCTTACTTGTTTTTCACACTTCACCTTTTGGATGTTTTTTTCTTTTTGCCAGATAGGGCAATCTTTAGAGGATGACATATGATTGCCCTGGCAGTTTACACACTTGATTGGGTTGTTACATGGCTCTTCATGTTGTTGACCGCATCTAAAGCATATTGTTTGACCTCTATAGTTGTTTTGACTATGACCAAACTTTTGGCATTTGAAGCATCGAAGTGGATTTGGTATGTACAAATCCACTTTGATGTTCATGTAACCCACTTTAATTGATTTTGGCGGTTGAGATGAGCCAAAAGTTAAAATGTATGTGTTGGTCTGTATGAGTTTACCCTCTTTTTTAATCTCAATTCTTTTGACTTCTGTGATATTTTGTGATGTTAGTTCCTTCCGTATATCCATTACATCCATGCCTGCAAGTTCTCTTGTTCTAAGCACACCCTTGCTGGAATGTAGGGTCTTGTGCGGAAAGGCCACAACTTTCATATCCATAATGTGTTCAATTTTTAATAGATTCACTGCCTGAAATTCCGTCTTACATTCGACCAATATTCCCCCTGATCTTAATTTTTTTACATCCTTCACTGTCCCTGCTATACCTTTAATAGTTTTTTTCTAATACAAATGGGTTGACTGATGATGCCTTTTTACCTTCATCTTCCGCATAGATGATAATAAACCTTGGCCAATTCTTTGAAAAGTTATAAGTGTCGGTATCTTTATCTGAATCAGAGTCTGATGAAGTGAGCTGTATTTCTCGACCTCGTTTCTTTTTTTTATTGGGTATGTGATCCATGTTAATGTAGTAATGCGTTCACTGCTCCGGCTCCCACCCACCATGGAGTCCAACAAGGGGTAGGGTTACTGCCATGCAGTGAACCCACCGGGCTGCCGGTATTCCCACATACCTGGTATGGAGCAGTATGCTCAGCCAGTGTTGATGCCGAGGCATGCCACTGACTGATTGGCCCGTGTGTGGAAGTGCCAGGTCTTCAGATGGCGACCATCCAACCAATCACTTTATAAAACACTGTAATTACGGTTGCCACGTGAAACTGAAACAAACAGTGCAGCAGAAATAAGTATTTGGTTAAAAAATTAGTTTAAAAACATCACACAATGGCAATTATGATAAATGATTAAAAGAAATGACTGATTGAATGGCCACCAAGTGCCCCCCGACGTGACACCCAGTACTTGTTGGGGTGGTGGCTCCCGATTGGCCAGAACGGACCATCCGACCATCCTTCTACTCCCGAAATTGGGGCCAAAGCAGTGTGTTGAACAAGATTATCTCCGAAATGGAGACCAGGGCTCCATCCCGGAGACTGCCCTAACCGGGGCCACGAGTCCTCAACTGCCAGGATTCCTTCTTCCGGGGCCTTCGGAATGCACCTCACGGGAGAACAAGGTGCCTGCCAGATGGTATTAGCAGGATTGATCATTTTGGTCCGGGGCTGCGTATTTATGTATTTCGCAGCGAACCAACTCAATTGAGCAAACCTGCCAATTAGAAATTAGCAAACCTGCCCAATTGAGCAGGCCGTCCTCTATCCGCCACCTGAGGACCCGCCCAGTAGGGGATGATCAAACCCCCCTAGGATTTGTACTGTAAAAAAAGGTCTCGAAGAGAGACAACATTGAAATACTGTCGTCTACTAAGATTAAAATCAGTACAATGTAAAAGAATGTGTTCCACTGACAACACCTGCTGGCAGGGAACACACTCTGGTCGCATATTACCCTCTAACAAAAGGAATGTGTAAGTCGTGTATGACCAATATGACATCGCGTCAAAACTGCAAGATCCTTTCTACAAAGGTTACTTGACGGGTAGTGATCTGAAATATTTGGTCGGAAGCGATGAAGCTTGTTATTTGTCACTCCATCCCATTCCGCCTGCCACAAAGATTTGATGTAAATACTGATATGAGGCTTGAAATCACTGAACGGAATCTTAAAATCAGTGAGAGGCTTTGTTAAAGCCTGTTTTGCTGCACTGTCTGCTCTGGTGTTACCAGCGATACCTACATGTCTGGGTAACCAGCAAAACACGATATCATATTGGTCAGACATGAGAGTTGTTTTAACTTATTATTTATTTATTATTATTTATTTATTGGTGCTTAACGCCACATCGACAACAAAGGTCATATCGTGGCGAGAAAGTCATGAAAATGAGTTAAAAGGTAATGGTCAGGACTGCTTTTAAAAAGAAAATTGATAGATGAACGATAATACAATGAAAATGTGAAAATGAATATTCATAATGAAAGAAGAACAACAAATATAATACAAATCAACCTATTGATACCAAATCATGATGGGAAGATTAAAAGACAAAGCTCTAAAACTTGCTAAAAAGGTTGATTTCTTTTAGAAAAGACAAAAGCTTGCGCGGACTGGTAGTGTAAAAAAGGTCTCTAAGAGACTCCACAGTGAAAAACCGCCGCCTAACGTGATCGAAATCTGTACAATCTAAAAGAATGTGTTCCACTGTCAGCCCCTGCTGACAAGGAACACATTCAGGTCGCAGAGTGCCCTCTAATAAGAAACTATGAGTGAGTCTGGTATGACCAATATGACATCGTGTATGGATAACGTGATCTTTTCGACAAAGATGAGAAAGAGGATAATAATCAGACACAGTTGGTCGGAAACGGTGGAGCTTGTTATTGGTAGCTCCATCCCATTCCGACCGCCACAAAGACCGGATGTATTTAGAAATAAGTGGCTTGTAATCACTGTAAGGAATTGGAAAATCAGTGATTGGCTTACTCAGAGCCTTTTTCGCTGCACTGTCTGCCCTGGTGTTACCAGCAATACCAACGTGTCCAGGTAACCAGCAAAACACAATATCATATTGGTCAGACTTCATTACAGTAAGTCGTTCACGAAGTGACAAGATTAGAGGGTTCTTCAACCTGGGGTTGAGAAGAGCCTGTAAACAAGAAAGAGAATCGGAGAAGATAATGGACTTCCATTCCTCTTCAGCCTCAATCTCATCGAGCGCAAGGTCAATAGCTTTTACCTCAGCTGTAAAAATGGAACTCGTATCAGGTATCCTGGTTGAGGTGGTCTGATCACCACTAACGACAGCAGATGATACTCTATCATTATCCTTGGATCCATCTGTATAGAACATAGTGTATGCTCTATAGTGAGACTTAATCTCGGCATACGCTTGCTTAAATTGCAAAGAATTTGTGTTTGCCTTTTTAGAAGAGGCCAGATCTAAAATAACCTTGGGTTTTGACAGACGCCAAGGGGGTATATTTGGTTTACGATTTTCTGCCACAGAATCTGGAGCAACACCAGTAGCCTCCATGTGGGTTTTGATTCTGAGTCCCAGTGGAGGAATCTGTTTTGGATTTTTATCAAAAAAAACTTTATTTAGAGGTTTAAAAACATAGCAGTAAGCAGGATTTGATGGATTTGCAGATAATTTTGAGACATATTGCAAAGAGAGTTTAATTCGACGCTTCTCAAGAGAAGGCTCGCCTGCTTCGATAAGAAGAGAATCTATAGGTGACGTACGAAACGCACCAAGGCTAATTCTGATACCACTATGATGGATGGCATCAAGAGGTTTCAGATAGGATTTCCTAGCCGAACCGTAAACCACACAACCATAATCCAACTTTGACCGTACAAGAGCTCTATACAGATGGAGCAGAGTTTTTTGGTCGGCACCCCAATCAGTGCTGCCAACAACTTTTAGCAGATTAAGTGCTTTCTTGCATTTAATTTTTAGTTGTTTGATGTGAGACCTAAAACTTAGTTTCTCATCAAACAACAAGCCAAGGAATTTCACTTCCTTTACAACTTTAAGTGGAGTTCCATCTAAAAATAACTCCGGATCCAGTTGGTGTTTCCGGAGTTTACAGAAATGAACACAATTTGTTTTACTTTTTGAAAACTTGAAACCATTTTCAGTAGCCCAGCGCTGAACCTTGTTTAAGGATAGCTGAAGTTTGCGCTCAATAGCAGGCATTTTCTTGCCACTGTAGCAGATGAGGAAATCATCTACATACAATGAAGAATCAACATTTGTTTCAATAGCTGTCACAATGCTGTTGATTTTTATTGAAAAAAGAGTAACAGATAGAATACTACCCTGAGGTACTCCCAATTCCTGGTCGTGAGGGTCAGATAATGTTGACCCAAGACGAACCTGGAAATTGCGGTCCTTTAAAAAATTTTCAATAAAAAGTGGCATTCTGCCTCTCAACCCCATGTTGAAGAGGTCTTTTAAAATCCCATACGTCCACGTAGTGTCATATGCCTTCTCCAGATCAAAGAACACGGCGACCACGTGTTCTTTTCTGGCAAAGGCATTTCTGATAAACGTTTCAAGGCGGACAAGATGATCAACCGTGCTTCTCTGGTTTCTGAAGCCACATTGAACATCTGCCAGCAGATTGTTCGATTCCAGAAACCAAACAAGCCGATCGTTGATCATTCTTTCCATGGTTTTGCAAAGGCAACTAGTGAGTGCTATTGGTCTATAGTTGCTTGGATTGCTGTGGTCCTTATCAGGCTTGGGAATAGGAATGATTGTTGCTTTGCGCCAGGAAGATGGAAACTGGCCAGTCACCCATATATCATTAAAAATAGAAAGTAAAAGCTTGAGCGATGAATTTGGCAAATGTTTTAAAATCTGATAATGTATTTCATCAGGACCAGTTGCTGTATCTTTTGCTTTACTCAATGACGCTAGTAGCTCATCAATAGAAAATGGTTCATTATAATTTTCATCATTATCAGATTGGAATTTTAGTTTTTGTTTCTCCTGTTGCTTTTTAACAGGGATAAATTGCGGAGTGCAATTTTCAGAAGAGGAATTTTTGGAAAAGGTAGAAGCTAGGGTGTTCGAAATATCTTTTTTAGATGTTATTTTATTATTATTATGTTCGAGGTGCTGTACTGTAGATTTTGATTCTTTACCTTTAATTTTCTTGATCATTTTCCAGACCTTTTTGATGGGGGTATTTTGATTCAATCTTGAAACATAATTTTGCCAGGACGTTTTCTTCTTTTGTTTGATGAGCCGTCGGGCTTGTGCTCGACCAATACGTAATTTATCTAAATTATTTGTCGTTGGTGACTTATTAAAATCCCGTTCAGCCTTTTTGCGTTGATGAATAGCCTGTTTGCAATCCGTGTCGAACCATGGTTTATGGAAACGTTTTGGATTTGCCGAGGTTTTAGGAATGACTTGGCTTGCAATGTCAATCAACTCTGTGGTGAAGTGTTCAATCTGGTCAGTACTGTCCTGAAAGTTCTCCCGTGTGAGGCGTTCAGAACAAAGCGATGAGAAAGTGTCCCAGTCAGCCTTTTTAAAGTTCCACTGGGGCACCCTCTCATCATCCGCCGGAACTACACTCTCCAACACAATCGGAAAGTGGTCACTCCCGCACAAGTCATCTTCTGCCCTCCATGAAAAATCAAGGAAGACAGAAGGGCATGCAATTGTTAAGTCAATTGAAGTGTAAGAACCAGATGCGGGATGCAAGTAAGTATCTGACCCATCATTGAACAAGCACAAGTCATATTTGGTAATGAACTCTTCTACAGTTTTACCTTTTGCATCTTCTTGACTGCAGGAATTACCCCAAAGGGGGCTATGTGCGTTAAAATCACCCAACAAAATGTATGGAGTTGGGAGTTGTCGGACCAGCAGCTCAAGGTCATTCAGTTGTAAGGCTTTACTTGGTGAAACGTAAATAGAACAAAGTGTAACTGTTTTGTCTAATGTTAGGCGTACCGCCACAGCCTGTAAATTTGTCTGTAATGGTACAGAACTGTGAATGATGTCGTTCCTAACTAAGACAGTCGTTCCACGAACATGAAGATCATTATCGTCAGCCCAGGCATTATACGAAGTATAATGTTTAAAAGCTGAATGATCCTGAGCCTCGGGTTTCCTTAAAAGCGTTTCCTGCAGGCAAAAAGCCGCAGGTTTATATTTTTGGCTTAATAGACCGAGTTCATCAAAATTCGCTCTAAAACCTCGACAATTCCACTGTATAATATTTTGTTTGCGCGTGTTATCCATGTTTTAGTGGTGATTTGGAAGGTGGACGTATGGGCGAAATTGCCCCCGTGTTTCTTTTGGGTGATATTTTACGTGGGGACTTATTTTGAGAAGAGTTTGAGCATAAGTGCCCGAACGTTTCATCGATGCACTCACCGATTTCCATAGATTCAAACCCTTCAAACCTGTTACGGGTAACGGGGTCTTGAAGGGCCTTAGGTGTTCTATCCGATAACTGTTTCTGTTTGTCTTTATCTAATTTCTTTCTGAGTTTTTCTTGATTTTTTTTCTGACTCTGACTAAGATTTTGAAGTTCTGCTTTCGACTTTGAGTTAGGTTCATTTTTCCTTCCTGGTTTCGATTCTGGTGCTTTATCATCCTCTGGTTTAAGTTTTGCTTGTTCTTTTTTCTGACCCCCTTTCAAGTTTTCTTTTGGTAGTGTTTGAGAAATTGGTGTTGTTTTTGAAGTTTGTGGTGTTTGAGTTGACTGTTGCAGAAGGTGGTCACTGTGCTGTATTGTAAAGGACTGTAGTAAGGTTGGTATTGAACCTACGAGCCATGTATATTGTGTCTGGCATTCTATCGATTTTGTTGAAACTTTCTGTTTTGTTACTGTAGCGTATGATGGTGTTGTAGTATGTATGCCAGGAAGCGAAGAAACAATTTCTCTGGCCTGTTTGAAACTTATCTGTCTTTCACATTTGATTTTTTGTATGTTTTTTTCTTTTTGCCAGATGGGGCAATCTTTTGATGATGACATATGATTGCCCTGACAATTTACACATTTAAAAATATTGGTGGTACATGGCTCGTCATGTTTTTGGCCGCATTTGTAGCAGATTGACTGGCCTCTACAAGAGTTCTGACTGTGTCCGTATTTTTGACATTTGAAACATCGAAGTGGATTTGGGATATATAGATCCACTCCGACGTTCATGTAACCTATTTTGACTGATTTTGGTGGCTGGGGAGTATTGAAAGTAAATATATAGGTGTTTGTACTGATTTCATTGCCATTCTTCTTTATTTTTATTCTTTTTACACCTGTTACTCCCTGTGTTTTCATTTCCGTAACGATTTCTAATTCATCAATATCGGCAAGCTCACGGGTTCGAACAACGCCTCTGCTGGTATTGAGGGTTCTGTGAGCTTCCGATTTTACTTCAACATCTAATAGTTTCTGGGTCTTCAAGAGATTGAATGACTGGATTTTACCAGCACATTCAATCAATATGCCACCTGACCGTATTTTTTTCAAATCTTTAACAGTGCCAGCGATCCCCTTTATTGCCTTCTCTAATGCGAAGGGGTTAAAATTAACCTTTTTGTTTTCATCTGCTGGACGTATATATATGAATCTAGGCCAGTCATCTGTTTGGTAATCAGTATCAGAATCAGAGTCAGACGATTTATCATTAGTCGTATCCAAAGGTCGTTTTATTTTGGTTTTGGTAGCCATATTGTATAGAATTTATGATTCACTGCCCCGGCTCCCACCCACCACGGAGTCCAACAGGGGGTAGGGTTAAGTTGTTTTAACTTCTCACGAAGTTCCATAATGAGAGGGTTCTTCAACTTGGGGTTGAGTAAAGCAAGTAAAGAGGAAAGAGAGTAGGAGAAGATGATCGATGTGCTCAAGTGCGAGTTGAATAGCTTTAACTTCAGCTGTGAAAATAGAACTTTTGATTCGGTATTCTGATTGAGGTAATATGATCACCAGTAACAGCAGCTGATGATACTTTGTCACCATCTTTAGATCCATCTGTATAGATCCTTGTATATGCATTATACCTGGACTTTATTTCGGCATATTTTTGTTTGAACTGCAAGGTATTGGTATCAGATTTTTTGGTAGAAGCAAGGTCCAAAATAATTGTAGGTTTTTTAAGATGCCAAGGAGGAATATGTGGTTTACGGTTTTCTTTTATAGAATCAAGCTCAATTTTGGCAGACTCCATGTGGGGTTTGATTCTAATTCCCAATGGAGGAATATGTTTCTGGTGGCGGTTATAAAATTCAACATTTTGAGGGTCTGAAACACAATTATAAGCAGGATTTGAAGGATTGGCCAAATGTTTAGACACATACTGTAGAGATAATTTAATTCTACGCTTCTCAAGAGAAGACTCCTCTGCTTCAACAACCATCCAGTCTATTGGGGATGTTCGGAAAGCCCCTAGACTAATTCTAATACCACTATTATGAACTGCATCAAGTGGTTTGAGGTATGATTTCCTTGCAGAACCGTAAACTGTACAGCCATAATCTAACTTTGATCGAACAAGTGATCTATACAGATGGAGCAAAGTTTTTTGGTCAGCACCCCAATCAGTGCTACCAACAACCTTCAGTAGGTTCAGTGCTCTCTTACATTTAACTTTCAGTTGTTTTATGTGGGAAGTGAAATTCAGTTTGTTGTCAAACAACAAACCTAAGAATTTCACTTCCTTAACAATTTTAATAGGACTACCATCAATTTTCAACTCCGGATCGAGGTGATGTTTCCGAAGTTTGCAAAAATGAACACAATTCGTTTTTGTCTTTGAAAATTTAAAACCATTTTCGATAGCCCATTTTTGAATCCTATTCAAACACAGCTGAAGAATGCGCTCTATAGCATTCATCTTTTTGCTGCTATAGCAGATCAAAAAGTCATCGACATACAATGACGAATCTACCATATTCTCAATTGCGTCGATGATACTATTAATCTTAATTGAAAAGAGGGTAACGGATAAAATACTACCTTGAGGGACCCCCAATTCCTGCTCGTGAGGATCAGATAACGTTGACCCGACACGAACCTGAAACCAGCGGACCTTTAAAAAGTTTTCAATAAAAAGGAGCATACGCCCTCTCAACCCTATGTTAAAAAGATCTTTTAAAATCCCATACCTCCACGTTGTATCATATGCCTTCTCCAGATCAAAGAAGATGGCGACCACATGTTCTTTTCTGGCGAAGGCATTTCTAATAAACGTTTCGAGTCGGACCAATGATCCACAGTACTTCTCTGGTTTCTGAAACCACACTGAACATCTGCAAGCAGATTGTTCGATTCCAGAAACCAGACAAGCCGATCATTGATCATCCTCTCCATGGTTTTGCACAGACAACTTGTTAAGGCAATTGGCCTATAATTACTAGGGTTGCTGTGATCCTTATCAGGCTTAGGAATGGGAATTACTATTGCTTTGCGCCAAGATGGTGGAAACTGGCCAGTCACCCAAATGTCATTAAAAATAGACAGTAAAAGTTCAAGAGATCATTGCGGCAGATGTTTTAAAATTTGATGTATTTCATCGGGTCCAGTAGCAGTATCCTTTGCTCTATGTAAAGAGTTGTTTAACTCTTCCATAGAGAAAGGTTCGTTGTAATCCTCTAAATTATTGGATGTAAATTTGAGCTTCTGTTTTTCTTGTTGTTTTTTAATTTTGAGAAATTCAGGATTACAATTTTCAGGCGACGAATGTTTCGAAAATGTGGAGGCCAATTTGTTTGAAATTTCTTTTTTTGATGTTATTAGTGTGTTGTTCTCCTTCAGATGTTGAACCGTTGATATCGTGTCTTTTCCGTTAATTTTCCTTATCATTTTCCAAATTTTATTGATGGGGGTGTTTTGATTAATCAGTCGTCTTGTTTTTGCCCGATTTATACGAAGTTTGTCCAAGTTACGTGTAGTGGGTGACTTATTAAATTCCCGTTCAGTCTTTTTGCGATCTTTAATAGCCTGTTTGCAATCAGTATCAAACCATGGTTTGGTGAAACGTTTCGGATTTGCCGAGGTTTTTGGAATGACCTTGCTTGCAATGTCAAGCAACTCTGTGGTGAAATGTTCTATTTGGTCAGCACTTTCGTCAAATTTCTCCCGTGTAAGGCGTTCAGAACAGAACGACGAGAAAGTCTCCCAGTCAGCCTTCTTCAAGTTCCACTGGGGTACTCTCTCATCGTCTGCTGGAACTACACTCTCCAACACAATTGGAAAGTGATCACTCCCGCACAAGTCGTCTTCCACCTTCCAAGAAAAATCAAGGAAGATGGAAGGGCCTGCAATTGTAAGATCAATTGATGTGTATGAACCGGATGCGGGGTGCAGGTAAGTATCTGACCCATTATTGTACAAACAGAAGTCATATTTAGTAACAAGTTCTTCTATTGTCTTGCCTTTCGGGTCTTCTTTGTTGCAGGAATCACCCCAAAAGGGGCTATGAGCGTTAAAATCACCCAACAAAATGTACGGTGTTGGGAGCTGATGAATCAGATGTTCAAGATCAGTCAGCTGAAGTGATTTATTTGGAGACACATAAATTGAACATAACGTGACTGTCTTGTCCAAAGTCAGGCGTACCGCAACAGCCTGTAAATTTGTATGTAAAGATACAGAACTGTGAATAATGTCGTTTCTGACCAAGACAGACGTTCCACGCACATGAAGGTCATTTTCATCTGTCCAAGCATTATATGAAGTATAACCCTTGAAAACAGGATGCCCGTGAGTGTCAGGTTTCTTCAGGAGTGTTTCCAGCAAGCAAGAAGCAGCAGGTTTATATTTTTGACATAAGCGACCCAGTTCATTAAAATTTGTCCTAAAACCTCGGCATTTCCATGGTATAATTTTAGTATTATTGGCATTATCCATGTTTAGTTGGTGATTTGGATGGTGGACGTATGGGCGAAATTGCCCCAAAAGGTTTCCTAGGAGATTTTCTGTTAGGATATCCTCCCCGAGACAAACTCAGGGGCATTTTGTTGGAAAAAGTGGAGTTGATGCACTCATCAACATCCATTTCTTGCAACCCTTCGAATATGTTTGAAATAACATTTTTATGAAATTTGGGCGTTCGGTTTGAGTTTAACTTTTGCTGTTCTTTTTCTTTGTTCTTTTGCTCTTTGTTGTACTTCTATCTCTGACTCTGACTTAGATTTTGCACTGCCCAAACCGGGGCCACGAGTCCTCAACTGCCAGGATTTCTTCTTCCGGGGCCTTCGGAACACACCTCACGGGAGAACAAGGTGCCTGCCAGATGGTATTAGCAGGGTTGATCATTTTGGTCCGGAGCTGCGTATTCGTGCATTTCGCAGCGAACCAGCTCAATTGTGCAAACCTGCCAATAAACAATTAGCAAACCTGCCCAATTGAGCAGGCCGTCCTCTATCCGCCACCTGAGGACCCGCCTAGTAGGGGATGATCAGACCCCCCTAGGATTTATTGGTGTTTAAGGTCACATACTTATGCACAATAGCTAATCTTGACAGCATCGACTGTCGGCTCTTTAAAATTCTAACTCTGTTCAAGGCCATCGACGTGCAGTACCCACTCCCATGTAGGCAACCGGGATAAAGTGCCACAACACGGGTCGACCTCTAGTATAGAAGTCCAACAGTGTGTACCTCGTAAGACGTATGTTTGAGGTGTTCTTGGATTGTTTTTTTTTATTCCACAAATTCGTTTTTCTTATTTTTTCTCACTAAGATCAAGACATATTTTAATTTGCCCGAACTGAACAAAATACCAGACAAAAGTTCTATTTTCACTGCTAAGTAAAAGTGTTACCACTAACTTGAACACATTGTGAATGCACAGGAAAGGAGTTTCACCGCTAAGTAAAAGTGTTACTACCACTAGCTTGAACACATTGTGAATGCGTAGGAAAGGAGTCTTATATTTCCGACTCTCTTTACTCTTTATTGACTTCACTCAACTCCTGTTTGAAGAATCCTCATTTTGGTACCCATTGAGAAGTGAAACACTCTCATGTCTAACCAATATGATAAGTGTGTTTTCTGGTTACCGCACATGTTGGCATCTCCGGTAACACCTGGGCAGACAGTGCAGTGAAACTCGGTTCAACTCTGAGGGGAATATGGAAGTTTCAAGTAATACGAAGGTTGATTAAATGAAAAAGCCTTTGCGTTTTCTCGGACATTAAAAACCATCATGCCCTTAGTGTGCCCAGTAGCTTCGAATCTGGTACTGTAATCCAGAAGACTGAAATGCGATGGATGCGAAAAACTGCCAAAATATGAACTTTATACGGATTTGGTGCCCTTAGCTAAAAAGAGCGCCGGTAGTATTTGATCTAAAACCAAGAACAATAAAAGCCCTAAAAAACAAGTTAGTTTTTTTTCCGTGTTATAGATAACCGAATACGGAGCAATTCATCATTTCCTCTTCAGAATCACGTTGAACTCATCTGCCTTATTTAAAAAAAAATGATCATCCCTACCGACGGAACCAGCAGGCTTCCATCAATTTTTCTAATATAATATATAATCAAATAAAATTCCTAACAGCTTTCCGATCGAGACATATTTTTCATTCCAAGTAGTCGACAATTGTTATAGTATTAATATATATACATGAATGGTGAAAATTAACTAGGCCAAAAAATGCGAATACCACTTTAACACACAGCATGCGACGAAAAAATAATGGGAGAAATAAACTGCGAGTATTGAACACGCACAAAAAGAATACCCGGATGTTTACAACAACGCTCTTTATTCTTCGAGGACATGGTGCAGGAGTTTTAGGTTACAATACAGTGTTTTTATCCATTGACGACACAACTAATCTTTCCCCCTCTAATCAAGCTGATTTGGGCAAAAACAACCATCTATCCATTTAGTTTAACATCTCTTGGAAAAAAAGATACTGAAAAAAGTATACGATAGATTGGTCGCCATATGAATTTAGCCTTTACATTAGGAGCTTCCTGTTTTCTCCCGTCCAGTTTCGCACTGAATGAAATCGACACATTTGTACCTAACCCTCCCAATTTTAATCTTCTCTCGCACATTTCAGAACACAATGGTCCCCAATATTTTAAATCTTTTCCAAAACACGCACTTTAAAATTTTATTCACACTTACAAGTTCAGTTTGGGTGCAAACCACTAGAGGCACTGTTTGCACGAAAACACTGCATTGCAACCTGAAAGTCATTCCTCACCAACAAGTCCCCACAAAACGTCTGCAAGCATTGGCCGGCACTCTTTTGTATATTTTAGTCATATGGGAGAGGGGTCTTGCTTTTCATTTTGTCACTTCATCAAGTTGCCGGGTCATGTTCCTGTGGTCGGGTACGTGCCTCTGGTTTGGCATGACACTAAAAGTATGTTTTCACCACGTCCGCCCGTCCGTCCGTTAACTTTTGTTCAAAGAACCGCTTATTTGGTCAAATCAATTTAGGGGTTACTTTTGGATGATTAGACAACGCCTACTTTCAACGTTGGTCCAGCTAGCCACTTCAAAATCAAATCAAATAGACTGGTAGTGTTATTATTCTCCATAGATATTGTTACAGAATATACTTCTCAAATCAAAATAGTATACAATTATAAACACCTTGAACGTTATTTATGTATTGTTGCTTTACGCCACATCAGCAGCCAAGGCTATATAGTGGCGGGCGGTAAAAGTGTGTAATTATAAATTGGACCATTATCCACCATGAAATAATTAAAAACAGTCGATGAAGTATGAAATATGAGGTATAAAAACGTAATGTGAATGTTGGACACACAATGCTGTGTAAATCAACCAGTGACATAGATATGGATAGATTAGGATTTTAAAAGAATAAAAACCAATTTAAAAGGTGTTTACTTTCAAAAATGAGAGAATTTTACGCGAGCTTGTGTAATAAAACAAGAGGCCCCAGGGGGGCTGAGGGCGCTCACCTGACATGGTAGCCTAAATATCAGCCCAGAGAATTGATTTCAACAAGTTGCATCTGCTCCTCCTAAGAAAAGCTTATGCCAAATATCCAAAGATTCTGATCAGTGGATCTAAAAAAAGATTTTTAAAGAATATTCCTCATATTGAACTAAGTTATAATTCGGGCACCCACAGAGAGCCCATATATGAAACCAGGGACATGGCTTTAACAAACTTGAATCTCTCTCCTCCCCCCCCCCCCCCCCCCCCCAGGATGCTGCACACCAAATATCAAAACATTCCGACTGCTGGATCTGATGAAGATTTTTCAAGAAAATTTCTCATTTTGAACTAAGTTATCATTCGGGCTCCCAGAGTGAGCCCAAATATGGACCTTGGGACATGGCTTGAACAAACTTGAATCTCAACCCTTAAGGATGCTGCATACCAAATATCCATGGTAACTATGAGCTGCATTTGTGACCATGTTTGCAACATTACATCAACATTACATGAGAATCATTGGTTGGTGTCCCAGCCTTCAATCATGTAAAGTTTCAAAACATTTGAATCCATCAAACAGAATCATAGGATGTCTCTGGTGGCCATATTTTCCAATCAACGGAAACAAAAAGAGGATGGTTTGTAGAGGGCCTCCTATAAACCATTCTTCCCACGTTTTGGTTCACGTCAGCGCTGTAGTTTCAGAGAGATGAAAATGTGATTTCCCATGGGTTTTTCTATAGTAACTATAAACAGCAATTGTGGCCATGTTTCCAATACGATCAACATTAAATTAAATGAGGAACGTTGGCGGATTGTGTCCCAGTTATCAACAAAACATTTGGCCCTGTGGTTTCAGAGGAGAAGAGTTTTCAAAATTGACCAATCAGAATCAAAGAATGCTTCTGGCGGCCACGTTTTTCACCCAACAAGAATAAAATGATTAACAGTTGTAGAGAACTTCTCGTAGACAGTGCCTGCCAAGCCTGGTTCTCATTGACTCAGTACTTTCAGTGAAGATGATGGAAATATGATTTCCTATAGGGTTTCTATAGTAACTATAAGCCACAATTGTAGCCATAATTGCAACCCGATGAAGCTAAAATAAGGATCATTGGTAGAGGGGCTTACAGTCATCAGCCACACTAAGTTTTCAAACTATAAGGCCCTGTGGTGTAGTTTCAAAGAAGATTTTCTTGAAAATGCACAGATTTATGAATTCTGTTTCATCAAAAAAAAATCAGCAAAAAGCTTTGGGTAGGTAAAGGGTTACAGGAAACACATTTTACTCCAATGTTGTCAAATCTTAAAAGATATAATTTACTGGGAAAAGAATATAAACAAAACAAAACTCCCATGCTTTCCAAACACCTGTCATCAATCAGAATTTCAGATAAGAAACTTGAGAGTAATACACGTATTAATATAATTACAGCTGAACATGTTCATAGTAGTAGTCAAAATAAGTTTTAGGATAATCCTACAAACTAAGTATCTTTCACTTCCTGCACTGATAAGACCAGTAGCTGACATCATTTTCTGAAAAGCTCTCATTGATAGCTTTCCAGAAAATATCAGATTCTGACCTTGTCAGTGCAGGAGCGGCAGTTTACTTAGCTTATTGCAGTTATGCTACAGCTTATTTTGTACTGTATACACAATACTTTTGGGGCTTTTCTCCAAAAAACTGGAACCAACGCTTACCAGATTTTCAAAAAACAAGTATTTTGCTGGCAGTACCGACCTTCCTGCAGACAGGGTTAGCATAAGAATATAGTCTCTGGTGGCCACATATTTCCATCCTCTCACAGATCATTCCTGCGAAGTTTGGTTGACGTCGGATCAGTAGTTCCAGAGAAGATGAAAATGTGATTTCCCTTATGGTTTCTATAGTAAATATAAGCCGCACTTACGGCCATGTTTACAACCCGATCAACATTAAATGAGTATCGTTTGTATCATTTATGTGAAGTATAAAAAAAGACATGGCCGTTTCAGAGGAGAATAATTTTGAAAATCCTCCAAACAAAATCAAAGAATGCCTCTGGCAGCCATATTTTTCAACTCACGGGAACAAAATGAGGATTGTTTGTAGAGAACCTCTCAAAGACCATTCCTGCCAGGTTTGGGTCATGTCAGCTCGGTAGTTCTGGAGAAGGTGAAAATGTGATTTCCCATAGGATTTCTATAGTAACTATAAGCCGCAATTGAAGGCATCTTTGCAACCCGATCAACATTAAATGAGGATCGTTGGTAGAGGATGTCCCAGTCAACAACCATGCAAAGTTTCAAAACATCTGGCCCTGTGGTTTCAGAGAAGATTTTTCAAAATCCACAAATCAGAATCAAAGAATGCATCTGGTGGTCATGTTTTCAAACCCATGTTATCAAAATGAGGATCGTTTGGTGTGGACTTCCCATAGACAATCCTTGCCAGGTTTGGTTCATGTCAACTTAGCAGTTCCAGAGAAGATGATGAAAATATGATTTCTCCTAGGGTTTCTACACTAACTATAAGCTGCAATTGTGGCCATGTTTGTGACCCAATCAACATTAAATGAGGATCGTTGGTAGACTGGGTCCCAGTCATCATTTATGTGAAGTTTTAAAATATTTGGGATGGCAGTTTCAGAGAAGATTTTTGAAAATCCACCAACCAGAATCAAAGAATGCCTCTGGAAGCCATGTTTTTGATCCGACGGGAATAAAATGAGGATCGTTTCCCACAGACCATACCTACCAAGTGTGGTTCACACCGGCAAGCCGTTACAGAGAAGATGATGACGACGACAGACGCCAAGTGATGGGAAAAGCTCACATGGCCTTTTATGCCAGGTGAGCTAAAAATCATCGACATACAATGAAGAATCTACCATATTCTCAATTGCATTGATGATACTATTAATGTTTGTCGAAAAAAGGGTAACGGACAAAATACTACCCGAGGAACCCCCAATTCCTGCTCGTGAGGATGAGATAATGTTGACCCAACACGAACCTGAAAATGTTTTCAATAAAAAGGGGCATACGCCCTCTCAACCCCATGTTAATAAGATCTTTTAAAATCAACGAAGGGATGACTGTGTTTGTAATGTTAAGCAGCTCGTTTGTAAAATGTTCTATTTGGTCAGCACTATGTTGAAAGTTCTCCCGTGTGAGGCGTTCAAAACAAAGCGATGAGAAAGTGTCCCAGTCAGCTTTTTTTAAAGTTCCACTAGGGCACCCCCTCACCATCCGCAGATGTAATTACGGTGTTGTTATCCTCCAGGTGTTGTACAGTTGATTTTGTTTCTTTTCCTTTAATCTTTTTGATCATTTTCTAAATTTTAGTGATGGGGGCGTTTTGGTTAATCTTAGAAACATACATTTCCTTATAACTTTTCTTTTATTTGTTTTATAAGTCTTGTTTTTGCTCGATTTATAATGTAGTTTGTTTAAATTATGTGCAGTTGGTGACTTGTTAAATTCCCGATCCGTTCCCTTGCGATCCTTCATATTTATTTATTGGTGCTTGACGCCACATCAGCAGCTATATCGTGGCGAGAAAGTAAAAAGTCATCAGTTGAGAAGCAAAAAGATAGAATAAAAATAGAAAACAACTACAAAAGTTCTGTCAAAGACGGGAGTGATTTGCGATCCTTTATAACCTGTTTACATTCATTATCAAACCATGGTTTGATGAAGCGTTTTGGATTTGCCGAGGTTCTAGGGATAACTGTGTTTCTAATGTCAATCAGCTCGTTTGTAAAATGTTCTATTTGGTCAGCACTATCTTGAAATTTCTCCCGTGTGAGGCGTTCAGAACAAAGCGATGAGAAAGTGTCCCTTCGTCCATAACTGAGGGGCATAATGCTATTTTAAGTAATGGGACTACCGGAAGATTGTTGAAATGAAAAGGGCGCTTTGGGCTTTTTCGGACATAAAATACGTTATGCCCGAGTGTGTCCATTAGCTTCTAATATAGCACAGTGATCTGAACGTTTGAAATGCGATTGAAGCGAACAGGTGCCGTAAATATTTCATTATTTACTGGGCCATGAGCTAAATAAAAAGAGCGCTGGTAGTTTTTAATATAAACCTAAGAACGAAAATCCTTGAAACAAGTTTTTTCGGGTTTTTATCCATGGATGATCGAAGACAGCATTTCTCCTTCAGAGTGCTGTGGAACACGTTTTTTTTTTAAAAATAAAACTTCAGAATCCATGTCGACGGAACGAGCAAACCTGCTTCTTCAATTCTTCCAATATATTCGATTATAACTCCCAAAACAGATGTCCAATTGAAACCACTTATTAACTTGAAGTAGACGATAATTGTATTAGTATTCATATATATATATATATATATATATATATATATATATGGTTGATGCAAAATTACGCGGGTCAAAAATGCGAGTACTAATCAACAGAGTCAGTGACGACATAAATGACGAAATAAATTCAGTTATTGGACAAGCAAAAACAGATTTCCCGGATGTTTACAATAACGCTCTTTATTCGACGAGGAATGTGTTAGAGTTGAAGAAATCCATTCCTCACCAACAAGTACCCCAGTAAAACGTCTGCAGGCACCGGTCGGGACGTAAGGGCGTATATTTAGTCATGGGGGTGGGTGGTCTTTTTCTCATTTTGTTTCAAGTTTCCGGAGAATGTTCCTGTGGTTGGGTGCTGCACGTAGTCTGAGATGAGATATAAGAGTAAGCAGAGGCCGTCCCCCAACTAGGGTGTAAGCGGAGGGTCGGGGATGTTTTCACCATGTCCGTCCGTCCGGTCACTTTTGGTTTCCGGTACCCATCCCCATGGGCATACTGCGTGGACACTACTGTGGTTATCGATTTAGTGCTCGATTTCACAATTTTCACAGCATTCAATTCAAAGCCAACGCTGTATCTTCAGTATTTATCCTTCTCATGACGAATGACAGAAGTCCTTTTTTTCTTCCAATTTTTCAGGGTTTTCCTGTTCCATTCGTCGGTCATCTGGTCTCTGTCAGGATGCATATTATTGATTATAATGCCACATCAGCAGCTAGGGCTATATCGTGGCGAGAAAACAGTGGTATATAAAAGTCATTATCAATAATGAAGTAAAAATTTAATAAAAATAGAAATAACACAAAAGACATGTCAAAGATAAAAATGATTAGAATAATATTATATATATTGGTGCTTACCGCCACATCAGCAGCTAAGGCTATATCACGGCGAGTAATCAGAGGAAAGTAAAACGTCAATATCAATTATGAAGTAAAAGATAACCACAATAGACATGTCAGTATTTAGTTATTTATTTATTGTTGCTTAAAGCCACATCAGCAGCTAAGGCTATATCGTGGCGAGAAAACTATACTCTCCCAAAAAAGAAAGTGTGCATGCTAAAAAATAACACTAAAAAAAGATATATATCATTTTCATTCATGGAAATTTTATTCAATCACAGATGAATCAATCTGTGATCAACACGAGAAATTTCATTACGCTACGACGAATACTCTTGGTGCCATGGAGAGTCAAAGACACTAAGGGTCAAACACAAAAGTCACACACTCAATATCTGATATGACCTCCGTCTGCATCGACTACTGCTGTGCATCTACGCCTCAAGGAAGCGAACAAGTTAGCATGGAAGTGTTGTGGGATGTTGTTCCATATTCTGATAAGCTGTCTTTGGAGTTCCACAAGCGTTGACGGTGCATGGGGAAGCCGGCGTAGCTGACGTTTCATTTCGTCCCATACGTGATCAATGGGTGAGATATCGGACGAATTTGCGGGCCAGGGAGGAACATCCACTTGTTGTTGCTGCAGATACTGTTGAACAACAGGAGCTGCGTGGGGTCGGGCGTTGTCCTGCTGTAGAATGACGCCGGGGCCGTGACGTTGCAGAAATACAATGACCAGCTCAGTTCTGTTACGGGCAGTGATGCCACCCCACACCATGAGAGACCCTCTCCCATAACGGTTTCGCTCCACGACACATGGATCTGCGTAGCGTTCGTTTCGACGTCTGTACACTCTCTGGCGGCCATCTGATGATTCATTGTCAATCTTGGCATGCTAATGTGGGGTCGTTTTAACAGCAGCGCAAGTTTGAATGTGAACGGTAGGAGGGCCTTACTTTAGTGTTTAAATACCCAAGGATTCACACTGCTGCATGAATCTTCAGACTCTCCACGTGCAAAACATGCCTTTTCACAAACGTGCAGCACGTCATTTAACGTTAATGCAATTTTAAAGGGGAAAGCTGTTTTTGTGTTCCATATAACTTATTCATGAACAGGTTAACACTCTTTACACCTACGAAATTATTTTTTTGGAGTTTGATCAATTTCTGCAATGCACACTTTCTTTTTTTGGGCGAGTATACATAAACAACAAGCGTCAAGTATGAATTAAAATTAATTGAATAAAATATGAAATAATCACAACAAAACCTAAAATCAAGAGCGGTCGAAACAGTAACAACTAAGGTTATCAATACCAGAATACTTACAAAATCAACCTGGTGACATTTAGGCTTGTGGAGAGTACGTTAAAAGAATAAAAACAATTTTAAAATTTATTAAAAAGGTTGATTTCTTTCAAAAATGAGATTATTTTAGGCGGGCTCGTATGGTAAAATAAATCTCTTAGAGATTGAACTGTAAAATACTGCCCTCTAACAAGATTAAAATCTGTACAATATAAAAGAATGTGCTCCACTGACAACACCTGCTGGCAGGGAACACACTCTGGTCGCACAGTACCCTCCAACAAAAAGGAATGTGTTAGTCGTGTATGACCAATATAACATCGTGTCAAAACTGCAAGATCCTTTCTACAAAGGTTACTAGACGGGTAGTGGTCTGAAATAGTCGTACGAAACCGATGAAGCTTGTTATTTGTCGCTCCATCCCATTCCGCCTGCCACAGAGATTTGATGTAGTTACTAATATGTGGTTTAAAATCACTGAAAGGGACGTTAAAATCAGTGAGAGGCTTGGTTAAAGCCTGTTTTGCTGCACTGTCTGCTTTGGTATTACCAGCGATACCTACATGTCCGGATAACCAGCAAAACACGATACCATAATGGTCAGACATGAGAGTTGTTGACTTCTCACGAAGTTCCAATATGAGAGGGTTCTTCAACTTGGGGCTGAGGAAAGAGAGTCGGAAAAAATAATCGACTTCTTTTCCAGCATGTTCTCGATGTGCTCAAGCGCGAGTTGTATAGCTTTAACTTCAGCTGTGACAATAGAACTTTGATTCGGTATTCTGATTGAGGTGATATGATCACCAGTAACAGCAGCTGATGATACTTTGTCACCATCTTTAGATCCATCTGTATAGATCCTTGTATATGCACTATATGTGGACTTTATTTCGGCATATTTTTGTTTAAACTGCAAGGAATTGGTATCAGATTTTTTGGTAGAAGCAAGGTCAAAAATAATTGTAGGTTTTTTAAGATACCAAGGAGGAATATGTGATTTACGGTTTTCTTTTATACAATCCGATTCAATTTTGGCAGACTCCATGTGGGGTTTGATTCTAATTCCCAATGGAGGAATGTGTTTCTGGTGGCGGTTAAAAAATTCAACATTTTGAGGGTCTGAAACACAATTATAAGCAGGATTTGAAGGATTGGCCAAAAGTTTAGACACATACTGGAGAGACAATTTAATTCTGCGCTTCTCAAGAGAAGGCTCCTCTGCTTCAACAAGCATCGGGTCTATTGGGGATGTTCGAAAAGCCCCTAGACTAATTCTAATACCACTATTATGAACGGCATCAAGTGGTTTGAGATATGATTTCCTTGCAGAACCGTAAACTACACAACCGTAATCTAACTTTGATCGAACAAGTGATCTATACAAATGGAGCAAGTTCTTTGGTCAGCACCTCAATCAGTGCTACCAACAACATTCAGTAGGTTCAGTGCTCTCTTACATTTAACTTTTAGTTGTTTTATGTGGGAAGTGAAATTCAGTTTGTTGTCAAACAACAAACCTAAGAATTTCACTTCCTTAACAACTTTAATAGGACTACCATCAATTTTCAACTCCGGATCGAGGTGATGTTTCCGAAGTTTGCAAAAGTGAACACAATTCGTTTTTGTCTTTGAAAATTTGAAACCATTTTCGATAGCCCATTTTTGGATCCTATTTAAACACAGCCGAAGTCTGCGCTCTATAGCATTCATGTTTTTGCTGCTATATTTTTATTTATTGGTGCTTAACGCCACATCAGCAGCTAAGGCTATATCGTGGCGAGAAAACGGTGAAAAATAAAAGCTCATTTTCAGTTATGAAGTAAAAAGACGAAATAAAAATAGAAAATAACTACAAGAGATCTGTCAAAGACCAAAGTAATTAAAACAACAAAGGGTAATGAAAGAAGAGAAGTGAGTAACTTCAAAATCAACCTGATGAATTGAGACTTGAAAAGTCTTGAATAAAAGATTAAAAACTATTATAAAATTTATTAGAAAGGTTGATTTCCTTCAAGAAAGACAAAACTTTATGAGGATTTGTTAGTAGTATATATACAGCAGGTCCTAGAACAATGTACCCCATAGTAATCTCCATAGTGACGTCACAGGAAGGTGTTCAAAAAAGGTGTTCAACCACTGACCCAATTACCCACCCAAGGGTAGTGACGTCACAGGAAGGTGTTCAAAAAGGTGTTCAACCACTGACCCAATTACCCACCCAAGGGTCATACACCAGGATGTAGGTCACGTGCAAATTCTTTAAATGAGGGCATGCACCAGGATATGGGTTACACCATCAGTGAAGATGACCCAATGAACTAAAACAATGCTAATGCAACAGGAAATACATCAAATAAATTATGAACATCCAATCCAGGAAATAGGTTATCTCACTGAGTTCTAAATATACACTCCATAGAGAGTGTCAATTGAATTACATCTACCACACTTAATAATAATAACTCTTTGGCCAGCCGCTGATTTGTTGCGGTTCTCATCGGAGAAGACCATCACATTCCCCTTGCACCCCACCCCCTCTTCCCCTCCTCCCCTCCCAGCACTCAGATATAAACTGTTTAATAGTATCCCTCACGCCCACCTTTTCAATTTCTTCAATAAGCATTCCTATCCTCTCCCTCGTGCCCCCCCCCCCCCCCCCATCAGCCATCTATCCTTTGTTTCTTCACCCCACTTCTTCATTATTCTTTCAGTACATTTCATTCTATGAGGTATATACTGTGGGCATTCCAAGAGAAAATGTTCCAGGGCCTCCACTACTACAGAGTGGCACATTTGGCATCCCTCAGTGATTGTAAAAAGATAAATGAACCCTTCCAATCTCCTGAGTTCTCCTCAAGGTAAAATACACACCTGGTGACCACTTTTTCAAAGCAATAAAAAGGGGAATATTTTTTTTTGCTATGTAATAACTAAATAGATAAAGTGTATATCTAACTACCTTCTTTTAAAGGCTACGCTATCTGTCTACTATCCATACAGTACAAGTCACAATAAGTTTCAGGGTCGCCACTATAAACTACATGTCCTGCTTTTCCCACAATGATACCACCAGGTTTTGACATGTCATTTGGAAGCCCTCTGTGAGAGCTTTCCAAAATAACATCAGAACCAGGTGGTATATGTGTAGGAAAAAGCAGGACACACAGTTAGTTTAGGGCAAGGAAAAAATTGTGTGGCTCGGGTAATCCGACCAACCCGAAACATTCTATGGGCCCAATCGAAAAAATCGCGATTGCAACAAGGACGCAAGACCGACATGTCTCGAATTTCGTATGATTTACCTCCAAAAAATAAAACAAAAGTCGACCAAACGACTAGCCCTATTTTTCTGGCATGTTACCCGAACCACACCATTAATTTGATTGGCCTTATAGTGGTTATCTTACAGCTTATTTGACTTGCATTGTAATTGAAACTCTAACTGAGACTCTTATGCGTACTAAGTGAACTACATCCACATCAACAGACAGGTAGTCACTCTGTAAAATTTAAAATCAAATTCCATTCTCCACTTTTGCAACTGCTACAACTCCAACGCAAAAGCTCCTCAGTGCAGTTAAAGACACGTTTTCAAAAGAGCAGGTCAATCATATGTGAATTATCACACCTCACCATTTTCTGGAAAATGCCACATGGGTGACAAAAGGGATAAAATCAAGAGGACAGTCAACAATGAGATTATGGGAGTAATCGACACTTTCAGTCTTTAACCCATCCAATAAACATAATTAGATCAAACAGGAATAATTAAAATAAATGGAGTAACATATATTTATTTCAAACAAGTAAATATGATGATGTAAAAACAAAATTATCAAAAATAATCAAAAGTGATTCACAATATTTTTCATCTCTATATATTTTCAACATAATTATCAAGAAACAAAAGAACAAAAATGATTTTAGTAAAAACAAAATTATCAAAAATAATCAAAAGTGATTCACAATTATTTTTTCTACAATTTACAATTCTGCAAATAGTAAACTACCTCCAAACCAATCAGCTTTAAATGGTACAGTTCAAATATTTAAACTTAAACCCACAACCGAAAGTGAAGGTAAAGATTTGTTAATCTTTTTTAGACACAAATTTTCTGATGTCAAAGATATTGTTACCCATAATATGCCAAATCATGCTGGCATAAAATGGTACTTAAACACTAGACTGATAATGTTCAAAGAGAAAAATGAATCAGAAATAGTTGAAAGTGTATCACATTTCAGATCAAAAACAAATGTCTATGTTAATGCCCAGGAAATCAACGATAATGAGTTCAATGATGCATTTCATAAAATGTTTGAATCTTTCAATGCATTTCTTCACAATGGGAGTGGTTGGAGAATCAAGCATATAGAATATTTAGAAGTGTGCATAAGTATATATCAACCAATAAGTTCATCCAGCTATATACCAACACCCTCAAAGCTTGCTGGTTCCAAAAGCCTAATTAATGTGAAAAACCATGATAATATGTGTTTTGTATATTCTGTATTAGCCAGTATTTATCCAGCTGAATCCAATGCCAATCGTCCTGCTAAATATAAACCTTATATCAAAAATCTTGATCTAACTGGAATTAGGTTCCCCTTTAGCTTGAAACAATTAAGTCAATTTGAGGATCGAAATTCATTATCTGTAAATGTATTTGGATTTGAAGATTGTACTATTTATCCAATACGTAATACAAAAATGAACCACTCAAAAGCCAAGTATCATGTGAATCTTCTTCTCATAACAAACGAAACCCATTCCCATTTTATTTGTATTCGTGACTTGGATAGATTTTTACATAACACAAAGAAACAGTCAAAGCATAAGCATTTCTATTGTCCATATTGTTTGCATGGGTTCACAAGAGAGAATCTTAAATCACAACATACACCTATCTGTCAAACTTATGGTTCACAGCGAACATCTCTACCAGAAGAAAAAGATAAATATCTTTCTTTTACAGAATATGGCAAACAGAGTGTCATCCCATTTGTCATTTATTGTGACTTTGAAACTTTTAATAAAGACATTGATACTTGTGACCCAAATCCTAAAAACCCTTCGACTACCACATATGCAAAATTAGATCCCTGTAGCTATGGACTAAAACGGGTGTGTAGAGTTGATGAGCAGTATACGAAACCAACTATTGTATACAAGTCAAAGGAAAATATTGTAGAACATTTTATTGAATCTCTTGTTAAAGAGCAAGAAGAGATACAGTCAATTCTCAGTAAGCCAAAGGATATGATAATGTCAGAAAATGATTAAAAAAATGTTATGAAAGTGCAAATATTTGCTACATTTGCAAAAAACCCTTCTTTTTAAAAAATAAAAAGGTAAGAGATCATTGTCATGTGACAGGTAACTTCCGTGGTGCTGCTTGTAACCGATGTAATCTGCAGATGAAAACTCCCAAATTCATTCCTGTAGTATTCCATAATTTGAGAGGATTTGATGGCCATATTCTGTGTCAAGCTATTGGAAAATATAAAGATATGGATATATCATGCATTCCAAACAATATGGAAAAATATATATCCTTTTCTTTGGGCGAGTTTCGTTTTATTGACTCCCTTCAATTTTTAAATACCTCTTTGGAAACGTTAGTTGAAAACTTGAGAAATACTCAGAATTATTCATTCACCTATTTGGAAAATGAGGGATTTTCTACAAGTCAATGTGACTTACTAACACGGAAAGGAGTTTTTCCATATGATTACATTTCATCAATGGAAACGTTTTGTGAAACAAATCTTCCTGATAAGAGTTTTTTTCTTCAACAAACTTACAAACAAACATATCTCTGATGATGATTACTCACACGGAAAAGCCATTTGGGATGAATTTAAAATGGAAACTTTGGGTGACTACCATGATATATATCTTAAAAGTGATGTCTGTTTGTTGGCTTGTGTTTTTGAACATTTCAGAACATTGTGCTTACAATTTTATGAATTGGACTCCACCCATTTTTATTCTGCACCAGGGTTGAGTTGGAGTGCAGTGTTGAAAAAAACCAATGTAACATTAGAACTGATAACAGACATTGATCAGTACCTTTTCCTTGAGAATGGTATTCGGGGTGGAGTGTCATGCATATTCCAAAGATTTGCAAAAGCAAACAACCCTCATATTCCTGAAACATATAACTCATCAGAACCTAACAGTTATATTGTAAGTTATGATGCAAACAATCTATATGGATGGAGCATGAGCCAATACCTTCCATATGATGATTTCAAATGGTTAAATGAAACCGAAATGCAAGCGCTAAACATAATGGATGTGCCAGCAGAAGGGGAATTTGGTATGGTACTCGAAGTGTCCCTAAAATATCCTACATCCCTACATGATTTACACAATTGCTTTCCTTTAGCACCTGAGAAGAGAATATGCGAATATGATGTACTTTCACCTTACAGTAAAAAATTGTGGCATCAATTAAATCCAGAATCAAAATATAATAATAAACATGAAAAACTAGTTCCCACATTGTTTGATAAAGATAAATACATTGTACACCATCGTAATTTGAAGTCATATATCCATTTGGGTTTAGAAATTGTCAAACTTTACCGTGTCTTGAAATTCAGACAAAGACCTTGGTTGAAAGAATATATTAAATTTAATACTGCAAAAAGGGCAGCTGCCTGTAATAACTTCGAGAAATCCTTCTTCAAACTACTTAATAATGCTGTATATGGTAAATGCCTTGAAAACCTGAGACAACGTCGAAATATTAAATTAATACATCATGAATTAAAGTTGAAAAAGTATATTTCAAAAACTTCCTTTGAACGATTCAAAATTTTTAACAGTGACTTGGTGGGGGCTGAATGTCGTAAAGTCGATATTGTTTTAAACAAATCAATTTATGTGGGCTTCACTATACTTGATTTATCTAAATTATTCATGTACGAATTCCATTATTTACACATAAAGGCAAAATATGGAGAAAAAGCAAAGCTACCCTTTACTGTCACTGATTCACTGACATATGTCATACAAACAGACAATGTATATTTAGATATGAAGAGAATGCTAATCTCTTTGACTTAAGTAATTATTCTGTCAACAATGAATTGTATGATCCTACTAACCGAGCTGTGGTTGGGAAAATGAAGGATGAGACTGCTGGTATCCCTATTGAAGAATTTGTAGGGCTCCGTTCAAAAATGTACTCATATAAATATGACAAACATCAAAAACAAACAGCTAAGGGAGTTCCGAAATCGACAGACAATTTATTGCATGGACACTACAGATCTTGTTTGCTGAATGATAACATTGAAACCCACATATGTAATTTTAATCGCATCATAAGCAAAAGTCATTGTTTGTTTTGTGCGAGGATAAACAAGCACGGTCTTTCGGCATTTGATGATAAAAGGTATATATTACAAGATAGAATACACACTTTAACCCTTTACCTAACGTGAAAAGCAGACGACACTTGCAAAAAAAAATCTTGAACAACTAATTTTTTTCATTTTTTGTCTCAAAAACATAGGTTATGACCCCTCGTTGGAACGAGCTCGACGAGCTCGTTCCAATGAGGGGTCATAACCTATGTTTTTGAGGCAAAAAATGAAAAAATAAGGAAAATTCACTGACGATTTTTGAGAATAGCGCTGGCCGGTTTTGGCCGTTACGTTAGGTAAAGGGTTAAGTCACGGACATTTCAAAATCGGAGAAATGGATGAATGACCACTACCACCGGTCTTATTTAATATTTCTATATGTTTTAATGTGTATATTATGAATTATTGTGTATATGTTGCATAGCTAGAAACATGAGGTTGCCCCCCCCCCCCCCCCCCAAACCACCCCGCTGAAGATATTCTGACGTCACCACTGGATATGTATTGCTTAGGAAATTATTAACTTTACATAACTATTTATTCAAATTATGCTTTGTTGTACGAATATTATCTTGAGTGTACCATTGATAAGTATGTTATTGTTATTTATCTTTGTACTTTGTGGAGGGGTGGGGGTAGGAGAACAAACTGCTTTGGAAAAGTCTCACTTCAGGACCCTACAACAGAGTTGAAGCGTACTACCGGAGACAGATCGTCCGAGGCTCGGTTGTAGGTAGCAGATGGTTCTCATTGTGAGGTAAATCAGTGTACAACCTAAGACAGATCACTGTTTATTGGTGAGCAATGTTAGAATTAGAACCTCGTGATATTTTTGTAAGTTTTTAAATTTATGTTTCACTGTTTGACATAACTATATTTAGTGTGTGTTGATGACTTAATTAAATATATAGAGTAACAGTTCAGACTTACTTGTTTGTCTACTTTTCTGTTTGTATCCACTTAATCAGATGCCTCGTCATCTGTTTCGTCAATGACAACTGCTGCGGAATCGAACATCTCTTTCTTGGGGATCTGCAAACAAAGTATCACCAGATGAAGTCTGATTGAGTATATTTTTTACAAATTACATCTGACGAAACCCCTTGAACCTAACAATCGACAATGGTATGATAAGACTGTTAGAGATAGAATCTATCACAAGGTGTAAAGGCAAGCTTAGCCAATCGTTTATAACCCATGCTATCCATTTTAGAGGACTTCCACCCAAGTCATTGATGATCGATACCTATTTTAACAGTAAAACATAACTTATTTGCCACAATAAACAAGCTCTACCCCATTTTCCTGGTCCCCACGGGAAAATTTTGGACAACCCTGTACCAGATGTCAAATGGGTGACGTTTTATTGTATGGTAAATCGCTCGGAATCCCCCCCCCCCCCCCCCCCCCCCTGAAGGGAAACGTTCCACATGGATAATATGTAGTCATTGACTTACCTTGGTTGGTGGGGTGTTTTCGTCGTGTATGCATTCTTGTGCAGCGGTCTCCTGGAAAAATGAAGATAGAAATACCTAACATAGTCTGTATTTTACCGTAATTATTCATTCTGCTGACGAAAGAACTATGGTTCGCTTGAAGAAAGAAATACCTAACATAGTCTGTATTTTACCGTAATTATTCATTCTGCTGACGAAAGAATTATGGTTCGCTTAGTCACGTCAGGATTATATTGTTGTTAGATGATATTTGACTGTTATCCCCTTCTATTCTGGGGGTGTTCCTATAAGTTAAACGAACATACCCCTATAGAGTTGCGTAAATAAACAAACATCATCATGAGTTTTGTAAACTTGTTCCTACTTTCGCTTTTGTCAACAGCGTTTGTATGTGCAGACATTTGGGGAGATTGCAGAATACAGGGTGATGCTGCCACCTGTCATGCCGCACATTCTACAGTTTCCTTTGTTCGATTGCCGCAGCACATCACACCACTGACACTGTACGGAGTTACGGGATTCGCTGTGGAGACCCACCAAATACCTAATCTCTATCGACTAGAGATTTTGGACAGCACGGTGAATTGTGATCAGTTTACAAACTTTATCGACATGGGGATGAAAGTGTTTATCAGTGAACAAATTTGTGAGACCAGACTCAGTACGCCTCAAGTCAGTAGAATTACACAGATGGAGCAACAGGACAGTCACACAACACATACATTCACTGTTCGGACTTCCGACAATGTTGCAGAGTCGGAGAAGAAAGCGATCACAGGTGACCCACTTACAGTGTCAATTACCACATCACACTCTGTCACTGTAAGCAGCTCAGACAAACTCCCAGTTATAAATTCCTCAACTTCAGGAGAAACCGATTCCGTCCTTAAATGTAAGTGTATTTAGTTTCTGTACAGTACATGTAACAACAGTTAATAATACCAGGTACATGTTCCTTGTGTTGTCATAACACCATAACGTATGACCATTCAATGGAAAACTTGAGCTTGTGCCAATGAGGGGTCATACGCTGTGTTTTGAGGCAAAGATTAAATGTTCATTTTTTCAAGAATGAAAAATCCCCCCCCCCCCCCCATTTTATTAAGTTTACAATTTTTGTGTTAAAAACAGAGCTGATGACCCTTCACTGGAACGAGTTCGTTCAGCTCGTTCCAATAAATGGCCACAGGCTATGTTTTGAGTAAAATATTTAGTCAAGAATTGTGTTTGCAACAGTCTAAAGCATACATGGAACATAAATATAATATAATTTGATTTGTCATCACACTCGGGTCAGTGTCAGCATTTTGGACAATTTCGATCTGTCTGCCAGTAAAAGTCCCTTAATAAATTCATCTGCTTGATGGGAAAGTTCAGAGAAACAGATTCCACTGTTCAGTATTAGTGGGTATACCGATTTAGTTCTGCTGCTACAGTATCTTAATATCCCTTTACCAAACATAGATACATGTAGGAGATGACACTTTTCCAAGAAAAGTCTTAACCCTTTACCTAACGCTAGTAGCAGATGACACTCGTAAATAAAATTCACGTATCACCAAAAATTTTCATTTTTTGCTTCCAAAACATAGGTTGTGACCCCTCATTGGAACGAGCGCATCGCGCTCGTTCCAATGAGGGGTCACAACCTATGTTTTGGAAGCAAAAAATGAAAATATTTAAAAAAATGAATGGCGATTTTCGTGTATTGCGCTGGCCGGTTTTGGCCGTTACGCTGGGTAAAGGGTTAAACTTAAACATTTTAATTTTTGTCTCAAAGCATAGCCTATGATCTCTCATTGGAACAAGTTCAACAAGCTCGTGTCAATGAGGGGTCATAAGCTATGTTTTGAGACAAAAATCGAACACGATGAATTTGAATGATAATGTGTCTGGCCTCTATGTACATGTACTACATGAATAATGTAGATAGAACTCATTCAATTCTGACAGAATAATTGACTTATCACCCTCTCTCTTTCAGCTGAATGGATGACAGCATTTACAATACTTGCTCCCACTAGTGCCTTAATTATTTGGTTGTTGACCATTTTGCTTATGGGAAAATACTGTCACAGACGGTGCCTAAGACATAGACTCAATGATCCTGAACTTACTTTATATGACTTTTCCAGGCAATACCATTCCACACCAGATAATTGGGGAGAGTGTTCACTTTCAAACCAAAATGAGTAGTTGTTTTAGACCTGCATGTGTGCATTGATGCACAGTTAAAACTAAAGTCCTATCATGAACTTCATATATGGGCATTATCTTGACAATAATTTTGTGTACGAATTATGTGAAATTTCCTTTACATATTTTTGTGTAGGAATTGTGTGAAATTCCCTGTGGAATGGCATCCAGCATACATGTGTACTGTGTTAGTGTAGCAAGTACAAGTAATGTTTCAGCCAATGGACCTCTGGATTATATCAAGATGTCCATAGGCTGAAACATTCCTTGTGCATAGGGTATTGTATACATGTACATGTATGGTGGTCATATCACAGTTATACCTGCAGAGAGACCTGCTGTTTTCAAGCACTTCATGACAAGACTTCTGGTTTTAACTGTACAGATACATGTAGCTCTATGTGTACATGTATCTGCCACCAGGAATCACTTTGTTAAAAGCTTGCAACTTTTATTTACATTATAAAACTGAACAGATTTGACTGTGACATGCATGCCTAGTTTTATATGGATGTTCAGGGGAACTAAACAAATTTTTGTGGGGGTGGGGTTGTAAATTGTAGGTAGTATTCCAATTTCATGTAAAATCTTTCAAAATGTATGGATTCTAAAATTGGTTATTTGTACTGGCAGTCTCCTTTTTATTGCGTAAAGGATTAATTTTTTTGTTTTTTGTTTGTTTTAGGTCTGCTTTATTTATTTGGAGCCATTATTTCAGTTCACCTACACAGTTTCATAATGAGATTACCCATTCCACGCCAAGCTCAACACATTCTCTTGTATGGGTTAAAACGTGTTTTCAGACTTGCTGTTAGTTACATTGAGATATATTTTTCTTTGCAACATTGTGACCAAATTCTTTCACCCCAGTTGCTGCAACATTGTGACCAAATTCCTTCACCCCGGTTGCGAAGGTCAAAAAGAGGAAAAATGGCACCAGATAGGTTACAGTATACACACTAAGTACATGTAGGACAGATGTAGTGATTGTTAACCCAAATATATGGGAGAAACATTTAAAAATATTTTGTAATTCATTGATAGATTCAAGAATATATTTTACAAGTGTCTTCTGCTAAAATCCAGCTTTTAGTGTACAGAACACGGGGTGAATAGGTTCATGTTCTTAACCCTTTACCTAACATAGTGTTAAAAAATGGGGAGCGTTGTAAACAAAATTTCAATGGTCAAAACTGGGCAGCGCTGTAAAAAAAAACTTTCGTTTTAAAAACATAGCTTATGATACCTCATTGGATTGAGCTCATCGAGCTCATTCCAATAAGGGGTCATAAGCTATGCTTTTGAGACAAAAATTGGATATTTTATTAATTCAGAATATAATTTATGTTGTTTCGTAATTCAGATAGATTCAAGAATATATTTTACAAGTGTCTTCTGCTAAAAAAAAATCAGCTTTTAGTGTACAGAACACAGGGTGAATAGGTTCATGTTCTTAACCCTTTATCCAACAGAGTGGTAAAAATGGATAGAGCTGTAAACAAAATCTCATTAAAATTTTATCATGTTTTAATTTTTGTTTTAGAAGCATAGCTTATGACCCCTCATTGGATTGAGCTCAACGAGCTCATTCCAATGATTGGTTATAAGCTATGGTTTTGAGACACAAATTGCATGTTTTATCAATTCAGAATATATTTTGTGTCGTTTCTAAAAAAAAACTTCATCTTGAACATGTGGTTTACAGTACACAGGGTGAATAGGTTCATATGTTCTTAACCCTTTACCCAACACAGTAATAAAAATGGCCGGCACTGTAACAAATTATCTTTCAAATTTTATTATGTTTTCAATTTTGTGTCAAAAATTTAGCTTATGACCCTCTCATTGGAACAAGCTCGTTGAGCTTATTCGAATAAGGGGGTCAAAAGCTATTTGTCAGGGACAAAAATTGAAATGTTCTTAACCCTTTACCCAATATAATGGAAAAAATGGCCAGCGCTGTAAACAGGATCTTTTTTCAAATGTTATTATGTTTCCAATTTTTGTCACAAAAACATAGCTTGTGACCCCCCTCATTGGAACGAGCTCGTTCCAGTGAGGGGTCATAAGCTATGTTTTGGAGACAAAAAATTTAAATATTTCATAATTCAGAATATATTTCACAAGTGTGTGTGCTACAAAACTCCAGCATGTAGTGTACAGTACACATGGTGAATAGGTTCATGTTCTTAACCCTTTACCATCGTAGTGATGAAAAATTTAAATGCATAGCTCTGTAATCGTTCCAATGAGGGGTCATAAGTTGCATGTATGTTTTTGGTAATTCACTGTTAATTCAAGAATATATTTTACATGTACAATGTACAAGTGTCTTCTGCTAAAAAATCCTACAATTTGATCATGTTTTCATTTTTGTTTTAAAAACATAGCTTATGGTCCCTCATTGGGCTGAGCGCAACGAACTCATTCCAATGAGGGGTCATAAGCTATGCTTTTGAGACAAAATAGATTTTTTTATTAATTCAGAATATATTTTGTATCGTTTCTAAAACAACTCAATCTTGTACATGTGGTTTACAGTACACGGGGTGAATAGGTTCATGTTCTTAACCCTTTACCCAACACAGTAATAAAAATGGCAGGCACTGTAACAAAATCTCTTTCAAATTTTAATATGTTTCCAATTTTGTCTCAAAAACATAGCTTCGAATGAGGGGGTCAAAAGCTATTTTCGGGGACAAAAATTGAAATGTTCTTAACCCTTTACCCAACATAGTGGTAAAAAATGGCCAGCGCTGTAATCAATAATCACTTTTAAAATTTTATTATGTTTTCAATTTTTGTCACAAAAGCATAGCTTATGACCCCCTCCTTGGAACAGCTCATTGAGCTTGTTCCAGTGAGGGGTCATAAGCTATGTTTTTGAGACAAAAAAAATGAAACATTTCCTAATTCAGATTATATTTTACAAGTGTGTGTGCTAAAAAACTCCAGCATGTAGTGTACAGACTTAGTACACAGGGTGAATAGGTTCATGTTCTTAACCCGTTACCTATGTAGTGGTAAGAAATGTTCAGCTTTATTTATAAACAAAAATCTCTTAAAAATGTTATCATGTTTCAATTTTTGTCTTAAAAACATAGCTTATGACCCTCTCATAATCTCATTGGAATGAGCTCATTGAGTTCGTTCCAATGAGAGGGTCAAAAGCTATGTTTTTGAGACAAAAATTAAAATGTTTCATAATTGAAGCAAATATTTTACAAATGTCGTCTGCTATACATGTTGGGTAAAGGGTTAACCACATACCACTAAAACCTCCATGGAGTTGGGTATTCCATCCAGACAAAAAAATGTTGTCTGTAAAAATAAAAAAAACACAAGAAGGATCTTTGCTTATCCTTCTTGTGTTTTTATTTTTTTTTTATTTTTTACAGACACCTGTTTTTTATCTGGGTGGAATCTCCACTCAACAGAGGTTTTAGTGGTATGTGGTTAACCCTTTACCCAACATGGGTAGCAGATGACACTTGTGAAAACATATATTCTTCAATAATGAAACTTTTCAATTTTTATCTCAAAAACATAGTTTATGACCCCTCATTGGAACAAGCTCAACGCTGAATGGACCAAAACCATATCAGGTGATCCAAGATTGGAATGAGATCAATAAGCTCATTCCAATGAGGATACTTGTGTAAAATATATTTTTAAATTATGAAAATTTCAATTTTTGTCTCAAAAAACATAGCTTATGACCCCTCATGGCAACAGGCTCAATGCTGAATGGTCCAAAAACCATATCGGGTGATCCAAGATTGGAATGAGCTCAATAAGCTCATTCCAATGAGGAATCACACGATATGGGTTTGTGGAAGAGATTTGTTGGGTAAGGATTGCTTTACTTGTTTAAGAGTATATACATGTATAGTTAAAAGTGTACTTACCTCATTCTCTATGTCCTGACGCTGTTCTTCCATGCTGGTGATTATCCTTGGCATTAATTTGATTAAATCTTCAACTTCTTGGAAGGTGAAGGAAAGGTATTTTGCCTTTCTGGTATCATGTATGTGGACGTAACATACATTGTTGAAATAATTTACTTTCACCTTTTTCCCATTCCCAAATATAAATGTTGTGCATGTTACTGTAGATGATGTGCCTGCAGACATGTTGAAAAATCTTGGTCAAGCTGTTTATACTGGAAGTGGTCAAGTAATAATTTGTTTGCAGTTTCTGTCCAATTTATAAAAACCAAGGAGGGGGAAGAGGAACTTTCTCACATATGTGATAGTTATCTCTTTTGACAACAAAACTCTTTACATCTTTAGTGTTATTTACTTTGCTTGACCACTGTCCATTCACGGACCTGGAAGTATTGGGCAGGTATAACCCTGTACCTATATATCACTTTTATGATAAATGTATACAGTGTGTCTCTAAAAATAATTGTGAATCACTTTTGATTATTTTTGATAATTTTGTTTTTACTAAAATCATTTTTGTTCTTTTGTTTCTTGATAATTATGTTGAAAATATAAAGAGATGAAAAATATTGTGAATCACTTTTGATTATTTTTGATAATTTTGTTTTTACATCATCATATTTACTTGTTTGAAATAAATATATGTTACTCCATTTATTTTAATTATTCCTGTTTGATCTAATTATGTTTATTGGATGGGTTAAAGACTGAAAGTGTCGATTACTCCCATAATCTCATTGTTGACTGTCCTTCTCTCGATTTTATCCCTTTTGTCACCCATGTGGCATTTTCCAGAAAATGGTGAGGTGTGATAATTCACATATGATTGACCTGCTCTTTTGAAAACGTGTCTTTAACTGCACTGAGGAGCTTTTGCGTTGGAGTTGTAGCAGTTGCAAAAGTGGAGAATGGAATTTGATTTTAAATTTTACAGAGTGACTACCTGTCTGTTGATGTGGATGTAGTTCACTTAGTACGCATAAGAGTCTCAGTTAGAGTTTCAATTACAGTGCAAGTCAAATAAGCTGTAAGATAACCACTATAAGGCCAATCAAATTAATGGTGTGGTTCGGGTAACATGCCAGAAAAATAGGGCTAGTCGTTTGGTCGACTTTTGTTTTATTTTTTGGAGGTAAATCATACGAAATTCGAGACATGTCGGTCTTGAGTCCTTGTTGCAGTCGCGATTTTTTCGATTGGGCCCATAGAATGTTTCGGGTTGGTCGGATTACCCGAGCCACACAATTTTTTCCTTGCCCTAAACTAACTGTGTGTCCTGCTTTTTCCTACACATATACCACCTGGTTCTGATGTTATTTTGGAAAGCTCTCACAGAGGGCTTCCAAATGGCATGTCAAAACCTGGTGGTATCATTGTGGGAAAAGCAGGGCATGTAGTTTATAGTGGCGACCCTGAAACTTATTTTGACTTGTACTGTATGGATAGTAGACAGATAGCGTAGCCTTTAAAAGAAGGTAGTTAGATATACACTTTATCTATTTAGTTATTACATAGCAAAAATAAATATTCCCCTTTTTATTGCTTTGAAAAAGTGGTCACCAGGTGTGTATTTTACCTTGAGGAGAACTCAGGAGATTGGAAGGGTTCATTTATCTTTTTACAATCACTGAGGGATGCCAAATGTGCCACTCTGTAGTAGTGGAGGCCCTGGAACATTTTCTCTTGGAATGCCCACAGTATATACCTCATAGAATGAAATGTACTGAAAGAATAATGAAGTGGGGTGAAGAAACAAAGGATAGATGGCTGATGGGGGGGGGGGGGGGGCACGAGGGAGAGGATAGGAATGCTTATTGAAGAAACTGAAAAGGTGGGCGTGAGGGATACTATTAAACAGTTTATATCTCAGTGCTGGGAGGGGAGGAGGGGAAGAGGGGGTGGAGTGCAAGGGGAATGATGGTCTTCTCCGATGAGAACCGCAACAAATCAGCGGCTGGCCAAAGAGTTATTATTATTAAGTGTGGTAGATGTAATTCAATTGACACTCTCTATGGAGTGTATATTTAGAACTCAGTGAGATAACCTATTTCCTGGATTGGATGTTCATAATTTATTTGATGTATTTCCTGTTGCATTAGCATTGTTTTAGTTCATTGGGTCATCTTCACTGATGGTGTAACCCATATCCTGGTGCATGCCCTCATTTAAAGAATTTGCACGTGATCTACATCCTGGTGTATGACCCTTGGGTGGGTAATTGGGTCAGTGGTTGAACACCTTTTTGAACACCTTCCTGTGACGTCACTACCCTTGGGTGGGTAATTGGGTCAGTGGTTGAACACCTTTTTTGAACACCTTCCTGTGACGTCACTATGGAGATTACTATGGGGTACATTGTTCTAGGACCTGCTGTATATATACTACTAACAAATCCTCATAAAGTTTTGTCTTTCTTGAAGGAAATCAACCTTTCTAATAAATTTTAAAATAGTTTTTAATCTTTTATTCAAGACTTTTCAAGTCTCAATTCATCAGGTTGATTTTGAAGTTACTCACTTCTCTTCTTTCATTACCCTCTGTTGTTTTAATTACTTTGGTCTTTGACAGATCTCTTGTAGTTATTTTCTATTTTTATTTCGTCTTTTTACTTCATAACTGAAAATGAGCTTTTATTTTTCACCGTTTTCTCGCCACGATATAGCCTTAGCTGCTGATGTGGCGTTAGGCACCAACAAATAAAAATATAGCATCGATTCCAGGCATGCATACTTCAACACCTTCGTATGCTGCTGTAACAAAACAAAAAGTTCCAACAAAGTCAATTGAATGCCAGACACAATATACATGGCTCGTAGGTTCAATACCAACCTTACTACAGGCGTTCACAATAGAACACAGCGATCGAATTCAGCAACAGTCAAATCAAACACCACCAAACCCTCAAATAATACCAAAAGAAAACTTGAAAGGAAATCAGAAAAAAGAACAAATCAAACTTAAAACACAAAATGAGAAAGCAACAGAATCGAAATCAGAAAAGAAAAAGGAACAACCTAACTCAAAATCGAACGCAGAACTTCAAAAGCTTAGTCAGAGTCAGAAAAAAAATCAGGAAAAACTCAAAAAGAAATTAGATAAATAATAAGAAATAAATAATAAGAAAAACAGAAACAGTTATCGGATAGAACACCTAAAGCTCTTCAGGACCCCGTTACCCGTAACAGGTTTGAAGGGTTTGAATCAATGGAAATAGGTGAGTGCAATGAAGAAACGTTCGGGCACTTATGCTCGAACTCTTCTCAAAATAAGTCCCCACGTAAAACATCACCCAGGAAGAACACTGGGGCAATTTCGCCCATACGTCCACCTTCCAAATCACCACTAAAACATGGATAACATACCCAAACAAAATATTATACAGTGGAATTGTCGAGGTTTTAGAGCGAATTTTAATGAACTAGGTCTATTAGCTCTTTTAAAGAAACCAGAGGCTCAAGATCATTCAGTCTTTAAGCATTATGCACCGTATAATGCCTGGGCGGATGATAATGACCTTCATATTCGTGGAACATCTGTTTTGGTTAGAGACGATATCATTCACAGTTCTGTACCTTTGAATACAAATTTACAGGCTGTGGTGGTACGCCTAACTTTAGACAAAACAGTTACACTTTGTTCAATTTACGTTTCACCAAGTAAAGCCCTACAACTGAATGATCTTGAGCTACTTGTCCAACAGCTCCCAACTCCATACATTTTGTTAGGTGATTTTAATGCACATAGCCCTCTTTGGGGTGATTCCTGCAGTCAAGAAGACGTAAAAGGTAAAACTGTAGAAGAGTTCATTACAAAATATGATCTGCGTTTGTTTAATGATGGTTCAGACACTTATCTGCACCCCGCATCTGGTTCGTATACATCAATTGATCTTTCAATTGCATGCTCTTAACATCACGAAGGCCAGGGAGCTTCTCGGAGATGCAATTTCTTTTCGCGCATTCTATCTTGGGCTGCGACACCACATCGAGGATGTATGGGATTGGTAAAGGTGTGTGCATTAAAAAACTCAAGTCTGACACCCCCTTCAGTATTGCCGCATCGGTATTCAGAGCGAACGATGTCGATGTAAATACTATCTTAAATGCTGGAGAGAAGGCCATTGTAGACGTCTATAATGGAAATGATTGTGCGTCTTTTGATGAGTTACGTTACCATCGGTTTTGTGAGAATGTGGCTGTAAGTTCAATGTGTGTTCAGCCTCAGAATCTACCTTCGACTACCGCAGCAGCAAAGTACCACGTACACGTGTGGATGGGTGATATAGGAGACCACAAGAATGGGGATGGCAACAAACCAATGGTTTATTAGTTCCTTCACTAAGTGACCTCCCTCCTGCACCATCTGAGTTACTTACAAGTGTTCCTTGTAAATGCAAAACGGATTGCACTACGTTGCGCTGTAGTTGCAGAAAACATGGACTCGATTGCACAACGGCATGTTCTAACTGCGCCGGGAGCACATGTACCAACTCAAACAGCACTATACCAGACGACTTTGATGACGATTGATTTAAAATCTTTATTAATGCATGTTCGATTGCCTAATTCAATAGTTCCGAGATAATATATATAAAAAGAACGAAGTGGCTATTTGACGGGCGCCCGCGGAATAGTCAATATAATACACTTCTGGCTATCTCACGGGCTCTGATAAATTATTATACTTGATTGACTTTCCTGTGAATTATGTACATTCATAATACATGCACCCGTTCCCGACTTAAAGAATTAAATTCAAGTCGGGAACGGGTATTGTAAATGTATAAAATTGGGGGAAAAATTTCCACATTATGTCCGAAAGACTGCAACCAAATAAAACGTTTCCATGAATGGGACCCGCGGCAAGTCATGTCCCGTATAGGGGTTAAATACATTTCTAGTCTCATTCTATACATTTACAATACCTATTCCCGACTTCAAGAACTGAATTAAATTCTCGAAGTCGGAAACAGGTATTGGGAATGTATAAAATGGGGGTAGAAATTATCCGAAAGACGGCAACCAAATGAATGGGGCCCGGTAATAATACGCTTTCTATTTTTACAGCCTTGTTCATCGATCCCGTAAGCAGTCGTTTACTGTCGTGCATTTAGCGTATTGTAAATATCAGATGAATGAGTTTTTATTTATATAATATCGGTCATAATCGACGAACATTCATAATCCAAGAGAGAGCTCGTGAAATAGCCTTTGGATAACATCTTCACTATTTCACGGGCGCCCGTGAAATAGCCTGTTGACTATTTCACGGGCGCCTGTGAAATAGGAAATATATACTCACCAGGCTATTTCACGGGCGCCCGTGATATGGCCACTGCCAAAAACAAACGATTATAACTTGCGATTATTTTCAATTACTGAAGATATATCACCACCTCAAAAGAAAACGGTGCCAACTGCAATGCTGCGCATGCAGCAGCATTGCAGTTGGTCTTTTTTCCTCTAAGGTAACGATGTAACGTATCAGTGGCAGTTAAAATCATCAGACATTACACAATATCTGTGATTATTATGATTGGTATAATTATTAGCGGGAGGGGGGAGGGGAGTGGGGGAAGGGTGAGTTGTGTTCCAAATCCACTCCTGCTTTGAATAAATCAGTGTTATCTTGAACTTAATGTATACCGAACAGATTTCTTCTTTTCCACATGCCAAAGGTAATTATGTTTCACGACCAGTTCTGTTTATTTGCTGCTTCAAACAATGACTTGTTATGAAATGGCGATCGCCGCAGGGTCTGGCGTCACCAAATATTGACCTGGTCATGATATTTCATGAACACCTTAATCCGTTTATTTTATTTACAAGAGACATGCATATAGGGGTGGGAGGTGATACATCCAACCATAAAATACTCTGACAACAGGGCATAAGGTAACGGATTCATATTACGTCAATGGCTCCGTTAAGCGGCAAAATCCGGATGGGGGTACTCACGTAAAACGGCGATTTTCTAGAAAAGTACTTATATTTTTCTCGATTTTTACTATGTTTTACCGTGATAACCAAGGAACAAACAGGAGTGAAAAATCATTTTGTTGCAATTTGTTCAGGGTATGGCTTCTACATCGCATAGATTGACTAGACTATATCGATGCTATTTAGAATTTGAGCAAGAAGACACGTTATGACGGGATTTTTCGAGGTAAGTCGCATCTTGTTTATGAAAACAGAATGTATCAGAAATATGTTTATGACCATACAACTGATTGCGACTGAGTTTAGAGCGCAGAATTAAAAAAATATCGAGCCGCTCTACTAAATTTTTGAAACACAATGTAGTCTGGGTAAACGCTACATGCTGATCCACATTGCGGGGCCACTTAGAAATGCTAAATCGTCTGATGATTTTATATGCAAATCTAGTCTCGTATTTTCACAATTTGTCTGTTGAATATTGTAGAATGCTTAACAATGTGACTGACCAACGCCGTTCTGGTGTGCATTCTATATGGTTCAGTGTTGTTGACGTTTTATCACGTCCTCGCTCTGTTAGGGGAGGGGGGGGGCAACACCCATCCATGCCTGATAGGACCATAATGACCGTCCCAGTTTATGAATTGCCGCCCACCACCGGCGTACTACGGAATGTTAACCCATATCTTGAATCGTGCGGGCGGGGGGGGGGGGGGGGGGGCAGAGACACAAAGAACATGTATAATTTGTAAATACCCACCACGGACATGTAACTTAAACTTATGTATATCGAAATATTATTTGTTTGTACTTTACTATTTATTTATTGGTGTTTAAGGTCACATATTTTTGCGCAATAGCTAATGACTGTGAGAGTTTTATGGGTGTAGGAAGCCGGAGAGAACCACCGAGAAACGGAAAGCAACTGTCAGCTACCAAACACACTAACTTTACGCAAGTAGCATTGGGTGAAGACTAGTGCACCATCAACGTGGAGTACGGCTTAGTACACCATCGACGTGCAGTACGGCTTAGTACACAACGCCACCGTGCCCCTCAATTTTTGAATTCTTTTTTGATGACGAGTTATTTGAATACTTGAAAGACATGACTAACCTATATGCTCAACAGAAAGGTAAAAACCTTTCAGTAACAGTTCCGAGAACTAAAAGTTGTTTTCGGGATAATATTCATGTCAGGATACAACACTGTACCAAGAAAACGTATGCACTGGGAACACCAGATTGATGTTCGAAATGAATTGATTGCTTCGTCAATGACAGTAAAACGGTTTGAAGAAATTCTAAAGCACAACCATATGTGCGATAATAGAAAGTTAAATCCTAAAGACAAAATGTCAAAACTCCGCCCTCTCATGAGTAATCTAAATGAAAAGTTTTTGTTGTACTGGCCTGAAACACAAAATATGAATGTTGACGAGTCAATGGTGCCATACTATGGGCGACACCCATCAAAACAATTTATTCGCAACAAGCCTATCCGTTATGGGTACAAAATCTGGTGTCTGAATAGTCCATCTGGGTACCTTGTACAATTTGAACCCTATCAAGGAGTAGACACTGTCACAATCCGCCCCAACCTTGGAATGGGTGGTTCGGTTGTTACTGACCTCCTTAAAGAGCTTCCTGCCAAGTCTTACCATCTATTTTTGATAATTTGTTTTCTTCATTGCCTCTCTTTGACGAATTGAAAGAAAACAGAATGAGTGGCACTGGGACGTTAAGACAAAACAGGGTGCAAAAATGTCCACTAATCGATGTGTCAATAATTAAAAAGCAGGCCAGGGGTTCATCAGATTTCAGATGTGACACATCTGGAATGATAACAGTGTGGTGACTGTTGGATCTTCATACTTTGGCATCTCACCGAAGGGTCAGGTAACACGATGGTCAAAAAAAGAAAATAAAGTTGTCCTGGTCCCAATTCCTCATAATATAGAGGTGTACAATCAAAACATGGGTGGGACAGACAGAATGGAGGAGAATATTGCATACTACCGCCCACAACTATCAGGATAAGAACATGGTGGTGGCCTTTGTTTGTGGCACAACCTTCTTCTGCCAGTGGTTTAGGAGAAAGAGGCTCAAAGCCCACCTTCACGACGGACGACGGACAAAACGTGATCAGAATAGCTCACCCTGACTTTCAGTCAGGTGAGCCAACAAATCCCTTAGAGACTGTTAAGGAATGTGTAAATAGCGCATGACCGATATGACATCGCGTCAAAACTGCAAGATCCTTTCTACAAAGGTTACGAGAACGGGTAGTGTTCACAAATATTTGGTCGGGATCGATGGAGCTTGTTATTTGTTGCTCCATTCCAATCTGCATGCCACACAGATTTGATGTACTTGTTCATATGCGGCTTCAGGTCACTGAAATGGATGTTAAAATCAGTGGGAGGCATGGATTGAGCCTGTTTTACTGCACTGTCGTCTCTGGTGCTACCAGCGATACCTGCATGCCTGGGTAACCAGCAAAACACGATATAACACTGGTCAGACATGAGAGATGTTAACTTCTTACGAAGTTCCAAAATGAGAGGGTTCTTCAACCTGGGGTTGTGTAAGGCAAGTAAAGAAGAAAGAGAGTCGGAAAAGAATAGTCGACTTCTTTTCTTGTACTTTCTCGATGTGTTCAAGCGCGAGTTATAGAGCTTTATCTTCAGCTGTGAAAATAGAACACTGATTCGGTATTCTGATTGAGGTGATATGATGACCAGTAACAGCAGCTGATGCTACTATGTCACCATCTTTTGATCCATCTGTTCAGATCCTTGTATATGTACTATATATGGACTTTATTTTGGCATATTTTTTTTAAACTGCGAGGAATTGTTATCAGAATTTTTTGTAGAAGAAAAGTCCAAAATAACCGTAGTTTTTTAAGATGCCAAGGAGGAATATCAGATTTCCGGTTTAATTTTATAGAATCAGAATCAAGTTTGGCAGACTCCATGTAGGGTTTAATTTTAATTCCTGATGGAGGAATATGTTTATTTATTTATTTATTGGTGCTCCCGTTGGTCAGAACGGGCCATCCGACCATCCGTCTACTCCCGAAATTGGGGCCAGAGCAGTGTGTTGGACATTATCTGAAAAATGGAGACCAGAGCCAAACAGGGTTTACGACCTGATCTCCATCTTGGAGACTGCCCTAACCGGGGCCACGAGTCCTCAACTGTCAGGATTCCTTCTTGCAGGGCCCTCGGAACGCACCTGGCGGGAGAACAAGGTGCCTGCCAGATGGAATTAGCATTTGTGTATTTCGCAGCAAACCAGCTCAATTGAGCAAACCTGCCAATTAAAATTAGCAACTGCCCAATTGAGCAGGCCGTCCTCTATCCGCCACCAGAGGACCCACCTAGTAGGGGATGATCACCCCCCCCCCCCCCAAAGGTGGTTAAACGTAAATAGAACATAACGTAATTGTCTTGTCTTATCTAAAGCCAGGCGTACCGCTACAGCCTGTAAATTTGATTGTAAAGATACAGAACTGTGAATAATGTCGTTTCTAACTAAGACGGACGTTCCACGAATATGGAGATCATTATCTTCTGCCCAAGCATTATACTTTTTACAATGCTTAAAACCTGAATGATTTTGATCCCCGGGTTTCTTTAAAAGAGATTCCTGCAGACAAAAAGATGACAAAAAGGTTGATATTTGTGGCTTAGAAGACCAGGTTCAACAAAATTAGCTCTAAACCCTCGACCATTCCACTGTATTATGTTTTGTTTAGGTGTACTATCCATGTTTTGTTGGTGATGTTGAGGGTGGTCGTACGGGCGAAATTGCCCGTTGTTCTTTTTGGTGATGTTTTACGTGGGGTCCAATGATGGAAGGGGATTATCTGAAAATGTTTCCATGAGACATTCGTCCACAGACATCTCTTGAAAAATTGGGCATTCGATCTGAAAAAGTTTTCTTTTTTTTCCTTTTCTACATTTTTGACTTTGATTCGGACTCTGACGTTGACTAGAATGGTCATTTGACGTTTCACTAACCTTTTTTTCCTTTGTATTTACTATCAATTGTTTTAGTGTGAGTAGTTGAACTGTTCGTGTTTTTTGTTTGTATTATACTGAATGGATTTAGAGGTTTATCTTGTATATTATCAAGCCATGTCAGATCTGTTTGACATTGCACTGATTTTGTAGTTGTTGTAGAATGTTTATTAGCATTTGCATAAGATGATGGGGTTAAATTCATCCCCATCATCGACATTATGATTTCTCGTGCTTCTTTAAAACTAATATGCTTTTCGCACTTCACCTTTTGTATAAGTTTTTCCTTTTTCCATACAGGGCAATCCTTAGATGATGACATGTGATTGCCCTGGCAGTTGACGCATTTAGAGTCCGTAGTGTTACAAGGATCTTCATGGTTGAGACCACATTTAAAGCATATTTTCTTGCCACGACGAGAATCCTGGCCATGTCCAAACTTTTGGCACTTGAAACATCGCAGTGGATTTGGGATGTACAAATCCACTCTGATGTTCCAGTAACCAATCTTAATTGACTTGGGGGACCTTGTGCCATCAAAGGTGCAGATGCAGGTGCTAGTTTTAATTTTGTTTCCATGTTTGTTGAATTCAATATGTTTTACAGAGGTGATTCATTGAGGTTTAAATTCACATGTAATTTCATTTTCTTCCATGTGGGTTAGTTCACAAGTTCTTATAACTCTCTTGCTAGTGTTTAAAGTTTTGTGGTAACTTGCTTTAATTTTGTAGTATGTAATAGATTGAATGTTTGAACTTGTCTGGAACACTGGATTAATAAATCTCAAGAGCTTAATTTCTTTATATCTTTTACAGTTCCTGCTTCACCTTCGATGACCTTATCTAGGGCAAAGGGGTTTAGATTACTTAATTTTTTATTGTCATCAGTTGAATGTGGTAGAATGAATTTCGGAAGGTTGTCTTCGGGTGGAATCCGTGATTTCATAAGTTTCTTTTATCAGTCAGAATCTCTTAGGCCAGTATCTAAAAACGGTCATTTGAAATTTGGTTGTTGAGTAGCCATGTTTAATATTTTAAACGTTCACTGCCCTGGCTCCAACCAACCACGGAGTCCAACAAGGGGTAGGGGTACTGCCATGCAGTGGACCCACTGTGTTGCCAGTATTCCCACATACCTGGTATGGAGCAGTATACTCAGTCACCGTTGATGTCGAAGCATACCACTGTCTGATTGACCCGTGTGTGGAAGTGTCATGTCTTCAGATGGCGGCCATCCAACCAATCACTTTATAAAACACTGAAATTAAGGTTGACAAATAAAACTGAAACAAAACTAAGTAGTTGATAAAATGTAATGCGTTTAAAAACAGTACACAATGGCAGTTATGATATATGATTACACGAAATGACTGATTGGATAACCACCAAATGCCCCCTGACGTGACACCCCGAATTTTCTGGGGTGGTTGGACAGAACGGACCATCCGACCATCCTTCTGTTCCCGAAGTTGGAGCCAAAGCAGTATATTGGACAGGTATCTCCAAGATTGAGAACAGGGCCAAAGCAGTGTTTACGCCCTGATCTCCATCACAGAGATTTGCCCTAACTGGGGCCCTATCTGTCCTGAACTGCCAGGATTCCTTCCTCCGAGACCTTCAGAATGCACCTCACAGGAGAACAAGGTGTTGGCAAGATGGTGATGGTGTTGGCAGGATTTATCACTTTGGTTCGGGGCTGCGTATTTAAATGTTTCGTATCAAACCAGCTCAGTTGCGCAAACCTGCTAATTTTGAACCAGCAAACCTGCCCACTTGAGCAGGCCGTCCTCTATCCGCCACCTGGGGACCCGCCTCGTAGGGGATGGTCAAACTCCACTAGGCCGTAGCGAGTTATGAGAGAACCAAGAAGAGGGCTGATGAAGAATTCGCCTTGGTTTTAAGAAAGTGGTGGTCGGCGATATCTACTATGACGTACCAAGATAAGAAGCTTGAAGACCACCCTTTCGTTGAAGGTGCCAGACGTCATTTCGGGAAGATTCAACATCGGGATCGTTCTCGACACTGGTTTGATCTCCCCGTTCATATGCAGGAGGAAGTTGATTGCTTCACCCAGGCAGAGCTTTTGTTAGCAGTCAAAGGTTTGAAGACAGAAAATGTTTGATTTGAGATTTATACAAGTATTTTTGACATTCATTAGATATAATTTTGTGATATTTTCATTTTAATGTTTGTACATATCTGCATATTTGTTTTGTAAACATTTATTCTAAAACTCAATATTAATAAACAATTAATGTGTGTAATCTTCTGTCGGTGATTTATTATCTTCCAGAAACCAGCCAAAATTGATGCCCAGTTGTATGCAACGTGTATTTTGTCCCCATGTAGTGGTGATCTGGTTTGATCTTCCTGTTCATATGCAGGAGGAAGCCCTCTTGTGCGAAGGCATTGGGATGAAAATTGCTCACCGAGTCAGAGATGTTGTTAGCAAAGACGACTGGGAAGGCGAATTCTTCACTGAAGCGGAGATGTGGATAAAATAATTCTCTCCGGAAGAATAAAACGGCACTTTTCAGGGGCAAATGCAATATTACGCCGAAGATATGAGAACATCCCGGGTACCCCAAGCATCAATTCGGTGGCCTTCCTGATCCACAAAAGAATGGTAATCCTCATATTAAATTTGCCGTCAAAGGGAAGCTCCACTGGATTGTAAAACTGAACGATGGCATGTCCAGATCATGAGGTTCAGAATTCGGTAAGGCCAGATTCCTGAAGAATAGTTGCAGAAGGCACGCTCGGAAATTACCCCAGGCATGCGTCCTGAAGAGGCTGGACAAGCCAACACGGCAGCTGATAGTTTATACTGTATTTGTAGCTGGAGATAGCACGGGGCTGAGTAATGCGGAAAAAGTGGCGATACAGGTGAAGAAAAAGAAAACAGGAAATGCACCAGCTCTGGCGAAGTCGAGGGGGGGGGGGGGGGGTCAAAGTAATGGGTCTGCTTCTTACCCTATACTAGTGAAATCCACTGGAAGTGGTTGAGGGAGACAGCAGGGAAGTATCGCGGCGGGGGTGGCCCTACGGAGTGACGAGGCGGTCAGGCCAGAAGCCAAACGAAAATTAGCAGGAAGATTGTTGGAACCACTCCCAAAGGCAAGGGCGACGTTGGAGCGTTTTGCGCCTATTGGGTCTCAGTTATGACCCAGTTGTCCCGTGAGCATTCTTCGGTTCATTTTTGGATTCTCGCATGTCAATACACAGAATGTGACTTGAGGTTCTGGATACATTTCATCATCTTGACTTAGAGAAATTATGAACCCAACAGTGATTGATTACACTTCCGTGGAGAGTTATGAGAGAGCCAAGAAGAGGTTTTGGATACATTTCATCATCTTGACTTAGAGAAATTATGACCCCCAACAGGGATTGATTACACTTCTGTAGAGAGTCATGAGAGAACCAAGAAGAGGGCTGATGATGAATTCGCCTTGGCTTTGATAAAGTCTTGGCGGCGACACTTACCATGAAGGACCAAGATAAGAAGCTTGAAGGTGCCAGACGTCCTTTCGGGAAGATTCAACATCGGGATCGGACTCGACATTGGTTTATGCAGGAGGAAGCCCTCTTTGGGCGAAGGAAGAAGATTGCTTCACCCAGGCAGAGATTTTGTTAGCAGTCAAAGGTTTGATTTGAGATTTATATAAGTATGTTTGACATTCATTAGATACAATTTTGTGATATTTTCATTTTAAGGTTAAGGAAGAAGATTGCTTCACCCAGGCAGAGATTTTGTTAGCAGTCAAAGATTTGATTTGAGATTTATATAAGTATTTTTGACATTCATTAGATACAATTTTTTGATATTTTCATTTTAAGGTTTGTACATATTTGCATACTTGTTTTGTAAACATTTAATCTAAAACTCGATATTAATAAACAATTAATGTGTGTAATCTTTTATTTTCTGTCGGTAATTTATTATCCTGCAGAAACCAGCCAAAAATGATGCCCAGTTGTATGGAATGTGTATTTTGATCCCATGTGGGGAGTGGTGATCTGCTTTGATTTTCCCGTTCATATGCAGGAGGAAGCCCTCTTGCACGAAGGTATTGGGAGGAGGATTGCTTCACCAAGGCGATGTTGTTAGCAAAGACTGAGGAGGTGAATTCTTCACTGAAGCGGATATGGACTCCTTAAAACGGGAAATGTTGTTTGTTTTGTTACTTCACTGCGACCACAACACGTTTCTGAGATACCCACAAATGAGCACACCTTTGGCTAGTACATCTCATGACCCTGATTTATTGTCAAGGACCAAATAGTGATGAGGAAATAGGAGTTGATATAAAAGAGAAAACATATGAAGTGGGAGTGGTAAATACCAATCATTTTAAACCCAAAGAGTGGGAAAATCAAGAGGAGAATGAACCTGAAGTAGTAGAATTATTGGGTTATGATTTAAAAGTTGAACAACAGAAAGATGACCGGTCAAAAGAAATTATTCAACAGTATGAGAGCAATAATCCTCCTCCATCCATTAGTAGTAGATACATAATTATAAATGACATTTTATATTGTATTGGCAATCTTGAAAACGATCCTATATTGAGATTGTATATTCCAAAATACTTACAAGAGAAGGTGTTAAAAAAAAGCGAAGGTTTCCATGGGGTCTAATAGGCAACCTGACCCAATGACTTGAGACATTCTGTATTTTTGGCATTGGCTCATCGTGCTCTCCGTGATTGCCCTGCACACTTTACACTAGAGCAGGCCATTATCAAATTTTGTCATGGTTGTAACGACAGTCGAGTGGGGGAGGCAGTGGTAAACCAGCGTCCCGCCACAATTGAGGATGCCATAAACAAAATCAGGTGGCACTAGTACAACCAAACCGCCATATACGGGCAAAAGAACAACCAAACGCAACGCGAGGTACGCGAGCTGAGCCCTTTCCTTAACGACTCGGTTGAGGAGGAAGACCCTCCCCAAATCAGAGTGTTGAAACAAACAGGACGGGGTAGGTCACCCAAAAGAGACAGATATTGTTATGGAAATAGAACTGATATAAACAACGGGGAGGAGGACCGTAATAAATCTCATTCACCCAACATCTTGAACTTTTATACTGAGATAAAGAGTTTGAAAGCAGAGTCTTTTGCTATGAAAACACAAATTGAGAAGGTTCAAAAACAAGTGATTGGGAACCAGGAAGGGTTAACCAAACTCACTACCATGGTGGGAAATGTTTTGAATAAACTCGATAATCCAAAGGAGTCTTTGTCCCGGGGGAGGGATGAACAGACCCAGGAACAACCTAGATCTGGGTCACCCTCACCCAGTAGGGCCCAGTGCCACTCATGCTCAGGTATTGGGCACATCCAGGGCAACAGTCCGTCCAGAATTTCCCCAAATCGGGCAACTGGGAATCTCGCATATCACAATGGCATCAAGGATTCTGATAATGTGATCACTATTCGACAATGTAAATTTATTTATTTATTTATTGGTGCTTAACGCCACATCAGCAGCTAGGGCTATATCGTGGCGAGAAAACAGAGGTATCTAAAAAGTCATTATCAAGAATGAAGTAAAAATTGAATGAAATAAAAATAACCACAAAAACATTTCAAAGACAAAAAAAAGATTAGAAAAGCAATGAGTAATGAGATAAGAAAATACATTATAAATCAACCTGAGGAACTGAGACTTGATGATTCGAGATTAAAAGACTAAAAACAATTTTAAAATTTGGTAAAAAGGTTGATTACTTTTAGAAATGACACAATTGTATGTGGGCTCGTATTATAAAATAGATCTCTAAGGGATCCAGCTGTGAAGTACTGCCCTCTAACAAGATTAAAATCAGTGCAATGTAAAAGAATGTGTTCCACTGACAACACCTGCTGACATGGAACACACTCTGGTCGCAAATTACCCTCTAACAAAAAGGAATGTGTTAGTCTTGTATGACCAATATGACATTGTGTCAGAATAACATGATCTTTCCTACAAAGGTTACTAGATGGGTAGTGATCAGAAACAGTTGGTCGGAAGCGATGAAGCTTGTTATTAGTTGCCCCATCCCATTCCGCCTGCCACATAGATTTGATGTAGCTACTAATATGTGGTTTGAAATCACTGAAAGGGATGTTAAAATCAGTAAGAGGCTTCGTTAAAGCCTGTTTTGCTGCGCTGTCTGCCTTGGTGTTACCAGCGATACCTACATGACCGGGTAACCAGCAAAACACGATATCACATTGGTCAGACATGAGAGTTGATAACTTCTCACGAAGATCCAAAACTAGAGGGTTCTTCAACTTGGGGTTGAGTAAAGCAAGTAAAGAGGAAAGAGAGTCGGAAAAAATAATCGACTTCTTTTCCTGAGCATTCTCAATATGTTCAAGAGCGAGTTGTAAAGCTTTAACTTCAGCTGTGAAAATAGAACTCTGATTCGGTATTCTGATTGAGGTGACATGATCACCAGTAACAGCAGCTGATGATACTTTGTCACCATCCTTAGATCCATCCGTATAGATCCTTGTATATGTACTATACTTGGACTTTATTTCAGCATATTTTTGTTTGAACTGCAAGGAATTAGTATCAGATTTTTTGGTACAAGCAAGGTCCAAAATAACTGTAGGTTTTTTAAGATGCCAAGGAGGAATATGTGTTTTACGATTTTCTTTTATTGTATGTGGTTCAATTTTGGTGGACTCCATGTGGGGTTTAATTCTAATTCCCAATGGAGGAATATGTTTCTGGTGGCGGTTAAAGAAATCAACATTTTGAGGGTCTGTAACACAATTATAAGCAGGATTTGAAGGATTGGCCAAAAGTTTAGACACATATTGGAGAGACAATTTAATTCTGCGCTTCTCAAGAGAAGGTTCCTCTGCTTCAACAAGCATCGAGTCTATAGGGGATGTTCGAAAAGCCCCTAAACTAATTCTAATACCACTATTATGAACTGCATCAAGTGGTTTGAGATATGATTTCCTTGCAGAACCGTAAACTACACAACCGTAATCTAATTTTGACCGAACAAGTGATCTATACAGATGGAGCAAAGTTTTTTGGTCAGCACCCCAATCAGTGCTACCAACGACCTTCAGTAGGTTCAGAGCTCTCTTACATTTAACTTTTAGTTGTTTTATGTGGGAAGTGAAATTCAGTTTGTTGTCAAACAACAAACCTAAGAATTTCACTTCCTTAACAACTTTAATAGGACTCCCATCAATTTTTAACTCCGGGTAGAGATGATGCTTTCGAAGCTTACAAAAATGAACACAATTTGTTTTCATCTTCGAAAATTTAAAACCGTTTTCTGTGGTCCATTTTTGAATTCTATTTAGGCACAGCTGAAGTTTGCGCTCTATGGCATTCATTTTTTTGCTGCTATAGCAGATTAAAAAGTCATCAACATACAATGAGGAATCTACCATATTCTCAATTGCATCGATGATACTATTAATTTTTATAGAAAACAGGGTAACGGATAAAATACTACCCTGAGGAACCCCCAATTCCTGCTCGTGAGGATCAGATAACGTTGACCCAACACGAACCTGAAATTGGCGGTCCTTTAAAAAGTTTTCAATAAAAAGGGGCATACGCCCTCTCAACCCCATGTTAAAAAGATCTTTTAAAATCCCATACGTCCACGTTGTATCATATGCCTTCTCTAGATCAATGAAGATGGCGACCACATGTTCTTTTCTAGCAAAGGCATTTCTTATAAACTTTTCAAGTCTGACCAAATGATCCACAGTACTCCTCTGGTTTCTGAAACCACACTGAACATCCGCAAGCAGATTGTTCGATTCCAGAATCCAGACAAGTCGGTCATTGATCATCCTCTCCATGGTTTTACAGAGACAACTAGTTAGTGCAATTGGTCTGTAATTACTTGGATTACTGTGATCCTTATCAGGCTTTGGAATAGGAATAATTGTTGCCTTTCGCCAGGAAGGTGGAAACTGGCCAGTCACCCAAATGTCATTAAAAACTGACAATAAAAGATCTAGTGAAGTTTGAGGCAGATGTTTTAAAAGTTGATAGTGTATTTCATTGGGTCCAGTGGCAGAATCCTTTGCTCTATGCAAAGAGTTACATAACTCTTCCATAGAGAAAGGTTCGTTGTAGTCCTCTGAGTTATTGGATGAAAATTTAATCTTTTGTTTTTCTTGTTGTTTTTTTAGTTTGAGGAATTCTGGGTTACTATTTTCAGACGACGAGTGTTTAGAAAATGTAGAGGCCAACTTGTTTGAAATTTCTTGTTTTGATGTTATGAGTGTGTTGTTGTCTTTTAGGTGTTGTACAGCTGATTTTGTTTCTTTTCCTTTAATTTTTTTAATCTTTTTCCAAATTTTAGTGATGGGGGTATTTTGATTTAGTTTCGAAACGTAAGTTTCCCATGAACTTTTCTTTTTATGTTTTAAAAGTCGTCTTGTTTTTGCCCGATTTATACGCAATCTATCCAAATTTTCTGTATTTGGTGACTTATTAAATTCCCTCTCAAATTTCTTGCGATCTTTTATAGCCTGTTTGCACTCAGTATCAAACCATGGTTTAGTGAAACGTTTTGGATTTGACGAGGTTTTAGGAATGACTTGGCTTGCAATGTCAATCAACTCTGTGGTGAAGTGTTCAATCTGGTCAGTACTGTCCTGAAATTTCTCCCGTGTGAGGCGTTCAGAACAAAGCGATGAGAAAGTGTCCCAGTCGGCCTTTTTAAAATTCCACTGGGGCACCCTCTCATCATCCGCCGGAACTACACTCTCCAACACAATCGGAAAGTGGTCACTCCCGCACAAGTCATCTTCTGCCTTCCATGAAAAATCAAGGAAGACAGAAGGGCATGCAATTGTTAAATCAATTGACGTGTAAGAACCAGATGCGGGGTGCAGGTAAGTATCTGACCCATCATTGAACAAGCACAAGTCATATTTTGTAATGAACTCTTCTACAGTTTTACCTTTTGCATCTTCATGACTGCAGGAATTACCCCAAAGGGGGCTATGTGCGTTAAAATCACCCAACAAAATGTATGGAGTTGGGAGTTGTCGAACCAGCAGCTCAAGGTCATTCAATTGTAAGGCTTTACTTGGTGAAACGTAAATAGAACAAAGTGTAACTGTTTTGTCTAAAGTTAGGCGTACCGCCACAGCCTGTAAATTTGTCTGTAATGGTACAGTACTGTGAATGATGTCGTTCCTAACCAAGACAGTCGTTCCACGATTATGAAGATCATTATCATCTGCCCAGGCATTATACGATGTATAATGCTTAAAAGCTGAATGATCTTGAGCCTCGGATTTCTTTAAAAGAGTTTCCTGCAGGCAAAAAGCAGCAGGTTTATACTTTTGGCTGAGAGGACCAAGTTCATTAAAATTAGCTCTAAAACCTCGACAATTCCACTGTATTATATTTTGTTTTGGTGTACTATGCATGTTTGGAAGGTGATTTTGAAGGTGGTCGTATGGGTGAAATTGCCCCCGTAGTTCTTTTTGGTGAAGATTTGACGGAAGCGGATTATTTGAAAATGTTTCCGTGAGACATTCGTCCACAGACATTTCCTCGAAGGCCTCAAATCTATTTCTAGTGACAATATCCCTAGAAAATTTGGGAATTCGATCTGAAAGAGTTTTCTTTTTTTCTTTTCTGCTTTTTTGACTTTGATTCTGACTCTGACGTTGACTAGATTGTGGATGATCATTTGACGTTTCATTAACCTTTTTTCCTTTGTTTTTACTATCTGTTGTTTTAGTTTGAGTGGAAGAACTGTTCGTATTTGTTGTTTGTGTTATACTGAATGGGTTTAAAGGTTTTGGTTGTATATTGTGAAGCCATGTAAGATCTGTTTGTCATTGTACTGATTTTGTAATTGGTGCAGAATGCTTAATAGCATTTGCATAAGATGACGGTGGTAAATTCATCCCTGGCATTGACATTATGATTTCTCTTGCTTCTTTAAAACTAATATGCTTTTCGCATTTCACTTTTTGTATGAGTTTTTCCTTTTTCCATACAGGGCAATCCTTAGATGATGACATGTGATTGCCCTGACAGTTAACACATTTATAGTCTGTAGTGTTACAAGGATCTTCATGGTTGAGACCACATTTAAAGCATATTTTCTTGCCACGACAAGAATCCTGACCATGTCCAAACTTTTGGCACTTGAAACATCGCAGTGGATTTGGGATGTACAAATCCACTCTGACGTTCAAGTAACCAATCTTAATTGACTTGGGGGGCTTTGTGCCATCAAAGGTGCAGATGTAGGTATTAGTTTTAATTTTGTTTCCTTGTTTATTAATTTCAATACGTTTTACAGAGGTGATTCCTTGAGGTTTCAATTCACATGTAATTTCATTTTCTTCCATGTCGGCTAGTTCAGGAGTTCTAATAACTCCCTTGCTAGTGTTCAAGGTTTTGTGGTAACTAGCTTTAATATTGATATCCAATAATTTTGTAGTATGTAAAAGATTGAAAGTTTGAACTTGTCTGGAACACTGGATTAATAAATCTCCAGAGCGTAATTTTTTAATATCTTTTACAGTTCCTGCTATACCTTTGATGGCCTTATCTAGAGCAAAGGGGTTTAAATTACTTAATTTTTTATTGTCATCAGTTGAATGTAAGAGAATAAATTTTGGAAGGTTGTCTTCGGGTGGAATCAGTGATTTCATAAGTTCTTCATCAGAGTCAGAATCTCGTAGTCCAGTGTCTATAAACGGTCGTTTGATTTTTGGTTGTGGGGTAGCCATGTTAATATTTTAAACGTCCACTGCCCCGGCTCCCACCCACCACGGAGTCCAACAAGGGGTAGGGTTACTGCCATGCAGTGAACCCACCGGGTTGCCGGTATTCCCACATACCTGGTATGGGGCAGTATACTCAGCCAGTGTTGATACCGAAGTATGCCACTGACTGATTGGCCCGTGTGTGGAAGTGCCAGGTCTTCAGATGGCGGCCATCCAATCAATCACTGTATATAACACCGTAATAAAAGGTTGCCATGCATAACCGAAACAGACAGTGCAGCAAAACTAAGTGGCTATTAAAATATAAAGTGTTTAAAAACAGTACACAATGGCAATTATGTAATGTGAATAAAAGAAATGATTGACTGAATGGCCACCAAATGCCCCTCGACGTGACACCCAGTACTTTTTGGGGTGGGGGCTCCCGATTGGCCAGAACGGACCATCCGACCATCCTTCTACTCCCGAAATTGGGGCCAAAGCAGTGTGTTGAACATTATCTCCGAAATGGAGACCAGGGCTCCATCCCGGAGATTACCCTAACCGGGGCCCGAGTCCTCAACTGCCAGGATTTCTTCTTCCGGGGCCTTCGGAACGCACCTCACGGGAGAACAAGGTGCCTGCCAGATGGTATAAGTAGGATTGATCATTTTGGTCCGGGGCTGCGTATTCGTATATTCCGCAGCGAACCAGCTCAATTGAGCAAACCTGCCAATTAGAAATTAGCAAACATGCTCAATTGAGCAGGCCGTCCTCTATCCGCCACCTGAGGACCCGCCTAGTAGGGGACGATCAAACCCCCCTAGGGACAATGTAAACCGTCATTCTCTGTCCGGATCTCTCTCCAGATAGAGTCAGTTGAAACAATCGCTACTGTGGATTCGGGTGCCATGGTCACAGTTATGTCCGATAAATTGTTTGGGAAACTGAAACCAACGCCACCCATAATTAAGAAAGTAGTGCACCAAACTGCAGAGAGGGACAGTAAACTGCAAGATTACTATGTAGGCCCACTGAAAATCAAAATAGGTGGCAGAATTTTTAATGAATTCCTATATGAGGCACCAATCAGCGATGCTGTCTTACTAGGGTGTGATTTCCTGATTAAACACGATGGAAGTTCTCTCCTTGGGGGATTGGGTTGTTCCTAAAGTAACTAATGAATGTCAGGAATTGAGTGAAACCAAGCTCCGAAAAGTATACGAAAAAGAGTGTCTGACAACATTGGATCTTGGAAACCCACAGAGTCTTGGAACTAATTCCGAGACCAAACAAACTGAAGTACAGGGAAGATCTCTGTCGCCTCAGGGGGTTGCCCGGGTGACTGTGTGTAAAGACGCTGCGAGTCCAGCAAGCTCTGTCGCATCGCTAAAAAGTGAAAAGGGGCCACTGATAACCGACTTTATTATTAAACCAGCAAAAACAGAACCAATGTTAGAGTGCCAATCGGTGCATGACAAACAGACGCAACTGGTTGGACGTGTTCTGAACGTAAATCATCGCAGTCGATCATTGCACAACTCTCAAATCATTGCAGAAGCCAATGAAACTGATGCTGCTCTGGGTACTAAGTCAGGCCAGGATATTGGTAAGGCAGACAGGGAGGAAACATTTGCTCAGGTGGCTAAAGAGTTTTCGCAAATCCTGATAGATGATGCAGAATCCCATGGCATTAAACAAATGAATAATTGCCCTACACAAGTGCAGCGTAATGTTAAAACTAGACCAGGAAGCCTACGAATACCCTGGGATCCAGGGGCCATACCCCACCAATCACAAGCAGACAGGAATAGTACCGAAAAACAGAGATATACAAATTCATACATTGAACCAGGATTGTCTGGGCAACCAAGGGACCCCGGTGGGGTCACAGTTGAAGCTGACAAAATAAGATCGGGTTACGAGGTACGTCAACTTGGACCTGGAGTCTTAGGAATACCCTGGGGAAGGTTGGACAGAATATTCACAGGATGTGGGGTGCATTTGCCCTACTGCAGGGTTGGTTCATTCCCAACTTACAGCAGACAGAAAGAGACTCAAAACTTGGCAGATATGGGCAGACCAGTCAGGGCGTGAATGGGCTAGGACGAACCTTGGTCCAATCCTGCTGCACCAGACACGGAAAATTTAGGCTTCGCAAAAAGGGAATAAGAGTCGCTCAGGGAAGTCCCCTGAGCAGGTTCGGAATAGTGATATCTTCCTTGAGGACCCTGAATTCAAACATTGGGGTGAAGTCTCACCTGCCGGGAAGCCCCCAGCAGAAATGTAGACTCCTATAACTTACGAAGCTAAAAAAAAAGAATAATAGTGCCTACAAATGAAGCCCAACCAAAAGAGTTAAACTTGGGGAACAGATTTGGTCTAGACCAACGGCTGGGGCTTGAGAGATTCCAACCCCAAATTAACAGTGTCTGTCATCTGCAGAGAATTAATGGAGGACGTATTAGCCCAAAACAACTAGGAATGCCCGCTGGTTGTTCGGAATGTTGCCCCCATCACCCTAGACAGGAAATGGTGAATCACTATTTCCAGGGTGGTGCAAGAGGTGGAGGATAATAAAGAATTGTTAGGCTGGCGATCTGAGGATTAACCCTCAGGTCAATATTTATGAATTCCTTATCCATCCACTATCAAAGGGCGTAGTCAAAAATTGGTTAGGACAGTATTCATTGAGGGCTCCTCTCGTCCACCGAGGAATTCCCCAGTGGTAGAGCGGATGTCATGATCTCTTTTAGGCATTTATTGGGATCTTTTATTGCTACATGTTTAGGTCACCCCATCTGGTATAGGGGATCAAAAGATCAAACTATTAAAGTTTGAGCGCACTCTTCTTTCCTGACTTCCCGGAAATACTCCAGGTCAGTTGGGTTCCCGACAGGTTTTTCTTTGGCATGATAATCTTTGGCTTTTTAAATTAAACGGGGAAGAGTGTTGTAGAATTGCTATATAATCCCACTCGCGTGACGTCATCAGAGACAGTCTGCGAACCAGGAAAGACTTCCAGAACTCTCCGGAACCTGTTCCAGCTGTGAAGATGAATACCACCACTCTGAGGCCTCATGTGACAGGGATTAACCAACTGTAATCAAAGAATCAAGAAGAAGACCAGCCTCTGTCTCTTATCAACAGGACGGCGAACGCGTCGGTTGACAATTCACAATCAGTTAGAATATTAAGTTTTTTCATTAGGAATCTTTGGTAAGAACCCTAGTATTTTACCCGCACTAAGTCCTAAAGTCGAGATTTACTCAAACTCCAAAAACTACTTTAGTATTAACAAAGAATCTTCATCATCATCATATATCATTACACCATTCTAAATTACCCATCACTTAGCATATGTTGGCTGAATCCAAAAAAAAAACCAGACGCTAGTTTCTGTACAAAAATTAGGGGATGTCTTTTTTGAAATGGTTTGTATTCAAAAACAAAAATATATTTCAGTTTGTGCAGCATTTCCGTGGCACAGTAATTTGTAAAACTGTAATGCGATGAAAACGAAAAGCTGCCAAAATATTCCCTTGATACTGACTTAGGGCCATAAGCTAAAAAGAGCGCTGGTAGTTTTTTTATTATCTAAAACACAGAACTATGAAAGCCCTAAAAAACAAGGTTTGCGTTTTTTCAGTGGTACAGATAACCGAATATAGAGCAATTCCTCATTTCCATGCAGAATCCTGTTCAACCCATCCGCCTTATTTCATAAAAATTTGAACATCGAAATCGATGGAACGAGCAGACTTCCATCACTTCTTCTAACACAATTGATTAAAATTCTTAAAACAGCTTTTCCGATCGAGACCTATTTTTCATTCCAAGTAGCCGAAAATTATTATGGTTTTAATATATATACATATATATATACATGACTGGTGTAAAATTAATTAGCCCAAAAATGCGAATACTCCTCAACGGACAGGATGGGACGACAAATACTCTGTGCGAAATAAATTCAAGAATTGAACATTCACAAAAAGATTATCCGGATGTTTACAACAACGCTCTTTATTCGATCAGGGCATGGTGCTGGAATTGAAAGTTATTCCTCACCAAGTCCCCACAAAACGCCTGCAAGCACTGGTCGACACACTTTTGTAGTATATTTAGTCATATGAGGAAGAATTCTCGTTTTTTTCATTTTCAGCTCAACTTTGGCGAAGCCAAATTTGAGCTTATGCCATGGCCCGTCGTCCGTCTGTCCGTCAACAATTGGATACGGCTCGGGCTAGAGACCGTATTTATGAACCGATCTTTACGAAACTTCTTGGGTACCTTTGTTATGACCGTGGGACGAGAACGAGTGTTTTTGGGTGCGGTCCGAATTCAAGATGGCTGCAAGCCACCATTTTGTACCGACGATGCAGAAATCTGTTTTTGTACAGAACTTCCGTATGAAAGCTCTGATTTGAATAATTTTTTGTACGAATGTTTAGTACCATGGGATACATCACATATAATACGGTGTTTTTTTCTCGTGCGTAAATTATGCAAATTAGACTAACTTTGATGTTTTTTTGGTGTTACTTTCAGCACTGTAAGTGCAAATGCCAATACGGCTCGGGCTAGAGGCCGTATTTATGAACCGATCTTTACGAAACTCCTTGGGTACGTTTGTTATCACCGTGGGACGAGAACGAGTGTTTTGGGGTCCGGTCCGAAATTCAAGATGGCCGATGGCAGCCATTTTGTACAAAATTTGGAGAAATCAGATTTTTGCACAGAACTTCCATATGTACGGTGGCTGATTTAGGACACTCAAATATTTATTTTTATCTCGCTATAACGAGATACGATCTCGTTATAACGAGAAAACTTCTCGTTATAACGAGATACTATCTCGTTATAACGAGAAAACATCTCCTTATAACGAGAAAGTATCTCGTTATAACGAGAAAACATCTCGTTATAACGAGAAAACATCTCGTTATAACGAGAAAAGATATCGTTATAACGAGAAAGTATCTCGTTATAACGAGAAAAGATCTCGTTGTAACGAGAAAAGATCTCGTTATAACGAGATAGTATCTCGTTATAACGAGAAAAGATCTCGTTATAACGAGAAAACATCTCGTTATCTCGAGATAAAATCACGTGGCTCTGATGACATGAAACATATAGCCCCCACCACCAAAACAGTTTATATATCTCGCGGGTGTTTTCAGTATTCTGGATGTAATACATGGGAAAAACACCTACCCTCCCACACCCCCAAGCATCCCAACCATGCCCGTGAAATACCGCTCCTCTCCCTCGCACATGTTGTCAACGATAATTATGATAAGCGCATATAACTCTCATACCAATAAACACAGAAAATGAGATGGAATTCACACAAACAAATGAAACAACTATAGCGTAATAAACTCGCTGCCCCCCCCCCCCGCCCCTCCCCCACACCGTATTTGGAACACTTTGTCGACACACGGCACTCAAAACACGACTATAGCCTCATCCCCAAAACAGTGTACATATCTTACGCGTGTGTTTAATACTGTGGATGTAATACACGGGAAACACTCCTACCTCTCTCCTTCCCAAGGGATCCCACCAATGCCCGCGAAATACCTCCCCTCCCCCTCGCACATGTTGTAAAAGATAATTACGACAAGTGTATTTAACGCTCATACTAATAAAACAAGGACAGGGACGTGAGAAGGTAAAAATATTGGGAGAGGGGTATCAAGGCGGAGATGCATGCAAAAGGGGCGCCCATTGTGCTGACAGTAGCATGATTCGAGTCGCGCAGTGGCGAGGTGGGGGAGAGCACCAGATGTGGTATCCTCTTCTCGTTGGCGGGGTCCGGGGGCCCTTCCCTGGGAAAATTTTGAAAAATATGAGGGCCAAAACTCTCGTTCTCAGTGATTCTGAGGCCGCTGTGACACTGCCAATTCGAATTCTCTGCTCGTTTCGTAAATAGGCTAGCTTCTGAATTTATCCGTTTGGTCAACCTCTTCGTTTGTGCTTTGTTTTGGACTGACTTCAAACATCTCCACGTGTTTAATCGGGACCATGGGTTAATAATTTTTTGGGGGGGTGGGGGGTGGGGGGTGGGGTGGGGGTAAATATCCCTCTTACATCTCCTCCCCCCCCCCCGCTTTAACGCCACTGAGAAAGGATGGAAAACAGAAAAATGAGATGGAATTCACACAGACAAATTAAACAACAAAAGCGTAATAAACTTTTACTGCCACCCCACCCCACACCCTTCCCTCCACACACAAGGAGAGATTTATTTATTTATTTATTTATTTATTTATTTATTTATTTATTTATTTATTGGAATTTGACGACTCTTTCAGCAGCCAGAGTCATGTCGTGTAATGTAGTTCTACGGGTGGAGGAAGAACCGAAGAATCGGAGAGAACCACTGAGCAGCAGCGAGCAACCGTCGAACTCTCCAACGTACTAACCCGGCAGAATTTGAGTTACACATAGAGTTCTAACGCAAGTTGAAGACGACAGTATATAGCTTCACAAAAGTGACTTTAAACACCAATAAATAATTAAATAAATTCCCTGTAGCAGTGATGACTATAGTCGTCATGCTTCATATTCCATGTTCAGCACAATCTGCCAGTGAACAAAATGAGAAGTTTATTGAAAAACTTAGTGCTGAAGCGGCATGGGGGGTGGGGGGTGGAGGGGGGAGGGGGACACCCCATCCAATAACATTGACCTCCACCACACCCCCACAAAAATCAAACTGCCACTTATAATTCCCAAACCTCCCTTCTCTCAAGATGCCCAGAATGGGCCCCAGAGCTTTATAATTTGAAACAAAAAATCACCGCCTGGACTCCACCAATGGGAGGGCGTACCTCCCAAACTCTCCGTCCCCTTCCTCAAACCTCGAGACATGCCCGTGGTATGTCGTTCTCGACCCTCGCGATATTACTCCCCCCCCCCCCCCCCCCCCCACACACACACACACACACAATTTGGGATCCTAGCTCTACACAGTAAAAACTATTTTCTAGAGCTTCAGTATTCATGCATTGCATTATTGTTAGGCTATATTATTCACACCATTTAATTCTATTTCTGAGAAGTGCACAAGTTATCGGTATACCGTATATATTGGCCTAATCATGATAAATAACCCTTTTACCCACCGCAGCGACACAAACCGTCCGTGTAATATACAAAATTCGCGACTCAAAATTTATGTTCATAATTTTTCTCCCAAACCATAGTTTATGATATCGCATCGAAAAGAGCACGACGAGCTCGTTCAAATGAGTGTAATAAGCCGTTTAGTTTGGAAAAAAAAAATGAATTTCATTTATTTTTTTTGTATAAAAATAATTGTGGGCCTACTGTTGTCTTCAACTTGCGTTTGGTAAAAGGTTAATGACGCCATAATGTGTTCCCACGACAAACATGTACAGCTACCTACTATATAATTATGAGAGCGCGGTAGCTCATTTGTTAGAGTATCGAGCTTGAAACATGGAGATCGACGGTTCGATTCTGAACCGCGTTGCGTCTTCAGGCAAGACACTTAATCCCAATTGTCCACGTGGCCTGACGTGGGGTCACGGTGGCATTATGTGCTAGGGCGTACTGCACATCGATGGTGCACGTGCCTTCAACCGCTCTAACTCTAATTCTGTCGGGTTAGTATGTTGGAGAACTTGACGGTTGCTCGCCGCTGCTCAGTGGTTGTCTCCGGTTCTTCCTCCACCAAGGGAACTACCATACATGACATGCCCCTGGCTGTTGAAAGCGTCGATAATAAATAAATCTCTCCTTGTGTGTGTTGGTGGGAGGGGGGGGGGGGGGGGGGGGTGGCAGTAAGTTTATAAGGATATAGTTGTATAATTTGTCTGAAAATTCCATCTTATTTTCTGTTTTTCATCCTTTCTCAGTGGCGTTAAAACCGGGTAAGGGGGGGGGGGCGGTAGGGGGTATTTACCACCCCCACCCCACCTCTTCAATAAAAAAAAATTATTAACCGATGGTCCCGATTAAACTCGTGGAGATGTTTGAAGTCAGTCCTAAACAAAACACAAACGAAGAAAGTTAACCAAGCGGATAAATTCAGAAGCGCGCCTAATTACGAAACGAGCAGAGAATTCGAATTGGTAGTGTCACAGCGGCCTCAGAATCACTGAGAATGCGAGTTTTGGCCCTCATGGTTTTCAAAATTTTCCGAGAGAAGGGCCCCCGGACCCCGCCAACGAGAAGGGGATACCACATCTGGTGCTCTTCCCCGCCTCGCCACTGCGCGACTCGAATCATGCTACTGTCAGCACAATGGGCGCCCCTTTTGCATGGATCTCCGCCTTGATACCCCTCTCCCAATATTTTTACCTTCTCACGTCCCTGTCCTTGTTTTATTAGTATGAGCGTTAAATACACTTGTCGTAATTATCTTTTACAACATGTGCGAGGGGGAGGGGAGGTATTTCGCGGGCATTGGTGGGATGCTTTGGGAAGGAGAGGGGTAGGAATGTTTCCCGTGTATTACATCCACAGTATTAAACACACGCGTAAGATATGTACACTGTTTTGGGGATGAGGCTATAATCGTGTTTTGAGTGCCGTTTGTCGAAAAAGTGTTCCACATACGGTGTGGGGGAGGGGCGGGGGGGGGGGTGCAGCGAGTTTATTACGCTATAGTTGTTTCATTTGTTTGTGTGAATTCCATCTCATTTTCTGTGTTTATTGGTATGAGAGTTATATGCACTTATCATAATTATCGTTGACAACATGTGCGAGGGAGAGGAGCGGTATTTCACGGGCATGGTTGGGATGCTTGGGGGTGGGGGTGGGTAGGTGTTTTCCCATGTATTACATCCAGAATATTGAAAACACCCGCGAGATATATAAACTGTTTTGGTGGTGGGGGCTATATGTTTCATGTCATCAGAGTCACGTGATTTTATCTCGAGATAACGAGATGTTTTCTCCTTATAACGAGATCTTTTTTCGTTATAACGAGATACTTTCTCGTTATAACGAGATGTTTTCTCGTTATAACGAGATCGTATCTCGTTATACCGACATCGTATCTCGTTATAACGAGATAAAAATAAATATTTGACTGTCCTAAATCAGCCACCGTACATTTGAAAGCGCTGATTTTAATAATTTTTTGTGTGAATGTTTAGTACCATGGGATACATCACATATAATACGCATTTTTTTTTCTCGTGAAGAAATTATGCAAATTACATGAACTTTGATTTTTTCAGTGCTACTTACACACAGAAAGTACACATGTCAATACGGCTCGGGCTAGAGTCTGTATTTATGAACCGATCTTCACGAAACGTCTTGGGTACTTTTGTTATCACCTTGGGACGAGAACGAGTGTTTCTGTGTGCGCTCCAAAATTCAAGATGGCTGCCAGTGGCCATTTTGTACCGAAATTAGGTCTAATCAGTTTTTTGTACACAACTTCTATACGGCTCAGGCTAGAGGCCGTATTTATGAACCGATCTTTACGAAACTTCTTGGGTACCTTTTTATCACCGTGGGATGACCTAGGGGGGTTTGATCGTCCCCTACTAGGCGGGTCCTCGGGTGGCGGATAGAGGACGGCCTGCTCAATTGGGCAGGTTTGCTAATTTTTGATTGGCAGGTTTGCTCAATTGAGCTGGTTCGCTGCGAAATACACGAATACGCAGCCCCGGACCAAAATGATCAACCCTGCTAATACCATCTGGCAGGCACCTTGTTCTCCCATGAGGTGCGTTCTGAAGGCCCCGGAAGAAGGAATCCTGGTAGTTGAGGACTCGGGCCCCGGTTAGGGCAGTCTCCGGGATGGAGCCCTGGTCTCCATTTCGGAGATAATGTCCAACACACTGCTTTGGCCCCAATTTCGGGAGTAGACAGATGGTCGGATGGCCCGGTCTGACCAATCGGGAGCCCCCAACCCCAAAAATATCGGGTGTCACGTCGGGGGGCATTGGGTGGTCATTCAGCCACTCATTTCTTTTATTTAGATTTTATCACTACTACCCTGTACCGATCTTTAATGATCTTAATACTTGTTTAACAGCTTTCGTTTTGTTGCGCTGTCTGTGTTGATCATCAATCAGTAGTAGTTTTTGATGTACTCGTTTTTAATGAAATGGTTGGTTGAATGGCTGCCACGACCTGGCACTTCCCATTTACATTCGACGGGTCAATCCTCCAGCGGTATGCATTAGCATCAACGCTGGGGGAGTATGCTTTCCATGTACTCTTGGTGCTGTTTGCTGGATACCCGCAACGTAACCCCCTAAGTTGGGCTCAGAGTAAGGGTGGGAGTCATGGAATGATGAATAACTTTAAAAATAAATATGGATTCTTCCAAAAACAAAAAGCAGAAACGTGATAGAGAATTTTCTTCAGGCTCTGATTCTGACTCAGAACAAGATATTTAAAAACCTAAAAACTGGCCAAAATTCATAATTATTTATGCAGCTGATGAGAACAAGAAGGCTTCCAACATCAATCCATTTTTGTTGGAAAAGGCTATCAAAGGTATCGCTGGCACTGTTACAGATGTTAAAAAGCTTAGATCTGGCGCTTTACTTGTGGAATGTAAAAAGGAATCACAGGCACTAAATTTATTAAATACTACAAAACTGGCAGATATGGATGTTAATACATTTCCACACAGAACACTGAATAACAGCAAGGGTGTAGTAAGAACAAAAGAATTAGTTGGCGGCATTCATGTGTTAGAAATAAAGAAAGAACTGCAGTCACAAGGTGTTAGCGATGTCAAACGAATACAAATTAAAAAAGATGACTCAATAATACAAACAAATACATACATTTTAACCCTTGAATCTTCTCGGCCGCCTAAATCTATCAAAGTTGGTTATATGAACATCAGAGTGGATCTGTATATTCCAAATCCACTCCGATGCTTCAGTTGTCAAAAATATGGTCATAGTCAAACCAATTGCAGAGGACAAACGATATGCTTCAGATGTGGCCAGCAACATCAAGAGCCATGTAATAATCCAATCAAGTGTGTGAACTGTCAGGGCAATCATATGTCATCTTCAAAGGATTGCCCTGTATGGAAAAAAGAAAAAACGATACAAAAAATTAAATGTGAAAAAAACATTAGTTTCAAAGAGGCCAGAGAAATTGTGACATCAATGCCTGGCATGAATGCATCAATTCCATCATATGCAACAATAATAAATAAGACAATATCAACAACATCTGCAGAATGCCAGACACAATACACGTGGCTCAAAGGCACAATACCATCTTTACTACAGGCCTTCACTATAGAACACAATAGTCCACCAGAAGTTAGGTCAACTCAGACACCGCCAGTCACTCAAACAACTACAGAAGAACATTTTAAAACAAATCAGAAGAAAAACCCAGTGAAACCTAAACCAGAAGAGAAAAAAGCGACAGAAGCAAAATCAGAACTGAAAAATAACCAAAATAAACCGAAATCAAAACAAGAAACCCAACCTCTAAGTCAGAATCAAAGACGAAACCAAGAAAAAGCAAAAACGAAATTAGAAAAAACAAAACAGCTCTCAGACAGAACTCCAAAGGCTCTTCAAGACCCTGTGACCCGAAACAGGTTTGAAGGCCTTGAAGACATGGAAGTCGGTGATTGCATTGATGAGACGTTCGAGCTCTTACGTTCGAAACCTTCTCAGAGTAAGTCTCCAAAGAACAAATCACCGAAGAAACATACTGGGGCTATATCGCCCATACGTCCACCATCCCAATCTCCAAACAAATATGGATAGAACACAGAAAAATAATATAATCCAGTGGAATTGTCGAGGTTTTAGAGCTAATTTTTAATGAACTGGGTCTTCTTAGCCAAAAATACAAACCTGCTGCTTTTTGCCTGCAGGAAACACTTTTAAAAAAACCCGAGGCTCAGGATCATTCAGTCTTTAGGCATTATACACCGTATAATGCCTGGGCAGATGATAATGACCTTCATATTCGTGGAACGAGTGTCTTGGTTAGGAACGACATCATTCACAGTTCTGTACCACAACTGACAAATTTACAGGCTGTGGCGGTACGCCTAACTTTGGACAAAACAGTTACACTTTGTTCTATTTACGTTTCACCGAGTAAAGCCTTACAACTGAATGACCTCGAGCTGCTGGTCCGACAACTCCCAACTCCATACATTTTGTTGGGTGATTTTAACGCACATAGCTCTCTTTGGGGTAATTCCTGCAGTCAAGAAGACGTAAAAGGTAAAACTCTAGAGGAGTTCATTACAAAATATGACTTGTGTTTGTTCAATGATGGTTCAGACACTTATCTGCACCCCGCATCTGGTTCGTATACATCAATTGATCTTACAATTGCATGCCCTTCTATCTTCCTCGATTTTTCCTGGAAGGTAGAAGATGACTTGTGCGGGAGTGATCACTTTCCAATTGTGTTGGAGAGTGTAGTTCCGGCGGATGATGAGAGAGTGCCCCAGTGGAACTTTAAAAAGGCCGATTGGGACACTTTCTCATCGCTTTGTTCTGAACGCCTCACACGGGAGAAATTTCAAGATAGTGCTGACCAAATACAACATTTTACAAACGAGCTGCTTGACATTGCAAACACAGTCATCCCTAAGACCTCGGCAAATCCAAAACGTTTCTCCAAACCATGGTTTGATAGTGAGTGTAAACAGGCTATAAAAGATCGGAAAAAAATGGAAAGGGAATTTAACAAGTCACCTACAACACATAATTTGGATAAACTGCGTATTAATCGGGCAAAAACAAGACGACTTATAAAACAAAGAAAGAAAAATTCTTGGGAAACTTATGTTTCTAAAATTAACCAAAACACACCAATCACAAAAATTTGGAAAATGATTAAAAAGATTAAAGGAAAAGAAACAAAATCAACTGTACAACACCTGAAGGATAACAACACATTAATCACATCCAAAACAGAAATTTCAAACAAACTCGCTTCCACATTCTCTAAACATTCGTCGTCAGAAAATTGTAATCCAGAATTCATCAAAATTAAAAAACAGCAAGAAAAGCAAAAGATCAAATTTACCTCCAACAATTTAGAGGATTACAATGAACCTTTCTCTATGGAGGAGTTATGTAACTCCTTGCATGGAGCAAAGGATACTGCCACTGGCCCCGATGAAATTCACTACCAAATTATAAAGCATCTGCCTCAATCTTCACTAGAACTTTTATTATCAATTTTTAACGGCATTTGGGTGACTGGCCAGTTTCCACCATCTTGGCGTAAAGCAACAATAATTCCAATTCCTAAGCCTGATAAAGATCACAGCAACCCAAGCAATTACAGGCCTATTTCCTCAACCAGTTGTCTGTGCAAAACCATGGAGAGGATGATCAATGATCGACTTGTCTGGTTTCTGGAATCGAACAATCTGCTTGCGGATGTTCAGTGTGGTTTCAGAAACCAGAGAAGTACTGTGGATCATTTGGTCAGACTTGAAACGTTTATAAGAAATGCCTTTGCTAGAAAAGAACATGCGGTCGCCATCTTCTTTGATCTAGAGAAGGCATATGATACAACGTGGACGTATGGGATTTTAAAAGATCTTTTTAACATGGGGTTGAGAGGGCGTATGCCTCTTTTTATTGAAACCTTTTTGAGGGACCGCCAGTTTCAGGTTCGTGTTGGGTCAACGTTATCTGATCCTCACGAGCAGGAATTGGGGGTTCCTCAGGGTAGTATTTTATCCGTTACCCTGTTTTCGGTTAAAATTAACAGTATCATCGATACAATTGAAAATATGGTAGACTCTTCATTGTATGTCGATGATTTTTTAATCTGTTATAGCAGTAAAAATATGAATGCTATCGAGCGCAAACTTCAGCTGTGTTTGAATAGGATTCAAAAATGGGCCACAGAAAATGGTTTTAAATTTTCAAAGTCAAAAACGAACTGTGTTCATTTTTGTAAACTTCGGAAACATCACCTCGATCCGGAGTTAAAAATCGATGGGAGTCCTATTAAAGTTGTTAAGGAAGTGAAATTCTTAGGTTTGTTGTTTGACAACAAACTGAATTTCACTTCCCACATAAAACAACTAAAAGTTAAATGTAAGAAAGCTCTGAACCTGCTGAAAGTTGTTGGTAGCGCCGATTGGGGTGCTGACCAAAAAACTTTGCTCCATCTGTATAGATCACTTGTTCGGTCAAAATTAGATTACGGTTGTGTAGTTTACGGTTCTGCAAGGAAATCATATCTCAAACCACTTGATGCAATTCATAATAGTGGTATTAGAATTAGTCTAGGGGCTTTTCGAGCATCCCCTATAGACTCGATGCTTGTTGAAGCAGAGGAACCTTCTCTGGAGAAGCGCAGAATTAAATTATCTCTCCAATATGTGTCTAAAGTTTTGGCCAATCCTTCAAATCCTGCTTATAATTGTGTTACAGACCCTCAAAATGTTGAATTTTTTAACCGACATCAGAAACATATTCCTCCACTGGGAATTAGAATTAAACCCCACATGGAGTCTTCAAAAATTAATTCTGAATCTATAAAAGAAACCCGTAAATCACACATTCCTCCTTGGTATCTTAAGAAACCTACTGTTATTTTGGACCTTGCTTCTACCAAAAAATCTGATACCAATTCCTTGCAGTTCAAACAAAAATATGCCGAAATAAAGTCCAAGTATAGTACATATACAAGGATTTATACGGATGGACCCAAAGATGGTGACAAAGTATCATCAGCTGCTGTTACTGGTGATCATATCACCTCAATCAGAATACCAAATCAGAGTTCTATTTTCACAGCTGAAGTTAAAGCTATTCAACTCGCACTTGAGTACATCGAGAATGCACAGGAAAGAAGGTCGATCATCTTCTCCGACTCTCTTTCCTCTTTACTTGCCTTACTCAGCCCCAAGTGAAAGAACCCTCTCATTTTGGAGCTTCGTGAGAAGTTAACAACTCTCATGTCTGACCAATATGATATCGTGTTTTGCTGGTTACCCGGACATGTAGGTATCGCTGGTAACACCAAAGCAGACAGTGCAGCAAAACAGGCTTTAACAAAGCTTCTCACTGATTTTAAGATTCTGTTCAGTGACTTCAAACCACATATCAGTAGTTACATCAAATCCACGTGGCAGGCGGAATGGGATGGAGCGACAAATAACAAGCTTCATCGCTTACGACCAACTATTTCAGATCCCTACCCGTCTAGTAACCTTTGTAGAAAGGATCTTGCAGTTTTGACGCGATGTCATATTGGTCATACAAGACTAACACATTCCTTTTTGTTGGAGGGTACTGTGCGACCAGAGTGTGTTCCCTGCCAGCAGGTGTTGTCTGTGGAACACATTCTTTTACATTGTACTGATTTTAATCATGTCAGAGGGCAGTATTTTTCTGTAGGATCTCTGAGAGATCTTTTTTATCGTACGAGCCCGAATATGATTCTCGCATTTTTGAAATCAATCAACCTTTTTAATAAATTTTAAAATTGTTTTTATTATCTTAAACTAGAGTCTTTAAGACTTACATTCACCTGGTTGATTTGTGATCTATTCATATTTCTTGTTTCTTCACGCATCACTGTTCATATTACATTGTCTTTATCATTTTTATTATAGTTGTTTTTACTCATCTTTGTATTTCATTAGTGTCATGTTTCCCTTTTATCGTTTTCTCGCCACGATATAGCCTTAGCTGCTGATGTGGCGTTAAGCACCAATAAACAAATGAATAACCGTGGGATGAGAACGAGTGTTTTGGGGTGTGGCCCGAAATTCAAGATGGCCACCAGCAGCCATTTTGTACCAAAATTAGAGCAATCAGTCTTTTGTACTGAACTTCTGTATGAAAGTTCTGATTTGAATAACTTTTTGTATGAATGTTTAGTAACATGGAATACATCACATATAGTACGGGTTGTTTTCTCGAGCAGAAATTATGCAAATTAGATGAACTTTGATTTATTCAGTGCTACTTATACACTGTAAGTGCACATGTCAATACGGCTCGGGCTAGAGGCTGTATTTATGAACCGATCTTCACAAAACTTCTTGGGTACATTTGCTATCACCTTGGAACGAGAACGAGTGTTTCTGGGTTCGGTCCAAAATTCAAGATGGCTGCCAGTGGCCATTTTGTACCGAAATTAGGTCCAATCAGTTTTTTGTCACAACTTCTACCCAGCTCATATTTGTGAACTGATCTTCTTGAAACTTCTTGGGTATCTTTGTTTTCACCTTGGGACAGGAATGAGTGTGTTTTGGGGTGCCTTTGTTATCACTGTGCTATGAGAAAAAATATTTTGGGGTTCAGTCAGACCCACTCTGGGACTCAAAGATTTTTTTCTAGTTTAGCATCTGACTGTCACCCACCTTTACAATACTTTACCTATACATTTGTTACAGGCAACAGTCAGTATTTATGTACAGACCGTTACAATACTTTATATGTACATTTGTTATCAGGTCATTACCTAGATGTTTGTCATTGCTGTGTCACATACTATACATGTACATGTCTTTGTCTTGACAAGTTGAGCTACAGTGTCATTGACACTTTCATTTATTTCATCAAGTTGCTAGGTAGCTCGTCCCTGTGTGACGTGAATCGTTTTCAGACCCGATTTCGGTTTTGACGATCCCCGAAATTATTATTCAAAATTTTTTAAGTTATTTTTTTATTCCAGTTATACATATAGAAGTTTTCTTATGAAAAATTGAATTTTCAGCACATAATAATAAAAAATATTATTTCCCTGTTTTCCAGGAAGATTTTACAATCAGTCCCTCAATTCACAATTGTGCTGCACGGACTTTTGTTGCAGCATTCTGGTTGAATATCGATGGTAGCTGGAGTTTATTAGCTGGCATCCGATAGCTTCCTGACAGAATGTCATTTTTTCAAAGGCGAAACATTTCACTTATTTTCTTTGATCTATAGAGAATAGAAACTCCCGATAAAACGGGACTAAATAATCCATTATGGAGGTGTATGCAAATTCCCCTGGAAAAGCATACCCTACCATTTTGGCTCCCCGAAAATTGGTCCTGTTCATAGAAATTACACTCCAATTTTTGGTATCACCTGAATTCACCCCCACCTCCTTTAAAATATCCGAAATTCTCCCTCTCATTTTTGGACCCTGTTTTGACATTGGCTATTTTTATATCATGTTCTGTCCACCAGAAAACTAAAGTCATTCTTCCCCTTTCACAGACAAAAAGTAATACCATTACTCAATAAAAACTCGATGAAATTGAAATAATTGTGTTTGTTTGTCCTCCAAGAGAGATCAAAAGTACCTCAATAGGAATGTCTTAGACAACCTTCCTCATGTTACACCCGTGTTCGGGTACGTGTGTCTGGTTTGGTATGACACTAAAAGGTATAGTGTTTTCACCATACCCGCCCGTCCGTCCGTTAACTTTTGGTTTAATGAACCGCTTATTTGGTCAAATCATTTCTAGAGGTTACTTAAGGATGACTAGACAACGCTTCCTTTCCACGTTGGTCCAGCTACCCAATTCTATATCAATTCAAATAGACTGTTACTGTTATTATTATTCTCCATAGATCTTGTTACAGAATATATTTATCAAATCAAAAATGTGTACAATTATATATACCTGGAACTTAATCTAGCACCCCGTTTTCGCAATGGTATTAATATAACTGTCATTACTGTCACGCTATCTATCAGATGACCAAAAGTGATTGTTCGCTCGAGGAAAGAATGGTCTATTTACAAGGGAATGAGAACACATCGATGAAAATACGCAGTATTTTTATGGCACTAATTACACGTCTGTCATTAATGTTTTTGATGGAAAAATGTTTTCTCGGCAAGAATGATGCTGAAACAGCCCATGATGAAAAAAATATCGGTAATTACTAAAAAAAATGTAAATTGTGATCTGAACACAATAGTAGTGTCTGACGTCAGTATCGAGTGTATCCACCACGAGCCAGGTTGTCAGTCTCGACAGTTCTGACCGATGGACTCTCCTCCATGTCCTGAGATTCCAATGTTGTCAGGCCAAACACCAAACCAAACGCTGTCTTTGATGCTAATCGGGCAGAGTTGAACGCTTGATGACGCTTCTGAACCTCATACCCAGTGCTTTGAGACGGTTTCGGAGAGTTCTGTGTTGAATGTAATGCGGCCCAATGGGTCGATAAAGAAGGCAAACTGGGGAGAGTCAGGGTAATTCCTCGACAGGTGACAAGATTTTTTATTCAATTAACAGGGGTTTCCTCTATAACCTATATTCAATTAATAGGTTAAATTTGTACTGTATATATTCTAAATGGTTTTGTGTTGGGAAATTACATTCAATTAATGGGGCCATTTAGTTAAGAGATATCTAGTTAAGTGGGCTCCACTGTATTGTTTTATCCTTACTTGTGGTGCATTACAAGTGATGGGCAATTTTGTTTGAAATAAGGGGTTCATGAAGATTCAGCCCTCACACTTTTCCAGAAATATCCAGTCTCCGCCAAGGTCGAATAGTCTCACATTAGAGGCCAAATCTTCATGAAAGAAATGTCTGTGTACTTTTTCTGTAGGTTTTTTAATGGATTTGTAACTACTGATCATGACAAAATTGCCCAATATAAAACAAACCTTAATGCAGCTGGAGAAAAAAAAACCTTAAGGAAAATACATTCACTCACATCTGGTCATCTGACATGATGTTCTCATCCTACTATCTTAACAAATTAGAGGAATCCAAGCCTTCTGAATGGTGGCTTGGATTATGTGGGAGGGGTGGAGATTTTTGGTTTTACAGCAAAAGCAAATATCACAAAAGTGCCCTTTAAATATATTTATTTTGGGGACACCGTTTAGCCCTAATCTGGATACATTAAAACCACAAATAACATTTTTATCCTATTATGTTTCATTGCCATGCATTTCTGTGTGTTTTTGTGGTCATATTATGATGTAAATTTTTTCTAAAATGCGGAATAGGCACAGATAATTTATCTATTTTTCTTGATTCATTTATTTGTGTTTAAGGTCACATATTTCTGCACAATGGCTAATCATGACCACGACGGTTTTATGGGTGGGGGAAGCTGAAGTACCCGAAGAGGAGAACCAACGACCAACGACGAGCAACTTCAGCTCCCCAACATACTAGCTTCACCCATGCAGGATTAGCATTGGAGCATTGGTCGAAGACATGTGTACCATCGACCTGCAGTAGGCATTAGTACACAGCACCACCATGCCCCCACGTGGACAATAGGAGTGAAGTGTGTTGCCCAAGGACACAACGCGGTTGCCACATGTGGGGTTCGAACCGAAGACCTTCCATTTTGCAGCCTGCACCTCTACCAACTGCGCCCCCCCCCCCCTCACCCCCACCCCCATTTTTGTTGATGCCTTCAGACCTTCTCGAATTCGGGTACACCTGTAAAGGTGTTGAATTGGGATAACCTGAAAGCCTGCACAAACTAATAATGAAACAAGGTACTTGGGAAATTGTCATGTGATCATTGTACAACATTTTTTCGCTCATACTAGACAGTTTTGAAGATTAAAATGTTATTGTTGTTGATCTGAGATCAGAAAAAACAGAGGATACGCTATGTTTATGTTCCAATAATCTATAACAATTACATGCAATTGACAATGCTTGTCTTCCTCTTTGTTTTTAATTAATTGCACATTAACAATTACATGGAATGTCTCAACGATTGAATACACCCAAACCGTACTTTGCAATTTGACCCAAAAATGGCCACTACATTTTGACTCTTTTTCAGAAACTTGATCAAGTATGAATGACAAACAACAATTTTCTCTACCGGTATCTGATACAGTAAAAAATATACTACACAAAGTCTGCTAAACACCAAGTATATCCAAATACCTGTTTTACGTTTTAGTTGAAATATTGTAATGAAAAGTGTATATATTTTTTATTTAATGATATCTTTAATGATTTAAATAAAAAATTAAGATTTTATTTGTGTTTGAATACGATAACCATGGACAATGGATATTATTGGTGAAAGAGGAAATTTTTCAATATACCAAAATGTTGACGTAGCGAACTGGTATGGGTTCAATATCGAGTATGAGATCCATTACTGTTAATTACGGCTTGACAATGCATTCTCATGCACCCAATCAGGTTCCTGCTGGTCCTTTGTGGTATGTTGTTCCATTCTTGGACCAGCATGGCACCAAGCTCCTGGGCACTACTTGGGTGGGCTGAAATTACAAGCTGCAACGCATTCCAGATATGTTCGATTGGATTGAGGTCAGTGGATCTTGCTGGCCAATCCTATCCCGCTGTCGGTACTTCCCGACAGAATGGACAACACGAGGACGGGCATTATCGTCCATCAGAATGAATCTATCACCCACCCACTGCACCTGTATACAATCTGACGTGGACATCCATAATCTCATCAATATACCGTTGTGCAATCAATGTGCCACGTTCAAGGACACCGAGCTCTGTACGTCCATTCCAGCTGATGCCGCCCCATACCCTGATTGGCCCTCTACCTTAGCGGTCATGCTCAGCAATGTTGGCTGCATGGAATCGCTGTCCTGGTCTTCTCCATACCCTAGAACGTCTATCTGTGAGGTGTAGGCAGTATCGTGACTCATCTGTGAAAGGGACAGGTCGCCAATCTTCTCTGGTCCATCCAACATGGCCCATGGCCCATTAATGTCGTGCCTGGTGGTGGTTCTGGGACAGTGGAATGCGAATACATGGTCTTCTCGATAGGAAGCCACCTTCGTACAACCTTGCCCGGTTAGTCTGGGTCGAAACATTTACCCTGGATGCATTCAGAAGGTCACTTCGAAGCTGGGTTTGCTGTGGCAAAGCGGTTCCTACGGGCCTAAATGATCAAAAACTGGTCTTCAGCTGCAGATGTTGCCCTGTCTCTGCCACCACCATGCCGTCGTACTGTGTGTCATACTGCTGAAATCTTGCGCAGGCACTGGTGATCACCGTATGGTGCACACCAAGGGCTTCACCAACATGACGATGGGTAGCCCCTTGCTCCACCATCCCTACAGCCCGCCACACTTTTTGCTTCAGACAAATGTCTTCACACATTTGCATTTGCCATATCCATATCCATATCATTAAATCACAAGATTTGTGTTGATATGAATACCGAATACCCTACACATGCCATATACAGTACTCGAAAACATCATGAAAATCAAGGGGTACATGCTTTCCATGACTGTCGCGGAAAGTCTGTCTGTCAAGAGAGCTAATGTAAACACTGGGGACCATCTCAATACATTCCTCACTCATATCCACCTTAAATATCGCAAATATGTTTGCAAATTTCACAATGAAGTGTCAAATATTTGGTGCTAAGCAAACTTTGTGTAGTATAATATTTGCAAACACCCCTGCAGATTTTTTTCCAGTAATTAGCTAACATAAAATTCCTTGCTTCTTCCTGAAAATTATATTGTTACGATCTGTTAAAAATTCCTTCCAGTACATTTCAACATCCGATAAAACATATTTGTAAAACCCTCACATGTCATGAAATTACCTCAATTTTTTAATGTCACGCTTCAGACCCCGATCACTAAACATTGATATCACTTAAAGGCGTCAACAATTCAGATGATCCACTAAATTAATGTTTAATAAAACTCGTTTGAGGCCAACGGCTATCCACACCAATGATTAATGCGTAATTTGGTCATATGACTTTTTTTACGGGCGGCCATTTCGCATGCCTGGTAGGAATTTTTTTTGACTAGACACGAGCTTTGGGGTGTGCGTTTTCTGTTACCAGCTTTTTTACACACACAAACTAATACATTTGACTTTAGTTTATTCCACTTAATCCAAACCGGATTTTATTGCAAATGTTTACTGATTGTTTTTTTTTTTTTCTTTCCTTATTTTACAGATACCGGAGGACTCAAGGGGTTGCTGGATAAAGAAGAGGGAAGGTAACTCCTACAGGAATGGGAGATTGAAGACGTAAGTTTCCGTTTTTAAATTATCCCTGGTCAAATAGGGCGAAGGTTCGTTAGTTCATCCAAAACATTTTCACAGTAGCTCTTTTACCCGTTCGTCACAGACCTATCAATGTGTTGTGTGTTACTCTTTCACCATGTCCGGTGTCATAAATAATTATTTTCCCATCACAAAGCAACGATAGTCTCAAACGTTTGGTCCGAGATGTTTCGAGACACACGACACATATGCTCCTTAACGTCTCTCTTTTGCTTATGTAAATTCAGTCGTTAAAAAAAGCATTCGCTCGAATTCATATCCTTTGCCTTAGTTGGCGAACGATTTCCGGTTCGCCTAAATTTGCACTTCGTCTGTTAATCAGTTTTGTTTCCTTAGCGTTGAGCTTTATCGGTATTTTATAACAGAGTGACACTATGACCACAGCTGTTGCCATGTCGATTAAAATCTTTTGAATGCAGCAAGCGATCATGCTGAAAGGAGGAAATAAGTTAGGGTTACAAAACTGATGCCAATATGAGGCCTCAGGATCAAACTCACAAGAACAGATTTGTGGTACTTTTGCATTCAACAGCTATGCAAACAAATCAATATCAGGAGTTCGAAATCTGCGACAAATTGTTCCAAAACATTATTGTTAAGCTCCCATTCTAATTTCATATTGAACTGCCGAGATGGCCTATCTGCCTTTTTGTGTTTGCCAGGAATGAATGAACTGGTAATCCTATGATTACTAACATAATATTCCCAAATGTTGAGGCTAAAAATGTGACATTCCCTCGACTTATGTCCTCCCATGTTATTGACATAAAAAATTGCAGTTGTACTATCAGTAAAAATATGCACGTGTTTGTGGAAGAGTTTAGTCTTGAATGATTTTAAAGGAAAAAGAATAGCTTTCAATTCCAAAATATTAATGTGCATCTGTTTTACAGCAGGAGACCACATTCCGCCCGCTTGAATATCATTAAAACTTGCTCCCCAACCATGCAAACTGCTGTCAGTATAGATTGTAACATCGGGATTGGAACGTCGAATGTGACGGAATTGAACAGAATATTTTGGAACCACCATTTTAACTCTGTTCTCATAGAGGGGGGTGATAGGCATTCGTGCCTGAAAGTCACCTTTCTGAATTTTTCAGGGCTTCAATTTTTGCCCTTTCAAGTTCCCCATAGGGTGTAATCGACCATATTCCACTGCAGAAAGGGAGGAAACAAGAATGCCTATCACTTTTGCGACATCCCACATTGGTGCGGATGTACGCAAGTACAAGGGAGCGCGGTGGCTCAAGTGGCAGAGATGCAGGCTGCAAGCCGAGAGGTCCTCGGTTCGAATCCCACCTGCGGCAACCGCGTTGTGTCCTTGGGCAAGACACTTCATCTCCATTGCCCGCGTGGGGACACGACGACGCCGTGTACTAAGGCGTACTGCACGTCGATGGTGCGCATGTCTTCAACCAATCTAACCCTGCCTGTACTGCAATGCGGAGTTACGATGTTGGGGAGCTGGCAGCTGCTCGTCGTTGCTCGGTGGTTCTCTCCGGGTATTCCGGCTTCCTCCACCCGTAAAACTGTCACGGTCATGATTAGCCATTGTGCATAAATATGTGACCTTAGCCACCAATAAATAATAATAATAATAATAATAATAATACGCAAGTACAAGGATTTACATTCAGAAATAATATTTTGTTGTTTGTCATCGGGTAGTCGAACAATCATGCGTTCAAAATTTATCAGATTCCCCCAAAACAGAACCGTCTGTGTTGGTTGTAAAACAGATTTATACTAATTGATAACAAAACCCAACTTAGTAAATAAAGTGGTGGTTTCCAAAATATTTTTGTTACATTCAGGTGCAGACTCCCCACAAAGTAAAGAGTCGTCTATGTACCCTGCACTTGTATAAATAACCCTGGGTTCTAAGAGTTGCATACACAGGCTTCATAATTTTTGTGTAAAGTCGAGGTGCATCGGCATAGAGGCATACAGGTAAGTTGAAATATTTTATCGTTCCATCGGAATCTAAAATATTTTTGATGTTCAGTTGCCACCGGTATTGAATAATAAGCATTTTTAATGTCCATGATACTCATGTACATGTTCGGTGTGACAAGTGTAAGGAATTTCTCAAACGTATCCATTTTAAAGTGGCGATATGGTACAAATTCATTTACTTTTTTTTAAATTTAATATGAGGCGAAAACCGCCAGTTTTCTTTTCCCTTAAGAAGATAGGTGAGAAAATTTGTCCAACCTCAGATTTTACTTGCTTAATAATATTTTGTTGTTGTAATAAAAGGATTTCATCATTACGTATATGTTGCTCAGACTGATTAAATGTCAGGGTAGGCATATCACCAGATGAGGGTGCTCGATCATCAATAAATTCGCGATGGCAACGTTGAACAATATCAAGAATTGCAGAGTCCTGTGTAAGATTTTTCCAATCTTGGACAAAATATTTCAAATTACCTGCCTTAAAATTACTTACTGTTTTGTCCCCTGGGAGCACCTCGACGATGACTGTTTTTTGAATCGGAATAGAAATCGGATGAATATTTAAATTTTATAGTAAGTCCCTAACTCGGAAAATATGCTCTATTTTGATCTTTCTCAAGCAATTTGGGAAAGAAAGTGGTGCAAAAGCACCAAGAAAAAATAAGCCAAACCTGGGTCGAGTGCTACCGGCGCTGACCCAGTAGGGGACGCCCTCTTCCAAGTACAACTCCACGACTTCCGTTGCCAGTGCGCATATACGTCGCTGATGACTCATTCTTTTTGAATCCGTTAATGTTAGAGTTATGTGATCAGCGGGGAGGAAGGATTCTTACCCGTATAAGAAGACGGGGGGGGGGGGGGGGGGGGGGGGTCTCCCTTCATGTAAACAATTGTGATAGGTATAATAAGAAAGGAAATTTGCTATAAAATTTAAATGTCTTATCAACCTACCTACAATTGTTTACTACTGGCTGAATAGACAATAGGCTGGAGGGAATCTCATAACCAACCCACACATAGCCCAATTGCACTGGAACCGTGAACAGGAAGAGATCCCTATCAAACCATAGCATCACAATCATTAGTAAAAGACAATGAGAGATGAGGCTTATGGGTCTGCGTGACGCACAGACAGAAAAGGGCAGGCAGTAACAGCACAGAGCTGGAAGTGACCTTCAAGAAGCCTAATGGCTAGGGCAGACAACAGCCTGAGCAGAAGAAAGAGGGCGCAATGCAAAAAGGTCCTCCGACTGCACCTGCAACTGACGCAGATAGAAGGTGGAGAAAGTAGAGGCATTTCTCCAGTAGGCTGCCTGCATAACATCCGACAACTTGATGGAATTAAAATAAGCCCAGGAGGTAGACAATGCACGCACCTCGTGGGCAGAAATACGATTGGTAATACAATCGCCAGTTGCTAAACGAGCGTAAGCAGCGCGAATAGCAGGACAACTCCTTCGAGAAATGGATTGAGGAGAGATTTTCTGTCGACCAGGAATAAGAGACAGAAAAAAACGTTTCCCGCCTTTCCCTATGAATTGTGTCCGATTGAGATAAATGCGAATAGTACGAACCGGGCAGAGCAAAGGGCGATTACTCTCAACAGAAGGAAGAGCCCAGATGCAGAAAAGGAGGTGGAGTAGTCTCTGGTATCTGATTATTGGCCAGAAAGGAGCAACCAGTCGTAAAAGTAACACTGTTGGGAGAGCTCCTGAAAAAGGCCGGGTCAACCGAAAGGGCGTGAAGCTCGCTAACCGGTCTGACAGAAGCAAAAGCCATCAGAAAAGCCGTCTTATATGTGAGAAAACGCATATCCACCTGGGATAAAGGTTCGTACGCCCCCCACCCCCAAGCAAAGCAACGCCCACGAAAGATGCCATCTTGGGGTAAGCTGCAAAGTCCGAGGCTTTTTCAAAGAAAAGTGACGAACAGGCTTGGAGAGGTAAGGATTATTGCCGATACGACGCTTCCCCACATAAGAAAAGGTCCCCGAAAGCATGAACCTGTAACCCTTGATGGTAACAGGTTGGAGACCCCGAGAAACAAACAGGTATACCAGAAACTCCGCAGTCTGTGAAATCGAAGGATTGGCATAATCAACAGCGTGATCGGCATAGCATCGACAGAAGACCTTCCACTTAGCTGTATAAGCTAAACCAGTGGAGTGCCTCCTTGAAGAAGAAATTCACTCCACTGCTCGTCTCGAAAAACCTCTACGGAGGAGACAGGACCTGACAAAAGTGAAGGCACAATGAAGTCGGATCGACATGAAACCTCCTCGGGTGACCTTGGCAAAGAAGGTCGCGACGTAGAGGGAGACGTGCCGGAACCGCCGCCATCAGAGAGCGGAGCTGATTGATCCACACCCGCTGAGGCGACAGGGGAACGATCAGAATGATTCGACAACAGTTACTGCAGGTTAGTATATTGGCTAGAACCTGAGGCAGAATCGGAACCGGTGGGAAGGCGTAGCCGACTAGACTGTTCCAATCGAGTGACAGAGCGTCCACGGCAAAAGCCAGAGGATCTGGACACGGGGACACGAAAGTGTCCACCTGATGGTTCCAACGAGTCGCAAAGAAATCGATGTGGGGACGATCCCAGAGATCGCAAAGAGACTGGAACACTGCCATGTGGAGCATCCACTCGGTGGAAATGACCCTGCCTCGTCGGCTAGGACGTTCCGACGACCGGGAATGTGACGATCCACCACCCCGGCGTTGACATCCTGAGCGAGCAGTAGAAGATCCCGAGCCAATTCGTACATTGGAACCGAGTGCGTGCCGCCCTGGTTCCGAATGTAAGGAACCACTGTCGAATTGTCGGACAACAGAAGGACCTGGCGATTCGACAGGTGAGAGATCCACTGCCTGAAACTCAGAAGAAGCAGCTCCTTCTGGTTGATGTGTAGAGCTGCCTGATCCTGGTCCCACATCCCGTGAAAGGAAAGACCTAGAGGACCCAACGTCCCCTATCCGAGATCGCTGGTATCTGCCGTCAGAACGCGATCGGACGTGGGTAAGTCCAATGGACACCCTGCGTAATCCACTGAACATCCGTCGACGGGAGAAGGTGAGGATGAAGAGATTCTGGTAACTGAAGCACCAGATCCAGAGGATCGACATTCGGCCCCCAACGCCTCCAACGACTGAGCAGAAAGTGTTGGAGAGGTCTGACATGCAGCCGACCTAGAGGAATGAGATCCGTTACCGAACCGCAGAGACTGAGCAGCCGGAGAATACTCCGTGCTGTCGCAAATGTGGACTTGGACAGAGTCAGAGCAAAAGCTGAGAGAATCAGAGCTCTGGCCTGGGGAACCGCCACCGTATTGAACTGAGTGCGGAAGGCCATCCCCAGATGACAAAACGACTGAGAAGGGACCAGATCCGTCTTCTCGTTGACTCTGAATCCTAACGACGTGAGTAAGCCCAACAGAGTGTCGACATCCGACTCCAGTAAGGCAGCATTGGAATGCCTCTGGAGAACATCGTCAAGATATGCCGAAGTAGTCACCTGGACTGTATGCGTTGGAAGTCTATCACATGCGACATCAGTCGGGTGAAGGCCCAAGGAGCCAGGTTGAGGCCGAAAGGCATGGCCTTGAACCGGTAAACTCGCCCCAGAAACGCGAACCTGAGATACTTCCGCGACGTCCGATGAATCGGAACGTGAAAGTAAGCGTCTCGCAGGTCGATGCTGGAAGCGAAATCTCCCTGGTGAGTGGAACGGCGGACCGACCTTAAAGTCTCCATGCTGAACTTGGGAGCAATGATAGACTGGTTCAGGATACTCAGATTGATAACCGGTCGGAGTCGGCCGTCCTTCTTCGGCACCAAGAACAGGCGGGAATAAAACCCCACTGACTGAATGTTCTTGACGACCTCGATCGCTCCCTTTCCCAGGAGATTGTCTATCTCCGTGGACAAAAGTTCCCGACGTAAAACGTCTGAAGGAACTGTGGTTGGAAGAGGCACTCTGGACAGAGTGGGGTACCTCGGGAAGGATATTCGCAGCCCAGACCGAACCACATCTAACACCCAAGGATCGGATGTGATGGTGGCTCAACGGTCTGCGAACTCTGCTATCCTTCCTCCAACCTGGGACGAATCGAGGTGAGGACCTTTCATTTCGAGCCCCGACGAGGCCAGCGAGAGGAGAAACCACCTCCTCTGCTTTATGAAGAATCCTGGGACTTCTCTCTATCCTGCCGACGCTTACCCTTACCCGTAAGAAGTAGAAGCGGTGGCAGAAGGATCAGCCCTTTGCTTCGCAGCGGAAGCAGAAGGGTACTTGTTAGGCTTTGAACGGCCCCTGCCTCCCACAGAAGGCTGATCAAGCTGGCGAAGCAGCAGCTGATCTTTCGAATGACGTAGGACGTCATCCCGGACCGTCGACATGGAACCATGGAACAGTTGCGGACCTGCCAAAAAAGCAGATCGAAGAGCAGCGCGTTGCCCTTCAGGAAGGGAACGGCCTGTGTTCAGCACAGACTCCCTTTGAACTAGTTCCAAATTAGCCGTGTTACAGGCATGCATGTGAGTAAGATGCATGAGTGCCGTGGACAGCACACGCAAAGGAGCCTGTACATCGTCAAACTTATCTTTGGCAGATAAGCAGCTAAGGCAGAGACGACGTGATCTGAGAGAGAAAGCATACCCAGCATTTCTCTTGATAGCCCAACACGGACTCCAGAGTCGTCATAGGAATGACGGAACCTGAGTGAGTAAGGAGATGGCCTCCCTTAGCTCACTGGCTGTGTCGGCCGGTTCGACATGGGGACGAACCGGCAAAGTGGCTTCACACCTGACCCTCTTAACCAGCGAAGGGTCACGATCCTCAAATACATCCGAAGCGGGGCGACGGGCGGCAGCCGAAACATCTGAGGGCAGACGTGTATAGGAGTACGACACACCCCGAAGATCAACATAGCGGGAGCTCAGGAGAGTCGCTGCGGGACAGAAGGTCCAGGCTGCACAGAAGGCGTTGGTCCCGCAAAACTGGCCGTGTTACCAGAATGAGTGGACGGAAACGCCACGGAGTTCATAGTGACATTCGAATTAATGACAAAACTATGGTGCTCGACGGCGCAGAGAGCACAGTGGAGGGTTCGGCCTGCAGCCCCTTCCAACTTCGCCGAGTTGAAGCCAGGGAAGGCTGAGGCCGATATCCCACGTCCACACTGCCAGACATCCCTGCAGACCCCTGTAGGGATAAGCCGAGGCCGGCTGAAACGAAAACCGAAGACGTAGCAGACGGAACAGCAGTAATAGCAGATGCGTCGGGAGTCGTTAAGGTTGGTGGAATAGTGGAGAGAGCACCCCGCTCGGCTCCGAAGGAGGAGTCACAGCCCTAGTGACAGCCTCAGATGTCGACTGGAGGGGGACCGCAGTCCTGGAACCAGGCACCTCTTCACCAGATAACTTAACGGCTCCCGCAGTATCCACTACAGGAATAGACTGCACATTCCCCCATGGAGGAGGCGAACGACCGTGTTGCCCTTTCCCGCGGGAGCGGGAGGCACGGCCACGAGAACGCACAACACGGTTCACGGACGCCCAGAAAGTGGATGACCACGATCCACAAAGACCACAGGGTCGATCGGCCGAACACCCATTACAAGAGGAGCATGAAGCATGCGAATCGTCCACATGCTTAGGAAGCAAACATTGCCCACAAGGAATAGTCCTGGGCATGACAGAAGTGAGAGAAGCAGAGAAGGTGAATTCAGTAGAAAACAGAAGAACACCCCCAAAGAAGAGAGAAAGGTGTCAGAACAACAGACCCCGAACCAAACAACAGAAGGACCACTTTCAAAGGAGAGAAGAGAATCTGTAATAAAGATATCCCACTGACACCGAACTCTAACACAATTAACAAAATGAAAAACTTCAACATTTAATGCAATTGTGACAATTTAAAGTCCGAAACCGCATGGCTCACGAAAATCTCGCGCGATCGGAAAAGAAAATACAATACATTATGGATAAATAATTGCATAGAGAATATAATCAAAAACAGTTCTTGATAAGAAAAGGATACTTTGATCCAAAATGAGGCAGGATACACACAATCAACGAGCAGGATGATCACTGATACCAGTGCTGAGAAGAACGTCTCGTTAACATGGCGGACGAAAAAAAAAGAATGAGTCATTAGCGACGTATATGCGCACTGGCAACGGAAGTCGTGGAGCTGTACTTGGAAGAGAGCGTCCCCAACTGGGTCTGCGCCGGTAGCACTCGACCCAGTTTTGGCTTATTTTTTCCTGGTGATTTTACACCACTTTTTTCCCAAATTGCTTGGGAAAGATCAAAATAGAGAGTGTATTTTCCGAATTAGGGACTTCCACTGTAGTGCAAGCCTGTAGTAAACAATTGTAGGTAGGTTGGTAAGAAATGGTTCATTCCTGGAGCGAAATCTTCGACCTCCACCTAGGGGGGTTTGATCATCCCCTACTAGGCGGGTCCTCAGGTGGCGGATAGAGGACGGCCTGCTCAATTGGGCAGGTTTGCTAATTTCTAATTGGCAGGTTTGCTCAATTGAGTTGGTTCGCTGCGAAATACATAAATACGCAGCCCCGGACCAAAATGATCAATCCTGCTAATACCATCTGGCAGGCACCTTGTTCTCCCGTGAGGTGCGTTCCGAAGGCCCCGGAAGAAGGAATCCTGGCAGTTGAGGACTCGTGGCCCCGGTTAGGGCAGTCTCCGGGATGGAGCCCTGGTCTCCATTTCGGAGATAATCTTGTTCAACACACTGCTTTGGCCCCGATTTCGGGAGTAGAAGGATGGTCGGATGGTCCGTTCTGGCCAACCTGGAGCCCCCACCCCAAAAAGTACTGGGTGTCACGTCGGGGGGCATTTGGTGGCCATTCAATCAGTCATTTCTTTTAATCATTTATCATAATTGCCATTGTGTGATGTTTTTAAACTAATTTTTTAACCAAATACTTATTTCTGCTGCACTGTTTGTTTCAGTTTCACGTGGCAACCGTAATTACAGTGTTTTATAAAGTGATTGGTTGGATGGTCGCCATCTGAAGACCTGGCCCTTCCACACACGGGCCAATCAGTCAGTGGCATGCCTCGGCATCAACACTGGCTGAGTATACTGCTCCAGACCAGGTATGTGGGAATACCGGCAGCCCGGTGAGTTCACTGCATGGCAGTAACCCTACCCCTTGTTGGACTCCATGGTGGGTGGGAGCCGGAGCAGTGAACGCATTACTACATTAACATGGATCACATACCCAATAAAAAAAAGAAACGAGGTCGAGAAATACAGCTCACTTCATCAGACTCTGATTCAGATAAGGATACCGACACTTATAACTTTTCAAAGAATTGGCCAAGGTTTATTATCATCTATGCGGAAGATGAAGGTAAAAAGGCATCATCAGTCAACCCATTTGTATTAGAAAAAACTATTAAAGGTATAGCAGGGACAGTGAAGGATGTAAAAAAATTAAGATCAGGGGGAATATTGGTCGAATGTAAGACGGAATTTCAGGCAGTGAATCTATTAAAAATTGAACACATTATGGATATGAAAGTTGTGGCCTTTCCGAACAAGACCCTAAATTCCAGCAAGGGTGTGCTTAGAACAAGAAAACTTGCAGGCATGGATGTAATGGATATACGGAAGGAACTAACATCACAAAATATCACAGAAGTCAAAAGAATTGAGATTAAAAAAGAGGGTAAACTCATACAGACCAACACATACATTTTAACTTTTGGCTCATCTCAACCGCCAAAATCAATTAAAGTGGGTTACATGAACATCAAAGTGGATTTGTACATACCAAATCCACTTCGATGCTTCAAATGCCAAAAGTTTGGTCATAGTCAAAACAACTGTAGAGGTCAAACAATATGCTTTAGATGCGGTCAACAACATGAAGAGCCATGTAACAACCCAATCAAGTGTGTAAACTGCCAGGGCAATCATATGTCATCCTCTAAAGATTGCCCTATCTGGCAAAAAGAGAAAAACATCCAAAAGGTGAAGTGTGAAAAACAAGTAAGCTTTCAGGAAGCCAGAGCAATTGTAACATCTACGCTTGGCTTCAATACATCAGCACCATCGTATGTCACAACAGTAAAACAAAAGGTACCCACAAAGTCAGTAGAATGCCAGACACAGTATACATGGCTCAACAGCACAATTCCTTCCTTATTACAGGCATTTACTATGGATCATCCTAATCAAACAGAAACACAATCAACACAAACCAAATCAACTGTTCCCTCAACAAACGACCAAATAACAAAAACAATTCACACGCAAGACCACACAAACGAGCTATCACAAAAAAATAAAAATTCTAATCCAAAACCTGAACAAAAGAATGAGTCAAATAAATTGAAATCAAATCAGCAACAAAGATCCAAGCAAGAAAATCTGAGTCAGAGTCAGAGGAGAAAACAACAAAAAAGAGCAAAAAGAAAAGGATAAAAAGAAACTAGAACCAGACAGACTCCCAAAACGCCTTCAAAATGTTGTGACGAACAACATGTTTGATGGCATCGAGGCAATGTCAGTCGATGAGTGCATCGATGACACATTCTCGTCTAAGACACGCCTGTCTTCATCACAGGGTAAGTCCCCACATAAGACTTCACCAAGAAAAACGGGGGCAATATCTCCCATACGTCCACCAGCAAAATCGCCACTCAAACATGGCCAACACACCTAAACACAATATAATACAGTGGAATTGTCGAGGTTTTAGAGCGAATTTTAATGAACTGGGCCTTCTAAGCCAAAAATATAAACCTGCTGCCTTTTGCCTGCAGGAAACTCTTCTAAAGAAACCCGAGGCTCAGGATCATTCAACTTTCAGGCATTATACATTGTATAATGCCTGGGCAGATGACAATGATCTTCATATTCGTGGAACATCTGTTTTAGTTAGGAATGACATCATTCACAGTTCTGTTCCATCACAGACAAATTTACAGGCTGTGGCGGTACGCCTAACATTAAACAAAACAGTAACACTTTGTTCGATTTATCTTTCACCAAGTAAAGCCCTACAGCTGAATGATCTTGAGTTACTGGTCCGACAACTCCCAACTCCATACATTTTGTTGGGTGATTTTAACGCACATAGCCCCCTTTGGGGTAATTCCTGCAGTCAAGAAGATGCAAAAGGTAAAACTGTAGAAGAGTTCATTACAAAATATGACTTGTGCTTGTTCAATGATGGTTCAGATACTTACCTGCACCCCGCATCTGGTTCTTACACTTCAATTGATTTAACAATTGCATGCCCTTCTGTCTTCCTTGATTTTTCATGGAAGGCAGAAGATGACTTGTGTGGGAGTGACCACTTTCCGATTGTGTTGGAGAGTGTAGTTCCGGCGGATGATGAGAGGGTGCCCCAGTGGAACTTTAAAAAGGCTGACTGGGACACTTTCTCGTCGCTTTGTTCTGAACGCCTCACACGGGAGAAATTTCAGGACAGTACTGACCAGATTGAACACTTCACCACTGAGTTGATTGACATTGCAAGCCAAGTCATTCCTAAAACCTCGGCAAATCCAAAACGTTTCACTAAACCATGGTTTGATACTGAGTGCAAACAGGCTATAAAAGATCGCAAGAAATTTGAGAGGGAATTTAATAAATCACCAACTACACAAAATTTGGATAGATTACGTATAAATCGGGCAAAAACAAGACGACTTTTAAAACATAAAAAGAAAAGTTCATGGGAAACTTACGTTTCGAAACTAAATCAAAACACTCCCATCACTAAAATTTGGAAAATGATTAAAAAAATTAAAGGAAAAGAAACAAAATCAGCAGTACAACACCTAAAAGATAACAACACACTCATAACATCAAAACAATAAATTTCAAACAAGTTGGCCTCTACATTTTCTAAACATTCGTCGTCTGAAAATAGTAACTCAAGAGTTCCTCAAACTTAAAAAACAACAAGAAAAACACAAGATTAAATTTACATCCAATAACTTAGAGGAGTACAACGAACCTTTCTCTATGGAAGAGTTAAGTAACTCTTTGCATAGAGCAAAGGATTCTGCCACTGGACCTGATCAAATACACTATCAACTTTTAAAACATCTGCCTCAAACTTCACTTGCACTTTTATTATCTATTTTTAATGACATTTGGGTGACTGGCCAGTTTCCACCTTCCTGGAGAAAAGCTACTATAATTCCTATTCCTAAGCCTGATAAAGATCACAGCAACCCAAGTAATTATAGACCTATTGCCTTAACAAGTATTGCAAAACCATGGAGAGGATGATCAATGATCGACTTGTCTGGTTTCTGGAATCGAACAATCTGCTTGCAGATGTTCAGTGTGGTTTCAGAAACCAGAGGAGTACTGTGGATCATTTGGTTAGATTAGAAACGTTTATAAGAAATGCCTTTGCTAGAAAAGAACATGTGGTCGCCATCTTCTTTGATCTAGAGAAGGCATATGATACAACGTGGACGTATGGGATTTTAAAAGATCTTTTTAACATGGGGTTGAGATGGCGTATGCCTCTTTTTATTGAAAACTTTTTAAAGGACCGCCAATTTCAGGTTCGTGTTGGGTCAACGTTATCTGATCCTCACGAGCAGGAATTGGGGGTTCCTCAGGGTAGTATCTTATCTGTTACCCTTTTTTGAAAATTAATAGCATCATCGAGACAATTGAGAATATGGTAGATTCTTCGTTGTATGTAGATGAATTTTTAATCTGCTACAGCAGCAAGAAAATGAATGCTATAGAGCGCAAACTTCAGCTGTGTTTAAACAAAATTCAAAAATGGGCCACAGAAAACGGTTTCAAATTTTCAAAGATGAAAACAAATTGTGTTCATTTTTGTAAGCTTCGAAAACATCACCTCGATCCGGACTTAAAACTTGATGGGAGTCCTATTAAAGTTGCTAAGGAAGTGAAATTCTTAGGTTTGTTGTTTGACAGCAAACTGAATTTCACTTCCCACATAAAACAACTAAAAGTTAAATGTAAGAGTGCTCTGAACCTACTGAAGGTCGTTGGTAGCACTGATTGGGGTGCTGACCAAAAAACTTTGCTCCATCTGTATAGGTCACTTGTTCGATCAAAATTAGATTACGGTTCTATAGTTTACGGCTCTGCAAGGAAGTCATACCTAAAACCACTTGATGCTATTCACAATAGTGGTATTAGAATTAGTCTAGGGGCTTTTCGAACATCCCCAATAGACTCGATGCTTGTTGAAGCAGAGGAGCCCTCTCTCGAGAAGCGCAGAATTAAATTGTCTCTCCAGTATGTGTCTAAACTTTTGGCCAATCCTTCAAATCCTGCTTTTATTTGTATTTCAGAACCTCAAAATGTTGACTTTTTTAACCGACATCCGAAACATATTCCTCCATTGGGAATTAGAGTTAAACCCCACATGGAGTCTGCAAAAATTGATTTTGAATCTATAAAAGAAAACCGTAAATCACACATTCCTCCTTGGCATCTTAAAAAACCTACAGTTATTTTGGACCTTGGTTCTACCAAAAAATCTGTTACCAATTCCTTGCAGTTCAAACAAAAATATGCCGCAATAAAGTCCAAGTATAGTACATATACAAGGATCTATACAGATGGATCTAAAGATGGTGACAAAGTATCATCAGCTGCTGTTACTGTTGATGGTATCACCTCAGTCAGAATACCGAATCAGAGTTCTATTTTCACAGCTGAAGTTAAAGCTATACAACTTGCACTTGAACATATCGAAAATGTACAGGAAAAGAAGACGATTATTTTTTCTGACTCTCTTTCCTCTTTGCTTGCTTTGCTCAACCCCAGGTTGAAGAACCCTCTCATTTTGGAACTTCGTGAGAAGTTAACAACTCTCATGTCTGACCAATATGATATCGTGTTTTGCTGGTTACCTGGACATGTAGGTATCGCTGGTAACACCAGAGCAGACAGTGCAGCAAAACAGGCTTTAACAAAGCCTCTCACTGATTTTAAGATCCCTTTCAGTGATTTAAAGCCTCATATTAGTTGTTACATCAAATCTATGTGGCAGGCGGAATGGGATGGGGCGACAAATAACAAGCTCCATCGCTTCCGACCAAACATATTTGATCACTATCCATCCAGTAACCTTTGTAGGAAAGATCATGTTATTCTGATACGATGTCATATTGGTCATACAAGACTAACACATTCCTTTTTGTTAGAGGGTAATTTGCGACCAGAGTGTGTTCCATGTCAGCAGGTGTTGTCAGTGGAACACATTCTTTTACATTGCACTGATTTTAATCTTGTTAGAGGGCAGTACTTCACAGCTGGATCCCTTAGAGATCTATTTTATAATACGAGCCCACACAAAATTGTGTCATTTCTAAAAGTAATCAACCTTTTTACAAAATTTTAAAATTGTTTTTAGTCTTTTAATCTCGAATCATCAAGTCTCAGTTCCTCAGGTTGATTTATAATGTATTTTCTTATCACATTACTCATTGCTTTTCTAATCATTTTTGTCTTTGAAATGTCTTTTGCGGTTATTTTTATTTCATTCAATTTTTACTTCATTCTTGATAATGACTTTTTATATACCTCTGTTTTCTCGCCACGATATAGCCCTAGCTGCTGATGTGGCGTTAAGCACCAATAAATAAATAAATAAATAAATAAATAAATAAATAAATAAATAAATAAATAAATCTTCGACCTCCACCCCGAAAAGCTCTAGGCCCCTAAATCCACCCCGAGGTGCACCGTAATGAATTTTCTGACGAATTTTAACAGTGTCTTCAATCTCTTTCGCCGTCTTGGAGACATCGTCCCCAAAAAGCTGATTTGTGAACAGCAGTGTTTGAGTGCACAAATGACTGTATTCATTTTTGAGTTCAGGTTTCAATAAGTTCCGACGTGTAAGATTGATTTGCCGGTTAGCATGTCCAAGTAATGCCAGTATATCACAATTTTCTTCTATAACAGTATTTAATTCTGTAGAACATTCCAGGTGATCATTCTCCGATCCAGCTATCTTGTGTGAAGCCTTGGCAAGTATAGTTGCTGCCTTGACAACAGAACACTCAATATGTTGTCATTTATTGTCAGCTGTTCTCGCCTGTTGAGATATAACATGCGAAACTAAATGATTCGTCATAACGACGGAAAGACCCTCACAATTTTGAGGTCTTGCTGTACGATCCTCTTTAATAAGATCTGAATATTACTTTCACCCATTCCGTTACGAACCAAATCGGTAACATTAGTAGCAAGAATTTGGTCAATATCAACATCACAAACTTCCTGCGTTTTAAAACACCTGGAAACAGCTGCAAACCGACTTTCTTGGTCATCAGTAGAATTGTGTTTACGTTTTTGTGAATGACCGTCAGGGTCAGCATGAGAAGCATCATCATGGGCCTCCTCTTCGAATTGAAATAGATTGGAATCATCAACATTTTCATAACATTCAACATAACGTTCCAGAGATGAAATTCGATCACACATTTCCATCTGAAGACCTGGCACTTCCACACACGGGCCAATCAGTCAGTGGTATGCCTCGGCATCAACACTGGCTGAGTATACTGCCCCATACCAGGTATGTGGGAATACCGGCAACCCGGTGGGTTCACTGCATGGCAGTAACCCTACCCCTTGTTGGACTCCGTGGTGGGTGGGAGCCGGGGCAGTGAACAACTTACTACCTTCAACATGGCAAATCAACCTACAAAACCCAAACGACCTTTTACTGTCACTGACCTTGAAGACTCTGAATCTGACGATGATTTAATTGCATCCTTAATACCACCAGAAGATAACCTTCCAAAATTTATCATTTTACATTCTACAGACAAAACTAGGAAATTAAGCACAATAAACCCCTTTGCCCTTGAAAAAGCCATCAAGGGTATTGCGGGAACTGTCAAGGAAATTAAAAAAACTAAAATCTGGAGATTTATTAGTACAATGCACAAAGCAAGCTCAGGTACACAATCTCATGCACACAACCAAAATTGTTGATTTTAATATTAAGGCCAATTTTCACAAAATTCTAAATTCCAGCAAAGGTGTCATAAGGACTCCAGAATTAGCAGATATGAATGAACAAGATATTGCATTTGAACTCAAACCTCAAGGAATAACAGCAGTGAAACGTATTGAAATCAAGAAGGAGGGCAACTTGATCAAAACAAACACCTACTGATGGTACCTTCGATGGCACCAGACCTCCAAAAAATATTAAAATTGGCTTCTTGAACGTCAGAGTGGATCTGCACATTCCAAATCCACTTCGCTGTTTCAAGTGCCAAAAGTTTGGCCGTGGGCAGAATACTTGTCGAGGCAAGCAGACCTGCCACAAATGCAGTAACATACATGAAGGACAATGTGAAACTACAACATATAAATGTATTAATTGTCAGGGCAATCAATCATATGTCTTCTTTGAAGGATTGCCCTTTCTGGAAAAAAAGAAAAGACAATACAAAAAATCAAATGTGAAAAACAAATTAGTTTCAAAGAAGCCAGAGACATGGTGTCATCCATGCCTGGCATGAGTATATCAACTCCTTCATATGCCGCAACATTAAAAAAAAAATTACCAACACGATCAGTCGAATGTCAGACACCGTGGACATGGCTCAGCAATAGCGCCATTCCATCTTTATTACAGACCTTTACAATACAGCATTCAGACAAAGTAGAACCTAAATCAACACAGACACCATCAGCTACTCAAACAACAACACCACAGGGAAAATCAAAAACAAATCTGCAGAAAAAACAGGAAAAAATTAACCCAGAAGACAAAGTAAAGGAAACAAAATCTGAACAAAAAAATGACCCAACTAAACCAAAACCTAAACCGGAATCACAAAATCTAAGTTAGAATCAGAGAAGAAAGCAAGAAAGAAACAAAAATAAAATTAAAAAACAAAAACAGTTCTCAGAGAGAACACCTAAGGCTCTTCAAGACCCTGTGACCCGCAGCAGGTTTGAAGGCCTTGAAGAGATGGAGGTCGGTGAATGTATTGATGAGACGTTCGAGCTCTTACGCTCGAACCCCTCTCAGAATAAGTCCCCAAGGAAAAACTCACCGAAAAAACAAACTGGGGCCATATCGCCCATACGTACACCATCCCAATCTCCAACCAAATATGGATAACACACAGAAAAATAATATAATACAGTGGAATTGTCGAAGTTTTAGAGCTAATTTTAATGAACTTGGTCTTCTAAGCCAAAAATATAAACCTGCAGTTTTTTGAAACTCTTCTACAGAAACCTGAAACTCTGGATCATTCAGCTTTTAAGCGTTATACATCGTATAATGCCTGGGCAGATGAAACTGATCTTCATATTCGTGGAACGTCCGTCTTGGTTAGAAACGACATTATTCACAGCTCTGTATCTTTGCAATCAAATTTACAGGCTGTCGCGGTACGCCTAACCTTAGACAAGACAATCACCTTATGTTCTATTTACGTTTCACCGAGTAAAATGCTACAACTGAATGATCTTGAGTTACTAGTCCAACAACTCCCAACTCCGTACATTTTGTTGGGTGATTTTAACGCGCATAGCCCTATTTGGGGTAATTCCTGCAGTCAAGAAGATGTAAAAGGTAAAACTGTAGACGAATTCATTACAAAACATGATTTGTGTTTGTTTAATGATGGTTCAGACACTTCTCTGCACCCCGCATATGGTTCGTATACATCGATTGAGCTTTCAATTGCAAGTCCTTCTATCTTCCTTGATTTTTCTTGGAGGGTAGAAGATGACTTGTGCGGGAGTGACCACTTTCCGATTGTGCTGGAGAGTGTAGTTCCGGCGGACGATGAGAGGGTGCCCCAGTGGAACTTTAAAAAAGCCGATTGGGACACTTTCTCATCGCTTTTTTCTGAATGCCTCACACGGGAGAACTTACAAGATAGTGCTGACCAAATAGAACATTTTACATACGAGCTGCTTGGCATTGCAAACACAGTCATTCCTAAAACCTCGGCAAATCCAAAACGTTTCACCAAACCATGGTTTGATAATGAATGTAAACAGGCTATAAAGGAACGTAAAAAAACTGAACGGGAATTCAATAAATCACCAACCACAAATAATCTGAATAAACTTCGTATAAATCGGACAAAAACACAACGGTTTATCAAACAAAAAAAGAAAAGTTCTTGGGAAACTTACGTTTCTAAGATTAACCAGAATACACCCATCACTAAGATTTGGAAAATGATTAAAAAGATTAAGGGAAAAGAAACAAAATCAACTGTACAACACTTGAAGGAAAACAACACCCTAATTACTTGAAAAAAAAAAGAAATTTCAAACACATTGGCCTCCATATTTTCGAAACATTCGTCGTCGGAAAATTGTAACCCTGCAGTTTGTCAAAATTAAAAAACAGCAAGAAAAACAAAAGATTGAATTTACATCCAATAACTTGGAGGATTACAATGAACCTTTCTCTATGGAAGAGTTAAGTAACTCCTTGCATAGAGAAAAGGATACTGCCACTGGTCCCGATGAAATACACTACAAAATTTTAAAACATTTACCACATTCCTCACTGGAACTTTTATTGTCAATTTTTAATGAATTTTGGGTGACTGGTCAGTTTCCACCTTCCTGGCGAAATGCTACAATTATTCCCATTCCAAAGCCTGATAAAGATCACAGCAACCCAAGTAATTACAGGCCTATTGCTTTAACAAGTTGTCTGTGTAAAACCATGGAAAGTGTGGTTTCAGAAACCAGAGAAGTACTGTGGATCATTTGATTAGACTAGAAACGTTCATAAGAAATGCCTTTGCCAGAAAAGAACATGTGGTCGCAATTTTCCTTGACCAGGAAAAGGCATATGACACAACGTGGACGTATGGGATTTTAAAAAATCTTTTTAACATGGGGTTGAGAGGGCGTATGCCTCTTTTTATTGAACATTTTTTTAAAGGACCGCCAATTTCGGGTTCGTGTTGGATCAACGTTATCCGATCCGCACGAACGGGAATTGGGGGTTCCTCAGGGTAGTATGTTATCCGTTACCCCTTTTTCGGTGAAAATTAATAGCATCATCGAGGCAGTTGAGAATATGGTAGATTCGTCGTTGTATGTAGATGATTTGTTGATTTGCTACAGCAGCTAGAAAATGAATGCTATAAAGCGCAAACTTCAGCTGTGCTTAAACAAAATTCAAAAATGGGCCATAGAAAACTGTTTCAAATTTACAAAGATGAAAACAAATTGTGTTCATTTTTGTAAGCTTCGGAAACATCACCTCGATCCGGAGTGAAAAATTGATGGGAGTCCTATTAAAGTTGTCAAGGAAGTGAAATTCTTAGGTTTGTTGTTTGACAGCAAACTGAATTTCACTTCCCACATAAAACAATTAAAAGTTAAATGTAAGAGAGCTCTGAATCTACTGAAGGTTGTTGGTAGCACTGATTGGGGTGCTGACCAAAAAACTTTGCCCCATCTGTATAGATCACTTGTTCGATCAAAATTAGATTATGGTTCTATAGTTTACGGTTCTGCAAGGAAGTCATAACTAAAACCACTTGATGCTATTCACAATAGTGGTATTAGAATTAGTCTAGGGGCTTTTCGAACATCCCCAATAGACTCGATGCTTGTTGAAGCAGAGGAGCCTTCTCTCGAGAAGCGCAGAATTAAATTGTCTCTCCAATATGTGTCTAAACCTTTGGCCAATCGTTTAAATCCTGCTTATTATTGTGTTACAGACCCTCAAAATGTTGATTTCTTTAACAGCCACCAGAAACATATTCCTCCATTGGGAATTAGAATTAAACCCCACAAGGAGTCCACCAAAATTGAACCACATACAATAAAAGAAAATCGTAAAACACATATTCCTCCTTGGCATCTTAAAAAACCTACAGTTATTTTGGACCTTGCTTCTACCAAAAAATCCGATACAAATTCCTTGCAGTTTAAACAAAAATAGTGCATATACAAGGATCTATACAGATGTATCTAGGATGGTGACAAAGTATCATCAGCTGCTGTTACTGGTGATCATATCACCTCAGTCAGTGGAAGTGTTGTCAGTGGAACACATTCTGTACAATGTAAAAGAATGTGTTCCACTGACAACACCTACTGACAAGGAACACACTCTCGCATATTACCCTCGAACAAAAAGGAATGTGTAAGTCGTGTGTAACCAATATGACCTCGTGTCAGAATAACATGATCTTTTCTACAAAGGTTACTGGATGGGTAGTGATCAGAAATAGTTGGTCGGAAGCGATGAAGCTTGTTATTAGTTGCCCCATCCCATTCCGCCTGCCACATAGATTTGATGTAGCTACTAATATGTGGTTTGAAGTCGCTGAAAGGGATGTTAAAATCAGTGAGAGGCTTTGTTAAAGCCTGTTTTGCTGCACTGTCTGCCCTGGTGTTACCAGCGATACCTACATGTCCGGGTAACCAGCAAAACACGATATCATATTGGTCAGACATGAGAGTTGTTAACTTCTCACGAAGTTCCAAAACTAGAGGGTTCTTCAACCTGGGGTTGAGTAAAGCAAGTAAAGAGGAAAGCGAGTCGGAAAAAATAATCGACTTCTTTTCCTGAGCATTCTCGATATGTTCAAGAGCGAGTTGTAAAGCTTTAACTTCAGCTGTGAAAATAGAACTCTGATTCGGTACTCTAATTGAGCTGATGATACTTTGTCACCATCCTTAGATCCATCCGTATAGATCCTTGTATATGTACTATACTTGGACTTTATTTCGGCATATTTTTGTTTGAACTGCAAGGAATTGGTATCAGATTTTTTGGTAGAAGCAAGGTCCAAAATACGTTAAATAACTGTAGGTTTTTTAAGATGCCAAGGAGGAATATGTGTTTTACGAATTTCTTTTATTGTATGTGGTTCAATTTTGGTGGACTCCATGTGGGGTTAATTCTAATTCCCAATGGAGGAATATGTTTCTGGTGGCGGTTAAAGAAATCAACATTTTGAGGGTCTGCAACACAATTATAAGCAGGCTTTGAAGGATTGGCCAAAAGTTTAGACACATATTGGAGAGACAATTTAATTCTGCACTTCTCAAGAGAAGGTTCCTTTGCTTCAACAAGCATCGAGTCTATAAGGAATGTTCGAAAAGCCCCTAGACTAATTCTAATACCACTATTATGAATTGCATCAAGTGGTTTGAGATATGATTTCCTTGCAGAACCGTAAACTACACAACCGTAATCTAATTTTGACCGAACAAGTGATCTATACAGATGGAGCAAAGTTTTTTGGTCAGCACCCCAATCGGCGCTACCAACAACTTTCAGCAGGTTCAGAGCTTTCTTACATTTAACTTTTAGTTGTTTTATGTGGGAAGTGAAATTCAGTTTGTTGTCAAACAACAAACCTAAGAATTTCACTTCCTAACTCCGGATCGAGGTGATGTCTCCGAAGTTTGCAAAAATGAACACAATTCGTTTTTGTTTTTGAAAATTTGAAACCATTTTCGATAGCCCATTTTTGGATCCTATTTAAACACAGCTGAAGTTTGCGCTCTATAACATTCATGTTTTTGCTGCTATAGCAGATCAAAAAGTCATCGACATACAATGACGAATCTACCACATTCTCAAATGCACCGATGATACTATTAATTTTAGTTGAAAAGAGGGTACCTGGACAAAATACTACCCTGAGTAACCCCCAATTTTTGCTCGTGAGGATCAGATAACGTTGACCCAACAAGAACCTGAAATTGGCGGTCCTTTAAAAAGTTTTCAATAAAAAGAGGCATACGCCCTCTCAACCCAATCTTAGAAAGATCTTTTAAAATCCCATACGTCCACGTTGTGTCATATGCCTTTTCCAGGTCAAAGAAGATGGCGACCACATGTTCTTTTCTGGCAAAGGCATTTCTTATAAACGTTTCTAATCTAACCAAATGATCCACAGTACTTCTCTGGTTTCTGAAACCACACTGAACATCTGCAAGCAGATTGTTCGATTCCAGAAACCAGACAAGTCGATCATTGATCATCCTCTCCATGGTTTTGCACAGACAACTTGTCAAGACAATAGGCCTATAATTACTAGGGTTGATGTGATCCTTATCAGGCTTAGGAATAGGAATTACTATTGCTTTGCGCCAAGAAGGTGGAAACTGGCCAGTCACCCAAATGTCATTAAAAATAGAGAGTAAAAGTTCAAGAGATGATTGCGGCATATGTTTTAAAATTTGATAATGTATTTCATCGGGTCCAGTGGCAGTATCCTTCGCTCTATGTAAAGAGTTGTTTATCTCTTCCATAGAGAAAGGTTCGTTGTAATCCTCTAAATTATTGGAGGTAAATTTGAGCTTTTCTTTTTCTTGTTGTTTTTTTTAATTTTGAGAAATTCAGGATTACAATTGTCAGACGACGATTGTTTCGAAAATGTGGAGGCCAATTTATTTTGAAATTTCCTTTTTTTGATGTGATTAATGTGTTGTTATCTTTCAGATGTTGAACCGTTGATTTTGTGTCTTTTCCATTAATTTTCCTTATCATTTTCCAAATTTTATTGATGGGGGTGTTTTGATTAAGTTTAGAAACACATGTTTCCCAAGAACCTTTCTTTTTTCGTTTAATCAGTCGTCTTGTTTTTGCCCGATTTATACGAAGTTTGTCCAAGTTACGTGTGGTTGGTGACTTATTAAATTCCCGTTCAGTCTTTTTGCGATCTTTAATAACCTGTTTGCAATCAGTATCAAACCATGGTTTGGTGAAACGTTTTGGATTTGTCGAGGTTTTAGGAATGACCTTGCTTGCAATGTCAAACAACTCTGTGGTGAAATGGTCTATTTGGTCAGCACTTTCGCCAAATTTCTCCCGTGTTAGACCTTCATAGCAGAGCGACGAGAAAGTCTCCCAGTCAGCCTTTTTCAAGCTCCACTGGGGCACCCTCTCATCATCCGCCGGAACTACACTCTCCAACACAATTGGAAAGTGGTCACTCCCGCACAAGTCATCTTCTACCTTCCAAGAAAAATCAAGGAAGATAGAAGGGCATGCAATTGAAAGATCAATTGATGTATACGAACCAGATGCGGGGTGCAGATAAGTGTCTGATCCATCATTAATCAAACACAAGTCATATTTAGTAATGAACTCTTCTACAGTTTTACCTTTTACATCTTCTTGACTGCAGGAATTACCTCAAAGAGGGCTATGGGCGTTAAAATCACCCAACAAAATGTATGGAGTTGGGAGCTGTTGGACCAGTAACTCAAGATCATTCAGCTGTAGGGCTTTATTTGGTGAAACGTAAATAGAACAAAGTGTTACTGTTTTGTTTAATGTTAGGCGTACCGCCACAGCCTGTAAATTTGTCTGTAATGGTACAGAACCGTGAATGATATCGTCTCTAACCAAAACAGTTGCTCCACGAATATGAAGGTCACTATCATCCGCCCAGGCATTATACGAAGTATAATGCTTAAAAGCTGAACGATCTTGAGCCTCGGGTTTCTTTAAAAGAGTTTCCTGCAGGCAAAAAGCTGCAGGTTTATATGTTTGGCTGAGAAGACCCAGTTCATCCAAATTGGCTCCAAAACCTCGACAATTCCATTGTATTATATTGTTTTTAAATGTACTATCCATGTTTGGCTGGTGATTTAGATGGTGGACGTATAGGAGATATAGCCCCCGTGTTTCGTTTGGGAGACGATTTACGTGGGGACTTACCCTGAGAAGCATTCAGGGGTGGTTGACTGGAGAACGTGTCATCGATGCACTCATCGACTGACATCTCTTCTATCCCGTCAAACATGTTGTTCGTCGTGACGCCATTTTTCAAAAACTTCGGTGTTCGATTCGAAATGAATTTTTGTTGTTCTTTGTCTTTTTTCTTCTTTTCTTTTTCTTGATTTCGTCTCTGACTCTGACTTTGGTTTTGTTGTTGTGATCTGTGGTTCTGGTTTTGTTTTGTTCGTTGCATTTCTCTGTTCTGGCTTAGTTTGATGGTCTTTAGTTGGCTCTGGTTTAGATGTTTGATTTGATTGTTTTTGTTGTCCTATTTTATCAGAAATAATTGTAGAAGTAGATGTAGTTTTCGTCGATTTGGGTTCGACGTTATTGGAGTGCTCTATAGCGGAGGCTTGCAATAACGATGGAATGGTGCTGTCAAGCTAGGTCCATGGTGTTTGACATTCTACAGATTTAGTTTGTAATTTTTGCGACAATTTGGTAGCATATGATGGCGATGATGAATTCATGCCAGGCATTGGCGATACAATTTCTCGAGCCTCTTTAAAACTTAGTTGTCTTTCACACTTAATTGTTTGTATTAGTTTTTCTTTCCTCCAAACAGGGCAATCCTTCGATGCTGCTACATGGTTGCGCTGACAATTACAACACTTAACGGCATTAGTACAGGGGTCTTGGTGTTCTTGACCACATTTGAAACAAATAGCCTTTCCTCTGCAATTATTCTGTCCATGTCCAAACTTCTGACATTTGAAGCATCTAAGTGGATTTGGTATGTACAAATCCAATTTGATGTTCGAGTATCCAATCTTGATTGACTTTGGTGGTTGAGTTGATTCAAATGTAAATATGTAAGTATTAGTTTTTATTATATTCCCATCTTTTTTAATCTCAATTCTTTTGACAGCTGAAACACCCTGTGATTCTAATTCTTTCCTAATGTCCATTTCGTCAATGCCCGCTAGTTCCCTAGTTCTCACTACTCCCTTACTGGTATTTAGGTTTCTGTGAGGAAAGACATTTACTTTCATTTCTACCAAATGATCAGTTTTTAATAGATTCCTTGCTTGGGCTGCATTTTTGCATTCTACTAACAACATACCTGATCTTAATTTCTTAACATTAGCAACATTGCCTGCAATTCCCTTTATCGATTTTTCCGAAGGCGAACGGATTGATATTTGTTGCTTGTTTGCCTTCTTCATTTCAGGAGATAAGAACACATTTTGGCCATGGTACAACTGGAGGTGCTGTATGTCCAAAGTCAGAGTCAGAATCATCATCACTAAAATTATAACCTCGTTTTGAAATTTTGTGTGGTATTTTATCCATGTTATATAATTTAAAATTCTTCTGTTCATGGCTCTCACCCTTACTCCGAGCCAAACATAAGGGGTTACGTCGCGGAATTCCAGCGAACAACACCAAGAGTACATGAACAGTATATTCCACAGCGTTGATGCTAACGCATACCGCTGGCGGATTGTTTATGGGAAGTGCCAGGTCGTGGCAGTCATTCAACCAATCATTTCATTAAAATTAGTATGACAAAAACTACGTCTGACAACTAACGCAGACAGTGCAACAAAACGGAAGATGTTAAAATATATCAAAATCTTTAAAAGTCAGTTTGGGTAGTGATGACAAAACAAAACTAAAAGAAATGACTGATTGGATGACCACCCAATGCCCCCAGACGTGACACCCGATATTTTGGGGGTTGGGGGCTCCCGATTGGTCAGAACGGGCCATCCGACCATCCGTCTACTCTCGAAATTGGGGCCAAAGCAGTGCGTTGGACATTATCTGAAAAAATGGAGACCAGGGCCAAACAGGGTTTACGACCTGATCTCCATCTTGGGAGACTGCCCTAACCGGGGCCACGATTCCTCAACTGCCAGGATTCCTTCTTCCGGGGCCTTCGGAACGCACCTCACGGGAGAACAAGGTGCCTGCCAGAAGGTATTAGCAGGGTTGATCATTTTGGTCCTGGGCTGCGTATTCGTGTATTTCGCAGCGAACCAGCTCAATTGAGCAAACCTGCCAATTAAAAATTAGCAAACCCGCCCAATTGAGCAGGCCGTCCTCTATCCGCCACCTGAGGACCCGCCTAGTAGAGGACGAACAAACCTCCCCCCCCCCCCCGCCCTAGGATATTTGGGCTGTACTCTAAAGTGCAGGTATGGCAAATCAAAGGCTTCAGACTATGTGGATGTCCTTCATATTATCGTTGAATCTAAATTATTTGGCCTATATGGATTTCCCATGTTACAATTAATCGGTGAGTATAGGTACTCTTCGATGAACTGTAACATGGCAAATACTTGTGAAAAAATTTTGATGACTAAAATAAATCAGCACTCTACCACTTAAGACTTGGCGAAAAAGTTAAAATGTGCAATGAAAATAATCCGTTACCGACCATACTCTTATATTCCAAATAATAGTACAGACAGGAATAATAGTTGAGGATTAAAAAATAATCTGAATGTAATAGTAGCATAGACCGGAATAACAGTAGACAGGGGGCGGGATGTCTTTGAAGTGAGTGAGTCAGTTTATGCACGGTAAAATTCAAGTCTCAGATATCATTCCTTGGAAAGCTCTCCCGGGGAGCTTCCCAAGGAATGATGTCTCAGATTAGTTCAACCAGACTGGTAGTCTGGTATGTTTCTAATTTTAAATATTTAGCACTTTGGGGAATTTGTCCTTTTATCACAACCGGAAACATCTCACAGTTTGCCATAAATGCAATTAATCGTGTTGGGGTGGGGGGGGGGGGGGGGGGGGCGTTAGCACTACTAGGTCTGAAGGGCAGTCAGCTTTGAAAGTAAATAATTCTTATACGAGTTTTGCTGGTTTTGAGCTCTGGAACTTGGGACGAAATGTTGAGAAAGCAAAATTAAATTGAAAAACGATCGAAGGAAGGATCGTCAGAGTCCCGTGGGTTGAAGTCGCCTATTTCAACAACTTCAGAAATTGCATCAGAATTCACCTTGCCACCTGCCCAACGTAAGAGGAAATGAGAAAAAATACCAAAGATAACAAACAAGTTAAGGTAATTTTGATGAGTAATACCCCCCCCCCCCCCCCCCCACCACCACACACACACACGCACAAGCACAGTCGATTATGATTGTTGCGTTTCGATTAAGGTTAACTGGCATAAAAGTGATTAAAATCCAAATATTATATTTTTGTAAGACGCTTCAGTTTGTTTTTCACTTGATCAGAATTCATTTCTTACTGAAATAGGACACATATTTCCTTCTTGAAGTTACACTGAAAATCCAGTCTGGAATCCTTGAAGTCGCTGCGTCCCCTATTTCCACAACGACAAGATACACTTTGAAATTGTGCTCAATGTATCGAGTACAAACTTCTGGGGTCATTTCATTTTTCCAGAAGTCTTCACAAAATCCTAGGGGGGGTTTGATCATCCCCTACTAGGCGGGTCCCCAGGTGGCGGATAGGGGACGGCCTGCTCAATTGGGCAGGTTTGCTAATTTCTAATTGGCAGGTTTGCTCAATTGAGCTGGTTCGCTGCGAAATACACAAATACGCAGTCCCGGACCAAAATGATCAATCCTGCTAATACCATCTGACAGGCACCTTGTTCTCCCGTGAGGTGCGTTCCGAAGGCCCCGGAAGAAGGAATCCTGGCAGTTGAGGACTCGGGCCCCGGTTAGGGCAATCTCCGGGATGGAGCCCTGGTCTCCATTTCGGAGATAATGTTCAACACACTGCTTTGGCCCCAATTTCGGGAGTAGAAGGATAGTCGGATGGTCCGCTCTGGCCAATCGGGAGCCCCCACCCCAAAAAGTACTGGGTGTCACGTCGGAAAGCATTTGGTGGTCATTCATTCAATCATTTCTTTTAATCATTTATCACAATTGCCATTGTGTACTGTTTTTAAACACATATTTTTACCAAATACTTAGCTTTGCTGCACTGTTTGTTTCAGTTTCACGTGGCAACCCTAATTACAGTGTTTTTTATAAAGTGATTGGTTGGATGATCGCCATCTGAAGACATGGCACTTCCACACACGGGCCAATCAGCCAGTGGCATACTTCGGTATCAACACTGGCTGAGTATATTGCTCCATACCAGGTATGTGGGAATACCGGCAACCCGGTGGGCTCACTACATAGCAGTAACCCTACCCCTTGTTGGACTCCGTGATGGGTGGGAGCCGGAGCAATGAACGACGAAAACAAAAACATGGATTACACACAAAACAAAAAACAGAAACGTGGTCGAGACTTTTCTATTGACTCTGATTCTGACTCAGATCAGAACATTGCAAATTCCAACAACTGGCCAAAGTTTATTACCATTTACGCGGCTGACGAGAGCAAAAAAGGCCTCCAACATTAATCCCTTTGCATTGGAGAAGGCTATCTAGGGAATCGCTGGCACCGTTAAAAATGTTAAAAAACTTAGGTCCGGTGCATTACTTGTAGAATGTCAGAAAGAAATACAAGCTAAAAATTTACTCAAAACTCATAGATTGGCAGATATGGATGTAAATACGTTCCCACACAGAACCCTGAATATCGGCAAGGGTGTGGTTAGAACAAGAGAGTTGGCGGGCATGGATGTACTCGAGATCAGGAATGAACTTGAATCGCAAGGTGTCAATGATGTTAAAAGAATTGAAATTAAAAAAGATGGGTCCACAATACAAACAAATACATATATTCTTACATTTGATTCCTCTCAGACGCCTAAATCTATAAAAGTTGGTTTCATGAACATCAAAGTGGATTTGTATATCCCAAATCCAGTTCGACGTTTCAAATGCCAAAAGTTTGGTCACGGACAAAACAATTGTGGGGGGAGAACTATTTGCTTCAAATGTGGTCAAGAACACCAAGACCCTTGTACCAATGCCGTTAGATGTTGCAATTGCCAGGGTAACCATGTAGCGGCTTCGAAGGACTGCCCCATTTGGAAAAAAGAGAAGCAAATACAAAAAATAAAATGCGAAAAGCAAATTAGTTTCAAAGAGGCAAGAGAAATTGTAGCATCAATGCCCGGTATGAATACTTCTTCGCCGTCATATGCTACAAAAGTATCACAAAAATTAGCAACAAAGTCAGCAGAATGCCAAAAACTAAATACACGTGGCTCACAGGAACAATCCCATCCTTAGTGAAATCCTTCACAATAGACCAGACAGAACCATCGTTCACACAAACAAATACAACTACACAAACAACTGAGAAAATCCCAAACCTCAGACAAAACCCAGACCAAACAAAAGACATGCATCAATTGGAACGTAAAGCACAACAAAACACAAATAGGGAAAAGAATGATAAGTCAAACAAATCTAAACCAGACGCACAACAAAGATCCCAACAAAATCTGAGTCAGAGTCAGAGACGACAACAAGCAAAAGACATAAAGAAAAAGGAGAAACAGAAACAGGAGCCTGATAGACTACCTAAACGCCTTCAAAATGTTGTCACGAGCAACATGTTTGACGGCATTGAGGAAACGTCAGTCGATGAGTGTATCGACGACACGTTTTCTTCTAAAGTGCGCCAAAATAGTTCACAGGGTAGTGAGTCCCCACGTAAAACATCACCAAAAAGAAACGCTGTGGCAATTTCGCCCATACGTCCACCTTCAAAATCACATCACCACTCAAACATGGATAATACACCCAAAGAGAGTTTTATACAGTGGAACTGTCGAGGGTTTAGAGCAAATTTGAATGAACTGGGCCTTTTAAGCCAAAAATATAAACCTGCAGCTTTTTGCCTGCAGGAAACTCTTTTAAAGAAACCCGAGGCTCAGGATCATTCAGCTTTTAAGCATTAGACTTCGTATAAAGCCTGGGCAGATGATAATGACCTTCATATTCGTAGAACATCTGTTTTAGTTAGAGACGATATCATTCACAGATCTGTACCTTTGAATACAAATTTACAGGCTGTGGCGGTACGCCTAACTTTAGAGAAGACAGTTACTCTTTGTTCTATTTATGTTTTACCAAGTAAATCCCTACAACTGAATGATCTTGAGCTACTGGTCCAACAGCTCCCAACTCCATACATTTTGTTGGGTGATTTGAACGCTCATAACCCCCTTTGGGGTAATTCCTGCAGTCAAGAGGATGTAAAAGGAAAAACTGTGGAAGAGTTTATTACAAAATATGACTTATGCTTGTTCAATGATGGGTCAGACACTTATCTGCACCCGGCATCTGGTTCTTATACTTCAATTGATCTTTCAATTGCAAGCCCTTCCCTCTTTCTCGATTATTCTTGGAAGGTGGAAGGCGACTTGTGCGGGAGTGACCACTTTCCGGTTGTGTTGGAGAGTGTGGTTCCGGCAGACGATGGGAGGGTGCCCCAGTGGAGCTTTAAAAAGGCAGACTGGGAGACCTTCATCTCGCTCTGTTCTGAACGTCTCACACTGGAGAAATTTAGTGAAAGTGCTGACCAGACTCAACATTTTACAACAGAGTTACTTGACATTGCAAGCCAAGTCATTCCTAAAACCTCGACAAATCCTAAACGTTTCACCAAACCATGGTTTGATAACGAATGTAAACAGGCTATAAAGGATCGCAAGAAAACTGAACGGGAATTCAACAAATCACCATCCACAATTTATTTAGATAAATTACGAATAAATCGGGCAAAAACAAGACGACTAATTAAACAAAAATAGAAAAGTTCTTGGGAAACTTATGTTTCAAAGCTTAACCAAAACACCCCCATCAACAAAATTTGGAAAATGATTAAAAAAATTAAAGGCAAAGAAACCAAATCAACTGTACAACATCTGAAAGACAACAGCACGCTTATCACATCAAAAAAAGAAATTTCAAACAAATTGGCCTCCACATTTTCAAAACATTCGTCGTCTGAAAACTGTAATCCAGAATTTCTCAAAATTAAAAAACAGCAAGAAAAACAAAAGCTCAAATTTACCTCCAACAATTTAGAAGATTATAACGAACCATTCTCTATGGAAGGGTTAAATAACTCTTTGCATAAAGCAAAGGATACTGCCACCGGACCCGATGAAATACATTACAAAATTTTAAAGCATCTGCCACAACCATCACTTGAACTTTTACTGTCAGTTTTCAATGACATATGGGTGACTGGCCAGTTTCCACAGTCTTGGCATAATGCTACTGCAATTCCCATTCCAAAGCCTGATAAAGATCACAGCAACCCAAGTAATTATAGGCCTATCGCTTTAACAAGTTGTCTGTGTAAAACCATGGAAAGGATGATTAATGATCGACTTGTCTGGTTTCTGGAATCGAACAATCTACTTGCGAATGTTCAGTGTGGTTTCAGAAACCAGAGAAGTACTGTGGATCATTTGGTTATACTAGAAACGTTTATAAGAAATGCCTTCGCCAGAAAAGAACATGTGGTCGCCATCTTCTTTGACCTGGAAAAGGCATACGACACAACGTGGACGTATGGGATTTTGAAAGATCTTTTTAACATGGGGTTGAGAGGGCGTATGCCTCTTTTTATTGAAAACCTTTTAAAAGACCGCCAATTTCAGGTTCGTGTTGGGTCAACGTTATCTGATCCTCACGAGCAGGAATTGGGGGTCCCTCGGGGTAGTATTTTATCTGTTACCCTATTTTCAATTAAAATTAATAGTATCATCGACGCAATTGAGAATATGGTAGATTCGTCACTGTATGTCGATGACTTTTTCATCTGCTATAGCAGCAAAAACATGAATGCTATAGAGCGCAAACTTCAGCTGTGTTTAAATAGGATTCAAAAATGGGCTATCGAAAATGGTTTTAAAGTTTCAAAGACAAAAACGAATTGTGTTCATTTTTGAAAACTTCGGAAACATCACCTCGATCCGGAGTTGAAAATTGATGGTAGTCCTATTAAAGTTGTTAAGGAAGTGAAATTCTTAGGTTTGTTGTTTGACAGCAAACTGAATTTCACTTCCCACATAAAACAACTAAAAGTTAAATGTAAGAGAGCACTGAACCTTCTGAAGGTTGTTGGTAGCACTGATTGGGGTGCTGACCAAAAAACTTTGCTCCATCTGTATAGATCACGTTTTCGATCAAAGTTAGATTACGGTTGTATAGTTTATGGTTCTGCAAGGAAATCATATCTCAAACCACTTGATGCAATTCATAATAGTGGTATTAGAATTAGTCTAGGGGCCTTTCGAACATCCCCAATAGACTCGATGCTTGTTGAAGCTGAGGAGCCTTCTCTTGAGAAGCGTAGAATTAAATTATCTCTCCAGTATGTGTCTAAACTTTTGGCCAATCCTTCAAATCCTGCTTATAATTATGTTTCAGACCCTAAAAATACTGAATTTTATAACCGCCACCAGAAACACATTCCTCCATTGGGAATAAGAATCAAACCCCACATGGAGTCTGCCAAAATTGATTCTGATTCTATAAAAGAAAACCGTAAATAACATATTCCTCCTTGGCATCTTAAAAAACCTACAATTATTTTGGCCCTTGCTTCATCCAAAAAATCTGATACCAATTCCTTGCAGTTCAAATAAAAATATGCCGAAATAAAGTCCAGGTATAGTGCATATACAAGGATCTATACAGATGGATCTAAAGATGGTGACAGGGTTTCAACAGCTGCTGTTGCTGGTGATCATGTCGCCTCAATCAGAATACCGAATCAGAGTTCTATTTTCACAGCTGAAGTTAAAGCAATTCAACTCGCACTTGAGCACATCGAGAATGCACAGGAAAGAAAGTCGATCATCTTCTCCGACTCTCTTTCCTCTTTACTTGCTTTACTAAACCCCAAGTTGAAGAACCCTCTCATTTTGGAACTTCGTGAGAAGTTAACAACTCTCATGTCTGACCAATATGATATCGTGTTTTGCTGGTTACCCGGACATGTAGGTATCGCTGGTAACACCAAAGCAGACAGTGCAGCAAAACAGGCTTTTTAACCAAGCCTCTCACTGATTTTAACATCCCTTTCAGTGATTTCAAACTACATATTAGTAACTACATCAAAACTATGTGGCAGGCGGAATGGGATGAGGCGACAAATAACAAGCTCCATCGCTTCCGACCAACTATTTCTGATCACTACCCACCCAGTAATCTTTGTAGAAAAGATCATGTTATTGTGACGCGATGTCATATTGGTCATACAAGACTTACACATTCCTTTCTGTTGGAGGGTAATTTGCGACCAGAGTGTGTTCCATGTCAGCAGGTGTTGTCAGTGGATCACATTCTTTTACATTGCACTGATTTTAATCTTGTTAGAGGGCAGTACTTTACAGCTGGATCCCTTAGAGATCTATTTTATAATATGAGCCCACACAAAATTGTGTCATTTCTGAAAGTAATCAACCTTTTTACAAAATTTTAAAATTGTTTTTATTCTTTTAATCTCGACTCATCCAGTCTCAATTCATCAGGTTGATTTATAATGTACTTACTTATCCCATTACTCATTGCTGTTCTAATCATTTTTGTCTTTACATGTCTTTTTTTTTAATTTTAATTTTTTTTCAATTTTTACTTCATTATTGCTAACGCCTTTTTATATACCACTGTTTTCTCGCCACGATATAGCCCTAGTTGCTGATGTGGCGTTAAGCACCAATAAATAAATAAATAATCTTCACAAAATTGTTGTAGTTGCTCTTTTGATGTGGGGTTTGTCTTTCCAACATATGATTTCAATGCATGCCACATCATCTCTATTGTGTTTTTTTTATAGATCACAGCTTTCTACAATTACAATAGAAGAAAATACTAGTATATTTCTATTGATGTTTGCCATTCTAATTTGATTTCGGAATATTTCCCAACCCTACTCCCCCCTCCATTTCGTACCAAAACTACAACCGAGTTTAGCGACGATTCGTCCCAAATGAAGTTTGAATATCAGGACCCCCTCCACCTCTCCAGTAAGAAATCCTAGCTTATCCCTGATTCAAGCTACCTTTATGGTCGAACATTAATTTACTCATTCTTTATTGTGTACTAAAGGACTGATATTTCGGCCGACAATAGTGTAAATAGCAGGAAATTTTCATTTTAATTAGAAAAACATGATGGATCAGACAGGATCGGAGGTAATCATATGTATTTCTTACCTAATTTCTTGCTATTACAGGTGTTCAGTAATGATAAAGAATATTTCAAATGAAAAATCCCCTGCAAATATTTGTTTTAAGGTAATGAGTTCCAAATGAAATAACTTACGATGTCGTGAATATCTTTTCAGGGATAAATTGAATCCTTAAAGAGATGTCCAAGACATTTTAAGCTATTTTAATTGTGGCAAATGACATCCCAAAGTTGATCACTCATACATGTGCCAAGCCCATTAGAACCACAACACGGATATTCTAACATGCTTACCCGCGGGCTCGTTTTCCTCCCAGTTAATTCCATTGCGTCCCATGAACTCTTTGTAAGTGTGCTTGGGATCGTTGTCCTGTACAAACGTGTGTTGGAAAAACTTCTCAAGTTCTCAAGAAACGGCAGCAGTGTGTTCTCAAGACTTTCGTGCGTGTAAAAGTGCCAAGAATAAGGATAGCCAAAAAGTTTTTTCAAGTTCCCGTCCTATAGCATGGGGTTTCCATTTGCGATCACATAAATCATTGATTTTATTCTCATTTTTTGAGTAATTTTCTTCGTAGGTTTTGTCATTTTTATCGAAGTTGCAACGTCAGGAAAATTATTGGAAATAAACATTTAATTTTGTTTTGTTCATATCATACCCGACAACCAATAGGAAGGTATTGGTAGGGTCATTGCCAACGTGCTCCTCCCATCCAGAAAATATTTATGACTTAATTGCCCCCTTCCGCGGCCAAGATTATCACACATCTCTATTAGCGGCTCTTCTTTAGTAGCAACTACAGATAACAGGTGTTTTCACACCAGTAGCTGTTGCTGGATACAATAAACGTCACTTTAAACATGGGCTACCGGACTACATTAATTAATTAATTATACTTTTCTTGTTTGTAAGGTTTACATTCCGCTTACCGACAAACTACCTAATTTATCCTGTTTCATCCACGGCCCGTTTCCCCATCCGATCACACTCAAAGTGTAGGCTTATAGCCATGTCAGAGCAATAAGGAATGGCTTTATCAAACCTTGAGTCTCATAATGTCATTTATTTTTTTAGAAGTGCAAAGATGACGCTAAGGTCTTGAAGAGAGCTGCTCCGGAGACACCAACAGCATGTACTCCACAAGTCGTCGGCTGAGTGCTAGAATGTTCTATGTCCCATAGGGGACATAGAACATTCTAGCACTCAGGCGACGAAGTCTCGTCATTTATTGAAACAACCTTTGCTCCATAATCTCCACCAACCACAGCAGATTCGTCTAGCTCTGTGCACGTCAGATCCATCATCACTAAGGACAGTAATACCAACAGTAGACATATGTACATAACAAGCAACGGATACAACCACATCAACATCGCCAGTCGACAAACCACAACAATCTCCATTACCACCATCATTGTCACCATCATCACCATCACCACAACCACTCCCATCTCTTATTTCATCACCCACAGAGAGACGCTTGGCTTTCACTCTTATTTAATGAACACAGCACACCATTGACATCAACAGACCATTCGAGAATTGACAAAAAACTAAATGAATTGAACAGACAATTGAGAGAGCTCAATGGGAAAATGGACATCCTCCTGTCAGCTATAAGACCCAACCCACATCAAGGCCTACAGATCAACACTATTAATAATTGTACCAATGAACCTCCACCTCAGCCGTCACAAACATCTCCCACACAAGACGATAATTGTCTAGACATTTCACAAGAGTACCGCCTATCCATAGAAGAAATCAAAACAATCCGTGCACATTCATGCAACGCAGGGAATTTCGTCAAAAACATCTCAGAGAAAATATTTCAAGAATTCAAGTTTGGCCCAGACTGTCTAAGGAGAAAATACTGGTGGAGTGGAGGTGGAAAATTATTGAAACGTGAACTTGATCCTGCAAAAAAATCGTATGTGAAAAGATATGTATTTTTGTGCATCCAGAGTTATCAGAGAAGAGGACATTCAGTTACACCAAAGTGGCCAGAATTAATGAAAACCTTAGGCGGCCGGTGAGGAAATAACTCGTCCTTTCCAAAAAGTCAATTTTATTCAAGTGTCCGGAGTGTGATTTTTCAGTTTTTTGATTATTTGATTTCAGCTTTTTTTCCTTGCTCAGCTGCATATTTGTGTTTCTTATTTTCTTTAAATGTATAACTGTTATCGTTACCAGGTGCATGCCCTGTAATTTGTATCAGATTCTCGGCCGTGTTTACAATCGGATCCCAACGAGCCCGTAGGGGCTCGCTGCGATCCGATTGAAAACACAATCGAGAATCTGATACAAATGACAAGGCGCGCGCATGGTGAGAACAAATTTATCCAACAGTTCCGTTACAACACATTTCGCTCATTTCTCAGATTAAAGTAGATTGAATGGGCGCAATAAGAGTCTACATTGAAAGTATACAAGAACATGAACCAATTATGTTGTTTCACGGAGCTCAATGAACTCTGTCAAGCGACATTGGCATGGTTAAATTTCCTGTGGATTAGGCCTACTACTGGAACAATTTGCAGCTTCTTTCGATTTTTGGATGAGAAGTTGAACTGAATTCGTCAACCCGTCCTCAATTTTCAGAATATTACAAAACCTATCCAGTAAATTAGCCCTGACCTGATTTACTGAACTCGTTTTGTACATTCCGGAAGCCGGAAGCCATCTATTTATCAACTCGGTTTGTGTGTGTGGTGTGTGTGGGGGTGTGGGGGGGGGGGCTGGTGGTGGTTGTTATCACCTTGGGCCTACCTAGGAACTTAGTAAAGAAGTAATCTTCAAACCCCCCCCCCCCCACCCCAAAAAAAGGAACCAAAACAAACAACCCAGTCCTTGAAATTGTTGGAAATGACAAGTCATTTACTTGCGGTTTGATCCAACATGTATGTATTACATTGTTTTATATTTATGTTACCTTTTCTGTTTACATGTGTATGATGAGGAACGTGGACTGTTGGATGAGGCGAAATGTAAAGGTTCGGATGAGTGAGAACGTCTTTTTATTATTTCGACCTGCCACGTGTGTAATGCGACTGACTTTGAGTGAATGTGAGTGAATGTAAGTTCAAAGCGTTTATTTCTATTATTTTGTTGTGTTGAATAAGTCTAAATAAGTGAGTATTTGAATCTTCGTTCTACTCTTTTCATTTATACCGGTAGTACTCCTCCCTGAAAGCTTTTCCCAAGAATGAAAATGATCAATTTACCTCAAACTACATGTAGCGGTCGGTCGAATGAGACTGAGAAGGAATGGTACAGCAGCGTATTAGCGCCATTTTTTTTTTTTGCGTAACTTATGTTAAATTGTAATTACAATTTAGCTAAATTGAAATTACAACTTAATAAATTGTAATTACAACTTAATAAATTGTAATTACAACTTAGCTTAAATTGTAATTACAATATAGCTTAAATTGTAATTACAATATAGCTTAAATTGTAATTACAACTTATTTATATTGTAATTACAACTTAGCTAAATTGTAATTACAACTTAATAAATTGTAATTACAACTTAGCTTAAATTGTAATTACAATTTAACTGGTTATTTCCGACCAATCACAATTTATTAAGTTGTAATTACAATATAAATAAATTGTAATTACAATTTAAGCTATATTGTAACTACAATTTTAGCTATATTGTAATTACAAGTTAAGCTAAGTTGTAATTATAATTTATTAAGTTGTTATTACAATTTATTAAGTTGTAATTACAATTTAAGCTAAGTTGTAATTACAATTTATTACGTTGTAATTACAATTTATTAAGTTGTAATTACAATTTAGCTAAATTGTAATTACAATTTAACATAAGTTACGCAAAAAAACCCAAATGGCGCTGATACGCTGCCGTACCATTCCTTCTCAGTCTCATTCGACCGACGGCTACATGTAGTTTGGGGTAAATTGATAATTTTCATTCTTGGGAAGAGCTTTCAAGGAAGAGTTCTACCGGTATAATTAAAAAGAGCAAAAAAAAAACAAAAAAAACCGAAATGGCGCTAATACGCTGCCGTAGAATGGCGACTATTTTTGCAAACTCGCCTTCAGTGGCACCATTGGCGTAAAATGGATTTGGTTTGTGTGTGTGTGTGTGGGGGGGGGGGGGTCGGAGGCAGTGAGCGAATTTTCGCATGGCGATGAGTGATGATCACTGCAAAACGCGTTACACGGGGAATGCACTTAGGCCTAGCTGTAATGCTGAGGGGGGGGGGGGGGGGGGTAGGGGGAGGGGGTTCTTGATTGACAGTCATTCATATGGTAGCGGAGGTAAGGGTGCAATAGCACCATGTCATATTTCGAAGGGCTCTGAACCACCGACGTTGGTTTCATTTTCTCGGTCCTTGTTTCTCAGCCTATCCAGTTCAATTTAAATAAAATACAATGTTTTCACAATTATGGGGAAATTTAAATTTTATAGTAAATTTCCTTTCTTATTGTACCTACCACACTTGTTTACTACAGGCTTGCACTACAGTGGAAGTCCCTAACTTGGAAAATATACTCTCTATTTTGATCTTTCCCAAACGAATTTGGGAAAGAAAAGTGGTGCAAAAGCACCAAGAAAAGATAGGCCGATTAAATCGTCAGATGTGTACCCATACGCGCAACTAGTAGAAAGGGCCACCCCGGATGCCGACATTATGTACATCATACATGGTATGGGTACATATAGGAATGGATTGGAGGAGTGCTTAATATGATGAATAAAAAGTTAATATCTCCGGATCAAATTATTAGATTTACATAAAAAAACTATACAGCACAGCACATCAGTAACCTGAATACATATATAAAGTAACCTGATAATCGGACTAATATTTTTTTAGTTATCGCATGCCGAAGAAATGGATTGGAGGAGTTCTCATTTGAAGGATAAAGGTTTAATATCACAGGATCAAATGATCAGATTTACACCAAAAACTATACAGCTCGGCACATCAGTAACCTGAACACATATATGAAGTAACATGACAATCGGATTGATATTTTTTGAGTTATCTCATGTCAAAGGGATTGGAGGAATTTTCAATTTGAAGGATAAAGGGTTAATATCTCAGGATGAAAAATAACAGATTTACCCCAAAAACTATACAGCTCGGAACATTAGTAACCTGAAGATATATATAAAGTAACATGACAATTGGATTGATAATTTTTTGAGTTATCTCATGCCAAAGGGATTGGACGAATTCTCAGTTTGAAGGATAAAGAGTTAATAGTTATACAGCTCGGCACATCAGTAACCTGGACACCAATATAAAGTAACTTAACAATCCAAGCAATATTTTTCAAGTTATCGAATGCCAAAGAAATGGATACGAACGCCGGCGGACGGACAGACAGACGGACAGACAAAGGATGGACGAACGACGGATGTTCACCCCGGTGCCGGCATTATGTTTACCATACATAGTATGGGTACACATAAAAATAAGTCAAAACTGGGTCGAGTGCTACCGGCGCAGAGCCAGTAGGGGACGCTCTTCTGGTACAAATCCGAGACTTCCGTTGCCAGTGCACAAACACGTATAGCTTATGACTCATTCCTTTGAATCCGCCAACGTTGGAGTTATGTGATCAGCGGGGAGGAAGGAGTCTTACCCGAATAAGAAGACGGGAGGACCTCCATGTAAACAATAAGAAAGGAAATTTACTATAAAATTTAAATTAAGTATCAACCTACCTTACAATTGTTTACTACAGGCTGGGCAGACAATAGGATGGAGGGAATCACATAACCAACCCAAACATAAGCCAAATGAACTGGAACAGTGGATAAAGGAAGAGGCCCCCAGGCCCATCAAACCATAGCCACACAAACATTAGTGAAAGACAATGCTAGATGAGGCGTACGGTTCGGTGCGATGCACAGACAGAAAAGGACAGTAACAGCACAGAGCTGGAACTGACCATGAGACCAGCCTAATAGCTAGGGCAGAAGAAAGAGGGCCCAAAGCAAAAAGGTCCTCCCACTGCTCCTGCAACTGACGCAGATAGAAGGTGGAAAAAGTAGAAGCATTTCTCCAGTAGGCTGCCTGCATAACATCCGACAACTTGACGGAGTTAGAATAAGCCAAAGATGTAGACAATGCACGCACCTCGTGGGAAGAAATACCATTGGTAATACAATCGCCAGTCGCCAGACGAGCGTAAGCTGCGCGAATAGCAAGACAAATCCATCGAGAAATGGATTGAGGAGAGATCTTCTGTCGACCAGGAATAAGAGACAGAAAAAATCGTTTCCTGCCTTTCCTAATGATTTGCATCCGATTGAGATAAATGCGCATTGCACGAATCGGACAGAGCAAAGGGCGGTTACCCTCAACAGAAGGAATAGCCCCGATACAGATAGGAGGCGGAGTAGTTTTGTATCTGATCCTTGGCCAGAAAAGAGAAATCAGTTGTAAACGTAACACTGTGCCGGGTCATCCAAGAGGGCGTGAAACTCATTAACCCGTCTGGCTGAAGCAAATGCCATCAGAAAAGCCGTCTTGTATGTAAGAAAAGGCATATCCACCAGGGATAAAGGTTCGAACGCCCCCTCCCCCCCCCCCCCCCAGCAAAGCAGCACCCAATAATGATTCCATCATGGGGTAAGCTGCAAAGTCCAAGGCCTTTTCAAGGAAAAGTGCCGAACAAGCTTGGAGAGGTATGGATTAGTGCCGAAACGACGCTTCCTCACATACGAAAAGGTCTTCGAAAGCATGGACCTGTACCCCTTGGTGGTAACAGGCCGGAGACCCCGAGAATCAACCAGATGTACCAGAAACTCCGCAATCTGTGATATCGAAGGAATGGCATAATCAACAGAGTGATCGACACACCATCGACAGAAGACCTTCCGCTTAGCCGCATAAGCTAAACCAGTGGAGCGCCTCCTTGAAAAAGAAATGCACTCCACTGCTCGTCTCGAAATACCTCTACGGAGGAGAGAGGACCTAACAAAAGACAGGCGCGAAGGCACAATGAAGTCGGGTCGACCTTGGCAAAGAAGGTCTCGACGTAGAGGAAGACGTGCCGGAACCGCCGCCAACAGAGAGCGGAGCTAATTGTTCCACACCCGCTGAGCCGACAGGGGAGCTATCGGAGTGATCCGACAACTGCAGATTAGTATATTGGATAGAACCTGAGGCAGATTCGGAACCGACGGGAAGGCGTAGCCGACCAGACCGTTCCAATCGAGTGACAGAGCGTCCACGGTGAAAGCCAGAGATTCTGAACACGGGGACACGAAAGTGTCCCCCTGATGGTTCCAACGAGTCGCAAAAAGATCGATGAGGGGACGACCCCATAGATCGTAAAGCGACTAGAACACCGTCCTGTAGAGCATCCAATGACCCTGCCTCGTCGGGACAGGGAGTCGGCTAGGACGTCCAGATGACCGAGAATGCGACGAAGCACCACCCCAGCGTTGACATCCTGAGCGAGTAGTAGAACATCCTGAGCTAATTCGTAAATGGGAACCGAGTGTGTGCAGCCCTGGTTCCGAATGTAAGCAGCCACTGTCGAATTGTCGGACAACAGAAGGATCTGGCGATTCGAAAGGTGGAGGATCCACTGCCGGAAACTCATAAGAAGAGCAAGAAGCTCCTTCTGGTTGATTTGCAGAGCTGCCTGATCCGGGTCCCACGCCCCGTGAAGGGAAAGACCTAGAGGATCCAACGTCGCACCCCATCCGAGATAGCTGGCATCTGCTGTCAGAATACGATCGGACGTGGGTAAGTCCAACGGAACCCCCTGCGTAATCCACTGAACATCCGTCCAGGGGGGAAGGTGAGGATGATGAGAGTCTGGTAGCTGAAGCACCAGATCCAGAGGATCGACATTCGGCCTCCAACGAGTGAGCAGAAAGTGTTGGAGAGGTCTGACATGCAGCTGACCTAGAGGAATGAGATCCGTCACCGAACCACAGAGAGCGAGCAATCGGAAAATACTCCGAGCTGTCGCGGACGTGGACTGGGACGAGTCAGAGCAAAGGCTGAGAGAATCACAGCCCTTGCCCGGGGAACCGCTACAGTATTGAACTGGGTACGGAAGTCCATTCCCAGATGACAAATCGACTGAGAAGGGACCAGGTCCGACTTCTCCTCGTTGACTCTGAACCATAGCGACGTGAGCCTAGGGGGGGGGGGGGGGGGGGTGATCATCCCCTACAAGGCGGGTCCTCAGGTGGCGGATAGAGGACGGCCTGCTCAGTTGGGCAGGTTTGCTGGTTTTGTAATTAGCAGGTTTGCTCAATTGATCTGGTTTGCTGCGGAATATGTGAATACGCAGCCCCGGACCAAAATGGTCAACCCTGCTTATGCCATCTTGCAGGCACCTTGTTCTCCCGTGAGGTGCGATCTGAAGGCCTCGGTGGAAGGAATCCTGACAGTTGCGAACAGATTGGGTCCCGGTTAGGACAAAATCTCCATGATGGAGATCAGGTCGTAAACACTGACTTGACCCTGATCTCCATCATGGAGGTTACCTGTTCAATACACTGTTTTGGCCTCAACTTCGGGAGTAGAGGGATGGTCGGATGGCCCGTTCTGGCCAATCGGGAGACCCCACCCCAAAAAGTACTGGGTGTCACGTCGGGGGGCATTTGGTGGCCATTCAATCAGTCCTTTCTTTTAATAACATATCATAATTGCCATTGTGTACTGTTTTTAAACCTATTATATTTTAACAACTGCTTAGTTTTGCTGCACTGTCTTTCAGTTATACGTGGCAACCTTAATTACAGTGCTTTATAGAGTGATTGGTTGGATGGGCGCCATCTGAAGACCTGGCACTTCCACATACGGGTCAATCAGTCAGTGGTATTCTTCGGCATCAACACTGACTGAGTATACTGCTCCATACCAGGTATGTGGGAATATAGGCAACCCGGTGGGTTCACTGCATGGCAGTAACCCTACCCCTTGCTGGACTCCGTGGTGGGTGGGAGCCGAGGCAGTGAATCATAAATTCTCTACAATATGGCTACCAAAAACAAAATAAAACGACCTTTGGATACGACTAATGATAAATCTTCTGACTACTGATTACCAAACAGATGACTGGCCAAGATTCATATATATACGTCCAGCAGATGAAAATAAAAAGGTTAATTTTAACCCCTTTGCATTAGAGAAGGCAATAAAAGGGATCGCTGGCAATGTCAAAAGCATGAAAAAGATACGATCAGGTGGCATATTGATTGAATGTGCTAGTAAAATCCAGTCATTCAATCTCTTAAAAATAAAGAAACTTTTAGAAGTTGAAGTAAAATCGGAAGCTCACAGAACCCTCAATACCAGCAGCGGCGTTGTTCGAACCCGTGAGCTTGCCGACATTGATGAAATTGAAATAGTTACAGAAATGAAAACACAGGGAGTAACAGGTGTAAAAAGAATAAAAATAAAGAAGAATGGCAATGAAATCAGTACAAACACCTATATATTTACTTCCAATACTCCCCAGCCACCAAAATCAGTCAAAATAGGTTACATGAACGTCGGAGTGCATCTATATATCCCAAACCCACTTCGATGATTCAAATGTCAAAAATACGGTCACAGTCAGAACTCATGTAGAGGCCAGTCAATCTGCTACAAATGCGGCCAAAAACACGACGAGCCATGTACCACCAATATTTTTAAATGTGTAAATTGTCAGGGCAATCATATGTCATCATCAAAAGATTGCCCCATCTGGCAAAAAGAAAAAAGCATACAAAAAATAAAATGTGAAAGACAGATATGCTTCAAACAGGCCAGAGAAATTGTTTCTTCGCTTCCTGGCATGCATACTTCAACATCATCAAATGCTGCAGTAACAAAACAGAGAGTTCCAACAAAGTCAAAAGAATGCCAGACACAATATACATGGCTCGTAGGTTCAATACCAACCTTACTACAGGCCTTCACAATACAGCACAGCGATCAGCTTCAACAACAGTCAGCTCAAACACCACAAACTTCTAAAACAACACCAACTTCTCAAACACTATCAAAAGAAAACTTGAAAGAGGGTCAGGAAAAAGAACAAGCCAAACTTAAACCAGAGGATGACAAAACAAAGGAATCGAAACCAGCAAAGAAAAATGAACCTAACTCAAAGTCGAAAGCAGAACCTCAAAATCTCAGTCAGAGTCAGAAAAAAAATCAGGAAAAGCTCAGAAACAAATTAGAAAAAGAAAAACAGAAAAAACTTATCGAATAGAACACCAAAAGCCCTTCAAGACCCCGTTACCCGTAACAGGTTTGAAGGCTTTGAATTGATGGACGTCGGTGAGTGCCTTGACGAAACGTTCGGGCACTTACGATCGGACTCATCGCAATATAGATCCCCACGTAAAAATTCACCAAAGAAAAATACGGGGGCAATTTCGCCCATACATCCACCACTCAAACATGGATAACACATTCAAACAAAATATTATACAGTGGAATTGTCGAGGTTTTAGAGCGAATTTTAATGAGTTGGCTCTCCTAAGCCAAACATATCAACCTGCAGCTTTTTGCCTGCAGGAAACTCTTTTAAAGAAACCCGAGGCTCAGGATCAATCAGCTTTTAAGCATTATACGTCGTATAATGCCTGGGCGGATGATAATGACCTTCATATTCGTGGAACATCTGTTTTGGTTAGAGACGATATCATTCACAGTTCTGTACCTTTGAATACAAATTTACAGGCTGTGGCGGTACGCCTAACTTTAGACAAAACAGTTACACTTTGTTCAATTTACGTTTCACCAAGTAAAGTCCTACAACTGAATGATCTTGAGCTACTGGTCCAACAGCTCCCAACTCCATACATTTTGTTGGGTGATTTTAATGCACATAGCCCTCTTTGGGGTGATTCCTGCAGTCAAGAAGATGCAAAAGGTAAAACTGTGGAAGAGTTCATTACAAAATATGACTTGTGCTTGTTCAATGATGGGTCAGATACTTACCTGCACCCTGCATCTGGTTCTTACACGTCAATTGATTTAACAATTGCATGCCCTTCTGTCTTCCTTGATTTTTCATGGAAGGCAGAAGATGACTTGTGCGGGAGTGACCACTTTCCGATTGTGTTGGAGAGTGTAGTTCCGGCGGATGATGAGAGGGTGCCCCAGTGGAATTTTAAAAAGGCCGACTGGGACACTTTCTCATCGCTTTGTTCTGAACGCCTCACACGGGAGAAATTTCAAGATAGTGCATTTTACAAACGAGCTGCTTGACACTGTAAACACAGTCATTCCTAAAATCTCGGCAAATCCAAAACGTTTCATTAAACCATGGTTTGATAATGAATGTAAAGAGGCTATAAAGGATCGTAAGAAAGCTGAAAGGGAATTTAACAAGTCACCAACTACATATAACTTAAACAATCTTCGTATAAATCGGGCAAAAACAAGACGACATATAAAACAAAAAAGGAAAAGTTCTTGGGAATCTAACATTTCGAAGATTAATCAAAACACCCCTATCACTAAAATTTGGAAAATGATAAAAAAGATCAGAGGAAAAGAAACAAATTCAACTGTCCAACACCTGAAGGAAAACAACACCTTAATTACATCTAAAGCAGAAATTTCAAACACTTTGGCCTCCACATTTTCGAAACATTCGTCGTCTAAAAATTGTAATCCAGAATTTATCAAAATTAAAAAACAGCAAGAAAAACAAAAGATCAAATTTAACTCCAACAATCTAGAGGATTACAATGAACCTTTCTCTATGGAAGAGTTACGTAACTCTTTGCATAGAGCAAAGGATACTGCCACTGGTCCCGATGAAATACATTACAAACTTTTAAAGTATCTGCCGCAAGCATCACTAGAACTTTTTTTTATCAATTTTTAATGGCATTTGGGTGACTGGCCAGTTTCCACCATCCTGGCGTAAAGCAACAATAAATCCTATTCCTAAGCCTGATAAAGATCACATCAACCCTAGTAAATATAGGCCTATTGCCTTAACCAGTTGTCTGTGCAAAACCATGGAGAGGATGCTCAATGAACGACTTGTCTGGTTTATGGAATCGAACAATCTGCTTGCAGATGTTCAGTGTGGTTTCAGAAGCCAGAGAAGTACTGTGGATCATTTGGTCAGACTTGAAACGTTTATTAGAAATGCCTTCGCCGAACATGTGGTCGCCATCTTCTTTGATCTGGAGAAGGCATATGATACAACGTGGACGTATGGGATTTTAAAAGATCTTTTTAACATGGGGTTGAGAGGGCGTATGGCTCTTTTTATTGAAAACTTTTTAAAGGACCGCTAATTTCAGGTTCGTGTTGGGTCAACGTTATCTGATCCCCATGAGCAGGAATTGGGGGTCCCTCAGGGTAGTATTTTATCCGTTACCCTCTTTTCAATTAAGATTAATAGCATCATCGACGCAATTGAGAATATGGCAGATTCGTCATTGTATGTTGATGATTTTTTAATTTGTTATAGCAGTGAAAATATGAATGCTATCGAGCGCAAATTTCAGCTGTGTTTGAATAGGATTCAAAAATGGGCCACAGAAAATGGTTTTAAATTTTCCAAGTCAAAAACGAATTGTGTTCATTTTTGTAAACTTTGGAGACATCACCTCGATCCGGAGTTAAAAATTGATGGGAGTCCTATTAAGGTTGTTAAGGAAGTGAAATTCTTAGGTTTGTTGTTTGACAATAAACTGAATTTCACTTCCCCCATAAAACAACTAAAAGTTGAATGTAAGAAAGCTATGAACCTGCTGAAAGTTGTTGGTAGCGCCGATTGGGGTGCTGACCAAAAAACTTTGCTCCATCTGTATAGATCACTTGTTCGGTAAAAATTAGATTACGGTTGTGTAGTTTACGGTTCTGCAAGGAAATCATATCTCAAACCACTTGATGCAATTCATAATAGTGGTATTAGAATTTGTCTAGGGGCTTTTCGAACATCCCCTATAGACTCGATGCTTGTTGAAGCAGAGGAGCCTTCTCTTGAGAAGCGCAGAATTAAATTGTCTCTCCAATATGTGTCTAAACTTTTGTCCAATCCTTCAAATCCTGCTTATAATTGTGTTACAGACCCTCAAAATGTTGATTTCTTTAACCGCCACCAGAAACATAATCCTCCATTGGGAATTAGAATTAAACCCCATATGGAGGCCAACAAAATTGAACCACATACAGTAAAAGAAAATCGTAAAACACATATTCCTCCTTGGCATCTTGAAAAACCTACAGTTATTTTGGACCTTGCTTCTACGAAAAAATCTGATACCACCTTGCAGTTCGAACAAAAACATGACGAAATAAAGTCCAAGTATAGTACATATACAAGGATCTATACGGATGGATCTAAGGATGGTGACAAAGTATCATCAGCTGCTGTTACTGGTGATCATGTCACCTCAATAGGAATACCGAATCAGAGTTCTATTTTCACAGCTGAAGTTAAAGCTTTACAACTCGCTCTTGAACATATCGAGAATGCTCAGGAAAAGAAGTCGATTATTTTTTCCGACTCTCTTTCCGCTTTACTTGCTTTACTCAACCCCAGGTTAAAGAACCCTCTAGTTTTGGAACTTAATGAGAAGTTAACAACTCTCATGTCTGACCAATATGATATCATGTTTTGCTGGTTACCCGGACATGTAGGTATCGCTGGTAACACCAGGGCAGACAGTGCAGCAAAACAGGCTTTAACAAAGCCTCTCACTGATTTTAACATCCCTTTCAGTGATTTCAAACCACATATTAGTAGCTACATCAAATCTATGTGGCAGGCGGAATGGGATGGGGCGACAGATAACAAGCTCCATCCCTTCCGACCAAACATATTTGATCACTACCCATCCAGCAACCTTTGTAGAAAAGATCATGTTATTTTGACACGGTGTCATATTGGTCACACACGACTTACACATTCCTTTCTGTTAGAGGGTAATTCGCGACCAGAATGTGTTCCATGTCAGCAGGTGTTGTCAGTGGAGCACATCCTCTTAAATTGTTCCGATTTTAATCTTTTTAGAGGGCAATATTTTACAGTTCATTCTCGACGAGATTTATTTTACCATACGAGCTCGCATAAAATAATCTCATTTTTGAAAGAAATCAACCTTTTTAATAAATTTTAAAATTGTTTTTATTCTTTTAACGTAGACTCTGCAAGTCTAAAGGTCAACAGGTTGATTTTATAAGTATTCGGGTTTTTATAACCTTAGTTGTTACTGTTTAAACCGCTCCTGATTTTAGGTTTTGTTGTGATTATTTCATATTTTATTCAATTAATTTTAATTCATACTTGACAATTGTTGTTTATGTAGTTTTCTCGCCACGATATAGCCTTAGCTGCTGATGTGGCGTTAAGCAACAATAAATAAATAAATAGCGACGTGAGCAGGTTCAACAGTGTGTCGACATCCGACTCCGGAAAGGCTGTATTGGAATGCCTCTGGAGGATATCGTCTAGATATGCCGAAGTAGTCACCCTGGACTGTGTGCGATGTAAGGGGAAGGCTATCACATGCGACATCAGTCGGGTGAAGGACTGAGGAGCCAGGTTGAGGCCGAAAGGCATGGCATTGAACTGCTGGTAAACTCGCCCCAGAAAAGCAAACTTGAGATACTTTCGCGATGTCCGATGAATCGGAACGTGAAAGTAAGCGTCCCGCAGGTCGATGCTGGAAGCGAAATCTCCCTGGTGAATGGAACGGCGAACCGACCTGAAAGTCTCCATGCTGTTCTTGGGAGCAATGATACACTGGTTCAGGATACTCAAATCGATAACCGATCGGAGTCGGCCGCCCTTCTTCGGCACCAAGAACAGGCGGGAATAAAACCCCACTGACTGAATGTTCTTGACGACCTCGATCGCCCCTCTTTGCCCGGAGATTGTCTATCTCCGTGGGCAAAAGCTCCTGAGTTGAAACGTCTGAAGGAACTGAAGTTGGAAGATGCACTCTTGACAGAGTGGGTGCCTCCGGAAGGATATTCGCAGCCCGGACCGCACATGTAACACCCAAGGATCGGATGTGATGGTGGCCCAATGGTCCCGAATTCTGATATCCTTCCTCCTACCTGGGACGAATTGAGGAGAGGAACTTCATTTCGAGCCCGCGAGAGGAGAAACCACCTCCTGTGCTATATGGAAAATCCCGAGACCTCCCTCTAGCCCGCCCACGCTTACCCTACCCCCGTGAGTAAGAAGTAGAAACGGGGGCAGGACGATCAGCACTTTGCTTCGCAGCGGAAGCAGAAGGGTGCTTGGTAGGCTTTGGACGGCCCCTGCCTCCAACAGAAGGCTGATCAAGCTAACGAACCAGCAGCTGATCTTTGGAATGACGTAGGACGTCATCCCAGACCGTCGCCACGGAACCGTGGAAGAGTTGCGGACCTGCCAAAGAAGCAGATCGAAGAGCAGCGCGCTGCCCCAGGAAGGGAACGGCTTGTGTCCAACTTGTGTCCCTGTGAACTAATTCCAAGTTAGCCGTGTAAAAGGCATGCGTGTGAATAAGATGCATGAGCGCTTTGGACAGCACTCGCAAAGGAGCCTGTACATGGTCAAACTTATCTGGGGGCAGATATGCAGCTAAAGCTGCCCAATACGACTCCAGAGTCGCCATAGGAATAACGGCCGACTTGGCCTTGGAAAGCCTGAGGGAGTTGGTGTCCTGATCCAAGACCGTCAAAGTCTGACAGACTGACGGATTGGCAGAACCGTAGGAACGATAACACGCCGGAGGCAAAAATGTGTCAACCCTTGTGAAGAACGACGTCTTCATAGCCTTGGAACTCAGCTTAGAGTCCAAAGTTGTAAATGCTTCAACCACTTGTACCGACTGTCACGGTCGAAGGCGCCCAGAAGCAGGTTGCTCCACAGGCTGTAGACTCGCGACCAATGATCGCGGCCTGGCTGACACTGTCGGCTGGTTTGATGGTTTGAGATCTGGAAGGAACTCAAACACAAAGTCAAGAGCTGCACCCAAGTCAGAAGACTGTTGGCTCTCGATGTCAGGTATGTCGGACTCATTCCCTGAGTCGGAAGACACATAGTCCATCATGGGCAAACCAGCCGACGCCTCCCATTGTGTGGGCACACCAGAGGGATCAGAAAGCGGCCTGTTTCCAATCCCGGAAGGCGGCGCCATAGGGGCGCCTGGAAATCACTCGTAGCCTCGAGGGAAGCAACGGGAAGGCTCTTGGGCAGAACCTGAATGAGCAAGGAGATGGCCTCCCTAAGCTCACTGCCCGTGTCGGCCGGTTCGACGTGGGAACGAACCGACAAAGTGGCTTCACTCCTCACCCTTTTAACCAGCGAAGAGTCGCGATCCTCAAATACATCCGAAGCGGGGCGGCGGCCGAAACATCTGAAGGCAGACGTGTATAGGGGTAGGACATACCCCGAGGATCTACAGAGCGGGAACTCAGGAGAGTCGCCGCGGACCTCTGAGGGACAGAAGGTCCAGGCTGCACAAAAGGCGTTGAACCCGCAAAACGGCCATGTGACCAAAGTGCGTGGACGCAAAAGCCACGGGGTTCACAGTGACCACACAGCCACGAGAACACACAACACGGTTCACAGACACCCCAAAAAAGTGGATGACCACGATCCACATAGCCCACAGGGTCGATGGGAAGAACACCCATTGCAGGAAGGACAGGAAGCATGTGAATCGTCCTCATGCTTGGGCAGAAGGCATTGCCGACAAGGAATAGTCCTGGGCATGACAGAAGTGAGAGAAGAAGATAAGAAGGTGAATTCAACAGATGACAGAAGAACACCCCCAACTAAGAGAGAAAGGTGACATGAGAAAATAGACCGTCGGGAACACAACATGCCCCAGACGGTCGACAGGGACAAAAAAAAACCCCAGAAGGTCCACTCTCAACGGAGAGAAGAAATTCTGTTTAAGAAGCACCCCGCTGACACCGAGCTCCAACACAATTAACAAAATCATCACAAAAACCAAAATGTCCGAACCCCACGGCTCACGAAATACGCGCGCGTCTCGGAGAAGAGAAGATAATACATAATGGTGAATAATTTTATAAACGAGAATATAAATAAAACCCATTCCTGATAATAGTGGATCCTTAGATCCAACAACTTAACACAGGAAAACGCAATCAACGAGCCAGGATGATCACTGATTTCGAGTGCTTGGACGTCTCGACAACATGGCGGACGAAAAAAGAATGAGTCATTAGCTCCGTGTCTGCGCACTGGCAACGGAAGTCGTGGATTTGTACTAGGAGAAGGGCGTCCCCTGCTGGGTCTGCGCCGGTAGCACTCGACCCAGTTTGTGCTTATTTTTTCTTGGTGCTTTTGCACCACATTTCTTTCCCAAATCGCCTGGGAAAGATCAAAATAGAGAGTATATTTTCCGAGTTAGGGACTTCCACTGTAGTGCAAGCCTGTAATAAACAATTGTAAGGTAGGTTGATAAGAAATCGATTGTTTATTTTGAAATGGTTGTTGTTTAAATCGATAATTATAAACTGTGAAGCGTTTCGCAAAGAATTAAAATATGAGGGGACTGTCCTATAAAATTTTCATTTGGGGGTATGTTATGTTATGTCACCAATAGGAATTCTAAAAAACAGCTGTTGGGTTTTTCCAAATTTTTCCCACTGTCAATTATAAACTCTTATACATGCTCGTTCCACGTTTACATGGATTTGGACATGGGATCGGTGTCTTAGAGCACTCGAGTGGGGCATCGTGTGAGCGTAATTTCAGTGTTCCTTCACGACTTTATAGTCGTGTTTAAGGCTCCTTGACGGGCCCACGCCTAGGCAGGGTGCCTGCTTTTGTCTTGGCTTCAGTCTATTTGGATTTCCAGATACCACTTATTTCCTGCGCTTTTACAGAGTAACTACACCGTAATTGTCATTTTTTACGTACAAATCAATGTTTTCTCCTGAAAATACCACGAATTGCATGAGACTTGAAACAGTTTAAAATAACCAGAAGGAGATTGAAACGAGTTTGTTAAGATATACATTTACAAAATAGCAAACTTTTCTAAATGCCCAGGTCACCTATCATCGAGAGGGCGACATTCCCAGTGTTCTCACCCATCTCGGACCTTTGTACGGCTCTCGGTTCGTACCTTTAGCGCTAAATCATTTCACCTTCTAACCCAGCCTTTCTAGCCTACAACCCGCATGCACAAGGGTGTAATGGGGCTGAGCCATTCACCCCTCCAGATAAAAATAGAAAAGTCCTCATTCTCTCATTTTGATCAGCTTTTGGCCATATCCTTCATTTGATTCAATGCCACTGGATTTAAAGACGAAAGATTTGTGTAGGCCCAAGCCTCTGCGTGATCTGAGGCAATCCTCCTCAGTGAAAGAAAAAAAACTCACAGTCTTCAGGGTATGCACTTGACTGTTTGCGAAAAGGTCAACAAAATCACTTTGCAACTCCTTCTCTTCAAACCCCTGCGCTGGCACATGATTGTGGGAGGGGCAGAGTGGCTCACTTACATCTGTAGGTGAGAACTTCGAACAGGCAGAGATGAATTATTTACTTTTTGCTTTTGTTATCTGCATAGTCCTTTTTTGTTTTCACTTTATACCTCAAAGCCAGAATTTTATTACCAGTGTAAGATAAAATGTGAACCGTCGATCTGTATTATAAATTTGTCAAAAGGGCCCGTTTACGGAGAAACATTTTAAACCGCGTTCTTCCGTTGTCTGAGAATGTAGCCGTATTTTGTTGAAGACCACAATGAACACGAAATCTGCGTAACGTTAGAAGATGCGTCGTGGAATAACCTTCTTTCTCTTTGTGCTTTGCTTACTGTCTTTGACAATCTTTGACAATTGTGACAGCTAAAAACAGTGTTTCATCGGTGTCTAATGTAAGAGACGATGTGTTATTGGATATTGAATAAGTTTGTGCCTATTATGCCAAACCTCAACCATCCTATGACATCTAATTTCGCGCAAAAAACGCGAAAGAAAACTAGTCGTCCAGATTGTATTTTTCTTCTGAGCCAAAGGTGAAGCTAGGACATCCTCGGCGTGTCTTATAGCCTACGGCAGCCCCCTTCTCCACCCCCCCCCCCCCCCGTTAGGGCGCAGGAGAGGGTGTACGCTTGCCCAAAAGTCAGCTCGGCATGGGAATTTTACTGTTATACCCCAAAAGAGGCATTTTCCTTACCTTTATAAGCTATAATTCCCCAGCTGAAACGTCTAAATATGGCATTAATCATTATTAACAAAAAATGTTTTCTCTCATGTTTTTTTATTAACAAAAATTGTTTTCCCGATGTTTGGGCAAAATTGCCCTAAATGTGCGTGGGGGAGGGGGGTGCCCCATGCATTTCAGGCCCGTACGGCAATAGCGGGCTGTAATTTACGAGGGATAGAGTGGAGCTCTTGTCCCGATCACAAACGGTTGAAAAGATAATAGAAACTGCACCAAAAAGATAAGCTAGCTACACTATTGTACAGTTTATCGAGTTTTGACTTATCTTTCAACCGCCCATTCCTAGGGGGGGGGGGGTGACCGTCCCCTACTAGGCGGGTCCTCAGGTGGCGGATAGAGGACGGCCTGCTCAATTGGGCAGGTTTGCTGGTTTTTTAATTAGCAGGTTTGCTCAATTGAGCTGGTTTGCTGCGGAATATATGAATACGCAGCCCCGGACCAAAATGGTCAATCCTGCTTATGCCATCTTGCAGGCACCTTGTTCTCCCGTGAGGTGCGATCTGAAGGCCTCAGAGGAAGGAATCCTGACAGTTGAGAACAGACTGGGTCCCGTTTAGGACAGGTCTCCAGGATGGAGATCAGGTCGTAAACACTGCATTGGCCCTGATCTTCAACGTGGAGATTACCTGTTTCAATACACTGTTTTGGCCCCAACTTCGGGAGTAGAAGGATGGTCGGATGGTCCGTTCTGGCCAATCGGGAGCCCCCACCCCAAAAAGTACTGGGTGTCACGTCGGGGGGCATTTGGTGGTCATTCAATCAGTCATGTCTTTTAATCACACATCATAATTGCCATTGTGTACTGTATTTAACACATTTTACCAAATACTTACTTTTGCTGCACTACTGTTTGATTCAGTTCTACGTGGCAGATTTAATTACAAGGTTTTATAAAGTGATTGGTTGGATGATCGCCATCTGAAGACATGGCACTTCCACACACGGGCCAATCAGCCAGTGGCATACTTCGGTATCAACACCGGGTGAGTATCTTGCTCCATACCAGGTATGTGGAAATACCGGCACCTCGGTGGGTTCACTGCATAGCAGTAACCCTACCCCTTGTTGGACTCCGTGGTGGGTGGGAGCCGGAGCAATGAACAATCAAAACAAAAGCATGGAAAAAATCCCACAAAAAAAAACAAAAACGTGGTAGTGAATCGAAATTAACAATATCGGACTCTGATTCAGATTGTGAAACCTCATGTATTGAGAAGAATTGGCCAAAATTTGTGATCATTTATGCGGAAGAAGAAGGAAAACAAGTTTCAACTGTCAACCCATTTGCTGTGGAGAAAACTATTAAAGGTATTGCTGGGTCAGTGAAGGAAATTAAAAAACTAAGATCAGGGGGAATTTTAGTAGAATGTAGGTCGGAATTCCAGGCAAGTAATTTATTAAAATTAGATAAAATTTTAGATATCAAGGTTGTTGCATTTCCGCACAAAACACTAAATACCAGCAAAGGTTTAATGAGAACTAGAGAGCTTTATGGTATGCATGTGTTGGAAATAAAACAAGAACTCAAATCACAGAATATTACAGACGTCAAGCGAATTGAAATTAAAAAAGATGGTAATATAATTAAAACTAATACCTACATTTTAACTTTTGGCACTTCTAGACCACCCAAATCAATTAAAGTGGGTTATTTGAACATCGGAGTGGACTTGTATATCCCAAATCCCCTTCGGTGCTTCAAGTGCCAGAAATATGGTCATGGTCAGAATAATAGTAGGGGACAGGAAACCTGCTTTAAATGCGGCAACATCAAGGACTCTGTAGTAAAGAAGAAAAATGCTGCAACTGTCAGGGCAATCGTACAGCTTCATCAAAAGATTGCCCTGTTTGGAAACGAGAGAAGGAAATACAAAAAGTAAAATGTGAGAAGCAAGTTGGTTTTAAGGAAGCCAGGGACATTGTAATGTCAATGCCTAGAATGAATATAACATCACCCACCTATACAACACCTTAAAGCAAAAAGTCCAAACTAAATCAGTTGAATGTCAGACACCATGGACATGGCTTACTAACAGTACAATTCCATCCTTTGTACAAGCTTTTACCATCAAGCAAACCGTGCAAAATGAACCGAAATCTACTCAAACACAGGAAAATACTGCTAAAACGTCAGAGGAAAAAATAGTCCACATCCCGAGAAAAGATACACCAAAATCACAACATAAAAATGATCAAAAACCTACAACGGACCGAAAAAACGAACAACCCAAAGAAACGCAAGGATCACAACAACAAACTCTGAGTCAGAGTCAAAAACGAAAACTAGAAAAAGAAAAGAAGAAGATTTTAGAAAAAGAAAAATCCAAACATTTATCAGACAGAACTCCCAAAATTTTACAGGACCCTGTTATGCGTAACAGGTTCGAGGGTTTGGAAGACATGGATGTCGGCGAGTGCATAGACGATACGTTCTGGCACTTGCGCCCGAACTCCATTCAGAATAAGTCCCCGAAGGTAAAATCACCTGTAAAAGCTACTGGGGCTATTTCGCCCATACGTCCGCCATCTCAATCGCCAAGCAAGTATGGTTAATACAACCACAAATAATATAATACAGTGGAATTGTCGAGGTTTTAAGGCAAATTTTAACGAACTGGGTCTTTTCAGTCAAAAATATGGACCTGCAGCTTTTTGCCTGCAGAAAACTCTTTTAAAGAAACCCGAGGCTCAAGATCATTCAGCCCTTAAGCATTATACTTCGTATACTGTCTGCGCAGATGAAACTGATCTTCGTATTCGAGGAACGTCCGTCTTAGTTAGAAACGACATTATTCACAGTCCTGTATCTTTGCAATCAAATTTACAGGCTGTTGCGGTACGCCTAACTTTAGACAAGACAATCACATTATGTTCTATTTACGTTTCACCAAGTAAAACCCTACAACTGAATGATCTTCAGCTGCTGGTCCAACTGCTCCCAACCCCATACATTTTGCTGGGTGATTTTAACGCTCATAACCCCCTTTGGGGTAATTCTTGCAGTCAGGAAGATGTAAGAGGGAAAACTGTGGAAGAGTTTATGACAAAATATGACTTGTACTTGTTCAATGATGGGTCAGACACTTATCTGCACCCCGCATCTGGTTCATACACTTCAATTGATCTTTCAATTGCATGCCCTTCTGTCTTCCTTGATTTTTCATGGAAGGTAGAAGGTGACTTATGTGGGAGTGACCACTTTCCGGTTGTGTTGGAGAGTGTGGTTCCGGCAGACGATGGAAGGGTGCCTCAGTGGAGATTTAAAAAGGCTGACTGGGAGACCTTCATCTTGCTCTGTTCTGAACGCCTCACACTGGAGAAATTTAGTGAAAGTGCTGACCAGATAGACCATTTTACGACAGAGTTATTTGACATTGCAAGCCAAGTCATTCCTAAAACCTCGGTAAATACTAAACGTTTCACTAAACCATGGTTTGATACTGATTGCAAACAGGCTATAAAAGATCGCAAGAAATTTGAGAGGGAATTTAATAAGTCACCAACCACACGTAACTTGGACAAACTTCGTATAAATCGGGCAAAAACAAGACGACTGATAAAACAAAAAAAGAAAAGTTCTTGGGAAACATGTTTCTAAACTTAATCAAAACACCCCCATCAATAAAATTTGGAAAATGATAAGAAAAATTAAAGGAAAGGACACAAAATCAACGGTACAACATCTGAAAGATAACAACACACTAATCACATCAAAAAAAAAAAGAAATTTCAAATAAATTGGCCTCCACATTTTCAAAACATTCGTCGTCTGAAAATTGTAATCCTGAATTTCTCAAAATTAAAAAACAACAAGAAAAACAAAAGCTCAAATTTACCTCCAATAATTTAGAGGATTGCAACGAACCTTTCTCTATAGAAGAGTTAAATAACGCTTTACATAGAGCAAAGGATACCGCCACTGGACCCGATGAAATACATTATCAAATTTTAAAACATCTGCCGCAATCATCTCTAAAGCTGTTACTATCTATTTTTAATGACATTTGGGTGACGGGCCAGTTCCCACCATCTTGGCGCAAAGCTATAGTAATTCCCATTCCTAAGCCTGATACAGATCACAGCAATCCAATCAATTACAGGCCTATATTGCCTTAACCAGTTGTCTGTGCAAAACCACGGAGAGGATGATCAATGACCAACTTGTCTGGTTTCAGGAATCGAGCAATCTGCTTGCGGATGTTCAATGTGGTTTCAGAAACCAGAGGAGTACTGTGGATCATTTGGTCAGACTTGAAACGTTTATCAGAAATGCCTTCGCCAGAAAGGAACATATGATCGCCATCTTCTTTGACCTGGAAAAGGCATATGACACAACGTGGACGTAGGGGATTTCAAAGGATCTTTTTAACATGGGGTTGAGAGGCCGAATGCCTCTTTTTATTGAAAACTTTTTAAGGAACCGCCAATTTCAGGTTCGTGTTGGATCAACGTTATCCGATTCGCACGAGCAGGAATTGGGGGTTCCTCAGGGTAGTATCTTATCTGTTACCCTTTTTTCGGTGAAAATTAATAGTATCATCGAAACAATTGAAAATATGGTAGATTCTTCGTTGTATGTAGATGATTTTTTAATCTGCTACAGCAGCAAGAAAAAGAATGCTACAGAGCGCAAACTTCAGCTGTGTCTAAACAGAATTCAAAAATGGGCCACAGAAAACGGTTTTAAATTTTCAAAGATGAAAACGAATTGTGTTCATTTTTGTAAGCTTCGAAAACATCACCTTGACCCGGAGTTAAAAATTGATGGTAGTCCTATTAAAGTTGTTAAAGAAGTGAAATTCTTAGGTTTGTTGTTTGACAACAAACTCAATTTCACTTCCCACATAAAACAACTAAAAGTTAAATGTAAGAAAGCTCTCAACCTGCTGAAAGTTGTTGGTAGCGCCGATTGGGGTGCTGACCAAAAAACTTTGCTCCATCTGTATAGATCACTTGTTCGGTCAAAATTAGATTACGGTTGTGTAGTTTACGGTTCTGCAAGGAAATCATATCTCAAACCACTTGACGCAATCCATAATAGTGGTATTAGAATTAGTCTAGGGGCTTTTCGAACTTCCCCTATAGACTCGATGCTTGTTGAAGCAGAGGAACCTTCTCTTGCGAAGCGCAGAATTAAATTGTCTCTCCAATATGTGTCTAAACTTTTGGCCAATCCTTCAAATCCTGCTTATAATTGTGTTACAGACCCTCAAAATGTTGATTTCATTAACCGCCACCAGAGACATATTCCTCCATTGGGAATTAGAATTAAACCCCACATGGAGTCCACCATAATTGAACCACATACAATAAAAGAAAATCGTAAAACACATATTCCTCCTTGGCATCTTAAAAAACCTACTGTTATTTTGGACCTTGCTTCTACCAAAAAATCTGATACCAATTCCTTGCAGTTCAAACAAAAATATGCCGAAATAAAGTCCAAGTATAGTACATATACAAGGATCTATACGGATGGATCTAAGGATGATGAGAAAGTATCATCAGCTGCTGTTACTGGTGATCATGTCACCTCAATCAGAATACCGAATCAGAGTTCTATTTTCACAGCTGAAGTTGAAGCTTTACGACTCGCTCTTGAACATATCGAGAATGCTCAGGAAAAGAAGTCGATTATTTTTTCCGACTCTTTTTTCTCTTTATTTGCTTTACTCAACCCCAAGTTGAAGAACCCTCTAGTTTTGGAACTTCGTGAGAAGTTAACAACTCTCATGTCTGACCAATATGATATCGTCTTTTGCTGGTTTCTTGGACATGTAGGTATCGCTGGTAACACCAGGGCAGACAGTGCAGCAAAACAGGCTTTAGAAAAGCCTCTCACTGATTTTAACATCCCTTTCAGTGATTTTAAGCCTCATATTAGTAGTTACATCAAATCTATGTGGTAGGCGGAATGGGATGGAGCGACAAATAACAAGCTTCATCGCTTCCGACCAACTATTTCAGATCACTACCCATCTAGTAGTAACCTTTGTAGAAAGGATCTTGCAGTTTTGACGCGGTGTCATATTGGTCATACAAGACTAACACATTCCTTTTTGTTGGAGGGTAATTTGCGACCAGAATGTGTTCCCTGCCAGCAGGTGTTGTCAGTGGGGCACATTCTTTTGAATTGTACTGATTTTAATCATGTTAGAGGGCAGTATTTTACAGTCGGATCTTTGAGAGATTTATTTTATCATACGAGCCCGCAAAAAGTCATCTCATTTTTGAAAGTAATCAACCTTTTTAATAAATTTTAAATTGTTTTTACCATTTTAATTTTCATCTATCTATATTTATTTCACAGGTTGATTTACATTTTTTGTACTACTGGTCTCACTTTCTCATTATGTTTCACACTCATCTTTTTTAAACCTCTTATTCAATTTGTTTCATATTTTAATCCGTGGTCTTTTTTAAATATACACTTTCATCGCCACGATATAGCCTAAGCTGCTGATGTGGCGTAAAGCACCAATAAATAATAATAATAATCAACCGCCCATTTCATCTACAGCACTCCTTGGGTTGTTACCCGCATATTGATTCCCTGCACCCTTAATCTAGTAGGTAACATAGGCGCACGGGGGTGGCGGGAGGTAGGCAGGTTTATACACTTTCAAGGAAACCTGTAGAATGTTGAGAGAAAGAGGCCCCAATCATGGTTCGGGCCGACGTAAGAAAATTTTGCTTTTCAGTCCTCAAAAGACTCATTTTCCTCGCATCTGGAAGCTATACATTCACACTTGGAACGCCTTCATAGAACGTTTGTCTCGGTTTCGGAGGGGGGGGGGGTGAGGTTTGTAGCCTACACTTGTCAGGAAAGAGAGTGTTGTGAGAGAGAGAGAGACCAGGGCGGCCCGACCATGGTTCAGGCCGTCGCGCGAAAATTTCGATTTTCAGATCCAAAAAGATGCAATTTCCTCGCATCTGGAAGCTATACTTTCACACTTGGAGTGCCTTGATAGAACATGTTTTTTTATTTCCACCCTCAATTTGTTTTTGCTCAATTATCGTTCTCTGTCCAGTTTTCAACGGAAAGTATAAAAAAATTTGCGGGGGTTGGGTGCACCATACTACCCCCGTACGTCCATGGTGAGCAAGAACCTTATGTGAACCATGCCCCCCCCCCCCGCCCCCACACACACACCAATAAGCGATTGTTTCGGTGAACCGATCATTTCAAGGAGAAACTGGATTTTGTGAGTCCCGGTGAAGTTCCATATAACGACAACTGAAACACAAAACTGTTATCAATATTATTTAAGCATATTAAATTAAAATAAATATTCAAATTCAACGGGATGGCACACGCCTGGATTCAGACAGGTTTTTCACTACATTGCGTCAAATGCGGGAGATGTGACAGATGTCGGACACGATCCCTGGGGACCGAATAAATCAGGTGAACAGATAGATGTTTGTAGATTTTAAATCTCCCTTCGTTTGAGCTTCTAGAGTGGTGTGGTAGGATCATTCATTTTTTTTACCTCAGATACAAGTTGGATTTTAGTAAAGGGTGACGGAATGAATAAATTCTCTTAAAAAATTTATTAATCTTCATAAAAAGATGCGATTTCCCTGCTTTCCCGGTCAGATTAATGTAAAAATTACAGTAAATAAGGTGATAGTGGTGTATATATGATGGTTGAAAAATTTCGCTGCGGGAAAAGTGTGGGGGGATACGTGCCCCCGGTGCCCCATGCCCCCCCCCCCGGCCTACATTTGCCAGGAAAGAGATTGTTCTGGGAGAGAGGCCACGCCGGTCCGATCATGGGGAGAAAATTTTGAATTTCAGACCCCAAAAGATGCAATTTCCTCGTATCTGGAAGCTATACCTTCACACTTCGGAGCGCCTTGATAGAACGTTTTTTTTTTTGTTTGTTTTTTCTTCTCAATTTGGTTTTGCTCAATTATCGTTCTCTGTCCAATTTTGCAGCAGAAATGACCGAAAAAACTAGGGGGGGGGGGGCACCATACCACCCCACATGTCCATGCTGAGCGTGAACCTATTGTGACCCCACCCCCGCCCCAATAATCGATTGTTTGGGTGAACCGATCATTTCAAGGAGGAACTAGATTTTGTGAGTCCGGGTGAACTCGCGTTTAACAACAACTGAATCACGAAACTGTTCTCAATATTATTTAAGCATAATAAATTAAAATAAATATTCAACCGAATAAATCAGGTGAATAAATAGATGGTTGTAGATTTCCATCTCCCTATGCGTGAGCTTCTAGACTCTAGAGTGGTGGGGTGGGATAATTCCTGAAATTTTTTGCCTCGGATTTTAAGTTTGATTTTAGTAATGAGTTACGGAAGGAATAAATTCTCAGGGCCGAAGGCACAGTTAGAAAATTGTTGAAAGTTCACCATAAAAAGACGCGATTTCATTTTTTTCCGGTCAATTAAGGTAAACATTACAGTAAATTAGGTGATAGTGGTGTATATATGATTGCTGAAAAAAAATTGGCCGCGGTAAAAAGTGGTGGGGACACGTATCCCCCCCCCCCCCCACGGCTCCGCCGCCCTGCCCCCCCCCCCCCCTTAACCATTTTGGTTTCCTTCATTTAAAATTGTTTGGCTGCATCGATCTGTTTCAAACTTTACATGCTCAGGACTAGTGTAAAAAATACAGGTCAAATTCGATTTCTGGTTTTTCGCTTGGTATAGTAGGATTTCGAAAAAATCCGTTAGCAAATTTTCTCCGGGTTTTTAGTCGGAAAGAATTTTCCATGATCCAGCATTTATCCATGATTCTAACCAATTAAATGTATTTTCCTTCACTCGAACCGCTTTGGAATTGGAATTCACACAAACTGTCTGAATTGTTGTTTGCATTTCAAAATTCTTCAATAACACGATTTTTCATGATGTTTGATAGTCTATCGGCAGAATTTGGTCTTTCCAACGTTATGTCCCCTGCCTAACTTACTGAACAAGCAAAAAGCGGAAGGGCAAAATGTTCTTGTCCCGGACCGTATTTAAAAACCCGAAGGAATAAATTTCACACTCTTTGTATCGATAGTGAGACAAGAGGTAAGACTACAAGTGAGAGGCTTGAAGGCATTATATGAAATAAAGAACTGCACACGGTAATCACGATATGGCCGGGCATGACAGGGGGACTGTCTTGAGGAATTATTTTGTTGTTACGGCTTCGCAGCGAAGCCTGGCTCTACGCGCACCTAACAGTAAAACCTCAGGCAGAATCTATCTGCCTACAGGTTTTGTACAACCTTCAGAATCATACTCAAGCTTATGTGCAAAACGCTAAAAACTTATGCATATATACTTAGGCGTTTCAACTGGGCAATTGTAGCTTCTAAACGTAAGGGAAATGCGTCTTTCGGAGTATAAAAGTAAAATTCTCACGCCGAGCTGACTTTTTGGGCAAGCGTGCACCCTCGTGCATCCACTCCTGCGCCATAACGGGAGGGGGGGGGGGGGGGGGGTAGGCTATAGGACACACGCCGAGGAAGTCTTGGCTTCACCTTTCCGCAGAAGAAAATACATTCTGGAAGACTAGTTTTCTTTTGCGCGGTGCATTTCTTGCGCGAAATTAGGTGTCATAGGGTGGTTGAGGTTTGGCGTAATAGGTACAAACTTAATGAATACCCAATAACACATCTTGTCTTTCTTTAGACACCAACGAAACTCTGTTTTTAGCTGACATAATTGTAAAAGACAGTAAGCAAAACCACAAGAGAAAGAAGGTTATTCCACGACGCATCTTCTAAAGTTGAACAGATTTCGGGTTCATTGCGGTCTTCAACAAAGTACGGCTACATTTTCAGACAACGGAAAAACGCAGCTTAAAATGTTTCTCCGTATACGGGCCTCTTTGACAAATTTATAATCCGGATCGACGGTTCACATTTTATAGATGTAAGGGAGCCACTCTGACCCTCCCACAATCAGTGGCCAATGCAGGGGTTTAAAAAGAAGGAGTTGCAAAGTAGTAATTTTGTTGAACTTTTCGCAAGCAGTCGAGTGCATACACTGAAGACTGTGAGTTTTTTTTCTTTCACTGAGGAGGATTGCCTCAGATCACGCAGAGGCTTGGGCCTACACAAATCTTTCGGCTTTAAATCCAGTGGCATTGAATCAAATGAAGGATATGGCCAAAAGCTGATCAAAATGAGAGAATGAGGACTTTTCTATTTTTTTTCTGGAAGGGTGAATGGCTCAGCCCCCCCCCCTCCCCCATTACACCCTTGTGCATGTGGGTTGTAGGCTAGAAAGGTTGGGTTAGAAGGTGAAATGATTTAGCGCTAAAGGTACGAACCGAGAGCCGTACATAGGTCCGAGGTGGGTGAGAGCACGGAGAATGTCGCCCTCTCGATGATAGGTGATCTGGGCATTTGGAAAAGGTTGCTATTTTGTAAATTTATATCCGAGCAAACTAGTTTCAATCTATTTCTGGCTATCTTAAACTGTTTCAAGTCTCATGCAATTCGTGCTATTTTCAGGAGAAAACATGATTTGTACGCAACAATTGACAATTACAGTGTAGTTACGCAGGAAAAAGTGGTACTTAGAAATCCAAATAGATTGAAGCCAAGATGAAAGCAGGCACCCTTCTCATGCGTGGGCCTTCAGGTAGCCTTAAACGGAAAACACGACTATAAAGTCGTGAAGGAACACTGCAATTACGCTCAAACGATGCCCCACTCAAGTGCTCGAAGACACCGATTCCATGTCCCGAGCCATGTAAACGTGGAACAACCATGTAAAAGAGTTTTTAATTGACAGTGGGCAAGAATTCGGAATAACCCAACGACTGTTTTTAAAAATTCTTATTGGTGACATAACATACCCTACCCCCCAAATGAAATTTTTATAGGACAGTCTTCTCATATCCGGCCAAACAAGGGAACCTGAAGGACCAGTATCTGGCAACCAAGAAGCTTGCGGACAAGTTTCAGTAGACAGGCAGAACCAGTGAGGGACAGGAATAGGCACCCACTGACGACAACCGAGGAACAGCTGGTGTGATGGGCAGAATACTTCATGAAGCTGCTGAATATCCTCGCTCCTGATACACCACTAGACATCCATCCCTCCAACCCCCGCTAACATCAACTTCATAGGCTATGAAAATGCCTTCGTCAGTATGGACAGAGAGACGAGGTGGAAGCTACTGAAGCACTACGGAGATCATCTCTTTTATCCGGTGCACCTACAAGATCATGAGCTGTAGCATTGCCAACGCCGGCCAGCTGTCAGAAAGTTTTGAGGTGAAAACCGGAGTTCGACAAGGTTGCCTGATGTGGCCATTCCTCTTCCTACGGTCATTGGCTGGATCACGAAGACCTCTACAACAGACAGGACAGCGGGACGCAGTGGACACTTTGGACACAGCTGTATGACCTTGACTTTGCTGACGACCTGGCACTTCTGTCACACATCCACAACCAGGCGCAGTACAAGACCACTCGCCTTGATACCACATCAGCTAGGATAGGGCTCACGATCAACAAGAAGAAGACCGAGCTGATAAAGATCAGCACCACTGCCAACACACCAGTCAAAGTCGGTGGAGAGCTAATCTCAGAGGTGGATTATTTTGTCTACCTTGGAAGTGTGTTCGACCGACATGGAGGCCTTCAAATTCACAGTGCAGTGAAACGTTTAAATTTGTTTGACAGATTCAGTGAACGTGGCGCGGATTTCACCGTGTAAGGTTTTTTGTTTCAACGTAACGCAGGAGAAAAATTGCTACAAATTCCAATTCCTGTTCACGTGATGAGGTTTGCGTATTCAATGTACTTGTTTAGAACAGGCACAATGGGCAACGTATTGCGGACTTTATGAGCTTTGCAGACAGAATGGTCCGATTTCAGCAAAGGCAATCGGCCTTTCGGACACAATGGTCAATTTCCTGCGAACGTATTGGGTCTTGCGGACACAATGGTCATTTTTTGTAGACGTGATGGACCTTGCAGACACAATGGTTCAATTCTTGCGGACGAAATGGGCCTTGTGGACACATGCTCATCTTCTTGCGGACGTAATGGGCCTTGCGGACACAATTGTCAAATTCTTGCGGACACAATTGTCAAATTCCTGCGGACGTAATGGGCCTTGCTGACACAATGGTTCAATTTGCTGCGGACGTAATGGGCCTTGCGGACACAATTGTCACATTCCTGCGGACGTAATGGGCCTTGTGGACACAATGGTCAAATTATTGCGGACGTAATGGGCCTTGCGGAGACAATGGTCAAATTCTTGCAGATGTAATGGGCCTTGCGGACACAATGGTTCAGTTTGCTGCGGACGTAATGGACCTTGCAGACGCAATGGTCAAATTCTTGCGGACATAAAGGGCATTGTGGACACAATGGTTCAATTTGCTGCGGACGTAATGGGCCTTGTGGACACAATTGTCAAATTCCTGCGGACGTAATGGGCCTTGCGGACAAAATGGTCAAATTATTGCGGACGTAATGGGCCTTGCGGAGACAATGGTCAAATTTTTGCGGATGTAATGGGCCTTGCGGACACAATTGTTCAATTTGCTGTGGACGTAATGGACCTTGCGGACGCAATGGTCAAATTCTTGTGGACATAATGGGCATTGCGGACACAATGGTTCAATTTGCAGCGGACGTAATGGGCCTTGCGGACACAATGGTTCAGTTTGCTGCGGACGTAATGGGCCTTGCGGACACAATGGTCAAATTCTTGTGGACGCAATGGGCCTTGCGGACACAATGGTTCAACTTGCTGCGGACGTAATGGGCCTTGTGGACACAATGGTTCAATTTGCTGCGGACGTAATGGGCCTTGCGGACGCAATGGTCCATTTTTCTTAGTTTCTCCGGACATATTGGCCTGCGGACGTAATGGATCAATGCGGACGTAATGGAACAATGCTGACGTAATAGGCCCTAACAGAATTTTTATATGCAGTTCTGTGCAATATGCGAATAAACACACCCATTAAATGGAGTGTTTTATTCGGCACGTTCGGTATATTTACTTCAACACTTCTGCAAGTGTAGTGGGGGTACAGTTTGATGGAGACCCATAAATACCTTCCAATGGAACAATGCTGACGTAATGGGCCCTAACAGAATTTTTATATGCAGATCTGTGCAATATGCGAATAAACACACCCATTAAATGGAGTGTTTTATTCGGCACGTTCGGTATATTTACTTCAACACTTCTGCAAGTGTAGTGGGGGTACAGTTTGATGGAGACCCATAAATACCTTCCAATGGAACAATGCTGACGTAATGGGCCCTAACAGAATTTTTATATGCAGTTCTGTGCAATATGCGAATAAACACACCCATTAAATGGAGTGTTTTATTCGGCACGTTCGGTATATTTACTTCAACACTTCTGCAAGTGTAGTGGGGGTACAGTTTGATGGAGACCCATAAATACCTTTCAATAAATAGAGTGTTTAATTTGACATTTATACTGATATTGTAAGGGAGGGGTGGGGGTACAATGTTCAGGTGATCCAAAGATACCTTCGAACAAACTAGAGTATTTACTTTGACATTTGAGAGTACTTGGAAGCACTTCTCTCAAACTTATGCAAACGTTGGGGGTGACGTGCGTACAATGTACTGGGACGGTATTTACTTTAACAATTCACATATATGAGAGGTTATAATGTTCTCAAGCTTCATGGATACCTTGCAATTAAAAGAGTATATACTGTGTACTGGGGACTGGTATGCACTTTGACAATTGTACGTGTGTAAAGGGTTGCAATGGTCTTTAAACTACGCGGAAACCCGAAAATTAAGAGAGTATATTCTTTGACACATACAGTACGTGGAGAGTGGATTGTAACTAAATCACCCGCGGAGTGGAGTTATCACCCAAGCTATAACTTTCAAACTGTGTACATATCGACAAACAACACAAGCAATGTTTCAGCCAAGGGACCTCCGGGTTTAACCCGGAGGTCCATTGGCTGAAATTTTGCTTGTGCTAGTTATGCTTTGCAACAAATTTGCAATTATGTTTTGGGTGGAATGTCCACTCTGTGGGTGATTTGGTGATAATACACTCTCCACGTGCTGTAGACACATTTCTGTTGGGGAGAACCTCTCGCATGGGCTGAATCCCAACTTTTGGTGTGAGGCTGTGGGATCGGAAGAGGCCAAGCTGGACAGAAATTGACAGCGAATGATCCTGTTGATAGCCGGCCACACAGTTATTAGACATTGAGTGGATATCTCTCTTATCGCGTTGATCCAGTAGAACCCCGTTGATTGAATAGCCACTTTGCCAGAGAACATTATTCAATCAACATGAGTATTCAACAAACATGCAGAGATGTTGTGTTTCTGTATTCCTAGAGATAGACTGATCACTTCATTCTATTATATCCTGTCTTACAGAGTGCATTAAGCTCTGTCAAACAAGATATAACAGACTAAAAGATTATTTTGAATTACTGGGGCTACATTGGTCCATAAACAGAGGGGATTCTGTGATTATTGGGGTAATTTCTAAAGATGTTACCTTTTTGTCCTTCTATTAACAGTATTCAATCAGCAGAGATGCTGTGTCTCCAATTATTCTATTATACCCCGCCTGACAGAGCTCTGTCAAACGACATAACAGACCAAATGATTACGTTGGATCACTGAGGCTAAATGGGTCCATAAACAAGGAGGATTCTGTCATTATTAGGCAAATTTCTCAAAATATTACTTTTTTATTTGACCAACAACAGGGGTTTACTGTTTAGCCTATATGAAGATAACGGGTCAAACTTGCTCTGAAGCTAAGGTGAAAGGTTTGGTGTTTGGAAGTTGTATTCAAGTAACAAGGGAATTTAATCAAGAGATATCAAATTAAGTGGATTCGAGTGAACTCCAATAATTTGGTCACTGTGTGGCCGATTTTCTATTATTTATTCAACTAACAGGAGTATTCAAATAACAGGAATGATGCTATGTTTCCTTGTTCCCATAGGGCTGCACGGTATATCGATAAACCGTTATATACCGGTATTCAAACCCATATCGATTGAATACCGGTGTAATTACAAAAATATCGGTTTATCGTCATTATTTATTTACCCACAATTTATCTTGAGTTTTAACTGTAGCCCAGAATGAATAATATTATCCCTTTACCCAGGGAATCGTCCGCATGTGCCCGCGTAATATACAACTTCAGCAGTTGAAAAAATAATTTTCAAAACTTTCAACAAAACTATATCATGTGACCCCTCATTGGAACGAGCTCGCTGAGCTCGTTCCAATGAGGGGTCACATCACATTGTTTAGTAGAATTTTTTGAAAAAATCTGATAAACTATTATTTAAAATAATAAATTTTGATATGTCGTCTGCGCTGGGTGAAGGTGTTTCGAACCGCATCATCAAGACATGCTGATTCGTTCCGACTGTGATGCCTCAAATCTTGATTGTGTTACTTAAGTTCTGATATCTGAACAGATTTCGATATACTGGTATACCGCGATATTTTTTGAATACCGATACCGGTATTCAGTTTTGAATATCGTGCAACCCTATGTTCCCAGAGATGAACTGGGCATTCAGTTTATTACCCATTGAGCTCTCTCAAGCAAGATCTAACACACTAAATGATTGCATTGGATTTACTGAGGCCAAATAAGTCCACAATAAACAGTGGAAATTCAGTGATTATTAAATAAACATGGGCAATTCTGTGATTATTATGCTTATTTCTCAATATATTGCAATTCTATTTCTTAAGTTAACAGTATTAATTTGACAGGAATGTTATGTTTCTCAATTCATAGTGATAAACTGACCTTTATTCTGCCATATCTTGTCCGAAGGAGCTCATTGAGCTCTGTCAAACAAGATATAACAGACCAATTGACTGTATTCAATTACTGAGGCTAATTAGGCCGTAAACAATAGCGATTCTGCAGGCCTTTAGATTGCTTTTTGGGGGCACATTGTTTTGGGGTAACTTTTGTGCCCAAATTATGATAAAATTGGATTTCTGTGATTTTGTATATAATTGGACCATTGTACTTCACACGCAATAGATCAATAATAGCGACAAGGCATGATGTGTACAAAAAACTTCTCGAGATGTTACATTTTTGTTTCAATTAACAGTATTCAATCAGCAGGGATGTTTTGTTTCTGTGTTTCTGTAGATAAACTGAGCATTTATTCAATTATACTCTTCCCGACCGAGTCCAATGAGCCCTGTCAAACACGTTATAATAGACCAAATGATTATATTGGATTGCTGAGGCTAAATAGATCCATAAACAAGGGGGGATTCTGTCATTATTAGGATAATTTCTCGATATGTTTCATTTTTTATCATTCGACCAACAAGTGTTCACTCGTTAACCTATATGCAAATAACAGGTCAAAATCGCACGAAAGCTATGCTAAATGGTTTGGTGTTTGGAAGTTATATTCAAGTGACAAGGATTTTCAATAAAGAGATATCAGATTAGGTGGACCTGAGTGTTTTCCAATCATCCGGACACTGGACACTATGTGGCTAATTATCTATCAACTGTTCAACTAACAGGAATATTCCCAAGGATAAACTGAACATTTAGTCGATTGCATCCTGCCTGACAGAGCTCTTTCAGCTCTCTCAAGCAAGATGCAACACACCAGATGATTGTATTGGGTGTATTCTGTGGTTATTATGGTTATTTCTCGACATGTTGCAATTTTATTTCTTCAATTAACAGTATTCTATTGACAGAAATGTTATGTTTCTGAATTCATAGAGATAAACTGAGCTTTTATTCTATTATATCTTGTCTGAAAGAGCACACTGAGATCTTTCGAACAAGACGCAACAGAGTAATTCACAGTATTCAATTACTGAGGCTAAATAACGCAATAAACAAGGGGGATTCTGCAGGACTTTAGATTGCTTTATTTTGGGTACACTGTTTTGTGGTAGCTTTTGCGCCCAAATTATGGTAAAATTTAATTCCTACTGTTAAAACTAGAAGTCCTGTCATGAACTGTGCGCTTATCTAGGCTTAATTGCGCGTAGGAAGTGCGCGATTGCCACAACGAAAGGCATCCAAAGCACGGCAGGTTCTCATGGCTACTCATAGCAAACACAGGTAATGTTTCTGCCTATGGACCTCCGGGTTACCCGGAGGTCCATTGGCTGAAACACTGCTTGTGCACAGGCCATATGTACATAATTTGATATCCTTACTAGGGTCATAACGCTGTAGATTAGCGCGCAGATTAACGTGCTGTTTGTGCGCAATTCCTGACAGGACTTCTAGTTTTAACTGTATGACTTTGTGTATGATTTGACCATTGCACGTCACAAACAGATCAATAATATCTGCAAGATATGTTGTGTACATAAAACTTCTGAAAGCCACCTCTTTCATGTTTTTCGAAACGTGATTCTTATTTTGGGTACACCTTTAATGAGAGTGAAAATGGGGTAATTTAAATGCCTGATTCTGTGATTATAAGAATAATTCCCATTATTGTAACATTTTGTCTTTTATACAATTAACAGGAGTTTATTCTGTCTGAGCATTTTACTCCATTATATCCTGTCCACCAGAGCTCGTTGAGCGCTATCAAACAGGATACAACTGACCAAATGATTATGTTGGATTATTCAGGTTAAATAGGTCCATAAACGGGTGTGTGTGTGTGTGTGGGGGGGGGGGGGGGTTCTTTGTTTATTGAAGTTGTTTCCCAATTAGCAGTGTTTAATCAACAGGGATGTTTTCTTTCTCTATTCCGGAAATTTCCTGCAGATAAACTGAGAATTTATTCTATCATACCTTTCCTGGCAGAGACCACTGAGCCTTGTCAAACAAGACATAACAGACCAAATGATTTTTATGATTATCAATCGCACTGTGTGCTGTCAAGAAATGGGTCACATTGTCAGTAAACTTAAATTTTGGTCAGCTTGCTTACAAACGGACAAGAAATCACGTGACATCTATACAGTGAAGAGCTCACAGTAAATCACTGACATGTGTTTTTTACCTATCCGCATTGTGCACCTAATCGGGAATATCCATTGTTCCGGGAATGCCTAATAGGCTTCACTACAGGAAGGGGGCTTCTGTCTATGAAAAGGCCTTGGCCGCCGTGGGTGTTGGCCATTCCTGATGGCTCTCTGGGGTGGCATACGCTGGGGCCCGTTTGGTGTTGGGGTAGAAAGTGAATCTTCGCTGGTGCCCAAGTGGCATGATGGCCTCTCGCCGGCGAAGTTGGTAGACCATCCCGCGGGGATCTTGTTCATTCGTCCCCTTAAGCGATCTACGCCCGTCCACCAGGGCTTCCAAAGTGATGAATCCCCCCTCTCCACCTGCCACCATCTGGTGCTGAGGGGGGTTGGTTAAGGTGGCGGGCCACCCCAGTCCCTACAAAAAATGTCCGTTCACACCCACCCCCACCCCCTTTAAGCGATCTACGCTTGTCCTCCCGGGGTCACCAAAGTACTGAATCACCTCCGCCCGCCACCATCTGGTGAAAAAGTCCGTTTATCTCCCCCCCCCACCCCCTACTCTCCCTTCATTACAAGATCCGGCCTACTACACGTGAAAGATAATCACATACTTTTTTCAACGCCGCGGTATAGCCTTAGCTGCTGATGTGGCGTAAAGCATCAATGAATAAATAATTGTGAAAAGTACATATTTTGAATGCGGGCTGAAATGGGTTAAAAATCAAAGAATGGACATCTGCAGTATCATGAAAAATATGAAAATGGACGGACAACTATCAGTTGATAAGGGACTTACCAACAACCTCAGCTCCAGGAAACATCTTGTTCAGAATCTGAGCGATTGCGGAATTCCATCGAATCGAATTGTGCAGATACCAGGCCACAAAAACATCAGCAGCATTAATAATTATGCCAAACTCAATAGTCATCAACAAAGAGATATATTCAGCATTCTATCCAATTCTTCAACTGCAAGTACCATGACGGACACAAATAACCTCACACAATCAGTGTCAACAGACACAACTGTCCCACGAAATCCGGCAATTTCTAGACAATTGTTTACAACTCATAACACACATAAATCTCCTGCTAAAGATCCAGTTTAATTACCATCGCGATTCAAATCTTTACGTAATGATAATTCTGTAGCAAATATTCAAATACACCATCACTTTCGAGAATCTTTGGAGGAAGCACGTTCAACAATTCCACCATAAACATTGCGATAAACAAATGCACATGCACTGGCGACAAATCCACCCCTCCTGTCACAACCTCAGCTCAAACTGAAAGTGATGCCTTTAGACAATCCGATGAATGAACAGTACTATCGTTCCACATTTAGAGACATTTTTACATGCTTGTTATTTTTCGCCGACACTTGTTTTCATGTAAAAGAATTATGAATAGCACAATCGTTGATGTGGAAAGTTTACATTTCTTCTTTCGCCTTGTTCTCGACTTCTCTAAGATTGATTTGATTGGCTAACAATCATGCCATTTGAGTATCGATGCGCGCCGTTGAAAAAAAAAAACAGCTGTTCATGTTTACAGGGAGCAGCTGATTGAACCTCTTCAGAAATCAAAATATGTTTTAGGTGTTCGTGAATTGATTTCTCCCTGCCCGTGAATTCTATATATGATTTGTAATATAACAAACACAGCAGCTAATTATTTGCTTTTGGTATAATTTTTATTTTTTCGTGGAACGCACGGGATTATTTTCTCTCCACTTCGCGTCGTGAAAATAAACCCTTTGCGATCAACTCGAAAATAATAAAAAAAAATACTCTATCAAACCCGCACAGTGAGCTATAGTCTATTTACTGCTTTGAAAAGCTTATTCGAAAAATTCGGTATACTTTTGGAATCCCTACGTACCGTGGAAATTCGGTGTACTTTTGGAATCCCTACGTACCGTGGAAATTCAGTATACTTTTGGAATCCCTACGTACCGTGGAAATTCGGTATACTTTTGGAATCCCTACGTACCGTGGAAATTCGGTATACTTTTGGAATCCCTACGTACCGTGGAAATTCGGTATACTTTTGGAATTCCTACGTGCCGTGGAAATTCGGTATACTTTTGGAATCCCTACGTACCGTGGAAATTCGGTATACTTTTGGAATCCCTACGTGCCGTGGAAATTCGGTATACTTTTGGAATCCCTACGTACCGTGGAAATTCGGTATACTTTTGGAATCCCTACGTGCCGTGGAAATTCGGTATACTTTTGGAATCCCTACGTACCGTGGAAATTCGGTATACTTTTGGAATCCCTACATGTACGTGCCGTGGAAATTCGGTATACTTTTGGAATCCCTACGTACCGTGGAAATTCGGTATACTTTTGGAATCCCTACGTACCGTGGAAATTCGGTATACTTTTGGAATCCCTACGTACCGTGGAAATTCGGTATACTTTTGGAATCCCTAAGTGCCATGGAAATTCGGTATACTTTTGGAATCCCTACGTGCCGTGGAAATTCGGTATACTTTTGGAATCCCTACGCACCGTGGAAATTCGGTATACTTTTGGAATCCCTACGTGCCGTGGAAATTCGGTATACTTTTGGAATCCCTACGTGCCGTGGAAATTCGGTATACTTTTGGAATCCCTACGTGCCGTGGAAATTCGGTATACTTTTGGAATCCTTACGTGCCGTGGAAATTCGGTATACTTTTGGAATCCCTACGTACCGTGGAAATTCGGTATACTTTTGGAATCCCTACGTACCGTGGAAATTCGGTATACTTTTGGAATCCCTACGTACCGTGGAAATTCGGTATACTTTTGGAATCCCTACGTGCCGTGGAAATTCGGTATACTTTTGGAATCCCTACGTACCGTGGAAATTCGGTATACTTTTGGAATCCCTACGTACCGTGGAAATTCGGTATACTTTTGGAATCCCTACGTACCGTGGAAATTCGGTATACTTTTGGAATCCCTACGTACCGTGGAAATTCGGTATACTTTTGGAATCCCTACGTACCGTGGAAATTCGGTATACTTTTGGAATCCCTACGTACCGTGGAAATTCGGTATACTTTTGGAATCCTTACGTACCGTGGAAATTCGGTATACTTTTGGAATCCCTACGTACCGTGGAAATTCGGTATACTTTTGGAATCCCTACGTACCGTGGAAATTCGGTATACTTTTGGAATCCTTACGTACCGTGGAAATTCGGTATACTTTTGGAATCCCTACGTACCGTGGAAATTCGGTATACTTTTGGAATCCTTACGTACCGTCGAAATTCGGTATACTTTTGGAATCCTTACGTACCGTGCACCAGTGAACTGAACTGTGTTTAGATGTTTGCTGATGTTTTTTTTAACCCTTTACCTAACATGAAAAGCAGACGACACATGCAAAAAAAATTCGTGAATAACTAATTTTTTTCATTTTTTGTCTCAAAAACATAGGTTATGACCCCTCGTTGGAACGAGCTTGACGAGCTCGTTCCAACGAGGGGCCATAACCTATGTTTTTGAGACAAAAAATGAAAATATTTTGAAAATTAATTGGCGATTTTTGAGAATAGCGCTGGCCGGTTTTGGCCGTTATGTTGGGTAAAGGGTTAAAACACTTTCTCGACTCCTGTGTACCACGTCATCACCGCTGGATATATTTTCATACAGGGGAAGATATTCTAGGAAATCTCTAACCCGGGGAAATATGTCCAAGGATACCCCCCCCCCCCCCCCCATTCTGAATACCCCCACCCATGCTTTTTCCCGTTTATTCAATGCCATTTGATGCTCAAATGTTGAGGCATCCACTTTTGTCATCTCTAGACAATTCTGTTTCGAAAACAACACCACCACACCAAATAACAATGTCATTTGGCTTGGCAAGGAATAACAAAGTCATGTACGATACGGCTGCCGTGGATCGGTGACTTCTCACGGACGACAAAATATTAGATTTCAAACAATAATTGTAGGAATACTGAACAAAAATTTAATTAAGCACGTACCCAGTGCGACTGTGCTGTAATCAATCAGCATATCAGAAAGCGCTGAAAGTTTTCCAAAACTCTGTTTGGATTGAGCATGTCTCCACTTTTAAAGTCAAGTAGCTTTGAATTAATGAAAAATCGTTTTTCATTGGGGGTGTGGGGGGGGGGGGGAGATATATCCCCAACCTTGCAGAACCTTTGGTGCATTTTCTACAATTTGGTTTATATGGTGTTGCTGACCTTATTATGAAGGAGCTATATGTTATCTTTCAATAACTATTCAAAATTGGTGCTTTGTATTGTATATGCAGATTTGGGATGTGGAGGGGAGATATCCAGACCAGGTTATATCTCCCTCCACCCACCCATAAAATTCTTATTAACTCAATGTTATTATGATGCACAGATGTTCAGACATATATTTTGATTTCAATTTCAGGTATTTAGCTTTGGAGGAAACATGACCCCCACCCATTGGCACTGTCATTTGGGGGTATATCTTCTGCCCCACCCCTTCACATTTCAAATTTGCATATACAATATAAAGCACCAGCTTTGAATTTTCATCGTAAGGAAATATAAATGCCTTATAACAAGCTCACTAACATATAACCCGAATTGTAGAAAATGTCCGAAGTGAGGTGGAGGGGTGGAGAGGTATCTAGGCCTGGATATCTCCCCCCCCCCCCCATGAAAAAAGATTATTTCTTATTAATCCAAAGCTATTTGACTTTAATAGTGGGGAGGTACATAATATAAACAACGTTTTGGAAAAACGTCTAACAGTTTGTTAAAACTGACCCAAATGACATTACTATTTGATGGGTTGATCTATTTTCAAAACATAAATACCTGAAATTATGACAAAGGTGTATGTCTCACCATATGAGCATCAAATAGCATTGAATTAATATGAAAACAATGTCATAGGTAGGGGAAAGATATCCTATTACACCCGCACTCAACAATAGCGCACTTCCCTAAAAGTATACAACACTCCTCCCATCTTCAAAATCGATCCAGCTCACATAGTTGATAACAGGTATCGATGGTTCTTGAAAGTCTCCCGTATTCGTACCAGACCTGATAATAAAATAATATTTCATGAGGACATCTTGTGACAAAATATGCTTCAGATATCCTAGAACAAACCTGGACATTCAAAATATTTTGAATTTCAGGACAGGGCTGTATTGGGCAGAAATTCCAAAACTATCGGCTTTGTTTTGGGAGAGACTTCCATGCGTGTTGTTAACACCCAGGTCAAGGACACCAAAGGCAAAAAGTACCGATATTGATTGCCTTCTAAATAACTTTACAGGGCCGATTTCCTTCACATCACTACGATGGCCCGTTAGGGACATGTGAGAAAAAAAAATTATCTCAGAATTCTGACTTTAAAACTCGGAATTCTGACTTTGAATCTCGGAATTCTGACCTTTAAACTCAGAATTCTGACTTTTAATCTCAGAATTCTGACTTTTAAACTCAGAATTCTGACTTTCTAAACTCAGAATTCTGAATTTGAAACTCGGAATTCTGACTTTGAAACTCAGAATTCTGACTTTTTAAACTCAGAATTCTGACTTTTAAACTCAGAATTCTGACTTTGAAACTCGGAATTCTGACTTTATGAGCCAATCTAATTTCTCTATTTGAATGACGGTCATTTTATATCTCATTTCGTTTTCGTCCGAAAATGGCAAGAGACGAGCCGGTGAGGTTCTACTTTACACTTGATTTAAGTTTCAGTGAGATTGTTCTCACTCTTGCACAGAAACATTCAACTGTTGTTAGCGAACTACATCTGAAGAGAATAACGAAGAGGATGGGGATATATCGACGCAAATATGCATCAGACATTCTTAATGTTGCAGCATATATTCAAAAGGAAGTCGATCTTTCAGGACAAATGTATGGGTACCGCTGGATGCATTTGGAGTGTGTTCAAAGGGGGTTCCTTGTGTCACGAGAAACAGTCAGGATCCTGCTGAATTTAATTGATACACATGGTATCAAAATACGAAAACGCAGACGTCTGGGACGAAGACATTATAGAAACAAAGGACCAAACTACATGTGGCATATCGATGGGTACGAGAAGCTTAAACGATACGGAATATGCATCCATGGCTGCATTGATGGTTTCTCTAGAAACATAGTTTGGCTCGAAGAGTATACTACAAATAACGATCCTAAAGTGATAGCAGGTTACTACGTGAATTCAGTAAAATGTCGCCGTGGAGTTCCTCTTTGTATTCGCGCAGATCGGGGAACTGAAAATAGATACATAGAACAAATACAGATTTTTCTTTAGAACGGAGAATGCGAGGGATTTCATTTATGGAAAAAGTACTACCAATCAACGTATAGAATCATTTTGGTTCATTCTGCGCCGAAAGAACACCCAGTACTAGATTAATCTATTCGAAAACATAAAAGGTGATGGTGAGTTCGATGGTGATTTTCTTGACAAGGATCTTATTCAGTTCCGCTTCCTAAAATTAATACAGGTGAGTGAATATTGTCGGGCGTTTTTTCTAAATTTAAAATGTCACACATAAATTCGGTTGAATTGTTTCAGTGTTAAATTTTGTCAGCAACCAGATAAACTTAGTAGTATGTCCGTGGTTTAGGTCCCCCTTTGATTGGGGGTGTGTGGGGTGGGAAAGGAGAGTGGAGTTATACCGTGGGTGATTGTGGGTGTAGGTGGGTTGACATGGTAGGACGTCGTCGCTAGCCAGAGTTATCTCCGTTTGGGAACGTCAAATATTTTCAGTGCTAGTATGCAGCACATACAGCACAAAGCCACATTCTAGAAGTGCCAAAATGCGTGTGTGTGCAAAAGCTTAATCGAGTGATTTCTCGAACGGTACACAGGCATATACGAAAAAAAGAGGTCCCAATAATCAGTCCTTTCATATATTGGATGCCAAAAGTTAAGATCCAATTTTGTTGGAACTCTGTTTTCGTCCAGTTTTGAAAATCAATATATTCGCCGTTCCTTCAGCCTTGTGCTTTTCTACTTAACCATACAGAGTTATTTCCCTTCATTTTCGATCATACAAAGTTAAAAGTAAAGTGGTCACAAAAAGAGGTAGTCAGAGTCCGAGTCGGAAAGCTTTTTTTTATTATTAACCCTATTCACAGCACCTGGAGAAGAGGACACTCGTCGAAAAAATTGGGGGGTGACTTAAAATTTTCATTTTTTGCTTTCAAAACATAGGTTGTGACCCCTCATTCGAACGAGCGTGACACGCTCGTTCGAATGAGAGGTCACAACCTATGTTTTGGAAGCAGAAATTGAAAATCTAAAGCCTATTGAATAGCGATATTTGTGTATAGCGCTGGCTGTTTTTTTCCGTTACGTTAGGTAAAGGGTTAAAATCTTCATATGGCAGATACGAGCGCAAGTCTGACTTATATTGTCTTGGAGGTTGGGGAATATTTATACTAAGTCTTGGTTTTGAAACGAAATTTATTAGAATTTATTGACAATTTACCACTTTCAAGTCACAATAAGAGGGGTAGTTGAATCGCCGAGTCCTAGTCGGAAAAAGCCTAGTTGGGAAGAAAAATCGGGAGTGTTTAAGTAGGATTGTTACGAATGCTTGGACCGGGCAGCTGACACCAGCTATGGAATCATTTCAATGAAATGAACGAATATCTAAATACATGACAGAAAGATACAAGGAACGCCATCTATTGATTTATGCATTCATTTATTCACCCCTTTAAAGGAGGGGATAATTAAATAGTCAAGTAAATGAGGTAGTCAGTTAGAGTTAGTAGAGAAACGAGGCAGTCTGATAGTTGATCGAGAAAAGAGGTAGTCGAGTCCTAGTCGGCAAGTTGCGGAGTCAGTGTACTCAGATATTTCTTCATTTATCTGTGAATGACTGAATAACTAAGAACCTGGCGGGAAAATAACGCAACACCGTCTATTGATTTATTAATTTATTATTTGTTCATTTATTCGCCACTTTAGAGAGGCAAATAAATAAATAGATAAATAAATCAATCAATCAATAAGGTTGTCAGGCAGTTGGTCGAGAAACGAGGTAGTTGCCCGAGAAACGAGGTAGTCGGGTAGCTGATAGAGAAAAGAGGTAGTCGAATCAGAGTCAGCAAGTTGCCGAGTCAATGTATTTATTTATTTATTTATTTATTTATTTATTTATTTATTTATTTATTTATTCTTTATAGAGGCAAATAAATAAATAAATAAGGTAGTCAGGTAGTTGGTCGAGAAACGAGGTAGTTGGTCGAGAAACCAAGCTTTTTTATGAGTTTGCAAATATGTGATTAATTATTCAGTTACTAAATACAACTGAAATAAAAAAAAATTGTTGTTTTTCATGAAATGATTTCATTCTGATTTAAAACGTTTATGCCAGCTGTCCAGTGCAAACATTCCATGCAATCCAACTTAAACATTCCCGATCTTCTCAACTCGGCTTTTTCCGACTCGGACTCGGGGATTCAACTACCTCTTTCTGTGACTTGAAAGTGATAAATTATCGATAAATTCTGTAAAATGTAGTTTTAGAAACCAAGGTTTGGTATAAATATTCTCAATATAATGAGAAAACCTACTCACGTTTTCTTAGATAATCCATTTCAGATAAACGTTGGAATCATTAACCTTAATCCTTTACCTAACATGAAAAGCAGACGACACTTGCAAAAAAAAATATTGAATAACTAATTTTTTTCATTTTTTGTCTCAAAAACATAGGTTATGACCCCTCGTTGGAACGAGCTCGACGAGCTCGTTCCAACGAGGGGTCATAACCTATGTTTTTGAGACAAAAAATGAAAAAAATAATGAAAATTAATTGGCAATTTTTGAGAATAGCGCTGGCCGGTTTTGGCCGTTACGTTGGGTAAAGGGTTATTCCTTTAATATCCTTGAAAATAATTTTGAATGAGTTCTGCACAAGTACACCACAAGGTCAATATATCGACTGACACCCTTCAGCGTAGAAATAACCCCAAGTTATGCGCCTCACACTCATCCCCCGCGGCCAAGCGTAAAGAGGGAATTTTTTTATGTCGTACGCATGACATTTTCTTATCTTCTGCGCACGACATTTATCTGGTGCACACGACTTTTAAAAAAATCACACATCACTGTCCTAAACCTAAAGGGTTTCCATATTACCAGAAGGGCTTATGAGAAAATTACAGCGATGCAAAGCTATTTAAACCTTCCCATGGCGTTTTTTTATAACAGCGTAGCTACGACATACCGCGGCGATTATACGACGTACACATGCCATGCTCCTGCGAAAATACACCATATTACCACGCAATTACGGAGGATATACACCACACTAGGACGAATATGCGCCATAGTAAGGTGTATTTATGTCTTACTAGGGCAACTATACATGGCACTATGGCATAGGTACGCCGTATTACGGTACAGTGAATATACAACGTACTGAGGGAATATATGCCAACTACAGTGCAATTGCGATATATAAGGAGTAACTGTAAGCCCCACTATATTCCGTAATACGACGTAATTACACCTTACTAGCTGTGAAAATTATCTTGTGACAGTTGGTGGTTGCCTGTGATAGTCGTCGTCTGACTTGACATCGGAACACGTCATTTTTTTTTTTGCATTGGCAGTTTCGATCTTGACACCAATAATTAATCGGTTATTGGCGAATGATGTTTGGCGTGTCGGCTCAGGAGCTCCATACCTAAATGACCAAATGCCATTCGCCAATTGTCGACATTCGTCAGATGAATCGCCAATTGCCATTCACGAATGGTGTGTTCTGGTTGCAAATCGCTTCCCGTGATCGCTAGTAAGTATTTGCCATTTGCTTTTACGCGATTCGACAATGCCGAAATAGTCATAGATGAGTCAAACAAGCCAAGCCACAACGTACCGCTGGCACACATCCCCAATCCAACGAAAGAAAAGAAACGATCATTAAAAATGTTCAACTTTTAAATCATCAATTCGTGCTTTTGATCGAGTCGCGCTGCACATACTACGTTATTACTTGGTAATAGAGTTTGTGATACAGTTTGGCGTCCAAAATAACCCTAAAATGTATGCCAAAGTGACACAAATAACTGTAAAAACAACCTTCGTGGAACCCTAGATTGCCTTAGCCGATGTGTAATACCAGAAAACAATTTTGTCAAATAGCTTTATAAAAACGAATATCAAGGCAATATGGGGACAATGAAACAATTTACAGTAAGTCATTGTTACATTTTATGGATACATTTTATGGTTCAAAGTGCTTCCTTAACTACACACAATGTTCATATAACTGCCAAATCGGAGACAAATAACGTTATCCCTTCTCATAGTTCAAATGGCCCCAAACCATCTCTGGTTGTAAACTAACCAAATAATTGCAAACACTAGATATTTTGGTTTACCTTCATCTCATACACACTCTCAAAAATAAATCATCATATTCCAAGTCTTCGAAATAGACGACAAATAAAGTGTGCGAATAAATACACCCTTACTTACGCTAGTCCTGCCTCATGCATGTATTGTTGTAATATTACCTATAGGCGGACCTCACTCCACAATCTTCATATAGTGCCGTCGTTGGTGATTCACACAATCTTAACTCCCAGACCCATGCGATACATTCCATACTCGGTAACACAATAGCATGAAATCTCAAATGTCCTTTTTTTTTTGGGGGGGGGGGGGGGGGGTAGTTTATTCCATCATCTGAGCGACGGTAAGTAGATGGTCAGTAACCCTCTGGTCTTTCCTAAAGCCATTCTGCCCACGCACCCACCCATAATGTATTTTTTAGATCCACTACTCAGTTGTTTATAAAATTTATAAAATATTTTCCAATTTTGTTACTAAATCAACATGGAAACTACTTTAGTACTCCCTCAACTTGTATTATGCCACATATGACAAATGCGGTTATACTACTCTTATTGACTGGGCCGATCACATGGGACAAAATTTAGTTGGGTGCAGGTATCGAAATAATTCAAATTTTATGATTAGCATTCAACATTCCAAATTGATTTGCATTTGATCATATTTGATTAGCATTTTCTCTAACACTCAAATCCGCATTATTAGCAAACGAATTCTTGAAACTGTAGTTTATTCACAAGCTAGCCTGGAAATAAATTGTCTGTCATCTACAGAATGAGGCTCAAACTGGGTGCTCTTTAGTGATGTGATAACTCTCGTAGTGAGACCTTTCACCTTTGGTCAGTTCCTTTTGTTTTGGATCGAAACCATCATTCAGTATGAGGTACACAGTAGGTAATTTTAATGCTGCTACCCTGCAATTCAGGTTAGCAGCATTAAATTTACCCACTGTGAACCTCATTTTACAGATGGCGGGAAGCTTTGGATAGGTTTGTGCATAGGATAAACAGGAAGCAAAATAAAGTACGATAATGTCACTTGTGGTTACACAGTACGTGGTGAGTGTATTATCACTAAATCACCCGCAGAGTTGAGATTCCACCCGAGCAATAATTGCAAATTTGTTGCAAAGCATAACTAACACCAGCAAAGTTTCAGCCAATGGACCTCCGGGTTAAACCCGGAGGTCCATTGGCTGAAACATTGCTTGTGTTTTTTGTCGATATGTACAAAATTTGAAAGTTCTAGCTTGGGTGATAACTCCACTCCGCGGGTCATTTAGTTACAATCCACTCTCCACATATTGTATGGGCATTAGGCAACAATTTGTCTGGGGGTATCCAGAAAACCTATTGACTATTGTGACTTGTTGAAGAATTAATTTGAGTAATATCATTTAATGGAGGACCAAGAAGAAATGAAGCAGACATTATTTTTTAACTGTTGCTTACTAGTACTTCCGGCGAAATGTTGACTAATAATGAGAAAGTTTGCAGAAAGTTACAAATTATATTTGATTAGCATTTAGCTAGTCAATCTCAATGAATGTATCGCTATTTATAAATTTTGCATCGAGAATTGCGATGCGAATCCAGTTATTCGAGCCCTGGTTGGGTGGCAATTCGGAAAATCACTTTGGCAACTGGCGTTTGGTTTGTCGGCTGGGGACTTCCATCATATTTAACATTGAGGTAGGCAGTGAGTAAAATAGCACCACGTAGCAATGGGAAACAACTCACGTGATATTTTCCACAGAACACCTCATTGTAAGGGGAAAATGCAGCGATTTTTGTAGGAGCCACGCGTGCAGAGTATATCACAAAACCACTCATCCCAACATGAACGGGGTAGTTTATTGGGCATATGATATTTTTCCAAATTACTTTTTCCGAATATGAAGTACCAAGGACTCTGTTGATATATGTAGTAATACACCTTACAAAGCAAGCTGAAAACTGTCATTGAAATGTTGCATTATGCAACTATGCGGTTGTTTTGCAGGCCGAATTAGACGAAGTCTCAAACGTGTGGAATTCCCATCGCATAATGCCAAACAAAAATCAAAATTCACCAAATGGACGTCCAGTGCTCATGTATCATCTCCCTGAACTATACTCAATGACTGACTATTTGTTGAGTGAAGATCCGAAGAGAATTATGTTATCCGAAGAAGTGATCCACAAATCTGAGTATCCATGTGATGAAGACGTTTTTCAACTGTGCTGTATTCCGACGGAAGACTGCCATTGGGAGTATCCTGCTGATGCAGATGAAGCTATAATCCTCTATCGTTCACTCAGAAACAAAATTACTGATATGTCGTAAACTGGATCAATTTATGTTCTTGGTGGCGTCATATCTGGGGTTTTCTGTTTTAGAATAAATTGATACACAGCAGACTTAGCTATTTTTTAACATACCATTTTATTCGATTTTTTACTGACGTTTAATGTTTTTTTTAGCTCACGAGAGAGAGAGAGAGAGAGAGAGAGAGAGAGAGAGAGAGGCCTTGTCAAACGGAAAGTCACGAGAATTCGTTGTCTGAATGTTATAAGGTTATATATCAGCAGCACGCAGCGACGATTTGCTCGAACCCGCACTGTGCATATCAAGACAGGGGATATAAGAAATGTGACCTAATGACTGAACGAATTCTGGTTCGACTCAATGACTCCATGTTCCGTGCGCAGGACAATTGCTCGATTCCCTCAAGGTCACTTAAAACAAAAAACCTGCTTATCTTCCACAACACAAATCCAAAACCACAAGCTCGAGAAATCAAATGCACAAAAAGACAATTTCTTGAAACAACAGTGTCAGGACTTGTATCGAAAGTTTGCTTCCGAAAGTTGCATATGTTGTGCAGTTTCGTAGTATTTCGTAGGCTATTTTTGGGCGTTTTTCAAAATAATGCCACATTTGAGTGTTCAAATCTTGGAAAAATAAAGTTTTACAAAGCAGCTGTTGTACATTCATTACCTAACCTGAAAAGCAGACGACACTTGCAAAACAAATTCTTGAATAACTAATTTTTTTCATTTTTGAGACAAAAAATGAAAAAATAATTAAAATTAATTGGCGATTTTTGAGAAAAGCGCAGGCCGGTTTTGGCCGTTACATTGGGTAAAGGGTTAAACTACAGAGGAATAAAATAGCAAACTTGATCAGCCATAATTCATGACATATCGGGGCTAAAAAAATTGGGCACTGTTCCTCCTGTTACCTTACACTTTTCCTATATGCATTTATTGATAGTCATTATCCTGGAGCCTTAAATTATATATATGCGCTGCCATTATACCCGTATGGGGTTCTTTTCACACATCCCACTGCATTAACCCGTAGTATTTAATAATTGGATTAGGTTACTCCTGGGACTTTAAAACTGGCACGAATTGGTTCATAGATTTTCTAATAGCTTCAAAGTATTTCGATTTTGCTAATTATTATTGGCATCAGCTTTGACTGCATAATGACTGATTTAAAATAGCATCATGGTTAATCACATCTCAATTCAATAAAAAAAAATCCACAGGCAGGAAAAGTACATGGTAACAGGAGAGAAAACAGGAGTAACAGTAGTGAAGGAATTTCAAATACACACCTTGTGCTAAAAAAATAAAATAAACCGCACATCTTTGGTTTTTGAGATAAAATGGATTAAGGCAATTCATATGGTGAGCTTAATTTGACTAAAATATATCATTTACCAAATCTGCAGAAATATTTAAATACAACCAACATTCAGTTAATCCTTTCATGTGCCTAACCAAATGACAAAACCGGGCAGAAATTTGTTCTTAAGTAAGGCTCACATCCTCTGAAATATCTCCTGCTTCCTCAATAAAACCATACAAATAAAGATATCATGGAAACTGGCTCAATGGTAACAGAAGGGAACGGTAACAGGAGAGAATATTTGTCAGTTTCGCCGGGGGTTCCCCTCCATGTGCTCCAGATGGTTAACACTTTTTGATGTTTTTAACTGAATGTCACCTTGGGAAAAATGTAATTAAAATAAATGACTGTCAGTAAAATATAAATCCATATAATTGTGGTAACAGTAGAGAACTAGTAAAAATATACGCACCCAATCAGCTGTAAACAATGAAACAAAAACAAAATTCAGGTCCTTTCCTCAGCTGGAGGCATGCATCCAGACATCTTGGAAACTGTGTGGCGTTAGCTCCCTATTAAAATTTTCTGTTTGTGTATAGGGTCCTGATTTGTTACTCGGTAACAGTAGGGACCCCCCCCCCCCCCCCCCCCCCTGGACAATTCTGTAAAGTATGCCATGAAGGCTGGTGTTTTGGAATTGCTAGAATTTGTTTATTATTAGTGTTTTGACACCATGTATTACAAAATCAAACGGGGCATAATTAATATTCTAACTAATTTGTAACCATAGTGGACCTATGAATGTCAATATTACAAAATGGGACATCCACTTTTTGCCAATTTATGCCATTAAACGCGACACTGTGCCAACATGAACTACCTGGAAGTACCAGTAACTGCTGTACCGATTGGCCCGCCCGGGAGGTTTCATGGAATATATAAATAATTTGTTTCGTTGGCCTAGGTTTTAATCTAGGTGGGAATCAGTAAATGTGGCATTTCTTTTAAACACGCCCATATAATATGTATTAGTCTAGACGTTTTTCCAAAAAGAGGTCTAGAAAAAGAACTAAAGGCATATTTTGCAGAACTTTGGGCACCCAGGTGTTTTTTTACACATTTGGAATATGCTGAACAAACTGAGCCATGGTTCTCAGCCAACATCGATCTCCTCGACCTTCAAAATCGCAAAACCAAATGGTCGCCACCAAAAAATTTTGGATTGCAAAATCTATGTACATTTTTGTCTAATCGAAACACATTTCTAACATGTCAGTTCCAGGATAGGTATTTTCTAACACATTGGGAATCTATCACAATAACTTCGTCCATTGTTTACTCATTGTCCATGTTTTTGGGTTAATCAATAGTCAGGGTCGCGACGAAAACGCAAGACAACATTGAGCACGGCGGGTTCTATTCACGTAGAAAGCCAGTCACATAAATGGAATTGTTAATTGTTATCACTATCATTTTCATTAATGTGATTAACTTCTCTGAGCCGTATAAATCAAGCGACCACAATCTGGCCAGAACAATCACGATGGGGTTAATGGTCCAGACGTCCTCTATCTGGGGGAACTTATTGTGGGATCTCATCCTTCCGCTCATGCCCGAAAGTGGCGTCATGGGTTTTGATGTGTTATGCTCAGGGCGCTGGTGCGACTATTTTGTCACGTGATTGTTATGGTGATATGTAGAGTGTAGTGGGCATGCGCAGCGTCGAAGTTATGGTGTCACATTAAGAAATCAGATTTTTTGTGATTTTCTTATGTCCGCGGCCATCTTGAACCAAAAGGCAGTTGTTGAAGATCATGAAGATATTTTATCATGGCAGAGTGATCTGCCTTGTATGTGAACTCTTTTCGTTATGATTTTTCCCTACCGTTGTCTTTTTGTCGAATTATCCAAATGGACCCGACAATAGCCTTTAATTCATATGCAATCAAAGGATTTTCACAATAAAAGTAAGGAAACAAAGCTCTGTTAGGTGAACAAATGGAAGGTTTATTGTCTATAGACGACATCTCCCTGCTAACTGGGTATCTATGGTGCATTATGTACCACTCACTGATGTCTATTGGCATGAAATGGAATATATTGTACGAAATGACACTAAAATATGTCTCTCTGGATGTCTCTATCTATGTCGCACACACCCTGGGTATACCTATCTATTGCCCAGATATCATAACGTGTGTCACCCTCATTTGGAGGTCTCATCTGACGTCATCACTCACGTGTCCGGATGGGACAGGGTTGGTGTTGTCACGGTAGCCTTTTTGTGACATTATTTCCATGGTCCCATGTGGTACTACTGCACATGCGCAGGTTTGTTTTCAGGGTCATTTTGCCTATGGACGCCGCCATCTTTGTTAGGGGTAGCACACGGGCGCTACGGGCCTCAATGGCTATCTTGTTGGTTGGTGTTCTGGGGGTGGGAGTATCCTCTGGACGTTTTGGGAGCAAAATACCCTGATCTGAAGACATTTTTTTTTTTTGGGGGGGGGGGGTTCCCTTGTACTGTGCGGTTACTATTTCGCGGGGTCCCTACCTGGTAGACAGGGACATGTTCTGGGGTGGGGGTGCTTGATTGAACAGGACTACACTGGGGGCGTTTGATTGAACAGGACTACATTGAATCACCACAAACAACCCGGCGACTCAAATCTACCCAAAGAAACCGTTATCTGGCCCGAATCCCCACCGCCAAAGTAGCATGAGGTGATATAGCGGCCTCCTTACCCCTTGACGGGGGCCCCTGGTCACTTCGGATAAATGTGGGTCCCCCCTCCATGGCCTTGAGTATAGGGGCGCCTCTGGAAGAAGGTTGGGGTGCTTTCGGTCAGTCCCCTGGGGTCTCCCCTGGAGGACTTCTGGAAGGATACCTTTCTGGATGGCCATGGTGTGTTCTGGAGGATGTTCACTTGTGCAGGAGTACTCCGATAGAGCAGAAGAGCCTATCATTTGGAACAGCTTGTATCCGTTTGCTGTCCTTTCACCCTCATTCTCCAGAACGATCCTATCTTACACTTTTACGCAAAGGGCTGAAACAAAGAAGCCACAGAGCAGTCTCAGACAGGAGCTCCTTGAATGACTGCTTCCAATGAGTCTATGAATGCTATGAGGAGAGGATCAGTAGTGATTCTCCTCTCGCAGCCTCCTTCAAATAAGTAGAAAAGATGTTATCGGAGTCACTCTCAGGGAGTAACTCTCAAACGACTCATCTTGGTCTCAACGGTCACTGGTGGGTGTTAGTGATCACCACAGGTAATTACTAGTGACCACCTGTGGTGAACACCAGTGATTGTTAGGACCCAGGGATTGACTCTCAAATGACTCATTCAAATGAGTAGATGAGTCACTCTCGGAGTTGCTCTCAGGGAGTGACTCAAGCGACTCCCCTCGGTGCCAAGGATCACTAGTGATCCTCTGTGATGATCACTAGGGATCAGCTTCCTGTATGAGTCTATGAGCTCTATGAGAGAGAATCACTACTCATACGACTCATACAGGGAGCTGATCACTAGTCATCACCACAGGCAATCACTAGGGACCATTAGGAACAAGATGAGTCGTTTGAGAGTCACTCCTGACTCCGAGAGTGACTCATGTACTCATTTCAATGAGTAGATTAATCGTTTGAGAGTCATTCCCTGAGATCGACTTATCTACTCATCTCCGTCTCAATGATCACCACAGGCGATCACTAGTGATCATTGGGACCGAGATGAATAGATGAGTCACTTGAGAGTCACTACCTGAGGAGTGACTCGGAGAGCGACTCATCTACTCATCTCGGTCCAAATAAGCACTAGTGATTACCACAGGCAATGACTAGTGATCGCCTGTGGAGATTACTCGCGATCACTAGTGATTGTTGAGACAGAGTCATGTAAGTGTCACTCCGTGTGAGTGAATCCGAGAACGACTCTTCTACTCACTTGAAGTTGGCTGCGAGAGGAGGATCACTACCGATTCTTTCCCCACAGCACTCATAGACTCATTGGAAAAAGTCATTCAATGAGCCCCTGTCCGAGAGAATGCACTGTGGCTCCTTGGCTTGAGCCCTTTGTGGTAACAGTGTAAGACAGGATCGTTGTGGAGAATGAGGGTTAAGGGACAGCAAACGGATACAAGCTGTTCAAAATGTTAGGCTTATCCACTCTATCGAAGTACTCCTGCACAATCAAACACCCCATAGAGCACAGCCCGTCCATCCAGAAAGGCACCCATCTTTCAGAGGCCTCCATTGACCCTTCAACCCTATATCCCAAAACTTTCCAGAGGTGACCCAGGAGACTAACAGAGAGGGACCACCTCCCCCTTCTTCTAGAAGCCGCCCAAAGGTGACCCAGCAACCTATACCCAAAGCCCCCAGACTTGACCCACATAACCCCTAAAGGTGACCCACATATATCTGAAGTGGCCAGGGGCTCCGTCAATGGATAAGGGGGGATTAGTTGACCGCTATAGCACCACATGCTACCTTGTAGGTTGGGATTCGGGCCCGATAAGGGTTTGTTGTGGTAGGTTTACGTTGTTGTCGGGTTATTTGTGGTGATTTGGTGTACTTCTGTTCAACTGAACACACCCTCAGAACACACCCCGGCCCATCAGGACAGGACCCCGTGCAACAGCAACCATACAATACAAGGGAAACTCCCGAAAATGCTTTAAATCAGGGTATTACGCTCTACTTTAAGTATCCAAAAACATCCAGAGTATACTCCCGCCCAATCGAACCCCCCTGCCCCCCCCCCCCCAGAACACGTCTCTACCAACAAGACGGCCATTGAGGTCCATAGCGCCCATGTGCTATCCCTAACAACCCAGATGGCGGCACCCATAGGCAAAGTGACTGGCAGAAGTGTGCATCAGCCTAGAAACACGCCCTGCACATGTGCAGTAGGACCATGCGGCACTATGGCAATGATATCACAAGATGGTCGCTCACGCGGGCTACCATGACAACACCAACCCCGTCCCTTCTGGTCACGTGGGTGATGACGTCAGATCAGACACCCCACGAGACCCCCCAAATGAGGGTAGAAATGTGCGAGCTATACTACTGTCATCTGTCATTGAGGATCCTGAGCCTGATCCCAATCCTAAATCCTCATCCTGAACCTTGATTCCGCTCCCGATCCATAAAGAATCACACATTGTGCTTCACTTCGGCCGAGTGGGGTCTTACGCCAAGCAGGGACTTAGTCCATGTAGGATCTCACTAGCACCGAGAAGATTACAGAACCAAAGGGAGATAACTTGTGTTATAATTTCTGGGCTATAGAGAGGTATATCAAGGTCGACAAATCTTCGATTTAGTGTCATTTCCTGCAAAACATTCCATTTGATGTAGATAAACAGAAATTGTCGGGTCCATTTGGGTAAATTCCGATGCTAATGAGAGGCACATAAGGCGCCATGGATACCCAGTTAGCAGGGAGATGTCGTCTATAGACAATAAACCTTCCATTTGTTCACCTAACAGAGCTTTGTTTCCTTACTTTTATTGTGAACATCTTTTGATTTCCTATGAATTAAAGGCTATTGTCGGGTCCATTTGAGTAATTCGACAAAGACAATTGCGGGTAAAATCATACTCAAAAGAGTTAACATACAAGGCGCATCACTCGGCCATGATAAAATACCCTCGTCCTCTTTAACAACTGCCCTTAGCCCGCGCCCATAAAAAAATCACAAAAATGTCACTTTTTTAACGTGACACAATGACCATGACGTCTTGAATACGCACTGCAAACTACATATCACCATAACAACAAGATCATAAAATATACGCCCAACCGCCCTGCCCCCATAACACTCCACGTCCCATGATGTCACTTCCGGACATGAGTGTCAGGATGAGACACCCCCCCCACCCCCATCCCCACCAATAAGATCCCCTAGATATGGGACGCTTGGGCCATTGACCCTATCGTGATTGTCCTAAATATTGCCCAGATTGCAGTCACTTGGAATTATACGGCTCTCAAAGAGAAGTCACGTCACTTTAATGTAAATGATGTAGTGATAACGATTAACATTTTCATTTATTTTGATTTGTGTTTTAGTCCTGGCGATCCAATCGCTACCACCACTCGCCAGATCTTCGTAATTGAATTTAACTCTAACGGTTTTGCCTCGATTACTCAATGCTCAGCGAAGTTTAGCTTTCTGTCCTTTGGATATGTTCACGTTTTTAATGATGTATTGAGTCATATTATTTTTCGCTGGATTATATATATATATATATTTTTAACCCTTTACCTAACGAATCGCCCGCATCCGCCACGCGTAATATGCAAATTGAGCAGTTGAAAAAAATTAATTTTTCAAAATATTTCAACAAAACCATATCATGTGACCCCTCATTGGAACGAGCTCATTGAGCTCGTTCCAATGAGGGGTCACATGATATGGTTTTGTTGAAATTTCTTGAAAATTCTTTAAAAAATATATTTAAAATAATAAATTTTGATATCTTCTGCGTTGGGTAAAGGGTTAATTAGAAATATTATACATTTGTTTTGTTTTTTTGTTATTATTATAAATATTATGAGTTTGTTTTTTTTATTTTATTTCTTATATATATATAAAAAAATACAAAAAAAATGTTTTATTTTTTTTTTCAAATTACATAATTTTTTTTTTTTATTTTCTTCATTTTTTTCATATCTCTCTGATGTGAAATTGTATAGCCACTCTCTCTCCGCGAAGATCTAGCAGAACGTCGTTCTGATCTATCAAAGTGTTTTCAATGCTATACAACGTGTCCAGAATCACGGTTAAATAGACGAGATTTCGAGGTCGCTCCACGATCTTATAACCCAGTGAAACGTCCGGAAAGAACGAGTAGATCGTAGGCTGAGTGCTACCGTTGACGTAACTTCCTGAGATCACGTTGACATTCACTAGAATGCTATTGATTGCGAGAATGTCTACCATATTTTCGGATGCGGCGTGACCTTGATACATCTTTTGATCGAATCCCAACATCTTGCCGATCGAATCTTCCGCACTAAAATCCACTCGAAAATTATCCCCCAAGTCTAATATCGTCTGGAGAGGACTCGTATTGGGAGCGAGTCTTATTGCCTCCGTGACCGTTGGTCTTCAGTCTCATCTGGGTGTGATGGTTCAGATCGTCTATGTCATAACTCCCTTTGGGAATTCAAATCTCGAACCAATCCACTCCGTTGGAATACTTGAAGGCGTTGTTCTTTTCCGTGACGTTGGGAAACGAATAATAAGTCTTGAGATTAACCAAAGTTATCTCATATCTCTTTTCCTTCTTCAATTCGATGGAAGGTTCGAATTTCGTCGTGAATCGTGTCGTGTCGTTACTGACAATGATATGAAAGGACTGTTTCGCATCCGTATTTTCGACTATCTATTCCAATAGGCTATGTTCTGACATATTCTTTTTTTATTATTTATTAATTATATATTTTTTTTATATTTTTTAATTTTTTTAATTTTTATTCTCTTCCCTATTATTATTATCGTCGAGAATATAAAAAAAATCGTCGAATCCGCTTTGATATTTTCATTTTTAAATTCGCTAGTCAAGTCGATCATCACGAACTTGTGAAATCCTTTGTCCCACAATTTCTTACAGAATCTCCTGAATTCTCTGCTCACGTCGTTTGCCACGTGATCTCCGTAGATGTGATTGAAATTCTTCAAATCCTGTCGAAAGAGACACAAAAAAATAGCATTCTCCCTTATCGTCTGTCTGGGCAGTCGAAAATAATTCTGAGACAGATAGAAACAATCCACGTTATTGTAACGTCCCTGAACGTAATACGATTCGCATCGATTCTGTCTCTCCAACAACAGATCGTCAACGATCATGAGATTCTTGTTCTCCGACTTCAACTGTCTGGGATTGGGGACATCGTCGGCATTCTCGTAAAACAGACACTCCACGTTCGAACACTCGATGTTTCTCCTCGTCAATTCTCTCGCCGCTCCTTCCAATATATTCGAAGTATCGTGTCCTTCGATGTTTCTCCTCGTCAATTCTCTCGCCGCTCCTTCCAATATATTCGAAGTATCGTGTCCTTCGAATTCGTCACGATTGTCGAAGATTCTCGGCATGACGTCGTTGGGTAATTTACGCGTCATGCACTCTCGAAGCAATCTGTACTCCGGTTGAAAGAGACTCTTGCCGAAAATGAATAATCTGTCGTAATCCAACCAGCCGGGTCGCAATAACAGATTCATCAAGAGATTGGTATTTCCGCAATTCGTTTTTCCCACTATCAGACCTCTTATGCTCTTGTTAAAGAACTCATCATTCAACCTTTTGGTCATCACGTCATTCTAAGACATGTCTTTGATATCCATTTTTTCCTATTTCTTTTTACTATGTTTTGAATTATGATTTTTTCTATTTTTTTTTATTTTTAATTTCTATTTATATATATATATATATATATAAAAGTTTTTTGTTTTTTTATTTACGAATCACTTTCAATCCCGATCCTCTCGTCATTTTAGCCAAGCCCTGTATCGGCACGATTCGGTTCGATTCTCGATCGTTTGGCAGGCGGTTGTGACGGAGTTATCAATTTATTAATCAACGCATCGGCTCCTCTCTTGTCGGCTTCCGAAGCTATTCTACCGCTCGCTTCGGCAGCAGCTTTCTTACCGGCGTCGATCGTCATCTTCTTACCGATTTTGAGAGCGCTCAACGCGATCTGTTTCGCGGCGTCACCGGTGAATTTACGAGTTGAGAATCGCATCATCGAATCGACGATGCACGATCCGGCGTAGACGTACGATCTAGCGTATCCCCTGCTATTTATCACCAACATTTTTTTTTAAGAATTCGTTTTTTCTTTTATTATTATTTTTTTTGTGAATATATATTATTTTATTTACTTAATATTTTTAAAAAAAAAAAAATTTTCTCTCTTCTCTTCACAATTCTCCGCACACGCTCACTATCTGGTTATTTACTCCGGTGTTACCGGCCTCTCTGCTAGCAAACATCAATCTCAATCTCTCCGACAGGGCACGGGGATCGCGCAGAAGAAATATCGTGATGGTCTTCATTCTCTTTCCAGTCGTAGATTTCACGAAATACTCGTTCGCCTTCCATATGGGTTCCACCACGTGCTTCCACTTGCAACTTCTCCTATCCTTCGGACCTGTCTCTCTAGCATCGTTGTTCTTCTTCATAGCGTGAGTCTGAACCAGAATGTCTCCGTAATTTTTGTAATCCTCTTCGGTGCAATCAGCGGGTCTCTTGTGAGAGAGCAGAGTGTGCAATCCGTCGGTCATTTCGTACCTGCTCGAACCGACGATCAAATAGTCGCCTTCAAACCATATTTGCGTGTCGCCAACGAAATCGTCATCACCTTCCTGACGAAATCCATACATCGCATCTTTCTCTCTACCGTCGTCGGATCTGGCGCTGCTGACGACGCTACTCGCATCGGTCTCGATCCTCTCCGGAGTGTATTCGGACAAACTTTTCGGCGTGACGCTACCGACGCTACTCGGATCGATCACGATTCTCTCCGGAGTGTAATCTGACGGAGTTCTCGACGCCGAACTACCGGGAACAGAAACCATCCTCAGAGAACCTTCTCTTATGGGTCTCAATTCCTCCAAGATCTCCATCCACGCTCCTTCCTGAACGTCGGTGACGGGCCTGAACAACTTGGTCGCCAAAACGCGTCAGTCCCATCTCTCCCAATCGCCTGGCTCTGTCCTGTGCCTGAATGTTCTCCCTGCTTCGTATCAATTCGTGACCCTGCTCACCCCTTTGCTTAGAATCTCCCACGTGTAGAAACATTGTTTTTTTATTTATGTATTTATTTATTATTTTTTTCTCTCTTTAATGGATGAAAAACAGTCATATTTTTTGTATTCTTATTTATTTTTTGAATGTTTCCCCGCGAAATACCCGTTCCGGATCGAAACCTCAACGAGCACTTTCCGCGTTCGTTTCCCGCGACAAAAAATGCACCCCCTATGGGAAATCAGTGTTAAATGCGAAAAACAAGTGGGCATTTTCGCCCGGAATTTTTAAAATTCCCGAGCCAGCAAAGTCGTCGTTCCGAGAAAGATCTGGGGCTTTCTAGGAAAGAAGTCGATTGTCTCTCGAAAAAAACCGACGTTTTCGCGAGATGATCGATTACTTCCGGGAAAAACCCAAGTTATTGTTAGAAAATAACACAGCTTTGTGAAGTAACCGGAATTTCTGGCTCAAAGTTGGCAAATGGGCCAGAACCCGCCAGTATCCCCTACTCACGCCATTGGCACCGGGCATAGTGAACATTGTTTCGGTAGATATATTGACATTTTATTATATTATATCCTAGCCTGTGAATTATCGCAAATTATCTAAAAGATATTTCTCGATATCCATCCATGGATATCTAGGAATATCTCTCAGTAGCTTCCTAAATGACGTTACGCTACGCCGCATCATGTAGCCTTGAAGAAACGATCAGCTGACCTTTGTTATTGTTTTGAAACGTACACATTTGGGGTGGAATTGGGCTGAATATTGTGCAATAAAATGTTTCATAGCTTATAGTAAAAATGAAAATCTACTCTATTTTAGACAGTATTGGGAATTATCTCATGAGTGTGGACCTGAAATGTTTAATTTTCATGAGCGCTTGCACGATTGGAAAATAATATTTTCAGGTTCACACGATGAATTTGTTCTGTAGCTTCCTAAATGACGTTACGCTTCGGCGCATGACGTCGCCTTGAACATCGCCTCGAGGGAACGATCAGCAGCTTCTTGTTATTGTCTTGAAACTGTTTTCAGTCGAAATGGGATGAATATTGCACACTAAAATGTCACGAAGCATATAATAAAAAGAAAATCTACGCTATTTTAATGAATATCGGGAAGTATCTCATGAGTGTGGACCTGAAAGTATTATTTTTTACGAGCGCTTGCATGCCATGATGATGTAGTTGGGTTATTTTTATCAGTCGGGACTTGAGCCATCACAGTCGGAACAAATCATTTTTATAGTACCCCACACCCATCGGTCATCTTAAACACTGATTCGATTCAAGGTTCGATTCGATTTCGAATAATAGACATGATTCGATTCGAGATTCCATTCAAATCGAAAATGTGTGATTCGGAGGGCTCCATTGAAAACACTATGACTTCACAGTTCAGTTTGTGCTTAACCACTGAGAATTCCCTAGGACTGCAACACAATTTCGATATGCTTTTTATTAAATATTATATTGCAAGAATATCCGTCCATGGGCCTCCAAATGTGGCTGAAAATGTGGAAAAAAAACAAAACTCGCATCGCTCACATCACAGATTGAAAATAAAAAATGTAAAGACAACGTTGAAAATTCTAAATAACCAGTAAACATTGAGTGAAGTTTCAGAGCGATTGTCATAGCTGCGGAGCAACATCTGATACAAAATTAGCCTTTTCAGTGAAAACTGTCCTAAAGGACCTAAAATGTGATATATACTGTCCATAAAAAGTCATGCCCCCCCCCCCCCCCCCTTCCTGCCACCTTCCTATAATACAAGTGGGTACACAGTAAATGGGTAAAATCACCTGAGAAAACCTGCTATTTGCAGTAGGGGGAATATGCCTTATTAGTGAAGCAAGGGTTTCTAGAGCTTTCTTTTTTATTGAATGAATATTAGGCACCGTGGACGTCATCACGACGTTAAAAAACGTCACGTTGTTCAGTACCCGATGGAACAGCTTCAAGCATATCTAACACATCTTAACCCTTTACCTAACGTGAAAAGCCACACCTGAACTACAGAGTAAAGCTTCTATCACTCTGCCAGTTAACCCTTTACCTAACATGAAAAGCGGACAACAATTCATTTTTTGTCTCAAAAACATAGGTTACGACCCCTTTTTGGAACGAGCCCGACGAGCTCGTTCCAACGAGGGGTCATAACCAATGTTTTTGAGACAAAACATTGAAAATTAATTGGCGATTTTTAAGAATAGCGCTGGCCGATTTTGGCCTTTACGTTAGGAAAGGGTTAATCGGCGTGGCATGCTGCCCATGACCTTCCGAATTTCTCTCACTGTGATGTTGTCTCATTTCTCTATAAGCACACGGCAGTGAAGTGGTCAATAGCCAGCAAATATTCACCAGTTTTAAGGATGTATGCCCGATCCGGTAGAGGAATGCAGAACGTCACAATATGAGCTATTCGTATACCCACCCTCAGGTATTATAGGGAAGGGGGTGGGGTGCTTATCTTGTTTTGGACAGTATACATACGTCTGACGATATTTACGTCACATATCCAGTATTTGATGTCGAATATTCCATTTGTCAGCTTTTAATTTGGAACCATGTAATAGTTCATTAGGCTAGTACAAAACGCGCTGTTGTTACTTCTTTCACTCGATTTTAAGCTTCTTTCTAATTCATCTGAACTGAACAATATTTAAAACCTTGTGTCTGTTGAAGTAATTTTACATAGAATCTTATACACAAATTCGAAATTACACAATTGTCAGTTATCAGAAACATCTCTGCACGTTCCGTGGCGAATCAAACGCGACAGACATGCCTCTCTTTTTTGACTGTCCCATTTCAAAACAAGTTTACAGAATCTATCTTAGATTTTAAAAGTTAAATGTGATATATTATTTCCAGTAACTCCAGAATACATCTTTCTAGACCTGGGCCTCAAAGATAGATAATGAATCCGATATCTCTGTTGATACCGGTCAGTGGCGGCGCTACGGGGGGGAGGGGGCCCCCCCCCAACCATCTCGCATGCATTTCCATCCACCCTCACACACAAACACATTCAGTCATTCTCTCTCTCTCACACACACACCCCTCTCTTTTTTATTCCCAATAATTTCGCATACACTGTCTCTCTCTCTCTCTCTCTCTTCTCTCTCTCTCTCTCTCTCTCTCTCTCACGCACAGACCCACCAGACGCGGATCCAGGATTTTTTGAAAGGAGGACCGCTAATTACCATTACATTTAGTCGGAGCTTGGACCCAAAGTCCGTAATATAATTTTTTGGTTTACAGGACGTACCAAACCAAAAAAGTATATTGCGGACTTTGGGTCCAAGTTTGGACTACCTCATAACAAAGTAATGATATGATCCTTTACGTATTTGCCCCCCTTCATGGGAGTCTGCCCCCCTAGTTGCCCCCCCCCCCCCCCCCCCCCACAAAAAAATTTCTGGCGCCGCCACTGATACCGGTTACTTATGTCTACTTCTCTTCAAAAAATTTGTTTATTCCTGTAAATTGAGAAAATGTTCTACCGGCGTTTGAAAATTATGTCGAACAGTTGAAATACTATCGAGACTTGAAATGTTCCCCATCCTTTCCTACTCGGATACAAATTATCTGCAATAGGAACAAGATGGACCGCATTGGGTGGTTTAATTCGAGATTCATTGCAGAATCAATTTCGGGTTGCGTCATCAATTTCGATCTCTCTTGCTGGTATTGGAGAGAAGATATATAAATTCCATAAATTGCGTCCATTTTGTCGAATTATATTAATAGCGACCGTAAGAAGAAAATCCCCTTACAAACACAATCCTCATTAACAAACAGTGCCTGGGTTGTAGTTGGTCGCCCAGGGAGTGGAGTTATCGCCCAAAGTATCACTTTCCCAATTCCTTATATAAGGAAAAAAAACACAAGCAATGTTTCAGCTCCGAGAGCTGTCTGTTGTTTTCGTTTATTAAAAGCAGCGAAAGGACACCTCCTTTTATGTTTTACTGACGTCATAGATGTTTTCTCAACAACTACATGTTTCCTAACCTGAATCTTACTCGCCCATCTTCTAATTTCAGGCGAGAAAACGTTACCGAAAGTCGATTCTCACAACGAGATAAGTCAGAGATGATTATAAAAAGTAAGGTAATTGAATGCTGTCATGTAATATAAACTTTGTACAAAAGCCTGAAAATACTTTTTTAAATTAACGCAATCATTATTTATCTATTGGTGTTTAGGGCCACATTTACACAATGCGTATGCCCATTTACACAGTTTGGACTTTGTTTTTTTTTGGCATTCATAACTCAAGAAATAGACAAAAAGAAACGATCATTCCCTATAATTAAACGTTCGCAACCCAAATAAAATAAATAGTGTTAGACGTCCTCTACTTCAGCGAACAAACACTTAAAAACTAAAACTGGTAGCCATATTATTTTTCTGGCATAAAAGAGGGCGCATATTATTGAAATGCAGGTAGCAATTGACACACTTTCCAAGTCAAATGCACTTATGTCGTTAAATTTTTTATTGACCAATGAATTACGTAATGCAAAGAAAACGTCATAAGACACGCCTCCCTCAAATTTCATTCAACTGTTCACTTCACGTAAAAGTTACGTTCCGTGGTAGGTGGAAGTAGGCCATCAGTATTACATTGTATTTTGGTTTTGACCGTTTCCCGAGAACTGAAAAAACGCAGTTTGTAAGAGTGGAGTTAGATATAAAGCCAGATGACATGAAATTGGTTGAATTCAATGTCATAATTGCCGTATTCGTCGTGACCAGCCACTGTTTACAATCATATGTGTAAAACGATGAACGCAGACGATGACCCATTGTGCGTAAAAATTGAAATGTCAAATAAATACAGTTGTAAAGAAAAAGAAAAATTGACCCACCACGGTCATTTAAATATTTTATAAATAATTTCATGGTGATTAGTAATATAAATTTATTTTATTTTTCACATTTAGAACGTGCAAGTGTTCTCACTTCTACTGATTTGACACCATGTTGCAACTCCGAAGACTGGTATTTTAGGGGCGTGGCTGGGGGCGGAGCTAATAGTGTTTTTTTCGGTTCAATTGAGTTATGAAATAAAAAAACAGAATCGTGTGAGCCAATCGTTTTATCTGAAAACGCATGAACCGAAACAAAGTTTAATTATATTTTTTTAACTGCCCAATTTGTAAATTAACGCCTACGGATACGTTAGATAATGGGTTAACGCAAAATGAAAATTGTGTAAGACGGAAATCTGTCACGCACCTGATGAATTCCCACCAGAACATGGCATATACATTGTTCCTGTTGCGACACAACGTATGCGGTTGTGTGTATTCGTACAATGTAACTTCATGTTGCATAAAATAACCGATATTCTTGCTTGACAATGTTCTGCAATTGTAACTGTTGTTACCCCCACCTGACTGACAACTGCCTAAATAAACCCTTCGGCTGATGATTTCCAATACAATTCTATATCTTTTAGTCGTCATGCTGCTTATTGCAGAATATGCACTGGACAACCTTGACCCTGTTATTCCGCTATTTTTTTTAGTCCTATGTATTCCTGTCTCCATTCCGAACTTTCTATCACTGTGGGTGAGTGGACCAATCAAATCTCTCCCTTACAGTGAAGTAACAAATCAGATCACACCCTTTCACCACAGGTCCGTCCACTGTTAGTCATACTACAAACTACGTCCCCTGTTTAAAGGTGGACGTTGTGTAATTGTATTTGAATTATAGACCTTACAGCCGATGACTTTAATAAGTCCAGGGTCCAGGGGATACAGAAACTCATGACAGAATTCTTGTTTTGAAGATGAGGATCACTCTGCTTAGAATCTCTTTAGAATTTTACGGGGATTCTTGTATACTACGCTTTCCCGTACTTTTTTTCTCTGATCTAGACCAGTTGCAAGAGCTCAAGAGTCGTAGAAAAAATGTCCCAAGGAGAAAATGCTCGCACGATTTTTCCACTCACCCGGGTTATTCCGTTTCTATAGGCATCAACAGATTTCCAAAGGTGCATCACATTTTTACAAACGGGGTACTTCTGTACCATTTTGAAAGGGGGGTTAACATGGGTGGTTTGAACTTTTACATCGTATCTGCTCTTCCTGTAGAGCAATGCGAATCCTAAACCTCGTAATATTGAGGATAGCTGTAATCACGTTCATCCAGTGGTTGTAAGCAGGGGACCTATCGTTGTCATCAGAGAACCATTAAGAAGAAAGGGCACTCTTGTTGCTGTTATATAATTTCAGAGTCTAGATAATCATAAAAGGAATGAGAACTGCAGTGGCTCCAGGCGCGGGTCAGTCGTCGACTCAATGAAAGGTACTGAAAAACAACCGCCCGTGCTTGATCCTGATTGACGTGAAGTCCAGTTGTAGAGATATGCCAATTCAAAGACGTACAGTACGCTCATCGTGGAAAGGTCAAAATCCACCACCTGGGCAATATTGACAGGCATGCGTTAACAGTGAATCTCCGACATAAAACAATTGAATCGCCATCAAATTTTCAATGAAAGACGCACTCGGTGTGACCCGGTGTTTCATTCATTGAATATTTGCTAAAAACAACTGATTATTGATTGAGAAAATCTCCGTCGGCAACGCTGCCCAGGCGTGTGGAATTTGACCATTCCACGGGTCTGTACTGTAGGAAGCATCTAGAACATGGGGCGATTATATGCAAGGGTACCCACATATAGATAAATATTTAGTACTAGGAATACAATACACAAAGCCATGCTTGGTTCTCACGCACTTCTACATTAAGAAAATAAGCACATTTTTGGCTCCGTATTTAACAAATTTACCCATGGGGTCGACAAACTGAGGAAATTTGTTTAATATGGTCACTATGGTGCAAAACGTGTGTTGATCTGGAGTGTAAAAGCCGTAGTAAACAACACAGGAGGGACTCAATGATCAATTTTACCTGACACGAACGGCAGACGACACTTGCAAACAAAATTCCTGAAGAACATTTTTTTTTCTTTCATTTTCTCATCAAAAATATAGGTTATGATCCTTCATTGGAACGAGCTCAACGGAACCGTTCGAATGAGGGGTCATAAGCTATGTTTTTGAGATAAAAAATGAAAATTGATTGGTCATTTTTTGTGAATATCGCAAGACCGTTACGTTGGGTTAAGGGCTAAGACTAGAGAGTCTCTGTGGGCATCTTCTGCAAATTCCCTAAAAAATATCGCAATGACGGGTTGTTAAAAAATAGATGATGGCCAAAAACGCGCTCTCCCCTCGCTCACGTTCTCTCTATCCCCCTCTCTCTTTCACTCTCTCCCTCCCTCCCTCCCCCTCTCTCTCCCTCTCTCTCTCTCCCGTGCCCCGTCCCAGTCTCTCTCTCTCTCTCTCTCTCTCTCTCTCTCGTGCCACGTCCCGGTTCCTACGACGTTCCTGTGCCAATGTCTTCACCGATGACCTGTGACCGATGATGTAGATTAACAGAGAACCTTTTGAGGTTTGTTCACGTGGTGCCAACATACACGACGACATTAATTCAAGCACCAAGCGGAGGCTTGATGTCCAGTATACATTCATCTACAGTACCCTGATCACAAAAAAGAGATCACATTCGCGAACAGATCGAGGTCCCCCACGACACCCTTTCGTCTGTGGGTCAAGATTTTATGAATTATAAATATTTCAGAACTCAAGACGCGGGTTGGGGAAGCAAAGAAATATAGCATCTAGTATTCAATACTGTCATATTAGTTTTTAGACGAGTAAGATCTTACACTGTAGGAGGGGGTGGAGCTGCCTTCAGAAATAAAGTAAAATTTCCCAGTCCGCTTCTGAGTACGGAGATTGTACTTCGAACAAAATTAAACAAAACTCTCTCTCTCTCTCTCTTCTCTCTCTCTCTCATCTCTCTCTCTCACCTCTCTCTCTCTCACTCTCTCTCTCTCTCTCTCTCTTCTCCTCTCTCTCTCTCTCTCTCTCTCCCTCTCTCTCTCTCTCTCTCTCTCTCTCTCTCTCTCTCTCTCTCTCTCTCTCTCTCTCTCTCTCTCTCTCTCTCTCTCTCTCTCTCTCTCTCTCTCTCTCTCTCTCTCTCTTCTCTATATATATATATCTCTCTCTCTCTCTCTCTCTCTCTCTCTCTCTCTCTCTCTCTCACTCTCTCTCTCTCTCTCTCTTCTCTCTCTCTCTCTCTCTCTCTCTTCCTCTCTCTCTCTCTCTCTCTCTCTCTCTCTCTCTCTCCCTCTCTCTATCTTACAAGGTAAACGACATTTTTTAGCTCGTCCAAAGACCAGTAAATATACATTATCTTGATCATGTGCATGTCCTGTAATTTGTATCAGATTCGAGGTAGTGTTTACAATCAGATCGCAACGAGCCCGTCAAGGCGAGTTGTGATCCGATTGTAAACACAACCGAGAATCTGATACAAATTACAGGACATGTATTTGGTCATTATAATACATTTATCTAACAATCCCGTTACATAAAACCTGTTTTCCCCCGTTTTTCAGTTTAAACTGGGTTGGAATTGGTCAAAATTTTGAATGTCATATTTTAATGCGTAATAGCAATGCATATATGGAGGATATGGAATGAGTGTTTTTCGCATATAATATTTATGAAACGAGTCTAAGAATTCGGACGAGTTTCATAAATATCATATGAGAAAAACACTCATGTCATATTCTATTTATCATATGACACACACACGCACAAATTAGCCACATAATATGACTTTTTAAAAAATGAATGGCGTTTTTCTTGAATTGCGCGAGACGGTTTTTGCCGTTACGTTTGGTAAAAGATTAATACAATATAACTCACCCTAAATAGGACAGATAACGTAAATTCTCCCTACTGAAATGTGACCCAGTTGTATTTTTGTTTAGCCAATCGAATTGTCCAGTTTTGAAATTGACCAATCAAAGCTCCCAACTCTAATTATGCAAATTATGTAAATGTGGCCCAGTTGTATTTTGTTCAGCCAAATAAATTGTATAGTTTCGAAATTGACCAATGAAATTGACGGAAGGCTTTATTTATCACTGATTAATATGAAAACAAAATATCAAATGTTTTAAAGTGAACAAAACGGACGAGTCATACGATAAAATGATATATGTGATAGCACGGTATTTACCGGAAGTTGAATCTATATGATACTGAATCAGATTGAGTTGTCTATATGATATATTTTAGGGTCCTGCGAATATTCGTCATGCGGTTCGATGTCGATACCATTCGTTTGCTTCGAGATTGATCCCGAATCAGTCTCAGGATTCGATTTTTCGAATATCTCGTACTAACACCAATTTGGTACATTTCCAACAAAAAAAAATGGATAAAATTGGCATTAGACAGTTCATTTATATAGGCTCAATTCATATTTAATTGAGTAATTGACAATGGTTTGATATATAGTGAATTTTGCCAAGAACATTATCCATAGTTTTAGTTTTTGAAGGTTTAACTTGTTACTATTCACGTTCTTCAGAACGTGAATAGTAACAAGTTAAGCCTTCAAAAATTAAAACATATGGATAATAGGCCAAGCAGTTTCAGCTACGGTGCTACAGTGAATATTGATTTATTGTTGTTTACGGTGTCAGTCTGTCTTGTAAGGGTCATCACAGTGTACCGTAACTTCCGTTTGGTACAATATGAAATAACTTGTCTATTAAGATTCGATTCGAGATTCGATTCGATATCGATATCAGAGACACGATTCGATTCGAGATTCGATTCGAAAAAAAATGTGTGATTCGCAGATCCCTAATATATTTATATATATTATATATTTATTGGTGTTTAAGGTCACATATTTCTGCACAATGGCTAATCATGACCAGGACAGTTTTACGGGTGAAGGAAGCCGGAGTACCAGGAGAGAACCACCGAGCAATGACGTGCAACTGATAGCTCCCCAACATACTAACTCCACACAAACAGGGCTAGCACTGTTTGAAGACAAGTACACCGCCATAGTTCACAAGGCCACCGTGCCCCCACGTGGGCAATGGGGGTGAAGTGTCTTGCCCAAGGACACAACGCGGTTGCCGCAGTTGGGATTCGAACCGAGGACCTCTCGGCTTGCAGCCTGCACCTACACCTACTGAGCCACTGCGTCCCCGTCTATATGGTACGGAATCGTAACACATGATGTGATACGTACCGTTTCTCGTGGTTTCCAGGCCAAAATCTATACGATTGTTAGAAAAAACGGAATACACATTGTAATCTCGGATCTTGTGTTTTGATCGATCATAACTGGAATATGTGAAAAATGTACAGATCATCAACATATTTATTTTTCAAAAACATCAAAGTATAGTCTTTAAACCCTTTACCTAACATGAAAAGCAGACGACGCTTGCAAAAAATATTCTTGAATAACTAATTTTTTGTCTCAAAAGCATTAGTTATGACCCCTCATTGGAACGAGCTCGACGAGCTCGTTCCAAAGAGGGGTCATGATCTATGTTTTTGAGACAAAAAATGAAAAAAATAATGAAAATTAATTGGCGATTTTGAGAATAGCGCTGGTCGGTTTTGGCCGTTACGTTGGGTGCGCGACGTCGGGGAACTGATAGGGAATAATTCCGGATACGGGAATTTTCTGGTTCTCATTTTTGAAAGTCAGTCATGATACGGGGAATTTTCCGGTTGTCGTTTCGGAAATTCAGTCTCGATACAAGGGAAATTCATAAGACAGAACCGGGAATCAAAGGATGCGTTCCCCAGCCTTTGATTCCCGTTTCTATTCCATGAATTTCCCGGGACCGCGGTTGCTCACTGGTTACGGCATTGAACTTCAAATCGAAATGTCTACAGTTCGATCCCCACCACGGGCAACTGTGTACTTGGTCAAGGCACTTCATACCGATTGCCAACGTGGGGGCACGATGACGCTGTGTAATAAGCCGTACTGCACGTCGATGGTGCACTTGTCTTCAGCCAATGCTAACCTGCTTGTGTGGAGTTAGTACGTTGGGGAGTTTGACAGATGCTCGCCGGGGATCGGTGGTTCTGTCCAGGTACTCCGGTCTCCTCCTCCCGTAAAATTGTCCGACACGAGGTGACCCTGGCTATCGAAAGTGTCGTTAAACTCCAGTAAATAATTAAATAGCTATGAATTTCCCAGGCATTAGCACTCATTTTCAAAACCGGTAATCGAGAAATTCCCTTTCGCGAGATTAAACCATAGCTCCAACGACGATAATGGTCTCTGCAGAAATTGATATTCGCCGGCACCATGGTCCATGAATGTCCCGGGTATCGTGATTGATTTTTAGAACCTGTAGCCATAGAGATGTGAAATCCCCGTTCCCGGTATTAAACCTTAGAAACTGAGTATTTTCGACACTTTGTTGTTGCCGATATGGAGGAGGCAGACACAATTGTCTATAGTACAGTCGCCGTGGACTGGTCGAAATCCACGCGTGGGCAGTGATGGGCATAATCATATAAGATTCTAACCACTAATTATAGAAATAATCCTCAAAAATTTATTTACAACCCGGTGCTTCATCAAATAATATTTTGCTGATGATGATTTGTATTGCCTGATAAAACGCATGCGTAAACATCCCTGCCCATGTGTTAATTACGATCAGTCCACGGCGACTGCATTGTATACCAAATAAGCATGACCTAAATTTACAATCAAAACCTTCAAGATTCACCACATCTGAGTAACGAATAAATTGTTATTGCACAACGTCATACAGACTCTTTAAATGTTTTGTTCACTGATTTCACATTAACGTCATTCCACAAATAAGCTGTATCGCCAAGATACGCGGCCAGTTGCTCATTGAAAGGCTTGAAAAAATTCGTTAGAAAATCTTTTGTCTTGGATAAAATGGGACCGCTTTTAATCTTACTTGCCGTAACACGGCCATGTGGCTGCTGTGCCAGTTTGTTCAGTAACGATTCTGAGTAATCTGTAAAAGAAGACATATATTCACAGACAGAATGACGTAGACAATAGATACTTAACCCTTTACCTAACATGAAAAGCAGACGAAACTAGCCAAAACAATTCTTGATTAACTATTTTTTTCATTTTTTGTCTCAAACAATAGGTTACGACGCCTCATTGGAACGAGCTCGACGAACTCGTTCCAATGAGGGGTCATAACCTATGTTTTAGAGACAAAAAATGAAAAAATAATGAAAATTAATTGGCGATTTTTGGGAATAGCGCTGGCCGGTTTTGGCCGTTATGTTAGATAAAGGGTTAAAATACTGAACGATTTTTCAAACATCCATAAAAACCATAATATTTACGTAAGAGGTAAATGAAATAAAAATAAAACTTTTTTTAAAGCTATGACGTCGTCAACTGTATTGTATTTTTTAGCTTTGAAATAGACAACAACCAGAAAATATGTCCATTTCGACCCTGTCAATGAGAGGCCTAGAGATTCACAACGATTCGATACATTTGCGAGGATTCGACTTGAGTCTTTATTCCTGTGGACGTGGTGTCCCCGCACTCCCCGATTCCCTGCATATGGCGTATCTCGTCCCACAATTTATCTCATCCAAGTATGCAAGACGAAAAGTGTGGTGCCTTGGGCAGGGCTTAGCTAGGATTCCCTATTGATGGGGGGCATAATTTTTAGAGGGATGTCAGGTCGATATATGCAACAGGCATATCCGAAGGCCATAGGCTTGTGGGGTGGTTGGGTGGGTATGGGGGAATCCCCCTAGCATTGGTAGGTGGTCGAGAAAACTTTGAAAATTCAATGCCCTGGGAGTGAATCTGGGGCCCGTTGGTGCTTTAATTTGAAATTTTTCAGGAAGTCAGGTTGGCTCATTATTCAGTATAATGTCTAGACGCCAAGAATGATGTGCTTTGACAAGATGTGGGTCGTAATTGTTTTGTGTGTTCTGTAGGGATATTCACTATAATACTAATATAGTTTCCAAGTATACTCCCGTTATTATCACCGTGTAACAATAAAAGCATGGACAACTCCACACCGCCAAAGTCAATATTTTGCCGCCTAAGACGCACCTTTCTCACAGAGTAAGTTACAATTTAACCCATTCACTACCGGCGAAGTTATACTACATCATACTGCAACGTACCAAAAACGTACTATATATCCAATTATTGACGTCCAAACTGATTGGTTTGCCACCATCAGCGTAATTTGTAAGCCACTTAGATTATGTCTTCATATCATTACGTCATTAATTTATCTGGTCGGGTAAATTTACTTAATTTTTCCATTTTGAGGGGGGGGGGGGGGGCACTGTAATTTTCAGGGGAGGCTTGGACACCCTAGGCACCACTTGGCTACGCCACTGGTCAGAGGTATGGCAAGGCTAAATAAAGTCAGGGGCGAAATATTATTCTGCTGGCATAATAATGTGTATCCGCCATATGTGACGGTCCGGTGTTTCCCCGGGAAGAAACAATAACTGTTCATGATAATTTAAGAACCATGGGTACATTTTGGAGGTACCAAAGAGTGAAGGAATAACTATAGCAAAAATACCCCAGAAGATAAATGTGAAAGTACATGAACCTGTTTTAGGAAATTCAGACATGAACAAGCCTGAAAATAGGCAACCTGTCAAGTGTACATGTAGAACGAGGGACCCAGAGGGTGAAGTTGCTGATACTATCCCACACATTGGTCCAATTTATCCTATGGATACCTCGTTCTGTTTAGGTTTGAGACCTTGATTCAGATTGAGATTCACAGGGGTAAATAGAAGATAAATGTGAAAGTACATGAACTTGTTTTAGGAAATTCAGACATGAACAAGCCTGAAAATAGGCAACCTGTCAAGTGTACATGTAGAATGAGGGCCCCGCAGAGGGTGAATTTGCTGATACTATCCCATACAGTGGTCCAATTTATCCTATGGATATCCCGTTCTGTTTAGGTTTGAGACCTTGATTCAGACTGAGATTCACAGGGATAAATGTAGTGAGGCTGCCCTGCTGTGCAGGGTAGCATCACCAAATTCACCCTCTGGGGACCTCATTTTGCAGATGACAGTCTCCAAATTTCCACACTTGGGCATGAATGTACATAAGGACGACATTTTTCAGGGACACAACACCCAAACCCTCTCCCGCATAATTGCAGATCTGGTTTGTACCAGTAAATCTGATGTTATCCGAAAGTGAGATGTGCGACGATGTGAAAAATTTGGCTGTAAAAGAAACAAATACTAACCACACCAGTAGATAAATACTAAAATGACGATGGAAACAGTATCGTCCCTTGGGGCAGATGGCGCCCTGTTCCACTCTAGAGACGTCATAATGTTGATTATTGGAAGTTTCTATTCTTTCTCGGTGTAAAGTAAATCCAGTGCATTTCAGTTTTGTCTCAGTTCAATGACAAAGCATCACCCTTTAGTACTGCTGTCGTGGGCTGGGCGTAATCCACGCGTGGGCAGTGATGTCCACGCATGCGTTTACCAGGTAATGAAAATCAGCAGCAGCAAAATATAAATTAAAGAAGCCCCGGTTGTTCCCGATGCTTCATAAATTAATTTGTTGATGATTATTCGTATAATTACTGTTTGGAATCAAATATTTTTGCGTCCGTGGAAATATTACCCACCCGTAGAAAGTGATCAGTCCCTGGCGGCCGTACTTTATGTGAAAATTCAAACAGCTGTAAAATCGTTGAGTTGCTATTTACCGTATTGCACACAATGCTCGCTTCGTGTTCAGTATCCAAATAGCCTATAATGTCGCATCTGAGAACTACAGACAGAACCTGAGTTTTAATTGAGGTACTCCTATGAGTTACGAATTGATGTGGAGTATCAGATTCGAGTTTACCAAAATCCATCTGCGCCGACGATTACTAATGTTTATAAAATTGAAATTAAGATATTTTAAATCACAACGTGATAAATTTGAGATTATTTTTATTACAGTACGTGGAGAGTGTATTCTCACTAAATCACTCGCAGAGTGGAGATTCCACCCAGGCAATAATTGCAAATTTGTTTCAAAGCATAACCAGCACAAGCAAAGTTTCAGCCAATGGACCTCCGGGTTAAACCCGGTCCTTTGGCTGAAACAATGCTTGTGATTTTTGTCGATATATACAGAATTTGAAAGTTATAGCTTGGGTGATAACTCCACTCTGCGGGTGATTTAGTTACAATCCACTCTCCACGTACTGTACACGATGTGAAATTTAAACCTTTACATAACGTAACCGCCAAAACAATGATATTTGTGAAATGGATTATTTGATGGTAATTATGTGATAAACTAGATTTTAGAAAGTCGTGGAAGTTTGGAACTCTTAAATGGGTCTCATTCTTTTAGATCCCGTTTGATTTGATATCCTCCGACCGATTCGGTTCAAACCAAATAATGAGATGTTTAGTCCTAGGTACCATGTGGAACGTCCGCCGTAGAATAGTCAAAGTCCACGCGTGGGCAATGTTGCTCAGGGGCGCTTTTCTCGATGAATAATCAGTACTTTCCTGCAAATATTCCCTGAAAGAAGCACCAGGTGTGTCCGGTGCTTCTTTCATTGAAAATTTGTTGGCGATTCAATTGTTTTATGTCCGAGATTTACTGTTAACGCGTGCGCAGAAATATTACCCACAGGTGGATTTTGACCTTTCCACGACGACGGTACTGTAGAATGCACCACTATATATAATTTGTATTATTATATACTTCCGCTAAAATATAAGGCATTAGTGAAAACGTAGAGGTCGTATTTTTCGTCTTGCCCGGTACAAAACATACGATTATATCACTTAAAATTCGGAGCTTTTTTAGTCTTTGTACAACTGACGAATCCCATTGAAAATGGCATCAACGAACAGGAAATAAACTCACTAAAAGGTCATGAAAGTGAAAGATGGTTACAATTTCAAGATGAAAAGTTGTTGTTATTGTTATTTGTGGTATTAAATTAATATCAATTAACGTTTCTGTGTTGCTTTCAGTCAACAGTTGAGGGAACTATTTTGTTTCGAGTGCGACTAATTTCGTCGCTGAATGTAGTTCGTTGGCTACTTGTTGATGACTTTTGAACTGAAATGTTTATCGCCCTCGAAGTAATTGCGTCACGTTAATTGCGGATTGTAATAGGCAACGCGTATAATTAAAAGAATACATATGGTTTTTCGAGTGATTACCATGGTTACCACAATTATTTCATGAGTGACTAGCGGGTGAAATAAGAAGGGACCAGAGGGCGCTGGTTGAAAATTTATATTTCATTAGCTTTTCACTCATGAAATAATTATATGGTATTCACTCAAAAACATTAGATGTCCTCTTTTTCTTTCGATTGCGCTTGGAAAAGGTAGTGTCAAGGCATTTAATAAGGCCTAAATAAGTTTAAAATCTGTTTCTTTGGCTCTCCAGCATGATCCATTTTACGGAGTCGGATAGGAATTCCATTTTATGGAATCCCTTTAAAAGAATCCATTTTGGAAAATACCTCGGCTATGGAATCCCAATTTGGTCGTATGTGCCTATGTGATAGGGCGCATTGTGTCACATTGTGCCTTTTCACATAAGCACATATCGGCACATAAAGCATGTGCTTATGTGCTAGGTCACATTGTGCTTTTTCACATAAGCACATATGACAAAAAGGGATTCCCCAGAAGGTATCCTAGATAGGTATCCTCAAATAATACAATACTAGGCTATAGGTATCCTCAAAGACCCGTATGTGACTATGTGATAGGGTGCATTGTGTCACATTGTGCCTTTTCACATAAGCACATATCGGCACATAAGGCATGTGCCTTTGTGCTAGGACACATTGTGTCACATTGCGATTTTTCACATAAGCACATATGACAAAAAAGGGATTCTCTAGTAGGTATCCTCGAATAATACAATACCAGGCAATAGGTATCTTCAAATACCCGTATGTGCCTATGTGCCAGGGCACATTGTGTCACATTGTGCCTTTTCACATAAGCGCATATCGGCACATAAATCATGTGCCTATGTGCTAGGGCACATTGTGTCACATTGTGCTTTTTCACATAAGCACATATGACAAAAAGGGGCGCCGAAGGTCATATGTTTTTCAAAAAAGGGGTGCCGAAATTGGGGTGCCCGGGGATATTGCCATTGATATAGGTTTTTATTATACAGAAGGGAGATGACTCTGTATACAGATTATGGGAAATCAAGCAATCTAATTGGTTAATTATAATTTATATAAATGATCTAGACAAATGAAACAACAAGAGTACACGGAATAGGGTCAGAACTAACAAGAATAGACTAGAATAGCTAAATATAGTAATAATGAGCAATGCTGTTCCAACTAATAGGTTCTTCTACGTTACTGGAGTATACTCTAGAACAAAGAAACATGGCCAGATAGACGTAAACTATTGCATATATAGATAGAAGCAGAGAATTCTGGGTAATGACCAAAGGAACGTGTCTTTTAATGGGAAAAACGTCATTGGATAGGGATCCAAAAAGGGATTCTGGGAGAATTCTAAGCCTGAACATTACTCCTGTTCAATCGAACGCACCCCCGGTATCCCCTTAGTACTATAGCACTACGTGCTAAGCCGATAAATTGGGGAAATAAAGTCAATTTCGGTGATTTTGGGTGGATTTTGGTGATTTGGAAGGATTGTCGGGTTGTTTGTGGTAATCAGATTTACTCTTCTAACAAGGAACACACCCCCAAACATACCCCTGTCTTGTTAGAAGCCAATGGTAACATAGCAATCACGTGCTACCATAGAAACCAAGATGGCGGCCTCCAGTATACAAAATGGACGACGAAAACACGTATCACCCTAACAACACGCGCTGCGCATGCGCACTCACACCACGTATCACTATGGAAATGACGTCACAACATGGCCGCTCACGCGGGTTACCATGACAACACAACATGGCGCCACTGGGTCACGTGACATGACGTCACTTCCGGGGTCCCCCAAATAGGGTGTGTCCGGGTACATGACATACTACTATTGAGTAACTAATATTTTTCATTTTTTGTCTCAAAAACATAGGTTATGACCCCTAACTGGAACGAGCTCGACGAGCTCGTTCCAATGAGGGGTCATAACCTATGTTTTTGAGACAAAAAATGAAAAAATAATAAAAATTAATTGGCGATTTTTGGGAATAGCGCTGGCCGGTTTTGGCCGTTACGTTGGGTAAAGAGTTAAGAACATTATGAAAACCCCCTAAAGACAGCTGTGCCTACTAAGTTTATAAGCTTATTTTGGATTTTAATGGGAGAGTGGGGGTGGGGGGTGGGTGTCTGAGAACGGTACTAGAAAATTTGCACGTTGTGGGTGGGTGGGTATGAAAAGGATCCGAATAAAAAATAGGACGTCACGTCTTGCAAATTTTTAGTGGCCCCCTTGATAGAAGCCTCATTTGCTGTATTCAAGTGGTTTTCCTCTACAACCATTAAACAGATGAATACACAAAGGATGGCTTAGTCTTAACTCTTATAGTACAGTAGCCGTGGAATTGTCGAAGAAATCATCATCAGGACAATGTTAATAAGCCACCGGGTTGTACCCAGTGCTTCTTCATTGATTATATTTTTGATGATTATTCCTATAATTTGTGTTTGGAATATTATTGCGTCCGTGGAAATATGGCCCACCCGTGAAAAGAGACAAGTCTACGGCGGTCGCACTGCACATGAATTGTGTACATTGGCGTGGCCACGTGGCGGGGGGGGGGGGGGGGGTAGGGGGACCTCGAAATATGTCCAAAAGTGGCATAAAATTCGTAGGGTGGTAAGGTCCATGGGGGTTAGGTAGTAGATTTGTAGATTGCTTGTCCTAATATCTGCGTCGGTGAAAAGGTAGACAGTCGTCAATACATGAAAAACCTCATAATATCCGCTCAGATTTTAAATTCCAGGGTTCACAAACCCCCATCGATGACCCTTGGCCGCCCCATATCGGACAATCATTCCCTCTAGTGGAAACTGGAAACCCTGATTATTGTTACCTTGGTTATCTAGCTCAAACTTTAGGGACGCAAAATTCTGAGATGTGAAGGCATGGAAAGCTTTTCCAGCACCCCCCCCCCCCCCGAAATGGAGCTAAGTAAGGCTCTGCGAGTTTGTCCCCCACTTGCGTTGGGCTGGCTACTCCACTGATTGTGTAATAGCACAAGCCACGTCTCACAGATGCTCCATCTTCACTTGAGCAAAATGTTGGAGCTGTAAATGTACATACCGGGTAAGATGAATAGAATTTGATATTATTGCGCCCATGGAAATATTGCCCATCCTTGAAAAGTGACCCGTAAGGCGGACGTACTGTACCTGTGTATGGATCTCAACACACTGTATGTGGTATCTACACGCCTTGTTTGTAACGCCTAAATCCAGTGAAGTGTCCAGTAATTTTTGAATGTAAGAAATATCCACACAAACACCAGAAGCGTCAAAATGAACCTGATAGACAGGGATTCAAAGTGCCGAAAAAAAAAGACTTACCCACGTCAAGAAAGTTAAACACTTTTCCGAGCGCACCACCAATGTCTTTCTCGTAATATTCCGTTCGCATTACAAGAATGTTATTTCTGGAGAAAATCTTCATCCACTCCTTCAGGTGTACAACAAACAGGCTACTGTACAGCACAGTCTGTAAAATACAGTTCTTAGAAATTCAAATCTCCATCAGATATTTCCATTAAAATAAGAAGGTTAGTTACAGGGGGATCTTAAAAAGCGGATCAAGAGGAGGTCGAAGGGGGCGACTCCCTTCTCGGGTCCACGAAGAAAAAATGCATCTAAGTAGTAGGAGAGGGATGAAACGTCCCACATTGGATGGACCCCGGGCTGGACCCCGGAAGTGACGTCATGTCACGTGACCTGGTGGCGCAATGTTTGGTTGTCATGGTAACCCACGTGAGCGGCCATCTTGTGACGTCATCCTTATAGTTATACGTGGTGTGAGTGCGCATGTGCAGCGCATGTTGTTAAGGTGATACGTGTTTCCGTCGGCCATTTTTGTATGCTGGATGCCGCCATCTTGGTTTCTATGGTAGCACGTGGTTGCTATGTGACTTAAAGTCTTACAACAAGACGGGGGTATGTTCGGAGGATGTGTTCGATTGAATCGGAGTTTCACGAATTACCACAAACAACCCGACAACCCCTCCAAATCACCAAAAACGACTTTATTTACTACGGATTTCCCAATTTATCGGCGTAGCACGTAGTGCTATAGCACCAAGGGGTACAAGGGGTGTGTTCCTTTGTAGAAGAGTATACTCCAGTAGCGTAGAAAGGCCTATTAGTTGGAACAGTTTACGTTATTATTACTATATTTAACAATTTCTGGTCTATTCTTGTTAGTTCTGACCCTATTCCGTGTACTCTTGTTGTTTCGTTTATCTAGATTATAACTATCCAATCAGATTGCTTCATCCCCCGTAATCTCTATGCAGAGTAATCTCCCCTTATTACAACGAAGTTGTATCCGATTTTCATCACCTCTATATCCAATGGCCATATCCCATGGAATCCCATTTTTGGGAAACACCCGTGGCTATGGAATCCCTTTTTTGTCTGAGGCCATGAGGGCTATGTAAAAGCCCTCAATGAGTCCCCATTTATTATCCCTCATACCTTCATTGAATTTTGATGTTATGAGGACCTTGAAAAATCCCTCAATGAGGTATAATTTACTACGACTCTTAGCCTCATTTCAGTATTTGAGGATACCTATGGCCTGGTATTGTATTATTTGAGGATACCTATCGAGGATACCCTTAGGAGAATCCCTTTTTTGTCGTATGAGGCCATAAGGGCTATGTAAAAGCCCTCAATGATTCCTCATTTATTATCCCTCATAGCCTCATTGAATTTTGAGGTTATGAGGACCATTAAAAATCCCTCATTGAGGGATTTTTAATACGACTCTTATCCTCATTTCAGAAAAAAGGGATTCCACAAATTGAATTTCTAAAAAGGGATTCCGCAAATGGGATTCCTTCTGGAGAATCCCTTTTTTGTCAAATGAGAATAAGAGTCGTAGTAAATTAGACTTCATTGAGGGATGTTTAATGCGACTCTTATCCTCGTTTCAGAAAATGGGATTCCTGAAAAGGGATTCCACAAATGGGATTCCAAAAATGGGATTCCATAAATGGGATTCCTAAAAAGGGATTCCACAAACGGGATTCCTTCTGGAGAATCCCATTTGCGGAATCCCTTTTTAGGAATCCCATTTGTGGAATCCCTTTTCAGGAATCCCATTTTCTGAAATGAGGATAAGAGTCGTATTAAAAATCCCTCAATGAGGTATAATTTACTATGACTCTTATCCTCATTTGACAAAAAAGGGATTCTCCAGAAGGAATCCCATTTGCGGAATCCCTTTTTAGGAATTCCATTTGTGGAATCACTTTTTCTGAAATGGGGATAAGAGTCGTATTAAAAATCCCTCAATGAGGGATTTTTTTAATGGTCCTCATAACCTCAAAATTCAATGAGGCTATGAGGGATAATAAATGAGGACTCATTGAGGGCTTTTACATAGCCCTCATGGCCTCATACGACAAAAAAGAGATTCTCCTAAAGGTATCGTCGTTAGGTATCCTCGAATAATACAATACCAGGCCATAGGTATTCTCAAATACTGAAACGAGGCTAAGAGTCGTAGTAAATTATACCTCATTGAGGGATTTTTCAAGGTCCTCATAACCTCAGAATTCAATGAGGGTATGAGGGATAATAAATGAGGACTCATTGAGGGCTTTTACATAGCCCTCATGGCCTCATACGACAAAAAAGGGATTCCATAGCCACGGGTGTTTCCCAAAAATGGGATTCCATGGGATATGACCATTGGATATAGAGGTGATGAAAATCGGATACAACTTCGTTGTAATAAGGAGAGATAACTATGCATAGTGATTACGGGGGATGAAGCAATCTGATTGATTAGTTATAATCTAGATAAATGAAACAAGAGTACACGGAATAGGGTCAAAACTAACAAGAATAGACCAGAAATTGCTAAATATAGTAATAATAAGGTAAACTGTTCAAACTAATAGGCTCTTCTACGCTATTGGAGTATACTCTTCTACAAAGGAACACACCCCTTGGACCCCTTGGTGCTATAGCACTACGTGCTACACCGATAAATTGGGGAATCCGTAGTAAATAAAGTCGTTTTTGGTGATTTGGAGGGGTTGTCAGGTTGTTTGTAGTAATTCGTGATACTCCGATTCAATCGAACACATTCTCCGAACATACCCCCGTCTTGTTGTAAGACTTTAGGTCACATAGCAACCACGTGCTACCATAGAAACCAAGATGGCGGCCTCCAGTATTCAAAATGGCCGACGGAAACACGTATCACCCTAACAACACGCGCTGCGCATGCGCACTCACACCACATATCACTATGGGGATGACGTCACAAGATGGCCGCTCACGCGGGTTACCATGACAACTAAACATGGCGCCACCAGGTCACGTGACATGACGTCACTTCCGTGGTCCAGCCCGGGGTCCATCCAATGTGGGACGTTTCATCCCTCTCCTACTACTCATCTATTCTTATATAATTGATTTCCAGCAGCGTTTGTAGGTTCGCCTGGCTTTAACCCTTTACCCAACGAATCGCCCGCATCCTCAAGCGTAATTTGCAAATTGAGCAGCTGAAAAAATATTATTTTTCGAAATATTTCAACAAAACCATATCATGTGACCCCTCTCTGGAACCAGCTCGTCGAGCTCGTTCCAAAGAGGGGTCACATGATATGGTTTTATTGAAATTTTTGGGAAAAGATTAAAAAATTATATTTAACATAATAAATTTTGAAATCGTCTGTGTTGGGTAAAGGGTTAAGGATTACCTCTCAGTTCAGAGGCGTGTCATATGTCCTACTGGAAGATTTTAAAGCTGAGTCTTAAAATTGGATTTGTACCGTGTGACTTTTCCCTGAATTTTTTTGTCAACTGTTTTTCCTCGGCGAATGTACCCATGCAACCCGATATGACAGAAAACTTAATGTTAAGCAAAAGACAATTTAATGAACAATTAGTTAATGATGATCAGGAGGGACGCCGCAAGCACGGGGGCAGCTCCTCTCCCTGCCCTTGGACCATGGGGCGAGAGGGAGCAGACAATGCCCTTCCTAGGTTCGTCGTCACTCAGTTTGTTTCAATGATTTATTCTCGAAGTAAAGCTAAAATACACTCCAAATCCGTTCTGAGAGCTTTCAAATTCAGTGGGGAAATTTGGAACCCGGCGGGAGGGGATACCTCTTCTAAAACTCCCCCTTCTCGGGCCTTGGGCCTCCGAGATATGCCTGCTTTGGCATGTCTTCGTGGGGCTGCTAGTGCGAGTAAATGCCCTTTTTCCGAGGTCTTACCTCCATGCCCGGACGTGTTTCGGGTGCCCATGATGATTAGTTACGATATACTCCTACAATCAGATTGGGCGTGTTTAAAATGTGCAGTGTACTGTCTCAGTTGCGGTAGCGATACACCTCCAGGTATTCGATCGGACTCAGATTAGAATGAAAAATGTAGGATAATTGACCATTGTGCAGCAGGGTTTTAAAGTAATCTTTTAGCAATCGTTCCTTTCATAAGACCGTTATGTTTGTTATACCAAAATAGTTATCCTCTGCCGCAGCCCGTCCAAAACCGGGACGGGTCAATTACTCTCTTGAAAATGGTTACGGAGGACCCTGATAATAGGTTTTCAAATATTAATATTTTATTCTGATGCATAACATTAAAGGGCCAAGTTTCTTTCTTTATGGGCTTTACGAATACTTTCAATAGCCAGTATCACATCTTGTCGGGCTTTTTTACGGATGGAAGAAGCAGGAGTACCCGAAGAGAACGGGATGTTTTTTGTTTGTTTGCTTTTCACTAAATAATGAACAGAGTAGAATGGGAAATGAGTGTTGAAGGAGGAGTGGTATGCCCAGATTCAAACATTCCACACAAAATATAAAATTAATCGACACAAGGAAAAGTAAAGTCAGTTCAGCCATTAACGTTGGAGAGAAGTAGCTCTGAGTTTCTTGGGATTTGGAACTAATCGAGAAACAATTAAGGGTGGTGGATACTTGACGAGAAGAGGTGGAGGAGTCTCGCGATTCGCACTTCGTACTACTGTATATGACCATACTACAGCCACTCCCGGAGTCTCCGCTACAGTACAGTCGAAATCCATACTTGGACAGTGATGTTCACGCATGCGTTTAACATGTAATAAAAATAATACAGCAGCAATATTTTAATTGTTGATTATTCCTATAATTAGTGCTCGGAATCTAATATTACTGCATGCGTGGAAATATCGACCACCTGTGAAAAGTGACCAGTCCACGATGGCCGTACTGTATTACAGTTAAAACTAGAAGTCCTGTCATGAAATGCGCACAAATAGCACGTTGATATGCGCGTTAATGTACGCGTTAAGGCCCATGTAAAGCTACTAAATTCTGTACGTATGGCATGTGCACAAGCAATGTTTCAGCCAATGGACCTCCGGGTAACCCGGAGGTCCATTGGCAGAAACATTGCATGTGTTTTCTATGAGTAACCAAGAGAACCTGCCGTGCTTTGGATGTCATTTGATATGGCAATTGCGCGCAATTCCAACGCGTAATTAAGCCTAGATAAGCGCACTATTCGTGACAGGACTTCTAGTTTTAACTGTACTACTGAGTTATAACGGTACTACCAGCTTATTATCTCTCTCTGATTCTATCTCGACCTCTGCCATTGTTAGCTTTCTCTGCCCATGTCTTTATCACAGATAGCTTTCTCTGACAGCTTTCTCTGACCAGGTCTTTAACAAAGCTTTTTTCTGACCATTTGTTTTCGACCTCTGTCGTTGCTAGCTCTATCTGGCCATGTCTTTAGACCTCTGCCATGCTAGCTCTCTCTGGCCATGTCGTTTGACCTCTGCCATTGATAGCTTTCTCTGACCATGCCTCTCGACTTTATCTCGCCATGTCTTTCGACCTCTGCTTGTGCTAACGTTCTCTCGCCATGTCTTTCGGCCTCTTCCATTGCTAACTTTCTGTGGCCATGTTTTTCGACCTCTGCCTTTGCTAGCTTTCTCTGGCCATGTCTTTCGACCGCTCCCATTGCTAGCTTTTTCTGACCATGTCTTTCGACCTCTACCATTTCTAGCTTTTTCTGACCACGTCTTTCGACCTCTCGTCGCCTGATTGCCAGATGTTCTATGTCCGCTATGGGACGTAGAACATTCTAGGACTCAGCCGACGCTCTGGCATTCCTAGCATTCTGTCACCACGTCTTTACCTCTGTCTTAGACCAGGCCTTGGTAGTCTCAGTCAGACTCATCAGTTTATCTTATCCCGTATATACATTTATATGTACATAATTTGTCCAATTGAAGATTTGGCATCTAAGAGACGTGCCTTGTACCAGTACACAATACATGTACACTGCCGCCGCCGTGGACTGATTACTTTTCACGGGTGGGTAATAGTTCCACGGACGCAATAATATTAGATTCAAAACACACATTATTGGAATAATCATCAAACATTTAATTTATGAAGCACCGGGAACAACCCACACGTGGATTACGATCAGTCCACGGCGACTGTAGTGTAGTATATGGGTACAGTCAGGATGTGCCAGTATGTGCACGTGTGCTGCTGTACAATTCGCACACAACACGTGCTGCACGTAGGCGTATACAGGTGTTGGCAGCTCATGATCTTCATGGCTAATAGCTCCTAGCACTATATGACTCCTAAATGGCTCCTAACTCCCATATGGCTTCTATGTAGATCAAACACGATGACCTCCATGACTTCTACATGGATTCTAGATCCTCCTCGGTTCCCAGGTCCCAGACTATCCCTTGACCTTCATAGTTCCTAAACAACTGCTACTAACAAACAAAATCACCTCTATCTATCTATCTATCTATCTATCTATCTATCTATCTATCTATCTATCTATCTATCTATCTATCTATCTATCTATCTATCTATCTATCTATCTATCTATCTATCCATTCCATCCATCCATCCATCCATCCATCCATCCATCCATCCATCCATCCACTACAGCCATCCCATTAGTGCTAGCTATTTCTGGTCCTATCTTGAACAATGCCCTCGACCAGGTCTCGGTAGGCTCATTCAGGTCGACCGGCCATCTTAGCTCGAATAAGTCTAGAGTGTTCCTTGACCCAGCGGACAATAAGGTACACTGTGTACAAGAGAATAATGGTCGTGCCGAGATGTGTCCATGTATCAGTGCACAAAGAATTCCACTTACGGAATTCCACTTACGAAATTCCTTTCTTTGGTCTGTTAGCGGCTATAGAATGCTTTTTTTGCGAAATGAGTCAAGGAGTCGAAAGATTGTTTACTCCAATCAGCATTGGTTGCGAACGATATTCCCGCTACAATATTTCCTTCTAATAATTTGATGGTGATTAGGTAATAAAATTAAATTCACACAAATACATCACAATGAGATGTGTGGTATAAAACTAGACGCACATTATTTATTTATTGGAGTTGATGACACTATCAACAAATTTGTAAAAAGGATAATTTATTACCAGGCGGCCGAAACAAGAAAACCCGATTCCTGTTTTTATTTTCTTGGGCGTGAAGACAAAGTGTTGTATAAGGAGCCAACAATAAGCCGTCCCTGAAATTGGAATTAAGAAGTTTAATATTTGGAAAATGTTACACAAGTTTGAAGTTTTCAGTTTTATATCTCTCCTGTTCTAAATTTCATAACTTGATTATTGTCTTGAAAAATCAAGAATATATTAAATTCATTACCAATTTCAAGATTCCATTCTACTCTATCGATAGATAGACCCAGCAAATGGCAAAGGTTTATGCTTTTTGCGTGTCCCTAGCAGAATATTTAAATCAGATACGCAGCACTTACACAACACGTTCAACTAAAAATTACATTTAGATGTGGATTGAACACATCAAGTCACGGTGTGTGATTAACCCTTTACTCAACGTAACGGCCAAAACCGACCAGAGCTATTCTCAAAAATCGCCAATTTATTTTCATTATTTTTTTCATTTTTTGTCTCAAAAACATAGGTTATGACCCCTCGTTGGAACGAGCTCGTCGAGCTCGTTCCAATGAGGGGTCATAACCTATGTTTTTGAGACAAAAAATGAACAAAATTAGTTATTCAAGATTTTTTTTTGTAAGTGTCGTCTGATTTTCATGTTAGGTAAAGGGTTAAGTGATCTCCTCGTTTATTGAAGGCAACTCACAAGCAAAACCTTTTGGTTTCTTTATTCACTTATTTTAACCAACTTAAAAGCAGAATGTAGTTTGATACAGACCACACCGACGTTATCTTGCAGACATCAAAAAATTAATTGCTGGACTGAAAAATTAATTCATATTCATATCTCATTATTCGTTCTTATTCATTTTTGCACCATATTTTCATTACTTTTTTATCATTTTTTTGTACTAATAATTATTTTTTTCAGCCTAAATTAAAACCGTGAAAATGGCTAAAAATTTCACAAATGCTAAATTTGTTAACCGCTAAGAGCGGCAAAAAGACCCGGCATATTCGGCTCATGCACAATTGGTAAAATCCCTTTAACAAATACTTCAACTATTTCACCATTTGGCATTTCTTGAGGACTGTTTGGCACAGAAAGTCCTCCCAAAATCATTCCAAAAAACAGTGGACGAGCGCAACAAAACTTTTCGGCCGGCTCTGCCAGCCATTCAAATTTCGGACGCGCTCAACGCTTTAACAAAAAAAAATGGGCTTTTGAAGTTATAAAAACTTTGGTTGATTATTACAAAAAAAACACCAAAAGAACAACAAGACCTGGTTCTTTCGACTCCTTTTCTTAAACCCCAGGACTTTCCACGAGCACAGAATACGGCAGTTAAATGGGGACAGAAAAATTTTGGTAATCGACTACAAGAAAGTACTATTGACAAATTCTATTCTCTTTCGGAACAACTTCTGTTCCAGATCAAAACAACAGCGGTCACTAGCCAGACCTCTTTCAATCAACGTGCTCGTTCTAAATCGCCGGTGGCCCGCCAGCAAATGTCTTTTTCTAATTCCAGAGAAACTCCATCGAAAAGAAAAAGACGAGAAACCATCTCTCCTACAGCACCAGCGACCAACAAACCAACAATGGCAGCACGTTGCTCAACAACACCGGAATCGCCATCGTACGCCAGCATAGTCAAAACACCACCTCAAAAGAAACCATCCACACACGGCAAGTCAGCATTCTACCGGTTCTGGAAATCTGGTGAAAACAAGAACAGCTGGACCTTGCCAGTGAAGCCAAACAAACCTGTTTGGATCATTGGAGCATCAAATATCTCGAGGATTGATGCCAACCCTCCACCCACCACGTTCATCGCATCATACTCTGGTGGAACCTTGAACCACATTCGGCAGATTGCTAAGAACATGGAAAAAGAGAAAGATCGACAGCATCCAAAAGCAATTGTATTCAACGTTGGGGTCAACAATAGAGAAGACTGGCGCACAGACCTGCAGAACAGAAAAAAGATTGGTCACACATCAACAGGTAGATTAGGTAATATTGTGATAGTGTACAAATTATGCTATTTACTTATTTATTCTTCCTTCTTTATTATAGGTCATTTTTGACAGAACTTATTAATTTATTATTTATTTCAGCAACTAATTTATTCATTAGTTTTAGCTTATTCATTTCACAGTTTCAGCTGCTAAATTAATTATACTGTTATGCCGCTTTTGTTTGCATTTTTAATTGGATGGGGTTAAGTCTGTTCAAGATTCAGTTCAGTTGTCGCTTGTGCTGCCTCGGTTCTGGTTGACGCGGGAAACTCTATTGTGTTGAGATCTGGTTTGTTCGATTCTTGCTCTTGATGGTCAGACATTATTTCGCTGTGATTTAAATATATTGTGGAGACATTTTTTTAATATTTTGGAAAGATCCATGTCATTCTGAGTTGGTAAGAAACATTTGTTTATTTAATTACTTCGTATTTTAATTGCAAAGCATCTGCAGGTTGATCGGCGCATTAGTCCCAATCCCCTGCAGCTGTATTTACAATGCATCATTTCTGTTTCGCTCTTTAGAAATCGCTTCCACAATATTATCTGGGAATTTGCTGTTTATATTTAATTATTTTGCAGGATCTTATTCTCATTGTTCCTGTATAAGATGATGTAATAACCCAATGATGTGATCGATGTACCATTTTAAAGCCTGTGATTTTTAACTGTGATATTTGGTGAATTAATAAATATGTAAATAAATAGTGTCAATGAATTGAAGATCCATTTTAGTTTTATCGGATACAGCAACCCACCACTCTGCGATAATATGATAAGCAATTTCCGCAAATGTTACCCTAATACAAAACTTCTTTGTCAGGAACTTAACTTTTCTTCTAGTTTATGTTCTAGGGACCAACAGAATTTGACTGTCATCAACGATGCTGCGAAGTCAACAAAGAATTTGGAGATAATCCCGGCAATTCCTGCAAGCCAGTTTAAATGTTGCCCAGGTGATCCTATCCACTGGTCCACGGAAACAGCGAACAGAATCTACGAAGGATGGCTGCCCCGCATAGAACCCTACATCAAAGAGCAGCATTTAAACTAAATACAAAAGAAGGCATCAGCCATGGAGAGAAAGTAGGACTAGGAACCGAAATAGTAAACTTGGTTCCTGATCTAAATTTAACTGAAGGTGAGAAAGATCTACTCAGGTATGGTTCAACTTTCGTTCCCGCCCCAGCCCCAGCCCCATTAAAACCTAAGCCCAAAGTCTTAGATTTTGGGAGAGGTGCAGTGGTCATGGATGATTACAGTTACATTAACGAAATGAACGGTGGTCCAGCAAGCCAACAATTTTTTAGGGAAACAGCATTGGCACATAAATTTCGAAATTCAACAGGCTCAAAAGACCGCTTTGCCAATCCAACCGGGTGGTGTCCATCACCTCGGAAAGTTAAACCTGAAATTAATGAGATTTCTCAAAAAGTTAAAGAACAAGTAAGCCAAATCCCGGAATCCTTTTTGAAAGATAAACAAAATTTGAACCAAATCGAAAGAAACGCCCCGAAGACGCTGAAAAACAACAAACAAATTATCATCAAGCCTTGTGACAAAGGATCTGCTACTGTTCTGATGTCTAAAGATAATTATATTAAAGAAGCTGAACGCCAATTAAATAACCCAAAATATTACAAACGTTTGGAAGCACCGATTTGGCAAGAAAATTGTTCAAAATTTAACGAAATTCTAAAAAGCTTGCTAGACAACGACTTCATTGAGAAAAAACATGTCGAGTATTTAATTGCAGAGAGGGATTCAAACAATCGTAAGTTTTACCTCTTGCCTAAAATACATAAACCACTCAGCAGTTGGAGTGACGAATTTACCCCTCCTGGTCGACTGTTTGTCAGTGACTGTGGCTCGGAATCTTACCACATTTCACAGTATATTGATTTTTATTTAAAACCAATTGCTTGCCGCCATCCGAGCTTCCTCAAAGACACTGAGGACTTTTTAATGAAAATTAGCTAATTGCAGGTTCCTTCCGACAGTCTCCTCATTACCCTAGACATTGAAAGTATGTATACTAACATTGGTATTGACGCTGGTCTAGAGGCAATAAAAAAGTTATTCAAAAGGTACGATGACCCTAATAGACCGTCGGAAGAAATTCTGCAGTTGTTAGAATTATCATTGAAAGGTAACGACTTTGAATTTAACAATAAATTTTACCTCCAAATAAGTGGATGTAGTATGGGTAACAAAATCAGTCCAAATTTTCTAATATTTTTGTTGCAGAATGGGAAAGAGGTGCTCTTGCTAAAGCAAAAATAAAAAAACCCCCAAAAAACAGCCATTATGTTATCATAGGTTCCAAGACGACAGTTTCATCATTTGGCCCACTGGCCGTGATAGCTTCAACGAATTCTTGGAAATCCTGAACAACCACGATGAATCCATTAAATTACAGCCCTGCATTTCAGAAAATATCATTGACTTTCTGGATGTGACTGTATTCAAGGGCCATCAGTTCCGGCATAGCAATGTACTAGACACAGAAGTCTTTTTTAAACCGACCGATTCTCACCAACTTCTCCATAGAGCTTCTTACCACCCACCCAAACTATTCAATGGGTTGGTAAAATCTCAAATTATTCGATTCCATAGAAAATGTACGAACAGAAGAGACCTCAATCACGCATGTTCAGTTCTTTTCAAAACACTTGTTAAACGCGGTTACTCAAAACGTCTTTTGCGAAAAATTAAATCTGATACAATCCGTGAGATAGAGACACCCATTCGGGACTCTGAGCCAACGCACCCCACGAAATAACCACCCAGTTCTGGGAAATGGATCAGTAAATCTATGTCAACGCAAAATTTGTTACATACATCGTATGAACTACATGAATACCGGTAAAACATTCTTTAACGAACAAACCCGTATGTTTTACCAAGTTAGAAACAGCTTCAACTGTGATTCTGATAACATTATTTGTTTAATCACATGTAAATTATGTCATATCCAATATGTCGACCAGACGAAAAACCCCCTGCGCATCAGAATGCAAAACCATTTATCAGATATCCGTTTAGATTCAGGAAAGGCAGTCTCAGACCACTTTAACATCCAGGGTCATGACATTAAGTCACATTTCAGTTTTCAACCCATTGAGCAAATCTCGTTTTTGGACGATGATGAAACCACAACAGACAAACAACTTCAGCGTGAAAACTATTGGATTGGTAAGCTCAGGACCTATCTCCCACACGCACTCAATAGAGAGTATTCTGGGTTGCCAAATAAAATTATTTGTTTTCCTTTGATTTATAATCGACGCAATGTCGAAATTGCAAAAATTTTCAAAAACAACTTCAAAGAATTAAACACAAAACTTCCAGACGCCATTAACAGACGATGCATCATAGCTTATAAAAAATATCCCAGTCTTCGAAACATTCTTGTGAAAGCACTTCTGAGATGAGTTCATTTTGTCATAAAGTCATATAACTCTTCCAAAATATTAAAACAACATTGCATTGAATTCCATAGAAATAATTTACAACAGAAATCGATTTCCTGTCCTGCGCCAGTGCTCCTTTGTTTTGAAAAATATCTATCTATCTATCTATCTATCTATCTATCTATCTATCTATCTATCTATCTATCTATCTATCTATCTATTATCTATCTATCTATCTCTTTCTCCCTCTCTCTTTGTCTCTCTCTCTCTCTCTCTCTCTCGGCTCTTAGCACCTCTGGCTCTGACCATACTACAGCCACTTGGAGTTTCCCATTACTGCTAGCTATCTCTGGTCCTATCTTGACCAATGCCCTTGACCAGGTCTCGGTAGGCTCATTCAGGTCGTCTAGACATCTTAGCTCGAATAAGTCTAGAATGTTTCTTGACAAGAGACTACTGGTCGTGCCGAGATGTGTCCATATATCAGTGCACAAAGAATCCCACTTACGGAATTCCACTTACGAAATTCCTTTCTTTGGTCTGTTAGTGGCTATAGAATGCTTTTTTGCGAAATGAGTCAAGGAGTCGAAAGATTGTTTACTCCAATCAGCATTCGTTGCGAATGATATTCCCGCTACAATATTTCCTTCTAATAATTTGATGGTGATTAGGTAATAAAATTAAATTTACACAAATACATCACAATGAGATGATGGATTGAACACACGAAGTCACCGTGTGTGATTAAGTGATCTCCTCGTTTATTGAAGGCAACTCACAAGCAAAGCCTTTTGGTTTCATTATTCACTTATTTTAACCAACTTAAAAACAGCATGTAGTTTGATACAGACGACGCCAACGTTATCTTACAAATATCAAAAAATTAATTGCTGGACTGAAAAATATATGAATATGGTGTTGTCGAATGGATGTTCTAGTGTTATGTTCTCTCGACATGGTCGTCGATGAATGCAACCACCCTTCCGTGACTAAATCATACAAGTGAAGTTCTCAAGCAGATATTTTAAGAATTTATGTATCGGATATGATTTTCTTTCCCAGTAATGAAAATTATCGAGCTCTGCTGATATTACACTGATCTCGGCCGATATTACGCCGATCTCGGCCGAAATAAAATAGGCTAGATTTGTCCACCTTGATGCGTTACTATGCGCAGCCATTTTGTTAACAGCGGAATCGTTCATCGTTAATGTTTAATACTTATGCTTCCGAAAGCGACTATTGTCACATATTTTATGATGAGTATCTTATGTTTTGGTATGCCCAGATAAAACCTACAATCTGATTAATTGTTGGAAAGGGCTTAGAGAGCCCTTTCCAACAATTAATCAGATGATAGAGTACCAAGTATGTCATAAATTTTATAAAACTTCCTCGCATACAGGAGTACATAGAGGTCCTCCATATATGGTAAAAGTGGGCGTGGCTGTAAAAGGGTTAAAGTAATCAGATAGTAAAAATGGCGTTACCGAGTGAAAGGGTGTAGCTTTTGTATAACGAGGAATTAATGATGGCAATAACCAAGGTTAGTTGGATGAAGAAAAGAAAGAAGAGAACTGTACAGAAAATTTATCGCAAACTAAAATTAGTGGATATTCATCTAATTGGGCGAAGAGGTAGTTTAGTCATCCGGACCCCCCGGCTTCCCCAGTGTGGAAGCTGAGACGTCCGGATAGCTGAATTAGGAGTAGGAGAAGAGGAAACTTCGGACTTTGTGAAAAGAATGAGAAATAATAACACTGTCAGAAAACTGTAACAGATCTGAGAATGTTTGTATTTTTTGGTTTAATAAATAAAGAGGTTATTACTTGCTTAGTTTCATATCGGCCGAGATTTTAGCCCCAGGTAACTTCAGATCGACCTTTGGTCTCAGGCTGATATGAAGTTACCCCGGGCTGATATTTCGGCCGATATGAAATAAAGCAAGTAATAACTTTTGAATATTACTAATCAATTCACCAATAAATATACATGTACTCCACTGTGTTTCTTTCCAACTGATTTTTTTCTATTCTTACCCAACTAGACACTTCTTAGGACATCTTGACGATGACCGTTTGGGGGAGGTGGGGAGGGGTAATATAACTAAATTGTCTCAACCGCAAGCAGTGTTCATGCTGGCATGTGCCAAACGCACATTTCTAAAAGATCTGGCACATAAAAGTGAACGTTTGGCACATAAATTTAAAATCACGAACCTGGTATATTCTTGATTTTCGTCCAACCTCTGACCTTATCGCAGCCATTTCCGACTTTGCAAAACCGGGTATATAATATTACATTTTATCCTAGTAAAGCGATCAAATAATAAGTTAAATATATCAATATGTATGCCCACATCATTAATTACAAAATAAAATAATCTTATCCAGCTGTGTTAACAATGACCAGTCACTCTCCGATTGTTACCGGTGACCTCGGATTAAACAGTCGTATATTCTAATCCAATGGTTTGGGGCGGTGTGGGGCAAGCCCCTTTCGACCCTCTTTGACAGTATATGAGTTCGTACTTGTCCGAGCGTGGCAAAGGGGGAGAGTGTCCGGGTACGCAGCGGCGCCTATCTCGTTTCTGCATTTTTTTTTTAGAGGCGATGGTTTTGATGGAGAGACTGTAACAGTGGCATTAGGTGTTGTTAATGGGCTGCTTGCCGGGTGACCTGGTTGGAATGGTCTAGTCCTAGCTGCGTTAGGTGTTGTTTCTAGTTATGGCTGTCGTTGTGTTGGTGTCTGATGTACTGCCCCTTGGGCTGCCAGAAATTTATCGATTTGCCGATCTACTTCCTCCAATTGCAGCCTTATTTCTTTATCCTGCCGTTCGCTTAGGATTATGTGCTTTTTGGTCTCGTGATCGTACCGTTCCCATATGATTCTCTGCTGTTCGGCCTCGTTTCGTATAGTGTACCGGTCCAGGCGTTTTGGTGCCGAGGAGAGAGGCGAGTGGGGATTGGGAGGTGGCGAGAGGGCAACTTCCAATTCCATCTCAGTCTCTACATGACTGTCTGCATCCAACAGCTCCCCAGCCGGAAGTTGGTTAGGTATGTCTGTAGGAGAGGGGGCGAACTGGCGGCCACCTCTTGCTCTTTCCTTTCCTCACCCTTCTCTCTCTTCTTTTCCAAAAAGGCCTCCAGGCGTCGGGTGTTCCTTCCCTTTGGTAGACAGTCTCTTCTTTTTTTTCCTCTTCGGTTTCTTCTCAGGGCCTCCAGACTCCTTCGGGTGAGGACCGCTATGAGAGGGGTTCCTCTCGCGAAAGGTACTACCTCCACCCGAGGGAGGGGGTGTGGTGTCTTCTACTACGAACTCTAAGGTCAGGTGGACTCTCTTGTCTGTTTCCTGAACAGTCCTGGTAACGCAACAAGAGACGCCCCGAGCTGAAATGGTCTTAATGAGTCTTGCTCGTAATTCCAGTGTTTCCCTGATGGCTAATCAAGGTGTTTACACTCTGGAGTCAGAGGTGCGAAAATTGCGTCGTGTATTGTGCAAACAACGCATGATTTGTTTCTTCACCGGCGAACAACAGACCAGATTATAAATAGTCCTTAATTGTTGTTGGTACTGTCCCCATTGACCAAAATCAAAGATTAACACAGTAATAAAATGGCCAAGGTTTCAGTCCACATGTTAATCAGTTTCTTCAGTCCACATGTTATATTTGGTTTTATGTTCGTTTTTGCTTTTGATCTTCCTTGAATAAAATATGAAAAAATGTTGTTGTTTTATAGTTAGCCCACATAAAATTCCCATGGCACCAAAAATCTCATTTGGCACAAAACATATTCAGTTTTGGCATCGTGAACACCGACCGTGAGAATTCAGCTGCCGACTATATCCATCCAGACGAAGACATGCCTTCCTCGAAGGCACACTGGTGTGATGTTGTTAAAATATTAGTTAGTCGGGATTATTTTTAAAAAACTCAAAGACTATTTTGAAAGTTATGTTTGTGTAAAGTAACGAAATACATGCAGAAATCGTGATGCAATAATTACCTTACATGTACTAAGAATCAGTCGTGCAGTTCATTCCCCCCTCCGCCACCCCGCTCCTCCCCAGCTTCCCACATCAGGTACCACAACCGCCAGTTTGTGAAGCTTACAATGTGTGTGATATAAGTCTATTTAGTTAGGTAAAAAGATAGATGTTTACTAGCAAATATGAACTAACATCTTGGACTCCCATCAACAAGCAAATGTCTGGATGGAAAAAATATTGGACGGAACACACCTCTACTCACACCCTCCCCCTCGCTTCGCCCGTGGAATCTTTAAACCTCACGGTAAGACGCCAATAGAGTACGAAGTCCAGTGAAATGAATGTTTCTGTTGATGTCAGGCAGATTATTTTCTCATAAGGATACGACATTAACTTCTTCATTTTTTTGTTGGCAAAATGACATCGTCCTAATGAGATACGACTTGTCTTGAGATATACTAATAATTTCGACATACAGCTATAAAGCAGGAGTTAACGATACAGGTTGCTTATATCCATCTGATTCCTTGAACTCTTCTGCGCTGTGGAAAACGATATAATTTTTGTCCGGTGCGTATGCGGAATTCTTTGGATAAGTCTATCGGGTATCCAAACAGTTTCCGAGGGTGCGTTAAACCCGGAGGTTCTTTGATTAAAACATTGCTTGCGTTCTTTTGTCCATATGTACAGAATTTCAAGGTGATTTGTGGGTGACAACTCCACTCCACGGGTGATTTAGTTACAATCCACTCTCCACGTACCGCACTGCTGTGTAAATGGGTGTCTCAGTTACATCGGCAAAGTTGTCAACGGGCATGTCGTCGATTGGTATGATGTACAATGTACAAGCTGATGTTGATTGCCATGTTGATTGCCATGCACAATTCTTCTCAGGGGTGGGGTTGGATCTGAACATAGGCAAACAAAGGGAGTCTTGTTATTTACAATCCCACAAACACCAACCGGCAGTAGTTAGTATAATAACAACAATTCATTTCCCTATAAACTATACTATGGCTATTGAACATTCTTCAGATCGAGCGAAGTTAACAAGGTGTAGGTTTCTAGATTCCGCTCCAAAGTTTAACAAAGAATAATAAGGCTAAAAAAGTGTTTTGATTCTCAGACAATCCCTCATTGAATTTGAACCCACTCATTAGACCTTTTTTATTGCTTTTCTGTGTCTTCCAATATTAGTACAAAACAGACCCGAAACTTTTACATTTTTTGAATGATGCATATTTATTTAGTTGCGTCTCCAAAAATGTAACGAAGCAAATGCCCATAGATTGAATATTTTTACTTCAAAGATAATATGAAGAGCATCGAAAGAATATGAAGCCTTTGGATTACAGTACTTTCAGTTTGTTTTTAGAAGAATGTTTTATTTTTCAAATTTGAAATGAATTTATTTGTATAAATATGCACTTTCTATATATGTGTGTAAAAAAGCGCCGAAATCCTTTCCATGTTTGCTCACCGTTTGCAAAAGAAAAACAAAAAATAAACGAAAAAACCCTCTCTCCCTCCCTCCCTCCCTCACTGACTTGAAAACAAAGTGCCTGAGAATCAATTAATTTATTTTGTGTGGCCTAAAAATCTATTTCCAGCTGCAAATTATTGTGAGTTGGAAGTAGCTACGACTGGTTGTAAATTCGAACTTCACTTCTCTGAAGTTACTAAATATTTTTGTTAGTTATCTAGAAATTAGTATTAGTTACTCTTGTGTCTCCTGAGGTTTATGGGAATTTACTCAGGCCTGGGGACTCATACACCCCTCGGTGCATGACCCGGAAGACTTAACCCTTTTAGCTCTCGTGGTATCGTCCATGACAGTTCAATGGCAGCAATTAGAAGAGTCCATACTCGGAATTTGGGGTTGACCAATCAGCCTCGGGCTCTCCTCGTGTATACGCGGGGTGGGAAGATAGCAGCTCTCATTGGATATGGTGGGGCGAGCAATATGTTTGAAAGAAAGGGAAAACTTTTCGAAGAAATATGTGAATTTTGCTACGAGATCTGCAGAGCATAAATATATTAACCCCTTTGAACGCTGTTGGTATCTCTCATGTCGGATCAATGGCAGCAATTACAGTACGCGGAGAATGTATTATCACTAAATCACCCGCAGAGTGGAAATTCTCCCCAAGCAATAATTGCAAATTTGTTGCAAAGCATAACAAGCGCAAGCAAAGTTTCAGCCAATGGCCCTCCGGGTTAAACCCGGAGGTCCATTGGCTGAAACATTGCTTGTGTTTTTAGTCTATATATACAAAATTTGAAAACTGTAGTTTGGGTGATAACTCCACTCCGTGGGTGATTTAGTTACAATCCACTCTCCACGTACTGTAGAATAATTATTCATTATTTGGGGGTAGAGCAATTAATATTCTCAATGCGCAGCCTCCAGGCTCAATGTTGAAAATATTGATTGGAGTACGCCACACATTAACTTAGAAGCCACCCATGTTAATGGAATTATAAAGTATCATTATTCCTGTACAGAAGAGGCCCTGTTTTTCAAAGTGTTAAATTTCTATCCCACATTGTTAGGATAAGTCAAGTCACATCTGAGAAAGAGTCAAATACCTGTTTCCAAGCGAGTGCCTTCATGCAGTAATTTTTCATTCAGTTTGGAACTTTAGAACTTGGGGTGCAGAATACCATACATTTTATAGAGTCGATTTCTAATTTAGGATGTGCGGTGATGCAATGATTAGTTATTGTAGGATGTGCAGTGGTGCATTAGTTAGTTACTGTACTTCGTGAGTATGTCACCGATAAATGCACGCAATAGAATGGGATTCCTAATTTAGGGTATGCAGTGGTGCGTTGGTCAGTTACTGTACTTGATAAGTAGGTTACCCATAAATACACCACAATTTCTGATTTCTGATCTACGGTATTCGATGATGTATGGGTTAGTTACTGTACTTTCTGAGTATGCTACCCATAAATAGAGCACATAGAGCGTGATTTAAAATCTGGAATGCACGGTGGTTAATTGGTTAGTTATAGTACTCAGTGAATATGTTACCCATAAATTCACCCTCTAGAGTTGATTTCTAATCAAGCATGTGTGGTGGCGCATTGGTTACTTATTGTACTTGGTGAGAAAGTTACCCATAAATACACCCCAGAGAATGCAATTTCTAACCTAGGATGTTCGGTGGGACATTGATTAGTTACTCTACTTGGTGAGTATGTTACCCATAATTACACCATATAGAGCGCAATTTCTAATATAGGATATGTGGTGGTGGATGTGTTAGTTATTGCTCTTGGTGAATATGTTACCCTTAATTACACCCTACAGGGTAGAATTTCTAATATAGAATGTGCGGTGGTGCATTGCTTAGTTACTAGACTAAGTGAACATGTTACCCATAAATTCACCCTCTAGAGTGTGATTTTTACGGAGTGCGATTTCTAATCCAGGATGTGCGGTTGTGCATGGGTTAGTTCCACTTGGAGTATGTTAGCCATACACGCACCCATTAGAGGGCGATTCCCAATGTACGGTGTGCGATGATGCATTCCTAATTTCTGTACTAGGTGAGTAGGTTACCTATAAATACACCCTCCAGAGTGTGATGCATTGATAATTGTGGTTTCTAATATAGGATGTTCGATGATGCATTGATAATTACTGTACTCGGTATGTTACCCATAAATACCCCCAAAGAGTGCGATTTCTAATCTAGGATGTGTAGTGGTGCATTGGTTAGTTACAGGACTTGACGAGAATGTTACCTACAAATACACCCTACAGGGTGCGATTTCTAATCCCGGATGTGCGGTGGCACATGGGTTTGTTACTGTACTTGGTGAGTATGTTAATCATAAATACACCCTCTAGAGTGCAATTTCTAATATGGTAGTGCGGCGGTGCATGGGTTGGTTATTGCTCTTGATGAGTAGATTATCCATAAAAATATCCTATGGAGTGCGATTTTAATCCAGGATGTGCGGTTGTGCATAGGTTAGTTCCACTTGGAGTATGTTAGCCATACATGCACCCGTTAGAGGGCGATTTCCAATGTACCATGTGCGATGATACATTCCTTAGATACTGTTTTATTAGGTTACCAATAAATACATGCCAGAGAATGCAATTTATAATCTAGGGTGTGCTGTGGCGGATTGGTTAGTTATTGCGCTTGGTGGGTAAACTTCCATAAATACACCCCGTAGCGTGCGATTTCTTATCTAGGATGTGCGGTGGTGAATTGGTTAGTTTCTGCACTTGGTGAGTATGTTACCCACAAATACACCATCTAGAGTGTGAAATGAAATGAAATGAAATGAAGTTTATTCAAGAAAATACCAAATTTACAAGTTAGTTTTGTACAAAGAGTTTTGCATATATAGAATACACTGGTAAATTGTTGGGAGACAACATAGCCACATTGGCTGTCTTCCTGTTGCCCCCCAGGAACTGAAAAAGACTACACAGAAATCACTACACAGAAATGGAGTAGACTGGATATTATTGTTCATAGGTACCACTGCCTATGGCCCAGCTATTGAATGAATGGAGAGAGTAAGGAAGACCTCGAATCTACGTGATAGCCCCTTCCCAGTCTACTCGAAAGACTGCACCCGATACGCGCAAGTGCAATTTGACGGTAGACTATAAATTTGAATCAATTAGATTAAGCGTAAGATGATGGGTCAAGACCTGATTGGAGATTAATTCGAGGTCTGGTTGGATGAAATAACTGGAGAAGTCATCGGCATGGGCTGAGAATTGCGTCATAATAATATGGATGTTTTCATCTTGACAGGGGAGCCTCGAACAGTCAGCGCCTTAAGTAAAAGTGTTTACAATATGACTCGTTTTTAAGTAGGAGGTGGGAATGTTATTAGCAAATAGAACAATTTCCAGTCTCCATTGACGGCATATGTAAGGTCGCCATAGTGCTAGAATGCCCTTTGTCCCACTGGCACATAGAACTCTCTCTCTCTCTCTCTCTCTCTCTCTCTCTCTCTCTCATATTCATATTCACATGAACGAAGGGTCCCACAATGGAGTGTGGCGACGTACGTGTATCACTGAGGATTATGCCTACAGTCTGGACACATATGAACGAACAGTTAACATGTGAGGAATAGCTTGCTAAGCATTCATTAGTAAGTTGTTTCTTAAAAACATGTCTGGAAGGTAGGGCCCGTAGGTTAGCGTCAATTCCATTCCAAATCTTTGGGAAACTATGTTTTGGCAGTTTGGCAGAGAATTGGGTTCTAGCTCTCAGCGACTGTTTCATGCCAACTTGTCTTGTTTGGAGTCCAGATAAAGTGTGTACACTAAAAAATGTTTCAAATGAGTCGGGCAACCTATCGTTTTTCCAGTCGTGCATGAATGGAGAGACATTCACTTTGTACAGATCGTTAAATTTTAGAATATTATTATCCTTGAATAGGGGATCAGTATGACTATTAAACTTTTTACAACTAATTATTCGCATCGCGCGTTTCTGTAGAAAGTATATTTTACTGCAGGATGGACCATGCCCCCAAATTTGGATTGCATACAGTAAGTGACTATGAACTAATGTATAATACAATAATTTCAATGACTTCTTGGGGAGAATATTTTTTACTTTATTCAAACAATAGATTGCACTTGACATCTTGGAACATACTGTGGATATGTGGTACTTAAAATTGAGGTTTTCGTCAAGGAAAACGCCTAAGAACTTAGCGACTTTTTCTTGTTGAGAGTTACCTATGGGTGAAAGCTTGGTATTGTTAAGGAAAATATTTTGTCAGTCGGATTCGTTCGAACTGTTCGGTGGGTGTAGCATAATATATTTACATTTACTGGCGTTCACTTGGAGTTTGTTGCAACAGCACCAGTCGAATATTTTTTTCAGCTCTGTATTAACTGTAGTCTCCAGGGTATTCAGGTCATGTCCAGCTGTAAATGGGGTTGTGTCGTCGGCAAATGATAATAGGTTAAGGAGAGTGGAGTATCTCATATCATTCACGCAAATTAACAAGAGGATGGGCCCCAACACAGACCCCTGGGGACCCCGCAAGTAACATATCGGTTTGGGGGTCGATTCGAGTTATATTCCACATACTGTTTTCTGCCTGTTAAGTAACTTTGGAACCAAAGCTTACTAATCCCTCTTATTCCGTAGAATGCCATTTTCTTAAGTAAACTTTCGTGACTAATGGAGTCAAATGCCTTAGACAAATCAAGGAAGACGGCTGGAGTAGAGTCTTTTGTAGGCTTTTCGTTGCATTCAGCGACATATTGCAAAAGGTACATGATGGGGTGAAGAGTGGAATGATTTTTGCGAAAACCGTACTGATGTTCGTACAGTATATGAAAATCACTGAGAAAATTAGTGAGTCTCCGGTTCATTATTTTCTCCAGAAGTTTCGAAAAAGCCGGTAACAAACTAACTGGTCTGTAGTTACCTAGCCCACGGGAATTACCCCCTTTGAAAATTGGTATCACCTTTGTTATTTTCATTTTATCGGGGACTTTACCTTGTATAAATGACTGACTGAATATATAGACTAGGGGTTTCGCGATCTCACAAATTGCCTCTTTCATTATTTTTGTAGATAGACTGAAAGCGTCGGTACTCACTTTCCCTTTCAATTGTCCGGCTGTCAGTATGATTTCTTGCACGTTTGTTGGGGTAATAAAAAAGGAATCCGTGTAATTTCCATTCATGATGTCACCGAAGTTGTTATCGGAGGTGGAGACGTTATCGTTAATAGTCAAAACAATTTCTGAGAAGTAATCATTACAACTGGAGGCGATTTTATCGGGGTCAGATATTTCAACATTATTATGAGATATGCTAGGTGGGAGTGTCGCCGTTCATTTTGATTTGCTGATTAAGCTACGAAGTATTTGCTATGTTTTTTTAGAGTCGTGTCTATTTGTTTCTATGACGTCATTGTAGTATGTAGCCTTACTTCGTCTCTTTAATTGATTAAAAATCGAGGAGTACGTGTTATATTTGTTGATGTTAATTCCCGTAGGTTTTCTCAGTTTGACTAGGTAAAGTTTATTTTTAGTTTGAGAGGACTGTAACAGACCCGATGTCATCCAGGGCTTACGTTTTATGAGCCTTTTGGGTAAATTCAAGCTTCTCAGGGGAAATGCCGATTCGAATGTGTCAAGGTAGATATCCAAAAAAGTTTCGTATGCTGCATTGGCACACGTACAGTTATACACTGAGTCAAAGCTAGCGTTATGAAGCAAATTTTTGAATAATTCAATATTTTCTCTCTTGAATAATCTTCTAAGTTGGGGTATTGGCTTGTCGGGCTTGTTATCACCTTCCTGTATATAAAATGTGGCGAAGTGATCTGAAATATCAGTGATTAATATTCCCGCACTGTAGCTAGCTGATACATTATTGGAATAAATATGGTCAAATAAGGTCGTTGAATGCTCGGTTATTCTGGGTGGTTTTGTTATTACTGGCATGAATCCGTCACTAAACATACTATCTATGAATGCGTTAGTTTTATCAAAATTCAGCAAATCTATGTTAAAATCGCCTAGTAAGAAAGCCCTGCTGTGCCCTGGGTTGATTTTGGTGAGAATGTCGCTTATGGAAGAGACAAACAATATCAGCTAGAGGTGCAGTGCTTGGCCTGTATATGCATCCAACAATGTACGAGTTTTTGCGCCCTGGATTGATTTCTGTGAAAATAGTTTCAATGACATTCGGAATGAAGATCGCCAGATCGGGTCTCAATCTGAACGAAACATAAAAAGACCCACTCCTCCTCTGCTGTCGTTTGGACTAGGGCGGGTCTTGTAGACAATTGGGTGGTAGCCATCAATTTTGTAATTGAGATGCTCGTGTAGTTTGAAGATTTCTGTTGTAATTGAGATGCTCGTGCAGTTTGAAGATTTCTGTATGTATCATGTGCGATGATACATTCCTTAGATACTGTATTATTAGGTTACCAATAAATACATTCCAGGGAATGCAATTTATAATCTAGGGTGTGCTGTGGCGGATTGGTTAGTTATTGCGCTTGGTGGGTAAACTTCCATAAATACACCCCGCAGAGTGCGATTTCTAATCTAGGGTGTGCGGTGGTGAATTGGTTAGTTTCTGCACTTGGTGAGTATGTTACCCACAAATACACCATCTAGAGTGTGATTTCTAATACAGGATGTGCGGTGGTGCATTTGTTAGTTACAGTACTTGGTGAGTAGGTTACCCATAAATACACCCTCTAGAGTGCGATTTCTAACATAGGATGTGCGGTGATGGATTGGTTAGTAACTGTACTCGGTGAGTAGGGTACTCATAATTACACCCCAGAGAATGCATTTTCTAATCTAGGATGTGCGGTGGTGCATTGGTTAGTTTCTCAACATGTACTTGTTGAGTAAGTTACCCATAAACTCATCTCATAGGGTTCGATTACTGAACTAGGAACAGCAGTTGTGAATTGGTTTGTTACTCTATTAGGTGAGTAGGTTACTCATTAACACTCTCAAGAGTGTATTTTCTAATATAGAATGTGCGGTGGTACATTCGTTGGTCACTGTACTTGGTGAGACTGTTACCCTTAAATGCACTCTCTAGTGTGTAATTTAAAATCAAGGATGTGCAGTGGTGCACTAGTTAGTTACAGTACTTGATGAGTAGGTTACTACAGACAATGCACTACAGACAATGCCATTCCAAATATACGATGTGCGATGGCGCATTGGTTTGTTACAGTATTTGGCTAGTATGTTACCCATAAATGCACCCTCTAAAGTGTGAATTCTAAACAAGCATGTACGGTGGAGCTTTGGTTACTTTTCGCACTTGGTGAGTAGGTTACCCATAAATATACCACACGGAATGCAATTTCTAATCTAAGATGGGCGGTTGTACATTGGTTATTTACTGTACATCATTAGTATGTTACCCATAATTACTCTCTATCGAGTGCAATTTCTAATAGGAACCCCAAGCGGGCCGTAGGCCCGCAAAGGGTCCCACATACCCAGTCAGATAAATGTGTTCCAGAACAGAATTCTCTATAGCCGTCAATGTGATTTTTGAAGTGGACAGTAAATTTCAGTGAAAAATCCACGTAACTTCCGGTGTCGAATTGCCCATGCAATTCCAATTGGCCTGTCCCCCTCTGGGAATCAAATGTATTTTGTTGCAAACTAATTCGCCTCAAAGCTTTGCGTGATACATTGGCCTACATATCTACACTTCAGGGGTAACCAGGCCTTCTCATCCGAGAACCGCGACAAATCAGCGGCCGGCCAAAGTGTTATTATTATTACTCGAGTTCTGTCCTTCTGGAAGTTTGTCAATATGCTCAGCTGATAATCTCGTCATTTCAGATCGAACTCTCTCAGTCTTGATTTCGTTGCAGCTTGCCTGCCAGTGATATTATAACCTCAATCGAAAACAACGTACATATAACCGATAATATAACTGATAATTGTTGTTATATTGGTGCGATTGTATACAGACATGCATTGACACGTGTCTCGTGAAATATCAAGACGAACAGAAACTCAGTTTTTGAATTATCCGAATATTAAGGTGTTGTAAAAGTAAGGAAAAGTTTGCTTGAAAAAAGGGTATACGGACGTTTCGTCCGCAAGCCGAGTCGTCCGCTTGTCAAAATATTGTCTGCACATTTTCTACATTTCGAACAAGACACCCACCCCCTACTAACGTGTGACATTTTCCCAGATTAAGCCCAATATTCTTACATATAAAGCCTCCTGATGTTGTATTTATGTTAAGAGTGTGATGTACAACATCATCTTTGAGGTTTGAAACACAAATGATGTCATATATTGGCTGATATATTGATATGTTTTTAAACAATTCAAAAAATTGCACAAGTTGGAAATGCACATTTTTGGTGCACTCAAGAGACCCACCCACCTCCACATCACGTCTTGCAAATTTTTGGTGCCCCCCCACCCCCAGCCCCCCCCCCCCCCCTGGAATAATTGCAAAATTATAAGATTATGTTACCGAACTTAATATAACAAATTTTGATGCATTTCTTAATATAATTATAACACGTTTTGATGCGTTTCTTAATATTATTAATTCCTATAATACATTTGCTAATAATTTTGTGATTATTCATTGTAAAGCGCCGGTGATGCTCTTCCAAGAATAATTGCAAAATTATAAGATTATGTCGCAGAATTTAATAAACCATAAATTTTGATGCGTTTCTTAATATAATTAATTCTTATAATACATTTGCTAATAATTTTGCTATTATTCATTGTAAAACGACGATGCGCCTCGATGAATAATTGCAAAATTATAAGATTATGTTGCAGAACTTAATATAACAAATTTTGTTGCATTTCTTAATATAATTAATTCTTATAATACTTCTGCTAATAATTTTGCAATTATTCACTGTAAGGTGCCGGTGGAGCTATTCAATGAAAAATTGCAAAATTATAAGATTATGTTGTGGAACTTAATATACTATACATATACTTTAAGAATTTTTACTGTAATAATATAATTATTATAGGTAATCCATTGAATAAACAGTAATCAAAATTTATTAGATAGCTGGTAGTTTATTTAGTTCAGACATTTCTGTTTTCAGCATTTCGTACACGTACATGTATATGAAATTTAATGCAAGGAGGTACATTAAGATATATTGCAATAGGTAATATACAGTAAAGTATACAATAAAATTATTATATAAATAAATAAAAAAATGATTCAAAATGCAATACTTGAATACTTTCCCCCAGCGAACGAGTTTTGGACGTGTTGGGTAGAATTGTAAAGGACGACTTGGGTAAAATTGCAGCGGACGATTTGGTTAGCAGACAAAATGGGTGTAATTCGAAAAAGTGATACTGACAGGTTGCTTTCAGTCCCGTTGGAAACCAAAACAAAGTAATAATGTGTAACGTTTTGGTGCCATCTGTATTTCGGAACAGTGCTTCGTAGTTTCAAACACTAAAAAATGGAAAATAATAACCCTTTTGTATATTTACCGCCATTGAAAATGGCATGTCATCTTTTTTCGGGAACAGGGGGAATCTTCGGCCTGGGGAGAACTAGGCCCAGGGAAGAATCATCCAAAAGAAAAGCAGTACACATCTGTTAGGATATTTTAGATACGCTACGATATTCGTTTTAACTCCTGAAAATAATTCTAAAAAAAATATTAATAGATTGTTCGATATTTATTGAAAAAATATTAATATAATATATATTGTCGAGCAATTATCTCTGCAGTAAATTCACATTCGATGTGTTCTGTAATAATTAACATCTCTCATCTGTTAGAAAGGTATCCAATCACTTCGGCTCCAAGTCATTTCGTCCTCTGGTCAATACGACCTCAAAGGCATCTCTGTCCTAGTCACTTTGTTCCCTTGGTCATTTCGGCACAATTTTAAGTGTAGAGATCTATAAAGATCAGTGCATAGTTCATGTTTAGAAACAATGGGTAATTACCTTTATTAAGTAATGCTCAGTTATGTGTATTTACAGTGTACAGAAAAGTTATACATGACATTAAAAATTATCCATGTGTTCAATTTTACTGACATTTAAGATGCTATCTGTGAGAGAAATTATTTTACTTTGAAATTTTGCAAAGTACATGCAGTGATTCATTCATATTGTTATGCACAATTCCTAGTCATCTTCCAGTTTGAGGTTCACAGGGTTTCGTTTTCTTTTCTTTTTTCTGAAACAACCACCAAACTGCGATTTCGATACTACCATAAATACGTCCACGTTTTCTAAAACACAGAGCAGAATTCTTGTAGTGATGCGCAGTTCCTAGTCCCCTTCTAGTTCGATGTCCACGGGGGTCTGACCCCAGTACCCCACTTCCAAGGCATACACTCAAACCAAATAACATTACTGACCCTCGCTTCCGGTTCTCGTCGATTCATAAGCAAATAAAATTATTCAGGTCACAAGAGATTTCAAATCCCACATAGTCCATGTGCACCTTCTACGTGCTGAAACTTTCCTTTTATTTATTCATCGTGAAAGAAAATCTACCAGACATATATCATATGTATACCTGAATATCTAATTGAGATATAAATGTTGAAAAAAAATTAAATAGAAAAATGTTAAAATTCAAACAATATTTGAAAATATTTATAGAGGCCGAAATGACCTGGTATATTGGGGCTGAATTGACCTGAGGCCGTAATGACTGGGGCCGAAGTGACTTGGGGCTAAAGTGACTAGAATTCGTGAGAATTGCATCCAAACTGTCCTCCAACAATTTGACCCAAACTGGATACTAATCTAACCCAAACCACCCTTTGGCAATTTGCCCCAAACTGTTCTCCAGAATAGGGGCACATGATTATTATTGATTTATTTATTGGGGTTTAATCACACTTCGATAGCCAGGGTCACTTCATGTCGGACAGTTTTACAGGTGGGAAAAGCCTGAGAGAACCACCGAGCAATTACAAACATCTAACTTACAAACAGCAAACAAGCTGGGTTAGCATTGGTTGAAGACAAGTGTACGATTGACATGCAGTATGCCTTGGTATGCAATGGCACTACGCGGGCAATGGGAATGACGTGTATTGCCCAAGGAAAGAAGGTGGTTGCCGCAGGTGGGATTTGATAGAGGACCCTTTGGCTTGCAGCCTACACCTCTAACTACTGAGCCCTTTAACCTCCAAAACTGTATAGTACCAGCTAAAACATGTTGTAGAATGACCACGTGAAAATGTCACAAGTACATAGTTTCATTATTATTTTGTGATATTTGTTTTTGCTGTACAGTGGAACCCTGTTATTTTAAGAGACACTTTGCCAATAAAATTATTCAATTAGCAGGAGTATTCAATTAACAGAGATTGTGTCACTTTCCTGTATTCCAGAGATAAACTTAGCATTTATTCTATTATATTTTGTTTGACAGAGCTCCATGAACTCTGTCAAACAAGATATAATATATTAAATGCCTGTATTGAATGTACTGAGGCCAAATTGGTCTATAACCAAAGGAAAACTGGGAAGAGTCAGGGTAATTTCTCAGCATGTTGCCAGATTTTTTATTCAGTTAACAGGTAAATGGTTTTGTGTTGGGAAATTATATTCTATTAACAGGGATATACAATTAAGATATATCCAATTAAGTGTGCACCACTGTATAACCACCCCCCCTCCCCCCACACACACACCCCAATCAAAACCATCATTCAAAGGTCTTGGATTCAGCAAATTTGATTTCTTTATTTATTGGGGTTTAACAACAATTTTTGCAGCCAGGGCCACCCAACAGTTTTACTGGGGGAGGAACCCAGAGTACCCGGAGAGAACCACCGAGCAACAATGACAAGCAACTGTCAGGCTTCTCAACATTGTAACTCCAAGCAAGCAGGGTTAGCATTGGTTGAAGACATGTGCATCATCGATGTGCAGTTCGCCTTATTTCAGTTGCCGCAATTGGGATTCGAGCTGAGAACCTCTCAGCTTGTTTTGGGAAGGTTTTTTTTGTTCCAGCTTCATTAAGGTTTGTTTCATATCGCACTTGTAATTTTGTCATAATTAGTAATCATAAATCCTTAAAAAGAAACAATAGAAAAAATGCATTGAATATTTAAAAAAAAACATTTCTATGAGGATTTGACCTCAGAGGTGATGACATTCGACCACGACTGAGACCGAATATTCTCAGAAAAAGTATGAGGGCTGAATCTTCCTGTGACTGAATCTTCATGAACCCCCTTTTTCAAACTAAATTGCCCATTACTTATAAAGCACCATAACTAAGGCAAAAACAATACTATGAAATTTCCAAATCTGAAATTCTATAAATTCCAAATAAATTTACACAAATTATATAGCAAAATGAAGGATGTGGTGTATAGAACCCCAAAAGTATGTGTGCACCTCACGCACTGACACACAGTCACCATCAGACATCAGCGGTTCCTGAAAGTGTGCTATCGGTACCGTATTTGTACCATAACTGATAATAATAAAATAATATTTCATAAGAACAACAAACACAGGAATTCAAAATGCAGCCTCAAGGCAGCATGGTGGTGAATGCCAACGCTGTCAGATTGTCCTTGAAAGGGGGAGTCCTTTACAAATAGGTTTTTGTTTTGTGATACTCTGGATACTCCCCATTTTTAGCTCAACTTTGACATAGTCATATTTAAGGTTATGTCGTAGCCTGTTGTCTGTCTGTTTGGGAGCAACAATTCAATACGGCTCGGGCTAGAGGCTGTATTTATGAACCGATCTTTACGAAACTTCTTGGGTATCTTTGTTATCACCGTGGGACGAGAACGAGTGTTTTTGGGTGCGGTCCAAAATTCAAGATGGCCTCCAGAAGCCATTTTGTACAGAAATTAGTGCAATCATTTCTTTTGTATAGAACTTCTGTATGAAAGTTCTGATTTGAATAAATTTTTATATGAATATTTAGTAACATGGAGTACATCACATATAATACATGTTTTTTTATCGTGCTGAAATTATGCAAATTAGATGAACTTTAATTTATTCAGTGCTACTTACATATATACCCAGTAAGTGCACATGTCAATACGCTCGGGCTAGGCTGTATTTATGAACTGATCATCATGAAAATTCTTGGGTACCTTTGTTATCACCTTGGGATGAGAATGAGTGTTTTTGGGTGCGGTCCAAAATTCAAGATGGCTACCAGTGGCCATTTTGTACCGAAATTAGGAACAATCAGTTTTTTGTACAGAATTTCTATACAACTTGGGCTAGAGGCCGTATTTATGAACCGAACTTTACAAAATTTTTTGGGTGCCTTTGTTATCACCATGGGATGAGAATGAATGTTTTTTGTTTTTTTTGGGGGGGGGGGGGTCCAAAATTCTAGATGGCCGCCGGCAGCTATTTTGTACTGAAATTACTGCAATCGTATGATTGTTTAGTAACATGGAATACATCACATAAAATACAGGTTTTTTTCTTGTACAGAAATTATGCAAATTAGATGAACTTTGATTTATTCAGTGCTACTTATACACAGTAATTACACATGTCAATACATCTCGGGCTAGGGGCTGTATTTATGAACCGATCTTCACCAAACTTCTTGGGTACCTTTGTTATCACCTAGGGACGATAACGAGTGTTTTGGGGTGTGATCCAAAATTCAAGATGGCTGCCAGTGGCCATTTTGTATCAAAATTAGGTCCAATCAGTTTTTTGTACACAACTTCTATACGGCTCAGGCTAGAGGCCGTATTTATGAACCGATCTTTACAAAACGTCTTGGGTACCTTTGTTATCACCGTGGGATGAGAACGAGTGTTTTTGGGTGCAGTTCGAAATTCAAGATGGCCACTAGCAGCTATTTTGTACCAAAATTAGTGCAATCAGTTTTTTGTACATAACTTGTGTATGAAAGTTCTGATTTGAATAATTTTTTGTATGAATGTTTAGTAATATGGAATACATCACAAAAATACCGTATAATACAGGTTTTTTTCTCTTGCAGAAATTATGAAAATTAGATGACCTTTGATTTATTCAGTTCTTCTTATACACTGGAAGTGCACATGTCAATATGCTAAGGCTGGATGCTGTATTTATGAAGCGATCTTCATGAAACTTCTTGGGTACCTTTGTTGTCACCTTGGGATGAGAACGAGTGTTTTTGGTTGCGGCCCGATATTAAAGATGGCTGCCGGCTTTCACACTGTTGCTTACTGAGGTGAAGTTACTTTACCATTACCAAGCTACCTACTAAATACCAAAGGGAAGATTTTTCAGCACACTCTTATTACTTCAGCACCTATAATTCTCAAATATGGCATTAAAACCAATCACATACTAGTACTGCTTAAATCTATTTATATAATCAGAATACACCATCAGGGATGCATTAGCTCAGTAGACAGAGGTGCAGACTGCAAGCCGAGAGATCCTCGGTTTGAATCCCACCTGCGGCAACAGCTTTGTGTCCTTGGGCAAGACACTTCACCCCCACTACCCATGTGGGGGCAAGGTATGCTGTGTCCTAAGGCATACTGCTTGTTCTTGGTGCACCTGTCTTCGACCAAGGCTAACCCTGCTTGTGTAGTATGTTGAGGCGCTCACAGTTGCTTGCCATTGCTCAGTGGATCTCCTGGGGTACTCTAGTTTCCTCCATTCATAAACCTGCCATGGTCACAATAAGCTGTTGTGCAGATAAATGTGACCTTAAACAGGAATAAATAAATAATAAAAAGAACACACCACCTCATACCCGTTTCTCTTCTGTTTTCATTCACCTTGGTATCCCTCGGTTTGCCTCGGTGTTTAGTATGCCTGCCAGAAAAGGAGTGATTTCTTTTTCTAAAAGAGCAAAACAAGAAACAGTAATTTTTAACAGGTAGTAACGAAATAATTTTCATGAAGCGCACAATTTTATGTTAGTTAATAGCTGAAAAAACGCAGGGTGATATTTGCAAACCTTACTTTATTACTGGAACCAGGTACTGGTAATGAAAATTGTTGTTTGTCATCAATACTTGATCAAGTTTCTGACAAAGCACATTATACTATTCCAATATGTTAGCTACTGTACATAAGCACACCATTGGATGTTAGTTTACCATTATACTGGTGCTTAGCCAGGATATCTAAGTTACATATAGGGGCAAGAGTAATACATGTATCTAATGGGAGTGGGGCCGGGTCATAAAGAATATGATGCACAGAAGCACCTGAGCCAAATAGCAGTGAGATAGGGGCGAGGACAAGAGGGTGTGTGACCCTCTCATCAGTGGAGGGGTCGGGTGCACCCCCCCCCCCCAAAAAAAAAAAAAATTGAAATTCAAGACAGCAAAACACAGTTACCTTGACTCTGTGTCCATTTGTGTCCATAATAAGTTGCGAACAGTCATAATTATCTAGATATTAAAATGTCTTTTGGGATGTTCATTATATGGGTTAACAGGAGAGAGGGGTGGAGCATGAATGAAATTGGGGAGGGCATGTGCCCCCTCCAGCCCCCAAGCCTACAGTGTGGCCGCCATGGACTGGTCACTTTCCATGGGTGGGCAGGAGTTCTGCGGATGCAATGATATTAGTTTTCAAACACTGTTTACAGCAATAATCATCAAAAATTTAATTAATGAACCTCAGGATACAATTCGGTGCTTCATTAATTAAAATTTTATTGATGATGATTTTCTTTTACCTGGAAAAAACATGGATGGACATCATGCACTGCCCATGCAAGGATTATGACCAGCAACTGCACTGTATGTCTGTGTCACTGCTATGAGCAGGGACTAATCTAAATGGGTGGGTGTGTTTACAAATATTAATATTTTTTAACACCTGATAACAAAGTAATATAAGTTTATAAACAACCACACAACTGACTTTTAATTACAACTCCTAATTCCTATTAAACATATATGAATGTTTATTAATTTTGTGGAATTTTTACACTGTGTATGAAGCTTAATTGTTTGTTAAAATTGCCCTTCCACTACGGAGGACTTTTTGAAAACAGTCTATACTGGATTGTGTGTTATTCCTTTGTGTAAGACAGTGTATTCATTGTAATAATATTCATGCAAAAGTTCATGTTCTTTGTTTTAGGCCTCATAATCTACAGAATAGCATGGGTGGCGGTGTATTCCATCTCTTGAGTGCAAGAAGGCTTTGCAATGCTATAGCATAAGCCTTGTTGCACTCCAGGTACAAATTTATCAATTTTAATAACATGGGTAAAATATCGGACATGAACCATTTAATTTTTTTTTAGCTCACTTCGACAAAGTCAAGCAGGGCTTATCTAATCACTCTCCGTCCATTGTCCATCCATCTGCCATCCATCAACACCATGTTTTGGTCAATTCAAGTTAAAGTTTGTGTGAGTAATGGTACCAAAGGGGTATTGCATTTTCGTTTAACTCAACATGCCCAGCCCCATAGGGAGGGGGTGGGATAAAATGCTCCCAAAATATTTTTAAATTCTTATGAAGCAGTGGGTACAGTGACTTGATATTCGTTATGGAACTACCTTTTGAGATGTAGAATCACGCGTGTTCAAACGTACTTTGTGAAGGAATATTTGGCTTTGTAATGGCAGGGGTTACATTTTTGGTACCACCCAAAATTTCTATTTTCCGAACCGATGGTCCGATTTGAATGAAATTCAGTATGTGGTAATATTGGGTCATAAGTACTTGCCTCATGAAAAAAGAAACCTGCATCCCCATGGAAACCCCAGGAGCAAAAAATAGAAATATTTTCAAACTCCCATGTTTCCGAAACCACTTGGAACAGAGAACTGTTATGTGGTATGAAGCATCCTTAGGACCAGTAGAATTGAATGGTAAAAACAAATGCCCTCTGTTGCTGTTAGGGAGTTCTGCAGAGGGCATCAGAATAATGTTGGCGCAGCATTTTTGCAAACATTTTAGAAAATCTTTTCTCCAGAACCAATGTTCAGAATCTTTTGATATTTGGTATACAGCATCCATAGAGGGGTCAGATACAAGTTTGTTAAAATGAAGCCCATTGGTTCATATTTCGACTCAATGCAGGAGCCCAAAATTTATGGGGAATTTTCTTTAAAAATCTTCTTCAGAACCACGAGTTAGAATTTTTTAATGTTTGGTACCCTCATTGTTATGATGGTCAGATTCAAGATTGTTCAAACCAAGTCCCTATGTTAATATTCGGGCTTCCTTTGGTAGCCCAAATTTTAACTTAGGGCTATATGGGGAAGTTTTTAAAAAAAATCTTCTTCTTCAGATCCACCAGTCAGAATGCTTTCGTATTTGGTATACAACATCTCTAAGGGGGGTGGGGGGGTGGGGTGGGGGTGAGATTCAAGTTTGTTGAAGTCGGGTCTGTAGGTTAAAGTTTGGGCTCGCTATTCTTTAAAAATCTTTTTCTTCAGACCCACCAATCAGAATCTTTTGATATTTGCTATGCACCATCATTAGGCAGGCGAGATTTAAGTTTGTTCAAGTCAAGCCTATATTTTGGCTCACCAGGGTTTCGGAAATTGCGAGAACGGTGATTTCATTCCTGTTATGTTCTTGCAAATGCTTGTTAAGAAGATCCATATTTACCATTCCCGCAAAAATATAAGCATTTTTCATCAGATAAAATTTAATAAAATTAAATTAATTTTAGAGCTGAAACGGTTAAAGGGTTTTCGTGATTGATTAATCACTTGCCCCAATAGGTAGCTGAATAATTGCTGTACCGTAGACCATTTATATAATTAAAACTTTACTCAGCATAATGGACAAAACCGGGCAGCGCCATATATATAATGTCCATTCAAATTTTATTACATTTTCAATTTTTGTCTCAAAACATAGTTTATGACACCTCATTGGAACAAGCTCACTCAGCTTGTTCCAATAGGGGGGGGGGGGGGGGGGGGGTCATAAGCTATGTTTTTGAGACAAACATTGAAAATCTTCAGTAATTCAAGAATTTATTGTGCAAGTATCGTCTTCTACCTGCATTTGGTGAAGGGTTGAGAATGACCGTTTTCAGCTACTGATACAGAAAAATGATCATGCAAGTGAACAAGTATTTTGGCACGTAACTGGCATGCATTTCTCTGTCTCATGCAATTGATGTGAGCCAGTGTGACAACATTTGCCTGTTTTGGAGCAAGTTTGTTCCATAGTTAACCCATACAGGGTATTTTTTGTTTTTAAAAATTTGAATAGCAGTTTCCATCTTGGTTTCAAAAAGTGATGATAAATAGTGAATATAAGCTTACCCAATATGAAAGAAAAATGGTTAGCAATTGGACATTTTTGTATAGCATTTTGCGATGTGAATCCAGCCATCAAATACCCTGCCATATAATACCGTACTTCAAAAATAACGGTTAACCGATCAATTACTTTTTTTTATCAATCAAGATATTGATCACTGGTTAGTCGATTAATCGGTCAACCGTATCAGATCTAATTAATTTCTATAAACATGATTACTGCAATAGCCTTTGATGTGGTGGTTCAACAATCTAACAATCCATGTATTTGAAGATAAATAAGCATAATTCATGTGATTAGACACATGTTGGAAATGGATCCCACAAAAAATATATTTGTGAAACCCTGGCTCACTGTGGGAGCCTGAATTATAACTTAGTTCAAAATGAGGATTTTTCTTTAAAAGACTTTTTCATATCCAGCAGTCAGAATGTTTTGATGTTTGGTGTGCAGCATCCTTACAGGGGAGGGGTGGGGGGGGGGGGAGATTCAAGTTTGTTTACGCCAAGTCCCTGTGTTTATATTTGGGCTCACTGTGGGAGCCTGAATTATAACTTAGTTCAAAATGAGGAATATTCTTCAAAAGTATTCTTCACATTCAGCAGTCAGAATGTTTTGATATATACAGTATCCTTAGGGAGGTGAGATATAAGTTTGTTAAAGCCAAGTCCCTGGGTTCATATTTGGGCTTCCTGTAGGAGCCCGAATTGTACCAAAATTTCTATTTTCCAAATTGAGAGGGTGATTTGAAGCAAATTTGATATGATGGGCTTATTGGGTCGTAAGTACCTAATTTATGCCAAAACATTTTCCTGTTGCCCTGTGGGAACTGCAGGATCTAAATACAGAAAAAATTTAAAACGCCCATATCTTCAAAACTACATGGCACTGAGAATTTTTATTTTGTGTGACGCTTCCTTACGAACAGCCGAAAAGAATGATCAAAAAAAAATTGCCATCAGTTTTATCATGCAGTTGAGACTAGAAGTCCTGTCATGAAATGCGCACAAATAGCATGTTGATCTGCACGTTAATGTACGCGTAAAGGCCATAGTAAAGCTATCAAATTCTGTACACATGGCCTGTGCACAAGCAATGTTTCAGCCAATGGACCTCCGGGTAACCCGGAAGTCCATTGGCGGAAACATTGCATGTGTTTGCCATGAGTAACCAGGAGAACCTGCCGTGATTTGGATGCCATTCGATATGGCAATTGCACGCAATTCCAACGCGCAATTAAGCCTAGATAAGCGCACAGGACTTCTAGTTTTAACTGTAGATAAGTGACAGGACTTCTAGTTTTAACTGTAGGGAAGTTTTCAAGGACTTATGAGGAGTCATCATTTTAGTAATGGGAAAAACATTAAAGAATCTTCTTCTCCCATACCACTGCTCCAAAGGCTTTCATATTTCGCATATTACATCTTTGGAAGATTTATTCACATGTTTGTTGAAATCAAATCCCTGGGTCCATATTTGGACTCTCTATGATTAGATTAGTGCAATATGAGGCATATTTTTTAAAAATCTTCTTCTGATCCACTCTTCAGAATATTTTGATATTTGGGATGCTGCATCCTTAGAGGGGTGAGATTCAAGTTTGTTCAAGCCAAGTTCCGGGTTCATATTTGGGCTCCCTGTGGTAGCCCAAATTACAACTTAGTTCAATAAGAGGAATATTCTTTAAAATCCAGTAGTCAGAATCTTCTGATATTGGTATATAGCATCCTTAGGGATGTGAGATTCAAATTTGTTCAAGCCAAGTCCCTGGGTTCATATTTGGGCTCTCCGTGGAAGCCTGAATTATAACTTAGTTCAATATGAGGAATATTCTTTAAAAATCCTTTTTTTAGATCCACCGGTCAGAATCGTGGGATATTTTGTATAAGCTTTTCTTATGAGGGACAGATGCAACTAAATGTTCAAATAAATTCCCTGGGTTGATTTTTAGGTTACCATGTCAGGTGAATGCCATCAGGCCCTCTGGGGTCTCTTGTTTGTTTTCTATTTGACAACATTGCCCTGGCTCTTCTATCTACATTTTTCATTTTAAGTTAGTTACTACTTTTATGTAGGCTTCCAAAATTTGTTACTGCATGTCTGTCTGTCTGTCCTTCAGATGAAATGTTTCTTTGCTTTTCATTTGCCTGGCTCAACATTTCAAATAATTTGCAGCTATCTTTCGCCCTCCAACACTCCTCCCCCCATACACACACACACACACACACACACACACACACACACACACACACACACACACACACACACACACACACACACACACACACACACACACACACACACACACAGTCTTGTTTTCCCTACATACCGAGGTACCCCATTGTTTGTCCTTTGTGTGGACTAACGGTTTCAACCTCGTTTTGCCGGTACAGTTCTGGGAAAACAACCGAGGTAAAGGGTTTCTTTTGTCTTTTGTACCTCGGTAAGGCGAAACACGCAAACTCTTTTGTCTAGTTACCTCGTCAAGTTGGTAAGACAAACCCACACACACACACACACACACACACACACACACACACACACACACACACACATACTTGTATAGCATTCAAACTGAGGACCATGACTTTACACAGTTTTATGCGGACTAGCTCTAAACAAAGGCAAATCGCGTCAACATTCTAGCCAGGAATTACAGCCATGAAACTAACTTAACAGATCTATCAAGAAATGGTATACACTCTCCAGACAAAGCCGAAATCACTCCGAGGACTTCTCCACTTTTACTATACTTGTGAGGACATAAACGTGAGGACCTTCATTTGCATAATTAACACACACACGATTTAAACCACCCTTGTGAGGACTTACACTAAGTTTATGTGCGAGTCCTTTTGAGGACTAACAAGCATTTTGAGGACTTGGTCTAAATATAGATACAACAGACAACTGAATAATTAACACACACACGATTTAAACCACCCTTGTGAGGACTTACACTGAGTTTATGTGCGAGTCATATTGAGGACATAGACTTGAACAAGCATTTTTGTTAATGCCATAAAGCAATGTCTTTAAACAGGAGGTCCAAAGGGACCTTGGCCGCTCACATGAATCATGTTGCACCTACATGTATTAAGTGGAATTTACACAATGAGTGCACTTCGCCCACATTTAGGCTTCCGTAGTGATCTCAAGTATGATTGATCGATTGGTGTTTAATGTCACTTTCAACAGCCAAGGTCAAGAGCAATAAGTTGAAGCTAAAGCGATCAGTCATTACTCCACCCATTTTTAAAATGCTCTTACTTCAGACAGAGATTACCACGGCCCTATTCTCACATGACAGATCATGTTTGGGTTCAAAACCAGGTCTGGCATGCACCCGGAAACCACACAGGGTGATCCCAAATATCACCCCAGAGATATTTAACAAAGAGGCCCCCTGGGGCCTGAGGCGCTCACCTGACCACTCTGTTCCTAAATATTTCTTCCCAACAAATCTTAATGGACATCTCAGAAGGAAGCTATGAATCAAATATCAGGTCTCTGTCTCTACTGGCCTATGAGAAGATTTTTTAATAAACTCCTCATTTCCCCGAATATTGAGGCACAAACTTCCCTTGAACAAATCTGAATGTACACCTTACAAAAATGTTATAAACCAAATATCAAGTCTTTGCCACCACTGGTTCATGAGAAGATTTTTGCTCATTTTGAGCTGTGCCCCCCCCCCCCCCACCCTAAGGGTGGGGAAACCTGATTGGAACAAAAACACAATCCCATGTCAGGGCAAAGAAAGAATCTTTGATTGCAGCTAAATTGGCTCAGTGATTTTTAAAGAGAAAACACGAGGCTTCTTTATGCTTTTCCCATCCACTTCTTTATGCTTTTCCCATCCACTTCTGTGTTAATTATGCTGAGTCAGCACTTTTTCAACACCCCTCTCCTCCAAAAGTACCTTAAGCTCAAATCGACAGGGATTTTTTTTTACTGTTTTATTGGGTGTGTCCAAGGAATGCTATATGCAAAAAAAAGTGGGTGAGCTGTAGTTTTCGAGATATGGTCATTTTTAGTTTTTTTTTCTTCTCTATTTTAGCTCCTAAGGTTTTGACAAGGCACCAAGAAAAAAATTTTCATAAATCGAATTCTTATGACCCAATACTTCCTCAAAACAAATTTGGTTCAAATCGGACCAGTGGTTCGAAAAAAAGAAATTTTGCGCGGGGCCACAAATTTGCCACTCCCATAACTCATGCAAATATTAACACACAAACTTCCCTTGAACAAATCTGAATGTACACCTTACAATAATGTTATAAACCAAACATCAAGTCTCTGCCACAACTGGTTCATGAGAAGATTTTAAAAAAATTTGCTCATTTTCAGCTGTGACCCCCACCCCAGGGGTGGAACAACCTGATTGGAACAAAAACTCAATCCCATGTCAGGGCAACTAAGAATCTCAGATTGCAGCTAAATTGGCTCAGTGATTTTGAAAGAGAAGACATGAGGCTTCTTTATGCTTTTCCCATCCACTTCAGTGTTAATCATGCTGAGTCAGCCCGTTTTTCAACACGCCCCCCCCCCCCTCCCCCAAGTACCTTATGGTCAGGTCGATAATGGATTTTTGTTTACAGTTCTGTTAGGTTTGTCCTAGGAAAGCTACATGCAAAAAAAAATATCGGCTGAGCTGTGCAGTTTTCAAGATATGGCCAAGTTTATTTTTTTGTCTATTTTTAGCACCAGAGGCTCCCACGGGGCACCAAGGAAAAAAATTTTTCACAAATCAAATTCTTATGACCCATTACTTCCTCAAATCAAATTTGGTTCAAATCGGACCAGAGGTTCAAAAAATATGGGCAGGGCCAAAAATTTGTCCCTCCCATAACTAACGCAAATATTAACACACAAACTTCCCTTGAACAAATCTGAATGTACACCTTACAATAATGATATAAACCAAATATCAAGTCTTTGCCCCGCTGGTTCATGAGAAGATTTTTAAAAAAAATTGGCTCATTTTGAGCTGTGGCCCCCACCCTAGGGGTGGAGCAACCTAATTGGAACAAAAAAAACCCCAATCTTATGTTAGGGCAACCAAGAATGTCAAATTGCAGTTAAATTGGCTCAGTAGTACTGAAAGATAAGGCACAAGACTTCTTTACACTTTACCCATTGACTTCAGTGTTAACATATGCTGAGTCAGCACTTTTTCAGCACTCTGTAAAGTTTTTTTTTACAATTCTATAGGGCTGGTTCTAGGAAAGCTACATGCAAAAAAAAAAATAAATCAGCTGAGCCGTGCAGTTTTCGAGATATGGCCATTTTGATTTTTTTCTATTTTTAGCTTTTGCGGTTCCCACAGGGCACTGAGAAAAAAATTTTCATAAAGCAAGTTCTTATGACCCAATACCCTCAAAACAAATTTGGTTCAAATCGGACCAGCGGTTCAAAAAATAGAAATTTTGGTCGGGGCAAAAAAATTTGCTCCGCCTATAACAAGGGCATATGTTGACGCACAAACTTCTCTTGAACAAATCTGAATGTACACCTTACAAGGATGTTATAAACTAAATATCAAGTCTCTGCTACTGCTGGTTCATAAGAAGATTTTTAAAGTTTTTTGATCATTTTCATCTGTAGCCCCATCCCAGGGACAGACCAACATAATTTAAACAACAAGAGGCCCCAAGTAGCCTTAGGCACTCACCGAATGTTCCATACTGTTCAGTTCAACATTTTATCAGGAGTAAATTTTCATTCACTGTGAAGATAAAATATCAAAACTCAAAGTGGAGAACCAGACACATATCACAAAGCTGCATAATAAATATTAAAAGACACTGTTCTGGAGAAGGAAATTTTTAAAGAATTTTTTCTTTAATTGAACTAAGTAAAAATTCATGCTCCAATAAGGGGGGCAATATTTATTGAGGGACTCCATTTGAACAAACTTGAATCAAACCCATACCAAGATGATGCACACCAATATCTTGTTATTGGTTTTGAAGATAAAGATTTTTTCTTCAATTGCACTAGGTGAAAATTCATGCCCCAATAGGCAGCCTCAATATTGATCAACAGACTCGATTTGAACAAACTGAATCAGACCCATGCCAAGATTCTCCATTGGAAAAATCAAATAAATCTGCTTATTGATTCTGGATGAAGTTTTTTAAAAATTTTCTTCTCAAGTTACACTAAGTGAAAATTCATGCCCCCTGCCCATAGGGAGGCCCAATATTGATCAAGTGGCTCGATTTGAACAAACTTGAATCAGACCCATGTCAAGATGCTCCATACCAAATATCAAAAGATTTTGCCCATTGGTTATGAGAAGAAGATTTTTAAAGGAATTTTTTTGATATTGCACTAAGTAGAAATTCACGCCCCATAGGGAGCCCCAATATTAATCGGGGGACTCGATTTGAACAAACTTGATACAGACTCAAACCAAGATGCTGCATACCAAATATTGAAAGATTCTGCCCATTGGTTCTGGAGAAGAAGATTTTTAATTATTTTTTCTCAAATTCCACTAAGTGAGAATACACACCCCCATAGGGTGCCCCAATATTGATCGATGGTCTCGATTTGAACAAACTTGAATCAGACGCATGCCAAGATGTTCCATACCAAATATCGAAAGATTCTGTACACTGGTTCTGTAGAAGAAGATTTTCAAATAATTTTTCTCAAATTGTACAAAGTGAGAATTCACGCCCCATAGGGTGCCCCAATATTGATCGAGGGACTCGATTTGAACTATCTTGAATCAGACTCATGCCAAGATGCTCCATACCAAATATCGAAAGGTTCTGCCCATTGGTTCATGAGAAGAAGATTTTTAAAGAAATGTTTGTCAAATTGCACTAAGTAAAAATTCACGCCCCCATAGGGAGCCCCAAAATTAATCGAGGGACTCGATTTGAACAAACTTGATACAGACGCATACCAAGATGCTGCATACCAAATATCGAAAGATTCTGCCCACTGGTTCTGGAGAAGATTTTTAAATATTTTTTTTTATAATTCACACGGTGTTATCAGAGTTATGCCCCTTACACAGCCCCCAATGGACGTGGCCATTTCATTTGAACAAAATTGAATTGTAATATAGTAATGAACATTCACATGAAGTTTCGTGAAAATTGGACTGGTAGTTTCAGAGGAGAAGTCGTTTGAAAAAACTTCACGAAGGACGATGGACGCTCCGTGTTAAGTTGAGCTCCCTTCGGTGAGCTAAAAAACAAAATGCGATGTCAGTACAAGAAAGGGTCTTAAATTGCATGAAAATTGGTACAGTAGTAGGAGATGTAAACACCAACTTACCGGACGACGTACGACGGACAAAAAGTGATCACTATAGCTCACCCTGACTTTCAGTCAGGTGAGCTAACAATTATTTTGATGACAGTCGGTAGTGTAAATATAGATACAAGCATCAATTGCAGAACTGACACACAGGCCAGAGATTCAAATCATTCTGGTCAGATCTTGCACATGGGGTATGTACTTGTCAGATTGAGGATGTTAGATTTAGCACTTATTTTGTGGATTCAGTCTAAACATAGCGGCAATTGCAGAACTGACTCGCATGAGATTCAAACCATTGTTATGAAAACTTACATGTTTTACGCAGCATTCAGATTGAGCACTTTGAATCTAACAAGTATTTTGAGGATTTAGCCTAAATATAGATACCACAGCTCACAACTGGATAATTAACACACACAAGATGTGAACCACCCTTGTGACTTGTGAGGACCTCCACTTAGTTTATATACGAGTCGTATTGAGGACTTGGGAGTTTAACAAGCGTTTTGAGGACTTGGTCTAAATATAGATACCACCAAAGACAACTGAATAATTAACACACAGACGATTTAAACCACCCTTATGAGGACTTACACTAAGTTTATGTGCGAGTCCATTTGAGGACTTTGGCTTTAACAAGCATTTCGAGGACTTGATCTAAATATAGATACCACAACAGGCAACTGAATAATTAACACACACGAGATTTAAACCACCCTTGTGAGGAATTACACTCAGTTTATGTGCGAGTCATATTGAGGACTTGGAGTTTAACAAGCATTTTGAGGACTTGATCTAAATATAGATAAATGGAGCCAGGAATGCAATTTGGCCAAACAGTTTAGCTTAAATTTCACAAATTCGGGCCCCCATTGTTGGCTCCAAATGTTGGCCAAGAATCCTGGCTCCAACAAAACATAATTCAGTCCCACCAAATAATGTTCCATACCAAATATCAAATGATTCTGACCATTGGTTGTTTAGAAGATTTTTAAAGAATTTACCTTCAATTGAACAAAGTTCAAATTCGGACCACCATCGTGGGCCACCATATTATGTCGATGAACCTGGCTTGAACGAACTTAATTCAGCCCCACCCAAGAATGTTTCATACCAAATATCGAAAGATTCTGATAACTGGTTTTCAAGAAGATTTTTGAAAAATTTACATTAAATTGCACCAAGTTCAAATTTCGGCCACCACTGTGGGCCCCAAATATGGGCCAAGAGTCCTTGGGTTTGAATGAAGTTAATATAGAATAACCCATGGACGTCCCATACCAAATATCAAAAGATTCTGATGACTTGGCTTGAATAAACGTATTTCAGACCAATCCAAGAATGTTCCATACCAAATATCAAAACATTCTGATCACTGGTTCTGGAGAAGATTTTTGAAGAATTTGCCTTAAATTGTGCTAAGTTCAATTTCGGGTTCCATACTTTGTGCCTCAATATGTCGCTAGAGACCTGACTTGAACAAAAACTATTTTCAGACCCACCCAACAATGTTTCATATCAAATATCAAAAGATTTTGATCACTGGTTCTGGAGAAGATAAGGCTAGAATCTCGAATTTTCAGTTCTTTACTTATTACCCATTGTGTTGTGAAAGGTTCAACAATTTATATTTTGAGTGACAGAGCTCCGAGAGATCTGCCAAAAAAATATAAATTGTTCAACCTTTGATAACTTTATTGTAGATAACCATGGGTACGAATTGGTGAGAGTCGAGAAAACTCGACATCAGAGTGCAGAGGGTTGATTGATGGTCTTTAATGTCACTTTAAACAGCCAGGGTCATACAGTGATATTGAGGAAAATAAGTTCAAGCTACGGAATATCAAATTTTAACCAAACTGAACTAGCAGTTCTTGAGAAGTCAAAAACATGAAGTTAACAGACGATGGACAGACGACAGACCAAAAGTGATCAGTATAGCTCACACCTGAACTTTGTTCAGGTGATCTAAAAAACATAAAGAATAGTAAAACACAAATACTTTGCCAACTAATTTGATTTTATTTAATATGAATACAAAATTTGAACAAGAAATTCAAACGTATTTGAATTACAAATATTTACCAAGAGCCTACAAACACATGTACAAATAATTTACAGATGAATTCATGAATCCTTGTATTAATTCAGGGTTCATACAGACATCACTATATGAAATTCAAGCACTTTTCAAGGACTTTCAAGCACCCTTTAAGTAATTTTCAAGCATATTTTATAATTCCAGTATACGAATACAATACCCATGGTAGCTCATTCTTTATAGCCACATGCAACATATCTTTGTTTTCTAAATCTCAGAATGCTTGCAGAGGGTACCTGACAGCCTACTTTGGAGGCTTCAGGTACCCTCTACAGGCATTCTGAGATTTAGAAAACAATCGGAAAACATACTAAAAATGTTCAACCGAAACCTAAATAGTTTGGGCGGTTTTTGATATTACTAAAAGTGTACAAATGCTCTATGAACTACCTTAAAGCTACAAGTTTTTCAAAATTCAAGTACTTTTCAAGCACTTTGGCTAAAAACATAAGTTTTTCAAGGATTTTAAGGCCTTGAAAATTGTGATGTAAAATTCAAGTACTTCCAAGGACTTCAAAGACCTGTATGAACCCTGTATTATGTATAAAATTTAAACAAAAGGCCCTTCAACAGACCTTAAATCCCTGCACTCTGATGTCAAGTTTTCTCTGATTTCTGTCAATTCTTACCCATGGTTATCTACCTTAAGTTGTCAATGGTTCAACAATTTATTTGTTGATTGACAAAGGTCATTGAGCTCTGTCAAGCTAAATATAATTTGTTGAATCTTTGACAACATCAGGGGAAATAAGTCAAAGATATAAATTTGAGTTTCTGGCTTCAGAGTACAGGTTAACCCTCTGCACTCTGATATCAAGTTTTTCCTACTTTTACATCAACTTTTACCAGCATTTTCTCTCATAAAGTTATCAAAGGTTCAACAAATTGTATTTTGATTGATAGGGCTCTTTGAGCTCTGTCAATCAAAATACAAATTGTTGAAGCTTTGACAACATAAGGGAAAATAGTCAAGATTTGGTAATTTTAGATTCTCAATTCAGAGTGCAGCGGGTCTCAAGTGTTCACCTCAGAACATGCAGATACTGTAAACTTGTTAACAAGATGTTTAACTCTTCAACGCTTAATATTGACATGAATTGCTGTGTTTGGTTAATTAATTGGTGTTATTTATTTATATAAAACTTTATTCAAATCAGAACTTTCATACAGAAGTTCTGTACAAAAAACTGATTTTTGCATCATCGGTACAAAATGGCCGCTAGCTGCCATCTTGAATTTCGGACCACACCCAAAAACACTCTTACCCATCCCAGGGTCATTACAAAGGTACCCAAGAAGTTTCGTAAAGATCGGTTCATAAATACGGCCTCTAGCCCAAGCCATAGCCAATTGTTGACGTACGGACAGACGGACGACGGGCCATGACAATAGCTCAAATTTGACTTCGTCAAAGTTGAGCTAAAAATTGGATGGTATAAGGGCTATATAATAAAGGGGTGTATTAAAGATACCCCATCAATATATAACTAACCAATTCAATATGAAAGGCATGACTGACCAAAACTGAAAATTGGACACTGGATCATGAGCTAAAATAGAAACTTGGACAAGTGCGTAAAGGGTTAAAAAACTAAAGAATGGGTTAAATAATGAAGGGAGTGTATTAAAGAACAAATACAATAGATGAGTAACTAATTCACCATTAACCCTATGCACTCTGATGTCAAGTTTTCGACTTTTGCATCAGTTATTACCCATGTTTATTTCCCTTAACGTTGTAAGAGGTTCAACAATTTATAATTTGATTGGCAGAGCTCTTTGAGCTCTGTCAATCAAAATATAAATTGTTGAACCTTTGACAACATAAGTTGAAAATAAGTAAAGATTGGGAGATTTTAGATCCTAGCTTCAGAGTGCAGAGGGTTAAAAGCATGACTGACCAAAACACAAAGAGGCCCATGTGTCCTTAGGCGCTCACCTGAATCATGTTGCACCTAGTTGTATGGAACATTCTTGGTTCCTAACATAGCTGGAAAGGCACTGGGAATTTGTTTATAAATAAATTTTATCAGTTTACTGGAGAATATCTATAGGCATTCTCCAGTAAACTGATAACATTTATTATTTAGAAACAATAAGAGATGCAATCTCCTTTACCATGTATATGTAATACAGGGGTAGAAAATAATTTAGCACTCTACCAGTTAACATTTTAAGTCTCCCTATTGGCAGTCTCACATAAATTGTAACAAGGCAAATTATTTGTGCCCATGTTTTGTTCAACAATTCAGGTTCTTTCTTTCTGGCATCTTCGATCTCCAGCTTTCCTGGCAGTTTGTTTGTGAAGAAATATTTCCCTAGCCATTTCTTAACAGCAGCTTCTTCATTTGGTAGCATTTGAAGTCTGCCCAGCAGTGCTAAATTATTTTCTACCCCTGTGTTACATATACATGGTAAATGGAGATTGCACGTCTTATTGTTTCTAAATAATAAATTTTATCAGTTAACTGGAGAATGCCTATAGCCATTCTAGTGCCAACATATGGTAACAGACTTCAAATGTTAACACTTTCCCTACTGATGATGCCATATGGCATCATGCCTCAAACTACACCCATCTGGACAAATTACCCCACAGAGATAAGCATCAGCAAGGGGTGATCACTTTAAGATCTTAAATCTTAAAGTAGTTGCCCCTTTCTGCTGTAAATGGACTTTTCCCAGTCTCAAATGTTATGTATGCTGGTATGGGTCAAACCATTCAAACGCCCCAGTAGGGAAATGGTTAAAGTGCTCAACCCTTTGTGCATGTAAACTGTACAAGCTAAAAGCATAATTATTCTGATTGCCAAATATAATTCAGTTGAAACCATTTAAAAGCCCCAGTAGTGAAAGAGTTTACTCTTTCACTACTGGGGCTTTTAAACGGTTTAATGCACACATGTATAGAATTGATGCTTGGAAAAGTCTATTTGCAGGAAAAAGGGTTGAAGACTTTAACTATAGTGGCTTTGGCCTTTACTGGTACAACTAGGCATAATTCATCAATTGAGACAAACCACCCTTTGTTTCTAAATAAATTTTATCTGTTTACTGGAGAATGTCTATAGACATTCTCCAGTGAACCGATAACATTTATAATTTAGAAACAATAAGAGATGCAATCTCCATTTACCATGTATATGTAAGGCAGGGGTAGAAAATAATTTAGCGCTCTACCAGTTAACATTTCAAGTCTGCCTATTCTTAACAGCAGCTTCTTCATTTGGTAGCATTTAAAGTCTGCCTGGCAGACTTCACATGTTAACTGGTAGAGAACTGAATTATTTTCTACCCCTGTGTTACATATACATGGTAAATGGAGACTGCATGCCTTATTGTTTCTAAATAATAAATTGTATCAGTTAACTGGCGAATGCCTATAGCCATTCTAGTGCCAACATATGGTAACAGACTTCAAATGTTAACACTTTCCCTACTGATGACGCCATATGGCATCATGCTTCAAACTACACCCATCTGGACAAATTACCCCACAGAGATAAGCATCCGCAAGGGGTGATTACTTTAAGATTTGAAGTGTGGCACCAGATAACACAATGCTTTAAATCTTAAAGTAGTCACCCCTTTCTCCTGTAAATGGACTTTTCCAACCTTCAAATGTTATGTATGCTAGTATGGGTCAAACCATTCAAACGCCCCAGTAGGGAAATGGTTAAAGTGCTCAACCCTTTGTGCATGGGTCAAACCATTTAAAAGCCCCAGTAGTGAAAGAGTAAACTCTTTCACTACTGGGGATTTTCAATGGTCATCATCCTCTTCTTAGACACTTTAGTATTCTTAATGAAACTCTTTATTTGTACCCATGTTCTGTTCGAGAGTTCGGGGTGTTTCTTTCTGGCATCTTCTATCTCCAGCTTCCCTATCAGTTTGCTTGTGAGGAAATATTTCCCGAGCGATTTCTTGACAGCAGCTTCTTCATTTGCTGACCATAATTTTCTACCCCTGCATTTGTTTCTTGTGATGTCCTTTTTTGTCATTGGCACATCAATAGGTGTTTTTTGGGAACTATCCTCAACATCACTGTTTTCTTCTTCTAAAGGCTCTGAAAATAATGAAACAGTTAAAATGACCCATACAGAGCCTGTAATAGTAATAAGCCATCAGACATGTCCAAACAAAATTGGTGAAAAAAAGCAAAAAACATGCAAAATTCAAGTCCTTTTGCTCAAATTGTATCCATACGAGTACAACGTACACAATTATGTCCATCCAAAAGAATAATCCTTATTTCAGGTACTGTCCATACAGAAATACTAGCAATCTGTCCCATCTACAATGTGTGATTGGGGATGAGGAGGGGTTTGCTTGTCCTTCTTTGAAGCTAATCGGCTTACAAAACTTTGCATGCTAACTTAGGTGTAGAAGATGGTTTATAGTGGGGTTTTAATTTTCCCGAAACCTTCCGACCTCCCGCTCAACCTCTGTGTAACATTTTGGAGGAGACAATACAATTTTGCTGGTAGTAATTGACATTTATTATACATGTACACTAGCAAACTGTGCCATCAATGATGGACGATTGGGGATGCGGAGGGGTCACTCTCTTACGACCGAATGGCTGGTGGGATTGTTACAAAATTTTGTGTGTTATCCCTTAGCATTCTGATGTTGATTTTTCTCGACTTTTTTTAATCTATTCTTACCCATAGTTATCTCCCCAAATGTTGTCAAAGGCTCAACGATTTATATTTTGATTGTCAGAGCTCTTTGAGCTATGTCAATCAAAATATCAATTGTTGAACCTTTGACAACATAAAGGGAAAATAAGTCAAGATTTAGAATTTTGAGATTTTAGCCTCGGAGTGCTAAGGGTTAACTAAAGAGTCCTAGATGATTGTTCATACTGAGGTTTTAACAGTGTTGTGCCTAGGTCCAAATATCTGGGGGACAAATTTAGTAATTTCCTTGGTTGTGCGGGCCTTCATTTTTCAGGCGAGCGATTGCTCTTGCGTGCCATCGCTTGCGCAATTTTGAAAAGCAGTGAGCAATTGGTCACATACGCCAGTAACATGCAGAGAGCTACTTCTGAGCTCGCTGCTTGCAAAATGAATTTTAAAAAGTAAAATCGGCGTCCGGAAGGTTATTTTGTACGATGGAACATGTCTCACAATGTGGACAAATGGAATCAGAAGATAACTTTTTCGACAATTAAATCAGTCAGGTAATGACAACATGTGACAAGCCAGACAAGGTATGATTTATTGGATTTAAATGAAGGATTGAGTACAATTGTCAATTTGTCATTAGTATAAATAATACTGGAATTTATAATGTGCAATTCAACAGTTGGGTAAAAAGGCACGCCTGGCAAAAAAGCAGAGAGCGACACGTAGCGCACCTTAATTTTTTAAAAATGAAGATCTGGTTGTGCGCCCCTTTCTATTAAAACGCAGAGGCTTTCATGAAACTTTTAGGGACACTGACGATTTTAGGTGGGCAAAATTGTCCCCTGCCATCACTCTAGCCACAACACTGGGTTTAAATTTTTAACCTTTTTTACCACCTGCACCCCCCTGCATCGAACCCCAACCCTTCCCCACCCTTCTTCTCGCTTTAAAACCACCCGCTAGACCTCCTTAGTTACATGTAGCATACCAAATTTCGTAACAATCGGACATGCCGACTGACCGTGAATCAGTAAGGGTATAATGATGTTGGTACATGTACTACAACAATGTCAAAAACAATATTAAAGTCCAATAATGTCCAAATTCCAAAATAATATAATCATTTAGACACATTTTTTGTGGCACAATTTCAAAACAAACTTTGACATTTCACAAAAGCGCATCTATTGACAAATTTTTTTGAAATACATAATCACGTATTGAAATGGATACTGGTACGTAAAATGCGAAAAATAAAATCGCAAAGCTATTGGTTATGCCTATTCTGGGGCATTGTGAATATTCTGTAAAAAGCAATTGCTAGCCTCGTTACTGCTTGACTTGCGCTGTTCCATATTACCGTACCTGTACTGGGTCAAATTATCATGCGACACCCTTGTAATTTGACCCAGTACCAAAATTAATGGTACCGGTACTTTTAAAACACCAGTCTGTCGGGTTCAGCACCACATTTACTCTATTTAAAGTCTTCATTAAATAGGGACTAGAAACATGTGAAAGCGTTTTATTGAATTAAATTAAAATCAATATTTATGTACACACAAGAAATTAACAATTTTCCATTGGCATTTTTGCACGCAATAACCACACTTACAAAAACAGCCTGGACATCGAGTGCTGTGGAAGAATCATGAAATGTATCACTGTTGGCAACATAGACGTCAGCAAATAACACGGAGTGGAAGACTGTGTGTCAGTGTATGACATCAGGTTATGCACACGGTCGGAATGCGATTTGCAACAACAAAAGAATTATTACACACTGTGACCAATTTTAAAAGAGTAGTGTTATTGTTACTCACTTTAGACTCTTGAATTTTAAGTTTTGGATGGGAAATTTCATTGCGTCACGTAAATTTCTCCATGGCAATACATTGCCGTGGTGAATTCTGAGCACCACGGCAGTGATGGCATTCACCACGGCAATGCTGATTGCTGTAGCCAATTTCAAGGACTGAAATTTAAGCTCAAGATATGTAATGAGTGCAAATATACAGTTAAAACTAGAAGTCCTGTCACGAATAGTGCGCTTATCTAGGCTTAATTGCGCGTTGGAATTGCGCGCAATAGCCATATCAAATGGCATCCAAAGCACGGCAGGTTCTCCTGGTTACTCATAGCAAACACATGCAATGCAGGCCTGTTGTTTTCAGAATTTTGCGTAATCCATTTATCGTTCACCTGGTCTGAGCTTTGGTAACCTATCGTTCGTTCTCCTGTACTTGACCTAGGTAACCTGTTAGGCAACCTAAATATATATGTATCACAACTATGCTGATATATGAACTGTTGTTCTTGCTTCTATGAGCAATATCCTGATGAATAGAGATGAATCCTTAGGAACAATAATGAAGCTGTGTTGCAGCAATTCAGATACAAATTAGTTGCACTTATAGCCTAACATTGGTATGAGCTAGCATGCTGCAGAAAAGTATAGCATCCATAATCACTATTTATTGCAGAGACATGAATTATTGCCATTGCATGATTGTGTTCCTGTGCTACATCTTAAGATGATCAACAGTTTAAAATGATGCTGAGCATCAACCAACCATCAACAAATAGGTGTTTGTATCTACCTGCAGTACAAATTCAGCACAAATTAAGTGCAAATAAAGGGCACGAACTGACAAATAATAGCGTACACTGCACGCTTGCTCTCAATCTATCGACAATATCCTTTGAAATGTCGACAATTAATTACTCAGGCAATGTAATCAGCCTAATAGTTGGAAAGCACATTACCTCCAACAATACAGCACACACATGCTGATGAGCCTTTTGGTACGGCCATATTTAATACTGTGCGCCGACACTGATACGGCCTTACACGCTAAAAATAGGGCCAGATCATTTATTGGAAACACTGACGGCCTCGACGTCGTATCATGTAAAGCACATGCATTCAACAATATAGCATGCAATTATAGATGAGCCTTAGAGCGAGGTCTAGGGGTGAATGGAGGAAACGGGTAGCTAAGCAATCCACCTTTGGTCCTCCACCAGTGCCATCGACCGTCACGCATACCAAATACTGATACGATCTCACGAATAAAACAGTGTACACGTAGTATATTCGAATTGCACCCAATTAGTGAAACACGTATTCTCGCACGCAGCAGTTACTTAAAAACCACAAACAACACGCTGTATGATGCGCTAAATAAGTAACCCGTACCTAAGCTGAGCCTACAGCTGATGGAGCGCAATCCATTTTCATAAGCAATGAAAAGCTATATAACTCCACGGGGTGGAAGTCCACCCATATGAGTGTCATGACATGACAGGACTTCTAGCTTTAACTGTACATCTAGAGATCTGATCAAACTTACAGTTAAAACTAGAAGTCCTGTCATGAAATGCGCACAAATAGCACGTTGACATGCGCGTTAATGTACGCGTTATTGCCCAAGTAAAGCTATAAAATTTTGTACATATGGCCTGTGCACAAGCAATGTTTCTGCCAATGGGCCTCCGGGTAACCCGGAGGTCCATTGGCAGAAACATTGCATGTGTTTGCTATGAGTAACCAGGAGAACCTGCCGTGCTTTGGATGTAATTCGATATGGCAATTGCGTGCAATTCCAACACGCAATTAAGCCTAGATAAGCGCACTATTCGTGACAGGACTTCTAGTTTTAACTGTAGTTCAGATCCACTAAAAATGTAGCATAACAAACATCAAAATATTCTGTTCTCAGGTACTCGAGAAAATCATTTTTATACAAATACTAATTGCACTTGATCTCAAATTTGACAGACAGATGGACAAAAGCTGTGTGATTACTATAGAGCTTACCTTCGGTCAACAAAACTTTGAAATATGATAAGGAAGATCCCATTAAATTTTAAGTAAATTGGCATTGCAGTTTACAAGGTCGAAAATGTAAACAAAAAGTTAACAGTCACAGATGACAGATGTTGAGCGATCAATAAAGCTCACCTGGGCTCTGCCCAGGTGAGCGAATAACAATATGACAGATAGACAGACTGATGAACAAGACAATTCTGATTATAGTATTGCTCCTATTAGTATTGGGAGGACCCGGGGCATGAAATCCAATTAATACTAGTACTCTGAGTATGAACAACTGAAGTAAAATAGACCAGTTTAAAAATGTACCTTCTAGATCAAACTCAATTTCGTCGAGACTCTTTCCCTTATATTTATGAATGTTACCACGTTCCAGTTCCATCAATAACTTGCTCACCTTCGCAACCTGAAATTGTAGTATATTTCGCTGTTATGGCTGTCAAAAAAGTTAATTAGTCTTTTACATAATTTCACAAATCAAACTCAGATATGTAGAGCTATTTACATTATTTTTAACTTCAATTAATTTTGACCTGTTATTTTTTTTCCAATGCAAAACTGCCGATAAATTTTATAGTCAAAGGGTTTTTGTCCCCTTACCCTATTATTTTTTCAATGGAACACTTGTAAGAGCACCACGAGTGGGACATAACTGGTCCGTTCAGGTGTTAATGATCAAGGCATTCAGCTTTAACTCTCTGCACTCTGAGGCTAGAACCCCGAATTTCCAAACTTATTTTCCCTTATATTGTCAAAGGTTCAACAATTTATAATAATTTGATAGAGAGAGCTCAAAGAGCTCTGTCAATCAAACTATAAATTGCTGAACATTTAACAACTTTAGGGTAGATAATCATGTGTAAGAAGTGATGAAAAAGTCAAGAAAACTTTACATCAGAGTGCAGGGGGTTAAATGGATGGTAATTTTATTGGAAACAATTTTTTTTCTAAAAAAATGTATCAAAGGGCCATAATTTTGCGATGGGCTGAGAAACACCAGTATCGAACTTGGCCTGTCTAAAAACAACTTCCAAACATTTGGTGTCAATCTGTAAAGGCTTTTGGCTTTAAATGGACGAAACCATTTTTTTCAAAAAAAATTAGTTTTCAAAGGGCAATAACTCTGCAGTGGATGAACAGAAAAAACACCAGTATCGAACTTGATCGGTCTTTTAGTGCTAAAACAACTTCTGAAACTTTGGTGTCAAGGCATTCAGCTAAATTAAATTAATGGAAACCAATTTTTTTCCGAAAAATTGTGTTTTCAAAGAGCAATAACTCTGCAGAAAGGTTCATTCTAAAGGAGGCCACTGTGTCAATGACCCCACTTAAATTAATCTTTTGACCCATACAATTTGGGGTCAATGGGTCATAATACCTTATTTGGCCTACATTCATAGAAACAAGTTTTGATAAAGAGTGAGGACCAAATTCAGCAATAAATCAATCCTTGATGTAAAAAAATAAAGACTTGAAAATTTGAAATCTGCTGCCTGGAGGCAGCTTTAAAATTTTTAAGTGGTTATTCCTTTACATCAACGAGTAAATCTACGAACTTTAATTTTTTTGTGTCCACCCTTGTTTTTTCTGACCGTTGGTGTGGATATTGAGACAGAAGAACTAAGAAGCTATGTAATAAAAATGACTGCTAAATAGTTTAGACCATGGTGCATCTTTTGTTATACAAATGTAGAAACTGTTAAACTCAGGGATGCCAATACGCATGGACCCCAAAAAACTGAAAATCTAAATTACATTTTATAATCCAGACATGCAGATGCCAAAAGCATCTGCGACGAGTGCCAAAGGCACTCATGCTCAGAAGGGCATGGGGTGGGGGGGGGGGGGGTGGGGGGGATGGGGGGTCTCCCCAAAACAATTCTGGAAATGAACCCTCAAATGGAGCTCTCTGATGGCTTTTGGAGTGAAAATGCTGTGATTTTTATTGCTGTGAAAATGTCATTTTTTTAGCCAGCAAGTTTGAATTTCCCTCTTTTCTGTCAGAAAAGACAGAAATTCAAACTTGCTGGTTAAAAAAGTAAATCTGTACATGTTTGTTAACCTCCATCACCCTGATGTTGAGTTTACTCACTTATTTCATGATCCATGATTATCCAAGATTATCTCTCATGGAGTCATCAAAAGTTCATCAATTTATATTTTGCCATATCAAATTTTGTATTTACACAGGATGCACGAGGTCTCATGTAAGTATAAAAACGATGTAGATGAATTATCACAGCATGAAGATGCCTTCAGCATCTGCATGCTGTGATAGTTTGTCCACATTGTTTTTGGACGAACGACCAATTGGTTGTCTCAGAAACTTTAATTTTAAGCCCTGTCTATGACTTTACAAAAAGATTTTACCTTTACCCATGGATATACATGTAGAGCTATAGAGATTAACACATTTCATTTTAAAGCCAAAAGCCTGTAATTTAATTCATGTCCATTGTTACAGATAACTGGTAGCTCAGCAGACGTACGCCAGATTTTCAGGTCAGAAGCGTACACACTTAATCCATTTCATCTCGGTACTATCATTAAAAGCCTTAATGGCTTATTATGCACTGTGCTGCCTATTTAGGTTCCAAGTTTCTGCAGGGCTTATATTTCGTCGAGAATCCGAGAATATATTCTCTTAAAGATTCTCGCAAGTTGTTAGAAATCCAACGGCGGTTTACAGGTGGATTCTCGCAAAGTAGAACAAAATTTCCCTGTTCTGTAGAGAAACAACTGCACACGCTGATATGCTGGTGTACCTCAGAGCTCGATTTATTATGATAATTTTGATTAGTGTTTCACTCTGAATTTGTGAAAGTTGATTAGCAGTTAACAAAGTTTGATTAGCAATTTGCAAGGTGTATTTGGTCAAATTAAGCTTTGTCAAAATAACCCTGCCAATCTCATCCGTCTCACTCTCTCTCTGTAGAGAGAGAGAGAAGGGCATGATTTATTTATAAAACTGTAAAGTATCCAGCTATTCCAGCGCGCAATTAAACCTAGATAAGCGCACTATTCGTGACAGGACTTCTAGTTTTAACTGTAGCATTGATGAAATTTGAGTAGCAAATAGCGATGCTAAGTCAAATGGAAACAGCTGTGTCAGTGGATTTTGAAATTGAAGGTGTTATTTTCCTCATTCGTCGGACCAGTGTACAGGTAGTTATCGTTTCCCCACTGGCCACATTAAAGCGTTTTCCACACAGTTTCCCTTGATATGGCCCTAGTGTAGTTTGCATCTGTTTCAATAGATGTACGTGTTTTCACATTTTGCCCAGTTGGTTAGTTAAAAGATTAGCCCAATATCAGGCTTCCAACATTCTCCTACTGTAGTGTGATGAAAATTTATTCTATAGATATTATTCTAAATTAAGCAAGGAATGTAATTATTTTCTCTGACATAATAATTTGTTTTGAACATTGCATTTTGTGGGAGAGTGTCCATACTAGTAGGCACCCTTTCACAAATTGCAATGACAAATAATATTGATAGCCCAAAATAATTGCACACTCAAGTCATTAATCTGTAAACACTAAAACTAACCTGAATAGTGTCCTGTGGAAGGCGATAGAACTCACGGTGGACTCTTATGTCATGACCAAGGAAATTGGCAAGTACATCCAACTCATTTTCTTTCAGGTTAAGCATTTGTACAATTACAGCTACATGCTTTCTAAATAAGGTAGATGTCAGAAGCTCTGGCTTTTTGGCCCCACAGCTATTAGCAAATTTTCTAAGTACATCTGTAGCTCTCACTGGAAATTCAGAATCTCTGGGTCGAGCAAACATGTATTTATTGTTTGCATCAATGCCACCTACGTGGCGGTTCTTTAGAAGAGTGTCAAGCTGCTTCCTTAAATTGCTTGGAATTAGAATAGCCACTCGCCGTCCTCGTTTCCCCCTTAGCTCTACTTTATCTACAACTTCTGACAACTTTTTCTCCAGAGGTGACAACGACTGCAATATCTCTTCTTGAATTGTTTTGCCATGTTGAATTCCATTTAAATACTGCTCAACTTCCAATCTCTCTATCTCGCCAGATCTTTTTTTATTAAAAAGAAGAGTTTGTGCTTCTGTCACTTCACACAGTTCCCGCCATTCTATTTCAGAGGCTTGTGTTGATTCAAATATTTCCATCAACATATCTGCTTGTTTTTGCAGGTATCCCGTAATTAGTTTTAAGTCATTGGCTAATAGAATTCTTGTTGCCTTATTGTATTTCTTAATTTCTAAGGTCTGAATTGTTGCATGGCTAACTTCAGTCTCCCAATCATCCAAGTACACTTCAATGAAATTTATGGCTTTTTCTTTCAGTTCTAGGTCTAAGTTTTTCGTAGCTGCAGTTTTCACCTGTCGCGCAACTTTGTGTAATGAATGGCCAAGCTTCTTTGCTACAGATGGAATTTTAAAAGTCATATTAGTCTCAATGTAGCCACACAAGTTCCTAACTGCCTGTACACAGACTGTGAATTTTTGGGCATCAATACAATCTCTTAGATTTACAACAGTTTTGTCAATAGCCCTGATCTCTTCAACAAAACGTCCTAGTTCTCTCATTTTCTGTCGAACATACTGGTACTGATAAGGATTTTTCATAAACTTCTGAAACAATTTTTGGCCATAACAAACAATGTCAAAATCATTTCGTGCTAGGAGTGAAATACTGTCATTTGCCATTTTGTGTAAAATCACTTGTTGGAACATACGTCCTGCAGCACTAGAAACTGGCAACAAAGCAGCACATGAAACTTGGTGATATTTTTTTATTTTTGATTTTTTCTCTCTATTTTGTGGATGGCAATTCTTAACATGTCTCCATAAAGAACCACTGACAAAAGTCCCCAGACATGTATCACACTGAACATAATTAATTTTCCTATTTTCTACCATTGCTTTGGATGGTCTTTTGTACGGTATAATGATACCATTTTGATTGCTCAAAACGTGTGCATTATGTGAAAAATCACCTTGGTTCATAAGGTCTCGCCATGCTGCTTTTCGCTCTTTGGACTTTTTTGGAAAAGCTAAGGCTTTCTTTACGTCTAGCTCGTTGTAGTGCATTTGCTCCAAATGACGTGCCAACTTTGGATATTGCTTCTTACAAAACAAACAATAGTGTTTCTTGTCCCAAATTCTTCTTCCAAATTCAGATTTTTTGCTTACATCGACTTTTATGTTTTGATTTATACCGGTATTAATACCATCATTCTCCATAGAGTTAGAAATACTGACTTTACTACATGACTGTGGGGGGATTTCTATAGAATTCTTGGAAGGAACATAGTTATCCTCATGGTCTTCAACAGTATCACTACCAACATTCTTTTTACAATTAGAGATAACGATTTTACCGCATGTCTGTAAGGGTATTTCCATTGACATTTCACTATCACTTGAATTGCTGGAAGCAGTGGAGGGAACATATTCATCTTCAGAGTCTTCGACAAAGGAATCTGAGTAGGAGTCATAATAGCCTTCTTTATCACTGCAAACAAAAAATTATTCACTTACTCCCAAATATTGATAGGTAATTCACAAAGGGACAGGGCACAATTTAAGCGGTATCGCATTGCGGTGTGCGAATCAATATTGAGCCCAGGCATCTGGATTGAGGTAAAAATATAAGCAATATTGGTGTTACCGGTATATTAAACCTAATTTAATATATCCACCCTTATATATACAAAAATACACAAGGCTGGAAACACAGCTACAGGCGATACCATTGTTACACAAATACATTTTGGACATATAGGAACTTTTTTCAAAGTTGTTTCATAAATCTTTAAAAAGAGCTAACAACTCGTTTTTTCTAGTTAGCTAGCATGTCAAAATTATCAAGTAACTGTTAAATAGTTAAATCTAATCAAGTGAAGTTATAACTTTGGTCATGTTGATAGCGAATTCGAAGTGTTTCCTGCATGTCTGACATGTGGTTCTGTAGTGACGATGGTATCGCCTGTAGGTCAGTTTGCCGTTCTCAAATTCGACAGGTGAATAAAAAATGTTTGAATGCTGAGTTAACACCCTCACTGATAATTAAGTTATATGTGTGGTGATAGAATAATACCTCCTACATAGGCAGACAAGCTAAGATTTCAAGCATGGAATAAAATTCTAAGTTTTAAAACAAGCATATTCATATTTCGATGTGATCGAAAATTGTCGTTTCCGGTCAGACATGTTAACCTGAAAAAATGATTTTCTGGGAAAATGCTGTTCATTTTCAGGGAAATGGGTCCTCAATCAGGGAAAAAATTTTTAATGCAGTCCCCGCCCATTCTTTTCATGTCTGTGTTGCTAATTAGCATGTACATAGCCTATACATACAAGCCCCATCTCAATAGAACATCACAGAAGGCTTAGAGAAGGCTTAGAGTTTGATGTAAATCTGTATATTTCGTGTAAAAACACCCATTTTTGCAAAGAAAATCAGGGATTTTCCCTGACAATCAGGGATAGTTAACATGTCTGTTTCCGGTATTCTTGTGTTTCCAGCCTTGTGTATTTTTATATATATAAGGGTGGATATATCAAATTAGGTTTAATATAACGCCAATATTGCTTATATTTTGACCTGAATCCAGTTCCCAGATGCCTGTGTATTGAGCTTTCAGCGACGCAATTCAATCATGGTTCTCGCTATTTGCGAATCAAATATCATAGGTAGTTTCCAGCGAGTTCGGCTGTGAATGAAGTAAGAGAAGTATTCAAGTAACTCTAAATACTTCCACTTTGGATTAGAGGTTAAAATTAAGGAAACATAAAAAATGACTTTGCAATTGGAGACGGCACGCGAGAGTAAAGGGTTATGTCATGGCATGGAATGTCATGTGCGCCAGTTGCAAGGTCACGAGGTCACGTGACCAGCTTTTCCGGGAATTGCCAGCTGGCTGAGAACAAGCAATGCAGAGAAAAGTTGATCGCATGGCGTGAATAAAATGCGATAAATATTGATATTTAAGGTCGTGCGGCAAGAAATACTGTTCGCACATGGATTATAGTGAACCAATAAGATGATGAAGCATGGTTGTCGTACACGACAACGCATAAATGAATTATTTTAGGCCACCAGAGTGCCAAAGCCAAACTTTACCTTGTTGCAATATACATATGGGAAAGTGTCTAAAGGCACTTTCCCATATATTGCGACAAGGCAAAGTTAGGACAAAGGCAAAGTTAAGCAGACTTGGTACCCTTATTCTTCACCTATTTAAAAGCACATCCACTCAATTTTCCACCAGAAGTATCAAGATAAATATGTAAGAGTAAAGCCCAAATTTGAGCTTTCTGCACTCTACCAGTTAAGTATAGATTGTGTTAGAAATGGTTTCTCTCAATTCTGACCACAAGATTGTGACTGAACACTTCAACAGCACATGCTACCATTGAATATAATATTCCCCACAAATTAACTGATTGATTGATTGGTGTTTAATGTCACTTTCATGATTGATTAATTGGTGTTAATCAGGGCTTGCGTTTTGTTGGGGCCGATCGGCCGCCACCCCGGGATCAGCCCCGAAGTTCCAATCGTCTGGGATTTTTTTCGGCCCGATATGTACTACAGTTGTTCGGTACTGAGAAAAATAAATATAGAAGTAATAGAAAATTATTACCGCAGTGTACCGAAATACCAAATAAAACTAATGCGGGTTTTCGTAACAACAAAAACACAACCATAATGGAAGAAAACTGCATGTATTGGGTCAGGGAAGATTCATCCCCGGGAATATTCGTCCCCTGTTTTTTGAGAATATTCGTGCCCGGGAATTTTCATCCTCGTAAGGGACGAATATTCCCACTTGGAGGGGACGAAAATTCCCACCCTCATTTATGGCGCATGTTTTTTATCAATGAATAGGAACGAACGAGTGAGTGAATTGGCTCAACGTTTTTACAAGTGGGCCTGTGGGCCATGGAACAACCCAGGGCAGTTGGTTTTTGACGCGCTGGTGTGGACGGGCTCGCTTGCTGGATGTTCTCCTACCCCACAACAGAGAGGGGGGGGGGGGCACGAGGCCTCCGCTCCCCTTCCCTGATGGTGGGTTCTTCCAGGTAAAAATATCTTCATGGTGTGTTTTGACAGAACAATACATACGAATAATCACATAAAGGTAAGAATTAAAGTTCAACAAGGAAATCGACCAGCTATTGACAAAATACAAGAAGAATGAAACAAGATAGTCTTACGACTTCCATATCCCCCGCCGACTTTCATGATACCAGCTGGGATACCCGCCCTTCCGGGGAGATTAATTAATAAAACCCTTTGATAGGTAGTACGATGAGTTAAGTATGAAATCTGAAATTTTGGTGTAAATCCTAAGTTGATAATGGCAATAACTCTGAAAAAATCAATCAATCAAAAGGTTTGTGATGGACGAACGAATGGACAGATGGATTGATGGATGGAATGAAGGACGGATGTACATATGCACATCTACACCTCATACTTATACTTCATACCAGGTTGCGTAAAAATTTAACAAAAACTGTAGGAGGAGTTAGGCAGACAAGCATTTGTAATGGAAGTTTGGCTATTATCAAGGGCCGTAACCTCGCAAAAATTGTCGCACCAAACATTACAGCTGACATACATACAGTTAAAACTAGAAGTCCTGTCATGAAATGCGCACAAATAGCACGTTGATCTGTGCGTTAATGTACGCATTATGGCCATAGTAAAGCTATCAAATTCTGTACATATGGCCTGTGCACAAGCAATGTTTCAGCCAACGGACCTCCGGGTAACCCGGAGGTCCATTGGCAGAAACATTGCATGTGTTTGCTATGAGTAACCAGGAGAACCTGCCGTGCTTTGGATGCCATTCGATATGGCAATTGCGCGCAATTCCAACGCGCAATTAAGGCTAAAGCCTAGATAAGCGCACTATTCGTGACAGGACTTCTAGTTTTAACTGTATATACACTTCATGCTGATGCTTCACACAAAATTTCTTAAACATCAAACAAAATCTGAAGTAGGAGTTAAGCAGACAAACATTTGCAACAGGAATTTGTCTATTACCAAGGGCCATAATCGTGCAAAATTGGCCGCATCCAAAATTCCTGCCCACATGCACATCTACACTTCATACTGATACTTCATACCATGTTTCGTAAAAATCAAACAAAAACTGTAGGAGGAGTTAGCCAGACAAGCATTTGTGACAGAGATTTGGCTATTACCAAGGGCCGTAATCGCGCAAAAATGGTCGCATCCAAAATTCCTGCCCACATGCACATCTACACTTCATACTGATACTTCACACCAAGTTTTGTAAAAATCCAATAAAAACTGTAGGAGGAGTTAGCCGGACAAGGTTTTGTGACAGATGGGATGGACAGACGGACTGACGGATGGACGGACGAACACCATTTCAATATCCCACTCCGACTTTGTCGGCGGGGAATAATAAGAACAACAGGATTTCTTTTGGGACGAACGATCGTTTCGCTCGTCCGATGGTTTTCCAAACTGAAGTTTGCATAAACAACAAATCGTTCATCTAAAGCTAAAATTTGTTCCAAGAAAAGTTCTCTATAATGCAATATACATGTACATCATTTGTAATGGAGAGCGCTAATATGCAGCGAGAAATGGCTCGAGTATGCCATCACTATTAACACCTCTGTCATATACAGTCGTGTCCAATATGTTAGCGCATTCTGAGGCAGTGACATCAAAGGTTTCAATAACACTCAATTCTACTGATGACATGTGCACTAGACTCACCATTACATGTGCGATATGTGAGTATCAAAAACAATGTCGAGTATCAAAAACAATGTAAAGGAACTATCACAGCATGCAGATGCCTGGCATAAAGGAACTATCAGATGCCTGGCATAAAGGAACTATCAGATGCCTGGCATAAAGGAACTATCACATGCCTGGCATAAAGGAACTATCAGATGCCTGGCATAAAGGAACTATTACATGCCTGGCATAAAGGAACTATCACATGCCTGGCATAAAGGAACTATCAGATGCCTGGCATAAAGGAAGTATCACATGCCTGGCATCTGCATGCTGTGATAGTTCCTCTACATTGTTTTTGGACGAAGGACTGATTGGTTGCTACAAAAACCTAAATTTTATGCCCTGGTTTTAGCCAGAAATAGAAAAGACCACGGAGGGCATCCAAAATTGACTAACGTCAAACTTGATTATTTTTTATGCACCAGTTATTTTGATGTCATTTGTGAATTTTCAATACTAGTATTTATGCCATAAATATTTGCTGTATGGAAAGATTCTGGATGCATTTGCTAAATTTTCAGCGAAAACTCTGTAATTCTGGATTCATGTTGCATAAATTCGGCCCGTCCTTTTGACAACTGCCTGTCCAAAAGATAGGTTGGACAGGTGGCTGGCTAACACCATGTTCACCGGTAACAATGCCCAACACCACGATATGACCCTGGCTGTTGAAGCGTCATAAACCATATGGTAGGAATGCACCGGATAGTAGTTCCGGCCGGAACTATCCGGCCAGATGTCACTTCTAGTTCTTGTTCCGGTTCTGGCCGGAACACTATCATTATCCAGCAAAAACCGGATTTTCTGTAAAAAGCTCACACTTATGAAAAATGAAACAGGTGTGATAGTTTCTGTCTCTAATTACAGTTTTTTGAGAACTCTCTCAAAGGAGATAAACGCCTGTCTTGAATGCACAGAGCCTGACTGAGGCCAAAAATGTCTAAAGTAACTTGGCAAATTCAAATTGGGAGCTTGTCAAAGTACGTTTTTTGTACGTTCTTGGTCTGAAAGGTATGGCAAATAGTTTTGTGTTTGAAAATTGTATTGCTCTATCGGAGTTAATCAAGGTGGGGGCTGGAGGGCCTCTTGCTTCCCACAATAATTTGTTCATATTTTGTCGTTAGTTTATCAATGCTGGGAACAACCCTTCAGTATCAGCCAGTTCAGCAAAATTAGCAATATCAGCCACCCCCTCCCCGCAATATAAATTTGGCTACAATGGGACTGAATGTAAATTAAAAACAAGGCAGAAAGTGTACAACACAAATAGTTGAAAGTAATTAAATGTTTAGTATGTTTCTAGCTGCGACAAGCATCTCAATATGAGGTAATATCAGTCAATTAGTCTGTCAATTTGTCCACAAATGACCAATGGGTTTGGTAAACACCCAACTTTTAAAGTCATTGGTGGACATTTGGCTTGCAAGCATATCATCTTATTGTTGCCTAGCTCTTTGTTCAGTTCTGGAGTTGCTGCAAGTATTTTCTCTGAGTTGATGCCCTTAATGAACTTTGAGTTTTACTGTCCGTTTTCATGTTTGTCTTCATGTTTTTAAAATCTGAACACATTACAACGACCTTCAGTATAACATGACCCAATCAAGGACTAGCATTCATTGAAGTTTGCCTGCTTTGGCTAAGGCTGTACTCAGACATGTTAACCTGAAAAAATGATTTTCAGGGAAAATGCTGTTCATTTTCAGGGAAATGGGTCCCCAATCAGGGAAACCATTTTTTAATGCAGTCCCTGCCCATTCTATTCATGTCTGTGTTGCTAATTAGCATGTACATAGGCTATACATGCAAGCCCCATCTCCACAGAACATCACCGAAGGCTTAGAAAAGGCTTAGAGTTTGATGTAAATCTGTATATTTCGCGTGAAAACACCCATTTTTGCAAAAAAAAAATCAGGGATTTTCCCTGACAATCAGGCATAGTCATCATGTCTGGCTGTACTCAAGAGTGTGATACATAAGCAGTTGCAGGTGAGGGGTGACTGCATGTCACAACGAACATCAGTGTACTACTACATATAATGGAAATTCAGTAAACTGCAATACTGTAGTTCAGTTAAACTATCCAGTTCCAGCCGGATAATACCCGGCCGGACATATTTTTTTTAAGTTCCGGTTCCGGCCGGAACTCAAATCAGGTTCCGGTGCATCCCTACCATCAGGGCATAAAATTTGGCACGAACGGTTGTTTCGTTCGTCTGGCGGTTATGCTAAGTTGCTAATGGAAATTTGCATAAACGATAACTGCAAATTAAATATTTTATAAACGACAAATTGTTCATCTAAAGCTAAAAAATGTTTGGCCAGAAAAAGTCTCTATAATATGATATACTTATTTGTAATGCCGATTGATGAATATGCAGTGTCAAATATTGTTGTGTATATGTTATAGAGACTTCCTGGAAGAAAATGCAGGAGAGAGAATAAACACTCTCCTTGGTTGAATTTTAGGAGAGTAATAAATTGAGGAGAGTGACTGCCTTTTATTTGTATGACATTCTGTGGAAATTATCTTTTTTAATGAAATTGTATACACAAGTACATTTCCTGTTGATCAAAGCACATTTTTGATGCAATGATACAAATATGGATGACATCCATATTTGTATCGTTCATCAAAAATGTGCTTTCTTTGATCATTCCTTGAGATGTACCAATATTTTAATGATTTCTGACTGAAGTCCTAAATATTCTATTTTTGTGTTATAAACTGCACACCCATGCTCTCTTTATGTCTGTAGAGTCCATCAATATCTGAGGTGAGGAGAGTGATTTTTTTTTACTCTCCTTACATGAATTTTAGGAGAGTGATGGTGAGTGGGAGTGATTCACTCTCCTCTCCTGACAGTCCCTGATGTTGGCACATTCTGTGGTAGTCCAAACTTCGCCGTGAATCAAAATTATAATTTGATTAATGTCCAAGTTTGGAGTAATTCTGCGGCTGCGGGATCAAAGTTTTCGCCAACACTCCATTTGAGTGATGGCAATTGCATTAGACTCACCATTACATGTGCGATATATGAGTATGAAAAACGACATAGACGAATGATCACAACATGCAGATACCATTGGTATCAGCATGCTGTGATCATTCGTCTACATACAAAAACTGCATGTTTAATTATAACACTGATGCGAATTTGTAAATTTAACCCTTTTAATGCTAAATTTCTGAGGAAGATATTATTTCTTGAGTTGTTGGTGAAAATAAGACATGGCTGCTGAAAAGCAGCCATGACTTACTTTCACAAAGAGATAATACTCAAAGTGTAAAACTTACATAAATTTTAGGAGAGTGATGGTGAGCAGGAGTAAATCACTCTCCTCTTTCAGCAGTCCCTGTTCTAGTAGGGTCATTCCACTGTTTAACCCTCTGCACTCTGATGTCGAGTTTTCTCGACTTTTTCATAATTTATAAACCATGGTTATCTGGGAACGGGTCAACTCGGCCTCGGGTCAAGTCAGCCTGGGTCAAGTCGGCCCTACATTAATAAAACAAGACGATGTGGAAGTTAGCAGAAAAATATTCCGGCTATTTTTCCGAAATTAGGGATGGGGAAAACTCCCAAATCTACGTCTCGTCTATGGGATTTTACGTGTCGAGTATTGCGCTGGTACAGTTGCGTTAGCTGAAGGGGACGGGGATAACTCGCCACATCTCAACGGTGTTCTCATAACGCCGAAAAACTGAATTTTGCACCTCTGTTAGTTTGTTGTTTTAAGAGTTATAGTCTGTATCTATTAGTCGAGTATTTTCTCGCGGTATCCTACTGTTTTCTCAAAACGCCGAAAAGTCGCTTTTCATTATGTTGTGTTGATTATTATATAAGTTAATCCTTTATCTTGCACAAGTTTTCAATTGTTTATTATAAATATGATATATAATATTATTAGAACCGGCTCTGTTCGTCGAATAATATTCATATTTATATGGTTTTACTGAGGCGGTGAAACGTTAGGCCTACAGACATCGAAGGCTTATATAATCACTGCATAGGGTTATTTCCGGTCGTCAAAGTCAAAGTTTGATTTATTTTAGCTCACATGTGAAACCGCAACCAGACTTTTTTCTTAAAAACCGCATTGAACCCGGAACCGAAGTAAAATACCATAACTCACGAGTTCTGATAAGTACACATCACAGGGACTAGTGCGTCACGCTTTCTACGTATGTCGTCTGCCGACTGCATTGCGGCGTTAAAGAAATGCGCACTTTGAGTTGAAGATCATCGGCCGTACTGTTGCTACCATTGGACTTAGTGGAGGACATATGGTTCGAAACGATTTGGAGCATAAATGACTCAGTTCAAGAACCTGGTGTAAGTCTCGCATTCATTGAGTATGTGCAGAAGTCTTCCATCTCAAGCATCCACTCTCAGGGTTTTTCCTGGGTGACGACAGGGGCAGAATATGGGCCCCATTCCCAATGGCAAATAGGCTATATTTTTCCCAATTCCCAACCTAACAATTCCCATTTCATTAAATTCACCTCTCACAACTCATAATTATTAGAGTAAAGGACTGTGTGAACATGTAAATAGTTAACAATCGAGTCAAAAGACTCATTTTAGTGTTTATATATGCCAAATAGGCTAAGATGTTCTGTTTTTAAATTCATTATCCCATTAGTTTGTTTTTGTTTCTTTCAATGATGGCACAAATTCCCAAAATGAGACAAAACACGCTAAATTTCCCAATCCCATGGGCCCAGGCCCCTTTCCCAAAAAGGGTAGGGAAAAACCCTGACTCTACAGTATTTGGATGCGAATGTGGACTTTTCTTCTGTCTTCAAAAGGGAGCGCGATGGCTCAGACGGTAATGTGTCGAACTTGAGATCTTGTGTTCTAGGGTCCGATTCCCACCATTGTCATCGCGTTGTGTCTAGGGCTGTCGCGACTATCATTTTTTGTAATCGACTAATCGTGACCAGTAATCGACGGTTAGTCGATTAATAGTCGCTTCCCATGATTTTTTAACAAATCATTCTTCTGTTCGTAAAACTCTGAAAATGACAATGGCACCAGTGTGTTCAGACGAAGTGGGGTTGTGGGAACAACAAATCGGTCCCGACTGAAGCTACATGTAGTCCAATCTTGGACCCACAGTCCGTAATATAATTTTGGGGGTTGGTACGTCCTGAAGGACGTACCAACCCCAAAAATAATATTACTGACTGCGGGTCCAAGTTTGAACTAGATTGAAGCCGATGAATTTACCAAAGAACGTTCCTGCATATGTTTCCTTTCTGCAATAAGTTTCTCGAAATTTTGAACATTGAGATCTATGCATTCCCTCGTCAGTTGTTAAAATTGGATCTTAGTCTGAAGTTCCGAACTTTGAGAAGTGATCTGACGTTCTGACTTTCGTCATAATTTTGTCACTTCCGCGCTTTGGGTTTTCCAATGGGTGCATTCGTGTGTACAAGACTGGAGAAATTCAGAAGAATCTATTCTTCTCGAGTAACTGTGAGTGTTCTTTCTTACACAGTCAGTGACAGTCGTACAGTCTTCCGGATATGAATGTTAACTGTGGTTAGATATTTAAAGTTATTCACCTTCGTTGATCATTCACCTCACAAAACAATGCAACTTAGCCCCGACGTGTAGTAGACGTGTACCACCTTGAAAATGAACGACGATCGACTAAAAATAAAAAACGTCGACTACTTCAATAATCGACGGTTAGTCGACTAATCGAATAATCGCGACAGCCCTAGTTGTGTCATTGGGTATGACACTTCTTGCCCATGTGTACGATGACACTGTGTGATGGGGCGTACTGCACGCCAAAATACACAGGTCCTCAACCCCTCTAACCCTGTCTGTGCTGTGCATCGCGTGGTACAGTCGGAGATTATGACTTTGGGGGAGTTGACAGGTACTCGTTGCGGCCCGCTGATTCTCTCTGATACTGTAGCATCCTCCACCAATAAACCTGTCACCGACTCGATATGACGCTATTTATTTTCTTCGACTTTATTTTAAATTATTTAACATAGTGCTTTCTCCGCTTTTTCTTACTTTTTACTGCTACATGTTCTCATCAGTCACCAAAGTGGCTTAGTGATAATTTTTTTGTCATTTTGAGATAGTCTCAAATATTAATGTATCAATAATACTTCGGGTCTTCTCCACTTATTTGATACCGACTATAATCCCCTGCCTATTGTTCTCTTTTGACGCTAAATCAGCTCAATAATTTAGTTTTTCGGCGTTTTGAGATACATCCATTTGATAAATTCGAAATAAATGGGTGGGTCAACTCGGCCCCATCGGTGGGCCGACTTGACCCGGGAAAATTGCCGGGGCCGACTTGACCCGGGGTCGACTTGACCCGGAACCGGTTATCTCCCCTAAAGTTGTCAAAGGTTTGTTGTGTCCTTTGATTTCATCTGGCTTTAATGTTCGAGTCTTCCCCTGTGACGCCATGATATTCTATCTGTGATATTTTTAGTATTTTAGCTGTATGGACGTTTCTGATTGGACTGAAATGAATTGTTGGACGTCCTAGTTATATTGGCAATTTTCATTGGACCATGAAGCAGAACGGCGGGAAGAGAAGTTATTTTCATCACTCCATACTTTGATTTATCATCGGCTGGACGTCACCTTGAGATCTGTGAAGATCAGTTAGAGATCTGCGAAGATCAGTTTACCCAAGTCTGTTGGGCTGAGACGGAAGCTTTCGACGCCATCGAGACTAGCAACCTCGACCTTTAGCGGAGCAGCATACTTGGGTAATTATTGAATATTGTAGATTTGTATTCTATTTCATTATAGAAATGACATTTCACTGGCGACGAGCGATGTTCTTTTGAACCTGCTGGGAGATTATTGTCCCCCACTCGTACGGGTGTATATTTATTCATTATTTTGCTTTTGCAAAATATGATGTGATCGATTTTTTGACGATCGTGTAGGAATTTGATCGAATTGCTGTCGATCAAGTTGATAGATCCAATATTGTTTTGGGTCAAATAGTACGCGTGATTAGATTCCCGTACACACGGCGAATCACGTGACTTGAAGTGTCAGTTTTCTTTTTGACATTAGGATATCCCACGATTTATCAATCGGGATCTCCTTGCCTTATTGAAAAATTTTGTGTTTTCTTTTTCTTTTCTAAGTTGGAATTATGTTAAATTTCAATTGATCTTTTTGTAAATAAAATAGGTATATTGCTGAATTCCCAATTAAGATTTTGAGAATTAAGCAAATTATATAGATAGGTTACAAAAGTGAATTTTGTACTCATAGGATTACTTAAATAAATTTATTTATAAAGTATCCAAGTTTAGATAGAAGATGGCTTCTAATTTTCAATTAAAGATCAATAGCTGTACATGGGAAGACTTCCGCCTGCTCCCAGGGGTAGCAACAAAAAGGGCTGACATTATTCTATATTATAGGCATAAATTTAGTTTTCTAACGCCCGAGATATTTGAAGCTCTGCCCCTGAGATTAGATGTTAAATCTCTGACATATATGATAGATTTTTCTATTTGTTCTGACAATATTGAATTTAACTTTTCGCCTAGAATGCAAGACAAGAAGACAATGGAAAGACTTGTACATGTTTTAGACATTTTTGAGAATCATCCCCCCCCCCCCCCCACAACAGACAATTTAGAAAATTTGTGGTCTGCATTTTGTAAGAAAAATAAAAAAGATACAAATTTCACATCATCATTACAAAGTGGAAATTTGCTTGGGTTTTCCCAAGCGAAAGATAAACCAAGAGAGCTTACTTGTGGAAATAGAAAAGAATCGGCATTTGGGAACCATAATTCGGAGAGTTCTATAGACTTTAAGACATTAAGTTTTGGATCCATGGTGTCTTCTACACCCAAGAAAAAAGAATCAATGGATTCTAGAATCAGTGATCTTTCGGTCGGTGACCAGTTATCTATGTTAAAAGTAGAAAGGAGTAAGTTAGAATCACTGTTGAAAGATATTGATTCCAAAACTAGATCTTTGGAAAGATCAGAAAGTAGGGGTTCCCAAAGGCCGATTTTAGGTAATAAATCTACAGTTGGTTCTCTATTTGACTCAACAGACAGGTTCCCAGTGGTACCTAAAACAGAACCGGTTTCACGATTGAATATTAATTCCGACTTAAAACATTCAAATCCTCGAAAATATATACCAACACCTAATTCAAAAACATCAGGACCTATGGTAGCAAAACAGTCGGTACAGAATTCATTTATCCCAATACATGACAGTAGAAAAACCTGGAATTGGCCATCAAAAATTAAATATGATGGTAAATCCAAGTTTTCTGGGTTTATGGCCAAGTTTGATAGAATTATAAACCTGGAGGATATGGATGACAGTGATAAGATCACTGCATTCTGTTTTTGTTTGCAAGACAAGGCATTGGATTCTTATGGTAGTCTAGCTCTTTCCAAAGAACAACAAAATTACTGTACAGTTAAAACTAGAAGTCCTGTCATGAAATGCGCACAAATAGCACGTTGATATGCGCGTTAATGTACGCGTTAAGGCCCATGTAAAGCTACTAAATTCTGTACGTATGGCATGTGCACAAGCAATGTTTCAGCCAATGGACCTCCGGGTAACCCGGAGGTCCATTGGCAGAAACATTGCATGTGTTTTCTATGTGTAACCAAGAGAACCTGCCGTGCTTTGGATGTCATTTGATATGGCAATTGCGCGCAATTCCAACGCGTAATTAAGCCTAGATAAGCGCACTATTCGTGACAGGACTTCTAGTTTTAACTGTACAACCCGTAAAGAGTTACTGGCTGTTATTGTATTTACTAGACAGTACAGGCATCATTTATTAGGTAGACCATTCATTTTGCGAACCGATCACAGTAGCTTGACTTGGTTAATGAGTTTCAAGGAACCTGAAGGGCAACTCGCCCGATGGTTCCTTGAGCTCAGTCAGTTCGATATGAAAATTGAATATCGAAAAGGCGATAAGCATTCAAATGCAGATGCATTGAGTAGGATTCCTTGGGAAAATTGTTGTGAACAGAAAAGTAACTTAAAATATTTACCTTGTGGAGGTTGTAAATACTGTGAGAGGGCTGAATTAAAATGGAGGCAGTTTGAAGAAGAGGTTGATGATGTTCTCCCTTTAACTGTACGACCTGTGATCAGAATGGTGTCTGAAGCACCCTCTGCTTTAGATATTGTTACATATTTTCCTGAGGGTCCGTGTGATTTAAACTTCAATAATGAGTGTTGGAATAATTCTTCCTCTGATTGTTCTGTGAGTTCCCTCAAATTTGAGGTGAATTCAGGGCAGTCAGATATAAATCCAGTTTCTTCTGCACTCATTGAGTTAAAAAGTGAACCGGAATTACATACTGAAAACCCTAATTTGCCTGATTGCAAGCCTGATGATATCCAGATAAAATTGGTAGGACAGTTAAAAAATTCAGTAGAAGAATTAATTGAGAAACAAAGCAGAGATCCTGATCTTGAAATAATTCTCAATTGGTTGAAAAACAAAGTTGAACCTACTAACAGTGAATTGTCAATATCCAGTCCTGCTTCGAAATATTATTGGCTTAACAAAGAATTGTGTTCTCTTGATAAGGGGCTTTTATACCGTGCCCGTAAAACGGGAACTAAAGCCTTGGTAGTTCCCTTTTGTTTGAAAAATGAAGTTTTGTATTTATGTCATGACATCCCACTTGCTGGTCACCAAGGTATGTTACGGACACGCCAGAGAGTTAGAGAATCTTTTTATTGGTTTAATTTAGCACGGGATGTAGAAAATTATGTGAGTTCATGTAAAGCTTGTAATGTTTCGAAGAAACGGACTCGAAAAAGTAGGGCTCCTTTAACATCATTTCAGTCAGGTGCACCCATGGAGCGAGTTCATTTAGATTACTTAGGACCACTTCCTAAAACTCATCGTGGAAATGAATATGTTTTGATGATGGTGGACCAATTTTCAAAGTGGGTAGAGTGTATACCCTTACCGTCACAAACAGCTGAGGATACTGCCAGAGCAGCTGTCAATGAATTTTTCTCCAGGTTCGGATTTCCATTTGAAATTCTCACAGACCAGGGTGAGAATTTTGAAAGTGCACTATTCAAGTCAGTATGTGAGCTTACTCAGGTACACTAGGTGAAGACAACTCCGTACCGACCGTCTGCTAATGGACAGGCTGAAGTTTATAATAAGACCCTAATGGGTGCTGTTAGGTGTTTTATTGATAAACAAGATCCAAGGAACTGGGATTTGTATATTCCCCAAATTGCTAGCGCAATTAGGTCGTCTGTCTGTCAGCAGACGAAATGTACTGCTAATAAAGTCATGTTGGGGAGAGAAGTAAATAAACCGGTAGATCTTGTTTTTCCAACTAACCAAGCAGTTGGAATCACTAATCAGACTGTACCTGAGTATGTCACACAGTTAACTGATTCGATTAGATCAGCTCATGAAGTAACTCGGGACAATTTGAAGCAAGCACAAGTGAGAATGAAAAGAAATTATGACCTAAAAGTTTTGACGAAATCTTACAAAGTGGGAGATGCAGTATACCTTTTAGATACTGCAATTATTAAAGGTCGATGTACTAAACTTGCTTCAAATTGGAAGGGTCCGGGAGTAATAGTTAAAGTTTTAACTTCCAGTTTGTTCCGTGTTAGGCTACGGACAAACGAAATGACTCTACATCATGACCGATTAAAGTTGTGTCGTGATCGTGAGTTACCTAAATGGGTCACAGCTTTGAAAAAACACCTGGAGAGTCAAACTGATTCAGCTTCAAAATCAGATGAGATTTTATATTGTTTATGTAATAGACCTCAATTAAACAAATTTATGATTCAGTGTGACAACTGTTTAGAATGGTACCACGGGGAATGTGTTAGTGTTACACCGAAAATGGCTAAGAAAATGAAAGATTATTTTTGTCAAGAATGCACAGGCTAATTATAAAATTTATTTTATATTTACAGAACTTAATTATCCTTTGTTAAAGAACTGCAATAATGTATCAGTTGTCAGAGAAGGAACTGAAAGCAGTAGAGGGAATTAACCCTGGTGAGTTTAGGATATTAGAATCCTCAGGGTCTGATTTTGGTGATGTGACTGGGAAACAGTTTGGCCCTGACTTATATAGTCAGGTTCACTGTTTGCCCAGGGAAGAAGTAGAGTCTGGCCCCACCCATCTAGGGGGGGGGGGGGGACACTCAAGCTTCGAGACAGTGGATGATTATGGCCTTCACAGTGGAGTTGAGTTTGGACCAGCCCATTTAGGGATGGAACACTCAAGTTCTAAAAGTGAAATTCATGGCCATAGTCATGATGGAGATTGTTCCACCTCCAGAATAGTGGACAAATGTGATAAAAAATGTGATACAAACGTCTCTTTTAACAAACACGCAAAAGTTTTATCTTATTTATTGAGGCACAGCAGTATTGTAAATAAGGATGGTTTTATGGATGTTAGAGATGTTTTTAAACACCATCGATTGAGATCTCTGGACCTTGATATGCTAAAAAAGATAGTGGCTAAAGATAAAAAGCAACGTTTTACCTTGATTGAGACAGTGGGTGGGGAATGTAAAATTAGAGCTAATCAGGGGCATTCGAAACCTGTCCCCAATTTAGAGATTATTTCCATTGTTTGCCCGTCCCACGTTCCGGTGGCGGTTCATGGGACGAGCAGAGCCAACTGGGAGCGTATCAAGGTCGAAGGACTCAAGCCTATGGGTAGGCAACATATTCATTTTGCCTCTTCCGATGTGGAAGGGGGTCCTGGTGGGTTGAGGCCTGGTTGTGAGGTTAAGTTATTTTTAAACGTTGAAGAATGTTTTAAACAAGGAATTCCTCTTTTTAAAAGTTGTAACGGAGTTATACTTTCTCCAGGTGATGGAAATGGTGTCATTCCTAGTAGCCTTCTTACCACCTCGCCACCAGCCTCAACAAACAAGATTATGACAGTTCCCCAAGCCAGTAGTGTAAAAGCATATCGTCGCCTCGTTAAGAAGCAGAATAGAAAGAAGAAGGGGCTTGGGAAAGCTAAATCATCTTGTTTTCTTTGTAGTTCTCAGGTTTCTCATCTTCGTAATCATTTTATTTTTAACCTTGCTCCGGAATTTTTATGGGATATGTCCAAGTTGGATTTGTATATTTCTGCGGTTTTTACTTTGTTAAAATTGTTTAACAATTCCAATAATTTAGGAAAGGAGGAACTTGAGGCTGCAATGAATTTTGTAAATAGTAAATCTTTTATTCCATCCAATGCTACTGTGGATCCTAGTTATATTCCTATAATGCAGGAGTTTTGTGGAAAGTTGAATCTCGACTCCCCTGCCACTTTTGCCCTCCACCCAGTAAATTCACCTGGTTGTTTTGCCCACTGGCGGGTGTACATGGTCTTGATGTCATCGCTATCAGAGGAGCAGTGTTCTACCCTTCTTGTAGAATGTAAGGGTCCGGGCACCCGTTCTGAAAATTGGGGTTATCTGACTGCAGGAACAGTTGAGGAGAATGATGCGTTGGTCCCATCCCAGTTGGGAGGGGAACAGCGAGAGGTGGTTGAGGAGGATGACGCTTTGGTCCCATCCCATTTGGGAGGGGATCAGCGTATAGTGACTGTGTCCTCGCCATCTAATTTTCCTCTTCTGGAACTGCATGATGATAGCCTTGATGCCTGGAGGAAGGAGGAAGGGTTTGAAACTGAGGCAGAAATGGATTTGATAGAGGATAGTGGTGATGTCGGGGCCATGTCTAGCTCTGGTGGTGCTGTGAAGGTGATTGCCAGCCATTTCCACATTGACAGGATTTTAGAGAGAGTTTGGGGTCGTCGAGATGACGAGTATACCTGGGATCAGGTTTTTAATTTTCTCCCTGGTGGTGAAATGGAATGTGAAGTGGTGGATGGAGTGGCAGTGTTTTGTGATCCCCCCCCACTTATCCTTCTGTGTTGGAGTTAGGTGAGCGTTGGAAGGTGGCGGTAGGGTTACATCCTAAAAAAGTTAAGTTATTTACTGCTGAGTTACTGTCAAGATTAGAGGAATTTGTAAATAATCCTTTGGTTTGTGCTATGGGGGAGATTGGGCTTGATCACACGGTGCATTTTAATTCTTTTATGTTACAAGAAGAGGTTCTTTTTAATCTTGTGAACATTACTCCTTTAAATAAGGTCATCATTTTACATTTAAGAGGAGCGGATCGGACTGGTTTTTTAGTAAATCGCAGGGCGATGAAGATTTTAAAAGTTGCAAATAGGTGTAGTAAGAAGTTGCATGTTCATTGTTGTGCCTCTGAAGTGGAGACAGTTGATGCTTGGCTCAAAGACTTTCCCAATGTTTATTTTGGTTTTACTGGATTAGTGAAGTATTTTAACAAGGAACAGAAGGCTGGTTTGAGGGCGGTGCCACATGATAAGCTGTTGCTAGAAACGGATGGGCCGTATTTCGGCGGTAAGGGTGTTGTCACCAACCCCAGGTTTGTTGCCGATGTTGGGGTTGAGGTATCGAAGGTTTTAGGTGTGTCTGAGTCAGAAGTCTTTGAGTTGTCTGTAAGGAATGCTTGCTGTCTCTATGGGTTTAAATCAAATCTCTATTGATCTGTGATAGACAGTGTTTTTAATTGAATAATGTTATCCCGCCTTTTACAAAACAGGGAGGAATGTTGTGTCCTTTGATTTCATCTGGCTTTAATGTTCGAGTCTTCCCCTGTGACGTCATGATATTCTATCTGTGATATTTTTAGTATTTTAGCTGTATGGACGTTTCTGATTGGACTGAAATGAATTGTTGGACGTCCTAGTTATATTGGCAATTTTCATTGGACCGTGAAGCAGAACGGCGGGAAGAGAAGTTATTTTCATCACTCCATACTTTGATTTATCATCGGCTGGACGTCACCTTGAGATCTGTGAAGATCAGTTAGAGATCTGCGAAGATCAGTTTACCCAAGTCTGTTGGGCTGAGACGGAAGCTTTCGACGCCATCGAGACTAGCAACCTCGACCTTTAGCGGAGCAGCATACTTGGGTAATTATTGAATATTGTAGATTTGTATTCTATTTCAACAATTTCAACAATTTATATGTTCATTGACAGAGCACTTTGAGTGATGGCAAATTGAAAAATTGGAAATTTGAGATTCTAGACTCAAATAGAGTGGCTCCGGATGATTCTGGCAATTCCGGTGTTTAGTAGCACTGTCCAATCTTATTCTTAGCAATCTCTTACACTATCAATTCATGCATTTCGCACCATAACTTCAAAAATACGCAAAGTCATGTCAGCACTCAGCAGAATTACACATGTATACAGTAGCGGTAGGTGCTTATAATAACAATGTAGTCCATTCGGGCTTGGATAGCTATTAATTATTGCGATATCTACGGTTGATTCACAAACATTGTCAAACCTTTTTGACCTCCATTGTTGTCGTCTTCACCGTTTTGGTCACGTGCACCCCCCCCCCCCTTTTCTAAGGGGTCCAGGTCGTTTCGTTCCGGGAAGTTTCGTACCCTACTTGTTGGGACGTTTCGTCCCCGTGGCATGGGAGGGGCGTTTCGTCCCCTATTGGGGACGAAACGTCCCACTTCAAAAAACGAGGACCCCTGGGATTCAATGTGAACATAAGTTTTCTCGAAGTTGGTCGTTCGATAATGGAACAGGACAACCCACCCGCAGGACTTTCCCGATTTTAGGGGGCGGGTTGTCCCGACTCAGACCTTGTTTTACTATTTTTTTTTTATTTTTCAGCTAATGTAATCTCTACCCCCCCCCCCCCCTTCCCCCCCCCCCTCCACACACACAAACACACAATTTCGGAAAAATGATAGTTGGAAAGTCGATGTAATATACCGCGGTTAGTTATATTTATAACACTCATCTTTACATGAATTTATATTGGGGACGAATATTTAATTTACTTTTTGTCAAGGATTCATACCTGCATTTGGGTACGAAGCACCTCAACTACAACTGCAAGATTTTCCCAGCCGTGAAAAGGCACATAAAAAATCACAATCGAAAAATAAGATGTTTCACAACTGGAAAACTAGCTGGGGCAGATGAGAAGCCCATGTGTGCTGGAGGGGGGGGGGGGGGGGGGGTGGAGCAATGACACTTGTGAGGTTTTGGGTTTTTTTTGACTGAATGGGTCTGGAAACGTTGTTGATTAAATAAATTCAGGTTAGTACTGTGTTCTCGATGCTGTTTGTCTCGAGGGGTAGTAAATTCAATTAGGGCGTTTGTAAATATCTTATCCGGTCATACATTTAACTTGATAAATTAAAATGTAAAAGCAGAAAAATGAATTAAAAATACAGGCCCGTTGCGATTCTTTGCGGGTCTGAGATGTTTTATTTCTTGATTAGAACCGCAATCGACCAATAAAAAAAATCAATCGTGAGAAAGGATGAGGAGAGCCCCTGTCAAATTGAAAGTCATGGATCCTATTCAGGGAGGGTGGGAAAGCTCACAACGTATTTTCCAATTTTTTTTTTATTTGCCCATGATAATCATTTATGGTGATAATAGCTAGGTGGGGATTTTAACATTTTGAATAAACAAAATCATACCACCTGAATCGGGAACTCTGGGGCGTAGCCGGAAAAAGGGGGGGGGGGAACAAAAAATAGTGCGACGCCTCCAAATACGATCTGAGAGCAAGAAATTCCATTTTTTTTCCTGGGAAGAGCCCCCCACCCCCACCCCCACCCCAAGAACCCTAAGTACGAGGCGGTATACCCCATGTCCTTGATTCCAACCTATGGCTTCGCCAATGAAAAGTACTTTCCTCCGTAGCTGAGGGATCTTGGACGTGATTAAAGGTTGGATTAAAACGATGTAGGGGACTGAGGTTGTTGTCCCCCGTTATCGAGATAAAAAGAAGGGACTCGGAAATCACCTCGCGAAATCGTAGACCAAATGCACCAGCATTGTGAAAGCAAACTGCAGCTAGAAAAAAATAAAAACTATACGTTTTACAGAATTCATTTCCAGAATCGGGGAAGTAATTGAAGAAAAATACAAATAGGAGACATTTCTTCCCAAAACACATGTGCATGCGACACAAGCAAGACGTACAGAATGTCACACAGGATCAATCACTCGTCGGCAATCAATTGTTAATACAGTGGCCAAATGTGCTACTGTGTACCTGTTGTTTAATACGTCGTTAATCCCTTTCACTCATCCACACCGGATCACTAATATTGACACCGGACGACACTGGCTGAAATTTCATGAAAACACTCCAGCCGGTGTCGAGTGGAATGAAATTAAATCACTCTGTGCGTACTGTACCGTACGCCTATACAATGAAACTTACCACTTTATTTCAATCAAAATTACGAAAAAAAAATATTTAACACACTCACCTCATTGTCATCTCCATTGGTTACGCTCTTATTCAGCGGACATTCCCAAAAGAAAACGATCTTAGTCTTGTTGATCATATCCTCTCCATTTCCACGAGGCACCATGTGCTCAAGTTATTTGCATTTTTCTTCATGTTCTTGACGAAAGCGTGCGACGCGCAATGGTCAGTGACGTAATTCTGACGTCGATGACATCATTAAAAAGTGGTTCCCAGCCTTCACTCACGCTGCATCTATTGGTTGTCTCCCTTATAGAGCACCAGTATAATGAGTTAATTTGAATACACCTCTCAAGGTCACGTGACTATAGAAAAGTGTGTGAAGACGTGTATCAGTACCTTTTTTAGGCGGCAATATGAGGACTATTAGATTTTCACTCCAACCGATGTAGATCGCCAAAACGAGCTCAAAAAATGAAAATCCTTTCGAGGACTCGAGTGTAAGTCCTCACAAAGTAGGTAGATCCTCGGAGTGTTGGTGTGCATTCAAGCCTAGGTCCTCGAAACGTTCTATATACACACACACACACACACACACAAATCCACCCACACCCCCCCCCCCCCCCCCCACACACACACACACACACACACACACACAGAGTCTTGTCTACCCTACATACCGAGGTACCCCATTGTTTGTCTTTTGTGTGGACTAACGGTTTCTACCTCGTTTTGCGGGTACAGTTCTGGGAAAACAACCGAGGTAAAGGGTTTCTTTTGTCTTTTGTACCTCGGTAAGGCAAAACACGCATATCAGGGTCAAGTTTAGATCAGCAAAAATTTATTTCGCTGAACTAAACTTTTCGCAAAAACTCCCTCAGGCTGAGAGGAGAACCCTGAGCATCATCAACGAAACCATTCGGAAAGTGAAGGACGTTAACGTGATACCAAAAATTGATGACGCGAAGTTTGATGTTGCTCAGGATTTAATCCATTGGACCACGAGAACCGCCAATATTATGTACGATCACTGGTTGAACCACCTAAATTTAAACTAAGTAAAGGCAAAGGTAACAGCCTCCTAACAGATGTGGGATTAGGAACTAATGTGGTTAACCTGTCTGGCACCAATGACCTAACAACCCAACAGAAATCTCTTTTAGATCGCGGTTTAACTTTTGTACCAACACCAAAGCCTAAAACTGATAACCAAACAAATTTACCATCATACAACTGTAATTTTCTTAGGCAAATGAAATTAGCCGACCGCTTTAGAAACTCCAGCGGTCGGAAACTTCCTTTTACAGAATCATCTGGTTGGTCACCTCCAGATAGTGAAGTAGATCCCGAAATTATTGAGGCTAGCAAACGAATCATCAAAAGGTGTTCAGCATGAACATACTCTCCGATAAAGACAATTTAACAGCTGGTGAACGGAGAGCCCTCACGAAACTTCGAAAAAATAAGAAATTAGTAATTAAACCAGCCGACAAAGGTGGGTCGGTAGTTGTTCTATCTCGGGATAATTATATAAAGGAAGCCATGAGACAACTCAGCAATACTAAACATTATAAGAAAATAGATTCACTTATTTGGCCTAGTAATATCGAAAAATTCAATAAGATCTTAAAATTTCTCCTCAACGAAGGTCACATTACCAAAAAACAAATGAAATATTTAACAGCTAAGCTCAGTGCTCAAACAAGACAATTTTATATCCTACCAAAGATCCACAAGGACCGTTCTTCATGGACGGATGACTTAACTCCACCCGGGAGGCCAATTGTATCAGATTGTAATTCGGAATCTTATGCGATCTCGGAATTAATTTATTATCATCTTAAACCTATAGCAAATAGACATCCGAGTTATCTAAAAAACACACAGGATTTCCTGTCACAAATTTCGAAATTGAAAATATCAAAAAATGCAATTCTGGCTACTTTGGATATCGACAGTATGTATACGAACATTCATATTGATAAAGGTGTTAAATCAGTTAAAAATGCATTTGAAAAATATTCGGAGGCGAAACGCCCGGATGAACAAATTTTGGATCTTTTAGAGCTGAGCTTAAAAGGTAATGACTTTCAATTCAATGGAGAATATTTTCTACAAATAATGGGTTGTCCTATGGGTAAAAGATTCAGTCCTAATTTTGCAAGCATTTATGTAGCGGAATGGGAGGAAAATGCCTTAAGCAAATGTGCAAAGCATCCTCTCGTATATCTCAGGTATTTAGATGACATTTTTATTATTTGGGAACATTCAAAAGAAGATTTTGATAACTTTTTAGAAATTTTGAACAATCACGATCCAAATATTAAATTGAAAGCTACTATCAGTGAAAATTCTGTTGATTTTCTCGATGTGACCGTGTATAAAGGCAAGCAATTTCAGGCGTCCGGTCATTTAGATTATAAAGTATATTTTAAACCAACTGATTCACATCAATTGTTGCACACAAAATCATTTCATCCTCAACATACACTTAAAGGTATCATCAAATCACAGCTCATTCGTTTCCACCGCAATTCAAGTGATAAGGTAAATTTCAATGAGGCTTGTTCTACTCTATTTGGCGCCCTCAGATCGAGAGGGTACTCGCTGCGCCTTTTGCGTAGCCTGAAATCACAAACCCTGAAAAAGCTCGAAAGTCCAGCTGAAACTACCGCTTTCGAACCACTGAAGATTGAACACAACAGTCCGTTGCAAAATAGTAGTGGCGCGGTATTTAATTGCAAAAAGCCTCGTTGTAGACTGCATACTTTTATGCCTGATCAGAAAGAGGAATTTTCCTCCGAACAAACGAAAAATCATTATCAGATTCGTAACCCCCTCCATTGTGATTCACCAAACATTATTTACCTTATCACTTGTAAGCTATGTCGGAAACAGTATGTTGGTCAAAGTCAAAATCCTTTCCGAGAACGTGCTACTAGACACAAACAGGATATAAAACATAATGCTGATGCCCCAGTAGCACAACATTTTAACATTCCTGGCCATTCTTTGGACGATTTCGAAATCCACCCAATTGAACAACCACCAATTAAAGACACATTAGAAGAAACGGATGAATTTAGAAAAAAACGTGAAGCTTTTTGGATCAATACGCTTCAAACCCTCTGGCCATTTGGTATGAATATATCAGGGCGAATGCGAAAGGAGGTCCATCATTCCTTTCACTTTAACGTACAACAGAATGAATATCGAAATAGCAAAAATGTTAAAAGATGAATTCGATTTTACCAATGCTAAATTAAATGAACCTTTGAATCTTCGACCTGTCATCGCCTATAAGAAAAACAAAAGCTTGCGTAACATCCTTGTAAGGACTAAATTAGAGCCCATCAATGAATAACATCAGTTATTGCCAGTCAGTTTAACCAGTTCCTAAGCTCATCACTTAGTTTAAATCAATTTTGTGTAATTTTTTGTCATGTTTGAAACCCATCAGGGTTCAGTAATAATAATAATAATAATAACTCTTTGGCCAGCCGCTGATTTGTCGCGGTCCTCATAAGAGAAGGCCATCATTCCCCCTGCATCCCACCCCCTCTTCCCCTCCTCTCCTCCCAGCATTCAGATATAAACTGCTTAATAGTGTCCCTCACTTCCTCTTTTTCAATTTCTTTAATAAGCATTCCTACCCTCTCCCTCGTGTCCCCCTTCAGCCATCTATCCTTTGTTTCTTCACCCCACTTCTGCATTATTCTTCCAGTAAAATTTATTCTTTGAGGTATATACTGTGGGCATTCCAAGAGAAAATGTTCCAGGGTCTCCACTACTCCAGAGTGGCACATTTGGCATCCCTTTTCCCCATCTCTCCCAATTTTTCCCCGAAGCTGCAGTGATCTTGATCTCAGTTTGAACAGCAATGACCCTCCAAAGGTGCCATCTAGGTACTTCTCAAAAGCTGGCTTTTCTTTATATTGTAACCCCTGCAGCGATCTTTTCACGCTAACCCCTACTCGCCAGTTTCGATTGCAATCTTCCATGACTCTCTCTTTGACAAACCTTTTGCCTTCTTTCATTCCTCCTTCTATGTTTGTGACATCTATAGAGTAATTGTCCATTAGTTCCCTCACATGTTTTGACCACCCCGTATCTATATTAGAATTCCAAATGGTATCGAGCATCAATTTGCACCATCGGTTGTCAGGCAGGTTTCTCAAGTAGTTAAAGTAACACAGTTTTCCCAAATCTACCCTGTCCTTGATTTTCATCCACCCAAGCTCCCCCCTTACTGCTTCCAAAGCTGCAGCATTACTCGACCCTGTTATCCAGCTGCCGGCATCATTCTGAGTACTTGCCAACTTCTTAATAACGGTTTGGTTTAATGGAGTCACGTCCGTGCCATACGTTATACTTGGTAAGCCCACCCTCTCCCACGGTGTTTTCCCCACAAAGACCTTGTTGAAACTATTTTTCCCTAAAAGTTTTAGTTGGTTCAGAATTCTTTTCCCCTTCAGAATCAGTTTGGCTGAGTAATTTCTGTACACCCCTCTTCCCGTTATATTTATGCTTACCCCTAGATACTCATACTCTCCCGTTTCTCCTACAGCGATTTGTTTGCTTTCCCCTTCGGGGATTGAGAACTCCCCCACTCTCCATCTCTTCGTCATATCTACCTTGCGTCCAACGGGTATTACCTTGCTTTTATTTTCATTTAGTTCGAGCCGCCAAGTGTTCCCATATCTACCAACAATTTCCAGCAATTTCTCTAGCCCCTGTTCAGTTCTAGACATTAACACCACGTCGTCCGCAAAGAATAAGCCTGGTATCTTTATGTCTCCAACATTTACCCCTCCGCACTCTGAATTAGTTCGTCCCCTAAATCTTTAACATACAATGCAAACAAAATCGGTGAAAAGATGCACCCCTGCTTGAGGCCTATACCCATAGGGACTCGTTTTGTAGTGATACTCCCTAGACTGAGTTGGCTTTGTACATCTGTATACAGTGCTTTCATGATTCCCACAAAGTCACCCCCCAGTCCGATGCCCTCGAGCTTTCGCCACATACCTTCCCTCCACACTCGGTCGTACGCTTTTTTCACATCTAGAAATGCCAGAAACATCTTTTTCTTTTCAGCCTTTGTTGATTCTATCAGTTGGGTGAGTGTAAATAGGTGATCAGTGACTCTTCGTCCTTTCCAGAAACCATTTTGAATTTCTCCTAAAAAACCTTTCTCTTCAATAACTTCCTCTAGTCTACCGTATATGACCTTACAGAATACTTTTCCGATGTTACTACTAACTGATATCCCCCTATAGTTATCTAGAACTTCCTTATCCCCCTTTTTGTGTATGAACGACACCTTACTTTCCCTCCACTCTCTGGGGACCTCTTGCTTTCGCAGAGCCAGGTTGAAAAGGTTTGTCAGGACTTCAATAATTGCCTCCCCTCCATTTTTGAGGAATTCGTTCGGAATTTCATCAGTCCCTCCCGCTTTACCATGTTTTAATTTCGAGACCACGTAATAATAATAACTCTTTGGCCAGCCGCTGATTTGTCGCGGTCCTCATAAGAGAAGGCCATCATTCCCCCTGCACCCCAGCCCCTCTTCCCCTCCTCTCCTCCCAGCATTCAGATATAAACTGCTTAATAGTGTCCCTCACTTCCTCTTTTTCAATTTCTTCAATAAGCATTCCTACCCTCTCCCTCGTGTCCCCCTTCAGCCATCTATCCTTTGTTTCTTCACCCCACTTCTGCATTATTCTTCCAGTAAATTTTATTCTATGAGGTATATACTGAGGGCATTCCAAGAGAAAATGTTCCAGGGTCTCCACTACTCCAGAGTGGCACATTTGGCATCCCTTTTCTCCATCTCTCCCAATTTTTCCCCGAAGCTCCAATGATCTTGATCTCAGTTTGAAGAGCAGTGACCCTCCAAAGGTGCCATCTAGGTACTTCTCAAAAGCTGGCTTTTCTTTATATTGTAACCCCTGCAGTGATCTTTTCACGCTAACCCCTGCTCGCCAGTTTCGATTCCGCACTTCTTCTGCCGTTATTTCGCTACATACACGATTGGATAGGTTCTCCTCCACCAGTGTATTTCTTTTTGGTGGAGACCCACTGCCCCATCGCTTATCGTTTATCTTTTCCCAGTGCTTGACTAACTCTGAAGCGATACGGCCATTATCTTCTGTACTTTCCCCATCCACTTTGATACTCTGCACACTACTTTTCCCCCGTTTATTTACCCAGTTCCAAAATACGTTTGAGCTCGAACCACCCGTTTTCTTTATTGTTCTGGCAAGACTGCAATTGCGCTCCTTCCTATTATTATTCTTTATCTCATTCACCTTTTTCCGTGCCAGTTCATATTCTCCTTTCATTAGTCTCGTGTCATTGTTATCCACCCCTTTAAGCTTCCTACTTCATCTGTAAGCAGCGCATTTTACCTTCCTTTCTTTTATAGCCTTTTTCAGTCCCTCGTTAACCCTGTATCCAAGGTCTCTCGTTGGGACCCTCACCCTTCCTATACAATCCTTCCCTGCCTCTGTTAGGCTATTTACTATGCCATCTGAAATACTCTGGACATTTGCATCCCTAGGTATACACTCAAGACTTGGTTTTAGTTTTTCCCGAAACTGCTTCCAGTCGGCTCCTTGTTTTAGTCCCCAAACTTCCTTGAAGGTATTTCTGTCTCTATTCGTCTTTTTGCCCATAATCTTAACTGTTATCAGGTTGTGATCACTACCCAAGTCATTTTTTCCCTCGTCATCTATTTCTACATCTATGACCTCCCTCCATACGCTAACGTCAGTGAGTATATAATCAATTATTGTTTTCTTATCGTTCATCTCCCAGGTCCATTTACCCTTACATTTCGCATCCCTGTTCAGGATCTTTAAACCAAGCTCTTTTGATAGGTCCAACATCTTCCTCCCATTCGTGTTAATTTTCCTATCACCTCCCTGTATGCCCTCCTCCTTATCCCCGATGTGCCCATTGAAGTCCCCCATTAGGACAATACTGAACCCTCTGCTTTCAAGCTCTGTGATATTCGATCTAAGAGTTGTATATATTGAGTCATTCCACTCGGGCTTACTTCCCTCCACTGCTAAGTATACAACACCAACGGCAACACTCCTGCTTCCTAACTTGACTTTTGCCCAGACTATTTCGTTGGATACTGGAATCTGAGTCCTTGCTTCTGTGAGATCTGTAATCAATGAGGGCTGTAATTCCTCTTTAGCGTAGATGCCAACACCCCCACCCCGTTTCTGACCCTCAGTTCGCCCAGCTCCTATCCACACGCAACCCTTCATCTGATCAACCCGCTCATCCCGTCGTATCCACGTCTCACTTAGACCCATTATATCGAAGTCTCCTTCGTCCATCATTGTTGATATTTCGCTTACTTTCTTGTGCAGACCCTGGATGTTGCAGTACCCAAACTTAATGAATCTTTGTTTTTTTGTCCTCACTGGCACATTATTATAACCCTGGTATGTCCCTGTGTTGTGCATGTTTGTTGTTCTTCCTATGTTCCCAGCATTTGTGCCCCTCTGGGTTATCGGCTGTGGTCCCCTACCCCCCTTTTCTCCAAAAAAGGCCCAGCCACCTGTAAAATGTTTTGGCCCAACAGGTCTGTACCCATCCTACTTAAATGCAATCCGTCTCGCCCATACAACTCTCCTTGTCCCCAGAATGAATCCCAGTGGTTAATGAAATGTATTCCTAAGTCTTTGCAGTGCTCTTCCAGCTCCTTGTTTAGTGCCATAATCCGCGAGTTCCTCTCATTCCCACCACCCATAACGGGGAGCACGCCTGAAACGATGATCCGAGCATTCCTTGTAAGTAGCTTACTAATTAGGTCCTTGTATGTGTCCACCAAACGAACTGATTTCCTCTCCCTGATGTTATTGGACCCCACATGTAATACCACTACCGGATCAGGCCCCGATCCAGCTACAATACCGTCCACTTTAGCCCCCGGAAAGCACAGAACTGTTCTATTTTTACTGTCCGGACCACAGACAACCTTGTCGATCCCCCGAACTATGCTACTTCCCGCAACCACCAACTTACTTTTGGCCCTCGCCCTATTTATCTCCTCTAGTCTCCTATTGTTTACAGCGTCCTCTTCCTCTCCAACAGCCCCACACGGAATCAATATCGGTATCGGTATCTTTGACCTAGGATTACTCCTATCCTTGTCCCTCCGTCTCTTTCCAGGCCCTGAACTACCTGGACTACTCCCCTGGTCTTCTCCCGGATCCCTCCTCCTTTTTCCTGGCCTAGACCCCAAGCTACTATCTGTTGCAACTACCTCCATCCCCTCCTCTGACTCTTCCGAATCGAGCACATCAAATCTGTTTCTGGTGCTGCACTCCCCACTGCCTTTGGGCTTTACACCCCTATCTACCTGCTTCTCTGGCCCCCCTTTCCTACCACTTTTGATAGTCCACGCCAAACGCTTTACAGCATTGCTCCGGCCTGGGCCCCCCTCATCTGTCCTACGTACTTTTCTAGCAGCCCCCACCTCATCACCTACCTCATTCACATCAAAGGTTCTACCCCCATGTTTCCTCTTGGAACCACCGACAACCATCCATCCTTCTCGGAAAGCTACTTTCACAGGCGTAACTCCAGACAGCCCCGCCCTACCAAGTTTTCCCTTCAGCTCAGCAATCTCCCCCTCAAACTTAACAATTGTCTCAAGTAGGCGGAGGATTTCCTGACAGTTTGCACATACCTCTCCATATCCCATCGAACGACAGTCCCCATACATCATAGAACACTGTTTACAAACTTCAAGCCCAATATCGCCATCGGTGGCCCCACCAACCCGGCTCTGACCGACACCCCCAGTGACCTCTGTCTGCACACCAATACTTACCCCGTTGGCACCGTTGACCTGGACCGCGATATTACACGTATTTACCTCCATACTTACCTCCGTCTGAACAGACTTGCTCGCCATCATCAAAACAAAATTACGCGATCGGACAGGAATACTGTACACACGCGGCAAAAGGCAACACGACGAACCGTTCGACAACTTAGCGCTCACAGTTTTATTTAAGACCTCCTAACTTTGTCCCAGTTACTATACTAAACTACCTCCCCACAAAGTTGAATAAAATAACCTGAAAATGAAATATATATGATTAGTAAACAATAAAAATACTTAATTTCGATTCGTAGCCAAGGAGACTTCTTCTGTATACTTGTAAATGAAAACAATTTATCGGCGGCATATTAAAAGAAAAAAACGTTTCAGTATGAAATGTCTGTGCCAGTGCGATTTTTTAACCTCAAACACACACAGGCGAGTGCCAGAGTTCATATATGCCCAAAAACAAAATAGGTTCTAATTTCAATCATGTGTATGTATTTCCTAAATAAAATTATTATTTATTTATTTATTTATTTATTTATTTATTTATTTATATATTTATTTATTGATTATTTTTATTTTTAATTATTTTTAATTTTTTATTAATTTTTATTTATTTATTTATTTATTTATTTATTTATTTATTTATTTGGTTGATTCATTTATTTAAATTATTATTTTTATTTTTATTTTTAATTTTTCATACCTTTCACACAATGTAGAGGTTCAGAAGGTAAAACACACAATTTCTACGTGGTGTAAAATATTTTCCGTCATAAACCTCCGTCGGGGGATATTCATTCCAACTGATAACATTCGTGAGGCATCATGATCTTTGGCGTTATTTTTTCATTTATTTCTTTAGTCTCAATATATTTTATTAAACCATTTTTTCATATTATTTTCACATACTTCTGAAGCCAGTAAAGCAAACCGCTCCCGATTGGTTTTACTTAAATCAAAGCCAACCAATAGGGCTTTATGAGGTCAGTAAAACAAACCACTCACTGACTGATTAAAATTCAATGGAAGCCAATCAATAGGGCTTCATCTAATTTGTTTGGACGACACAAACTGAGTTGTGAAAAACAAACTTGGGACATCTCAGATTGAAAATAATTAATTTGATGAGTGACATTTGTCAGCTTGTTACCGAGTTTAATTATGTACTGAGCTGTGAAAAACACCCCCAGCCCACATATGGATATATACCATGCATGCCCTCCCAAAGTTGGAATACATCACCGGAAATAGTGAATGCGACAGCTAGCCCAACCGATAGAGCGACGTACGCCGATAAAGTAAAAGCCAAAACGCCCCCTAAAGTGACCAAGAAAACCAACAAGACACAGGGCCACCCGCAACCAAACCCCTGTATCGTAATCACACGCGTCCACCCCAAAACGGAAAAAAACTCGATTGATAAAGCCCTTCCAGGATGCTCGTGGGAGAGACTAATCTCCAAAGCCACGGGTAACCATACTTGGAAAATAAAAGTAAAATGCCCTAATAGAGCAACGAAATTAAATCTGATAAGCAAAGGGGTAATTATTAATGGCAAAAAATACGAAACCGAGGAATACCGTGTTCTTCCGCAACCCGTTCAGTGTCACAAGTGTCAGAAATTTGGGCACTTGTCACACAAATGCAACGGGGAGCAACGATGTATGAAATGCGGTGACAAACACATCGCGAAGGCATGTAGTGCTAAAACTCTGAAATGCCCGAATTGCGGTGGTCAACACCCCAGCAACTACCGGGGTTGTAGCCACTTCAAAAAAGTTAAAACAAACATCCAGCTTAAAGCTCTAAATGTAAGTAATGTCGAGAACTCATCTTCCCCTTATTCCACGTGTACTCTAATGGCTGGCTCTATTTTCAGCATAATGAGGAAACACTTGGACACCAGTCTTTCGGACGTTTGCAAAGAGATTAGTAAAACAGCCTCTAAGTTATATAATACTCAAATATCTCACACGCTATTAGAAGCGGCCGTCAACAGAATATAATTATGTAACAATATTACAAATAGTAATTAAACTTAAATAAACTTAGTACAGTTATTCCTAAACCATTCATGGATACACTAAAAATAGTCCAGTGGAACGCTCGAAGCGTCAATCAGAAAAAATTGCAAATGTCACATTATTTAAAAAATACGGACGTAATTGGAATTAGCGAAACCTGGCTAAAACCAAACAAACAATTCTCGTTATGTGGTTTTGATATTATTAGAAGAGATCGCCCCGCCCCAAAAGGCGGCGGTGTCGCTCTGTTAATAAGGCAGGAGATTAAATACAAATCAATACCATGCGACCACCTCAATGCTGAAGTGATTGCAGCTGAAATTGAACTTGACCACAAACACGTGGCCATCATATCATATTATAACAAGCCGCAAGCAACAGTAGACAGTAAAGTATTTGAATTTTTTACCAACAAGTACAAGCACTGCATATTCTTGGGTGATTTCAATTCCAAACACCAGGTATTCGGTTGTCATAAGACTGAGCCTAATGGTGACGCCCTTTTCCGTATCATTGAAGAACTCGATCTATTCGTGGTAAATAACGATCAAGACGTAACATACATAAGCAACAACCCACTCCATCAATCAGATATCCTAGACTTGATTATCACCAGCAAATCACTAACCAGCCAAATGCAAGACATATTTGTAGGAGATGATGATCTAGGCAGTGATCACCTGCCGGTTCACGCCACTCTGAAATGTAATACTGGTCCCGCAAGGTATCCTCCCGTGAATAGGAGGAACCTATCAAAAATTGACTGGAACCTCTTCAGAAACATTATCGAAGTAAAAATAAAGGCAAATGACCCCTCAAATGTTCATGAACTAGACAAAGCCTGCACCCACCTTAACGAGGTTATCAACAGTACGCTAGATGAAATCTGTCCCAAGCAAACAGTAAAGACGCGGATAAACAGAATAACCCAAACAACTCTTAAAATAATCAAACAGAAAAGAAAAGCCTTCCGGGCTTACCAATCGGAGAATGATCAAATGAAGAGAGCAGAACTTAAAACCGCGTATAATCGCCTTCATGGGGAAGTAAAAAAGGCCATAGCTAACAACAATCGCGTGAGATGGGAAAAAGCAACCGAAAACCTAAATGGGCTGAGAGAACCTAAGAGGTTCTGGGATACATTTAAAACTCTTACTGGCCAAAAGAGCAAAATTGCCAATAATAATGCGCTAAAGACTAGCCACGGATCTATGGCCATAGACGACAAGGCAAAGGCCAGTGCTTTTGCCGAACTTCTAAAGAAGGCACATCGTCCACAAGAAGGGAACAGATATGACAACGATTTTCAGGTACGAGTAAATAAATTTGTCCAAGAAAACAACTCAATCTTCAATGAACCGAACTTCGACCAAAGGCATGACGACGGGGACGACCATGAATTAACCGAACCAATAAGCGTAGAAGAGGTCATGGGTATAATCAGAAAATGCAGGTCATCTTCGTCCCCAGGAGAAGACGAAGTCTCTTACAAAATAATGAAACAGTGCCCCAACATCTTCTACTGCAGACTTACCAAACTCTTAAACTGCTGTCTCTCCTGTGGGTACTTCCCAAAATGCTGGAAAGTGGCCACGGGAGTCATGATACCTAAACCCGACAAAGACCTTACCAACCCTTCTAACTACCGCCCAATCCGCTTGCTTAGCTGTGTTGGGAAAATATTTGAGCGGATTCTCACTACGAGACTTCGCAGCTATCTCGAATCAATCAATTTTTTCAACAAATGGCAAAGAGCGTATAGGAGTCAGAAAGAGGGAATCGAACACGTATATAGACTGGTCGATTATATGAAAACAGCATTTAGTCAAAACGAAATCGGAACCGCGCTTTTCTTGGATGTAGAAAAAGCGTTCGACTCGGTATGTCACAATGGCGTGCGATATAAACTAGCGAAAATGGGATTACCCACTAAAATTCTAAGGATCATATCATCATTTCTAACTGACCGAAAAATCAAGGTGAGGGTTAATCGCGAGGTGTCAGAGGAAGTAATACTCGAAGCGGGAACACCACAAGGGTCGGTTCTAAGTCCGTTTCTTTTCATAATATATGTGAATGATATAGAAAAAGTAGGGAAAAACTTTGTTGAACTATCGCAGTTCTCAGACGACAAAGGCATTTGGACAGCCAGCAAGTCCAGAAACATAATTAAAAATCGTCTACAGGATACCATTCGCGATCTTGAGAGCTGGTGTGCCCTGTGGCGCATCAAACTCAATGCCGCCAAAACTCAAAAAGTTACGTTCTTCAAAAAGCAAAGGAAAAAACCAGTCCCGAGTATCGATCTCCAGTTATACGATCACAAACTAGAAGCAAACAAAGAGGCCAAATTTTTGGGATTTATCCTAGATAGCAATCTCAGTCTAAACAGTCACGTAAACTCCATTACGGTTAGAGCTACTAAACGTATCAATTTTCTGAAGATGATCAGAGGTAGAAATTGGGGAGCAAACAAAGATGTGCTTCTCAAGCTCTACAAAACATTTATACGTCCGGTACTAGAATACGGTGCCATAATAACAAGCGACCTAAGCAAAACCAACATTCAGAAGCTACAAAGGGTTCAAAATTATGCCCTGCGAGTGGCACTATGTAAACCGAAATGGACACCGATAAAGGAACTGCACGAGCTAGCAAAAATAGAAACTATTGATACGCGATTAAAAGACCTACAAACCAAAACCCTCAATAGACTCCAAGATAGTGAATTAATGGTTGAGCTGAACGAACACCGATCCCTTAACAGAAAAACAAAATAAGTTTCCAGAAAATAAAAAAAAAAAATAAAAAAAAAAATAAAAAAAAAAATAATAAAATAAAATAAAATAAAAATTATACAATATAACTAAATCGCGTGGAGTCAGTGAGGATTGCCTCGCTACACATTGGGAACTTTAGGATAGAGTCTGTGAGGACTGCCTCGCAACTCTGCTGAAGCGCGATTGAAACGCGTTTAATAAGATCTATATAACAAAACCCTCCACATACTCCAGGATAGTGAATCAATGGTGAAGCTGAACGAACACCGAACCCTAAACAGAAAAACAAAATAATCCACAGTAAATTAAAATTACTCAATAGAATTAAACTGCGTGGAGTCAGTGAGGATTGCCTCGCTACTCATTGAGATCTTTAGGATTGAGTCTGTGAGGATTGCCTCGCAACTCTGCGTGTGGGGAGTGGGCTCCGAAGAAACACACCCCTTACCCCATCCATAGCAACAATCACACAGCAGGCACAATATACAATAGCGGATACCTATCTTTCTCTCTACCTTTTACTTTTCTAACTGAACATTCTCAAATTTTCTTGCAACACTCTTATCAAGAAGACGCATGGACATGGTAGACAAAGCGTAGGAGGAATTGGTGCAACCTACCTTTCTGCAATATATACAAGAAACCACCAAACGCTAGGCAAGGATTGAAACAAGCTTGTCTGGCTGGGAACGAGTGTACATTTGATATAAATAAACATTTGAATAAAGATTTAACAGCCCTTTTAAGGGCTTGAGGGTGTGTGTCAGTGAGTGTTTTTTTTTTGTTTTTTTTTTGGGGGGGGGGGGGGTGGGGTGGAGGAGGTCATTTGGAATTCCCGAAGGATAACCAGATACCTCAAAATCACATACGGCATCCTATCTCCCAGAAGGCTTGATGGATGACTCCCGGTTTCTTAAAACTAAACTGTTGGAGCTTTCTCCACTTCTTTTTTGTAACCGCTATGGTCATATACCGGGGCCGCTACCAAACCGGCGTTGCTGTTTGGTTTTCTTTTCTCTTCTTCCCTTAAACTTGCCATCGCACAACATTACATTCTGGCTCGCCACCATGGTAGGACTCAAACCTCTACCATCGCCGAACTGGAACCGAATAGAGCTCGCTCTCTAATAGTTTTAAAAGCGTTGAGGGATTGAGTATTGACCATCTAACACTCCAGCGTAAACTGCCGGGTATTCTAACCGCGTGCATAACCCCCTCAGACTCCATTTTGGGCAATAGGAAAGCTAGGCCTGTGTGATCCAAGGAAAAAAAAAATAAGGTTAACCGGGTCGCAAGGGATTTGTAAATCCCACATCGTCCCTGCGCGCCTTCGGCGCGCTAAAACCTTTCATTCATTCAAAGTTGGAATCATTTTCCTCAAAGTCTCTTTGAAAAAGCCAAACCAAGCGAAACGTGTCGAGACAGACGGATTATTTTCTACCTTTGCTGAAGACTGCAACCAATCCAGGTATCTTCTTTAATAGGTAATATCTAATTTTCCAATTTTATTTATTTCATCACTTTCATATTTTATTTATACTTAATTCAACTACTTTCTTTAACAATGGCAAGAAAAGGGCAGAGGCATCAGAGGCAGAGAGTTGCCCAGTCCGGAACTGGCCAGGAACAATCGTTCCAGGCTTATTCTAGGCTGGTTAAGGCTTTGTTTCAGGTGCTTCAATGTTTGCACCACATTGGGCTATTAGAGCACCATTTGGCAAATCGGGATTTCCCGAAACAGCTGGAGAAGAAAGTGGATGAATTAGGTGGCTTTCTAAAGCCAGCTCTTCCCACCCCACACATTTTTTCTGTTTTTCGACAGATTAGTGTGGGATGGGCCAATCAAACGTTAAATGCTTTAGTTGAGCATTATAAGGTAAATTTAAACCAGTTGGAGTCTAAGATAACTTTGGCTATGCGACCACATCCTGGACTCGAAAAAATAGACTTCAACAGCGCTTCGGCGCGTGCCTTGATCTGGGCTAAAAAGAACTTTAAAAATAAGTTGAAAGATAAGACGATTTCGGCCTATGCGTCTGGAGTAAGGAACAATACGGGATGGAGCAAGCAAACTCCTGCCCGTGTTGTCCCTCTACCCCAACGCGAAAAGCAAAATAAGAAAAGATCAAGGCAAAGCACTTCTCCCTCTTCTTTTCCTTCTACTTCTTCTTTCTCTCAGAGCAAGCGGCTGAATTTGCAAACATCTCCGGTCCATATTGTGACTGAAGATGCTCGCAAATTGAGTAACGCTGTCTCGCCTCGTCTTGCTCCTCTACCTCCTACTCCTCCTCAGCCTTTCTTCTCTGGTTCTCCTATTGCTCTCACTAGAACTCCCCCTCCTCCTTCTGTTTCTTCTCCTGCTTCTGTTTCCTCTCCTGCTTCTGTTTCTTCTCCCCCTTCTCCTGCCTCTAGTGTGGTTCAACCAGGTATATCGTACTCAGAGAAAGAGTCAAATCACCGGGCCGCTCATTTGATTCTAAATTCTCCCAGTTTCGGCATAAAAGCGGAGTTAATTTTGACAAAAGGAATTGGCGCCTCCCCGATGTTTGTAAAAACATCCTTATGATTGGAAGTTCAAATTTAGGACGCATTGATCGAAATCCCCATCCGGACATCCAGGTGGAGTGTTACCCCGGCGCCAAATTCAATCATCTGCGCTCTATGTTTAAAGGGCACAGGGGCCAGTCCAGTCCCCCAAAAATATTATTAAATATTGGCGTGAATTCTCGAAACGATAATTCTGATCTCGTAGTTAAGCAGTTGCGGAATATGCTTAGCGATATCAGGGTCAAGTTTAGATCAGCAACAATTTATTTCGCTGAACTAAACTTTTCGCAAAAACTCCCTCAGGCTGAGAGGAGAACCCTGAGCATCATCAACGAAACCATTCGGAAAGTGAAGGACGTTAACGTTATACCTAAAATTGATGACGCGAAGTTTGATGTTGCTCAGGATTTAATCCATTGGACCACGAGAACCGCCAATATTATGTACGATCACTGGTTGAACCACCTAAATTTAAACTAAGTAAAGGCAAAGGTAACAGCCGCCTAACAGATGTGGGATTAGGAACTAATGTGGTTAACCTGTCTGGCACCAATGACCTAACAACCCAACAGAAATCTCTTTTAGATCGCGGTTTAACTTTTGTACCAGCACCAAAGCCTAAAACTGATAGCCAAACAAATTTACCATCATACAACTGTAATTTTCTTAGGCAAATGAAATTAGCCGACCGCTTTAGAAACTCCAGCGGTCGGAAACTTCCTTTTTGCAGAATCATCTGGTTGGTCACCTCCAGATAGTGAAGTAGATCCCGAAATTATTGAGGCTAGCAAACGAATCATCCAAAAGGTGTTCAGCATGAACATACTCTCCGATAAAGACAATTTAACAGCTGGTGAACGGAGAGCCCTCACGAAACTTCGAAAAAATAAGAAATTAGTAATTAAACCAGCCGACAAAGGTGGGTCGGTAGTTGTTCTATCTCGGGATAATTATATAAAGGAAGCCATGAGACAACTCAGCAATACTAAACATTATAAGAAAATAGATTCACTTATTTGGCCTAGTAATATCGAAAAATTCAATAAGATCTTAAAATTTCTCCTCGACGAAGGTCACATTACCAAAAAACAATTGCAATATTTAACAGCTAAGCTCAGTGCTCAAACAAGACAATTTTATATCCTACCAAAGATCCACAAGGACCGTTCTTCATGGACGGATGACTTAACTCCACCCGGGAGGCCAATTGTATCAGATTGTAATTCGGAATCTTATGCGATCTCGGAATTAATTGATTATCATCTGAAACCTATAGCAAATAGACATCCGAGCTATCTAAAAAATACACAGGATTTCCTGTCAAAAATTTCGAAATTGAAAATATCGAAAAATGCAATTCTGGCTACTTTGGATATCGACAGTATGTATACGAACATTGATATTGATAAAGGTGTTAAATCAGTTAAAAATGCATTTGAAAAATATCCGGATGCGAAACGCCCGGATGAACAAATTTTGGATCTTTTAGAGCTGAGCTTAAAAGGTAATGACTTTCAATTCAATGGAGAATATTTTCTACAAATAATGGGTTGTCCTATGGGCAAAAGATTCAGTCCTAATTTTGCAAGCATTTATGTAGCGGAATGGGAGGAAAATGCCTTAAGCAAATGTGCAAAGCATCCTCTCGTATATCTCAGGTATTTAGATGACATTTTTATTATTTGGGAACATTCAAAAGAAGATTTTGATGAATTTTTAGAAATTTTGAACAATCACGATCCAAATATTAAATTGAAAGCTACTATCAGTGAAAATTCTGTTGATTTTCTCGATGTGACCGTGTATAAAGGCAAGCAATTTCAGGCGTCCGGTGATTTAGATTATAAAGTGTATTTTAAACCAACTGATTCACATCAATTGTTGCACACAAAATCATTTCATCCTCAACATACATTTAAAGGTATCATCAAATCACAACTCATTCGTTTCCATCGCAATTCAAGTGATAAGGTAAATTTCAATGAGGCTTGTTCTACTCTATTTGGCGCCCGCAGATCGAGAGGGTACTCGCTGCGCCTCTTGCGTAGCCTGAAATCCCAAACCCTGAAAAAGCTCGAAAGTCCACTTGAAACTACCGATTTCGAACCACTGAAGATTGAACACAACAGACCGTTGCAGAATGGTAGTGGCGCGGTATTTAATTGCAAAAAGCCTCGTTGTAGACTGCATACTTTTATGCCTGATCAGAAAGACGAATTTTCCTCCGAACAAACGAAAAATCATTATCAGATCCGTAACCCCCTCCATTGTGATTCACCAAACATTATTTACCTTATCACTTGTAAGCGATGTCGGAAACAGTATGTTGGTCAAAGTCAAAATCCTTTTCGAGGACGTGCTACTAGACACAAACAGGATATAAAACATAATGCTGATGCCCCAGTAGCACAACATTTTAACCTTCCTGGCCATTCTTTGGACGATTTCGAAATCCATCCTATTGAACAACCACCAATTAAAGACACATTAGAAGAAACGGATGAATTTAGAAAAAAACGTGAAGCTTTTTGGATCAATACGCTTCAAACCCTCTGGCCATTTGGTATGAACATATCAGAGGGCGAATGCGAGAGGAGGTCCATCATTCCTTTCACTTTAACGTACAACAGAATGAATATCGAAATAGCAAAAATGTTAAAAGATGAATTCAATTTTACCAATGCTAAATTAAATGAACCTTTGAATCTTCGACCTGTCATCGCCTATAAGAAAAACAAAAGCTTGCGTAACATCCTTGTAAGGACTAAATTAGAGCCCATCAATGAATAACATCAATTTTTGCCAGTCAGTTTAACCAGTTCCTAAGCTCATCACTTAGTTTAAATCAATTTTATGTAATTTTTTGTCATGTTTGAAACCCATCAGGGTTCAGTAAATGAAAACAATTTTTCGGCGGAATATTAAAAGAAAAAAACGTTTCAGTAGGAAATGTCTGTGCCAGTGCGATTTTTTAACCTCAAACACACACACACACATACAAAAATCTGGGCTGGCAAATATTGAGTAGTTTATCAAAAAAGTGGTACTCGAGTACTACGAGTACTGAGTACTTTGGACCCAGCCAATCACAAATATATTAAACATCAAAGAGTATATTATATACTTGAAACAAATATAGTACAGTGGCTGTGTACTGCTCACTTTCCATGGATGGGCAATATTTCCACGGATACAATAATATTTGATGCCAAACACTAACTATAGGTACAATCATCAAAACCCGGTACTTCATCAATTAAAATTTTGTAGATGATGATTTTTATTGACTGGTAAACGCATGAGTGGACATCACTGCCCGCGCGTGTATTACAACCCGTCCACAGCGACTGTACTGTAACTTGTCCTCTTTGTGAACATATTTTCTACAATTTCACTCCTTTTGACAGAATGCATGCCTGTGGGGATTAAAACCAAAATAGTGAAAGTGCACTTGTGGATATTTGCAGCACAAGCACAGCACTAATGAATCAATATTTGATGATTTTAGGAATTTTAACAGTGTCATGAGACACCGCAGTAGCAGGTACTGGTCATTCTGTTGGAAAAAATCACTGTTTTATGACTCGAGGTGCCTTAACTGAGAAAACTTAGGCTTTTTCTTACAAAGATTGCAAAATATCAAACACAATCTGAAATGTGTTCAGAAGCAAGAATGTGATTAAAAAACAATGGGAAATTCATGTCACCATCAATTTATTTATAAATTAATATAGTTTTTTAGCTCACCTGAGCGAAGCTCAGTGGGAGCTTTACTGATCACACTCTGTCCGCCGTCCGTCCGGCGTTAACTTTACATTATTCAAATGTTGGGTAAATGTTTATTACCTAATGCCAATTCAGATTTGTTCAAATGAAGTCCCCCCCCCCCCCCTTCTCCTGGGTAGTGCCAGCCCCCAAGGGGCACCAAAATCTTCTTCTCATGAACCAGCAGTAGCAGAGACTTGATATTTGGTATGCAGCTTCCTTTTAAGGTGTGGACTTGCATTTCTTTAAGAGAAGTTTGATGGGCTATATTTGGCAAAAGTTTTGGCCCCGCCCAAAATTTCTATTTTCCGAACCGAGAGGCTGATTTGAACCAAATTTTATGTGAGGGCTTATTGGGTCATAAGTACCCAATTTATGCCGAATTTTCTTTTTCTGTAGCCCCGTGGAAACCGCAGGAGTTAAAAATAGAAAAAAAGTAAAATGCCATATCTCCAAAACTGCACGGCACTGAGAATGTTTATTTGGTATGAAGCTTCCTTAGGACCAACAGAAAGGATTGGTCCAAAAAAATGGCCATCGGTTTTATCACAGGTACAGTTTCGGGACTTTGAAAACACTTTTTAACACTGTAGGCAATGGGAAAAACATTAAAAAATCTTCTTCTCTAGATCCAGCAGGCAGAATCTTTTGATATTTGGTATGCAACATTGTAGGGTGGATCTGATTCGAGTTTGTTCAAATCGGCCCCATGTGTTTATATTTGGGCTCAGTATAGGAGCCCGAATTCAAACTTAGTTCATTTCAGGCAAATTTCTTAAAAAATCTTCTTCACCAGATTAAGCTGGCAGAATCTTTTGATATTCGGTATGCAACATTGTGGGGTGGATCTGAATCAAGTTTGTTCAAATTGGCCCCCTGGATTCATATTTGGGCTCACTATAGAAACATTTCAGGCAAATTTCTTTAAAAGTCTTCTTCTCCAGATCCAGCTGGCAGAATCTTTTGATATTTGGTATGCAACATTGTGATTCAAGTTTGTTCAAATCGGCCCCCTGGGTTCATATTTTGCTCACTATAGAAGCCCGAATTCGAACTTAGTGCATTTCAGGCAAATTTCTTAAAAAAAATCTTCTTCAGATCCAGCAGGCCGAATCTTTTGATATTTGATATGCAACATTGTGGGGTGGATCTGATTCAAGTTTGTTCAAATTGGCCCCCTGGGTTCATATTTGGGCTCAGTATAGGAGCCCAAATTTGACCTTAGTGCATTTCAGGCAAATTTCTTTGAAAATCTTCTTCTCAAGATCCAACAGCAGAATCTTTTGATGTTGGGTATGCAGCATGCTTAGGGAGATTCAAGTTTGTTCAAGCCAAGTCCCCGGGTTCATATTTGGGCTCACTGTGGTAACCCGAATTATAACTTAGTTAAAAATGAGGAATTTTCTTTAAAAATCTTTTTCAGATCCAGCAGTCAGAATGTTTCGATATTTGGTATGCAGCATCCTTAGGTGGGTGAGATTCAAGTTTGTTCAAATTATGTCCCTAGGTCCATATTTGGGCTCACTTTGGGAGCTCGAATTGTAACTTAGTTCAAAATAAGGAATTCTCTTTAAAAATCTTCTTCTTCAGATCCAGCAATCGGAATGTTTTGATATTTGGTGTGCGGCATTTTTAGGGGGGTGAGATTCAAGTTTGTTAAAGGCAAGTCCCTGGGTTCATATATGGGCTCCCTGTGGGAGCCCGAATTATAACTTAGTTCAATGTGAGGAATATTCTTTAAAAATCATTTTTTATATCCACTTGTCAGAATTTTTGGATATTTGGTATAAGCTTTTCTTAGGAGGAGTAGATGAAACTTGTTGAAATAAATTCTCTGGGTTGATATTTAGGCTACCATGTCAGGTGGGCGTCCTCAGGCCCCCTGGGGCCTCTAGTTTTAAGATACAATGCATACTGGGATGTGGGGGGGGGGGCGGGGGGGGGGCACAACCAGGGCTATAATTTACCCCATCACTAGGTAAAAGAATATTTGACATCATTTGTTGAGATAAAATGGCACTTTCTATTGATAGCCTCAGCCAGGGCTTATAAGAATCTGAGAATCGATGATTCCTGTAGAGATCCGTGCAACAAAACCAGTGAGAAACCATGTAGCTTCTTGTAACATTGCTGCTAGGATTCACATGAAAAGAACTGAGTCAGTTTAACCCTTTACCTAACGCAAAGGCAGCAAATTAACCAATACAACACTAACATAACCTGAAATATTGTGACACTGGCAATAACATTTGTCCAAATATGGCTGTCATTGGAACCGGCTCTCATCAGCCGGTTCCAGTAACACCAATAATTATCATGCTTGATGAATATTGTTTATTTTTAGCTCACCTGACTGTAAGTCAGGGGGCGCTTAAATGATGACTTTCTGTCTGTCGACCATCCGTCCATCCTGTCCAGCGTGAACTTTCAATTATCAACCTCTCCTCATAAACAACTGAGCCGAATTGAACCAAATTTGATATTCATGTTCCTTATCATATATGAATTCCAGTTTGTTCAAATAAAGTTGCCACTCCCGTAGGGGGCCCCAAGCATTTCTCTGATAGCATGCATAAATTGTTTTACAAAATTGAAAAAAAATCTTCTCCAGAACCATGTATAAGAATCTTTTGATACTTGGTATACAGCATCTCTAGGGGTGGGGGAGGGGGGATAGATTCAGGTTGGTTCAAATCAAGTCCCTGAGTTAATATTTGGGCTCTCTATGGGCACCCAAATATCAACAGTGCAACATGAGGAAATGTCTTTGAAAACCTCCTTCAGATGCACCAGTCAGAATGCTTTCATATTTGGAATGCAACATCTCTAGTGGGGGGAGGGTGGGGGGGGGGGGGTTGGGCGGTGGAGGATTGAAGTTTGTTTGAATCGGGTCTCTGATTTAATATTTGGTCTATCTATTGAAGCCCAAAGTTTAACTTAGTGCAGTATGAGGAAATTTCTTTAAAACTCAGAATCCTTTCATATTTGGCTTACAGCATCTCTAAGGAGGGGGGGGGGGGGGGGGGCAGATTCATATTTGTTCAAGCCAAATCTATGGGTTAATATATGGGCTCATTATGGGAGTGCAAATTAACTCAAAGCAACATGAGAACATTTCTTTAAAAATCTTTTTCTTCAGACCCACTAGTTAGAATGCTTTAATATGTGGTGTACAACATCTCTGGGGAAGTCAGATGTAAATTTGTTCCAGTTTGGCTCCTGCCAGTCAGAACCCTTTCATATTTGGTATCGCAGGAAGGGGGGGGGGGGTGCAGATTTGAGTTTGTTCATTTCGGGTCCGTGGCTTAATTGGTTGAGGGCTAGATTATTTTTGGTGATCAGAATTTGTTCAGAAAATTTGTTTTATTACAAATTACTGGACAGTGCCATCAGGCACTCTCCAGTAATCTGTAATAGATCAAATCTTTTATAAACCAAATAGTACGTGCCTTCAAGTAAATATTAAACATGGGCAAGCATAATGTGAACTTTTGCAAAATATCCTCAATTTTTCCAAAGCCCTGATAGTGGCTTCCAGCACTCGGCCAGTTAATATTTGGGCAGGGATGGGTTAGGTTCGAGGTTGTTCATAAATGTTCAAATCCATTCCTTAGAGCTTTTCCATAAAATTTGCCTTTTAAGCTGCAGTGACACAACAACCCTTGGCAGTTTGGCAGTATTTTTTGTCTACAGCTGTCAGAATTGGAAGCAATCGGGAAGACCTATGCTAATAATCATCTGACATGGACACTAGAATTATGAATAATTTCACAACATTATTCCTATGTAGTGTCCATGAACCTTGACTAACTGAATCTGACCCAAAATACTTGAACCACCTCGCCAGGTGAGCGATTAAAGCCCCTGGGTGTGGGGGGGGGGGGGTAAAAATCAGTAGTTGGTGTTGTAAAAATTAAAAAGTTGTATTGGGTAAAGGGTTAACATGTATTATCAGTATGCAACAGGGGTTCAATCATACTGACCTAATAGGATCCTGGCCCATAGCAGGTCTGAATTCTCGGAACGATTTCCGCAAGATTCCAAATGGATTCTCCCAAATTTAGAGGAACTATAAGCCCTGGACAACCCCAATTTTGAAACAAAATTGACATATTGTTTCATGGTGGTGGGGCCCTATTTATCTTGCTGTATGATTAATTAAAACAGATTTTGTGAAAAGGTTTTGTGTGCTGATGCAGATTTTAGTTTTATTTTGGGATTTGGGTAGTTTCAAAGAAAGCTGTGAATTCTTATCCCCCACCCCACCCCCCCCCCCCGGACCCACCCTCCCCCATCCCCAAATTATTAGGTAACAGAGTAGAAATTCTGTCGGAGGCAATACCAGTTTTTAAGCCCATTTGACACAGATTGGACAGTTCTCTTCAAAAGAACAAATTTCCCAAGTTTTGGACTTGACAGAAGCCAAAAGTTGAATTTTATTGCAGAAATGACTCTTTCATCACATGAAAGAGGTAAATGCATCTTTGGTAGGGTTGGGTTTGCTCATAGGTATAACTGTCGTAAATATTTTAATTAGATTTACCTGCCTCGAAAAGTTGCGCTCGTAAATTATGTAATTCCCAAAACTAAGCAGTCTTGGGAAAATATATTGTTTCAATAAACATTTGAAGAAGTCTACTGACATTTTGCATTACTATTGAATGTTCCAGATGAATAAAGAGGATGATTTGAGGACTTTTAGAACCTAAAAATCTGTTTGACTATTGGTGTGTTTTGTTTGGGAATTCCCTGAGAGATATGAACATGTGACCAGCACTTCACTTTCTGTTAGTTTTTCTTTTATTTGTTGCATGGCCCCTGTTTAAAAATCAGAAAAAGGTTGTCTGAAGGGCTATACTTGACAAAAAATATTTGAATGCTAAATTTAAAATGATCCGACCATATTTTTTTTCGCCTGAACGTTATAATGGTCGCCTATGGGAAAATATTTAGTACTGTGAAACGTATTCATGTTTGGCTGAAATTAAACAATTGCAGGAATTCGATTGAATAAACCAAACTGTTTTTGGAGTAATGGTTGCGGAATGAAATAGTTCAATATGTTGGAAACTTTGGGGTTCCTTCTAACGCCTTGCGTATTGTCATATTATATGATGCGCGTTGGTGCATTTGTTAGTTACAGTACTTGGAGAGTAGGTTACCCATAAATACACCCTCTATATTGCGACTTTAGTTGCTGTACTCGGTGAGTAGACTACCCATAATTACACCCCAGATAATGCATTTTCTAATCTAGGATGTGCGGTGGTGCATTAGTTAGTTTCTCAACATGTACTTGTTGAGTAAGTTACTCATAAACTCATCTCATAGGGTTCGATTACTAAACTAGGAACAGCAGTTGTGAATTGGTTTGTTACTCTACTAGGTGAGTAGGTTACTCATTAACACTCTCAAGAGTGTATTTTCTAATATAGAATGTGCGGTGATACATTCGTTGGTCACTGTACTTGGTGAGCATGTTACCCATAATTACACTCTATCGAGTGAAATTTCTAATATATGATGCGTGTTGGTGGATTGGTTTGTTATTGCACTTGGTGAGTATGTTACCCATAAATACACCCTATAAAGTGTGATTTCTAACCAAACATGTATAGTGGTGCATTGGTTTGTTACTGTACTTGCTGAATATTTTATCCATAAATGCACCCTCCAGAGCGTGATATCTAATATAGGATGTGCGGTGATGCATTGGTTAGCTCTTGTACTCGGTGAGTATGTTACCTATAAATACCCCCATTAAATGCGAATTCTAATCTAGGATTAGCGGTGGTTCGGCGGTTGGTTACAGTACTTGGTGAGAATGGTACCTACAAATACACCCTGCAGAGTGCGATTTCTATCCCAGGATGTGCGGTGGCGCATGGGTTAGATACTGATTGATTGATTGATTGATCTATTGGAGTTTAACAATACTTTCGAGAGCTAGGGTCACCCCGTGTCGGGCAGTTTTACAGGTTGGGGGAGGGATCCGGAGTACCCGGAGAGAACCTCCAAGCAACTGTCAGACTCCATAACGTTTTAAGACCACACAACAAGGGTTAGCATTGGTGGGTTAGTTACTGAACTTGGTGAGCATGTTACTCATAAATATACTCCCTAGAGTCCAACATGTAGTATAGTATGTGCGGTGGTGCATTAGTTAGTTATTGTACTTGGTGAGTACGTTATCCAAAAATACACCCTCTAGAGTTTGATTTCTACTCTGGGATGTGCGCAGATGCGTTGGTTAGTTAATGTACTTGGTAAACAGGTTACTCAGAAATACATCCTATAGAGTACGATTTCTCATCTTGAATGCACAGTGATGCATTGATTAATTACTGTACTTGGTGAGTATGTTACCCATAAATACACCCCAGAGCATGCGATTTCTAATATTGTATGTGCGGTGGTGCATAGGGTAGTTATTGTACTTTTTGAGTAGATTCCCCATCAATACACCCTATAGAGCGTGATATCCAATCTAGGGTGTGCGGTGCCGCATTGGTTAGTTACTGTACTCGGTGAGTATGTTACCCATAAATACCCACATGGACTGCGATTTCTAAGTTAGGATGTGCAGTGTTGCATAGGATAGTCGCAGTACTGGTCGAGTATGTTACCTACAAATACACCCTAGAGAATTCGATTTCTAATCTAGGATGTGCGGTGGTGCATTGATTGGTTGTTGTACATGGTGAGTAGCTTAGCCATAAATACACCTCATAAAGTGGGATTTCTAATCAAGGAAGTGCGGTGGTGCACGGGTTAGTTACTGTACTTGGTGAGTATATTAACCATAAATACACACTCGAGAGCGCAATTTCTAATATAGGATGTGCGGTGGTGCATTGGTCGGTTATTGTGCATGGTGAGGAGCTTAGCCATAAATACACCCTGCACTTGGTACTCATAAATGCACTCTACAAAGTGTGATTTCTAATTTAGGATGTGCGGTCATGCATTGTTTAATTACTCTACTTGCTGGGTATGTTACCCATAAATACACCCTATAGCGTCTGATTTCCAAACTAGGATGTCCGGTGTTGCAGTCGTCAGTTATTGTTCTTGATAAGTAGGTTATCCATAAATATACCCCCAGAGAGTGCAATTTCTAATCTAAGGTGTACCTTAACCGAAAACTGTAAAGTTTTTCGGAAGTCGGCCTCGTCGGGAGTCGAATCCGGCTCTCCGGCTCCGAAATCGCCAAGTTTTAAATGTTCTTCAACCATACGAACTGAGCAAATAGCAACTCCCCCAAAAAGAACCGGCATCAACTACCGTCGGGACCAGCATAATAAAAACCTTTTTCAGTTCAGTATCTCAGGCCCAGCATTATGGCTGGTGAAATTCCTGCTTGACTCTGGCGACATAAATTTAAATTTAAGCAGTTGCATTTTCACAGACCTTCCCTTAATTGAGATTCCTGTGTTTAAAGCCTGGATTATATATAATATGGTTCATCTCTATAAATCAGTTTTTGTATATATAAATCAGTTTTGCCTCGAAAACTTATCTTGTTCAAGTGAGGGGTTCACGGTGTTTATATTATTTGGGTTTAATGACACTTTTAACGATGTGGTCACCTCGTACAGGACAGTTTTACGGGTTGCGGAAAATGGTGTACTCTATTGGTTGAAGGCAAGTAGACCATCGATGTGCGGTACGGATTAGTACACAGCGCCACCGTGTCCTCCACCTATGGACAGTCTAGATTACGTGTGTTGCCAAGGGTACAACGCAGTTATAGTTGGTCAGGCGCGAACCGTGAACCTTTCGGTTTGAGTTCAGTGCTCTAAACAATAAGTCACCGTGCTCCCAGATGGGGGTTATAGGATAATTTGGGGCAAAAGATGGAAAAGTAATAAAACTCGAATGACAATTTATGTGGATAGCGTTGACCTATTAATATTGGTAAAAGGTTAAGAAGCAGAAATATTGAAACGTTACATGTTAACTCTCTGCACACTGATATCGAAATATCACAATTCTAAGCTGGAAATTGTTCCCATCATACAACAAGGAAAATATTCAATTCAATAGAGTCGGCTATAGTACGGTCGCCGTGGACTGGTCACTTTCCACGGGTGGGCAATATTTTCCAAGGACCCAATAATATTAGATTCCAAACACTAATTATAGGAATAAACCTACACAATTTAATTAATGAACCACCGGGTACAACTCGGTGCTTCAGTACTTAAAATTCTGCTGATAATGATTTTATTACCTGGTAAATGCATGCGTGGACATCACTGACCACGCGTGGGTTACGATCAGTTGCCGTCGACTATATTGTAGTAACAATGAGCTGTGCCAAATAAGATTTCAGTGGTTAAAGGTTTGTAGTTGCATTATGGGAGCAATTTGCAGTTTGACATTTCAAAATTTCAAAATCAGTGCCCAGGGGATTACATGGAGCTTGGGACAAAGATGACTTTCACAAAAACTCTGTTCCCGGACGGCATATGTCTATAAAGTATGCTGTAAATGGGCGATTTTCTATATTTTCGTCTGGAGGATATCGTTTTTTATTGATGATCCTCATTTTTTTTATAATTATAGCATCACGGTCTTCCTGTACCGTTTTCTGACAGCCTGGTGGCAAAAAAGCCTACTGACTTGTCTACAAATCTTCACTTCTACCACTGTTTGTTTGGGGGTTTAATGACACTTAAAACGATATGAAGCACATGCAAGGAGTATGAGCCCACTACATGTATTTTTTAAGTGTTGTATAGTAAGGTGCAGTTAGGCCTAACTAAGTAGATCTTCTGTATCTCATGCCATTTCTTTTTGCAAAATTGCATGTGAGCGGGCGTTTTTTATTTTACTTTTGACTTTTGTAATTATTTCTTTGCCATCAAACGTTCGTGTCCTTGCTTTGCTGTATGTTTTAGGCCTCATTATCTACGGAATAGCGTGGGTTGTGATGTATTTCGTCTCTTGAGTGCAAGAAGGCGTTACAATGCTTTAGCATTCGGGGGACAAATTTATCAATTTTTATTAACTTGGGTAAAATATCAGATATAAACGATTTAATTTCTATTTTTTTAAGTTTGCACTGGTTATAAAAACAGAGTATGCGAAGCCCAAAGTACTATGTGGAGGGGCTGAGAAACAGATTAACATTTTTAGGCTTTAACAGAACAGACTGATTAATTCTAGTCATTGCATTGGATTATAACAAACTTGCCTCCATCGTCACACGATATTTCTCTGATTTTTCAAGCTTTCTATACACGCATGCTCTGAGGGTGGATATCTGCATACATTTTTCGAGCTTTCTTACGACTTTTGTTATTTGAATGTGGAAACTCTCCGCCGTTCTTCCAAACCCCGCAAAGTGGAAAAAACTGTACATCCTGGAAAGTAATCACATCTTAAAAGTTAGTTCACATTGGTAATTACTTATTATGACAAACAGACGCAGTGAAAACACGGGGCACAGAGTGGAGGGCTGGGGGTAATGTCCCTTCCCACATCACCTTTGCAAGAGGCAAGAAACATGAATAAACAAGGGGGTAGTAATTTCAAAGGATATAAATGGAGGCCCTTCAAACATTTCTATAATATATTATCACTGATCTCTGTATAATTCGATTTATACCATGGTTATCTATTCTACAATATATGAAACGTCTATGGCATAAACTTTAGCTTTACACAACAACCTTGTTGAACTCGTCAGCAATGAGATTTCAGTAATTAAAATCTACACCTACAGTGGAACTACATCCAAGCTGACCTCTGGTGACGTCGACCTAAGTGCAACTTGTCTAAATTTATCGCATATCGCCTCACGAAGAGTGAAACGAAAGTGACAATTAGTTAATACGTTTTTAAATGAGTTTGCCCCATAAGACACCAAAACCTAACAAACATGCATTGTTTCATGTTAATAAAGCATCCATAACACGAAATGGTATGTTATTATGCTATTAAAATGAAAAAGGCCCCGTTTCATTTTCCATTTCGTTTCGGCGATAAAATTGACAGCGGAAGTACCGCCCACCGATGCTCGTGTAAACAAAAATAGATTCGCACGTATGTACGCCTGGTGCTCCGTAAAAGCGAGAAAAAATAATAGCGTCTCTTAATAATCTGACGATCGTGGTATAAATAAAATATACCCAAAGTAGCTTGGTGTACCAAATGTTCACCACTCGTGGTGAAGTAGTGTAAACCGCGCGCCAAAGGATCGCGATTAACACCACTTCACCCTTCGTGGTAAACATTTGGTACACCAAGCTATTATGGGTAAATTCTATATTTCTAGAACGCTTATTGGTCAGATATAGAAAAGTGTATCCATCGCCAACACCCTGGGGACGGTATACAAAGCGCAACAACAACAAATTTCTCAATGTTTTTTAGTTTCCCAACGCCTCGCAATTTCCAATCGCTTTTTAAAACAAGAGGCCCAAGGGGCCTTAAATCGCGCACCTGCCAAAGGAGTTCAAAGGGGCATTTTAGGTCACATTCGGGTAGCTGTGGCCTATCAACACTACAGAGAAAAAAAGTCGTGAGATTATTCATAGGCCCTGCTGACTGAGCCCAATTCCATCAGCTGTAGACAAGCACTGTCATAATTCGAGGGTTGTTATGTCACTGCAGTTTGAAAGGCATAATTGATATACAAATTCTAAGGAATGGACTTTAAAATAACATGAATCAGCTCCCCACCTCCATCTCTTTTAAATCAAAATATCGAAGGATTCTGACTAGTTCACCTGAATAAACTGATTAGACAGATTTCCGACCTCTAATGGTGCCCAGATGCTGTATACAAAATAGCCAAGGATTTTGACGACCCGAACTGGAAAGGAAGCTTTTCAAAAGCTTTTACTCATATTGCACCATGTTAAAATTTGGGCTTTCATAAACAGCCTAAACCTGACTCCAAGAGATGTTGTATACCAAATAAAAAGATTCTGACTGGTGGATCTGAAGAGAAGATTTTTAAAGAACATTCCTCATATTGCACTAAATTAAACTTTGGGCTCCGATAGGGCACCCCAATATTAACCCAGGGACTCGATTTGAACAAACGTGAATCTGACCCGTCTAGAGATGTTGTATACCAAATAAGAAAATATTCTGACTGGTGGATCTGAAGAAGAAGACTTTTAAAGAACATTCCTCACACTACACTAAGTTAAACTTTAACACAGTGTCCCGATTTGAACAAACTTGAATCTGATCTTCCAAGAGATATTGTATACCAAATATGAAAGGATTCCGACTGGTGAATCTGAAGAAGATATTCAAAGAAATTTCCTCATATTGCATTAAATTGAAATTCGGGCTCCAAAAGAGAACCCAAATATTAACCCAGGGTTCCGATTTGTACAATCTACTCTGGGATGTGCGCAGATGCGTTGGTTAGTTAATGTACTTGGTAAACAGGTTACTCAGAAATACATCCTATAGAGTACGATTTCTCATCTGAACCCCCAATCTGAACCCCCAACTGGAGGATCTGAAGAAGATTTTTAAAGAATATTCCACATATTGCACCACTAAGTTAAAATGCAGGCTCCAACAGAGAGCCCAAATCTCTACGACGGATGGGCGACGAACGGAAAGTGATTAGTAAATCTCCCCTAAAAAGCATAAATTAGGTACTTATGACCCGAAAAGCCCTCATATCAAATTTGGTTCAAATCGGCCACTCAGTTCGAAAAATAGAAATGTTGGTACAATGTGGGCTCCCACAGGAAACTCAAATATGAACCCAGGGACTTGGCTTTAACAAACTTATATCGCACCTGCCTATGGATACTGTATACCAAATACCAAAATCTTCTGACTGGTGTATGTGAAGAAGATTTTTGAAGAATATTCCTCATATTGAACTAAGTTTTTATTTGGGCCCCCACATGGAACCCAAATATGAACTCAGGGACTTGGCTTAAACAAACTTGAATCTCACCCCCTAGGGATGCTGCATACCAAATATCAAAACATTCTGACTGCTGGATCTGAAGAAAAAGATTTTTAAAGAAAATTTCTCATTTTGAACTAAGTTATAATTCGGGCTCCAACACAAAGCCCAAATATAAACCCAGGGACTTGGCTTGAACAAACTTGAATCTCACCCCCTAAGGATGCTGCATACCAAATATCAAAAAAGTCTGATTGGTGGATCTGAAGAAGAATATTTTTGAAGTATTTTCCTCATATTGCTATAATTTGAACATTTAGGCTCCCATAGAGAGCCCAAATGTGAACCCAGGGAATTTATTTCAACAACTGTGAATCAGTCTGCCAATGATGTTACATGTGAAAAATGAAAGCTTTTGGAGCAGTGGTTTGGGAGAAGAAGATACTCTAATGTTTTCCCCATTACCCACAGTGTTAAAAAATGCTGACTCGGCATTTTTTCAAAAGTCCCGACAAAGTACCTAATGATAAAACCGATAGCATTTTTTTTACCATTCTATTCGGTTTGTCCTAAGAAAGCTTCACACCAAATAAAAATTCTCGGAGCCGTTTAGTTTTGGAGATATGGGCGTTTTCATTTTTTTTTTTTTTTTTTTTTTTTTAACTCTTGAGGTTCCATGGGGCGACGGGAAAAAGTTTTTTGGAATAAATTGACTACTTTTGACACAATAAGCCCTCATATCAAATTTGGTTCAAATCATCCTCTCGGTTCGGAAAACAGAAATTCTGGGCAGGGCGAAAATTCTTGCCCCTCCCATAGCGACGGCAAACATAGCCGCTCGAACGTCTCTTGAACAAATCGGAGTCTATACCTCAAAGGGAAGCTGCACACCAAATATCAAGTCTCTGCTACTGCTGGTTCATGAGAAGAAGATTTTTAAGATTTAGGCTCACTTCCTGGTCGTGACCTTACCGAGGGGCGGGTCACATTGATTTGAACAAACTTGAATTAACATTTGATAAGGAACTTGCACGCCGAATTTGGCTCAATTTGGTCTAGTAGTTAGTGAGGAGAAGCCGATAATGTAAAGGTCACGGCGGATGATGGAAGACGAACGTCGACGGCGGACGGCAATTGACAAGTTAAGCTCCCTTCGGTGAGCTAAAAATATACATTGATGTCCACGAAAAACGAGCAATTTAGTTACATAGTGGTAAGTGTGTACAGTGCAGCCGTCGAGGACTGGTCACTGTCCACCGGTGGGCAATATTTCCACAGACCCAATAATATTAAGTTCCAAACACTAATTATAGGAATAGTCGTCCAAAACCCGGTGCTTCATTAATTAAATTTTTGCTGATGATGATTTTTTATTACCTGGTAAACGAATGCGTGGACAGGACTGCCCGCGTGTGGATTACGACCAGCCTACGGCGACTGTACTGTATTATCCACACATGTAAACACATTTAGTTTACATGCCAAGGTCTGAACACGGTTCTATTAAGTTCTTCCACCTCCACCATCTGTCCACAGATCCATGATATATTATCATTCCTGATAACGGCACATGATCTCCTCCAACTGGACGATAAAAATGTGCAGATCGACATGGCAATATTCGACATCAGTAGGGCATTTGATACTGTACCGCACCAAAGGCTGCTGAAATTACTTAGCCACTATGAAATCAGAGGCAACTTCCTTGTATGGATCCAAGAATTTCTCTGCCACAGAAACCAAGAGGTAGCACTCTGAAAGTGCCCCAGTTGGCTCAAGCGTTCCACAGGGGACAGTTCTGGCCCCGCTAATGTTCCTCCTGCACATTTATGATCTGACAGACAGGTAACATCACAGATACGGCTGTTTGCTGATGACTGCCTTCTCTGTCGAGCTATCAATTACTCTAAAGACCAGGAGCTGCTAGAGCAAGACCTGTTCAAACTAAGTCTTGGGCAAACGCGTGGGTTATGAAGTTTTACGCCCAGAAATGTTAAACCATGCGCTCATCACGGAATAATAACCCACTCACTCACTTTTACGACATACAAGGCCATATCCTCCAGGAAGTATACTCAAACCCGTACCTCTGTTTGACATTCTCAAACAACTTAAAATGGGACACCCACATAAATAAGACAAATGCCAAAGCAAACAGCACACCAGGCTTCATCAAAAGAAATCTGATGCACGCCCAGAAACCTTTGAAAGAAACAGCATTCAAGTCACTGGTTCTCTCAAATTTGGAATACAGCTGCATCGTGTGTGACCCCTATTTACACAAGAACATCCAGAAGCTAGAGATGACTCAACGTAGAGCTGCACGCTTTGTCTGCAATGACTATCACAGAGACAGCAGCGTTAGTGAAATGCTAAATTCATTTGGCTGGCCATCTCGTCAAAAGCGTCGGAAGAACAAACGCATCCAAACCCTCGGTAACATCATCTCTGGAAGTGATGCTATCCCAAAAGAGCCGTACATTAATAATGTAAACAAATACGGAAGAATTCAAGAACTTCTTCTTCCCACGCACTATCGTAGACTGGAACCCCAGTAAACAGGCCACCATTGACACCATCTATGCCAAGGCCTCAGAGCGCAACTAATTACCATCATCTCCTCAACCTGTGTTATAGTACGCGACTACGCGGCCTACACAATAACTATATTCAGATTTAGATTCAGAACCCTTTAAACTGGTAAGACCGATTTTTCGGTCCGAGGCATAATTTCCGCCCCTTTGTCTTATTATAGGAGGTCTTTACATGGGGAGTTCATGATAAAATAATAACTGCAGTCTGCAACTAGACGGCTGCAGGCTGCAGATATTATTTATCCTCCCTGTATATTGATATTGGACTTACCCATCTCTCAAAGGTGATACCATTCCAGGAAACGACTGTTCAAAGGGTTAAACGACTAGATTTGATACTCGAACCGGTGTCACACACACAGTCTGTCATACAAAACTTATGGTGGCCTTTAGTACCCGAATCGGGCTGTTTGGGACCCAGCATGACTAATCTGAAGTATAGTTACGGTACCCGTTAATTAACCCTTTACCTAACGTAACGGCCAAAACCGGCCAGCGCTATTCTCAAAAATCGACAATTAATTTTCATTATTTTTTTCATTTTTTGTCTCAAAAACATAGGTGATGACCCCTCGTTGGAACGAGCTCGACGAGCTCGTTCCAACGAGGGGTCATAACCTATGTTTTTGAGACAAAAAATGAAAAAAAATAGTTATTCTTGAATTATTTTTGCAAGTGTCGTCTGCTTTTCAGGTTAGGTAAAGGGTTAAATGAGACTCTGCGTCACGACTATTACGTGTATAGTTTACTAATTCACTAATCATTTTTCAAGAAGTCTTCAGTTTTTAACTATAATCCCGACTGGCTAATACTCTAACTACAGTACTGTCGCTGTGGACTGGTTACTTTGCACGGGTGGACAATATTTCCAAGGACGCAATAAATACATATTATCGCCACAGTGAAGTGATCTGGGTCGCAGTAACACTTCGAGTTGAGGAGGTCAGATCGCCGGACCAAACTAGTTGTCGTAGGCAGCGAGTGTGATCCGGCGATCTGTACTTCTCAACGAGACGTTATGTGGCAATCCAGATCACCTCACTGTAGCGATAAAGGGTTTATTAAATGACTTATAGTTCAACATCGCATGCCATAATGCTAGCATTAATAATTCTCCCAACCTGTTTTTGGTAAATTGGATTGAAGTAAAAAATAATTATTTTTGTTTACACTTATTTTTGTAATAGGTGCACACTTCCTGGAAATCTCCCGATGTGCACGAATACGTAACAAAGTGAACAGTCACCTTTCTTTTTGACTCGGACCGCCGTTCGAGCGTTTTCATTCAAGCTCGGAGTAAAGTACTCCTTGCGACTGGAACAGCTGTTTATGGAAATTCGAACCCACCCGAAAATAGTCCGTCATACTCTAGTGATACGGAATCGGATTCCACACTGTGGATTTTCCGGGGACCTGGAAAAGATTGTCAAACAGTAGTGATATTTAACGGTCAAATTACATAGTCATATAATAATATTAAATTCCAATCACTAATTATAGGAATAATCATTAAAAATTTACAACCCAGTGCTTTATTAATTGAGATTTTGCTGATGGTGATTTTTATTACCTGATAAACGCATGGGCAAACATCACTACCCACGCGATGATTTCGACCAGTCCCAGGCGACTGCATTCGGGCATGCCGTGGGCGATACAAAAATCGTAATTACAAGAATAAACTCGACGCAAGCACGAAATTAAGAAGAATGCATTGATAATGAAGAAATAAATATAATTATTATGCCTCTCGTTTGTAACATCAGCCGTGATTGGTTAATTTGACACCTTCTAAAAGTCATAGTACTGGAATTTTGGGGTAAAACACGGGTACTATCGGAACGGTCTTCACTGGAGACAAGAGAACAAAGAAAATGTACATGTAAGCTCCACTTCGATTGATCAGCGTCGATTACGTACGCCCTCAATTTCTCAACACCAAACGCTGGCGCCGTGTCCGTTTAACTTTTTTCTTCACCGGTAGACACAAACTTACCAACAAATATATCATCTTCAGTGGGTGTGTTTTCAATTTTAACTGAAAACATTGAATTCAAAAGAATCAGAAATATTGAAAACTCACGTGTTGTTCACCACTTCAGTGAATCCTGAATAAGAGTTATGACTTCAATTAAATATTTCCACAAGTTTTGTACTCCTGACCTCCCTGAGCCTCCGCCTCAAGTTCAAAATAAATTGTTTCACTCCGCTTAATTATAACAACTGTTGTCGTCCAAGAAACACGAATTTATATTCCATTATACCACTTATCACACAAGCATTAATAATGAATTATAACATGAACAACATGATACAGTTGTAAAAACTGGATTTAGTGATATAAAATATCCCAAAGCGACGGCCCTTGTGACAAGTCATTTTCGCATTTGATGATCTAGAAACTCCTAAAGAGACGTTATTCGTTCGAAATGACGTCATGTTTTAGGATTCGACGACATTGTTATTACAAGATAGATGGCATGTTGCAGTTAACGCTTAACAATTCAAGCTATTTTTTGTTCGGTATAATAAAATAATTAGAACGTTCCTTTTCATGTTCTGTCGGTCGATAATACCCGAGCTTGTGTGATTTCTGACATAAAACCTTAAGCAGCGAAGGAACGTTCTAATATTATAATATTCCTTTGTGCGGCGTTCTTTTGTCCTGTTCTCTTAAGGGTGGGGGTGCATAAATTCCACGAACGAGTGAGGAATGTTATAATTCCTTGTGTATATTGAAGACTGGTAATCAGAGGTTAACTTTGTCACTATACTCGAGATGTTACATTGTCTGACAGTTGATCGTAAGTTGCCTGAAAATGCTTTTTGCTTTCTCCTTAGTGACTTTATTGAGTACATGGGAATCATTTTAAAGATAAAGTTACTGATGAATCCGAACTGCAGAGAGAATGTGTCAACGTATCAGCGCTATACATGTCCTAGATACACAAGTGACGTCATGTTCAGCTTTAAAAATTATAAATCAGAATTCCATTAAGTTTTTCGATAATTCTACAAAAAGTAAGGAACTTCAGCGTCTGATACTCGATACTTCCCGTCTACTGTAGGCGTGCTACCACTTGGAAAAAAATATTTTCTGGGGTATACGACATCACAAAAAAAAAAAAAAATCGACGAAGATTCTACAAGAAAAAACATCTATTATTTTAGTCCATGTAGGCTATAACACAGTTGCTTACTCGTTTAGCGCGCACGTGTTCAGGGCGTATTAGCTTTTACTTTCCCGTTCTCTCCATTTTATAAACCTTTGAAACAAATTGCCTGAGAAGGGGTTGTTGCCAATATAACTGAGGCATCATTTCTTAGGCCGCATTAATTATCAGTGTTTTATCGACCCTCATCTAGTTACAGTACAGTCGCTGTGACCAGGTCATTATCCATCCGTGGGCAGTGATGTCCACGCATACGTTTACTGGGTAATAAATACCATCATCAGTAAAATTTCAATTAATGAAGCACCGGGTTGTACTTGGTGCTTCGTAAATTAATTTTCTGACGATTATTCCTATAAATAGGGTTTGGAATATAATATTATTGCGTCCGAAGAAATATTGAAAACTGACCAGTCCACGGCATCCGTACTGTACAGACTGCACTTCATGGAAATCAGCGAGAACGTCTCTTTTTCAATTGTCCCGAGTGAAATAGAATCAAGAAAGGAATCGGATTATTTTCCAAATGGCATAGCGGGGAAGAGGGGGAGGATATTCCAACTCACATGGGAATAGCTTCCTTCAGCACCAACCACCTAGGAAAACGGCTACTATACTACTAGTGTAAATGCTCTATTTAAACTTGATTCTCGCTTTACTTAGATACAAATATAACAATAACATGACTTTGGAAGTCATTGTGGTTTATTAACCGCCCAACAGCTGTGAAAAACAGCCCGACAGCTTAAAAAGGCCCGAGACGAAGTCGAGGGCCGTTAATAAGCCAAAAGGCTGTTATTCACACATGTTGGGCCGTTAATAAACCACAAAGTCATGTTATTACTATTATTACCACTGGGAGTCTGAGAAAGTTTTGACCCTGTATCTTATATGGCATTTTTAACGTTTTCAAATTCGACAGATCGTCCCTTGAGTTCCGAAGTGTTCTATGTGCCCACTGGCACATAGAACGCATTGGAACTCCGGGGCCGAGATGATACTATCGTCTGTTGTCAAACAAACTGGTGTCACATGATAATCACCTGGTCGGCCCTGGTACGCTTTCAATTGCAACGAAGTTAGAAAACTTAAAACAGACCCGATGCTTACCGCTTTTAAGTCAGGAACAAAGGATTAAAATATATACAGACTTACTTACATATTTACAGCTGCTTGTTCTTATGGGGCTAACTTTACTGGACATTTTACATATTTAATAATTTAAATAAAATCATACTGTTTACAAGTTGAAGCCATTTCCAGTTCCCAGTGAACGGCAGCGCGGAACAAAAATCACGTGATGTGTCGGGCTGTTAATGAGAATTTTCACTCATTAACGGCCCGACACGTCAAGTGACCTTTTTAATTTGAGTGTTACGTTCTTGTAATGCCATGTTAAATTTTCTTTGTTAACCCTTTATCCAACGTAACGGCCAAAACCGGCCAGCGCTAATCTAAAAAAAATCGCCAATTAATCATTATTTTTTCATTTTTTGTCTCAAAAACATAGGTTATGACACCTCATTGGAACGAGCTCGTCGAGCTCGTTCCAATGAGGGGCCAAAACCTATGTTTTTGAAACAAAAAATGAAAAAGATTAGTTATTCAAGAATTTGTTTTTACAAGTGTCGTCTGCTTTTCAAGTTAGGTAAAGGGTTAATGTACGAGAGAACGCCCACTGAAGTGGTAATAATACTATGATACATACCTCTCAATTGGGTGTCGAAACAAAAAAATTAGTTTCAATTTTGGATTCATATGATACATCAGATGCGCTAATATATATGTTGGTTCTGTAGCATTTGGATCATTCTGTGGAATTTCACCCCATCCTTCATTCGAATGATAATCAGCTGGATCGCTGTGTCCTTTAAAAGAATACATAGTTTACTGGTAGAGTGTTGAATTCCCATATTTTGGCTTTATTCTGAAGTTCAGATTCCTGTACTGTATATATTCATATTCTATAGATGTGATTCGTATTATTTTCAAAGTAAAATTATTTATTCAGAAGATTGCATCACTTAATTCTGCAGTACAGTCGCCGTGGATTGGTAAAAAAACACCTGTGGGCAGTGATACCCATGCATGCGTTTACCAGGTAATAACAATCACAATGAGCACAATTTTAATTAATGGAGCACAGGGTTATATCCGGTGTTTCACTGATTAAATGTTTGATGATTATTCCTATAATTGGAGTATGGAATTTAACATTATTGCGTTCATTGAAGTATTACGCACCCGTGGAAATATCCAGTCCACTTCGGCCGCACTGTACGCACTGTACTTATGGAAATCAACGAGAACGTCTCTTTATCACAATTTTCCCGAGTTCCATAGAATCAAGAAAGGGCGCTGGCTATATTCCAAATGGCATGGGGGGGGGGGGGGGGGTCGAACCCACTTGGAAAGATTTTCCTTCACCACCAACCGCCTAGCAAAACTATACTATACCACGCACACCACTCGGCCACCTACAAGCCGACAGTATAGTTTAGGTAGGCGGTTGGTGCCGATGGAAACTCTCCCTGCGTGGGACGGAATGCCCGTTATGCCATTTGTTAGAGCATTTAGTCGGTATGTATACGCCTTGTAACAGTTTATTCGAGAGTGTCAAATGGCACTCTTCCATCAGTTGTCCCAATTCAAAGGGGCCTAAACAAATTCTGAAGATCAAAAGACATTTTGCGCTGTACCAGATATTCGCACGTTGAAATCTCGAGCTGTAAGCACCACCGTTTCAGGGCTGTTGACATCCGAATCATTTGTCCTACCGGAAGTGATTTAGCTCTGAAAATATTACTGACAAATGTCCGTAATTATCGATCATGTCCATGGAGGGATATCACCCTGATTCTAACTGAACATCTGTATTCCTCGCTGCAAAAGCAACAGGAGATTGCAGAAGAGGTGCTGGAATAACCACACCGGTGCCAAGTCGAGGATGGAATTGTGTCAGGACGTGCAATAATTTTCAATGGGATATGACTCTTGCGTAAAAGGTGATGAATGGCTGAAAGTCATGTTATTTCGGACATCTATGTACGATTTCATTAAGATATGATAACTATCAGATGAGTTATGGACTCATACATGGACATAACCGTTATTTCACAACTGAAAAACGTTGCATAATTCTCGAGTTATATGAGCGAATTGCGAGTCATGATATGTGTCTGAAAGGCTATATCATGTTAATCATCGATTTGAAATTTCATTAAGATACAACTACTATCTGCTTGGTTGTGAATTTGTGCTGGCGCGTACGGACCCCCCTACAGAGAGACGGTCAGAAGCTATCCATTATGCCCCACTTTAAAAATGTGAGTGTATGAAAATGCTAAATCATGGTGAAAGACACAACACTTGATGACAAAACAATCCAGAGTGAAGAGACGGACTCCCCCGTCAGGGACGACCCGCGTTGTGTCCTTGGCAAGGCACTTTATCCCGGTTGCCCACATGAGGCACGATGGCGCCGTGCACTAAGGCATACTGCACGTCGATGGTGCATGTCTTCAACCGCTGTAACCCTGCTTGAGCGGTGCTTGAACAGAGTTAGAATGTTGAGGAGCTGACAGTTGCTCGTCGATGCTAGGTGGTTCTCCCCGGGTACTCCGGCTTCCTCCACCCGTAAAACTGCCACGGTCACGATTAGCCATTGTGCATAAATATGTGACCTTAAACACCAATAAATAAATAAATAATAGAGACTGACTCCGTAAACTCGTTATCAGATACATTGACGCAACTCATCTAACTATGAGTATAATGTGAGGCGTTTTGTATTTGTATGTATGTTTGTAGTTGCAATTCCTAGGCCCTTTGTGTCACGAAGCCCAGATTGTCTAAAATGTAGAGGATCTCGTCGAATTTTGTGCTCCACGATATTTTTCATTACAAAAAGAATGTTTTTATACTGACTGCGCTCAACTTTACAGGCTATCGAGAAGAGAACATTTGCCATTATGATGTTTGCGCTCCATTATACACAAGAGTCATACGTCAAAAAAAATAGAAATGGATCCATCTGTACACGGAAGAATGTCCTGATGAGAATGCACTCATAATGCAACAGGCTCGCTGAAATGGACATGGTCTGACCAGTGATATACGTTATATTCTTGCTTACTCTAGTACAATTGGGAAAAATCGAGAACTGCAAATCTGCGTAAGAGTCAAAACGTATTTACGTTTGTTTAACCCTTTACCCAACGTAACGGTCAAAACCGGCCAGCGCTATTCTCAAAAATCGCCAATTAATTTTCAAAATATTTTCATTTTTTGTCTCAAAAACATAGGTTATGACCCCTCGTTGGAACGAGCTCGTCGAGCTCGTTCCAACGAGGGGTCATAACCTATGTTTTTGAGACAAAAAATGAAAAAAAATTAGTTATTCAAGATTTTTTTTTGCAAGTGTCGTCTGCTTTTCATGTTAGGTAAAGGGTTAACCCTTTTACTGCAACGCCCAGTTTAACCATATATGGAGAATCTCTATGTAGGCCTGTATGCGAGGATGTTTAATAAAAAATATGACATACTTGAAACTTCATCATCAGTTTAATTGTTGGAAAGGCATCTCCTGGTCCTTTCCAGCAATTAATCAGATGGTAGGTTTGATCTGCACATACCAGAACGTACAGATAATCATCATGAAAAGGGTGACAATAGTCGCTTTCGGCAGCGTCAGACTTAAGGATATTGTTTATAACCAAATCACTTGCCCATACCTGGTTCAAAGAGGCCATGTATTTTCTTCTCCTTCACGACAAAACCCTGGAGACCTTTAATACTTTATAAAACATGGTGCACTTTTCCGGCTTGCTTTATCTGGGACGCCGGAGGCAAGGGCAGGTGGGTAGTGGTGTGAGGGGGGGAGGGGCAGATGCTCCTTGCCTTGAAAGTAGGGGTCAAGTGGGGGCAGCGCGTACCTTTTTGCGCTAGAAGTGCACTAGTGGAAGAAAAAAAACTTTACTTTCCGAGAACTGTTACTGAGAAACTCTCCCGTATTCGTTTGTAATGTACTTTCCGTACGCAAATACCAGTGTGTGTGGGGGAGGGGGGAGGGGGGGGGGGCTTGGGGCGAATACTTTGTAAATGTATTCGAATACGAATACTTTGAAATTTCATGAATACGAATACAAATACACACATTTTCAAATGTATTTGAATACGAATACAAATACATTACAATGTATTCATGAATACATTTTTGAATACTTGAATACTTTTTTAAATTAGAAGTATTTATAGCAAGGCCTTTAAGTTTTTTGTTTGTTGGGTTAAAAATCATTTTTAAACTGATGGTCCTTCAGCTGAAGCTTTAATTGTGCTTACCATGCTTTGTTGGAAAACTAAAGTAATAACCTGACGGGAAAACCACTCTATGGGTGTAATAGTAATTAGACTACTCTCCATGGACAACCTATCACAAAATGTGAGTGGATTACCTTTAAAAAATCACAGACTGGCGTTTCCTCCTGAACGTTAGGTATCAATTGCAATGACACCACATAAGAAGGACTAGTAAAGTTTTAGCCAATGCACTTCATGTTTAAACCTGGAGGTCTGTTGGCTGAATGTTTGCTAACAGCAGTAATATTTTCTTTATAATATTTACGTTCTTTCACCGATTATAATTAGACATACTGAGCTGTACAAAGGTGACCTTAAACAGGAATAAATAAATAAATAAATAAATAAATAAATAAATAAATAAATAAATAAATAAATAAATAAATATGTGTTTTCGCTGTAAAATAATGGATAAATAGAAAAACTTTAAATAAATCCAAAAATTTGAGAATATAATATCATTGAATAACTGAGTTGTGTCCAATAACACAAGTTTTTTTGTTTTATTTTTATTGTCCACGTTTTCGACAATTTAAAAAGTCATGGGGATATGTGGCCATTGTTACACAAATAGGTTGTATTGTGACCAGTTAATTGATAATTAAGTCTATTGTCTGCTTTCAATGCATAAATTTCAGACCAGGTGTTTGGTGGTATATAAATAATATCAGGGATTATTAAGTCTTTAATATTGATATGAGTTGTGAATTGGCTGTCTGGAGTCCATGGGCTTGATCTGTGAAAACCTTTTATTCAGTATATGGTTATTTAATTCCAAAATATAGAAAGTATTCAAAAAACATTCAAAATGTATTCATGAATACAGCTGAAATCTTAATGTATTTGAATACGAATACGAATACATTTATTCATAACATTCAGTGAATACTAGTAGTAGGAGAGCGATGAAACGACCCCCATTGGATGGACCCCGGGCTGGACCCCGGAAGTGACGTCATGTCACGTGACCTGGTGGCGCCATGTTTGGTTGTCATGGTAACTCGCGTGAGCGGCCATCTTGTGACGTCATTTCCATAGTGATACGACATACTTGAAACTTCATCATCAGTTTAATTGTTGGAAAGGCATCCTTTGGCCCTTTCCAACAATTAATCAGATGGTAAGTTTGATCTGCGCATACCAGAACGTACAGATAATCAACATGAAAATAGTCGCTTTCGACAGCGTAAGATTTAGAGATGTTGTTTATAACCAAATCACTTGCCCATACCTGGTTCAATGAGGCCATGTATATTCTTCTCCTTCACATCAAAAGCCCTGGAAACATTTAACACTTTATCAAACATGGTGCACTTTTCCGGCTTGCTTTATCAGGCACGCCGGAGACAAGGGCGGGCGGGTGGTGGGGTTGGGGGGGGGGTACGTTGGGTTAGGAGCAGATGCTCCTTGCCCTGAAAATAGAGGGTCAAGTGGGGCAGTGCGTACCTTTTTTCAGCTAGAAGTGCACTAGTGGAAGAAAAAAACTTTACTTTCCGAGAACTGTAACTAGAAACTCTCGAGTATTCGTTTGTAATGTACTTTTCGCACGCAAATACCAGTGTGTGTGTGGGGGGGGGGGGGCGGGGGGGAGGGGGAGGCGGGGGTTGGGCGATCAGATAAAATGACAGAGTTTGGTCGATAATCACCAAACAAATAAGCTATACAATTGACGGGGGTGCTTTCTAAAGCTTTACATCGTGCCTTGAATGGAACAAGGTGTCTTCTGTAGTGTTAAAGACTAATTCCACTAAATGGACGATATGCATATCAGGGACCGATCAGGACTATTTAAAATACGCTCTAGCCTCGGAGCCTATTTTTTCAATTCATGCGGCAGATTTCAATTTACGGAGTCACACTTCTGTTTGTAACGCACACTGCAAGTATGTAATAGCTGTTATCATTTTCATTTAGTACACTATAACAAACATTAATCTTCACTATGGTTTCTGATCAAGTCTTGGCTGCCTATTTAGGCAGCCAAGACTTGATCAGAAACCACAGTGAAGATTAATGCTTGGTAATTAAGACTTGAAGTATTAACGTGAGCACTCCACAACAATGATAAATGATAATCATATATATAATACATGTAAGAGTGTCTCTCTCGATTATCCATCGAAAGAATATAAAAATATGATCTGAGAAGTTACGCGCCAACTGAGAAGCCTATTTCTGAGATGTAAGAGCCAGGTCCTGATGTTTCAGAACCAAATACGCACTGGCGCATGCCCAGGTAGGACCCTGCATATAATATAAATACTAGTGAGTATCATATTATAATTTATGATAAGTTATAAACTTTCGGTCTTAACTCACACCCAAAGGTGAATGCCTTTTTAATATACCCCAGCACACCCACCACCCCCACCTCTACTCTTGCACTCATATGGTTCCGGCATTCTTGCTCAAACTATTCATAAATTTTCATACAATTTTTTTTATTAATACTGTCATGTTGTGCCTATAAGTCACAACTTACAGTTAAAACTAGATGTCCTGTCACGAACTGTGCGCTTATCTAGGCTTAATTGCGCGTAGGTTACTGGTTATTCATAGGAAAGACAGGCAATGTGTCTGCCATTGGACATCCAGGTAATCCGGGGGTCCATTGGCTGAAACATTGCTTGTGCACAGGCCATGTGTACTGAATTTGATAGCCTTACTATGGTCATAACGGGAAGATTAACGCGCAGATCGACGTGCTATTTGTGCGCATTTCATGACAGGACTTCTAGTTTTAACTGTATGTCACTTGAGCTCGTTCCAATGCGGCGCTTGTTGAGATAGAAAAAATATGGAATGATTCAGTTTTCGTGATGTTTTCTTTTCGGGGGGGGGGGGGGCGGCGTTTTTTTTTTTTTGCAAGAGTCATCGCTGGCCGTGTTATGTAAAGGGTTAACATTAAATCGGTCTACACTCTGAATCCGCCTGTGATAAGGTGAACGTTTTACTTTTCGTCGAGAACCCTTTGTTCAATATCTGGTATGGTATTAGAACGCCAAATTTCATTCAGTTCAAAATGAGCACGTCGAGTTGGAAAATGTTAATTACACTTTCAAATGTCAGTACCGGAGTCGCGGTGGCTTAGTGGCTGGAGCAATGAACTCCAGCCAGAGGCGTCCACGATCCTGAACAGCAGAAACAGCGGTGTGTCCTCGACCAAGGTACCAAACAACGTTTGCGAATGTGAGGGGACGGGAGAGCTGTGTTTTACGGCATATAGCGCGACGATGGTGCACTTTCCTTCAACCACTGCTAACCCTGCTTGTGTGGAGTTAGTACGTTGGAGAGTCTGAAATTTGTTCGTCAATGCCCGGTGGTTCTCTCCGGCATCCTACACCCGTACAACTGTCCGACAAGTAGTGACCTGGTGGTCAAAAATGTCATTAAACCCCAATATAAGACAGAAAAAGACCATGTCAGTGCCACACCGCCTCGAAAACGGTTTAGAACTGGGGTAAGTAGAGAATTAAAGAGCAGCGAAAGACGAATGCTTGACCTTTCAGCAAAAAGGAGGTAGGTATAAAAACGGTGATTTGGTAACGGCTTCCAGGAGGAGGGAAGTCCTCTCATATCCTTGTTTGTTCTGTAGGAATATGGGGAAGAGAAAGTCATACATATGATTACCAGTGATTGGAGGCTCAATTTAAATTATATATATTATATATAAGCTTTTTCAAATACTTTTTGTAATTTTGTCAAATGGCCGTCATGCTCGGGAGATTTCTCCCTTCTAAGCGGCTTTCGATTTTGACTAATTCACATTCCACATTCCGTAACGTTAAGTGCCGTACCAATGTATATCGTGTCATGGGAACGTACAAATTAAGCGTCAAGCTTATCCTAATTGTTGGATGAGAATTAAAAAAGTGTTCGAGATGGGCGTACATCTTACAGGTCGATTTTTACCATTTCTAATATATTTATAAAAAGCCAATGACATAATTTTTAGCTTTACACACCAGCCGTGGTGAACACGCCAGCAATGATATTTCAATAGTTGAAATTTACACCAACATCCTGTGGAGCTACATCCAAGTTGATGACCTCGCCTTTTGTGACCTCGCCTTGAATGCAAACTTGTTTAAATTTATCACCCATCGCCTTGTGAAGAGTGAAATTAAACCAGCAATTATTTATTACGTTTTTGAATAAGTTTACCTCACAAGATACCAAAAATGATCAAACATACGTTATCTCATGTTAATAAAGCATCCATAACTCGAAATAGTATGTTATTATGTTACTAAAATAAAAAAAAAAACGTGATTTGCGCATTTCTTTTTCCATTTCGTTTTGGCTTTGAAATTGACAGCAGAAGTACCGCCCACCGGTGCTCATGTAAACAAAAACAGATTCGCACGTATGTACGTCTGCTGCTCAGAAAAATCGAGAAAAAATAATAGCGGCTCTTAATAGTCTGACGATCATGGTATAAATAAAATATACCCAGAGTAGGTTGGTGTACCAAATGTTCACCACTCTTGGTGAACATTTGGTACACCAAGCTACCATGCTTATGTTCTATATTTATTACCTAGCAAGTGGCTGTCTTGCTCCTAATCACGAACCCAGCTGTAAAATCACCGTTTCATATCTTCCTTGGGTGGCCAAAAGATGGAACACAGTTGAACCGCCCTACAAAACTACCCTAGATCACGTTTTAGAAAGGCCATAACCGCTCAGTATTTGAATACCTACTGTTCTGTTTTTGTAGCAACGCCATGTGCCCGGACTGTCGCCGATAACTTTTAAATATATTACTTTTTCTCTTTTCTCGATTCTCTCAACTATAGTTTTGACGAATCAATAAACTGAGTTTTTACTTGCATTTCCCTTAGAACCGTAGACACGATTCTTATAATATTTCTTGGAAACGTCTTTTGCATTCACTTAAAATAAATTACTTATTCTTGAGAAATAACCTCTCTTAAATGTTATCTTGGAATTTGAAGTTTATAATGTGATTTCATTGCCTTTTCCTTTTGCAAATTCTCCCGTGAAGTCTTCTACTGTCAGGTGGTCGAACAACCTTTCTAGATGGATCTTTTGATGACACGTCGACACCACGGTTATATTCGAAGATGGCATTTGCTGCTGTAACTCAAACTTTCACCGCTCAATTTTGTCTCCTACTGTCATATTATTACTTTCAGATGAATCCATTACTTGCTGATAGAGATTCTAGTACTGATTCTGAATGATTCTAATTCCTCATATTTTGCTGCTTTGATGATGATGATGATGATGCTTGTCATCTTCATCATCATGAAGTTGATGTTGAGCTGAAAAATAGAAGTTTCGATTTGGAACACAATTGGTCCCCATTCCTTCATTTTTTAGGCGGAGGACATTATTTTCCATACGAAGTCACCCGTGGTGATGGTAACTTATACACTGAGGGGTTGTGTTTTTAAGTTTTCTTGGACTACTTTTGTGCACCAACTGCACCTGGTTTTCATCTTACCTATATACCTAGTTTTGTTCTACGCTCGCGTCATCCTGGTTTTGATGACCATGATATGGCCTATGTGGTCCATCTGACCGACCTTTCATTTATCAGCCTGCTTAATACCGGATTACATCTTCCTCTGCGAGTTTTGTTTCTGTGTTTTGGGAGTATGATGTAAATGTTGGTCCTCGGTATCGCGTCTTTCCTCCTTTCTTCTCCAACCAAATCTAGAATCCGATCAATATTTCATTGATAATCCGAGTCACATAATCGTGGTGACACGAATATGTATGCTTGATTGTGTGTTCAGTAGAAGTCCTGTCACAATTCGTACAGAAAATGCTCTTAAGTTGACGCGTTCTTTACCGCAGAAGAATGAAATACATAAGAGCGTTTGGGCTGTGCAATGCAAAATGTAATGTGCTATTAGCGAGGTCAATAGTGAAATCACGAACTGAACCGATCAAACAGAAAGAAAATATTGAGACTACAATATGTGGAGGGTGGATTATTACACCCGGTGGTCCATGTTGTGGAAGTGTTTCTTGTGCTGCTAGGAACAATTATAAATACTTTTCGAGTGGAGAATATAAGGCGCTGCGATTAAGTAGTAATCCACTTATTTCTGTATATGGACTTGAATTTTAATATCTATTTATATATCTATTTAAATCATTACATGCGCCGAAAACGTATTCGATCTACTTTCAAAAAGCCTATAAGTGATGTTCTGGGGTCGTAAGATACTCTATGTATTCCGTTTGTATATTTGCTCGAGCTCAGTAACATGTACAGCGCCTTAGAATATGGTTCTATATCTTCTGAGCTATAATTTTGGCGCTGTATAAATGTGTATATTATTACATGTATCCCAGTAGAGTTTAGGAATGATGTTAATGATCTCTATTTACTAGTTTAAAATTGTTGGGCACGCTGTCTACAGGAACTGAGTGACGATAATGAGGCATTTTGAGTCTGATAGGGACAAAAGGTGCACTTACTTTGAAATAGTGCACAATGCAGTCACAGGACTTCTAATGTACATCCCAGTAGAGGTTAGGAATGGTATTAATGATCTCTATTTACTAGTATAGAATTGTAAAGAGTTGGGCACGCCATTTTTCTACAGGAATTGAGTTACGCTAATAGTGCAGTTTGACAGAACATTTACTCAGCGCGCTATTACTTTACAATATTAGATGTCACGTGACTTTCCCGCGTTCTGATTGGTTGAACAGAAACACCCTATTTTCCGATAGTTCGTCAGCGAAATCGCACAGACCTACTATCATTTTTGAAAAAAGAATAGTGCACGGTAATAGTGCACGGTTATAAATAGTAACATTCGAATTCGCTTAAAAAATTCCATTGAAGCGTAAATACTTTACAAGACATCTCGTCCCATATACATTATTACATTTAGTTTGGAGAAATAGAAATATGTGTATCGAAAGTGATGTTTGTAGTAGTGTTGGGGGCGGTGAGGGGGTTAATGGAGTAATGGTATTGGCAGAATTAACTTAGTTTACCTGTTTAAACCCTGAACCATTTTCTTTTCTCTTTGGCTGTGAATAAGAATATTATCTTGCATATATGACCGATGAAGACCCCCCCCCCCCACACACACACACATCTAATATAATAAATATAGCATGACTTTGCATTGACTATGCCAAAATATGGTCCTCGAGGAGAGAATAGTCCCTCCGCTACGCGTCGGGACAATCCTCTCCTCGAGAACCACTATTTTGGCATAGTCAACTCAAAGCCATGCTATATTTATTAAATAGTGCACAATACAGTCAGGACTTCTCGTTTCAACTGTATCCCAGACCACCATGAATTTTGTAATTGTCAGCTTGGTCACAATCTCTCTTTCCCAACAAGATTAATGTTTACTGCTTATTACTACAGTAGAACCGGATCTATTTGTTTTTCTTTGTTGCAACTTTTATCCTGATCCAGGCAGTTTATATTTTAACAGAGTTAAAATCTGAATAGTTATGGGAGGAATGTAACGAAGCTGACTCGATAGTGATTATATCTTGTATTTTAGATAATGATAATTGTGTTGGTTAACCCTTTACCCAGCGGAGACGATATCACAATTTATTAATTTAAATATGATGTTTTACTTTTTTCTCTAAAAATGTCAACAAAACCATATCATGTGACCCCTCATTGGAACGAGCTCGATAAGCTCGTTCCAAAGGGGGGTCACATGATATGGTTTTGTTGACATTTTTCGAAAAATAATATTTTTTCAGCTGCTGAATCTGCATATTACGCGGGCGGATGCCGGCGATTCGTTTGGTAAAGGGTTAAAGGTGTATCTAGTGAACGCTATTCCCAGGATAGATGCTAGAGGATGAAACAATTATAACTGTGTTATGTTATTAATTGTTTATTATTACCTGCAAATCAAACTAGGTGTTGTTCTAGCAAATGCGGATAACGAAGCATAGGTTTCCTGGTGTAGCTTCCTTCTTTGTACCAGATGCAGGATAATTCTCAATGTTCCCAAGCAATAATGGCGATTATTGTAGCTGGACGTTATCTCTCTGGGATGTTTTGATGAGAGATGACAGTTCTGCCAGTATCTCTCTGCAATGTTCCGATGAAAGATGGCAGTTTCAATAGAATTCTGCGCGATATCTGCATACTTGTTTACAGTTGACATCTGTGGTGTTTACTGGGAACAGAATGTGAATATATATTTGTACTTGGTTTACTGCCGTGACAAGCAGTCGAAATATGTTATAACTATAAACATTGTCAATCTCTGGCGTTAGGGAATGACTTGTTTGCTTGTAGAGTTTGCAATAAGCAACAACAGACTCTCTGTGATTGTCAGTTTGGACAGCACAGTAATGCAGCCATCACCTGGTTCTTCCTCTGCAAGTAAGAGCCGACTTGTGCGTGGCCGTTTTTGTGCCAAGGGCTATTTTATAACAAATTAGTATGGGAAATTGGATACTTTTCTTTGTAAGTGATTTGGATGTCAGGGGTTCTTCCTAGTTCTGATCTTGATTCTTGATCACATCAAGATGGAATTTGATGAGTTCAGATTATCTGCAGCATCAGGCTTCCAAATCAGATTCTCATTTTCGTTTGATTCACGTAATAAGCTTCTCATAACTTGTGAATGTACTGACTTAGCTGCCATGCCTGGAAATAATACTTTTGGGGACTTAGTGTATAAACTGTTTTTAATTAGGAGATTTGCCCTAGTAACTGGGGACGATTTCGTGTATTCTTATATTGACTCTGTATATATTACAATGCCGGGTAATTACTACAGAACATATATAGAATATGAGAGGCTCCGACTCGGTTAAAGAATCAAGATTGTTGATGACTTTAATATTGATGAATTGTCTTTACTGTCTTTACCAGATAGAGTATCTCAGGGACCGATCAGGACTATTTAAAATACGCTCTAGACTCGGAGCCTATTTATTTCAATTCATGCGCCAGATTTCAATTTACGGAGTCACACTGCTGTTTGTAACACACACTGCAAGTATGTAATAGCTCTCATCATTTTCATTTACTACACTTTAGCAAACATTAATCTTCACTGTGGTTTCTGATCAAGTCTTGGCTGCCTATTTAGGCAGCCAAGACTTGATCAGAAACCACAATGAAGATTAATGCTTGGTAATTAAGACTTGAAGTATTAACTTAAGCACTCTACAACAATGATAAATGATAATCAAAAATAAAATACATGTAAGAGTGTCTCTCTCGATTATCCATCGAAAGAATATGATCTTACGTTACGCGCCAACTGAGAAGCCTATTTCTGAGATTTAAGAGCCAGGTTCTGATGTTTCAGAACCAAATACGCACTGGCGCATGCCCGGGTCGGTCCCTGGTATCTGTTGAATACTTTGACTAAAGACTGTAAGGTATGTAATAAATTTAAACCCGGATTTGCAGGAGAACGGATTTATTTACTTTCGTTCATATCGGTATTTCTGTAACAACTGTCGCCAGATGTTATTTGAAGTCCTTTATTAATAAATACAAAATACACTAGACGAACAAACAAAAAAAAAACAAACAACAAAAACACTTGGCAATCATTACCACCTCGTTTAGCTACATCTCGGGGGAAACTTGACCGCAACTGTTGACAAATAAACTGTGGGAGTAAGGCATTGGGACACATAGGACCCAGGGCTCAAAATAAGCGGAGTCGCGTCGCTTTTTGCTATGCAAAACTTGCAAAAATCTATACAATGTTCAATTATGTATAGCATTTTGCGATACAAGATAATCAACTGCAGCCTATTAGGCTGCAGTTGATTATCTTGTATCGCAAAATGTAAATGAAAATTTGCAAACAAATTTGAAAACTAGTTCACTGATGCTTTACTTCTGATTGTGGAACATTCCAGGCATAACTCAGATTAACTCTCCATCAAGCATCATTAGCAACTTCATATGTAAGATGAATTCTGTTGGTTTAAATTTTTCCTGTTTTTACAACATTTTACATAAAATGTCCATTAAAAATAACTTCAAGCCCATCAAATTAAAAATCCCAACTTCCATTTTGAGAACTCTATTGAACAACCAAGACGCCCTTTTAAATATCCAAGTCCATGCAACCCTTAAAGGCAGTTCAGTTAAAAAAAACGTAAGAAATATTTCATGTGTTGAAGATCCTTTGGAAATGCCCAGAAATGGATGCAAACTATTCTATCTACTTAGAAAAAATCAATACAAAACAGCATAACATAACTCTGGTATACGAAAATAGCAGTGGAATTTTTAGAAAATGCTATTCATTTTTTGGAAATGTGTAGCATTTTGCTACGCAAAAAAAGGAAGTTATTTTAAGCACTGATAGGACCCCACTTCGGTTCAAAGTCCCAGTTGAATTATGGGAAAATTTTGAACTTGACATTTTGATTGATATTTTGACGTCAGTGGTTAGTGTTAAACGGCGAGTGTTTGAAGTTTTAGGTAACTTCCAGTCAGCACAGAGGTTCACTATTACATTACCATGCATAAAATATTTAAACATAGGATAAAACATAAATTAGAGGAAGCGGTCGAAAACTCCGCCATTTTGATGACGTACTTTGTCCGCCAGGCTTATGAGGAGTACAGAAAAAACGGAGAAGTATGTCAGTGAACAGTAATCGCGATTACTTTTACTCCTCTAAGGTCTCTTCTCATTACATCCATTTGGGGGTTATATAACCAATTTAACCTATACCTGTCGTTGGTACATTTACCTGTGATCATTGGATGGTATCCATTTGGCTCTGTTACTCTTTCTATTGCCGACGAATTGAACATGCTTAAAAAATCATCGAATTTCAGTTTATTTTTGTAGTAACCATCATCTGAAGTAAAATATATAACAATACAAGTGGTGACATGTGCATGTCATAATTAACCATTTGAACACTGATGGTATCTTCCACACCGGTTCAACGACATCAATGGGAAGAGTCAATACTCGTTATTTAAGAGACGACAAATGAACATTTTCAACGTGCAACCTCAAGGCTGCACGCTGAAAATCTCGATTGGTCTACCACACAAATTCACCGAGCAACTATCAACTTAACGAATTCAGGTCGTATCACGATTCTGATCGGGTTCAAATGGTTAATTTACACTGCAGTGACCGCAGTTTTATCCTTCCGCGATACCACAAGCACCATACTGTGTTTATTACAAGCCTTCGCGTCTATGAAAACAATCAGTAGAAGGTCACTCGGCAATTCATTTGACAACTATCAACAAAAAGAACATATTTTATCGCCGACCAAATTTGCAAAGGGAACCCGTATTACTATTTCGCCCCCTGAGTTCCAATGCGTTCAATGCACATTGGATCTCAGGGGGCTATTTTTAGCTATCGCTAGTGGTTCAAATTGTGATTGCGGTGTACGATTTGTAAACAATTCCAGTGAATTTTCTCTTCTATTTAAAATAGTCCGTCATTGATATGTGGAACGGATTTTCTTTTTCCGCATGGTTTAGTGTTGCTGTAGATGGGGAATCCATAGAACAGGCGTGTAACAAAATCGGGGTACAGTTAAAACTATAAGTCCTGTCACGAACTTGCGCTTATCTAGGCTTAATTGTGCGTAGGAATTGCGAGCAATTGCCATATCGAATGGCATCCAAAGCACGGTAGGGTCTCCTGGTTACTCATAGAAAACACAGGCAATGTTTCTGCCAATGGACCTCCGGTGCGCATTTCATGACAGGACTTCTAGTTTTAACTGTATGTAGTATGTATATTAGATGATATTTTTCAAGACATTTTAACAAAAACATATTATGCGAACCCTCCACGGAACGAGCTCGTTGAGATCATATCAGTGAGTGGTCACACCATATGGTTTACAGAAATTTTGTGAAAAACGTGTTAAAGAAATAAGGCCTCAGGCATTCGAAACTTTTGTTGAAGTGTTCTATTAAACTACGAGGGTTTTCATATGAATCCCTAGGTGCTTCCAGTAATTGAAATAATTTTTTTTATATCATTTGCAATGCGGTAATGGATTAAATTATCACCGATCTGTCTGACCAATTCAATATGGCATCCATTTAGTTGTGACACTTTTTTGCGCAAACATTTATGATATAGTTGGAAAGGTTACCTATTTCCACTCACCTGGACTTTTTACCATTTAAGGTTGTACGAGAAATGAAGGACGTGAAGTGACGTATTTTAGGGAGTGTTTGTCCGAGCATCTTATGTGCAGGATGGGGCAATGCGGGCCTTATAATTGTTTAGTTTTCAGTAGTCAAAGTTACGCACTTGACACTGAACAACTGATATCTGGTGACTGCAGGGACTAAAAGAGGGAAAAAGTTTTTTTTCAAACTTAAATCACAGACATGAGGACAAAATGATCAAAAAAGAATCCGCAAATATTTATTCATAAATACCAATTAAGTTGTTTGTTTGGTTGTTCATTTTAGGGTTTAACAACATATTCCTGCAGACCAATACGGTTATTTCTTTGTTTGTTAGTTAGGGTATAACGGCATTTCCAACATTCGGGATCGCGTCGTGCATTTCTTTCGTGGATGTAATTTGTGTGTTGTTATCTTTTAGGTGTCGTACAGTTGATTTTGTTTCTTTGCCTTTAATGTTTAAAGCATTTTTCAAATTTTGTTGATGTATGTGTGTTGATTAAGTTCATTAAGTTTTGAATCATAATTTTCCCAAGAACGTTTCTTTGATCTATAAGTCGTCTTATTTTTGCCCGCTTTATACATAATATGCCTAATGTATGTGTGGTTGGTGACTTATTAAATTCCCGTTCTTCTTCTTGCGATTCTTTATAGCCTATCTGCAATCAGTATCAAAACATGGTTTAGTAAAACGTATTGGATTTGCGAGGTTTTAGGAATGACTGTGTTTGCAATGTGAAGCAACGCGTGTTGTTAAGGTGATACGTTATTCCGTCGTCTCACTTTAAGGAATCGGCTCGGAATCCCACTTACGAATTCCTTCCTTAGCCTGTCTTTTTCTACAGATGTTGTTATACAAGGGATTTAAACTCTGTATAAAATAGTACAAGTTGGAAAAAATGAACCAATCTGACTGAAGCTGTTGAAGGCGAGGGTATAATCGAGGGCATGCATGTAATAGTGCTACAAGTCAGTAGTAATGGTTGAAAGCTGCAAGGGTGGAAGAAGACTATAGGATTGGGTAACTACAGCAGAAGCTAATCATAGGACAGACGATGGCGATGTTGGACAATTCAACAGTAGTGGTCTTAGAGCTGTGGAAACCAGAAGCCGATCAGGTATTAGAAACCATAATCATCTTCAGGCAGGTAACCTCCAAGATGTATCCACTATAAGATATCCTCCAAATTCTGAATCATCATGCCATAAGTATCCTCCAATACCTAGTTTAGCATAAGAGTCCTATGTGGAGTCATTCGTTCGAGCGATTGCTCTCTGGCTCATTTGCTTGATGGGATTCTAGTCGTTTGATCAATCTGAGATAGTTAGCAAGCCTGTACTAGTGCTAGTAATGCTACAGGCTGCAAGGGTGTAAGAAGACTATATAATTGGGTGACTACAGTAAAAGCTAATCATAGGACAGACAATGGCGATATTGAAAAAGTCAGCAATAGTGTTCTTGGAGATATGAAGACCATGGGTGAGGTCTAGATTCAAGGAACTGACCAAACGCTAGGAGCCAAATAATCTTCAGGTATGTATCTTCCAAAATGTATCCACCAAAAAATATCCTCCGGTACCACATCACCATGTCATAGGTATCCTCTAATTCCAAAATGAGCATAAGAGTCGTAAAAGGAGTCTCTCTTTCGAGAAATTGCTCGATAGCTTATTTGTTCGATGTAATTAGAGTTGTTAGAGCAATGACTTTTTCAGTAACTGCTTGAAAGCTTATTTGCTCGATAAGATTAATGTCGTTAGAGTAATACCTATCCCTGCTTGATTGACTTTTGGATTTGAGAATCATAGAGGACTTCATTTTTTACACATGGGGGTTAACTCTATATGGGTATGTACAGATTATGGGAAATAAAGCAATCTGACTGATGATTATAAGACTTGGGAGAGGGCAGAGTAAAAACAGGGGCAGCTAAGACTAAATAGACTGCTGTGAAAGGCAGAATAGGGGCCAGTAAAAGGCAAAATAAGCCAGGAAATAGAAGAATAGGCCACGTAATAGATCAAGATAGATACAAAAAAACGAGACTATGGCTCAAATCCGAAGCAATGAAGTTAAACTTATACAAAGGAACTCGCCTATTATTTGACAAAAAGGATCTGTGGGCAAGAGATTGAAATCGAGGATTTAGTGGGACATCCGAACTAGTAAAACAATTGTTGGATTTATTTGGGTAATGCTACGAAGTGTCCGAACCAAGCAAATTACTCTTATACGATGAAACGCAACATAAAGCACTACATGCTACTCTTTTCAGCACAAAATGGAGGAATTCGTGCCAAATAAAGTTGTTTTTGGTAATTTTAAAGGGATTCTTGGTTGCGTTTGGTAATTGTTTGTACTCTAGTTCAATCGAATATACCCCCAGAGGACCTCTCTGTCATATAGCACTACGCACTACTGTTATAAGCACCGGGTGGTGGCCTTGCCAAGTCCGTCTCGGTAGCTTTGGGTGATATTGACAAATTGTCAGGTTGTTTGTTGTTTTATCCTAACAACAGACATCACATTTTCTTCTACATACTGATGTGGCAAAACATAATCCCGAATGTGTCCCCAGTATGTCCATTTTAATCAAACTATGATAAAAGTCATAAATTAATTAATGTTAACACAAAACAAACCTCTTGTGATATTAAATTTCCCATTTGTAATAGTTTTTACATCATATTCTGGCTCCTGAAGAAATTTCACATAACTTTTGGTGAAATGTTTGCCATTCTTGTAAAAAAGCCTCAGTTTTCTCAGTTAAAGCTCCTAGAGCCATTGGTATGACACTGACAAAACATTAAACACTGTTTTTTTCAGCTGTACAACCAGCTCAGCACTCCTCCTGTGGTGTCTCATAGCACTTTTAAAATGTCTAAAACCATCAAATATTGATTCTGTAGTGCTGTGCTTGTCCTGTAAGTACCCACAAGGGCACTTTTACAACCTTACAGACACCCATGACGCATTCTGATAAAAAGAGGAAAATTGTGAAAAATATGTTTCCAAAGAGGATGATTAAGATATTCACTGCAAGAATGTAGTACTCTTTAATGTTTAATATGTTTGTGCATGTGTGTATGGGGGGCGGCTAGAGTGTGAAAAATAGTCAGCTGCCAGTTACTGAGCATGTAGAACCGGGCAAATGAAAAACAAAGATACATAGACATGCAGTCACACATTTTGTAATAAATTCAATTCCAGTTTCCTTTTGAATGCTAAAACAAACTAGAATTAGTAGAAATGAAATATTTTCTCTAAAATTAGTGTGTAAATGTTATTTAGAGGGTTGTTCGGTGGGGGAGGGTAGTGGGGGGGGGGGGGGGGGTTCTGGTATTTAGGAGAAAAATACTGAATACTTGAATCTCCATCACCAGAAGTTAGTCAGACGAAGGCGACTTTGACTAGTTTGAAAACGAACTCAATTTTATTCCGGTTGCAAAGCATAAATCATCCAGATCCAGGAAATAAACATTTTCTACCAAAATACTGCGCAAGTGTAATTTTGAGGGGGTGCTGTGTGGTTCTGGTATTTATGAGAGCTCGTCGGATCACAAAATTGGCTGATCGCTAATTCTGACAGTCTTAAACTGACATTATCTTGTGTCACTGGCACAAATAGTTCAGGGACTGGAGCCAGTGAACTTGTGAAGGGAACATCTAGAAAATAAATGAATATTGCTGTTAGCGTGGATGTCTATTTCTGTAAAACTTTACTATTAAGCTGCATGTCCGTGTAATTTGTAAACAAAGATTTCCCCGGGTAGGTACGTCAACATAATTTGGATTTGGATTCATCCGAACTGCGGCTGTTGCTCAGAAAATCACGCTTAGTTCGCCACAAATAAAAATGCACACAAAAATTGTTAATAAATCACTTGTTTTATTTTGTCAATTTAAAATTCGAAAATTGAAAAATTTTATCGACCTGGGCTTTGAATCTGACGAAAGCGGCAACGGACGGCATTGGCACTTCGAAGTTCCAAACAATACCCAACTCGACAACAACAGTACCAAAATTCGAAAGTCACTTTATTATGTAATTATTTATCACAGTGTTCAGTATTCTGCGATATGTTCTACATAATCTATTTTGATAAGACACAGACAATTAAATGTCCGTTATAAATGATTCCGGATTATATATTTGCTGGAGAGTCACGCCGCCAGGGAGCACCCCAAACTCTGTTCCATGGCTTGTAGAAAAAACTTGCGACGTATGTGAGTGGGTGTGCACTATAATTGTACCGTCTCTTTTAATTTCATTTCCTTTGACGTCCGTTTGATTGATTGATTGATTGATTGAAATTTTATTTGCCAATACCCTAAAAAATAGCAATATCTACATTATAGTACATGTAATAAAAATATTGAATTTTAACAAGAAATATTGCATATTGTATATTAAATTACAAAAAAAATCCAATTAATTGTTGCATTGTGTACTGGCAGGGGAAGGCATAGCCTGATTGGCTGTCTTCCTGCCTTTCCATTAGAAAGAAGAAAAAGAAAGAGAAAGAAAGATCAACAGAAAGAGAAAGAGGTGGATATTACACTTCAGCATTTGAGAATTCCAGTTACTGTGCCTTCAATAGGTCTCATACAGCATGCGCGCAAAGTGTCGCTGATGGCCAACAAGGAAATGTCGCTCTCTTAATTCTGCTGACACCGTTCCTCCCGTTATCGTGGAAATAGTACAAGATTGAGAAGATCTATGAAATGGTTGGTGGGAGCTGAAAGAGAGGCGACATGGACGAGAAAACCAGACAACAACAACAATTACTGTGGACAACAAATCGTTAACCGTTTACCAAGGTAACCTCCTAAACCACCCCGCGCCCTTAATAGAAGTCCCTATTCACATTTTTGTTTGTTTTCACACTCTGCCTCGAAACCACAGCATCTGGTCCCTCATTGGAACGATCTAGTTGAGCTCGCGCCAATGGGGCGGGCGCATGAGCTATGTCCTTGAATTATAGGTTGCGAATGTATAGTTTTTCAAAAACTACGCCAAGAAGGCAATGTGAGCGGTGCTAGACAATTGATTAGTTTTTATGGCATCTAGATCAGCGGAGACAATCCGGACTACAAGGGTTTGAACATGAAATGTCTTCGGAATAAGAGGAAAAAAACATTGTTGTTAGCTTTTTCTTGAATTCTTTCCTATTCTCTGTATTTCTGATGTCTAATTCTAGCTCATTCCATAGCTTTGGTAGCGCAAATACCGGTAGTTTATCCAGAGTCTTGGTTCTAGTTTTGTGTCTGTGCAAAAGACATGCCTGGCGGTTAATTGAGAGGAAGTTTACAAAAGAACCCGGAAGGTTTCCATTATGCCAATCAAACATGAATAATAAGGCGTGTAGTTTGTATAAGTCTTTTAGCTTCAATATACTATCATTAATAAATAGGGAGTCAGTGTGGGCATTGTATTTCTTATTATTTATTATTCGTAAAGCTCGTTTCTGCAGTTTTGGGAGGCGATCACAGGATTTGGACGCACCCCATAAAGGAATTCCATAGATGAAGTGGCTCTGTATCGAAGTAAAATATAAAGTTTTCATAACATTATGAGGGAGAAACATTTTGGCTTTATTGAGAACGAAGTTGGCATGTCCGACTTTCGTGCAGAGGTGAGATATATGGGCTGTGTACGATAAGTTGTCATCAATATTTATACCAAGAAACTTTAAGGACTTCTCACTTTCCCCACTGCCAACCTTGCAGATTGCCCGATTGTTTATATAAACATTCTGATGAGTAACATTCCTTTCTCTATGACCTGGATTAAGTAAAATGTATTTCGTTTTCTTTTCGTTCAGGACTAGGCGATTGGCTGCGCACCAGTCAGATATATTTTGTAATTGCTCATTGAAATCTGAGATTAGGGCATTTATCTCCACTCCAGACTTATATGCTTCTGTGTCATCGGCAAACGATAAGACATTTAATGTAGTTGAATTACTTATGTCATTAATGTATGTTAAAAATAAAATGGGACCCAATATAGAACCTTGTGGAACTCCACATGTCAGTTTAGTTAGATTTGATTTACTATCACCAAACGATACATACTGATTCCTGTTCTTCGGATAGCTTTTGAACCAACTAATAGCGTTACCTCTTCTTCCATAATGTTCAAGTTTTTGGAGAAGGATGTCGTGACTTATTGTATCAAAGGCTTTAGAAAGGTCAAGAAAGATAGCTAAAGTGGTGTCCTTACTGGCTTTGCTATTTTCGACGGCGACATGTTTTAATAATTGCATAATTGGATGTAGTGTGTTGAGCTGCTTCCTAAAACCATATTGGTGGTGATAGAGGATATCAAATTTGTTCAGAAATTTCATCAATCTGTCAAACATAAGTTTTTCTAAAATCTTTGAAAAAACAGGCAAAATACTTATTGGTCTATAATTTGTGAAGTTGTTTTCATCGCCTGATTTAAAAATTGGGATTACTTTTGAAATTTCATTCTGTCAGGAACTATTCCCTGGCTGAAGGAAATGTTCATAATATGAGCAAGAGGGTCGGCAACCGAATCTATCGAGTGTTTAAGGATACTCGATGAGATATCTTCACAGTCCTGACATGCTTTAATCTTCATTTTAGTTACGATATATATGATTTCAAAAGACGACGTTAGTAGAACAAATATATTATCTGGGAGTGGAGATTTCATGAATTCGACGAAAGGTTTTCGGGGATTCGTTATTTGTTTTGATGTCTCCTATCCTATTTTTGCAAAGAAAATGTTGAATTCCTGAGCGATTTCGTTCGGGGTATCTATCTTTTTTTTCACCCAGCTTAAAAAAAGAAGGTAAATTACTTTTGTTTTTGTTCAGAGCTTTATTTAGAATTTGCCACGTTTTTCGCAGATTGCTTTTATTTTCCAACAGGACATTTTCGTAATACATTGCTTTGCTTTGTTTTTTAATTCTGTTAAACAATCGACAGTAATTTTTGTAGTTTCTTACATTAAATTTTGTTGGACTTCTTATTTTTTTATGAAAAATTTATTCTTGTTGTTGGCTGAGATTAAAAGACCTTTCGTCATCCAAGGCTGTCGTTTTATGTGTTTCTTATTCCGTTTTTCACTTTGCAAAGGAAATGTTCATTCAAATGCGTTCATAAAAATGTTTAAGAAGTGTTCATAAGCAGCATTGGGACAGTTGGAATCCATAACTGGTCAAAAGTCACACTGGGATAGCAATACTTTAAAATATTCGATACTGGTAGGGTTTATTTTCCTGGATAGAAGTGGCCTTGTACTATCTAATGGCATAATTACAGATTCAGCATAAAAGCTTCCAAAATGATCGGATACATCAGTGAGAATTATGCCGGATTTGAAAGAGTTTATTAGATTGTTTAAAAATATATTGTCTATGAGCGTCGCAGAATGACCAGTCACTCTGGCTGGTTTGGTAATGGCAGGCATAAATCCCTCACTAAACATTAAATCTATGAACGCATCAGTTTTCGAGTGGGAAGCTACTTTCAAAAGGTCAATATTGAAGTTGTTTTCTTTTCCTTGTTAAGTATATCAGTTATGTAATTGATCTTTGATTGGAAAATATCTATATCCGCTTTGGGGGCCGTGTTTGGTCGATATATTACACCAATAATGCTCGACAGATTTTTATCCTTTATTTCTATAAAAATTGACTCAAGCACATGTGGTATGAATATAGAAAGATCTCGTCGAATAATGAAGTTTAAGAAATTTTTTATAAATAGTCCTACTCCACCTCGACCATCGTCATCAGTAGGTCTAGTATGTTTTTGTAATGGGTGATATCCTTCTAGTGTATAAGATATATTGGAGGGGACCTGAAAGACTTCTGTTAAACCGATAACATCAAATGTATTTTCATTGCTGTTTAGTTCATACAGCAGGTGATCAAGAGGGTCCCAATGGGCATTAAGGCTTTGGCGATTTGGGTGAAAAGCAGAAAAAGATCCGCGCATGTCCCTGAGTTCAGATTGCAATTCACCAGGAAGGAGATATTTACAATCGGTAATGTTATATATAGATGGGGAATCACTATCTGTATTGGATATGTTGGTCCTATCATTCATCAGATAATTGAAGTCGTAGTTATAGGTATCAGAGAACTAAATATTTTCCCATGGGCGACCATTATAACGTTCAGGCGGAAAAAAATATGATCGCATCACTTTAATTTTGGCATTCAAATATCTCTGTCAAGTATAGCCCTTTAGACAAATTTTTCTGATCTGAAAACAGGGGGTCATGCAACAAATAAGAGAGAAAAACTGACACAAATGGAATTACCGGTCACGTGCGCATATTTTTCAGGGAATTCCCTACAAAAACACAACAAAAGTAAATTGTATTTCTTAGGTCCAAAAGTCATCAAATCACCCTCTTTTTTATCAGGAATATTCAACAATAATGCAAGATGTCAATAAAATGTTTCAAACGTTTATTGAAACAATGGATTTTCCCAAGGCTGTTTATTTTTAGAGATTGCATCATTTCCGAGTGCAACATTTTAAGGCGGTTCACTCTAATTTCAATATTTAGTTCCACGATACCTTTAATCATCCCCAACCCCACCGAAAAGACATTTTACCACATCCATAAGATAAATGATCATTTCTGCATTAGAATCCAACTTTTTCTGATCTGAAAACGGGGTCATGCAACAAATAAGAGAGAAAAACTGACACAAAGGGAAGTACCGGTCACGTGCACATATTTTTCAGGGAATTCCCTACAAAAACACACCAAAAGTAAATTGTATTTTTTAGGTCCAAAAGTCATCAAATCACCCTCTTTTTTATCAGGAATACCTATAATCATCCCCAACCCTACCAAAAAGACATTTTACCACATCCATGAGATAAATGAGTCATTTCTGCATTAGAATCCAACTTTTGGCTTTGGCTGAGTCAAAAACATGGAAAATTTGCTCTTTTAAGTGTCCAAACTTTGTCAAGTGGGCTTGAAAACTGGTATTGCCTCCAAAAGATTTTTCTATCCTGTTACTTTACAAACTAACTGAGAAGGATGAGAATTTACAGTTTTCTTTAAAAACTACCCTGATCCCACAATAAAACTAAAATCTGCATCAGCACAAAATATTTTTAGAAAAAATCTGTCTCATTTAACCATACTGCAAGCAAAACAGTGTCCCAACCCCCATGAAACAATATGGATATCAATTTTGTTTCCAAAATTGGGGATGCAGCTATATATTTCATCAATATAAAAGGACTCTACCAGTTTATCCTAACAACTAATGTCAAATTTTATTCTACCATTTGATGAAGTAAAATTTTGCCCTGAATAGGACCCCCCGGTGTGGCCCTTTTCATCAAAATCTATGATATAATTCATGATTTAATTGATATTGACCCCAAAACAAACCTACTGTGATATGAACTTTCCCATCTGTAATAGTTTTTAAATCACAGTCTGGCTTCTGAAGACATTTCACATTGTATTGGATGAATATTTTGCAATTTTTGTAAAGGAAAAGCCTCAGTTTTCTCAGTAAAGGCACATAGAGTCATTGGTATGGCACTGACAAAACATAAAACAGTGTTTTTTCCAAAAGAATGACCAGTACCTGCTACTGTGATATCGCATAACACTAGTAAGATGCCTAAAACCATCAAATATTGATTCTATAGTGCTATGCTTATGCTGCAAGTTCCCATAAGTGCACTTTCAAAACCTTTGTTTTAATCCTCACAGACACCCATTCTGGCAAAAAGATTGAAATTGTTGAAAACATGTTTCCAAAGAGGATGAATCAGGCATTTGCTTCAAGACTATAGTGGTATTTGATGTCTAATATACCTGTGTGTGTGTGTGAGGTGGGGGGGGGGGGGGGTGAAAGTAAGTCAGCTGCCAATTATTGAAAATGTAGATCCAGGCAAGTGAAAAGCAAAGAAACACCATGTCTGATGAAGAGACAGACACACAGACAGATATGCTTGCAGGCACACATGTAGGAGGTCTACATGAGAGTACTGAATGACATACAATGAATATAGTGGAAGAGCCAGGGCAAGGTTGTTAAATTGAAAAATAACTCAGTGGACCATGAGTGCTGAAGCCTCATAGTAAATCATAAGAAACTGAAAGTGTATGATTCTAACTTCAGTCTCTAAAAACATGCTGTTCAGTCTTTCCAAATGTTTATTATCAGCAGAAGGGTTAAATATATGTGGGAGAGAGGACTTGGTTCAGGGAAAGAGCAATATTTCACAACTGTCACTGTAAATTTATGATGTATCATGGGGACCATGACAGCACTAGTACTAGACAACTATATTGGTAGCTGTGCACAAATGCCATTCACTCACATTTGTAATTTTATTATGTTATTTTCCACTGTAGCCCCACCCCTTCCTCAAATTTGTTTTCCAGGATACTCTTTCAATGAAGGAATTGTTTTCCCACATTTTGAAGAGCATAATATAGAAGAGAAAAACATCTAAATACCAGTGAATAGAAGGGCAGTGTAGGTTTTCTGTCTGTGTTTGAATGGTGATTTGGGAGGGGTTTGGAAGATTTGGAATCCTCCTTGCCCCTAGTAATATGAGGAGAAACCATGATTTAAATAAATATGTTAATAGGGTAAGATAGGCTGTTAGTTAGCAGCTGCCAGAGGTTATAGTGTGCTCCTGGGGAATACATTTGCTCAAGATGTGAATTTGCTTGCATGAACAGCCTTAGTTTTGGAAATATATAGCTTTTATTGCTGACTGTGACAAAAATGTAACTTTTCAAAACATAAAATAGTTTGGTAATGTGTGCGGTCCCCAAATAAATATTTAAATGTGAAATAATCCCCCGAAATAATAACTGAATCTGGTTTGGAAGCCAAAACACATATTTCCTGTAGGTATCACAGAACTAAATATTTTCCCATAGGCGACCATTATAACGTTCAGGCGGAAAAAAAATATGATCGCATCACTTTAATTTTGGCATTCAAATATCTCTGTCAAGTATAGCCCTTTAGACAAATTTTTCTGATCTGAAAACGGGGTCATGCAACAAATAAGAGAGAAAAACTGACACAAAGGCAAGTACCGGTCACGTGCACATATTTTTCAGGGAATTCCCTACAAAAACACACCAAAAGTAAATTGTATTTTTTAGGTCCAAAAGTCATCAAATCACCCTCTTTTTTATCAGGAATATTCAACAATAATGCAAGATGTCAATAAAATGTTTCAAACGTTTGTTCAAACAATGGATTTTCCCAATGCTGTTTATTTTTAGAGATTGCATCATTTTCGAGTGCAACATTTTAATGCGGTTCATTCTAATTTCAATATTTAGTTCCGCGATACCTATAATCATCCCCCACCCTACCAAAAAGACATTTTACCACATCCATGAGATAAATGAGTCATTTCTGCATTAGAATCCAACTTTTGGCTTTGGCTGAGTCAAAAACATGGAAAATTTGCTCTTTTAAGTGTCCAAACTTTGTCAAGTGGGCTTGAAAACTGGTATTGCCTCCAAAAGATTTTTCTATCCTGTTACTTTACAAACTAACTGAGAAGGATGAGAATTTACAGTTTTCTTTAAAAAACTACCCTGATCCCACAATAAAACTAAAATCTGCATCAGCACAAAATATTTTTAGAAAAAATCTGTCTCATTTAACCATACTGCAAGCAAAACAGTGTCCCAACCCCCATGAAACAATATGGATGTCAATTTTGTTTCCAAAATTGGGGATGCAGCTATATATTTCATCAATATAAAAGGACTCTACCAGTTTATCCTAACAACTAATGTCAAATTTTATTCTACCATTTGATGAAGTAAAATTTTGCCCTGAATAGGACCCCCCGGTGTGGCCCTTTTCATCAAAATCTATGATATAATTCATAATTTAATTGATATTGACCCCAAAACAAACCTACTGTGATATGAACGTTCCCATCTGTAATAGTTTTTAAATCACTGTCTGGCTTCTGAAGACATTTCACATTGTATTGGATGAATATTTTGCAATTTTTGTAAAGGAAAAGCCTCAGTTTTCTCAGTAAAGGCACATAGAGTCATTGGTATGGCACTGACAAAACATAAAACAGTGTTTTTTTCCAAAAGAATGACCAATACCTGCTACTGTGATATCGCATAACACTAGTAAGATGCCTAAAACCACCAAATGTTGATTTTACAGTGCTCTGTTTATGCTGCAAGTTCCCATAAGTGCACTTTCAAAACCTTTGTTTTAATCCTCACAGACACCCATTCTGGCAAAAAAGATTGAAATTGTTGAAAACATGTTTCCAAAGAGGATGAATCAGACATTTGCTTCAAGACTATAGTGGTATTTGATGTCTAATATACCTGTGTGTGTGTGTGAGGTGGGGGGGGGGGGGGGTGAAAGTTAGTCAGCTGCCAATTATTGAAAATGTAGATCCAGGCAAGTGAAAAGCAAAGAAACACCATGTCTGATGAAGAGACAGACACACAGACAGATATGCTTGCAGGCACACATGTAGGAGGTCTACATGAGAGTACTGAATGACATACAATGAATATAGTGGAAGAGCCAGGGCAAGGTTGTTAAATTGAAAAATAACTCAGTGGACCATGAGTGCTGAAGCCTCATAGTAAATCATAAGAAACTGAAAGTGTATGATTCTAACTTCAGTCTCTAAAAACATGCTGTTCAGTCTTTCCAAATGTTTATCATCAGCAGAAGGGTTAAATATATGTGGGAGAGAGGACTTGGTTCAGGGTAAGAGCAATATTTCACAACTGTCACTGTAAATTTATAATGTATCATGGGGACCATGACAGCACTAGTACTAGACAACTATATTGGTAGCTGTGCACAAATGCCATTCACTCACATTTGTAATTTTATTATGTTATTTTCCACTGTAGCCCCACCCCTTCCTGAAATTTGTTTTCCAGGATACTCTGTCAATGAAGGAATTGTTTTCCCACATTTTGAAGAGCATAATATAGAAGAGAAAAACATCTAAATACCAGTGAATAGAAGGGCAGTGTAGGTTTTCTGTCTGTGTTTGAATGGTGATTTGGGAGGGGTTTGGAAGATTTGGAATCCTCCTTGCCCCTAGTAATATGAGGAGAAACCATGATTTAAATAAATATGTTAATAGGGTAAGATAGGCTGTTAGTTAGCAGCTGCCAGAGGTTATAGTGTGCTCCTGGGGAATACATTTGCTCAAGATGTGAATTTGCTTGCATGAACAGCCTTAGTTTTGGAAATATATAGCTTTTATTGCTGACTGTGACAAAAATGTAACTTTTCAAAACATAAAATAGTTTGGTAATGTGTGCGATCCCCAAATAAATATTTAAATGTGAAATAATCCCCCGAAATAATAACTGAATCTGGTTTGGAAGCCAAAACACATATTTCCTGTAGGTATCACAGAACTAAATATTTTCCCATAGCCGACCATTATAACGTTCAGGCGGAAAAAAATATGATCGCATCACTTCAATTTTGGCATTCAAATATCTCTGTCAAGTATAGCCCTTTAGACAAATTTTTCTGATCTGAAAACGGGGTCATGCAACAAATAAGAGAGAAAAACTGACACAAAGGGAAGTACCGGTCACGTGCACATATTTTTCAGGGAATTCCCTACAAAAACACACCAAAAGTAAATTGTATTTTTTAGGTCCAAAAGTCATCAAATCACCCTCTTTTTTATCAGGAATATTCAACAATAATGCAAGATGTCAATAAAATGTTTCAAACGTTTATTCAAACAATGGATTTTCCCAAGGCTGTTTATTTTTAGAGATTGCATCATTTTCGAGTGCAACATTTTAATGCGGTTCACTCTAATTTCAATATTTAGTTCCGCGATACCTATAATCATCCCCAACCCTACCAAAAAGACATTTTACCACATCCATGAGATAAATGAGTCATTTCTGCATTAGAATCCAACTTTTGGCTTTGGCTGAGTCAAAAACATGGAAAATTTGCTCTTTTAAGTGTCCAAACTTTGTCAAGTGGGCTTGAAAACTGGTATTGCCTCCAAAAGATTTTTCTATCCTGTTACTTTACAAACTAACTGAGAAGGATGAGAATTTACAGTTTTCTTTAAAAAACTACCCTGATCCCACAATAAAACTAAAATCTGCATCAGCACAAAATATTTTTAGAAAAAATCTGTCTCATTTAACCATACTGCAAGCAAAACAGTGTCCCAACCCCCATGAAACAATATGGATGTCAATTTTGTTTCCAAAATTGGGGATGCAGCTATATATTTCACCAATATAAAAGGACTCTACCAGTTTACCCTAACAACTAATGTCAAATTTTATTCTACCATTTGATGAAGTAAAATTTTGCCCTGAATAGGACCCCCCGGTGTGGCCCTTTTCATCAAAATCTATGATATAATTCATAATTTAATTGATATTGACCCCAAAACAAACCTACTGTGATATGAACTTTCCCATCTGTAATAGTTTTTAAATCACAGTCTGGCTTCTGAAGACATTTCACATTGTATTGGATGAATATTTTGCAATTTTTGTAAAGGAAAAGCCTCAGTTTTCTCAGTAAAGGCACATAGAGTCATTGGTATGGCACTGACAAAACATAAAACAGTGTTTTTTTCCAAAAGAATGACCAATACCTGCTACTGTGATATCGCATAACACTAGTAAGATGCCTAAAACCACCAAATGTTGATTTTACAGTGCTCTGCTTATGCTGCAAGTTCCCATAAGTGCACTTTCAAAACCTTTGTTTTAATCCTCACAGACACCCATTCTGGCAAAAAAGATTGAAATTGTTGAAAACATGTTTCCAAAGAGGATGAATCAGACATTTGCTTCAAGACTATAGTGGTATTTGATGTCTAATATACCTGTGTGTGTGTGTGAGGTGTGGGGGGGGGGGGGGGTGAAAGTAAGTCAGCTGCTAATTATTGAAAATGTAGATCCAGGCAAGTGAAAAGCAAAGAAACACCATGTCTGATGAAGAGACAGACACACAGACAGATATGCTTGCAGGCACACATGTAGGAGGTCTACATGAGAGTACTGAATGACATACAATGAATATAGTGGAAGAGCCAGGGCAAGGTTGTTAAATTGAAAAATAACTCAGTGGACTATGAGTGCTGAAGCCTCATAGTAAATCATAAGAAACTGAAAGTGTATGATTCTAACTTCAGTCTCTAAAAACATGCTGTTCAGTCTTTCCAAATGTTTATCATCAGCAGAAGGGTTAAATATATGTGTGAGAGAGGACTTGGTTCAGGGAAAGAGCAATATTTCACAACTGTCACTGTAAATTTATGATGTATCATGGGGACCATGACAGCACTAGTACTAGACAACTATAGTGGTAGCTGTGCACAAATGCCATTCACTCACATTTGTAATTTTATTATGTTATTTTCCACTGTAGCCCCACCCCTTCCTCAAATTTGTTTTCCAGGATACTCTTTCAATGAAGGAATTGTTTTCCCACATTTTGAAGAGCATAATATAGAAGAGAAAAACATCTAAATACCAGTGAATAGAAGGGCAGTGTAGGTTTTCTGTCTTGTGTTTGAATGGTGATTTGGGAGGGGTTTGGAAGATTTGGAATCCTCCTTGCCCCTAGTAATATGAGGAGAAACCATGATTTAAATAAATATGTTAATAGGGTAAGATAGGCTGTTAGTTAGCAGCTGCCAGAGGTTATAGTGTGCTCCTGGGGAATACATTTGCTCAAGATGTGAATTTGCTTGCATGAACAGCCTTAGTTTTGGAAATATATAGCTTTTATTGCTGACTGTGACAAAAATGTAACTTTTCAAAACATAAAATAGTTTGGTAATGTGTGCGGTCCCCAAATAAATATTTAAATGTGAAATAATCCCCCGAAATAATAACTGAATCTGGTTTGGAAGCCAAAACACATATTTCCTGTAGGTATCACAGAACTAAATATTTTCCCATAGCCGACCATTATAACGTTCAGGCGGAAAAAAATATGATCGCATCACTTCAATTTTGGCATTCAAATATCTCTGTCAAGTATAGCCCTTTAGACAAATTTTTCTGATCTGAAAACGGGGTCATGCAACAAATAAGAGAGAAAAACTGACACAAAGGGAAGTACCGGTCACGTGCACATATTTTTCAGGGAATTCCCTACAAAAACACACCAAAAGTAAATTGTATTTTTTAGGTCCAAAAGTCATCAAATCACCCTCTTTTTTATCAGGAATATTCAACAATAATGCAAGATGTCAATAAAATGTTTCAAACGTTTATTCAAACAATGGATTTTCCCAAGGCTGTTTATTTTTAGAGATTGCATCATTTTCGAGTGCAACATTTTAATGCGGTTCACTCTAATTTCAATATTTAGTTCCGCGATACCTATAATCATCCCCAACCCTACCAAAAAGACATTTTACCACATCCATGAGATAAATGAGTCATTTCTGCATTAGAATCCAACTTTTGGCTTTGGCTGAGTCAAAAACATGGAAAATTTGCTCTTTTAAGTGTCCAAACTTTGTCAAGTGGGCTTGAAAACTGGTATTGCCTCCAAAAGATTTTTCTATCCTGTTACTTTACAAACTAACTGAGAAGGATGAGAATTTACAGTTTTCTTTAAAAAACTACCCTGATCCCACAATAAAACTAAAATCTGCATCAGCACAAAATATTTTTAGAAAAAATCTGTCTCATTTAACCATACTGCAAGCAAAACAGTGTCCCAACCCCCATGAAACAATATGGATGTCAATTTTGTTTCCAAAATTGGGGATGCAGCTATATATTTCATCAATATAAAAGGACTCTACCAGTTTACCCTAACAACTAATGTCAAATTTTATTCTACCATTTGATGAAGTAAAATTTTGCCCTGAATAGGACCCCCCGGTGTGGCCCTTTTCATCAAAATCTATGATATAATTCATGATTTAATTGATATTGACCCCAAAACAAACCTACTGTGATATGAACTTTCCCATCTGTAATAGTTTTTAAATCACAGTCTGGCTTCTGAAGACATTTCACATTGTATTGGATGAATATTTTGCAATTTTTGTAAAGGAAAAGCCTCAGTTTTCTCAGTAAAGGCACATAGAGTCATTGGTATGGCACTGACAAAACATAAAACAGTGTTTTTTTCCAAAAGAATGACCAATACCTGCTACTGTGATATCGCATAACACTAGTAAGATGCCTAAAACCACCAAATGTTGATTTTACAGTGCTCTGCTTATGCTGCAAGTTCCCATAAGTGCACTTTCAAAACCTTTGTTTTAATCCTCACAGACACCCATTCTGGCAAAAAAGATTGAAATTGTTGAAAACATGTTTCCAAAGAGGATGAATCAGACATTTGCTTCAAGACTATAGTGGTATTTGATGTCTAATATACCTGTGTGTGTGTGTGAGGTGTGGGGGGGGGGGGGGGGTGAAAGTAAGTCAGCTGCTAATTATTGAAAATGTAGATCCAGGCAAGTGAAAAGCAAAGAAACACCATGTCTGATGAAGAGACAGACACACAGACAGATATGCTTGCAGGCACACATGTAGGAGGTCTACATGAGAGTACTGAATGACATACAATGAATATAGTGGAAGAGCCAGGGCAAGGTTGTTAAATTGAAAAATAACTCAGTGGACTATGAGTGCTGAAGCCTCATAGTAAATCATAAGAAACTGAAAGTGTATGATTCTAACTTCAGTCTCTAAAAACATGCTGTTCAGTCTTTCCAAATGTTTATCATCAGCAGAAGGGTTAAATATATGTGTGAGAGAGGACTTGGTTCAGGGAAAGAGCAATATTTCACAACTGTCACTGTAAATTTATGATGTATCATGGGGACCATGACAGCACTAGTACTAGACAACTATAGTGGTAGCTGTGCACAAATGCCATTCACTCACATTTGTAATTTTATTATGTTATTTTCCACTGTAGCCCCACCCCTTCCTCAAATTTGTTTTCCAGGATACTCTTTCAATGAAGGAATTGTTTTCCCACATTTTGAAGAGCATAATATAGAAGAGAAAAACATCTAAATACCAGTGAATAGAAGGGCAGTGTAGGTTTTCTGTCTTGTGTTTGAATGGTGATTTGGGAGGGGTTTGGAAGATTTGGAATCCTCCTTGCCCCTAGTAATATGAGGAGAAACCATGATTTAAATAAATATGTTAATAGGGTAAGATAGGCTGTTAGTTAGCAGCTGCCAGAGGTTATAGTGTGCTCCTGGGGAATACATTTGCTCAAGATGTGAATTTGCTTGCATGAACAGCCTTAGTTTTGGAAATATATAGCTTTTATTGCTGACTGTGACAAAAATGTAACTTTTCAAAACATAAAATAGTTTGGTAATGTGTGCGATCCCCAAATAAATATTTAAATGTGAAATAATCCCCCGAAATAATAACTGAATCTGGTTTGGAAGCCAAAACACATATTTCCTGTAGGTATCACAGAACTAAATATTTTCCCATAGGCGACCATTATAACGTTCAGGCGGAAAAAAATATGATCGCATCACTTCAATTTTGGCATTCAAATATCTCTGTCAAGTATAGCCCTTTAGACAAATTTTTCTGATCTGAAAACGGGGTCATGCAACAAATAAGAGAGAAAAACTGACACGAAGGGAAGTACCGGTCACGTGCACATATTTTTCAGGGAATTCCCTACAAAAACACACCAAAAGTAAATTGTATTTTTTAGGTCCAAAAGTCATCAAATCACCCTCTTTTTTATCAGGAATATTCAACAATAATGCAAGATGTCAATAAAATGTTTCAAACGTTTGTTCAAACAATGGATTTTCCCAAGGATGTTTATTTTTAGAGATTGCATCATTTTCGAGTGCAACATTTTAATGCGGTTCACTCTAATTTCAATATTAAGTTCCGCGATACCTATAATCATCTCCAACCCTACCAAAAAGACATTTTACCACATCCATGAGATAAATGAGTCATTTCTGCATTAGAATCCAACTTTTGGCTTTGGCTGAGTCAAAAACATGGAAAATTTGCTCTTTTAAGTGTCCAAACTTTGTCAAGTGGGCTTGAAAACTGGTATTGCCTCCAAAAGATTTTTCTATCCTGTTACTTTACAAACTAACTGAGAAGGATGAGAATTTACAGTTTTCTTTAAAAAACTACCCTGATCTCACAATAAAACTAAAATCTGCATCAGCACAAAATATTTTTAGAAAAAATCTGTCTCATTTAACCATACTGCAAGCAAAACAGTGTCCCAACCCCCATGAAACAATATGGATATCAATTTTGTTTCCAAAATTGGGGATGCAGCTATATATTTCATCAATATAAAAGGACTCTACCAGTTTATCCTAACAACTAATGTCAAATTTTATTCCACCATCTGATGTAGTCAAATTTTGCCCTGAATAGGACCCCCCGGTGTGGCCCTTTTCATCAAAATCTATGATATAATTCATGATTTAATTGATATTGACCCCAAAACAAACCTACTGTGATATGAACTTTCCCATCTGTAATAGTTTTTAAATCACAGTCTGGCTTCTGAAGACATTTCGCATTGTATTGGATGAATATTTTGCAATTTTTGTAAAGGAAAAGCCTCAGTTTTCTCAGTAAAGGCACATAGAGTCATTGGTATGGCACTGACAAAACATAAAACAGTGTTTTTTTCCAAAAGAATGACCAATACCTGCTACTGTGATATCGCATAACACTAGTAAGATGCCTAAAACCATCAAATGTTGATTTTACAGTGCTCTGCTTATGCTGCAAGTTCCCATAAGTGCACTTTCAAAACCTTTGTTTTAATCCTCACAGACACCCATTCTGGCAAAAAGATTGAAATTGTTGAAAACATGTTTCCAAAGAGGATGAATCAGACATTTGCTTCAAGACTATAGTGGTATTTGATGTCTAATATACCTGTGTGTGTGTGTGTGTGTGTGTGTTTGTTTGATGTGGGGGGGGGGGGGGGGTGAAAGTTAGTCAGCTGCCAATTATTGAAAATGTAGATCCAGGCAAGTGAAAAGCAAAGAAACACCATTGAAAAATAACTCAGTGGACCATGAGTGCTGAAGCCAAATCATAAGAAACTGAAAGTGTATGATTCTAACTTCAGTCTCTAAAAACATGCTGTTCAGTCTTTCCAAATGTTTATCATCAGCAGAAGGGTTAAATATATGTGGGAGAGAGGACTTGGTTCGGGGAAAGAGCAATATTTCACAACTGTCACTGTACATTTATGCTGTATCATGGGAACCATGACAGCACTAGTACTAGACAACTATATTGGTAGCTGTGCACAAATGCCATTCACTCACATTTGTAATTTTATTATGTTATGTTCTGTTCCCCCAGATTGCCATGTTACAAATCTGATTGAGAGCTAAATTATTTTTGATAGTTAGCATTAGTTCCTTCAAATTTGCTATATTACAAATTATTGCAGGATGCCAGCAGACTCCCCCCACTCCCAATACTTTCCAAAACATCAAGGTTTCAGCAATCATTTTCTATAAGTTTTTGGTTCACAATAAACAGTGAAAAAAAAACAATATGGAGACTACAGCAGGTGTAATCAACATGTTTTGATATCTATAAGCCTTTGGCTCACAGTAAACAGTGACAAAACAATATGGAGACTACCGCAGGTGTAATCATCAGGTTTTGATTCACCTGAAGGATAGAACAGTGAATATGAAGACTACAGCAGACATACACTTTTATTACACAAATGTGTTCTAAATTTGTTTGATTGCATTCTAAATTATTTTGATAGTCAATATTTGTTCCTTCAGATCTGCTCTGTTCACTTTTAGAACACAAGTGTGTTCTAAAAGTGAACATTAGACACCCTCCAACAATTTCTAACGTATCAAGGCTTCATCACTTTTTGCAAGCTTCTGGTTCACCATGAGAAATGAACAGAGAATATGAGGACTATAGCAGGCACATTTCTTAACTGATTGAATGCTAATATGGAGACTACAGCAGGTGTAATCATCGGGTTTAGAATCATCCAGAGGATAGAACAATGAATATGGAGACTACAACAGGCATTCACACTTTTCTTACACAAGTGTGTTCTAAATGTGTTTGATTACGTTATAAATTATTTTGTTAGTCAACAGTTGTTCCTTCAAATTGCTCTGTTACAAATTATTGGAGGATGCAGTGATTCCCTATTGTTTAAGTACTTCTTTAAATTCAAGTACATCCATGCCAGGCAGTTCCCTGGCTGTTAATACAACTTTACTCCTGTTGAGTGTTTCATGAGGAAAAGCATTTACCTCTATATCTAATCTTTTGTCAATGTTTAATAAATTAGTAGCCTGGAATTCAGTTCCACACTCAACTAACAAATCCCCCGATCTTAGTTTTATACAGCTTGTACAGCATGTACAGCTTGTACATTTCCAGCAATGCCTTTGATTGTTTTTTCTAACACAAACGGTTTAACATCCGATTCACTTTTTGCCTCTTCTGCAGCTTAAGTAATGATAAATTTTGGCCTGTTCTTCGCAGTTTGTATTGGGCTGTTTTTCCTTTATCTGACCCTGAGTCAGTAGAAACTTATTCCCGACCTTGTTTCAGTATTTTGGGTGGTATATAATCCAAAGTATTGTTATATTGAATTCTTCATTCCACGACTCCCACCCTTACTCCTAGGCCAACTTGAGGGGTTACGCTGCCAGTCTCCAGCAAACAGTACCAAGAGTAGATGGAAAGCACACTCGACCAGGGTAATGCATACGCATACCGCTGACTGATTGACCCGTCGAGTGTGGGTAGTGCCATGTTCTCAGAAGTTGGTCATTCAACCAGTTATTTTGCGGTACTAGTGAAATGCAAAGTGCCACTCACAACTAATAACAAATTTTGATATCGTATGCATTGAGTAAAGGTAGAATCTTTACATTTTAGTGGTTTATTGAAATATTAAACACTTACAGCCATAACGTCCAAATGACCAGTAAAAAGTTTCCTTTCCTCCAAAGCGACCATAATTCTCTATAATCTGTGGATGTTGGACAATGCGTGAAAATAGATCAGTGGTACCCGATTTCGCAGCTCCGACAATTGTGAAGTATGGCATGCACCTTAATAACTTTCCACTTTCACTTCTTCTCTCAGATACGTACCAGCAAGGATTTTTGAAGTTTTTCAATGGGTTGGGAGGTTCCTGAAAAAAATGTATACAGGTATAGTACAGCCGCCGTGAACTGGTCGAAATCCACGCGTGGGCAGTGATGACTACGCACGCGTTTATCAGGTAATAAAAATCATCAGCAGCAAAATATTTATTCATGAAGTACCGGTGTGACATGAATGATAGTCCGTAGGAAAATTAGTCCATCTGGACTATTATTCCGCGGAATTATAGTCCTAGGTCTAACATACATAGGAATAGTAGTCCGCCGGACTACTATTCCTAGGAATGTTAGACCTACGACTATAATTCCGCGGAATAATAGTCCAGAGGGACTAACGTTCCTACGGACTATCATTCCTGTCACACCGGGTTGTACCCGGTGCTTTGTTAATGCAATTTTGTTTTTTTTATGATTATTCCCATACTTAGTGTTTGGAATCTAATATTATTACGTCCGTTAAATATTGCCCACTAGTGGAAAGTGACCAGTCCACGGTGGCCATGCTGAATCTTTCGTAGAGAGTAAGGTAAGGTGAACGATGAACGATAATGATACACGCGAGGAAGTGTTTCAATCAGCAGATATTTCACCCAAGTTTCAAGATCAAAGATGCATATCAAACACTGGCATTGTCGCACCATTCCGAAAATTCAAACTGGAGGTCTATGGAATATAATGACACCTGCCAGGTATCAATTATACTTTTCTAATTGGATGTGTTTATTCACAATGTTCGCTTTATGTATCATTTCCATTTTCTGTCTAAAGTAATACGGTATTCCCAATATAATTTCTGTCTAAAGTAATACGGTATACCCAATATAATTTCATTGTGGACAGTACAGCCATCATGGGATGGTCAAAATCGACACGTGGGATGTGTTACCCAGGGGCATTTTTCTTAATCATTAATCAATAGTCAGTAGATTTTAGCAAATATTCAATGAAAGAAGCACCAAGTCGTACCTGGTGATTCATTCTGTGAAAATTTGCTGGCGATTCAATATTTTTATGCGGGAAGTTCACTGTTAATGCATACTTGGAAATATTGCCTACGCGTGGATTTGGACCTTTCCATGACCACCGTGCTGTATGTGGCATGGCAAGTGTTAAACGGATCACTTTTTTCGGCAATTATGGACATTCGGAGGTGTATCTACCAATGTTAATTTACACTCGATAACTTGACACCGATATCAAAATATAATTTGATTCGTTTTCTGTAATTTATTGCACTTTCGTCGAATCGAACGCTTCCCACTGCGCATACTGCCAGGATTTCCAAATAAAGTCCATTAAGGTAAAATTTCTTTAGTTGTTGGGTTGTTGGAGATAATTAGATATACTTCCCCATTCATTCGAATACACTCTCAGAACACACATTCTGGAAAGCTTCCAGTCTCATAACTACCACGTCGCACCATAGAAACCAAGATAACGGTCTCAAGTAAACAAAATGAACGATGGATACCCGTCCCACCAGTGTCATTGTTCACGTGACTTCAGAGTTCCACCGAATTGGACACGACCCCTGAATAGCAGGAGAGGTGGGGCGACGCCTTCAGACAGACAATTATAAGAAAGTGTATTGACCTAGTACACTATGTCGCACTATGGTGTTGTGACAAGGTTCAGATTTCCTTGACATGACCCCGACACTTCCAGAAGAAGGTATGATCCAAACACGTATCGTCTGTTTGTAAAGTAAAAATTGATAGCAGTTAAAGTCTCTAAGACGTTGCAGGTCGATTATGGAATCACTGAGAAACGTTATTTTGTGGCGGGAAACTTTTTAAGAAAATTCTTATTTACTATGGTAACTATCAGTAGACTACCAATGTTATTAACCTGAAGCTACATACATGAATATATAGTTTACCTACGTACACTAGAGTATTCAATCTGTACGCATTCACTTGTGCGAGATCCAATAAATGAAACTAAAAACGTGTCCTAAGAAAGTGGTTTCTAGTTACGCCTTGGCAGCCAGCACTTAATTATAAATAGCTGATAAGCCACTAAATTGGCAAGATGGTGACAGGGACATGGTTAGATAGTGACTCGGATATTGTCAGATGGTGACTGGGATGTGGTCAGATGGTCATAGTACGAGGGTGGTCCACTCAAAATTTCCAATTTTATCCCCCCACCGGATACCGAACATCGAACTTTTGACAAAACAATTTTCACCACCCCCCCCCCCCTCCCCACTCACCCCATCTGCAGTGAGAATTTTCCATCTACTGCCTGTGAAGTTTAAATTGATGAAGAAATCTGAATGCATCATCTTCCCCTGTGTTCGAAATATATGACCTTTTGGTTGTAGAGTTGGAAAGCGTTTCACGAGTGCAACAAGGTGCCATCAACAATGCTTTTGCAGCAACCTCGCGACGATTAACCCTTTAAAAAACGAAAGGCCGCTTTTTTGGTCTAGGATCGTGATACAACCTGAATTCTTAAAGTGGATAGTTGCTCAGAGAATTTGCGTGGTAGGCCAATGAAGATTTTCAATGTGCAGCCACCGGTCATTGATTGATTGATCTACCCCGAGTATGGAATATAGACTCTACCAGTTGATGGTCCTGAACTGGCATGGAATATACACCCTTCGAACATACCCTGTACTGTTGCAGGCATTTGAGTCACATAGCAACCACGTGCTACCATAGAAACCAAGATGGCGGCTTCCAGTAAACAAAATGGACGACGGAAACACGTAACACCCTAACAGCACGCACTGCGCATACGCACTAACACCACGTATCACTAGGGTAATGACGTCACAATATGGTCACGCACGCGTGTTACCATGACAACACAACACGCCGTTACTGGGTTACGTTACTATGACGTCACATGAGATCCCCCCATGAGATCCCCAAACCTTTATGTCAAAACCACATCACATGCTACTTACAATTTTAAATTCAACAATTACAGAAATAATTTCGGTTCAATACAGTAGCTTAGAACATGTTTTAAAAATGAGAGTTAATCACGATCAGCAAGTAAAAATGTTCATAACAATCCCAATATTAACATTTATAATGTGTATTGCAGAGTGAACTGATAGATAAAGACATTTTTACCACACACACGTGGATGCACACACGAAAGTGCATGCATTTTTCAGTGTCCTCTGTCAAGGGTCTGTCCAGAAAGAATACTACATCTAGTCATTCCAGGGCATAACAAGGGTTATTCTATTCCCCAGTTTATTTTGGTGGCTTTTCTTTATCTGAGTACCCGTGGTGTGAAGGAAGTTCCAGTTCTCTACAGAAACACATTTGTTCCATGAAGCATTGGAAGTGTTGTTGACGTGTGTGTATTTTGTAGGCTGTGGGATATCACTGTTAAAAGCAAGTAAAATGTTTTGGGGGTTCAATGGGAATCTAATGCTACATTTCTCGAACAACAAATCAGCAACGTTTAGAAGAATGGTTTTTGTCACTGTGCATTCGAAAAGTAAGCGTAGAACTGTCTCTTTGGCAGAAAAGCCACAAGTACAAAGTTCAGTTTCTAAACTGTTACATTTAAATAGTCTGGCATTGGTAAATAATGCTGAATGTAAGATTTTGTACTTTTCGCTCAGTAAATAAGTATCGCCATCGACGTTGAAAGGACTTTTCTATAAATATACGCAGTCTTCCGACAGTATATTCACATTCAGGAGGTTAGTCCCTAACCTACCCCTCCACCTTATCGCCACGTCTCTGGTTATTAAGGAGCAGCCAACAGAATGTCTGGAAGATTGTCCATGCCTGGAGAGTTGAAAACGACGCCAGCTTTCGTTAGATTGTTTATCTATCAAGGAAGTTCTCGTTGAGCATTTACCGTACTCGTCATTTTTAAACCAGGCGGACCATAATGTACGATTGTCGATCGCCCGCCTCAAAACTATAGGTCTTAAATAAAAGACGTCGTGAGTTTATTTATTAGTACCTAACGCCACACCAACAGCTAACGATATATTGTGGCGATAAAAAGGTATGTTGGGTAACAGATTCCTTCATAAAATGAAATATTGGTTAAAATCCTGAAAATGTACATCGTCTTGACAGTGAAATAAATAGGGCGGGGACGGTACAGATAATTATACCAAAGTTGAATGAATACTATGTAAATCAATCCGATTATTGGAATACTTTTTTGGAAATGAGATGTAGTGAGGAGAATTAAAACAACGAAAACTTATCGAAAAGGCTAATTTCACTGAGAAACGAGAGAATCTGGTGAGAATTTATGCAGTAAAACCGTTCTCTCAGAGAGGTTACATTATAATGGCTGATGTCATTAACCCTTTCAACCCGGTGTGCATACATTTTTGCGCGAAGACACAATTGATTGTGGACGAGCAGACAATATAAAGAGCAAAAAATCTGAAGCGAGGCTCCGAAATAATTGAATCCAACAGCTCGACAGAGCTGTTGGATTCAATTATTACTGAACCTCCCAACAAACCAGAATGGTTTCGCCCAGTTCTACGGCACCAGTGTTGAAAGGGTTAAAATCGACATTTTAAAATCAGTTTGGTTTAAATCAACCCAAATCAACTGGGTTGAGTGAATATGAACCCAACTGTGTTTATATTTTAACCCAACTGACTATATCACATTTCCAGGGAATGCAGTGTGGTCGCATGTCTCCCTCCAATGTGAAACATCGTGTAAGTCTTGTATGGCCAACATGACATCGTGCCAGAATTTCCTGATCTTTTCAGCAAAGGTCTCTGGGCGGATATTTATGATTGGTATTTGGTAGGATGCGATGGGAGTGGGGGGGAGGGGGGGGACGGGGTGCAGGGGCGGACTGGATCAGAACCCGGAACAATTTGACTTTTCGAACTGAAAGAACGCTGCGTCCTGTCAACTAAGCGATCAGTGACAGTCCACATAGAGGGCATTTGGATGATAGTTTTGTATCAGTTTGGTCGCTCAAAGGCTAAAATGGTTGCAACAAATGGGCCCCGGGTCCATCGGTCCGACTTCGGACCAATGGGAAAAAAAAATATTTTTCGAACTGAAATAATGTTGTTTGCAGATTAAATGTGTGGTGTATCCAAATGTCCTCAATGTGGTCTGCCATAAGAAAGAAATTTAGATATATTTGTAGTCTTTGCAATAAGATCCATCGTTTGGTCATTTTAACGAAATTTCTTGTACCAGTATGTGCTGGATTGCATCGATTTAAGGGCCACAGGGCCCCCAATATGCGGAAGAGGGTTGAAATTTCCCGGTAGACCATACGAGCAGTCCACCTCTTAGGGAAGGAGGGAGACGTCGTAGAACAAGAGCACTGAAGGTCGTGGTTATTACGATTTTGGTCGATTTACCACGCGGACTCAACTATATGCACTAAATAGGAGATGTTGGTCTGTCGTTTTGATCTTATTCATAGATAAGTTTTCTTTAATATGAGCTTGAATCAATATTTTTAATATTGCTCAAACCCTATTCAATTTCATTTCTATGAATTTCCTGGATTACTTCCGCATTGATTTGTTTGCATTTAGCAAGAACCCTTGACAAGCAATCTTCTTCAAGGGGCATTGCAATAATAATATGACAATACGCAAGGCGTAAGAAGGAACCCCAAAGTATCCAACGTATTGAAATATTTCATTCCGCAACCATTACACCAAAAACATTTTGGTTTATTCAGTCGAATTCCTGCAATTGTTTAATTTCAGCCAAACAAGAATACGTTTCATAGTACTAAATATTTTCCCATAGGCGACCATTATAACGTTCAGGCGAAAAAAAATATGGTCGCATCATTTTAAATTTAGCATTCAAATATTTTTTGTCAACTATAGCCCTTCAGACAACCTTTTAATGATTTTTAAGCAGGGGTCATGCAACAAATAAAAGAAAAACTAACAGAAAGGGAAGTGCTGGTCACATGTTCATATTTCTCAGGGAATTCCCAAACAAAACACACCAATAGTCAAACAAATTTTTAGGTTCTAAAAGTCCTCAAATCATCCTCTTTATTCATCTGGAACATTGAAAAGTAATGCAAAATGTCAGTAGACTTCTTCAAATGTTTATTGAAACAATATATTTCCCCAAGACTGCTTAGTTTTGGGAATTAGATAATTTCCGAGCGCAACTTTTCGAGGCATGTAAATCTAATTAAAATATTTACAACAGTTATACCTATGAGCAAACCCAACCCTACCAAAGGTACAGTTACCTCTTTCTTGTGATGAAAGAGTCACTTCTGCAATAGAATTCAACTTTTGGCTTCTGTCTAGTCCAAAGCATGGGAAATTTGTTCTTTTGAAGAGAACTGTCCAATCTGTGTCAAATAGGCTTAAAAACTGTTATTGCCTCCGACAGAATTTCTACTCTGTTACCCAATAAGTTGGGAGGGATAAGAATTCACAGCTTTCTTTGAAACTACCCAAATCCCAAAATAAAACTAAAATCTGCATCAGCACACAAAACCTTTTCACAAAATCTGTTTTAATTAATCATACAGCAAGATAAATAGGGCCCCACCACCATGAAACAATATGTCAATTTTGTTTCAAAATTGGGGTTGTGCAGGGCTTATAGTTCCTCTAAATTTGGGAGAATCCATTTGGATTCTTGCGGAAATCGTTCCGAGAATTCAGACCTGCTATGGGCCAGGATCCTATTAGGTCAGTATGATTGAACCCCTGTTGCATACTGATAATACATGTTAACCCTTTACCCAATACAGCTTTTTTAATTTTTACAACACCAACTACTGATTTTTACCCCCCCCCCCCTCCCCCCTGGGCCCTTAATCGCTCACCTGACGAGGTGGTTCAGAGAAGTATTTTGGGTCAGATTCAGTTAGTCAAGGTTCATGGACACTACATAGGAATAATGTTATGAAATTATTCATAATTCTATTGTCCATGTTAGATGATTATTAGCATAGGTCTTCCTGATTGCTTCCAATTCTGACAGCTGTAGACAAGTACTGCCAAACTTCCAAGGGTTGTTGTGTCACTGCACTTTGGCAAATTTTATGGAAAAGCTCTAAGGAATGGATTTGAACATTTATGAACAACCTCGAACCTAACCCACCCCTGCCCAAATATTAAGCCACAGACCTGAAATGAACAAACTCAAATCTGCCCCACCCCCTTCCTGCGATACCAAATATGAAAGGGTTCTGACTGGAAGGAACCAAACTGGAACAAATTTACATCTGACCTCCCCAGAGATGTTGTACACCAAATATTAAACTAGTGGGTCTGAAGAAAAAGATTTTTAAAGAAATTTTCTCATGTTGCTTTGAGTTAATTTGCACTCCCATAATGAGCCCATATATTAACCCATAGATTTGGCTTGAACAAACATGAATCTGACGCCCTTAGAGATGCTGTAAGCCAAATACGAAAGGATTCTGACTGATGGATCTGAAAAAAACGAGTTTTAAACAAATTTCCTCATACTGCACTGAGTTAAACTTTGGGCTTCAATAGATAGACCAAATATTAACCCAGAGACCCGATTCAAACAAACTTCAATCTACCCTCCCCACTGCCCCCCCCCCCCCCCCCACTAGAAATGTTGCATTCCAAATATGAAAGCATTCTGACTGGTGGATCTGAAGGAGGTTTTCAAAGAAATTTCCTCATTTTGCACTGTTGATATCTGGGTGCCCATAGGGAGCCCAAATATCAACTCAGGGACTTGATTTGAACAAACCTGAACCTATCCCTCCCACCCCTAGAGATGCTGTATACCAAGTATCAAAAGATTCTTATACATGGTTCTGGAGAAGATTTTTTTTCAATTTTGGAAAACAATTTATGCATGCTATCAGAGAAATGCTTGGGGCCCCCTGTGGGTGTGGCAACGTTATTTGAACAAACTGGAATTCATATATGATAAGGAACATGAATATCAAATTTGGTTCAATTCGGCTCAGTTGTTTAAGAGGAGAGGTTAGTAATGTAAAGTTCACGCCGGACAGGATGGACTGATGGTGGACAGACAGAAAGTCATCATTTAAGCGCCCCCTGACTTACAGTCAGGTGAGCTAAAAATAAACAATATTCATCAAGCGTAATAATTATGGATGTTACTAGAACCGGCTGATGAGAGCCGGTTCCAATGATAGCCATATTTGTACAAATTTTATTGCCAGTGTCACAATATTTCAGGTCATGTTAGTGTTGTATTGGTTAATTTGCTGCCTTTGTGTTAGGTAAAGGGTTAAACTGACTCAGTTCTTTTCATGTGAATCCTAGCAGCAATGTTACGAGAAGCTACATGGTTTCTCACTGGTTTTGTTGCACGGATCTCTACGGGAATTGATTCTCAGATTCTTATAAGCCCTGGCTGAATCTATATAATCCACCAATATCAATAGAAAGTGCCATTTTATCTCAATAAATGTCAAATATTCTTTTACCTAGTGATGAGGTCAATTATAGCCCTGGTTGTACCCCCCACCCCCCCCCCCCCTCCCAAGCTCTCAGTATGCATTTTTTCCTAAAACAAGAGACCCCAGGGGGCCTGAGGGCGCCCACCTGTACATGGTAACCTAAATATCAACCCAGAGAATTGATTTCAACAAGTTGCATCTACTCCTCCTAAGAAAAGCTTATACCAAATATCCAAAGATTCTGACAAGTGGATCTAAAAAAATGATTTTTAAAGAATATTCCTCATATTGAACCGAGTTATAATTTGGGCTCCCACAGGGAGCCCATATATGAACCCAGGGACTTGGCTTTAACAAACTTGAATCTCCAGCCCCCCGCCCCCCCCCCCCCCAAGGATGCCGCACACCAAATATCAAAACATTTCAACTGCTGGATCTGAAGAAGACGATTTTTAAAGAAAATTCCTCATTTTGAACTAAGTTACAATTTGAGCTCCCACAGTGAGCCCAAACATGGACCTAGGGACATGACTTGAACAAACTTGAATCTAGCCTCCTAAGGATGCTGCATAAAAAATATCAAAAGCATTCATCTGCTAGACCTGAAGAAGATTTTTTTTTAAAATTCCTCATTTCGAACTAAGTTACAATTCAAGCTCCCACAGTGAGCCCAAATATGGACCTAGGGACATGGCTTTAACAAACTTGAATCTCACCCCCCTAAGGATGCCACACACCAAATATCAAAACATTCCAACTGCTGGATCTGAAGAAGAAGATTTTTAAAGAAAATTCCTCATTTTGAACTAAGTTACAATTCGAGCTCCCACAGTGAACCCAAACATGGACCTAGGGACATGACTTGAACAAACTTGAATCTTGCCTCCTAAGGATGCTGCATAAAAAATATCAAAAGCATTCATCTGCTGGATCTGAAGAAGATTTTTTAAGACAATTCCTCATTTTGAACTAAGTTACAATTCAAGCTCCCACAGTGAGTCCAAATATGGACCTAGGGACATGGCTTGAACAAACTTGAATCTCAGCCCCCTAAGAATGCTGCATACCAAATATTAAAACATTCTGACTGCTGGATCTGAAGAAGAAGATTTTTAAAGAAAATTCCTCATTTTGAACTACATGTAAGTTATCATTCGGGCCCCCACAGTGAGCCCTAATATGGACCTAGGGACATAGCTTGAATAAACTTGAATCTCACTCCCCCCCCCCCCCCCAAGGATGCTGCATACCAAATATCGAAACTTTCCGACTGCTGGATCTGAAGAAGATTTTTAAAGAAAATTCCTCATTTTGAACTAAGTTATAATTCGGGTTACCACAGTGAGCCCAAATATGAACCCAGGGACTTGGCTTGAACAACTTGAATCTCACCCCCTAAGCATGCTGCATACCCAATATCAAAAGATTCTGCTGCTGGATCTTGAGAAGAAGATTTTCAAAGAAATTTGCCTGAAATGCACTAAGTTCAAATTTGGGCTCCTATACTGAGCCCAAATATGAACCCAGGGGGTTGATTTGAACAAACTTGAATCAGATCCACCTCACAATGTTGCATATCAAATATCAAAAGATTCTGCCTGCTGGATCTGGAGAAGAAGATTTTTTAAGAAATTTGCCTGAAATGCACTAAGTTCGAATTCAGGCTTCTATAGTGAGCCCAAATATGAATCCAGGGGGCTGATTTGAACAAACTTGAATCAGATCCACGCCACAATGTCGCATACCAAATATCAAAAGATTCTGCCTGCTGGATCTGGAGAAGAATATTTTTAAAAAAATTTGCCTGAAATGCTTCTATAGTGAGCCCAAATATGAATCCAGGGGGCCGATTTGAACAAACTTGAATCAGATCCACCCCACAATGTTGCATACCAAATATCAGAAGATTCTGCCAGCTGAATCTGGTGAAGAAGATTTTTTAAGAAATTTGCCTGAAATGCACTAAGTTTGAATTCGGGCTCCTATACTGAGCCCAAATATAAACCCAGGGGGCGGATTTGAACAAACTCGAATCAGATCCACCCTACAATGTTGCATACCATATATCGAAAGATTCTGCCTGCTGGATCTAGAGAAGAAGATTTTTTAATGTTTTTCCCATTGCCTACAGTGTTAAAAAGTGTTTTCAAAGTCCCGAAACTGTACCCTATGATAAAACCGATGGCAATTGTTTGAACCAATCCTTTCTGTTGGTCATAAGGAAGCTTCACACCAAATAAAAATTCTCAGTGCCGTGGAGTTTTGGAGATATGGCGTTTTACTTTTTTCGATTTTTAGCTCCTGTGGTTTCCATGGGGCTACAGAAAAAGAAAATTTGGCATAAATTAGGTACTTATGACCCAATAAGCCCTCACATAAAATCTGATTCAAATCAGCCTCTCGGTTCGGAAAATAGAAATTTTGGGCAAGGCCAAAAATTTTGCCCCTCCCATAACGACGCCAAATATAGCCCATCAAACTTCGCTTAAAGAAATCCAAGTCTACACCTTAAAAGGAAGCTGCATACCATATATCAAATCTCTGCTACTGCTGGTTGATGAGAAGATTTTGGTGTCCCTTGGGGGCATGGCACCACCCAGGAGAAGGAGGCAACTTCATTTGAACAAATCTGAATTGGCATTAGGTAATAAACATTTACCCAACATTTGAATAATGTAAAGTTAACGCCGGACGGACGGCGGACAGAATGTGATCAGTAAAGCTCCCACTGAGCTTTGCTCAGGTGAGCTAAAAAAACTTTATTAATTTATAAATAAATTGATGGTGACATGAATTTCCCATTATTTTTTAATCCCATTCTTGCTTCTGAACACATTTCACATTGTGTTTGATATTCTGCAATCTTTGTAAGAAAAAGCCTAAGTTTTCTCAGTTAAGGCACCTCGAGTCATAAAACAATGATTTTTTTCCAACAGAATGACCAGTACCTGCTACTGTGGTGTCTCATGACACTGTTAAAATTCCTAAAATCATCAAATATTGATTCATTAGTGCTGTGCTTGTGCTGCAAATATCCACAAGTGCACTTTCACTATTTTGGTTTTAATCCTCACAGGCATGCATTCTGTCAAAAGGAGTGAAATTGTAGAAAATATGTTCACAAAGAGGACAAGTTACAGTACAGTCGCCGTGGACGGGTTGTAATACACGCGTGGGCAGTGATGTCCACTCATGCATTTACCAGTCAATAAAAATCATCATCTACAATATTTTAATTGATGAAGCATCGGTTTGTAACTGGTGCTTCATTATTTAAATTTTTGATGATTATACCTATAGTTAGTGTTTGGCATCAAATATTATTGTATGAATTTGTATCCGTGGAAATATTGCCCATCCATGGAAAGTGAGCAGTACACTGCCACTGTACTGTATTTGTTTCAAGTATATAATATACTCTTTGATGTTTAATATACTTGTGATAGGCTGGGTCCAAAGTACTCAGTACTCGTAGTACTTGAGTACCACTTTTTTGATAAAATACTCAATACTTGCCAGCCCAGATTTTTGTATGTGTGTGTGTGTGTGTGTGTGTGTGTGTGTGTGTGTGTGTGTGTGTGTGTGTGTGTGTGTGTGTGTGTGTGTGTTTGTGTGTGTGTGGGGGGGGGGGGGGAGGTTGGAGGGTGAAAGATAGCTGCAAATTATTTAAAATGTTGACCCAGGCAAATGAAAAGCAAAGAAACATTTCATCCAAAGGACAGACAGACAGACATGCAGTAACAAATTTGGGAAGCCTAAATAAAAGTAGTGACTAACTTAAAATGAAAAATATAGATAGAAGAACCAGGGCAATGTTGTCAAACAGAAAACAAACAAGAGCCCCCAGAGGGCCTGATGGCATTCACCTGACATGGTAGCCTAAATATCAACCCAGGGAATTTATTTGAACATTTAGTTGCATCTGCCCCTCATAAGAAAAGCTTATACAAAATATCCAAAGATTCTGACCGGTGGATCTAAAAAAAATAGATTTTTAAAGAATATTCCTCATATTGAACTAAGTTATAATTCAGGCTCCCACAGAGAGCCCAAATATGATCCCAAGGACTTGGCTTGAACAAATTTGAATCTCACATCCCTAAGGATGCTTCTATATACTAATATCTAAAGATTCTGACCACTGGATTTTAAAGAATATTCCTCTTATTGAACTAAGTTGTAATTTGGACTCCCACAGGGAGCCCAAATATGAACCCGGGGACTTGGCTCAAACAAACTTGAATCTCACCCCTCTAAGGATGCAGCATCTCAAATATCAAAATATTCTGAAGAGTGGATCAGAAGAAGATTTTTAAAAAATATTCCTCATATTGCACTAATCTAATCATAGAGAGCCCAAATATGGACCCAGGGATTTGATTTCAACAAACATGTGAATAAATCTTCTAAAGATGTTATATGCAAAATATGAAAGCCTTTGGAGCAGTGGTATGGGAGAAGAAGATTCTTTAATGTTTTTCCCTTTACTAAAATGATGACTCCGCATAAGTCCTGGAAAACTTCCCTATGATAAAACTGATGGCAATTTTTTTTTAACATTCTTTTCTGCTGTTTGTAAGGAAGCGTCACACAAAATAAAAATTCTCAGTGCCATGTAGTTTTGAAGATATGGGCGTTTTAAATTTTTTCTATATTTAGATCCTGCAGTTCCCACAGGGCCACAGGAAAATGTTTTGACATAAATTAGGTACTTACGACCCAATAAGCCCATCATATCAAATTTGCTTCAAATCAGCCTCTCAATTTGGAAAATGGAAATTTTGATACAATTCGGGCTCCTACAGGAAGACCAAATATGAACCCAGGGACTTGGCTTTAACAAACTTATATCTCACCTCCCTAAGGATACTGTATATATAAAAACATTCTGACTGCTGAATGTGAAGAATACTTTTGAAGAATATTCCTCATTTTGAACTAAGTTATAATTCAGGCTCCCACAGTGAGCCCAAATATGAACCCAGGGACTTGGCGTAAACAAACTTGAATCTCCCACAGTGAGCCCAAATATGAACCCAGGGACTTGGCATAAACAAAGTTGAATCTCACACTGGCTCACACCGATTAATCGACTAACCAATGATCAATATCTTGATTGATAAAAAAAAGTAATTGATCGGTTAACCGTTACTTTTGAAGTACGGTACTATATGGCAGGGTATTTGATGGCTGGATTCACATCGCAAAATGCTATACAAAAATGTCCAATTGCTAACAATTTTCTTTTATATTGGGTAAGCTTATATTCACTATTTATCATCACTTTTTGAAACCAAGATGGAAACTGTTAATCAAATTTTTAAAAATAAAAAATACCCTGTATGGGTTAACTATGGAACAAACTTGCTCCAAAACAGGCAAACATTGTCACACTGGCTCAAATCAATTGCATGAGACAGAGAAATGCATGCCAGTTACGTGCCAAAATACTTGTTCACTTGCATGATCATTATACTGTATCAGTAGCTGAAAACGGTCATTCTCAACCCTTCACCAAATGCAGGTAGCAGACGATACTTGCACAAGAAATTCTAAAGATTTTCAATGTTTGACTCAAAAACATAGCTTATGCCCCCCCCCCCCCCCATTGGAATAAGCTCAATGAGCTTGTTCCAATGAGGGGTCATAAGCTATGTTTTGAGACAAAAATTGAAAATATAATAAAATTTGAATGGACATGTTTGTATATGGCGCTGCTCGGTTTTGTCCATTATGCCGAGTAAAGTTTTAATTATGTAAATGGTCAACGGTACAGCAATTATTCAGCTACCTATTGGGGCAAGTGATTAATCGGTTAACCAAGGTTAACCCATGCGATTAATCAATCACGAAAACCCTTTAATTGTTTCAGCTCTAAAATTAATTTAATTTTATTAAATTTTATCTGATGAAAAAATGCTTATAATTTTGGGGGAATGGTAAATATGGATCTTCTTAACAAGCATTTGCAAGAACATCAGAGGAATGAAATCACCGTTCTTGCAATTTGCAAAACCCTGGTGAGCCAAAATATAGGCTTGGCTTGAAGAAACTTAAATCTCACCCGCCTAATGATGGTGCGTGCATAGCAAACATTAAAAGATTCTGATTGGTGGGTCTGAAGAAAAAGATTTTTAAAGAATATTCCTCATACTGCACTAATTTCAACATTTGGACTCCCATAGAGGCCAAATATGGACCCAGGGATTTGATTTCAATAAACGTGTAAAAAAATCTTGCAAAGATGGTATATATGAAATCTGAAAGGTTTTGGAGGAGTGAATTGGGTGAAGAAGAGTCTTAAATGCTTTCTTCATTACCCACAGTGTTACAGAACGCTGACTAAGCATTTTTTCAAAGTCACGAAAAAGTATCCCATGATTAACCTGACAGAAATTTGCTTAGACCATTCCATTCTGTTGGTCCCAAGGAAGCTTCACACCAAATAAGAATTCTCAGTGCCGTGTAGTTTTGGAGATATGTGCGTTTTGAATTTTGTTCTATTTTTAGCTACTGCGGTTCCCATGGGGGGATGGGAAAATATTTTGGGGCATAAATTAATTACTTATGATCGAATAAAACCAAAAATTAAATTTGGTTCAAATCAGCCTCTTGGTTCGAAAAACAGAAATTTTGGGTGGGGTTAAAAATACATGCCCTCCAATAATGAAGGCAAATAAAGACCCACAAACTTCTCTTGAACAAAACTGAGTCTACACCTCAAAAGGAAGCAGCACACCACATATCGAATCTCTGCTACTCCTGGTTCACGAGAAGATTTTTTTAAGATTTAGGCAAAATTTTGGGGCATGGCCCTACTGGGGGCAGGGCAACTTGATTTAAGCAAAATCAAAATGCAATGTCATAACAAACAAGCATCTCACATTTCACTTAAATGATTAATCAGTTCAGCAGTTTTGGAGGAGAAAACGCAAACACCATGTTCACGGACGACGGACGACAGACGGCAAGTGATCACTACACCTCACCCTGACTGAAAGTCAGGTGAGCTAAAAACTCAGTGGACCATGAGTGCTGCAGTTGGGCGAGATGCTTGGTTCAAGGAGAGAAGAGACTTGTAGCTGCTGGCTTTCGAAAGTGTTGTTAAAACCTAATAAATAAATAAACAAGAGGCCCCACAGGGCCTGAAGCGCTCACCTTGAACAGAACACGATATAAACAGAGAACAGAACACGATATAAGAGTCCAAGAATGAACATCTCCATAGGATACACTGCAAATCTTTGAGGCCCTCAGGAGTGACAAAAACAGTCCAAGCATCATGCCTTTCCTTTAGTTGATTATGATGTAAAATGTGGAGCTCCACTCTCAAGCACCTTGATACAACCTAGTAGATTACTCTTCACCTCTTGAGGGTACTGAATAAAAAATGTCTAATTCTTCAGCTACTTGGCCAATTCCGGCTCCCATAGGGAGCTCAAATATCAACCCAGGCACTCGATTTGAACAAAGTTGAATCTGATCTCCTTAGAGATGCTGTATACCAAATATGAAAGCATTCTGACTGGTGGATCTGAAGAACAAAATTTTAAAGAAATTTCCTCATATTGCACAAAGTTAAAATTTGGGCTACCATAGTGAGCCCAAACTTTAACCTACAGACCCGATTTGAACAAACTTGAATCTCACCCCCACTCCCACCCCTCCCCCCTTAGAGATGTTGTATAACAAATACGAAAGCATTGACTGGTGGATCTGAAGAAGAAGATTTTTAAAAAAAACTTCCCCATACAGCCCTAAGTTAAATTTGGGCTACCAAAGGAAGCCCAAATATTAACATAGGGACTTGGTTTGAACAATCTTGAATCTGACCATCATAACAATGAGGGTACCAAACATTAAAAAATTCTGACTCGTGGTTCTGAAGAAGATTTTTAAAGAAAATTCCCCATAAAATTTGGGCTCCTGCATTGAGTCCAAATATGAACGAATGGGCTTCATTTTAACAAACTTGTATCTCACCCCTCTATGGATGCTGTATACCAAATATCAAAAGATTCTGAACATTGGTTCTTGAGAAAAGATTTTCTAAAATGTTTGCAAAAATGCTCCACCAACATTATTCTGATGCCCTCTGCAGAACTCTCTAACAACAACAGAGGGCATTTTTTTTTACCATTCAATTCTACTGGTTCTAAGGAGGATGCTTCATACCACATAACAGTTCTCTGTTCCAAGTGGTTTGGGAAACATGGGAGTTTGAAAACATTTCTATTTTTTGCTCCTGGGGTTCCCATGGGGATGCAGGGTTTCTTTTGCATGAGGTAAGTACTTATGACCCAATATTACCACGATACTGAATTTCATTCAAATCGGACCATCGGTTCGGAAAATAGAAATTTTGGGTGGTACCAAAAATCTAACCACTGCCATTACAAAGCCAAATATTGCTTCACAAAGTACGTTTGAACAAGCGTGATTCTACACCTCAAAAAGTAGTTCCATAACGAATATAAAGTCACTGTACCCACTGGTTCATAAGATTTTAAAAATATTTTGGGAGCATTTTACCCCACCCCCTCCCTATGGGGCTGGGCATGTTGAGTTAAACAAAAATGTAATACCCATTTGGTACCATTACTCACACAAACTTTAACTTGAATTGACCAAAACACGGTGTTGATGGATGACAGATGGATGGACAATGGATGGAGAGTGATTAGATAAGCCCTGCTTGACTTTGTCGAAGTGAGCTAAAAAAAAAAAAATTAAACGGTTCATGTCCGATATTTTACCCATGTTATTAAAATTGATAAATTTGTCCCTGGAGTGCAACAAGGTTTATGCTATACATGTAGCATTGCAAAGCCTTCTTGCACTCAAGTGATGGAATACACCTCCATCCAAGCTATTCTGTAGATTATGAGGCCTAAAACAAACCGAGAACATGAACTTATGCATGAATATTATTACAATGAATACACTGTCTTACACAAAGGAATACCACACAATCCAGTGTAGACTGATTTCAAAAAGTCCTCCGTAGTGGAAGGGCAATTTTAACAAACATACAGGCCTAAATAAGCTTCATACACAGTGTAAAAATTCCACAAAATGAATAAACATTCATATATGTTTAATAGGAATTAGGAGTATTGTAATTAAAAGTCAATTGTGTGGTTGTTTATAAACTTATATTACTTTGTTATCAGGTGTTAAAAAATATTAATATTTGTAAACACACCCACCCATTTAGATTAGTCCCTGCTCATAGCAGTGACACAGACATATAGTACAGTTGCTGGTCATAATCCTTGCATGGGCAGTGCATGATGTCCATGCATGTTTTTTCCAGGTAATATAAAATCATCATCAATAAAATTTTAATTAATGAAGCACCGAATTGTATCCTGTGGTTCATTAATTAAATTTTTGACGATTATTGCTGTAAACAATGTTTGAAAACTAATATCATTGCATCCGCAGAAATATTGCCCACCCACAGAAAGTGACCAGTACACAGCAGCGAGTCAAGGTAATTGTGTTTTACTGTCTTGAATTTCAAATTTTGTTGTTTTTTTTTTTTTGTTTGTTTTTTTTTTTTGGGGGGGGGGTGCACCAGACCCCTCCACTGATGAGAGGGTCACGCACCCTCTTGTCCTCACCCCTATCTCACTGCTATGTGGCTCAGGTGATTCTGTGCATCATATTCTTTATGACTCCCACTAGATACATGTATTACTCTTGCCCCTACATGTAACTTAGATATCCTGGCTTAGCACAAGTATAATGGTAAACTAACATCAAATTGTGTGCTTATGTACAGTAGCTAACATATTGGAATAGTATAATGAGCTTTGTCAGAAACTTGATCAAGTATTGATGACAAACAACAATTTTCATTACCAGTACCTGGTGCCAGTAATAAAATAAGATTTGCAAATATCACCCTGCATTTTTTTTCAGCTATTAACTAACATAAAATTGTGCGCTTCATGAAAATTATTTCGTAACTACCTGTTAAAAATTACCGTTTCTTGTTTTGCTCTTTTAGAAAAAGAAATCACTCCTTTTCTGGCGGGCATACTAAACACCGAGGCAACCGAGGGATACCAAGGTGAAGGAAAACAGGAGAGAAACGGGTATGAGGTGGTGTGTTCTTTTTATTATTTATTTATTGGTGTTTAAGGTCACATTTATCTGCACAACAGCTTATTGTGACCATGGCAGTTTTATGGATGGAGGAAACTAGAGTACCCAGGAGAACCACTGAGCAATGGCAAGCAACTGTGAGCTCCCCAACCTACTACACAAGCATGGTTAGCCTTGTGTGAAGACAGGTGCACCAAGAACATGCAGTATGCCTTAGTACACAGCATACCTTGCCCCCACATGGGTAGTGGGGGTGAAGTGTCTTGCCCAAGGACACAAAGCTGCTGCTGCAGGTGGGATTTGAACCGAGGATCTCTCAGCTTGCAGTCTGCACCTCTACCTACTGAGCTAATGCACCCCTGATGGTGTATTCTGATTATGTAAATAAATTTAAGCAGTACTAGTATGTGATTGGTTTTAATGCCATATTTGAGAATTATGGGTGCTGAAGTAATTAGTTTTAACTGTTTTCCATGTTACTAAACATTCATACAAAAATCAATTCAAATCAGAACTTTCATACAGAAGTTCTGTACAAACAAGAGGCCCCACGGGGCCTGAAGCGCTCATCTTGTACAGAACACAATTTAAACAGAGTCCAAGAATGAGTCTACATTAAGCAAGCCATCTCCATAGGCTACACTGTCAATCCTTGAGTCCCTCAGGAGTGACAAAAATAATCTGGGCATCATGCCTTTTCTTCAGTTGATCATAAGTAAAATGTAGAGCTCCCCTATGAAGCCCCTTGATACAACCTATGTGGATTAATCTTAGTACCTCTAGAGGGTACTGAATACAAAATTTTTAATTCTTCAGCAAAATGGCCAATTCCGGCTCCCATAGAGAGCCCAAATATTAACCCAGGCTCTTGATTTGAACACAGTTAAATCTGACTTCTCTAGAGATGTTGTGTACTGGATATGAAAGCATTCTGACTGTTGGATCTGAAGAAGAGAAATTGTAAAGAAATTTCTTCGAATTGCACTAAGTTCAAATTTGGGCTACCATAGCGAGCCCAAATATTGACCTATGGATCCGATTTGAACAAACTTGAATCTGACCCCCCTAGAGATGTTGTATACCAAATGTGAAAGCATTCTGACAAGTGAATCTGAAGAAGAAGATTTTTGAAGAAATTCCCTCATATTGTACTAAGTTAAATTTCATGTTCCCATATGGAGCCCAAATATTAACCTAGGCACTCGAATTGAACAACCTGGAATCTGACCCCCCCTAGAGATGTTGTATACCAAATATAAAAGCATTCCGACTGGTGGATCTGAAGAAGAAGATTTTTAAAGAAATTTTCTCATATTGCACTAAGTAAAAATTTGGGCTACCATAGTGAGCCCAAATATATACCTAGGAATGTGATTTGAACAAATGTGAATCTGACCCCCATAAAGATGTTGCATACCAAATATCAAAGCATTCTGACTGATGGATCTGAAGAAGAAGATTTTTTTTAAATTACCCTCCATATTGAACAAAGATAAAATTTGGGCTTCCGTAGGAAGCCCAAATATTAACCTAGGGACTTGGTTTGAACAATCTAGAATCTGACCCTCATAACAATGATGTATACCAAATATTAAAAGATTCTGACTGGTGGTTCTGAAGAAGAAGATTTTTAAAGAATATTCCCCATATTACCCTATGTTAAAACTTCGGGCTCCTGTAGAGAGCCCAAATATGAACCAATGAGCTTTATTTCTACAAACTTTTATCTGACCCCCCTATGAATGCTGTATACCAAATATCAAAAGATTCTGATGATTGGTTCTGGAGAAAAGATTTTTTAAAATTTTTGCAAGTATGCTGACTCAGCATTTTTTCGATGCCCATTACAGAACACCCTAACATAACCGATGGCAATTTTTTTTTTACCATTCAATTCTACTGGTCGTAAGGATACTTCATACCAAATAAAATCTCTCTGTTCCGTGGGGTTTGGGAAATATGGGCGTTTGAAAATATTTCTATTTTTAGCTCCCAGGGTTCCCATAAGGATGCGGGAATTTTCTTTTTTGCATGAGTCAAGTACTTATGACCCAATACTACCACAAACCAAATTTGGTTCATACCGGACCATCGGTTCAGAAAATAGAAATTTTGGGCGGGGCCAAAAATCTTACCCCTCCTATTACAAAGCCAAATATTACTTTACGAACTTCGTTTGAACAAACTTGATTCTACACCTCATATGGAAGCTCCATAGCAAATATCAAGTCATTGTACACACTGGTTCTTGAGAAGAAGATTTTTAAATTATTTTGGAGCATTTTCCCCCACTCCCTCCCTATGGGGCTGGGCATGCTGAGTTGAACAAAAATGAAATGCCCCTTTGGGACCATCACTCACACAAACTTTCACTTGAATTGGCCCAGTGACTTTGGAGGAGAAGACCAAAACATGGTGTTGACGGACGACGGACGACAGACGACGGACGACGGACAACGGACGGGAAGCGATTAGATTAGCTCAGCTTGACTTTGTCAAGATGAGCTAAAAACTGATCGCACTAATTTTAGTACAAATTGGCTGCTAGTGGCCATCTTGAATTTCGAACTGCACCCAAAAACACTCGCTCTCATCCCACGGTGATAACAAAAGTACCCAAGACGTTTCGTAAAGATCGGTTCATAAATACGGCCACTAGCCTGAGCCATATAGAAGTTGTGTACAAAAAACTGATTGGACCTAATTTTGGTACAAAATGGCCACTAGCAGCCATCTTGAATTTTGGATCGCATCCCAAAACACTCGTTCTCGTCCCTAGGTGATAACAAAGGTATGCAAGAAGCTTGGTGAAGATCCGTTCATAAATACAGCCCCTAGCCCAATCCGTATTGACATGTGTACTTACTGTGTATAAGTAGCACTGAATAAATCAAAGTTCATCTAATTTGCATAATTTCTGTACAAGAAAAAAACCTGTATTTTATGTGATGTATTCCATGTTACTAAACAATCATACAAAAATTTATTCAAATCAGAACTTTCATACAGAAGTTCTGTACAAAAAACTGATTGCAGTAATTTCAGTACAAAATAGCTGTCGGCGGCCATCTAGAATTTTGGACTCCCCCCAAAAACACTCATTCTAACATCATGGTGATAACAAAGGTACCCAAGAAATTTCGTAAAGATCGGTTCATAAATATGGCCTCTAGCCCAAGTTGTATAGAAGTTCTGTACAAAAAACTGATTGTACCTAATTTCAGTACAAAATGGCCACTGGTAGCCGTCTTGAATTTTGGACTGCACCCAAAAACACTCATTCTTATCCCAAGGTGATAACAAAGGTACCCAAGAAGCTTCATGAAGATCAGTTCATAAATACTGTACAGCCTAGCCTGAGCCGTATTGACATGTGCACTTACTGGGTATACATGTAAGTAGCAGTGAATAAATTAAAGTTCATCTAATTTGCATAATTTCACAACGAGAAAAAAACCTGTATTATATGTGATGTACTCCATGTTACTAAACATTCATACAAAAATTTATTCAAATCAGACCTTTCATACAGAAGTTCTGTACAAAAACGCTGATTGCACTAATTTCTGTACAAAATGGCTGCTGGAGGCCATCTTGAATTTTGGACCGCACCCAAAAACACTCGTTCTCGTCCTACGTGATAACAAAGGTACTCAAGAAGTTTCGTAAAGATCGGTTCATAAATACAGCCTCTAGCCCGAGCCATATTGAATTGCTGTTCCCGAACAGACGAACAATGGGCCTTGACATAACCTTAAATTTGACTTTGTCAAAGTTGAGCTAAAAATGGAGAGTATCCAGAGTATCACAAAACAAAAACCTATTTGTAAAGGACTCCTCCTTTCAAGGACAATGGGGCAGTGTTGGCATTCACCACCATGCTGCCTTGAGGCTGCATTTTGAATTCCTGTGTTTGTTGTTCTAATGAAATATTATTTTATTATTATCAATTATGGTACAAATATGGTACCGACAGCACACTTTCAGGAACCGCTGATGTCTGATGTCGACTGTGTGTCAGTGCGTGAGGTGCACACATACTTTTGGGGTTCTATACACCACATCCTTCATTTTGCTATATAATTTGTGTAAATTTATTTGGAATTTATAGAATTTCAGACTTATAAATTTCATAGTATTGTTTTTGCCTTAGTTATGGTGCTTTATAAGTAATGGGCAATTTAGTTTGAAAAAAAGGGGTTCATGAATATTCAGTCACAGGAAGATTCAGCCCTCATACTTTTTCTGAGAATATTCGGTCCCCAATTGCATTCATGCCCCCACCCCTCTCTCCTGTTAACCCATATAATGAACATCTCAAAAGACATTTTAATATCTAGATATTTATGCTTGTTCGCAACTTATTATGGACACAGAGTCAAGGTAATTGTGTTTTACTGTCTTGAATTTCAAATTTTTTTGGGGGGTGGGGGAGAGTTGCACCCGACCCCTCCACTGATGAGAGGGTCACACACCCTCTTGCCCTCACCTCTATCTCACTGCTATGTGGCTCAGGTGATTCTGCGCATCATATTCTTTATTACCCGGCCCCACTCCCACTAGATATTACTCTTGCCCCTACATGTAACTTAGATTTCCTGGCTAAGCACCAGTATATAGTGGTAAACCAACATCAAATTGTGTGCTTATGTCCAGTCGCTAACATACTGGAATAGTATAATGTGCTTTGTCAGAAACTTGATCAAGTATTGATGACAAACAGCAATTTTCATTACCAGTACCTGGTGCCAGTAATAAAATAAGATTTGCAAATATCACCCTGCGTTTTTTCAGCTATTAACTAAGATAAAATTGTGCGCTTCATGAAAATTATTTCGTTACTACCTGTTAGAAATTACTGTTTCCTGTTTTGCTCTTTTAGAAAAAGAAATCACTCCTTTTCTGGCGGGCACACTAAACACCAAGGCAAACCGAGGAATACCAAGGTGAATGAAAACTGGAGAGTCTAAACGGGTATGAGGTGGTGTGTTCTTTTTATTATTTATTTATTGGTGTTTAAGGTCACATTTATCTGCACAACAGCTTATTGTGACCATGGCAGTTTTATGGATGGAGGAAACTAGAGTACCCCAGGAGAACCACTGAGCAATGGCAAGCAACTGTGAGCTCCCCAACATACTACACAAGCTGTGTTAGCCTTGTTCGAAGACAGGTGCACCAAGAACATGCAGTATGCCTTAGTACACAGCATACCTTGCCCCCACATGGGTAGTGGGGTGTGAAGTGTCTTGCCCAAGGACACAAAGCTGTTGCCGCAGGTGGATTCGAACCGAGGATCTCTCGGCTTGCAGTCTGCACCTCTACCTACTGAGCTAATGCACCCCTGATGGTGTATTCTGAGTATGTGAATAGATTTAAGCAGTATAAGTATGTGATTGGTTTTAATGCCATATTTGAGAATTATGGGCACTGAAGTAATAAGAGTGCACTGCAAAATCTTCCCTTTGGTATTTAGTAGGTAGCTTGGTAATGGTAAAGTGACTTCACCTCAGTAAGCAACAGTGTGAAAGCTGGCAGCCATCTTTAATTTCGGGCCGCACCCAAAAACACTTGTTCTCATCCCAAGGTGATAACAAAGGTACCCAAGAAGTTTCATGAAGATCGCTTCATAAATACAGCATCCAGCCTTAGCATATTGACATGTGCACTTACAGTGTATAAGAAGCACTGAATAAATCAAAGGTCATCTAATTTGCATAATTTCTGCAAGAGAAAAAAACCTGTATTATACAGTATTTTTTGTGATGTATTCCATGTTACTGAACATTCATACAAATATTTATTCAAATCAGAACTTTCATACAGAGATTCTGTACAAAAAACTGATTGCACTAATTTTGGTACAAAATGGCTGCTAGTGGCCATCTTGAATTTCGAACTGCACCCAAAAACACTCGCTCTCATCCCACGGTGATAATAAAGGCACCCAAGACATTTCGTAAAGATTGGTTCATAAATACGGGCTCTAGCCTGAGCCGTATAGAAGTTGTGTACAAAAAACTGATAGTATCTAATTTTGGTACAAAATAGCCTCTGGCAGCCATCTTGAATTTTGGATCGCACCCCAAAACACTCATTCTCGTCCCTAGGTGATAACAAAGGTACCCAAGAAGCTTGGTGAAGATCGGTTCATAAATACAGCCCCTAGCCCGAACCGTATTGACACGTGTACTTACTGTGTATAAGTAGTACTGAATAAATCAAAGTTTGTCTAATTTGCATAATTTCTGTACAAGAAAAAAACCTGTATTTTATGTGATGTATTCCATGTTACTAAACAATCATACACAAATTTATTCAAATCAGAACTTTCATACAGAAGTTCTGTACAAAAAACTGATTGCAGTAATTTCATTTTCAGTACAAAATAGCTGCCGGCGGCCATCTAGAATTTTGGACTCCCCCCAAAACACTCATTCTAACCCCGTGGTGATAACAAAGGTACCCCAAGAAATTTTGTAAAGATCGATTCATAATTACGGCCTCTAGCCCAAGCTGTATAGAAGTTCTGTACAAAAAACTGATTGTACTTAATTTCGGTACAAAATGGCCACGGGTAGCCATATGGAATTTTGGACCGCACCCAAAAACACTCATTCTCATCCCAAGGTGATAGCAAAGGTACCCAAGAAGTTTCATGAAGATCAGTTCATAAATACAGCCTAGCCCGAGCCGCATTGGCATGTGCACTTACTGGGTATACATGTAAGTAGCACTGAATAAATTAAAGTTCATCTAATTTGCATAATTTCAGCACGAGAAAAAACCTGTATTATATGTGATCTACTCCATGTTACTAAACATTCATACAAAAATTTGTTCAAATCAGAACTTTCATACAGAAGTTCTGTACAAAACACTGATTGCACTAATTTCTGTACAAAATGGCTGCTGGAGGCCATCTTGCATTTTGGACCGCACCCCAAAACACTCGTTCTCGTCCCACGGTGATAACAAAGGTACCCAAGAAGTTTCGTAAAGATCGGTTCATAAATACAACCTCTAGCCCGAGTCGTATTGAATTGTTGTTCCCAAAAAGACGGAAGCCCGAGTCGTATTGAATTGTTGTTCCCAAACAGACGGACAATGGGCTATGACACAACCTTAAATATGACTTTGTCAAAGCTGAGCTAAAAATGGGGAGTATCCAGAGTATCACAAAACAAAAACCTATTTTGTAAAGGACTCCCCCTTTCAAGGACAATGGGACAGTATTGGCATTCACCACCATGCTGCCTTGAGGCTGCATTTTGAATTCCTGTGTTTGTTGTTCTTATGAAATATTATTTTATTATTATCAATTATGGTACAAATATGGTACCGATAGCACACTTTCAGGATCCGCTGATGTCTGATGGCGACTGTGTGTCAGTGTGTGAGATGCACACATACTATACACCACATCCTTCATTTTGCTATATAATTTGTGTAAATTTATTTGGAATTTATAGAATTTCAGACTTGGAAATTTCCTAGTATTGTTTTTGCCTTAGTTATGGTGCTTTATAAGTAATGGGCAATTTAGTTTGAAAAAAGGGGTTCATGAATATTCAGTCACAGGAAGATTCAGCCCTCATACTTTTTCTTAGAATATTCGGTCTCAGTCGTGGCCGAATGTCATCACCTCTTGAGGTCAAATCCTCACAGAATTTTTTTTTTTAAATATTCTATGCATTTTTTCTATTGTTTTATGTTAAGGATTTATGATTACTAATTATGACAAAATTACAAGTGCGATATGAAACAAACCGTAATAAAGCTGGAACAAAAAAAACCTTCCCAAAACAAGCTGTGAGAGGTTCTCAGCTCAAATCCCAATTGCGGCAACTGAAATAAGGCGTACTGCACATCGATGGTGCACTTGTCTTCAACCAATGCTAACCCTGCTTGCTTGGAGTTACAATGTTGAGAAGCTGACAGTTGCTTGTCATTGTTGCTCGGTAGTTCTCTCTGGGTGTTCTGGCTGGATTCCTCCCCCAGTAAAACTGTTGGGTGGCCCTGGCTGTAAAAATTGTTGTTAAACCCAATAAATAAAGAAATCAAATTTGCTGAATCCAAGACCTTTGAATGATGGTTTTGATTGGGGTGTGTGTGTGTGTGTGGGGAGGGGGGGGGGGGGTTATACAGTTGTGCCCACTTAATTGGATATATCTTAATTGTATACAGTTGAAACTAGAAGTCCTGTCCCGAATTGTGCGCTTATCTAGGCTTAATTGCGCGTAGGAATTGCGCGCAATTGCCATATCGAATGGCATCCAAAGCATGGCAGGTCCTCCTGATTACTCATAGTAAACACAGGCAATGTTTCTGCCAATGGACCTCCAGGTTACCCGGGGGTCCATTGGCTGAAACATTGCTTGTGCACAGGCCATATGTACAGAATATGATAGCCTTACTATGGTCATAACGCATAGATTAACGTGCAAATTGACATGCTATTTGTGCGCATTTCATGTTAGGACTTCTAGTTTTAACCGTATCCCTGTTAATAGAATATAATTTCCCAACACAAAACCATTTACCTCCAGTACAAATTTGACCTGGTAATTGAATATAGGTTATAGAGTAATCTCCTGTTAATTGAATAAAAAATCTTGCAACATGTTGAGAAATTGCCCTGACTCTTCCCAGTTTTCCTTTGGTTATAGACCAATTTGGCCTCAGTACATTCAATACAGGCATTTAATCTATTATATCTTGTTTGACAGAGCTCATGGAGCTCTGTCAAACAAAATATAATAGAATAAATGCTAAGTTTATCTCTGGAATACAGGAAAGTGACACAATCCCTGTTAATTGAATACTCCTACTAACTGAATAATGTTATTGGCAAAGTGGCTCTTCAATTAACAGGGTTCCACTGTACAACAAAAACAAATATCACAAACTAATAATGAAACTATGTACTTGTGAAATTTTCATGTGGTCATTCTACAAAATGTTTTAGCTGGTACTATACAGTTTTGAAGGTTAAAGGGCTCAGTACTTAGAGGTGAAGGCTGCAAGCCAAAGGGTCCTCTATCAAATACCACCTGTGGCAACCACTTTGTTTCCTTGGGCAATACACTTCATTCCCACTGCCCACGTAGTGCCATTGCGTACCAAGGCATACTACATGTCAATCGTACACTTGTCTTCAACCAATGCTAACCCAGCGTGTGTGCTGTTTGTACGTTAGATGTTTGTAATTGCTCTGTGGTTCTCTCTGGCTTTTCCCACCTGTAAAACTGTCCGACATGAAGTGACCCTGGCTATCGAAGTGTCATTAAACCCCAATAAATAAATCAATAAGAATCATGTGTCCCTATTCTGGAGAACAGTTTGGGGCAAATTGCCAAAGGATGGTTTGGGTTAGATTAGTATCCAGTTTTGGTCAAATTGTTGGAGGACAGTTTGGATGCAATTCTCACGAATTCCAGTCACTTTGGCCCCAAGTCATTTTGGCCCCAGTCATTACAGCCTCAGGTCAATTCAGCCCCAATATACCAGGTCATTTCGGCCTCTTTAAATATTTTCAAATATTGTTTGAATTTTAACATTTTTCTATTTAATTTTTTTTCAACATATATGTCTCTCAATTAGATATTCAGGTATACATGATATATGTCTAGTAGATTTTCTTTCATGATGAATAAATAAAAGAAAGTTTCAGCATGTCGAAGATGCACATGGACTAGGTGGGATTTGAAATCACTTGTGACCTGAATAATTTTATTTGCTTATGAATCTATGAGAGCCGGAAGCGAGGGTAAGTAATGTGATTTGGTTTGAGTGTACGCCTTGGAAGTGGGGCACTGGGATCAGACCCCCGTGGACAGCGAACTGGAAGGGGACTAGGAATTGCGCATAACTACAAGGATTCTGCTCTGTGTTTTAGAAAATGTGGACATATTTATGATAGTATCAAAATCGCAGTTTGGTGGTTGTTTCAGAAAAAAAAAGAAAAAGAAACCCTGTGAACCTCAAACTGGAAGGTGACTAGGAATTGTGCATAACAATATGAATAAATGACTGCATATTCCGGTACTTTGCAAAATTTCAAAGTAAAATAATTTCTTTTACTTATACAGATAGCATCTTAAATGTATGTAAAATTGAACACATGGATAATTTTTAATGTCATGTATAACTGTCCTGTACACTATGTAAATACAAATAACTGAACATTACTTAATAAAGGTAATTACCCATTATTTCTAAACATGAACTATGCACTGATCTTTATAGATCTCTACACTTAAAATGGTGCCGAAATGACCAAGGGACCAAAGTGACTAGGACAGAGATGACTTTGAGGTCGAATTGACTAGAGGACGAAATGACTTGGAGCCGAAGTGATTGCATATTATTCTAACAGATGAGAGACGCTAATTAGGCCCTATTACAGAACACATTGAATGTGAATTTACTGCAGAGATAATTGCTTGACGATATATTATATTAATATTTTTTCAATTAATATCGAACAATCTATTAATATTTTTTTTAAGAATTATTTTCAGGAGTTAAAACGAATATCGTAGCGTATCTAAAATATCCTAACAGATGTGTACTGCTTTTCTTTTGGATGATTCTTCCCTGGGCCTAGTTCTCCCCAGGCTGAAGATTCCCCCAGTTCCCGAAAAAAGATGACATGCCATTTTCAATGGCGGTAAATATCCAAAAGGGTTATTATTTTCCATTTTTTAGTTTTTGAAACTACGAAGCACTGTTCAGAAATACAGATGCACCAAAAAGTAACACATTATTACTTTGTTTTGGTTTCTAACGGGACTGAAAGCAACCTATGATTATCACTTTTTCGAATTACACCCATTTCGTCTGCTAACCAAATCGTCTGCTGCAATTTTACCCAAGTCGTCCTCTACAATTACACCCAACACGTCCGAGACTCGTTCGCTGGGGGAAAGTATTCAAGTATTGCATTTTGAATCATTTTTTATTTATATAATAATTTTATTGTATAATTTATTGTATATTACCTATTGTAATATATCTTAATGTACCTCCATTGTAATATATCTTAATGTACCTCCTTGCATTAAATTTCATATATGTGTATGAAATTCTGAAAACAGAAATGTCAGAACAAAATAAACTATCCAGCCATCTAATAAATTTTAATTACTGTTTATTCAATGGATTACCAATAAAAGTTATATTATTATAGTAAAAGTTCTTAAAGTATATGTACGGTATATTAAGTTCCACAACATAATCTTATAATTTTGCAATTTTTCATTGAAGAGCTCCACCGGAACCTTACAGTGAATAATTGCAAAATTATTAGCATAAGTATTATAAGAATTAATTATATTAAGAAATGCAAAAAAGTTTGTTATATTAAGTTCTGCAACATAATCTTATAATTTTGCAAGTATTCATCGAGGCGCACCGTCGCTTTACAATGAATAATAGCAAAATTATTAGCAAATGTATTATAAGAATTAATTATATTAAGAAACGCATCAAAATTTATGGTTTATTAAAATTCTGCAACATAATCTTATAATTTTGCAATTATTCTTGGAAGGGCATCACCGGCACTTTACGATGAATAATCACGAAATTATTAGCAAATGTATTATAGGAATTAATAATATTAAGAAACGCATCAAAACGTGTTATAATTATATTAAGAAATGCATCAAAACTTGTTATATTAAGTTCCGTAACATAATCTTATAATTTTGCAATTATTCCAGGGGGAGGGGGTCCTGGGGGGGGGGGGGGGAACCAAAAATTTGCAAGACGTGATGTGGGGGTGGGTGAGTCTCTTGAGTGCACCAAAAATGTGCATTTCCAACTTGTGCAATTTTTTAAAAACATATCAATATATCAGCCAATATATGACATCATTTGTGTTTCAAACCTTAAAGATGATGTTGTACATCACACTCTTAACACAAATACAACATCAGGAGGCTTTATATGTGAGAATATTGGGCTTAATCTGGGGAAATGTCACACGTTAGTAGGGGGTGGGTGTCTTGTTCGAAATGTAGAAAATGTGCAGACAATATTTTCCTTGACAAGCGGACGACTCTGCTTGCGGACGAAACGTCCGGAAACCCTTTTTTCAAGCAAAATTTTCCTTACTTTTTCAACACCTTAAGGTGATTCTAAACTGAAGATTGTAGTTTGAGTGGACAGGTCGAAAACATGATGTTTTTTTCATTACTTTTCAATAGTAATGGTTATTTAATACATGAATGATTGCTTCCTACCTAATAGATTACAAAAATGTGATAAATTTAAAAAAAAAAAGAATTTACTAACCAAAAAAATGCTTTTAAAAATCCCTAACTCACGGTCAACTTCCTGCCACCAAAACTTAAAATATGAATCTCACATTGAAAAATATGTTTTCTATGTGCACTGAAGAACAACAGTTGAGTCATAACTTTTTAAAAAATAAATCCAATTGTATGTTTATTTAAATTTTTGAAGGACCACTGCATGCACTGGTCCAGCCATTTTTTCACAGGGAACTATTTACAGTTCAAAAGTATGGCACACCACACTAATCAGTAATCTAGTTGACCTCCGCTGGAAATATTAGCCATACAAGTGATATGTCTGTTCTGCCCTCTTCCACAAGTAAAACTGTCTTGACATGAAATGACCCTGTTGAAAGTGTATCGTCAAATCCCAATAATAGAAAATAAGACTGCGTGGCTACCCCCCCCCCCCCCCACCCCCATCACAAAAAAATTGAATTTTTCGAAATTGAAAAAGGGACATAACTCTGGCAAAAATTGTCGGATCAAATCCTGATCTGACTTGACCTGCATTTTATTTTGATACACCTACACAACAAATTTTATTTGATTTTGTCAATTATTACAGCTCAAGTTATTGGTTGGAAACTAAAAAAAAGGAGTTTTCAAAGTTGAAAAAGTGTGACACTGGAATCACCTACCAGGACTACATGCAGGCTCGAATGGAAATTATGGAATTGAATTCCGCCAATAAGTCATATCGATTGACCAATACTTACAGTGCTCAAAGTATAAAATATTCGTCCAATTATTGAAAAAATCCGATAAGGTGCTTAATGTATAAAAGTATTTTTCATGTGCCAAATGCTATGTTTTGGATCATGAATAAACTCATGTTGTGTCAGAAACCTACCTTGTATTATTTTTTTTTTTTTTTCGTGGTGAGTTGACCCGTGCCGACTTGACCCGGTGGCGAGTTGACCCGTTCCCAAAAATTTGATGCTCGATTGTGCCTTGTATGTGTTGCCATACTTCACTTTCATTGAGAATTTCTATGCAACGACTGATAAAATAATTTTCTAGAGAAAAATTTCATGTTCACACTTCTGTCATATTTTATTGGTGATTAGGAGGTCTAGTGGGGTGGATAGAAAGAAAAAATATTATTTTTCGCACTTTGAACAAGCGACTTACCAACGCATGCGACTTTCCGGTGACAACAACTTCGATCAACAAATACTTGCAGGTATGAGTCTAACAGCCCACATATTATTCGAAATTATCGATGATCTTTGTGGATTGCAAACAAATTTAATGAAATACATCATTTACAATGATTCGCAATGTAAATCACACCAGATCGCAAAATTAGGAACATTATTTCTGGAACTCACCGAAACCAGACCGAAACCGGAGCGAATGACAGACCAATAAAGTTAACCAGCAATATTACATGACGAACAATAGCTCCCCCGATTTGCGATTAAAAGAAGTGAAAAAGCAACCAGTTTACGAATATTTCAGCAGCGAAAGAATACAACATGGTTTTCTAATTCCACTATATGTCACCGTTTTGTTAATTAAAGAAAATTGAAATTTTTGTTCTCTATTGGTAATTTTGGTGCATGAATACAAACTAATGGCAAGGTCGATCCATGTAAACAAATTTATTGCTTCAGTTGGTGAGGGAAGAATATTTACATAGAACAGACAATCAATGCAATTTGCCTCTATTAGTCTACTTCCCTTGAGATGTATCGACAATCAGAATTTCAGCAGTGGCATTGTCATGAGAATTTACGGGACATATGGCGAGATCTTTTGTCGCAATGTTGCCCACAACCTTCAGTGTTTTGAATTTCCCACCGTAAACATGGCGGACACTTTTGAGACTGAAACGACCCAGGTTGACAACGTGCTTAGTCCTATCTTCGATGTGTTTTATTAAAAATTAAGACACAACTGCTGCAGTACATTATTGATAGTTCACGTTGGTTTTTCATTGGAAGGTGAGGCGTCTCGCTATTTCTTGAAATCCTGCCCACGCCATTTCCGACTTTTTGACAGTACACATTTTCTAATGTCTCCAAATGACTCGTAAATTTGTTAAATGCATATTTTGCGGGTCCCATCACGTTCTATGTGACATGACCATTCCTCCCAACCCTGGTATCCAAGGGCAAAGCTGTTTCGTTGCCAAGTTATTGTTCAATGAAATGTTCACATTTTTCTGTGTTTCTGGCTTCCATGTTGGCAGCCATGACTTTAGAATCACCTTAACATTCGGATAATTCAACAACTGAGTTTCTGTTCATCTTGATATTTCACGAGGTACGTGTCAATGCATATCTGTATACAATCGCACCAATATAACAACAATTATCAGTTATATTATCGGTTATATGTACGTTTTTTCGATTGAGGTTATCACTGGCAGACAAGCTGCAACGAAATCAGGACTGAGAGTTCGATCTGAAATGACGAGATCATCAGCTGAGCATATTGACAAACCTCCAGAAGGACAGAACTCGAGTAATAATAGTAACACTTTGGCCGGCCGCTGATTTGTCGCGGTTCTCGGTTGAGAAGGTCTGGTTACCCCTAAGTGCAGATATGTAGGCCAATGTATCACGCAAAGCTTTGAGGCGAAACAAAAAACATTTGATTCCCAGAGGGGACCAGGCCAATTGCAATTGCATGGGCAATTCGACACCGGAAGTTACGTGGCTTTTTCACTGAAATTTACTGTCCACTTCAAAAATCACATTGACGGCTATAGAGAATTCTGTTCTGGAACACATTTATCTGACTGGGTATGTGGAACCCTTTGCGGGCCTACGGCCCGCTTGGGGTTCCTAATAATAATAATATTTATTCGGTGAAAGGCCTGTCCAATATTGAATAGAAGGCGAATAACCCATCACTCGCGAGGTATCAAGCAAAACGACGAATTCACGCTAAACGCTCGGGTGAACAAATTTTGGATCTTTTAGAGCTAAGGTTAAAAGGTAATGACTTTAAATTCAACGAAGAAAATTATTTACAAATAATGAGTTGTCCTATGGGCAAAAGATTCAGTCCTAATTTTGCAAGCATTTATGTAGCAGAATTGGGGGAAAATGACTTAAGCAACTCTGCAAAGCACCCTCAGATATTTCGATAACATTTTTATCATTTGGGAAGAATCAAAAGAAGATTTTGATGAATGTATAGACATTTTAGACAGTCATGATCTAAACATTAATTTGAAAGCTACTATCAGTCAAAATTCTGTTGATTTTCTCGATGTGACCGTGTATAAAGGCAAACATTTCCAGGCATTCGGTCATTTAGATTATAGGATACACAAAATCATTTCATCCACCGCACACATTTACAGTTAAAACTAGAAGTTCTGTCACGAACTGTGCGGTTATCTAGGCCTAATTGCACGTAGGAATTGAGCGCAATTTCTATATCGAATGGCATCCAAAGCACGGCCGGTTCTCCTGGTTACTCATAGCAGACACAGGCAATGTTTCTGCCAATGGACCTCCGGGTAACCCGGAGGTCCATTGGCTGACACATTGCTTGTGCTCAGGCCATATGTACAGAATTTGATAGCCTTACTATGGTCATAACGCGTAGATTAGCGCTCAGATCGACGTGCTTTTTGTGCGCATTTCATGACAGGACTTCTAGTTTTAACTGTAAATGTATCATCAAAGCACAGCTCATTCGTTTCAGCGGCAAGTGATAAGGTAAATTTCAACGACACTTGTTCTACTCCGTATGGCGCCCTCAGGTTGTCTGGGGTACTCAGTGCGCTTTTTGCGTAACCTGAAATCTCAAACTCTGCAAAAATGTAATGTCCTCCAGCAGAACTTAATGATTTCGAACACAGCTGACCGTTGCAGAATTGTGGTGACGCGGTATTGCTTTGTAAAAAGCCTCGTTGTAAAATTCATGGCTGACCAGAAAGAGGAATTTTCGGTGGACGAGTCAAAAAGAGAGAAAATGTATCAACGAGAATACGACGTATTCGACCCTTTGCCGAATAAACTAAGTGGCGAGTGTCCATTGTGGCCACTAACCCAGTTCCCTAAAGTAAGCGAGTGTGATCAGGTTATGCACAAACACAGTAAAACCATTCGGGCGGTTTTTACTGGGGTTTTTTTGGTTCTGTTTTCCGCAAAAAAACGGAACCGAACTGGAAAAGCCCGAAAACACTCAGCTCTGCAAGCGGAAGGGTCATGTTTTATTTAACCCTCAGTACACTGATGTCAAAACACAAATTTCAAGCAGCCATTTTTCCCCATAATACAACTATGAATTTAACCAATTCTTCCTTGTTTGAAAGAGCTCAACTAGCTACAGTTAAAACTAGAAGTCCTGTTACGAACTGTGCGCTTATCTAGGCTTAATTACGCGTAGGAATTGCGCGCAATTGCCATGTGGAATGGCATCAACATCACGACAGGTTCTCCTGGTTACTCATAGCAAACACAAGCAATGTTTCTGCCAATGGACCTCCGGGTTACCCGTAGGTCCATTGGCTGAAACATTGCTTGTACACAGGCCATATGTACAGAATTTGATAGCCTTATTCTGGTCATAAGGCTTAGATTAGCGCGCAGATCTACGTACTATCTGAGCGCATTTCACGACAGAACTTCTACTTTTAACTGGAGGACGTCTGTTCCACGTGTGTATTTCACCTGACATATTCGTATCTCAGTTGATTGGCAAATGACGAATATCACTCCACCGTAACACAACGTCACGCCACTCTGTCATGGTGCATTACGTCATTTTTCGCAACGACTCAACCCCCAAACTTTGTCTTCTTGGTGTGTGCCGTTCGTCTTCTAATATAAGTCACAGGACGTTTACATGCCAGGTATGGCGTCATGTGAGTACGGCCTCGTCTAATATTAATCTCACTTAGCCTCACATGACGCCATACTGGCAGTAAACGCCCTGTAACGTATTTACCATGCCAATTTTAGAAGTGAAATTGTGATACCTCTCACTCAAGGCAAAACGTTTGGGCCAGGTAATCGGCAGGTATGGCGTCTGGTTCAAATATCGAGTGAGGTGTTCCTATGCAGCATGCACAACAATCGATGATCATATATGTAACATCTTATGCCATGTTTATTGTTTGTTGGGATTCTCACGAAACTTTCAACAGGTAGGGTCACATCTTATCGAATAGTTTGGTGGGTGCAAGACGCTGGAGCACCACCAAGTAGGGGCAAGCAACTACCCGACACTGTAACTTACTAATTCTGCACACGCATAGGTAGAAGCAACTGAAGGCAAGTACACCATTCACGTGCAGTGAATCTTAATTTTTCGAATCACTGTAACTCATGTCGAGTTATCTGGACGATTTCGAATCCAGTCAGATTTCAAAGATTCACCAAGCCCTAAACTGATCCTTCCAAAATTCTGTTTCTGTTGGGATATTTCCAAATGCTATAATGTCTATACCAAATTTGCAGTTTCATTTTTCATTTTAGGAGAGTGTCTGTGATCACATAGCCCTACACGTCCATACAGTACAGTCTCTGTGGACTGGTCGTACTCCACGCATGGGCAGTGATGTCCACGCATCAGTTTACCAGGTAATAAAAATCATCAACAGCAAAATTTTAATTAATGAAGCACCGGGTTGCACCCGGTGCTTCATTAATTAAATTTTTGATGATTATTCCCATAATTAGTGTTTGCAATCCAATATTGCGACCGTGGAAATATTACCCACCCGTGAAAAGTGACCATTCCACGGTGGCCGTATTGTAGGCTTAAATTATTACTCACCTCTGAGAGCCATTTAGTTAGGTGCTGTTTCGTTCTAACTTCGATTTATATTTTTATACAGGAAAATGTAAGCAAGCGGGTTGGAAATATTTTCTATCAACTGATTCATGTTAGGCCAAACAAGAGAACACATTTGGTTCTCGAGCAAATAATTTTTCAAATCCAGGAGGAATGTTTTTTTTATTATAATTTCTTGTTTATTACCTGGTTGAGTGCTAAATGCCCATATCTTGGCCCCATTCTTAAATTCAGGTGCCATAACGTACAGGTTTCTTACCTGTTTTCTGTGGAGATTCTGTGAGATTCACTCTATTTTTGAAGTGAATTTATTTCATCTCTATGGTTTTCTTTGTTACAATTTTTGGGAGAGTGCCCATTGAATATACCAAGGCAAGAACATGTGAACAAATTTGGCAACTAAGAAGAATTTAGCACTCTACCAGTTAATATAGAATGTTCGAAAACATCTGTGTTCAGTTATGTTTATACACCTATTTTGAAAAATGAATACCATTCACATGATAGTTGAGTTATTTTCTGCAGAACAGAGGAAACTTGATTTTTTCAAACAAATATAAATAGCCAGGCACTGTATTTTAATGATGATTTGTTGCAAATATGTTCAAATAAATATACTTCAATCAAAAAGGATATTTTTTTTTAAGTCTCACGATCTCACACTAATTTTGGTAGACACCGCAAGCCAAAATGTTCAACGATGTGCGTTTAATTTCAATGAGGAATTGCCTGAGAACCAAACAATTTTTTTTGGCCATATATAGTTTTGAATACTTACTAAACAAAGAATATTTTCGACTGAATTCCACTCTGGAATCTTCTTCCACTTCTCGCAACCATACTTTTTGTGAGTGAATAAGCTGTTGAACATGTCCGGATACACGAAAGTTGTGAAGTTGTAAAGAATGGTAACAAAGCAAAATACGAAAAACAGCGTGAAAACAATTTTGAAACCTCGCTTCGGTGAAGCACAAGGCCGGGGAAAACGCACATTGAAGTTCATCCTCTGTTGTTGTAAGAAATCCCGAAAGCCACGCTTTGTTGAAACATACATATAAAACTTGACTGATGAATAAATTGAAGTTAATGATTCTTCAATAATGATATGTTAAAATTTGATTGGATGTCATTTGGGTGTTTTCATTTTTATATCCTTAATCAAACGTTGACGCATGCAAGCTGTTGTAATGGAAATAAAATGTATTCAGTATTCTGCATATTGTTGATCGAATAAAACGGGAGAGATACTTACGATATTCAGCGTATGTTAGGAATGAACAAAAACTGCAAAAATCAGACCACCACGGATCTCTCATGCTAGGGAGTTTCAATATCCAGCGAGAATTTAATCCTTTAGGCCCTGTTGGTATACTACTCAAAATTTGCAACGCACCAAGTACATCCAACTACCTGTTTTACGTTTTAGTTGAAATATTGTAATTAAAAGTGTATATATTTTTGATTTAATTACATCTTTATTGATTTAAGTACAGAATTTAAGATTTTATTTGTGTTTGTTAGCTGTTGAATACGATAACCATTGAAAATGGATATTTTTCATAAAAGAGGAAATTTTTCAATATGCCAAAAAGTTAACGGAGCGAATTGGTATGGCTTCAGTATCGAGTATGAGACCAATTACTGTTAAACGCTTTCCCATGCTCCCAGTCAGGTTCCTGGTGGTCCTGTGTGGGATGTTGTTCCATTCTTGGACCAGCATGGCACCATGATCCTGGTCACTTCTTGGTTGGACTGGACGGGCTGAAATTGCAAGCTGCAACTCATTCCAGATATGTTCGATTGGATTGAGGTCAGGGGATCTTGCTGGTCAGTCCATACGCTCAGTCCCCTCCCTCTGTCGGTACTCACCGAAGGCATGGGCAACATGAGGACGGACATTATCGTCCATCAGAATGAATCTATCACCCAATGCACCTGCATACAATCTGACGTGTACATTCAGGATCTCATCAATATACCGTTGTGCAGTCAATATAGCACATTCAGGGACACAGCGCCCTGTACGTCCATCCCAGCTGATGCCGCCCCAGACCATGATTGACCCTTCACCATAGCGGTCATGCTCAGCAATGTTGGGTGCATGGAATCGCTCTCCTGGTCTTCTCCATACCCTAGAACACCTATTTGTGTGGTCTAGACAGTACCTTGACTCATCTGTACAAACGACAGGTCGCCAATCTTCTCTTGCCCATCCAACGTGGTCCATGGCCCATTCTTATCGTGCCCGGCGGTGGTTCTGGAACAGCGGAATGCAAATATATGTTCTTCTCGATCGGCAGCCACCTTCGTGCAACCTTACCCGGATAGTCTGCGTCGAAACATTTACCCCGGATGCATTCTGAAGGTCACTGTGAAACTGGGTTGCTTTGGCCAAGCGGTTCCGACAGGCCCGAATGATCAGCTGCAGATGTTGCCTATCTCTGCCACCGCCATGCTATCTCACTAGTGTGGCATACTGCTGAAATCTTGCCCAGACTCTGGTGATCACCGTATGGTGCACACCAAAGGCTTCACCAACCTGACGATGGGTAGCCCATTGCTCCACCATCCCTATAGCCCGCCACATTTCTGCTTCAGACAAATGTCTTCTTACATTTGCATTTGCCATATTCAGTCATTAAATCACAAGAGTTTGTGTTGAAATAAAGACTGAATACCCCACACATGTCATGTACTTGTAGACAGAACACGAAAACATCATGAAAATCAAGGGGTACATGCTTTCCATGACTGTCACGAAACGTCTGCCTGTCAATAGAGCTAATGTAAACACTGAGGACCATCTCAATACATTCCTCAATCATATCCACCAAAAATATAGCAAATATGTCTATGATCCTTCGAATATTCGAGATTCGATTCTATATCGATACCATACGTTTGCTTTGAAATCGATCCCGAATCAGTCTCAGGATTCGATTTTTTCGAATCTCCCTTACTAACTTCAATTTGTTACATTTCCAACAAAAAAAATGGATAAAATTGACATCAGACAATTCATTCACGTGGGCTCAATTCACATTTAAATGAGTAATTGACAAAGGTTAATTGTTAGGTGCATTTTGTCCGGAACATTTTCCATAGTTTTAGATTTTGAGGGCTTAACTTGTTACTATTCACGTTGAGCTCGTTCCAACGAGGGGTCATAACCTATGTTTTTGAGACAAAAAATGAAAAAATAATGAAAATTAATTGGCGATTTTTGAGAGTAGCGCTGACCGATTTTGGCGATTACGTTGGGTAAAGAGTATTAACAGAAAGAAATTAACTATGACCGTTTTTCACAGGATTTAATTATTACTATTACTATTCAACCCTTTACGGATAGCGAATAGCACAGAACCTCCATAAACCGATCTAGATTTAAAAATGTTCATGTTTCTTATAAATCCTAACTGGAATGAACACAACGAGATGGTTTCAATAGGTGGTTGGGTCACAAGCCACCATTTTGAAACAAAATTTGAAAACAAATGATTTGTGACCCTCTCCCCATTTACAGTTAGATCCTTGTCACTGTAGTACAGTGACCTTCACGTAGAGCTTTCAATTTCATCTTATCTCTTTACGGCTGTGAGCACTGTGATAGCTTACATCAACCACTAATGGTGATAAACTCCGTCATGAATTGGCCATTTCAAAACTTTGACGGGTACACCTCAGTTTTAAACGGGCTGTACGTCTTTAAAAAAACGTTGTTTAACTCCTTACATGTTTCTGGCAGATATTCCTGACCAGTACAGGATTTCTCCCACCACTGAAATATATATAATTTGGACACATTCAGACAAATTTCCTCCCTGTAAATGGCACGCTCCGCAGGTAGAGATGCAGGGTGCAAGTCGAGAGGTCCTCGGTTCGAATCCCACTTGCGGCAACCGCGTTGTGTCCTTGGGAAAGGCACTTGATCCCAATTGCCTACGTAGGGGCACGGTGGCGTTGTGCACTTAAGCGAACTGCACGCCGATGGTGCACTTGCCTTCAACCAATGCTAACCCTGCTTGTGTGGAGTTAGTGCGTTGGGGAGTCTCACAACTGCTCGCCGTAGCTCGGTAGTTCTCTTCGGGTACTGTCCGACACGAACAAAATTGGACAAAATTTGCATTGATCTTCAGGAACTTAAAGCTATTTCGCGGTCTGTTTCTGAATTCTATTCCAACACAGCTGACGTTTTCGTTCGATGGCATTCATGTTTTACTGTTATAGCAAATTAAAAAGCCATCGATATACAATGAAGAATCCATCCATAGATATTGACAGAAAATGGGGCAATTCCTTGCTAATGTGGATTAGAGAATGTTGATCCAACACGAAACTGAAATTTGTAGTCCTTTACAAAAATTTCAACAAAAGGTATCATCCCCATTTTGAAAAAGGTTTTTGAATATCGAGTTTATTTATTTATTTTTTAATTATTTATTTTTAGTTTAAAGACGCTTTCGAAAGCCAGGGTCAGGTGGTGTATGTCACTTTACGGATAGAGGAAGCCAGAGTACCCGGAAAAAAAAAAACACCGAGCGACTATCAGACTCCTCAGTGTACTAACTCCACACAAGCAGGGTTAGCTTTGGATAAAGGTAAGTGCACCATTGACGTGCAGGATACCTTGGTACACAGTGCCACCGTGCCCCCACGGGGGGCACGGTGGCACTGTGTATCAAGGTATCCTGCATGGGGATGAAGTGCCTTGCCCAAAGGCACAGCGCAGTTACCGCTGGCCAAGCTCGTACTTGGACCTTTCGGTTTAAAGTCCAGTGCTTAACCACCAGGCCACCACCCTTCCTAGTGAACTTTCCATGTCTAACCAAAATAATCCATAGTAGTTCACTGATAACTGAAACAACACTGAACATTTATTCGCAAGTAGATTGTTCTCTTCCAGAAACCAGACAAATCGATCATTGATCATCCGTGCCATTGTGTTGCACAGATAAATTCACGGTGAACTGTGCACATTTTCGTGCACGCATTATATTAGTTGGCTTATTTCCAACGAACAGATGTCAACCCTTTACAGAAAACACATTCTTAAAGATTTCAACAAAACCATTTTATGTGAGCCCCCTCACTGGAACGATCTCGAAGAGCTCAATCCAATGAGGTCACATGATAAGATTTTGTTGATATTTGTTGAAAGTTTTTAAATTTTTTCTACTGCTCAGTTTGGAATTTGGATGCAGACGATTCGTTAAGTATGAGTGATTCGCTCGCTAGATGGAACCGATGAGAGCTGTTGTCTACTCGTAAAAAATTACAGTTGCCATGGCGACAGAACGACAGCTCGCCTCAAAATGGAAAGACTGCTGGTTAAAATGGATAAGAGACATTTCTGTTCTCGAAGCTTGAAGCCCGTGAGAAACAGGTTGTTGTCTATGGCTGTAATCTTTGTAGACATATCAGTATTGATTTTGTATTGTCGCTTCAATTACAAATATGCTAATATAAGAGTCTTGAGCATAATTTCAAATTTAAATCATATTTCGTATTGATTTAAATCCACTGTGCCGCCACGTTGGTTTGTTCATGGCGAACCATGCAGCTGTTATGTCCTTGCATATCATAATACATAATATAATCACAGCAAATGTAAATTTTATCCTTTTAACCCTTTACCTAACGCAGACGATATCAAAATTTATTATTTTAAATATCATTGTTTTAAGTTTTTCAAAAAATTTCAATAAAAGCATATCATGTGACCCCTCGTTGGAACGAGCTCAACGAGCTCGTTCCAACGAGGGGTCACATGATATGGTTTTGTTGAAATTTTTCAAAATTTTGTTGAAATTTTTTGAAAAATAATATTTTTTCAACTGCTGAATTTGCATATTACGCGGGCGGATGCGGGCGATTCGTTGGGTAATGGGTTAAAGATGCGAATACATGCATACAGTCACACACGCACCACGCCATCCCCAGACACACACACACGTATAAAGAAATTAGAATGACATAGGAGAGGCTTTAATTAGTTTACAATAACTTCTACATTCGACGCGAACATTGTAATTTATACACTTTCACGTTTCCATGGCTTTGTTTGGAGACACCAATGTGATGACCTAGCTACACATCGTCTCTAGAGTTCCAATGTGTTCTATGAGCCAGTATGCGCTGAGAACACATTCGAACCCAGGGGACGACATGTTATTCGCAAGTCTTCGAAGTAATATGACAATACGCAAGGCATAAGAAGGAACCCCAAAGTATCCAACATATTGAAATATTTCATTCCTCAACCATTTCTCCAAAAACATTTTATTCAATCGAATTGCTGCAATTGTTTAATTTCAGCCAGACATGAGTACGTATCGCAGTTCTAAATATTTTCCCAGAGGCGTCCATTATAACGTTCAGGCGAAAACAAATCTGGTCGCATCATTTTATATTTGGCATTCAAATATCTTTTATCAAGTACAGCCCTTCAGACAACCTTTTTCTGATTCTTAAACAGGGGTCCGTGCAACAAATAAGAGAGAAAAACTAACAGAAAGGGAAGTGCTGGTCACATGTACATATTTCTTCGACCAAAACACACCAATAGTCAAACAAATTTTTATGTTCTAAAAGTCCTCAAATCACCCTCCTTATTCATCTAGAACATTCAACAATTATGCAAGATGTCAGTAGAATTCTTCAATTGTTTATTGAAACAATATATTTTCCCAAGACTGCTTAGTTTTAAGGATTACATAATTTCCGAGTGCAACTTTTCGGGGCAGGTAAATCTAATTAAAATTTTTACAACAGTAATATCTAGGAGCAAACCCATCCCTACCAAAGATACATTTATCTCTTTCATGTGATGAAACATTCATTTCTGCAATAGAATTCAGCTTTTGGCTTCTGCCTAGTCAAAAGCGTGGGAAATTTGTTCTTTTGAAGAGAACCTCCAATCTGTGTCAAATGGGCTTAAAACCTGGTATCGCCTCCGACAGAATTCCTACTCTGTCACCTAATGAGTACGTTGGGAATAATACGAATTCACAGCTTTCTTTGAAAACTACCCAAATCCCAAAATAAAAATATAATCTGCATCAGCACACAAAACCTTTTGACAAAATCTGATTTAATTAACCATACAGCAAGATAAATAGTGCTCCACCCCATGAAACATGTCAATTTTATTTCAAAATTGGGGGTTGTGCAGGGCTTACAATTCCTTTAAATTTGGGAGAATCCATTTGGATTCTTGCGAAAATCGTTGCGAGAATTCAGACCTGCTATGGGCCAGGATCCCATGAAGCCAGTATGGTTGAACCCATGTTGCATACCGATAATATGTTAACCTTTTATTCAATACAGCTTTTTAATTTTTAAAACACCAACTAATTTTACCCCCCCCCCCCCCCCACAGGGGCCTTAATCGCCCACCTGGCAAAGTGGTTCAGAGAAGTATTTTGGGTCACATTCAGTTAGTCATGGTTCATGAACACTACATAGGAATGATGTTATGAAATTATTCATAACTCTAGTGTCCATGCCAGATGATTATTAGCATAGGCCTTCCTGATTACTTCCAATTATGTCAGCTGTAGACAAGTACTGCCGAACTTTCAAGGGTTGTTGTGTCATTGCCGCTTGAAAGGCAAATTTTATTGAAAAACTCTAAGGAATGGATTTGAACATTGATGAACAACCTTGAACCTAACCCACCCGTGCCCAAATATTAAGCCAGGGACTGAAATCAACAAACTCAAATCTGACCCCCCCCCCCCCCCCTGCGATACCAGATATGAAAGAATTCTGACTGGCAGGAACCAAATTGGAACAAATTTAGATGTGACCTCCCCAGAGATGTTGTACACCAAATATTAAAGAATCTTAACTGGTGGGTCTGAAGAAAAAGATTTTCAAAGACATTTTTTCATGTTGCCCTTGCAGAAATGAGACTAAGCTTTTCTCAGAAAGCTTACAAATCCCAAGGATATCTGCACGTTGTCCTATCTTTGTTTAGTAAATAAATTTGTATTTCTCAGGTTCAAGAACTGACTTCAATGAAAGCTGGGAATATTTGGGATAAGCATGGATTTCAAAATAGTGAAACGTCCAAGCTTTCATAAAAGTTGGGGAAAGCTCAGACTTTAGTTTTAGAATCATACAAAGCTGGGAATAGTTGGGAAAAGTTCAGTCTCTGATACAGTAGTAGGTGTTTTTTTAAATCTCAGCTTTGCAACAAAGTTGGGAAAATCTCAAACTTTAGTTATAGAATAATACAAAGCTAGGAATATTTGGGAAAAGCTCTGACTTCAACACAGTAGTACTTTGCTAAAGTCTGAGCTATGAGAAAAAGTTGGGAAAAGTTTAGACATTACGTCGCCTGAGTGTTAGAATGTTCTATGTCCCATAAGGAACATGGAACATTCTAGCACTGAGGCGACGATTAGTTGTTGATAAGGATAGAATTTGTTAAAAAGTCTGGTCTGCCTTCACATTTCTGTAGTGTACACTACAGCTGGCAGTTTTTTCTGCGGTGGTACAGCAGTTTGTCTGCAGCAGCACTTCATCCAAAATAGTACGTCTCAAGGGCAACAGGGTGCAACACCACCAGGATCCCCCATCAAGGGTTTCTAAGTTGAAAAAAGTAGAAAAGGACCCATAACTCTAGAAGAAAAAAAAATGGACAAAACCTGTTACTTGTGTATATCCTTTCCGTCATATTGGTCTATTAGCACTCCAAATTTAAATCCAACATCCACTGACTGAGATATGAAGGTCCAAAGTTGTTAAGGATGGACAGACCCTATTTCTATATCCCCTGTAAACTTCGTTTTGGCGGCGGATAAAAAGGTGTTTTGAGTAAAATCATTTGAATCTTCACAAACCCACTTAAAAAAAACCCCCAAAAAACAGAAAAAAAACCAACAAAAACAACAAAAACCAAGTAACTCTATAACGTGATATAATTTTAAGAATAGCATACCATATGCACCATCCTCTCCTCTCATAATGCTAAGACGAACATATTTTCAATGCTAGTCATACACACATGATGAGTTTAATGTCCTTGTTTTCAGTGGCGGCGCTACGGGGGTGGTATGGGGAGGGGGGCATTTGCCCCCCCCCCCCCAAACGATGGCTTTGCCCCCCAGTTGCCCCCCAACCATCTCGCATGCATTTCCATCCACCCCCACACACAAACACATTCAGTCACTCTCTCTCACACACACACACACCCCTCTCTTTTTATTCCCAATAATTTCCCATACTCACTTAGCCCAAAGCCTCAGGCTAGCTGATGAACACATCCAGGCAGTAGAGATTTAAAGACTCGGATGCAGATACTTATAAGTTATAATTAAGTTATGAGCCAACAAAGGCATGTCTATCCATATCCCTTGTCTAAAAAACGCGGATCCAGGATTTTTTGAAAGGAGGACCGCTAATTACCATTACATTTAGTCGAAACTTGGACCCAAAGTCCGTGATATAATTTTTTGGTTTGGTACGTCCACAGGACGTACCAAACCAAAAAAGTATATTACGGACTTTGGGTCCAAGTTTAGACTACCTCATAACAAAGTAATGATATGATCCTTTACGTATTTGCCCCCTTCGTGGGAGTCTGCCCCCCTAGTTGCCCCCCCCCCCCACAAAAAAATTTCTGGCGCCGCCACTGCTTGTTTTACATTAGGGTAAAATCCAACTCACTTGAAATTGTGAGATTTGTGTACACACCTGTCACCAATAGTTTGTGTCAATCAGACAATCAAAATGGAAGATATGAATGTATTGTCTTTGTTTGACCGCAAGAATCCCCCAACCCTCCGAGATAGTTGTGAAGGCCACAAACATCGGTTATTGAAGTCTAGCGACAATTGGACCATTCACATAATATCTATAGAACGAAGACATAATGACACATTTTGGGATTTGCGTGTATTTCTTTGTTTTACTGAAGAGATAGGAAAGACATTCCCTCAATCACAATAGTAATGTCCACATACACCCATGGGCTAAGTCTTGTGATGATTGGACTATCCAGTGGGAGAAGATGTTGAACAAATTCACCCACAAGCAAACCATTTTCAAACAAGTCAAACTGACCAAAAATATTCCTATTTTGTACACTCTACGGGTCATAAATCATGGAAAAACTATATGGAGAACAAAATGACACATGTTTCTAAAAGAGCTCATCACACTGAATACCTGTATGAACCTTCATCAATATCAAGTACTACTGTTCAAGTTTTGACCTGAACTGACATTGGACAGGCAAATTCAGAAAATTATCAATGCCAAAAAGGGAGATAACTATAGAAGGTGAAATGCTAGGAACATCATCAGAGATTTGTTTGAAAGCCTTTCCCATAAGTAAGCCTTCTGCCAAATTCCATTGATATTTGGCAACCCAAACCTGAGACACATGACAAACAGATAAACAAGAGCAATGCAAAGTGTGGCATATGCCCCAGAACGGTGTCATGAATGGGTAGGTAAGTTTCTTGGGGGCATAACCAAAATTAAAGGGAAGCTTCATCTTGACACCAACAATGCATCACAAAAAACAAGAGGCTCTAAAGAGCCTGTAATCGCTCACCTGGCAGAACAGAAGATGAAAATTTGATTTCACATAGGATTTCTATGGTAACTATAAGACGGAATCATGGCCATGTTTACAACCTGATAAACATTACATGTGTATCATTGGGAAAAGGTGTCACAGTCACCAGGCATGTGAAGTTTCAAAACATTAGGTCTTGAAGTTTCAGAGAAGATTTTTCAACATCGACCAATCAGAATCAAAGAGTGCCTCTGGCAGCCATGTTTTTCATCCAACTGGAACAAAATTAGAAACAGTTGTAGAGAACCGCCCATAGACCATTGCTGCCAAGGTTGGTTCACATCGGCTCCGTAATTCTAGAGAAGAAGATGTAAATTTGATTTCCCATAGAGTTCTATAGTAACTATAAGCCCCAATTGCAGTCATGTTAGCAACCCCGATCAACATTAAATGAGGATCATTGGTAGAGGGTGCCCCAGTCATCAAGCATGTGAAGCTTCAAAACATTGACCTTGTGGTTTCAGGGGAGAAGATTTTTCAATATCAACCAATCAGAATCAAAGAATGCCTCTGGGGCTCAGGTTTTCCATCCGACGGAAACAAAATGAGGACTGTTTGTATAGGATCTCGCATAGACCATTAATGCCAAGTTTGATTCACACCGGTTCAGTAGTTCCAGATAAGAAGATTAAAATGTGAAAAGTTTGCGGAAGACAAACGGCGGACGACGACAGACGTCAAGTGATAGCAAAAGCTCACATGGCCTTTTAGGCCAGGTGAGATAAAAACTGGTTGTTTCTGAAAGCGCCCATGTTGTACTGATTACCTTATAGAATTTCATCAAAATCAGAGCACACTGATCTTCAAAATGACCTGAACGGACATCGAATGGACGAACAGACGGACGGACGGGTGGACGGACGGACGTTCTACCGCAGATGTACTTGCGAGATGATTTTAGTGTTAGGTATGGTGAAAACTGCTCAACTCACAAGTGGGTTTTACGCGCCTCACAAGTTGAAAAAAACCTCACAAGTGGTTGATGTCCTAACGGTTTTATCCCCCAACCTCACAAGTAACGGCTGTACACGGACGGTCACCTCGCAAGGCCATCTGCGGTGGCCCGGACACACGCACGCACTGACAGATGCAATCGAGTATACCCAACTTTCTTTTAAAGTAGTGAGTGTAATGATACAATGCAAGTCCCGCATAATACAGAACGCCAACGAAAAACAATAATAGTTCAGTTTTTGCGCAATGTTGCCTTGAATCAGTATTTTCTTGTTACTCGTGAAATTGTACTCTCGAAGCAGTGTGGTGAACAACAATTACACTGATTCACATTTAATCAGGACACATATTTCAACATATGCATTCCAAGAACGTTTAATGATTTCGTTTGGTGATACAATAATTTATTTGAATCATTTCCAAATGTTTTTTTGGCAAATAAAGTGAAATTACTAAAGAAAAAATAGGCTACTGGGAGCCTTACGTCGCGCACGACGAATTCAAAATGGAATCACTCAGAAAGCAGATGTTTGCTTCTGAAAGTAACTCGATGTTTTGCTTTAACTGAAAAAGAAATACACATACTGTTATTTCTGCTTCATGGTATGGAGCTATACAAACACGCGGGTGTAAAAAAAATCCGACCCACTCATTGATGGTTGAACCTCCAAAACGAACTTTGAGTCGAGTCGAGTACAACGGGATACGAACGTTTCGTCCTCCAGCCGAATCGCCTACTTGCAATTTTACTCTAATCGTCCTCTTGAAGTTTTTCCCAAATCGTACGATAAATGTTTGAAAATCATTAAAACATGGGGTGGAAAATAACTTTAACCCTTTACCCAACGAATCGCCCGCTTGCGCCCGCGTAATATGCAAATTCAGCAGCTGAACAAATATTATTTTTCAAACAATTTCAACAAAACCATATCATGTGACCCCTCTTTGGAACGAGCTCGTCGAGCTCGTTCCAAAGAGGGGTCACATGATATGGTTTGGTTGACATTTTTGGAAATTTTTTTAAAAATAATATTTAAAATAATAAATTTTGAAATCCTCTGCGTTGGGTAAAGGATTAACGATATTTATTCAGTATCAATTAGCATAAGATAATAAATAGCATAGGATTAAAAAAAAAAAGTACAACAAGACACATCTTTCCAAATGTTCAAATGTTTTTTGACAAATTCTTTCAAGTGGTAACACTAACAGGGCGTAACGGCCCAGATTGACCTTGGTCAAAACGGCCCAGATTGTGAGACGGAACGGACCAGGTTTCGAGGCAGAATGGTCCACATTTTTGGACAGAACGGCCGTCATTGAAAAATTTATTATTTCTTATGCCCCCATTATTTTTTTTTTCATAAATTAATTTGCATTTAGAAAAAAAAAGCTTGATCATTAAAGTGTGGTCGGAGGTGTGCCTGTACGGATTTTTGAGTGAACCATCGGAACCACCTTTAAAATTTTAGTGAAAATGTTTAATTCACCCCTTCCATCCTTTTGCAAATGTAACATTATTAAAAAAAAATAAAAAAGTAAATAATATATAGAAACAGGACCAACAAATTTCAGCTCATGGACTAACATCAATCAATTAAATACTTGAAGCACGATAAGATTTAACAGTAACAAAGCAATTTACTTCATTTCCTTCTTCGATAATTGTAACTGATTCAGATGATCGTAATAAAAACACAAGTCGAACTAGACTTTATGATTCTGGAGAATCATTGCTTTTCCAGAAGAGATTCCATGCTTTTTAATGACCCCGGAGTGTCTGAAGAATTGTTTTTAACTGTCTCACTGAAGTTCCGTTATTGATGTTATGAGATGGGCTGGTATAGTTGTCTCAAATGACTCAGTTTGATAAAAAATGTTTAGGTAAAAACCATCATTAATGGTGGAGAGGATTAATATCAATATCGTTGTCCGACAAGTTAATGTCCGACAAAATGAGTTATGTTTGTTTGACACATGCCCACTAAGTGCTGTGGCTATTTGAAAATGGTCCATTTTATCTCAAATGTATCCAAAATATTGATGTCTGGCAGCTTGTAGAGGGTTAACAAGTGCTAACAGGAATATGTTTCCATGCAACTTGTAATGTCACACCAAGAACCGGGAATGCCCATTTTTTCTTAAAAAATGATTGTTTATCCAGCCCAAAACGGGTTATGGGTTGTTTGTGAATACCCTTATTACTTACAAAAATAATTCTCAGTGAATTCTACTTCCACTTGTGTTGGTCTCTCCTTTTAACTTTAGGTGCTGTGGGTACACAAACACAGCCCATTTTATAAAATTTTGATGGAAAATGGTCCATTTTATCTCAAATGTATCCAAAATATTGATGTATGGCAGTTTGTAGAGGGTTAACAAGTGCTAACAGGAATATGTTTCCATGCAACTTGTAATGTCACACCAAGAACTGCGAATGCCCATTTTTTCTTAAAAAATGATTGTTTATCCAGTCCAAAACGGGTTATGGGTTGTTTTTTGAATACCCTTATTACATGTAGTAGCATGCCCAGATGACGTAGTTAGAACATTACTCAGCACGCAGTATAGTAGAAAAAACAGTCACGGTGCGATAATTACTGGTATTTGGCGCTACGCGGGGCTAGCTGCGTACATATCTCATCGTTGACACTGGCAGTTTAAATTTGCTTCCAGCAGTGATAGTGACCGCAGTCAGCATGGGTGGTGGCACGGATACAGATGCTATTTATGTAAAAAGCACTTAACCCTTTACTTAACATGAAAAGCAGACGACACTTGCAAAAATAATTCTTGAATAACTAATTTTTTACATTTTTTGTCTCAAAAACATAGGTTATGGCCCCTCGTTGGAACGAGCTCGACGAGCTCGTTCCAAAGAGGGGTCATAACCTATTTTTTTGAGTCAAAAATGAAAACAATAATGAAAATTATTTGGCAATTTTTGAGAATAGCGTTGGCCGGTTTTGGCCGTTACGTTGGGTAAAGGGTTAACCTTCTCAAGGTAGTTTGTAGCACTGATTGGGGTGCTGACCTAAAAAACATTACTCCATCTGTACAGATCACTTATTAGTTCCAAATTAAATTACGGTTGTGTGGTTTACGGTTCTCCAAGGAAGTCGTATCCCAGACCACATGATTCAATTCATGAACGTTGTATTAGAATCAGCCTGGGTGATTTTTCGAACATCAGCAATAGATTCAATGCTTGTTGAAGCAGAAGAGCTGTCCCTTGAGAGGCGCAGAATTAAACTGTCACTTCAATATATTTCTAAACTGTTCGCTAACCCATCAAACCCTGCTTATAACTGTGTCTCGGGCCTCAAAATGTCGATTACTTTAACCGACACCAGAAACATATTCCTCCATTGAGAATTAGAATTAAGCCCCACGTGACGTCTGTCAAAATTGAATCTGATATGACAAAAACCTTGAACCACACTTTCCTCATTTGCATTTTAAAAAAAAACCTACAGTAGTTTTGGACCTTGATTCTACCAAAAAGTCTGAAACAAATTGTTTACAGCTTAAGCAGAAATATGCTGAAATGAAGTCCAAGTATAGTGCTTATACAATGATCTATACAGATGGATCTAAAGATGGTGACAAAGTATCATCAGCTGTTGTTTCTGGTGATGAGGTCAGCTCATTCAGAATATCGAATAAAAGTTATATTTTCACAGCTGAAGTCAAAGCATTACAACTTACGGAAGTGGCGTCATATTGCGGTGCATTGTAAACCCGACAATGACAGAAAATAATCGAACAGGACTCCTGTTCATTCTAGTGCGGAGTGTTAGGGGCCTATAAAGGGCATGTTCGATTGCAGTGGAAATTAGAGGGTGCTTTCGTAGTGAAGAAGAACCCATATTTGGAAGAAAGAAGGCCTGACGGAACTCCCTTCGTATATCCCCTCCCACGATGGCAAGGGACATAATAATGTCCGACAAAGTTATAGGATGTTATACAGGTGTGCGGAAGCTTAACTCCTAATGGTGTCTTGTCACTGTCTATACATTATGTCCCTCAACTCCGTGCATGATATGGGTTTCATGTTCATTTGACATGATTTGCCTACCACGTCCATCACACACACGCATTCATCCACCCTCTCCCCTCGCATGCACGCACTGTCTCTTTTGTATCCCCGTAGGTCCAAATATGTGGAATGTACCCTAAAAGTACTCCGGACGGGTGGGAAGGCAAGGCACGCTTCTCCTCCCAGATAAAAAATGAGCCCCCACCCCACCTCTAACACCCTCCAGCAAACCTCCCATAGGATCACTCGTGCCTAAAGAATGTAATGATATTGCATGTTAAAAAGCAGAAGACGGCCCTTACAAGTGGTTTCGTATCTTCGAAAAAGTTTTCGTTTAAACGAAAAAGCAATACGCTTCCGTACGTAACAACTAGCGCTTGAACACATCGAGAATGTACATGAAAGGAAGTCGATTATATTTTCTTTCCTCGTTGCTTAAATTACTCAACCCCAAGTTGAAGAACCCTCTTTTGGGAACTTCTTGGGAATTCGGATACTCTCATGTCTGATCAATATAATATCGTGTTTTGCTGGTTGCCTGGACATGATGGTATCTTCGGAAACACCAGAGCAGTCAGTGCAACAAAACAGGATTTAATCAAGCCTCTCACGGATTTTAAAATTTCTTCTCATTGATTTTAAACCACATGTAAATAATTACATCAAATCCGTGTGGAAGGTGGATTGGGATGGAGCGAAAAATAACAAGCTCAGTCGCTTCCGACCAAATATGTTTGATCACTTCTCGTCTAGTAACCTTTGTATAGAAGATCATGAAGTTTTGACACGACGTCATATTGGTCAAACAAGACTTACACATTCTTTCTTGTCAGAGGGTAATATGCGACCAGAGTGTGCTCCGTGCCAGCAGGTGTTGTCAGTGGGGCATATTCTTTTACAATGTTCTGATTTTAATCATGTCAGAGGGCAGTATTGCACAGTTTGATCTCTAAGAGATCGATTTATAATAATAGCCTGCACAAAGTTCTGTCATTTCTCAAAGTGAGCAACCTTTTGAATACATTTTAAAATCGTTTTTACTCTTTTAAACTAGACTCTTTAAGTCTAAAAATCATTAGGTTGATTTATACCTTTTCACTTTTCTTGTATCACCACACATTAACCCTTTGAACTCTAGTGGTATCTTCCATGCCAGTTCAGTAGCAGGAATTTGAAGAGTCCATATTCATTATTTGGGGTAGACCAATCAATATTTTCAACGTGCAGCCCCGAGGCTGCACGTTGAAAATATTGATTGGTCTACCCCACTCATTTACTGAACAACCATCCTATTTAATGACGTTATAATCTGACATGTTCCTAGTCAGAAAAAGGCCGCTAGGGTTCGAAGGGTTAATATGCCACTCGCGTGACGGAGTCGGTGAGGATTTCCTCGCTACTCGTCATGTTGCTGTGTTTCCATACTGTGACGGAATATTCGTAATAGACCTTTTTGATAAATTTGAATTTAAACTAGACTCGTCAAGTCTAAAAATCGTCAGGTTGATTTATACGTTTTCACTTTTCCTCACTCACTATTATTCGGACCACACTTATCTTGTAGAAGCTATTCATCTTGCAAGTAGACATTTCTATTGTGATTAGTTCATGTTTTTATTGTTATTGTTCATTTTACTTCATAATTAGTATTTTAATTTCTATCGTTTTCTCGCCGCGATATAGCTATAGGTGCTGATGTGGCGTTGAACACCAATGAGTAAATAAATAAATAGATAGATAAATAAATAAATAAATAAATAAATAAATTAATAAATAAATAAATAAATAGATGTATAAATAAATAAATAAATAAATAAATAAATTAATAAATAAATAAATAAATAGATGCTATTGATTATGTGGAAATTATATTCAGTCTTTATTTTCTCCATTCATAATTTTCAATTTCCATCTGAACAATACGTTTTTGTGAGACGGCCTGGATGACTGATACATAGAGGGTATATATTTTGAGTGGATACCGAAAGTTATCTCATGAGTGACCTAGACAAATTTTGATTTTTTTTTCACCACGAAGTGATGCTTTGAAAACCGCCATTTTGATTGATACCGTGAAAGTGAAATAACTTCACAGTGGGGGATACAATTTCTATCTTTCTGCATTTTTCTTCAATAATCTATTGTTTTGCGTATAATAAAATCTATTATTCATGTGAAAAGATCCGAAAGGAAACGAATTGAGCAGCCGATTTCGAATCAATTCGAAAAGCAGTTGATCGAACATCGAAGCTTCGCAGGACCTCATGCACTTAGTATTTTATCCAAATAAGTTATCAATCGTCCCCGGTAAGGATTTAACAACGGACTGAGTTCAGAGAACGTAAAAACTAAATTTCATCCCGAGGATCTGAAAACTGGCAGTATAATAGCACTTGAGATCCCAAACAAGAAATGGAAAATTCGATCGTCATTGACATTATGCTCGCACTTTTGTTTTAGGTATCCTCCACGCAAGGCCAATTGAAGAGGAGGGAAGATTTATATCCTACGGCAGCGTAGAACCGCCACACCATAGTATATTTCCAGGGATTCCTAATCTGTTTAAACAGATTACTAATCTGTTTTTACAGATTACTAATCTGTTTAAACAGACAACTAATCTGTTTTTACAGATTAACGATTCTGTTTTTTACAGACTACTAATCTGTTTTTACAGATTACTAACCTGTTTAAACAGATTACTATTTGACCAACCACAGTCAAGTTCTTATAATACGAACTCTGTGATTGGCTACTGTTACACTATCCAAACTATTTCAATCAAAATGGCAGGCACAGGAAGTATGGCGAAATTATATTTCTCGATGGGATTTAGTCATAAAGAAGTTCTGGTTTGCCATTCAAGCGTCAACAACGTACATGTAAGTTTGCGGACATTGCAGCGTGTTTTGCAAAAAGCGCGTCTATTGAGAAGGAAAGAATGTTCTGATAATTTGAACGTTACTTTGTTTCTGATTGGCAATTTAGAAGGATCCAGTCAGCTGCATGGTTACAAGATGGTGCGTCAAATGTGCTCACAAGCCGGCTTTAGAGTGACGCAAGAAACTATTAGGCTACTGCTACAGATAATCGACCCAGAGGGCGTCAATCGTCGAAGACAGGAACAAAAAAATCTATATTAATAAAGGACCAAATTTCTTATGGCATTTGGATTCGTTCGACAAATTAAAACCGTTCGGTATATGTGTAGATGGCGCAATCGACGGATTTTCCAGGTACGTCGTGTGGCTTAGGGTTTTCAACACGAGCAGTGATCCCAGAGTTATTGCTAGTTCCTTTTCAGAAACTATTCTTGGTATTGGAGGGTGTCCAATGAGAATAAGAGCCGATTGTGGTACTGAAAATGGGCATATGCAGCAGATCTAGGGAACTTTCCGCCATGATCACGCAGACCTTTCGTTCGTAGAACAAGCGTATTGAATCAAAGAATCGAATATTTGTGGGCCTTCCTCAGGCGCCACTGTGCTCAGTTTTGGATTAAACTATTCCATGGACTAAAAAATCGGGATCTTTTCAACGGGGATTCTTTGGACAAACGTTTGGTACAAGTCGTCTTTACTAATGTGATTCAGGTAAGTTTTATTCAGTAGTACATAGCATCGCTGCAGAAATTTCTAAACGTTGAAACCTCGACTTTGTATCTCGACAGTTCGAGATGAAATCTACGGAAGCGTATTAAGGAAATAGTAAACAAAAACTTCCATAACCAGAAAGATTTTATCTCGAAATTTCGATTTAAAAAGTCGAAATTTCGATTTTTTATCTCGAAATTTCGACTTTTTGTAGCTTTATGAGAGCCGCTTTATACAACGTGCCCAGCACGGATCGCGCTAATGCGACCTTAGAGCGTCAATGTTAATGTCATTGTTTTGATCTATACGTCGCTTTAGATAACATGTTCCATGCGTCTCTCCAGCTAACACGTTTCACGCCATTTTATATGACGTGCCCAACACGGATCCCATGAAAAATGCCAGGCATGACGTCAGAGCGTCGATGGCGCGTCCGGTGCATGGTAGGGATTTCCACCATTAAATCTTGCCGCGGCACGTCCGAAAAAACGCCGTCGAGCCACAGACGTGATGAACGTCGGCACCAAACGTGTGGCACGTCGGGTCGCTCCCTAGCCGGGTGGTTTTATGTGTCGCGCTACAGTCGTTCTTTTCTGGACGTGTCATTCGAACACAGATATATGTCTCGTGCGATGCGTGTTGGGCATGTCGTATAAAAGGGGTGTTAGCTGCGATGGTGTTTCGTATTTACTGTTCACACACACCCTGACGCTTCATTTCATTTGGGTGCATGTTATTATTTGTTATTTATTTATGTATCCTTGTTTAAGGGCATTTTCTGCAACTATGGCTAATTGTGACCGCAACAAGGGTGTAGAGTCATATTTAACCAATCGTTTACATCTATGCTGCCCATTTTGGAGGGCTTCCAGGGCATTGTTGACCGGGTCCTATTTTACCATGTAAAAGAGAACTTGTTTACCACAGTAAACAGGTACTGCTTCACTTCGCGATGTTCCCTCGGGGATTGGGTGGCATTTTCCATCTTCGTCTGTTATGGGTGTTGGTGCGCTGGGATTTGAAATAGGAGAAACCCGAAGTGGGGTGGAAATTGAATTGGCGTGGAAGGCTATTATTTCAACGAGAGTGTAGCTTCTACTGTACTTTTGTGGCAGTGCACTGGGTAAAAGTCGTATCTCTTTGTAAGGGTGAGTCGCTTCAGTGATATTTACCACTAGGAAGCACCTATAAGGAGTCTGTGTGGTAGAGGGCGGGGGAGGGGGGTAACTTCTGCGATATTACTCATTGTAAGGTGTGAGTAACATGTGCGCACTGAGATCATTTGGGTGTGTCTTTCTTTTTGTGGGATATGAATGGTAGGATGCGGAAAGCATCCAAAGTTATGGGGTGTTTTCACAGACCCTCATGCATTAGAGAATTGCTCTTTGAGTTTTATTGCAACGTGATTTAACGGCATTTGTCAATAACGTGGGTAGTTAGGCACTTTATGAGAATGTTTATTGAACATAATTATGTGTATGTTTGTGAGTGTGTGTGGGAGGGGGGGGGGGGGGGGCAAGGAGCGGGGGTAAATTTTATTTGAAACATCCTTTGTCAAGTTGCATCGTTTATAAATACGGGATGAAATAGAGCGTCAGGATATTTGTTCATCAGTTTAGGATGCTGCGCAGTAGGGGTGTTCTAAATTATTATATTATGTACCGTTAGGTAATGGATGGCAATAATATGTCGATGGGCTAAATTGGCCATATGTATGGTTGAGGTCTGTTCCATTCGTTCGGAAAACAATATTCCACTTGGAGTGGTCACTAAAGGATGAAAGGGAGATAATGACAGACCAAAAGTTGGTAGAAATGTCAAGGTTTGGATGTGGGGTAGGTTTATTCGTGTCCAGTCAGCGGGGCCAGAATTTGTTAGAAATCACGAGCCGATGTATTATTATACATTCTAATGAGTTGGAAAGTTATTTTATTCTTCTTGGGGATAACAATACAATGTGGTGGTGGCATCTGGGGTCGGGGGGGGGGGGGTGTTGGGGTCACCTGTATTCATTTCTGGATACGACGGAGAAAGGATAAGTATAGCCAAATAATTGTTTGTTGTTTCAGCAGAGTTGCGATCACTATGACTGACAAAGTTGCATGTTGATCATCACCTGGGTTGGTGGCACCAATACTCTTCCACAGTTCACACTGGAGTTCAACGTTTGTAATGAAACTGAGACTAGAATGATATGTACCAGGCCTAGCGCTAGAGGGGAGGCCGGTTGGGGGAGGGGGGGGGGGGGCTTCCACGGCCTCCCCTTTAGCTCTAGGCCTGGTACATGTCTTTCCCAAAAATTGTCCGCACGTTGGACATTTTTAGGGGTGGTGGAAGCCGGAGTATCGGGGGGGGGGGGGGGGGGGGGGTACGGAGAAATACGGAAATACAGAGTATCGGGGAAAACCGTCGAGCAGCGACAAGCAACTGTCAGACTCCCCGACGTATTAATCTCTGCATGAGCAGGGTTATCATTGGTTGAAGACAAGTGCAACATCGATTGTACAGTAGGCCTTAGTACACTGCGCCACCATGCCAGCACGTGGCCAATAGGGAATAAGTGCCTTATCCAAGGACACAACGCAGTTATTGCTGGTCAGAATCGAGCTGTGGACCTCTCGATTTGCAGTTCAATGCTCTAGCCACTGACAAGCTTGAATAGACCACTTTGTCCACCCATAATACGGCCTTTACTTATCAGGATCACCAAAATGTTAAAAATGAACTCATGTTCGCTTAACATTTTGAAAATTCCATCATTCTAACCTCTTACAACATGTAATACAACAGAAAGCTCCAATCTCCCCACCCCACCCCGTCTGGGAGAACAGGGTAGAAGTGGTTAGAGCACTGGACTTAAAACCGAAAGGTCGACAGTTCGATCCCGATTAGCGGTAACCGTGCTCTGTCCTTAGCTAAGACACTTAATCCCGTCATGTGAGGGCACAGTGATGTTGTGCACAAGGGCGTGCACGTTGATGATGCACTTGTTTTTGACCGCCGCTACCTCTACTTGTGCAGAGTTAGTAAGGTGGACAGTTTAACAGTTGCTCACCGCTGCTAGATTGTTCCCTCCGGGTACTCCAGAGCGTGGAACCGCCACACCGTAGAACCTCCACACTATGGTCCTGCGAATATTCGAGATTCGATTCTATATCGATACCATACGTTTGCTTCGAAATCGATCCCGAATCAGTCTCAGGATTCGATTTTTTCGAATCTCCCTTACTAACTTCAATTTGTTACATTTCCAACAAAAAATTGATCAAATTGACATTAGACAATTCATTCACGTGGGCTCAATTCACATTTAATTGAGTAATTGACAAAGGTTAATTGTTAGGTGCATTTTGTCCGGAACATTTTCCATAGTTTTAGATTTTGAAGGCTTAACTTGTTACTATTCACGTTCTTAAGAATGTGAATAGGAACAAGTTAAGCCTTCAAAAACTAAAACTATGGATAACAGGCCTAGCTGTTGCAGCGACTGTGCTACAGAGAATATTTATTTATTGGTGTTTAAGGTGTCAATCAGTCTTGTGAGGATCACCACAGTGTACCGTAACTTCCATTTGGGGCAATATGAAATAACTTGTCTATTAAGATTCGATTCGAAATTCGATTCGATATCGATATCAGAGATATTATTCGGTTCGAGATCCCTACTTCACACCATTGTATATTTCCAGGGATTTCTAATCTGTTTAAACAGATTATTAATCTGTTTTCACACATTAATTAATTTGAGTAATCTGTTTTTACACATTAACTAATCTGTATTTACAGATTACTAATCTGTTTAAACAGATTACTAATCTGTTTTTACTGATTAACTAATCTGTTTTGACAGATTACTAATCTGTTTTGACAGATTAACTAATCTGCATTTACAGATTACTAATCTGTTTTTACAGATTACTAATCTGTTTTACAGATATAATATGTATGCATCGTCGGAAACCCACGGTCGTTTGCGCTCCGCTGCTGATGAAAAGACAACGGAGCGCAATCGACCGTGGTTTCCGACGATGATAATAGGCTGATGACTCTATTTTGAAAAAATCAAAAAATCAGAAAGGTTCACTGACACAAAACAGATAATAAAAAATGTAATAACTGAAGCGCTAAAATTTAGAACAATTTTAACCAAGAAATAACTGGAGTAATCTTAGGAATTAAACCCCACGATGCCTTAGAACTCATTATAAAACCAAAGCGCATATACCATGCGTATCAGATGAGATTTACGCAATGCCCATGCGATAGTTGAGATCTTGGGAGAGAACACAGTTAAATTCTGAACGAAAGTCGATGTAGCTTTATAAGAGGATGGCCAGTGTTGGGGCCAATCCTATGAAACTTTTATAATTGTAGTTCCCAGAATTGTATTTTCCACCTAATAAAATAAGAGACCGAAAGAAATCATTAGCAGTTCTAAGGATGTGGCAACTTACCGGGAGGTAAATTGCCACGTCTTTAAATCTGCAAATGATAACAGTTTAACTATTTCAGTGGCACATAAAAATACAATTCTCGAAAATACAATTGCAATTGCTTTATAGGATTAGCCCCAAAACGGGTCAACATCAGTGGAATATAAGTCCACATGCTGCTCGTTTTATTCCAGAGAGAAGTTCTCAAATTTAGACCAACTTTTGTCTTAGAAATAACTGAAATAATCTTGAGTAATTAAATCTCACGATACATTCGAACTCATTATAAAACCAAATCGCATATATCATGCATATCAGATAAGTTTTACGCAATGTTCATGCGATAGTTGAGATCTTGGGATAGAATACAGTCAAATTCTGAACGAAAGTCGACGTAACTTGTACAAGAAGATGGCAACACCAGAACGGGTCCACAACAGTGGGCTATAGCTCTACGCGCTGCCCCTGTTATTCCCGAAAATTCTGTGTCGATAGCTTCGACAGTGGCGTAGATAGCTTTTCGCTGGCGGAGGGGCAAGCCCAAAATTTTCCGTCAGACCAAAAACTTTCCGACAGTGTAACAACAACAAAAACCCAAACAAACAGAAAGAATCTGTTGTTTACTGCAAATGTTCTGAAAATTGGTCTTTTTTACCCCAACTTTACACAAAATGGCATGTTTTTATCCCCAAAGTCAGCATTTTAATGTTATTAGGCATAGATTCGCCTAAAAATGGTCCCAAAAAACTTCCGACAAAACCCCTTTATCTACGCCACTGAGCTTCGACGCACAGCGTGTCTGCTCCAGTCATAAAATGAAGTAATCGCGCCGAGTTATCCTGATTTTGTGCTCGTACGAACTTCTCCAGAAAAGTTAGGCATTTCTTTTCACTCTCTGTGTTAGGGTTCGCCTTGAAAAGTTTGATTACTTTCCTGGCAGTCGTTTTTTTGTCTTCGTACATGCGAAGAATGTCATCGAGAGAACGCAGTTTATGGGATAAATACGTTACTGCGGTGGAGAAGCAATCGGATATGTATTTCGGTTCCTGAACTAGTTTGGAATGACTTAGTTGCAATATGCACGATTTCACATTGTCTTTTTGGGGCACGGTATGACAATCTAACCAGGGACCGACCTGTAATAGCTCTCATCATTTTCATTTAGTACACTATAACAAACATTAATCTTCACTGTGGTTTCCGATCAAGTCTTGGCTGCCTATTTAGGCAGCCAAGACTTGATCAGAAACCACAGTAAAGATTAATGCTTGGTAATTAAGACTTGAAGTATTAACGTGAGCACTCTACAACAATGATAAATGAAAATCATATATATAATACATGTAAGAGTGTCTCTCTCGATTATCCATCGAAAGAATATCAAAATATGATCTGAGAAGTTACGCGCCAACTGAGAAGCCTATTTCTGAGATGTAAGAGCCAGGTCCTGATGTTTCAGAACCAAATACGCACTGGCGCATGCCCAGGTCGGACCCTGCGTGCTCATATAACCTATCATGAAATCCATAAGTATTTCAGGCGTAACGGCGTCTTCACCAACGACTGACATTGCAATAAACGCTGGCGCAAATTTCAAAGGAAAGATTGCGTGACCCACAAATCCTTTCGCGATAACCCTCCCTACTGCATTCCACTCCTCTTGTTGCCAGTTCCTATTCAGGCCTATACCTGGTACCTTGTAGTTCTCCCCTTCCGCTTTGGAAATGAAGAACTCTTTCCAGAACGTAGTGTACACCTCACGAGAGACACCGTTTTCGTCCCTTCCCTTTTCATCCACGAGTTGATATTTCACAGGCGTCTCAACGATGTTAGGGTTTTTGAAGGCACAAATCATATTGTTCACTATGTCCATTCGTTTTATTCTGATTGTTATGGGACCTATATCCACATTCAATAGTGAGTCACTTACATCGTCTGTTCACAGGGGGGTGGGGTGGGGGGGGGGGGGTCCACTAGACGCCATTGCGATCTCTTCACTCAGAGTGCTTGTTAGTTTGGGAAGAATTAGTTTTCCGCCAACTGTGTCAGTTAGTGACAGAGTTTCTGACAATGAATCAGCGGGCTTTCTACTGTGACGTTCAGGTTATTAGACATTGTCTGCGAAGTATCCGCTTTGTTCACATCGATTGTTCCACCAACCTCACAGGAAATATTAATTTCCGGGAGTTCATCCGCGAACGAATATTTGGTTGTGGTCCTGAGGTAGAATGTTAAGAGCGACACATCTGAAATTTTCCGAAATTCACCCACTGTTACGCCTTCAGGCACAGGATTCTGTTCAAAGTCCACAATACTAAAGTCAAAGTGTTCAATATTTCCCCGCTGCGATTTTCCACATAGAAAGAACTTTTTTGTGCTGTGTCTATCAAATCTGCGCACGCTGTTTAACTCTAGTTTTTCGGAGTTCTTGTTCTCTTGCAGTTTTTGTTTGCGTCACGTTGAATAAGCAGCATGTGCATGTTCTTCTGATTCTTCATCCGTATCAGCAAAACCGGCGGTTTTCATCTTTTCGCGAAGCTCAGTGAACAAAGTCCGTTTCCTAATATAATTTGCGTCGTTGTTGGGAGTGTTGTCAATCATGCTGCAATGCTCTGAAATAAAATGTAAACGTAAGATCAGAAGTCGATCATGGGCGCGTGGCATAAGTCGTATAAGGACCAATGACAACCGCTCTTTGCGTAACTGACATAATTATGACGACAGAATTGCATTTTAAGGACGCAGAGTTCTGAAACGACAACCTTGTGTATATTTCATCGGTGCCGTTTGTGATCGGCACCTCTGAAATTGGATCAAAGAGACGTCGCGTCGCGTATCTCTCAAAATTATTGTGGCACAAACACACGAAGACCACGGATGCAAGCACCATCAGGCAAAAGGGCAAGCTTTTTCTACGGACGCGAGTTGAATGTCTCGCACGTTTGAGGGAATATTGGCAGGATCTCATGCAGGATCTCATGTGACGTCATAGTCACGTGACCTAGTGGCGCCATGTTGTGTTGTCATGGTAACCCGCGTGAGTGGCCGGCTTGTGACGTCATCTCCATAGTGATACGTGGTGTGAGTGCGCATGCGCAGCGCGTGTTGTTAGGGTGATACGTGTTTCCGTAGTCCATTTTGTACACTGGAGGCTGCCATCTTGGTTTCTATGGTAGCACGTGGTTGCTATGTTACCCACAGGGCTATAACAAGACAAGGATATGTTCGGAGAGTGTGTTCCTTTGTACCGGAGTATTTTCCCGATTCGTAGAATTACCACAAACAGCCCGACAAGTTGTACTATTTCGAATTCTTTCAAAATTCTCTGCTTCTATCAATATAAGCAATAATTTTCGCTATCCTAGGCATGTTCCTTTGTCCCGGAGTATACTCCAGTAGCGTAGAAAAACCTATCAGCTGGAATAGCTTTGCCTATTATTACTATTTTTAGCTTTTCTGGTCTATTTTTGTTATGTCTATTCCGAGTACTCTTGTTGTTTCATTTATCTAGATCATTTATATAGATTATAACTAACAATCAGATTGCTTGATTTCAAATAATCTGTATGCAGAGTTACCTCCCCTTATTACAATGAAGTCCTATCCGAGTCTCATCACCTCTATACCCAATGGCCACATCCCATGCAATCCCTTTTTGTGAAACGTCTCTGGTTATGGGATCCCTTTTTGTCGTATGAGGCCATGAGGGCTATGTAAAAACCCTCAATGAGGCCTCATTTATTATCCCTCATAGCCTCATTTTCTTTTGAAGTTATGAGGGCCATGAAAAATTCCTCACTGCGGTATAATTTACTACGATTCTTAGCCTCACTTCAGTATTTAACAGGTATATCCTATGGAATCCAATTTTGGAAAACACCTGTGGCCATGGAATCCTTTTCTGTCGTGTGAGGCCATGAGGGCTATGTAAAAGTTACCTCAATGAGGCCTCAGTTACTATCCCTCATACCCTCATTGAATTTTGAGGTTATGAGAGCCATGAAAAAATCCCTCAATGAGGTCTAATTTACCATCCCTCTTAGCCTCATCTCGGTATTCGAGAATACATAACATTGTATTATTGGGGGATACGTGTTGTACAAACTTCACATCCGGGTGCTTCATGCTACATCCGGGTACCTCTGTTTGGAAAGCTATAAAAAGGGGGTTGGTACGAAAATAAACTCACTTGTGTCCTGACCGTCGTCGAGTGAAGACATCTTACCAGTTCGGTGCAGATACTGTTCCGAGTTATTTTCGAGATCGGATATTGCCAGAAGACGCCAGAAGAATCATCATCGGCTCCACTGCAGATATTTTACAAAGTTGTTTACCCGATCATTCAGTGCTCGTAGGCATGAAGAACATCACTGTCCAAGAAGAGCAGAAGAGCAGAGAGATACTGGAGATTCCATGACTGACCAGAATAAAGCACTTTTAGAATTTTTACGGTATGCTGGCAAGGTGGAAATCGATGCCGTTCTACACGCTGCTGATGAAGATTTGATTACCTGTTTATGCAAATGTGCTACCAACATCCTCGAAGATAAGATACCACTGAATTTGGCTGAATTTGATGATCTGCGAAAATACGATTCTGCAGTGGAGCCGATGATGATTCTTCTGGCGTCTTCTGGCAATATACGATCTCGAAAATACCCCCCCCCCTCCTCCCGGGTGAATGTTCATGAAATGGAAGCTTCAGCTGGATCGCTGGAGGTCTTTCTGACCCCCTCAACATTGATTTACATTTATGAAATTCCCGGAAATTCCCATTGCAATTTTGACCAAAATTATTTTTGAAGCTGAGCAAATAGAATGACACTGATACTGACATTTAGAATATCGATTTTAGGAACAGTTTTGCAAATCTTTGGAAAATATTGGTGGCGGATATTGTGGGGGGGGGGGGGGGGGGGGGAGTACAATCCTACGGATTTGCAAATCGATGGCGAGCCATATATAGCTCACCTGACGTATGACTCACGCGACTGATCGCTCCCCCAAATGATGTCGCACCATGTCATTGATAAGGCCGTTCAACGAGTCGTGGATCATTCGAATGTGTGCATCATGTTTCAGTTATAGATTGATATAATAAAATGAAAAATTAAACAGCTGCGCCATGAGCGCATGATACGCCCGTTATTAATTACAAGGGGGAACCACACAATATGAGTATACATGTGTACTTGTCAGGTTACATATACTTGCCACCAAAAAATCATGAAAATTGCTCAAAGTCCAACATGTGGAAAATTGCCTATATTTTGATGAATAAAGTCCCATAACTCTGGAAAGACAAATCGGACAGCGACACAAATCGACAGGGAGATTCCTTCTATCAACATATACTTGCAACCACAAAATCATGAAAATTGCTCTAAGCATTTTCAAGTTATGGTTCGACATGTGAAAAATAAAGTCCCATAACTCTGGAATGACTAATCGAATGGCGACACCAACCGAAAGGGAGCTTCCTTCCAACAACATAAACCACCTACAAAAAAATCGTGCAAATCTCTCGAAGCGTTCTCGAGTTATCGTACGACGTGTAAAAAGTCAACAATTTTCTAAGTAATAAAGTCCCATAACTCTGGAATGACTAATCGAACGGCGACACTAAACGAAAGGAAGCTTCCCTCCATCGATATACACGACCTACCCAAAAATCACGAAAATCTCTCAAAGCTTTCTCGAGTTATCGTACGACGTGTAAAAAATCAACAATTTTCTAAGTAATAAAGTCCCATAACTCTGGAATTACTAAACGAACGGCGACACTAAACGAAAGGGAGCTTCCCCCCATCGATATTCACCACATACCCAAAAATCACGAAAATCTCTCAAAGCGTTCTTGAGTTATCGTACAACATATGACCCGACGGACAGACGGACGGACAGACGGACGGACAGACGGACAGCGGTATACCATAATACGACCCGTTTTTTCAAAACGGGCGAAAAAAACTATTCCATATACCCCATATGCGCAAATGCGTTTGGGATTTTATTACTCCATAAACCGAAGAAAAAAGGACAGCTGTAATGCTGACAAACCAAAAGCGCAGTGTTGTGATTGCCATATTTCAAACACGTTTATAGAAACGTGAGTTTCATAAATATTCATATATATAAAACAACCGGTTACATCCCGGCGTGAGGGAATTTCCAGACTGGCCAGAGCCTCCCTCGAAGGAAATATCAGCTGAAAAGCTTGCCGGGAAACACGATGTTTTTTTTTTAAAAACTGACCAACAAATGAGGCCGGACTTTATTTGTTGGAAAGCTTTTAAACAAAACCCACCGTGACGTAAGAGCGCCAAAGTGGGGAAACATCTTTTAGAGGAATTTCAAAACAAAATCTAAGTAAAAATGTAGCCCCCCCCCCCCCCCCCCCCCACCTTCTCCCCCATTTATATAATTCATGTTGACCTAGTAGACCTATTTTGGGCACTCTGGATGGCCCCATATTCATTAATATAGCGAACAGACAGACAGACAGACAGACAGACAGACAGACAGACAGACAGACAGACAGACAGACATTCTTAAATGTAGTATAGATTAATTGGTGTTTAAGGTAACTTTTCTGTATCTATGGCTAATTGTCACGACAGCGAGGGTTTAAAGTTAAGTTTAACCAATTGTTTACACCCATGTTCATATATGGTGACATATTTTCCGCCGTACACTTAGAATACAGGAGGCCGCTATCTTGGGTTTTATGGCGGCGCGTGGTTGCTTAGCAGCTATGGGGCCCAATGTTCTACACTAGGACGGAGATTGTCTTGGGGTATGTTCAACTGAATGGGAGTATAATGAATTACCTAAATGAGCACGACAATGACCGAAATGCTGTTTATCGAAACGAACCTGCCCAGACTAGCACGCACTGCTATAGGCATATATACGGTGTGTACGATTGAATGGGAGTATCAGACTGGCTCAGATTCTTTCGGTTTCTTCTTAGAATTTCCCTCGACAATGATTCATCTGGCTCTGATTTTATAAACAAAAATCCTCATTTTCGGCTACTTAGACCAGCTGCTGCCTATTCTATAAGCTATTCCCATAATTCCCGGGTCTGTTCTACCCGTGTAATGACTTATGTCTGCTCTAGTATACCAGTTATACTGACCATCACTGGCTGCCCAAGGTATGTATATGGCCCTTATATTAGTTCATTCAATCCTTCTTTGGCCTGTTCTATTTGTGTTATGACGGCAATCCACTCTAGCCTACATATATCTGGCTGTCTGTGGCTTCCCCTGAGATATGTATGGCTCTCTAACGACCTATCCTCTGGACCCGGGGTGTTTGTGCCTATGTTGGTCTGCTATTAGCCCTCATTACTGCTAATCCACCAATTGCCTGATACGGCCGTGTGATTGGAATAGGTAGTTTGCAATGTTATGTTGTGCTGTGGGGTTTGCTTGATTGTCTAGTATAGCTCTATAGGATGAACTGCCTGTACTCCTGTTGGTCTTCTGTTATACCTCAGTACTGCTGAACCATCGTTTGCCTGATACTGCTGTGTGATTGGAATAGGTAGTACGTAATGCTGGACCATGGTGATTTGGGTGTGTTTGGTTGACTACAGTTAAAACTAGAAATCCTGTCACGAATAGTGCGCTTATGTAGGCTTAATTGCGCGTTGGAATTGCGCGCAATTGCCACATCGAATGGCTTCCAAAGCACGGCAGGTTCTCCTGGTTACTCATAGCAAACACATGCAATGTGTCTGCCAATGGACCTCCGGGTTACCCGGAGGTCCATTGGCTGAAACATTGCTTGTGCATAGGCCATATGTACAGAATTTGATAGCTTTACTTGGGCCATAACGCGCACATTAACGCGCATATCAACGTGCTATTTGTGCGCATTTCATGACAGGACTTCTAGTTTTAACTGTAGAACAGTAGTGTGAGGTGGGCTGTTTATACCAATGTCGGTCCACTATTAGTCCTTAGGTATTTCAAGTTAGCAATAACGTTGGAAGTCTCAAACATTGAACGGATAGTGGTAGCCATGGTACAAGCCATTAGTAGGGCAATAAGTCAGTAGTATTAGATGAAGGCTTTAGACAAGGATAGACACTGCATGGTCTCCATGTGACAAGCATGGAGTAGTGCCATAGGTCATTAGTAATGGATGAAGGCTCTAGTATAGGGCAGATAAGGGTCTCTATGGCACAAACATGTATTAGCGCTGCGAGTTGGTAATACTGGTTGAAGGGTCTAGTATAGAACAGGAAGTGGTATTCATGGGCAAGCATGTAAGGGTGCAATAAGTCACTAGCAATGGTGGAAGCCAAGTAGGATAGTAATGTGAAACTGGACACGTGGCGGTAGTAGGACAGTAATGTAAGTACTAAGAGCCGATCGCAGGACTAATGGTGGTAGAATAGTTTACGTGCAGGCCATCGGTAATACAGGCACAAGAGCCATACTTATCGTCAGTAAGCAATCCTTAGATAAATATCCTCCGAAAGGTATCTTGCAATAAGTGTCCTTAAATTCTGAGATGAGGATATGAGGAATGACAGATGTTTCCTCATTGGTGGATTTTCTCATGATTTTCTCATGGATTTTCTCATGGCCATAGCCCAGTGCCCATCAGTATGTATCACCCAATAGGTGTCCCGCAGTAGGTATCTTTAAATATCCAGATAAGGATATGATGAATGACAGATTGTTCCTCACTGAGGGATTTCCTCATGGCCCTCACGGCCTCATAAGATAAGAAGGGGCGCCATAGCCTAGTATCCTCCAATATGTATCCTCCAATAGGTATCCCGCAATAGGTATCTTTAAATACCCAGATGAGCTTATGATGAATGACAGATTGTTAAAGACAGATTTTTTAAATGTTCCTCATTGAGGGGTTTCCTCGTGTCCCTCACGGCCTCATGTGATAAAAAGGGACGCCATAGCCGAGTATTCTCCGATAGGTATTCTGCAATAGGTATCCTTAAATACCAAGACGAGGATATTTATCTAAAGGTAGCTTACGGGTGGTAGCTATGGCGTCTATGTCTGTATTACCGATGCCTCCACGGTCAGTCTTCTGCTACTATTAGTCCTGTGATCGGCTCTTGGTACTGATATTACCGTCCTACTACAGCCTCGGTACCAGTTTCACATTACTATCTTACTTGGCTTCCACAATTAATGACAAGTTATTGCACCTCTAACTGCTTGCCACATGGATACCACTATATGTCATATACTAGAGTCTTCAACCATTACTACTGACTTACAGCACTACTACATGTTTCATCCATTACTAATGACTTGTGGCACTACTGCATGTTTGTTACATAGAGACGAGTGTCTGTCCTACTCTAGAGCCCTCGTCCATTACTACTGACTTATATTATATCTCACGTGACTTCCTTGCATTCTGATTGGCTGAAAGATGATACACTATTTCGTGTAGTTTTCATCCACAGAACTGACCAGGCACTACACCCAGGCACTACACGTTTTCTATTTTTAGCACACTACTATATCAGTTTTCTTTTCATACTGGGCGAATAAAACTGATCAGGCTAAATTTAAAAATCGATTCACAGAGGTACAACATCCACAAAACGACCCGGAAAGAAATCTTTGTGAAAAAATGTATCGATTTTCCATTGTTGAAGTCACATTTTTAGAGGCGTTCATTTTATTCCTTGAGAAGATGATCCATATCTCGTTTCGAAGAGAATGATCCATACCTGGGTCCAACTTTCATGAGAACGCGTCCGAATATGAAAAATCGTTTGTTTCGCTGCTCATATTATTTCGCTATTTAATTGTATGTTTTGGGCAGTAAACGAATAAATAATGGAATTCAATTGAATCTTCGGATTTTTGTATCCCGTACTGACCCATTCGGTAATGTATATGTGTGACAAATGGGTGGAAATTATCAAACTGCGTTGTCAAATTTAAAAAAAATTAGTTTTCATTCGCGAGTTGCGCAATTCTGGAATACACAGTTCCGTTTGGGGGAAATGTTTTGTTTACCCTTGCCGACCGATTCAAAATCTTTCTTCTGCTCATACCAATAATCCAAGTCAGCCGTGTTTTGGAAGAAGAAAATGTTTTTTAAAAACTACATGGTATTGTGTTCTATATAACGCTGGTTTGTAGGCCTGATACCTTGGTAATAGATTAACAAATCGGACCGATGTTTTTCTTGATGGGTGTTCGATATAATATAAGGATTAGTGCATGTCTTGTCGTTGACTACGCCCATATAGTGCCCAGTGAGGTGGTGTAGCTCCCTCCGCTTCGCGGCGGGAATTACACCACCTCACTGGGCACTACATGGGCGTAGTCAGCTCCAAGCCATGCACTATTCCTTAAATAGCACTATTAAGGCCTTGTGCCATGGTTACAACTATCTGTTGTATGTTTGAACCTTCCATCGTCACCCTTACTGGTAATACTACTAGATGCTTATCCAATAGATACCACGATCTGTCATATAATAGAGTCTTCCATCATTACTACTGACTTTTGGAACTACCAGAGGCTTGTTAGTTGAGTTATGAGTACCAAGTGCTAACAGTAGATCGACATAGATCCAAACAGCTCTTACTTCTGTACATACGAGACAACGGAACATATCCACAAAATCACCATGATCTAATATTATGTACTACATATTCCAATCACACTGTCGTATCAGGCATAAGATTGTGTAGCAGTACCAAGGGATAACAGTAGACCAACAGGAGTACAGACAGTTCATCATATACAGCTATACCAGGCAACCAAGCAAACCCTCCACACAACATAACATACCATTACGTACTACTTATTCCAACAACACGGCCGCATCGGGCAATTTGTAGATTAACAGCAATGAGGTCTAACAGCAGACCAACATGGGTACAAACAACCTGGATCGACAGAACATATATCGTAGTCATAAGAATGATTGAAGAAGCCAAGGAATGATTGAATCTACTAATGTAATGGGACACACATGTATGTTGCTTGGGGGAAGACAGAAATAGCCAGATGTAGGTAGACTAGAGTAGATAGCTGTCATAACACGGGTAGGACAGGCCAAAGAATGACTGAATTTAGTAAGATAAGGGCAATGCATAGCTTCGGGCAGCCAGTGGTAGTCAGCAACTGGTACACTAGAGCAGATAGAAGTCATTGCATAGGTCGAACAGATCCGGGAATGATCAGAATAGGTTATAGAATAGGCAGTAGATGGTCTAAGTAGGCAGAAACGAGGATTCCGTATAGAATCTGAGCCAGATAAACTGAGGGCTCATTTGGGTAATTCTCGGTAGAAGCCGAAAGAATCTGAGCCAGTATGATGCTCCCATTCAATCGATCACACCATGTGGGTGCCTTATAGCACTGCGTGCTAGTCTGGACAGGTTCGTTTTGGTCAAAAAGTTGTTTTCCGAGATTTCCGATCACTGTGGAGCTCATTTGGGTATATACTTTCAATCAATCGAACCTACCCCAGGACATACCCCGGTCCTTTTGTAGGACACCATAAAAAACGACGAAGATGGCGATTATCAGTTTTCAAAATGGACGGCGGAAACGCGTGTTAATCTAACAACGAGCGCTGCGCACTAAAATCACCCATCACCATGGCCGCTCAGGCGCGCTACCATGACAACTCAACGTGAAGTCACTGGGTTACGTGACTATGACGTCAGATGAGATCCGGAAAAGCGGGAAAGGTCGGATACGTGACATACTGCTTAATTGTGCAGGTTCGGGATGATCCACAGACGATGTTGACCCTCCTACATGAGAATGTTTTCTTGGCTACAGAAACCTCAGTATGAAGGCTATATACTAGTACTGCTCCTCCTCTGCCCCGAGGCTTAAGAAGAAGTGTATAGCCGTCTTACAGACTAGTGTACATCTAGCCCTTTGTAGTGGAGGTAATTTCCCACTGGCTGGGAAATGCTAGCGCAAACATTGCAACCCACCCATAGTAGAGAGGGTGGTCAAACCCTTGATGTCCTTCCGACGACTTCTGTTTTTGTACCTCTAGTCATTTATTTGGCCTCAATTCTGTCATGTATTGCAATTGAGATTTCATGTTTGGGGCACAACATATTCTCTATAACGTGACTATATACTGTCCATCCTCCACCCTGGGGCGTAAACCTCGGGGTTGAAGGGAGTGAGGACAGTATATAGCCGCCTTACAGACAAGTGCATGTGTAGCCCTTTGTCTGGGAGTTTTTTCTCCACTGTCTGTGAAATGTTAGAGTCACCACTGCAACCCACCCATAGCAGAGAGGATAGTCGAACCAACGGTATCCTTCCCACTTCTGCTTTTGTCCCACTAGTCATTTGCCAGGCCTCCAATAATGTACCTCTACTTAGGGTCTCCCCTACTTATTTTTTCTTCGCAATTCTGTCATGTATTGTGATAGCGATTTCGTGTTTGTGGCACAACATACTCTCTGTAAGACGGCTATATACTGCCCCTCCTCCACCCTTGGGTATAAATCCCGGGGGTAGGAAGGGACAGCATATAGCCGTATTACAGACTAGTGTATATCTAGTCGATTGTCGGGGAAGTCATTGCCCGCTGTCTCGGAAATGCTGGCGTCACCACTGCAACCTCCATAGCAAGGACGGTAATCAGGCCTTTGGTGCCCTCTCCACTTCTGTTTTTGTCTTTCCAGTCATTTGTTGGGTATTCCAGAATGTACCTGTGCATGTATCACACATTGCAATCGTCATTTCATGTCTGGGTCACAACATATGACGAATACCGGACATGTGCCCCCGCCCCACGAACGAGTGCCCTCTTGGCATTTGCTATCCGGACGTGAGCCCCCTTCCCCCGGACATGAGCCCCCCCCCCCCCTCCTCGTTATAGCAAATATGGACATGAACCCCCCTCCCATTGCTGGACAACTGCCCCTCCCCTGTCTGTCATCATTTTATTACTGCTTACTGCGAAAAGCACTTGAGCAACAGTATACAATAAAATGCTTCGTGTCGCGGACACAATAATAAAATGATGACAAGCATGGGGGTGGGGGGGGGGGGGGATTATGGGTGGGTGATCAGTTGTCAGGGCTGTCGAAGGGGCGGGTGTAACCGATGTAGTAACACCGGAGCTCGCCGTAAATGGATGACACATGACCATGAATTCTTGCGGGGCGGCACGCAGAGTTGCGTAATATTGAAATATCGGCCTTAAAGCAAGGTTTCAGTTGCATAAGAATGCTGGAGCTTTTACTCCAGCAGGGAAGCTACCGGGTATGGGCTGCAACCCCCACCCCCGCAGTGTGAAAAATACTTTATTTTTCGGGCAAGTTCACATTGAAAATTGATTTTTTCGGGCAATTTCATATTTTTTCGGAGTTGCAGCGGGCAAAAATCTCCCAGCCCCCCCCCCCCCCCCCTCCTATGCTACCGGGCCCCCATTAATGGCGGGCTGCGGTGTTACTACATCGGTTACCTTCCCCCTCCTCGACAGCCCTGACAACTGACCACATCCCTGCCTGTCATTATTTTATTATTTTGAAAAATTACTATTTTAAAGGACGTACCCAGACAATTATATTACGGACATTCTCTCGCCAGCCCTGGCAGTTTCCGGTGCACCACATATGACTATATACTGCCTCCCCTCCACCCCGGGTATTGAGCCTCGGGCTGGGTGAGGGGCAGTGTATAGACGCCGTACAGACTAGTGTATATATTACCTAGTCCCTTGTCAGGGAAGTCATTGCCCATTGTCTTGAAAATGCTAGTGCCATGACTGCAACCCACCACCCATAGCAGGTGGGGGTGATCGAGCCATTGGTGTACTTCTCACTTCTGCTTTTGTTTGTCCTGTCATTTGTTTGGCCTCTCAAAATGTACCTGTACATGTATCACATATTCGTTAAGTTGAGCTAAAACAATAAATCTTTCAGGAAAAATTTCGGGTTTTATTGGTCCTTAATTGTAAGCCAAAGTTCAAAATAAGATGACATTATGTGAATTTAATTAACCTATAAGGGGTTTGCAGGGACCGATCAGGACTATTTAAAATACGCTCTAGCCTCGGAGCCTATTTTTTCAACTCATGCGCCAGATTTCAATTTACGGAGTCACACTGCTGTTTGTAACACACACTGCAAGTATGTAATAGCTCTCATCATTTTCATTTAGTACACTATAGCAAACATTAATCTTCACTGTGGTTTCTGATCAAGTCTTGGCTGCCTATTTAGGCAGCCAAGACTTGATCAGAAACCACAGTGAAGATTAATGCTTGGTAATTAAGACTTGAAGTATTAACTTAAGCACTCTACAACAATGATAAATGATAATCATGTATATAATACATGTAAGAGTGTCTCTCTCGATTATCCATCGAAAGAATATCAAAATATGATCTGAGAAGTTACGCGCCAACTGAGAAGCCTATTTCTGAGATTTAAGAGCCAGGTCCTGATGTTTCAGAACCAAATACGCACTGGCGCATGGCCAGGTCGGTCCCTGGGTTTGTACGGAAGCGGAAGAACGTCCGTCCTGTCGTTTTTTAAATTGGCCGAACAACAAAATAACACGCAACAAATAACAATTAAGTAATAACAAACAAGGAACAACACATAAGTAAAAAAAATAAGTGATAACAAATACGTGATCAGTGGTAACATAAATGTTCCTCCAGGGTTCCCGTATATTTGCTCCTATAAGATTTTATGCGAGCACAGGCGTCTTCTCATGGGCTCATTGGAGGCTATTTCGTTTCACTAAATAAGTTCAATGATTCCAACCGGAAGCGCCAGCGAATTGGGCATTGATCGGGACAGCCAATAGGTCTTTCCTACCTGGCCCATTCCATTTACGTTGTGGGTAATAAATTTGTCCCTCCAGAAATTCCCGTGTTGCGAAGTCAATAACACGACTGTATAACTACCGCTTTGAGAAAATTAATTGTAAATTAATGTCTATCGAGATTATAAAAATAACCGTTCAGTCACTACGATGAATAAAAAAGAGAAACCTAACCAAGACTTTTTTGTTTTTTTCCGTATTCATTGTTTCGGGGGGGGGGGGGGGGGGGCGGGGAGCGGGAGCAAATGTATTAACCAACCACAATGCAAATGAAATGAACCATATAGGAAAGACCTATTGGCTGACTTGTGACAGGTTATCGGCGATATACTCATCCTCGAATTTGTAATGAACATCCAATAAGGCAGCCAGTGGGGTAAATGGCTTTCAAATGCCGGAGGGGCAATTGACCACACTATTTTCAGGAGCACACGCTTTGAGTCCCCAGACCGTCGGGTCAAGCATGGTTCGGCATCCGCCTTAGTTCGGCCTGGAGGGCGACAATTTTGAAATTAGGATCCCAAATGAAGCCAATGTCTTGCTTCTAAGAACCTAATTCCCGCCCAAAGAACCCCGAAAACTTCCCAAACTTGACCGAAATTTTCAACAAGCACACACATTTTCCGAAAATATGGCGTCACACCCTCTCCCTCTGTCTACGCAAATGAAGGCAGCGGTGTTTAGAACAACTTACAGTTAATTGAACATGTACTTATTTTTGCTTTTTCCACTGATTGTTCTACCCCAGAAACGTTCTGGTTCATTCAAGGGGTGGGGAGGGGGGGGGGGGGGGGGCACTAAAAATTTGCAAGACGTGACGTCCTATTTTTTATTCGGCTCCTTTTTACACCCACCCACACACCCACCCACCCACTACGAGCAAATTTTCTAGTACTGTTCTCAGACACCCACCCCCCACTCTCCCATTAAAATCCAAAATAAACTTATAAACTTATTAGGCACAGCTGTCTTTAGGGGGTTTTCATAATGTTCTTAACCCTTTACCCAACGTAACGGCCAAAACCGGTCAGCGCTATTCTCAAAAATCTTTTCTCTTTTCATCTCGTTCGGTGCTAGAAACCACTATGAGGGCTTTCAAGAAATTGAGCTCACCAGATCAAAAGCAAACACTTTCCTTGCTCTTATTTCATATTCAGTCAAACTCAAATAATACTTTGTTCATATAAATTTGTTCCATTACAAATTACCGGAGAGTGCCTGTCGGCACTCTTCAATACTTTGCAATAGAACGAGTTTTGAGTAACAAATTCATACCCCTCAAAATCTTCTAGCCCTCAGCAAGTTAAGACCGCGTATTCCCCATTGGTACATAAATAGCCAGGTACGTTCTTCCCCGGGGAATAATCTTAATTTTTCCCCATCAAGCCCAGTCATTATTTTTGTATTATGCCAATCGGAGCACCCTTGGAGTACTTTTTGATTGTGGAGGAATACCGTAGTAAAATAACCTTATAAACATCAGACGGAGTGTATATGAACCAGTTAAAGAGATTCAGGCATGGATGTATATAAGATTGATATTTTTTCAGGAAAGGTGTGTGGGGGTGGGGGGGGGGGGGGGACTGAGTCACTCCATGACAGCCAGCGCCGCTGCCGCCACGCTATTAATATTAATGGGTGAACGTTTCTTTCTGATTTTAATGATTTACGTTCTGACAAGGTAGAAAACGTCAAAATTAAATATTAAATTTCGTCGCATGGAGTTGAAAATGGGCAATCTACTGACACTTGAGGTCCCCTACAAGGAGTTCAAAACAATTTTGAAACTCGACGCCAACTCTCAGAAAAAATGACGTACTATAATTTCCGTCGAGGACATACAGTCGTATGACCGGTAACGGGTTTTGACCAGTTACGGAAAATTTCAACTTTCATTCATGGTACATAAAAATCCCAAAAAACCTGATATTTATCGAGATATTAATACTCTTTCATAAAATTAAAGTTGACTTTTTATCAGACTGAAGTATATGACATTTTTCGAGATTGACATCTTTTTCGTGACCCAATTTCGTTGCAGAAAAAAAAAAAAACGTGAAAAACAAATCAACAGAAGGTGACGGTGCGAAGTGGTAAGATTTTAAAAAATCAAACGTATGCGCAATTTGTTACAACATTCAACTATAACCTACCCAAAAGATTGACTAGTAGGCGCCTCGTTTTATTTTAATTATCTTGGTTTGAAAACCATTGCCACTTTGACCAGTTACGAACCACGTGAAAAAGCGTTCATGAAAATTACGAAATCCATAAAATCAGCAAGATTTGGCCCCAGGAAGAAAACCCTGGGAAAATTCGCCCAAGAAGACTTGTCCCAAATTTTAGTTGAATCTTCTCAGTTTGGAAGCTGAATGTTTCCGATTCTTTGGACAATTTTTATCCAGGAAAGTAACATTTTGAAGGTTTAAAAACAGAAACTATGTATCATTTTTATATTTACCCTTACAAATCCAAAATATATTTAAAGTAATAGCAGTGTTGGATCTGGAAAACAATCCAACCTGAATTTCAGCTATGATTAGCAGATCTATATGTGGAAATGTCTGTTGGTCTGCCGGTTGGTCAATGACCAATTGGTCGACAGTCTGTCTGTTCGTTTGTCACCAATCTGTTTTAAAACACTCCAACTTCTATGATATGTGATGGAATGACAAGTTTCTAATATGCACATATAGTGCAGTTAACGTGGACGAGCACTTTTCCACGCACGAACAAAATGGCCATACTCACGATAGAAAGCAGGGCCATTGTGACAGTGGTACGCAGCGGAATTTTTGTTTTTGTGCATGAAGCACCAGCTCAAACAAGTGTTTCTTTAACTAACAAAAACTTCGGCTGACTGCTGTTCTGCATTTAGTTAATTAACAGTCAAAAATGTCTGGGTGGACAAGTTTTCCATACGTGGAATAGCCTTCAGCACGCTGGCAGGATGTACTGTATCATGGTTTCCACTAGGAGAAAAATGTTGTGACCGGTACCGAGGGGAAAATTCAGTAACTGCTACTTCTTCTGGTGCTAGAAAATCACCAAATTGCGGAATGTGCCTTATGTCGCAATAACTACTCAGTATGTCGCCTCAGAACCATTATGTCCTAAGTGCACTCTAAATAGAGTGCACCCGGGGCAGAATAGTTTTAAGGCGGAAATAGGGAATAAGTAGGAAAATAAAATCGCCAGACGGTGGCCTAGTCCCTGATTACTGATAACCTTGTCCATCAATGCTGTGCCCATTAGTTGTTTGTGAAGTGATGGGAGTGGGGTATGTTGAGGGGAATGGAGCCATTCAGGGGACCCTCTGCCGCCTTAATGGAAATCCTGCACAAATCCTATTGGTCAGTTGCCTCTCCTAAAAGTGAATGTCATTCTGATTTTTTTATCACAGTTTTGGCCTTTATCTGTTTCACCAACAAGAGTTTGAACACTATAACTTCTTACTTGCTGGACTGATCTGATCAAAACTTGATATGCATTGTGGTTTCGACTTTGGAGTGTTTTGGCCAATCAGATTTCACGAGTAATGTGACCTTGAGATTGAAACTGTGATTTTGACGTGTGCTGAAAACCAACTGAACTGATGGAGAAGAAACTTGGTACATACAGGTAACATCAGGTATGGAGTGTTTGGCTAGTCAGATTGCATGTGCGATGTGACCTTGACATTGAAACCATGACACAACCTTCTACACGAGAAAATTACAAAACCAATTTGGGACAAATCTCGGTATCTATGGGTAACTTCAGTCGTGGATTGTTTTGGGACAATCGGGTCATATGTACGATGGGACTGTGACCTTGATCTTCTAAAATTGCACATTTTGTTGTTTTTTTGCTCAAATTTTGTATGAGTAAGTGTGTTTATTTGAACTGCACCCCCTTTTATTGGGCATAATGTTTTTAATCATGGTAACACCTCGTTGGATTTAGTATTTCTGCCATTGAGTGAGTTTATGCAGCTAAGGTTCAGCGAATGCATTTGCTCTGGTTATGCACACAATATCAAACTAGTTTAATGGTTTGACTCATCCCTCTTGTCATAATATAATTTCCGATGCTGTTTGTCCCGTGGGCTATACAGCACTGAAAATTATATTGCGATCTAAGAGCCCAACTACTTACATGTAACAAGGTAACAGAGAAAAATGTCTTTCCTAGAAAAGCCCCCGCCCTTCCCAATTTCAAGGAGTTCAGCCCCAATGCCATAATATAATTTCTGATGCTAAATGTCTTGTGGTACATATAGTATTAAAAATGATATAATGATCTATGGGTCCAACGCCTTATAAAAAATATCTCTCCCTCCTTTTCGAAGAGTTAGACTCTATTGCCGCAACATAATTTCTGATGCTAAATGCCCCACAGGACATATAATACTAAAAATTATATTACGATCTACGAGTCCAACAACTTATTAAACAAAAAACTTCTGCCCCTCCCCAATCCACATCCCAAAATAAATTAAACTCCATTGTTGTAATATGATTGCCAATGCTCTATACCCTGCTGGATATATAGCAGTGCAAATTATATTAAGAAGCCCACCCGAGGGTCCAACAACTTATCAAAAATGATGTGACACCACAAATAACTTCATCCTTTTAAATTATTTCAGAACTGAAATTCCAAGATGCCTAAAATAAAAAAAGAAAAAAGAAATCCTGAAAAACAACGAAGTCCAGCTGTGAGAATAGCAAAAAGTCTAAAAAAAGTATAGTCAAGGGTTTCCCAAAACCCCAACAAAACTTGCAAAGACTAGAAAAGCTCTCTTTGAAGTAGAGCACGAAGAAGTAAGTTTACGTCAAATTTCCAAAAAGTATAAATTATCCTATTCATATCTTCATAGAAGATTATCGGGTGAGATAGGGATAGAGAGAAGGAAGGGGGCCAAAGCCATTTTTTCAGCAGAAGAACTGACTATTGCAGAATACATAAAGGAGATGGCTCTACGGGGAATGGGGCTGACCCCCAAAGATGTACTAGATCTTGTACAGACATTCTTGAAAAAGTAAATAGAAAAAAACCCTTCAACGATGACCGACCTTCATATAAATGGTATTACAGTTTTGTTGCTCGACATGCCAGTATGCTACAAAGAAGAAAGGAGACATCTTTAGAAAGCACCAGAGCCAAGGTTACTTCAAACAGCTGGATGAATGGTTTTCAAAATATAAATCATTTCTATCAGAACGCTTTCTTCTAGATAAGTCGCATTGCATATGGAATGCCGATGAGAGTGGATTTACAATGGGCAGTAAATCATCAAGTGTTTTGGGCCCTTTAAAAACAAAGTACCCAGAAATTCCTCATGTTACGGGTGCTTCTCTGAAATCAAGAATAACAGTGATGTATTGTGGAAGTGCTGAAGGTACACTTATGCCTCCGTTCATAATTTACCCCGAGCCTTCACCAAAAGCATATGACCCTCTTTGTGGTTCAAGGAGAGGAACAGAAATTGTTTATACCAAAAGAGGGTGGATGAACGGTCCAACATTTTCAAAATTTATTGAACATGTCAACAAAAACCTAGATACTGATGAACGACCAGTCATGTTAATAATTGACAGTGTTAGTTCACATATTGATATGGAATTGTTTGCAAAAGCAAAAACTTTGGGCATTGAACTATATCGTCTTGTCCCAAATGCCACCCATATAATACAGCCACTTGATAATGGAGTGTTCGGCCCTTTAAAGAAAAAGTGGTACGAAATTGTAAATAAAAACACAAAGGAACATTCTGACAAGCCTATTGGAAGACATAATTTTCCAGCAAAACTTGCTGAAGCTGAATTAAAATTTTATAAACTAAGTGTCATCGCTTCTAGCTTTCGATCAAAAGGACTCTTCCCAGTAAACAGAAAAGCCATTAGACCCGAACAGTTGAAACCATCAGCTACCTTCGCTGAAGAAACAAAGGAAGAGAGTGCACCAGAAGAAGACATGGAAGGAGCATCCCAAGCCTTCAAAGTGTATAGCACAACAATTGGGACCCCCTTAAGAAGGCTTTAATGTTGAAAAATCCCCTCAGTTCATGACATATAAAAAACTCAAAAGAATGTCTGAAGCAAAACCGAAGCCAGTGACTGACATATCTCACCCCATTCCAACATGCTCTCATTCGACTGCAAAAGCCCCTCAATCTGACCACTTTTATTTGGATGTTAGTAACTCCGCTCTTCTTCCAGCTGAAACAGAATCAACATCTCAGTCAACCTCTGAATTCCAAACTCAGTGCCTCACTATGCAGGAAGCTTCCCATACAGATCCAGTTCAGTCAAATCTTGACATTTTTGCCCAGATTGCTTTGTCACTACAAACTTCTCCCCCAGGTAGCACCAAAAGATACCGACAGAACACTGACAAACACACCATCTGGATTCACGCCAGGCAATGTTGAATGTGATATTTTTTCCATAACACCTCCAACTTCAAAGTCAATAATTTGTAGAAAAGATGACACAGTGTCACCAATATTGCAAGAGCTTGTGAGGCTTCATCAAGCCGAAAAGACAAATCAGAAAAAGGTGAAGAGACTGGCGCAAAGCCTACCAGATTGTCTCACTTCTCCACAAGCAATTCGTCAAATGGCACTAGCACAACTGAAGGCAGTTAATCTCAAAGCTTAGAGATAGGTTACAGCTAAACAGAAGTTCTTTGAAAAACAAAAACGTTTATCAGAAAAGGGGAAGCATGATCAAGGTAAACAGAAAATATACAAGAAACAAACTGTTGGGACTTCCTCGCACAAAAAGGCCTCCAGCTCTACTACCTGTCCTGTTTGTGAAGGAGTTTATGAGGAAGAGGAGAATGAAGGAATTCCCATGATATGGGTGCTTTGTGAATCCTACCATACTTGGATGCATGCAGACTGTATACCATCAACACTTGAATACAGCTTAGATACTGAAGATGCATTTGTTTGTCACAATTGTGCTGACTGAGTTTGAATCCCGAATCATTCTGTCACAAATAATTTGTATGGGACAAATCATTTTCACATCTCTCTATTCGGAATTATAGGTCCTGTTGGCCTGAGCTTGTGTCAATCCATTTCCACACATAATTCATTCCCAAATTACAACACCTCTGTCTTCTTCCACAACAACTACTCAATAACCTCCCTATCAGGTCCATTTTCTTGAATATTTTTTAGTATTTTTAGTAAGATACCTAGTTTATGGAGTGAATAGAACTTGACATGATTTGATTTTTAAATACAAAAAAGAACTAATACTGTATCTGCAGTGCAGTCAGCAAAGACAAGCGCTTTTCTACGCGATGACAAAACGCCCACGCTAAAGATCGTCAGAAAACTTTTGGGCCTCCAGCAGATTTTAAGTTAATGAAACATCGGTTTTGGACAGGTGCTTCGTAAACAAAACGTTTGCTCCCTGCTATTCTGCATTTGGTCAAACCTACCTGCTTGGACAAGTTTCCCACGCGTGGAAAAGTGCTCGTCTACGCTCACCGCACCGTAGATAGATCTTTGTTTACATGTAATAGACAGTGAAGCCCATTTAATTGTTCATATTTTAATTTAATACTCCTGTTAATTGAACATAAATTCAAAACACAAAACCATTTACTAACCCACAAAACACATTTGACCCATTTATTGAATATAGGTTATAGAGTAAGCTCCATTTTGGCACTCTCCTATAAATTCCCCTAGTGCAAATATTGATAACTGCAATGATTTTATCTGCACAGTGTGAAAATTGTACTACAACCTTTTTAGCCACATCAGATTAATAAGATTTTTTTCAGTTGTTAATTTTTAACCCTTTACCTAACGTAACGGCAAAAACTGACCAGCGCTATTCATGACAATCGCCATTCAATTTTTTTTATATTTCCATTTTTTGCTTCCAAAACATAGGTTGAACCTCTCATTGGACCGAGCGCGTCGCGCTCGTTCCAATGAGGGATACAACCTATGTTTCGGAAGCAAAAAATGAAAAAAGTTTAGTTATATGAGAATTTGTTTTACGAGTGTCATCTGCTACTAGCATTAGGTAAAGGGTTAAAGAATAATCATTCAGATAGCTAAGAATATTATATTTATTATTCCTGATTATTCCAGAATTTATAGTCAATTGAAGTTTCAGTTACGTTTAATCTTCCTCACTACATCCAAATTATTAGAGACAGTCATGTTAATATGCCGTGCTGGAATATTTTATCATACATAGGCTATTTTTTTTTTTGTCTGAGCAATCTAACAAAATCCATTCATTTCAGGGACAGAGTAATTCATCTAAAGTCATTGTGCAAAATTCAGTGATAAAAGGATATCACATCTACAAAATAAGACCACCACTCACTGACCCCAGAACAAAGATTCGAATAGACATTGAATATTCCAATCAGAACGACAAAAGTGCTTGTTTGGTTTGGATGGCTGAATTGGACTCGTTTTCGAGTAACCTTCATGAACAGATTGTAGATGCTAAAAGGTTTCTTAAGTTGTCAGATATTGCTGGTCTACCTGTCGGTCATGTCCCACTCGGGCTTTCAAAAGCTTTTGCTTGGGCGATTAGGGAAGGATATCGTGTAGATGCAGAAGCCACTGGAGAACCAGTGCAAAGTTTTGAACCATGGCCAAACGTTATGGAAAAGGGGGCAGGAGCTGTTATTCCGTGTAATTTTATTGTTAACTGTCCAAGTGACTCTCTGTCGACTATAACTGAGTAAACACAAAAAGCCCTAAACGAGATGCATGAAAGAGATGCAATTGTCATTGATTGTTGACCCATAATACCAAGTGTGACTCCAATCAGTCAATACTGTTCAAGAATCAAGTCATTCATCCTACGATAATTTCAAGGTAACTTGCAATGCAGTCAGTGTGGACGGACTCTCTCCCACGTGTGGCCCTTTGCTTATGCGGGTGATATTGTGTAAAACCTATTGTGGTATCTAGCAGAATTTTTACTAATGAAGCACCGGTTTAAACCGGTGCTTCTTTAATAGAAATTTTGCTGGCTTCAGAAGATTGGCATGGACAAAATGTCTACCCGTGGAAAAGTGGCTGTCCACGCTGACTGTACTGTAGTCTGAAAATACACATGTACTACTGCAGCATTTTGGGGCGTCATTCTTCTATTTATTCCCGGTTTAATGATATCATTAAATGAATTAGTGATATCATTAAATGGATTAGTGATATCACTATTTCCTTTAATGATATCTCAAATTATTTAGTGATATCACAAAACGATTTAGTGATATCACTTATTCGATTTAGTGATATCACAAAATGATTTAGTGATATCACTAAATCGAATAAGTGATATCACTAAATCAACATTAAGTGATATCATTAAATCGAATTATTGATATCATAAAATCATTTTGTGATATCACAAAACGAATTCGTGATATCACTAAATCGTTTTGTGATATCACTAAATAATCTGTGATATCATTAAAGGAAATAGTGATATCACTAATTCATTTAATGATATCATTAAATAAGGAATAAATAGAGGGATGGCGCCCCATACGGCAGTCACCATTCAACGTGCAGAAAAGCAAGTTGGAATTTTTTTTTATTTTTCACGTAGACTGATCTAGTCACGTCATTACTTTTGTGTTTCATTGTGGCCATTTTAACTTAAGGTTGTACTGTTAAGACTGTTCTAGTCAAGTGATTACCTCTTTTATTTTCTTTTTGTTAGTATATGTTTATTGTAATGTTTTTCTGTTAAGGTTATATTAAATTTTTCAGAGCTTTATTTTTCACCCAAATTATATATCTTGTTTTATTTTGTTTTCGTGTCCTGTGCAGTGGCAGAACCAGCCACCCCCCCCCCCCCCCTACTTTCGCAAACTTCAATACCAGAAGCTAGCATAGCTGCTTAAAATAAGGCTTGTGTGAATAAAAATTTTGTGTAACCTAAAAATGGGTTCCGCGAATTGTTTTTGCGTAAGTTTAGTCTTTAGATGACCCACCTGCATCATATCATTATGGGTTCTATTTTACACTCCCAGAAATTCGAGATCAAATTTGCGGGAGTGACAAAAAATATCTCGCAGCGTTACCTGAGCAATGTGATACTGCTACACGGTTTTGGCTGCCCTGGAATATCTCGCAGAGTTACCTGAGCAATGTGCTACTGCTACACGGTTTTGGCTGCCCTGGAAATCCATATTTGCTATCCACGAATAAAATGCTTTGGTTCACAATTTGCCTAAAATCCTTCATATAACATCAATTACATCATACTCTGGATTTTTTTCTTAATGCCCCCCCCCCCCCCCACACACACACACACACACAAACACACACAACACACACACTGCAAAGATGCCAAGACCTCCAATCCTTGCACCAGTCATCTGGTGCAATAAATCATGTCATTGGCAGCGTTCAAGTAAAGCGAGTCCAAAGTTAGTGCTATCTATGACAAGCCCCCTCCCCACCCCCATTTTCTGAGAAATGGAAAATTTTGATCCTGGGAATTTTCAGCTTTACTTAGCGTAGGACTTGAAAGGGTTCCGTCCTTAATTCCCAAGAAGTTTAAACAGCAAGCCCTGATCATTTGGTCCGATTTGGATGGATCCCCCCTCCCCAACTAAGAGCAACCCCCCCCCCCCCCCACACACACAGCCCCCCCCCCCTCCGAGACATGACAAATGTGCAGGACTTATGGTTCTTTTTTCCATGCTACTTTGGTTGAAAATCCTACCGGGATGGAGCGTCAGGTAAATAAGTAGTAAATAAAGAATGGGAGCCTTGCTGAAAAAGGGAGGGGTGTTTTGGAATTGGATGGTGTCATCATCTTGCGGAACCCGGGTCGCCTGACTGTTAAGCTGACTGGAGATCCGAATGAGCCGAATCTCCGATCAGCCAGACTGGAGTGGAGGCCTGTATCAGCCAGAAAATCAGCTCCGAGTCGTTAATGGTCCGAATGTGCCAGTTTGTATCAGTCTGATACCTTCAGCAAAAGTATGGAAATTCACCAAGTTCGCGCTTGCACTGCTCTCACTGAATTCGCCCATAAAATGAGTTTTGTTACTTTCTGTCTGTTTTTTTTTTATTCTCGTAGTACATGAGCATAATTTCAAAGGAGTTTGTATCCTTTTCATGGGATTTTTTCGATTTTTATGACGTTTTGTTCGCAAAAAATGAACGTTGATTCGGTACTGGTAAAATTTTTCGTTACTGGTCAAATCAGTGCCTTGGAAAACGAGCGCTGTATGTATAGTTTGAAATGATTATGATGTCCGAAACTTTGTATGAACATATGAAAGACATCTATTCTCAAAATCCCAGTTGGAATTTCCGTCAATTTCGGTGAATAAAAAAGATTGCGACATTTTCATTCAACCCGGTTCGTTACTGGTCAAACGTCTGTACCGTTACTTTCAAATATGTACCCCACCCCCAAACTGATGAAGAATCAATGTTTCAAATGTAGTTGCCTTAATTACAAAATACCTACACCTCATTGTTCCGAGTTTAACAAGTGGCCATACGTTCCCGGTTTAATGATATCATTAAATGAATTAGTGATATCATTAAATGGATTAGTGATATCACTATTTCCTTTAATGATATCTCAAATTATTTAGTGATATCACAAAACGATTTAGTGATATCACTTATTCGATTTAGTGATATCACAAAATGATATCATTAAATGAATTAGTGATATCATTAAATGGATTAGTGATATCACTATTTCCTTTAATGATATCTCAAATTATTTAGTGATATCACAAAACGATTTAGTGATATCACTTATTCGATTTAGTGATATCACAAAATGATTTAGTGATATCACTAAATCGAATAAGTGATATCACTAAATCAACATTACGTGATATCATTAAATCGAATTATTGATATCATAAAATCATTTTGTGATATCACAAAACGAATTCGTGATATCGCTAAATCTGTTTGTGATATCACTAAATAAACTGTGATATCATTAAAGGAAATAGTGATATCACTAATTCATTTAATGATATCATTAATAATAATTACAAAATACCTACACCTCATTGTTCCGAGTTTAACAAGTGGCCATACGTTCACATTGTAACATCAACAATGAGCAACGCGCACGAAACGTCCGAAATACATGTTATTGCACCAAGTTGAAAATTAGCGATCGGAGAGCACTTGAAGTTCATTACTTTTTTATATCTGACGCCGGTGGGATGACGAACTGCCGTGATGGTGACGTCCAGGTTTTCAAAACTCCTACTCTCAGATGCATTTTTAGCGAAAGAGTGAAAACGCAATCGTTTTTACATAATTTGTATGCCCTGAATGCGAGTGTGCCAGTTGCCGTTTTAAGCTACTTTTTAATCCCTCAATTTTAGTTTCCTTTTCCCCAACTGAAATAATTGACACAACACGTCTCTTGACCAGTCGTGCAGTCAAGTTTCAAACTTCAATCCATTTTTTTTTATTTGTACTTAACACCACGTATGCAGCTAAGGCTATATCGCGGCGAGAAAACGGTAGAATTATGAAATTAAAAGATTGAATAAAAACGGGAAATTATTACAATAGAAATGTCAAAGGCAAGAGTGGTGTGAACAGTAATGAGTGGTAATACAAGAAAAGTTAATATCTTATAAATCAACATGATGCTTTGAGACTTGAAGAGTCTAGCTTGAATGGATAAAATCAATTTTAAAATTTCTTAAGAGCACCGCTGAGCAGTGAGCATCATTATACGACTGCTTAATTGTAAATTCAGTCATTTTGCATTGCAATATACAGTACGTGGAGAGTGTATTATCACTAAATCACCCGCAGAGTGGAGATTCCACCCAAGCAAAAATTGCAAATTTGTTGCAAAGCATAACCAGCACAAGCAAAGTTTCAGCCAATGGACCTCCGGGTTAAACCCGGAGGTCCATTGGCTGAAACATTGCTTGTGTTTTTGTCGATATGTACAAAATTTGAAAGCTATAGCTTGGGTAATAACACCACTCCGCGGGTGATTTAGTTACAATCCACTCTCCACGTACTGTATGCAGTTAAAACTAGAAGTCCTGTCACGAACTGTGCGCTAATCTAGGCTTAATTACGCGAAGGAATTGCGCGCAATTGCCATATCGAATGGCATCCAAAGCACGGCAGGTTCTCCTGGTTACTCACAGGAGACACAAGCAATGATTCTGCCAGTGGATCTCCTGGTTACCCGGAGGTCCATTGGCTGAAACAATGCATGTGCACAGGCCATATGCACAGAATTTGATAGCCTTACTATGGCCATAAAGCGTTGATTAACGCGCAGATCGACGTGCTATTTGTGCGCATTTCATGACAGGCCTTCTAGTTTTAACTGTACCTCATACGTTTCAAATGCATTTTAATATACTTCGCTTCGAGAACATGAAAAATGGGATGCATTAGTAATTTTTGGAGTATTGCTCGGATATGACCGCCATGTTGGATTTGCCAGATTGATGGTTATTGAAAGGAACATACTTACGATCACTGGTAGTGACGCCCGAAAAAATGGGATGCATTGGTCCTTAAATCACTTGAAAAATCCAAAATGGCTGCAATGGCGGCCATATTGGATATCGAAATCTATGGTGCATTTCAGTTTCGAGTTATTACGCGGACAAGCAAAAATTACAAAAAATCCAATATGGCTGCCATGGCCGCCATATTGGATACGGCAGAAACCCGTTCATCGAAAGGAACCTTCCAAAAGACACCACTAATCCACCACAAAACTAGGATACATGGTGCATTTTATTTTCAAGTTATTGCGTGGACTAGCAAAAGTTAACGGACAGACGGACAGGCGGACAGACGGACGGAATGACGGACAGAGTGCCCCCGCTGGGAGGTACACGGTGTTGTCCATATAGACGAGTTGAAGTCGACTCTACTCGACATCGAGGGAAATGCGAGCGTGAAGTTGATGGAATTTGCAGTGAGGCCCAGATTGAGCAACAACCTAAGATGTCAAAGAATCGAATGCTTTCCTATGAAGTGACGGTATGATGGTAGTAGGAGATGTGGTAAACGGGCCCCATTGGCCGGATCTCATATGACGTCATAGTCACGTGACCTGGTGGCGCCATGTTTGGTTGCCATGGTAACCCACGAGAGCGGCCATCTTGTGACGTCATCCCCATAGTGGTGCGAGTGCGCATGCGCAGCGTGTGTTGTTAGGGTGATACATGTTTTCGTCGTCCATTTTGTATACTGGAGTTCACCATCTTGGTTTCTACGGTAGCACGTGGTTGCTATGTGACTCAATGTCCTACCACAAGACAGGGGTACGTTCGGTGGGTATGTTCGATTGAATCGGATGATCACGAATTACCACAAACAACCCAACAGGTTGGACTATTTCGAATTCTTTCAGAATTCTCTGCTTCTATCTATGCAATAGTTTTCTTCTACCTAGCCATGTTCCTTTGTCCTGGAGTATACTCCAGTGGAGTAGAAAGGCCTATCAGCTGCAACAGCTTTGCTTATTATTACTATATTTAGCTTTTCTGGTCTATTCCTGTTAGTTCTGACCCTATTTCGAGTACTCTTGTTGTTTCATTTATCCAGATCACTCAATCAGTTCACTTCACTGGCGCTACTTAACCAAACAGATTACTTCATTCCCCGTAATATCTATGTAGAGTTATCTCCCCTTATTACAACGAAGTCCTATCCAATTCTCATCACCTCTATATCCAATGGCCACATCCCAGGGAATCCATTTTTGTTAAACGTCTCTGGTTATGGAAGCCCTTTTTAGTCGTATGAGGCCATGAGGTCTATGAGAAAAACCCTCAATGAGGTCTAATTTTCTATCCCTCTTAACCTCATTTCATTTGGAGCCACGAGATCCATGACAAAAGCCCTCAATGAGGCCTAATTTGCTATCCCTCTTAGCCCCATTTCGGTATTTGAGGATACCTATGGCCTTGTATTGTATTATTTGAGGATACCTATCGAGGATACTTTCTGGAGAATCCCTTTTTTGTCGTATGAGGCCGTGAGGGCCATGAGAAATCCCCCAATGGATGCGAGCGCAGCCGCCAGAGGCGGGAAGCAGAAGAAGGGAAGGAAAGATATATTTCTGGATACAGGGAGTGACATGACAGGGTCGAAAACTCTCTGGCGATATGTGGGGAAGTGGGCTGCCGTTTGACACGGTGGATCTAAGCGGATCAATGCTGGAGGTGCGTTCGATACTGCTTCAATTTTAATATGTATAGTCATTAGTGGTTTATTTTGAGGTTATAACATAAGTGAGAATCGATTCTATCGTCGCCTTAATCGGTCAGGATGGACTGGTCAAGAGTTCCACGCGCGCTGTTTTTTTTGTAGTAATCAGAGCAATTGGCTTACAAGGAGGAGATGCAGTGTAACGTTCAGATCCACCCCCCCCCCCCCACCCCCGGTGCCGTAAAATTCAAACACAAGTGAGCCAAGTGTGAGCGAAGTAGAGGTAGACTGTGGTGGCTGTGTGAGATGTCGGTGGCGTGGAGAGCCTACAGTGTCCTTAGATGATACTCGTTGGTGATTGGTGGGGAATGTTGGCCATCCCTAGTTTCTGTCGTCTTGGAATCAGCTGTTTTGTGAAGATTGTATCCCAGGTGTATGCGTTTCGGAGGACACTGCTCTGGAAGGGCGGATGGTGTGTCCGTCGGTGAGTTTGCACACCCCTCCCCCGATGAGTAGGAATGTATTAAGCTACATGTGTTGGACTACATTTAGGGCTGGCATCGTGGTAGCCCCAGTCTTCTTGTAGTTTGTATTATTGGTAAGTTTGAAAATGATTGGAAGAGAAACGATTTTAGTAGTTATGAAATCCTCTAAAAAGACGGGTTGGTCTTATTCGTTCATGTTGGTCAGACCTGAGTCGTTCAGGTGTTTGGGTATTTCATCTTTCCTATTGGATACACACTCGGTGTGTTGAATTTCTACGAGTTGAGCTAAACGTGGGATGGTGTAGTTAGGGTGTCTCTACCAGTGAGATATTGTTCTCAAAGTTTAAGATCAGGTATATATCTGACTTGGAGAGTTCTACGGGTACGACATTTTGTAAATTTTACTTTGGTAAATGCGGTGTTTGTGGTGTGCATCGACTTCCGAAATTCCGAAACATGAGCAAGCTGGTGGCATGGAATATAGTGGAGACCTGTGAAACATCGCGGTTTGCGACTTCTCCATATATGAGGTCAACGGCCCGACAAAGTAGAGTAGAATTCTTTCGTTGTTCATTAATTCTGCTATGTGTAACTAGGTTTCAGCTTTGGATGCTTTATTAACTACGTATATACTGTTATGGAGCGATTTTGTATGTCTGTAGTGAAAGTGTCGTTAAACCCAAATAACAAACATATAGGCAGTGGATATGAAATTTAAAGTTGTCCACCTCTTATTCCACCAATATTCGTCGAGCAAAATAGTTTTTCAAACCATGCAGTTCTGTTTGTGAGAGAGTCTATTATGACAGTAAAGGGAAGAGCAGCGTTAATTTTCAAATCCACTGTATTTAGGTACAGTACGTGGTGAGTGCAACTAAATCAACGGTGGAATGAAGTTATCACTCAAAGTATCACTTTCAAATTCTGTACATATTGACAAAAACACAAGCAATGTTCCAGCCAATGGACCTCCGGGTTTAACCCGGAGATTCATTGGCTGGAACTTGCTTGTGCTTGTTATGCATTGCAACAAATTTGCAATTATTGCTTGGGTGGAATCTCCACTCCTTGGGTGATTTAGTGATAATACACTCCCCACGTACTGTATAGTGGCGGAAAAGCATAGATTGACGTCCAGGGCCAACTTCCACTACCACCCTATTCCCGTGCATCACTACGTGACTTTTTGGTGCCAGGTTTCATATAGAGAGTGGATTGCATGGCTCATTGCCAAATTTTGCCATCCCCAAGAGATGCCACAGAGGGCGATCGTCACCTCCATTGACCGCCACCGTGTTTAAGTAGTGCCAATGGGGATTTGAAATTTAACGTTTCTCATCCCTGTCTATTGCCTTTTGTTTTTTTTATCAATCACTGTGCATTTTAAAATCAAGGTGCATGAAGACTATATTCACTGGGACGAGATGTGTTATGTTGTTGGTCATTCGTCATAGATGACCTTCTCGTGATCCTGCATTTCTCTCAGAGGATGGTCCAGTCCTTTGTTACAAAACTTTTACATATGTAATTAGATACTAGCAGATAACACTGTGGCTATTATCTGCCGAAGTTTCAAGTCTTAATGGCCTAAGTTGAATTGATTCTTTCAAGAGCTCCCCGAGATCTCTGAAATACGAGACGAGAACTTATTTAACCCTTTACCCAATGTAACAGCCAAAACCGGCCAACGCTATTTTCAAAAATCGCCTATTAATTTTAATTATTTTTTCATTTTTTGTCTCAAAAACATAGGTTATGACCCCTCATTGGAACGAGCTCGTCGAGCTCGTTCCAATGAGGGGTCATAACCTATGTTTTTGAGACAACAAATGAAAAAAAATAGTTATTCAAGAATTTGTTTTGCAAGTGTCGTCTGCTTTTCATATTGGGTAAATGGTTAAACCAATTTACAAATTCAGATGAACAAATTTTCGGTTGAAATATATCATTGGTGAGACATTTATCTGAAAAAAAAACTTATTTAATTATTTCTTTAACATGCAATAACACTTTGTAGTGTAACTTTTCACTTCAGCGGATATTCCACAAGGGGTCATTTAGCTGCTTATTTTGAAATAAAATTAGGAAATGTTTCGCCAGTTATGCTTCTCTGAATCCAAGATTTTTACAACAGAAATTCCCGTAGAAGTTGAAATGTACCCTGGGCCCATGTTAAATACACCAGTAATATGGTAATTCCTACAATAAATTTGCCCAGGAGGACTTGGTTGACGTGGTATATAAGTTTAGTTCCTCATGTAACAATAGTGACTGTGGTATACAAGTTTAGTTTTTCCTGTAACAATAATATTAGCGGTGGTACAGAACTTTAGTTTTCCCTGTATCGATAAAGACTGTGGTGTACGAGTTTCGTTTTAGCAGCAGAAACAACAGTAACTGATAACTTAGGCGATAGTTCATTTGAGAGGCATAATAGATATTTATCTCACAATCGGGACGTTTTTGCACTGTTACGCAATTAAAGTTTAATGTATCTGTGCCCTTGTTCCGAATTCGTATCAAGGGCCCCTGATACAAGCACTTGATTCTGCTGTTGCCAAAACAACGGCATTAATATCATTTTTCGATCGCTTCGCGTTTTTCCCTTCAGAGAAAACAATATTAGGTGAGGCGAAGCCGAACCTAATATTGTTTTCTCTGAGCCGTACTTGACACTTTATCTGCCAACTAAACGCCCTGTAACGTATTTATTATGCACGGCATGCTAACATGTCACTGGAGTGGGGAAGGTAACTCAACGAATAGTTAAATTATGCGCACCTTTCGGCATCTTGGGCTGGTTTGTGGCCTATTAGCTATTGGGATTATCCTGAACGCTCGAGTCGAGGCTTCTCTCTTGAAGTTAAAGGATTAGCTTTTGCTATGAAATGTGGAAAACTCCACCTCAATAAACGATGAACGGCATATTTTAAAATATAATAAACCTTTACACCAAGAGGGATATTTAATTCACCAGTAATTATTGCAAAAGTAACAACCAAATTCACGTTGGCGAAACACACAGTTGCTCCACTTCGCAAGACGGTACTCAGTAAAGTGAATCCCAGTGACGTAATTTTCTCTGAAGTGTAACGTCATCACAGACCTCAATATGGAGATCAATGAACGCTATTCTATTTTTCAATTTGCGTCTTTCCATCGATAAGGCAAATGAAAAAGTTCCTCTTGAAATAGTTTTATAACACATTTTGTGGTCAATATTGTGAGATAAATTTATCATCACCACAGTGTGTGTCTCCGGAAATTCTGATCAAGTCTCGTTGAAGGCACAGAATCGCATTTCGACTCGCCCTAACGGGCTCGTCGAAATACTGTTCTGTGCCTTCATCTCGACTTGATCTGAACTCCAGGAGACACACACTGTGGTGATAATCTGTATGTATCGGCAAAATTTGTCTTTGAACCCGATTGACCGTTTTTAACTGACACAGGAATATTATAATCCCTGATGGGTACGGGCGTGGGATGGGCAAATCTCACCCGAGGGCATGATATTTGGGCCAGACACGAGGCTTGCCGAGTGTCTGGACCAAATAACTTGTCCCGAGGGTGAGATTTTCCCATCTCACACCAGTACCCATCAGAGGTTATTTTTCTCCCCCCACCATACAGCGGTTACGTTAGCCAGAGGTAATCGGCGGTCACGTGCTGATATAATCAACTCATTTGGTATGCGTTGTTTTGAAAAACTGATGACACCATCGGAAAGAGCATGCAAAAGTTATGTATATACCAAAGGTATATACCACGAAATCAATTTGGAACGGTGGCATCTTGGGGTTTAAAGAGTTTTAGAGCATCAAACTTTGATCACACGGCATTCTGATGACGTCAATATGAATTAGTTGGTAGCAACAAACTGATACGGTATGCATAACGTCATAATAACGTTATAAATGTATAACGTCACATGGGTGGGGTGGGTTACATCTGTTTCTCCCTGCTATCTCACCCTGGACAGACGTATGTTACACATGCAGTGGGGGAGAACATGATACCTCATCATTTTATTAATACGGATGGCTACTAAGTGAATGTGTGATGCAGACCAATCAAGCCTTAGGACTGCACGTTGAAAATGTTAATTGCTCTACCCCAAATAATGAAAATGGACTCTTCCAATTACTGTCACTGAAATAGTATTGGCGATACCATTAGGTTCAAAGGGATAACCATTTACCTAGAGCACACGATCTCAAAATGTGTTATTTTAATTATTTGTTTTGCAAACATTTCAAATAAACCATATCGCGTGATCATTGCATAGGAACGAGCTCCAGGATTTAGGTCGTATGCTTTTACGAAATTGTTGAAAAACAAATTAACTGCCCAGTTTGTGAACCACGCGTGAGGATGTGACCGATTCGTTGGAAAGAGGGTTAATGTTACATTTGTCATATTGATATAGCCGTAGATGCTGAAAGTAACTTTAAATACTAATAAACGCCGACATGAAACAAACAACCTGCTATCGACAGCTGCAATTAATACTCTATTTTCTATTATTTCTATATTTTTACGGACTAGCCCTCCCCCTCCCCCCCCCCATACCCCACACGAGAAATGTTTACAAATTTTAGTGCTCTGAAAGCGAATTTGATGCATTTGTATCGTGTGTAGCCCCTATATTGGAGACCACCTTTGGGCTCTATCTTGCGAGAAATATGCATTATGCAAATGTTTTGGAGGCAAAGAATATTTTAGGGGACAAGCCTCCTCCACCCCAAGCTACGCCACTGAATTATGTCTGACAGTACTCTGCTCAATTCGGCACTTCACTCCGGGTAGTCTCCCTCTACCCATACAACTGCCCAACACGTCAACTTAAACAGTTTGATAGAATATACGAACATCTATTCAAAAAAAAATGTCCATTTCAGAATTATGAGTGTTCAGGGAGCAGTCAGCAAATCAGTTTACTGGTACGTTGATGGCGGTATACTCTACTTGAATATCCAACGTGGCAGAACAGTGGGTTTAAGCCAATACAAAATATGATTTAAATTTGAAGCGCAAAATTCTTAAATATTAGCATATTTGTAATTGAAGCAACAATACAACGACATCAATACTAATATGTCTACAACAGTTAAAGCCATAAACAATTACCTGTTTCTCTCGGGCTTCAAGCTTCGAGAAAAGAAAAAGTGTCTCATCCATTTTAGCAAGCAGTCTTTTCATTTTGAGGCGAGCTGTCGTTCTGTGGCCATGGTATCTGCAATTTTCACTATTTGCGAGAAGACAACAGCTCGCCTCAGTTCCATCTAGCGACCGAATATCCCATACTTAACGAATCGGCTGCATCCGCTGCGCAAATTCAAAACTGTGCAGTAGAAAAAAATTCAAAAGCTTTCAACGAAATCATATCATGTGAAACCTCATTAGAAAGAGCTATTCGAGCTCGTTCCAATGAGGGGGTCACATGATATGGTTGTATGTGAAGGGTTAACATCAATTTGTGGGAAATAAGCCAAATAATACAATGCGTGCACGACAATGTGCACAGTACACCATGAATTTTGCTGGGACTCAACAAAAGCGCGCTTCACGTGTTCTCCCATGTTCAAAATCGTCCGACTGAACACGTTTTCCAGCGAAACCCTGATTCCCGATAAGTCCTGAAATTAAAGATCCCTGCCAAAGACAGGGGAAATCTCCCATTTTCAAAATCGTCCGACTGAACAGGGTTTCCAGCGAAACCCTGATTCCTGATAAGTCCTGAAATTAAAAAGCACTGCCAGAGACTGAGTAAATCTTTGAATTTTGGATAATACCTTGAAAGCACCATAGAGAATGAGATATCAGGTAAGCGGAGGAAATTCATTTCAGCAATATTCTGCTCGCTTTACAGCGTGCAGAATATTGCTGGAATGATCTCTTGTGTCTTATAAAACGATGATCTTCTCAAAGCTGGTAATAGCCCTGTATAAAATCTTTTGTACCATTATAATTTCTCACAAATCGCCCAGCAGCCCACCCTTTTAACGGAAACGTCAAGCTCATTGCTCGACTTAATCATAATTAACTGTCCTCATATGTTTGTATGTTGTGATGTCGGTGACCTATTCTTTGGAGAGATCATTTATTATTACCACTTCACAGGGCGTTCTCTTACCTTTACGGCAAAAGTGTACAATGCGCAGTCTCAAACCGGAAGTTTTTTGTTAACCTGGTTAACGGCCCGCCTCCAGATAAATATAACGAAAACGCATCGGCTCCGATTGAAGTTTCAAACGCGCGTATAAATGTAATGAATATCACACATTTGTGAACGTTCACCATTTGGTCATGAATTAATAGATTTAGAAGAGTTCAGGTAGCACACAAAAATATTTATATTAAGCTATCATGTAATTGACCACGTTACGTTTTGTTTATCTAGAAACAGACGACACATGTATTTTGGTTAAATTTCATTTTGAAAAGTCGAGATGTCACAATCAAGTGAACTTGATGAAGAATCTTTGGATTTAACCATTTTAGAAGTGGTAATAATAGTAATAACAAGATTTTGTTGGGCGTCCCTGTTTATTAACGGCCCTTCAGGAATGATTAACAGCCCTCGGACCGTAAACTTCGTCTCGGGCTGTTAATGGACCCTCTGGCTGTTACTCATTCCTGTCGGGCCGTTAATAAACCGTAATGCCCTCCAAAATCATGTTATTGGTATATTATCGCTTACCAATAAACGGCTCAGCTAAGTCCGCAAAAAAGTGAGCCTTCATTGAGTGTCAAGCGCCGAATATGGCTTCTCTGGAGCATAACGCATAATATATACCGTCACCGGATCAGATGGAATGCATTATCAAATTTTAAAGCATCTGCCGCCGTTGAGATATTATTTTCAGTTTTTTCAGTGACTGGCCAGTTTCCACATTCTGACGAGAAGCAACAGTACTCCCCTCCAAAACTTGTCAAAGACCATAGTAACCCAAGCAGTTACATATCTATTGTATTAACAAGTTATCTGTGCAAAAGAATGGAAAGGATGATCAATGATCGACCTGTCTGGTTTCTGGAATAGAACAATTTACTTGCGAATAAATGTTCAGTGTGTTTTCAAATACCAGTGACGTACTATGGATTATTTGATTAGACATGAAAAGTTCATTAGGGAGGGTGGTGGCCCAGTGGTTAAGCATTGGACTTCAAACCGAAAAGTCCAAGTACGAGCCTGGCCAACGGTAACTGCGCTGTGCCTTCAGGCAAGGCACTTCAGCACCAATACGTACGTGGTGGCACGGTGGCACTGTGTACCAAGGTATCCTGCGCGTCAATGGTGCACTTACCCTTTAACCAAAGCTATCCCTGCTTGTGTGGAGTTAGTACATTGAGGAGTCGGACAGTGGTTCTTTTCGGGCACTCTGGTTTCCTCTATCCTCAAACTGTCCGACACGAAGTGACCCTGGCTTTCAAAAGCGTCTTTAAACCACAAATAAATAAATAAATAAATAAATAAATAAATAAATAAATAAATAAATAAATAAATAGAGGATATTCACGAAAATTTGATGAATACCGAAAATATCTCGTGAGTGGCTACAAAGAAATATGAGGATCTTCACTCGCAAAATTTGATGAATATCGAAAATATCTCGTGAGTGGCTACAAAGAAATATGAGGATCTTCACGAGCGACGCAGTCGCGAGTGAAGATCCTCATATTTCTTGTAGCCACGAATGAGTATTCATTCGGTATTCATCAAATTTTCGTGAATTTTCTTTTTATTTAATGCTCTACGACTACAAACTCTCCAATTTGTGGCCTTTATTTGCCATTAAGGCGCAAAATTTATGTGCCGAACCGGCGTCCATACAAAATTTACAACAACCAAACTCCAACCATTGGAATGTGTGAATATCCGCACAAAAAGTAGTCCCGTCTTATTTCTCCCCTAACTTTACGATTTACCAAGGCTGGCGAATTGAAATAATCGCAATGTGTTTCGAAGAAATAGAACAATAACAAAAAACACCACTTTCTTATTTTCAATAACAAGACACGTCATTTTATTTTTTTTGAACTCAATGCACTGAAGACGTGTGAAGTTGAACTGAAGAAATTTGAAAGTGATTTCGGCTTTTCGCTGGAAGGTGAATGAGAAAGTCAAACTTTGAAACCGCTGATTTAATGAATTGATTCAGTCACTGTCACTATCAATTATTCCAATTCGTTTGTATTTGGGACTCTGGAATTCATTACTGATGTGCTGACTCTGTGATGATAGCATGTAAATGTTTATCGGCCCATTAAACGTGCATAAATACGTAGAATTTAAAGTACATGTGATTCGTCATCCGAACCTACGATGAAATATCGATTTCTAAATATCATTTTGATATTTCGTTTTGCCGACCGACAGGGGAATATGACTTAATTTTTCAGCGTGAATTGATGCCTGGGCATTAAATAAATAAATAAATTAAGGGATAGTAAAAAACTTTTCAAAATGGGGATGGCACATTTTGTTGAAATTTTTTTAAAGGACTACAAATTTCAGTTTCGTGTTGGATCAACATTCTCTGATCCACATTAGCAAGGAATTGCCCCATTTTCTGTCAATATCTATGGATGGATTCTTCATTGTATATTGATGGCTTTTTAATTTGCTATAACAGTAAAACACGAATGCCATCGAGCCGAAACGTCAACTGTGATGGAATATAATTCAGAAACAGGCCACACAATAGCTTTAAGTCCTGAAGACCAAAGCAAATTTTGTCCAATTGTTTGACAAAACACTGACTTTCAATTCTCACATAATAAAACAAAAACTTAGATGTAAAAGGATTTTAAATCTTCCGAAGGTAGTCGGCATCGTTGATTGGGGTGCTGACCAAGAACATTACTTAATCTATTGCAAGATCAAAACTTGATATATTGGAAATGTGGTTTACAACTCGGAAGGAAATTCTTACCCGGATAGTACAGTTCACAATATCGGTATTAGAATTAGCTTGGGAGCTTGGGAGCCTTTCGAGCGTCACCAATAGAGTCAATATTTGTTAAAGAGAGCCTTCGTCCAAGAATCACAAAATAAAACTTTCACTTCAACATGTTTCCATAGTATGCGCCAACTGATCAAACAAGACAGATGACAATGATCTTCATTCCCAAGTACCAGAATGAGGTATCTGGGGTCCATTTTTGTGCCAAGTATTTTTGTATGAATTTAAATCCTTCGGACGATCCGAGCACTGTGATAGAAAACATAGCGTGTGGGATTCGACGCTGTTCCACCTGTCTAGCATTTAGATAATCCGTGTCCGATGTTTAGATTCATCCGTCTGGAATGTTTCAGTTGGTCGGAAAAGCGGACCTCAAGTTCGCTTTTCCGACCAACTGATACATTCCAGATGATTAAATCTACAACATATTCTGAAAATTCATTTTCTGTGATTTATTTATTTATTAGTGTTTAAGGTCACAGATTTTTTCACAATGGTTAATCATGACCACGACAGTTTTACGGGTGGAGGAATCCGGAATACCCGAAGAGAACTACTTAGCAACGGCGAGCAACTGCTAGCTCCCCAACATACTAACTCCACACAAAGAGGGTTAGGATTGGTTGAAGACAGGTGCACCATCGTCATGCAGTACGCCTCAGCACACAATGCCACCGTGTCCCCGCGTGGGCAATGGGGTGAAGTGACTTGGACAAGGACACAACGCGGTTGCCACAGGCTTTTCTATAAATTAAAGCTAGAAATGTTGCTCAATCGAGACTGGATGTTGACCAAATTTTTGGCGACATTTGATTATAATTTTAAATGAAATCTCGCCACAGTCATAGCTTTATGATTACGCCCCATAGTTCCAGTAATTGTGTTAATATCTTGATGGTTCGTTAAATACTTATTGATTGGAATATCTATATCTGGATCACAAAATAATATCTGTTTTTCTCTCCGAGTGAAGGAACATCACATTACATCAACTGGATGGGTTGGGGGGGGGGGGGGGGGAATAAAAAAAAACTCACATCAGCATCGTGTTCCTTACAGAATTAGACTGGAGGGCTGAGAGCTTCATCTGCATGTGATCAGGTTTACATGTACAATTTAGTGGTCAATTAACTCTTACCCGCTGAGTATTTTCAAGATATGTTTAACCCCTAGCACGCTGGTAGTACAACAGAATTTTCTCCAATCACTCTGTTTTTCTCTTGTTTAACTATGAATTTAACTAATTATATCTTGTTTGACAGAGCTCACTGAGCTCTGTCAAACAAGGTATATTTGGTTAAAAATCAAACTACATTTTGGGAAATATTTGATGCTGGAAACATTACCATTTTGACATCAGAGTGCATATGGTTAATCAAATCTAGTCATGGATGATGTGAAGCAGTCATGGCCAGATTTGATGAACAATTCAACTAAATTTAACCCAAGAAACCATTGGTGAAAAAATCCATGTCATTTGCATTTATTTATTTATTGGGGGTTAGCGACATTTTCGACAACCGGGGTCGCCTCGTGTCGGACAGTTTTACGGGTGGAGGAAGCCGGAGTACCCAAAGAGAACCACCGAGCTACGGCGAGCAACTGTAAGACTCCCCAACGTACTAACTCCACACAAGCAAGGTTAGCAATGGTTGAAGACAAGTGCACCATCGACGTGCAGTACGCCCAAGTACACAGCGCCACCGTGCCCCTACGTAGGCAACTGGGATCAAGTGCCTTGCCCAAGAACACAAAGCGGTTGCCGCAGGTGGGATTCGAACCGAGGACGTCTTGACTTGCCGCCTGCATCTCTACCTGCGGAGCGTGCCATTTACAGGGAGGAAATTTGTCTGAATGTGTCCAAATTGTACATATTTCAGTGGCGGGAGAAATCCTGTACTGGGCAGGAGTGTCTGCCAGAAGCATGTAAGGAGTTAAGCAACGTTTTTTTTAAAGACGTACTGCCCGTTTAAAACAGGTGTATGAGTCAAAGTTTTGAAAATGGTCATTTCATGGCGGAGTTTATCACCATTAATGGTTGATGTAAGCTATCATAGTACTCACAGCCGCAAAGAGATAAGGTAAAAAGAAAAGCTCTGTATCAAGGTCTGCTTCACATTTATTTTGTGTATTACAGTGACAAGGATCTAAATGTAAATGGGGAGAGGGTCACAAATCATTTGTTTTCAAATTTTGTTTCAAAATGATGGATTGTGACCCAAACCCGTATTGAAACGATCTCGTTGTGTTTATTCCAGTTAGGATTTATAAGAAAAATGATTTTTTTTTAAAATTCAGATCGGTTTATGGGGGTTCTGTGCTCTCCGCGATCCGTAAAGGGTTGACTAATAATAGTAATAATTAAATCCTGAGAAAAACGGTCATAGGTAATTTCTTACTGTTAATACCCTTTACCCAATGTAACGGCCAAAACCGGCCAGCGCTACTCTCAAAAATCGCCAATTAATTTTCATTATTTTTTTCATTTTTTTGTCTCAAAAACATAGGTTATGACCCCTCGTTGGAACGAGCTCGTTGAGCTCGTTCCAACGAGGGGTCATAACCTATGTTTTTGAGACAAAAAATGAATAAAATTAGTTATTCAAGAATTTGTTTTGTAGATGTCGTCTGCTTTCCATGCTAGGTAAAGGGTTAAGAAGTAGATGGGGTAGAAGTATATGATTTAAAAAGACCTGTAGACTTCCCCCCCCCCCCCTCCCACACGGACACGTTAGCCAACGCTATATATTCAATAAAATTGGCCCTCTACAAAGGAGAACAAAACTAATATATTACCCCACGACCCCTTTTAAAATAATCCACACATTATTAACAAACTGAACGATCCTGTCCGGGATAGTGTTACGACCTGAATTCACAGAGTAGATAGTTGCTCCGTGAATTTGTGTGATAGTCCATTCAAAATCTTCAACGTGTAGTCCCAAGGCAGCACGTTAAAAATCTTGATTGGTCTTTCCCCATATAACGAATATAGACTCTACCGGTTGATGGATGGTGGCTGAGTAGGTAGAGATGCAGGCTGCAAGCCGAGAGGTCCTCGGTTCGAATCCCACCTCCGGCAACCGCCTTATATCCTTGGACAAGACACTTCATCTCAATTGCCCACCTGAGGGCACAGTGGTAGTGTACTAAGGCGTACTACACGTCGATGGTGCACTTGTCTTCAACCAATGCTAACCCTGCTTGTGTGGAGTTAGTATGTTGAGAAGTCTGACAGTTGCTCGACGTTGCTCGGTGGTTCTTTCCGGGTACTATCCGACACGAGGTGGCCCTGGCTGTCGAAAGTGTCGTTAAACCCCAATAAATAAATAAATAAATAGTAAATAAATAAATGGTGGTCCGATTTTCGCAAGTTTTGTTCATTCCTAGCAAACGCTGAATATCGTATCTCTCCCGTTTTATTCGATCAACAGTATGCAGAGTACTGAATACATTTTATTTTTATCACAACAGTTTGCATATATCAACTACGTTTAATAAAGAATATTAAAATTTATACACCCCAATGACATCCAATCAAATTTTAACATATACTTTTTCACGCAGTGAAGAAATATCATTAACTTCAATTTATTTATCAGTCAAGTTTTATATGTACGTTACAACAAAGCGTGGCTATCGGCATTTCTGGCAACGACAGAGGATGAACTTCAATGTGCGTTTTCCCCGGATTTGTGCATCACTGAAGCAAGGTTTTAAAATTGTTTTCAAGCTGTTTTTCGTATTTTACTTCGTCACTATTCTTTATAAGTTTACAACGTTCGTCTATCCGGACAAGTTCAGTAGCTTATTCACTCACAAAGAGTATGGTTGCGAGAAGTGGAAGAAGATTCCAGAGAAGAATTCAGTCGAAAATATTCTTTGTTTAGTAAGTGTTCAAAACTATATAAGGCCAACAAATTTGTTTGGTTCTCAGGCAATTCCTCGTTGAAATTAAAGTCACATCGCTGAACATTTTTATTGGCTTGCTTGTCTTCCAAAATTAGTATGAGATCGTGAGACTTAAAAAAATATATATTTTGTGATTGAAGTATATTTATTTGAACATCTTTGCAACAAATCATCATTCAAATACAATGTCTGGTTATTTATATTTGTGTTAGGGGGCGCGGTGGCGTTGCGGTAACCGGTTCTCGTCAGATCACCGAAGTTAAGCAACGTCGAGCCCGGTTAGCCCTCGGATGGGTGACCGTCTGAGCGATCGATTCGGACTCCCGCGTTGTGTCCTTGGGCAAGGCACTTAACTCTGATTGTTCACATGTGGGCACGATGACGCCGTGTACTAAGGCGTACTGCACGTCGAGGGTGCGCATGTCTTCAACCAATCTAACCCTGCTTGTGCTACCGTGCGGAGTTACGATGTTGGGGAGCTGGCAGCTGCTCGTCGTTGCTCGGTGGTTCTCTCCAAGAACTCCGGCTTCCTCCGCCCGGCTTCCTCCGCCCGTAAAACTGTCACGGTCATGATTAGCCATTGTGCATAAGTATGTGACCTTAAACACCAATAAATAAATAAATAAATAAATAAATAAATAAATAAATATATTTGTGTTATAAACGTCAAGTTTGCTCTATTCTGCAGAAAATAACTCGACTATTATGCGAATGGTATTTTTTCAAAATAGGTGCATAAAAATAACTGAACACAGACGTATTCGAAAATTCTATATTAATGGGTAGAGAGCTAAATTTTTCTTAGTTGCCAAATTTGTTCAGGTGTTCTTGACTTGCTATATTTTATGGAAGAGTGCCCATAGGCACTCTCCCATGAATTGTAACAAGTCAATCCATAGAGATGAATTAAATTCATTTCAAAAGTAGTGTGAATCTCACAGAATCTCATGTAAGAAACCTGTACGTTATGGCCTCTGAATTTAAGAATGGGGCTAAGATATGGGCGTTTAGCAATCAACCAGGCAACAAACAAGAAATTATAATAAAAAAGCATTCCTCATGGATTTGAAAAATTATTTGCTCGAGAACCAAATGTGTTCTCTTGTTTGGCCTAACATGAATCAGTTGATAGAAAATATTTCCAACCCGCTTGCTTACATTTTCCTGTATAAAAATATAAATCGAAGTTAGATCGAAACAGCACCTAACTAAATGGCACTCAGAGGTGAGTAATAATTTAAGCCTACAGTACGGCCACCGTGGAATGGTCACTTTTCACGGGTGGGTAATATTTCCACGGTCGCAATATTGGATTGCAAACACTAATTATGGGAATAATCATCCAAAATTTAACTAATGAAGCACCGGGTGCAACCCGGTGCTTCATTAATTAAAATTTTGCTGATGATGATTTTTATTACCTGGTAAACTTATGCGTGGACATCACTGCCCATGCGTGGAGTACGACCAGTCCATGGAGACTGTACTGAATGGACGTGTAGGGCTATGTTATCACAGACACTCTCCTAAAATGAAAAATGAAACTGCAAATTTGGTATAGACATTATAGCATTTGGAAATATCCCAACAGAAACAGAATTTTGAAAGTATCAATTTAGGGCTAGGTGAATCTATGAAATCTGATTGGATACGAAATCGTCCCGATAATTCGAAATGAGCTACAGTGATTCGAAAAATTAAGATTCCCTGCACGTGAATGGTGTACTTGCCTTCAGTTGCTTCTACCTATGCGTGTGCAGAATTAGTAAGTTACAGTGTCTGGTAGTTGCTTGCCGCTTCTTGGTGGTGCACCAGCTTCTTGCACCCACAAAACTATACGATAAGATGTGACCGTAGCTGTTGAAAGTGTCTTGAAAATCCCAACAAACAATAAACATAGCACAAGATGTTACAAATAAGATCATAGATTTGGTGTACATGCTGGATAGGAAAATCTTACTCGACATTTGAGCCTGACGCTAGGCGTGCCAATTACCTGGACCAAATGTTTTGCCTTGAGTGTGAGATATCACAATTTCACTTCTAAAATTGGATAATTATCAAGCCACCGAAATGCCATTGCGGCTTTATTTGTTTCGAGGATTGGTCAGGTGTCGCCCGATCTACCTGGAGGCGGGCTGCTCGTTGAATTCATATTTTGAAAGAGTGACCTAAGATTTAGTATTTATGATGCCACCTGTTTAATTTGACAAATCAATATGCTCTAATAGAATCGGTGGACTATGCGATATTAGGTTATTCAATGGGGAACCGACTATGGGATTGAGTCCGTACCATGTATGAACCCATACCCCACCTCCCTCCCCCTCTGCAAGGCGCCATTTTGTTTTCGAATTAATTTTCCAACCTCAAGTTTTCGACTATTTTGCGCGCAAATAAAAGACAGTTCATTGTGGCAACATTTTCGACACAGATAACTTGATTGTCGTCTTTTAATTCATTATTTAATTCGTTTGGTGGCATGGTAAATACTTTACGCTTACTGCCAGCTGTGGCGTCATGTGAGGTTAAGTGAGATTAATATTAGGCGAGGCCGTACTCACATGGGGCCATACCTGGCAAGTAAACGTCCTGTATCTTATAATGTAAGAAGACGAACGTCACACATCAAGAAGACAAAGTTTAGGAGTTGAGTCGTTGCGAAAAATGATGTAATACACCATGACAGAGTGGCGTGACGTTGTGTTACGGTGGAGTGGTATTCGTCATTTCCCAATCAACTGAGATGCGAATATCCCAGGTGAAATACATACGAGGAATAGACGTCCTACAGTTAAAAGTAGAAGTCCTGTCAAGAAATGTGCTCAGATAGGACGTCGATCTGCGCTTTAATCTAAGCGTTATGACCATAGTGAGGCTATCAAATTCTGTACATATGGCCTGTGCACAAGCAATGTTTCAGCCAATGGGCTACCTGTATTCTGACTGTCGTCCGTTTATCATATATATATCTTTGTTATATACTAAACGTGTTGCCGTTCTTCAGGAGCTTGTGCTTAGATGTTATCAAAGGTCTTTAGATAAATGGGGGAGACACATGACCAGTCTTCGAACCCACGTGATGTCATGTGTGCATTATAGTGGAAAGAAAAATATCCATAGTGGTTCTCTGGTGCATGGTATGTAGATCTCACTTTCTCGGCAAGCTTCATGTATGTCTCACATATTGTGCTTCTCTGTTGAGATATTTCCACTCCACCACAATCAAAGGCTACAATAATCCCAAACGGGTATCCTTGTCTCAGTAGGTAGAGAGTGTAAGAGAAATAAATCTTCGTAACTATTTGCCAAAAATATTCTGGAAAACGGATATTACAGTATAGTAATATTCTCAATCTCCTAAGATAACTCAGTTAAAACAGAAGTCCTGTCATGAAATGCGCACATAGAGTGCGTCGATCTGCGCGTTAATCTACGCGTTATGACCATAGTAAGGCTATCAAATTATGTACATATGGTCTGTGCACAAGCAATGTTTCAGCCAATGGACCCCCGGGTAACCCGGAGGTCCATTGGCAGAAACATTGCCTGTGTTTACTATGGGTAACCAGGAGAACCTGCCGTGCTGTGTATGCCATTCGATATGGCAATTGCACGCAATTCCTATTCGTAATTAAGCCTAGATAAGTTCGTGACAGGACTTCTAGTTTTAACTGCAGCTAGCTGAGCTCTTTCAAACAAGGAAGAATTGGTTAAATTCATAGATGTATTATGGGGAAAATGGCTGCTTGAAATTTGTGTGTTTTGACATCAGTGTACTGAGTGTTAAATAAAACATGGCCCTTCCGCTTGCAGAACTGGGTGTTTTCGGGCTTTTCCAGTTCGGTTCCGTTTTTTTGCGGAAAACATAACCAAAAACCCAGTAAAAACCGGCCGAACGGTTTTACTGTGTTTGTGCATAACCTGATCACACTCTCTTACTTCAGGGAACTGGGTTAGTGGCCACAACGGACACTCGGCACTTAGTCTATTCGACAAAGGGGCGAAAACGTCGTATTCTCGTTGATACAGTTTCTCCCTTTTTGACTCGTCCACCGAAAATTCCTCTTTCTGATCAGCCATGTATTCTACAACGAGGCTTTTTACAATGCAATACCGCGTCACCACAATTCAACAACGGTCTGTTTTGTTCAATTGTGTTCGAAATCATTAATTTCTGCTGGAGGACATTAAATGTTTGCAGAGTTCGAAATTTCATGTTACGCAAAAAGCGCACTGCGTACCCCAGACAATCTGAGGGCGCCATACAGTGTAGAACAAGCGTCTTTGAAATTTACCTGATCACTCGAATTGCCGAAGAAACGAATGAGCTGTGCTTTGATGATACCTTTAAATGTATGCGGTGGATGAAATGATTTGGTGTACCCTATAATCTAAATGACCGAATGCCTGGAAATGTTTGCCTTTATACACGGTCACATCGAGAAAATCAACAGAATTTTGACTGATAGTAGCTTTCAAATTAATGTTTGGATCATGACTGTTTAAAAGTGCTATACATGCATCAAAATCTTCTTTTGATTGTTCCCAAATGATGAAAATGTTATCTAAATATCTGAGGGTGCTTTGCAGAGTTGCTTAAGTCATTTTCCTCCAATTCAGCTACATAAATGCTTGCAAAATTAGGACTGAATCTTTTGCCCACAGGACAACTCATTATTTGTAAATAATTTTCTTCGTTGAATTTAAAGTCATTACCTTTTAAGCTTAGCTCTAAAAGATAAAAATTTGTTCACCCGAGCGTTTAGCGTGTATTCGTCGTTTTGCTTGATACCTCGCGAGTGATGGGTTATTCGCCTTCTATTCAATATTGGACAGGCCTTTCACTGAATAAATATTATTATTATTATTGCAATGCCCCTTGAAGAAGATTGCTTGTTAAGGGTTCTTGCTGAATGCAAACAAATCAATGCGGAAGTTATCCAGGAAATTCATAGAAATGAAATAGAATGGGGTTTGAGCAATATTAAAAAATATTGATTCAAGCACATTTTAAAGAAAACTTATCTGTGAATAAGATCAAAACGACAGACCAACATTTCCTATTTAATGGCATATAGCTGAGTACATGTGGTAAATCGACCAAAATCGTAATAACCACGACCTTCAGTGCTCTTGTTCTACGACGTCTCCCGCCTCCCCTAAGAGGCGAACTGGTCGATGGTCTACCGGTAAATTTCAACCCCGTCCCGCTAGTGGGTGCTCTGTGGCCCCCGAAATCGATGCAATCCAGCACCTATTGGTACATGAAATTTCGTTAAAATGAGTAAAAGGCGAAACGGATCTGATTGTAAAGACTACCGGTATATCTAAATGCCCTCTAATGGAAGTCCACATGGAGGACATTTGGATACACCACCCATTTAATCTGCACAGATGAAAGTAAACAACATTATTTCAGTTCGAAAAATAATTTTTTTCCCATTGGTCCGAACTATGGTCGGCCCGATGGATCCGATGGATCCTTTGTTGCAACCATTTTAGCCTTTAAGCGACCAAACTGATACAAAAATGTCACCCAAATGCCCTCTATGTGTCCTGCCACTGATTGCTCAGGTGATAGGACGCAGCTTTCTTTCAGTTCGAAAAGTCAAACAAATTTTCTGGGTTCTGATCCAGTCCGCCCCTGCCCCCACCCCCCCCCCCATCGCATCCGACCAAATACCAATTATTAATGTCCATCCAGAAACCTTTGCTGAAAAGAGCTGAAAATTCTGGCACGATGTCATGTTGGCCATACAAGACTTACACGTTGTTTCCTACAGTTAAAGCTAGAAGTCCTGTCAGGAAATGCGCACAAATAGCACGTTGATATGCGCGTTTATGTGCGCGTTAAGGCCCAACTAAAGCTATCAAATTCTGTACGTATGGCCTGTGCACAAGCAATGTTTCAGCCAATGGACCTCCGGGTAACCCGGAGGTCCATTGGCAGAAACATTGCATGTGTTTGCTATGAGTAACCAAGAGAACCTGCCGTGCTTTGGCGCCGTAGAACTGGGCGAAACCATTCTGGTTTGTTGGAAGGTTCAATAATAATTGAATCCAACAGCTCTGATTTTTTACTCTTTATATTGTGTGCTCGTCCACAACCAATTGTTTCTTCACGCAAACATTTATGCACACCGGGTTGAAAGGGTTAATGGCATCAGACATTATAATATAACGTCTCTGAGAGAACGGTTTTACTGCATAAATTTTCACCAGATTCTCTCATTTATCAGCTAAATTAACCTTTTTAATAAGTTTTCGTTGTTTTAATTATCCTCACTACATCTCATTTTTAAAAAGTATTCCTATCACCGTATTGATTCACATAGTATGCATTCAGCTTTGGTATAATTATCTGTACCGTCCTCGCGCTATTTATTTCACTATCAAGACTATGTACAATCTCAGGATTTCAACCAATATATCATTTTATGAAGGAATCTTTTACCCAACATAAATTTTTATCGCCGCATCATATCGTTAGCTGCTGGTGTGGCGTTAGGCACTAATAAATAAATTCACGACGTCTCTTATTTTAGACCAATAGTTTTGAGGCGGGCGATCGACATCGCATATTATGGCCCGTCTGGTTTAAAAATGACGAGCGGTAAATGTCCAACGAGAACTTCCTTAATAGATAAACTTTTCAGGCACGGATAATCTTCCAGACATTCTTCTTTTTGGCTGCTGCTCAATAGTCAGGGACGTGGCGATAGAGTGGAGGGTAGGTCATGGAATAACCTCTTGAATGTGAATATACTGTCGGAAGACTGCATATATTTATAGAAAAGTCCTTCCAAAGTCGCTGACGATACCTATTTACAGAGCTAACAGTACACAATCTTACATTTAGCATTATTTGCAAATGCCATTATTTTTAAATGTAACAGTTCAGAAACTGAACTTTGCACTTTTTGCTTTTCTGCAAAAGAGACAGTTCTATGCTTATTTTTCGAATGCACAGTGACAAAAACCATTCTTCTGAACATTGATTTATTGTTCGAGAAATGTAGCATTTCATTCCCATTGAACCCCCATTACATATTACTTGCTTCTAATGGTGACAGTGATATTCCACAGCCTACAAAATATAAAAATGTCAACCACACTTCTAATGCTTTATGGAACAAATGCGTTTCTGTAGAGAACTTGAACTTTCTTCACTCGACAGGTACCCAGAAAAAGAAACAAATAGCCACCAAAATAAACAACTGGGGAATAGAATAGCCCTTGTTATGCCCTGGCACGACTAGATCTAGTAATCTTTTTGGAGAGACCCTTGACAGCGGACACTGATAAATGCATCCACTTTCGTGTGTGTATCCACGTGTGTGTGAAAAACATATCTTTATCTGTCAAGTTGATCTGCAACACACATTGTAAATGGTAATATTGGGATCGTTATGGATATTTCTTCTTGCTGCTCGTGGTTAACTCTCACTCACATGTTCTAAGCTACTGTATTGAGACAAAATTATTTATGTAATTGTTGAAATTGTTAGTAGTTTGTGATGTGGTTTTGACAAAAAGGTCGGGGGATCTCATGTGACGTCAAAGTAACCTGACCCAGTAACGCCGTGTTGTGTTGTCATGGTAACGCGCGTGAGTGGCCATATTGTCACATCATCACCATAGTGATACGTGGTTAGTACGCATGCGCAGCGCGTGTTGTTAGGGTGCTACATGTACGTGTTTCCGTCGTTCATTTTGTGTACTGGAAGCCGCCATCTTGGTTGCTATGTGACCCAAAGGCCTACCACAGGACAGGGTATGTTCGGAGGGTGTATATTCCATGCCAGTTCAGGACCATCAACTGGTAGAGTCTATATTCCATACTCGGGATAGATCAATCAATCAATGACCTGTGGCTGCACGTTGAAAATCTTCATTGGCCTACCACGCAAATTCTCTGAGCAACTATCCACTTTATGAATTCAGGTTGTATCACGATCCTGGACCAAAAAAACGTCCTTTCGTTTTTTAAAGGGTTAATCGTCGCGAGGTGGCTGCAAAAGCATTGTTGATGGCACCTTGTTGCACTCAGGAAACGCTTTCCAACTATAGAACCAAAAGGTCATATATTTTGAACGCAGGGAAGATGATGCAGTCAGATTTCTTCATCAGTTTAAAACGCACAGGCAGTGGATGGAAAATTTTCACTGAGGAGGGGGGGGGGGGGTGGGCGGCGCAAATTGTTTTGTCAAACGTTCGATGTTTGGCAGCCGTGGGGGGGGGGGGGGGTACAATTGGAAATTTTGAGTGGACCACCCTCGTACTATGACCATCTGGCCTCATCCCAGTCACTCATCTGACCATATCCCTGTCACCATCTTGCCAATTTGGTGGCTTATCAGTTATTTATGATTAAGTGTAGGCTGCCAAGATGTAACTAGAAGCCACTTTCTTAGGACGTGCTTTTAGTTTCATTTATTGGATCTCGAACAAGTGAATGCGTACTGATTGAATACTCTAGTGTACGCAGGTAAACTATATGTTCATGCATGTTGCTTCAGGTTAATAACATTGGTATTTTTCTGATAGTTGCCATAGTAAATAAGAATTTTCTTAAAAAGTCTCCCGTCACAAAATAACGTTTCTCAAAGATTTCATGGCGTCATAATCGACCTTAGAGATTTTAACTGCTATCAATTTTTACTTTACCAGGCTTGGCAATTTCAGGAGAGCGATTTTTTAGCTCTCCTTACTGCCCTCCTGAAAGAATTAAGGAGAGCGAAAAATTGCCCTCCTAAATATTTTGGTCTGGGATGATTGAGATTACATGTATTATGGTCACATTAAATTTTTGTTGTAAAGCAAAAATGTAATTTAACTTCGAAGTCACATAACATTTCATTTTGAAAGTGGTTTAGTGGTAAAAGGTAAAGGCTGCAACCATACCCAAACACAGTTGCAATCATTTGAAGCAAAATGGGTCACAGCAATATTTTTTTTTCTGTCAGTTTCAAGTTCAACAACTGACATCACAGTTTGAGGGGTAATTATTCAAGGAATATTGACACTATAATATACTACCATTACTACTATCCTGTCACTTGAAGCACTTGCACCAGGATGTGGCTGTAGATTCAAGCAGACCTGTTGTCCAGGAAAGTCATACGCCTACCACTACCACCTTCAACCCCCTTGGGGGGTTGAAGGTGGTAGTGGTAGGCGTATGACTTTCTAGGACAACAGGTCTGGGTACACACATAGGTCTTGTCAAGTGTGTGTTCGGTTGTTGAGTGAGACATCTAGATGTCTAAGAGATTTCGCTTTACCTTAGTAAAGTTAATAAAATCACTGATGTAGTCTGTTGGTTTCAGTTTCAATGAGTTTGTTCAACTGGATACTTAAAATGCTGTGTAAAGCTAATTGCTCTCCTAAGCTGATTGAGGAGAGCGATTTTTGCCCTCCTGCAATTTTCAGAATGCCAGGCCTGCTTTACAAGCAGGCGATACGTGTTTGGGCCATACCTCCTTCTGGGACTGTCGAGGTCATATCAAGGAAATCTGAACCTTGTCACAACACCACAGTGAGACATGGTGTACTAGGTCAATACAATTCTTATAACTCTCTGTCTGAAGGCGTCACCCCACCTATCCTGCTATTCAGGGATCGTGTCCAATTCGGTGGAACTCTGAAGTAACATGACGTCAAGATGGAGTTGTCATAATATCCAGTGCGAGCGACCATGTTGTCACATCACCATGGTGATACGTGTAGTCATTGCGCATGCGCAGCGCGTGTTGTTAGGTGGAACGGGTATCCATCGTTCATTTTGTTTACTTGAGACCGTTATCTTGGTTTCTATGGTGCGACGTGGTTGTTATGAGACTGGAAACTTTCCAGAATGTGTGTTCTGAGAGTGTGTTCGAATGAATGGGGAAGTATATCTAGTTATTACCAACAACCCAACAACTAAAGAAAACTATCCTTTTTACCCTAATAGACTTTATTTTGAAATACTGCCAGTATGCGTAGTGGGAAGGGTTCGATTCGACAAAAGTGCAATAAATTACAGAAAACGACTCAAAATATATTTTGATATCGGCGTCAAGTTATGGAGTTTAAATTAACATTCGTAGGTACACCTCCCAATGGCCATAATCGCCGAAAAAGTTATCTATTTAACACGTACCATGCCACATACAGCACTCGTCGTGGAAAGGTCCAAATCCACGCGTAGGAAATATTTCCACGTATGCATTAACAGTGAATCTCCATCATAAAAATATTGAATCATCAGCAAATTTACACAGAATGAATCACCAGGTACGACTTGGTGCTTCTTTCATTGAATATTTGCTAAAATCTACTGACTATTGATTAAGGAAAATGCCCCTGGGTAACACATCCCACGTGTCGATTTTGACCATCCCATGATGGCTGTATTGTACACAATAAAATTATATTGGGGATGCCGTATTACTTTAGACCGAAATTATATTGGGAATACCGTATTACTTTAGACAGAACATACATAAAGTGAACATATATAGGCACATCCAATTACAGAAGTATATTTGATACCTGGCAGGTGTCATTATATTCCATAGACCTCCAGTTTGAATTTTCGGAATGTTGCGACAATGCCAGTGTTTGATACTTATCTTTGCTCTTGAAACGTGGGTGAAATATCTGCTGATTGAAACACTTCCTCGCGTGCATCATTATCGTTCATCGTTCACCTTACCTTACTCTCTACGAAAGCTTCAGCATGGCCGCCGTGGGCTGGTTACTTTCCACTAGTGGGCAATATTCCACGGACGTAATAATATTAGATTCCAAACACCAATTATGGGAATAATCATCAAAAACAAAATTTCATTAACAAAGGACCGGGTACAACCCGGTACTTCATGAATAAATATTTTGCTGCTGATGGTTTTTGTTACTCGATAAATGCATGCGTAGTCATCACTGCCCACGCGTGGATTACGACCTGTCCACGGAAGTTGTACTGTACCTGTATACATTCTTTTCAGGAACCTCCCAACCCATTGAAAAACTTCAAAAATCCTTGCTGGTACGTATCTGAGAGACGAAGTGAAAGAGGAAAGTTATTAAGGTGCATGCCATACTTTACAATTGTCGGAGCTGCGAAATCGGGCACCACCGATCTATTTTCACGCATTGTCCAACATCCACAGATTATAGAGAATTATGGTAGCTTTGGAGGAAAAGAAACTTTCTACTGGTCATTTGGGCGTTATGGTTGTAAGTGTTTAATACTTCAATAAACCACTAAAATGTAAAGATTTTACCTTTACTCAATGCATACGATATCAAAATTTGTTACTTTTTTGCCCCCTCCCGCCCCCCCCCCCCCCCCCCCCACACACACACTGGACACGAAGGGTATTAAGTGTTACTCTTGTCCATCCGTACGTCCTAGTTTTAGTTTCCGGTACTAAGTTGTGTATTCATTGGGGTTTTTATTCAGACTTCCACATATTGCCCGGAATGACAAAATACTGGTCAAGATTACACTTGGTCTTACTTGTATTCTCTGTTCTAGAGTTAGTCCCCTTGATTTTATGAAGATTAATATATTTTATGGTTTCCGGATGATAACTTAAGTATGAATTCAGATATTTTTTCAAACTTTCACATATTGTCTAGAATAACAAAGTGCAAGTCAAGATCGCATTTTGCCATATCCGCATTCTTTGTTCTAAAGTTATTTCCTTTGACTTAGTGAAAAAGAATACATTTTAGTTTTTAACACTAATTTTAGTTTTGGATGGTTTCGAGTGGTTTTATGCAAGGAAAGAAAAAAAACAAACAATCCACCCAATTCATCCTGGGGTTGATTTTTTGAGAATTTTCCATTTGGGCGATTTTTGAAATTTTAGTTTGACTTCATGGAGGTTTGTATATTCAAGTGGAGGATCAGTGTCCTGTGGACATAGATGGGAGTATTCTGTATTGATGGGTGACATGGGTGATGAACCTAGGTGGGGGGGGGGGGATCCCCTACTAGGCGGGTTCTCGGGTGGCGGACAGAGGACGCTTTGCTCAATTGGGCAGGATTGGAGAATTTAAATTAGCAGGAGTAGTATGTAATGTAGTTTTCACCCTTTTTCTTCAGGACCCCGGAAGTGATGTATCGTCACGTGGTCCAGTGACATCATGTTTTACTGTCCTGGTAACCAGTGTGAGCTGCCATGTTGTGACGACATCCCCATATTGATACGCGGTGTTAGAGCACATTTTGGGCGTTTAAGAGTAGTGTATAGTGCTATAAGGCGCGTTTGTTTATACAAGAGTAAATCTAATTACTAACTGCCGAAATGAACTTAACGTAGCCCCCTTTGGGGCATATATGAATAGCACGTAGTGCTTTAAGTAGCATTAACCCCGATTGTCCACATGGGGGCACGATGACGCCGTGTACTAAGGCGTACTGCACGTCGATGGTGCGCATGTCTTCACGTGACACAAACTGGGAAGAACAGGCCTAAATTTATCATTACTTAAGCTGCAGAAGAGGTAAAAAGTGAATCGGATGTTAAACCGTTTGTGTTAGAAAAAACAATCAAAAGCATTGCTGGAAATGTACAAGCTGTACATGCTGTACAAGCTGTATAAAACTAAGATCGGGCTATTTGTTAGTTGAGTGTGGAACTGAATTCAAGGCTACTAATTTATTAAACATTGACAAAAGATTAGATATAGAGGTAAATGCTTTTCCTCATGAAACACTCAACAGGAGTAAAGTTGTATTAAGAGCCAGAGAACTGCCTGGCATGGATGTACTTGAATTTAAAGAAGTACTTAAACCATAGAGAATCACGGACGTCAAAGAAATTGAAATCAAAAGAGACGGTACAATTATAGCACTCACCCACGTGTGTGCACATACGCCGCAAGTTTTTCTACAAGGCATGGAACAGAGTCTGGGGTGACCCCTGGCGGCTTAACACTCCAGCAAATATATAATCCGGAATCATTTATAACGGACATTTAATTGTTTGTGTCTTATCAAAATAGATTATGTGGAACATATCATCGCAGAATGCAGAACACTGTGATAAATAATTACATAATAAAGCGACCTTCGAATTTTGGAAGTTGTTGTCGAATTAGGTATTTTTTGAAACTTCGAAGTGCCAATGCCGTCCGTTACCGCTTTTGTCAGATTCAAAGCCCAGGTTGATAACATTTTACAATTTTCGAATTTTAAATTGACAAAATAAAACAAATGATTTATTAACACTTTTAGTGTGCCTTTTTATTTGTGCGAACTGAGCGTGATTTTCTAAGCAACAGCCGGAGTTCGGATGAATTTAAATCCAAATTGTGTTGACGTACCTTCCCGGGGATATCTTTGTTTACGAATTACATAAACATGCAGCCTAGTAGTAAAGTTTTACAGAAATAGACATGCACGCTAACAGCAATATTCATTTATTTCCTAGATGTTACCTTCACAAGTTCACTGGCTCCAGCCCCTGAACTATTTTTACCAGTGACACAAGAAAATTTCAGTTTAAGACTGTCAGAATTAGCGATCAGCCAATTTTGTGATCCGACGAGTTCTCCTAAATACCAGAACCACACAGAACCCCCTCAAAATTACACACGAGTATTTTGGTAAAAAATGTTTATTTTCTGGATCTGGATGATTTATGCTTTGCAACCGGAATAAAACTGAATTCGTTTTCAAACTAGTCAAAGTCGCCTTCGTCTGACTAACTTCTGGTGGTGGAGATTCTAGTATTCAGTATTTTTCTCCTAAATACCAGAACCCCCCCAGAACCGGCCTCAAAATAACATTTACACACTGATTTTAGAGAAAATATTTCATTTCTACTAATTCTAGTTTGTTTTAGCATTCAAAGGGAAACTGAAATTGAATTTATTACAAAATGTGTGACTGCATGTCTGTCTATCTTTGTATTTCATTTGCCCGGTTCTACATGTTCAGTAACTGGCAGCTGACTATTTTTCACACTCTAGGCCCCCCTCCCCCACCACCCTCCCCCATACACAAATACAGTAAACATTAAAGAGTACTACATTCTTGCAGCTAATATCTTAATCATCCTCTTTGGAACATATTTTTCACAATTTTCCTCTTTTTATCAGAATGCATCATGGGTGTCTGTAGGGCTTAAATCCAAGGTTGTAAAAGTGCGCTTGTGGGTACTTACAGGACACGCACGGCAATACAGAATCAATATGTGATGGTTTTAGACATTTTAACAGTGCTATGAGATACCACGGAGCAGTGCTTAGCTGGTTATACAGTTGGAAAAAACAGTGTTTAATGTTTTGTCAGTGTCATACCAATGGCTCTAGGAGCATTAACTGAGAAAACTGAGGCTTTTTTAAAGAATGGCAAACATTTCACCAAAAGTAATGTGAAAGTTCCCCAGAAGCCAGAATATGATGTAAAAACTATCACAAATGGGAATGTAATGCCACAAGAGGTTTGTTTTGTGTCAACATTAATTAATTTATGACTTTTATCATAGTTTGATTAAAATGGACATACTGGGGGACACATTCGGGATTATGTTTAGCCACATCAGTATGTAGAAGAAAATTTGATGGCTGTTGTTAGGATAAAATGGTACTGTCTCTTTATACTGGTGAATTATATAGCTGCAACCTCATTTTTTGAATCAACATCGACGTTCATATTGTTTGTTTTTGTTTGGAGTGTGTGTGTGTGTGGGGGGGGGGGGAGGGGTGGTGAACACTATTTCTCTTGGCGTATGGTTAAATCAGACAGATCTTTCCCCAAAGTATTGTGTGCTGATGCAGATTTTGGTTTTGCTTTGGGAGATTCTGGTATTTAGGAGAACTGAACTCATTTTTACAATATTTTGAGTCGTCTTATGCTTTTAATGCATACTTTAGTTCTTAGATTTCGGAATACGATGCTAAGCAAATTTTGCTCACCTAATCAGACCTAATGGACGATTATTAATTGACTCAGTATATTTTACTCATGAACAAACACTTTTATCACTAATGAACCTTTAAAGATATCTTCCAGATTACCTCATGGATCTCAAGTTTATGATGGGGGGGGGGGGGGGGGGGTAATAGGTCCACCTCAGATAGTCAGGTTGTTAAAGCACAAGGCGATAGATGGCTGTTCATATAGGCATAGGCGTCTCAGGCTACCGGAGTGGCAAATGACAAGAAATTTTATATAACTGCAGGATTAAGAATTCTCTTATTTGGAATTTGTTCAGTCCGCATATTCAAATGTCCGTGTGGATGAGCTTGTTAGTTCCTCGCTCGTGGTTGCTGGTTTCCTTGGGTCATCCTTTGGATCTGCTTGAGTAACTCTAGCTTCATCTTGGGAACTAACGTCGTGATATAACCATAGATGTTGAAAATCCCCAATCAAACAAACAAACGATATGATGGGCTCTATGTACCATAGTCAAGTTGTCCTGTTATTATTTATTTATTTATTGGAGTTTAACGGCACATTCGTCAGCCAGGCTCACCCCTTGGCGGACAGTTTTACGGGTGGAGAAGCCGGAGTACCCGAAGAGAACCACCGAGCAACTCATGTTAGACACCCACGTACTAACTCCACGCAAGCAGGGTCAGTATCGGTTGAAGACAGGTGCACAATTGACGTGCAGTACGCTTAGTACACAGCGCCACCGTGTCGCCAAGTAGGTCAAAGTGTTACCTAATTATGCGAAAGCAAACATTAAACAGAATTTTCCAAACCTTTAAGGACACGTGGGATCTATAAGGAGAATCAAATGGACATTTTGCGAGTATTAACTCTTTACATGCTGCTGGCAGATATTCCTGCCCAGCACAGGGTTTCTCTTGTCACTGATATAAGTATAATTTGGGCATATTTAAACATATTTTCCCATGTAAATTGAATGGATTTTTTTCACCAATGATGTCTTGTTATATTTAGATTAATTTTTCATCAACTCTAGTCATGGCTGCTTTACAGCAGCCATGACTAGATTTGATGAAAAAATATCTTGAAAATACTCAGCGGGTTAAGAGTTAATGTTAATTCTCATTGTTTTCCTTGCGTGAATCATTTGCGCAGATCGATTCTTATTCTTTCATGAATTCTAAGTCCTGCAGTTATATAAAATGTCCGATAGAGCACAGGCAGATTTTAGTTTGGTGAACAACACTAGGACAATCGGGATGTTAGTAGTAGATCATGTATCCAATAGACTCATGTTCGCCGGATCTCATGCCGAATCTCACGTGCAGCCATAATCACGTGACCCAGTTACGTCATGTTTGGGGGTTATTGTAGCCCGCGCGAGTGGTCATCTTGTGACGTCATAAACATAGTGATACGTGGTCTTAGTGCGCACATCACATGCTGTAAAGGTGAAACGTGTTTCCGTCGTCCATTTTGTATATTGGGGGCCGTCATCTGGTTTCTATGGTAGCACGGGGTTGCTATGTGACCAAAAACCTTGTAATAGGAAAGGGGTATGTTCGGAGGGTGTGTTCGATTGAATATAAGTAAATCTAATTACAGCAAACAACCCAACAATTTATCTATACCACCCAAAGCTACCGAGACGGACATGGCAAGACCACCACCCGGTGCTTATAATAGTTGTGCGTAGTGCTATATGACGGAGAGGTCCTCTGTGGGTATATTCGATTGAACTAGAGTACAAACAATTACCAAACGCAACCGACAATCCCTCTAAAATTACCAAAAACAACTTTATTTGGCACGAATTCCACCATTTTGTGCTTAAAAGAGTAGCATGTAGTCCTTTATGTTGCGTTTCATCGTATAAGAGTAATTTGCTTGGTTCGGACACTTCGTAGCATTACCCAAATAAATCCAACAATTGTTTTACTAGTTCGGATTTCCCACTAAATCCTCGATTTCAATCTGTTGCCCCCAGATCCTTTTTGTCAAATAATAGGCGCGATCCTTTGTATAAGAGTAACTTCATTGCTTCGGATTTGCGCATAGTCTCGTCTTTTTATCTATCCTGATCTATTATGTGGCTTATTCTTCTATTCCCTGGCTTATTGTGCCTTTCACTAGCCCCTTTTCTGACTTTCACAGCAGTCTGTTTAGTCTGAGCTGCCTCTGTTTTTTACTCTGCCCTCGCCCAAGTCTTATAATTACCAGTCAGGTTGCTTTATTTCCCATAATCTGTACATACCCATATAGAGTTATCCCCCCCCCCCCCGTGCGTAAGATATGAAGTCCTCTATGATTCTCAAACCCAAAAGACAATCAATCAGGGATAGGTATTACTCTAACGACACTAATCTTATCGAGCAAATAAGGTTTCAAGCAGTTACTGAAAAAGTCATTGCTCTAACAACTCGAATTACATCGAACAAAAAAGCTATCGAGTAATTTCTCGAAAGAGAGACTCCTTTTACGACTCTTATGCTCATTTTGGAATTGGAGGATACCTATGACATGGTGATGTGGACCGGAGGATATTTTTTGGTGGATACATTTTGGAGGATACCTACCTGAAGATTATTTGGCTCCTAGCGTTTGGTCAATTCCTTGAATCTAGTCCTCACCCTTCGTCTTCATATCTCCAGGAACACTATTGCTGACTTTTTCAATATCGCCATTGTCTGTCCTATGATTAGCTTTTACTGTAGTCACCCAATCATATAGTCTTCTTACACCCATTACTAGCACTAATACAGGCTTGCTGCTAACTATCTCAGATTGCTCAAACGACTAGAATCCCATCAAGTAAATGAGCCAGAGAGCAATCGCCCGAACGAATGACTCCATATAGGACTCTTATGCTAATCTAGGTATTGGAGGATACTTATGGCATGATGGTTCAGAATTTGGAGGATATCTTATAGAGGATACATTTTGGAGTTTACCTGCCTGAAGATGATTATGGCTTCTAATACCTGATCGGCTTCTGGTTTCCACAGCTCTAAGACCACTACTGTTGACTTGTCCAATATCGCCATCGTCTGTCCTATGATTAGCTTCTGCTGTCGTCACCCAATCCTATAGCCTTCTTCCACCCTTGCAGCCTTGAACCATTACTACTGACTTGTAGCACTATTACATGCATGCCCTCGATTATACCCTCGGTCAAGCCTTCAACAGCTTCAATCAGACTGGTTGATTTTTCCCAACTTGTACTATTTTATACAGAGTTTAAATCCCTTGTATAACAGCATCTGTAGAAAAAGACAGGCTAAGGAAGGAATTCCGTTAGTGGGATTCCGAGCCGATTCCGTAAAGTGAGACGACGGAATAACGTATCACCTTAACAACACGCGTTGCTTCACATTGCAAACACAGTCATTCCTAATACCTCGCAAATCTAATACTAAACCATGGTTTGATACTGATTGCAGATAGGCTATAAAGAATCGCAAGAAGAAGAACGGGAATTTAATAAGTCACCAACCACACATACATTAGGCAAATTATGTATAAAGCGGGCAAAAATAAGACGACTTATAGATCAAACAAAGAAACGTTCTTGGGAAAATTATGATTCCAAACTTAATCAACACACATACATCAACAAAATTTTAAAAATGCTTTAAAATTTAAAGGCAAATAAACAAAATCAACTGTACAACACCTAAAAGATAACAACACACTAATTACATCCACAAAAGAAATGCACTACGCGATCCCGAATGTTGGAAATGTCGTTATACCCAAACTAACGAACAAAGAAACAACCCTATTGTTCAGCAGGAATATGTTGTTAAAACCCAAAATGAACAACCAAAAAAAAAAACAACCTAATTAGTATTTATGAATAAATATTTGCGGATTCTTTTTTGATTATTTTGTCCTCATGGCTGTGATTTAGTTTTGAAAAAAAAACGTTTTCCCTCTTTTAATCCCCACAGACACTAGATATCAGTTGTTCGGTATCAAGTGCGTAACATTGACTACTGAAAACTGAACAATGCCCCATCCTGCACATAAGATGCCCGGTAAAACACTCCCTGAAACACGTCACTTCATGTCTTTCATTTCTCAAACAATCTTAAATGGTGAAAAGTCCATTTGAGTAGACATAGGTAACCTTTTCAATGATAACATAAATGGTTGCGCAAAAAGTGTCACAACTAAATGGATGCCACTTTGAATTGGTCATACAGATCGGTGATAATTTAATCCATTACCGCATTGTAAATGATATAACAAAATTGTTATTTTAATTACTGGAAGCACCTGGCGATTCATATGAAAACCCTCGTACTTTAATAGAACACTTTCGAATGTCTGAGGCCTTATTTCTTTAACACGTTCTTCACAAAATTTCTATAAACCATGTGATGTGACCACTCACTGAAATGATCTCAACGAGCTCATTCCGAGGAGGGGTCACATAATATATTTTTGTTAAAATGTCTTGAAAAATAGTATATTTTCAGCTGCACATTTTGCATATTACGCGAAAGGATGAGGCGGATTCATTAGGTAAAGGGATAATCCTACATCCCTGCTTCGACTGAATTATTACAATCGTGTCGAAAGCATTTCAAACTTTGGCCGAGTTGTTTGGATATACTACGAGATTTTGGTCGTCATGTTAGTCGTCAAGTGCCATAAGTAAATGCACACGCTCGCGGCGACAACTAATAAACATACTACATACCCTGATTTTGTTACACTATGAATTCCCCATCCACAGCAGCACTAAACATGCGGAAAATGAAAATCCGTTCAGCACACATGTGCAGAACGGAATTCAATGACGGACTATTTTAAATAGAAGCGAAAATTAACTGGAATTTCTTACAAATCGTGCACCGCAATGACAATTAGAACCCCTAGCCATAGCTAAAAATCGCCCACTGAGTTCCAATGTATTCTATGTGCCAGCAGGCACATAGAACACATTGGAAGTCAGGGGGGCGAAATAGCAACACGGGTTCCCCTTGCAGATTTGGTTGGCGATAAAATGTGTTCTTGTTGTTGATAGTTGTCAAATGAATCGCTGAGTCCGTCTAATAATTGTTTCTATAGACGTTAAGGCTTGTAATAAACACAGAACGACCTGCGTGTGAATGGGTTAATCGATATGTTGATTGTACCATCGCGGAAGGATAAAATTCGAGGCCTGAGGCCCTCACAGTGTAACTTAACCCTTTGAACCCGGAAGGCCGTTTTTCCGACCAGTATCGTGATACGACCTGAATTCGTAAAGTTGATAGTTGCTCAGTGAATTTGTTTGCTAGACCAATCGAGATTTTCAGCGTGCAGCCTTGAGGTTGCACGTTGAAAATGTTGATTGGTCTTCCCTTAAATAACGAATATAGACTCTTCCCATTGATGTCGTTGAACCGGCGTGGAAGATACCATCGGTGTTCAAAGGGTTAATTATGACATACACATGTCACACCTTGTATTGTTATATATTTTACTTCAGATGATGGTCACTACAAGAATAAACTGAAATTCGATGATTTTTTAAGCATGTTCAATTCGTCGGCAATAGAAAGAGTAACAGAGCCAAATGGATACCATCCAATGATCACAGGTAAATGTACCAACGACAGCTATAGGTTAAATTGATAATATAACCCCCAAATGGATGTAATGAGAAGAGACCTTAGAAGAGTAAAAGTAATCGCGATTACTGTTCACTGACATACTTCCATGTTTTTTCTGTACTCTTCATAAGCCTGGCGGACAAAGTACGTCATCAAAATGGCGGAGTTTTCGGCCGCTTCCTCCAGTTTATCTTTTATCCTATGTCTGAATATTTTATGCATAGTAATGTACTAGTGAACCTCTATGATGACTGGGAGTTACCTAAAACTTCAAACACTCGCCGTTTAACCCTATCCACTTACGTCAAAATATCAATCAAAATGTCAAGTTCTAATTTTTTTCCCATAATTCAACTCGGAATTTGAACCGAAGTGGGGTCCTATTAGTGCTTAAAATAACTTTTTATCTTTGCGTAGCAAAATGCTACACATTTCCAAAAAATGAATAGCATTTTCTAAAATTTCCAGAGCTATTTTTGTATACCAGAGTTATGTTATGCTGTTTTGTATTGAATTCTTCTTAGTTGATAGAATAGTTTGCATCCATTTCTGGGCATTTTCAAATGATCTTCAACACATGAAACATTTACTATGTTTTTTTTTAACTGAACTGCCTTTAAGGGTTGCATGGACTTGGATATTTAAAAGGGCGTCTTGGTCGTTCAATAGAGTTTTCAAAATGGAAGTTGGGATTTTTAATTTGATGGGCTTGAAGTTATTTTTAATGGACATTTTATGCAAAATGTTGTAAAAACAGGAAGAAGTTAAACCAACAGAATTCATCTTACATATGAAGTTGCTAATGATGCTTGATGGAGAGTTAATCTGAGTTATGCCTGGAATGTTCCACAATCAGAAGTAAAGCATCAGTGAACTAGTTTTCAAATTTGTTTGCAAATTTTCATTTACATTTTGCGATACAAGATAATCAACTGCAGCCTAATAGGCTGCAGTTGATTATCTTGTATCGCAAAATGCTATACATAATTGAACATTGTATAGCTTTTTGCAAATTTTGCATAGCAAAAAGCGACGCGACACCGCTTATTTTGAGCCCTGGGTCCTATGTGTCCCAATGCCCCATTCCCACAGTTTATTTGTCAACAGTTGCGGTCAAGTTTCTCCCGAGATGTAGCTAAACGAGGTGGTAATGATTGCCAAGTGTTTTTGTTTTTTGCTTGTTCGTCTAGTGTATTTTGTATTTATAAATAAAGGACTTCACATAATATCTGGCGACAGTTGTTACAGAAATACCGATATGAACGAAAGTAAATAAATCCGTTCTCCTGCAAATTCAGGTTTAAATTTATTACACAGCTTTCAGTCTTTAGTCAAAGTATTCAACAGATACCAGGGACCGACCTGGGCATGCGCCAGTGCGTATTCGGTTCTGAAACATCAGGACCTGGCTCTTAAATCTCAGAAATAGGCTTCTCAGTTGGCGGGTAACTTCTCAGATCATATTTTGATATTCTTTCGATGGATAATCGAGAGAGACACTCTTACATGTATTATATATATGATTATCATTTATCATTGTTGTAGAGAGCTTAAGTTAATACTTCAAGTCTTAATTACCAAGCATTAATCTTCATTGTGGTTTCTGATCAAGTCTTGGCTGCCTAAATAGGCAGCCAAGACTTGATCAGAAACCACGGTGAAGATTAATGTTTGCTATAGTGTAGTAAATGAAAATGATGAGAGGTATTACATACTTGCAGTGTGTGTTACAAGCAGCAGTGTGACTCCGTAAATTGAAATCTGGCGCATGAATTGAAAAAACAGGCTCCGAGGCTAGAGCGTATTTTAAATAGTCCTGATCGGTCCCTGGGATACTCTATCTGGTAAAGACAGTAAAGACAATTCATCAATATTAAAGTCATCAACAATCTTGATTCTTCAACCGAGTCGGAGCCTCTCATATTCTATATATGTTCTGTAGTAATTACCCGGCCTTGTAAAAATATACAGAGTCAATATAAGAATACACGAAATCATCCTCAGTTACTAGGGCAAATCTCCTAATTAAAACAGTTTATACACTAAGTTCCAAAAAGTATTATTTCCAGCCATAACAGCTAAGTCAGTACATTCACAAGTTAGGAGAAGCTTATTGCATGAATCAAACGAAAAGGAGAATCTGATTTCGAAGCCTGATACTGCAGATTATATAACAATCTGAACTCATCAAATTCCATCTTGATGTGATCAAATAACTATGCGTCGGTAGAATCAAGATCAGAACTAGGAAGAACATCCAAATCACTTACAAAGAAAAGTTTCCAATTTCCCATACTAATGTGTTATAAAATAGCTACTGGCACAAAAACGGCGATGCACAAGTCGGCTCCTACTTGCAGAGTAAGAACCAGATGATGACTGCATTACTGTGTTGTCCAAACTTACAATTAAAGACAGTCTGTTGTTACTTAATGCAAACTCTTCAAGAAAACAAGTCAGTCCCTAACGCCATAGATTGACAATGTTTATAGTTGTAAAATACTTTTGACTGCTTGTCAAAACAGTAAACCAACTTTAAATATGTTTTCATATTTTGTTCCCAGTAAAGATCACATGTGTCAACTGTAAACACGTATACAGATATCGCGCAAAATTCTATTGAAACTGCCATCTTTCATCGGAACATTGCAGATAGATACTGGTAGAACTGTCACCTCTCATCAAAACATCCCATTGAGATAACGTCCAGCTACAATAATCGCCATTATTACTTGGGAACATTGAGAACTATCCTGCATCTGGTACAAAGAAGGAAGCTACACCAGGAAACCTATACTTCGTTATCCGCATTTTCTAGAACAACACCTAGTTTGATTTGCAGGCAACAATAAACAATTAATAACCCAACACAGTTATAATTGTTTCATCCTCTAGCATCCATCCTGGGAATAGCGTTCACTAGATACACCTTTAACCAACACAATTATCATTATCTAAAATACAAGATATAAACACTGTCGAGTCAGTTTCCTCACATTCCTACCATAACAAATCAGATTTTAACTCTGTTAAAATATAAACTGCCTGGACCAGGATACAAGTTGCAACAAAGAACAGCAAATAGATCCGGTTCTACAGTAGTAATAAGCAGTGAACATTAATCTGAATACACTATCCATAAACATTAAAAAACGTTAAATTAAACTGACGGTGATATTTCATCGACCAGGATTGACAACATGAGAACAGGATATGAAACGCGTAAGCAGGATAAACTCCCGCATACTCAAGATTTGTTGGGAAAGAGAGATTGTGACCAAGCTGACAATTTCAAAATTCATGGTGGTCTGGGATACAATTGAAACGAGAAGTCACGTGACTGTATTGTGCACTATTTTGAAGTAATAGTGCGCGGAGTAAATGTTCTTTTGTTCCTGTCAAACTGCACTATTAGTGTAACTCAATTTCTGCAGAGGAACAGCGTGTCCAACTCTGTACAATTCTATACTAGTAAATAGAGATCATTAACATCATTCCTAACCTCTACTGGGCTACATGTGCATTAGAAGTCCTGTGACTGCATAGTGCCTTATTTCAAAGTAATGGCGCGCTGAGTAAGTGCACCTTTTGTCCCTATCAGACTCAAAATGCCTCATTATCGTAACTCAATTCCTGTAGACAGCGTGCCCAACAACTCTAAACTAGTAAATAGAGATCATTAACATCATTCCTAAACTCCACTGGGATACACGTAATAATATACACATTTATATAGCGCCAAAATTATAGTTCAGAAGATATAGAACCATATTCTAAGGCGCTGTACATGTTACTGAGCTCGAGCAAATATACAAACGGAATACATTCAGTGTCTTACAGCCCAGAACATAACTTATAGGCTTTTTGAAAGTAGATCGAATAAGTTTTCGGCGCATGTAATGATTTAAATAAATATGTAAATAGATATTAAAATTCGACTCCATATACAGAAATAAGTGGATTACTACTTAATCGCAGCGCCATATATTCTCCACTCGAAAAGTATTTATAGATGTTCCTAGCAGCACAAGAAACACTTCTAAACTTTCACAACATGGATCACCGGGTGTAGTAATCCACCGTCCACATACTGTAGCCTCAATATGTTCTTTCCGTTTGATCGGTTCAGTTCGTGATTTCACAATCGACCTCGCTAATAGCTCATTACATTTTGCATTGCACAGCCCAAACGCTCTTATGTATTTCATTCTTCTGCAGTAGAGAACGCGTCAACTTAAGAGCATTTTCTGTACGAATTGTGGCAGGACTTCTACAGGACATACAATCAAGCATACATATTCGTGTCACCATGATTATATGACTAGGATTATCAACGAAATATTGATCGAATTCTAGATTTGGTTGGAGAAGACAGGAGAAAAGACGCAATACCGAGGACCAACATTTACATCATACTCCCAAAACACAGAAAAAAAACTTGCAGAGGAAGATGTAACCTGGTATTAAGCCGGCTGATAAATAAAAGGTTGGTCAGATGGACCACATAGGCCATAACATGGTCATCAAAACCAGGATGACGTGAGCGTAGAACAAAACTAGGTATATCGGTAAGATGAAAACCAGGTGCAGTTAGTACACAAAAGTAGTCCAAGAAAACTTAAAAACACAACCCCTCAGTGTATAAGTTATCATCACCACGGGTGACTTAGTATGGAAAATAATGTCCTCCTCCTAAAAAAATGAAGGAATGGGCACCAATTGTGTTCCAAATCGAAACTTCTATTTTTCAGCTCAACGTCAACTTCATGATGATGAAGATGACAAACATCATCATCATCATCATCATCATCATCAAAGCAGCAAAATATGAGGAATTAGAATCATTCAGAATCAAGACTAGAATCTCTATCAGCATGTAATGAATTCATCTGAAAGTAATAATATGACAGTAGCAACATAAGACAAAATTGAGCGGTGAAAGTTTGAGTTACAGGAGCAAAAGCAACCTTCGAATATAACCGTAGTATCGACGTGTCATCAAAAGATCCATATAGAAAGGTTATTCGACCACCTGAAAGCATGTCGGTCAAGGGAGTCGATGCTCAAAGAGTGGGCTTGGTAACAACAGGTACAACAACATAAATTTCCTTGCCACAAGTAGATCGAAAATGTTTTCGGCGCAATTGGCACATAAGCTTATTTCGAACCGATATATGGCACTGTTTCCGGTAAAAGCGGAATAAGCAGCCGACAATAAGGAAATGGCCAATAGTCAAAACAAATGACTCGCTGGGGTAAATAAAATGTAGTGATGACTTTGGTGATGAGAGTTTCAAACTCTACAATAACCTCGTCCGTCGACAGCTTATCAACATCTTGCAACTGATCAGGAAGACCTATATTACCAATAATAAATTTATCTTCTGCAGAACCGATTTCGACAAGTTAATCTGTGTTATCTTAAAAATTTGGAAAATTTTATCAGGAACAACATAAGTTTTATTATATAACCATGAAGATAACTTGTGAGTTGAATTGCTCCAATAGTAGCGATACATAAACGAACTAATCCGATAACGCCAATAGGAGGACGAATTTTAAGGGTTCAAGGTGTGGACACAGGAACGAGAATCTACAGGTGTAAGCTGTGCTAATGTACCACATCCCCTCGTCAACTCAGGTTACTTGTGGGAACTCAAAAGGTGAGATATCACTTCAGTGATACAATAGTGATTTTGATTTGTCATTGAAGACAATGGCTAACAAACAATCCTCCGCAGTCCTGATTGTTGAGATTGCTCCCATTAAAGGACAGAATATGTGAGGTATGCCTAAACAGTGTGGATGATCAGTATGGAAGAAAATAGTCCGGTCATGATTAACAATCGACACATGTGAATTAAAGCGACATTGAGCCAGTAAACTATCCATTTCAGCAGAAGACTTCCCGGGAGAATTTGCAAAAGGAAAAGGCAGTGAAATGACATTATAAACTTCAAATTCCAAGATAACATTTAAGAGAGGTTATTTCTCAAGAATAAGTAATTTATTTTCAGTAAATGCAAACGACATTTCCAAAAAATATTATAAGAACCGTGTCTAAGGGTGTTAGGGAAATGCAAGTAAAAACTCAATTTATTGATTCGTCAAAACTATAGTTGAGAGAATCGAGAAAAGAGAAAAAGCAATATATTTAAAAGTTATCGGCGACAGTCCGGGCACATGGTGTTGCTACAAAAAACACTAGAACAGAAGGTATTCAAATACTGAGCGGTTATGGCCTTTCTAAAACGCCATCTAGGGTAGTTTTGTAGGGCGGTTCAATTGTATTCCAGCTTTTGGCCACCCAAGGAATGTATGAAACGGTGATTTTACAGCTGGGTTCGTGATTAGGAGCAAGACAGCCACTTGCTAGGTAATAAATATAGAACATAAGCATAGTAGCTTGGTGTACCAAATGTTCACCACGAGTGGTGAACATTTGGTACACCAACCTACTCTGGGTATAGTTTATTTATACCATGATCGTCAGATTATTAAGAGTCGCTATTATTTTTTCTCGATTTTTCTGAGCAGCAGACGTACATACGTGCGAATCTGTTTTTGTTTACGCGAACATCGGTGGGCGGTACTTCCGCTGTCAATTTAAAGCCAAAAACGAAATGGAAAAAGAAATGCGCAAATCACGGTTCTTTTTTCATTTTAGTAACATAATAACATACTATTTCGAGTTATGGATGCTTTATTAACATGAGATAACGTATGTTTGTTAATTTTTGGTATTTTTGAGGTAAACTGATTCAAAAACGTAATAAATAATTGCTGGTTTAATCTCACTCTTCACAAGGCGATGGGTGATAAATTTAAACAAGTTTGCATTCAAGGCGAAGTCACCAAAGGCGAGGTCATCAACTTGGATGTAGTTCCACAGGGTGTTGGTGTAAATTTTAACTATTGAAATATCATTGCTGGCGTGTTCACCATGGCTGGTGTGTAAAGCTAAAAATTATGTCATTGGCATTTTATATATATATTAGAAATGGTAAAAATCGACCTGTAATATGTACGCCCATCTCGAACACTTTTTTAATTCTCATCTAACAATTAGGATAAGCTTGGTGCTTCATTTGTACGTTCCCATGACGCGGTATACATTGGTACGGCACTCAACGTACCGGAATGTGAATTTGTCAAAAGCGAAAGCCGCTAAGAAGGGAATAATCTCCCGAGATTGACGGCAATTTGACAAAATTACAAAAAGTATTTGAAAAAGCTTATATATAATATATATAATTTAAATTGAGCCTCCAATTACTGGTAATCATATGTATGACTTTCTCTTCCCCATATTCCTACAGAACAAACAAGGATATGAGAGGACTTCCCTCCTCCTGGAAGCCGTTACCAAATCACCGTTTTTATATCTACCTCCTTTTTGCTGAAAGGTCCAAGCATTCGTCTTTCGCTGCTCTTTAGTTCTCTAGTTACCCCAGTTCTGAACCGTTTTCGAGGCGGTGTGGCACTGACATGGTCTTTCTTTCTTATATTGGGGTTTAAGGACACTTTTGACTACCAGGTCACTACATGTAGGGCAGTTTCACGGGTGTAGGATGCCGGAGAGAACCACCGGGCATTGACGAACAAATTTCAGACTCCGCAACGTACTAACTCAACACAAGCAGGGTTAACAGTGTTTGAAGGAAAGTGCACCATCGTCGCGCTATATGTTCCAAAACACAGCTCCCCCATCCCCTCACATTTGTAATCGTTGTTTTGTACCTCGCTCAAGGACACCACGCAGTTTCGGCTGTTCAGGATCGTGGACGTCCCTGGCTGAAGTTCATTGCTCCATCCAATAAGCCACCGCGACTCCGGTACTGACATTTGAAGGTGTAATTAACATTTTCCAACTCGATGTGCTCATTTTGAGCTGAATGAAATTTGGCATTCTGATACCATACCAGATATTGAACACAGGGTTATCAACGAAAAGTAAAAAGTTCACCTTATCACAGGTGGATTCAGGGTGTAGACCGATTTAATGTTAACCATTTAAATAAAACGGCCAGACGATGACTCTTGCAAAAAAAAAAAAAAACGCCCCTCTCCCCCCAAAAAAGAAAAAAAAGGAAGAACTGAATCATTCCATTTTTTTTATCTCAACAAGCGCCGTATTGGAACAAGCTCAAGTGACATACAGTTAAACTTAGAAGTCCTGTCATGAAATGGGCACAAATAGCGCGTCGATCTGCGCGTTAATCTTCGCGTTATGACCATAGCAAGGCTATCAAATTCAGTACATATGGCCTGTGCACAAGCAATGTTTCAGCCAATGGACCTCCGGGTTACCCGGAGGTCCATTGGCAGAAACATTGCCTGTCTTTCCTATGAGTGACCAGGAGAACCTGTCGTTTTTTGGATGCCATTCGATATGGCAATTGCGCGCAATTTCTACGCGCAATTAAGCCTTGATAAGCGCACAGTTCGTGACAGGACTTCTAGTTTTAACTGTAAGTTGTGACTTATAGGCACAACATGACAGTTTTAATAAAAAAAATGTATGAAGATTGATGAATAGTTTGAGCAAGAATGCTGAAACCATACGAGTGCAAGAGTAGAGGTGGGGTGGTGGGTGTGCTGGGGTATATTAAAAAGGCATTCTCCTTTGGGTATGAGTTAAGACCGAAAGTTTATAACTTATCATAAATTATAATGTGATACTCACTAGTATTTATATTATATGCAGGGTCCTACCTGGGCATGCGCCAGTGCGTATTTGGTTCTGAAACATCAGGACCTGGCTCTTACATCTCAGAAATAGGCTTCTCAGTTGGCGCGTAACTTCTCAGATCATATTTTTATATTCTTTCGATGGATAATCGAGAGAGACACTCTTACATGTATTATATATATGATTATCATTTATCATTGTTGTGGAGTGCTCACGTTAATACTTCAAGTCTTAATTACCAAGCATTAATCTTCACTGTGGTTTCTGATCAAGTCTTGGCTGCCTAAATAGGCAGCCAAGACTTGATCAGAAACCATAGTGAAGATTAATGTTTGTTATAGTGTACTAAATGAAAATGATAACAGCTATTACATACTTGCAGTGTGCGTTACAAACAGAAGTGTGACTCCGTAAATTGAAATCTGGCGCATGAATTGAAAAAATAGGCTCCGAGGCTAGAGCGTATTTTAAATAGTCCTGATCGGTCCCTTTAGTGGAATTAGTCTTTAACACTACAGAAGACACCTTGTTCCATTCAAGGCACGATGTAAAGCTTTAGAAAGCACCCCCGTCAATTGTATAGCTTATTTGTTTGGTGATTATCGACCAAACTCTGCCATTTTATCTGACCCTCCCCCCCCCCCCAGGATTGGGGTATTCGTATTCAGTATTCGTATTCAGTCGTATTCGAATACAGTTTATCAAGTATGCACATGTATTCAGTATTCACTGAATGTTAAGAACACATGCATTCGTATTCGTATTCAAATACATTAAAATTTGAGCTGTATTCCTGAATACATTTTGAATACTTTTTGAATACTTTCTATATTTTGGAATTAAATAACCATATACTGAATAAAAGGTTTTCACAGATCAAGCCCATGGACTCCAGACAGCCAATTCACAACTCATATCAATATTAAAGACTTAATAATCCCTGATATTATTTATATACCACCAAACACCTTGTCTGAAATTTATGCATTGAAAGCAGACAATAGACTTAATTATCAATTAACTGGTCACAATACAACCTATTTGTGTAACAATGGCCACATATCCCTATGGCTTTTTAAATTGTCGAAAACATGGACAATAAAAATAAAACAAGAAAACTTGTGTTATTGGACACAACTCAGTTATTCAATGATATTATATTCTCAAATTTTTGGATTTATTTAAAGTTTTTCTATTTATCCATTATTTTACAGTGAAAACACATATTTATTTATTTATTTATTTATTTATTTATTTATTCCTGTTTAAGGCCACCTTTGTACAGCTCAGTATGTCTAATTATAATCGGTGAAAGCACGTAAATATTATAAAGAAAATATTACTGCTGTTAGCAAACATTCAGCCAACAGACCTCTAGGTTTAACCATGAAGTGCATTGGCTAAAACTTTACTAGTCCTCCTTATGTGGTGTCATTGCAATTGATACTTAACGTTCAGGAGGAAACGCCAGTCTGTGATTTTTTAGAGGTAATCCACTCACATTTTGTGATATATTGTCCATGGAGAGTAGTCTAATTACTATTACACCCATAGAGTGGATTTCACGTCAGGTTATTACTTTAGTTTTCCAACAAAGCATGGTAAGCACAATTAAAGCTTCAGCTAAAGGACCATCAGTTTAAAAATTACTTCTAACCCAACAAACAAAAAACTTAAAGGCCTTGTATAAATACCTCTTATTTAAAATGTATTCAAGTATTCAAAAATGTATTCATGAATACATTGTAATGTATTTGTATTCGTATTCAAATACATTTGAAAATTTGTGTATTTGTATTCGTATTCATGAAATTTCAAAGTATTCGTATTCGAATACATTTACAAAGTATTCGCCCCAAGCCCCCCCCCCCCCCCCACACACACACACTGGTATTTGCGTACGAAAAGTACATTGCAAACGAATACGGGAGAGTTTCTCAGTTGCAGTTCTTGGAAAGTAAAGTTTTTTTCTTCCACTAGTGCACTTCTCGCGAAAAAAGGTACGCTCTGCCCCCACTTGACCCGTACTTTCAAGGCAAGGACCATCTGCCCCCCCCCCCCCCACACCACTACCCGCCTGCCCTTGCCTCCGGCGTCCCTGATAAAGCAAGCCGAAAAAGTTCACCATGTTTGATAAAGTATTGAAGGTCTCCAGGGCTTTTGTTGTGAAGGAGAAGAAAATACATGGCCTCATTGAACCAGGAATGGGCAAGTGATTTGGTTATAAACAATATCCTTAAATCTTACGCTGCCGAAAGCGACTATTGTCACCCTTTTCATGATGATTATCTGTACGTTCTGGTATGCGCAGATCAAGCCTACCATCTGATTAATTGTTGGAAAGGGCCAGGAGAGGCTTTTCCAACAATTAAACTGATGATGAAGTTTCAAGTATGTCATATTTTTTATTAAACATCCTCGCACTCAGGCCTACATAGAGATCCTCCATACAGTTAAAACTAGAAGTCCTGTCACGAACTGTGCGCTTATTTAGGCTTAATTGCGCGTAGAAATTGCGCGCAATTGCCATATCGAATGGCATCCAAAACACGGCAGGTTCTCCTGGTTACTCATAGCAAACACAGGCAATGTTTCTGCCAATGGACCTCCGGGTAACCCGGAGGTCCATTGGCTGAAACATTGCTTGTTCACAGGCCATGTGTACAAAATTTGATAGTCATACTATGGTCATAACGCGTAGATTAACGCGCAGATCAACGTGCTATTTGTGCGCATTTCATGACAGGACTTCTAGTTTTAACTGTATATGGCTAAAATGGGCGTGGCGGTAAAAGTGTTAAATGTAAATATGGGTAAATATGTTTTGACTCTTACGCAGGTTTGCAGTTCTCAATTTCCCAATTGTACTAGAGTAAGCGAGAATATAAAGTATATCACCACTCAGACTATGTCCATTTCAGCGAGTATGAGTTCATTCTCTTCAGGACGTTCTTTGTGTACAGATGGATCCATTTCTATTTTTGACGCATGACTCGTTTGCAAAATGGAGTGCAAACATCATAATGGCGACTGTTCTCTTCTCGATAGCCTGTAAAGTTGAACGCATTCAGTATAAAAACGTTCTTTTTGTAATGAAAAATATCGTGGAGCATGAAATTCGACGAGATCCTCTACATTTTAGACAATCTGGGCTTCGTGACGCAAATGGCCTAGGAATTGCAACTACAAACATACATACAAATACAAAACACCTCACATTAAACTCATAGTTTGATGAGTTGCGGCAATGTATCTGATAACAAGTTTACGGAGTCCGTCTCTATTATTTATTTATTTATTGGTGTTTAAGGTCACATACTTATGCACAATAGCTAATCGTGTCCGTGATAGTTTTACGGGTGGAGGAAGCCAGAGTACCCTGAGAGAACCACCGAGCATCGACAAGCAACTGTCAGCTCCTCAACATTCTGACTCTGTTCAAACACCTATCAATCAGGGTTACAGCGGTTGAAGACCTGCACTATCGACGTGCAGTACGCCTCAGTACACGGCGTCATCGTGCCCCCATGTAGGCAACCGGGATAAAGTGCCTTGCCCAAAGACACAACGCGGGTCGTCCCTGACGGGGGAGTCCGTCTCTTCACTTTGGATTTTTTTTTGTCATCAAGTGTTGTGTCTTTCACCATGATTTAGCATTTTCATACACTCACTTTTTTAAAGTGGGGCATAATGGATAGCTTCTGACCATCTGTCTGTAGGGGCGTCCGTATGTAGGTAAGTACGCGCCAGCACAAATTCATAACTAAGCAGATAGTAGTTGGATCTTAATGAAATTTCAAATCGATGACCAACAAAATAGCCTTTCAGACACATATCATGATTTGCAATTCGCTCATATAACTCGAGAATTATGCAACGTTTTTCAGGTGAGAAATAACGGTTTTGTCCATGTATGAGCCCATAACTCATCTCATAGTTAACAGATCTTACTAAAATCGTACATGGATGTCCAGCATAACATGGCGTTCAGCCATTTATCAAGTGAAGCGGTCTGCATATTTTACGCAAGAGGTATGTCCCATTGAGAATTATTGCACGACACAATTCCATTCTAGACTTGGCACCGGTGTGGTTTTTCCAGCACCTCTTCTGCAATCTCTTTTTGCTTTTGCGGCGAGGAATACAGATGTTCAGTTAGATTCAGGGTGATATCCCTCCATGGACATGATCGATCATTACGGACATTTTTCAGTTATATTTTCAGAGCTAAATCACTTCCGGTAGGACAAATGATTCGGATGTCAACAGCCCTGAAACGGTGGTGCTTACAGTTCGAGACTTCAACGTGCGAATATCTGGTAAAGCGCAAAATGTCTTTTGCTCTTCAAAATTTGTTTAGGCCCCTTAGAATTGTGACAATTGATGGAAGAGTGCCATTTCACACAGTCGAATAAACTGTAACAAGGCGTATACATACCGACTAAATACACTAACAAATGGCATATCGGGCATTCGGTCCCACGCAGGGAGAGTTTCCATCGGCACCACACGCCTAGCTAAACTACACTGTCGGCCTGTCGGTGGCCGAGTGGTGTGCGTGGTTTAGTATAGTTTTGCTAGGCGGTTGGTGCTGAAGGAAAATCTTTCCACGTGGGTTCGACCTCCCCACCCCCACAAACACACACACACCGCTATGCCATTTGGAATATAGCCAGCGCCCTTTCTTGATTCTTTGGAACTCGGGAAAATCGTGATAAAGAGACGTTCTCGTTGATTTCCATAAGTGCAGTGCGTACAGTGCGGCCGAAGTGGACTGGATATTTCCACGGGTGCGTAATACTTCAATGAACGCAATAATATTAGATTCCATACTCTAATTATAGGAATAATCATTAAACATTTAATCAGTGAAACATCGGATAGAACCCTGTGCTCCATTAATTAAAATTGTGCTCATTGTGATTGTTATTACCTGGTAAACGCATGCATGGGCATCACTGCCCACGCGTGGTTTTTAACCAATCCACGGCGACTGTACTGCAGAATTAAGTGATGCAATCTTCTGAATAAATAATTTTACTTTGAATATAATACAAATCACATCCATAGAATATGAAACGCTACAGTAGAGGAATATGAACTTCAGAATAAAGGCAAAACATGAGAATCCAACACTCTACCAGTAAACTATGTATTCTTTTAAAGGACACAGCGATCCAGCTGATTATCATTCGAATGAAGGATGGGGTGAAATTCCACAGAATGATCCAAATGCTACAGAACCAACATACATATTAGCGAATTTGATATATCACATGAATCCAAAATTAAAACTAATTTTTTTGTTTCGACACCCAATCGAGAGGTATGTATCATAGTATTATTACCACTTTAGTGGGCGTTCTCTAGTACATTAACCCTTTACCTAACTTGAAAATAAGACGACACTTGTAAAAAAAAATCTTGATTAACTAATTGTTTTCATTTTTTGTTTCAAAAACATAGGTTTTGACCCCTCATTGGAACGAGCTCGACGACCTCGTTCCAACGAGGTGTCATAACCTATGTTTTGGAGACAAAAAATGAAAAAATAATGAAGATTAATTGGTGATTTTTAAGATTAGCGCTGACCGGTTTTGGACGTTACGCTGGGTAAAAGGTTAACAAAGAAAGTTTAACATGGCCCGACACATCACGTGATTTTTGTTCCGTGCTGTCGTTCACTGGGAACTGGAAATGGCTTCAACTTGTGAACAATATGATTTTATGCAAATTATTAAATATGAAAAATGTCCAGTAAAGTTAGCCCCATCAGAACAAGCAGCTGTATATATGTAAGTAAGTCTGTATACATTTTAATCCTTTATTCCTGACTTGAAAGCGGTAAGCATTGGGTCGGTTTTAAGTTTTCTAACTTCGTTGCAGTTGAAAGCGTAAAAGTGCCGATCATGTGATAATCATGTGACACCAGTTCGTTTGACAACATACGATAGTAATATCTCGTGCCCAGAGTTCCAATGTATTCTATGTGCCTGTAGGCACATAGAACACATTGGAACTCAGCGGACGATCTGTCGAAATTGAAAACTTTAAAAATGGCATGTAAGATACAGGGTCAAAACGTTCTCAGACTCCCAGTGGTAATAATAGTAATAACATGACTTTGTCGAGCCTTGTGGTTTATTTACGGCCCAACAGGTGTGAATAACAGCCCTTCATCTTATTTACGGTCCTCGACTTCGTCTCGGGCCTTTTTAAGCTGTCGGGCTGTTATTCACACCTGTTGGGCCGTTAATAAACCCCATTGACCTCCAAAGTCATGTTGTTATATTTGTATCTACGTAAAGAGAGAATCAAGTTTAAATAGAGTATTTACTACACTAGTAGTATAGTAGTCGTTTTCCTAGGTGATTGGTGCTGAAGGAAGCTATTCCCACGTGAGTTGGAACATCCTACCCCTCTTCCCCGCTATGTCATTTGGAATATAACCAGAGTTTTTTTTTATTCTATTGCACTCGGGACAATTGAAAAAGAGACGTTCTCGCTGATTTCCATGAAGTGCAGTATGTACGGTACGGCTGCCGTGGACAGTTTTCACGGGTGGGCAATATTTCTTCGGACGCAATAATATTAGATTCCAAACCCTAATTATAGGAATAATCATAAGAAAATTAAATTATGAAGCACCAGGCACAACCCGGTGCTTCCTTAATTGAAATTGTACTGACGATGGTATTTATTACCCGGTAAACGTATGCGTGGACTTCACTGCCCACGGATGGATAATGACCAGGCCACAGCGACTGTACTGTAACTAGATGAGGGTCGATTAAACACTGATAATTAATGCGGACTAAGAAATGATGCCTCAGTTATGTTGGCAACAACCCCTTTCTCGGGCAATTTGTTTCAAAGGTTCATAAAATGGAGAGAACGGGAAAGTAAAAGCTAATACGCCCTGAACACGTACGCGCTAAACGAGTAAGCAATTTGTTATAGCCTACATGCACTAAAGGAATAGACGGTTTTTCTTCTAGAATCTTCTTCAGTTTTTTTGTGATGTCGTATACCCCAGAAAATATTTTTATCCAAGTGGCAGCACGCCTACAGTAGATGGGGAGTATCGAGTATCAGACGCTGAAGTTCCTTACTTTTTATAAAATTATCGAAAAACTTAACGGAATTCAGATTTATTATTTTTAAAGGTGAACGTGACGTCACTTTTGTATCTGCGACATGTATAGCGCTGTTACGTTGACACATTCTCTCAGCAGTTCGGATTCATCAGCAACTTTATCTTCAAAATGATTCAAGTGTACTCGATAAAGTCACTGACGAGAAAGCAAAGATCATTTTCAGGCAACTTACAATCAATAATCAGACGACGTAACATCTCAAAGTATAGTGACAAAGTTAACCTCTGATTACCACAATATACACAAGGAATTCGGATGAACATTATAACATTCCTCACTCGTTCGTGGAATTTATGCACCCTCACCATTAACAGAACAGGACAATAGAACGCCGCACATCAGAATATTTATATTTATCATATGACTCGTCCGTTTTGTTCACTTTAAAACATTTGATATTTTGTTTTCGTATTAATCAGTGATAAATAAAGCCTTCCGTCAATATTTCATTGGTCAATTTCAAAACTAGACAATTTGATTGGCTGAACAAAATATAACTGGACCACATTTTCATAATTTGCATAATTAGAGATGGAAGCTTTCATTGGTCAATTTCAATACTGTACAATTTTATTGGCTAAACAAACTACAACTGTGTCACATTTGCATAATTTTAGTAGGGTGAATTTACGTTATCTGTCCTGTTCAGGGTGGGTTATATTGTATTAATCTTTTACCTACAAGAAAAACTCCATTCATTTTTTTTATATTTTCACTTTTTGCTTCCAAAACGTAGGTTATGACCCCTCATTGGACGAGCTCGTTCCAATGAGGGGTCATAACCTATGTTTTGGAAGCAAAAAATGAAAATTTTTAGTTATACGAGGATGATTTTTTTCCAAGTGCCGTCTGCAACTCAAGTTAGGTGATGGGTTAAAAAGTCATACCAAGTGACTAATTTCTGCGTGTGTGTGTCATATGATAAATAGAATATGAAATGAGTGTTTTTCTCATACAATATTTATGAAACTCGTCCGAATTTTCCATTTGGGCTCGCCAAAACGGAAAATTCTTAGACTCGTTTCATAAATATTACATGAGAAAAACACTCATTCCATATCCTCTATTTATTTTCTTCATTATCAATGCCTTCTTCTTAATTTCGTGCTTGCGTCGAGTTTATTCTAGAGAATGCGCATGCTCAAGCTGAATGTGATGTTGGAGTTTTTCGATGGTCAAATTCTCTATTTTCTATATATTTTGAAATGCTTGTCTGCCTCCAGTATTTTGTAAAACTTGTATAAACATACATAGGCTGATATTGTACCACATGAGGGGCAAAGGGATACCAATGAGGCGTGAACGTTCCTCTGATGGTTCGACTCCAAAACCAGATGGAAAAGTGGCTAAGATGGCGGACATCGAGCCTGAAGCAGCTCTGTCAACAGATCACGAAGTACCTGATACAGCATCTCCTAAATTGAATGATATTTTTCAACTGGTTACAGATATTAAAAAGGGCCAAGATGGTTTGAGACGAAGTATAGACAGTAAGTTAGATAAATTAAGGGGTGAATTAATGACAACCTTAAATTTTAAGATGAAAGAAATAAAAGATGACCTAGATCTTCAGCTTTCTAAAGAACAGAAAAGTATTGATGAACTGTTTCTCAGGTTGGATGATTTGCAGTCACGTGCGTTTGTTGATAAAAACATTCATGATCAAACTATTGTCCATGATAATGAGTTGATTCAGAAGGTTGACAAACTACAAGTCAGTTTTGATAAACATGTTCGTGAAACTGTCTCCAAGAATAGCTGCGGTGAAAAACCAACGTCCGAGAGTGATACAGTTATCATCGCTACAAATGTTCGGGAAACCGATGGGGTTGAGAACACTATTGATGTTGCTAACATGTTAGTGTCCTGTTTGGGACCTCAGGTAGAGGGTAAAGTCAAGATAGCTAATGCTAGCCGCCTGCGTAAAAGGTACCATGACAAGCCAGCTCTTCTAAAAATTGAACTTGAATCCTTAGAGCAGAAAATATTGGTGTTGCGAAACAAGAGACTGTTGAAAGATAGTGTTGACTTTAAACAATGTTACTTACGAGGGGGTAAATCTCACGTGGAGCGTTTAATTGAACTTAATGCGAGAACGATCCTTGGGCAATTATCAGGCGGGAAAGACTTTGTAGTTTCTGGAAGTGGAAGAATAGTTAAACGGAATGATCAACGCGAAGAAGAGCAGAATTGAAACAAACAATTTATTGATAATAAACAGGGTTTCAATGTTTCTGGTAATGTTTCAGGAGACTATGTGAATAGAAATGTTTGTTTAGTCGACAAGATTAAAATAGGTCATGTGAATTTAAATGGTTGGGGGTAGAGAGCAGATTATTGAAGGAAAGTTTGATAACATCTTTGGGATATCATATACTCGCTGTAAGTGAGAGCCATCTGGTGGGTGATGCAAACTTGGTAATACCTGGGTACACATGGATAGGTAATAATAGGAAACTGGAGCACAGAGTAGCACCGAGAGGGTCAGGAGGAGTTGGTTTGTTGGTAAGAAATGAATTTGCCGTACATTTTGAGTATGACATATTAGATAAATCAAGTGACGGCATTCTGTGTGTTAAATTTAAAGATAAGTACAGTGATGTAGTATTTATAGTATTTTCGTGCTATTTACCGCCGGAAAACTCTCCTTGGGGAAGGGATGCGGATAACTTTTTTTCAGAAATTTTAGTTGACCTATACATGTATTGCGATAACCACCCTGTTATACTTTGTGGTGATTTCAATGCACGCATGGGAAAACATAATGACTGTAATGTTGAAATTGATAATCTGACGGAACGGTTAGTGATTGATAATGTTGTTAACCAGCACGGGCGTGCTTTTATAGAATTTTTAAATGACTCCAAATTATGTTGCCTAAATGGAAGGGGCAACCCCTCGGATGATAATTTCACATCTATCAGCGCAAGAGGGAAATCTGTTGTAGATTACATATGTGTTTCGCATGAAAGTATGACAAAATGCGATAATTTTCGGGTTAATACGCAGTCTGCTTTAATTGAGAAATTTAACTTACAAGCTTTCCTGGGAGAAAAAGTCAAACCCCCTGACCATAGCTTTTTGGAGTTTGATTTTAATATAGACACAGAGTTTGAATTGCCTGGTGTTTGTGATAAACGTGGAATCAAAACAAAATTGAAAAAACCTCTACCCGATAATTTTCTCCAAAATGATGCCTCACTTCATTGCCTTAATGAAATTATAAATGTAATTGAAAGTGCGAGGGAATCGCAAGAAGAGATTGACAAAATTTATAATAAACTGGTTGCAACTGTTGTAACTGAGCTAAAATTAATAATACCTGGGTTCGGTGAGCCTACGTCCTATAAAACAAATAAACAGTTCAAGTATTTTAAACCTTACTGGAACCAAGAGTTGACAAACTTGTGGAACGAAATGCATAACAAAGAAAAAAGAGTTTCTAAGAGTATCAAAAGTAGGCAAGCGGGCTGGGGATAAAAACAACAGTTACATATCATTTAAAATATCTCGTAAGCTTTTTAATAACCGATTACGTTTTTACGAACGAGAATATAAACGAAAACTCATGTTGGAAACTGAAAGTTTTTGTGAAAATAACCCCCGAAGCTTCTGGGATAAGATAAAAGATTTAGGCCCAAGCAGATCAAAATCTATCCCAAACGAGGTAAAACTGGGTGACGATTCTGTTGTGGGAGATAGGACTCGGGTACTTGATGTGTGGGCCTCGACATTTAGGGAACTTTATAACCCAAGCCCCGAAGTTGGCCAATTTGATGAAACTTTTTACCAAAGTATTAAAGCAGAAAAATCATTCATAGAAGATAAATTTCTGGATCCATTATATGAACAAAATTGGGCATTAAACCACCCTATACGACTTGAAGAAGTTGAAAAAGTCGTTTGTAAGGCAAAAAATGGGAAGGCCTCGGGATGTGATAATGTACCTTATGAGGCGTTTAAATTCAGACAGGTAATAGGTTTACTACATAGATTGTTTGAATTAATATTTGAAACTAGCATTATTCCATCTTTGTGGAAGACTTCAATAATTTGCCCAATACCTAAAGATCCTTTAAATGATCCTCGACTTCCCAGTAATTACCGTGGTATTTCCCTAACCCCCACTTGTAGTAAGTTGTATTGTACTGTACTGAATAATAGAATGGTTAACTTCTCTGAAGAAAACAATTTGTTTGTTGACGAACAAAACGGATTTAGGTCACAGACGTCATGTATTGACAATGTTTATACAGTTGCCTCTCTAATCAGGGGAAAACACGAGCTTTTTGGCACGTTTATCGACTTTCAAAAAGCATTTGACCGTGTAAATCGAGAAATGCTGTTGTATAAATTGCTGAAGCTTGGTATCGACGGTAATATGTATAAATCAATTAAGAATATGTATGAAGGCACTATGTCGAGTGTAAGAGTAAATGGTTATCTCACTAATTGCATGTAATAATGGCGTAAAACAGGGAGATAATTTATCGCCAACACTTTTTGCCCTTTTTATCAATGATTTGGCTAAGGAAATTAAAGACTCGCAATCGGGCGTGAATATAAATGATGATACCGTATCCATTTTACTGTTCGCCGATGATATTGTTCTTTTGGCGGAAAACGAGCAAGATATGCAAGATATGTTGAATATTGTGCATGGCTGGTGTAAAAAATGGCGCATGCTAATAAATGAAAATAAAACTAAAATTGTTCACTTTAGAGAAAACCGGGCTAAACGAACTTCTCGTGATTTTATATTCAATGGCAAGGCAATCGAAATTGTTGATAAATACAAATATATGGGCGTAATATTACATGAATTTAAATCTTTTATCCATGCAGCTGAAAATCTAGGAAAATCGGGAGGTAGGGCCCTTGGGGCCATAATATCAAAAATACACCCCTTTAAGGACGTAGGGTTCCAAACTTTCAAGAAATTGTATAACAGCTGCGTCTGTCCCGTTTTAGATTATGCATCCGGGGTGTGGGGTTATAAATGTTATACGTGTATTGATGCTGTACAAAACAGAGCGTTACGTTATTATCTAGGTGTTCACCGTTTTACTCCACTGTTAGCTGTAAATGGAGATATGGGGATTAAAACTAGTAAAGAACGTAACTGGCTCAATATTATACGACTTTGGAATTTTTTAATAGCAACTGATAATGATAGACTGGTAAATAGGGTTTTTCAATGGGATTATAATAATTGTCAAAATGGATGGTGCTCGGATATAAAAAATATTTTTTGTCAAATTAATAGAAATGATATTTTTGAAAGCCAATTAACGTGCAATTTAGACGAAATAAAAGTATTACTGAATGAATACTTCTCAACAAAGTGGACGGACAGTATACAGTATGTACCTAAACTCAGAACATACAAATTATTTAAAAGTATATATGAAACCGAGAGTTATGTGAAAATCAATTTACCCCGAAAACAACGCTCAGTCTTAGCTCAATTTCGCTGTGGGGTGTTTCCAATTCGAATTGAAACTGGGCGCTTCAAAAATGAACAAGTAAATGAAAGATTATGTTTGCTTTGTACGAAAAATTCGATAGAAAATGAATATCATTTTCTCTTGGAATGTGATTATTACAAAAATCTAAGAATGGAAATTTTACATCCTGTGATAAGTGAAATTATCACGGAACATTCGACAACATCTGATGAATTGTTTGTTACTCTAATTCAAAAATACCCCCGTCAGTGTGCAAACTATCTGACAAAAGCCTTTGAGAAACGCAAATTCTTCTTCTATTCCAAACAATAATCGCCTTTAAAGGTTAATCATTGTGAAATAAGTGCACCATGCTATTCAAATGTAAGTAAGATTTTGGTTGGTCTCTCCAGTAGATCCCGGTAAATGAAGCAGTGATTGTCACCTGTGGTAGACAGACCCCTTGTGTTAGTAGCATAGGACTAATATATTCCGGGCCTTAAATACCAATAAATAGATAAATAACCCGGATTATTATCGAACAACATAATGGCCATGGATATGGGGCGTATGTGTTTGGGTGAAGTGGTGATATTGCAAAAATAGTTTTGTGGTCATGTTTAGTCTTTTTTGCGTAGAATTGTGTGACCTTAAATATCAATAAATAAATAATTTGGGTTATTGGTGGATTTCCCAACGATCATGAGGTATATGTGCTTTGGTGAACCGTTCAAATTGGAATAAGTAGTATTACCATAGCCACTGGAGCTGTATAATATTCACTACGTAATGCATCTTCCTATAGCTAGTATTCGTAGGTATTAATTTACTGTCAGCTGTTAAAGTCGATCACTCCCTACTTAAACACCAGGTATGCCTGAGTATGTGCTTGTGGAATTGAAAAAGGGTGTATGGTCATGTGTTGATGTGTGCAGGTGTGTAAGTGCGATAGCCTGATGAGGATTGTGTTTGAGGTCTGGATACTATGTTTATGGCCAGGAGTGACGCTTGTGTGGGTATGTCACTGCCTTGGAGCCATTTCGTCCTAGATTCACTCTATTATAAAGTGCACCTGGGACATGATGGTTCCAGGGCGACGAGGTGCTTATACGTATGGAAATGGGTTTGAGGGTGTGCGTGAGGATGCGTGGGTGTATTGCGCGCATGGGTGAGTATGGATGTATGTATGTGAGCGTGAAAGGTTATATGAAAGGTAGAGAAAATAGAGAATGAGAGGAGGGTGAGCAACAGAGGCACAGTAAATACACCCAGTAAATTCTGTGTGACATATAGGTCCAAAGGGCCGGGTGCTTTAAACATGTACATTTTTGTTTTAACCTATGTAAATCTTAGCACATGTCACAAAAATAAAGATATACTTACTTACTTACTTACTCTAGTAATTACCAATTTTTTATCGCCCAAGGCATGCCTGAATGATATACAGTGCAGTCGCCGGGGACTGGTCGAAATCAACGCGTGGGTAGTGATGTTTGCCCAAGCGTTTATCAGGTAATAAAAATCACCATCAGCAAAATTTTAATTAATGAAACACCGGGTTATAGCTGGTGCTTTATTAATTAAATTTTTAATGATTATTCCTATAATTAGTGATTGGAATTTAATATTATTATATGACTATGTGTAATTTGACCGTTAAATATCACTACTGTTTGACGATCTTTTCCAGGTCCTCGGAAAACCAAGTGTGGAATCCAATTCCGTATATGACCGACTATTTACGGGTGGGTTCGAATTGGCATAATCAGCTGTTCCGGTGGCAAGGAGTACTTTACTCCGAGCTTGAATGAATGCGCTCGAACGGCGGTCTGAGTCAAAAAGAATGTTGACTTTTCACTTTGTTACGTATTCGTGCGCATCGGGAGATTCCCAGAAAGTGTGCACCTATTACAAAAATAAGTGTAAACAAAAATAATTATTTTTTACTTCAATCCAATTTACCAAAAACAGGTTGGGGGTATTGTTAATGCTAGCATTATGGCATGCGATGTTGAACTATAAGTCATATAATAAACCTTTTATCGCTACAGTGAAGTGATCTGGGTCGTCACATAACGTCTCGTTGAGGAGGTCAGATCGCCGGATCAAACTCGCTGCCTACGGCAACTAGTTTGGTCCGGCGATCTGACCTCCTCAACTCGAAGTGTTACTGCGACCCAGATCACTTCACTGTGGCGACAGTATGTATTTATTGCGTCCGTGGAAATATTGTCCACCCGTGCAAAGTGACCAGTCCACAGAGGCGGTACTGTAGTTAGAGTATTAGCTAATCGGGATTATCGTTAAAAACTGAAGACTTCTTGGAAACTGATTAGTGACTTAGTAAACTATACACGTAATAGTCGTGAGGCAGAGTCTCATTTAATTAACGCGTACCGTGATGGTACTTCAGATTAGTCATGCTGAGTCCCAAACAGCCCGATTCGGGTACTAAAGGCCACCATAAGTTTTGTATGATAGACTGTGTGTGTAACACAGGTTCGAATATCAAATCTAGTCGTTTAACCCGTTGAACCCTCGTTTCCTGGAATGGTATCACCTTTGATAAATGGGTAAGTCCAATATCAATATACAGGGAGGATAAAAAATATCTGCAGTCTGCAGCCGTCTGGCTACTGACTGCCGTTATTATTTTATCAATAACGCCCCATGTAAAGACCTCCTATAATAAGACAATAAGGGGAGCAAATTATGCCTCGGGCCGAATAATCGGTCTTACGAGTTCAAAGGGTTCTGAATCTAAATCTGAATATAGTTATTGCGTAGTCGCGTACTATAACACAGGTTGAGGAGATGATGGTAATTAGTTGCGCTCTGCGGCCTTGGCACAGATGGTGTCAATGGCGGCCTGTTTACTGGGGTTCCAGTCTACGATAGTGCCTGGGAAGAAGAAGTTCTTGAATTCTTCCGTATCTGCTTACATTATTAATGTACGGCTCTTTTGGGATAGCATTACTTCCAGGGATGTTGTTACCGAGGGTCTGGATGCGTTTGTTCTTCCGACGCTCTTGGCGAGATGCCAGCCTAATGAATTTATTAGCATTTCACTGACGCTGCTGTCGCTGTGATAGTCATTGCAGGCAAATCGTGCAGCTCGACGTTGAGTCGTCTCTAGCTTCTGGGTGTTCTATTGTAAATAGGGGTCCCACACGATGCAGCCGTATTCCAATTTTGAGCGAACCAATGACTTGAATGCTGTTTCTTTCAAGGGTTTCGGGGCGTGCTTCAGATGTCTTTTTGATGAAGCCTTGTGTGCTGTTCGCTTTGGCACTTGTCTTATGTGGTTGTCCTATTTTAAGTTGTTTGAGAATGTCAAGTAGAGAGAAAGGTTTGAGTCTACTACCTGGAGAATATGGCCTTGTATGATGTAAAAGTTAGTGAGTGGGTTATTTTTCCGTGATGAGCGCATAGTTTAACAATTTTTGGCGTAACACTTCATACCCCACGCGTTTGCCCAAGACTGCAGTGTGATCAGGTCTTACTGTAGCAGCTCCTGGTCTTTGGTAGCTCGACAGAGAAGGCAGTCATCAGCAAACAGCCGTATCTGTGATGTTACTTGTGTGCCGGATCATTCTTCCGACGCTATTGGCGAGATGGCCAGCCTAGTGAATTTAGCATTTCACTAACGCTGCTGTCTCTGTAATAGTCATTGCAGACAAAGCGTGCAGCTCGACGTTGAGTCATCTCTAGCTTCTGGATGTTCATTTGTAAATAGGGGTCCCACACGATGCACCCGTATTCCTATTTTGAGAGAACCAGTGACTTGAATGCTGTTTCTTTCAAAGGTTTCGGGGCATGCTTCAGATTTCTTTTGATGAAGCCTAGTGTGCTGTTTGCTTTGGCGTTTGTCTTATTTATGTGGGTGTCCCATTTTAAGTTGTTTGAGAATGTCCGCAGAAGTAAGGGTTTGAGTCTCCTTCCTGGAGATTATGGCCTTTTATGTCGTAAAAGTGAGTGAGTGGGTTATGTTTCCGTGATGAGCGCATGGTTTAACAGTTTTTGGCGTAACATTCATACTCCACTCGTTTGCCCAAGACTGTAGGTTGATCAGGTCTTGCTGTAGCAGCTCCTGGTCTTTGGTGTAACTGATAGCTCGACTGAGAAGGCAGTCATCAGCAAACTGCCGTATCTGTGATGTTACATGTGTGCAGGATCATTAATGTGCAAGAGGAACAGTAGGGGGTCCAGAACAGGCCCCTGTGGAACGCTTGAGTCAACTGGGGCACTTTCAGAGTGCTCTCCTTCTACAACTACGTCTTGTGTTCTGTGGTGAGAAATTTTTGGATCCATACAAGAAAGTTGCCTCTGATTTCATTGTGGCTTAGTTTTTTTCAGCAGCCGTTGGTGTGGTACAGTATCGAATGCCCTACTGAAGTCGAATATTGCCATGTCGATCTGCACATTTTTGAAGATTTTTGAAGAATATTCCTCATATTGAACTAAGTTATAATTTGGGCTCCCACATGGAACCCAAATATGAACTCAACTGGAGGAGATCATGTACCGTCATCAGGAATGATACTATATCATGGATCTGTGGACAGATAGTGGAGGTGGAAGAACTTGATAGAACCGTGTTCAGACCTTGGCATATAAACTAAATGTGTTTACATGTGGGGATAATACAGTACAGTCGCCGTAGGCTGATCGTAATCCACGCGCGGGCAGTCCTGTCCACGCATTCGTTTACCAGGTAATAAAAATCATCATCAGCAAAATTTAATTAATGAAGCACCGGGTTTTTGATGACTATGCCTATAATTAGTTTTTGGAATCTAATATTATTGGGTCTGTGGAAATATTGCCCACCGGTGGACAGTGACCAGTCCATGACGGCTGTACTGTACACACTTACCACTATGTAACTGAATTGCTCGTTTTTCGTAGACATCAATGTATATTTTTAGCTCACCGAAGGGAGCTTAACTTATCAATTGCCGTCCGTCGTCGTCGTCCGTCTTCCGTCATCTGCCGTGACCTTTACATTATCGACTTCTCCTCTCAAACTACTCGACCGAATTGAACCAAATTCGGTGCGCAAGTTCCTTATCAAATGTTAATTCCAGTTTATTCAAATTAAGTTGACCCACCCCACGCCCAAAAAGTGAGCCTAAATCTTAAAATTCTTTGGTGTGCAGCTTCCTTTTGAGGTGAAGACTCAGATTTGTTCAGGAGAAGTTCGAGGGGCTCTATTTGCTGTCCTTATGGGAGGAGCAAGAAATTTCGCCCTGCCAAGAGGCTCATTGGAACCATATTTGATATGAGGGCTTATTGAGTCATAAGTAGTTAGTTTATGCCCCCCCCCAAAAAAAAAATACATTTTCCCGTCGCCCCATGGGAAACGCGGGAGCTAAAAACAGAAAAAAATTAAAACGTCCATATCTTCAAAACTACATGGCACCGAGAATTTTTATTTGGTGTGAACTTCCTGAGGACTAACCGAATAGAATGGTAAAAAAGAATGATATCGGTTTTATCATAGGGTACTTTTTCGGGACTTTTGAAAAAAGTGCCGAGTCAGCATTTTTTAACACTGTGGATAATGAGAAAACATTAAAGAATCTTCTTCTCTCAAACCACTGCTCCAAAAGCTTTCATTTTTCACATATAACATCATTGGAAGACTGATTCACATTTATTGAAATCAATTCCCTGGGTCCACATTTGGGCTCTCTGTGGGAGCCCATCTGTTCAAATTAGAGCAATATGAGAAATATACTTTAAAAATCCTCTTCTTCAGATCCACCAATCAGAATACTTTGATATTTGATATGCAGCATCCTGGGGGGGGGGGGGGGGGGGGGGGGTGATTCAAGTTTGTTCAAGCCAAGTACCTGGGTTCACATTTGGTATCATTGTGGGAGCCCGAATTATAACTTACTTCAAAGTGAGGAAGTTTCTTTAAAAACCTTCTTCAGATCCAGCAGTCAGAATGTTTTGATATTTCATATGCAGCATCCTTAGGGGGTGAGATTCAAGGTTGTTCAAGCCAAGTCCCTCAGTTCATATTTGGGATCCACGTGGGAGCACAAATTATAACTTAGTTCAATATGAGGAACATTCTTCAAAAACCTTCTTCTTCACATCCACCAGTCAGAATCTTTTGGTATTTGACATACAGTGACCGCGGTAGGTGCGATATAAGTTTGTTAAAAACCAAGTCCCTGGGTTCATATTTGAGCTTCCTGTGGGAGCCCGAATTGTATCAAGATTTCTGTTTTTCGAACTGAGAGGCCGATATGAACCAAATTTGATATGAGAGCTTATTGGGAAATAAGTACCTAATTTATGCGTTTAGGGGAGCTTTACTAATCACTTTCCGTCCGTCGTCCATCCGTCCTAGAGATTTAGACTCTCTATTGGAGCCAGGATTTTAACTTAGTGCAATATGAGGAATATTCTTTAAAAATGTTCTTCAGATCCACCAGTTGAAATCTTTTGATATTTGGTATACAATATCACTAGGGGATTCAGATTCAAGTTTGTTCAAATCGGGTCACTGAGTTAATATTTGGGTTCTCTTTTGGAGCCCGAATTTTAACTTAATGCAATATGGGGAAATTTCTTTCAATATCTTCTTCTTCAGACTCACCAGTCGGAATTCTTTCATATTTGGTATACAATATCTTTAGGGCGGTCAGATTCAAGTTTGTTCAAATCGGGTCACTGGGTTAATGTTTGGGCTCCCTATTTGGACCCAAAGTTTAACTTAGTGCAGTATGAGGAATATTCTTTAAAAGTCTTCTTCTTCAGATGCACCAGTCAGAATATTCTCATATTTGATATACAACATCTCTAGAAAGGTCAGATTCACATTTGTTCACATCGAGTCTCTGGATTAATATTGGGGCGCCGTATTGGAGCCCAAAATTTACCTTAGTGCAATATGAGGAATGTTCTTTAAAAATCTTCTCTTCAGATCCACCAGTCAGAATCCTTTTACATGGCATACAGCATCTCTTGGGGTTAGGTTTAGGCTGCTTATGAAAGCCTAAATTTTACTTGGTGCAAGCTTTTTGAAAAGCTTCTTTTCCAGTTCGGGCAGTCAAAATCCTTGGATATTTTGTATACAGCACCTGGGTACCATTAGAGGTTAGAATTCTGTCTAATCTGTTTCTTCAGGTGAACCAGTCAGAATCTTACGATATTTTGGTATGCAACATCCTTAAGAGGGATGGGGATGGGTGCAGATTCAAGTTTTTTTTAAACATCTAGTCCTTAGTATTTTTCCATTAATTATGCCTTTCAGACTGCAGTGACATAACAACCCTTAGGTGATAGCAGTGCTTGTCTACAGTTGGTGGAACTGGGCTCAGTCAGCAGGACCTATGAATAATTTCATGACTTTATTTTTTTGTAGTGTTGATAAGCCATGACTAGCTGAATGTGATCTAAAATGTTCCTTTGAAGTACTAACCAGGTGAGCGACTTAAGGCCCCTTGGGGCCTCTTGTTTTAAAAAGCGATTGGAAATTGCGAGGCGATGGGAAACTAAAAACCATTGAGAATGTTGTTGTTGTTGAGCTTTGTATACCTTCCAGAGGTGTTGGCGATGGATACACCTTTCTATATATGACCAATGAGCGTTCGAGAAATATAGAATATACCCATAGTAGCTTGGTGCACCAAATTTTCACCACGAGTGGTGAAGTGGTGTTAAACGCGAGCCTTTGGCGCGCGGTTAACACCACTTCACCACGAGTGCTGAACATTTTCAGTTTAATAGCATAATAACATACCGTATCGAGTTATGGATGCTTTATTAACATGAGACAATGCATGTTTGTTAAGTTTTGGTGTCTTATGGGGTAAACTCATTTAAAAACGTAATAAATAATTGTTACTTTCATTTCACTATTCGTGAGGCGACGTGCGATAAATTTAGACAAGTTGCATTTAGGTCGACGTCACCAAAGGTCAGCTTGGATGTAGTTCCACTGTAGGTGTACATTTTAACTACTGAAATCCCATTGCTGGCGTGTTCAACACGGTTGATGTGTAAAGCTAAAATTTATGTCATTGACTTTTCATATATTGTAGAATAGATAACCATGGTATAAATCCAATTATCTGATAACCATAGAGTATAACAACCGTTGTATATACTTGAAGTATATACAACGGGTGTTGTATATAATTATAATTTATGCGAACGACCTCTGACCTCTTTCAATTCCATTTTCATTCATTCATTCATGAAACATCGTTATATCACAGGGCAGGTTTTAATTGTACGCTTATTGCACTTTGTCAAAATCCTCTGATGGTGTCATTTCTTATTTATTTTGCTTCAATAAAGGCAACCTAAAATTTTGCTTCAAAACATTGTAGAAATTACTTGAATGTTAATAGTAATTAGTATGCGGCGACTGCGAACTATTTATAGTCACGGCCTCGATCAAAAGTACTCGCGGAACTGCGCTAATTAAAAGTTCGTCTGCTCTACCTGAAAAAAAACACTTCGTAAAAATTGTAAACAAACGCAAAATTATTTGTTATATTGGGACTATAGCATAAAACACGGAAGAAAACTGGAACTATGTCAAAAAAAGAATAACTCTACTGCAACACCGTTTTGTTACTGTTAATAAAATAGTTGAAATTTATTTTGTTCCAGCGCAGTTACATGATGCAAGAAGTGCAATCTCACTTTACAGTCGCCGTCATCGATTTTGTAATGCAAGGGATACAACTCTATGCGTCTTGTCCTATTTCTTTTGTCTCGTAGACTGGTTTTCTTTGGAGGCCCGTGGGAAGCATATATAAGTCGGGTAGACGCACGAGACGGGTGTCTGTTTGTTATCAGATAAAAACAATAAACATATAGTGTGTTTTTATATCTGTGTTATACAACTCGTTGAAATATGGTTTATTTTTTCTCGGCGAAGCCTCGAAAAAATAAACCATATTTCAACTCGTTGTATAACACAGATATAAAAACACACTATATGTTTATTGTCTATTTATACAGAGATCAGTGATAATATATTATAGAAATGTTTGAAGGGCCTCCATTTATATCCTTTGAAATTACTACCCTCCTTGTTTATTCATGTTTCTTGCCTCTTGCAAAGGTGATGTGGGAAGGGACATTACCCCCAGCCCTCCACTCTGTGCCCCGTGTTTCCACTGCGTCTGTTTGTCATAATAAGTAATTACCAATGTGAACTAACTTTTAAGATGTGATTACTTTCCAGGATGTACAGCTTTTTCCACTTTGCGGGGTTTGGAAGAACGGCGGAGAGTTTCCACATTCAAATAACAAAAGTCGTAAGAAAGCTCGAAAAATGTACGCAGATATCCACCCTCAGAGCATGCGTGTATAGAAAGCTTGAAAAATCAGAGAAACACCGTGTGACGATGGAGGCAAGTTTGTTATAAACCAATGTAATCAGTCTGTTCTGTTAAAGCCTAAAAATGTTAATCTGTTTCTCAGGCCTTCCCACATTGTCCTTTGGGCTTCGCATCTTCTGTTTTTATAACCAATGTAAACTTTAAGAAATAGAAATTGAAAGGTTTATATCTGATATTTTACCCAAGTTAATAAAGTTGATAAATTTGTCCCTCGAGTGTTAAAGCATTGTAAGTCCTTCTTGCTCTCAAGGGACGACATCCCATGTTATTCCGTAGATTATGAGGCCTAAAACATAAAGCAAACCAAGGACATGAACGTTTGATGGCAAAGAAATAATCACAAAAATCAAAAGTAAAACAAAAACAACACCCGCATGCAATTTTGCAAAAAGAAATGGCATGAGAAACAGAAGATCTACTTAGTTGGGTCTAACTGTACCTTACAGTACAACACTTAAAAAATACATGTAGTGGGCTCATACTCCCTACGTGTGTTTCATATCGTTATAAGTGTCATTAAACCCCCAAATAAACAAACAATGGTAGAAGTGAGGATTTGTATACAAGTCAGTAGGCTTCTTTGCAACCAGGCTGTCAGCAAAGGGTACAGTAAATACCGTGATGCTATAATTATAAAAAGTTGAGGAGCATCAATAAAAAACGATATCCTCCCGACGAATACAAAGAAAATCGCCTGTTTACAGCATACGTTATAGACATATGCCGTCCGGGAACAGGGTTTTTGTGAGAGTCATCTTTGTCCCAAGCTCCATATAATCCGCTGGGCACCGATTTTGAAATTTTGAAATGTCAAGCTGCAAATTGCTCCCATAATGCAACTACAAACCTTTAACCAATGAAATCTTATTTGGCACAGCTCATTGTTACTACAATATAGTCGCCGGCAACTGGTCGTACTCCACGTGCGGGCAGTGATGTCCACGCATGCATTTAACAGGTAATAAAATCATTATCAGCAAAATTTTAATTAATGAAGCACCGGGTTGTACCCGGTGGTTCATTAATTAAATTTTGTAGGATTATTCCTATAATTAGTGTTTGGAATCTAATATTATTGGGTCCTTGGAAAATATTGCCCACCCGTGGAAAGTGACCAGTCCACGGCGACCGTACTGTAGCCGACTCTATTGAATTGGATATTTTCCCTGTTGCATGATAGGAACAATTTCCAGCTTAGAATTGTGATATTTCGATATCAGTGTGCAGAGAGTTAACATGTAACGTTTCAATATTTCTGCTTCTTAACCTTTTACCAATATTAATAGGTCAACACTATCTACAAAAATTGTCATTCGAGTTTTATTACTTTTCCATTTTTTGCCCCAAAATATCCTATAACCCCATCTGGGAGCACGGTGACTTATTGTTCAGAGCACGGAACTCAAACCGAAAGTTCACGGTTCGATCCTGACCAACAATAACTGCGTTGTATCCTTGGCAACACACGTAATCTAGACTGCCCACAGGTGGAGGACACGATGGCGCTGTGTGTACTAAGCCATACCGCACATCGATGGTCCAATTGCTTTCAACCAAGAGAGTACTCCATTTTCCGCAACCCGTAAAACTGTCCTGTACGAGGTGACCATAATCGTTAAAAGTGTCATTAACCCTTTACTCAACGCAGACGATTTCAAAATTTATTATTCAAAAAATTTCTACAAAACCATATCATGTGGCCCCCACTTTGGAACGAGCTCGACGAGCTCGTTCCAAAGAGAGGTCACATGACATGGTTTTGTTGAAATTTTTCGAAAAATAATATTTTTTCAGCTGCTGAATTTGCATATTATGCGGAGGGATGCGGGCAATTCGTTGGGTAAAGGGTTAAACCCAAATGAAACAAACACCATGATCCCGTCACTTGAACAAGATAAGTTTTCGAGGCAAAACTGATTTATATATACAAAAACTCATTTATAGAGATAGACCATTTTATATATATTCCAGACTTTAAACACAGGAATCTCAATTAAGGGAAGGCCTGTGAAGATGCAACTGCTTAAATTTCAATTTGTATCAAGCAGGAATTTCACCAGTGCTGAGTCTGAGATACTGAACTGAAAACTGTGAAGTTTTTTGAAGTTGGCCACGACGGTTGTTGATGCCGGTTCTTTTGGGGGGTTGCTATTTGCTCAGTTCGTATGGTTGAAGAGCATTTAAGGCTTGGCGATTGGGAGCCGGCGAACCGGGTTCGACTCCCGACGGGGCCGACTTCCGAAAAACTTGACAGCTTTCAGTTAAGTGCATCTTAGATTAGAAATTGCACTCTAGAGTAATTCAACAATGAATGACCGCACATCCTAAATTAGAAATCACACTCTGTAGGGTGCATGTATGGGTACCATACCAAGTACAGTAACTAACCCATGCACAACCAAACATCCAAGATTAGAAATCGCAATCTACGGGGTGTATTTATTGTATTTATTGGTAACTTACTTTACCAAGTACAGTAACTAACCAATGTAGCACCGCACATTCCATATTAGAGACTGCACTCCAGAGGGTTCATTTTTGGGCAGCATACTCACCGAGTACAGTAACTAACCTATGCACAACCGAAAATCCTTGCTTAGAAATCGCACTCTATGAGGTGTATTTATGGCTAAGCTACTCACCATGTACAATAACCAACCAGTGCACCACCGCACATCCTATATTGGAAATTGCGCTCTAGAGGGCGTATTTATGGTTAATATAATCACCAAGTACAGTAACTAACCCGTGCACCACCGCACATCCTAGATTAGAAATCGAACTATCTAGGGTGTATTTGTAGGTAACATACTCAACCAGTACTGTAACTATCCAATGCAACACCGCACATCCTACATTAGAAATCGCAGTCCATGTGGGTATTTATGGGTAACATACTCACCGAGTACAGTAACTAACCAATGCGGCACTGCACATCCTAGACTGGACACCACGCCCTATAGGGTGTATTTATGAGGAATCTACTCAGAAAGTACAATAACCACCTAGTGCAACACCGCTCATACAATATTAGAAATCGCATTCTCTGGAGTGTATTTATGGGTAACATACTCACCAAGTACAGTAATTAATGCATCACTGTGCATTCAAGATGAGAAATCGTACTCTGTAGGGTGTATTTCTGGGTAACCTGTTTACCAAGTACAGTAACTAACCAATGCATATGCGCACATCCTAGAATAGAAATCAAACTCTTGAGGATGTATATTTGGATAACGTACTCACCAAGTACAATAACTAACTAATGCACCACCACACATACTGTACTAGATGTTGGACTCTAGGGAGTACATTTATGAGTAACATACTCACCAAGTTCAGTAACTAACCCACCGATGCTAAACCTTGTTGTGTAGTGTTAGGGAGTCTGACAGTTGCTTGGAGGTTCTTTCCGGGTACTCCGGCTCCCTCCACCCGTAAAACTGCCCGACACGGGGTGACCCAAGCTATCGAATGTGTTGTTAAACTCCAATAAATAAATAAATCAGTATCTAACCCATGCGCCACCGCACATCCTAGGATATAAATCGCACTCTGCAGGGTGTATTTGTAGGTAACATTCTCACCAAATACTGTAACTAACCAACGAACCACCGCTAATCCTAGATTACAATTCGCATTTAATGGGGGTATTTATGGGTAACATACTCACCGAGTACAAGAGCTAACCAATGCATCACCGCACATCCTATATTAGATATCACGCTCTAGAGGGTGCATTTATGGATGAAATATTCAGCAAGTACAGTAACAAACCAATGCACCACTATACACTGTAACAAACCAATGCACCATCGCACATCGTAGATTTGGAATTGCATTGTCTGTAGTGTATTTATGGGTAACCTACTCACCAAGTACTGTAACTAACTAATGCACCGCTGCACATCCTTGATTTGAAATTACACTCTAGAGAGTGCATTTAAGGGTAACATTCTCACCAAGTACAGTGACCAATGAATATATCACCGCACATTCTATATTAGAAAACACACTCTTGAGAGTGTTAATGAGTATCGAACCTTATGGGACGAGTTTATGGGTAACTTACTCAACAAGTACATGTTGAGAAACTAACCAATGCACCACCGCACATCCTAGATTAGAAAATGCCTTCTCTGGGGTGTAATTATGGGTAACCTACTCACCGAGTACAGTTACTAACCAATCCATCACCGCACATCCTATATTAGAAATCGCACTCTAGAGGGTGTATTTATGGGTAACCTACTCACCAAGTACTGTAACTAAAAAATGCACCACCGCACATCCTAGATTAGAAATCGCACTCTATGGGGTGTATTTATGAAAGTTTACCCACCATGTGCAATAACTAACCAATCTGCAACAGCACACCCTACATTATAAATTGCATTCTCTGGCATGTATTTATTGGTAACCTACTCACCAAATACAGTATCTAAGGGATGCTTAACCCGGAAGTCCATTGGCTGGAACTTTGTTCATGCTTTTTATGCTTTGCAACAAATTTGCAATTATTTCTTGGGCGGATCCCACTCTACGGATGATTTAGTGATAATACACTCTCCACGTATTGTAGGTCTTTTCCATCAGCATGATCGCACTTTCTACAACACCATCACAATAGGCACCCACGCACACTCTGAAACTCTTTGGATACCCGATAGGCTTATCCAAGGAATTCCGCATACCCACGGGAAGTAATTTATATCCTTCTCCACAGCGCAGAAGAGTTCAAAATCAGGTGTACAAAAGCAATTTGTTTCGTTAAGTGCTGCTTTATGGCTGTATGTCGAAATTATTAGTATATCTCAAGACAAGTCATATCTCTTTTGGACTATGTTCTTTTGCCAAAAAAAAAAAATGAAGGAGTTACAGTTAAAACTTGAAGTCCTGTCAGGCACTGTGTGCTTATCTAGGCTTAATTTCGCGTAGTAACTGCGCGCAATTGTCATATCGTCCAAAGCACGGCAGGTTCTCCTGGTTACTCAAAGCAAACACAGGCAATGTTTCTGCCAATGGACCTCCAGGTTACCCGGAAGTCCATTGGCTGAAACATTGCTTGTGCACGGACCATATGTACAGAATTTGATAGCCTTACTATGGTCATAGCGGGCATATTAACGCGCAGATCAACGTTCCATTTGTGCGCATTTAATGACAGGACTTCTAGTTTTAACTGTAATATCGTTTCCTTCTAAGAAAAGAATCCGCCGACAACAGAAACATTCATTTCACTGGACTTCGAACTCTACTGGTTTCCTATCGTGAGGTGTAAAGATTCCACGGGCTAAGCGAGGGGGAGGGTGTGAGTAGGGGTGTGCTCCGTCCAATATTTTTTCCATTCAGACATCTGCTTGTGGATGGGAGTCCTTGATATTAGTTCACTTTTGCTAGTAAACATCTATCTTTTTACCTAGCTAGATAGACCTATATCACACACATTGTAAGCTACACAAATTGGCGGATTTGGTACCTGGTTTGGGCAGCTGGGGAGGGGCAGGGTGGCGGGGGGGGGGGGGGGGTTGAACTGCACGTCTGATTCTTAGTACATGGAGGTAATTATTGCGTTCCGATTTCTGCATGTATTTCGTTAATTTACCCAAACATAAATTTAAAAAATTCTTGAGTTTTTTAACAATAATCCTGACTAAGTAACATTTTAACTACATCACACCAGTGTATGCCTTCGAGGAAGGCATGTCTTCGTCTGGATGAATATTTTATTAGTCGGAAATTGGATCCTCACTGTCAGTGTTCACGCTTGCTCAATATTTTAATATGCCAAAACTGAATATTTTTTTTTGTGCCAAATGCGATTTTTTGTGCTGTAGGTATTTTATGCGGGCTAACTATAAAAAAAACATTTTTTTCATATTTTATTCAAGGAAGATCAAAAGCATAAACGTACATAAAACCAAATATAACATAAAAGGAACATAAAATGATAACATATCATGAAACATATATAGTCCTACACCTCCTCCCTCGGGTAGAGGTAGTGTCTTTCGTGAGAGGAACCCCTCTCACATTGGTCCTCACCTGAAGGAGTCTGGAGGCCTTGAAAAGAAACCAGAGAGGAAAAAGAAGAGCCCGTCTGCCACGCGGAGGAACACCCGACGCCTGGAGGCCTTTTTGGAAAAGAAGAGAGAGAAGGATGAGGAAAGGAAAGAGCAAGAGGAGGCCGGCAGTTCCCCTCCCACTCCCACAGACACACCCAACCAACTTCCGGCTCCTCAGCCTGAACTGTTGGATGCGGACAGTCCTGTGGAGACTGAGACGGAATTGCCCTCTCGCCACTTCCTGATCCCCACTCGCCTCACCCTTCGGCATCAAAAAGCCTGGACCGGAACACTATACGAAACGAGGCCGAACAGCAGAGAATCATATGGGAACGGTACGATCACGAGACCAAAAAGCACATAATCCTAAGCGAACGGCAGGATAAAGAAATAAGGCTGCAATTGGAAGAATTAGATCGGCAAATCGATAAACGTCTGGCAGCCCAAGGGGCAGTACAACAGACACCAACACAACAACAGCCATCATTAGAAACACGTCTAACGCAGCTAGGACTAGACAATTCCAACCAGGTCACCCGGCAAGCAGCCCATCAACAACACCTAATGCCACCGTTTCAGTCTCTCCATCAAAACCACCTCCTCTAAAAAAAGAAGTAGAAACGACATAGGCGCCGCTTAGTACCCGGACACTCGCCCCCTTTGCCACGCTCAGACAAGTACGAACTCATATACAGTCAAAGAGGGTCAAACGGGGCTTGCCCCAAACCGCCCCAAACCATTGGATTAGAATACACGACCTTTTAATCTGAGATCACCGGTAACGGCAATCGGAGAGTGACTGGTCATTGTTAACACAGCTGGACAAGATTATTTTGTTTTGTAATTAATGATGTGGACATTCATATTGATATATTTAACTTATTATTTATTTGTATTACTGGGAGAAAATGTAATATTATATACCCGGTTTTGCAAAGTCGGAAATGGCTACGGTAAGGACAAAGGTTGGACGAAAATCAAGAATATACCAGGTTCGTGATTTTGAATTTATGTGCCAAATTTGTGTGCCAAACGCTCACTTTTATGTGCCAGATATTTTAGAAAAGTGCATTTGGCACATGCCAGCGTGAACACTGCTCGCGATTGGGACAATTTAGTTATATACACCCTCCCCACCTCCCCCAAACGGTCATCGTCACAATGCCCCACCAAGAGTCTTAGTCTAGTTGGGAAAGAATAGAAAGAATCAATCGGAAAGAAATACAGTGGAGTACATGTATATTTATTGGTGAATTGATTAGTAATATTCAAAAGTTATTACTTGCTTAGTTTCATATCGGCCGAAATATCAGCCCGGGGTAACTTCATATCAGCCTGAGACTGAATGTCGATCTGAAGTTACCTGGGGCTGATATCTCGGCCGAGATGAAACTAAGCAAGTAATAACCTCTTTATTTATTAAACCAAAAAAAAGTACAAACATTCTCAGATCTGTTACAGTTTTCTGACAGTGTTATTATTTCTCATTCTTTTCACAAAGTCCGAAGTTTCCTCTTCTCCTACTCCTAGATCAGCTATTCTGACATCTCAGCTTCCACACTGGAGAAGCCGGGGGGTCCGGATGTCTAAACTACCTCTCCGCCCACTTAGATGAATATCAACTAATTTTAGTTTGCGATACATTTTCTGTACAGTTCTCTTCTTTCTTTTCTTCATTCAACTAAATGTTGGTAATTGCCATCATTAATTCCTCGCTATACAAAAGCTACCCCCTTTCGCTCAGTAACGCCAATTTTACTATCCGATTACTTTAATCCTTATACTGCCACGCCCACTTTAACCATATATGGAGGACCTCTTTGTAGACTGTATGCGAGGAAGTTTAATAAAATTTATGACATTCTTGATACTCTATCATCTGATTAATTGTTGGAAAGGGCTCTCTGAGCCCTTTCCAACAATTAATCAGATTGTAGGTTTTATCTGGGCATACCAAAACATAAGATACTCATCATAAAATATGTGACAATAGTCGTTTTCGGAAGCATAAGTATTAAACATTAACGATGAACGATTCCGCTGTTAACAAAATGGCTGCGCACAGTAACGCATCAAGGTGGACAAATCTAGCCTATTTTATTTCGGCCGAGATCGGCGTAATATCGGCCGAGATCGGTGTAATATCAGCAGAGCTCGATAATTTTCATTACTGGGAAAGAAAATCATATCTGATACATAAGTCCTTCAAATATCTGCTTGAGTACTTCACTTGTACGATTTAGTCACGGAAGGGTGGTTGCATTCATCGACGACCATTTCGAGAGAACATAATACTAGAACATCCACTCGACGACACCATATCCATTAATTTTTCAGCCCAGCAATTAATTTTTTGATGTTTGTAAGATAACGTCGGCGTCGTCTGTATCAAACCCCATGCTGCTTTCAAGTTGGTTAAAATAAGTGAATAAAGAAAACAAAAGGTTTTGCTTGGGAGTTCCCTTCAATACACGAGGAAATCACTTAGTCACACACGGTGACTTGGTGTGCGACCACCTATAAAATTTAGGAAAATATTTAATCCACATCTCAATGTTGTGCGTGTTGTATAAGTATTGCATATCTGATTTACATATTCTGCTAGGGACACGCAAAAAGCATAAGCCTTTGTCATTTGCTGGGTCTATCTATCGATAGAGTAGACTGGAAACTTGGAATAATTATCCTTTTTACAAATTTGTTGAAAGTGTCATCAAACTCAAATAAATAAATAATGTGCTTCTAGTGTTTAGCACTTAACATTTTGCTGCTGATTATTTGTATTACCTGGTGAACGCATGCGTGAACATCACTGCCCACGTGTGGATTTCGACCAGTCCACAGCGACCGTACTGTAGCGGAGACTCCGGGAGTGGCTGTAGTATGGCCATAGACAGTAGTACTAAGTGTAAATCACGATACTCCTCCACCTCTTCTCGTCAAGTTTCCATCACCCTTAATTGTTTCTCGATTAGTTCCAAATCCCAAGAAACTGAGAGCTACTTCTTTCCAACGTCAATAGCTGAAATGATTTTACTTTTCGCTGTGTTGATTAATTTTATATTTTATGTGGAAGGTTTGAATCTGGGCACACTCCACCTCCTTCAACACTCCTTCCTTATTCTACTCTGTTCATAATTTAATGAAAAACAAACAAACAAAACAAATATCCTCGTTCTCTTCGGGTACTCCTGCTTCTTCAATGCGTAAAACAGACCGACACGGTGTTATACTGGCTATTGAAAGTGTTCGTAAAACCCACAAGGTAAGACGCTTGGCCCTTTAATGTTATGCATCAAAATAAAATATTAATATTTGAAAACCTATTATCAGGGACCTCCGTAACCATTTTCAAGAGAGTAAACGCCGCGTTCCGGTTTTGGACGAGCTGCGGCAGTGGACAACTCTTTTGGTATAACAAACATTACGGTCTTATGAAAGGAACGATAGCTGATAGATTGCTTTAAAACCCTGCTGTACAATGGTCAATTATCTTACATTTTCCATTCTAATCTGAGTCGGATCGAATACTTGGGGGGGGGGGGGGGGTACCGCTACAGCAACTGAGACAGTACACTACACATTTTAAACATGCCCAGTCTGATTGTAGGAGTAAATTGTCAATAATCGTCATAGGCACCTGAAACACTTCAGGGCATGAAGGTCAGACCTCGGAAAAGGGGCATTTACTCGCACTAGTAGCCCCGCGATGACATGTCAAAGCAGGTATATCTCGAAGGCCGAATGCCCGAGATGAGGAAGTTTTAGAAGAGGTGTCCCCTCCCGAAGGGAGCCAAACTCCCCCATTGAATTTTGAAAGCTCCCACAACTGATTTGGGGTGTGTTTTAGCTTTACTTCGAGAATAAATCATTGAAACAAGTTGAGTGACGACGAACCTGGGAAGGACATTGTCTGCCCTCTCTCGCCCCATGGTCCGAAGGCAGGTAGAGCAGCTGCCCCCTCTGCCCCCGATCTTGCGCCGTCCATCCTGGCCATCATTGACTAGTTGTTCATTTAATTGTTTTTTCCTTAACATCTAGTTTTCTGTCATATCGGGTTGCATGGGTACATTCGCCAAGGAAAAGCAGTTGACAAAAAAATTCAGGGAAGAGTCACACGGTACAAATCCAATGTTAAGACTCAACTTTAAAATCTTCCAGAAGGACATGTGTCATGCCTCTGAACTGAGAGGTAATCCTCATACCCAGGCGAACTTGCCAACGCTGCTGGAAATCAATTATATAAGAATAGATGCATTTTTTTCTTCGTGGACCAAAGAAGGGAGTCGCCTCCTTCGACCTCCTCTGGATCCGCCTTCAAAGTCCCCCCCCCCCTGTAACTAACCTTCTTATTTTAATGGAAAGATCTGATGGAGATTTGAATTTCTAAGAACTGTATTTTACAGACTGTGCTGTACAGTAGCCTGTTTGTTGTACACCTGAAGGAGTGGATGAAGATTTTCTCCAGAAATAACATTCTTGTAATGCGAACGGAAGATTATGAGAAAGACATTAGTGGTGCGCTCAGAAAAGTGTTTAACTTTCTTGACGTGGGTAAGTCTTATTTTCTGCACTTTGAATCCCTGTCTGTCAGGTTCATTTTGACGCTTGTGGTGTTTGTGTGGATATTTCTTACATCCAAAAACGACTGGAAACTTCACTGGAATTAAGGCGTCACGTACAAGCCGTGTAGATATCACATACAGTATGTTGAGATCCATACACAGGTACAGTACGTCCGCCTTGCGGGTCACTTTTCACGGGTGGGCAATGTTTCTATGGGTGCAATAATATTAAATTCCATTCATCTTACCCGGTATGTACATTTACATCTACAAAATTTTGCCCAAGTGAACATGGAGCATCTGTTAGATGTCCCTTTTGCTATTACAATACATGTGCAGTACGACCGCCGTAGACTAGGGCTGTCGCGATTATTCGATTAGTCGACTAACCGTCGACTATTGAAATAGTCGACGTTTTTTATCTTTAGTCGATCGTCGTTCATTTTCAAGGTGGTACACGTCTACTACACGTCGGGGCTAAATTGCATTGCTTTGTGAGGTGAATGATCAATGAAGGTGAATAACTTTAAATATCTAACCATAGTTAACATTCATATCCGGAAGACTGTACGACTGTCACTGACTGTGTAAGAAAGAACACTCACAGTTACTCGAGAAGAATAGATTCTTCTGAATTTCTCCTGTCTTGTACACACGAATGCACCCATTGGAAAACCCAAAGCGCGGAAGTGACAAAATTATGACGAAAGTCAGAACGTCAGATCACTTCTCAAAGTTCGGAACTTCAGACTAAGATCCAATTTTATCAACTGACGAGGGAATGCATAGATCTCAATGTTCAAAATTTCGAGAAACTTATTGCAGAAAGGAAACATATGCAGGAACGTTCTTTGGTAAATTCATTTTAATTCATCGGCTTCAGTCTAGTTCAAACTTGGACCCGCAGTCAGTAATATTGTTTTTGGGGTTGGTACGTCCTACAGGACGTACCAACCCCCAAAATTATATTACGGACTGTGGGTCCAAGATTGGACTACATGTAGCTTCAGTCGGGACCGATTTGTTGTTCCCACAACCCCACTTCGTCTGAACACACTGGTGCCATTGTCATTTTCAGGGTTATACGAACAGAAGAATGATTTGCTAAAAAATCATGGGAAGCGACTATTAATCGACTAACCGTCGATTACTTGTCACGATTAGTCGATTACAAAAAATGATAGTCGCGACTGCCCTACCGTAGACTGGTCACTTTTCACGAGTGGGCAATATCTCCACGGACGCAATAATATTAGATTCCAAACACTAACTATAGGAATAATCATCAAACATTTAATCAATGAAACACCGGGTACAACCCGATGCTTCATTAATTAAGATTTTCCTGATGACGATTTCTTCGACAAGTTCACGGCGACTGTACAAAAAGAGGTAACACTAATCCATCCTTTGTGTATTCATCTATTTAATGGTGACAGAGGAAAACCGCTTCAATACAGCAAATGAGGCTTCAATACTCTATTTAGCATCACAATTGCTAGTTCAGTATACGATAAAAATAGTCGGTAAGAAATATTCGTTACTTGGTTTGTTGGTGACCCAATTTGATATACGCGGTACAATGAAACCCCATAATCTGTTTACCTGAGGTCAGTATGGCACTTTACTGTCCTCGTATATGCAGTACAGTGATTACAAAGGTAGGAAACAAATTTTGACAGCCGGACACCGGTGGGAATCTGCCAGTCTCCCCAAAGTACTAACCAATAGCAGCAGAGTTTGCGGCAGTTGAAGTCAAGCGTACCATTGACATGCAGTAAGTCCTTGGTACACAGCGCTGTGTTAGCAATTGAGATTGAGTGTCTTGCCCAAGGACACGATGTAAATGGCGCGGATAAGAATCGAACCGTCGACCATTCCGTTTGAAGTCCAGTGCTTTAACCAACAAGCCTCCGCGCTCCACGTTGGAGATCTGCCAAACAACTCAACGTAATTAAATACATTTCAGGAAGCGAGTTTTATATATTGATACTTTTGTCATATTTAATTGAGTTCTGAAGGGAGCGCGGTGGCTGAGTGGTTGTGGCATTGGACTTCAAACCGAAAGGTCCACGGTTCGATCTCCGCCAGGGCTAACTGCCTTGTGTCCTTGGGCATGGCACTTAATCCAGATTACCCACGCGGGGGTACCGTGTATTCAATCAATGCTAACCCAACTGTTGTGGAGTTAGTACATTGGGTGTTTGACAGTTGCGCGCCACTGCTTGGTGGTTTTCTCCGATACTCCGTCTTCCTCCACCCGTACAACTGTTCGTCAGGAGGCGACCCTGGCTGTCCAAAGTGTTGTTAAACCACAATAAAAAGTTTTTGGATCAAATGATAAATATAATCGTCAAATCGTTCCCAGTTTATAGTGAACTTACGGATACGAAACGCGTCCCGTAAATTTGGTTTGAGCCGGTCCCTTACTTAACTTACTTAATTCGCTTCGTTAATTTTAGTATGAAATGGTGTTCGTCGCAGATCATTCCTTTAGACCTCACGAAGTAGATCTTCTGTTTTTCAGCCCATTTTTTTTATTTTTGTAATTATTCTTTGCCATCAAAAGTTAATGTACCTGGTTTGCGTTATGTTTTAGGCCTCATAATCTACAGAATAGCATGAGTGGTGGCATATTTCGTCTCTTGAGTGCAAGAAGGCTTTGCAATGCTAAAACATTGCAAAGCCTTGTTGCACTCAAGGGACAAATTTCTCTATTTTATTTTTTTATTTGGGTATCTCACTAGGTAGAGATGCAGGCTGCAAGCCGAGAGGGTCCCGTTTCGAATCCCACCTGCAGCAACCGCGTTGTGTCCATGGGCAAGACACTTAATCCCAACTGCCCATGTGGGGGCCCGGTGGCGTTGTGTACTAAGGTGTACAGCACGTCGATGGTGCACTTTTCTTCAACCAATACTAACCCTGCGTGTGTGAAGTTAGTACGTTGGGGAGTCTGACAGTTGCTCGCCGTTTCTCGGTGGTTCTCTCCGGATACTCCGGCTTCCCCCACCTATAAAACTGTCCGACACGAGGTGACGCTGGCTGTCAAAAGTGTCATTAAACCCCAATAAACAAATAATCAATTTTTATTAACTTGGGTCAAACTATCGGAGATAAACCATTTAATTATTATTTTTTTTAACCCTTAACCCAACGCAGAGGATATCAAAATTTATAAATTTAAATATCATTTTTTCAAATTTTTCAAAAAATTTCAACAAAACTATATCATGTGACCACTCGTTGGAACGAGCTCGTTCCAACGAGGGGCCACATGATATGGTTTTGTTGGACTTTTTTGAAAAATAATATTTTTTCAACTGCTGAATTTGCATATTACGCGGCAACCAAGAGGACCGTGCTAAAGAGCCAAAAAAAACCCCCAGATTTTAAACTTGTTTAGGCCTTATTAAATGCCTTGACACTACCTTTTCCATGCGCAATCGAAAGAAGGAGAGGATATCTATGTTTTTGAGTGAATACCATATAACTATGCTCTTATTTCACCCGCCAGTCACTCATAAAATAATTATGGTAATCGTGGTAATCACTCGAAAAACCATATGTAATTTTTTAAATTTTTTGCGTTGCCTATTACAAAAAAAGAGCATTTTTACGTTTTAATCCCAAATTAACGCGACGCAATTACATCGAGAGCGGCAAACATTTCAGTTCAAATGTCATCAACCATTGATGGCCAACGAACTACATTCAGCGACGAAATTAGTCGCTCTCGAAACAAAATAGTTCCCTCAGCTTTTCACTGAAAGCAACACAGAAATGTTAACTGATATTAATTTAATACCACAAATAACAACAACTTTTCATCTTGAAATTGTAACCATCTTTCACTTTCATGACCTTTTAGGGAGTTTATTTCCCGTTCGTTGATGCCATTTTCAATGGGATTCGCCAGTTGTACAAAGACTGAACAAAACCCGAATTTTAAGTGATATAATCGTAGGTCTTGTATCGGGCAAGACGAAAAATACGACCTCTATGTTTTCACTATTCCTTATATTTTAGCGGAAGTATATAATAATACAAAATTATATATAGTGGTGCATTCTACAGTACCGTCGTCGTGGAAAGGTCAAAATCCACGCGTAGGCAATATTTCCGCGTACGCGTTAACAGTGAATCTCGGACATTAAACAATTGACTCGCCAACAAATTGGGAATATTTGCTGGAAACCACTGATTATTCAACAATGCCCACACGTGGAATTTTACCATAACACGGATGCTGTACTGCACACTTAACTTTGATCTGTACTTGTACCTATTATAGTTTAGGAGTTTTGCACATTGAATAGTGATTTTCAATTGAATCGCCAACAAATTTTCAATGTAAGAAGCACCGGGTACACCCGGTGCTTCTTTCAGGAAAAATTTGCTGGAAACTACTGATTATTCATAGAGAAAAGCGCCCCTGGGCAACACTGCCCACGCGTGGATTTTGACTATTCCACGGCGGACGTTCCACATGGTACCAAGGACTAACAAACTCATTATTTGGCTTGAATCTAATCGGTCAGAGGATATCAAATCCAATGGGATCTTAAAGAATGATACCCACTTAAGAATTCCAAAATTTCACGACTTTCTGAAATCTATTTTATCACATAATTACCATCAAATAATCCATTACAGAAATATCATTAGCAGCAAGCCTAATAAACAGGTTACATTAAACGCCAACGTGACATCGTGAAATTCTCTGTAAGTTGGTGTCGGAAGTAGAATTGAATCAATTTTCTCTGTTTCTGAAGTAATTTATAACATTAACTCTTGATTAAAAGGCGATTATTTGCGAAAATATTTCCTGGAGTGCACAGCTGGATAACTAACAATTTCATTTTTTTTTTGCTTCCGAAATGGAGCGTATAAACCCTCATTGCAAGGGGTTCAAATGAGCCAGTTCCAATGAGGACGGTTCAGCGATGTTTTCGAAGCAGAATTGGAAACAGTAATGAAATTTGATTGGCGATTTTTGTGAAATGCGCTTGTTTTGGCTGTTACGTTATGTAAAAGTTTAAATTTCACATTATGTAATAAAAAGAATCTCAAATTTATCACGTTGTGATTTAAAATATCTTAATTTCGTTTTTAAAAACCTTAGTAATCGTCGGCTCAGATGGATTTTGGTAAACTTGAATCTGACACTTCACATCAATTCGTGTCTCATAAGAGTACCTCAATTAAAATTCAGGTTCTGTCTGTAGTTCTCAGATGCAACATTATAGGCTATTTGGTTCGATACTGGACACGGAGCGAGCATTGTGTGAAATACGGTAAATTGCAACTCAACGATTTTACAGCTGTTTGAATTTTCACATACAGTGCGACCGCCGGGAGGGTAATATTTCCACGGACGCAATAATATTTGATTCCAAACACTAATTATACGAATAATCATCAAACAATTAATTAATGAAACACCGGGGACAACTGGGGCTTCTTTAATTTAAATTTTGCTGCTGCTGATTTTCATTACCTGGTAAACGCATGCGTGAACACCACTGCCCACGCGTGGATTACGACCAGCCCACGGCGGCTGTACTGAAGGGTGATGCTTTGTCGTTGAACTGAGACAAAACTGATATGTCCTGGATTTACTTTACATTGAGAAAGAATAGAAACTTCCAATAATCAGCATTATGACGTCTCTAGAGTGGAACAGGGCGCCATCTGCCTCAAGGGACGATACTGTTTCTATCGTCATTTTAGTATTTGTGTACTGGTGTGGTCAGTATTTGTTTCTTTTACAGTCAAATTATTCACGTCTTCACACATCTCACTTTCGGATAACATCATCAATAAACAGATTTACTGGTACAACCCAGCTGTGGAATTATGGGGGAGGGAGTTTGGGGGCTGTTTCCCTTCACGTTCCCTGAAAAATGTCGACCTTATGTACATTCATGCCCAAGCCTGGAAATTAGGAGGCTGTCATCTGCAAAATGAGGTCCCCAGAGGGTGAATTTGGTGATGCCACCCTGCACGGCAGGGTAACATCACTACATTTACCCCCTGTGAATCTGAATCTGAATCAAGGTCTCAAACCTAAACAGAAAGAGGTATCTATAGGATAAATTGGACCACTGTATGGGATAGTATCAGCAAATTCACCCTCTGGGGCCCTCATTCTACATGTACACATGACAGGTTGCCTATTTCCAGGCTTGTTTATGTCTGAATTTCCTAAAACAGGTTCATGTACTTTCACATTTATCTTTCTAGGGTCTTTTTGCAAAAGTTATTCCTTCACCTTTTTGATAAATAAGCCTTCAAACTGTTCTCAAATCGGCATGAAAAGTTATTATTACTTCCCGGGGAAACACCGGACCGTCAAATATGGCGGGTACACATTATTATGCCAGCAGAATAATATTTCGTCCCCTGACTTTATATAGCCTTGCCATACCCCGACCAGTGACGTAGCCAAGGGGTGCCTAGGGTGGCCAAGCCTCCCCTAAAAATTACAGTGCACTCCCCCCCCCCCCCTCAAAATTGGAAAATTAAGTAAATTTACCCGACCAGATAAAACAATGACGGTAATGATATGAACACATAATCTACGTGGCTTACAACATTATGCTGATGGTGGCAAAACAATCAGTTTGGAAGTCACTAATTGGCTGTATAGTACGTTGTTGGTACCTGGCAGTATGATGTAGTATAACTTCGCCGGTAGAGAATGGGTTAAATTGTAACTTACTGTGTGAGAAAGGTGCGTTTTAGGCGGCAAAACATTTACTTCGGCGGTGTGGTGTTGTCCATGCTTTTATTATTACACTGTAATAATCACAGGAGTACACTTGGAAACTATATTTGCATTATAATGAATATCCCTACAGAGTACACGGAACAATTATGTTCCACATCTTGCCAACGCACATCATTCTTGGCGTATGGACACTGTACTGAATAATGGGCCAACCTGACTTGCCTGTGGCATATATCGACCTGACAAATTATGCCCCCCATCAATAGGGAATCCTAGCTACGCCCTGCCCACGGCACCACAACTTTCGTCTTGCATACTTGGATGAAATAAATAGTGGGACGAGATACGGTCATATGCAGGGGGTCGGGGAGTGCGGGTACACCACCTCCACAGGAATAGAGACTCAAATCGAATCATCGCAAATGTATCGAATCGCTTTGAATCTCTAGGCTTCTCATTGACAGTGTCGAGGGGAATATTTCCTCGTTGTTGTTTATTTCAAAGCTAAAAAATACAATACAGTTGACGACGTCATAGCTTTCAAAAAATGTTATTTTTATTTCATTTACATCTTACCTAAATATTATGGTTTTTATGGAAACACAACATTACAAGAAAAAAGTTTGGTCCAACAATTCTTACTGCGAGTGTTGCCCATTTGATGTTTGAAAAATCGTCCAGTATTTTAACCCTTTACCTAACGTAACGGCCAAAACGGCCAGCGGTATTCTCAAAAATCGCCAATTAATTTTCATTATTTTTTCATTTTTTGTCTCTAAAACATAGGTTATGACCGCCCATTGGAACGAGCTCGTCGAGCTCGTTCCAATGAGGCGTCATAACCTATGTTTTTGAGACAAAAAATGAAAAAAATTAGTTATTCAAGAATTTTTTTCGCCAGTGTCGTCTGCTTTTGATGTTAGGTTTAGGGTTAAGTATCTATTGTCTACGTCATTCTGTCTCTGAATACATGTCTTCTTTTACAGGTTACTCAGAATCATTACTGAACAAACTGGCACAGCAGCCACATCGCCGTGTTACGGCAAGTAAGATTAAAAGCGGTCCCATTTTATCCAAGACAAAAGAGTTTCTAATGAATTTTTTCAAGCCTTTCAATGAGCAACTGGCCGCGTATCTTGGCGATACAGCTTATTTGTGGAATGACGTTAATGTGAAATCAGTGGACAAAACACTTAATGAGTCTGTATGACATTGTGCCATTACAATTCTTTATTCGTTACTCAGATGTGGTGAATCTCGAAGGTTTTGATTGTAAATTTAGGTCTTGCTTATTTGGTATATGATGCAGTCGCTGTGGACTGGTCGTAATTCACACGCGGACAGTGATGTTTACGCATGCGTTTTATCAGGTAATACAAATCATCATCAGCAAAATATTATTTGATGAAGCACCGGGTTGTAATTAAATTTTTGAGGATTTTTCCTATAATTAGTGGTTGGAATCTTATATGATTGCGTCCATCACTGCCCACGCGTGGATTTCGACCAGTCCACGGCGACTGTACTATAGAAAACTATCTCTGCCTCCTCCATGTGGGCAACAACAAATTGTCGAAAATACTCAGTTCCTAAGGTTTAATACCGGGAAGGGGGATTTCACATCTCTGTGGCTATAGGTTCTAAACGACAATCACGATATACGGGAAATTCATGGACCATGGTGCCAATGATTGAGTATTATAGTTCATGAGATTACGGCGAATATCAATTTCTTCCGAGACCATTATCGTCGTTGGAGCTATCGTTTAATCTCGCGAACGGGAATTTCTCGATTACTGATTCTGAAAATGAGTGCTGATGCCTGGGAAATTCATAATTATTTAATTATTTACTGGGGTTTAACGACACTTTCGATAGCCAGGTCACCTCGTGTCGGACAATTTTACGGGTGGTGAAGCCGGAGTACCTGGAGAGAACCACCGAGCCACGGCGAGCAACTGTCAAACCCCCCAACGTACTAACTCCGCGCAAGCAGGGTTAACATTGGTTGAAGACAAGTACACCATCGACGTGCAGTACGCCTTATTACAGAGCGTTACCGTGTCCCCACGTAGGCAATCGGGATGGAGTGCCTTGACCAGGTACACAACGCAGTTGCCCGTGGTGGGGACCGAGCCGTAGACATTTCGGTTAGAAGTTCAATGCCGTAACCATCGGGAATCAAAGGCTACGGAACGAAACCTGTGATTCCCGGTTCTGTCCTATGAATTTCCCTTGTATCGAGACTGAATTTCCGAAACGACAACCGGAAAATTCCCCGTATCATGACTGACTTTCAAAAATGAGAACCAGAAAATTCCCGTATCCGGAATAATTCCCTATCAGTTCCCCGACGTCTCGCAGTCGCGGGTTGCTATTTAACCCTTTGACCAACGTAACGGTCAAAACCGGCCAGCGCTATTCTTAAAAATCGCCAATTAAGTTTCATTATTTTTTTCATTTTTTGTCTCAAAAACATAGATTATGACCCCTCATTGGAACGAGCTCGTCGAGCTCGTTCCAATGAGGGGTCATAACCTATGTTTTTGAGACAAAAAATTAGTTATTCAAGAATATTTTTTGCAAGTGTCGACTGCTTTTTTTTTTTAGGTAAAGGGTTAAAGACTATACTTTGATGTCTTTGAAAAATAAATATGTTGATGATCTGCACATTTTTCACGACAGGATATTCCAGTTATTATCGATCAAAACACAAGATCCGAAATTGCAATGTCTTTTCCGTTTTATCTAACAATCATATAGATTTTGGCCTGAAAACCACGAGAAACGGTACGAATCACATAATGTGTTCCGATTCCGTACCATATAGACGGGGGTAGCGGTGGCTCTGTAGGTATAGGTGCAGGCTGCAGGCCGAGAGGTCCTCGGTTCGAATCCTCCTGCGGCAACCGCGTTGTGTCATTGGGCAAAACACTTCACCCCCATTGCCCACGTGGGAGCACGGTGGCGTTGTGTACTCAGGCGTACTGCACGTCGATGGTGCACTTGTCTTCAAACAGTGTTAACCCTGTTTGTGTGGAGTTAGTATGTTGGGGAGCTGTCAGTTGCACGTCGTTGCTCGCTGGTTCTCTCCGGGTACTCCAGTTTCCTTCACCCGTAAAACTGTCCTGTTCAGGATTAGCCATTGAGCAGAAATATGTGACCTTAAACACCAATAAATATATAATATATATAATATATGATATAGACTACTCATTCTGATTCGGTGTCATATAGATTCAACTTCCGGTAAACACCGCACTGTGACATATATCATTATATGCATAGTTATTACGCATTAAAAAATGACATTCAAAATTTTGACCAATTCCAACCAAGTTTAAACTGAAAAACGGGGAAAACGGGCTTTATGTAACGGAATTGTTAGAAAAATGTATTATCATGACCAAATGCATGTCCTGTAATTTGTATCAGATTCTGGGTCGTGTTTACAATCAGATCCCAACTGGCCCGTCAGGGCGAGATGTGACCCGATTGTAAACTCAACCGAGAATCTGATACAAATTACAGGACATGCACATGGTCAAGATAATGTATATTTACTGGTCTTTGGGCGAGCTAAAAAAAATGACGTTTGAAGAAGTGAAAGCTGTTACGACAACAGCGTAACGGCTTCCACGTCATCAAACGTCATCGATTGAGAGGAGGTGTCACATGGATTGATTTAAGAGGGGAAGTGATATCACGATGTTCTTCGCTGACGTTCCAGCAATTCAGTTGTACAAAGCTCAGTGGTGATTACCGACAAGAGAAATAAACACTTCCGAACTGAAAAATGCACTTCTGTTTCTGTAAATGTTACATTCGATTTAATACATCGCAGGTTATGTCGCTTCAAAACATTATGTGGAGAGAGAGAGAGAGAGAGAGAGAGAGAGAGAGAGAGGAGAGAGAGATAGAGAGAGAGCGAGAGAAAAATTCGACTTTTTCTTTAGAATCCCCCTTTATCTTGTAAAATCTCACTTAGCTTTAGTTTGTGTTTACGGGAGAAAGATTGAGAGAGAGAGAGAGAGAGAGAGAGAGAGAGAGAGAGAGAGAGAGAGAGTTCTGTTTAATTTTGTTCGCAGTACAATCACCGTACTCAGAAGCGGACTGGTAAATTTTACTTTTTTCTCAATGGAGCTCTTCCCCCTCATGCAGTGTAAGATCTCTGAAACTTCACTCGAATCTCCCCTTTACCTTGTAAAATCTCACTGAGCTTTAGTTTGTGTTTACGGGAGAAAGATTGAGTTTGAGAGAGAGATAGGGAGAGTTCTGTTTAATTTTGTTCGAAGTACAATCACCGTACTCAGAAGCGGACTGGGAAATTTTACTTTTTTTCTCAACGCAGCTCCACCCCCTTCTACAGTGTAAGATCGCACTCGTCAAAAACTAATATGGCAGTATTGAATAATAGATGCTATATTTGTTTGCTTCAGCACCCCGAGTCTTGAGTTCTGAATATTCAATTTATAAAATCTTGACCCACAGACGTATGGGTGTCGTGGCGGGACCTCGATCTGTTCGCGAATGTGATCTCTTTTTTGTGATCAGGGTACTGTAGATGAATATATACTGGACATCAGGCCTTCGCTTGGTGCTTGAATTAATGTATCCGCGTCGTGTATGTCGGCACCACGTGAACAAACCTCATAAGGTTCTCTGTTAATCTACATCATCGGTCGCAGGCCATCGGTGAAGAAATTGGCACAGGAACGACGTAGGAACCGGGACGGGTCACGAGAGAGAGAGAGAGAGAGAGAGAGAGAGAGAGAGAGAAGAGAGAGATAGAGATATAGAGATAGAGAGGGGAGAGGGATAGAGATAGAACGTGAGCGAGAGAGAGCGCGTTTAGGCCATCACTATTTTTAACAACCGTCATTGCAATATTTTTTAGGGAATTTGCAGAAGATGCCTACAGAGACTCTCTTATCTTAGCCCTTTACCGAACGTAACGGTCTTGCTATATTCACAAAAGTGACCAATCAATTTTCATTTTATATCTCAAAAACATAGCTTACGACCCCTCATTGGAACGAGCCCGTTGGGCTCGTTCCAATGAGGGATCATAACCTATGTTTTTGATGCAAAAAATGAAACAAAGAAAAGTTCTTCAGGAATTTGGTTTGCAAGTGTCGTCTGCCTTTCGTGTTAGGTAAAATGTGATCGTTGAATCCCTCCTGTGAGTTGTCTTTACTACGACTTTTACATTCCAGATCAACACGCGTTTTGCACCATAGTGACCATATTAAACAAATTTCCTCAATTCTTCGACCCGATGGGAAAATTTGTTAAATACGGAGCCAAAAATATGCTTATTTTCTTAATGTAGAAGTGCGTGAGTCATCAAACATGGCTTTGTGTATTGTATTCCCAGTACTAAATATTTATCTATGTTTTTGTACTCTCGTATGGATATGCGCCCCATGTCCTAAATGCTTCCTATGCACGCTAAAAACTAAAGTGTTAAAAACTACACTTGAAGTGCTGCATTTAACACTTACTAAGTGCTGAACTAGCACTTTGTTCAAGTGTAGATATCCCAGAACTTGACAGGTGTTACAGTAATACCACTTGGCAAGTGTAATGTCGCTACACTTAAAATGAAACAACGCAGATGACGCGGATCAGGCTCGAACTCTCGAGCCTGATCCGCGTCATCTGCGTTGTGTTCTTTTAATTATGTACCCACCAAGCGCAAATCAAATTATGGACGATTCTGGAGAAACCACCAATGCTAGACACATGGGAAGTGCCATCCATTCAAGTTTCAGATGTCTGACGATTGTAATGTCTAAGTGCTTAAAGCATAGCACTTTGAGTGTTAAAATCAAACCCTAAGAGTTAGAATGGGTTTATCACCTTGAAAGTGTCAGTTTTAACACTTTAGTTTTTAGTGTGTAGTACAGACCCGTAGAATGGTCAAAATCCACACGTTGGGGGTGGCGTTGTCCACGGACGATTTTCTGAAGCAATACTCAGTAGTTTTCAGCAAATATTCAATGAATGAAGCACCGGGTCATACCGATAGCGATTCAATTGTTTTATGTCGGAGATTCACTGTTACCGCATGCCTGGAAATATTGCCCAGGTGTGGATTTTGACCTTTCCACGACGAGCGTACTGTACGTCTTTGAATTGGCATATCTCTAGTATTCTCTAGAACTGGACTTCACGTCAATCAGGATCAAGCACGGGCGGTTGTTTTTCAGTACCTTTCATTGAGTCGATGACTGACCCGCGCCTGGAGCCATTGCAGTTCTCATTCCTTTTATGCTAATCTAGACTCTAAACTTATATAACAGCAACAAGGGTGTTCTTTCTTCTTAATGGTTCTCTGATGACAACGATAGGTCATACCCGGTGCTTCATTCATTGAAGATTTGAGGGTGATTCCACTGTATTGTTTCAGAGATTTACTGTTAACGCATGCCTGGAAATATTGCCCTGCCCAGGAGTGTATTTTGACCTTTCCACGATGAGCGTAGTGTACGTCTTTGAATTAACATATCTACACAACTGGACTTCACGTCAATCAGGATCAAGCACGGGCGGTTGTTTTTCAGTACCTTTCATTGAGTCGACGACTGACCCGCGCCTGGAGCCATTGCAGCTCTCATTCCTTTTATGATTATCTAGACTCTAAAATTATATGACAGCAACAAGGGTGTCCTTTCTTCTTAGTGGTTCTCTGATGACAACGATAGGTCCCCTGCCTACAACCACTGGATGAACGTGATTACGGTTATTCTCAATATTTACGAGGTTTAGGATTCGCATGTCTCTACGGGAAGAGCAGATCATATGATGTAAAAGTTCAAACCACCCATGTTAATCCCCCTTTCAAAATGGTACTGAAGTACCCCGTTTGTAAAAATGTGATGCACCTTTGGAAATCTGTTGATGCCTATAGAAATGGAATGACCCGGGTGAGTGGAGAAATAGTGCGAGCATTTGCTCCTTGGGACAATTTTTCTACGACTCTTGAGCTCTTGCGACTGGTATTTACCAGACAAAAAAGTACGGGGAAAGCGTAGTATTCAAGAATCCCGTAAAAGAAAGAATCATAAAGAGATTCTAAGCAGAGTGATCCTCAACTTCAAAACAAGAATTCTGTCATGAGTTACTGTATCCCCTGGACCCTGGACTTATTAAAGTCATCGGCTGTAAGGTCTTTAATTCAAATACAATTACACAACGTCCACCTTTAACCAAAGGGCATAGTTTGTAGTATGACTGACAGTGGACGGACCTGTGGTGAAAGGTGTGATCTGATTTGTTACTTCACTGTAAGGGAGAGATTTGATTGGTGGGTGGGTATACGAATAGCTCATATTGTGACGTTCTGCATTCCTCTGTCGGATCGGGCATACATCCTTAAAACTGGTGAATATTTGCTGGCTATTGACCACTTACTGCCGTGTGCTTATAGAGAAATGAGACAACATCACAGTGAGAGAAATTCGGAAGGTCATGGACAGCATGACACGGCGATTAACCCTTTCCCAACGTAAGGACCAAAACTGGCCAATCGCCAATTAATTTTCATTTTTTGACTCTAAAACATATGGTATGACTCCTCATTGGAACGAGCTCGTCGAGCTCGTTCCAATGAGGGGTCATAATCTATGTTTTTGAGACAAAAAATGAAAAAAATTAGTTATTCAAAAATTTTGTTTGCAATTGTCGTCTTCTTTTCATGTTAGGTAAAGGGTTAACTGGCAGAGTGCTAGAAGCTTTACTCTGTAGTTCAGGTGTGGCTTTTCATGTTAGATAAAGGGTTAAGATGTGTTAGATATGCTTGAGGCTGTTCCACCGGGTACTGAACAACGTGACGTTTTTTAACGTCGTGATGACGGCCACTGTGTCTAATATTCATTCAATAAAAAAGAAAGCTCTAGAAACCCTTGCTTCACTAATAAGGCATATTCCCCCTACTGCAAATAGCAGGTTTTCTCCGGTGAATTTACCCATTTACTGTGTACCCACTTCTATTATGGGGAGGTGGCAGGGAGAGGGGGGGGGGGGGGAGTGGGCTTGACTTTTTTGGACAGTATATATCACATTTTAGGTCCTTTACAGTTAAAAGGCTAATTTTGTATCAGATGTAGCTCAACAGCTATGACACAAGCTCTGAAACTTCACTCAATGTTTACTGGTTATTTGGAATTATCAACGTTGTCTTTATTTTTTTATTTTCAATCTGTGATGTGAGCGATGCGAGTTTTGTTTTTTTCCACATTTTCAGTCACATTTGGAGGCCCATATCCCGATATTCTTGCAATATAATATCTAATAAAAAGCATATCGAAATTGTGTTGCAGTCCTAGGGAATTCTCAGTGGTTAAGCACAAACTGAACTGTGAAGTCATAGTGTTTTCAGTGAAGCCTTGCGAATCACACATTTTCGATTTGAATGGAATCTCGAATCGAATCACGTCTATTATTCGAAATCGAACCGAACCTCGAATCGAATCAGTGGCGTGTTGAAGATGACCAATTGGTGTGGGGTACTATAAAAATGATTTCTTCCGACAGTGATGATAAAATAAACCAACTACATCATCATGGCATGCAAGCGCTCGTAAAAAATAATACTTTCAGGTCCACACTCATGAGATACTTCCCGATATTCACTAAAATAGCGTAGATTTTCTTTTTATTATATGCTACGTGACATTTTAGTGTGCAACATTCAGCCCATTTCGACTGAAAAACAGTTTTTCAAGACAATAACAAGAAGATAATTTTTTTTATATTCACAGTAGGGGATACGATTTCTATCTTTCTGCAATTTCTTCGATAATCTATCGTTTAGCGTATAATAAAAGGTAACACTAAATTAAAATATCGTACTTTGAACGCAAAAGGGCGCCATCTGTTATACTTTAGCATTGCAGGTGACGCCGTGTTGCTCTCAAAGAACGATATATGTTTAATTTATATTCCATTTGGCACTAAATTTTTCATTTGGCACCAAAAGCTTAATTTCGACTGGAAGAAAAATCCCACTGGTCACCAATAAAAATAGCGTGAACACTGCCCAACACAGCCCAACAATACCTGTTCCTACGCCAAGATATCCCTTTAAATTAGAGAAATAAATGGACGTTGTGAACCATGATAAAAAAGGATATGACAGTCGTGTGATGATAAGTTATTCTTCACAAAAGTTGTTACAGCGTTTTAAGAAATACTTTGAGCGAGAACTTCTGAAAAAATAGAAATGTAAAAGTTGTAAAAAGGTTATTTATTTATTTTTATTAAGATTTAACGGCACTTTAACCGCCAAGATCATATCGTGTCGATGACAGTTTCACGGGTGGAGGGAGCCGAAGTACCCGGAGAGAACTACCGAGCAATGACGAGCAGCTGCCAGCTCCCCAACATTGTAACACCGCACAGGCAGAGTTAGATTGGTTGAAGACATATCACCATCGACGTGCAGTACGCCTTAGTACACGGCGTCATCGTGCCCCCATGTGGACAATCGGGTTAAGTGCCTTGCCCAAGGACACAACGCGGGAGTCAGAATCAATCGTTCAGACGGTCACCCATCCAAAGACTAACCGGGCTCATTTTTTTTTTGAAAGCCCTGATAGTGGCTTCTAGCACTCATCCAGTTAAGACTTGTCGGTTTTTTATAACTGACAAAATCAATTTCAATATGCATAAAGTTTGTGGAGTTAAAATTTTTGTTTGGAGTTATTTCCCTTACCTTGATTCGTGAATCAAAAACCTGAGTGGTGTTTTTCCAAAGCAATGTTACCTGTGATGAGATACTATGGTTTTCGACTTGCTACCCCAGGCAGAAATTATGGACACACAGATTTGACCTTTCGACGAATTCCATTCAGTTATTTGGATCTGTATTTTATTTGTAATGGGAAAGCAAGGACTGATCTGAACAAGATATTCACTTCCGACGATTAGTTTTCGGACAATATTTATGTTTCGAATGTTTTAACATGACCGAAATAGGTGAAAATTTTATTTGTATTCAGAGATAAATTGACAACTTTTACCGGACTACATATACTTTAGTTTAAAGTAATGAGTCACGTGGCATCCATAATTGTGATAGAATGATACTATGTAAGAAATATTGATAAATTAAAAAGCACCAGAATTTTTTTTTTTTGGATTTCCATTATTGTAAACGTGTTTTTGTGCAACTTTTACCATATCTCTTGGGAAGATTTAGACGTTTATTAAACTCGTGCTGGGAAAGTTTGATGAAGTTTTCATTTTTCTTTTACTATGTCTTACAAAGTATCATTCCATCACAATTATAGATACCACATGATTCATTACACGGAAATAAAATATATTTAGTCCCTCAGAAAGTGCCCATATATTTGTGAACGGAAACAAAAGTTTCAGCCATTTTTGGTCATATTACAACCGTCGTTAGCAATGCATGTAGCGAAATAATGATTCTACTAAAACGAATATTGTAATTTATGGATTGTTTTTTTTCAAGAGATAGACTTGAAACTAAAAATCCTATGACTGCGTTGTGCACTATTTTTGAAGGAATAGCGCGTTGAGTAAATGCGATTTTGTCCCTGTCAAACTGCACCATTAGCATAACTCAATTCCTGCAGAAAACAGCGTGCTCAACTCTGTAAATTCTGTACTAGTAAATGGAGGTCAATAATATATATTACTCCTAATCACTACCGAGATACATGTACATGACATGACGTAAATAGATATTAAAATTCGACTCCCCACACAGAATGAAGAGAGCGGATTACTGCGTAATCGCAGCGCCATATATTCTCTCTCCACTCGAAAGGTATTTATAATTGTTCATAACAGCACAAAAACCACTTGTAAACTTTCATCACAAAGACCACCGGGTGCAACCCGGTGGTCATATGATGGAAGTTTGCAAGTGCTTCTGGTGTTTTATACTCAGAAATTATAAATAATTCTAACTGGAAAATCTGTCACACAGCAATTTAATCCACCCTCCACATACTGCAGTCCTAAGATTTTCTTTCTATTTGATCGTTTCAGTCCTTGATTTCACGACCAATAGTGCATTACAATTTGCATTGCACAGCGCAAACGCTTATGTCTACTTCAGACTACTTCATTCTTCTGCAGTAAAGAACGCGTTAACTAACGAGCAATTTCACCGTCAATTGTGAATGGACATCTAGTTTCAACTGCAAAAAGACATTTAACATATTTCTCTCAACTAACATTGCTTTACGAAATTCATCAAGATGGCATACAAGACAATCTCTTTACATGACACAAGTATAGTATCATACATCTTGGCTAGATTTCAGAAAAGATTCGAGATATTTAACAAAGCTTTTGTATTATGAAAACACTTTCTAAGTGACTTTACGTCGTTGAACTTGTAATTTTCAATTTCGATTACAAAGTTATATGTTCTCGAATAATGTTGAAAATTTGTCCGCATCGGGTCTGCACTAGTTTAACTGCTTTCTCAGAGGAGAGTAAATAATATAAGTGGGATGTAAGGGGGGTGCGACATCCTTTACATTCATTTTGACAGCACCGACATTTTTTTCTAGAGTCTTAAGTTTCGACTGACTTTTCCTAGTATTCATGCACTTTCTGACGAGACAAGACTTGATACACGATTAATGTCACACACAGCCCGTACCCGAGTGTTTCTGTCTGTACCCGATTCGGTCTGTTCGGGGTGATCAGTGGGACCAATTTGGAATACTGTACTTTCTAATTAAATAAGAATTTGGAAAGCCTATGACTCATGACTGCTACGTAACGATTATCAGTGCAGTTAAGTTTTCAGGTCTGCTGTGTCGCACTGAGTTGAGGACCTTCAATCAAGCAGTATCACAAACAAAAGCTGGCCTAGCTGACGAATAATATACTGCTTGGTGATGGTCGTTAACGATATCTTTTTGTTATGCAGCACGACTGCCGTGGATTGGTCACTTTCCACGGGTGGGTAATATTTTCACGGACGCAATAATATTAGGTCCCAAGCACTAATTATAGGAATAAACATCAAAAATTTAAAATTTAATCAATAATTCATTTATTAAAACTTTGCCAGGGACCGACCTGGGCATGTGCCAGTGCGTATTTGGTTCTGAAAGATCAGGACCTGGCTCTTAAATCTCAGAAATAGGCTTCTCAGTTGGCGCGTAACTTCTCAAATCATATTTTGATATTCTTTCGATGGGTAATCGAGAGAGACACTCTTACATGTATTATATATATGATTATCATTTATCATTGTTGTAGAGTGCTTAAGTTAATACTTCAAGTCTTAATTACCAAGCATTAATCTTCACTGTGGTTTCTGATCACGTCTTGGCTGCCTAAATAGGCAGCCAAGACTTGATCAGAGACCACAGTGAAGATTAATGTTTGCTATAGTGTACTAAATGAAAATGATGAGGGCTATTACATACTTGCAGTGTGTGTTACAAACAGCAGTGTGACTCCGTAAATTGAAATCTGGCGCATGAATTGAAAAAATAGGCGCCGAGGCTAGAGCGTATTTTAAATAGTCCTGATCGGTCCCTGCTTTGCTGATGTTGATTTTATTACCAGGTAAACACATGCGTGAACATCGCTGTCCACGCGTGGATTACGACCAGACCACGGCGACTGTACTGTATACCTGCCATCGAATAATAATTGAATCTCGATTTTGGAATCTATCAAAACCACTTTGCACGAAATCGGGTGACAAATATTTTGTTGTAGTTGTTGATACGGTGTGTTCTTTATCGTCATTCCAAACGGGACGGATTCAATCTTCCTCGTCATCATAGTCCCTCCATCACACATCTTATGTGGGTTCGACCTTTCATTGAAAAATGAATTGATGCAGTTGTACAACGACGAAGATGTGATAAATCTCAATTTATGGTTTGTGTATCAAGGGCACAATTTTTATAACATGATGTGGAAGAATATGACAAAAATCGTACTCAACCTCGTTTTCGATTTAGCAGTATCACACTGCGTGCGTTTTGCTAGCGTCAACAGTAACACACTCCATCTGGTGGCACCAGACTGATACTGATGAAGAGATGTGATTGACGAAATCGTGCTTGAATCAATGATAGCTATACAATAAAGACATTTACTTGCAATTGAATTTTCAATATATTTATAATCCTTAACCCTTTACCTAACATGAAAAGCAGACGACACTTGCAAAAAAAAAATTCTTGATTAATTACTTTTTTAAATTTTTTGTCTCAAAAACATAGGTTATGACCCCTCATTGGAACGAGCTCGACGAGCTCGTTCCAAAGAGGGGTCATAACCTATGTTCTTGAGACAAAAAATGAAAATATAATGAAAATTAATTGACGATTTTTGAGAATAGCGCTTCCGGTTTTGGCCGTTACGTTGGGTAAAGGGTTAATGACAAACGACGAAAGCATGCCTGTGTGTACTTGTAATATTTTATCAAACTGGACTTTATTAGTTTACACTCCAGTGGCTCATATTCGCGAGGTTCTTGAGTTCTCATCGTTGTAGGCCGTCGATGATATGCACTCAATTGAAAGTTTTGCTTCCCCAGTCATGTCACTTTTCAGATGAGTCTATTTCTTTTATTCAGTAGAACGGAAACCTGAAATGCTCAGCTAAATGATCTCAAAGTGTGGTCGATTCATGACGATTACCAGAACACTTTTTATTAATACTGGAAAAATTATTTTACATTATAAATTTTGTAATGTTGGTTTAGTTTTGATTAGGTTTGTGGTTTCAATTTTATTATTTTGTGATCGATACGGTACGTTATTCTGTATATTCATTTCAGCTAAAGAGCTAATTTTCCTTCGACAGTTTTTATTTATTTCGTGGAGATGATTGTCGCTTTGAAAAGTGAATGAGTGCAACTCATCACTAAAAGGTTTAGAAATTTCGTTTCAGATTATTCAACGTCAACAAACCGTCGACAACATTTTTCATGTCGAATGAATCATATTATTATTATTTATTGGTGTTTAAGGTCACATACTTATGCACAATGGCTAATCGTGACCGTGACAGTTTTACGGGTGGAGGAAGCCGGAGTACCCGGAGAGAACCACCGAGCAACGACGAGCAGCTGTCAGCTCTCCAACATCGTAACTCTGAACTCTGCACCGCAGCACAGGCAGGGTTAGAGTGGTTGAAGACATGCGCACTATCGACGTGCAGTACGCCTCAGCACACAGCGCCATCGTGCCCCCGTGTAGGCAATCGGGGTGAAGTGTCTTGCCCAAGGACACAACGCGGTTGCCGCAGGTGGGATTCGAACCGAGGACCTCTCGGCTTGCAGCCTGCACCTCTACCAACTGAGCCACCGCGCCCCCTGTCGAATGAATCATCACAATGTTTCACGGGTTTAACCCTTTTACGGCCACGTCCATTTTAACCATATTTTGAGGACCCCTATGTACGCCAGTATGCGATAAAGTTCAATAAAATTTATGACATACTTGAAACTCTATCTGATTAATTGTTGGAGAAGGCTCTCTGAGCCCTTACCAACAATTAATCAGATGGAAGATTTGGTCTACCCAGACTGGAACTTCAAGGTCATCATCATAACATAGGTGGCGATGGTCGCTTTCGGCAGCGTAAGTGTTAACCATCTAGTGTCTTTCTGATGCGTTTATGACAGGTCATAACTTATGAATTATCTCGAGGGCAAAATTTGGTGGACACCTCTTTTTATTTCCAAAGAAAACAAAATCCGCTGATTTCATTGGCTGATACGTCTGAGGTAAATAATGGTCCTCGGTGCTTTTGATTATTTACACCCTGTTTTAGCCAGGTGTAAAAACAATAATATGGAACGCTTCAGTGCTGTGATTAATTTTAAAAAGTTCACGGAAAGCCAGCAAATTGTACGAGTACGTATTTAAAGAAAGGAAAAAAATATCAACAGGCACAATTTGTCAAATAAATAAAATGATGGTAAATGAATTTTTATTTCTTGGTTATTTTTGAAGAAAAAAACAACAACTTCAAATGGAGCTAACTTTGAAAGAGTAGTTACCAATCAATCTTTTGAAAATGTAATTCGTTTGTTTGTTGAAATCAGCGTCTGTAATATTAAAATGACTTCAATAAGATTTGCGTTGCACACAGAGCAAGAAATATTGGAGAAAAGAGCTAATATTATACCCATAAAAACAGTAAAAGCAGACAAAAATGCGCTAAAATGTTGCAAGATTATTTAAAAGAAATATCATGCGATAGTGCCTTTAAAAATTTGACTGCGGAAGAGCTGAATGAAGAGCTTCAATAATTTCTACCTGTATGCTCGTACGTCGAATGGAGAACAGTATAAAACGTCGTCTTTGGAAAACTTCAGGTATGGACTGAACAGACACCTCAAATCACCGCCTTGTTTAAAAACATTTCACATTATTAAAGGTAAGGCATTTTATTCTGCAAATGAAGTATTTAAAACAGCTCTAGCTGAATTGAAATCTGTTAGGAAAGGTGACTTAACCCATTATCTAGTACTGGAAGATTGTGTCCTGAAAAAATTATATTCAAACTTGCGAATATATGTGGATACCCCATTCAGTTTGCAAAACAAAGTGCAGATGGACATAAGGCCATATTTTGTTAGAAGAGGGCTGGAAAATATAATGACTAAAGATACATTTATCTGTATAACTGACCCAGTCAGTGGTATGCGTCATGTTAACATACAGAATGACGAACTTACAAAAAATCGTAGAGAAAAAGAAAAAGAAAATTTCGAAGGATTCATGACGGAAGTAAAAGACTCACCTTACTGCCCGGTCAGCTCATTTGTGTAATACTTGGAGAAGTTAAATCCTGACAATAATAAGCTTTGGAAAAGGCCAATGGACATCTTCTCAGATGATGAACCGTTCTGATATCCAAAGCAATGTCACGGTAAAGATACTTTGAGTTCATTCGTGACAAAGTTGAGCAAATTATGTAACCTATCCAGGATTTACACAAATCATTCCGCCCGCACAACTGGAACAACAATCTTGGCTCGAAACAAGTTTTCACCTGCACAAATAATGTCTGTAACTGGACATAAATCCGCTAGTTCACTTGCAGTCTATCACAGAGTGCCTGGCGAAGAAAAGTTTATCAATGCGAAAAGCCATAAACAATACTATAAACACGGGGCCTGTTTCTGCTGAAAAAGCGAATTCAAATAACACCCACGACCTTGAAATCAGTGACAGTAGCGACACACTTTCACATTAGGGAGCGATAACTAACAATGCAGTTCGCGACTTCAGTTAAAATGACAAAGAAGTTCGCGAGTTTGATTTCAACCAGCTGTAAGCCGATGAGTTTGAAGAAGAAAGTTCTATTGCACCGATAAATAATAAATCACTCCCATATCAAAGACTCAGTATTAATACAAATAATAGACCTTTTGGACCAGTCTTTCAAAACTGCAAAATTGGAAAAGTGGAAATTAACTTTAATAAGTAGACCAGGTTTCGGATAAATCCTCAACACCATTGTTGAATTGCCGAGTACTTCGTTCAATAATTTGTTAATGACACTTTTCAGTAAAGTGATTTTGACCACTGTTTTATTCTCGTGTCATTTTCTAAAATAAGTTTCAAGTCATTCTGCTCGTCAACATAGGCTATAAAGGAAGGGTGGGGGAGGGGTGGATTTGGTGTAAATCCTTATAAATTCTTAATGGTTGCAATAAGAGAATAAAATATAAATTTATTAGTGGGGGTGGGGGGGGGGGGGGGGTGCTAAATTATAAAATTGAAATAATTTCTTTGTGGTTACCTGTGGTGGCAATGTTCAAATTGGTATTTTGTGTGTGTGTTTTTTTTTTGGGGGGTGGGGGTGGGGTGGGGGGGAGGAGAGCATAGTTTGGAAATAAATCTGTCATCCTTGCTATAAGTCAATAAAACATTTAATTTATTAGGTGTTGGGGGGGGGGGATTATAAAATTGAAATATTTTTTCTCGGTTACCTGCGGTGGCAATGTTGAAATTGGTATTTGCGTGGGTTTTTTTTTTGGAGTTTAGAAATACATCCGTCATCCTTGCTATAAGAGAATGAAAATTGAAATTTATTAGGTGTTGGGGGGGGGGGGGGTGCTACATTATAAAATTTAAAAAAACTTTTTCACGGTTACCTCTCGTGCAATGTTGGATGTTGAAATTGTTAATTTTTGTGTTTTTTTTGGGGGGGGGGGGGGGGGGGCGGGGAGGGGGGGGGTAACATAGTTTGGAAATAATTCCGTTATCCTTGTGTCTTCCTGGATGTTTAGGAACTTGCACCGGTCTGGAGACTCATAGACCCTTCGGCTGCGCCTCGGGGTGTATGAGTCTCCAGACCGGTATAAATTCCCAAACACTCTGGAAGACACAAGGATAACGAATAGAATTGCCTTCCCATTCATTTCTACGGAAAAAACAATACAGATACAAACCGAGGAACGGTGTCTGAACAGTGCATTAATACGAAATAGGTAAGATAAAGGATACAAATCTTCCGATACAAGTAAATATCGATCTTGAGTGCAACAAGGGGCTATCTTTGCAATGCTAAAACATTGCAGATGGCGATTTGCTGCGCCCAAAGGACTATATCACAAACAAATCTTTCTCCTCCAAGAATGACTACGAGAATTGTTCCACGATTTTTTTCTTTAACCAGCCCATTTCTGAAATAAATAACCACGTTCCAGTCATTTAGGTAACAAAAAACAACAAAGTCGAGGATATGGGTTGAATCAGAAGTCGCGCACACCTAGCGCTATATACCCCAGAGCACAACCATGCCATCTATTTTATATTGATATAAACTCGAGTGAACATGATCGCTTTGCATAGTCTCAAATCGAGCCGCGACAGGCTAGTAATAAATGGTGTGGGGTCGTCACATATTTGCCTTACGTCGGAAGTGACGTCATAGACAGTGATCTAGTGACGTCCTGTTGGGTTCTTACGGTAACTGGAGAGAGAGGTCATGTTTTATCGCCATCACCGTGGTGATATGCGGTGTTAGTGCGCAAGCACTTCCCATGTTGTTGGGTTGACATGTGTTGCCGAGGCCCGTTTTGTTTGCTGGAGTCCACCACCTTGGTTTACATGATGGTACTTCGTTTCTATGAGCCCGGAAGGCTTCCAACAGCACGAGAGTCCATTCGATTCTATTGGAGTATATTTAATTACACAAACTGAAATTCTCTACCTTCCAAACAATTCTACACGCTGCTATTCACAATAAGCTCGACCTCCCAAAGAATTGTTCCAACCTATTCCCGCGACATCAATACATCCTGTCCCATCGTAAAAGGAACTGTTCCGATATAACCACGCCACGTATTATTAATACATAGTTGGGGAGGAATCAGACTCGAGTGACAAAGAAAGATTCTTCCGCATAAAGACCGTTCAACTCTCAATCAGAACACAGCAGCTGAGCGACAAATTACCTGCTAAACACGCTATATAACATTTATCTTAAAAGAAAACAATTTTTATGTTGTGATGAAAAGACACACACTTAACGTGTGACAACCCCCACACATACACAGCAATATATAGCTAGGAACTACATGCTCAGCAGTTTCAGCACAGACCAGCTCTGGCACAGTTCAATCAACGACTTCCACTGCGAGGAAACTGCGACACAATATACGATCACCTGCATATTTCGTGCAAACGACGATATCAGCATTAACTATCCAAATATGCTTTTATCTAACAATATTTAAATAATCGCCTACTTATGAAGATTTTATCAGATATATATTTTCGTGCGTCAAAACCGCTCAGAGCGCCTTCTCCCACACGTGCCTTCATTTTGTAACGAGGAACATGATGTGAAAGTACTTCCACTCCTAAACCAATATTCTCAACTCCGCCTGATCATATATTTATTACAAACAGTTGAGTCGGAGGAGCTCGATCGCTCTCAGCGACGCACCAAGGTAATAATATACAAAATTTAACAAAATGGACAACCTTTTCAAAATTGTCTAATTTCTCACCCACAACACAGAAACACTTATATCAAATCACTGTACACATCAGTTTAGGGCCGCAGTGATTAATCGTGATACGACTGAATCACGATAGACTGGTCATGAATCAATACGTATCATTGTTCATTATGTATCGTGATATAATGAATATAAATACTGTCAGGCAAAACAACTTCTTCGATTTTGAAAGCTGGTGCATTAATTTGCATATCAGCTTGTGTTACTGTAATAAGTATGCAATTAAAAGGATTATTTAGTTAACTTAACCAATTCCCTCTAATTGCCCAAATATTCATTTGATTAATCCAGTATATCTTGTTTGACAGGGCTCACAGAGATCTGTCAAACAAGATATAAGTGATTAACCCTTTACCTAACATGGAAAGAAGACGACACTTGCAAAAAAAATTCTTGAATAATTTATTTTTTCTTCATTTTTTTGTCTCAAAAGCATAGGTTATGACCCCTCGTTGGAACGAGCTCGTTCCAACGAGGGGTCATAACCTATGTTTTTGAGACAAAAAATGAAACAAATAATTGGCGATTTTTGAGAATAGCGCTGGCAGGTTTTAATCGTTACGTTGATATTAATTTTGTCCCACCCAGGATAATTAAACAATAACATGATTTTGGAGGGCAGTAAGGTTCGTGAGCGGCCCTGCATCGATGTTGAACAGCCCGAGGGTTTATTAAAGGCCCGAGACGAAGTCGAGGGCCGTTAATAAGCCCAAGGGCTGTTCAACATCGATGCAGGGCCGCTCACGAACCATTATGCCCGACAACAATCATGTTATTACTATTATTACCACTACGTAATTTGTAATTTTACACATTTCCAAAATGATATCCCAGCAATCAAAAGACACAAAATTTAATAAAACAGAAACATTTCATTTGGGACCACGTTTAAAAAAATCCGTCTTCCACTTCCAGCGAGGGAGGTAATGCACGCAATAAAGATGACGAATCAGTTGCCATGGAAAATGGCTACAACTGACAACATGGCCACGTGTCATTTGTTTCTGTTGCTGTCGATCAACAAGACCGCAACATGGCGAAAGCATCAACTTTTCCTTGCGAGTTCTCGCCTCATTTCTAAATTTTCAATTCTAAAAGACGTCACGTGACAAGAGGGCCGATAATGAATTTTGTTTTCCATTAGCGGCCCTCCTATCACGTGACTACCGAGCAACATAGGATATGATTGCCCGTTAAATCGACATTAATGCAATAGGAAACGCCCTGCAAAGTGGTAATAATATACTGCATGAAAAATAATTGGCGATTTTTGAGAATAGCGCTGGCAGGTTTTAATCGTTACGTTGGGTAAAGGGTTAAATGGTAGGAACATATTTTCCGGGGAAAAGGGAAAAGCATCGAAAATTGATTTCATGACATCAAATATTTAAAATACTGAATGCCTTTGGCTATCCCCTTCCCCTGGGGAGAGGGAAACACCTTAATTTGAGCGCAGTTGAAATGTTTCGTGTTCTCACAATAAATCTATTGAAGTCTGGTCGTGGTTTCAAAGAAGAAGACTGAATCACCGCTCTCAGAGTGGACATAGACGGGTGAGCTGAAAAATTGGGCGGGATATTAATTTTGTCTCACCAAGGATAATGCCATATATTGCATTAAAATGTACAGCATTAAATGAGGCATACAAAATAGCAAAGTGAAATCATGGGAAAAAGATCGTACTCCCTCTATCATTTAACTATAAAAGTACAAGGGTACCACTCTTTAAATCTCTTTAAAGACACCCATAACGCTAAGCCCATGGAAAGGAAAAACAAATACGGACGGCTGGTGTTCAAAAAGGCATATGAAAACCTGAATCTGGAGTACCCTGGGATACCTGTAAAATTTATCCGATGGGGAGTTAAAACACAAGAAGATTTCATTTTTAGAATGTTCGTTGATATTTCCCATGAGGTCAGGATTCTGCTAATCTGTTATTGGCGCGCCTACATGATTCTAAAAATTAGCTGTCACCACGGGCGTGGGAGGGGGGAGGGGGGAGGGGGTAAATGCAGGAAGGGATGCCAAAAATTTGCGACGGACCTTTTTGAGGACCCACCACGATCACCACTTTTATGCAAAAAAAAAAAAAAAAATACTCTCAATTTTTGGATTCTCATCCCCTTAGATCTCTAAAACTTGTCTTCCGAAGAAATTAAAATTCCAAATACTCCTGAATTTTGAGTATTATTGTAGTATATCATGATCAATACAGATTACATCATAAAGGGCAGTAGTTTTACATTTCAGCTCATATTTCTCAACTATCACTTTTTCCACCTCTTGATTGCGATCTGGAAATTACTCTTCTACAAAGGAACATACCTTGTAACATTATGCGTTGGTGTAACATTATGCGGCGTTGTAACATTATCGGTTGTAACAGGGCTCCTTTCTAAGTTGTGTTGATTACATTACCAGTCTCTTACAGCATTGGATTGTCTTCGAAGCAATTCGTCGGCTGAGTGCTAGAATGTTCTATGTCCCATGGGGGACATAGAATATTCTTGCACTCCGCCGACGAATTCCCAAAACAATGTATATTGAAGTGCTTGCTTTGTTCGGCAGCTTTATTTTTGTGAGTTCATTTTATAATACTTACCCTCTCATTGGCCCTCACTGTAAATTTTCTGCTGATACTGTGTTTATTGTGAGTAATAAACAGTTGGGAAGAAAATGTCAAATTTGAAATGGTTATTTTTCCATAAAACTTTTAAGAAATCCAAGGTTTTTGTAATGTACTTCCAAATATAAGAATAAGAGTAGCAATGGACAATAAGAGTTGATGAAATAGTTTAACACTGTCTTTTAATGGTCTATATTGACCTATAATACAGTACAGTCGCCGAGGACTGGTCACTTTCCACGAGAAGACAATATTTCTATGGGCGCAATAATATTTGATTCCAAACACTGATTATAGGAATAATCACCAAAACATTAAGTAATTAAGCACCTGGTACAACCCGGTGCATCATTAATTAAAATTTTGCTGCTAATGATATTTCTTACCTTGTACACGCATGCGTGGACATCACTGCCCCGTGTGGATCAATCCACGGCGACTGTACTGTATGTTTTAATCAACATAAAATGCTGAATTTTGTCTTAAAATGTGAATTTTAGTGTGGAAGTAAAAAATTGACAATAGGATGTAAAAAGCTGCATCGGCCTTCTCAGATACTCTTCCACACCGCCATACCTTCATGCATTTGTTATTGCTCTTCCCGGTCCCCATAGTTCTTAACTCTCCACAGGCTTAGTGTTAAAGATGTCCCTGTAATTCCTCAAAGGTAGTTGTGCCCAGAGATGCCTCATACCTTCATTTCACCTGTCTACTTTTAAAAACAAATGTATTAGGCCAAACAGAATTAACTAATTGATTCTCTGGCAATTGTTTCTAAAAATGAATGAGGGAGGGCGGTTTTTATTTTTATTTTTTGTTCCTAATGGAATGGTCGCCGATGCCTGAAATCCAATTTTAAGAATTTAAAATTAAATATTAGAGCTTCCAAGTTGATTTCATTGATAGTTTTTCTCGTAACAATGATCATACAAAACAAAATTAATATAGAACAACTAAAATGGCGATAAAAACAATGAGGAGTTTTTAGCTGATTGAGTGGTAGAAGCCTATTGGCACTCTCCAGTAATTTGTAATAAACAATTTTTGATGAACAAATTCAGACCACCAAACATAATATAGCCCTCAACTAGTTGAATAAATATTTATTTTGTTCCAACATATGAGAATCATGTCGTATTTCGCGAAAAGAATAATACTCTATCACTGAATATTATTAGTTATCCTTGTGTTTTCCAAGGTGTATGGGAATTTACACCGGTTTGGGAACTCATGCACCCTGAGGCGAAGCGGAAGGGTATATGAGTTCCCAAACCGGTGTAAATTCCCAAACAGACTGGAAAACACAAGATAACGGATTTATTTCTAAGACTTTTTGTGTGCTTAATACTTTAACCTAAATTGTGAGTACAAACTGACAGAAAATTTGTACTTTGCAAGTTTCTTAAATAAAACCAGACAAATATGGATGCCACTGGAACTGGCTCAATGAGCCAGTTCCAATGACATCCGTATCTGTAATATTTTATTGCACATAAATATTAAATTTCCTGTATTTTTAATTTTGTTCTAACATAACCGAGCAGAAGGTATGAATTAATAATGAAAATGGGTACTTTTTAGCCATATACCTTGCTCTTGTATTGTTTTGTTTTTACACCGTGGTTAAACACGGTGTAAAAAAAGCCACTGTGGATTGCAAGTTACACCATACCTCCCAGCCAATCAATATGCAGTATTTTGTTTCATTTGGAATTAAGACATATTGCATCGCAATTCGCGATGTGATACCGCTAAAATCACATCCCATGGCAGTTTTATACATTTTCAATTTTGCCTCCGAAATAAATATGAAACCCGGCCGAAAAAACGAATGCGCCGGTGTCTGGGAATCAAACGATTAATTGTCTTTAGCCTTAGTGGATCAGGCAATTTTATCTTAGGCATGTCATAGATATGAAAGGAACTTTTTGTGATTTAATTACAATAACTTTTTTCACAAACATGTTGCAATAATTAAACTTTTTTTCTGTTCATCCATTTTCAGGCAAGATGATTGGCTAAAGCATTTTTTTTTTTCGTAATAAAATGAACCAAAAATAACGCATTTAGCCCCGCCCTAAGCCACGCCCCAATGTCTGTCCTAAAAATTGAGTTGCATAGTGTGAATGGAAAAGAACCCCTGCACGCTCAAATTGTTTCAACATGAAAAGTAATTAATAATCATCTCATCATATTAGAAAGACTTTCAAAATAAAATTTAATAAATAAATCTTTATCATGCTTTTTATTCCATGTTCAATTTGTTTATAAGAAATATGTGATCGCCTGCGTTCATCGTTTTACCCAAATCAAACGTGAACAATGGCCGGCCATAATTATCCACAAACGAAACTCACGCCAACAAAACTTTCCAATTTCCAAATAGCTTGAATGAACTCTTTCTGAGACAAAGTTCAACCAACTTCATGTCATCTGGGTTTATATTGAATTCCACATTTACAAACTGTGCTTTCAGTTTCTCAGGAAATGGTCAAAATCAGAATTAAATTGAACTCGGTGTTGCTTTGAGTGACAACACCCTCCAGTGAAATGGAAAAGGAAATTTATGTTTTGTGTGGGTGTGGCGTTCCTTTTCCTTTTAACTTACGCAATGCATTGGTCAATAAAATTTTCAATGATACAAGAACATGTTTCAGTAAAATGTATCATTATTTCAAACAGAATTTTAGAAAACTATGCTTTTTTTATTCAGTTATCTCTGGGAAGTATGAAGCGACATGATTTTTGTTAGCTCAACTTGACATTTTGACATTTATGATTGGATTGCTTTGAAACCTGGTATGCTTGTTTGGGGTGACCTCTAAATGGGAGCTATCGATTTTTTTTCCATTTCCGTCAAAAAATGTTGCCGCGGCCAACGTTCTTAGAACTTAGTTTAGTCGGAAGACCACAATATTCCCTTTGGCACACACTACAGGGCACATTTATGATCGGATTGCTTTTTAACCTGGCATGCTTGTTTGGGGTGACCTCTAGATGGGAGTTATCGATTTTCTGCCATTTCCGTCAAAAAATGCTGCCACGGCCAACGTTCTTAGAACTTAGTTTAGTCAGACCTCAATATTTCCCTTTGGCACTCTCTACAGGGCACATTTATGATCGTATTGCTTTGAAACCTGACATGCGTGTTTAGGGTGACCTCTAGATGAGAGCTATCGATTTTCTTCAATTTCCTTCAAAAAATGTTGCCGCGGCCAACGTTCCTAGAACTTAGTTTAGTCAGACCACAATGCTTCCCTTTGGCACACCTTACAGGGCACATTTATGATTGGATTGCTTTGATACCTGTCTTTGAATTCTTTACGAGGAAATACAAACACTGCATTTTCATCGGTGACTTCAATGCCAAACACCTGTACTTTGGCTGCAACAAAACCAGCCCGAACGGTGGAGCCCTCCTCGAAATCACAAAAAAACATAACCTTCATGTGGTTATGAAAGACAACTCAGCAACCTATATCAGTAACAACCCACTATTTTCATCCGATATCCTCGATCTAATTATCGCCAGTGACTCCCTGATAAACCACATCGATGACCACTAGGTCGGCGATGATGACTTAGGCAGCGACCACCTCCCGGTCCATGCCTCGCTGCAGCTAGGAAATGGCCCACTCAGGTACCCCCCACTCTCCGCAGAAATTTTAGAAAAATTAATTGGAACCTCTACCGCGACATCATCGATGTCAAACTCACAAACACCCATCCCCCATCCGATGCAGCGGAACTCGAAACCCAATGCAAGGGCATAGAGAAAGTCATTAACTTAGTCCTGAATGAAATATGCCCAAAAGAAGAAGTGCGCCCCTGGAGAAATACTATCTCGGGCGACACACTCTCACTAAACAAAACCAAACGGAAAGCTCTTCGCGCTCTTAAAACCGAAACTGACCCCGGCAAGAAAGCTGACCTAAAAACAAAACAAACAACCGCCTTCATGGCGAAGTCAAGGTAGCCCTCAAAGCTGAAAAACAAGCCAACTGGGAAAAGGTAACAGCCAATCTAAACGGGGTCCAAGATGCTAAAAAATTCTGGGACTCTTTCAAAATCCTAACTGGGCAAAAAAACAAGGGCGGCAAAGCCGCTGCCAAACCTCTTATAAGGGAAGACGGTTCCTTCACGCGCACCGACAAAGACAAGGCCGACACTTTGCCGACCTCCTAAGAAAAACGCATCGCCCGTATCAAGGCGCGGGGAATGATGACGCTGTCATAAAAGCGATTGATGACTTCATCAATGAACACCCTGAAATCTACCGTGACTCCAAATTCGATAACGAGCCAGAAGACGGGGATGAACATGACCTCGTCACCCCCATCACCAATGACGAAATCATCAACGTCATTAAAAATGCAAAAATTCGTTCTCACCAGGCGAAGACGAAGTGAGGTACAAAATTCTTAAACAAAGCCCAAACTCCCTAATCGAAAAACTAAATAAACTGTTCAACGCATGCCTCACCCATGGCTACTTTCCCAAATGTTGGAAACAAACCATCGGTGCCATGATACCAAAACCTGACAAAGACCCTTCCGGCCCAGCCAGCTACCGCCCAATCAGCCTACTCAGCTGCATTGGTAAGACATTCGAACGAATCCTTACCAATCGGTTTAGGGAGCACCTTGAAGACATTTTTTTCAATAAGTGGCAAAGAGCCTATAGAAACCGTAAAGAAGGCATCGAACATGTATACCGACTAGTCACCCAAACGAAAACCGCGATTAACAATCAGCAAATAGGAGCAGCAGTCCTGTTAGACGTCGAAAAAGCATTTGACTCTGTTTGGCACAATGGAATGCGCTACAAATTATCAAAAATGAAACTCCCCAAGAAATTGCTCAGATTACTATCCTCTTTCTTAAATGATCGCGAAATTAAAGTCAGAGTGAGCAATGAAATGTCTGACAGTGTCCCCCTTGAAGCAGGAACCCCCCAAGGATCCGTCCTAAGCCCCCTCCTTTACATCTTCTATGTAAACGACCTTAATTTCTCTGAAGATCGTGTTCAAGTCTCCCAATTCGCGGATGATAAGGGCCTCTGGGACTCTAATAATACGGCCAATCTGCTCCAAAAACCCCTGCAACGCGCTCTCGATGACCTAGAACAATGGTGTGTCAAATGGAGAATTAAGTTAAACGCTAATAAAACCCAACGAATCACCTTTACTCGCAAGATAAGTAAACGGGATTTTGACCTAAATCTAATGGATAACACCCTCCCAGAATGCAAAGAGGCGAAATTCCTGGGCATCACCATTGATCAAAAACTGTCCTTCAACAAACATACCGACGACATGGCGAAAAAAAACACCAAACGCAATTACTTACTGAAAATGCTTAAGGGAACTTCATGGGGGGCCAACCAGTCCACCCTACTCAAACTATACAAAGCCTTTGTGCGCCCAGTACTCGAATACGGTGCTATCTTACTAACTGACCTCAATCAACCTAATATGGGAAAACTCCAGAAGGTCCAAAATCACGCGCTTAGAGTTGCCCTCCGCACCCAATGGGACACACCCATCAAAACACTCCACGACAGGGCCGATATCCCCACCATTAAAGACCGCCTAGCCACCCTGGCCGCGAAAAATCATGACCGGTTAGCCGACAGCGAACTAATCTCCGAACTTGGAGCCATTTGCGAAAGCCGACAAAAACTGCAATCAAAACTAAGACCGCTCGAAATAAAACAAACTAGGGAACGAGAAGGTGAACTAACAGGCAGAGTAACAGCTTAACTGTGGGCTTCTACCAAAAAGGGCTACCTTCTCCAACTCAGCTAAAACTACATCAGGATTAAATATTGTTAAAAAACTAAATAAATAGGGAACGAGAAGGTGAATAAACAGGCAGAAAAACAGCTTAACTGTGGCCTTCTACCAGAAAGGGCTGCCTTCACCGGCTCAACCAAAATCACGATTGGATTCTGTAGATCTCATTTCGGGCCGGGGGGGGGGGGGGGAGGGGGGGGGCTAGGCCCGCACAGGACGCTCGCGATACCAGGCGCGAGCGTTTTGTGTGGACTAGGCCTCCCCGGCTGGAGGTGGGATTTACAATGTTTAATCGTCATCCAAAATAGACTCAAACTAATCTAAATGTGGTCGAAACCAGCGAAGGGCATAACAGAAACACCCTCGGATGTGGTTTAGTGTCTAAACCTGTTACCCTCCCGCTACAAACTCACTATTACCCAAAGAAGGTGATCTAATAGGCAGATTAACAGCTTAACTGTGGCCTTCTTCCAGAAGCTAAAGATTAAATCACAAATTAAAACATTATGTGCTACTTTTATCTTTTTATTTTTGCATATTCTAATGAAAATTAATTTTGCCTTCTTCTTTTAAGCAGGTACACAGAAGATGCTTTTTGACCAGCACCCCAATAACCGCTATGGACAGTCTAACCGTTATAGAAACGGTAGCTCCCATGGTTCCTGAACATCCTCCACTCCATCCCTAAAAATGGTCGACCACTTTAAGGGAGGCGAGCGTTGGTCCTGCGTCCCGCCTCTGCCCCTTTTTGTAAGCGCATTGCGCATCTCTTGTCCCAACCCAATAGGATTACAATGCAGACCTGCCCCCGAACCAGGGAAGTTCGGGTCTTCTCTCTGGTGGTCCCCGAAAGGGGTAGTTGTTGTTTCCTTCAAAGGCGTCCTACCAAACAGTCAGCCTGAGGCAGATTATACTTGCCAGTGATGGCCATCACTCATCATCAATATCATCTCCAGTGGCAGACTATACTTGCCTGAAAATCCAGATCGACCCAACCTCTCACACTGGTCCTCACCCGAGGGTTCAACCGACATCAGTCAAAGAGACCATCACGCCACAACCGGTGACACCTGCCGAGTACCTGAACCTGTTCCCCCTTCAACACGAGTAGACATGTGTAAACTAGTCATTTACAGTCACTGAGGGTCGAAAGGGGCTTGTTCCCCATACCATCCCTGCGCGCCTTCGGCGCGTTAAACCATTCCATTCGTCTGCTCTACCGGGGGCTAGTATAGCCACCAGTACTGTCTATTGCCATTCCCAATAAAAATGTCATCTTAAATTCGAATCAATCCGGAAAACAGCGTAAATGTCAATGAAAAAGGCAATGGCAACGATGCTGAAATTAGTTTTTGACCTTAAATCCCAGATTAATTTGATGTTAATAACTACCATATTTACAATTACCCCATCTCTGACAAATTTGTTGATATGTCCTCGAATTTTAATGGCTAAAAATGTAAATCTCGTATACTATGGGTACCCTTCAATACACAGCGACCAAGAGTTATCTTTCTCGGGCGCGAGTAACCGCCATTACTATTTTGATGCATTTCCACACTCTTCGAATTTTGAAAATTTAAATTAAAACAAAATAAGAGAAGGACCAAAAGTACCAAAAATATTTTCAAGATACCGTATCTATTGACTTAAAACATTAAATATTTGAAAAAATGGACAGAAAGAATTATTTGAGGTCCCAAAAGTTATTTGTTGTTTTTACGATTCTATCGATTGTTTCGATTTTTTTATGCTGAAGCGAACATTTTCTTTACAGTTTATTCGCCGAGCATGGTATAAAACTTACAGACCAGGTACCACCCCGTACCCAATCACTTGCAGACTATGCAACTAGAGTTCACTGTTACAGATGACTTAACAGTGTTTCTACATTATTGCTGGCTGCCTTTACAGGCAGCCAACAATGATGCAAAAACACTGTCAAGTGATATGTATACTACCAGTAGAGTAATCAAGGAAGAATAGCCTTGGGGCAACGTTTTCAGAGCAATATAAAAGAGGTACTTTGTGGCTGTATGGGGACTAAATGGTTAACACTCACGGGGGCAAGCATGTATCGGAAAGTTCGCTAAAACCTGTATATCTTTATCACTAAAGGGACATCACACTAACGGTAACCTGTGCGCGAAATTAACACGTGGGTAGGGCTGCCTGGTATATCGATAAACCGATATATACCGGTCTTCAAACCATTGTCGATTGAATACCGATGTAATTACAAAATCGTCATTATTTATTTACGCAGAATTTAATTTTCAAGATGTCTCGAGTTTTTAAAACTGCAGTTCCGAACGAATAATATTATCCATGTATGTAAAGAATCGCCCGCATCCACCCGCGTGATATAAAAAGTGAGCAGTTGAAAAAATATTATTTTTCCAAAAAATTCAACGAAACCATATCATATGATCCTCTTTTTGAAAAATTCGATAAATTAATATTTAAAATAATAACTATTGATGTCGTCTGCGTTGGGGGAAGTTTTATTCAAACTGCATCGTCGATGCATGCTGATTCGTTCCAACTGTGGTCGTTCAAGTTGTATCACATTGTGCCTTTTCACATAAGCACATATCGGCACATAAATCATGTGCCTATGTGCTAGGGCACATTGTGTCACATTGTGCTTTTTCCCCCTGCCTCCCTGTACCCAAAGCCCATTTTCCAATGAATACGGTTTATATCACACGTTTTGCAAAACAGTTTGTCTTAACCTATTATACGTTTAGACCTACAAATTCATCCCTTTCGCTAACAAAACTCCAACGTCTTGCATACAAATTATTAATTTTTCTCATTTTATATACATTGGTGACTTTAAATATCGAACAAATTTCAAATAAAAACTCGAATTTTCATTATTTTGAAGGGAGGGGACGCCTCCTTCTCCCTATATTTTATGAGGAAACGGCATGTAACTTTTCAATAAATTTTATAAAATACTTTATTAAATTCACTTAAGGGGTACTAAAGTGGGGAAATTCGCCATCTTATTGACATCGCGCGGATGTAGAGTATTGGATCCGCCAATGCGCCGTATTATAACATGTCGGACAGCCGTCTTGTTGTGTTATATGAAAAAAATTTCATTATTTTGGCATGGGGAAGCCTCCTTGTATTTTATGAGGGACGCAATATTTTTCATTAAATTTTATAAAATACACAATGCCACTAAGTCAAGGTGAGTTGTTTATATCCCAAACTTTTAATTTATAAAAAAAAGTATAGAAATATATGACTTTAAACACCCATAAATAATGCTCAGCCTCGTCCCTCATTGCGCACAAGTGCGTTAGACCCTCATCACAAAAATTAGTAACTGCCATCCCATCATGCAAAGTATAGAAAGATATGGCTGCTGCACATACAGTACGTGGAGAGTGTATTATCACTAAATCACCCGCAGAGTGGAGATTCACCCCAAGCAATAATTACAAATTTGTTGCAAAGCATAACAAGTGCAAGCAAAGTTTCAACCAATGGACCTCCGGGTTAAACCCGGAGGTCCATTGGCTGAAACATTGCTTATGTTTTTAGTCGATATATACAAAATTTGAAAGTTACAGTTTGGGTGATAACTCCCCTCCGCGGGTGATTTAGTTACAATCCACTCTCCACGTACTGTAAAAGCATATTTCGAGAAACAAGTTCAGACATGTCCTGAATTTTACGCACACCTGCTGTGGAGCTTATATAATCTATTTATCAAATAAGTCTTTACACAAACAAGATAATCCTCTTAACTGAGTACTTTGCAAATATCTCGGTACAATTTTAACCTAAACACATTGTGTATTTCGGAAAACAGGAACGAGATATTTCAATTTGAATTTTTTAATTTTAGTTTTAATATTTAAATCACTGGCAGAGTAGCTTGTTTACGTCACAGATATCATGGGGGAAGACGCCATCGTGTCATCCGCCGTCTTGGGCCGCCATCTTGGGCTCCAATGGGCTTTGGGTACAGGGAGTGAGGGGGAGCCCTCCCACTTTGTGTATTATGGTAGACACGTCACAGATATTATGGAAGAAGCCGTCATCTTGGGCCCCAATGGGCTTTGGGTACAGGGAGGGGGAGCCCTCCCACTTTATGTATTATGGTAGCCAAGTCACAGATATCATGGGGGAAGCCGCCATCTTGGACCGCCATCTTGTCATCTGCCATCTTGGGCCCCAATAGGCTTTGGGTACAGGGAGGGAGCGGGAACCCTCCCACTTTATGTATTCTGGTAGCCACGTCACAGAAATCACGGGGGAAGCCGCCATCTTGGGCACAGCGCCCAATAGGCTTTGGGTACAAAGAGGGGTAAAGGGGGTCCAAAGAGGGTGCGTATGGCCGAAAGGGGCTATGGGCACGGGGAGGGGCGCCTAACGGGTTTTGGACGCAGAGAGGATGCCTAACTGGCTTTGGGCGCGGGGAGGGTGAAGGTGACCTAACGGGCCTGGGCACAGGGAGGGGTGAGGGGAGCCTAAAAAGGCATGGGCGCTTTGGGCGCGGGGTCATGGCCGCGGTCAGAGTAAACCAGCATGAACAGTGCAACTCCTACTACTTACCATGATTACCTATTCTACTATATATGAACAGCCTATGACATAAATTTTAGCTTTATACACCAACCACGGTGAACACGCCAGCAATGGGATTTCAGTAGTTACAATTTACACCCACAGTGGAACTACATCCAAGTTGACCTTTTGTGACGTCGACCTGAATGCGAACTTGTCTAAATTTATCGCACGTCGCCTCGCGACGAGTGAAATGAAAGTGGCAATTATTTATTACTTTTTTAGATGAGTTTATCCCATAAAATACCAAAAATGAACAAACATGCATTGTCTCATGTTAATAAAGCGCCCATAACTCGAAATAGTATGTTATTATGTTATTAAAATGAAAAAGGCCCTGTTTTTTCTTCTATTTCGTTTCGGTGATAAAATTGACAGCGGAAGTACCGCCCAACGATGCTCATTTAAACAAAAACAAATTCGCAAGTATGTACGGCTGCTGCTCAGTAAAATCGAGAAAAAATAATAGCGACTCTTAATAACCTGACGATCATGGTATAAATAAAATATACCCAAAGTTGCTTGGTGTACCACATGTTCACCACTCGTGGGGAAATGGTTTTAACCGCGCGCCGAAGGCCTGCGGTTAACACCACTTCACCACGAGTGGTGAACATTTGATACACCAAGCTACTATGGGTATATTCTATATGTTAACAATTACATCTTTTTGAAACAATATTTAGGTATGGTAATCCAACGCCGGCAAAACGTACATCTCCAACCAGATTATCCATTGAAAAGGAAAGGTGCCAACTGCAACACTCCGGTTTTGTAGTTGGAAGCTTGTTGTGTTAAAGGGACGTTGTAGTGGGGTACCACTACTCAGTTTGTACTCCGAGTCTGCAAGTATAAGACGAGAATCTGAAGTTTTAAGCAAAGCACCCCTATGCCTTAATATCATCGACGCTTTCCTTTACTTCATACTGATATATATATAGAAGTACAAAGATTTTTATTGTAAATATTTCTTTCTAAAATTCAATGTTGTGAGAGACTGTTGGGGTTGGCTTCCCACCCTTTCACATAACAGTATATTATATTATTTATTAGACATGATTTACTTTCCCAGGACTGCCCATTCTCGAGCTCAACAGATCTGACTCGGCGGATATGACGCCTGTGTCGGTCGATACGGGCCATACTAGAGTTGTCTTCCTCGGTGCATTACTAGACGCAACCAATTCGTGCACATAGAATCGATACAGTTATTAATCGAACGTAAAACCTGACAATTGACAATACCAGGCATGATGGAGTGGTTTGAAGCCGAGATTTTGAATGGTGAAGAATGAATAATGCCAATAAGTAAGATTGGGGGCGGGGGGGGGGGGGAATTAAAGAAATGAGAAGAAATAAGAAAGTTGCACAGAAAATTCGACGCAAAACAAGATTCAGAGTCGTAAGAGGAGATTCGGATAGTTCAGCTATCCAAACGTCGCGGCTTCCCCAATAGGGAAGCCGCGACGTTTGGATAGCTGATCTACAAGAGGAAACTGCAGACCTTGTGAAAAGAATGAGAAAACAATAGCATTGTCAGAAAACTGTCACAGATCTCAGAATATTTTTCAATTTTTTGTTTGGGTTTATTAAATAAGGAGTTCACAGGCTGATTTGAAGTTAAGGCTGATATTTTGGCCGATATGAAACTAACCAAGTAATACTCTCTAGATCCTCTGACAAGGAGAGTTCTGTACCAGTATTTTAGTATTCTAGGCAGTCTCACCCTGGAGACGAATGAAAATCTTTTTGTACTTATTTTTTATCACAAAACTAGGAAGCAAGTTGCATACCTTCTAAATTTTAAAAAAGAGCAATGTGAACAAATAAATGATCTCCTGATAAAATGAAGGTTGGCTTTTTCATCGGGTTATCTGATCTCCATACAACGGGGACGCTGGAACACTGATTGATCACATATATAGATGAATCTATAAATTCCGTCACATGTAGCACAGAAAATGCTCGTTGGTTAATGTGCTCCTTAGTGGAGAAGAATGAAGTAGTCTGAAATACACAAGGGCGTTTACGCTGTGTAATGCAAAATGTTATGCGCTATTTAGAGAGGACGTAAGTGAAATCACGAACTGAACCAATCAAACAGAAAGAAAATATTGAGACTACAGAATATGGAGGCAGGATTACCAATAAATTGTTGTGAGATAGATTTTTCACTTAGTAATTATTTACAATTTCTTAGGACAAAAATGGAGGCGCGGTGGCTTAGTAGGTAGAGGTGCAGGCTGCAATCCGAGAGGTCCTCGGTTCGAATCCCACCTGCGGCAGCCGCGTTGTGTCCTTGGGCAAGACACTTCACCCTCATTGCCCACGTGGGGCACGGTGGCGTTGTGTACTAAGGCGTACTGCACGTCGATGGTGCACCTGTCTTCAACCAATGCTAACCCTGCTTGTGTGGAGTTGGTATGTTGCGGAGCTAACAGTTGCTCGCCGTTGCTCGGTGGTTCTCTCCGGGTACTCCGGCTTCCTCCACCCGTAAAACTGTCATTGTCATGATTAGCCATTGTGCAGAAATATGTGACCTTAAACACCAATAAATAAATAAATAAATACTTAGGACAAAACACAAGAAGCACTTGCAAACTTTCATCGCATAGACCATCCGGTTGCAGGTGTTTTTTGTGCTCTTATGAACAATTATAAATACTTTTTTCAGTTGTGAATATATTATTAAGTAGTAATCCATTCTCTTCATTATGTATATGTAGTCGAGTTTTAATATCTATATATCACATGGAACGTCGTTAATTTCGACGTAACAACCCATGTCTTATTTCCTGATTATCAGCTAGTGTTTAATCGGCGCGTGGTCCCATAGCAGCAGCAGCAGCAGCAGCAGCAGCAGCATTGTATTCTTGTGCGTAGTTCACACGACGTCAATTAATTACGACAACAGGTGCAAGTAAAGCGCATTCATGACGTCATGGTGTGAAGCGTCTGAGCCAACGAACTGATTGTCGATTATTTTGGGAGAATTTAGCGACAATGAATTAAATAAAAAGTGTTTAAAAACATTCGAAAATTCATGTGATATACAGAATCTTTAACTCGTGATGTTTGGATATAAGATTTTTGAAACTCGTTGTGAATCAAATTCATCAAACTCGTTTCAAAAAAGCTTATATCAAAACATCACTCGTTTGAGATACTCTATTTACATCATTACATATAAATGCATCCAAGTAGAGGTTAGGACTGGTGTGAATAATCTCTAGTTTTACTAGTTTAGAATTGTTGGGCACGCTGTCTACAGGAATTGAGTTGCGATAATGGAGCAGTTTGAGTTTGAAATGGATAAAAAGTGCACTTACTCAGCGCGCTATTACTTCAAAATAGTGCACAATACAGTGCCATGACTTCTAGTTTCAACTGTAGCAAAGTGTCTCCACCGCTGCAAAGGGGAGGGGAGTGGTATAATAAACAATGCTAGAAAAATGTCTTTAAATAATATGCTTAATGTGTGCAAAAAATGAATATGTTCGTGATGTGCAAGCTTTTATGACTATGCAAATTGGGTATTTAGAAAGCGTTAATACCGGGAACGTAAATTTCACATCTCTGCGGCTCCAGCTTCTGAAAGTCAATCATGATACTCGGGAAATTCAGAGATCATAGTCGATGGTGTCAATGATTGCGTATTATAGTTCATGAGATTACGGCGAATATCAATTTCTTCCGAGACCAGCATCGCCCTGGGAGCTATGGTTTAATCTAGCGAACAGGAATTTCCCGGTTACCTGTTCTGAGAATGAGTGCTAATGCTTGGAAAATTCATAGACTAGAACGGGAATCAAAGGTTGCAGAACGCAAGCTGTGATTCACGGTTCTGTCCTATAAATTTCCCAGGTATCGGGACAGATATTCAGATATGAAAACTAAAAAATCCGGTATTGTGACTGGCTTTCAAAAATAAGAACCAGAAAATTCCCGTTTCCGGAATTAAACCTGGCTATTTACAACATTTTTTGTTATTATTGACAAAAAACAAAGAGCAGGGATTGGAGAGGTGATGCAGTGACACCATGGCCTGCGATAGGGTGTAGCGTTACTGCTTTCACGCCGTATTACGTCATGGATTTGGTGAAGATAACGCGTTCATTGACTCGACGCCATCGTTGGGGTAGAGGGTGTTGAGGAGGGGCGAGGTGTTTCGCTGACATTCCAACAATCTAGTTGTAAAAACAGCACCACGTTCCAATGAGGGATCACATGATATGGTTGTGGGGAATGTTTCTTTTTAATTATATTCCAATGCACAATTTGTATATTACGCGACGAATGCGGGCGATTCGTTAGAACGGGTAAGTCGCTCGCTAGGTCGAACCGATGCGAGCCATTGTCTATTCTCAAAAAGTAAAAAATTACAGGTGCGAGGGTGCACAAGAGCGACAGCTCGCTTCAAAATCGAAGGATTGGAACTTAGGATGTTCTTATTTGAAATGGGGGATCTCCATGAGAGAAAAGCAGCTGTCCCCAAGTCAACTGATGGACCGAATTGCTACGCTACATAGCATGCTTTAAAAAATTTAAATATATACAGTCAATAACTGGCGCTCTAAATTCGTCCTTTATCGATGAGAGGTTTTTCAAATCAAATCACTTGTAGGAATGGTTCATGTGCGCTAACGAGTAATTACACATATAGATCCATTCGAGTCATACACTTGGGGTAGTTGTGTTGTTTATGTACCTAATAGCGGTGGATAGTATTCACATGGCATAAAGGACTTGATTTTGTCGAGCTTATATACACTCATTTTCAGTTGGAATGGAATCTCGAATCGAATCAGGAACGTCTTAAAAGATGACCGATTGGAGGTGGGGATGTAGACTGTGATGGCGCATCCCCCCCCCCTCGCCCCCCCCCCCCCCCCCCCCCCCCACGATACGTGAAACATACGCGTGTCCCGGGTGAGACAGCAGGGTGGGATATTTCTATCCCACCCACCCCACGTGACATACTCATTTGCATATTTTATTAGGTCGCCGGAACTATTTCATCATCGTCTGCATAATTGTAAATAAACAAAACGGCTTCACGATTTCTCGCATGTAATCCACGTGCCATTCAAAATCAACAATGTTGATTTGTTTCAACCCCATGTTTCTCTGCAGATTTAATAATATCACTGCGCGAATTTATCGATCAATCAATAATCTCACAATGCCCTTTACATTAGAGTTTGACACGCGCAAAATCATTAACCCCTTAACGGACACTGTTACAAATCAGTTTTTTAGTACATACCTATGGTATACACCTAACTTCTGTACGTTCCGATGAAATTGTTCGTTTTTTGAAAGGACTGCGACTTAATAAATTGGGTATGTCAGCACGTGACCGCCAATTATCAATAATGACGTAATCCTCGTGTCGGTGGAAAAAAATTATCCTCGATGAGTCTGAAGGTGGGAATGGGGACATCTCACCCTCGGGGCAAGATACTTGAACCAGACCCTCGGCAAGCTTCGGGTCTGGTCCAAATATCTTACCCCTCGGATGAGATTTCCCCATCCCACCTCCAGACTCATCGGGGATCATAATAATCCCGACCTGATAAAATATTACAAATACATCGTCAAGGCATGTTGATGTACTTGGAATATTATTCAGTAAGGATTACAGTTCAAAGACATAATCAGTTAAGAGAATTACCGTTGTTAGGCTCATCGTCGGTATTGTTTGGAAGCTTTCAAAAGTGGAATGTTGGACTGAATTAGCAAGGGTGATGATGTGCGTGCGTGTGCTATTTACGTTAATACAGCGACATGAGGCCTACACAAAGTCTACGTTTTCAGCATTATTTATGTACAATTTCCATCTGAACTATACGCTTTGTGAGACTACGTAGATGACTAATACAGTACGTGAAGAGTGGATTGCAACTAAATCACCCGCGGAGTGGAGTTATCACCCAAACTATAACTTTCAAATTTTCTACATGTCGACAAAAAACACGAGCAATGTTTCAGCCAATGGACCTCCGGGTTAAACCCGGAGGTCCATTAGCTGAAACTTTGCTTGTGCTTGTCATGCTTTGCAACAAATTTGCAATTATTGTTTGGGTGGAATCTCCACTCTGCGGGTGATTTAGTGATAATACACTCTCCACGTACTGTACCATGATGAAAATATTCCAAAGGAAACGAATCGGGCAGCCGATTTCGAATCGAACCGAACAGCAACTTAGGTTTGGAAATCGAATCGATTCTCACAGGGCCAATAAAAGTTTGTTACCGAACTGCAAAATGTCATGAAAAACTGCATGCGAAGCATGAAATGCACGGGTTCGGAAATGTTCTTAAGGCTATATACAGTACTTGGAGAGTGTATTATCACTAAATCACCCGCAGAGTGGAGATTCCACCCAAGCAATAATTGCAAATTTGTTGCAAAGCATAACAGGCACAAGCGAAGTTTCAGCCAATGGACCTCCGGGTTAAACCCGGAGGTCCATTGACTGAAACATTGCTTGTGTTTTTAGTCAATATATACAAAATTTGAAAGTTATAGTTCGGGTGTTAACTCCACTCCGCGGGTGATTTAGTTACAATCCACTCTCCACGTACTGTACCAAGCGGAACGTCACAGCTGTCTGTTTGTTTATACTTAGCAATCCACTATAGTTATTACTAAAGTTCACAAGGGGAAGAAAAAACGGCAATTTGATCGTGAAGGTTGAAGTTATCGCCGGTAGCAAACATATCAATTTAGATCTGTTATTTCTAGACCATTGTCAGTGAGCAGAAAGTCGCTTTGATCGGTTTAACTTTGCACTGAAATGATTTTAATGTTCACAAGAGACCGCCTAAGCGCGACCGAATAGTCATTTTTTTACAATTTATACACGATGCATCATCAGAAGAGCTTAGAAATGCATTGGTTCATGGCAAATCATAATCAATGACCGACAAAGCCGTACAATCTCAGCGAGTCGACATTAACCCGTTTAACCCGAGAGGTCACTTTTCTGGCCCTGAAAGATCCTACGTCATAATTTCATTAAGATGGCTGCTAAATGAATGTGTGGGTAGACCAATCAATATATTCAACGTGCAGTCCCAATACTGCACATTACAAATATTAATTTGTCTACCCCCAAAAAGATGAATATGGACTATTCCAATTGCTGCCATAGAACTCACGTGGAAGATACCACCAGGTTTCAAAGGATTAACTTACTTCGAACACAGCTGCGTTTTCCTGGGTTGAAACCATTTGTACAGCCACAAACATTCTGCTTGCACACTGTTAGGTTGACTACACAATTTTCATTGGAATGACAGGGATCATCAATATGAGCTGCAATGAAAACAGAAATTCTAAGTTGACACAAAAAATGCAAAATTAAGCCTCTTTTTGGGAGAACAACATTCACTGGAGCAGCATTAGGCAATCGGTATGTGAACATGTAAAGAAAGCAAACAAATTTACGCATCAAATAGCAAACGCAAGTGAATGGAGCTAGAACATTTCGAGGGAAGTGGAAGAATATGGTAACGGCATAAAATTCTTACATACAGTTCTGTGATTCCACAAACGGACAGATAATTTTGACCGGATCGCGATCGGAATGAAATTGCCAATCCGAGTTCCTCTTCACAACACTGTAGAAGATCACTAGCTGAGAGGGAAATGCGAGAACTTTGAATCCAATAGTCCTAACAAGTTCCCACCAATCCCCACTTTTCCCCAAATCATCTCTGTCTTCAGTCCCCAAATACAACGATGAGTCGTATGTGGAGCCACACGTTCGAGTAAATTACTCGATGGTTAATTTTCTCGATAAGATTCGGGTCTTTCGGACAATTCTTTCTTCCAGTGACTGCTCGATAGGTCATTTTATGAAATCATGATCTGATCTACGTTTCTCGGCACCCCATTTTGGAAGGTATCACATACCTATATGTCTACAGTGGAAAATGAAAATCCGTTCCGCAGGAAATCGTTGACGGACTATTTTTAAATGGGAGCGAAATTTCACTGAATTTTTCTATAAATCGTACAGAGCAATTACAAATTGAATCGCTAGCGATGGCTTAACCCTCTGCAATCTGGTGTCCAAATGGCAATGTTTTCAGCAGCAAATATTTCCCATAATACAGTTTGATATTTAACCAAATATACCTTGTTTGACAGAGCTCAGTGAGCTCTGTCAAACAAGATATATTTGGTTAAATTCGTAGTCAAAAAAGAGAAGAACAGAGGGACTGGAGAAAATTCTGTTTCACTACCAAGCTGCTAGGGGTTAAAATCATCCACTGGGTTCGAATGTGTTCTATGTGCAGGCACATTGAACGCATTGGAGCTCAGGAGACGAAATAGTAACACCAGTTCCCCTCGCAAATTTGGTTGGCTATAAAATGTGTTCTTTTTGTTGATAGTTGTCAAATGAATTGCTGAGTGTCCTTCTAATAATTGTTTTTATAGACTCAAAGGCGTGTAATAAACACAGAATGACACACGCGTATGAATGGGTTGATCGAGATGGCACTCATGCCACCACGGAAGGATAAATCTCGAAGCCTGTGACCTCTCGTTTTTTTTTTTTTGCTTCCGCGCTGGCATAACGATTAACCCATTCACACACTGTGTATTTGCTCAAAATAGACCAAGATGAAATTCAGTACATTATTCTTATGTATATTTTAAACGTCATGTAAAATAGTTCTTAGACCTATTAATGTTAAATGTTACATGCGGTGCGTTACATAGAAAGTAAGCGCATGCTAGCTGTGTGAGAAGAAAAGTCAGTGGGCAGAAATAAGTAATAAGAGCCACCTAATATAATCAAAGCATTTTAATTGGTCGGCAAATAAGCAAATAATTTGCGCGGTTTGTTTGTGTTTGATCACTTCTTGTTTAGATGAAAAAAACTTGAAAGCAAAATGCAATCTGTCGTTCATTGAAAGAAGATGTTTTGAATTGGAACGTATTCGTTTTTGATAATTGATCACCTTATACATCTTTACTCAATTGATTTAAGTGTTTTGCATATTAACCCTTTACCTAACATGAAAAGCAGACGACACTTGCAAAAAAAAAATCTTGAATAACTATTTTTTTTCATTTTTTGTCTCAAAAACATAGGTTATGACCCCTCGTTGGAACGAGCTCGACGAGCTCGTTCCAACGAGGGATCATAACCTATGTTTTGGAGACAAAAAATGAAAAAATAATGAAAATTAATTCGCGATTTTTGAGAATAGCGCTGGCCGGTTTTGGCCGTTACGTTGGGTAAAGGGTTAAATCTTTCCGGTTTATTCATTTGTTTACAATAGCTGATTGCAGCTAAAACAATTTATCTTAAGAGGTCATCCTACCTAACTTTGGTAAATTTCAAGTACTTTCCATCAAAGTCCAAAAAAGGTCCAAAGTTAATAACCCCAACGACTTATATACCAAAATGGTTGGAATGAAACATAGAACATGCGGAAACTGAAATTTGCCATAGAACTGTTGCCATTTGGTAGATAACACCGTCTGGAAGTCTGCTATGGTAAAAGTTAGAGAAGAAAAGTTTTACAATGAAATACCTTAAAATAAAATAACAACTGAATTCTCTGGACATTCCATTACATACTCGAAGAAATCTGTTCCTAATTCTGGAAAGGAATAAAGAGTCAGACCAAATGTTATGAATGGAGTGCTCACTGATTGAAGGCTGCCATTTTCTTTTTTTTTTGATGTTTTAATTTGGGGAAGTTCAACAAAGGTCAACTTGAAGGAGTGCCCTAGAAGAAATATGGAAGAACAAAAGAGTATCTCTCCGTATAAAGATGTGTGTGTCAGAGTGGTGGTTTGGAAAGAAACTATGATCTTCTCTTAAGGAGAATGTACTGTAACGTCATAGTTGAACACAAAATGAAATATATTTACAAAATATATTTACAAACCCCTGGCACTTTAATAGCCTTTTATCCCATGTATCAAGTTGATAGTGATTAACTTGTTAACCCTTTATCCAACGTATCGCCCGCATCCGCCCGCGTAATATGCAAATTCAGCATTTGAAGAAATACTATTTTTCAATAAATTTCAACAAAACCATATCATGTGACCCTCGTTGGAACGAGCTCGTCGAGCTCGTTCCAACGAGGGGTCACATGATATGGTTTTGTTGAATTTTTTTTAAAAATTAAAAAAAAATGGCATTTAAAATAATAACTTTTGATATCGTGTGCCATGGGTAAAGGGTTAAATCTGTCTTGTTTATGAATAAGGAACGTGAGTTGCTTTATCTTAGACACCAATATACTATACTTATTCTATCTGTTGGAGAAGAAGTAAGAGTAACTGTAACTCGTCACTGCAATAAACCATCAAATGCACATAAAAGTACACAGTTATTGAAAATACACCAAATTAACCCTACATAACAATTATTGACTCTACTTTTCCAAAAGAGGCGTATCAGCATCTTGAGATCTGGAGGGCTCATCCAGTACGTCTCCCATTCATAGGTGTTGTCGGGGACGTGAGTACGAGGGGGAGGGAGAATCCCATTTTATGTTTTTTAAGAACGGAGCAAACAAAGATATCCCTCAAAGGCCACGGGAGAGCTCCATTTGATAGTGAATTTAAACATTTTTCGGGATGGGAAGGACATGCCTACCACTATCAAACAGGTAACACTCCAAACAAATGTATCTGCAAAAATCATATTACATTGCAAAACACTCTTTTTAGACATTAAATACTAAACCTGTTGAGCCCCAGAAGTCCCCATAATAACTCCAATAAAAGTGCCAAAAGCCACCTTGGTGGCTTTACACAACATTCATTAGCTTGTTGCTTGATAAGTAGCTGGAAAAAAAAATATTCACTAAAATTATTTTCTTGCAATTAATTGGAGGGTGTTAGCAGGCATTTTCCAACAAATTGTAACAAATCAACAAGTTATGAACAAAATCTCTCTGAACTATAATTCCCATTGCGGGCAGAATGGTATCTTTGAAAAAATACTCGTTACAAATCCCTTTCGAAAAATAATTAAGAACGCTATCACATAACCTCTTACCCAATGCACACAATATAAAATTTGTTATTTTTTTCAAAAATATTCCAACAAAACCATATCATGTGACCCAATGAGCTCGTTCCCAAAAGGGATTACATGATATGGTTTGTTAACTAAATACATCTTCCAAACAGCCATAACCTTTTTATACAATCACTACAAATCGACCTGTTAATCACATATATATGCTATAATAAACTCCTGTTAATTGAATGAAGAAATCCAGTTGATGTTTGAAGGAGTTTCACTGACATGAGTCAAGGTGCCCATGCTTATAGACCTAGTGGGTTATACTGCGTCGATTAAAAGCTTTTTGTTAATTATATCGTGTGGCTCCAGTGGCTCAGGCAAACGAGGTATACTTTATTACACGCCTGTTCTATGTAATCCCCATCTACAGCAATACTAAACCATGCAAAAAATGAAAATCTGTTCCGCATGTATGCGCGGAACAGAAATCGTTGACGGACTGTTTTGAAATAGAAGCGAAATTTCACTGGAATTTTCTACAAATCGTACAAGACAATTACAATTTGATCGCTTATGATTGCTGAAAATCGCCCCCCCCCCCCTCCCGAGTTCCAATATGTTTCATGTGCCAGCAGACACATAGAACACATTGGAACTCAAGGGATGAAATAGAAACACGGGTTCCCCTAGCAAATTTGGTTGGCGATAAAATGTGTTCTTTTTGTTGATACAGTTAAATCTAGAAGTCCTGTCACGAAATGTGCGCTTATCTAGGCTAAATAGCGCGTAGGAATTACGCGCAATTGCCATATCGAATGGCATACAAAGCCCGGCGGGTTCTCCTGGTTACTCATAGCAAACACAAGCAATGGAGGTCCATTGGCTGAAACATTGCTTGTGCACCGGCCATATGTACAGAATTTGGTAGCCTTACTATGGTCATAACGCGTATAGCATAGCGCATATCGACGTGCTATTTGTGAGCATTTCATGACAGGAGTTCTAGTTTTAACTGTTGCTGTCAAATGAATTGCTGCGTGTCCTTCTTGTTTTTATAGACATGAAGGCGTGTAATAAACACAGAACGACACGCGTGTGTGAATGGGTTAATCTATATGGCACATGTTAATTATAATAGACTCAGAGCACAATTTATCACAAGAATCAGTGAGAATACAGAAAAATGTCCAAACTCTTGTTGATTGAATACTCCTATTAAACAGCAATTTTTGCTATGGCAACATATGTTATTCAGTTAGTAGAACTGTACATACACACTTTATGCTTATCAATGGACAAATACTGAAGCTGCAGCTAGAGAGAGAGAAAGATGTGAAGAAGTGTCAGCAAAATGTTATGTCACTTCCCCAAGTGACAAGGTGTAGGTAGCAACCACATTTTCCATTCTACTGTATTACACATAATGACCGCCCTCCTCCTTTACCCAGGTTTGGGACTGGCAGGCTAAACAAACGGCCCGGCAGATTTAAAGTCATACTACCGTCAATCCGTTATTTATATTTATTTATTTATTGATGTTTAAGGTCACATACTTATGCACAGTGGCTAATCGTGACCGCGACAGTTTTACGGGTGGAGGAAGCTGGAGTACCCGGAGAGAACCACTGAGCAGCGACGAGCAACTGTCAGCTCCTCAACATTCTAACTCTGTTCAAGCTCCGTTCAAGCAGGGTTACAGCCGTTGAAGACATGTGCAGCATCGACGTGCAGTACGCCTTAGTACACGGCGTCATCGTGCCCCCATGTAGGCAAATGGGATAAAGTGCCTTGCCCAAGGACACAGCGCGGGTCGTCCCGGACGGGGATCGAACTCGGGACCTCTAGCATAGAAGTCCAACAGTCTACCACTGAGCCACCGCGCTCCCTTGCACCCATATCAACAAAAGCTATTAGTAAGGACTGATACAGAATGGGTAGTGTGGATGATCAGTAAAACACTCACATAGTGTTATTTCCACACATGTCAGATCATGACTGCAATAATTTTGCAGTGCGTCTGTCATCATGTTTATGTTGTTTAAATTACAAAACAAATTAACGGTTTGAACTGAGATGGAAGGGGTTTATCTGGTTTATTGATTATTTATCCAGTGCCGTCGGTTGATACACGAGGGTTTATTTACTAAACCTGTGATTATTAAAAGTTGCATTGCAGAAGGCAACTTTTAACGATAACAGGTTTAGTAAATAAACCTCTCGTGTTTCACAATGTAGGTTTTGGGCTGTGGGTAGTGTCTTATTGGAACATATACGTTATTGTTACGAATTGACGGTAACATGGTCTGAGGTTTGCGGCTTGGAGCTTTTGTTCAACCTCGACGATTTTAATTCAGCAACACCAGATATTGAATAATTCGTCTTCTCAGGTCGTAACTTATAGAAACATTATACTCACCAGATAATTTGTTTTGCCGTGTTATTATCTGCCTTCTTCATCGTAAATCATTCCCAGCTCATTCACTCAGAATCATGTTCTACAAACAACTTGTCTACATGTATAGTTGCATTCAAATATAGTAATGGCATTTCATTAGTGTAAATTGAGCATACCTTTTCATTCAGTTGAAATAACATCGACGCAGACGTGATTTTAGCCTTCCTTCTTATGCAATTTGATACATTTTTAAATCTTTTTCATTGCCAGGTCTGACACAGAGGGATATGGAGATATTTAAGAATTGAATGCAATTATTATAATCTTTATTGGAGTATGAACGTGTGGGAATGGGTACAAATTATGTATTAATCCCGAAGGGATTCATACAATTTGTACCTATTCCCACACGTTCATACTCCAATAAAGATTATAAAAATTGCATTCAGTTCTTATAATTACATTCCGTAACTATTTAAACTACTTTTTACCAAACAACAAATCAGAAAGACGAAATAAAACATGTACGAATGAACGAGGCGAAACATCACCCTCACACAACAGACAAAGTGCACAACTCTGAGTTGAGCGCCGGTTCGGTCTAAATGATATCCCAAAGGCAAATAAGCTTTAATTTTCACAACTTTAGAAATGGAAACGAATATTTTAGTAACGAGCTTTATGCCACAGTTGGGAAATGCCACCAAAGAAACAGCAACGGAGTTGATCACAGCGAGCGGCGGTAAAAGTTAAAAACCCGCCCAAACACCGCCCGAATTACATTCTGTCAACTGCGCTCTACCGTAAATGCGGGTCAAAGTTCGACCAAATGTATTCATTGGAAAATGAATTACATTTGGTCATGACGTTTTCATCCAGCTGACCAATGGGAATTGAGTATTTGGACCTAAAACGAAAAACTACATTAACAATGTAATTATTTGGGTTTAAAGATTGTTCTTATAGGCAACCATAGTTTTTTGCTTTTGCAGGTCTGAAAGACTAGGATTTGTCACGGGTTTTAGATCACGTGATGAACATTTTTGAGATTCATTGTTTGTTCTTGAAAGTTTGACTGTTTAAAATTTGTTTGTAATTTTCTGTAAATTTATATGTCTTTTCCATCTGGAATGTTGATTTGCTAACCTGCACAGCACGATGAGAGTGATGGCGATGGAGTTGTAAGATGTGATGTCAGCCTTGTTAAATTGAGAGGGAGTTGGATTCACAATCTGAAACCCTCGAAGTTATATAATAAAGAATGTTGTGTTATACTGAGTTAGTTGTGGAACATACCTGCTAGACATTATTTAAACCCATGCGATGCCTAAAGTTTGGTCTGTTTCACTGGCGCCCAAGTGCGGATTTTGCAACCCATAGACTGATTGATACAGAGAGCACCATCTTCTGGATTATGATGCTGGCACGTCTTCATCGTCGCTATAAGATCTTCAACACGTAAGTGATATTGGTTTTATCCAGTGACTTTTTTTATGTGTTCAGTGATATTTGTATTTATAAAAATGATAACATATTTCTGATATTCATGTTAATATTGGAACATACAGTACGTGGAGAGTGTATTATCACTAAATCACCCGCAGAGTGGATATTCCACCCAAGCAATAATTGCAAATTTGTTGCAAAGCATAACCAGTACAAGCAAAGTTTCAGCCAATGGACCTCCGGGTTAAACCCGGAGGTCCATTGGCTGAAACACTGCTTGTGTTTTTTTGTCGATATCTACAAAATTTGAAAGTTATAGCCTGGGTGACAACTCCACTCTGCGGGTGATTTAGTTATAATCCACTCTCCACGTACTGTAGAGTGTATCAGTGAGGTATGATACATGTAGCCTGGTGAGTTAGTATCGTTATGCTTTGGTCATATAATTTGTGGAGGCAGATTATTGATTTTCAATTTATCTGAAATAACTATACTGAATTTTACTTTTGTTTCAAGCTATTGTTTTAATCACTTAACTTGATAAATCGGATAACTTATTATGTAACTGTTTTGGATAAAAGTGAAGTAAATGTAACTGATCAATCTATTTTGAACTTAATCAAGTGGCCAAAATTATATTTGTAAAATAACAGTGGTAAGAATGACATTCACTTCATAATTATAAATTTAACATTTGTGGTGATGGGATACTGGTGAAGTGTCACTTTGCATGTAAAACGACTCGGCAGTCAGCTCAACTTGTATTTGGATGTTTAGGATTTGTTTATCTTCAGTTTCATTGCTGGTATTGTTTTTCTCAAGAAGTTACTTTTACTGCATTGTTTAATATTTTGTTCAATTGGTAAAATCAGTAGTAACTGTTTATTGGCTGTAGGCTGTGATATGCTGTTCTCCATTTTGCTGGGTTGTTCCGATCTTTGAATTCTGATAGCAGGGGGTGTGTTTCCTGTTCTTGATTTTCATTGGATGCTCCATATTAAGTGGGTTACACAATCATGCATAAATTAATATTCTTTAATGCAAGTTTACCACTTCAATAGATGAACATTGACTTTTTCAATTTTAGGCTTGAACACTGCAAGTTGTTTATAACCTGATTGATTGAAAAGATTCCTATTGTGATTTTCTTTCAACAGTAAATTTGCATTGCTAATTTAGGAGCAGCTGATGCTAATTGTTTTAATTTCAGGACTGCTGGATTATTTTCATTGCTCCAGAACAAAAGATATTGGTTATTTATTGCAACTTGAGAATACCTTACCTGAAAAGGTGTTTGCTGTTTATATGAACACTGAGTTTCAATGAATTTGACAACATTTATTTTTGTTTCGTGAATATAAAATATTTTCAGGTGATTGCTATGTAAATACCGAAATTTGAACTTGTATCAATATTAACCATTGATACAGCACGTGATTGACCGAAATTGGTATTAACCCTCACATCGAAAGATTCATAAAATGAATGTTAACCCACTAAATGCATGGTTTGCATTGCCAATAATAAATACCGAAATGGACAACCTGGGATTATTGTAACCCTAAATACTGACAAATGAAATTGGATTGTTAACCTAAACACTGCTGAGTGGAACTTGAATCAAGTTAACAATAACCAAAAGCAGTTTATTTCATTTTTTAAAGATTTTACACATACATTGTTTGTAACTCTCGCCATAATGTGTAACTTATTTGATGGAGTCAGCTTACATAAGCATTATACTTGCTGCTGAATCCAATTTCGTATTCTGTATTGCACAACAAATGCATTTTTCCTGTTATTTAATGTATCCATTTCAAACTGAAATAAAATACTGCTTAGACAAAAGCAACCCAAACCTGAACCTCGTTTACCCCTTGAACCACAAATTTAGTGTATTGCATTGGAAACACAGAAATAGATGATGTGTATTATTCCATAACTGAACAAATTTATTCACTGTATTATAAATTCTATTTGGTGTTTCTCTGCATTGACACTAAAGTCATACCAAAACAGTGTATTGATTCCCAAAAGGTGAATTTTGAAGCAAAAGTCAGCTGTATTTGGCACTTTAATTATTTAAGTGCAGGGCTACATGAATAAATTCTGATTCGAGATACAATGATGCTGTGAAAAACAACTATTGCAGTTGCGAATAATTTCTTTCAAAAGTCACTGAATTGTTGGAAAATAGTTCAAATAATTTAACAGTTTGAATGCAGTGATTTCAACATGGAGTGTTGACACTTAATAATTTATGTTGAGTTAGCAATCATATTTACGTATCTGTATTCAACAGTTTTCAGCTCGGCGTCGTGAACATTTTTCAAACGACTTCTCCTCTGAAACCGCTTGGTCGATTTGCTCGAAACTTGGTATGGATGTTCATTACCATATTTCAATTCACGTTTGTTCAAACGAGATGGACACGCCCAATTGGGGCCCCATAGGGGGCATAACTCCGATAGTACCCTATGTATATTAGAGAAATGACTAAAAAAAGCTTATTCGCCCGCATAAGTAGGCAGAATCATTTGATATTTGGAATACAGCATTATGGGGTGAAACTGATTCAAGTTTGTTCAAATCGGCCCCCTGGATTCATATTTGGGCTCACTATAGAAGCCCAAATTCGAACTTAGTACATTTCAGGCAAATTTCTTAAAAACTCTTCGTCTCCAGATCCAGCAGGCAGAATCTTTCCATATTTGGTATGCAACATTGTGGGGTGGATCTGATTCAAGATTGTTCAAATCGGCTCCCTGGATTCACATTTGGGCTCCGTATAGAAGCCCGAATTCTAACTTAGTGCATTTCAGGCAAATTTCTTAAAAATCTTCTCCACCAGGTCCAGCAGGCAGAATCTTTTGATATTTGGTATGCAACACTGTGGGGTGGATCTGATTCAAGTTTGTTCAAAGCGGCCCCCTGGATTCATATTTGGGCTCAGTATGGAAGCCCAAATTCGAACTTTGTGCATTTCAGGCAAATTTCTTTAAAAATCTTCTTCTCCAGATCCAGCTGACAGAATCTTTTGATATTTGGTATGCAACATTGTGGGGTGGATCTGATTCAAGTTTGTTCAAACCGGCCCCCTGGGTTCATATTTGGGCTCAGTATAGGAGCCCAAATTTGAACTTAGTGCATTTCAGGCATTTTTTTAAAAAAATTTTCTTCTCAAGATCCAGCAGGCAGAATCTTTTGATATTGGGTATGCAACATGTTTGGGGGGGGGGGGGGGGGGGTGAGATTCAAGTTTGTTCAAGCCATGTCCCTGGGTTCATATTTGGGCTCACTGTTGTAGCCTGAATTATAACTTGGTTCAAAATGAGGAATTTTCTTTAAAAATCTTCTTCTTCAGATCCAGCAGTCGGAATGTTTTGATATGTGGTGTGTAGCATCCTTAGGGGGTGAGATTCAAGTTTGTTAAAGCCAAGTCCCTGGGTCCATATTTGGGCTCCATGTGGGCGCCCGAATTATAACTTAGTGAATATGAGGAAATTTTAAAAAATCTTCTTCTCCATATCCAGCAGGCAGAATCTTTTTATATTTGTGATGCAACATTGTGGGGTGGATCTGATTCAAGTTTGTTCAAATCGGCCCCCTGGATTCACATTTGGGCTCAGTATAGAAGCCCGAATTCGAACTTAGTGCATTTCAGGCAAATTTTTAAAAAATCTTCTCTAGATCCAGCAGGCAGAATCTTTTGATATTTGGTATGCAACATTGTGGGGTGGATCTGATTCAAATTTGTTCAAATTGGCCCCCTGGATTCATATTTGGTCTCAGTATAGAAGCCCGAATTCGAACTTAGTGCATTTCAGGCAAATTTCTTAAAACATCCTCTTCTCAAGATCCAGCAGGCAGAATCTTTTGATATTAGCTATGCAACATTGTGGGGTGGATCTGATTCAAATTTGTTCAAATTGGCCCCCTGGATTCATATTTGGTCTCAGTATAGAAGCCCGAATTCGAACTTAGTGCATTTCAGGCAAATTTCTTAAAACATCCTCTTCTCAAGATCCAGCAGGCAGAATCTTTTGATATTAGCTATGCAACATTGTGGGGTAGATCTGATTCAAGTTTGTTCAAATCGGCCCCGTGGGTTCATATTTGGGCTCAGTAGAGGCCCAATTTGAACTTAGTGCATTTCAACCAAATTTCTTTTAAAATCTTCTTCTCAAGATCCAGCAGGCAGAATCTTTTGATATTGGGTATGCAGCATGCTTCGGGGTTGAGATTCAAGTTTGTTCAATCCAAGTCCCTGGGTCCATATTTGGGCTCCCCGTGGGAGCCCGAATTATAACTTTATCAATGAGAGAAATTTTTCTTTAAAAATCTTCTTCTTCAGATTCAGCAGTCGGAATGTTTTGATATTTGGCATGCAGCATCCTTAGGGGGTGAGATTCAAGTTCGTTCAAGCCAAGTACCTGGGTTCATATTTGGGCTCACTGTTGGAGCCCGAATGATAACTTTGATCAAAATGATGAATTTTCTTTAAAAATCTTCTTCTTCAGATCCAGTAGATGAATGCTTTTGATATTTGGTATGCAGCATCCTTAGGGGGTAAGATTCAAGTTTGTTCAAGCCATGTACCTAGTTCCATAAAATTTGTCCCTTATGACTTCATTCCTTTGTAGTGTTGATGAACCATGTCTAACTGAATGTGACCCCAAATACTTCGTTGGACCACTTTGGCCGGTGAACGATTAAGGCTCCTTGGGGCCTCTTGTTTTTCCAAGTTTTACATTACACTGTCAATTATTTGACTTGGAAATATGAGGTAGCCTGCTTGATAGACATTACACTGCTGAACAATTATTGACTGGAGCTCGAAGATCATGTAAAGGAAAAACTGGCGATATACTCTGTAGAATGGGTGTCAGGGCAACAGTTGCCGATATTATGAAAAGCTTTAATTCTACATATACCATGCTTGATACAGGAGAATCAATATTTAGAAATTCTATGCCTGCAGTCAAGACTCAATTGAAAACATCTCATCCTATGCCGTATGGTTTGAAGATATATTCTCCCAAGCTGTAGAGCTACATGCATTAGCTACCACACAGGGAGACATTTAAGGAATGTGTTGTATCAAGGACTTAAGCCACATATAACGTCAAAAAGCTGCATACAAATAAGATACAGTTATGGACTATGATAAGTTTAAAGTGTAACTTAGAAAAAAACGAAAGTCAAATAGAGGGAGATGTAGCCAAGGAAACTAAGACCAAGTGTCAAGTACCAATGACGATGGAAGAGAAGAGTAAACTTGGTCAAGTGAAAGACATATTGCAGAAATTGAGTGACAGACTTGATAAGATTGAGAAAGAGAAAGAAGACGCAAAGAAAGATGAAGCGAATTTATTTGACTACTCCTTACTACCATAGAAGCTATGGTAAGGGCTACACAAGAGGCTACAGTGGAATATGAAATAAAGGAAGAGGCGGCCAAGATAGAGGAAAAGGTCGAGGTACCTACAAACCAAGAAGACTGATTGTTGGATGTACTTTTAAACCAATTGCTATTAAGCGAGGACGGAAGTGAAATCACGAACTGAACCGATCAAACAGAAAGAAAATATTGAGACTACAGAATATGGAGGCAGGATTACCAATAAATTGTTGTGAGATAGATTTTTCACTTAGTAATTATTTACAATTTCTTAGGACAAAACACAAGAAGCACTTGCAAACTTTCATCACATGGACCACCCGGTTGCAGGTGTTTTTTGTGCTCTTATGAACAAATATATAAATACTTTTTTTCAGTTGTGAATATATTATTAAGTAGTAATCCATTCTCTTCATTATGTATATGTAGTCGAGTTTTAATTAGGGCTGTCGCGATTATTCGATTAGTCGACTAACCGTTGACTATTGAAGTAGTCGACGTTTTTTATTTTTAGTCGATCGTCGTTCATTTTCAAGGTGGTACACGTCTCCTACACGTCGGGGCTAAATTGCATTGTTTTGTGAGGTGAATGACCAATGAAGGTGAATAACTTTAAATATCTAACCATAGTTAACATTCATATCCGGAAGACTGTACGACTGTCACTGACTGTGTAAGAAAGAACACTCACAGTTACTCGAGATGAATAGATTCTTCTGAATTTCTCCAGTCTTGTACACACGAATGCACCAATTGGAAAACCTAAAGCGCGAAAGTGACAAAATTATGACGAAAGTCAGAATGTCAGATCACTTCTCAAAGTTCGGAACTTCAGACTAAGATCCAATTTTAACAACTGACGAGGGAATGAATAGATCCCAATGTTCAAAATTTCGAGAAACTTATTGCAGAAAGGAAACATATGCAGGAACGTTCTTTGGTAAATTCATTTTAATTCATCGGCTTCAATCTAGTTCAAACTTGGACCCGCAGTCAGTAATATTATTTTTGGGGTTGGTACGTCCTACAGGACGTACCAACCCCAAAAATTATATTACGGACTGTGGGTCCAAGATTGGACTACATTTAGCTTCAGTCGGGACCGATTTGTTGTTCCCACAACCCCACTTCGTCTGAACACACTGGTGCCATTGTCATTTTCAGAGTTTTACGAACAGAAGAATGATTTGCTAAAAAATCATGGGAAGCGACTATTAATCGACTAACCGTCGATTACTGGTCACGATTAGTCGATTACAAAAAATGATAGTCGCGACAGCCCTAGTTTTAATATCGATATATCACATGAAACGTCGTTAATTGCGACGTAACAACCTCTGTTGAAGCCCATTTAAACCTCATTTAAAATAAGAAAACTTCGCTATCATCCTCTTCTATAATCTTTTGTCTGTATATTTATCTCAACATCTGTGCGCATCTTAACAAATTGTATGAACACTATCATTCCCGTTAATATAAACATCTAGGTAAGATTTGCTATTTTTCTCCTGGAAAGAATAAAAACTGGCAAAGTACTGTAAAAACACAATCACGAAATAAGGAGCCAAAGAAGACAATTACTTAGTTGCTTCTAATTAACTTGCCGTAAAAAGCAAAGTTTCCTTTTGTAAATGTTACCAAACTCAAACAACAGACAGCTCCGAAAGCTATCTGTCGTTTTCGTTTGTTAAAAGTAACAAAACGTGACATCGTTTTATTTTCTTCTGCTGTCACAGAAGATTTGTCATCAGTTGCATGCTTCTTAATTGGACCGTCCTCATCCGTCTAATAATTACCGGAAAGATACATAGATCGAAAGTCGATTTTCAAGACGAGATAAGTTTGGGATACTAAACGTTTGACGAGGTGAAGATTCTCTTTTGTAAACTTCACTCTAAAATATTAGTCTGACGAGTTGAACTTTCTGTCTGTCACTTGATCCAAAACCAAAATAAATCGAGAAACAGAGAAAGCATTCTTTTATGCCTCAAATTAGTTTAGAACTTAGAAGCCATGTTCTCTCGATATATATTATATGTCACGTGACTTTACCTTCCTCTGATTAGTTGAGTGATACTTTACTATTGTGATAGTCCTAAAAATAAAAGTGCACTATCCCCGTGAACTATTCACTTGTTGAAAGTAGAAGCAGAATAGTATAGGATGTTAAGAGATGTTTTCAGAATTTACCTTTCGTTACTCCCAGTTCAAGAATGAAATTGCCTGTTTCGGACAAGTCCATGACAATAGTCAGTGTACTTAGGACTGAAATCCCGGCGGGTAGCGAGATTTTTCCGCAGTTCGATCGAATTTATATAATAACTAGCAGGGTTACCCAGAGTTGCACGGGAAAATGTAGGGGTCATATGAAAAGTCCCCCCTCCCCCCCCCCAAAAATAGGGGCCGCGGTTTTACGACCCAACCCGCCCTACGGGCGGCACACCCGATTCCGCCCTCCGGGCGGGGCCTTCGATCCCGTCACTTTTTAAACCCCCCACCATTAGATTCCTGGTAAAAAAGTTACCCCTAGTAGACCCCTTTGGGGACCTATATCGGTGAAATCCATCCATTTTGCCCCTCCCCACCCCCACCCCCACCCGCCACTTTTTTAAACACCACCATTAGATTCCTGATAAAAAGTTACCCCAAGTAGACCCTTTGAAGATCCTTTGAAGACCTATATCGGTGAAGAAAAAAAATTTGGTCATAACTTTCGGTGCCCCTCCCTGCCCCCACCCCACCCCGCACACGTTTTTAAAACCTGACAAGGACCTCCGTCATAGAAAAGTACCCCTAGTAGACCCATTTTAGGCACTCTGGATGACTCCATATTCATTTCTATAGCGGACAGACAGACAGACATACAGGCATTCTAAAATATAGTATAGCTTATTACGTAGCATATCAGTGACTTTGCCAAAATAGCTGCCCTTGAGGAATAATAGCCCACTCACATCCAGTGCCATGACACATTTATAATATAGCGTATAATGGTAACTAGATGCCAAGAGGTCAGGATTCATGGTAGCATATTATTTTTCATCTGTTTATTGGTGTTTGACATCACGTTCAGATAGGGTCCTGCGAATCACACATCTTCGATTCGAATCGAATCTCGAATCGAATCACGCCTATTATCCGAAATCGAACGGAACCTCGAATCGAATCAGTTTCGTCTTGTAGATGACCCATGGGGCTGGGGTTCTATAAACCTGATTTGTTCTGACTGTGATGGCTCAAGTCCGCACTGGTAAAATAATTCAACAACTTCATCAAGGCATGCCTTCGTCGAAGGCATGCCTTGATGATGTAGTTGGAATATTACTCTGAAAGGATTATTAGTTTATCGTCGATATTGCTTGGAAACCTTAAATTTGTATTTAACTGTAGAAGGGACTAGTGATATTAGAATTAGCATGGCCGGTGGCGTGCGTGAGGATGTTATTTTTTGCTAATGTATCGGAAGTTACACTGAGTCTTTTATTTCAACAATATTTATGTACGATTTCTATCTGAACTATACGTTTTGTGAGACGATGAAGATGACCGATTCCAAGCTATATTCCTATGAAAAAGATTCGAGAGGAAACGAATCGGGCCGCCAATTTCGAATCGAACCGAATATATATTTAACATTCGAAATCGAATCGAATCTAGAAGCTTCGCAGGGTCCTACGTTCAGAATACATGGTTATACCAAGGCAATAACACAAACATAAAGTAACGTCTAGCCAATCATGTATACATAGACTGCTCACCTTACAAGACTTCTACCCCAGTCATTGGTTACAGTACAGTCGCCGGGGACTGGTCGTAATCCACGCATGGGCAGTGATGTCCGCGCATGCGTTTACCAGGTAATAAAAATCACCATCAGCAAAAGTTTAACTAATGAAGCACCGGATTGTACCCGGTGCTTCATTAATTAAATTTTTGATGATTATTCCTGTAATTAGTGTTTGGAATGTAATATTATTTCGTCTGCGGAAATATTGCCCACCCGTTTAAAGTGACCAGTCCACAGCGATCGTACTGTACCAGATCCTAATCTACTAGTTAAACGGATTTTGTTTAACAGAGTGAATGAGCACAACATCACTTCCCGTAGTTTCCATGGGAACAAGTTTCGAACAAGAATAATATTGCCTATACTCAGCGCTACTTCGGTAATGCTATTGAGTGATTATTAAATAATACACAACAGTTTTTAACCCTTTAATCAAAGCAGATGAGATCAAAATTTGCTATTTCAGAAAATACTTTTTAAAATTGTCCGAACAATTTCAACAAAATAATATCATGGGACCTCTCATTTGTATGACCTCAACGAAGTCGCAGAGGTCACATGACATGTTTGTGCTGAGAGTATTTAAAATAAATCTTTTTCAACTGCTCAGTTTTTAAATTGCGTGGAATAATGCGGCCGATTCGTTAGGTAAAGTGTTCGATTAATGGGCGAAAATGGGTCAGGCCATGTGATAAAAGTGAAACGGTGTGAAAAGCGCAAGCATAATTACAGCCAGTTTACCTCCTCAGTGATAGTAGAACTAAAATGAATGTTGTACCACCAATCATATTTTCAATTTTGTTCTCACAAACACAACTTGAGCTGCAGTGGAAGGTAATAAGCTAATTTCTAGGCTAAGAAATAACAATTAGCCGTTATGTATTGACAATTTGATTATATAAAACGTTTCACTCTTTTGTGCACATTTTGCGGATTGATATGCTTTTATTTCCGTTACCGTAGTTTCTTCATATGACAAGGAATACCTTTTTATTGATTAAATTTTCTAAACACAAACGTACTCGAACACACGTAATTACAAAATAATTGAAGCATAACCACTAAAATGACTGGTATTCGTAAACAACATTTGTTTTAATGATGTTGAAAGTAACCTTAAACACCAATAAATACATAACTTGAGTTAACTTGAGGAATCACTTTGACTGTCTGTCTGTTTGTCTGTCCACCTGTCTGTGCAAGTTTTGTCCGGCTCAGAACTTTTGATGGCCTTGAAGGATATTAATGATACTTGGTATTAATGTTGCCCACCAACATTGGGTGTGTCGCGAATAAGCGAATAAGGTTGGAATGCCTGACTACAAGATCATGATGACAGACTTAGTTCAAGTTCAAATACCCCCAAATCCAACTCTAACAAGTCGTGTCTGACTCAGAACTTTTGATGGCCTTGAAGGATATTAATGATACTTGATATTAATGTTGCCCACCGACAGAGGGTGTGTAGCAAATACGGATGGAATGCCTGTCTACAATGTCACGGTCACACACTTAGTTCAAGTTCAGATACCCCAAATCCAATTTTAAGAAATCGAGTCCGTTCCAGAACTTTTGATGGCCTTGAAGGACATTAAGGATTCTTACCATTAATGTTGCCCTCCACTAGAGGGTGTGTCGAGAATGAGCTTGTAATGTTTGTTTTTAAAGTCAAGGTCACAAACTTATTTTAAATTCATATACCCATATCCAAATATACAATGTCGTGTCTGCCTCAGTACTATTTATATACTTAACCCTTTACCCAACGCAGACGGTTTTAACCCTTTACCTAACGAATCGCCCGCATCCGCCCGCGTAATATGCAAATTTAGTAGTTGAAAAAATATTATTTTTCAAAAAATTTCAACAAAACCATATCATGTGACCCTCGTTGGAACGAGCTCGACGAGCTCGTTCCAACGAGGAGTCACATGATATGATTTTGTTGAATTTTTTGGAAAAATTGAAAAAAATGTTATTTAAAATAATAAATTTTGATATTGTCTGCGTTGGGTAAAGGGTTAAAGGATATTAGTGATACTTGATATTAGTGATACCCATTTTCAGAGAGTGTGTCGCGCGGTCGCATCAAGTTGGCCACATTAAATTATATTTTGTTCAGAAAATGTGTAATCATGTAAACTGTTATTGTCACGATGCATATTTGTTTTATCATCTTAGGGAAAGGCGGGGAGACAGCCAATTTGACCATGTCTTCAACGACCGGTACACAGCCTATATAAATGTATTTGGAATAGTGCAATAATATTTGTAATTTATGCACGTGAATGCCAATATAAACATGAATCCAGTCGTGACAAGAGCGGTAGCGGTGTATGGCATTAGACGCTCTGAATAAATTTCTTTTCGGTCCATTTTCGTCTGGATTGGAGTTGTGTGTATTGATTATTTCTTGCCAGTAACGAGCATTCACGCTTGTCCGACCTTTTTAATTCCACGTGGAAATTTTGTTCGATGCCAAATGAAAGATTTATTTCCAAATGGAATCTGATTAGAATGAAAACAAATTAATAATGTTTTGTTGTTTCAGTGCAACAAGGTGCTTCTGCAATGCTAAAGCATAGAAGATGGCACTTTGTGGCACTCAAAGTACGATACTTTAATTTACAGTTAAAACTAGAAGTCCTGTCATGAAATGCGCACAAATAGCACGTTAATTTGCGCGTTAATCCACGCGTTATGACCATAATAATCAAATTCTGTACATATGGCCTGTGCACAAGCAATGTTTCAGCCAATGGACCTCCGGGTAACCCGGAGGTCCATTGGCAGAAACATTGCTTGTGCTTGCTATGAGTAACCAGGAGAACCAGTCGAGCTTTGGATGCCATTCGATATGGCAACTGCGCGCAATTCCAACGCGCTATTAAGCCTAGATAAGCGCACATTTCGTGACAGGACTTCTAGTTTTAACTCTTAGTATTTGAATTGCAAAAAAACCCACAAGTAATGAGTGTCGATAAAATGAATAAATAAATAAACAAATAAATAAATAAATAAATAAATAAAGTAAAAGCTATGATTAACGTTTACAAAATTGTTTAAGTTTAAACTCTTTTTAATTCGAAAGTATAATGTACAAATTAAGCATTACAAAAAGCATATATGGAAGTGGCTGGCTTTACAAAACAATTTCATGATTATTTTTAACTAAAAGTTCATTCACTCCAAATAAACTGGTAGCAAATAATTTATTATCTTCCAGAGGGTTTAAAAAAGACAAAAGGATTAAATAACCAAACAATGTTTCAATAAGAATCGGATTAATTGGATAAACTCTTAATTCAGTTGATTCGTAATAGGGAGCCATGATTACATCTGTTACATATAGATTACATGACTTGCGGCATGAATTCTGTCTCGCATGTGTCGTCAGACAGCACTATTTTATCGAAAACGCCGCATTGAAATAATAAACCACAAAGTCATTGAGACCCACCAAAAGTATATAAAACGATTTTCTTTTATGCAACTGGCACCATTGGCACCCGGCAGCGTGAACAATTCTTGTTTCCTACAAGACTTCGATTTGATACTTTGACTTATGCTACACACATATCATCGGTCATAATAACAGATGTCCATGGTCATGACAAATTGGACAGGCCTGGCATTTTCAGGAGAGCGATTTATTCGCTCGCCTACTGCTCGCCTTAAAAAATGAAGGAGGGCGAAAACTACCCTTCCTGACATTAGAAAATAATGATTAGCACAACAGCCCATTCCTAAAACGTACATCTTTTCAGATCTCTTCTTTGTTAGCGGTTTCTCTTTTCAAGGCCCGGAGTTGTGGGAGGGGTAGTGTAGCCGTCTCACAGAGACTACCTGGTAAACAGCACCAAATAAAATGTACACAGCCCACTAGGCATAATTCATTGATAGTAAAACTTCATTTCGCACTTCTAACTTTTGTAAGCCATGCGAGGGGAACGATCTTTAACCCTCCTGCATTTTAAGAATGCCAGGCATGATTGGATCCTGGCTACTACTGAAAGGCTATTACTTGGTTGTTCTCATATCTGACGCGATATCAGCCCGAGGTAACTTCACATCTACCTGAGACTGAAGGTCGAACGTTTACGTGAAGTTACCTCCAGGTGATTTCGTCCGATATGAAATTAACCAACTAATAACCACTTTATTTATCAAACCAAATGAAATGATTACAAAAGTTCTAAGATCTGCTACAGTTTTCTAACAGTGTTAATGCTTCTGAGTCTTTTCGCCAAGTCCAACGTTTCCTTTTCTCCTAGTCCAGATATCTGAACATCTCGGCTTCCCCATTCTGAAAGCCGTTGATACTCTGTGGTCATTTGTTTTGTTATTATTTTTTGATTTTTTAAAGTTTTAACCTCAAATTGCTATTTTCTCCCAAATAGTGCTCAGTGACAACCGTTGAGCCAAATGTTATCGCAGCTTAAAATACTAATATAATACTGCTGTCAAGACTTCTTAACTGGTTGAGTGCTAGAAGCCATTACCAGGGCTTTCAGGAAATGAGGACACCATATTAAAAGCCAAAACTTTTCTTGCTTATATTTCATATTCAGTCAAAAAAAATAATACTTTGTTTATATAAATTTGTTTTATTACAAATTATTGGAGAGTGCCTCTGGGCACTCTCCAATAATTTGTAATAAAACAAGTTTTGAATAACAAATTCAGACCGCCAAAAATAATCTAGCCCTCAATCAGATAATCACTAATGTGCAAAATATCTTGTTATTTGTACTTTCCGACGTTTGACGTCGCATTTTGAACAACATTGAAGAAACTGAATTTTCAGTGACGTCTGAACGTCAGGATAAAGCGTCAAAGGGTTAAACCAATCCATTATGCCGGGTAAAGTCAATTTTTCTGATTTTATTCGAACAATAACTGTGAACTTTCGACGAAAACAAACTGTTTGCATCTAGTAACGCATCAAATGGAACATCTCAAACCTTGGGTCATCTCGTCCGAGATCGTCGTCAGAGTTTGCAACTATATCAGCCGAGTTTGATAATGGGTAATTCTGGAAAAGAAAATCATATCCAAAAAATAAATATAATTTATCAACAAACAAATGCTCTGAGTGTTTAAACAATATTTTCGAATAACCTGTAAAAATGTTTCACAAACATCAATACATATCTTCAATGAAGGCATGTCTTGCTGTTCTAGTTGGAATACGTTACCAGGGATATGAATCATGATAGTTGGGACAAATTGGGTTTACACCGCCCCTCCCCTCCGTTTCGGTCATTTTTGTTACGCCCAGCCCCAGCAAGAATATTAAATAGGCAACTTACCGACAGAAAGTAGCTACTACCACCATTTTTCGAAACAGATGTCAAATTTGTGTCGTGCAAGTAGCATATTCTTTGTTTTGTGTCAAACGAAGCACCCACACAAACACGCTGTCTTTCACATAGCTTTCCACATCGCAAAATATTTGCGACACTTGTGTTGAAGTATGAACGAAGAAGTTTATCCGATTTCCCCCAGGCTTTCGAATCCTCATAGTTCTGGCAATGGACGAGTTGAAGGGATATAAACAATGAAAGGAAAAACCTTAACAGAAAAAACAAAGACATCCTAAAGTTACGATGAGTGCGTTTTTATCATGAAAAGATGAACATTGAGAACTTCGTCTCTGAAATATTCGTCCCGCACTGTAACCATCGTCAGGAAATTGTTTTATGAATTTTGCACCAGTCGAGTAGCAACTTTCTGTCTTAATGGACCAATACATAGCAAATTACGTTGCGCAATGAGAAAACTCGTTAATCTCCTACAGTTCATCGTACAAACAAACCTTTCCAGCCCGATCTGTTTCATCTAACATCGAAGACATTGTACTGTAAAGTCACGCCTGGCAATATAATTATCTTAAAGTCATTTTTCTCTCTTGTGACACATCGACACGATATGCCTAGCCATACAGTTTTGTAATATTGCTTGTTGGACAAAATTGTTCACTGCCGTGTTAACGCTTGATTGAGGAAGGAGATGTGTAGGGTGGAATGATCGGTGATGATTTGCGATGTATTCGATTTGAGTCCGATACAGAACAGTATATTTATGCAGTGTAATCAAAACATCAATGAGCTGATAAAAGATAAAAGATTTTGCTGATGATGATTTTTGCTACCTACACACATGTCTGGACATTACAGCCCACGCGTGGTTTACTACCAGTCCGCAGCAGCTGTACTGTTGTTTGCATTGCATGTATTACCATTCACGATTCGCTCTCTAAGTAGAGGTTACACCTTAGAAACAAGTGATATTGAATATAATCGCGAGGGTGTTCACGAGGGCTTTGCACGAGTGATCATGGCCGAGCGATTGTAGGTTCAATATCACGAGCTGATATGGAGTAAACGATTTGTCACAGTGTTGTTTTCTAAGACCAACAAAAGACGCACAATCAGCAAAAAAGACTCAGTATGAGGTCTCGATTAAATTAACTTAATTTGACATTTGTTCGCATTCTTTTCAATACTTTCTTTTTATGAGTCAGCAAAATGTTGATATCGTTATGCGGAAAAACGTCATTTTTATCGTACTTTTTGGTTTTATTTTATGTGTGAAACGCTGTATAATATCACAAGGCGAGGAAGCTCAGAACAGTGCGTAAATGGGTTCAGACACGTTAATACAGATCAAATGATTTCATGAGTTTTTGTTATTTCAGAGCTGACAATCTCCCATTTCATTGCCTTTGTTCTCGAAAGATATCCTTCGTCGCCCGTGTGTTGCAGAGCGTGGGGTAATATTTGTTGAATACAGAATATGCTCTTATCAACTCTTTGAAATATATCACTTCTTTTGAAAAAAAGAGTGACGCCATAAATATGTGACAATTTGTCCTATTCCCAAATGCACACTCATGCAGACAGTCCGGTACAATTGTGAAGTCGAAAATTATATGTATTAATGGGCTTCCAAATATATTGTTTTTAATGACACGTATAGAAAAATCAATGCCTTTGAATTATGTAAGCACGTTCCACGCCGTCGAAGACAGACGTTTTATTACCCATTAACATTTACGGGTACTATAGAACAGCGTCAAGTTTTCTAGTCTGGACAAAATGTAAACTCCTGTGTTTAAAATTGATAGACCACGCGAGGCATGGTGTATTCGGCCATATAATGGTTGACGACTTCCTTCCAACCATAATCTGGCCACAAATATTTTTGGTCGGGTGTTTGTCTGATCTGAAACTCACTTCCCATTGATTACGCTGGGGGTCCATTATAACTGAAAGTGTAAATAATTTAAGTAAAGCTAGTAATGAGAGTCGGAAAATATAAGCGACTTCCTTCCTGTACATTCTCGATGTGTTCAAACACTAGTTGTAAAGTTTTAACTTCAGCTGAGAAAACAGAGAGTTCGTTTGGTATTCTGATAAAGGAGATCTGACCACCAGTAACAACAGTCGATGATACTTTATCACCGCCGTTAGATCCATCTGTATAGATCCTTCTCTATGAACTATATTTTGACTTTATTTCGTCATAGTTTGAGAATCTCTCGTACTAACTTGTTACATTTCCAACAAAAATAGGACAAAACTGTCATTAGAACCATTCATGTAGGCTCAATTCCTATTTATTTGAGTAATTGACAATGTTTAATTGTTAGGTAAGGTGTGAATTTGGCCCAGAACATGATCCGTAGTTTTGGTTTTTGAAGGCTTAACTTGTTACTATTCACGTTCTTCAGAACGTGAATTGTAACAAGTTAGGCCTTCAAAAACTAAAACTATGGACAATAAGCCTAGCCTTTTCAGCGACGGTGCTACAGAGAATATTTAATTATTGGTGTTTAAGGTGTTCACTCCGTCGCGGAAGGGTCATCACAGTGTTCCGTAACTTCCGTTTGATGCAATATGAAATAACTTGTCTTTTAAGATTCGATTCGGAATTCGATTCGATGTCGATATCAGAGACACGATTCGATTCGAGATTCGATTCGAAAAGAAATTTGTGATTCGCAGATCCCTAATCTGTGTGGCTGGCGGAATGGGATGGGGCGGCAGATAATAATCTCCATCACTTCCGAACTACTATTACTGATAAGTATCCGCCTAGTAACCTTTGTAGGAAAGATCACGTCTTTCTGTCACGGTGTCATATCGGTCATGCATGACTAACACATTCCTTTTTGTTAGAGGGTGACGATATGCGACTAGACTGTGTTTCTTGACAGCAGGCGTTGACAACGGAACACATTCTTTTGCACTGTACAAATTTGAATTTTGTCAGAGTGCAGTATTTTAATGTTGCGTTTATCCGAGGACTATTTTACAATACAAATTCGCATAAAAGTTTGTCGTTCCTCAAGGAAATCAACCTTTTTTAATAAATTTTGAATTGTTTTTATTCTTTTACACTCTAAACAATTCAACAAGTTGATTTACACAGCATTCTCTTTAAACATCTGGTCTCAATTTCTCATTACTATGTTCACTCTCTATTTTTTATTCCTCGTATTTCATCGACTCGTTTTTATTCACTTCGTAGAAGATAATGACCTATTTTATAATACACACTTTTCATCTGCACGCTATTGTATTCGCTACTGGTGTGGTAAAAAGCAGAAAGAAATATAAATAAATAAATCAGTGAGGAAAATGATTGAACTACCGTATATTTAAATATTACAAGCTGATTGTTGACCCCTTTAACGAGAAGATCCACTCGAATTATTGGGTTTTTTCTTGAGATATTATGCCTTCAATGTAACACCATTTAAAACATTCAGATCTTACAACTAAGTCACAGAAAAAGGCATGTGCTCTTTTGATCTACAACGATTAATTTGCGACTTGTTTAAATGATAAAATTCAACTTTGAATAGAGATACATTCTCTGCAACGTGAGAAGAACAACGTTTATTCCACCTGTGTGCATCACACACGGTTGAGCCGTTGCCACTGACTTTCGGAAACAAAACAGCGAACTCGATCGCAGTCGATTGCACATCCATCGCGTCCATTGCACAACCTCGTGTGTAAAACATGCATATAAACCCTCATGTGTGTATTTCCTCTCGATATGTATACAGTCAACAGTCGAAATCTAGTCCATTTTCGACGTGTTTTTCCAGCATGCTCCAAAGCTTGAGATCTCAATCGTCGAAATCCTAATCGATTCTCTGTGGTGTTTTTTTTATTTTGCAGCATACTCAAGCAGTAATGTCTCGGATTTGCCGATGTACAATCTAAATCTATTTTATATAAAACAGTGAGCAGATTTCAAAACTCATGTGATACCTCCACCGTCGAAATCATAATCAATTCTCGGCGTTTTCTTTCAGCTCACTAAAATCTTGCGAATATTGCCAAAAAAAAAAAACAAACGAAAAAATGGAATAAAACAACAAAGAATGTAATCCGCGTACCTCGACTGTCGTGTTCCTAATCAGGTTTTTGACATGTAATCTGTTGTCAAAGTGAGAAGATTACCTTTGTGGGTACAACCGTGTAGAACTTCCACCGTTTAAATTCTAATCAACTCTCGGAGTTCTTTGCAGCACACTTACAGTTAAAACTAGAAGTCCTGTCATGAAATGCGCGTAAATAGCACGTCGATCTGTGCGTTAATCTACGCGTTACGACCATAGTACGGCTATCAAATATGGCATGTGCACAAGCAATGTGACCCGGGGTGACCCGGAGGTCCATTGGCAGAAACATTTCCTGTGCTTGCTATGAGTAAACAGGAGAATCTGCTGTTCTTTGGATGCCATTTCATATGACAATTGCTCGCAATTTATACGCGCAATTAAGCCTAGATAAGCGCACAGTTCGTGACAGGACTCCTAGTTTTAACTGTAGCTACAAAATATTAATTGCTCGGAATTTCTGAGCCACAGTTTTAATGGTACGTTTACTTTTATTCTGTCAAAAAAAAATTAACGCGAATCGACAAACAATTCAGGCTGATTCTGACTTTTCTCTATAGAATTTGTATGTGCAACCCCCCCTCCCCCCCCCAAAAAAAAATCCGAAAATTCTAAATTCATACACAATCAAAACACATCGCATCAGAATATGTACTATTTCCAGTGGCGTAGCGGAAAATATTGTGCCCCCCCCCCCCCCCCGCGAGATAGAGACGGCGGCCCTTTCATAATGGGGGTTGCCTTTAAAACGGGAGCCAATTTAGGGTTGTTACCGTGCAGAGCATAAGGGTTTCACGTAGTACATTCGCCATAAATTAAATGAAGGTATAGCCTATAGGATCGATTCTAAAAGTACGATTCTGTAGATTTTTTCATTACACATTTTAAGTTTCACCCCCACCATCCAACGATACACACATGCACGCCCAACATGTGTGACTTGAGAGGCACCATGTATGTATATTGTTCGTTTCTCACCCCTATCAGTTACAATGATGTAGCGTTCACTTAACTCTTTACCTAACCTGAAAAACAGACGACACTTACAAAAATAATTCTTGAATAACTAATTTTTTGTCTCAAAAACATAGGTTATGACCCCTCGTTGGAACGAGCTCGTCGAGTTCGTTCCAACGAGGGGTCATAACCTATGTTTTTGAGACAAAAAATGAAAAAAATAATGAAAATTAATTGGGAATTGGGAATTTTTGAGAATAGCGCTGGCCAGTTTTGGCCGTTACGTTAGGTAAAGGGTTAAAAGAATAATACATAGACTACAAAGAGTGCGTCGTGTGGAAGTGAGAGTTTGAAATTATGTGTATTTGGTACACAGTCTCGCTCTCTCTCTCTCCATTTCCTTCTTTCTTCCAGCGTTGGGACGTCCTTCAAGACGTCCTTCCACCCCCCCCCCCCCGCAACGCGGGCCCTGCGGGCCCATCCCCTACGCCACTGACTATTTCGTGATCAGAAGTCTAACATCTCGAACACAAAAATATACACTTTCGGGAACAGAAGGTTAACATATCGTATGCAAAAAATATGCTCTTCTGGGGTCAGAAGGTTAGCATCTCGAACACCAAAGAAAAAAAATTATTCCGGGGATCAAATGCTTTCATTCAACTTATAAAATGACTTGGCGTGTGGATAGTGTGGATACCTCAACCGTAAAAATTCTAAACCGTAATTTTATTTCTTTGAAGATGAAATAGGGTTTGGATGACAGGCTCTGCCTATATAAACGCCACCCGCTCCCTACAAAAATACTTCATTCCTACAAAGAAAACAAATTGCTGCTGATGATTTTTATTACGTGGTAAAGGCATGCGTGGACATCACTACGCAGGCGTGGTTTACGACCAGTCCACGCCGACTGTAATGTAAAACTCCAGTCCAGACGAAAATGTGCCTTGTGGTGAGAATATTGGGGGAGATTCACATCCCTCCTCCTCAACCCCAGCAACACCACTGAGTTCATACCAATGATCGTCTACTCGAATTCAAAAATGTTTGCTGCTTTCCATTACACATACATGATAATCGTATTATTCCTGTAGCAGATTACAGCGGTAGAGAAAGGCCCAGTAAAATATGGTTCGTGGTCTTGCTTGATTTCTCACAGAATCTACATTTGGGGTCAATATTTGATTCACAAAAAAACTATATATCACATGAAACGTCGTTAATTTCGACGTAACGACCCATGTCTTATTTCCTGATTATCAACTAGTGTCTGTCTAATCGGCGCGTGTATTCTTGTGCGTAGTTCACGTGACGTCAATCACGACAACAGGTGCAAGTAAAGCGCATTCATGACATCATGGTGTGAAGCGTCTGAGCCAGCCAACTGATTGTCGGTTTTTTGGGGAGAATTTAGCGACAATGAATTAAATAAAAAGTGTAAAAAACATTCGAAAATTCATGTGATATACAGAATCTTTAACTCGTGATGTTTGGATATAAGATTTTTTGAAACTCGTTTGATGAATTCGATTCACAACTCGCCTAAAGGCTCGTTGTGAATCAAATTCATTAAACTTGTTTCAAAAAATCTTATATCCAAACATCACTCGTTTGAGATCCTCTATATTTTTAACTACTCCTCTTTCCAACGCCAATTTGAGGTCTGTCCTTCGAAAATCTCACACGATTCCTTGTCTGAAATTCCAATCTACCATTTTAGCAAATCATGGATATGTCTTTATCCATAATCAGATATGTACAATGTGTACCCAGACAATGTTAATTTTCTCTGTTAATTTTCTATGTAAGCAAGTTTATCGGAAATAAAAATAAAAAAAAAAAAAACTTCGTTCCTGCAGAAATCAGTAGGTCTTGCCTTGCATACAGACAACTTCAAGTATCAACCGGGGAATACCTGTTCTATACAGACAATAAAAAAATAAGTTCTTATCAATTTAATTTTTTGATGCCCTTGTACAGATGTTACCCCCCCCCCCCCCCACACACCTCACTCTTCTGACTTTTTCACTTCAAAATGTTGTTTTTTTTTTATCTCACTTCACGTTTTACAACTTTCGCTTCTCTAGTTGACGTCTCTGCATTTACCCGAATTTCCTCTCTTATGTTTATTTTTTTCAGTTCTTTGGTGTCTCCTTCGAGGGTAAGTTATTTTTGTAATGTTCACAATGAGCTGCTAGTATGTATCAGTATCATCACATAGGCAGGTAGCCAGACCCACGATTGCAGGCGTAGGCGAATATTGTACCTGTAACATACAGTTAAAAACTAAAAGTCATGTCACAAACTATGCGCTTATTTGGCCATAATTTCGAATAGCAATTGCGCGAAATTTCCCCGTCGAATGGCACCCAAAGCAGGACAGATTCTCTTAGTTATTGATAGCAAGCACAAGCAATGTTTCGGCCAATGGACTTCCAGGTTAAACCCGAAGGTCTGTCGGTTGAAACATTGTGTGTGCACAGGGCCCATGTACAGAATTGAAAGCCATACTCTTGTCATAACGAGCAGATCAACGCGCCGAGTGGTGTGCTATTTGCGGGCAATCCACGACAAGACTTCTAGTTTTAACTGTACCCCTTCTGCATTCCAGAATTGACACATACAGTATCAAAATTTTCGACCTTGGATTTTGAATCATCCTATCCAATACGCTGGTCACCCGTATTACAGCTTGGAGTTCAGGGGTTGATTTGGATTTCATATCTGTCATTCGGTTCGCCCTGTACCACCACCCTCGCTCAGCAATAAATCTTATACGTACACTCACCTCCATCAACTCTTAAATATCTGTAGTACATTACTGTGATAGCAAATGCTATATATCTAGAGCTATATTGTCGCGACAAACTTCGCTGGTGGGTTTGAAGTTTCTAAATGAGATATTGTGCAGTTAACGCTTTGGTGGTACCCTGGTGATCTATTCCATGTCAGTTCAATAGCAGGAATTGGAAGAGCCCATATTCATTATTTGGGGGGAGACCAATTAATATTTTCTTTCTATTTCTATTTCTATAACGTGCAGCCTACCACAGCACATACTTAATGAAATCGTGACGTAATATGTTATTTATTTATTTATTGGGGGGTCAAATGCAATTTAGACAGTCAGGGTCAACTCGTGTCGGACAGTTTTACGAGTGAAGGAAGCCGGAGAACCCGGACAGAACAACCGAGCAACGACGAGCAAATGCCAGACTCACCAACATATTAACTCCACACAAAAGACTTTGCATTGGCTGAAGACAAGTAAACAATCGATGTGCACACCGCAGTTACCCCTGGCGTGAATCGAACCGCAAACCTTTCGGTTTGAAGTCCAATGCAGAATCCACTGAGCCACCGCGCTCTCAAAGTATCATGTTCCTGGAAAAAGGGCCTCTTGGGTTTAACCCTTTACCTAACGAATCGCCCGCATCCACCCGCATAATATGCAGATTGAGCAGTTGAAAAAATTAAATTTTTCAAAATATTTCAACAAAACCATATCATGTGACCCCTCGTTGGAACGAGCTCATTGAGCTCGTTCCAATGAGGGGTCCCATGATATGGTTTTGTTGAAATTTTTTGAAAAATTTTAAAACATTATTTTTAAAATAATAACTTTTGATATTGTCTGCGTTGGGTAAAGGGTTAAAGGGTTAAGACAGAATGAAGACAAAGAAAGGAAAATAGCATCTGCTGAGATTCAATATTCCCGCATGTCTTTTTCGAACGATGAGATTCTAAAGTTTCTTTGTCGAGATATTCTCATAAATCACTATATGACCGGGTGGTACAAACTTTTCTTAATTTTTTTTTATTTTTATTTTTTGCAAAAAGATAGAGTACATATATATAATATACTTCTGACATATGCAAATTAAATGGTACAGTTAAAACTAGAAGTCCTGTCATGAAATGCGCCCAAACAGAACTTTGATCTGCGCGTTAATCTACGCGTTATGACCAAAGAAAGGCTATCAAATTCTGTTCATATGGCCTGTACACAAGCAATGTGTCAGCCAATGGACCTCCGGATAACCCGGAGGTCCATTGGCAGAAACATTGCATATGTTTGCTATGAGTAACCAGGAGAATCTGCCGTGCTTTGGATGCCATTCGATATGGCAATTGCGCGCAATTCCTACGTGCAATTAAGCCTAGATAAGCGCACAGTTCGTGACAGAATTTCTAGTTTTAACGGTAGGTTTACAGCCCATAGGCCTTTCTCAATAATTCCAGGCTGTGTTCATCCCGACTTAGTATATAGAAACAACTAACATTTCAACATAAGATGTAAACAGCATTACAAAAATAAAACTGGAAACAGAGAAGAGAGATAGAGAGAGCGGGGGAGAGGAGGGAGAGAGAGATGGGGGAGGGTGAGGGAAGGAAAGGGAACGACATAGAGAGAGAGAGAGAGAGAGAGAGAGAGAGAGAGAGAGAGAGAGAGAGGACAGGGTTAAATTCATAACTTATCCTTAGCGATAGAGATTTCTGAACATTTTCCCAAGCCAAACAATGTGCTACTGCCCAAGCTCTCAGGTTACCAGTCTAATTCGTTTTCAGAATTCGACGTAATTATGGGTTATTTGTTTACCCACCTTTAGTTTGCGCTCAGACGACCGTTGATACAAAGTGATTTTCCTTTCCGCATAAAGATGCACAGATATTCTTTCGTGCTCACGTTGCATACATTTCAATCATCAAATAGTTAATTCACATTGAAAATATCAAGATATCAACACAATTAGTAGAACTACGCACAATACAGTTGACATCAGACGTCCCGTGTCTGTATTGTGCACTATTTTGAAGTAGGTAATAGCGCCTTCAGTAAGTGTACTTGTGCCCCTGTCAAACTGCACCCTTAGCGTAACTCAGTTGCTATAGAAAAACGACATGCCCAACCCTGTACAATTCTCTACTAGTAAATAGAGATCACTAACAGCATTCCTAACCTCTACTGGGGTGCATGTACATGTAGTGACGTAAAAAATATAAGAATTTGACTCCAAATACAGAATGAAGAGAGCGGATTATTACTTAATCGCAACGCAATATATTCTCCACTCACAAAGTATTTAAAATTGTTCATAACAGCACAAAAAAACCCAACTTGCAATCGTTCATCACATGGACCACTGGGTGCAACCCGGTGGTCCATGTGATGGAAGTTTGCAAGTGTTTCTTGGGTTTTATCTTCAGAAATTGTAACTAATTACTAAGTGAAAACTCTATCCCACAGCGATTTAGTAGTAATCAACCCTTCACATACTGTAGCCTCAATCTGTTCTTTCTGTTTAATCAGTTCAGTTCATGATTTCACTACCAACCTCCCAAGTAGCGCATTACATAGCGCAAACGCTCTTTTGTATTTCAGACTACTTCATTTTTCTGCAGGTAAAAGCACGTTAACTAACGAGCCTTTTCTGCGCTACTTGTGACAGGACTTCTAGTTTGAACTGAAAGCACAAATCTACATTTCATTCATTATGGTAAATGTGTTCAAAGATTTGGTCAAATCACGTGTCGACTGAGCAACATTTCCTCCACTCAGTCAGAGAAAATGAATGTTTATGGCATTTTAGATGCCTTGTCGGGAATTTATTACACTCCTATTCTACGAAGTCCACATCTACAGCACAACTAAATCATGCGGAATATGAAAATCTGTTCCGCACACATGTGCTGAACGGAAATCTTTGACGGACTTTTTTTTATAAAGAAGCGAAATTTTCACTGGAATTTTCTACAAATCGTGCACCGCAATTGCAATTTGAATCGCTGGCGATAGCTACAAATCACCCCCTGATTTCCAATGTGTTCTATGTGCCAGTAGGCACATAGAACACATTGGCATTCAGGGGACGAAATGGTAATACAGGTTCCCCTCAAAAATTTGGTTGGCGATAAAATGTGTTCTTTTTGTTGATAGTTGTCAAATGAATTAATGAGCGTCCTTCTAATAATTGTTTTTATAGACGTGAAGGAGTGTAATAAAGACAGAACGACACGCTTGTGTGAACGGGTTAATCGATATGGCACTTGTGCCATCGCGGACGATAAAACTCTAGGCCTGCTTCAACTCGTTCAATCCTTCAGCGCTGGCACTCGTGCCATATCGATTAACCCGTTCACACACGAGTGTCATTCCGTGTATATATCAGCTGGACCAGCAGAGTGCATCTAAACATAGAAGACTGACTATTTAATGGCCAGACTGCTTCCGGGCCATAACAGAGTAAAATTCCTGACAGAATTAGACTGATGGCCCGAAAGTTTAGCCAATGTATTCATTAAACTTATCTGCAGGAAGCTCTCAAGCTGTGTATTATTCTTGACATACATCTGGAGGTCTGCCATATGGAGGAGATGGCCAGCGGTTTGACACTGCCATTAAAGCAGAAACTAGTGTTTATCCGACGTAGGCTAAGAGATGTCAACGAAAGACACAAGGATAAAGTTGAGATGGAGTCCCCTTTGAATATCTCTCCCCCCTCGATGTTCTATGAGACTCCAACTAGCCTCTTGAATGAAGGTGATGGATTCAGTTTATTTTATGAGTTTTCATGGTTGATTTCAACGTTTGCTAACTTTCGGGTTTTTCAGTACTCAATTTTCTGCGGTTTTCAAATCCCCAGCCATTTCTTTGTAGATCAGTAATTGATCTTTGCAGCCATAAGCGTTTCCGCCGGAACCAGTTTGTTCTGGTTGAAAATGTTTGTCTCCATCCAAATAACATAGGCCATCTTCGCGCTGGTTGACGTGATGATCTTAACCCTTTACCTAACAGGAAAGGCAGACGACACTTGTAAACAAAATTATTGAGTAACTATATTTTTTTCATTCTCTGCGTCCAAAGTATAACTTACGATCTCATTGGAACGAGCTCCACAAACTCGCTCCAAATAGGGGCATAAGCTATTTTCTGAAACAAAAATGAACAAAATAATGAAAATTGAATGATGATTTTTGTGAATAGCGCTGCCCGTTTTTGGCCGTTACGTTGGGTAAAGGGTTAAACACCAGAGAGAGACAAACACTCGACTGATAGTTTTTAGATTCGTTTGTTTTTTTCCTGTTGTTTGTAAGAAAGAATTCATTCGTCCCTGTCGGATTAAATATTTATGATTCGTGTGTACATTTGAGTAAGTTCTCGATGCATCAGATTGACGTTCTTCAAACAGAAATAATGGATGTAATTTACACAAGTTCAGTAAACAAATCCAGTCCCCCGAGGAAGGGAATGGTTAACAGCACGAGTGAAGTAACAAATAAGGCTGTAATCCCAAAGAAAATGTCCTGAGTGGAAACATTATTTGGCTTATTACTATTATTGTTTCAGACATCGTAATAAGTGTGTCGTCCGTGCTTAGATATAAGTAAAAAAACATCGTTTCGGAAACATGTTCACCATTCAGTAGTTCGCTTAATTTACATAATAACCAACTTTTATTATATGCTAGCTTGTGAATTATCGCAAATTATCTAAAAGATATTTCTTTATATCTATCGACTCGATAGATATCGAGAAATATTTCTCAGTAGCTTCCTAAATGACGTCACGCTACGCCGCATCACGTCGCCTTGAAGGAACGATCAGGTGATCTTTGTTATTGTTTTGAAAGGTACGCATTTGGGATCGGATTGGGCTGAATATTGTGCAATAAAATGTCTCATAGCATATAATAAAAAGAAAATCTACTCTATTTTAGTCAATATCTGCAATTATCTCATGAGTGTGGACCTGAAAGTTTTATTTTTCACGCGCGCTTGCGCGAGTGAAAAATAATACTTTTAGGTCCACACGGTGATTTTTTTTCAGTACTTTCCTAAATGACGTTACGCTTCGGCGCATGACGTCGCCTTGAACGTCGTCCTGAAACATAACTGCAGTGATATTGGGCTGAATATTGTCCAGTAAAATGTCAAGTAGCATATAATAAAAAGAAAATCTACACTATTTTAGTGAATATCAAGCGCGAGTGAAAAATAATACTTTCAGGTCCACACGAATGAGATAATTCCCGATATTCACAAAATAGTGTAAAAATCCTCTATATTTTATTTGATCTCAATAGCCTTGATGGCCTGGACTGTTTTTCGGGTAACGGTATGAAGTCTACCAAAGTCTATATTCAACTACGTACGAGCGTTCACTCTTCAAGGAAGAAAAACATGCTTGAGTACATTTAAGGCAAATAATAATAATAATAATAATAATAATAATAATAATAATAATAATAATAACTACATGAATACAAACAGATAATTTCACAAAATTCTGCGACAACTGGTAGCAGTGTCACATTGAAAAAGACGTAATGGACGAACACAATATCATGCAACAGAAATGTATTATTTAGAACTATCGTTGTGGATTTCACGCTTTCGTTCGAAAGTCTGAAGTTCTGTAGTATTTTGGGTCTACCTATGATGTCACGTGTCGTTAGTCATACAGTACGGCCGCCTTGGAATGGTTACTTTTCATGCCTAGGCAATATTTCCACGGACGCAATAATATTAGATTCCCAACACTAATTTTAGGAATAATCATCAAAAATTTAATTAATGAAGCACCGGGTACAACCCGGTGCTTCATTACTTGAAAGTTTGCTGATGATGAATTTTATTACCTCTAAACGCATTCGTGGACATCACTACCCACGCGTGGATTACGACCATTCCACGACGGCTGTATTGTACTCCCTGATCTCTGTACAATTGCATTGCTGGAACATCGGCGAAACACGTCGCAACTAAGTGGGCTCCTTCATCCCCAAGATGGCGTCAAGGCAATCAACGCGGCGACTCTTCACATCGACGACATGAGGCTGTTACGCAATTACTGTTGTCACAGCGCAACAACTTTCACTTCATCAAACGTCGTGGGTTTACAAAGTATGAAAGCCAGCTACACAGCATCAAATTTCCAATCTCGGCACTGGCACTTGCATTTTGTCAAATCACTAAAATATATTGTAAATATTCAATTTATTTTGCCATGAATGGTGTTTACAACATCAAAATATTCATTTGTTACAGTTATCAAAGAAACAATTTACGCTTGCGAGGCGTTGGGAAATGGAAAATATTTCAAGAATATTGTTATTGACTATTGTTTACTCCTAGCAACATCGGCTTCCTCCTGAGATGGCTATCGACGAGACACTTTTCTATATGTGACCAGAGCTCGTTCCAGCAATTCAGTTGTATAGAGATCAGTGGTTATGGTATCGCTGTAGTAAATATTTGAATTAGAGTTACCCGCCTTGAAAAGTTGTATTCGGAAGTGATGCGATCTCTGAAATTAAGCAGGCTTGGGAAAATATGCAAATGAGTATGTCATGTGGGGTGGGTAGGAAAGAAATATCCCACCCTGCTGTCCCACCCGGGACACGCGTAGAGATAAAACTACTAGAAGTCCTGTCATGAAATGCGCACAAATAGCACGTCGATCTGCGCGTTAATTTACGCGTTATGTCCATGGTAAGGCTACCAAATTCTGTACATATGGCCCGTGCACAAGCAGTGTTTCAACCAATGGACCTCCGGGTAACCCGGAGGTCCATTGGCAGAAACACTGCTTGTGTTTGCCATGAGTAACCAGGAGAACTTGCCGTGGTTTGGATGCTATTCGATATGGCAATTGCGTCCAGTTCCTACGCGCAATTAAGCCTAGATAAGCGCACAGTTCGTGACAGGACTTCTAGTTTTAACTGTATGTTTCACGTATAGTAAACAAAGCAGCCTTGGGAAAATATATTGTTTCAATAAACATTTAAAGCATTCTACTGTCATCTTGTATTACTGTAGAATATTCCAGATAAATAAAGAGGGTGATTGGATAACGTTTTGGATCTAAAAAATACAATTGACTATTGGTGTGTTTTTGTTGGGAATTCCCTTTAAAGTATGTGTAGGTGACCGGTGTTTCCCTTCCCGTCAGTTTTTCTCTCCTATTTGTTGCATGACCCCCAGTTTAAGAGTAAATAAAAGTTGACTGAAGGGCTATACCTGACAAAGATATTTTTGAATGCCAAATTTAAAGTAATGCGGTCATATGTTTTTTCGCCTGAACGTTACAATGGTCGCCTATGGGAACATATTTAGTACTGTGATACATCGGTCTGAAAGGTTGAATGTAAACTGAGGTTAGATAAACAACTAAACTCATCACGGCGCAAACATAACTTCCTGTGCATAGATCGACAAAGGCAGAACTGCATTATTCACGTGCGCTAAGTGAGTAGGCATCAGTTTGCACTTGATGGTAGCCGTGCTTAACGAACGTTTCTGGGAAGCAGAAAGGATGTTGTGGTATTACTTATCGTGGATTATTCCTTCACGGGTCATTTATATTCGCCCAGCTGACTGTGGAAACCCTTTTAATCAGGAGCCTGAAAGAAATCAAATTAAGTTCCGCGATCACACTTCGGCACAAGTGTTACCCGAATATTCTTCGACGTGGTAAGCTTTGTGAAAGGCAATGTGCTTTTGTAAAAGCCTATCATTCAATACAAAACAAAGAATATGCTACTTGCAAATATGACAACGCTTTCGAAAAATGGCAGTTACTTTTTAACGGAAAGGTTTTTATTATTTGCGATCGGTGTTCAACCCCTAAAAACTTGGGACAACTGAAAATCGTTGCTCTTTGTGGCTTACAAATAGACATCGCACCAAACTTCCAAGCCACCAGTCAAATCCTATAAAGAATTTGGCGCAGGTTTTGGTTGAAACCAGTCTATTCATTACATAATCCATCGCCTATTCGCCCATTCACTTGTCTGGAATATTTCAGCTGGCCGGAAAAACGAATTATACTTTCTCTATTCCGTCCAACTGAAATATTCCAGACTAGTGAATTTAAAAAAAAACATAAACATTGATTTCTTTCTCAAGAAATGTGTCTCAATCGAGACTTGTTTTGACCGAATCTTTCGTGACTTTACTAACAGTATTAGTCATGTTTGTTTACTAAATAATCATGAATGGAGACTCGTCATAGCTTTAGTTTTATCATTACTCTGCGTAGTTTCATAAATTGTGTTTATATCTTAATGTTTTTGAGGCGCATTAAATGCTATTGATTGGAATATGTATAACAGAAGCTCATAGAATATGTGTATATTTTTGATACCAAAGAGATGCTACATTAAATCAACAGTAGGCTGCGCGCACACAAGCTCCATGAAAAGTGGGAGAACAAACAACCCATAACAGCATCGATTTCCTTAAATAATTTGATTAGTAAAAAACGTCACAACTCAGTGTGCCGCTCCTCCCCCAAGATGGGATCAAGTCAATTAGCGGGACGACTCTTCATACCGAGGACTGTTACGCAGAAGATCCGTGAAGAGATTGGTTACCCACCCATTCAATCACGATGAGGTCTTCTAAACAATTATCAATTGACAGTAGAATTTAGTCTTTGATAGAAATCACTGGCATTACGTTCTACATACAAACTCAAAGGCACTTTGTGTAACATTATCGCATCTTGCAATACCATAATAACAAAAGGTGGCAGAGAATTTCGACCGGTGTAAAAGGAATGGAAGTCCGTAGGAACGTTAGTCCCTCTGGACTATTATTCCGCGGAATTATAGTCCTAGGTCTAACATTTCTAGGAATAGTAGTCCGGCGTAGAACGCAATACAATTTCAGCTGTCGGCCAGGAAATGCTGGAACATAGAATCGCCGATACTATGCTAACTGTTGTTTTGATTCGGTTTTGATTTCGCATTTTTATTATTTATGAAGTCTCAACGCGCGGATGTGAATATGTCGCGACAAGGCGGTTATCTGATCGAGCGAAAACCCTCTGTGATTAACCATTCTGAATAGGAAGGAATATAATTATCCTAAATCATATCAATCATTTATGGATGTTTTCTAATGAATAAACATATGCAGCCAGGGGACAGCATTATAACGCTTTAACCCTTTACCCAACGCAGACGATATCAAAATTTATTATTTTAAATATCATTTTTTAAATTTTTTCAAACAATTTCAACAAAACCATATCATGTGACCCCTCTTTGGAACGAGCTCGTCAAGCTCGTTCCAAAGAGGGGTCACATGATATTGTTTTGTTGAAATTTATCGAAAAATAATATTTTTTCAACTGCTGAATTTGCATATTACGCGGGCGGATGCGGGCGATTCGTTGGGTAAAGGGTTAACAATTTAAGTTCCAAGAACTATATTTTCTAGTAGTGTCATCGTTGCAGGACTGGACCGGGAAGAAATTGTTATCAAGCTAGTTTGGGTGGCATTCTGTGTGGAAATGGCCCGTGAATAACATACACTCAAACAAACTTCGCAATTCAAAATAGCGACTAAAATCTTGATGGAATTTCATCACGATCACACAGTAATTTTGAGTGAAATGAGGAGGTATCCAAGGTCTGTGCCCAATACAATCCATGGAAAGCCACTGGGAGTAATCTGATATCTAGCTAACAGAAATGGCTGTAAAAATTGCACCAGGAATGAGAAACAGTATCAATCAAAGTCGTCACTAACAATGAAAGTTCATTTTTCCGGGACGTAAATCATCTATAGTAAAATCTGTTCGAGTTCATGTTAATCACATTAATCAATTTTGCAGAGACCCTTACTTAATTTCAAAACAGTCACCCATCTATTTCGCGAAAGATCTTTTTCTTTGAATAAGGAATGGATTTGTAAAAGAAAGTTTTCGAAACGGACACTACACAATCTCCTGACAAAAGTCGTTGAAACAAGTCTGTAATTAAAAAAAATAAAAAGAACCCCACAAACTTCAAACGTTTAATGGAATACCACGGGAACTAAAAAACTACACAGTATAAATCTTAATTGAATTCCGTAGAATCACAGGCGTTCCTTGGTGTACAAAACATTTAAGCCTTTATCCAACGTAACGGCCAAAACCGGCCAGCGCTATTCACAAAAATCGCCAATTAATTTTCATTATTTTTTTCATCTTTTGTTTCAAAAACATAGGTAATGACCCCTTATTGGAACGAGCTCATCGAGCTCGTTCCAATGAGGGGTCATAACCTATGTTTTTGAGACAAACAATGAAAAAAATTAGTTATTCAAGAATTTTTTTTTTGCAAGTGTCGTCTGCTTTTCATGTTAGGTAAAGGGTTAACCCGTTGAGAGAATTATGGGAACAATAGTTTACCGCTTTGAAACTCTTTATCCTGAAATGTGCCTAGTTTATGTATGACAGGGTGGTGAAGGATCGCTTTTATTTTCTTCCTAATACTTTCAGAGAGGCGTTTGTGATAATTCTCAGGGACTTTGTTTGTCAAGAAGATTCATCAGTAATGGACTGCACTCGCGTATCTTTGGGCCAACATTGGGGGTTTAGGGGATATTATTATTAGGGGCTACCTCCAAATTAAGGTAGTGTTAGGGTTAGGAGAGGGGTGGAGTTAGGGTTAGGGGTAGCCCCAGAGTAGGGCTTAAGGTTGGGGAGGGTTAGGTTCCGGGGGGGGGGGGTAGAGTTGGGGTCAGGGGTGGAGTTTTAGTTTTAGTAGCCCCTAAACCGAAAAACAGCTCCTAATCCTATTGGTTTGGCTAGGGTGGGGTTGGGTCAGGGGTGGGCTGGGGGTTAGGGGTAGCCCCACAGTAGGGCTTAAGGTTGGGGGTTAAGTCCCGGGGGTGGGTGGGGGTTAGGGTGTGGGGTGGGTTATTATGTTCAGGGTGGGGTAGGGTTAGGGTTAGGGTGTGTTTTTGGGGTGGAGGGGTGGGGTTAGGGTTAAATATAAGTTCTAGGGTGGAGGGGTGGGGTTTGGGGTAAAATAAGGTTTTGGACATACAAAATGTTTTTTTGGTAGCCCATAAACCCGAAATGTTGGAGCGTCCGCTCCAAATGTTAGAAACTGCCATGGAGGCAATGTCTGGAGAATGTTTGTATGGGAGAATCACTGCGAATTGGTGTGTGCCCTCTTGTTCCTCTGACGGAGGTTTCCTCGACAATAGCCATACAGTAGCAAATGGATAATTAATAAAACAAACTGGGATGATAAGACCATATAGCGGGTGTCTTTCAATTGGCTATAATCCAGTTACAGCTGTATTCAAATTAAAGTCGATTTTCTAGAGAAATTGGTGTGAAGGTTACCAAACAATACAACCAAAAACTTATGATAGGCACACACGTATTTACAACTGGCCGAGGTCCTCGTGCTTGCCATGATTATTCCACTAGCTCTCCGGGCTCCCAGAGTTGCTGTGGTTGAGGGTTTTACCATTAAGGCAACATCAAATGCAAATCGGGACCCATCCTCTGTATGTCCCTTTTCTGGTAAATTACCTCAGGTGACAAATTTCAGCTCGATATCTGTAAATGAAGGAGTGCAGCGTGACGTTGTATGGAAGGTTGATTAATTGTAGGATTAAAATAACAATGTACCTAGACCCCCCCCCCCCCCGTCATGTTAGTCCTAATTAAAAATACCCCCCCCCCCCGTACCAATTTTCAGCTCCATATCTCTAGCCATATGGGTGTGCATACCGGTGTTGTTTTGGTTCAAGTGTTAACACAACGTCGAATGTACTTCACTCGAAATCCTTCAAAAATATTTTAACTCTTTACCCAACAAATCGCCCGCATCCGTCCGCGTAATATGCAAATTCAGCAGCTGGAAAAATATTATTTTTCGAAAAATTTCAACAAAACCATATCATGTGACCCCTCTTTGGAACGAGCTCGACGAGCTCGCTGCAAAGATGGGTCACATGATATGGTTTTATTGAAATTTTTTGAAAAAATTTAAAAAATGGTATTTAAAATAATAAATTTTGATATCGTCTGCGTTGGGTAAAGGGTTAAAGCAGAAGAACGTCATTCCAATAGCCTTCACCCTAACCGGGGTCAAATGGTCATAAATCTCAAATGAAATTTTCTTCTTGTTTCATAAAATCATTCAAAATCCTTTAAAACTTATTTTAATGCAGCAAACAGCACAAAAGTAGACCCTCGTCCCAACCCGATGTCAAGGAGTCATTTGGGTATTCTTTGCAAATTCTATTTATCCGTAGCATGCGATAGCCCTTGAATTGAAAAGCATTATTAATAACACGGTAGCAAAATGTGTTACTCTATTAACTAAACTCTACTTGGTGCTTTCAAGCTGCAATGGTTACCAACATAAACAAAACAGTTTAACCCTTTACCCAACGAATCGCCCGCATCCGCAAGCGTAATATGCTAATTCAGCAGTTGAAAAAATATTATTTTTAAAAAAAATTCAACAAAACCATATCATGTGACCCCTCGTCGGGACGAGCTCGTTCCAACGAGGAGTCACATGATATGGTTTTGTTGAAATTTTTAAAAAAAATTGAAATAATGATATTTAAAATAATAAATTTTGATTTCGTCTGCGTTGGGAAAAGGGTTAAAGCAAGCCGTATTTCGGGTGACTGAGTACAAACCAATTGTTCTGAACTCAGATATTTTTGTTGTTTCATGACCTTATCCCCAAATTGGGAGCATAGGCATGACCTGAAAATGAGACTAAACTCCTTGGCAATAGCCGTATAGCATCAAAGGGTTAACAAGAAAAAAACACTCTCATAATATGCAGCTTGTCTATCAATTGCCTATAATCCAATTAAGTGTCATACCTGCCATACCTTAGGTGCGCCACTTTATTTTCCTCTGGCTTTCTACCAGATCACCGAAGATGTTAATGGCGGTTGTGGCGTGGGAATGATGATAAAATAAGTATCGTTTGGTTTCAAAATATCACTTCACATTTATAAAATGAACATCTGAGCATTTGAATAAGATATCTGCGAAAACAAAGCTGTGAAATTTTATAACGCTCACGACACAGCCGAAAAAAGTTCTTCAAACTCATTCTCACATTTACAAGATCATCCAAAAGGAGCTTAAGTGTACGAGCTATGCTATTGTTGCGGCAAACTGACATGCGTTATAGTATTGCTCAGTATAATGTCGTGTGGCAAAATGTCGGGTCACCGTAACATGACCTTTGAACTTAGAAACTCATTCTCTCATTTACAAGTTATAAAGTGAAGTTATACATTTGTAAAAATGAACATTTGCATCAAACTGTCTCATTTACCTGGTCCACCTCACTGTTGTGGTACACATTTTGTGTAGATAGCTAATTTTACTTTTGAGATATAATATATTTATCATGTTCCGATAAAACTAAAAACGACGCCTTCTGATTGGACGATAGCTCACTTACCTTTTTATATGTGTACGGCTCCAGTGGCATATGTTCCTGTCTGACCCCATGAAGCGAAATATTTGAAAAGATAACAATGGGAAGGGATTCTAAATGAGTACTGCCTAAAAACCGTATTTTTCGAGGCCAGTGATAATTCTACCCAATTATAAAAAGGTCGAGGTTACTTCATCTCAGTTCAAAGCATGAACTTTTAAAGCGGAAAACCGCGGCCTCTCGATAGATGTCCGAAATTGCCTTTTCATCTGTGCAGTTGTATTATTGCGCGCAGTAGAGTCGCAAAGAGGATCGATGGGGTGGCGGTGTAAACCTGATTTATCCCAACTGTGATGGCTCAGATCCGGCCTGATAAAATATTCCAACTGCATCATCATGGCCTTTGCATCATCAGGATAAGGCCTTGATGGTGATGTTGGAATCTTGGTCAGTCAGGATTATATTAAAAAATCAAGACTTCTTGGAAAAGTATTTGCGGATATATAAAATACATATAACACACTATTAATTGAAAATAGAATATGTTTTCATTTTTGGAATTCTCTTTAAAAAATTTCCACAATCCAGTATAAGTATTTCCAATAGTTCCTTGAATCCAGAACCCAATGTAACGACATGTAACTAACTTACCAAAAGCATTTTTACAGATTTAGTCAGTACATATTTTCATGTGCCAGCATGTGATGTGGCAGTTACCATTTTTTTATAACCAGAAAGTGTGACTAACCCAGTGCAATCATTTCTAACTTTTTAACTAACCCTGTGCACTGTACAGCCTTAGTGTAAATGTCATTTATATCAACTCATTACCCAATGCAATTGTTAAAACCAGCCAGTACAATTCAAACTCACCTCAGGAACCTTCGTTGGGTTTGTTTTAGTGAATTCCAAAAATGAAAACATATTCTATTTTCAATTAATTGTTAGTTACATCTGGTAGTTGTACCGGTGTGACAGGAATGGAAGCCCGTAGGAAAATTATTCCCTCTGGACTATTATTCCGCGGAATAATAGTCCAGAGGGACTGACGTTCCTACGGACTTCCATTCCTTTTACACCGGTACTCCAAATTTATCGTACTCGACTTCCAACAACCGGATCAGGTTATACCCTCGTCGTTTTGTATAATCGACTTTTTACACTTTTAAAATTATAGAAGCTTCCTGATTGGTCAGTAACCAAAGCATCCAGTACGGTGCATTTAACTCCAACGGGGTGTACTTAGTTCAACTGGGTGTGTGAGAACACCACTTGAGAGCTAAAAGAGGTGTACAGACATTCTATAGAACGCTTTGCCGATTTTCCATTTTCGTCAGTAATAATAACAGGGTTTGTTATCGGAACTGGAACCGATTCCGATACCGGCGGTACTCGGTCTTTTAATCGGTATGATTCCCATCCTTCAGAACCGACGTTTCCTGTACTCGTAGTTATTATAAGATAAGATACGATTTATTAAGCAAATACACCCGAACAAAGGAAGGTTGCTTTGTATATACTAAAGCAACATAAATAGAAATATAAAACAATACTAATTCCAAATGACAAACGTAAATATCAAGGCTTATAGTGGTTGTAATATAATATGGTTAATGTCACCTCTTGGTGTCAGATTGACAAAACTTGTTCTCTTCGTTTTAAGAACTACTGAATCAAATTACAGGTGATACCGCATAGCTGTGGCACATTGTTTCTCATCAGGAACATTAATCTCACTGATGTGTCCATCTCAACAAACTCTTGGTGTTCACGTTCAAATTTGTAAAATGCTCGTTCTCTAAGAGATGCATATTCACTGCACTCCATAACGAAGTGCCATTCTCTTTCAACTGCACCTGAGCCGTATACCGCGCATAAACGTTCACTTACGGGGATGGGTGGTTACATATGCCTCCCCGTTTCTAGCATAGGTTTGTGGTTACTTACACGTAAACGAGTAAGTATGTTTCTCGCCTCGGGGGATGTTGTATACAGTACGTGGAGAGTGTATTATCACTAAATCACCCGCAGAGTGGAGAGTCCACCCAAGCAATAATTGCACATTTGTTGCAAAGCATAACAAGCACAGGCAAAGTTTCAGCCAATGGACCTCCGGGTTAAACCCGGAGGTCCAATGGCTGAAACATTGCTTGTGTTTTTAGTCGATATATACAAAATTTGAAAGTTATAGTTTGGGTGATAACTCCACTCCGCTGGAGATTTACTTACAATCCACTCTCCACGTACTGTAGATCAAATAAGGCTCCTGGTGATATTTCTTTTTAAACTCTCGATAAGTTTTCAGCTTATTTTTTCCAGTTTTCCTGTTGTCATCAAAGATAGCATTATAACAATTATTTAAATGGGTTTCTTTCAGATTGTTGTATATTTCTGATCAGAGTTAATTTGAGGGTTATAATTGGCTATAAGCTGCTGATATTTAACCAACACTGAGTCCGATATAGTGTAATTCGCGGATTCAGTTCTAGCCTCTGATAGTAGGAAGGGGTTTGGAGATCATATAATTTGGACACAAATTTAGCAATCTGGAGTTTGGCATCTATGTGCAGTGGGTACTGTCCAAATTCAGCTCTCACTGCATGGTTCGATGATTTATTATTCATAACCAGGACTAAATTACAGAACTGAATATGAACGGTTTCTCATGGCGATTTATCAATATTAGCATCGTTGATTTCCGTGGCCCATAATTCACTGCCGTATAAGAGGATGGGTTTTATCAGGATGTTGAATAGTTTTAGGTAACGCGAAACAGATGGAAGGCACTTCTTTCTTTTAAAGTTGTTGTTCAGACTGAAGAGGGTTTTTAAACCTTTCAGTTTGAGATCGTGTTGCGCATCCTGCAGTTTACTTTTGGATGTAAACGAAAGTCCCAGATATGTGTACTGATTTTCCCAATATGAAAACCATGGGGCTCCTTATTCTTTCACGATTGAAAAATCATAACTTTAGTTTTATCAACATTTACGCTAAGTATGTTTTTAGTGCAGTAGGCATTCAAGTTATCCAATGCTCCCTGTATTCCACTTGCGGGTTTGAGACGATCGCTAAATCGTCGGAAATAGCAAGTGACTTAGATTCGTGGTATGTAGACGGACGGGATCACACTTTTCATCAAAGATTATGCCAATGTTGTCGATCAAGATTTTGAAGAGCATCGACGAGATCACACCACCTTGTCTGACACCAATCGTTGACATTGCGAAGTTTTTATTTGATTGTAACTTGAGCTTTATAGGGATTTTAAAATTTTAAATTCATTATCCTGTATCTCGAGGCGGTGTAATTTATCAAAAATAATGTTTCAATCAACAGTATCAAATGCTTTTTCTAAAATCAACAAAAACAGCATATAACGGTTGTTAAAGATTTTTATATTTATTTATAGCTGTTTTAAGAATAAAGACGCTGGCAACAGTACTACGGTGTTTTTTAAAAGCGAATTGATTATCGCTAATCAAGGAATTATCTTCAAGACAGGTATTAATCCTCTCTTTGATAACTCTATTGAATAGCTTACACAGAGCACCGCTTACGGCAACAACTCAATAATTATTGGGATCGTTTCGATCACCCATCTTATATAATGTGTTGAGAACAGATTTACTCCACGAGGGAGGTTAACGATGTGATTCAAATACCTGATTAAATACTTTAGTTACATGGTCAATCATATGTGGGACTATTATTTTTATGAGTTCGTTTGAAATGTTATCACACCCGGTCGATTTTTTGTTTTTTAGACTTCTCAGAGTGTGCATTATTTCGGTAGCAGAGATTTTGTCATTATTCATTGGGTGTTGTGCATATCCAGTTCTGTGTTTATAACATCGGATACATTATCGCGGGTTTGTGGTCGATACAAAAGCGTTTTAAAGAAATCAACAGACCTGTCAGGGTCTAAATGATTGATCTGAACATTGTTTGTTCGAAGAGACTTAATTGTCTGCCAATAGGTTTTTGGATCTGAAGATGATAATTTTTCGAGGTTTTCCCATGTTTTTATAATGCATTTTGGATTTTTCTTCTTTGTTCTATTGTACATTTTCTTACAATGAAAAAACTTTTGCAACAGAGATCTATACTGAGGGTTTTGCTGAAGAGTCTTAAGTGAATTTTGCATGGCGTATTTTAGATATTTGCATTCATCATCAACCCGTTTCCTGTTAGGTTGTTACGTTTTAGGGGCACGCACAGTTCTCGTGGACGCCAGATTGTTTATGTCGGTCAGTATAACAGTCAAATCAGTTATTGCTTCTTCTGACCAGAATCGTCATTACTGTAATTTTTCATTATAAACTGCCGATTTTTAAAGTGTACGTCTTGCCGCAAAAATGCCTCTAAAGCTCCCGTTGGACTATCTTTGGTCCATGTTAGAGTATACTTAGATTGGGTGTAACTATATTTTGGAGCGTTTTTGCACGGAAGATTATGACATAAATTTTTTAAGTGTAGTGCCAATTCGCAGTGTCAGAGTGCTCAGTTGGCGTTCTAATACAAACATAATCTACATCAGACAGCTATTTATTTGATTCTGGTGTATAATCTACGACACTCGCTCCATTATATTGGTAGCTGGTGAATTTACCCATTGCATCTCCCTTACTTCTCCCATTGACTATTCTCAGTTTTGCTGCTTGGCATAGGGCCAGAAGATCTCTCCCATAACTATTAGTAATTTTATCTAAGCTAAAGCGGTTAGAGCAAGAGTCAACGATGTAGGAACCGGGAAGCGGGACATGCAGTGCGGTATCATCTGTAATGCAATCAGGCATATCTCCTGTTCGGGCGTTGAAATCACCCCTAGTGGAATTAGATCGCGTCACACCCATATTCTCCCAGTTTTTTTTCAATTTTTGCGAATATTGGATTTTCGAGTTTGATCGTATTCCAGTAAGGAGAGGTGTTGGGGGTATATACACAGAAACAAAAACAAACGGGGTCTGCATATTGAACTTTTTGCCATCGAATTGTACCCATAGCGATACTTGATCGACAAAGAATGATTGCTGAAAAAACGGTCTATATTTGTCAAGATAGTAGAACGCAACGCCTCCATTTTTACGTTGGGAGACGCCGCGACTCATATCAAGGCAAGTATAACCCGGTAGTATGGTTTCATGCTTAGTCCGATGCCACGTCTCTGTTACCGTGATGAAATCATTTTTTGTTAATAATTGAACAATATCAGCATTCGAAATTTTGTTAATAAAAAAAGAAGCATACTAAGAAAAGATCAAGGCAAAGTACTTCTCCCTCTTCTTTTCCTGCCTTCTCTCAGAATAAGCGCCTCAATTTGCAAACATCTCTGGTCCATATTGTGACTGAAGATGCTCGCAAATTGAGTAATGCTGTCTCCCCCCGTCTTGCCCCTCTACCTCCTACTCCTCCCCAGCCTTCCCTCTCGGGTTCTCCTAGTGCTCTCACTAGAACACTTCCTGCTTCCTCTGCTTCTCCCTCTGTTTCCTCTCCTGCTTCTGTTTCTTCGTTTTCACCTGCCTCTTGTGTGGTTCAACCAGGTATATCGTACTCGGAGAAAGTCAAATCACCGAGCCGCAACTCGGGCCGTTCATTTGATTCTAAATTCTCCCAGTTTCGGCACAAGAGTGGAGGTAATTTTGATAAAAGGAATTGGCCCCTCCCCGATGTTTGTAAAACCGTCATTATGACTGGTAGACCAAATTTAGGACGCACTGATCGAAATCCTCACCCGGACATCCAGGTGGAGTGTTACCCCGGCGCCAAGTTCAATTATTTTCGCTCTATATTTAAAGGGCACAGGGGCCAGTCCAGTCACACAAAATATTATTAAATATTGGCGTGAATTCTCGAAGTGATAATTTTGATCTCGTAGTTAAGCAATTGCGGGATATGCTTAGCGATATCAGGGTCAAGGTTAGATCAGCAAAAATTTATTTCGCTAAACTAAACTTTTCGCAAAAACTCCCTCACGCTGAGAGGAGAACCTTGAGCATCATCAATGAAACCATTCGGAAAGTGAAGGACGTTAACCGGATACCAAAAATCGATGACGCGAAGTTTGATGCAGCTCAGGATTTAATACACTGGACCACGAGAACCGCCAATATTATGTACGATCACTGGTTGAACCATCTAGATTTAAACAAAGTAAAGGCAAAGGTAACAACCGCCTAACAAATGTGGGAGTATGAACTAATGTGGTTAACCTGTCTGGCACCACTGACCTGACAACTCAAGAGAAGTAGTCTCTTTTAGATCGCGGTTTAACGTTTGTACCTGCACCGAAGCCTAAAACTGGTAATCAAACAAATATACCATCATATAACTGTAATTTTCTTAGGCAAATGAAATTAGCAGACCGCTTTAGAAACTTCAGTGGTCGGAAACTTCCTTTTACAGAATCATCTCGTTGGTCACCTCCAGATAGTAAAGTAGATCCCGAAATTATTGAGGCTAACAAACGAATTCTCCAGAAGGTGTTCAGCATGAACATACTCCCCGATAAAGACAATTTAACAGCTGCTGGTGAACGGAGAGTCCTCTCGAAACTTCGAAAAAATAAGAAATTAGTAATTAAACCAGCCGACAAAGGTGGGTCGGTAGTCGTTCTATCTCGGGATAATTATATAAAGGAAGTCAGGAGGCAACTAAGCAATACCAAACATTATAAGAAAATAGATTCACTTATTTGGCCTAGTAATGTCGAAAAATTCAATAAGATCTTACAATCTCTCCTCGACGAAGGTCACATAACCCAAAACAATTGAAATATTTAACAGCTAACCTCAGCGCTCAAACAAGACAGCTTTACATCCTACCAAAGATCCAAAAGGACCGTTCTTCATGTACGGATGACTTAACTCCACCCGGGAGGCCAACTGTATCAGATTGTAATTCGGAATCTTATGCGATCTCGGAACTGATTGATTATCATCTTAAACCTATAGCAAATAGACATCCGAGCTACCTAATAAATACACAGGATTTCCTGTAAAAAATTTCGAAATTGAAAATATCGAAAAATGCTATCCCGGCTACTTTGGATATCGACAGTATGTATACGAACATTGATATTGATAAAGGTGTTAAATAGGTTTCAATGCATTTGAAAAATATCAGGATGTAAAACGCCCAGAGGAACAAATTTTGGATCTTTTAGAGCTGAGCCTGAAAGGTAATGACTTTCAATTCAATGGAGAATATTTTCTACAAATAATGGGTTGTCCAATGGGTAAAAGATTCAGTCCGAATTTTGCAAGCATTTATGTAGCGGAATGGGAGGAAAATGCTTTAAGCAAATGTGCAAAACATCATCTCGTATATCTCAGATATTTAGATGCCATTTTTATTATTTGGGAACATTCAAAAGAAAAGTTTGATGAATTTTTAGAAATTGTGAACAATCATGATCCAAACATTAATTTGTAAGCTACTATCAGTGAAAATTCAGTTGATTTTCCCGATGTGACCGTGTATAAAGGCAAGAAATTCCAGGCATCCGGCCATTTTGATTATAAAGTATATCTTAAACCAACTAATTCACATCAACTGTTGCACACCAAATCATTTCACCCTCAACATACTTTTAAAGGTATCATCAAATCACAGCTCATTCGTTTCCACCGCTATTCAAGTGATAGGGTAAATTTCAATGAGGCTTGTTCTACTCTATATAGCGTCCTCAGATCGAGGGGGTACTCACTGCGCTTTTTGCTTAGTCTGAAATCTCAAACTCTGAAAAGCTCAGAAGTCCAGCAGAAACTACTGGTTTCGAACCAATTAAAACTGAACGCAACAGACCGTTGCAGAATGGTTGTGGCTCGGTATTTAATGGCAAAAAGCCCCGCTGTAGATTACATACTTTTATGCCTGATCAGAAAGAAGTTTCCTCCGACCAAACGAAAAATTACTATCAGAGCCGTCACCCCCTCCAAATATTATTTACCTTATCACTTGTAAACGCTGTCGGAAGCAGTATGTTTGTCAAAGTCAAAATCCTTTCCGAGAACGTGCTACTAGACACAAACAGGATATAAAACATAATGCTGATGCCCCAGTAGCACAACATTTTAACCTCCCGGACCATTCTTTGGACGATTTCGAAATCCATCCTATTGAACAACCACCAATTAAAGACACATTAGAAGAAACGGATGAATTTAAAAAAAAAAACGTGAAGCATTTTGGATCAATACGCTTCAAACTCTCTAGCCATTTGGTATGAACATATCTGAGGGAAAATGCGAAAGGAGGTTCATCATTCCTTTCACTTTAACCTACAACAAAATGAATATCGAAATAGCAAAAATATTAAAAAATTAATTCAATTTAACCAATGCTAAATTAAATGAACCTTTGAATCTTCGACCTGTCATCGCCTATAAGAAGAACAAAAGCTTGCGTAACATCCTTGTAAGGACTAAATTAGAGCCCATCAGTGAAAAATATCAATTATTGCCAGTCAGTTTAACCAGTTCCTAAGCTCATCACTTAGTCTAAATCATTTTTATGTATTTTTTGTCATGTTTGAAACCAATCAGCGTTCATTAAATGAAAACAATTTTTCGGCGGCATATTTAAATTAAAAAACACACTTAACACATAACCAAAAACAATTGAAATATTTAACAGCTAATCTCAGCGCTCAAACAAGACAGCTTTACATCCTACCAAAGATCCAAAAGGACCTTTCTTTATGTACGGATGACTTAACTCCTCCCGGGAGGCCAACTGTATCAGATTGTAATTCGGAATCTTATGCGATCTCGGAACTGATTGATTATCATCTTAATCCTATAGCAAATAGACATCCGAGCTACCTAATAAATACACAGGATTTCCTGTAAAAAATTTCGAAATTGAAAATATCGAAAAATGCAATTCTGGCTACTTTGGATATCGACAGTATGTATACGAACATTGATATTGATAAAGGTGTTAATTAGGTTTAAACGCATTTGAAAATTATCAGGATGTAAAACGCCCAGAGGAACAAATTTTGGATCTTTTAGAGCTGAGCCTGAAAGGTAATGACTTTCAATTCAATGGAGAATATTTTCTACAAATAATGGGTTGTCCTATGGGCAAAAGATTCAGTCCGAATTTTGCAAGCATTTATGTAGCGGAATGGGAGGAAATGCTTTAAGCAAATGTGCAAAACATCATCTCGTATATCTCAGATATTTAAATGCCATTTTTATTATTTGGGAACATTCAAAAGAAAAGTTTGATGAATTTTTAGAAATTGTGAACAATCATGATCCAAACATTAATTTGTAAGCTACTATCAGTGGACATTCTGTTGATTTTCTCGATGTGACCGTGTATAAAGGCAAGCATATCCAGGCATCCGGCCATTTTGATTATAAAGTATATCTTAAACCAACTGATTCACATCAACTGTTGCACACCAAATCATTTCATCCTCAACATACATTTAGAGGTATCATCAAATCACAGCTCGTTCGTTTCCACTGCTATTCAAGTGATAGGGTAAATTTCAATGAGGCTTGTTCTACTCTATTTAGCGCCCTCAGATCGAGGGGGTACTCACTGCGCTTTATGCTTAGCCTGAAATCTCAAACTCTGAAAAGCTCAAAAGTCCAGCAGAAACTGCTGGTTTCGAACCAATTAAAACTGAACGCAACAGACCGTTGCAGAATGGTTGTGGCCCAGTATTTAATGGCAAAAAAGCCCCGATGTCGATTACATACTTTTATGCCTGATCAGAAAGAAGTTTCCTCCGACCAAACGAAAAATTACTATCAGAGCCGTCACCCCCTCCAAATATTATTTACCTTATCACTTGTAAACACTGTCGGAAGCAGTATGTTGGTCAAAGTCAAAATCCTTTCCGAGAACGTGCTACTAGACACAAACAGGATATAAAACATAATGCTGATGCCCCAGTAGCACAACATTTTAACCTCCCGGACCATTCTTTGGACGATTTCGAAATCCATCCTATTGAACAACCACCAATTAAAGACACATTAAGTCGATTTTTGGATGATCTCATGTATGATCTCATGTGATGTCATAGTCATGTGACCCAGTTAGGTAATGTGGGGTTATCTTGGTAGACCGCATGTGCGGCCATGTTGTGACTTCAATACCATAGTTATATGTGGTGTCGTGCGGGTGACGAGTGTTTCTGTCGTCCATTTCGTTTACTGGAGGCCGCCATCTAGGTTTCTATGGCGGCGCGTGGTTTCTGTGAGTCTGAGATGTTTCGTTATGGGCTGTGTTCCAACGGTGTGTTCGATTAAACAGGAGTATATATATTTACTATAAACAACCCGACAACTTCGAAAAATCATCAAAACACCTAAAAAAATCACAACAACGGACCGGAAAACCCGCGATCATGGGATAAGAGGCGTAGCATGTAATGATATGGGCCTGGAAGGATACCCATCGATTGCTTTGAAGTATGACAATTATCACAAACAACCCGACAACCGTTTACACGACTCTGAGTCTTCCAGACACTTTGTCTTCTACAGTTAAAACTGGAAGTCCTGTCACGAACTGTGCGTTTATCTTGGCTTAATTGCCCGTAGGAATTGTGCGCAATTGTCATATCGAATGGCATCCAAAGCACAGCAGGTTCTCGTGGTTACTCATAGCAAACACATGCAATGTTTCTGCCAATGGACCTCCGGGTTACCCGGAGGTCCATTGGCAGAAACATTGCTTGTGCACAGGCCATATGTGAAGAATTTTATAGCCTTACTATGGTCATAAGGCGTAGATTAACGCGCAGATCAATGCGCTATTTGTGCGCATTTCATGACAGGAGTTCTAGTTTTACCTGTACGTATCCATCTCCATATTCTCTCCACTCCTGAACCTGTTCTGTTATACCTATGTTCAGACTTCCCAGATGTGTCTATGTGCTAATACATGATGTGCAACAATGTGTACACATCACATGTAGTATATATGGGTGTGCCGATATGTGTTTGTGTGCTATTGCACAATGTGCACACAACACGTACGACTCTTATCCCCATCTCGGAAAAGGGGATTCTATAGCAATAGGCGTATCTCAGAAAGGAATGCTCTCACTGAGATTCTTTAATAGAGATTCCTGTCGCGGGATTCCGTAAGTGGGATTCCAGAAAGTTTTTGTTTATGTTATGACTTTCCAGATGTGTTTTGTGTGATAGTACACAGTGTGCAACAACGTGTTCACATCTCGAGATGGCATGATTAATCGATCGGCAACGCCGAAATCGATCAGTATTTTTCGTTGTCGAAGAATCGTTAAATTTTACCCCGTTTTAGACGTTTAATAATTAAAAAACAATTGATGAAAAAAGCTATTTCTTCTAAAGGTAAAAGGTCAAGAACGTCCACGTTAAACCCCAAGAAGCTGTTTGAAGCATTTGTCTTTTAGGTACATTCAAAGCTTTAATGTTCGTAACTTTTGAACCGTCAGTGTAATAATCAAGACAGGTCGGCAGTTGCGAACTAGGAACGAAGTGGATCGTCTTCGTTGTTTACTTGAAGTAGGTCAGCTGACTTGACCTTCATTTTTAACAACTTCAAAGAGAGGGAGAGGGGGGGGGGGTAATGTAGGTGCGTTTAATCGATTATTATCGATTATTATCACTAAATCACCCGCAGAGTGGAGAGTCCACCCAAGCAATAATTGCACATTTGTTGCAAAGCATAACAAGTACAGGCAAAGTTTCAGCCAATGGACCTCCGGGTTAAACCCGGAGGTCCAATGGCTGAAACATTGCTTGTGTTTTTAGTCGATATATACAAAATTTGAAAGTTATAGTTTGGGTGATAACTCCACTCCGCTGGAGATTTACTTACAATCCACTCTCCACGTACTGTAGATCAAATAAGGCTCCTGGTGATATTTCTTTTTAAACTCTCTATAAGTTTTCAGCTTATTTTTTCCAGTTTTCCTGTTGTCATCAAAGATAGCATTATAACAATTATTTAAATGGGTTTCTTTCAGATTGTTGTATATTTCTGATCAGAGTTAATTTGAGGGTTATAATTGGCTATAAGCTGCTGATATTTAACCAACACTGAGTCCGATATAGTGTAATTCGCGGATTCAGTTCTAGCCTCTGATAGTAGGAAGGGGTTTGGAGATCTTATAATTTGGACACAAATTTAGCAATCTGGATTTTGGCATCTATGTGCAGTGGGTACTGTCCAAATTCAGCTCTCACTGCATGGTTCGATGATTTATTATTCATAACCAGGACTAAATTACAGAACTGAATATGAACGGTTTCTCATGGCGATTTATCAATATTAGCATCGTTGATTTCCGTGGCCCATAATTCACTGCCGTATAAGAGGATGGGTTTTATCAGGATGTTGAATAGTTTTAGGTAACGCGAAACAGATGGAAGGCACTTCTTTCTTTTAAAGTTGTTGTTCAGACTGAAGAGGGTTTTTAAACCTTTCAGTTTGAGATCGTGTTGCGCATCCTGCAGTTTACTTTTGGATGTAAACGAAAGTCCCAGATATGTGTACTGATTTTCCCAATATGAAAACCATGGGGCTCCTTATTGTTTCACGATTGAAAAATCATAACTTTAGTTTTATCAACATTTACGCTAAGTATGTTTTTAGTGCAGTAGGCATTCAAGTTATCCAATGCTCCCTGTACTCCACGAGCGGGTTTGAGACGATCGCTAAATCGTCGGCAAACAGCAAGTGACTTAGATTCGTGGTACGTAGACGGACGGGATCACACTTTTCATCAAAGATTATGCCAATGTTGTCGATCAAGATTTTGAAGAGCATCGACGAGATCACACCACCTTGTCTGACACCAATCGTTGACATTGCGAAGTTTTTATTTGATTGTAACTTGAGCTTTATAGGAATTTTAAAATTTTAAATTCATTATCCTGTATCTCGAGGCGGTGTAATTTATCAAAAATAATGTTTCTATCAACAGTATCAAATGCTTTTTCTAAAATCAACAAAAATAGCATATAACGGTTGTTAAAGATTTTTATATTTATTTATAGCTGTTTTAAGAATAAAGACGCTGTCAACAGTACTACGGTGTTTTTTAAAAGCGAATTGATTATCGCTAATCAAGGAATTATCTTCAAGACAGGTATTAATCCTCTCTTTGATAACTCTATTGAATAGCTTACACAGAGCACCGCTTACGGCAACAACTCAATAATTATTGGGATCGTTTCGATCACCCATCTTATATAATGTGTTGAGAACAGATTTACTCCATGAGGGAGGTTAACGATGTGATTCAAATACCTGATTAAATACTTTAGTTACATGGTCAATCATATGTGGGACTATTATTTTTATGAGTTCGTTTGAAATGTTATCACACCCGGTCGATTTTTTGTTTTTTAGACTTCTCAGAGTGTGCATTATTTCGGTAGCAGAGATTTTGTCATTATTCATTGGGTGTTGTGCATATCCAGTTCTGTGTTTATAACATCGGATACATTATCGCGGGTTTGTGGTCGATACAAAAGCGTTTTAAAGAAATCAACAGACCTGTCAGGGTCTAAATGATTGATCTGAACATTGTTTGTTCGAAGAGACTTAATTGTCTGCCAATAGGTTTTTGGATCTGAAGATGATAATTTTTCGAGGTTTTCCCATGTTTTTATAATGCATTTTGGATTTTTCTTCTTTGTTCTACTGTACATTTTCTTACAATGAAAAAACTTTTGCAACAGAGATCTATCCTGAGGGTTTTGCTGAAGAGTCTTAAGTGAATTTTGCATGGCGTATTTTAGATATTTGCATTCATCATCAACCCGTTTCCTGTTAGGTTGTTACGTTTTAGGGGCACGCACAGTTCTCTTGGACGCCAGATTGTTTATGTCGGTCAGTATAACAGTCAAATCAGTTATTGCTTCTTCTGACCAGAATCGTCATTACTGTAATTTTTCATTATAAACTGCCGATTTTTAAAGTGTACGTCTTGCCGCAAAAATGCCTCTAAAGCTCCCGTTGGACTATCTTTGGTCCATGTTAGAGTATACTTAGATTGGGTGTAACTATATTTTGGAGCGTTTTTGCACGGAAGATTATGACATAAATTTTTTAAGTGTAGTGCCAATTGGCAGTGTCAGAGTGCTCAGTTGGCGTTTTAATACAAACATAATCTACATCAGACAGTTATTTATTTGATTCTGGTGTATAATCTACGACACTCGCTCCATTATATTGGTAGCTGGTGAATTTACCCATTGCATCTCCCTTACTTCTCCCATTGACTATTCTCAGTTTTGCTGCTTGGCATAGGGCCAGAAGATCTCTCCCATAACTATTAGTAATTTTATCTAAGCTAAAGCGGTTAGAGCAAGAGTCAACGATGTAGGAACCGGGAAGCGGGACATGCAGTGCGGTATCATCTGTAATGCAATCAGGCATATCTCCTGTTCGGGCGTTGAAATCACCCCTAGTGGAATTAGATCGCGTCACACCCATATTCTCCCAGTTTTTTTTCAATTTTTGCGAATATTGGATTTTCGAGTTTGATCGTATTCCAGTAAGGAGAGGTGTTGGGGGTATATACACAGAAACAAAAACAAACGGGGTCTGCATATTGAACTTTTTGCCATCGAATTGTACCCATAGCGATACTTGATCGACAAAGAATGATTGCTGAAAAAACGGTCTATATTTGTCAAGATAGTAGAACGCAACGCCTCCATTTTTACGTTGGGAGACGCCGCGACTCATATCAAGGCAAGTATAACCCGGTAGTATGGTTTCATGCTTAGTCCGATGCCACGTCTCTGTTACCGTGATGAAATCATTTTTTGTTAATAATTGAACAATATCAGCATTCGAAATTTTGTTAATAAAAAAAGAAGCATACTAAGAAAAGATCAAGGCAAAGTACTTCTCCCTCTTCTTTTCCTGCCTTCTCTCAGAATAAGCGCCTCAATTTGCAAACATCTCTGGTCCATATTGTGACTGAAGATGCTCGCAAATTGAGTAATGCTGTCTCCCCCCGTCTTGCCCCTCTACCTCCCACTCCTCCCCAGCCTTCCCTCTCGGGTTCTCCTAGTGCTCTCACTAGAACACTTCCTGCTTCCTCTGCTTCTCCCTCTGTTTCCTCTCCTGCTTCTGTTTCTTCGCTTTCACCTGCCTCTTGTGTGGTTCAACCAGGTATATCGTACTCGGAGAAAGTCAAATCACCGAGCCGCAACTCGGGCCGTTCATTTGATTCTAAATTCTCCCAGTTTCGGCACAAGAGTGGAGGTAATTTTGATAAAAGGAATTGGCCACTCCCCGATGTTTGTAAAACCGTCATTATGACTGGTAGACCAAATTTAGGACGCACTGATCGAAATCCTCACCCGGACATCCAGGTGGAGTGTTACCCCGGCGCCAAGTTCAATTATTTTCGCTCTATGTTTAAAGGGCACAGGGGCCAGTCCAGTCACACAAAATATTATTAAATATTGGCGTGAATTCTCGAAGTGATAATTTTGATCTCGTAGTTAAGCAATTGCGGGATATGCTTAGCGATATCAGGGTCAAGGTTAGATCAGCAAAAATTTATTTCGCTAAACTAAACTTTTCGCAAAAACTCCCTCACGCTGAGAGGAGAACCTTGAGCATCATCAATGAAACCATTCGGAAAGTGAAGGACGTTAACCGGATACCAAAAATCGATGACGCGAAGTTTGATGCAGCTCAGGATTTAATACACTGGACCACGAGAACCGCCAATATTATGTACGATCACTGGTTGAACCATCTAGATTTAAACAAAGTAAAGGCAAAGGTAACAACCGTCTAACAAATGTGGGAGTATGAACTAATGTGGTTAACCTGTCTGGCACCACTGACCTGACAACTCAAGAGAAGTAGTCTCTTTTAGATCGCGGTTTAACGTTTGTTCCTGCACCGAAGCCTAAAACTCGTAATCAAACAAATATACCATCATATAACTGTAATTTTCTTAGGCAAATGAAATTAGCAGACCGCTTTAGAAACTTCAGTGGTCGGAAACTTCCTTTTACAGAATCATCTCGTTGGTCACCTCCAGATAGTAAAGTAGATCCCGAAATTATTGAGGCTAACAAACGAATTCTCCAGAAGGTGTTCAGCATGAACATACTCCCCGATAAAGACAATTTAACAGCTGCTGGTGAACGGAGAGTCCTCTCGAAACTTCGAAAAAATAAGAAATTAGTAATTAAACCAGCCGACAAAGGTGGGTCGGTAGTCGTTCTATCTCGGGATAATTATATAAAGGAAGTCAGGAGGCAACTAAGCAATACCAAACATTATAAGAAAATAGATTCACTTATTTGGCCTAGTAATGTCGAAAAATTCAATACGATCTTACAATTTCTCCTCGACGAAGGTCACATAACCAAAAACAATTGAAATATTTAACAGCTAACCTCAGCGCTCAAACAAGACAGCTTTACATCCTACCAAAGATCCAAAAGGACCGTTCTTCATGTACGGATGACTTAACTCCACCCGGGAGGCCAACTGTATCAGATTGTAATTCGGAATCTTATGCGATCTCGGAACTGATTGATTATCATCTTAAACCTATAGCAAATAGACATCCGAGCTACCTAATAAATACACAGGATTTCCTGTAAAAAATTTCGAAATTGAAAATATCGAAAAATGCTATCCCGGCTACTTTGGATATCGACAGTATGTATACGAACATTGATATTGATAAAGGTGTTAAATAGGTTTCAATGCATTTGAAAAATATCAGGATGTAAAACGCCCAGAGGAACAAATTTTGGATCTTTTAGAGCTGAGCCTGAAAGGTAATGACTTTCAATTCAATGGAGACTATTTTCTACAAATAATGGGTTGTCCAATGGGTAAAAGATTCAGTCCGAATTTTGCAAGCATTTATGTAGCGGAATGGGAGGAAAATGCTTTAAGCAAATGTGCAAAACATCATCTCGTATATCTCAGATATTTAGATGCCATTTTTATTATTTGGGAACATTCAAAAGAAAAGTTTGATGAATTTTTAGAAATTGTGAACAATCATGATCCAAACATTAATTTGTAAGCTACTATCAGTGAAAATTCAGTTGATTTTCCCGATGTGACCGTGTATAAAGGCAAGCAATTCCAGGCATCCGGCCATTTTGATTATAAAGTATATCTTAAACCAACTAATTCACATCAACTGTTGCACACCAAATCATTTCATCCTCAACATACTTTGAAAGGTATCATCAAATCACAGCTCATTCGTTTCCACCGCTATTCAAGTGATAGGGTAAATTTCAATGAGGCTTGTTCTACTCTATATAGCGTCCTCAGATCGAGGGGGTACTCACTGCGCTTTTTGCTTAGTCTGAAATCTCAAACTCTGAAAAGCTCAGAAGTCCAGCAGAAACTACTGGTTTCGAACCAATTAAAACTGAACGCAACAGACCGTTGCAGAATGGTTGTGGCCCGGTATTTAATGGCAAAAAGCCCCGCTGTAGATTACATACTTTTATGCCTGATCAGAAAGAAGTTTCCTCCGACCAAACGAAAAATTACTATCAGAGCCGTCACCCCCTCCAAATATTATTTACCTTATCACTTGTAAACGCTGTCGGAAGCAGTATGTTTGTCAAAGTCAAAATCCTTTCCGAGAACGTGCTACTAGACACAAAAAGGATATAAAACATAATGCTGATGTCCCAGTAGCACAACATTTTAACCTCCCGGACCATTCTTTGGACGATTTCGAAATCCATCCTATTGAACAACCACCAATTAAAGACACATTAGAAGAAACGGATGAATTTAAAAAAAAAAACGTGAAGCATTTTGGATCAATACGCTTCAAACTCTCTAGCCATTTGGTATGAACATATCTGAGGGAAAATGCGAAAGGAGGTTCATCATTCCTTTCACTTTAACCTGCAACAAAATGAATATCGAAATAGCAAAAATATTAAAAAATTAATTCAATTTAACCAATGCTAAATTAAATGAACCTTTGAATCTTCGACCTGTCATCGCCTATAAGAAGAACAAAAGCTTGCGTAACATCCTGGTAAGGACTAAATTAGAGCCCATCAGTGAATAATATCAATTATTGCCAGTCAGTTTAACCAGTTCCTAAGCTAATCACTTAGTCTAAATCATTTTTATGTATTTTTTGTCATGTTTGAAACCAATCAGCGTTCATTAAATGAAAACAATTTTTCGGCGGCATATTTAAATTAAAAAACACACTTAACACATAACCAAAAACAATTGAAATATTTAACAGCTAATCTCAGCGCTCAAACAAGACAGCTTTACATCCTACCAAAGATCCAAAAGGACCTTTCTTTATGTACGGATGACTTAACTCCTCCCGGGAGGCCAACTGTATCAGATTGTAATTCGGAATCTTATGCGATCTCGGAACTGATTGATTATCATCTTAATCCTATAGCAAATAGACATCCGAGCTACCTAATAAATACACAGGATTTCCTGTAAAAAATTTCGAAATTGAAAATATCGAAAAATGCAATTCTGGCTACTGTGGATATCGACAGTATGTATACGAACATTGATATTGATAAAGGTGTTAATTAGGTTTAAACGCATTTGAAAATTATCAGGATGTAAAACGCCCAGAGGAACAAATTTTGGATCTTTTAGAGCTGAGCCTGAAAGGTAATGACTTTCAATTCAATGGAGAATATTTTCTACACATAATGGGTTGTCCTATGGGCAAAAGATTCAGTCCGAATTTTGCAAGCATTTATGTAGCGGAATGGGAGGAAATGCTTTAAGCAAATGTGCAAAACATCATCTCGTATATCTCAGATATTTAAATGCCATTTTTATTATTTGGGAACATTCAAAAGAAAAGTTTGATGAATTTTTAGAAATTGTGAACAATCATGATCCAAACATTAATTTGTAAGCTACTATCAGTGGACATTCTGTTGATTTTCTCGATGTGACCGTGTATAAAGGCAAGCAATTCCAGGCATCCGGCCATTTTGATTATAAAGTATATCTTAAACCAACTGATTCACATCAACTGTTGCACACCAAATCATTTCATCCTCAACATACATTTAGAGGTATCATCAAATCACAGCTCGTTCGTTTCCACTGCTATTCAAGTGATAGGGTAAATTTCAATGAGGCTTGTTCTACTCTATTTAGCGCCCTCAGATCGAGGGGGTACTCACTGCGCTTTATGCTTAGCCTGAAATCTCAAACTCTGAAAAGCTCAAAAGTCCAGCAGAAACTGCTGGTTTCGAACCAATTAAAACTGAACGCAACAGACCGTTGCAGAATGGTTGTGGCCCAGTATTTAATGGCAAAAAAGCCCCGATGTCGATTACATACTTTTATGCCTGATCAGAAAGAAGTTTCCTCCGACCAAACGAAAAATTACTATCAGAGCCGTCACCCCCTCCAAATATTATTTACCTTATCACTTGTAAACACTGTCGGAAGCAGTATGTTGGTCAAAGTCAAAATCCTTTCTGAGAACGTGCTACTAGACACAAACAGGATATAAAACATAATGCTGATGCCCTAGTAGCACAACATTTTAACCTCCCGGACCATTCTTTGGACGATTTCGAAATCCATCCTATTGAACAACCACCAATTAAAGACACATTAAGTCGATTTTTGGATGATCTCATGTATGATCTCATGTGATGTCATAGTCATGTGACCCAGTTAGGTAATGTGGGGTTATCTTGGTAGACCGCATGTGCGGCCATGTTGTGACTTCAATACCATAGTTATATGTGGTGTCGTGCGGGTGACGAGTGTTTCTGTCGTCCATTTCGTTTACTGGAGGCCGCCATCTAGGTTTCTATGGCGGCGCGTGGTTTCTGTGAGTCTGAGATGTTTCGTTATGGGCTGTGTTCCAACGGTGTGTTCGATTAAACGGGAGTATATATATTTACTATAAACAACCCGACAACTTCGAAAAATCATCAAAACACCTAAAAAAATCACAACAACGGACCGGAAAACCCGCGATCATGGGATAAGAGGCGTAGCATGTAATGATATGGGCCTGGAAGGATACCCATCGATTGCTTTGAAGTATGACAATTATCACAAACAACCCGACAACCGTTTACACGACTCTGAGTCTTCCAGACACTTTGTCTTCTACAGTTAAAACTGGAAGTCCTGTCACGAACTGTGCGTTTATCTTGGCTTAATTGCCCGTAGGAATTGTGCGCAATTGTCATATCGAATGGCATCCAAAGCACAGCAGGTTCTCGTGGTTACTCATAGCAAACACATGCAATGTTTCTGCCAATGGACCTCCGGGTTACCCGGAGGTCCATTGGCAGAAACATTGCTTGTGCACAGGCCATATGCGAAGAATTTTATAGCCTTACTATGGTCATAAGGCGTAGATTAACGCGCAGATCAATGCGCTATTTGTGCGCATTTCATGACAGGAGTTCTAGTTTTACCTGTACGTATCCATCTCCATATTCTCTCCACTCCTGAACCTGTTCTGTTATACCTATGTTCAGACTTCCCAGATGTGTCTATGTGCTAATACATGATGTGCAACAATGTGTACACATCACATGTAGTATATATGGGTGTGCCGATATGTGTTTGTGTGCTATTGCACAATGTGCACACAACACGTACGACTCTTATCCCCATCTCGGAAAAGGGGATTCTATAGCAATAGGCGTATCTCAGAAAGGAATGCTCTCACTGAGATTCTTTAATAGAGATTCCTGTCGCGGGATTCCGTAAGTGGGATTCCAGAAAGTTTTTGTTTATGTTATGACTTTCCAGATGTGTTTTGTGTGATAGTACACAGTGTGCAACAACGTGTTCACATCTCGAGATGGCATGATTAATCGATCCGCCACGCCGAAATCGATCAGTATTTTTCGTTGTCGAAGAATCGTTAAATTTTACCCCGTTTTAGACGTTTAATAATTAAAAAACAATTGATGAAAAAAGCTATTTCTTCTAAAGGTAAAAGGTCAAGAACGTCCACGTTAAACCCCAAGAAGCTGTTTGAAGCATTTGTCTTTTAGGTACATTCAAAGCTTTAATGTTCTTAACTTTTGAACCGTCAGTGTAATAATCAAGACAGGTCGGCAGTTGCGAACTTGGAACGAAGTGGATCGTCTTCGTTGTTTACTTGAAGTAGGTCAGCTGACTTGACCTTCATTTTTAACAACTTCAAAGAGAGGGAGAGGGGGGGGGGGGTAATGTAGGTGCGATTAATCGATTATTATCGATTATTATCACTAAATCACCCGCAGGGTGGAGAGTCCACCCAAGCAATAATTGCACATTTGTTGCAAAGCATAACAAGTACAGGCAAAGTTTCAGCCAATGGACCTCCGGGTTAAACCCGGAGGTCCAATGGCTGAAACATTGCTTGTGTTTTTAGTCGATATATACAACATTTGAAAGTTATAGTTTGGGTGATAACTCCACTCCGCTGGAGATTTACTTACAATCCACTCTCCACGTACTGTAGATCAAATAAGGCTCCTGGTGATATTTCTTTTTAAACTCTCTATAAGTTTTCAGCTTATTTTTTCCAGTTTTCCTGTTGTCATCAAAGATAGCATTATAACAATTATTTAAATGGGTTTCTTTCAGATTGTTGTATGTTTCTGATCAGAGTTAATTTGAGGGTTATAATTGGCTATAAGCTGCTGATATTTAACCAACACTGAGTCCGATATAGTGTAAATCGCGGATTCAGTTCTAGCCTCTGATAGTAGGAAGGGGTTTGGAGATCATATAATTTGGACACAAATTTAGCAATCTGGATTTTGGCATCTATGTGCAGTGGGTACTGTCCAAATTCAGCTCTCACTGCATGGTTCGATGATTTATTATTCATAACCAGGACTAAATTACAGAACTGAATATGAACGGTTTCTCAAGGCGATTTATCAATATTAGCATCGTTGATTTCCGTGGCCCATAATTCACTGCCGTATAAGAGGATGGGTTTTATCAGGATGTTGAATAGTTTTAGGTAACGCGAAACAGATGGAAGGCACTTCTTTCTTTTAAAGTTGTTGTTCAGACTGAAGAGGGTTTTTAAACCTTTCAGTTTGAGATCGTGTTGCGCATTCTGCAGTTTACTTTTGGATGTAAACGAAAGTCCCAGATATGTGTACTGATTTTCCCAATATGAAAACCATGGGGCTCCTTATTCTTTCACGATTGAAAAATCATAACTTTAGTTTTATCAACATTTACGCTAAGTATGTTTTTAGTGCAGTAGGCATTCAAGTTATCCAATGCTCCCTGTACTCCACGAGCGGGTTTGAGACGATCGCTAAATCGTCGGCAAACAGCAAGTGACTTAGATTCGTGGTATGTAGACGGACGGGATCACACTTTTCATCAAAGATTATGCCAATGTTGTCGATCAAGATTTTGAAGAGCATCGACGAGATCACACCACCTTGTCTGACACCAATCGTTGACATTGCGAAGTTTTTATTTGATTGTAACTTGAGCTTTATAGGGATTTTAAAATTTTAAATTCATTATCCTGTATCTCGAGGCGGTGTAATTTATCAAAAAGAATGTTTCTATCAACAGTATCAAATGCTTTTTCTAAAATCAACAAAAATAGCATATAACGGTTGTTAAAGATTTTTATATTTATTTATAGCTGTTTTAAGAATAAAGACGCTGTCAACAGTACTACGGTGTTTTTTAAAAGCGAATTGATTATCGCTAATCAAGGAATTATCTTCAAGACAGGTATTAATCCTCTCTTTGATAACTCTATTGAATAGCTTACACAGAGCACCGCTTACGGCAACAACTCAATAATTAATGGGATCGTTTCGATCACCCATCTTATATAATGTGTTGAGAACAGATTTACTCCATGAGGGAGGTTAACGATGTGATTCAAATACCTGATTAAATACTTTAGTTACATGGTCAATCATATGTGGGACTATTATTTTTATGAGTTCGTTTGAAATGTTATCACACCCGGTCGATTTTTTGTTTTTTAGACTTCTCAGAGTGTGCATTATTTCGGTAGCAGAGATTTTGTCATTATTCATTGGGTGTTGTGCATATCCAGTTCTGTGTTTATAACATCGGATACATTATCGCGGGTTTGTGGTCGATACAAAAGCGTTTTAAAGAAATCAACAGACCTGTCAGGGTCTAAATGATTGATCTGAACATTGTTTGTTCGAAGAGACTTAATTGTCTGCCAATAGGTTTTTGGATCTGAAGATGATAATTTTTCGAGGTTTTCCCATGTTTTTATAATGCATTTTGGATTTTTCTTCTTTGTTCTATTATACATTTTCTTACAATGAAAAAACTTTTGCAACAGAGATCTATCCTGAGGGTTTTGCTGAAGAGTCTTAAGTGAATTTTGCATGGCGTATTTTAGATATTTGCATTCATCATCAACCCGTTTCCTGTTAGGTTGTTACGTTTTAGGGGCACGCACAATTCTCGTGGACGCCAGATTGTTTATGTCGGTCAGTATAACAGTCAAATCAGTTATTGCTTCTTCTGACCAGAATCGTCATTAGTGTAATTTTTCATTATAAACTGCCGATTTTTAAAGTGTACCTCTTGCCGCAAAAATGCCTCTAAAGCTCCCGTTGGACTATCTTTGGTCCATGTTAGAGTATACTTAGATTGGGTGTAACTATATTTTGGAGCGTTTTTACTCGGAAGATTATGACATAAATTTTTTAAGTGTAGTGCCAATTCGCAGTGTCAGAGTGCTCAGTTGGCGTTTTAATACAAACATAATCTACATCAGACAGCTATTTATTTGATTCTGGTGTATAATCTACGACACTCGCTCCATTATATTGGTAGCTGGTGAATTTACCCATTGCATCTCCCTTACTTCTCCCATTGACTATTCTCAGTTTTGCTGCTTGGCATAGGGCCAGAAGATCTCTCCCATAACTATTAGTAATTTTATCTAAGCTAAAGCGGTTAGAGCAAGAGTCAACGATGTAGGAACCGGGAAGCGGGACATGCAGTGCGGTATCATCTGTAATGCAATCAGGCATATCTCCTGTTCGGGCGTTGAAATCACCCCTAGTGGAATTAGATCGCGTCACACCCATATTCTCCCAGTTTTTTTTTCAATTTTTGCGAATATTGGATTTTCGAGTTTGATCGTATTCCAGTAAGGAGAGGTGTTGTGGGTATATACACAGAAACAAAAACAAACGGGGTCTGCATATTGAACTTTTTGCCATCGAATTGTACCAATAGCGATAATTGATCGACACAGAATGATTGCTGAAAAAACGGTCTATATTTGTGAAGATAATAGAACGCAACGCCTCCATTTTTACGTTGGGAGACGCCGCGTCTCATATCAATGCAAGTATAACCCGGTAGTATGGTTTCATGCTTAGTCCGATGCCACGTCTCTGTTACCGTGATGAAATCATTTTTTGTTAATAATTGAACAATATCAGCATTCGAAATTTTGTTAATTAAAAAAGAAGCATACTAAGAAAAGATCACGGCAAAGTACTTCTCCCTCTTCTTTTCCTGTCTTCTCTCAGAATAAGCGCCTCAATTTGCAAACATCTCTGGTCCATATTGTGACTGAAGATGCTCGCAAATTGAGGAATGCTGTCTCCCCCCGTCTTGCCCCTCTACCTCCTACTCCTCCCCAGCCTTCCCTCTCGGGTTCTCCTAGTGCTCTCACTAGAACACTTCCTGCTTCTTCTGCTTCTCCCTCTGTTTCCTCTCCTGCTTCTGTTTCTTCGCTTTCACCTGCCTCTTGTGTGGTTCAACCAGGTATATCGTACTCGGAGAAAGTCAAATCACCGAGTCGCAACTCGGGCCGTTCATTTGATTCTAAATTCTCCCAGTTTCGGCACAAGAGTGGAGGTAATTTTGATAAAAGGAATTGGCCCCTCCCCGATGTTTGTAAAACCGTCATTATGACTGGTAGACCAAATTTAGGACGCACTGATCGAAATCCTCACCCGGACATCCAGGTGGAGTGTTACCCCGGCGCCAAGTTCAATTATTTTCGCTCTATGTTTAAAGGGCACAGGGGCCAGTCCAGTCACACAAAATATTATTAAATATTGGCGTGAATTCTCGAAGTGATAATTTTGATCTCGTAGTTAAGCAATTGCGGGATATGCTTAGCGATATCAGGGTCAAGTTTAGATCAGCAAAAATTTATTTCGCTAAACTAAACTTTTCGCAAAAACTCCCTCACGCTGAGAGGAGAACCTTGAGCATCATCAATGAAACCATTCGGAAAGTGAAGGACGTTAACCGGATACCAAAAATCGATGACGCGAAGTTTGATGCAGCTCAGGATTTAATACACTGGACCACGAGAACCGCCAATATTATGTACGATCACTGGTTGAACCATCTAGATTTAAACAAAGTAAAGGCAAAGGTAACAACCGCCTAACAAATGTGGGAGTATGAACTAATGTGGTTAACCTGTCTGGCACCACTGACCTGACAACTCAAGAGAAGTAGTCTCTTTTAGATCGCGGTTTAACGTTTGTACCTGCACCGAAGCCTAAAACTGGTAATCAAACAAATATACCATCATATAACTGTAATTTTCTTAGGCAAATGAAATTAGCAGACCGCTTTAGAAACTTCAGTGGTCGGAAACTTCCTTCTACAGAATCATCTCGTTGGTCACCTCCAGATAGTAAAGTAGATCCCGAAATTATTGAGGCTAACAAACGAATTCTCCAGAAGGTGTTCAGCATGAACATACTCCCCGATAAAGACAATTTAACAGCTGCTGGTGAACGGAGAGTCCTCTCGAAACTTCGAAAAAATAAGAAATTAGTAATTAAACCAGCCGACAAAGGTGGGTCGGTAGTCGTTCTATCTCGGGATAATTATATAAAGGAAGTCAGGAGGCAACTAAGCAATACCAAACATTATAAGAAAATAGATTCACTTATTTGGCCTAGTAATGTCGAAAAATTCAATAAGATCTTACAATTTCTCCTCGACGAAGGTCACATAACCCAAAACAATTGAAATATTTAACAGCTAACCTCAGCGCTCAAACAAGACAGCTTACATCCTACCAAAGATCCAAAAGGACCGTTCTTCATGTACGGATGACTCAACTCCACCCGGGAGGCCAACTGTATCAGATTGTAATTCGGAATCTTATGCGATCTCGGAACTGATTGATTATCATCTTAAACCTATAGCAAATAGACATCCGAGCTACCTAATAAATACACAGGATTTCCTGTAAAAAATTTCGAAATTGAAAATATCGAAAAATGCTATCCCGGCTACTTTGGATATCGACAGTATGTATACGAACATTGATATTGATAAAGGTGTTAAATAGGTTTCAATGCATTTGAAAAATATCAGGATGTAAAACGCCCAGAGGAACAAATTTTGGATCTTTTAGAGCTGAGCCTGAAAGGTAATGACTTTCAATTCAATGGAGAATATTTTCTACAAATAATGGGTTGTCCAATGGGCAAAAGATTCAGTCCGAATTTTGCAAACATTTATGTAGCGGAATGGGAGGAAAATGCTTTAAGCAAATGTGCAAAACATCATCTCGTATATCTCAGATATTTAGATGCCATTTTTATTATTTGGGAACATTCAAAAGAAAAGTTTGATGAATTTTTAGAAATTGTGAACAATCATGATCCAAACATTAATTTGTAAGCTACTATCAGTGAAAATTCAGTTGATTTTCCCGATGTGACCGTGTATAAAGGCAAGCAATTCCAGGCATCCGGCCATTTTGATTATAAAGTATATCTTAAACCAACTAATTCACATCAACTGTTGCACACCAAATCATTTCATCCTCAACATACTTTTAAAGGTATCATCAAATCACAGCTCATTCGTTTCCACCGCTATTCAAGTGATAGGGTAAATTTCAATGAGGCTTGTTCTACTCTATATAGCGTCCTCAGATCGAGGGGGTACTCACTGCGCTTTTTGCTTAGTCTGAAATCTCAAACTCCGAAAAGCTCAAAAGTCCAGCAAAAACTGCTGGTTTCGAACCAATTAAAACTGAACTCAACAGACCGTTGCAGAATGGTTGTGGCCCAGTATTTAATGGCAAAAAAGCCCCGATGTCGATTACATACTTTTATGCCTGATCAGAACGAAGTTTCCTCCGACCAAACGAAAAATTACTATCAGAGCCGTCACCCCCTCCAAATATTATTTACCTTATCACTTGTAAACACTGTCGGAAGCTGTATGTTGGTCAAAGTCAAACTCCTTTCCGAGAACCTGCTACTAGACACAAACAGGATATAAAACATAATGCTGATGCCCCAGTAGCACAACATTTTAACCTCCCGGACCATTCTTTGGACGATTTCGAAATCCATCCTATTGAACAGCCACCAACTAAAGACACATTAAGTCGATTTTTGGGTGATCTCATGTATGATCTCATGTGATGTCATAGTCATGTGACCCAGTTAGGTAATGTGGGGTTATCTTGGTAGACCGCATGTGCGGCCATGTTGTGACTTCAATACCATAGTTATATGTGGTGTCGTGCGGGTGACGAGTGTTTCTGTCGTCCATTTCGTTTACTGGAGGCCGCCATCTAGGTTTCTATGGCGGCGCGTGGTTTCTGTGAGTCTGAGATGTTTCGTTATGGGCTGTGTTCCAACGGTGTGTTCGATTAAACGGGGGTATATATATTTACTATAAACAACCCGACAACTTCGAAAAATGACCAAAACACCTAAAAAAATCACAACAACGGACCGGAAAACCCGCGATCATGGGATAAGAGGCGTAGCATGTAATGATATGGGCCTGGAAGGATACCCATCGATTGCTTTGAAGAATGACAATTATCACAAACAACCCGACAACCGTTTACACGACTCTGAGTCTTCCAGACACTTTGTCTTCTACGTTAAAACTGGAAGTCCTGTCACGAACTGTGCGTTTATCTTGGCTTAATTGCCCGTAGGAATTGTGCGCAATTGTCATATCGAATGGCATCCAAAGCACAGCAGGTTCTCGTGGTTACTCATAGCAAACACATGCAATGTTTCTGCCAATGGACCTCCGGGTTACCCGGAGGTCCATTGGCAGAAACATTGCTTGTGCACAGGCCATATGTGAAGAATTTTATAGCCTTACTATGGTCATAAGGCGTAGATTAACGCGCAGATCAATGCGCTATTTGTGCGTATTTCATGACAGGAGTTCTAGTTTTACCTGTACGTATCCATCTCCACATTCTCTCCACTCCTGAACCTGTTCTGTTATACCTATGTTCAGACTTCCCAGATGTGTCCATGTGCTAATACATGATGTGCAACAATGTGTACATATCACATGTAGTATATATGGGTGTGCCGATATGTGTTTGTGTGCTATTGCACAATGTGCACACAACACGTACGACTCTTATCCCCATCTCGGAAAAGGGGATTCTATAGCAATAGGCGTATCTCAGAAAGGAATGCTCTCACTGAGATTCTTTAATAGAGATTCCTGTCGCGGGATTCCGTAAGTGGGATTCCAGAAAGTTTTTGTTTATGTTATGACTTTCCAGATGTGTTTTGTGTGATAGTACACAGTGTGCAACAACGTGTTCACATCTCGAGATGGCATGATTAATCGATCCGCCACGCCGAAATCGATCAGTATTTTTCGTTGTCGAAGAATCGTTAAATTTTACCCCGTTTTAGACGTTTAATAATTAAAAAACAATTGATGAAAAAAGCTATTTCTTCTAAAGGTAAAAGGTCAAGAACGTCCACGTTAAACCCCAAGAAGCTGTTTGAAGCATTTGTCTTTTAGGTACATTCAAAGCTTTAATGTTCTTAACTTTTGAACCGTCAGTGTAATAATCAAGACAGGTCGGCAGTTGCGAACTTGGAACGAAGTGGATCGTCTTCGTTGTTTACTTGAAGTAGGTCAGCTGACTTGACCTTCATTTTTAACAACTTCAAAGAGAGGGAGAGGGGGGGGGGTAATATAGGTGCGATTAATCGATTATTATCGATTATTTGTGACGATTAATCGATTCCTAAATTAAAAAATCTTGACAGCCCTATTCACATCACATCCATCACATGCGAAATGTGTCGATACGTGCTTGAGTGCAAGTACACAATGTGCGCGGAACATTTTACAATCTGATCATCATCTCGGAAAAAAGGGATTCTATAATAACAGACGTATCTCAGGAAGATAATCTCTTAGTGAGATTCTGTGAAAGGAATTACTTAAGTATGATTCCGTAACTGGAATTCCTATGATGTATTTTGTCTATGTTATGACTTCCAATATGTGTCTAAGTGAGAGTACACAGTGTTTAACAATGTGATCACATCACATGCAATACATAGGCGCATGCGTGATGTGTCGATATGTTCCTGTGTGCTAGAGTACAATGTGCGCAGAACATATACGAATCGTATCCTCGTCTCGAAAATGAGATTCCATAAACACAGACGTATCACAGAGGGGTTTCTATTAGTGGGATTCCGTAAAAAAGGATTCCAAAGTGGAAGAGCGTAAGTGGGATTCCAACTGCATATACGGCTCATGTTTGTCTTACCATCAGCTTTCAACATGTCTTCCACTATCTGCCCTGCGAACAGCTTCCACTATATTCAATACTAGAGCCTTCCATTACTGGTGACGTGTACTATCTATCACTTTCTTCCTTCAATACTAGAGCATTCCGCTACTGATGACTTGTAGCACTAATATATGTTTTGTGGCTATCCCCCATCTTGCCAAGATTCAACACTCGGCCATATCTATCGCCCCATTCATCCAAGCCCGTGTCGGTCGTTACATTACCCTGGCCTAGTGCATGCTGGGATGCCATACATATGAGAGACTGTCGGTTGATTGTACCGAGATGTACTTGTGTGCTTCTAAGCAATGTACATCAATGTGAACACATCATGCGCGGCACATGGGTATATGCTGGATGTGCTGATATGTGCTTATGTGAAAAAGCGTTATGTGCGCATAACACATACAGCTCAAAGGCACATACGATGAAAAAGGATTGTAGGATCATAGTTGGACACTAGAAAAAAACCCCACGGATCGTGAGACTGCTGTTTTGTGGAACATGCCCATGTGCTAGTGCACAGTGTGCGCACAACCTAATTCGCACATTCTGGATGTTCTGATATGTGCTTTCCCTGCTACCACGTATAACTATGGTAATGGTGTCGCAACATGGATAATCACGCGGCAACCCCCACTTGAAGAATATGGATCACGTGACTGACGTTATATAGTCATCGAGTAGATCATCCAAAAAGGGACTTTAGTGTGCGAGCTATACTACTAGTGTCCACGGTATCGGGTGCCAAGTTAGTCGAACCACTAAACATTTGGTTAGATGTGGCGCCAAAAAATATTTACTGGGTAAAATATTAGCACCAAACAGTTTCTTTTAGTTGCGAAGGAAGGTACTGGGCAGTGAAGAGCACGATTGATGACAAAACAAAGAAATATAGAATATACCCATAGTAGCTTGGTGTACCAAATGTTCACCACGAGAGGTTTATTTACTAAACCTGTGATCGTTAAAAGTTGCATTGAATAAGTCAACTTTTAACGGTCACGGGTTTAGTAAATAAGCCACAAGTGTTTCACGATGTAGGTTTTGGGCTATGGGTAGTGTCTATTGGAACAAAAACGCTATTGTGATGAATTGACGGTAACATGGTCTGAGGTTTGCGGCTCGGAGCGTATGTTCAACCTCGACGCTTCGCGTCTTGGTTGAACATAAGCTCCGAGCCGCAAACCTCAAACCATGTTACCGTCAATTCACTACAATAACTTACAATAACTAAGGCGACAACCCGATTTCGTCAGAACTTTCGTGTTGTTCTGCCGGAGTTTTTCCGAAGCCAGTTGTCCGTTCAGTCTTGAAATAATTGCTAGTTTATTTTTCAAATCTCGATCAATTAGTTTGGATCAGACTGCGAAGGGCACCGCTCCAATCCATTAGCATTTTGACACCAAAACAATTTGTTTGGCACTAAAATACCCAGAATGACTAAAAATTGGGTACCAGACAGTTTCGTTCCAGTGTGAACACTAAAGACGGTACAACATTGCCGCTCACGCGGGCTACCATGACAACACATATGACATATATTGATCATGTGTCTATGGCGTCACAGGAGATCACCCATGAGATCATCCAAAAGGAGCTTAAGTGTGCGAACTATGCTACTGTTGCGGCAAACTGACATGCAGTATAGTATTGCACTGTACAATGTCGTGTGGCAAATGTCGGTTCACCGTAACATGACCTTTGAACATAGAATCGTTGTTTCAATAAAATTCCATCACCGAATCCTTCAGAATATTACACCAATGCGTATATAATTTTGGTGGCGACACTCAGCCAAACGGCGCAATATTTTACTAGAGTAATTCGAGTGCTTAGAGGAAACAATGTTTATTTTGTAACCCATTTAGCTATATGTTAATGCCTTTTTGGTCACGTGATAAATATAATCTTCACATCCTCCCCAGCAGTGCTCACCCTGTCGGTTACCAATTTAGACAATTAAACTAAAATTTTGATCTGGCACTAAAACATCTCCTGTTAGCTAAACTTTTGGCCCCAAAAACGTCCTTATCGAAGTGTCTGCACCAGTGAATAGCACTATCAAAAACAAAAAAAACGAATTATTTTTCCACTTATCGACATTCAAATAGTATTATTTTTTCAACTTTTGGCTGAAAAACATAGCATAGAACCCCTCATTGGAACAAGCTCGTTCCATTGAGAGATCATATGCTATGCTTTTCAGGCCTGACATTATTTTTGTTTCGACTTCAAGAAATAAGTTTTTCAAGTATCCTCTGATATTCGTGTTAGGTTAGGTCAATTTTCTTTATTGTGGTACAGACGTATTCAGGCACGCTAAAAAATGGCTACAAGAAGTTTTCTGTCCAGCACGAAGACTGTTCCTCAGTTTATTTAAGAACTGAATCATGACTTTTTTTCGTCTACTCCTCCCGTAGAACAGATTTTATGTCCGGACAGAATATTTACAAGGAACCGCCTTGACCAACCATAATTCGGTCAAAATGTTTTCCAAAAGAAAGACACAAAACAATGTAAGTTCTGATTCAAAATAAATCCCACAAACAGTCAATATACAGTTAAAACTAGAAGTCCTGTCACGAATAGTGCGCTTATCTAGGCTTAAGTGCGCGTTGGAATTGAGCGCAATTGCCATATCGAATGGCATCCAAAGCACGGCAGGTCCTCTTGGTTACTCATAGCAAACACATGCAATGTTTCTGCCAATGGACCTCCGGGTTACCCGGAGGTCCATTGGCTGAAACATTGCTTGTGCACAGGCCATATGTACATAATTTGATAGCTTTACTTGGGCCATAACGCGTACATTAACGCGCATATCAACGTGCTATTTGTGCGCATTTCATGGCAGGACTTCTAGTTTTAACTGTAGTACCTAAAATACAACTCACATTCGACGTGGGGAAACCATCTATTTGTAGAAAGTATACATGAATTACAGAATGTAAAAAGATACTCTGAAACATCGAATATAATGCGTAATGTAAATGTCACATGATCAACTGCTATTTATGGGATAAATCACACAACAGGTAATCATTGGAAAATAACATCACCTGACAATGCAGTGTTCGTTGAAGAAAATTTACAGTTGTGGTGTAAACATATTGAAATATACGAAACTGATTAAGTAAATTAGGCTTAAAGTGAATTACTGAACTCACTTCGTAAATCTCAGTATAAACTTCTGACTTGTTTGGACTCCTCCATGTATGTGTGGAACTTTTCAGCAGCCTCAGTTACTTGATCCATCTCGCATTTGTGACAACAATTTTGTCTATCCCTTTCTCTGATGTCAAACAGCTATCAGTTTGATGTATAAATAAACTCCAGGTATACGTTTTCCGAGTTTTCTCACCATTGTGTCACAAATTAGTGAAGCTCAATTAACAAAGTTTCACAGATAAATCTGAAATATTCTCTTTTCGCAAGAACAGGCAAACCTGAGAATAAATCAATCGAACTGGCCAACAACTCTCTTTGAAAGTTTCAATGACAGAACATGGGACTGCATCAAAAATCGCTTTGTCACAAATTTCATAATTTAGCCAAAGAAGCTAAAGTGACCCTAAACACAAATAAATAAATAAATAAATAAATAAATAAATAAATAAATAAATAAATAAATAAATAAATAAATATTCTACAAAGTTAAAATTTCACTGAATGACGTTGAAGACAACTAATGACCAAATGATGTATTCATTTAGTTATTTATTTTTTGGGGTTTAACGACACTTTCGACAGTCTGAGTCACTTCGTGTCGGATAGTTTTACGGGTGGAGGAAACCGGATTACCCGGAGAGAACTGCTGAGCTGCGGCGAGTAATGTCAGATCCCTCATCGTACCAATTCAGAACAAGCAGGGTTAGCATTGGTTGAAGGTAGGTGCCATACGCCTTAGTAGAGAGTGCCACCGTGATCCTACGTGGACAATCGTGATTAAGTGCTTGGCGGGAGTCGTAGAAGAGCGATGGATCGCCCCTCAGTGGCAGAACCCCGGGCAGGACCCCGAAAGTGACGTCACTGGGTCAGTGACCCAGTGGCGCCATGTTTGGTTATCATGGTAACCCGCGTAAGTGGCCATCTTGTGATGTCATCTCATTGTGATGCGTGGTCCAAGTGCGCATGCGCTGCGCGTACGGTGGAAGTGTTTGGCAAGGCGTATTTAACATCGACGATGCACTTGTCTTCAATCGTTACTAACTCTGCTTGTGCCGGGCCAGTTAGTTGGATAGTCTGACAGTTGTTCGTCGCTGTTCGATGGTTCTCTAAGGGCAATTTGGCTTTCTTCATCCCTAAAACTATCCGACTCGATAGGTTCCTGGCTTTTGAATGTGGACGATAAACTACGATGACAGGCAAACACACATTATGTCGAAATAATTCGAAACCAGGGAAAAATCTTTAACTGGTAGAGTGCTAGAAGCCACTATCGGGGCTTTAATATGAAGAGAGGTACCTAAAGGTGTCATATTCTGTGGATGTGCCTCACATTATCTTAGAAGTGAAATTTTACTTAGTATATATGGGTTTGCCATGTTGCAATTTATGGGAGAGTGCCACTTGGCACTCTCCCATAAATTGTAACAAGGCAAAGACGTAGGAAAAAATTGTTATGACCAAAAATAACTTAGCACTCTACCGGTTAATTATCATCTAATAACACTGTGCGCAACGCCCCAGTAAGGAGTAGTCTTAAATCTACCCTCACAGTACCATTCAAAAGTTTGGTTATCTAGCAGCCACATAATAAAACAAGCTATGCATGTATTTTTAGAACTGGTGAGCAGGTATTGTAGTCTAGTTGCATGTGTTCTGTCGACAAGATTGTTCTCTATGCTATGCACAATTCCTGTGATACATATCACGTCTTAAGTTCACGTTGGAATCCAATAAGTTCTTTGATACATCCAGAATTGACATTGTTTGAGTTGAGCATGTTGTACCATCAATGTCATACTCAACCGATAAACATAGGTATGAAGTCACTTTTACGCATTTCTCTTGACATTCTTCTAGGGTATTAAGTTCTGCAGTTTCTTCGTTTTCATTTTCGATGACCTGATTTGGTATTTTGTAGAATGTATCGCCGTAACTGTCACATTCTAAAAAAACAAAAAATTGTCACTGAAATAAACTTGGAGATTAAAATATGGCTATTGAAGAAATTCCAATTTTACCCAAGCGCGATTACTGTCAATGTTGTATTGTACTGCGACAAGAAGGTTTAAAGCGGTCCATACACTATCAATATTATTGACAATAATATTGAGTAAATAATATTGACAACATATATTTTTTGCCACAAACTACTCAATAGTTTCTTCAATATTTTCGGTCATTTCTTCGTCTGCCACCGCGCTGTAAACATGGATCCAGTTGTGGGTTTAGGCGTGGTACTGGCCCTGAGTAACGAAAAACAAAATAAAAAGAAATGGTGGACTAAACGATAGTTTTTAGAAAGACACACATTTGGTCATAGTGCCCTTATGGGGGAACTCCGGATTAATCAACCTGATGATTTCAGAAACTTTCTTCGAATGGATGAAGATTCATTTAAAGAGCTGCTACGGTTGGTTACACCTTTAATAGAGAAAAAAGACACAAAAATGCGCGATGCAATACCACCGATGGAACGATTATCAGCCACATTGCATTGCGTTTTTTGACTACTGGAAATACATTTGGAGACTTGAAATTCCTTAATATTGCGTAATATTATTGACGGAACCCACACACTATCAATATTATTGACGGTCGTAAAATATTGAAGAAACTATTTCAGAGATCTCAGATATTCGTCAATAATATTGATCAATCTTCAATATCTCCCACACACTGGCAATAATATTGTCAATACCGTTTATTGACAATATTATTGTCAATAAAATTGATAGTGTATGGGCCGCTTTACCCCTTAAACAACGCACACGATATCAAAATTTATTATTTTAATTAGTGTTTCTCTACATTTTTCAAATAATTTCCGCAAACTCATATCATGTGACCCCTTCTTAAAACGATCTCAACGAGCTCCTTCCGATGATGGGGTGACGTGATATGGTTTTAGGGAAATTTGCTGTTTGTTTTTTTAACTGCTAAATTTTTAAATTATATCGGGGATGTTGCTCATTCGTTAGGTAAATGATTAAGTTATAGATATTTACTTTGCTTCAGTACACCTTCTTAGAGGGATAACCCCATCTTTCACTCTGAGAGCGTAGTAGCTCAGTGGGAGACCGTTGGGCTTATATCTATGCTAGGGGTCCCGATTTCGATCCCCGTTCGGGACAACCCGCGTTGTGTCCTTGGGCAACGCACTTTACCCCGGTTGCCTACATGGGGCCACGATGACACCGTGTACTAAGGAGTACTGCACTTCGATGGTGCACATGTCTTCAACCGCTGTAACCCTGCTTGACCGGAGCTTGAACAGGGTTAGAATGTTGAGGAACTGACAGTTGCTTGTCGATGTACTCCGGCTTCCTCCACCCGTAAAACTGTCACGGCCACGATTAGCCATTGTGCATAAGGATGTGACCTTAAACATCAATAAATAAATAAATAAATAATAATCTTTCACGCACCATGTCTTATTCTAAATCTTTGTTAAAGACAAAACGCCATTCGCGTTCGAACTGTCATTTTTTATCGCAGGAGATCGATTTGGGCGGAGGGATAATATTGAACGAGAAGCCGAAGGCTTCGAGTTCAATATTATCCCTCCGCCAAAAATCGGTCGAGTGCGGTAAAAATGACAGTTCGAACGCGTATGCTGTTCTGTATTTATTGTACGCCTACAGTTAACTAAGAAATTATTAATCGATTTTGGCGGAGGGATAATATTGAACTCGAAACCTTCGGCTTCTTGTTCAATATTATCCCTCCGCCGAAATCCATCAAGTGCGGTAAAAATGACAGTCCGTACGCGTATGCTGTTCTGTATTTTTTGCCCGCCTGCAGTTTACTAAAAAAAATAGTAAAAACATAAATTATTGCCCAAAATAACGCAAACATAAAAAATAGTCTGCCACGTGATCCGTATTGTTCAAGGACAATACCAAAAAATCATTGTTAGCTTGTATTTTATGAATATAAAAGCGTACTTTACAGATGACAACCTTTTTATGATCAGGATCAGCGCGACCAGAATACCAAATAAATGCTCTGAAAACAAATTCTCTGCAGTCTATGAAGAAACAAAGTCAAAGAATAGCGCATATAAACTGATCTATACCGATGGATTTAAAGATGGCGACAAGGTATCATTAGCCGTTGTTAGTGGTGATCAGATCACTTCAATCAGAATACCAAATACAAGTTATATTTTCACAGCTGAAGTTAAAGCTTTACAAGTTGCGCTTGAACACATCGAGAATGTACAGGGAAGAAAGTTGATTTATCTTTTCCGACTGTTTCCTCCATACTAGCTTAACTCATTCCAAAGTTTAAGAATCCTCTCATTTTTTAACTTCATGAGGAGTTGAATACTCTTATCGTCGGCCGAGTGCTAGAATGTTCTATGTCCCATAGGGGACATCGGACATTCTAGCACTCAGGCGACGTTATGTCTGCCCAATATAATGTCGTGTTTTGTTTGTTACCTGGCCACGTTGGCATCTCCACTAGCATCAGAGTAGACAGTGCAGCAAAACAGGCTTCAAACACGCCTATCACTGATTTTAAAACTAAAGCTTTACAACAAGCGCTTGAACACATCGAGGATGTACAAGAAAGGAAGTCGATTATCTTTTCCAACTCTGCTTCCTACATACTAGCTAAACTCAACTCCAAGTTTATGAACCCTCTCACTTTGGAATTTTGTGGGGAGTTGAATTCTCTCATGTCTATCCGATATGATATGGCGTTTTGCTGGTTACCAGGCAATATTGGTATCTCCAGTAACACCAGGGTAGACAGACGGTGCAGTAAAACAGGTGTTAAACAAATCTATCACTAAGTTTATACTTCCTTACATTGATTGAAAGCCACATATTTGTACCTACATCAAATCTACATGACAGGCGGAATGGGATTGAGCGACAAAAACAAGGTGCATCGTTTCCGAACTACTAGTACTGATTATTATTATGCCTCAAAGTTAGTTTGTCAAATCAGAACGCTGGGATATCATATAAGGGTTTCACCGTATCATTTAACTCACCTGATATTATTTCTTATCAAGTTAGTAGCAGCCATTAATATTTTGATCAAATTGACGAATTTCTTCTACTGTAGCGGTCGAGGTATAAAGGCCATTACCAACCAGTCTGGTTGGTCCGGATCTCTTAGTCTCGTGGTAAATCGGTCGCTTTGTGTGCTAAAGGTCGACGGTTCGAACCCCGGCTCCCGCACTTATCTCTCCTCTTGTTACATTTGGGGGCTCGTCCGATCCTCAGCAGTTGGTGGCGCTGTGGACGCTTTGGTGAAGCATGGTGGATATTTCGACCGCTCTGGGGTGGAACTTGGGTGAGATTCACATGTGGTGAATCTCAAAAGAAGGAGAGAGTAGTGTAGCGGTCGAGGTATAAAGGCCATTTACCAACCAGCCTGGTTGGTCCGGATCTCTTAGTCTCGTGGTAAATCGGTCGCTTTGTGTGCTAAAGGTCGACGGTTCGAACCCCGGCTCCCGCACTTATCTCTCCTCCTGTTACATTTGGGGGCTCGTCCGATCCTCAGCAGTAGGTGGCACTGTGGGTGTTTCGACCGCTCTGAGGGAGGAACTTGGGTGAGATTCACATGTGGTGAATCTCAAAAGAAGGGGAGAGTAGTGTAGAGGTCGAGGTATAAAGGCCATTTACCAACCAGCCTGGTTGGCCCGGATCTCTTAGTCTCGTGGTAAATCGGTCGCTTTGTGTGCTAGAGGTCGACGGTTCGAACCCCAGTTCCCGCACTTATCTCTCCTCCTGTTACACTAGCTTCGAATTTTTAAAATTTGAATTAAAACAAAATTTAAGTACCAAAAGTATTTTCAACGTACCGTATTTATTGATTTAAAAAAAATAAATATTTAAAAATGGACAGAAAATATTATTTGTAGCCCCAAAAGTTTTTTGTTATTTTCACTTTCAGTTTTACGACTCTATACTGACTACATCGTCTATCGATTTTTTATGCTGACGCGAACAGTTTCTTTACAGTTTATTCAACAGATGAAAAGTGATTTTTTGAAAATGTAAAAATGCTTTGTTAACCTTTTTCAGGTGGTAAAGATAGTAAATGTATGTAAGGACATTTCAGATGTACTTGTAGTGATGCGTTTTATTTGTGAACAAATATCGCACCTAGAACAGCGAAGATTGTTTACTGTAGCCATGGATTCATACCGGTGCCAATTACTGTTGATGATTTTGCGCGGTGCTGTCAATAGTGGTTTCTAAAAAAATAAACCTCTGGTCGTTCTTTTTTTCTCGTGAAAGTTTATTAATGCCCTGATTTACATGGACTTTCGACATAATAAACTTGTTACATGGTGTGTAGCTGACTGATACATTTCCATACAAGGCTATGAGAGTTCATATCAGGTTCGGCTCGCCTCACCTGATATGGACCCCCATCACCTTATATGGAAATTTATTATACAATCAACATGTATTTTGTCTGTATTAACCCCGCAACTGTCGTGTATCCGACCCCCTGATACAGATGTTTGTATCAGGGGGTCGGATACAAGCACGTTCCTTTCACGTGAGTTCCATTTTTTCTTTTTGTTCATCCGTACGAATAAATAGTTCGTTATATATTCGTCTACATTCTTGACTTATCCCCAATATATTGTAAGATAAAATTATTATTACCATTATGTGGATGTACAAAATATGTATCCGAGTCTAGGTCCGGGTTCTAGGGGTAGATCACGACGAGTCTTCGACTCGTCGTGACCTACCCTTAGAACCCGGAGCACGACTCGGATACATATTTTGTACATCCACACAATGGTAATAATCTCTATGTATCAGCCACTTTCACGCCATGTAACTTACAATATGTATCTAGTAATCTTTGTAGTAAAGATCACGTCATTCTGACACGATATCATATTAGTCATACAAGACTTACACGTTCCCCTTTGTTAGAGGGTGATATGCGACCAGAATATGTTTCCCGTCAATGTCCGTTGACAATCGAACACATTCTGTTAGGTTGTACTAATATTAATGACATCAGACCGCGATATAGCAGTGTACGTCTCTGGGAGAACTATTTGACATAATGACTTCCCACCAAGATTCTCTCGTTTCTCAAAGAAATCAACCCTTTTAATAATTTTTACTCTTTTTAATCATTTCCGAAAATATTCCGGTCATTGTGTTGATGTATCATCATTCACTACTGTCTCTCTATTTATTTGGATGTCATAATCGTGTATATTTTTCATGTTTCTATCGTATGTTTTATTTTATGAAGGAATGAGTCTACTACATAACATTTTATCGCCATGATATAGCCTTGGTTGTTGATATGGAGCTAAACACCAATAAATAAATAAATGTTCAAGACACCAGGTCACGCCACGCAGTACAACATTACAATGAGTGTACTGTACGAAAAATCCGAAAATTTAGGTTTCAATAATACTACAATCCCCCCCCACCCCCCCCCCCCCCCCAATGATTGGATGAGAGCTCGCTTAGTTTTTTTTTCTATATTTACGCCACAACGCGAAATATTTGAAAACAGGATAACAATGGGAGGAGACTCAAACTGAATTCTACGTATACAATCGTATTTTTCGGGGGCAGTGAACATTCTATGAATGTATTCTCACAACCCACTAAAAAGTTTATGAGTTGAACTGAGATGGAGTAACTTCGACCTTTATTTAAACTACTGATTGTTTGTTGCTCAGTGACGTCGTGGCGTACACGAGAGGTTTATTTACTAAATTTGTTAACGTTAAAGTTGTCTTATTCATTCAAGTTGTCTTGTTCATTTCACGATATGGGTTTGCGGTTATTGGAAGGGTTTTATTGGAACATATACGTTATTGTGCTGAATTGACGATAACGTGGTCTGAGGTTTGCGACGCGGAGCGTAGTTTTAACCTCGATGTTTCCCGTCTCGCTTGAAAATAAGCCCTGAGCCGCAAACCTCAGATCATGTTACCGTCAATTCATCACAATAACTTCAAAATGTAGTACAGCATTGTGTTATCATCTCATCTTGTACCCTCATCAACACTACCTTTTCCTTTATATTGACGTATAATGTCGCTATAGCTGAAAGATCAGCTTCAGTTTGTTGTGGCTGACACTACAATTAGTATTGATAAACTAAAAACAGTACGTGGAGAGTGTATTATCACTAAATCACCCGCAGAGTGGAGATTCCATCCGCGCAATAATTGCAAATTTGTTGCAAAGCATAACAACACAAGCAAAGTTTCAGCCAATGGACCTCCGGGTTAAACCCGGAGGTCCATTGGCTGAAACATTGCTTGTGTTTTTTGTTCATATGTACAGAATTTGAAAGTGATATTTTGGGTGATAACTCCACTCCGCAGGTGATTTGGTTACAATCCACTCTCCACGTACTGTATAGCAAGTGATGTACAATGAATCGGATATGTCCTTAATCCAATTTATCAAGCGACAATGTTGCGACCCTCTTTTGATGCATTTTATATTTCGTTCTAGTCTTTAAATATTTAAGAACATAAGCGAAAGCAAAACCAGTTATACAGTATGGCCCTGTGGACTCGCCACTTTCATCGGGTGGGCAATATTGCCACGGACGCAATAATATAGATTCCAAACATGAATTATATGACTAAGCATCAAAAGTTTAATTCATGGAGCACCGCGTACAATCCGGAGCTTCATTAATTAAAATTTTGCTGATGATGAATTTTATTACCTGGTAAACAAATGCGTGAACATCACTTTCCACGCGTGGATAACGACCAGTCCACGGCGGCTGTACCGTAGGTTCGTGAAGTATGAAGCTGTCGGACGACACAAACATGTCAATATATAAATTTAGACATTCGTCACTGTGGGGAACAAATTCTGATCCGGTAAAATGTCCAAGCAAATGGTTCTCAGGGTTCACTAAAGATCACACAGGAGAGGCAAGGTAATCTTTTACAATTTCTGCGCAATGCTTGAACCGGGAAGGATATAAATGCATCAGCGCGTTGAAGACTGATACAAGTTACTGACAAAGTCGTACACTGTTAGCTAAGCTAGCAAATGTTAACTTACTTCGAACACAGCTGCGAGTTCCTGGATTGAAACTGTACCCATTTTCACAACCACAAATATTTTCCCGACACATCGTTAGGTTGTCTACACAGTTTTCGTCGCAGTGGCACGGCTCATCGATATGGGCTACAATCACACACAAAACGATCAAAACAAACAATATAACTATTTGCCTACAGTTAAAACTAGAAGTCCTGTCATGAAATGCACACCAATAGAACATCGATCTATGTGTTAATCTACGCGTTGTGACCATAGTAAGGCTAACAAATTATGTACATATGGTCTTTGCATAAACAATGTTGCAGCTAGAGGTCCATTGGCAGAAGCATTCCCTGTGTTTCCTATGAGTAACCAGGAGAACCTGCCGTGCTTTGTATGCCATTCGATATGGCAATTGCGCGCAATTCCTACGCGCAATTAAGCCTAGATAAGCACACAGTTCGTGACAGGACTTCTAGTTTTAACTGTAACGAATCGGCGTCATCCGCCCGCGTTATTCACAAAGTGGGCTTTTGAAAAATAAATTCTACAAAATCATACCATCCGACCCCTCATTGGAACGAGCTCGTTCTAATGAAGTGTCGCATGACATGGGTTTTGTAGGAATCGATTTTTTTTTAAATAATTAGAATAACCAGTTTACTTTCACTATGCATTGCATAAAGGGTGGTACAGAAAATACAAATGTGGACTGATTAATGTGTTTTGATTGACAGGAAGACAACAAAATCAACGTTCGAAGCTCATGGATAGATGGTCTCCACGAAAGCCTTTTGGAGAGTGAGAAAAAGTAGTAACGATTGAAAAGTCCAAAACGCGGTTCTGAACTAACAAAACTAGATCTCGACTGGGTAGCCATCTGGTCGAAATACACATTGTCCACCTTCATCCCGAGACTGAGTAGAATTTCACGCATCCAATAATAAATGCGAAAGAGACAGCTTTTACGGCCACTGTACTTGTGCGAAGTCATTTCGTAACATTTAACTGGTAAAGTGCTGAATTATGTTTAGTCACTGAGCTCAAGTTGTTCAAGTGTCTTTGTCTTGTTGCAATCGACGGGAGAGGAGGGCTTTCACATAAATTATAACAAGGAAAATTCTTACAGACTAAATAAGTTTGCTTCAAAGTTTGCGCCATTCTAAAAAATCGTCAATTACTTTTCATTATTTTTTTCATTTTTTGTCTCAAAAACATAGGTTATGACCCCTCGTTGGAACGAGCTCGTCGAGCTCGTTCCAACGAGGGGTCATAACCTATGTTTTTGAGACAAAAAATGAGTTATTCAAGAATCATTTTTGCAAGTGTCGTCTGCTTTTCAGGTTAGGTAAAGTGTTAATTTGGAGGTACAAGTACTTGAGAATAAAGCCCAAGTATGGATTTCCAGTTCTCTGTCAGATGAGATAAAGTTTTGAACATGTGATATGGACGGCCCTCACATTCACCTCACTATAAACGCATGCAGTTATTTGGGGTATTTAATATTTAAAATACTCAGAGAAATGTTCACGGGTTTCTTCCTACGATGGATCAGCCCCCAGCCCTGTTTCTGCCGTACCATTCCGACATGAACTGTGGAGTTCTTCCGACTCTCTGTTTTACTTTCATACAATACATACATTGCTTTTGTCTCGATCATAAATATAGACTTGTAGACTTATTTCCATGTCTAATATTGATAGTATTCTGTAGTTGTTTGGATTAATTTGCCAGCGATTCGTAAGTCATAGTAGGAAAATTATCTGGCTTATTTTTTTTCTGCACTGATACTACTGTGTCTATACTAATACTACTGCATCTGCTTTAAACATAAACGGCCTCCCATTGAAAACTCAGTTCAATATTTTTGGGCACATGTGTTTTGAAGAACACATTCACGTATTCTAAGAATTCGGAATGTTGATTTTTGATCCCCGGCCGGGAATCGAACCGTCAGCAACTCCGCCTGGCATTCAGGCGTACAACACCTAAATCATTGGACCATTGCACACCAAAAACAATGGCTGGAATCCAGGTTTATAGATGATGTTCTCATGAATACTTGGTAGCGTGTTCTCGGAAAGGATTTTGACTTTGACCTACATAGTGCTTCCGACAGCGTTTGCAAGTGATAAGGTAAATTATATTGGATGAATTACAATGGAGGGAGTTTCGGATCTCATAATGATTTTACGTTTGTTCAGAGGAATATTCCTCTTTCTGGTCAGGCAGAAAAGTACGCAATCAACAACGAGGCTTTTTACAATTCAATACCGCGCCACTATAATTCTGCAACGGTCTGTTCTGGTCAATTTTCAGTGGTTCGAAATCAGTAATGTCTGCAGGAAGTTCCAGATTTTTCAAGGTTTGAGATTTCAGGCTACGCAAAAGAGCATTGAGTACCCCTCGATCCTAGGGCGCCAAATAGGGTAGAACAAGCCTAGTTGAAATTTACCTTATCACTTGAATTGCGGTGGAAACGTATGGGCTGTGATTTGATGGTATCTTTAAATGTATGTGGTGGATGAAATTATTTTATATGCAACAAGTGATGTGAATCAGTTGGTTTAAAATACACCTTACAATCTAAATGACCGGATGCCTAGAATTATTTGCCTTTATACACTTCCACATGGGGGAAATCAAAAGAATTTTGACTGATAGTAGATTTCAATTTGATGTTTAGATCATGATAGTTTACAATTTCTAAAAATTCATCAAAATCTTCTTTTGAATGTTTCCTGATGATACAAATGTCATTTAAATATCTGAGATATACGAGAGGATGCTTTGCATATTTGCTTAAGGCATTTTTCTCCCATTTTGCTGCATAAATGGTTTCAAAATTAGGACTGAATCTTTTGCACATGGGACAACCCATTATTTGTAAATACTTTTCTCCATTGAATTGAAAGTCGTTACCTTTTAAGCTCATCTCTAGAAGATTCGAAATTTGTTCATCCGGGCGTTTTGCATCCGGATATTTTTCAAATGCATTTTTACCAGATTTAACACTTTTATCAATATCAATGTTGGTATACATGCTGTCGATATCCAAAGTAGCCAGGATTGCATTTTTCGATACTTTTAATTTAGAATTTTTTTGTCAGAAAGTCCTGTGTATTTTTGAGATTGCTCGGATGTCTATTGGGCTATAGGTTTTATATGATAATCAGTGAGCTCCGAGATGGCTTAAGATTCCGATTTACAATCTGAGACAATTGGCCTCCCGGAAGTAGTTAAGTCATCCGTCGATAAAGAACGGTCCTTGTGGATCTTTGGTAGGATGTAAAAAAAAAATATTTGAACACTGAGCTTTGCTGTTAAATATTTCAATTGTTTTTTGGTAATGTGATCTTCGTTGAGGGGAAATTTTAAGATCTGTTTGAATTTGTCGATATTACTAATGTTTAGTATTGCTGAGTTGTATATAATTATCCCGAGGTAGAACGACCACTGACCACCTTTGTCGACTGGTTTAATAACTAATTTCTTATTTTTTCCCAGTTCCGTGAGGACTCTCCGTTCACCAGCTGTTAAATTTTCTTTATCGGAGAGAATGTTCATGCTGGATACCTTTTGGAGGATTCGCTTGTTAGCCTAACTAATTTCGGGATCTACTTCTCTATCTGGAGGTGATTCTGTAAAAGAAAGTTTTCGACCGCTGGAGTTTCTAAAGCGTTCTGCTAATTTCATTTGCCTAAGAAAATTACAGTTATACGGTAGTATTTTTGGCTGATTGTCAGTTTTAGGCTTCGGTTCTGGTACACAAGCTAAACCGCGATCTAAAAGAGATTTTTCTGGGGTTGTTAGGTCATTGGTGCAGACAGGTTAACATTATTAGTTTCTAATCCCACATCTGTTAGACGGTTGTTACCTTTGCCTTTACTTAGTTTACATCTAGAAGAAACGTATGTTAACTAAGGTTACTTTCTGTGATTGCTTTTGGTGAAAAAATTCTACTGGAGTTAAAATACTTATGGAGTATCGTAAACACGCCTCACCCTTAACCCTCTGAACTCGTAAGACCGATTTTTCGATCCAATGCATAATTTCGGCCCATTTTTGTCTTATTGTAAGATGTCAAAACACTGTTCACTGATGATAAATTAATAACTGCAGTCTGCAGCCAGACGGCTGCAGACTGCAGTTATTATTTTATCCTCCCTGTATATTGATATTGGCCTGACCCAACTAACTGTAAGTGTACACAAAGGCGATACCATTCCAAAAAACGAGGGTTGAAAGGGTTTGAATCTAGATGATTCATCTAGTGATCGTGCATTATATTGGCGGTTCTCGTGATCCAACATTTAGTAATATTTTCTGGGGACTGGACTAGCCCTGTGCCCTTTAAACATAGAGCGCAAATGGTTGAACTTGGCGCCGGGGTAACGCCCAATCTGGATGTCTGGATGGGGATCTCCATCAATGCGTCCTAAATTTGAACTGCCAATCAAGAGAATGTTCTTACAAACATCGGGGAGGCGCCAGTTCTTTTCGTCTAAAATTAATTCCGATTCGATGCCGAAATTGCGAGAATTTAGTATCGATGATTAAACTTTCTGTGAGTAAGGTATACCTGGTTGAATCGTACTAGAAACAGAAGAAGTAGGAGGAGTAGATGCAGGAGAAGTAGAAGGAATAGCCGTAGAGGAAGAAGGAAGAGTTCTAGTGAGCGTACTATGAGAGAAGGTTGAGGAGGATGTAGAGGAATAAGACGAGGCGAGACAGCATTATTCAATTTGCAAGCATCTTCAGTCACAATATGGACCGGAGATGATTGCAAATTGCGGCGTTTACTCTGAGAGAAAGTAGTAGGAGAGATAGAAGGAAACGAAGAGGGAGAAGTGATTTGCTTTGATCATTTCTTATTTTGTTTCTCGCGTTGGGGTAGAGAGGCAACACGGGTGGGAGTTTGTTTGCTCCCTCATGTATTGTTCCTTATTCCAGACATTGGGCGAGGTTCCGAAATGTAAGACTCATAGGCCGAAATCGTCTTATCTGTTAACTTGTGTCTATAGTTTTCTCGAGCCCAGATCAAGCCACTCGTAGAAGGGCTGTTGAAGTCTATTTTTTTCAAGTCCAGGAGGTGGTTGCATTGTCAAAGTAATCTGAGAACAAAAACAAGGCTCATTTACTCTTAGCTTAAACTGAAACTATAACGTTTTATGTTGCTAAAACAACTCGTTCCTCTTGCATGAATTAGAGTGAAAATACTCCCCATTAAGATAATTATGGGGAATGTTGCGCGTGGGGGTCTATCGAATACGAAAGTAAGCAAATGCTGTGCTCATGCAGAAGGCTCAACTTAGAGGATGCACTAAAATTGAACCAGTAAAGGAGACTGCGAGTTGTGCATAACGGCCAGTTTCACATATTTTCCCGGGTCTCCCTCTTCCTCAAAGAGACGAAAGCCAATATGATTTCATTTTTTAATTTGACTTTTTCTAAAAGGAAAATACATTTGTTATTGTACGGATTATGATTATTTTTTCTCTCTTTTCTTTTCCTTTTTTCAACGTTTTTCAAAAGCGGAATTCTCGAGAATTCTGTCAAAGATTTCCTTAAAACATCGCAATATCATAGACGGTTATACTTTATACTTGGCGTTACTGTTTTCTTCCAAACCCCGACCAAAAACGCCCAAATTTTCATTGACCAATATCTCCTGGTCCAAATGGGAGGATAACCTAAAGTTTTCACAGATTTGTTACTCTCTCTCCGAAATTCTACCGATATATTGAGTCGGAGATTTACTGCACTTTCTACAGTTAAAACTAGAAGTCCTGTCATGAAATGCGCACAAATAGCAATCTACTTAATCTACGCGTTATGACCATATTATGGCTATCAAATTCTGTACATATGACCTATACACAAGCAATGTTTCAGCCAATGGACCTCCGGGTAACCCGGAGGTCCATTGGCAGAAACATTGTCTGTGTTTGCTATGATTAACCAGTAGAACCTGCCGTGCTTTGGGTGCCATTCGATATTGCAATTCATACGCGTAATTAAGCCTAGATAAGCTCGCAGTTCGTGACAGGGCTTCTAGTTTTAACTGTAATCGGCACGCTAAAGTCAGTTGTGTTAAAAATCAACCCAAATCAACTGGGCTGAGTATGAACCCACACCCCCAGATGTTACGTCCCTGATGGGAAATAGGAAATCGACCGTGCGATTGGCGTAAACCAAACATTTCGTACATTTTCAAAATAGAAAGAAAATATGACGCCGAAAACTACCGTCGTGTTACTAAGACACTGCTATACTACAAATTCCTCGAATAATTTATCTGCGGAAATCTCATGGAACACATAGAACTAGATGGTTGTTTAACGTCCTCATCGTTCTCCTCTATTCAGTTACTTCCACAAACTCCAACAAAGCTGTATCATACAAGTCCCATGTCATGTGCAAAGTAGAAAAATTAAATCTTCACACAACTAACTTTTGTCTGAAAATTTTCAAAAACTAGACGCAAAGACAATATAAAAGTGATTCAAAGAAACTGACTAATTACAACTAAAAAATGAGTCAATGTTTGCAGAAAAATGTTTAAAACTTGAACAAAGTCCATACCTGGACTAAGAAGGTTAACAAAAGTTATCACTACCCAAAGCAAAATAATAACTTCCCTGCAATAAGAGGACTTGAAGCTACAATGCTTACCTAAACGCAAATTTTGTCTATTGAGAATGACTAAAATTTACGCAAAACATTTCCCATCAAAATATACAAAGTATAAAGGTTACACAGTGTTGTGATAGTCCAAAACAATGCATAACAGTAATAATGGAGTTGATGCTATGGCCTCTAACAACAACAACAACAACAACAACAACAACAACAACAACAACAAAATTCAACAGATGAGCTAAACGGAAAGTTTTACCACTAGAAACTAACTTATTTAGGGCAGAAAAGTGATAAAAATAAATAGCAAAAATAACCCATTCCTTCCTAAATAATGAAGGCTAATAGAAATTATTCGGGCCAAGAACAACATGTGAAAATATTTTCTACCCTGCAATACAAGGCCATGAAGCGACAATGCTGATTTGAACGCTAATTCTGTCAACTTTATACGACTAAGATTTACCCTCACAAAAATACCGCCAAAATATATGCAGTACGGCCACCGTGGACTGGTCACTTTCCACTGGTTGGGAATATTTCCACGGATGCAATAAAAATAGACTCCGAACATTGATTTTAGGAATAGTCATCAAAAATTTAATTAATGGTACAACCCAGTGCTTCATTGATAAAAACTTTGCTGATGGTGATTTTTATTACCTGGTAAACCAGTGCGTGGACATCATTGCCCACATGCTGATTACGAACAATCTTCGGCCACTGTACTGTAGACAGGACAAGGGTTAAACAGTGATGGTATAGTCCTAGACAATACATAACGATAATGCAGCCATGGAATTCCAAATAAAGAAGTTATCACGTCTCAAAACAACATCTGAAAAAAATAACTGCCCTGCAATTGAAAGACTCAAAGCTGCAATGCTGATACAATCGCAGATTCTAAAATCTGAAAACGACCACGATTTATCTTGAAAAAAAATGGAAGCACAATATTTACGCCACAAGGGTTAAACAGTGCTGAAATAGTTCTAAATAATACACAACTGCAATATAAAGGTTTTGTAGCCATGGGATTCACAGTTACTCGGCTAAACATAAGCTCCTCAAAAGTTTCTACAGCTGCGGCTGAGCTGAATAAAAAGTCTTACAAACAAAATTTAAATCATATCTGGCAGACGAATATCAAATAAATTGACAAAAAGTAAAAAACATCCATACCTGGACTGTGAAGGTTAACATAGAATCACAGACCAAAAACAAAAGATATTAACCGAAACTTGCAAAAAAAATTCTTGGATGACTAATTGTTTTCATTTTTCGTCTAAAAAAAAATAGGTTATGACCCCTAATTGGGGGGTCATAACCTATGTTTTTGAGACAAAAATGAAAAAATAATAGAAATTAATTGGTGATTTTTGAGAATAGCGCTCACCGGGTTTGAACGTTAGGTTGGGTAAAGGGTTAACTGGCTAGAATTTGAAGTTTAATGCAGACCTGAATGCAAATTCTGAAAACATAAAATTATTAAGATTTTCTCGCCCCCCCCCCACCTACCACCCGCCCCCCCCCCCCCCCAAAAGAAAAAGAATCATGCAAAATATAGACAGTATAAGTTTTGAACTGTGTAGAATTGTGATAACAATGTATAACTACAATATAAAAGATTTCGAGCCATGGTATTCAAATAACTGAACTAACGATAAACCCTTACAAACTTGACACGTACGTCGTCGCCGACGCGATCGGAATCATCGCATGAGATCTCATTACTCTGTAGTAGGTGAGCTAAAAACACCAGTATTGATAACATGAAAGTATGATAATTACATACATCCCCATCAATAGATTAGCATTTGAAAAACACTCAATGGCTGAGGATTCGCAGAAAAAAAAACAACATCTGAAACCTGGAGTAGATACAAAGGCGCCAAAGACAGATGATGGGATATTTCAAAGTGGGCAGGAATAGAGAGGACAGTGTTCTCAAAATGGCATTCAGTATTTTAGATGAAGATGAAAAACACAACCAAATAATCTTGGCTAACGAGCAATGGCATAGCGGATAATGATGTTCTTTTGGTTTTATTACACGCCTGTTCTATGAAATTCCCTATCTCAAGCAACACTGAACCATGCGCAAAATGAAAATCCGTTCCGCACACATGTGCGGAACGGAAATTGATGACATACTATGTTTATGAAGAAGCCGAAATTTCATTGGAATTTTCTACAAATCGTGCACCGCAATTACAATTTGAATCGCCAGTGATAGATAAAAATCGTCCCCTGATTTCTAATGTGTTCTATGTGCCACTAGGCACACAAAACACATTGGAACTCAGGGGACGAAATAGGAATGCGGGTTCCCCTCGCAAATTTGGTTGGCAATAAAATGTGTTCTTTTTGTTGATTGTTGTCAAATGAATTGTTGAGTGTCCTTCTAATAACTGTTTTATAGACGCGAAGGCGTGTAATAAACACAGAACGACACGCGTGTCGAGAAGACCGAGAAACAACATCAGAATGGCGAAGAATTTACTTGTCGTTATTGTGTCAAAACATTTACAACATAATTCCACAGAAATCGCCACGAATTTGAACAACAACCTATCGATGGAAGAGAATCTGTGAAGAAACATAAGTGTGAACATTGTCACAAGGCATATGTCAGAAAATATGATTTGGAGTCTCACAAAAACAGTTATCTTTATTATTATAAAAGGTTCTCTTATACCTGGAATACCTGTGGAGAGATATTTCAACAATTGCTACATTTCAATCGACACAGGGTCACTGCCAACCAGGTCGTAAAGAGAAAATCAACCTCTGTTACAGCAGGGAAACCAGCCAAAATACCGAGACCAACACCGCGAATCCATGATATTAACCCTGAAGAATTCGACGATGCATTATTAGAAGAAGAAACGTCCGATATTCTGGAATTATACAAAGATAATTGGGGCGCCATTCGCACCCACCATATCACCGATCGAGCAGTTCAGGACTTATACAATTTTTGGAGTGCTGACATCAGTGTATTAAGTGAAGGACTAGCATATCGTCGTCTGAGTGCTAGAATGTTCTATGTCCCCTATGGGACATAGAACATTCTAGCACTCATGCGACGATATATGAATTTCAAGGAGCAGCAAAGGAAGTTTAAAATCAATTTGAGTGTTGGATCCGTTCTGAAGTACGCAGAAACTGGTGAGTTACGATTTTTTCACTCGTCTACAAATAACACTCGTACGCTGGACAAACCATCCCTGATAACGAACGAAAATGACATCCGCCAATTTCTTGAAAAGATTTATGAGTTGGATTTCGTCGTCCAACAACAAAGTGGAGTGTAGAAAGGATAACAAACATTACTTTTTACGCCAATAAAATTACGGACCACCCAATAGGTAGCGCGCCAATGAATATGCCAGATTATATTCTAAACAATCCGTCCATTATTACCTTACAGTGTAAGCGCGGCACATATTACTCGAACAATTTGTTTAATTTCGCTGTCTGGCCTTGTGGAGTGATCCAACAACTACGACGCTTGACCGAAAAGCCGAACAATACTTCAAAATATATTTCTCTGAGTCGACGGAAAAAATCAAAGGTGTGGCATTGTCGGAGCTACCAACAGTGGAGGAATTATTCAAAGTGAACATTACTGTGTATCAAGCGAATTCTTCAAAGGATGGTCGACAACCGGAGGAAATATCAGCCACTCTAGTTCAGCGTTCACTCGGACGTTAACCTGTTCCAGAATCATTTCAGTTTCATCAAGGACATTACGAATTACACAAAATCCTACAAATGCCTGAAATGTGACAAGACGTGGAAAGAGTACTGACAGCTTATACGCCACGAGAAAACAAACGTGCAAAGGAGAAGTTGTGTCCGATTTTACAGGTGAAAATTTCCACCCAGCAAAATCAATAGTGGAAAAACGTAAAGAGGATGGACTCATCGTACCCGACGAGGATAGATATCACGAATACAGATCAACTTATCACTTTGAATCCTGCTTTTCCAATGATGAAATATAAAAAATGTTTAAGCAAATTGTTTATTACAATTTATTGGAGAGTGCCAAGGGGCACTCTCCAATAAATTGTAAGAAACAATTGTTTATGAATGAAGTCTTACTATACTGGGGCTCCTTTTGCTCATAATATGGTATCCTTGAGAAGAAAATATTCGCGTTACAAATCACCTTTGAAAAATAATTTAACACCCTACCAGTTAAAGACTGAGATGATGGGCAAGCATCACAACTCTTTTTTCCTATAGTCTACAAGCATATTGTACAGCGCAAATACTGACAAAAGGACATGGAAAGCTCGACACATCGCCGCCTGAGTGCTAGAATGTTCTATGTTCCATACAGACATAGAACATTCTGGCACTCAGGCGACGACATCCCCCTCAGCGTGTCAGTGTGCAGTAATGTACGAGATTTCAAAGAACCGAAGCGCTTTATCACGAATGTCTGTTCAAAGGAGCTCGTCGGGCGGATGATGGGCTAGCTGTTGGAAATTTCGAATGCTGCTCGCATGAAAATGACATTGCAGCATGGCAGAACATACGAACAGTTAAACGATCTCATAGATCCAGCTTTACTTCTTGAACCTGGAATGTCTGAACATCCATTGGAGCTTCTAAAAGAACAATTGATCGTTACAACCGCGAGCTGCCAGTTCCCGGCTTCAATAGCAACCGTTACGACATGAATTTAATGAAACGGGAACTGTAGGCTAACTAGTGGATAAATCGTCAATCAATTTCAGCATCAAGAATGGTAATAGTTTTCTGTGAATAGCAACACCCGATTTGAAGTTTTTGAATATGATGGGATTTCTGGCACCAGGGTTTAGCTACGATACATACTTGAAAGCTTATAGAGCTAGTGCCCTTAAAGGACAGTTTCCATACGAATGGGTCGACGGGCTAGATAAATTGGATGTATACCACTTACCACACGCCGCCTTTTACGGCGAATTAAAAAGAAACAATATTTCGGACGAAGATTACGAGTACTGTAAACAAATATGGAACGAGAAGAACATGGCGACATTTCGTGACTTTGTTGAGTGGTATAACAATCTCGATGTTGTACCATTCTTGGAGGATGTCAATAAACAATTCGATTTCTACAAGGAGCGACATATCGAATGGTTAGAGTTCATAGCTGCGAGGGATCACGTTAATATCCAGCACCAATTCAATGGGCCGGAAAACGACTTGGAAGGCGACGCTTACCAGTTGATGGATGTAGTTGGGAACCGTGCCAGGAACTGGTACAGTTTAACAGTTTCATGGCTGCTACCACCACGGACAGGGGTGTGCCCTGACTAGGGATAAGAATGGTCAGCCGATTGAAGTAAATCAAACTTCCCACCAAGATATGGACGACCTGTATTATAAAATCATGGAAAACTCACAATATATCAAAAACACACTTCGATATGAGCAAGTGGAACTATGGGAGTGCGAGAGGCTGAAGATGAAAAAGTCGGATCATGAACTAAGGGCCTTTTTAACCACACTACCTAAATGTGACGTTTACGGCAGAATGACGGAGGAAGAGGACCTTGAGCAGGTGAGTTCGGAACAACTTTTCGGGCTCATCAAATGTGACATCCACGTCCCAGAGGAGTTACGGGAGCACATGAGTGAAATGTGTCCTATTTTTAAAAATACATCCATTTCAAGAGAAGATATCGGACCACGTATGAAACGCTACGCAGAAGAAAATAAGACCAAGTCAACAATTAGAAAAAGTTTAATCGGAAGTTACAAGGGATAGAAAATATTACTGGCATCCTCATTACTCAAGTGGTATTTGCAACACGGGCTCAGGGTAACTAAGATATTGGCCGCCTAATCCCATTATGCCTGTCATACAGATTAGATTATTTACTGATGTGTGGTTTGTAATCAATGAATAAACTCTTGAAATCAGTGACAGGCTTGTATGAAGCCCGTTTTGCTTCACTGTCTGTCCCGGTGTTACCGGGGATATCAACATGTCCAGGTAACCATCAAAACACGATATCATACTGGTCAGACATAAGAGTATTCAACTTCTCACGAAGTTCTAAAATGAGAGGGTTCTTTACCTTGGTGTTGAGTGAAGCAAGCCGCGAGGAAAAAGGGTCGGAAAACATGATTGACTTCCTTCCCTGTACATTCTCGATGTGTTCAAATGCTAGTTGTAAAGCTATAACTTCAGCTGTGAAAATATAACTTTTATTTGATATTCTGATTGAGCTGGCCTGATCACCAGTAACAAAAGCTGACGATACTTTGTCATCATCTTTAGATCCATTTGTATATATCCTAGTATATACTTGGAGTTTATCTCAGCATATTTTTGTTTAAATTCCAACGAATTTGTTTCGAACTTTTTGGAAGATGTAAGGTCTAACATAACATTAGGTTTTCTAAGATGCCAAGGAGGAACATGTGGTTCACGGTTTTCTTCTATAGAATCAGATTCAAGCATGGCGTACTCCATATGGAGCTTAATTTTAATGCCAAATGGAGGAATATGTTTCTGGTGTCGGTTAAAAATTCAACATTTCGAGGATCTGAGACACAGTTAAAAGCAGGGTATGATGGATTAGCAAACAGTTTAGAAACATACTGGAAAGATAGTCTGCTCTTCTAGAGAGAAGGTTCCTCTGCTTCAACAAACATTGAATCTATTGGTGACGTTCTAAATGCACCCAGTCTGATTCTAATACCACTATTATGAATGGCATCAACAGGTTGGAGATACGACTTTCTCGCAGAACCGTAAACCACACAACCGTAATCTGGTTTAGATCTAATATGTGATCTATACAGATGGAGTAATGTTTTGTGGTCAGCATCCCAATCAGTGCTACTAACTACCTTCAGAAGGTTCAGTGTACTTTTACATTTTATCACCAGTTGTTTTTATTTGTACGTGTGTATTTCTTTTGGGTTAATTTATTCACGATTTCCATCCATAAAGCTAAACGAAACTGGGTGGTATTTTTCTTCACGATTTAATATTTTTCTGAAGATTTCCCATGTTTTTAATATTTGCTTCATTCCCAAACAGTACCGTATTATATTAGTCTGATTTGCATTTTCGCTTTAACTGATTAAAGATTCTGCAGTGAGTTTTGTAGCGAGAGGTATTTTGTGGGGATTTCTTGGGGTAAAGTTTAGTTATATTTAGGGACGATTGCAGTAAACCCGATGACATTCAAGGCTCAAGTTTGATATTTTTTTTTTGGAGGCGTGCTTATTGTCAAAGGGAATGCTTTGTCGAAAGCTTCATGAAAATTTCAAGAAAGTTTTTGTACTCTTCTGTCCGACAGTGTGCGCTCCACACACTCGAGAAATCTCCTTCATTTAGTGGGTATTTGAAGAGAATTTTGTTTACTTTTTTGAATGACCTAGCTGGAGGCTGCTCAATATGAGTTTTATTTTTTTTATTTGTTCCACGTGGAAAGTAGCAAAATGGTCGCTCACGTCTGAAATGATAATTCTTAATATATAATTATTCTTATTAACGTTATCGTTGCTAAATATATGATCGAGAATGCCGTGACTCGAGTAGGTCTTGTAATAACGGGTTTAAAACCAGCACTAAACATTAAATCAACGTATACTTTATAATGTGTACTGAAACCCAGCATATCAGTGTTGAAATCTCCCATCAAATAGGCATTTCTATTTTCACTACTGATTTTATCGAGAATTTGAGACAAGTTGGTTTGAAAAAGGTAATGATCTGCTTTTGGCGCCGATATTGGTCTTTATTACACATCCATTAAATTGTAAACCCTTGTATTTAACGGAGTGGCAGCTATGACATAAATGTTTCTGTATTCAGCAGGTGATGGACAAGCCGGAACTTTTTTCCCAGTACCGCTTATTCTGGTTTCTGTCCCATCGAGTCATTAGTTACGCTTCGAAAAGTTTCCAAATTTTCCTATACAACTGTCGATCGTCTGTCGCCTAGCGTAAAAATGAAATGAAAAGTCCAAAGCAAAATAAAGTCGGATCACGAAAAATTAGTTGACCAAAAATGAGATAATATTAAAAAAAAAAAACAATCATTTCCAACACAACATTAACTCAATCCCGTGGCCGATTCGTTTTGCGGATCCCGTATATCTAAATTGGTCAACTTCATTTCGGTAAATCTTCGGACATCTTGACATGCTTCAAACTTCTTTTAAAAATGTTTCTCCCAGCTGTTTTGCAAATCTGCCCAAATTTGTACTTATATTTTCACTAACAGTAATAGCCGCAAAATGGTTAGGCGTGAAGAGACACCATCCGAAGAGAAACAGCGACACGAATTTCAACAAAACACTGGTTCCCAAAAGGTTGTTTTATTTTTTATCGATCGACCCATTTCATCAGTACAGCTTCAAACAAAACAAACGAACTCTTCACTTTTGGGTTTAAACATAGGAATTAAAATTCGCGAAATATGACTACGCCTTCCCAACTCTTTATGTAAAACACCCACCGATTCCAACACACATCGCGTTCTGTCTTTGCATATTATGCCGATTAGACATCTCTTTTTTGAAGTGATTCCGATGAAAGGGGGTTCGAAAACATGGGGGTGGGGGACTGCAAAATAATTTGAAACAATCAAAACTCTGTAAAACATGTGATAGTGGGACGAAGTTTCACCCGAAAGTCGGAAAGTGTGACATGTGCTTTCTGCCAGTTGTTCGTCATATGGTGAGTCTGTAAGCCACTAGTATAGCACGAAGGGGTAGATATGTGACCTATGCCGAGTCAAGCAAATTCTGATGTATGGTTGAAAGCTTATAAATGTCACTGTCTAGAGTTAAAAAAAATACTGATGGACAAGAGATATCCACTTTCTGAAAAAAACTTACATTAGAGAATGGAAACGAATTATCCGTACCTCGATGGAAAAGCAGATATTTCATTTCAGTTCTTATAATTTAATTTATTATAGGTGATAAAATAGAGAGTAATCGCTTGACTGGACTGGTTTTGTAAAATAATTCGTGAGAGGTGAGAAACGTTGTACAAACACGAGTGCGTGAATGCGCACGAGTGTTTTACAATATAGTCCCTCGCCTCGAATGAATTATTTCAGGTAACCAGACCAGTCAAGCGATTACTCTATTTATTACTTTTCATTATTAACGATAATTATATTATTTAACCCTTTACCTAACTTAACGGTCACAACCGGCCAGTACTATTCTCAAAATCGCCAATTAATTTTCATTATTTTTTCATTTTTTCTCTCTAAAACATAGGTTGTGACCCCTCATTGGAACGAGTTCGCCGAGCTCGTTCCAATGAGGGGTCATAACCTATGTTTTAGAGAGAAAAAATGAAAAAAATAGTTATTAAAGAATTTTTTTGTAAGCATCGTCTGCTTTTCATGTTAGGTAAAGGGTAAAAGAAAAAACAAAAAAACAATGAAGTCCCCATTACACCCACAGCAAAGCGTCTTCGTTTGCGCGCACGGATACATGACACAATTGTTGATTGCATAATTCACTTGTGAAGTTATCGTTTATAATCAAACCCGGAAATCCCAGTAAATCACACTTTGGAAAGTAATAAAATATTATATACCTCAAAGCGGCCGAGGTCTGAGTCATTTACATAATATCAATATCAAAAGACGAGCACAATGACGAATCGGGTCGCGCCGATTTGGAAATGCTTGAATCTTCCAGATTATCTCAATATCATACCAAGACTGTTCCCTTGAACTCTTTTTTCCAGTCATCGTACCAGTCATACCAGCATTTTTTTGTTTGTTTTCGACATAGATTGATACAGGCAGTTGCAAATACTTGGGTGTATAACCCACGTGGACACTAATCATGTGATCAGTATTATAATTAATGTAACCCTGCTAAAGTTGAACACGACACACTTTTTCAGTGAATAATGCGAATCATGTTTTGGGGAGCGGATTAATGAAGTTAATAACTTCTTACTCATTTAGTACAGTTATAGTTTCATTGCACTGTTAGATACGCCCACGGGTTTTTTTTTTCGACAGGAGGGCGAGGACAAGCAGAAAATGCGTTCACGAGAAAGAAAAAAAAAACATTTATAGACTTATAAACATTCACATTGACCAACCATATGCAAGTGAAACAAATATTATTGAAGACAATTAAATTGTATACATTAAAACGAAACCAGTTTATAAAGGACCACATCATGAATGCAACTTTTTGATGCGGTCTTATAAACACTTTGTGTTTACAAATTAATGTAAGGGGTGTTATCTGTCCTTTGCTGAACGTCGTTTCAGTCGTCAGTCATATTGAAATCAAACGAATTAACTATTATCTATATTTATTATACTTACAACCGATTTGCACGCATGTTCCGCCCATTTTACCGAATGACATAGCCGAAGGCAACAGTAGCTGCGTATCTGTGCATGGATTATTTGATGCACGCTCCTGGTGGTTGTCCATGAACCACTGGAAGAAAAATAGTGGATACATTTACGTAAACACCTTTTGAATAACGCAGAATGCGAGTGAAAATTAACTGAGAGAAGTGTATCCGTGGTTTTGACCCAAACCGGAAGTGGCGTAGCGGTCGTTTTCTATTGTTCGTTGACAATGTTTGTTATTTCCAATTGTTTCGCTATTGTTTGACATCTGTATGGATCCTTGATACCATTTGTTGTAGCACATCTCGTCGACTGAGTGCTAGAATGTTCTATGTCCCATAGGGGACATAGAACATTCTAGCACTCAGACGACGAATTCTGACATTCACATCTGGCGTGTAACTATTGTATACGATCTTGACACCATTATCTCTAGACTGTAAGGACATTGATACTATTGTATGCCTATAGTTTAGAGGTTTAGAGCGATGACGCGATTATTTAGAATGACGTCCTACACTATTATATGGCTTTTTATTGGACCCTACACTTCCCACCCCCTCTCCCTCTGTGAACACCTGACATCTATTATTCTATAAGGGAATAACCTTGTCTATTATTTAGACATCTCTGTCATATCATCATAGAGTCGAACAAGCATGGGCATGTGCACACGCTAACATCAACTGGCTTAAAATCAACCCAATCGTGTTCTTATTCACTCACCCAGTTGATTTCGGTTGATTATTTACCCAACTGATTTTAGAGTGTGGCCGCTTTATTATTATTGAAAGATATGGGCATTTCACCTGAATAAAACCTATTTATTAGCATGAATGACACACTGGGCAAACAAAATGGTCGTCCTAAGGGAGTTTTCCTACTACTTTGCAATGAATAAGTCATATTTATCAGTAACGACTTCATTTCCAATTCGGCACGCGTGTGGCCCGGCTGAACATTTTCTATTACAGGTCCGCTGTATCACCATCAGTTTTGCAGTACGTGGAGAGTGGACTGTAACTAAATCACCCGCGGAGTGGAGTTATCACCCGAACTATAACTTTCAAATTGTGTATATATTGACTAAAAACACAAGCAATGTTTCAGCCAATGGACCTCCGATTTTAACTGGAGGTCCATTGGCTGAAACTTCGCTTGTGCCTGTTATGCTTTGCAACAAAGTTGCAATTATTGCTTGGGTGAAATCTCCACTCTGCGGGTGATTTAGTGATAATGCACTCTCCACGTACCGTATATCACAGTGGACGTTTCCTACTAAAACTAAACAAAACTCTATTTATATTACTCTATTAGTTGTCACGAGTTATCACGAGTAAAAGGTTCGATATTAATACACATGCATTGAAAAATATACCCGGAAAGATTACAGAAGAAAACGTATTGAAAGCCATTGTAATCCTTTTAAAATGAATAACCAATACCCTGCTACAAACAAAAAATAAATTATATAAATAAAATGCGCTCGAGCATAGATTTTAGGCAAATGACAATGCACTGTGTCTCCAACATGTAGTCTTTATCTCCTCAAATATGTCTCGGGATGGACACAGTTATTAAAAGATAACTGAAAGCATTCAACGCCCGCAATAGGCATTATGACACAAGCAGTTACCGCTGGTAAGGATCGATTCATCAATCGATGTTCAACACACTTATCACAGTGGCCCCGCCCTTCGAATGTATCTAAAATTATTCCCAGGTTTAATTATATTTTCTATTAGTTAAACCCCTAATATAGGTCAGCGACTTCTTCACATGCACGAGCATTCAAAAGTAGATTTTGTAAATTTGAACATGTTAGTGCACGAATACAATTACAATGACGTAGTTACTATTGACACATTTCTGCTGGTATTGTATACGACTGGACAAATTCTCGTCTCTTGACCCTCTGCCCAACGTGGCGGCCGGAGCCGACCAGCGCTATTCTCAAAAATTGCCAATCAGTTTTCATTATTTTTTTTCGTTTTTTGTCTCAGGAGCATGGGTTGTGGCCCCTCATTGGGGCGTGTTCGTCGAGCTCGTTCCGGTGGAGGTTCGTGACCTGTGTTTTTGGGAATGAAAGAATACAGTGATTCAAAAGTTGTTTTTTTTGTGTTTTTTTTTTTTTTGCAAGTGTCATCTGCTTTTTATGTTGGGTAAAGGGTTAACTCAATGCTCGTATCTTAACTAACTTGTGTGAGTTACACTCGCCACCAGCGACCAAGACAAAGTAAAAATGAACGATTGTTGGACAGTCCGATTCCAATGTTGCATTATATAATCCCCGGGAGACGACAGGTAGACAGCCAATCTGGCTATACCGTCTCCCTGCGGTATACAGGTTTATTAGATTATTTTTGTCTATAATTCTGTATGTATATTTTTGTTCTATAATGATGCATGTATAATTTTCTGCTTTCTGTTGTATACTGCTAAATAAATAAAGATTCATGACAGGTTATTCCAGAATGCTGTACATAATCAGGATTTTCCGTCTATTTCTATTCATAGGATACGTTCTAATTATAAGCATTACTACACTACTTTTATTAAAAGATGAAAACAGAAGATTCAATAAGAGTCACTCTCATTTTAGCTTCAGCTCAGCTTCTGTTTTTTTTCCCCTTGACTTCCCTTTTTGGGGATGTTCTGTGTCATTCCCGAAAGGTTAGACTCTACTCGACCTTCTACGGATGCCGTGTGAAGATCCAACCAATACTGAAGATTCCAACTCGAAAGAATCCCTTTGTTCTGTCAAGAGTGTTGCTGGTCGTTTTGTGAGGTGCTGAAAAGTGAGTCACTGTCGATTGACTTGGATCTAATATTTCAAATAAATTCTGATGCTACTTAAATTATCTTTGTTTCACTACGGTATAGCAAGGGTCGGAATACGTATGTACCAATCGTTTCTTCTTCTCTGCCTCTAACAAGGCAGTTCCCACTACAGTTAACACTAGAAGTCATGTCACGAACTGTGCGCTTATCTAAGCTTAATTGCGAGTACGAAATGCGCGTAATTGCCATATCGAATGCCACCCAAAGCACGGCAGGTTCTCCTGGTTACTCATAGCAAACGCAGGCAATGTTTCTGCCAATGGACCTCCAGAGGTCCATTGGCAGAAACATTGCTTGTGCACAGGCCGTATGTACAGAATTTGATAGCCTTATTATGGGTATATTAACGCGCAGATCGACGTCCTATTTGTGCGCATTTCATGACAGGACTTCTAGTTTTAACTGTAGTTTGTCATATACATGCTGGTATGCTTACACCCCCGCTTCAATCTATTCTGCCGTCGATGCTCCTAATGCGTTTAATATTCTTGAAAAATGGTCAAAACTGTACTTCTATTTGTTGAGAACACGAGTTACATCCTTGATCGCTCGGTAGCTAAGGTGTTTATTGACCGATTAAGCCACTACGTTTATCTAAACTGACAAGACTATCGCGAGTTGATGAAGAGGGGCAAAATTCTAAGTGGTTGTCTGACACTGAACTTGATAGTATGGCCTCTGGTTCCACGGGTGCTGAGGGTATTGATGTTAGTGCCCTAGCGAAGCAGTTAAAAGTTGAGATGCTTGGGAATGTTAGGTCACGCATCGACACTGCGGGGAAGGCAGCAATTCTGCCCTTAATCGAGAAACTACGAACAGCCAAGGCGGAAAACAGCAGGTTGAACAACAAGATTGATAGACTTGAGCAGAGAGCTGATAAACTTGAACACTCCACAAGACGTTATAGTCTCTGGATTAGTAGCATTGATGAAGCGGGTGGCGAAAATACTGATAATATTGTGATTGATCTAGCAGGAAAGCTGGGTGTGAACCTTGAGACTAGAGATATTGATAGATCTCACAGGGTCGGTGTAAAAAGAAGTGATTCCAGAGCAAATATTAAGAGACAGATTTAGCGTGATTTACAAACTATGGGGTAAGGCGTAGGTTACTTGCTGCAAAAAAACCCTTCTTAAACTACTCAGATAAATGGAAATCAGAACACAATTAACGAAGACCTCAATAAGTACAAATATAGTTTATTTACAGAGGTCTCGAAATTAAAAAGACTGGGCAAAATACAACATACTTGGATGGCAAACTGTTCATCAAATACAACAATAGTACCACCATAGCATTTGCTTGGACAATGGTGGATGTAAAAAGTTTTTAAAGATTAAGTTTTCTTTACATAGTAACCATCAAGCTTCACAATCTACTCAAGTGTACAGCTCACACAGCAGCTGCACATGCAGCATATGTTTGTAAGCATGTAGTTACATTGACACATACTATTTATACAAACAGACATAAAAATCTACGATCATATTTATCCATGAGTCAACATGTGCATGTGGGCACATAGTTACACTGTGCCTGCATATACATGTGGGTGCGTGGATGCGAAGGTACATTGTATCTAGTCTTTAATCCAGCGCCAACACTAACAGTTCAGATACTCATAATCAGACTGTTAATAATGTCATTTGTAATTTATATGGTTAAGAATCCATTAGTATACATGTGAAAACCTGGGTACATGGGTAGAATATAGGTACATGAGATCAAGTTCACAGCTCATTCTTTATTGACACATAAGCCTTTGCCTGTAAAGCTGAACTGAATTCAGTATTTTTAAACTTTGATAAACGCATACATAAATGTTTATTCAATGTGCACCTCATCAATATCTAAACATAGACAATATTCATTATATATAGAGAATTACACCCCTTCCCAAACACACACACACTCTCACACACACACACACACACACACGCACGCACGCACACACGCACGCACGCACGCGCGCGCGATCTATATATATGAATATGCAAATGACTGTTGATGAAAAGATAAACACAGCACAATTATGTGAATATCTAAACAGTAGAGATAGTGTGTTTTGAGCCCTAGCTATAGAGCTTGTTTCACGATTAAGTTCTTCGTGCACTTCAAGCGTACCCTATTTATATATGAACGTGTATTGGTGAATGCACATGGGTAAATTTAGGCAATTTCCATAAAAGAAGAAATTGAAAGTTCCATCACAGCACAGTGTAGATACTGATTCCCCGCCCCTTTTGTATTTTAAAACTGATTTTCATACTTTTTTCATAATTTGTTCTCATCTACCATGCGTTGTGTTGTAAAGACCGCATAATACTAGTGTACAGTACGTGGGGAGTGTCTTATCACTAAATCACCCACGGAGTGGAGATTCCACCCAAGTAATAATTGCAAATTTGTTGCAAAGCATAACAAGCACAAGCAAAGTTCTAGCCAATGACCTCCGGGTTTAACCCGGAGGTCCATTGGCTGAAACATTGCCTGTGCTTTTAGTCGATATATACAAAATTTGAAAGTTATAGTTTGAGTGATAACTCCATTCCGCGAGTGATTTAGTTACAATCCACTCTCCACGTACTGTATACTAGTGTAAATACTGTTTAAGACGTGTGACGAATCAGATATATACAAAAGTATCCCCCTCTTCTCCTCTCTCTCTCTCTCTCCCTGTCTCCCCCTCCCCCTTTCATATATGGAGGTACGTTAACGTTTACTCACACACATGTGAATCATTCAGATGTGGGGGGATTATTATTCCACCTAAGTGTTGGATAAATTGTTGTGAAAGAATTGTGTATAAGGGGAATACGTACATAAATTTATATATACAAAAGTGGCACAATGTATACCGTATGTATACGGTTTAAAATTAGGTTATATTAAAATCCTTGATTGAATTTCAATAATTCTGATTTAGGTTTGTTTAGAGTATTTGAGGGGTGGGGGGGGGGATACTATACATACCCCACAAACCTCTTTGACTCCCGAACAAGATGTACATATGTCTTTAGTTGTGCCGTATTTTCAAGATTAGTTGTAAACAGAAATGTTGTATGTATTATATTTCCATTGGTACCAATCACGATTCGCACGTTTGGAAGTTTGTTTTGCACAATGAATGTTAATTGGGGTTATGTGACCCACAAGCAAGAATGATATGTGTTTTGTTCTTTTAGAAAAGCCATCTTTGGCAAGTATATCTTTACCTGTAAAGTAAATAGTTGTTTGGTGGACTATTTGGATCATCAAAGTATTGCATTTTCCCAGTCATAATTTACCTGTCGATAACCGATGCTCGTGGTATGGGCCTTCCAATGTCAACCGCATGAATATATAACGTTTGGTCCTACCCAACTTTATAGTTATTATATAACAAGTTCACTTACAAGTTACCCAGACAATGGTAATTACAACCTATGGAGTGAATTATCCCAAGTATACTTTATAAGTATAAACGGTTTCCCCAAAATAATTTGTATACGCCCGTTTTGAAAAAAACGGGTCGTATTATGGATACCGCTGTCCGTCTGTCCGTCCATCCACACGTCGTACAATAACTCGAAAACGCTTCGAGCATTTTTGGGAATTTTTTGGTGAAAAGTATATGTTGATGGAAGGAAGCTCCTTTTCGATTTGTGTCGCTGTCCGATTTGTCATTCCAGAGTTATGGGACTTTATTCGTCAAAATATAGGCAGTTTTCCACATGTCGAACAATAACTTGAAAATGCTTAGAGCAATTTTCATGATTTTTTTGGTTGCAAGTATATGTTGATGGAAGGAATCTTTCTTTCGATTTGTGTCGCTGTCCGAATTGTCATTCCAGAGTTATGGGACTTTATTCGTCAAAATACAGGCAATTTTGCACATGTCGGACTTTGATCAATTTTCATGATTAACCTGACAAGTACATATGTATACTCATATTGTGTGCGCCCCTCTTGTAATTAATAACGGGCGTATCAAACGCTCATGGCGCAGCTGTTTATTTTTATCATATGCTAGCCTGTGACGTCGCTTTGAAGGAACGATCAGCTGATATGTGTTATTATTTAGAAACGCACGTGTATGCAGTCGAATTGGGATGAATGTTTCGCAGTAAAATGTCACTCAGCATATAATATTTCATAAAAATAAACTCTATGCTATTTTAGTGAATATCGAGAATGATCTCATTCACAGTCATGAGAGTATTGTAATCCCTGATGGGTACGGGTGTGGGATGGGAAAATCTCACCCGAGGGCAAAATATTTGGGCCAGACACGAGGCTTGCCGAGTGTCTGGACCAAATATCTTGTCCAGAGGGTGAGATTTTCCCATCCCACACCCGTACCCATCAGGGATTATTTTTCTCCCCCACTATACAACGGTTACGTAAGTCAGAGGTAATCGGCGGTCACGTGCTGATATCATTTGGTATTCGTTGTTTTGAAAAACGAATGACACCATCGGAAAGAGCATGCAAAAGTTATGTTTATACCAAAGGTATATACCACGAAATCAATTAGGAACGGTAGCATTTTGGGGTTTAAAGAGTTTTAGAGCATCCAAATTTGATCACACGGCATTCTGATGACGTCAATATGAATTAGTTGGTAGCAAGAAGCTGATACAATATGCATAACGTCATAATAACGTTGTAAATGTATAACGTCACGTGGGTGGGGTGGGATACATCTGTCTCTCCCTGCTATCTCACCCTGGACAGACGTTTATTATGCCAGCTAATGAAATTCGCCAATCACAGCCCCCGAATAGTGGGACGGTACTGAGCCGTATTGGGTCACCTGCAGCCCGAGGTGACATACGAAACTCGTATTAGGTCAGTACCGCCATTTTGTTTCGACGTGGAAATTCCTCACCTCGCGGTGCTTTTATATCCATATTGAAGAAATTGCAGTACAATCAAACGTCCCTCCGTGTCTATATGTCTCATTTTCTCTCGTTTTATAATAAATATATTGTGAAATTTATTTTCTAAAAGTAAATTTAATTATTTGAAGTGAGAAATACTACTGTAAACACGAAAAATATATAAAGGGTGAAAAAATAAACTGATAAAAAATTGTTTTATCCCGGTTCTATATTCTGGTAAATACCATCACGTCGAGTGCCAAACGCTATTTTTTAAAAATAGCGACTGCGAACAAATAAAGGGCGTGATCACGTCTTTGCATTCTTACGATTGCCCAAATTGAGTATTTCTGCAAGAACCACATCGTAATCACATGACCGGAATAAACACCATTGAAACATGGCCACGTCCGGAACATCCAAAATTTATGTTGGTGTTATTACATTCAAACATCAAAACCCACCAGAGTGTGTGTAAAAAAAAAAAATGCTTTCTCCGAGTCTGTAGTATGTTATCATTATATTGAGGACAAGGCTTTCGAATTACCGATTATTTTGTGGTTTTACCGGTTCGTTACTTATGCCATTGGTAAATTAATCTTCTTCAAAATCATAAAATTCACTTTTTTTTCTGAAAAAAATTATATGTACCTTTTCTATGCACTTTACTCATTATTTTGATATATAATTTGCCTTTCCTTACTTCTCTCATCTGTTTCTGGGGCATTGGGAAAAATGTCAAAAAATTGACCAAAGTTAGGTTGGACGACCCCTTTAGCGAAACTTATGTAGAGGGCATGTCGTCATTACCATGGCGCCAGATTATTACGTAAAAGTCATATAAAATTTACAACCGCAATTTCGTCCGTTTACATGTACTATTCATGTGAGTTCATGCTAGCATATTATGCTATTCTTTATCAGCAATCCTTCAGATATACAGGTTATCAGAAAAGATGTTCATAAAAATTGTTAAACAACAATTTACTGCTCTCGCTAGCAAACTACAGTGAAACATGTTCACACTCCCAACAAATTATATATAAAAATATAGAGAGTGTATCATCATTACCATCAAAAGAATATACCGTCATTACCATTGCGCTAGCATATTATACAGATGCCAACTAAGATTTAGGGCTGCAACACTGAGACAACACTACATGGACTGTGATTATAAGTTACATGTATGTCCGCCAACATGTATGGTATATGGAGATTTAACACCTGGCTGGTTTGTAAACACCGAGCCGCAGGCGAGGTGTTTATATGAGACATCCAGGTATTAAATCTCCATATACCATACATGTTGGCGAAGATAACGTTTTTGTCCCATTTGAAACACAATACAAACATAGTGGAAATAAATTTGTGGACGCATTTCTCACGCTCTGCAATCAGTTGGACCAAATTCGTGAATACATGTAATTGTTTTGTTTTTACAAAAGCAGAAGACAACAGATAGAGTTATATCCCTTGGTCGTTAAGGAAACGAGTAAACAGTACTTTGTTGACATATCGTCCTCCTGAATTCCTATGCGATCTATGTGCCTACTGGCACACAGAACGCATTGTAACTCGGGGACAATATTTGCTCTTATTTATGTTTCTCAAGCTGTTTTATTTAATTATTCGACTATTCAATTTATAACGGCAAAATATGTTCGAATTGTCGGAAATCGGATAATATTTGTGACTATTTCAGGTTTTGTGGCCCGATTTTTATATCGAGGCGAGCGGAAGCGAAAAGCTTTCATTTAAACCATATACCTCCGATGTTTCGCGTGCGCTTATACCCGAGATGTTGCGGGCTCTCATATACCGTGAATGTTGGGTGCACCCTTTGCCATGGCTATTTGTCCAAGGCATTCTGACAAATCAAAAGACATAATTCATCGGGGTATAGGGACAATACATGTTAACATATTTCCCATATATAGAATGCTTTTCGGTGTATAATAGTGCACACCCACGCAGTGGCGTGGGCGCACATAGGTAACCCCGGCACGTATCCATGATTTTATAATTTTTCTATATACCATGCAACAGAGTTTGGGGTGCCATCTGGCGGCGTGGCTCTCCCACTGGCAAAAAATCCAGAATCATTGTAACGGAGATTTTATTGTTTTTGGCTTTTCAAAGGACATTATGCAAAATATATTGTCGCAGAATGCTGGGAACTATGTGAAATAATTAAGCAATGAAGTAATTTTCGAAGTTAGGTGGTTGTTGGCGAGTTAGGTATTGTTTGAATGTTCGAAGTGCCAATGTCGCCCGTTGCCGGTTTCGTCAGATTCAAAAGCTCAGTTTCAATTTTAATTGAGAACGTACACTTCACAAATTGTTGACAACGAATTAAAAAATAAAACAAGTGATTTATTGACACTTTTAGTGGGCCTTTTTCATTTGTGGGGAACTTAGCCCTATTTCCTTAGAAACAGCCGGAGTTCGATTGAATTCAAGTTATGCTGACGTACGGTCTGGGGAAATCTTTGTTTTCAAAACACGGGCATGCAGTCTTGTACTGAGTTGTAGTAAAATTTTACAGAAACAGACATGCACGCGAACAGCGATATTCCGTTTATTTCCAAGATTTTTCTTCACAAATTCTATGAACTATTTTTACCAGTGATACAATACAATGACAGTTTAAGACTGTCAGAATTACAGTGTTGCGGCCAGCCAATTTTGTGATCCGACGTGTTCTCCTAAAGGCTAAATACCAGAACCACTCACAACTCCCATTTAAATTACACTTCCTCTGTGTTTTGGTAAACAATGTTTTAATTACCAGATGCTTGAGGCTTTGCAACCAGAATAGAACTGAATTCATCCTCAAACTAATCAATGTCGTCGCGCTCCTCGTCTGACCAACATCTGGAGGTGGGGATTCTGATAATTAGTACATGTCTGTCTCTCCAAAAATGGCAAAAAACGTTTAAAAAGCCTAAATACCAACCTCCCCAGAACCGACCTCTAAATGACATTTGCACACTGATTCCAGAGAAAATATTTCATTTCTACTAATTCTAGTTTGTTTTAGCATTCAAAAGGAAACTGAAATTTAATTTATTACAAAATGTGTGACTGCATTATGCATTTCTGTCTGTCCATCCATCCATCAGTGAGTTGGAAAACTCGTAGCCTCACCCTCTGGGGACCTCATTTTACAAAATGACAGGCTGCTTATTTTCTGGCTTGTTTAATACATGTACATGAAACAGTTTAGTACACTTACTTGAGGCAACTTGTACCAAAAAGGAGACAATTCAATAACTTTTACTGGGACAATTTGTACCTTTTGTCTAGACAATTTGTACCTTATTGTCAAGACAATTCGTACGGTCGTACCCCCTAATTGTGGTATGAATCGTCCAGAGTGCAAGTTGTCCAAGAACCGTCCATCACAGACAGCGATTCTTTGCTTTTCATTTGCCCGGTTGTACATGCACATTTTCAGTAGCAGGCTTCTGACTATTTTTCACATTGTAACCCCTCCACCTTACACACACACGCATATACAAATATATTAAACATTAAAGAGCAGTATCTTTTTGAATATCTGATTCATCCTCTCTGGAAAACATACATGTACATTATATTTTTCTTAATTTTACTCTTTTTATCAAAATATGTCACGAGTGTCTGTAGGGATTAAATCCAAGGTTGTGAAAGTGCCTTTTTGGGGTATTTGCAGTATAAACACTGCACTACAGAAGCAATATTTGATGGTTTTTGACATTTTAATGGTGCTGTGAGATACCACATGAGCTGCACTGTCATGCTGTTGGAAAAAATCAATGTGTAATGTTTTGTCAGAGACCTACCAATGACTCTAGGTGCCTTAATTAAGAAATCGGAGGGATTTTAAAAAAAAACTTTTTTACAAAAATTGGAAAATATTCATCAAACACATTGTGAAATATTATCAGAAGCCAGAATGTGATTTAAAAACTATCACAAATGAGAAATTTAATATCATAAGAGGTTTGTTTTGTGTCAACATCAATTAATTTATGAATTATATCATAGTTTTGGATGACAGTGGGTATGCTGGGGGTCTAGGGGGCACATTCAGGGCTATATTTTACCACAGCAATATGCAGGAGAAAATATGACATCATTTGTTAGGATAAAATGGCTATTGATAATGGTGATTTATATAGCTACAACACCAGTTTGTAAAACAAAATTGATATTCATTTTCTTTTGTGTGGAGTGGAATGAGACAGATTTTTCCCCAAACTATTGTCTGCTGATGCAGATTTTATTTTGGGATTGGGGTAGTTTTCAAAGAAAGCAGTGAATTCACAAGCAGAAATGACTCTTTTATCAAATGAAAGAGGTAAAATGTATCTTTGGAAGGATTAGAATGTTGGTTAAAATCCCTCCCAATCATTTTTACACACCTAGCAAAATCCCCCCTACAGTTTTTGAGGGTAGTACCACAATCTCCCTCATTATTTTAAGAGCAGTACAAAAATCCCCCCTCCCGTCCTTTTACACCAAAAGGTTAAAAGGCAGGGATTTAAAAACTTATGTATTTAATTTGTAAATTACATAAACACTCATTTACAAGAAAACATGCATCAGTAACTATTTATCAGGACAGTTATTTATTTATTTATTGGAGTTTAAGGAAGTGCTCGGCCTCGAGCGGTAAAAAGATTTGGACATTTTTGTATGGCTTTAAATATACTTCCAACAAATTAGTGGGGAGGGGGGGGGGTGGAGAAGTTTGGTTCACCAGAAATTATGGAGGGAGGAATTTTCAGGGAAAAGTTTTGTACGTTACCCTTTGGAAGGTTTGGGGTTGATTATAGGAAATACATACATGTAAATGTACATGTATTTTGGCTTCCAACACTGATTTAATTATTATTATTTGGATATTACACGTATTTCACATTTAAATGTTCATTCAAGAAACACAGACCGAATAATACTGTTTTATTTTTTGAAAAGTTATATTTTTGTCGCAGTCAGTAATAAAGGTCATATATTGCCAAAAATAATGCAGTTAAATGCATCTTGAGTAGCACACTATAGCCTCTGGCAAATACCAAATACACATGGAACCACCTATTTTACCTATTAACACATTTAATTAAACCATGGTTTCCCCTCATTGTACTTGTTATAGAGGGGATTCCAAATATATTCCAATCCTCTCCCAAATCACCATCCAAACACTCAGCCAGAAAACCCCAATTTCACTTGTATTCACTGGTATAATAGAAGTTTTCTCCATATTATAACCCTTTACCTTACATGTACATGAAAAGAAGATACCACTTTTGAATTACTAATTTCTTTTCATTTTTGGGTCAAAAACACAGCTATGCCCCCCCCCCCCCCTTCACTGGAATGAGCTGAACAAGCTCATTCCAATGAGGAGGTTATAAGCTATGTTTTTGATGCCAAAAAATGCAAAAATAATTAACATTGAATGGCAATTTTGGTGAATGGTGCTAGCCGGTTTTGGCCATTACTTTGAGTGAATGATTAATAGAAACTTTCTCTATATTATGGTGTTAACCCTTTACCCAGTACATAAAAAGAAGATACCACTTTTGAATAACTAATTTCTTTTCATTTTTTTCTGTCAAAAACAGCTATGACGCCCCTCATTGGAATGAGCTGAACGAGCTCATTCCAATGAAGGGGTCATAAGCTATGTTTTTGATGCCAAAAAATGCAAAAATAATTGACATTGAATGGCAATTTTGGTGAATGGTGCTAGCCAGTTTTGGCCATTACATTGAGTGAATGGTTAATAGCTTTCTCCATATTATGATGTTAACCCTTTACCTTACATGAAAAGAAGATAGCACTTTTGAATAACTAATTTCTTTTTATTTTTTGTGTCAAAAACATAGCTATGACCCCCACCCCCTCCACTGGAATGAGCTGAACAAGCTCATTCCAATGAGGGGTCATAGGCAATGTTTTTGATGCAAAAATAATGAACATTGAATGGCAGTTTTGGTGAATGGTGCCACTAAGTCCGATTTGGCCATTACAATGTGTGAGTGATTAAAAATGTTAAAAAACAATTTCTTCATTCAGAGTATTTTGGAACATAAATTTGGGGAAAGGGGGTGGGGGTACATTGGGAAAAGTAACAAAGTTGCAAATGTGAATGAATGGCTTTTGTGCACATTCCAATATAATAGTCTGATACTAGTGTTGTCTGGGTCCCCATGTTATAGAACAAAACTACATTAACAATTGTCCCTCTACCACCCATACTGAACCCCTCAGCTGATGAGAAAGTAAACAGCATACACTCTCAGTTTCCTATGATTTGCTTTAGTACTGCAGCTCTCAGGGTCCATTGAGTTTTTTTTTCTATTTGACAACCCTGTCCTGTCTCTTCTCACTATATTTTTCATTGTATGTCAGTCAGTATTCCTATGTACATGCAGACTGTCACTTTCAAAATATGTGATTGCATGTCTGTCTGTCCATCACAACATTCCTCTGTACATGTAGCCTGTCACTTTCAAGATATGTGATTGCATGTCTGTCTGTCCATCATACAAAGTGTTGGTTTGTTTTTCATTTGCACGGTTCTACATTTTCAATAACTGGCAATTGACCCCCCCCCCCCCCCCCCCCTCCCATACACACACATACACAAATATATTAAACATTAAAGAGCACTACATTCCTGAAGCAAATATCTGAGTCATCTTCACTGGGTACTATGCATGCATGTATTTTCCCTAATTTCACTCTTTTTATCAGAATGGGTGCCTGTAGGGATTAAATCGAAGGTTGTAAACGAGCCCTTGTGGGTACATGTGCTTGCGGGACACACACATCACTACAGAATCAATATTTGATGGTTTTAGGCATTTTAACAGTGCTATGCTATAGCATAGGAGCAGTGCTCAGCTGGTCATACTGTTGGAAAAATCGTGTTTAATGTTTTGTCAGTGCCATACCAATGACTCTAGGTCCCTTAACTGAGAAAGTGAGGCTTTTTTCACAAGAATGGCAAAATATTCATCAAATGCATTGTGACATATCTTAAGAAGCCAGAATGTGATTTAAAAACTATCACAAATGGGAAATTTAATATCACAGGAGGTTTGTTATGTGTCAACATCAATTAATTTATGAATTTTATCCTAGTTTTTTTATAAAAAGGGGCATACTAGGGGGACACCTTCAGGGCTGTATTTTGCCACATCCGTATGTACATGTAGAAGAAAACTTGACATCAGTTGTTAGGTTAAAATGGTACTGTCTATTGATATTGGTGAATTATGCAGCTGCAACCCCAATTTTTGAATCAAAATTGACATTCATATTGTTTCGTGGGGTTGGAACACCACTCTTTGTCTTGCTATATGATTAAATGAGACAAATTTTTCCTCAAAGTATTGCATGCTGATGCAGATTTTAGTTTTATTTTGGGATTAGGTTAGTTTTCAAAGAAAAGCTACGTGAATTCCTTACCTCTCAGCTTATTCATTAGGTAACAGAGTAGAAAAATGTACTGGAGGCAACAGCAGTTTTTAATCCATTTGACACAGTTTGGACAGTTTTCTTAAAAACTACAAATTTCCCATGTTTTTAACACAGTGGAAGCCAAAAGTTGAATTCTCATGCAGAAATGACCCTTTTGTCACATGAAAGAGGTAAAATGTATCTTTGATAGGATTGGGGTTGATTAAGGAAATACATAATTTGATTTCCGAACCTGATTTAATTATTATTTTGAGAGATTATTTCACATTTAAAAATTCATTGGGGTACCACACACCTTACAGTACCTTTTTATTGTTTTGAAAAATATGTTTTTGTCAGTAAGGGCTATGTATTGCAAGCGAATTCACATCTTGAGCAAGTGTAGCCTCCAGGGGCACACTACAGCCTCCAGCAAATGCCAAATAACAACCAATTTTACCCTACATGTGCACATGTATTAACAAATGTAATTAAACCATGGTTCCTCATCATAGTACTAGGGGCAGGGGGGGGGGGGGGCAATCTTCCAACCCCCTTCTAAATCACCATTCAAACCCACAGCCAGAAAGCCCATATAGCACTTTTATTTACTGGTATTTAGATGTTTGTCTGAATTATGCCGTTAACCCTTTACTTAACATGAACAGCTGATTACCCTTGCCCACAAACTTATTGACTCACTAATTTTTTGTGTCAAAAACATGACTTTTTACACCATTGGAATGACCTCATTCCAATGAGGGGTCATAAGCTATCTTTTTGACACAAAAAACGAGAAAATAATGAACATGGAATGGCAACACTTGTGAATTGCACCAGCAACTTTTGACCGTTATATTTGGTAAAGGGTTAAAAAATGTTAGAAAATAATTTCTTCATTAAAAGAGTATTTTGGAACACAAATTTGGGAGTGGGGTATAGTGGAAAAAATAACACAGTAAAGTTGCAAATGTGAATGAATGTCATTTGTGCACAGCAACCAATAAAGTAGTCTTGTACTAATAAAGTAGTCTAGTACAAAATTTTTCCTCTTATATGATGCACGACCCTCTGTTTTTAGGTCGGAACAAGTTCTATGAGGGCTATTTTGACAAAGATATTTGACATTTGTTGAAATATCGCGCTATCAAGCTCAAAATTAGTAGATTTTAACAAAGGGCCATAACTCTTGACAAAAAGCGCAGACACGCCCTATTTTACATCTTGAGCAAGTGTAGCCTCCAGGGGCACACTACAGCCTCCAGCAAATGCCAAATAACAACCAATTTTACCCTACATGTGCACATGTATTAACAAATGTAATTAAACCATGGTTCCTCATCATAGTACTAGGGGCAGGGGGGGGGGGGGGGGGGCAATCTTCCAACCCCCTTCTAAATCACCATTCAAACCCACAGCCAGAAAGCCCATATAGCACAAGCGACACACCAAATATCAAAACCCGTCCAGAAATAACTAATTTTTTCACCAAAAAGGGCCGGCAACCGGCCCTCGCCATACCAATAGTCAAGGTTTTTTGTTGTTGAAAAATTCGACTAAAAATAGGAAACTAAATGAATAGAATTAAATAAGTATGCCTAATGATATCACGGAACACCGGCGACGTTTTTTTCTCGAGTCTGGCAAATAACTGACAACAATGGTGTCATTAAATTGAGATAGGTCGGATATCACACATAAATCTGCTATTACGCACCCCCCCCCCCCCCTTATACATCCTGCAAGTATAAATATCTCCATAATAAAATTTCTTGCCAAATGTTCCCTACATGGGGTAACTTGGAGGGAAGGGGGGGGGGGGGGGCGTATGGATGATTTTTAGCTCACCGAAGGGAGCTTAACTTATCACTTGCCGTCCGTCGTGAACTTTACATTATCGACTTCTCCTCCCAAACTACTGGACCAAATTGAACCAAATTTGGTGTGCATGTTCCTTATCGTATGTCAATTCAAGTTTGTACAATTAGCCTTGCCGCGCCCACAATGGGCACCACAAGGGGCATTACTCTGACAGCACCCATACATTTTTTTTTAAAAAAAATTAAAAAATCTACTCCAGAACCATCATTTAGAATATTTTGATATTTGGTAACATCTCTAGGAGTTATATACCAGTCAGATTCAAGTTTATTCAAATCGAGTCCACGGGTTAATAATCGGACTCCCAATAGGAGCCCGAATTTTAACTTAGTGAAATATGAGGAAATTTCTTTAAAAATCTTTCATGTTTGGTATGAATGCTTTCGTATTTGGTATACAACATCTCTAAGAGGGTCAGATTCACATTTGTACAAACCGGGTGCCTCAGTTAGTATTTGGGCTCTCTATTGGAGCCCAAAGATTCTTTTCTTTAAAAACCTCCTTCTTCAGCTCCACCGGTCAGAATTGTTTCATATTTGGTATATAACATCTCAAGGGGGATCAGGTTCAAGTTTGTTAAATTTGAGCCCTGGCTCTCTACGGGCAGGGGTGGGAGTGGCATGGGGAGCATGTTAGGTTCAGGTTTGTTCAAATCGATTCCTTAGTGTTTTTCCATAAAATTTGCCTCTCATGCATTCATTCCTGTGTAATGTTGATGAACCATGCATAACTGAATGTGACCCCAAATACTTCTTTGACCCACGTTGGCAGGTGAGCGATTAAGGCCCCTTGGGGCCTCTTGTTTAGTCAAGTTGTGACGAAGTCCGGCTGGTCTTATAGTTTGGTGAATGGAGGGCGGGCGTAAACAATTGGTTTCCGGATGATAACTTGATAATGGTTCGTCCCACGTTCATGAAACTCAATCGGTAGGTTGGCATCGGTGAGTGGAAGTACCCTATTTATTTTGGACATGCTTGGTCAAAGGTCAAGGTCACAGTGACTATGAACATAGTAAATTGTAAACAATTGGTTTCCGAATGATAACTTGTCCCACATTCATGAAACTTCATAGGATGGTTGGCATCGGTGAGAGGAAGAACCGTATTTATTTTGGACTCGCTAGGTGAAAGGTCAAGATCACAGTTACCTTCTACATAGTAAATCGTAAACAATTGATTTCTGGATGATAACTTGACTACGCTTGAACCCACATTCACGAAACTTCATAGGTAGGTTGGCCTAGGGGAGTGGAAGACCCCTATTCATCTTGGACACGCGAGGTCAAAGGTCAAGGTCGCATTGACCTTGAACGTAATAAATCGTAAACAATTGGTTTCCAGATGATAATTTGACAATGGTTCCACCTAAAGTCATGAAACTTCATAGGTAGGTTGTCGTTGTTGCAAGAAGGAGCCCTATTTATTTTGGAATCATTAGGTCTAAGGTCAAGGTCATAGTGACCCTTCACATAGTAAATTGTAAACAATTGGTTTCCGGACGATAAGTTGATAATGATTAAACCCACTTTTGTACCGTCACAACTCGACATTGGATTGGTGATCCTATCGGAATTATTTTTTTTTTTTGGAGGGGGGCAGGTGCCCCCAGAACACCCCATGGCTGCGCCACTGTGCCGCCACTTTGGAAATCGTGATTAAGTGCCTTGCCCAATGACACAACGCAGTTACCCTTGCTGGGGATCGAACCGTGTATCTCTCTTGATGTTAGTAGTAAATCATGTACCCGATCGACCCACATTAGCCGGATCTCATGTGAGATGGCCCAGTTACTTCATTTTTGGTTGTCATGGTAGCCCGCGTGACTGCCATCTTGTGACAACATCCCCATAGTGATACGTGGTCCTAGTGTACATGCGCCGCGCGTTTTTGTTGTGGTGAGACGAGTGTATGTCGTCCATTTTGTATATCTGAGATCGCCATCTTGGTTTCTATGGCAGCACATGGTTTCTATGTGACCCAAAACCTTCTGATAGGAAAGGGGTGTGTTCGATTGCAAAGGAGTAAATTTAATTACAACAAAAAAACTGACAATCCCTCTAAATAATCCAAAACTACCAAAACTACCAAACCCCCATCTAGGGCTTATAATAGTAGTACGTAGTGCTAAATGAATGATGAGAGGTCTCATGTGGATAAATTTTACGTGAACTGGAATAAATCGAATTACCACGAACATCCAGACAAATCCTCTAAACCATCAAAACAACTTTATTTGGCACGGATTCCTCAGTTTTGGGCTTAAAAGACTAGCATGCAGTGCTTTAAGTTGAGGTGCGTTTCCTGGTATGAGTAATTGTATTTGTTCGAATACTTTGTAAAATTACCCAAATAAATCCAACAGTTCTTTTACTAGTGCGGATTTCCCACTAAATATTCGGTTTCTATCTGTTGTCCCCTAGAATTCTTCTTTTTGTAACTGTTTCGAATGTGCACCATAGTCTCTGAATTTTATCTATCCCGGTATATTCTGTGGTTTATCCTTCTATTTCCTGGCCTGTTTTGCCTTTTACTGGGCCCATTTCTGCCTATCCCAACAGTCTATTTTGTCTTGGACGTCTCAGTTTTTGCCTTCCCTGTGTATAATCCTCAAACCCAAAATACAATCAAGCAGGGATAGGTATTATTCGAACGACTCGAATCTTATCGAGCAAATAAGCTTTTGAGCAATTACTGAAAAAGTCATTGCTCGAACGACTCAAATCCCATTGAGCAAATGAGTATCGAAAGAGCAATTTCTTTTACGACTCTTAATGCTCATCGGGGTATAGGAGGATACCTATGACATGATGACGTAGTACTATATATACTTGATGATAATTTAGCTCCTAGTATCTGCCCAGTTCAAGACCTTTCCATGATCTTCATATCTCCAATACCACTATTACTGATTTTCCCAATATTGCCATCGTCTGTCCTATGATTAGCTTTTACAGTAGTCACCAAAACCTGTAGTCTTCTTCCACTCTTGCAGCCTTGTACCATTACTAGCACTAGTACAGGCTTCCAAACCACCTCAGATTGCTCGAACGACCAGAATCGAACAAATGAGCCATAGAGTAATTGCCTGAACGAGTGACTCCACGTACGACTCTTTTGCTCGTCTAGGTATTGAAGGATGGAAAGGATCTTGGGAACTGACAACGTGATATAATAACCTTAGTTATTGAGATTGACGTACAATCCAGCTCATAATATAGTCTTGGTTTTTGAAAGTGTTGTTAAACTCTAAGGAACCAATTTGCCATTGAATTATGATCTTTTGTCAGTTTAAAAAATGAAGGTTTGTTTTACTATAGCTTGTCTCGAGTTTGATCCTTCCGCAATCTTTCAAAATTTCCCGATTGCCATATTTGTCGCCACATTAACATATGAACATACATGTGTGGTTCTGTGTTTATTTGCATGTCGCTCTACAACACGTTTTGGCAAATTGTTATATTTCACATAACCGCTGCTGTTTCTGCGATATATACCATCTCTTTCCTGAAAAATCTTGCTTAGGGCCTGCAATATTTACCGAAGTTAACAATATTGGGTGTGCACCATTACGTGTCACGTATTTTCATATTAGGATTTAGTTTAATTGACCCTCTGTATATGGTTACAAGTAGTACTTTAGATCCAGTTACAAAATTGCAAAATGAAGCGACACAAACATTCATATCCTAACAAGGAATGATCGTTTGTTTCTGTTTATTTCTTGAGTTATGAACCCCCCCCACAAAAAAAAAAAAAACAAAAAAAAAAAAAACAAAAAAAAAACAAAGGCCAAACATAGTGTAAATACGCCCATTTACACAGTTTGGCCTTTGTTTTTTGGGGTTCATAACTCAGGAAATATACAGAAACAAACGATCATTCCTTACCATTAACGTGAGAGGCAACAAATTTAAACACTCTCCACTTTGCGGAGTAAAAACCAGGTCGCATCATGCTTCCTGGTGATAACTGAATAAAAAAGGCACAGTTTTATAAAATTCTCTTTGAAATGACGATACAATTCGCTTCAACATGTCCTTGTGTCATTAAAATTTGTATTGACCAATGAATTGCGTAAGTTAAAAGGAACGTCACAGGCCACGCCCACACAAAACTTGAATCTCCTTTTCCATTTGACAGGAACGTGCTGTCATTCAAAGCAACACTGAATTAAATTTAATTCTGATTTTGACAATTTCCTGAGAAACTGAAAACATATTTTGTAAATGTGGAGTTCGATATAAACTCAGATGACACGAAGTTGGTTGAACTTTGTCTCAGAAAGAGTTCGTTCAGGCTATTTAGAAATTGAAATGTTTTGTTCGCGTGAGTTTCGTTGGAGGTTTATTATGACCGGCAATTGTTTACGTTTGATTTGGGTAAAACGATGAATGCAGACGATCATCTATTGCCTGTAAACAAATTGAACATGGAATAAAAAGCATGACGAGGATTTCATTCTTTATTAAATTTTATTTTGAAAGTCTTTTTAATATGATGAGATAAATATTAATTATTTTTCATCGTGAAACAATATGAGCGTGCAGGGATTCTTTTCAATTCACACAGTACAAAGTAATTTTTAAGACAGGCAATGGGGGCGTGGTGTAGGGCGGCTCTAAATGTGTTTTTTCGGTTCATTGTGATATGAAAAGAAAAAAAAGAATACTTTAGCCAAGCAATTTGCCTGAAAATGCATGAACAGAAAAAAAAAAAAATTATAACCATATCACTGGTATGCATGACAAATTTAATTATTTCAGTTATATTTGTATATGTATTTTGCACTTGCACAAAATATGGTGCAGAGTCAGAGTAATTGTGTCTGCGCGAAGAAGGAACATGGTTTCGCATCGGTGAACCTTTCTGAAACGTTCTTGACTTTTCTTGGCACTGTTTGTGGTTTTTATTTAATTAAGATAGATAGATAGATAGATAGTTTATTTCCGCAGTATTATTGTTACAAAGACGATACATGAATTAAGCATATAATAAGTGAGTGTACATAAAAGACACCAGGTAATAAGTATGGGGAAAACAACTGCAAGGAGGCGATATAGCCAGGCTGGCTGTTTTGTAATCGCCCCCTCTAGGATTGTCATTATAATTCTGGTAGATTGCAATAGTATTCAAAATATATTGAAACCACGCATTCATACACATACATATACGTATATGTCTATACACCTATATAATGCACAGACACACGTACATACATGTATATGCATACATGGATCCAATATAATATATACATACTTGATTACTTATTTGTTTTCGGAATTTTCTCCAGGGCAACGGTCTTTCATTGTGATAAGTTATTGCGTTCAGTTAAGACAAAAAAATCTAAAACAGGGAAATTTGATGAGAGTCGGGATGACGGTATAAGTTTGTTAAAATGGGAGTTCATGTTTGTGATGTTTCCAATCATACAGAACAATCTGGACAATACGGATTCGTACACGTTACTGAGGATGAGGATTCCATGATATACTGGGTTACTACGGCTTTCTTGAACTGTTTCCTATTAGGTATGCACCTGATGTTGTTCTCTAGGGAGTTCCATAATTAATGATTTTGTATCTGTCATGGAGGGTGATGTCGCAACATACCGTGCCAGGACTGGTTCGTTTGGCAACCGTACATATAAATGGCAGAAACTACATGTACACTGGTATTTTTAAAGATTAAAATGATGTTTTGTCCCATGGACTGGGGGGTGTCTAGGCACTATATTATACTGCATATTGATACTCAGTGGATATGTGGAACTCAATCAAGCTGCCCCCTAGAAGATGTACCATTTGTCCATTTGAAGGCCAGAGGTATTCGATACAAAGTGAATCCAATTCACACAGATCTTGGAGAATTTGATGTCATTGCTATATCTGAATCTCCTTTAAGTGCTACTATTGATATTAATGATATCAAAATTCCGGGGTATCATACTGTAAGGACAGATAGAAGTGATGGAGCAGGTGGTGAGGTAGTTTTGTTTTTTAATTCAAATCCGATTTTTAAACTCAAAGAAGTTTAGGAGCTACCTGGATTAGAGTGCATTTGGGTGGAGATTGGGATTGATAAGCAAAAGGTATTAGTGGGTGTGTCTCGTCGACCCCCCCCCCCCCCTCGTCGGCGCGCGACATCTCTTGGGATATTATCAATAAATCGATATCCGTTGTCAGAGCTGATTTATCCACCAAATGTCTAATACTTGTTGATTTTAATGCAACTTTCTTACCAATTATGCACCCTAAACTACGATATCTCGAGAACAACAATGGCTTGTCACAGATTTTTAAAGAACCAACGCGAATAACTGAATATTCCAGCACACTAATTGTTCTAATGTTAACATCATGTCTTGACAGTCTTCATAAAATGCAGGTTACCCCCCTTTTCTGTAGCGACCATCATGCAATTTCAGCTAATTTAAAATCAATAAAATACAAAACTTCTCAATATGTAAGGACTATATGGGACTATAGCAACATAGATGTAAATGGTTTGTCAAAGCATTTATTTTTTTATTCAAACTGGAATTCATGTTTTATTAGTGGACATGTTGATGAAATTACCAAAACGATTTCAACTTATATCACAGAAATAGCTGGCTCTCTTTACCCAAGCCTTGGATCACCCCATTTTCCTTTTGTCCGTAGACAAAAGGGATACGAAACAAAGCACATGACAAACCCAAACTAACAAATGATCCACGTGACTGGCGTGAATTTAGAAGACTCGGAAATTATTCTAGAGAATGTGTAAGAGAGGCTAAAAAAGACTTTGATGTTAAAATTGAGCAATTTGTATCGACTAGAATGCCATCTTCCAAGCAATGGTGGAAAAATTTAAAAAACGTTTCGAAAGAACAGTGCAATAACAGCAATATATTTTCATCATTACTTGAGGGGGAAAATATAGTCAATGACCCGACTGAAATTGCACAACTGTTCAATTACTACTTTATCAGCCAGTGTGATACGGTCGATGATAAGGAGATGCCAGACATAGTGTTTAATGAGAATTCAATTGATAATGTAGAAACAACCGCTTCGGAGATCGACATATTTTTATCGAAATTAGGCACCTAAAAAGCATGTGGGCCAGATGGGTTGCCGTTTCCTTTGGGTAGGTTGTTTAACTTATCATTAACAACAACCGGCGGGTTTCCTCGCATTTGGAAACTGGAATTCGTAAGAAATTTTATCTCACAATCGGGGCGTTTCTGCATTGTTAAGCAACTAAAGTTTAATGTATCTGGGCCCTTGTTCCGAATCCGTATCAAGGCCCCCTGATACAAGCGCGTGATTCTGCTGTTGCCAAAACAACGGCATTAATAATATTTTTCGATCACATCTCGTTTTTCCCTTCAGAGAAACAATATTAGGTGAGGCGAAGCCGAACGTAATATTGTTTTCTCTGAGCCGTATATGACACTGTATCTGCCAACTAAACGCCCTGTAACGTATTTATTATGCGCGGCATGCTAAAATGTCACTGGAGAAGTTAACTCAACGAATAGTTAAATTATGCGCACTTTTCGGCATCTTGGGCTGGTTTGTAGCCTATTATTGGGATTTTCCTGAACGCGCGAGTCGAGGCTTCTTTCTTGACGTTAAAGGATTAGCTTTCGATATGAAATGTGGAAAACTCCACCTCAATAAACGATGAATGGGATATTTTAAAATATAATAAACCTTTACACCAAAAGGGATATTTAATTCACCAGTAATTATTGCAAAAGTAACAACCAAATTCACGTTGACGAAACACACAGTTCCTCCAATTCGCAAGACAGTATTCAGTAAAGTGAACCCCAGTGACGTAATTTTATCTGAAGTGTAACGTTATCACTGACCTCAATATGGAGATCAATGCACGCTATTCTATTTTTCAATTTGCGTCTTTCCATCGATAAGGCGAATGAAAAAGTTCCTCTTAAAATAGATTTATGACACATTTTGTGGTCAATATTATGAGATAAATTTATCATCACCACACTGTGGTGATAATCTGTATATCCCGCAACAAAAAGGAATATTACCGCCCCATCTCACTGACTAGTTGTCTCAGCAATGATGTTCTGGAAAAGATAGTTTATAATCGCGTCTGTATGTATTTAGTTGAAAATAATTATCTAACAAACTTACAGTCAGGTTTTAGACCAGCGGATGGGACATTGTATCAGTTGGTGTCTCTTGCTAACTACATTAATTCGGCACTTGACGACGGTACAGACATCCGGTTTGTATTCTATTATATAAATAAAACGTTTGATAGAGTCTGGCATGCAGGTCATCTGAATAAACCTTATGCAATTTAGGTAAGAGGGAATTTACAAATTTACTCTTTGTTCAAAATCGTTCCAAACAGTCAATCAATGGGAATAATTGGATTTCATCAGGGATTCTTTAAGGGCCTGTTTGGGTACCCTTCTCTTCAATATTAGATTTTATCATATGACTCGTCCGTTTTGTTCGCTTTAAAACATTTGATATTTTGTTTTCATATTAATCAGTAATATATAAAGCCTTCCGTCAATTTCATTGGTTAGTTTCAAAACTAGACAATTTGATTGGTTGAACAAAATACAACTTGGCCACGTTTTCATAATTTGCATAATTAGAGTTGGGAGCTTTCATTGATCAATTTCAAAACTGGACAATTTGATTGGCTAAACAAAATACAACTGGGTCACATTTACATAATTTCAGTAGGGAGAATTTACGTTATCTGTCCTATTTAGGGTGGGTTATATTGTATTAATATTTTACCTACAAGAAAAACGCCATTCATTTTTGTTTATATTTTCACTTTTTGCTTCCAGCGACGAGCTCGTTCCAATGAGGGGTCATAACCTATGTTTTGGAAGCAAAACATGAAAATTTTTAGTTATATGAAGATGTTTTTTTTTTCCAAATGCCGTCTGCAACTTAAGTTAGGTGATGTGTTAAAAAGTCAAACTAAGTGGTTAATTTGTGCGTGTATGTGTCATATGATAAATAAATCGCCAGAGGCTCGCCAAAACGGAAAATTCTTAGACTCGTTTCATAAATATTATGTGAGAAAAACACTCGTTCCATATCCTCTATATATGCGGATGACACTTCGTTGTTTTTAATTGTCGAGGATGCTAACTTGGCTGCAAACATACTGAACGAAGATCTGAAGAGTATTGGTGAATGGGCTAGAAAATGACAATCCAATAAAAACACTCGCGCTGTGCTTCTCTCTAAAAACATCCAACTGCCAAACCCTCTGTATACCTGCTAGATCACCCAATTGAAGAAGGTGACACCCAAAAGCATATGGGTATGCATTTCCAGACTGCTGGTACTTGAAGCACCCAGATAGAGTGTCTTGTTGATTTAGCAACACGGTGATAAATTATCTTCGGAGTTTAAAAAACAAATTGTCGATAGCTGCGTTGGAAACTCTGTGTACCAGCCTTATGTTCCCGCTTTTTGACTATGCAGATGTTACTCGGGACAATTGTATAGACAACCTAACTACCATCCTAGAAGATTTACAACTAGATGTTGTCTGTACAATTTGTGGTGCACCTGGAGGCACTAGTTATAAAGCAATGTATGAAGATACAGGCTTTATCGCTTTGAAAGAAAGCAGGAAAAGACATAAAATAATCGTGATGTACAAATTCAAATCTGGGAACGCTCCATCATATCTTACGCTTCTGGTACCCCGACAGATTACTGATACCACAACTTACCACTTACGTTCTTCAGATAACTTGCGCGAAATACAGTGTCACACCAAACTCCTTTCTGATTCATTTCTGTGGAACAGCCTGGGTGAGGACGCGCGATCCTGTGATTCCCTGAAGTCCATGAAAAAAGTGTTCTTGGAAGAAATGACAGGGTGGTTCCAGAGTATTACTATGATGGTTGTAGGAAGGATCAATTACTGCATAGCAAACTAAGAATGAGATGCAGTGATTTGAATGCCCATAAATTCGAACGCGTTTTAACAAACGACTCTAAATGTTTGTACGGAAACGATTAGGAGGATGCAGCTCACATCACCTGTCCCAACTTCTGCAAATGGGGCCAGTCTTTTCTTGTAGGTCGTGAGAACCAATTAAGCAATAGCAATTGTATACTGTACGGTAATCCAGAATGGCCTAATGAAGTTGACCAAAGAGTCTTTGTTGCCATCCAAAAGTATATTGAAGAAACGAACAGATTTGATTAGATGTTATCACCCGTCCATGGGATAAGACAAGATAAGTTTATACACTGACAAGCGATCACAACAGACTGTTAACTCCGCTTAAAGCATCCTTTCGTGTAACGGTGAGATATTTAAATAGGCTTTACCAAACAATTTTGATTTCGAAAAAAACATGGTTAAAAATAGTCCGTTTGATCTCACGATGGAGGCGAAGTGTATCCAGGTGATCCATCAAACATAATATTTTCTTGTATTTCTATACAAACCATGTTTTATCTACGAGTAGCATGAGGTCATTCGCTTCATCGCGAGCATTTTTTCGGCTATAACCCATTTCTTATCAGCGGTTTCACTTTATTTTGAAATCGTTCGTTGTGGTCTTCTAGCGCAACAGTTAAAACTAGAAGTCCTGTCGCGAACTCTGCGCTTATCTAGGCTTAATTGCGCGTTGGAATTGCGCGCATTTGCCATAACGAATGACATCCAAAGCACGGCAGGTTCTCCTGGTTGCTCATAGCAAACACAGGCAATGTCTCTGCCAATGGACCTCCGGGCTACCCGGAGGTCCATTGGCTGAAACATTGCTATGCACAGGCCATAAGTACAGAATTTGATAGCCTTACTATGGTCATAACGCGTAGATCAACGCGCAGATCGACGTGCTATTTGTACGCATTTCATGACGGGACTTCGAGGTTTAATTGTATGACCAATATTGGGTTATATGCCATCCGTGACCTCTCTTGTTTATGCTGGGTAAATAGTCGACTCCAATGTGTCAGATTATCCAACTTACTACATGTGGTTAGAAAGTTTATCAGGCAGTTAGGATAATACAGTTTTCCCCAAACCACTCTATCCTTTGTATTCATCGAAGTCAGATCAGGCCATTGTGCGGTAAGGGTCTTCGAGTACACGTTGTATTTCCCACTCTCCTCTTTCCGAATAGACCTGGCCTTTGTATTAGAGAAACGATAAACAAACGATAAATCGCGCCTGTAGAAAAGATTGACACTCGCGATTATTGCCACATGCGCTAAATATTAATATGGTTCATTTCACCGTGTTACTTGAGACGACCTAGCACACATAAATAGATTGAGCTATTAAATTCGCAAAGTTGGAAAATATTATTAAATCTTGCACCTTATATACAAAGTGCACTAAATGTACGTGAACGTATCCAACCAGGTCGCCCGTTAGGTGACAAATCCATTTGTAGACCAGGTATGTATGGATGTCGCTGGGTTCGGCCCAGTGAGCCGATCCTAGTGACATTCATATTTGCATGGTTTTGCTGAAGAATAAAAGATAGTGCTTTTAAACAAATGTTGTTCCGGGGAAGGACTAAAGTACCCTTTCGTAGTGATTGATTTTATGGTTGATTCCTTGTGAGAATTCTCAGGACATTTGACATGTCTCGCCGGCTATTGTATTACAGCCCAGCGTCTTTTCAGTATAATTGGACTGTTTCGTGTATGGGATGTTGGATTTTCAGGGCTCGATGGACATCGGCACATGCGCCACAGCTACAATTACATGTTTCCACAAATAGACGAAAGCATAATGTGCATTGTTTATTTCTAAAGTGAATAAGGTTTTGTTATGCTGTATATAACTGTTCTATAATGAATACGTGGGGTACTTTTGAAAACTTTTACTGACGTCATCCATTGTTATTCGTCAATTGTTATCCTTCGGGATTCATACATAATTTGTTTATTATACGCTAAACGATAGATTATCGAAACAATTGCGGAAAGATGGAAGTCGTATCCTCCACTGTGAATACATAGAAATGTTCACTTTCGCGGTATCAATCAAAAGAGCGGCTTTCAATGCATCGCTTAAGAACTGAATGCAATTTTTTATAATCCGAAGGGATTCACACAATTTGTACCCATTCCCACACGTTCATATTCCAATAAAGATTATAAAAATTGCATTCTATTCTTATAATTACATTCCGTAACTGTTTAAACTACTTTTTACCAAACAACAAAGCAGAAAGACGAAATAAAACATGTACGAACGAACGAGGCGAAAACCACCCTCACACAAAAGACAAAGCGCACAACTCTGATTTTTAATTTTCACAACTATAGAAATGGAAACGAGTATTTTAGTAGCGGGCTTTATGCCACAGTTGGTAAATGTCACCAAAGAAACAGCAGCGGAGTTGATCACTGCGAGAGGCGCTAAAAGTTAAAAACCCGCCCAAACACCGCCCGAATTACATTCTGTCAGCTGCGCTCTACCGTAAATGCGGGTCGAAGTTCGATCAAATGTATTCATTGGAAAATGAATTACATTTGGTCATGACGTTTTCATCCAGCTGACCAATGGGAATTGAGTATTTGGGCCCAAAACGTATAATAACATTAACAATGTAATTATTGGTATATAGTTTGACTATCCTATGCTTAATAGTTGGATAGTCGTATACACAACAGCTAACTGTTGGATATTTTCTATCTATTGAACTATCCACCAATAAAAATATTTTTAAGTAGGATATGTAACTCGTTGATGTTGGATAGGAGAGAGAAAGCACCCCCTGTTGACCCTAACGGGGAGCTAACTCTCACCTCTCCAACATCAGCTCGTTATTTATCCTCCACATAACCCATGCATTACCATTATGCTGACGACGTTTACATGAGGATGTCAAACGATAAATGTGCCGTCTGTATTTATCACACACCTCCCGTGTAACAACCAGTCTACGCCAAAATTGAACTAAAAGCACCCTTCAACTCGATAATTGCTGCGGGGTTTTTTTCGTTACTAATGAGACATCACTTTTAGTTGGCCGGGTACTATCCATAATTTGCTTTTTTTAATTTTTACGGCATTCAATTGGCCGAAACCAATAGATACCGATCAGTGTAACGGTCACGATGATCGAACATCAAATATTGACTGAACTGCGGGGAATAAAACAACAAAACGTTTTTAAACAGCTAATAAGATTAGGGCATTATATGACCAGCTGTGGAGGTATTTGTCAAGGAACAAGCAGTCATAATGTTATTTTTAGTGTGTAAATTTTCACTCGAATCTGATTGTTTAAATATCCCGTATATGATAATTGTTCTTATTGGGGTTTAACGATAGTCTCGATAGCCAGGGAAAGCTCGTGTCGAGCAGTTTTGCAGATTTAAGGATCAGGAGTACCCGGAGTGAACCACAGAGCAACGGCGAGCAACTGTTACTCACCAACGTACTAACTCCACACAAGCAAGGTTAGCAATAGAAGACAGGTATACCATCGATGTGCAGGACGTCGTAGTACACAGGGCCATCGTGCCCCAACGTGTACAATCGGAATAAAGTGCCTTTCCCAAGTACCCAACGCATTTTACCCTGGTGAAGAGCGAACCGTGGACCATTCGGTGTGTCCAAAGGCCAATGCCCTAACCAATGAGCCAGCGCACTCCCAGTGATAATTGTCACATTAAGGTAACGTACAACTGGTAAAATAAATTACAATGAAGATTTTATCTTCGACATAAATACTTACACAAAATATAATGTAGAAACCTGTATGCGAAGTGGAGTGTTACTTGTAGCTCATAATCTACACTCTAAAATCAGTTGGGCTGAAAACCAACCCAAATCAACTGGGTTGTGTAAATATGAACCCAGTTCGATTCATATTCACTCTACTCAGTTGGTTAGGGTTAATTTTTAACCCGACTGGTTTTAGAGTGTACACTGTTAAACATTTTTAACGTGGAGACCCAACACACACTATGAATGCTACGGAGATGAGATGGTGCAGCTCGTTTATATTCTTGCTGCATTGGAGAAGGCGTCCTCCACAGAAGGTTCGTTCTCATATTTCCGAACTGCACCTCATTGTACATTTACTTGCTTTAATAATAAAACGGTCCACATTACGTGTACACTCCATTTAAATCCCCCTTTCGTCACACCCAGTGAACACATTGTCTTCACGGGTCCACAACCCCCTTTGCGAGGCTAATTAAAGACGACGGGAAAATCCAGACATCAAAGGCGGTTCATTTCTCCATTTTTCCGAATTATTCATATCCAGTCGCATATGAAAAACATTCTATGTGTATGCAATTAATACATCGATTCGTTTTCAAACATAATAAAAATGAATGTAGACTAATTCATTATTTGTCCCCCAATAAGAATCAACTATTTATTTAAACAAAAATACAGCATAAATGATGGACAACAAGTTTGTTGTGAATGCGAATTAATTTCAAGCACATTGATAACAAGAACGCCCTCATCTTAGCATAACGTGTACATTGCATACAAAACCGCACTTGTTAATTACCCCGTCGTTTGTGTAGAAACGACCGGGTATGAAAAGCTGTTTTAGTGCGGTCATGTGAGAAGGATTACATAACCATTTAATGTTTGGCGAGAAAAATCTTTCAGAGACTGTCCCTGATTAGCAATTATATTGTTCAGTCAGAAAATTTCTAAACCCTACATTTAATAAAATATTCAGATACAAATGCAATATCTTTCATTTCCAGAACTCTGTACTGCGGTTTTATATAGAAATTGAAAAAATCTGTTCGTTAATTCGTGAAATTTTCGATTTGTTTTCATATTAAAATAAAATTTTCGCTAATATATGATTTGGATCCCCCCCCCCCCCGCTCCCCTCCGTATAATTGAAGGTCGGATTGTCTCTGTCAAAATGATCTTGTCTTCATTCACTCTCGTAACGCTTCATCTGTATTTTTTAAATGAAATTATGGAACAGAACGAGTATTTCAGTGAATAAAATGTGTTCTTGGTGTACGGTGTTTTTGAAACATCAATGTGACAGTCTTGGCGATACATCCTGGCGTTTCGCTGCGGCAGTAGCTTTTCCGATGCGGGATTATGGATTTTATACTGTGCCGAGTTCCCGAACATTTCCAAGTTAAAACCCGGTGATTTAATTTTTATTGTAGCATAAGCATTTTACCGAAATAGTTTACATGAACTAAAATGAGAATTATTCAGCAAAAAAAAATAATCGTCTAATATGCGGGAAAAAGCATGACAACCGCTAGCAAGCTTTCTGTTTTTACCCAACGTCAACAGCCAAATTCGGCCAGCACTATACACAAAAATCTCCATTCTTAGGGAGACGACTTACATAAGCTGTCAGCTTTTTGTCGAATCCCTTCTTTACATTGTAACCCATCTACAGTACATGGAGAGTGTATTATCACTAAATCACCCGCAGAGTGGAGATTCCACCCGAGGAATAATTGCAAATTTGTTGCAAGTCATAACCAGCACCAGCAAAGTTTCAGCCAATGGACCTCCGGGTTAAACCCGGGGGTCCATTGGTTGAAACATTGCTTGTGTTTTTTGTCGATATGTACAAAATTTGAAAGTTATAGCTTGGGTGAAAACTCCACTCCGCGGGTGATTTAGTTACAATCCACTCTCCACGTACTGTATTTGTTAATCTTTGTTATCTTGTGTACTATTGTACATTTTGTCTTCTACCTTTCTTATTATTTACTATGTAATGTATACAAGTAACAAATTTTCCATTAAATATTGTTTAAACTAAATCTCCATTCAAATTTTTGAATTGCTGCATTTCCACAGAATTTCTGCATTTCCACAGAATTTCTTAGACAATAATGTACACTGTGATAATATTTAATAGTGCTTCTTTTCCCATGGCAACGGGAAGTGAAGCAGTGCTTATTTACCATGGTAAGAAAGTTCCGCTTTACTGGTAAAATAGGACCCAGTCACCAGTGCCTGGGATGGCTGTCCACTGAAATGGACACCAAAGGGGTAAACGATCGGCTAAACTTGACTTTAGACCTTTGTTGTGGTCATAATTTATTTATTTATTGTTGTTTAATGTCACTTTTCTGCAACTATGGCCAATTGCGACCGATGGGCACAATTAGCCATAGTTGATGAAAAGTGACCTTAAACACTAATAAATAAATAGCTAATGCTTTTTGCAAAGTGTCTAGTTCGTTCACAGAATTTATTTCGTGTGTGTAGATAAGTGCAGGGTGGATTACAACCAAATCACACACAGAGTGAATTTTTCACTCAACTTCAACTTACAGGCGCCGATAAACAGCAGACAAGCAAGCAAATTGTCTTTTGGTGGATGTGTAGATAAATCTGGTGGCCCTTAAAAAACAGTTTGTGTAAAAAAATATGAGTTCTGTAAAACATTCACTTGACAAGTGATTTGGTAGTAGTCCACCTGTCACGTACTGTGTATTTTAAACATTAGTAGGTGAGTGCTATCTCCATGGAATATTAGCAGAGATTTTCTATTCAAAAGTGCAAACAAAACCCAATCGATATTATAGTGCTTTGAAAGAGTGCTTGTGTATATATTTTTTTAAAAAGATAATATATTCTGTCATTCATGTGTGCAAAGGTTTATAGATACTTGTAAAGCATTAAAATCAGATATCATTAATCACAAAACCTGATCGATATTTTCGTGCTTTGAAAGAGTGCTTGCGTATATATTTTTATAATATATTCTGTTATTCGTGTGTGCAAATGTTTGTAGATACTTGCAAAGCATTAAAGTCCGATATCATTAACAAAAAAATTGTTTAATAAAGTATTGTTTGTTAAAATCATTTGTCCCATATAATCAGTCAACACAGCTGACTGTCCATAAGATCATCATTGACAACTGCACTTGTTATTGTTGAAGTAAATACCATGGATACTAAAATGTTCCCCTCAAAGCCAATTAGCTTATCCTATTTTTAGACACCCTGTTATGCAATCGACTAGTGGAGAGGAGAGAATATTTTAAATGGACTGTACACGTAATGATCTATCAAATTTTGTTTTCTTTTTATGGTTTAATAACACTTTCAACAGCAGGAATTATATAGCTTCGGTCTGTTTTACAGAGGGGGGAACCAGGCCCAGGGTAGCCTGAGGAAACCACACCAAACAGCAATAAGAGACTGTAGGACTCCAATTTACTAACGTAACTCTAGTAGAAATGGCATTGGCATTAGTTGAAGGTATGTGTACTAACAATGCACTCAACGCCTTAGCACAATTCATAGCCATGTCCACTCGAGGGAAATCACAATAAAGTTCTTACTCAAAGACACCACACATATGGCACATGTGGGGCACAAACCTGCGATCGTGGATCAGTAGTATGTGAGTTGGTTTTGATCCCAGTTTTGCCGGAGCCCAGGGTGTGGCCAGGGTGTAACAGGGGTGGATGACGTCATGTTATATAAGGTAATTAACATGGCGTCACATAATTAATGATTATTTTTTTAATCACTTTAATTAATGACTGTTGCTTAATTAATTTTAATTAATGACTGTTGCATAATTAATGTAATTAATGTAATTAATGAGTGTAATTAGGGTTGATGATAATAATTAGTATATTAATAAATGAATTAATAATGTTTACGTCGATTAGTACATATTTTTTTTTTTAAAGTCATAATTTGGGATAGATATTATTAGATAAAAAATAATATATTTAAAAATAATATTGACGTATTGGACATATATATATATATATGAATGCTATCGACTGACTCTGATCTGGACACGTGCTAAGTTAAACTCTGCATTGTGTCTGCATGTATGGGTGTAATTAAAAACCAATGAAATCTCGTTAAATCAATTTTTTTCAAACGCAAACTACAACACGTGAGTGACGGGTGTTTGGGTAATAAAATCCATTATAACATTTTAACGACTGTTAATAATCTGTCATAAATGTTGTTAGACTGATGCTTCAAAGTTAAGTGCTATAGAAATTGTAAGGGACCAATCTGTCACCTTATTGATTTTAGACTCCCACTTTTATTACGCCCATAAATAAATCACACGACAGTCACACAGGGTTAAATTTATCATTTGCTTTGCAAATGCCTTGTTGGCAAGTCGAGTTTCATTCGCATTGTATCTACCACATTGTAAGTATTCGAACTGGAAAATGAAGCATTGATCTGTGGAATCTGTGAGAAGGCATTCTCAAGCAAAAGCAAGAGAAATCGCCATGTCACTACTCTACATGGGGAGAGGCTGTACATGGCTGTTCTCTCTGCTCTAAGATGTTTAAGAGAAAAGACAATTTGGTGGAACATTTGAAAATCCATGATGAAAATATGATCTACCAGTGTGATGTCCTCTCCAAGACATTTAAGAGAAAAGACAAGTTGGCATGACATAAAAATTCACGCTGAAGGTATCATTTGCCAGTTTTGTGGAAAATCCTTTTCCACAAAATTTATCAAAGATCGCTGATTCAACTTAACCGTCATCACACCACTGGTAGTAGAGCTGCATAACTAGATGTTGATTGACAGGTGGAGCCACTCCTCATCAAATGAGGGGGGGGGGGGGGGTCAAATGAGGTTATGAGGAGGGGTGAAGGAGACAAGTGTGTGGTCATATGTTTAAAATTTTAATAACCTTAATTGCTATGACGTAGTCCCCCTAATAAATAGTGTATATTCATTTAATATACATATTAATAATTTTCATTAAAGAATCTATAATTCATTTTTTATTCCACAAGACACTTCTCGAAAAAACAAAATGGCGGGTCAGTTTGACAGAGATACATGTACCGATTTATTCATGACTGTCTGTCGGTTATCAAAGAGCCCTTAGGTGTTTAACAGTTAATTGTTGACCAGTGCGTTTAAAAATGGCAAATTCAAGTAATGTCCGGCCATCATTTTTCTCAAAGTTGATGACAAAAATCACTTTTAAAAATAAAAAAAAAAACACTAAAATTTGGGTGATAACAGCCTGTGTTTAATCATAGAAAAATCACACCAGCGTTATCGTGTTTTACTAGCTCATATGTATTATTTTTGAACGTTTTCTGAAGAATAACCCACCCATCTAAGTAAAAGCATGAAATAGCTACCATTATCTAATTACCCATGTGGAGGAGGGGGTGGGTGGTAGCATTGTGTACTATGGCGTACTACCTTCAGCCAATGATAACCCTGTGTGAAATTTTGACAGCTGTTTGCCTTTGCACAGTGGTTCTTTCCGGATTGCTCCAACTGTCATTAAATAAACAAATGAAAAACTACAATTCTATAATAACAGGCCAAGCCCCCCCTCCCCTTCGTTTTACATGTTTTGTGAGGGGGGAAATCAGCAATACCTGCTCCTTGCACTTTAACAGTTCAAAAATGCTGTTACTCGATCAAAAATGGTAAAGGGATACGCGATTCTGTATTAACCACCCAAAATTGCCTGACTTGGGAAAATATGACTCACCTAGAGCTGCACCAAAGCTACATACACTATTCAAACTCCCGCATTGTGTCCTTGCGCAAGGTAATTAACCCCGATTATCCACATGGCGGTATGACGATGACGTGTACTAAGGTGTACTGCACGGCGATGATATGCATATCTTCAAACAATCTAACCCTACCTGTGTGGCAGTGCAGATTTACGACGTTGGTGAGCTTTTCTTTAGACATTCTGTTAAATTCTAACTTAGATTTATTCATGTAAACACAGCTTGTTCACAGACCCGTATAATTTTTTTTTTTTCAATTGAGTAAAAATATTTGATACTTACTGATGTAACATGCCGATTAGCATGTTTAAAGGATCTAACTACGCAAGCCTGACCTACCCTTTGCCCACCATGATCACAACAAATGTTTCAATTGATACTCTCTCTCTCTCTCTCTCTCTCTGTCCTCACCAACTGCTTTCAGTCTATATTGATGATACAGTATGGGTGGAAACTAATTGCATTCAAACTGTTGTTTTTTCTAGGTTTTTTTACCACCCCCTTACAGCACAAATCGAAATGAAATCTGATTCATTGAGCCATACTACATAGTATGTGCTAAAACCATTAATTTTTGTACAAAACTCAAGACCTTTCCCTCACAAATACCTATATAAAAACAAGATAATAGCGAGAATGCCTTGTGTACCAGCTTTTTGTTGATAAAATATGTCCTGTACACATTCACGAATATTATTAATGTACCCGCTTAATAACAGCCAAATTTTTATTGGATCACAGCATTTGAATAATTGCTTAAATTCCATAAACTATGTATATTTCCTAAAGTTAGCGAATGTCAAACTTGTCGAGAAAGGCACTCTGTAGTTTAGGAGACACCACAAATAAGACAATGAAAAAATCTGAGATACATTGCATTTATTTAAATATTGATATTAACCAGAGGTCGAAACTAATCAAATTGATTAGTATTAAATTAAAAATGAATATGAAATGTGCAGTAAAATGAACACCGATATATTCAGAATGACACCCTGTTGGTGAGAGTTTTTGCTTTTTGGTCCAGTTTCATGCTTATTGATTAGAGCTTCCACTTTCCACATTCCACTTTTGCAATCTTTTCCAGTGGATTTTCTTTAAAGACTGGTCCATCACAGCTTTGCAGAGATATTGTTTTCTGGAAGAAAAAAGTCCATATGTTCTTTATTTCTGATCAGGCCCCTTGGGATATTTTGATCTTTAAGGATGTTTGACAAAATTTTCCAGCCTTTCAGTGGGAAATCTTTTCTTTTTTGCAGCAGATCATTTATCAGATCACACATATTGGAGCCCGAAATTGTAATGCCATTATACATGAGTCGATCTTTCTCATCCCAGGAAAAATTGGGTATATTCTTTATTGTCTGGAGTAACAAAAGCACCCTATTTTTCATAGAGTCGGGTACACATGCCATCCAGTCCACTGAAAAACTAGTCTTTAAGGAGTGTGGTTTGGTGTTTTCATTGCGTAAGTTTGAATGGCGCTGAAAGATGTCCTTGTAGAGCATCCCTTTCTCTTCAGAACTCGATGTTGAAGATTCAGTAATTGGCCTAATACCCTGGTCTATGGATGGGACAGCTACAGCATTTGTAGGTGTGCATACTTCCTGTAACTGTTCATTCCCCCATGGTTCAATACACTGAATTCTCCTTGAGGGTAGGTTGGTTGAGTCATCTATAGGTTTTTCTCTCAGTGATTACCCCATCAATGGCGGTTTTACTGGCTCTAGCTTATTTGCAAGCCCCAAAATCTTACCACTTGTTAATGCATTGTTCCAACTAAAGGCTTATTTCATATGCACTGGAGGAGGATAGGGTAGTTGGTTACAGATAGATCTGGTTGTAAACTTGGCTGTATTTGGGTTCGCTCCCCCTATAGGGTGTTTAAAATTTAAATTTTTGTGTAATTTTCGTCTGTGTCAATAATAATTAGTTTTATGAAAGTAAGAGTTTTGACACACTTTACAGACACAGCATGAATTCATCCATTCCTTTACAGAAGCGAGTTAACAGAGTGCCAATACTCTTCCAATACTCTTCCATTTATATGTATGAATAGGATGGGTCCCACTCCACCCTGTCAGTCACTGATTGGCACAGTGCATTGTGGGAAATTACAGTGACAAAGCTCTGGGGTAAAATAAGTTTTTGCTCAACTTCACACAAATTGATATAGTTTACTTCAAAAAAGAAACATCAAAGTCACATTCATGACAAGCCAAGGTAGCACATCTGAACCACTCACTCAACACTGCTTAATCAGGTAATCACTTTAATCAGATAATGAGTGATTATCTGATTTTACAATGATTTAAATTCAATCAAACAGTTTTTATAATGATTTAAATTTGATGAAACTTTTTTTTTTAGTAATTTAAATTCGATGAAACAGTTTTACAATAATTTAAATTTGATAAAGCATTTTTAGTGATCACTTTAATCAGATAATCACATGACAAATCACATAAAATGATCACTATCATGTGACAAACCACGTAAAATGTTCACTATCATGTGACAAATCACGTAAAATGATCACTAGTGATCACTATCACATGATTTGTCACATAAAATGATCAAGAAATCGATTTAACAAGATTTCTTTAGTTTTTGATTACACCCATACACGCAGACACAATGCAGTGTTTAACTTAGTACATGTCCAGGTCAGAGTCAGTCGATAGCATTCATATATATATGTCCAATACGTCAATATTATTTTTAAAAATATTATTTTTTATCTAATAATATCTATCCCAAATTATGACTTTAAAAAGAAAATATGTACTAATCGACGTAAACATTATTAATTCATTTATTAATATACTAATTATTATAATCAACCCTAATTACACTCATTATTTACATTAATTACATTAATTATGCAACAGTCATTAATTAAAATTAATTAAGCAACAGTTATTAATTAAAGTGATTAAAAATAATCATCAATTACATGATGTCATGTTAATTACCTTATGTAACATGACATCATCCATCCTGGGTACACCCTGGCCACACCCTGGGCTCTGGCAGAACTGAGTTCAAAACCAAATCACATACTACTTGGATCTAAAACTTAATGCGTTAACCAGTGACATACCACGCTCCTGGTCTGTCCATTATATAGAAATATTTTACATAATAATATATAGACGCCCTTATTGAAAGAAAAATTGTATAAAAACCAATAACTGGTGTTCGGTGAATAATATGATACTTAATATGCAATTGGTTCACGCCATAAGTGTACAACTATTCCTTCTCGAATCTGCGTCTAAGTCTGAAAACTCACAAACTATTAGCTCAGCAACATACAGGAATAAAAGACAATACCATTCGGAGACAAAAACCTTCAAAGTATTAATTCCCTAAGTTACAATATTTAAAACGTACGGATAATCGCAATCTTTCACAATGGAAAGCATAAATATTGCTCACCTCTGCACCCTGATGTAAAAATAACTAAACTTCAAGCTACAAATGTTCCCTTTGATATAACTGAAAATTATTCAGTTCTACCTCGTTTGACAGAGCACGTTGAATTTTGCTCAGCATAAGTGTACTCAAACGGCAGAGCATGATGATACTGGACAAGAAAAATGGAAACACATCGCAAGTGTACTGGTTTAACATTGTTCACTATTCAAATAGTTGGTGTCCTTAATTGACATATAATACTCTTAAATATTTGTGTGAGAGCGCGGTGGCTTAGTGGTAACGACATTGGACTTCAAACCGAAGGGTGCACGTTTCGATCCTCGCCAGAAGCAACTGCATTGTGTCCTTGACAAGGCTCTTAATCCCGATTGCCTCGCAGGTGGCGCTGTGTTCTTAACACATACTGCACGCCGATGGTGCACTTGACTTCAACCAATGCTACATGTAACCTTGCCTATGTGGAGATAGTACGTTGGGGAATCTGACAGTTGCTCGCCGTTCCTCACTGGTTCTCTCCGGATACTCCGTATCCCTCCATCTGTAAAACTCGCTGACACAAGGTGTCCCTGGCTATCGAAAGTGTTGTAAAATCCCAATAAATAAATAAATAAATAAATATTTGTGTTTGACAAAATGTATTAGTAGTGATGACTGTTTCCTTATTTTTGTTTATGTATATGCAGAAACATTTGTAGTTTTCCATATTTTTGTAGTTGAAGTTCAAGTTTCTAATTAAAAAAATTACTGAATTGGCTAAATTCCTATTTGAATTAAGGGAATCATTTTCAGCCTCAAGTTTAAATGAGAAAACATTTACAGCTGCAAGTTTTAATTTTTACATTAATGTGTAAAGGGTTAATCTGTCACCCAACGCTCATGTTATCAAATTTCTTTATTTTAATTATCTTTTTGAAATTTTTCAAAAATTGTCATATTACGTGAATCTCATTGGATCGACCTCAACGAGCTCGTTCCATTGATGAGTCACAATTCGTCACCTGAGTGCTAGAATGTTCTATGTCCCCTATGGGACATAGAACATTCTAGCACACAGGCGACGACATGATAAAGTTTTGTGGATATTTTTTTCTACTGCTCATTTTGTAAGTTACGCAAGCAGATATGACCAATTCTTTAGGTAAGCAGTTGATAGATATATAGAGGATATCTAGTGTTTTTGAGTGGATACCGAAAAGTATCTCATGAGTGACCGAGACAAATGTTTATTTTTCGCGAGTGCTTGCGCAAGCGAAAAATGCCCTTTGTCTCGGTGACATGTGAGATAATTTTCGGTATCCACTCAAAAGCACTAGAATTTCTTTTTATTATACGCTTTTTATGAGAATCTGACCATTCTTATCGATAATTCCACTCCTTCCAACCTTCAATTGATTAATGAAAGTAAACAGCGCGGATTGATACGAGGAAATGATTTGATCGATACTAGGAACAGATAGCATCTTGCGATCTGATTCAGCTGGCGGGTTTAATGCATCAATTCAAGGTGAATTCCTGTTGAATTATTGCTGGAAATGATCGGTATCCACTCAAAAACACTAGATGTTCTTTTCATTATACATTTTAGAATAAATTGATCATTTCCAGTGATACTTTCACTCGTATTCACCTTGAAGTGATGCTTTAAAGGCCACCATTTTGATTGATACTGTGAAAGTGAAAATTTCTATATCTTCACAGTGGGGGATACATTTCTATCTTTCTATCTTTCCGCATTTTTTTCGATAATCTATCGTGTAGCGTATAATAAAGAAATGGCATGACACATAATGTAGTAAGATAATGCATGTGGGTGTCCGGATTATTATAATCCCTGATGGGTGCGGGTGTGGGATGGGAAAATCTCACCTAAGGGCAAGATATGTGGGCCAGACGCGAGGCTTGCCGAGTGTCTGGACCAAATATCTTGTCCCGAGGGTGAGACTTTTCGATTCCACACCCGTACCCATCAGGGATTATTTTTCTCCCCCACCATACAGCGGTTACGTTAGCGAGAGGGAGTCAGCTGCCACGTGCTGATATAATCAACTCATTTTGTGTTCGTTGTTTTGAAAAACTAATGACACCATCGGAAAGAGCATGCAAAAGTTATGTACATACCACAGGTATATAGCACGAAATCAATTAGGAACGGTGGCATCTTGGGGTCTAAAGAGTTTTAGAGCATCAAACTTTGATCACACGGCATTCTGATGACGTCAATATGAATTAGTTGGTAGCAAGAAACTGATACGATATGCATAACGTCATAATGACGTTATAAATGTATAACGTCACGTGGTTGGGGTGGGATACATCTGTCTCTCCCTGCTATCTCACCCTGGACAGACGTATGTTACACATGCAGTGGGGGGGGGGGGGGGGGGAGAGGGGAGAAAATTCTGTCTTTCGGTGAATCACCAAAGTACAAGAAAGCATATTTGCATCACATTAACGTTAATATAAGGGAAAGACACCGCATGAGAAACACGCTAACATGGCACCTACAAGTGTTGCATGCGAACCATCACGTTTGGAGCACTGTACGTGCGAGAATATTGTTCGTTCAAATGGCAGCGAATACTCACAAATCGCCCCAACAGCGAAGAGGTACCGCTGTGTGGTCCAAGCCCTGGCAAAACAATACCCTCGAAGGTTTGGAACATCAAAATCGGGTTGTTCCTAATTATTGGATGTTGTTCTAAGTAATATGCCCGGACTGGGTATTTATATCCAAATCGTGCGGAAAGGGAAATAAACAGGATTCGCGAGATTTTTATGGCAATTATATATAGATTAAGTATGTTTGCCATGACTACAACATCATAGATGGGGCAGATTTGCCGAATACCTTCTGTCATGCCTGTTGTTAAAGCGTGATGCGAGCTATCCGACCAGGAGTTTTCATATTTGGTATATTGTTCGCAGTTTTAATTAAGGTGCGCTAGTATCGTCAATTGCAGCGACTTTATATGCCGGAATGGGCAGTGGTCGAGTTTAGAAAGCAAGGTTGCATCAGATCATGCCAATGCATTCGTGCCGTAGTGAGAACACACCTTAGATACACACTGATATCCTCCGTGTTACTCTTGTAATCCTTCTATTCTGATTTTACTCTTGTTCACAACCTTTTAGGTCCTATTTTCTTCTAGTTCTCTTGTGGGGAGGGTAGGAAGAAAAACACTATCAAAAAAGACAGCTGGACTTGTTTAATAACTATTGTTCGGTATCGTACTACATGCCACGATGGATATTAAAGATTGTCTCCGCAAAAGTGTTTTGATCGCAGTTAAAACACCGCGACACCTACAGTTAAAACTAGAAGTCTTGTCATGAAATGCGCACAAATAGCACGTTGATCTGCGCGTTAATCTACGCGTTATGACCATAGTAAGGCTATCAAATTCTGTACATGTGGCCTGTGCACAAGCAATGTTTCAGCCAATTTATTTATTTACTTATTGGTGTTTAAGATCACATATTTCTGCACAGTGGCTTATCATGACCACGACAGTTTTACGGGTGGAGGAAGCCGGAGTACCTGGGGAGAACCACCGAGCAACGGCGAACAACTGTCAGCTCCCCAACATACTAACCCCACACGAGCAGGGTTAGCATGGGTTGAACCCGGAGGTCCATTGGCAGAAACATTGCTGTTTTTTTGGTATAACTAACTAGGAGAACCTGCCGTGCTTTGGATGACATTCGATATGCCAATTGCGCGCAATTCCTACGCGCAATTAAGCCTAGATAAGCGCACAGTTCGTGACAGGACTTCTAGTTTTAACTGTAATTATAATAATATAATATAATATAATAATATACAATAAAACAAGTACTTATGGTTTTTGAGTAGGAACCAGAATCATTAATTTTCATTCGTGACTGCAAGTACAATTGAAAGTAGAAGTAATGTCACAATTAGCGCCGAAAATGTTCGTTAGTTAACGCGCTGTTTGCTGCAGAAGAATGAAATAGTCTGAAATGCACAAGAACCTTTGTGTTGTGCAATGCAAAATGTAATTACGCTAGTAGCTAGCGAGGTCGGTAGTGAAATCAAGAATTGAACTGATCAAACAGAAAGAAACTATTGAGACTACAGAATAGGGAGGGTTGATTACTACTAAATCGCCGGGCGATTGATTTTTCACTTAGAAATTATTTACAATTTCTGAGGACAAAACACCAGAACTTGCAAGTATTTCTTGTGCTGTTATGAACAATAATAAATACTTTTCGAGTGCAGAATATATGGCGCTACAAGTAGGTAGTAATTCATTCTCTTCATTCTGTATCTAAAATTGAATTTTAATATCTATTTATTTATTTACGTCATTACATGAACATGTATCCTGGTAGAGGTTAGGAATGATGTTAATGATCTCTACGTACTAGTACAGATTGTACAGAGTTGGGCACGTTGTTTTTCTGCAGGAACTGAGTTACGCTAATGGGTCAGTTTGACAGGGACAAAAGACCACTTACTCAACGCGCTATGACTTCAAAATAATGCACATTACAGTCATAGAACTTCTAGTTTCAACTGTATGTTCATGTTTTCAGTCGTGGCTCCCAGTCAAAAACTCACATTTCACCCACGGGATAATAGTGCAAATAAAATATCTTAATACAAATGTCAACATGAATCTTGTATAGGACACTTACCGATAGAAAGTAGCTACCTCCATCGTTATTTCCAACAGTTGTCACATTTGTGTCGTGCAAGTGACACGTTCTCTGTTTTGTGTCAAACGAAGCACCCACACAAAGACGTTGTCTTTCACAAAGCTTTCCACATCGCAAAATATTTGCAACACTTGCCCTGAAGTATGTACGGGGACGTTTATTCGATTTCGTCCAATCATTTAGATCCACAGAGTTATGACAGCGACTGAACTGATAAAATAAGATCACAGAGGGGATGACCCATGACAAGGAAAACCACGACATTCTGCAGTTACGATGAGCGCAGTTTTGTCACGGAATGAACAACAGTGAGAGCCGAGTGCTTGGAACATTTGTTATGTACTGGGAAAAACCTTAGCGGAGAAGTATTGGCATATTTACATCAGGTGAGTAATAAACTCCTTCCTGCATTGATCCATAAACGGCAAATTACGTTTCCGTCGTCAGAAGAATAACTCATTTATCTCAAGTAGCTATGTGAACGGTCTGCCCAGCCCGATAGCATTCTAACGATCGAAGACACCGTACTATAAACCCCTCTCTGGTGGTGTGATTGTCTTCTTGTCTTCTTTTCCTAACAGCGACATAACACCCAACAATCGTACAATTTCGTAATATTACTTATTTTGCCAAACTTGTGTTCTGGTGTGGTAGTTGGAGCAGGTTGTGTGTAGGTCGAACTATTGGTGGTGTTGTCCTCTGTAATCATGTTCCATACAGAACAGAATATTTTATACAATTGACCCTCTGTAATTTGATGTTAAAATAGTAAAGTTTTCAGCAGTAAATATTTCCCATAATGCAGTTTGATATTCAACCAAAATATACCTTGTTTGACAGATCTCAATGATATAATTGGTTGAATTCATACCGTACGTGGAGAGTGGATTATAACTAAATCACCCGCGGAGTGGAGTTATCACCCAAGCTATAAATTTCAAATTTTGTATATATCGACTAAAAACACAAGCAATGTTTCAGCCAATGGACCCCCGGGTTTAACCCGGAGGTCCACTGGCTGAAACTTTGCTTTTGCTTGTTATGCTTTGCAACAATTTTGCAATTATTGCATGAGTGAAATCCCCACTTTGCGGGTGATTTTGTGATAATACACTCTCCACGTACTGTAGTTAAACAAGAGAAAAACAGAGTGATTGGAAATATTTTTGTTTGCACTACCAGAGTGCTAGGGGTTAACAAAGTCTGTTATCAGTGGTTTCTATTTGAAAGTTTTAAGCCTGTACTGGGATGGAGAAGATATAATTTGTCAAATTATAGTTAAACAGGAGAAAAACAAAGTGATTGAAGAAAATTCTGATGCACTACCAGTGTGTTAAGGGTTAAAACAAAGGTACATTTAAAGATCAGTAAAAGACACCGTGGAAACTCAGTCCCTCTGTCTCTCTCTCTCTCTGTCTCTCTCTCTCTCTCTCTCTCTCTCGCCCCTCAATCCCCCTCTCTCTCGCCCCTCTCTCTCTCCCTCTCGCTCTGTCTCTTCTATCTTTCTTTTTGTATCTTTCACCTCTCTCTCGTTTTCCTTGTCTTGATTTCCAGTTACAATTTTTTCCCAGATTAGTCATATTCCCAACTTTCGTTAATACAAACACTTGTAAAAGCAGGTGCACACAGGAACAGGTTTATCAAACTGTATTACTGGAAACGACCTAGCACACATAACTTAGCTGGGCTACTGAATTCACAACGGTAGGGAATATTATTAAATCTTGCACGTTATATACAAGCTGAGCGTATTCAGTCAGATTGCCCAACAGAAGCTCAAACCCATTTGAAAACCAGTAATGTATGAATGTCGCTGTGATCGGCTCATTGAGCCGATCCCAGTGACATCCATATATGCGGGGACGCGGTGGCGTCGCAGTAACCGGTTCTCGTCAGATCACCGAAGTTAAGCAACGTCGAGCGCGGTTAGTAGTTGGATGGGTGACCGTTTCAGCGACTGATTCGCGCTCCCGCGTTGTGTCATTGGACAAGGCACTTCACCCCGATTGTCCACATGGGGGCACGATGACGCCGAGTCCTAACGCGTACTGCACGTCGATAGTGCGCATGTCTTCAACCAATCTAACCCAGCCTGTGCAGCAGTGCGGTGTTACGATGTTGGGGAGCGGGCAGCTGCTCGTCGTTGCTCGGTGGTTCTCTCCGGGTACTCCGGCTTCCTCCACCCGTAAAACTGTCACGGTCATGATTAGCCATTGTGCATAAATATATGACCTTAAACTCCAATACATACACATAAATACATCCATGTATGCATGGTTTTGTTGAAGAAGAAAATATAGTGCTTTTAAAACTAATGCTATTCCGGGGACGAAGTTAAGTACCCTTGATGTACCCTAGTCGTTTTTAAGGGTTTTTAATGACACCTTAATAAATGGATGCCTTTGAATAGTGGTTTGTCGAGGTAAGTTCTACACCACCCATTAGTAATCACGGTGTTCTTTCCAACGATGGTAAACTGTCCAGTCTTGATAAGGTAAATAGGTATGAGCAGTTCCGTTGTTAGATCGGGTATTGAATATTTAGTGGGAGTTGATTTTTAGACATTGTAGCTTATGTTACTTCGTAGAAGCTTGTTTTTGCTCTTTTGGCTTCGGCTTCAACCACAATTTCTAAGCGTTTTCCATTATAGACTTGAAATCTGGATCGTGCCAAAAACACCCAACATTGCAAAGAAATATCGAAATAAATATTGCTCACCTTCCTTTGTGAAATATATTTTGAAACACCACTTTCGACCTACAGTTGTCCATTTTTATTAATTTGGCATTTTAGCATCTAGTTATACCTTTAAAGGCGATCTGGTCGTGAATACTAATTAGGCAAGGCAAAAGATAGTAGCATCTTCGCGTGAGCGGATTTATATTCGGAAATACACAGTTGTGGTTGCAAAAGCTTTCATTTCTCGACAGGAATGCGATATGCATGTCATCTGGCCACAAGACATTTTCATCAGTGGGCAGATATTTTTGGAATAAAATACTGCAAATTCGGAATACATTGGATAATATAAAACAAAGTGTAGCAGATGAGATTTTTAGCCATTGTGTTAGATAATGTTTTATTTGTATTTCAATTTACAGGACCCTATGTGTTGTGATTTTGTGGTATGACACAGATAAATTTGACGAGTTGCCATTGCATGCATCCATAGTTTTAGGGTAGTTTTCAGGTCACGTGATAGGATGGAGATTTTGGATTGGTTTGTTTTGAATTCTGAAAACATCAGTTAAGGGTTTGATGTTGAAGGAATCTTTGATTAAGGGGACGTCCAACCTAACTTTGGTCAAATTTCATGTAATTTTCTGTCAAGTCTAAAAAGGCCCAAAATGAATAACCCCAATAAATTATATACCAAAATGCTTGGAATGAAACATAGAACATGTGGAAACTGAAATTTGCCATGGAACTGCTGCCATGTGTAAATAGCACCACCTGAAAGTCTGCTATGGCATAAGTAAGAGAACAAAATTTTTACAATAAAATACCTCAAAATAAAATAACAGCTGTATTCTATAAACATTTAAGTACATACTCGAAGAAATCTTTTCCTAATTCATGAAAGTAATGAAGATTGAGACCAAATGTTATAAGTGGAGTGCTCACTGATTGAAGGCAGACATTTTCTTTTGTTTATGTTTTGATTTGGGGAGTTCAACAAAGGTCAACTTGAAGGAGTCCAGCAGAAGAAGTATGGAAGGACAAAAGAGTGTCTCCCAATATCAAGATGTATGTGTTATTGTAATGGTTTGGAAAGAAAATATGATATTCTCCTATGTAGAATGCACTGCAAAGTCATACATTGTAGTTGAATAAATATATTTACAAACCCCTTGCACTGTAACCCCTTTTATCCCATGCATCAATTTGATAGTGATTAAATTGTTAAATTTGTCTGGTTTATCAATAAGTACATTAGGTTTGTTTAACTCTTGGACACCAATACACTCATGATATCTGTTGGAGAAGAAATAAGGGTAACTGTAACCTGTCACTGTAATAAACCATCTAATGTACTTAAAAGTACATTGTTATTCAAAACACATCAAATCAACCTTACATAACCATTATTGCATGTACTTTCCCCAAGGAGGCTTACTGACATATTGAGATCAGAAGGGCACATCCAGAGGGTCTCACATATTTTTTTCAAGAACGCAGTACACAAAGCAATCCCCAAAAGATGACAAGTGAGCTCCATTTGACACAGAAATTTTTTTTTTTTTTTGGGGGGGGGGGGCGGCTCTCTTCCTTGTATGACTCTACCTCCGGCACTCAAGGCATATGCCTTTTTTCTCAAAGTTTAACTCTTTTTTCTTTTTGAAGATCCTGGCCACACATGTTCCAAACACTATCAGACAGGTAAACCTCCAAATAAGTGTATCTGCAAAAATCATGTTACATTGCAAAACATTCTTTTTCGAGTTTTAGTTCTGGACCTTTCATGCTTCTTACTTCCAACTATAACACTTAATTTATTGATTCATGGGTGAATAGAAAAGTCCTGCCATAATCAACATTTTGAGTTCCATAAGCCTTCAAAACAGCTCCAATAAAAGTGTCAAACATCAGATTGGTGGCTTTATACAGAATATTCATTAGGTTGTTGCTTGATAAGTAATAGGAACAAAATCTTCACAAGAAAATTCTGCAGCAATACAATTGAGGGTATTAGCAGGCACTCTGCAACAAATTGTAACAAATCAACTAGTTATAAACAAAATTTTCTAACTCAAAAGAGTGAAAAAGTGCCACAACTCTGAAAAAATGTGGGAAGAAACACATGCTACAGCAGCTACACAGGCATTGTTTCTCCATGATGCTCGATCACAAAACCAAATATCCTTCAAATTGGAGTAGCAATGGTTGAGATACAAGGGGGAATGTTGGTACATGCAATGATGAATGGGTAAGACTAAGATTAAGAGGACAGGGGGTCACCACTGTACGACCCTAGATGCACCTTTGATTTTCCAACTTCCACCTAAGTTCCAGGTCTGGGGCATAATAATCGCAACACACCCAACTTATCAATTCATAATTTCAGTTAAATAAAAGAAATTATCAATTTGAATTAAATAATAGATGATGTAAAAATATTTGGCTTCCTTCGCCTTCTCGTACTATTTAATTACCACAAACAATATCAGTTTGATGCCGACAAACGAAACTGAACGCATGTGGTTTGATTAAAAAGTAACTCGGCATGAATAATGAAGAAATTGCGAATATTTCGTGTATTTCATTTATTTAAAAGCCAATTGCAGCTAATATTGACCGTGCATTCGATAATTCGTTTCGGTTTTGACCACACGGCCACGCTGACACTCCGTGACAGCGGTTATGTTTATTGTGATATGCAAATTGGGGGATGGTTTCCGGTGAAGGAGATTTGTCACATTTGTCAGTGTAAAACGATAAAAAAAACCACTGATCGACGCTTGTATTACTATGGTTGGTTGGAAGAAAAAACTAAATTCTCAGCATCGTCCAAGCGCACCTTATTTAAAAGCACGAATGCATCATTTTCAACCCATCTTCAATCGGTCCTTTGCAGACATCAAACATACCCGTCTTCAAATTCCATGGTTACTAGGACGTAAATAACTTTACAGCGACAGGGGGAAATTAACACACTCAATGTAGTTCCAGGTCACTTGGAATATACTTCGTGAAAAAGTGATTTCTGAAGCATTCTGCTTACTTTGTTATGAATATTGCCTTATTTTATGTGTATCGTCCCGATTTTATACACTCGGTTATTTTTTTTACAAGTGGTTCATGTTGTCTTTCTAGTGTGCAATAATTCAGATTTTTTGTCAACAAAAAAATTCAGACGGCCTGTAAACACGAGAGGGAATTTCGAACCATATTTTGCAGTTATGACATTAACAGCTCAAGTACTTGCTGTCACCTGTTTGCAAATACGCTCATACATTGTCTCGAACAAATAAAGGGCGTGATCACGTCCTTGCATTCTTACGATTGCCCAAATTGAGTATTTCTGCAAGAACCACATCGTAATCACATGACCGGAAAAACATCGTTGAAACATGGCCACATCCGGAACATCAAAAATTTGTGTTGATGTTATTACATTCAAACGTCAAAACCCACCAGAGTGTGTGTCAAAAAAAATGCTTTCTCCGAGTCTGTAGTATGTTATCATTATATTGAGGACAAGGCTTTCGAATTACCGATTATTTTGTGGTTTTACCGGTTCGTTACTTATGCCATTTGCAAATTAATCTTCTTCAAAATCATAAAATTCACTTTTTTTCCTGAAAAAAAATATATGTACCTTTTCTATGCACTTTACTCATTATTTTGATATATAATTTGCCTTTCCTTACTTCTCTTATCTGTTTCTGAGGCATTGGGAAAAATGTCAAAAAATTTACCAAAGTTAGGTTGGACGACCCCTTAAGTCTTCTTGTTATTTTACATCGATTTTTGGTATTTTGGTTAGTACTGGTCGCATCTCAATTATTTATTTGCTCGATTTTGTATTCTGAACATTATTTCTTGCTTTCTTTGAATCATCTATCAAATATTCGCATTTTCGTCGATTCACTAACTAATAACACCAACGATGTACACAACAGTTTGCATGAATGGTTTTGGGTTTGTATTTTTCAGCTCACTTCTATGCACAATGAAATGGATGAGTTGTAAGATGAACTGGTGAAATCTGGAATTTATAGAGTGGGACTCAGATCCACAATCTGGTAAGAACAAGATGTTTATGTTTGTTTTGTCTGTATGTGCCTGTGTGTATAAAGGGTTTAAATTAATTTATTTGTTGTTTTATTTGTTTTAAAAAGGATGGAGAATTATTTTAAATAGCGTGGAGTCAATGAAGCTGGATGTATTATGTTTATAGCCATAGTGCTGAAAATGGAGTTAATCACTTTTAGTGATTATGGGCATTCTGGACCTCCACCTTCCCTGGACCTCGTTACCCACGAGGTGCAGGCAAGGCGGACACCCAGTCTGCTCCATATGATATTCAGCACTGTTCTTCAGTATTTGTAGAATTAAGAGGACTAGGCTCCTAGGCCAATTTAAATGCCAATCTGTTTCTCTGATATAGAGATCTGTGTACTTTGTTATGCATAATGATTGATGAAATAATCACTGCTTCTTTCCAGTTGATGTTCAGTGTGATTTTTGTAAACAAATCATACAATATTGCATATTATTTTGTATTTCAGACTCCCTCATACTCATATTTTGGTGATGTTATGTAAATAAATGATTATAAACAGTTAACTGAGTTAGTTGTGGCACAGCCCCTATGGACTTGGTAACCAAATAGGAAGTACCTCAGGACCTGGTCTGTTTCACTGGCGCCCAACGACTGGTTTGGAAACTCCACTATACACACCAGATGTGAAGCACTCTGCTGGCGAAGATTTCATCGACTGCTAATTGGACTTACACTAGTGTTTAGTGACTAACAAGATGTTTATATTGTTATTATATTCTTTTGTACACGGAGAGAAACTATAACTTTGGTGGATGTGAGGTATAGAAGTGTGGTGAGTTAGTTAGTATACAAGTACATATTATTTTGACCACATTCCGTAATCATTATGCAAATTTAATTTGATTATCTCCAGTTTTTTTTACAATTTTAAAAATTAACTCTCATTAATTTTGCATTCAACTGTATCTGACAATCTGACAAGATTTTTGTTGTCTCGACAAGTGGTCAAAGTAATTCAGTGAGAGAAGTCATGCACTTGCAAATCTATTATTCTTTGTAGGGACACTGGTGACGGGTCATTCAATTATTGCATGTAAAGCACATAATTAAACTTTAGGAAATAATTTTTTTTTTCATTATTAGATTTCATTTCATTTATCTAATTTCTTCTTCATTGTTTACGTTTTTCATATTTTTCCTGCTGTAGTAAGTCATTCATAAATTTGGTTGTAGTATTTCATGCATAAACAGTTGTAAGTTTCTATTGGCTGTAGAAAATGACGTCATAGGTAGTTGTAGATTTTCATTGGTTCAATTTTGTTGACATGTGACATCACAGTAGGAGTGTCAATTTTCTTGATTTTCATTGGTTCTCCTCTGACCTGGATTCAAAGTTTAAGCATTATTCAACATTTTTTTTTCTGTTTGGGTGAATCAAATATAAACATCATCGAGTTGCTTTGATTTTGATTTTACAATTTGTATTTAAAAACAATTTGTAATTTTCCAGGTTCACTAGTTTATTAATGGAATAATATGAAATTTATTTTTGAACAGCAGATGTTTTCACAGAATTTGCTGATGAAATGCATGGCACATTTGTATAGTTCTTCTGACTGATATTTTGGCGAGTAGCAACAGACAAAAATACATTTTTCAGCTGGACAATAACTGGTGTTAAGTCTTCAGTTTAGAGAAACATTGGTATATTTTTTTCCATTCAATTATGCATGCCTTTTTATTTACTTGATAGCTTTTGCAGATGAACTGGCTGATGATTTCAAATGAAAAATTATTGTTTGATCGAACTTTTCCTTTTTCTTGTTGATTTATTGTTTGTTTTCAGCCAAAGCCAACATTAACCCATAACATACCAGAGCTGATTCGAAATACCGGAATCAATAGATATTCATAAACAGCTCTTGACTTTATACCCGTGACATACAATTGTGATCCAATTACTGAACACCGAAATGTATTCCAGTGAAATTTTTTAGTTCTCTGGGAAATGTTTAACCCTTTATCTAACCATGGTCATAACTCAATGCATCTTCAGTCAGTGACACCGGATTAACCCTAAATGCTGAAATGTTTTTTTTCTCCTCTTAAGCCATTAGATCAAAACTAATTACCAAAATTACCTAGGCTGTTTCAAGAATAGAATTTTGATTGTGCTTTAAACAGTGAACATTGTTGAGACTTAGTGTCAGTGACTCAGAGAAATAATATTTGTGATATGTGTAATGTCTGAAACCAAGTTACAAAAGTTTATTGACAAGAATGCAAATATTTCAATTGATACATCCTCAACGATAATTGTTGTTTCTGACAGTAAAGGTAGATATCTTGCTGAAAGGTCAGCTGCGAGACAGATTGGAACTTGTATAATTTGGCTTTATACTTCAGGAGCCACTACAAGGGAGAAACTTGGTAGAGTAAAACCCAGAATTGTTGAAGAAAGTAGGAAAGGAAACATAGTTGATGTATATATTTGGTTAGGTACATGAGATTTATCAATTAAAATAGATTCCGACATATATCTGCGACACGATAGAGCCGAGACTGCTCTACACAATTTGATGTCAACTTTCATTGAATATTCAAAATACTTTTCCACATTTAAAAATATAAATATATTTCTTCTTGAAATACCACCAATTAGTATTGGGCGTTGGAATGCTAGGAAAGTAAATTTTGAGGACGGTCAAAAAATACTGGAACAATTCAAAGAAGCAGACTATGAAGTTAATAGAAGAATAAGGAAAATAAATACCTGGATAAAGGAGTACAATACAACAGTAGGAAAAACTAGTACAATCTTTGAATATGACCTTTTAAAGTCTCGTAACGGAACTTCTACACTTAATTTTAATTTATATATTGACGGCATTCATCCGAAAATTCTTCTATCGGGCACTTGGTTGATAAGAGTGCTAAAGATGATTAAACAATAAGGAGGTGTGAGTATAATTCTCACTGCCAGTACATTGTTTACACCAATCTTACCAAGCACTTCAATATATTGAATTTTTAATATCGACAGCAGACAAAATTGATATACATTGATACATCTGGAGGTGTGAGTATAGTTCTCACTGCCAATACATATATGTAGTCAGTTATATCAACAACATCTGAACATCTATATTGAATTATTCAACTAAGCTAAACAGTTTAATTAAACTTATGAAAGACTGATACAAAAATGGCAGAAAATGTATCGGATGATGATGTAAAATTGATTGAAATGTTTAAGGGTCTAAGGATTCCCCCACCTAAACTAGAAAATTCAGAGCAGCTGGGACTTTACATGAAACATTATGTTCGTGAAATGGAGAAGAGAAATCTTGATGTTGAAAAACATAAATTTGCTATGCCAAAAATATCACAGTTTTTTGGTGAACCAAATAAGGGAGAAGTCAACTATTTAACCTGGAAATATGAGGTTGAATGTCTGATAGCTTCAAGAAATTTTATGGAAGATGAAGTGCTCTGTGGAATTCGCCGCTCGTGCAAGGGCAAATCTGGCGATATTTTATGTCGAATGGGTGTTCATGTACCATTGAAAGATATCATGAAAAAATTTGATTCGACATATTCGATGCTTGAAACAGTTGAATCAATACTACGAAAATTTTATGCCTGCAGCCCGATTCAAATGAAAATGTAGCAACATATGCTGCGAGAGTAGAAGACATTTTTTCACAGGCAGTTGAAATGAAGGCTTTGGCACCATCACAAGAAAATATTCTTAGAAATGTTCTGTATCCGGGTTTGAAACCACATTTGAGGCAAATGGCTGCATATAAATTTGACACTGTCATGGATTACGACAAATTCAAAATTGAATTGAGGAAAATAGAAAACCAGCTTCAAGAAGATTTTACAAAAGACAAATCTAAACTAAAATGTCAAGCAACAACAAAGTCAGAAGAGAAAAGTGAGCTTGGGAAAGTGAAAGACTTGTTGCTAAAACTTAGTGAGAGGATAGATAAGCTCGAAAAACAAATGGAAGAAGCAAAAGAAGCTCAGGAATGAGCTATTCCTTATTATCACAGAGGATATAATAGAGGCTTCAGAGGAAATTATAGAGGAAGTTTTAATAGAGGTCGTGGTCTTACGTCGGAGAGAGGCAGAAGCCGTGGAAATTACACTGCACGAAGACCAACAGCAGGGCGCACTTTTAAACCAAGGTGTTACAAATGCAACAGTGAACACCACATGATTAGAGACTGCCCAAACTGAGATGTGCTGCTGTTGCGGGTTGAACCGCAGCACAATCCCTAAAGGGAAACAACAAGATCCCATATTAGCGGGAAGCTCAACTGAAGCCGAAATTGCAGTGAATGGAAAAGTAACAACAGCTTTGATTGACAGTGGCAGTTGCATACGTCTTATATCAGAATCATTTTATAAACAGTTTTTAAATACGTCACCTCTCCAACCACTGAAGGAATTATTAAATATTAAATGTGCCAATGGAAGTGAATTGCCTTACCATGGTTACATAATTGCTACATTATCTGTAAAAGGTATTCCAAACTGCCAGGAAAAGGAATGTTTATTTTTAATTACGCCAGAAACGAACTACAGTGCAAAAGTACCTGTTCTTCTAGGCACAAATATTTTAGATGAGCTTTTAAATGATTGTAAGAAAACATTTGGTGATAATTACCTACAGAAGGCAAGTTTACACACACTTTGGTATTTGTCCTTCAGATCTTTATCACTTCGGCAAAGAGAGCTTAAGCGTAACCAAAATAGAATAGAGATTGTAAGATCAGCTGAACCAACACAAGTTATAGTTGGTCCTAATCAATCAATAAATGTTAGAAGATACTGTGATAGAGAATTACCATATCACCGAACAAATGCAATCATTCAAGAGAGAAAACATTCCCATTTACCTGACTTTGTTGATATAACCCCAACTGTTGTTCAATATGATTACAAGAATAATGGTGATGTTTTTGTAAATATTTCAAATGTAACTACACAGTCTTTAACTATTTCACTCAAAACTGTTCTTTGCGAAATGCAACCAGTTGCAATTGATGAGTCTGTGTTTGATAAATTGAAAAATGACATGGAGTTTAATTTTTTAAACCAGGTTCACATTGAATCAGAAATTACAGAAGAACTTCAATCCAAATTAACAGACTTACTTAAAAAACATAGAGACATTTTTTCTAAAAATGATGAGGACATTGAAAACTGTGATTTAATAAAACACAGAGTGGACTTGATTAATGATGTCCCATTTAAACAAAAATATCGTCGAATTCCTCCAGCTATGGTAGATGAAGTTCGACAGCATCTAGAACAGCTACTGGCAGCTGGAATAATTAGAAAAAGCAAGTCACCTTGGGCTTCAAATATTGTTTTAGTCCGCAAGAAAAACGGAAAATTAAGAATGTGTGTGGACTATCAAATGTTGAATAATCAAACGGTCAAAGATGCTTATGCTCTACCACGTATAGAAGAAGTATTTGATTGCCTAAGTAATAGTAAATACTTCAGTACAATCGATATGAAGAGCGGATATTTGCAAGTGGGGGTTGAGGAACAACACAAGGAAAGAACTGCTTTTACTGTGGGACCACTTGGATTTTACGAGTTTATTAGGATGACATATGGAATGTCGAATTGTCCTGCTACTTATCAACGTTTAATGGAGGAATGTTTTAGGTGAATTAAACATGAAAATCTGTGTTATTTATCTGGATGATCTAATTATCTTTGCTGATAGTTTGGAGCAACATCTTGAACGTCTAGATATAGTTTTAATGAGACTAAAAGAGTGCAATTTAAAGTTAGCCGCAGAAAAATGTTTTTTTTTAAAAAAACATGTGAAATTCCTGGGACACCTAGTGAGTGAAAATGGTGTTGAAACAGATCCAGAGAAAATAGATAAAGTTCGTAATTGGCCAGTTCCATCCAATGCAGATGAATTAAGATCATTTTTAGCATTCACAGGCTACTATCGTCGTTTTGTTAGGGATTTTTCAAAAATCACTCGACCATTGAATGAGCTTTTACCTCCATCTTCACCTAAAAAGAGCACAAAAGCTAAGAAAAAGGAATGGAAATGGACACAACAGGAGCAAGATACTTTTAATTCCTTGAAGGAAATACTCACCAATCCTCCAATTTGGCATATCCCGATTTTACAAAAAAATTTGAACTTCATATCGATGCAAGTATGCTAGGACTTGGAGCTGTTTTATATCAGGAACAGGAGTCACGGAAAAGAGTCATTGCTTATGCAAGCAGGTCTTTGACAAAATCAGAAAAAAGTTATCCTGCATTTAAACTTGAATTTCTTTGTTTAAAATGGGCTGTTACTGACAAATTTTGTGATTATTTGATGGGAAATCATTTTACTGTTTTCACGGATAACAACCCTTTGACTCATATTCTCACAACTGCAAAATTAGACGCTACTGGACAAAGATGGGTTTCTGCTCTCAGTGTTTTTAATTTTGACATTTTGTATCGCGCGGGATTTAGAAATGCAGATGCAGACGGAATGTCCAGATATCCACATCATAAAATCATCACAGATAATTCTGATTTTATAAAAGTTGATAATAATATGGTGAAAAGTATATGCAGTTGTTCACAGGTAAGTAGTTATGTAGATGTTTTACCTTCAGCTTCTCTTAATATTATAGAAGCAACCGATACTTCTACACAACTGGCACAAATTGAGCTGCGTGAGATTAGAAAAAGACAGCGAGATGATTTTACTATTGGTAAATGGCTTAGAGCAAAAATTGATAAGCAATTACCAAAAGGTTATTATGACAAAGATGACCATATTATGAAAAGAAGTTTTAATAACTTAAAAGTTATAAGAAATACACTCTACAGAGAAGTTACAGATAATGGGACAGCTATTTTGCAACTTGTTTTACCAGCTGTTTGCAGGAAGGAAGTTCTTTTAGGCCTACACAATGACATAGGTCACTCTGGTAGAGATAGGACACTATCACTACTCAGAGAGCGCTTCGTTTGGCCAGGCATGTCAGCAGACTGTGAACAGTGGATCAAAAAATGTGATCGTTGTCTGAGAAGAAAATCAGACACAAACACGAGAGCTTCACTTGTTGTAAATATTGAGTCTACATATCCACTTGAATTAGTTTGTATGGATTTTCTTAGACTGGAACCAAGCAGAGGAGTGGGGAATGTGTTAGTTATTACTGACCATTTCACAAAGCTTGCTTTAGCAATTCCAACTAAGAATCAGTCTGCAAGAACGACTGCAGAGGCATTATATGAAAATTTTATTGTTCATTATGGAATTCCTACAAGACTGCATTCTGATCAAGGTCAAAATTTTGAATCTTCTGTCATAAAAGAACTTTGTACACTATTTGGTATAGATAAATCTAGAACAACCCCATATCATCCAAGTGGAAATGGAAGTCCTGAACGTTTTAACCGAACATTGTTGAATTTATTAGGAACATTGGAACCAGATAAAAAACCAGATTGGAAAAAATACATCTCTTCTCTAGTTTATGCCTATGACAGCACAAAACACGAGACAACAAAATATTCCCCATTTGAATTGATGTTTGGTAGAAAAGCCAAGTTACCAATAGATGCAAAATTTGAAATTGATTCAACAGATAGAGTAGACATATCTGCTGATGACTATATTGATCAACTGAAGAAAAGAATTAAATTTGCAAGAGACACAGTTGAAATTCATGCAGGTAAAGCAAAGGACAGACAGAAAACAAATTATGACAAGAAGGCGAAGGTATCTAAAATCACTGTTGGGGATAAAGTTTTAGTGAAAACTTTAAGTCACGAAGGGAAACATAAAATTGCTGATAAATTTGAAGAAGAAGTTGCTATTGTTACAGAACAACCCAACAATGAAATCCCTGAGTTCAAAGTTAAATCGCCAGATGACAGAGAGAGAACATTACACAGAAACCATTTGCTTTTACTAGATCAGAGTGGCTCAGACTCTATTTTAGAAACAAAACCTGTTTCTGGATCAGAAAATTCTTTCAAAGATTCTTCAGAAAAAGTAGTTAAGCCTGTTCCTAAACCAAGGATCAGATTACAAAAAGTTGATAAGATTGCTGCAGCAGAAGAGAAAGTAGAAGAATATTAAGTTAACGACGTCGTAGATGATACAGAGTCAGAGGATGATTATGGCGTTTTGTCATATGTAAGTGGGGACGCCCATAAATCTGACTTGGAAAGGAATGATGATAAAAGTGTTACTAGTGTAATTGAACCCCCAGTTCAAACACTAAACACAGAAGATGTTGATGTATCAAGAAGTAACACTAATGTAGACATTCAGGAAAGAATTATAGAAGAGGAAGCAAATATACAGGAGCAAATGGTAACAGAACAAAGAAATGTAAGTGAGCACCAATTATCAGATGACACACAACCAACACCACAACTGAGAAAGTCACAGCGTGTAAAGAGGCGGCCAAAATATTTAGACAATTATCACTGCAGTGAAATTTCTTCTTGACCAGTTGACCAAAGAGCAGATGCGCTTGATAAATTATTAGCATCAGGAATTTTAACTACAGTGTCAACTGAGATGGCTGACCAACTGTGGAAAGCTGTGATGAAGTGATTTTAAACAGTTTTTTTTTTCTTTTTTCTTTAATTTCTATTTTGAATGTATAGATTGTTTTCACAATTTTTATAATATTGTAAATAAAATATAACTATTGAAGTCATTTTCATTACCCTTAGTCTATTCATATTGTGGGCACACAATTATTCAGAGGGGGTATAAAATGGATTACACTGTCACATTCTCCATGCTTGATACTTAGTTTTATGATTTTGATTCATGGTGTGATTCTAGAATTAGGAATGTATACTTAACGTTTTTGTGTACGGGAACAACAAATTTATTGATTAATAACTGTTTCAGATGATGAAGAATTGCAGAATTTGTGATTTGTTTATTTTATGATTTCTTTTGTAGCTAAAAGATGATAAAGTGGAGTAGCTGCACTGATTTTTATTAATTGAATTAACAACAATTATTTTCTTTCACATACAATAAAATAATTACTATAATTTTTTCTTGTAGATTGTTTTGTAAAAACAAAAAAAATGCTAAATGATGGGACATCATTTTCCAGAAAGGAGGAGTATGTAGCAGATGAGATTTTTAGCCATTGTTTTAGATAATGTTTTATTTGTGTTTCAATTTACAGGACCCTATGTGTTGTGATTTTGTGGTATGACACAGATAAATTTGACGAGTTGCCATTGCATGCATCCATAGTTTTAGGGTAGTTTTCAGGTCACGTGATAGGATGGAGATTTTGGATTGGTTTGTTTTGAATTTTGAAAACATCAGTTCAGGGTTTGATGGTGAAAGAATCTTTGATTAAGTCTTCTTGTTATTTTACATCGATTTTTGGTATTTTGGTTAGTACTGGTCGCATCTCAATTATTTATTGGCTCGATTTTGTATTCTGAACATTATTTCTTGCTTTCTTTGAATCGTGTATCAAATATTCGCATTTTCGTCGATTCACTAACTAATAACACCAACGATGTACACAACAGTTTGCATGAATGGTTTTGGGTTTGTATTTTTCAGCTCACTTCTATGCACAATGAAATCGACCTCCACCTTCCCTGGACCTCGTTACCCACGAGGTGCAGGCAAGGCGGACACCCAGTCTGCTCCATATGATATTCAGCACTGTTCTTCAGTATTTGTAGAATTAAGAGGACTAGGCTCCTAGGCCAATTTAAATGCCAATCTGTTTCTCTGATATAGAGATCTGTGTACTTTGTTATGCATAATGATTGATGAAATAATCACTGCTTCTTTCCAGTTGATGTTCAGTGTGATTTTTGTAAACAAATCATACAATATTGCATATTATTTTGTATTTCAGACTCCCTCATACTCATATTTTGGTGATGTGATGTAAATAAATGGTTATCAACAGTTAACTGAGTTAGTTGTGGCACAGACAGCCCCTATGGGCTTGGTACCCAAATAGGAAGTACCTCAGGACCTGGTCTGTTTCAAAAGGAAAATAATATTTGATATGCAATAATTTCGCGCGTTTTGATAATTGAGATTCTACGGTACTTTTGGCAGAACTGCATGCAGAGAATTTCGACCTACTTGCGGCGCAGCCACGATCGGGTTGATGTTCTTTGTCCATATTTTCTGTGACATCCCCAACGGTCACAGGATCAGTAGTTATCAGCAGTTGTCGGCATTTGTACATTAATCAAATTTGGTTAGAATTTATCCAGTACTCTCGAATATATTGTGACAAAAAAAGTTCTCTTTAGTCGACAATGAAGCATACGCTACGACAAGCGCTCCGTATTTGTGGCACTTAATTGTCAATTGAAGCCAACGTGTCAGCTTCTGGCACAGAACATTGTTAAAAGGTACACATTCCAAGTCATGCTTATATGCAGATCCGTCACTGACAAACACCATCATTTTCCGTTTGTGTGGCACCAATTGTTTGTTTTTTTTTGCATCGTAGGCAGATACCGAAGTTTGTTTAATTAGGTCTTGGCACTCGGGTGTAGATGACAAAACAGCAGATATTTAATACGCAGTACAGTCGCCGTGGACGAGTCGTAATCCGCGGGTGGACAGTGATGTCCACACGTGCGTTGACCGGGTAATAAAAATCATCATTTGCTGAATTTTAATTAATGAAATTAATTAAATTTAATTAACTTTTTGATGAATATTCCTATAATTAGTATTTGGAATCTAATATTATTGCGTACGTGGAAATATTGCCCACCCGTGGAAAGTGATCCCCCCCCCCCCCTCCACGGCGTCCGTACTGTATATATTAACGAGCTCTGTCAAACAAGGTAGAATTGGTTAAATTCTAGTTGCATTATGGGAAAAATATGTAGCTTGACATTTTATACTCGACATCAGTCTGCAGAGGCTTAATTAAAATTCTATTAATGGAAGCCACTGTCACCAATGGGTGCAGACTTGCTAAATGATGAACTAGGAAATCATGACCGAATACAAAAGAACAAACAAATGTAGCGTCTTTTACTTTTCCTCCTGTTCCATATTCACAAGTATATACAGAACATGTGTTCTATACGGATTTCCGTTGACGAACTATTTTTCCACCTTGCCTCACGAATCCATCAAAGGAACAAAACGTCACACATTTTCGTAATAGGCTAATCGAAGCGTCGCACTCTGAGCCAGATCAATTCGGAAGTTGCCGTGACAGCCGATAAATTGAATGTTATTTAGAGCTTTCAAGTTTGAAATTCTCTGAGTGTTATGTCTGACCTTTTAAATTAACGGATTCCATATCATAGAGACGTGTAATAAACACAGAACGCCACGATGCGTGAATGTGTTTGTCAATACGGCACGAGTGCCAGCGGGGGTGGGGGTGGAGGGGGGGGGGGGTGATAGAACTGTGTATATCTCACATTATATTAATTATGCGCAGAGTTTACCTTCGCTGGTTTGGGAAATTTAAATGCATATACAGTGCTGTAATTTTTTCCATCATAAAAGATCGTCACACTTTGTAACGAACCTTTTGGTGACAATATATAGTGTTCAACCGATTAACAAAAATGGCCACTGACCGATTACTGGGTATTTGAGTTCACAATCTGCCGATTCCGATGCCGATTCCGATTGTAATAACGTGCACTACTAGACAAGTCGAGGCTCGCAAAGGACTGCATTAAACTTAACATATTAAATTGTTTACAGTCCGTTCACTACTGGATGAGTCGAGACTCGAAAAAAGTACGTTAAATTGAAAATATTTCACACTGTTAAACATCGTTGACTCATGTCCAGTAAAATCACCAGTCACGCACACTTGGGCGGTAAACGTGGCTCTGACAGCCACGTTTACCACCCAAGTGCGCACAACTGTAATTTTAACTCCGAACTGAGTCAATATAGTGCAACCTGTATCAACTGGAGATTGCCGCAAGTACGCTGAATCGTAAGCTTTATTTGTCGTTTAACCTGTACATTCCATAAAGGGGCGTCTAGAGAGATTAAGAATAGATATTGTGGCGGTTTTTCAACTTTATTGAATGGTATCATCGACATCATTTTACATTAACAATGAAACAATTGCAGAAGACAATAAAATGCGGTTTATGAATCATCACAAAATGCTTGGCAACAATCGATTGAACCGATGTTTCAGAAGCCGCTGCAGTTGTCATCCGATTGTGGTGACCGGTCCCGATCATCGGTTGAACACAGTAACAATACCTTCATTGAATAACCAAAATTCAATATAATATGATGTTGGGTGCAATCGTTCCTACCCTAACGTCCAATTATATCCTTCATGAAACAATGAAATGATAGGAAGACATTTGTATTAATGTGAAATCATCGACAATGTTCATCTCGCAGTGGCCATTATAATTTCATTGAAAACAGAGGATGGTACATCACTGCGTCGGGTATTAATGATTACTGATGGGTCGATAAAAAGAAAGACCCGCTGACATCTTCATATTATTATACTTTCAGACAGGGCAATAAGACGAAACAAAGCACCATAGTGTTTTATAATCAATAATAGATTAATCAGATCCACATTCTGTCAGGAAGACGCCCATTTTCATCACCGGTTTACAGTCTTGCACATTAGAATGTAGAACCTTTGTTTGTTGCAGAAAATAAATTGCACTTATTTCTGATATTGTATTGCTACATGTATGTTATTTTCGCAATCTCACTTCACTTAAAGATGCATCAGTTATCATCGAAAGGTCTTTCACAGGCCAAAATAGATTAGAAATGTAATTATAAAACTAGATGTTACTACTGAAATCGCAAAGCGGATTTCCAAAATAAATTTAACGAGGCACGGCCAACACCGTAGCGTCAACAACGAGTAGAGAGTGTCTGTCGTGCTTTAACGTACTAAGCCGCACGATAAATATACATATATGTCGTCGCTCGTTTTTAATGAAATATGACAAAAACAACCTATAATATTGCTTTGACGTAAACACGTCAAAAAATAGAGATAAATGGAAGAAATAAAAACGTATGTCCTATTTTTCAAGTGTACAACATATTAAAAATATCATGAAAATCTGATCCATTTAAACTTTTGCCCGCATGACCCCTCTCCCCCCCCCCCCTTATGATGTCACCTTAGCGTTCGGCCATAACGGTTGATAATTTCTGAGGACAGCAACACAGTTTGAGATATGATTGTTTGCACACATTGTATTCCCTAAAGTTCGAAAGGCTGAGAATGAAAATGCGGTTGAAAATAAAAGATATAGAAAAAAACGTACACTCGGCATCGCTGGCATCGGGTGTATACATGTGAAATGAAAAGATAACTTTGAAGTTACGTAAAAACGTCAAAATAATAATAATAATAATAATAATAAGTTTATAGCCTCGGTTCCACAATGTTCTCACGGGCTTTACAATATCGAGAACACGCGTGGTGTATAAATGAACAGACTTTGCGGCTGAAGCTGAAAAAATACAAAGAGAAAAAGTAACAACTACAGGGACCGATCAGGACTATTTAAAATACGCTCAAGCCTCGGAGCCTATTTTTTCAATTCATGCGCCAGATTTCAATTTACGGAGTCACACTGCTGTTTGTAACACACACTGCAAGTATGTAATAGCTCTCATCATTTTCATTTAGTGCACTATAGCAAACATTAATCTTCACTGTGGTTTCTGATCAAGTCTTGGCTGCCTATTTAGGCAGCCAAGACTTGATCAGAAACCACAGTGAAGATCAATGCTTGGTAATTAAGACTTGAAGTATTAACTTAAGCACTCTACAACAATGATAAATGATAATCATATGTATAATACATGTAAGAGTGTCTCTCTCGATTATCCATCGAAAGAATATCAAAATATGATCTGAGAAGTTACGCGCCAACCGAGAAGCCTATTTCTGAGATTTAAGAGCCAGGTCCTGATGTTTCAGAACCAAATACGCATTGGCGCATGCCCAGGTCGGTCCCTGCAACTATTAATCAACCAAGGTTATGCTCAGTGTTATATACTTGTTTGAAGTGATATGACTTCAGAGCAGATTTAAACTGGTTGAGAGTTTGTGGCGTCTTCATATAAGCGGGGAGCGAATTCCAGAGCTTCGGACCGTCAACAGAGAAAGGACGACCACTGCATGATAGAAGGTTGCAAGATGTGTAAACTAAGTCATTGGAGAAACTAGACATGAGAGTCCTACCAGGTTTGTGGGAACACGGAAATCAGTAAGGTTTGAAGGACCAAGATTGTAAAGACATTTATATATGATTAAAAGGATTTTAAAGTCAATACTTTTCAGAACTGGGAGCAGTATAGATCTGCCAGTAACGGAGATATGTGGTCATATTTCCTGGTCTTGGTCAGAACTCTGGCTGCACAATTTTGAACAGCCAGTGACTTAACCAATAGAGATTTGTTGCAACCAAAGGGCAGTGAATTACAGTAGTCGAGACGACTCGAGACGAATGCATGGATGAGCATTTTCGTCGTATTTTCATCAATCACATCCAGTACTCTGCCTATGTTTCTAATTTGAGAGTAAGACTGCCTTCAGATCTGTGTGACATGAGCCTTCGCTGATAGGTTGCTGTCCATCATATAACCAAGATTGTGAACACTAGAATACGGTGAGACAGAAATCCCCTCAGGCACCAAATTACGCCCAATACACTGATGCAAGTAATATGGAAAGCCTATATAAATGAGTTCAGTTTGTCTGTGTTCAATTTCAAAAAGTTTTCGGTCATCCATCTTCTAATGTCGGCAACACATTTCTCAATGCGTTCGGTGGACATTGGGCCATCGAGTGGTTTAAAATGAATGTATAGTTGTGTATCATCTTCATAGAATAGAATTAGTAGTGAAGGCCGTGGTGGCGGATAATATAGCCGAGCGGTAGAACATATATGTCGTACAAAAATGCCGCGAAATCGAAAAAAAAACCCTGCCCCCCAACCCCTCCCCCTCCCCTCCAAATATGTCTTAATTTTTGGGGCTCCACAACATAATAATATTTCAAAAATATCCAGCGCGTTTGAATGTTTGACCCCTATGACACCCTCCCCCCCCTCCCTATGATCTCACCTGACCGTTTGGCCATAACGGTTGAAAATTCCTTAGCACGGCAACACTGTTTTATATATGATTTTTTCCGTACATTATATTTCCAAAACTCGAAAGGCTGAGTCTGAAAATGAGGTTGAAAATAAAAGGTATAGAAAAAACCCGTAGAATTGGCATCGCAGGCATCGAGTGCGTAAATTTGAAAGGAACAATAAAATTGAACAATTTCAAATAACCAGAAAACAGTGTATGAAGCTTTGTAGAGGTGTCATTTATAACTACGAAGCTACGTGAATCACAAGATAGCTTCTATAATGAAATATCTCCAAAACAGTCAAAACTTTGAAGTTACGAAAAACGTAAAAATGGCGCCAAATCGATAAACAAAACAAACAAACAAAAATTAAAAAAAAACAAAGCTATCTTTACCTTTTGAACACGAGCGGCCGCTTCACCGGCCAAGAAGCCTGATACGTCATAAGTGCATTAAGTCGGATAGTTGCTGAGTGAATGTGTGGGGCAGACCAATTAATATTTTCAACGTGCAGCCTCATGGCTGCACGTTGAAAATATTAATTGGTCTACCACCCAAATAATGAATGTGGACTCTTCCAATTGCTGCCATTGAACTGACATGGAAGATACCACCAGGGCATAAAGGGTTAATTTGTTTTAGCTCTACAACATACTAAAATTAAAAAAAATACCCCATGTGTTTTAATTTTTGACCCTATGACCCCAAGTGGTATCACCTCAGCATTGGATCATGACGGCTGAGAATTTTCTCAGGACGGCAATACATTTTCAAATATGATTTTTGCGTACATTATATTTCCAAAATTTTGAAAGGCTAAGGCAGAAAATGAGATTGGAAATATAAGTATAGAAAAAAACGAAAAATCGGCATCGCTAGCATCGACTGCGTAAATTTGAAATGAAAAAAAAAATTCAACAATTTCAAATTTCAAATAACCAGAAAACAATGTAAGAGGTTTTGTACATGTATCTGTATCATATATAACGACGGAGCTACGGGAATCACCAGATGACGTTTTTAATGAAATCTCCCCAAAACAGGCTAAACATTGAAATTAAGTAAAAGCGTCAAAAGGGCGCCCAATCGGAAAGCAAACAAAAAACCCCCAGCTATCTCTCAATTTGTTTAGCTCTTCAACATACTGAATTTTTTTAACAAAACTCGACGCATTTTATTTTGTGACCCTATGACCCCCCTCCCCCTTCCCCCCATGTCGTCACCTCAGAATTCGACCATAACGATTGGGAATTTCCTAGGATGATACCACATACATCTTTATTTTAGATATGTTTTTGTTGTGGATATTATATTACTAAAATTCCAGAAGTAAAACCGTGCTCTCTCCAGTTGAGGGTCAAAATTGTAATACCTTAAAAGGATTGCACCAGTCCAGATAACTATATATCAAGATGCAAAGTTACAATGCTGTATCTCCTATACAAATGGAATTCGCTTGGTCACAAAATTAGCGTTGTTAATGTAAAAATGTAAGAAATGGCGTTTAATTTGAAGTGCCTTAAAACGTAATAATGGCGTCAAATCGAAAACCAAAAATCAGGCATCCCCCCAAAAATGTTTGAGCTCTACAACATACTAAAAGTTTATAAAAATTTGATGTATTTTAGTTTTTGACCCTATGACATCCCCCCCCCCCCCCCCTCACCATTACGTCACCTACTAGTTTGATTATAACTATTCAAATTTCTTAGAAGACGAACACAGTTAGATATGACTTTTACTGTATATTATTTTTCTAGATTTATATTATTAGTTACCCCGTGTCTGGGATACGGCTGGCTTCGGGTAGGTAAAAACCCGTACCACGTGATCAGACACGGGGTAACGAATTTATCTATTGACTTTCCGTTTTGGAAGTACAATCTATTGCATGTGTGAACACACACAGCATGAGATCTTTTATCTTCCATTGTTGAGCCATACAGGTTTCTGTGGAATTTTTGTGCAAAAGAGTTTTTGTGAAAATATACCGATATGACTAGTATAAAAAAATTATTGAATTTCTTTTTTTCTTTTTTTGTCTCAAAAACATAGCTTATGAAATCCACATTGGAGGGTACTCGACAAGCTCATTCCAATAAGGGGTCATGAGCTAAATTTTGGAGATAAAAAATTAAAATATAATACATATACACCGTACAACTGGAATGACGCGTCTTCTACGGGGTATGGACAATTTGTAGATTTCGGAACGAGGCTTCCACTGGGTATGGGAAATTTGTCAATGGCTGGGCGGACGTATCGTGAGTTTCAATGAATATAGTCTCATACCACGTATCTATCAAGCAATCAAAGCAAAAATATTCACTTTAGTCAATAGATAAAATGTTATACAAAAAAGTGAGCTTAGAATTAAAATGTTTAGTAAAAACATTCAAATGCGCCTCCTTCGAACAAAAGATCGAAATTCAAAAACTCTAAAAACAACTCTCAAGATATTGGTGTATAATAAACGAGCACGCCAAATGTCGTGACTGTATGTTATCGAGAAGCACCTTAAAACTTGAACAGACTTAAAAAAAAAAGAGAAAAAGAGAAAAACAGGCTTTCGGCTCCAATAAGCCATTTCAACATAACGTAGTGGCCAAAACCGGCCAGCGCAATTTACAAAACTCACCATTCAATTTTCATTATTTTTTTTATTTTCTGTTTCAAAAACAAAGCGTATGACCCCTCACTGGAACGAGCTCGATGAGCTCGTCCAATGAGGGGTCATAAGCAATGTTTTTGAGAGAAGAAATGAAAATATTTAGTTATTAAAGAATATTGTTTGTAGGTGTCGTCTGATTTTCGTGTTAGGTAAAGGGTTAAGAACACAGCTTCCATTTTGCAGACAAGTTCATAAGTTCTTTTGCCTGTTTTCGTAAATGCTGATAGGCTTATGAAACGGTGACATTATCTTTACTTCTCTCGTACTTCTCGTCTTCTGGCTCTTCACCATGTCCATGACAGATGTTTAGTATTTGTTTCATAATACCTTAACCATGTGTACACAGGTGTCAAAATATTAAGGTTTCTCATTGACAATATGTCTTACTCTTTTTTATTAGGGTTTAACGACACATTAACAGCCAGGGTCATATCATGTCGGCGACAGTTTTACGGGTGGAGGAAGCCGGAGTACCCGGAGAGAACCACCGAGCAACGACGAGCAGTTGTCAGCTCTCCAACATCGTAACTCTGAACTCTGCACCGCGGCGCTGGTAGGGTTAGATTGGTTGAAGACATGTGCACCATCGACGTGCAGTACGCCTTAGTACACAGCGTCATCGTGCCCCCATGTAGGCAATCGGGATTTCTTACTTTCCAAACTGTGATTTACTGGGATTTCCGGGTTTGATTATAAACGATAACTTCACAAGTGAATTATGCAATCAACGATTGTGTCATGTTTCCGTGCGCGCAAACGAGGATGCTTTGCCGTGGGTGTAATGGGGACTTCATTGTTTTTTGTTTTTTTAACCCTTCACCTAACATGAAAAGCAGACGTCACTTGCAAACAAAAAAAAAATCTTGAATAACTATTATTTTCATTTTTTGTCTCAAAAACATAGCTTATGACCCCACAATGGAACGAGCTCGACGAGCTCGTTCCAATGAGGGGTCATAACCTATGTTTTAGAGACAAAAATTTAAAAAATAATGAAAATTAATTGGCGATTTTTGAGAATAACGCTGGCCGATTTTAGCCGTTACGTTAGGTAAGGGGTTAAATAATATAATTATCGTTAATAATGAAAAGTAATAAACAGAGTAATCGCTTGACTGGACTGGTTACGTGAAATAATTCATTCGAGTCGAGGGACTATATTGTAAAACACTCGTGCGCATTCATGTTTGCGCAACGTCCTTCACCTCTCATGAATTATTTCAGGTAACCAGTCCAGTCAAGCGATTACTCTCTATTTTATTTCCAAACAAACAATATGAGACGTACAAAAAAAACAGAGATTACACGATAAAAACATAAACTGTGAATTGGAAAATGGATCAGTCAGAAAGCTAATTTATTTATTTATTTATTGATGTTTAAGGTCACATACTTATACACAATGTCTAATCATGACTCCGACAGTTTTACGGGTGGAGGAAGCCGGAGTACCCGGAGAGAACCACCCAGCAACAACGAGCAGCTGCCAGCTCCCCAATATCGTAACTCCGAACTGTACCACAAGCAGGGTTAGATTGGTTGAAGACATGCGCACCATCGACGTGCAGTACACCTTAGTACACGGCTTCATCGTGCCCCCATGTGGACAATCGAGGTTAAGTGCCTTGCCCAAGGACACAACGCGGGAGTCCGAATCTATCGCTCAGACGGTCACCTATCCAATGACTAACCGGGCTCGACGTTGCTTAACTTCGGTGATCTGACGAGAATCGGTTACCTCAACGCCACCACCAGAAAGCTAATGCTTATGTAAGCTGTATCCACCTTAGGATTAAACGTTGGAGTATAAACGTTTGAAGATCACTTTTTGTCGTACCTGTAAAGTGGTAATCTGAAGAGTGAGATTGGATAATATAACAGAGGTTTGTGTTTTTGAATGGTGAATGTTGTAATTGGAGGTAGAGGTTGGAGTAGTTCGACTGGCCGAGTGGCTACTACGGCTGTTAGGCTCATGTGAGATGGACGAAGATAGGTGAAACCCGTCCAGTTAAGACAGTCTGACAAGAAGCGCATTCAGGTTGGGATCCGGGCGAAGCACACATTTGGATCAGCGACGTTGAGCGATGAATATAACCTGTGAACATTCGAAGAGTGGGTATAGAACTCAATGTCGCCGATTCAAATGCTACCTGCGCATGGGCAGCTGTGTTGGAAGTGAGTGCAATTACCATTGGAACAGAGAAATCAGAAGGGGAACACAAGAGAGTGTATACAACTTCCAGCCGACGTACTTGTAGGTGGTTCAAATTGTTTTCACAATGAGTGTGTACAGTCAAAAAGAAATGTACAAAAACAATACAAAACATATTTACAAAAAAGATAACAGTGCCATTTGGAATGGTAATATATGGGCTCGTGGTAGTGAGGTTTCCTGTGTTGCTATTCGAAGCGACTGGATACAAACATTATTAAGTGGGGCGGGGTGGTAGTTGGTTTATTTATTGTTCAACTCGATTGCTTGGTATTATTCCACTGCTTTTCTAAAATTTGCTAGTTGAATTTAAGTACTTTGGCATCAGCGTGTAGAATGTTAACAAAACCTGTGATTCCTGTTCACAAGATGATGGTACATAGAAAAAATAGGTACTAGGGCCGGTAATCAGATTTAAACAAGGAGTAGAATAAGCGTTTTAACCACAAGGATCTGCAGAGTGGTTAAACCATTATTCTATGAGTGGTTTAAATCTGATTACCAGCCCTAGTACTGGTTTGTCTTATTTATACCATGCTCTTAATAAAATATCGACTTTGTCACTTAAAATGGAGAAAAAACGACACTTTTTATCGCAAACACAGCTAGACACATTGTTGATTGAATTTACCTTGCATTTTCAGTCAAATTATAATTAACAATTCTTAAATTTTATTTTAAATATTTAATTGTAGGTATTTTAACCCCCTTCACAATGATGTCAAAATACCAAAATTTCAGGAAGCTGTTTTTTCCCATAATGCATCTAGAAATTTAACCAATTCAATCTCGTTTGACAGAGCTCAATGAGCTCTGTCAAACGAGATTGAATTGGTTAAATTTCTAGTTGCATTATGAGAAATTCTTTCTGCCTAAAATTTAGATATTTTGACATCAGTGTGCAGGTGGTTAAACTTTATGAGCCATTGCACGTAGTAGGTAATATCGCAAAACGCCGTATGTTTGAATGAAATATCGCGAAGTGTGAATGTATCGAAGGTGGCAAATAGGGTCAGGTCAAAGGTCAAGCTGGATGTAATGTCTAATGTCGGTGTAATTTTTTGTAATGGAATTCCCGTTGAAAACGTTTTAACCGCAGTAGAAGCTTTACACCGGTAGTGGGGTTAAAGGCTAAAATTTAACATAGGGGCTTTCCACAGGTTGTAACATAGGTGAGCATGGTTTTACGAAAACGTTATTCTGTGGCGTTTCCCTCTCACTAAGTTCATATTTTAATAATATCACACATTTGTGAACTCCGTACAAAAATTACGAGGTGGGAGGGGGTGGGGGTTAGATCGGCTAAATTGAATTTTGTTGACTCTGTCTTAAATACTGGAATCCTTTTTCCAACGCAAACATATTGAAAGGAAAGAAGCTAGTCCTTTTTGCGTTGATATCGACGATTATTATATACCATTAACAAAAATAGGGGATATGCAAAATGATGTTGATATTTTCGGAAAATGGTATTGGATACGCATGATTGGTTTGGACACACAATATGTTACCAAGTTTAGTGTGGATCATGAATGTCACCGGCCCACGAAAACTTCGTGCAGATTTTTCGCACGAACGCCGCTTTAATGTCTGGGGTTCGGTTTGAAATTTTCATTTGTACTGAATGGGCTTTTTCGGATGTCTCATCGTTCTTTTCTTGGTATAAACTTGTTCATCGATAGTTTCTGGTCAAAATGCAACTTTTGAGGTATGCGAAGACTGACTCGTGACGAACGTTTACATGCCGCTGGCATGTTGGAAGCTAGCAACAGACACGCTGTTGTGGCCCAAATTCTCAACATTACTCAATTGGTGATTAGCATGTTGTGGTCTTGCTACCGTTAGACGTCGGTCTGATCGTCCAAGGCGACAACTGCTAACCAGGATCGTTTCATCCGAACCACAACATTACGTAACCGCCGTCAAAGTGCATCCGAAATTGGGCAGCAGCTGCACCGAGCGCCGATGTGCGAGTCAGTGGCCAGACTATCCGAAATCGCCTACACAGCTGGAATACTTCCACGTGTGACTGAGCGTCACACCGCAGCAAGGCGTAATTGGTGTGGAGCACGACTGCGCTGGTATAATCGTCGGTGGAGTAACGTCATGTTTTCCGATGGATCGAGGTTCACTCTCGACATCCACGACAGGCGAAAGAGTGTGTGGCAGCAGCGGAACGAACGATACCATCATGTAACCGTTAGGCATCATGATCATTTTGGAGGTGGATCGGTTATGGTGTGGGGAGGCATAACCATGACAAACAAAACAGCATTAATGCCATTGAAGGGCGTGTCACAGGGCAGTGCTTCCGTGACATGTTAGCAGCTCTTGTGGTGCCATTTGCGCGACGTCACGGCAGTCGATTCATTTTCCAAGATTACAATGCAAGAGCACTCAGGGACCGTGTCGCTACAGAGTTCCTCCAGGAGCAGAACATCACTGCACTGCCTTGGCCAGCCCTAAGTCCAGACCTTTCACCAGTCGAGCACGCCTGGGATATGCTTGGCAGACGCCCACGACATCGCCAACAACCCCCTACCAATATCCAGGAACTGCACCCGGAGGTCCACTGGCTGAAACTTTGATGGTGCTGGTTATGCTTTACAACAAATTTGCAATTATTCCTCGGGTGGAATCTCCACTCTGCGGGTGATTTAGTGATAATACACTCTCTACGTACTGTAGGCGTGAGTAACTTCCTCAATCGAGGGCCGTTATGAAACGGCCCTCGACAGGGGAGCTGTCTCTCTCCTATCCAACATCAAATCGTTGTTTGTCCTCAGCTTAGTCTTAATACTCGATTTCGAATCAATTACTTTGCATTAATTTAGGATTGAAACGTAGACTTTTTCTTCAAAAATAGGCAACCTTTATAATCAGAAAGAATACCTATGGTTTTTGAAACGTTACTATAATTATTTCATTTGTGAACAGTAGATGAAATATAAATTTTCATTATTCATCAGATAGTTGCATCTAAGTACTTAATTCCACGAACTGCACCTCAGAAGAAATCAGCGACACTTGTCTTTTTCAAATTTCTCGGATGCCATAGAATTATGAAAGGACGCTGGTTTTGTTTACATTGGCATGGCGGGGGTTCGAACCCACGCCGGAGAGCTTCCTACCGCCTAGCGAAACTATACTGAACCACGCACACCACTCGGCCACCGACAGACCCCTGCAAACATGATGGGGCCTGTCGGTGGCCGAGTGGTGTGCGTGGTTCAGTATAGTTTCGCTAGGCGGTTGGTGCCGAAGGAAGCTCTCTCGGCGTGGGTTCGAACCCCCGCCATGCCAATGTATAAATTTTCAACTCGCAACCTTAGTGATTACACCAAGTAATTACTCCACGCTTGAGTTCATCGGTGGGCGATTGTTCTTGAAGGCTTATTCAGAGCCTGAACTCCTGAACGCACTCGCGGGACACCTCTTGCATATTCTACTATTGCTGATCGGCGCGCTGGTGGTGATATCATCCGAGATGGGCTGGCATTCATCAGCTGGCTGCGAGGGTGACTGCCCTCAGATAGTTATCCTCCGAAAATATATCCCCCATTAGTACAACACCGTGCCATAAGTATCACCAAATACCAAGATGGATCATACTAGAAATCACCCTTTCGAGAACTGCTCGATAGCTCAATTGCTCAATAAGATTTGAGTCGTCAGAGCATAGCCTGTCCCGGTCACTGCCTGACTGATTCACTGGACTCATTCGTAAGAGTTGCAAAGGCCATGGGATGGATTTGACACTTTATATGAGTTAGGAGCCATGGATGTCATGGTAGAAGAACCGTGTATGGGCCACCAAAGCAATCGAATGGCAGAATAAAACAGAGCAATGAAGATCATTATCTCCGAGAGGTATAGGAGCTAGTAGCTGTGGCGTTGGCATGGTCTGGAAGCTAGGAACCACGGGATGGTGTATGAAGTAGGAAAACTTAACTACCATCAGATAAACATCCTTAGAGAACTATCCTTCAAAATATATTCTATAATATTTAATCGCCATGTCATAAGTATCACCCAATACCTGAAGGAGTTTGGTTGAGGAGTCACTTGCATCAATTACTGTTCGAACAACTCTTTAGCTTTATCACTTGTCACAACGTACGAGTAGGCACCCCATCGAGCAGTTGAACGATGATTCACTGGATTGATAGCATTCGATTCGTCAGAGCGTCGCACGTTCCTGCCACTGTTCTACAGACTATTGAACCCATTCGCAGAAGGCATCGAGGTTCTCGTACCAGACAATGGTAAGACGGTTGACTACACAGTTCAGTCGCCGTGGAGTGGTCGTAATCCACTCGCGGGTAGTGATGTCCATGCATGCGTTTACCAGATAATAAAATCATTATCAGCAACAATTTAATTAAAGAAGCACCGGGTTGTACCCGGTGAAGCACCGGGTACAACCAGGTACTTCTTTAATTAAAATGTTGCTGATGATGATTTTTGTTGATTATTCATCTAATTAGTGTTTGGAAACTAATAATAATAAAAATAATAATTTTCAGCCTAAAATCCACAAAATGTGCTATTTGGCTTTACATACAAAAAAAGGGAAATGTTTTCTTATCTGCATATTGGTGCAGAAAGCTTGTGTGTAGAGATGCCTTTTCAAACCAGCTTTGAATGACTCAGTTTCCTGTGGTAGTCTCAGGTGACTCGGTAAAAGGTTCCAGAGATTAGGGGCGGCGATCAAAAAGGCCCGGTCACCCGCGGATGCTAATTTTGAAACAGGTTGGACCAAGGTGTGCGAGTCCGAGGAACGGAGGTCTCTGGCAGGTGTGTAGTATGTGACCAGATCTGAGAGATATGATGGTGCCAGGTCATTAATACATTTATATGTCAGAAGGATTATTTTATATTGAATTCTTTGTTGGACAGGAAGCCAGTGGAGGTCAGCTAGGATAGGTGTTATGTGGCACGACTTCCTATTTCGAGTTACACACCTAGCAGCACAATTTTGGATATGTTGAAGCTTATCCAGTGACGCCTTTTTGCATCGGTATAGCAGTGAGTTGCAATAATCAAGACGACTAGTGACAAAATGGACTAATTGTTCAGCTGCGTGTTTGTCTATCAACATTCGCACCCTGCTGAAATTTCTAAGATGGTAGAATGCAGCACGACACTGCATTCTACTAACATTATTTCGACCGTGTAAATATTGCCCATCAGTAAAAAGTGACCAATCCACTGCTGCCGTTCTGTTGACTTAGGTGGAACAAGCATCCCTACTGTATCTGCTAGTACTTAGTTGTGGACAGACAGGTCGATATAGTGTCTGAGATAGGACTAGCTGGGATTATATAGACGACTGGGGTCAAGGTAGCCTGATCAGTACCCTGAATTGGCAAAACCCCAAGATTATAAGTACATTTATGCAGGGCTGGGAGCAGTTGACGTTTCAAAAGTTAACGTGTTAAATTATTTTAACAACGTTAAAACATATTTAACTAAGTTATTAACATTTAACTTTGAAGTTTGTTTGGGTGCACCAAGAATGATTTTGAACTCATCGTGACTCATCTAATGTATCTGTATAGGGCATCTATTTTTTCGTCTCACTCTGTTAACTGAAACTGTGCCGCATTGTCGAGAGACCTATATTGACCATTTGAATCCAGGCGGCCGCTTTCCCGGCCAGGAACATGACACTTCATAACGCCATTATATTATAGGTCGGCTGTTCAGTGAACCTATGAGGTAGACCAATCAGTATTTTCAACGTGCAGCCCCAAGGCTGCACGTTGAAAATATTGATTGGTCTACCCCAAATAATGAATATGAACTCTTCTAATTGCTGCCATTGAACTGGGATGGGAGATACCACTAGAGTTAAAAGGGTTAATAGTGTACGTAAGTAAGGTAAGTTCAATCAGATTCAAGATCAAATCAGCAAAAATGGCCGGAATTGATCTGTTATACTACAATTTTGTTCATTTTAACATTTAACGTCATTCAACACGTTAACGCAGAAATATTTAACACGTTAACGTGTTAAGGGAAATTTTAACTCCTCCCAGCCCTGCGATTTATGCATATAGTATAGCCGCCGATGACGCATGCGTTTACCAGGTAATACACATTATCATCCATCAAAATTTTAATGAATGAAGCACCAGTTTGTAGACTGTGCTTCATTAATTAAATTTTTAATTATTATTCCTTTAATTAATGTTTGAAATCTAATATTAGTTCCTCCGTGGAAGATTGCCCACCTGTGGAATGTGACCCGTCCACGGCGGCTGCATATGTAAATACAGTTATAAAGGACATTTGACTGAGTTTACGTTATACAGTACGTGGAGAGTGAATTGTAACTAAATCACCCGCGGAGTGGAGTTATCACCCAAGCTATAATTTTCAAATTTTGTACAGATCGACAAAAAACACAAGCAATGTTTCAGCCAATGGACCTCCGGGTTTAACCCGGAGGCCCATTAGCTGAAACTCTGCTTGTGGTGGTTAGGATTTGCAACACATTTCCAATTATTGCTTGTGTGGAATCTCCACTCTGCAGGTGATTTAGTGATAATACACTCTCCACGTACTGTATATGGGTAGACGAAACGGGTGGTCAGGATATTCTTTGGACTCAGAATATACAATGAGCCGGATAATCTGAGTGTTGACTTTCCGTACGGAAATCGTGAAATGGTCAGTTCTGGGATAAATGGACACATGCCATTTTAAAAAGTGTTTTTAATCCTGCGAAGGGGAGAGGATTGTCCTATTATGCATCGACTTAGGTGGAACGACAAGAAGTTAGATTGAACAACTTTTCAGAAAGATATATTCGTTATGTTTTTTTTATCTGTGGGAGTCAGTTTCAGATGATATTTCGAAATCTCTTAGAGAATCGAAACATATACTCACGAGAGCGATCTGCAGTATGTGGAGAGTAGATTGTAACAAAATCACCCGCGGAGTGGAGTTATCACCCAAAGTATCACTTTCAAATTTTGTACTTATGGACAAAACGCAATCAGTGTTTCAGCCAATGGACCTCCGGGTTGAACCCGGAGGTCCATTGGCTGGAACTTTGCTTGTGCTTGTTATCTTTGCAAAAAAAAAATGCAAGTATTGCTTGGGTGGAGTCACCACTCTACGGGCGATTTAGTGATAATACCCTCTCCACGGTATGCACCGTGCAAAAATGAAGACATATCGATGAGCAGCTTTATGGGAATTACCATACATGACCTTTGGTTCGAAATACAGTTTGTAAAGTGTCATCATTTTTTTCATTGCAGTCACTGCGCAATTTCGTGTGCAAAATGTTTGCCTTTCATTTACGCACTCTGAAGTAAAGAGGTGGATTGGGAATATCGTTCAGTTGTGCATATGTTTGTTTGAACTCTGTTAGTGTAGTGGATTCACTAATTGCATCAGGTAAATTGACCTAGATATTTTGTGGTGGGGTTGGGGGTGGGGGTGGGGGCGATTGCCCCGCTGTTGCCAAGCAAAAAGTGAATCTTATAGGATTGCAACGTTTGATACCATGCATTCTATGTGGTAGCAGTGGGCAGAGGTAGTTTAGTGATTCATTGCTGATAAGTTTGATATGGGCACACTATTTATGATTTTCACGTTGCTTTAACGGGGTGGGGGAGGGGTGGGGTTCAAAAGTTCAGCCAGCCGTGACAAAACTCGTCAAGCCTCTGTCGATGTGCTCAAATCAACCGGATGTCTGTAAATATTTTAAAATATTCGGGAGCGCAGACGCGTACTTTCTTTTTTCGTCTGCGAAATCTAATGAAGGTTGAATAATAGACAGGTAGATTTGTTAACGTTTTTCTTTTCAATATTTACGAAGGGATGAAAAGAGGTGGCTTTTTCAGTTCTGGTGTGTATATGTTTGTTCAATCTCCGTTACTGGAACAACTTAACTGATGTGCCCACCGGAGCGTAAGTTGTCCCAGCTTTTTGTGATGGATGGGAAAACGCATCCTTTTTTGTCTGATAATATGTGAATCTGGTAGGACTGTAAGTACATCAGGCAAGTTGTTCCATCTTCTTGTGGTGTACGGGAAATGTTTACTTTTAAAGCTCTTTGTTCTTGTCGGATACTATGTGAATCTGTAGGATTAGGAAGCTTGTACATTAAGACACCATGCGATATAGGTGGTAGCAATGTGCTGACCTGGGGGTGCGGTGGTACAGTAGGTAGAGGTGCAGACTGCAAAGCGAGAGGTCCTCGCTTCGAATCCCACCTGCGGCAACCCCGTTGTGTCCTTGGGCAAGACACTTCGCCCCATTGCTCCCTTGTGGACACGGTGGCGTTGTGTACTAAGACGTACTGCGCGTCGATGGTGCACTGTCTTCAACCAATGCTAACACTGATTGTGTAGAGTTAGTATGTTGGGGAGCTGACGGTTGCTCGCCGTTGCTCGGTGGTTCTCTCCTGGTACCCCGGCTTCCTCCACCCGTAAAACTGTCGTGGTCATGATTAGCCATTGTGCAGAAATATGTAACTTTAACCCTTTACCTAACATGAAAAGCAGACAACACTTGCAAACAAAATTCTTGAGTAACTAATGTTTAACGAGCTCGTTCCAATGAGAGGTGATAGCCTATGTTTTGGAGACAAAAAATGAAAAAAAAATAATGAAAATTAACTGGCGATTTTTTAGAATAGCACTGGCCGCTTTTGACCGTTACGTTGGCTAAAGGGTTAAACACCAATAAAACACCAATAAATAATAATAATGATGTGCTGACGTATTTTGGTGCTTCATTGTTAACAGTGCAGAAAAGAGCATAGTATTTGTGTTTTTCATGTCGCTGCGATCGGGATGAACGCCTCTGTTCAGCCAAAAGTTGATCTGCTGAGACATAGCTTGTTTGGCTTGTTACAATACATTCGTGCTGTATCAAGATGTGGTCTGTCAGTATTTTGAAGCAAATATCCAGGCCTTCACTCCCATACTACGTCATAATAATCTAAAAGGCTTTGAATGGACGTTCGATAGATTTTTCAGAAGATTGAATTCAAAATGAATTTCAGTTTCTGAATAAAGAGAAACGGGCGTTAACTTTTTTAAAAAATCAGTTATTTGGGAATCGCACTTTTGATTAGATTGAAAAATTTGCCCCATGTGCTTTTGTTCGTATGTTTTTTTTTTTTTTTTTTGGGGGGGGGGGGGGGGGTGGCGAATGGTTGAAAGAAACCAGCCACTGACGAGGCCATGTTATGATAAGTTTAGGTTTCGTAAAGATTTTCAATATTTCTACTGCTATCACCCACTTAGACATCATCGTCATACAATCCAGCAAAGTGGACCGATGATCATTGCAATATTGTTAATACAGTTAAAACGAGAAGTCCTTTTACGAACTGTGCGCTTATCTAGGCTTAATTGCACGTAGGAATTGCGCGCAATTGCCATATCGAATGGCATCCACAGCACTGCAGGTTCTCCTGGTTACTCATAGCAAAGACAGGCAATATTTCTGCCAATGGACCTCCGGGATACTCGGAGGTCCATTGGCTGAAACGGGGGAGCGGTGGCTCGGTAGGTAGAGGTGCTGGCTGCACGCCGAGAGGTCCTCGGTTCGAATCCCACCTGCGGCAACCGCGTTATGTCCTTGGACAAGACACTTCATCCCCATTGCCCATATGGGGGCACGGTGACGCTGTGTACTAAGGCGTACTGCACGTCGACGGTGCACATGTTTTCAACCAATGGTAACCCTGCTCTTGTGGGGTTAGTATTTTGGGGAGCTGACAGTTGCTCGCCGTTGCTCGGTAGTTCTCTCCGGGTACTCCGCCTTCCTCCACCCGTAAAACTGTAGTGGTCATGATAAGCCACGGTGCAGAAATATGTGACCTTAAACACCAATAAATAAATAAAAAAAAAAATTGGCTGAAACAGTGCTTGTGTACAGGCCAAATGTACAGACTCTGATAGCCTTACTATAGTCGTAACGCGTAGATTAACGCGCAGATCGAAGTGCTATTCGGGCGCATTTCATGACTGGACTTCTAGTTTTAACTGTAGAAATGAATACAAGGAACCATAGACCGATCATGGTGACACTCCAACTTTTTTGAGTCTGTACTCAGAACTAATAGTGTTTACAAGAAACTTTGGTTTCTTTCAAGCAAGTAATTGCAAATGCATTCAATTAATATTCCACTGATACCATAGTAGTGTAGTTTGAAAGCAAGACCATTGTGTCAAACTTATTTAAATACGCAGAAACGTAACATAATGTTAAACATGTCTGAAGCCGTTTATCAATACCGAGACAAAGAGAATGGTACAGTTCCATTAATCGGAAAGCCGTGCATTGTCCCGGAAGAAAGGCTGATTGGAATTTATACAGTAGATTATTTTCTTATAAAATACCTCGGTTGATAGGTTGTCGGTTCGAATGGGTTATCCTTTATTAATATTAGGAGAACGTCTGATTTCTTCAATTCGGCCAGGGGGGGGGGGGGGGGGGGCACCAAAAATTTGCAAGACGTGACGTGGGGGTGGGTGGGTCTGTTGAGTGCGCCAAAAATGTGCATTTCCAACTTTTGCAATTTTTTTTAAAAATTAATTAATTTTTTAAAAATATATCAATATATCAGCTAATATATACCATCATTTGAGTTTCAAACCTTAAAGATGATGTTGTACATCACACTCTTAACATAAATACAACATCAGGAGGCTTTATATGTCACAATATTAGGCTTAATCTGGAAAAATGTCACACGTTAGTAGGGGGTGGGTGTCTTGTTCGAAATGTAGAAAATGTGCAGACAATATTTTGGGAAAATTTTCTCTGATGCACTAAATTCAACCTAAGTTATTTATTTATTAATTTATTTATTTATTTATTGGTGTTTAACGACACTTTAACAACCAGGGTCATATCGAGTCGGTGACAGGTTTATGGGAGGAGGAAGCCAGAGTACCCGGAGAGAACTACTGTCAGCTCTTCAACATCATAACCCTCGACCGTACTACACACTGCACAGCGGTACTGCGTACTACACAGCACAGATAGGGTTAGATTGGCTGAAGACATGTGCACCTCGGCGTGCCGTACGTCTCAGTACACAGCGTCATCGTGCCCCACGTGGGCAATTGGGGTAAGTTTATTTTGGATTTTAATGGGAGAGTGGGGGTGGGTGTCTGAGAACGGTAGTAGAAAATTTGCACGTAGTGGGTGGGTGGGTGTAAAAAGGAGCCGAATAAAAAATAGGATAAAATTTTTAGTGCCCCCCCCCCCCCCCCATCCCCTGATTCGGCTGGGAATTTATGTAGATGGATTTAACTCACATGTTTTTATGTACCCTGAGTCTATTAATAAACAAATATCTCACAGTACATAAAAGCATATGAGTTAAAAAGATGTGTCAACCCTTTGATCCCTAGCGACCGTTTTTCCGGCCATTAACATGATACGTCATGACGTCGTTATATAGGATGGCTGTTCAATGAATGTGTGGGGTAGACCAATCAATATTTTAAACATGCAGCCCTGAGGCTAAATAACTTCGGTTGAATTTAGTGCATCAGAGAGAATTTTCCCAAAATATTGTCTGTTGAAGATAATGAATGGAAACAACCGAATAAAAAGCTACATTACAAATAATGTGCGTTCTCGTATACCTGGTGTGGGGTATATATATACCAAATAGTGCAGTGTTCGCGAGTGCAAGAAGTCACGAATGTGCAATACAATTCCAGCAAATGGATATTCAATAATTGTTGTCGGTAGATTTCAAAATGGCGATTGAACTGTTTTGTGTACTAGACGAAGGTCAGCAGAGAATGATGTCCAGTTGTCTCCAGCACGTTCGACTGGAGGTCACGTGTTAAAAAGCAGCTCATTCATTGGCTGTGAAAGTATCTATCTGTGTCATGCGTTTGGTGACTTCGTGTTGGAGTTTCCCGAATTGAAGGATTGATGATGTCATGACTGGGTTCACGATGCGAGACTCGTAATTGTTCCAGTTACCAATTTTATCATAGTTAAGGGTTTGATTGCACAAATGGGATCGTACGTTATCTCCCTTTAATGTGCCTAACGAGCCTTGTGTCAATTCAATGCTCATGTTCAGACAGAATAGATATTCTGAGATAGGGCTCCGTTGAAGACCATGTTTGCTATGTGTTCAAGGGTGTGTTCATGATTGAACTGTATGTAACACATTGTTGTGTTACAAATGCCCGATGTTCTCTCAAATTGTTCCTGGGTCATTTGCTAGATCGGACCCCAGTGTTAGTCCGAGCGTAGACTTCATGAGGAAATGCTCCCATTAGGTCATGGTTAAATGTTATAAACACCATATGAATACTGGTAGGCAGTGTGTTGCCTAGTTTGGCTGCTTGGGCAGTCTCGTCGGTCGGCAGAAGTGGGCTGTAACCCCCACGACCTCGCTCGACTAAGGTGAGTCCATCTTAAACAGGTCCGAAAACCCAGCAGTATGATTAAATAGGGGAGGGCAGTCAACCACCGAGTAGCCCAGAGCAGCCATGGAAGCTTATGAAAGTGAGCACATATGAAATTGACTGAAGTCTCCCTGTACTTGACCTTGGAATGAACGCTTATAATAAGTGTGCCCAGTATAGGATTAGCCCAACGTCCTTGGGCGCTTGGACAGTTGCATACAAGTGTTCAACCACAAATGCCAGAAAATACGTCTATGTTTATTAGCGCCTGTTGTTTTAATCATTGTAAGTAACAGAATATCATATTTAAGGAATAGTGCATGGCTTGGAGCTGACTACGCCCATATAGTGCCCAGTGAGGTGGTGTAGTTCCCGCCGCGAAGCGGTGGGAACTACACCACCTCACTGGGCACTATATGGGCGTAGTCAACGACAAGACATGCACTAATCTCTATATTATATCGAACACTCATCAAGAAAAAACATCTGTCCGATTTGTTAATCTATTACCAAGGTAGCAGCCCTACCAACCAGCGTTATATAGAAAAAAATACCATGTAATTTTTCAAGAACATTTTCTTCTTCCAAAACACGGCTAACTTGGATTATTGATATGAGCAGAAGACAGATTTTGAATCGGTCGGTAAGGGTAAACAAAACATTTCCCCCAAACGGAACTGTGTATTCTAGAATCGCGCAACTCGCGAATGAAAACTAAAATTTTCGAAATTTGACAACGCAGTTTGATAATTTCCACACATTTGTCACACATATACATTACCGAATGAGTCAGTACGGGATACCAAACGCCGAAGATTCAAATGAATTCCATTATTTATTCGTTTACTGCCCAAAACATGCAATTGAATAGCGAAATAATATGAGCAGCGAAACAAACGATTTTTCATATCCGGACGCGTTCTCATGAAAGTTGTACCCAGGTATGGATCATTCTCTTCGAAACGAGATATGGATCATCTTCTCAAGGAATAAAATGAACGCCTCGGAAAATGTGATTTCAACAATGGAAAAGCGATACATTTTTCCACAATGATTTCTTTCTGGGTCGTTTTGTGGATGTTGTGCCTCTGTGAATCGATATTTAAATTTAGCCTGATTAGTTTTATTCGCCCAGTATGAAAAGAAAACTGATATAGTAGTGTGCTAAAAATAGAAAACGTGTAGTGCCTGAGTGTAGTGCCTGGTCAGCTCTGTGGATTCAAACTACACAAAATAGGGTATCATCTTTCAGCCAATCAGAATGCAAGGAACTCACGTGAGATATAATATAATGTGATTATTGGCTGATAGGCACTGTTTATCCGTCATTTTCTGAATGACTCGTTCAGAAACAACAGCACATGGTTTGGTATCATCCATTTTACAGGTTATTAAGTGTTGTTCTACAAAATACAAGGTTCTGCACTATTAGAGGGTCATGAGTGTTGTATATTTGACGGCCGTAGTGTAAAATTAATTGGTATTGTTATGAATGAAGTACAACGTAACTTGTTCCCCACAGGTTGGGCGGGCGTTCCAGGGTTAAACATACCGCTCATCCATACAGTGCGTTTTGCGCTAAGACGGAAGGTTTAATGCTTAAGCAAATTGTTATGCGTGCGGTGTTGTTAGAATATCACTGCTGGTCGCGAGTGTAATATTGCGTCAGCAGATGCCCGTCAGGGGTCTCTGTATCCGTTATGGAGGTTAGGCGCAAACATTCTGTAGCAATGAGTTATATGAAGGGTGTTTGTTCTCACACTGAAGTATTAAGGGGGTTAAAAACAGTCCATTCAAATATTTAATTTCATTACTTTATAATTGTGATAGGTGATTTGAAAAAGCCACACACCACTCCATACCGAAACCTGTTGATTTTTGATTGACAATAAATAAATCTTAAAAATGTTTTGAAATGTGAATGGTTCTATTTTCAACATGGTTAATTTTGTAACATGATACTAAATAAATATACAATGCTATTCTATGTAAAATTTACAGCATTCTCTCTGACCACCTTGTTTATGAGAGATTATGGCTATTGACTTCAGTGAACTCATTTGCAAGTACAGTCTACCAGTATAACAAAACATTAAGATAGGATTCATTGTATTAGGTTATCGTGTTGACAAACAATGTCTGCCATCTATAAATGTTATTTATTTATGGGGCTTAACGACACTATTGACAGCCACTGTCACCTTGTGCCGGACAGGTTTATGGGAGGGGGAAGCTGGAGTACCACGAGAGAATCACTGAGCAAATGCAAGCAACTGTCAGGCTCCCAACAAAGTGACTCCACACAAGCAGGTTAGCATTTGTTGAAGAAAAGTACACCATCGACGTGCAGTACGCGTTAATGCACAGTGCCACCATGCACCCAAGTGGGCAATGGGGGTGAAGTATGTCAAGGACACAACATGGTTACCACAGCTGGGATTCGAATCGAGGTTTGCAGCCTTCGCCTCTACCGACTGAGCCACAGAGTCCATTCTATGAATGTAACTGGAATACTTTGGAGGCTTATTTTCGGGGATAAAATAGTTTTAAAGAAATCAGAAATAGGTTTTCGTTAACATTATTTAAAGATATTCATTCAGGAATCGGATACATTTTCCTAAGAAACCAGAAAAGGCACATATGTACAGTGCAAAAAAGGGTTCGATCAAGGAAATGCATTTGGGGGAAAAAATGTGTTTTCCAGCAAATCTGAAAAGTGCACTCAATGACCCCAAGGTGACCACAGCGGCCTTGATCCATATTTTACCCCCCCCCCCCCGAGGGTGGAGTCATTTGTTGTTGGACCCAGGCCCATTCATTACACCATGCTTAACCCGTTGAGACTTTAATTATCATGACGTTCAAACATCACTCGGAATCCAGTTTCTTCAACGTTTTTTCAAAATGCGATGTCAAACGTCGGAATGTGCAAATAAGATATTTTTTTCACATTGGTGATTAACTGGTTGAGGGCTAGATTATTTTTGGTAGTCAGAATTTGTTGTTCAAAACTTGTTTTATTACAAATTATTGGAGAGTGCCACAGGCACTCTCCAATAATTTGTAATAAAACAATTTTATAGAAACAAAATATTATTTGTGTTTGACTGAATATGAAATATAAGCAAGGGAAGTGTTGGATTTTGATCTGGTATCCTCTTTGGTTTCATGCACTTAACCTGTTAAGAAGTCTTGACAGCAGGATTATATTAGTATTTTAAGCTGCGATAACATTTGGCTCAACGGTGAAATAATACCAAAACAAATGACCACGAAGTATCAATGCGCTGTTTGATTTCGTACGTCATAAGACGTACAAAAGTATCAACGCGCTGTTTGATTTCGTACGTCATAAGACGTGCAAAAGTATCAACGCGCTGTTTGATTTCGTACGTCATAAGACGTATAAAAGTATCAACAGGTTAAGATGAGTGTGTCCACTTTCAAAATATTTGGCCACGCCCACTTTTTTCATGTAAAAATGCATGTATCGGTTTGGGGAATGCATTAGGGGGTTCAAAATATGGCCTCCAGCAATTCTGAGAAATGCATTCAATGACCTCCGGGTGACCTCAGTGACCTTAACCCATATTTTGAATCTCCATCGAGTGTCGACTCATTTGGTATTGGTCCTAGGTCTATACGTCATACCATGCTTGAGACATGAGCGTGACCCACATTCAAAATTTTGGCCACGCTCACTTTTTTTTCGTGTAAAAATGCATGTACGAACTTTGGTAAAGCATTTTGGAGTCAAAAAATGTGATTTCCAACAATTAGGAAAAATGCTCTCACTGACCCCCAGGGTAACCTCGGTGACCGTGACCAACTTTTTGAATCTCCATCGAGTGTCGACTCACTTGGTGTTGGTCCCAGGTCCAAACGTTATACCATGCCTGAGATATGGGTGTGACCCACTTTCAAAACACCCCTACGGACACCCCTAAAGCCCCATGAATCTGGTAAACATAGGTGGTGGAGGATTTGTGATTTTCTATCAGTCTGCTAAAAATCAGCGCGATAGGACGATTCGTTTTCGAGTTATCGTACGGAAAAGGAAGCACATAGAAGATAGAAGACAGGGGAAGAAGAAGAAGAAGAAGAAGAAGAAGAAGAAGAAGAAGAAGAAGAAGAAGAAGAAGAAGAAAAGAATAAGAAACCGTACAAATCAATAGTCTGTGTGTTTCACACATACTAATAATTACCCAAATTCCCAGATCTTTTACAGTTTTCAAACAGTGTTATTACTTCTAATTCTTTTCCACAAAGTTCGAAGATTCCTCTTCGCCGATTCCTAGTTCAGTTATCCGGAAGTCTCGTCTTCCTCACAGGAGATGCTACACGCTAGTATAGCTAAACTACATCTACGCCCACTTCGACAAATCTCCGCTTACTATTCTGAATTTTAGTTTGCGATGAATGTTCTATGCAACATTCTTTTCTCTTCATCACCTTATCATTACTTATTGCCATCAGAAATTCCTCATCATACAGAACTGTGCTTCAAATTCATGACTGCGTTCAATGAACAACTGTGAAAGGTTCTGTGTAAACAAACTAGTTTCGCCTAGGAACGCATCAAGTGTGACAATTGCAGCTTGGTTCATATCGGTCGAGATTAGCGTCATATCAGCCAGGTTAAAAGTCATATCAGCCGAGTTTGATAATGAGCACTTGTGGAAAAGAAAATCATATCTAATAAGTAAATTACGGCATTATGGTATTGTCTGTCATTTCAAAAACTGTTTGTATCCAAGCGCGTCCACTTAACTGGTAGAGTCCTGGAAGTCCATATTTGGGCTTTACTCCGAAGTGAAGGTACTGCAACTTGAAGGCTTCATACTTAGTGGATGTGCTTCGTATTATCTTTGAAGTAATATTATTTAGTCTGTAAGGACATGTCTTGTTACAATTTATGGGAGAGTGCCTGAAGGCACTCTCCCATAAATTGTAACAAGGCAAAGACATGTGAACAAATTTTGATGGCCAAAAATAATTTAACACTCTACCAGTTAACTGGCTGAAGGCTAGATTATGTTTGGTTGTCTGAATTTGTTCATCAAAATTGATTTTATTTCTAATTATTCGAGAGTGTCCTTAAATACTGCCCAATAATTTGTAATCAAACAAATTTATATGAACAAACTATTATTTGCGCTTGTCTGAATATGAAACATGAGCAAGGAAAATGTTGGCTTTTGTTTCTAGTACCCTCACTTTTTTGAAAGCCCTGATAGTGGCTTCCAGCACTCAACCAGTTAATTGGCCGTCGCGTTTAGGCTTGTGCGGGACTTCGCATTTAACATTGCACGCAACAAAGTATTTGAAACTCACAGATGATATAGAGACGGACAGCATCACAGATCTCTATACAATTAATTGCTGGAATGTCAGCGAAAAACATTTCATCTCAAAATGTGTCCTTCGTCTAAGATGGTATTAAATCAGTCAACATGGTACCTACTCCCTCTCATGGCGTGTGATCAGGTGAAAGCTGTTACGCTGTGAATGTAGTCACAGCGTAACAGCTTTTAATTCATCAAACGTCACGGTGTTTACCTAGTACGAAAACTAGTTGCGCGTATCAACATTCCAATTTCAGCACCTACTTTTGTCCATAATAACTAAAATACGTTGAAAATATTCAATTTACATTGCCGCGAAAAAATGTGAAAATCATCTAAATATTTAATTGTTGCAGACATCCCTATATACCGATAAGGTGTCTTCCCACTAGACCAATCCCCTTTAGAACAATTCCGTTTAGGCCAATTCCCCTTAGACCAACTACATACTGTTATTGAGTAAGGGTTGATTAATGATAATTAAGAAAACATTTATTTACTGATAAGCACTTTATTTGATAAAACAAATATCTATACGCATAACATACAAAAGATATATAGGTTAAAAACATTTCAGTTTATAAAATATCAACAAGCCAACAAATAAGCCAAAAAATAAGCAGACTATCATCTGAAAAATGAGGTCGCCAGAGGGTGAATCTGGTGATGCTACCCTGCACAGCAGGGTAGCATCACTAAATTTACCCTCTGTGAACCTCAACCTGAATCAAGGTCTCAAACATAAACTGAAAGAGGTACCCAGAGGATAATCTGGCCCACTGTATGGGATAGCATCAGCAAAATCACCCTCTGGGGATCTAATTCTGAAAATGACAGACTGCTTATTTTTTAGGCTTGAATATCAATAACATTAAATACATTTATAAATACTTATAAATATATCAAATTATTGATATAGAATTATTTTAAAAGTAGAACACATCAGTTGGTCTAAGGGGAATTGGTATTTTGGGAATTGACCTCGTGGGAATTGGTCTAAAGGGAATTGGTCTAGTGGGAATGAACCACCGATAAATTCTGTCTTTTGGTTGGTCAGAATGCCTTGGATAAATAGCCATGACAAAGGGTCCACCCAACATCCATGGTATATGATTCAGGGAAGGTGTGGGGAGGAAAAAAATCTCGAGAAACCTATGCTGATTTTTACCTTTCGACATGATAGACCACCCACCGACACCATTTTCAACAAGCGTTCCAGCAATCTAGTTGTATAGAGATCAGTGGATCTCGCTGACAGTTTACTTCATGTGTATCCAGCGCTCTGAGGGTGCATTGTATGCACAAGTGAAACTTGATTTCCCTTTTCCGGTTAGGAGCCAATACTATAAAACTTTTACAATTGTATTTTCTAGAATTGTATTTTCTTCCTATTAATATAACTGGCTAAAACAAATCATTCGCATTTTAAAAGATAAATATCAACCGGCAAATTACCACATCTTTGAAAATGCTAATGGTTCATTTCAACCCATTTAAAGTCATAACTACAAAATACAATTCCAGAAAATACAATTGTAAAAGTTTTATAATATTAGCCCCTGGTTAAAGTTATGACTGTGTTTTCGGACTGTGCCCAACTGCAACACGCCAGTGATGCAGTAGCAAAGTCGCAGGTTGACACCAAAAAAGACGAGTTTTTAAACATTCAGATGATGATATGTGAAATGGGGAGTTAATTGTTATCATTTGAAAAACTGGGACAAAGTTGAATCCCTGTCCCTGTCCGGAAGCAAACCGTAGGGGTTAGAAATGCACTGCATGCTAGAATGACAAAGGGTGGATTTGGTCAGGTGTTCTGAAATCATTGTACCGGAAGATGTACTACGGCGTTGGATACTGATTGGTAATAGATAAAAAAGGTAACTGGATTTTAGTTTTTGTAATAAATAATTGAAAACGCACATGTCATTCGCTTTATAATTTTATCGACGGAGGGATAGCTAAGAACCAGATAAGGAAATGCTATACTTGAATTCCCACTTCACTAAACAGATTATCCCTTAACTGGCATATCAAGTGTTCTAACGGGAATGAATGAATGAATAATGCATGAATGATCGAATATTCTCATCTAAAATATACTTTAATATTGTTTATTAGTCTATAATGAACATCATTATATTTATCTTATCTTTCTTGAGAGCTACCAGTTTGTACAGAAGTGACCCTCGTCGTTCAGTCAGATACTCTGTCGAATTTCTTCTTCATTGCTTTTCGTTTCAGTATACGGAAAGCGATACCGATAGGAAAAACACGACAAATTAAACGTGTGATGTTTATATATCCCATGGATTCGTCACAGTACCCTGAAACCACTGTCAATATCGTAAGTGTAAAGGTAAGTCCTGGGTGTATCAACGCATACAAGGTCCTAAGTCGTATGTAATGTGGCTTTGAGCCATCATTGGCAGGACCCCGGGCAAGACCCCGGAAGTGACGTCATAGTCATGTTGTATTGTTATGGCGATACGCGTTTCCGCCGTCCATTTTGTATACTGGATGCCGCCATCTTGGTTTATATGGTAGCACGTGGTTGTTATGTTACCCAAAGGCCTACAACAAGACAGGGGTATGCTCGGAGAGTGTGTTCCTTTGTACAGAAGTATTTTTCCGATTCGCAGAATTACCCCAATAAACCCGACAAGCTGTACTATTTCGAATTCTTTCAGATTTTTCTGTTTCTATCTATCTATGCAATAGTTTTCTCGTCTACCCGACCATGCTCGTTTGTCCTGGAGTATACTCCAGAAGAGTAGAAGAGCCTATCAGCTGGAACAGCTTTGCTTATTATTACTGTATTTTGCTTTTCTGGTCTGTTCTTGTTAGTTCTGACTCTATACCGGGCATTTCTGTTGTTTAGAAAGGAATCCTCAAAAATAGAATACCAGGTCATAGGTGTCCTCAAATACTGAAATGAGGCTAAGAGCAGTATGTGCGAGTCACTGGAACGAGCAATTGCTCGATAGCACATTTGCTCGGTGGACTTCGAGTCGTTCGAACAGTATGAGCGAGTCACTCGATCGAGCAATTGCTCTAAAGCTCATTTGCTCGATGGGCTTCAAGTCGTTCGAGCAATTACTTTTCAGTAACTGCTCGATAGCTTATTGGCTTTGGGAATGGAAAAGGCTTTTGTTATACACAAGTGAGATAACTCTGCATGCATATTATGGGAAATCAAGCAATCTGAGTGGTTAGTTACCTGCAGAAAAGCGAACTGAATGGGTGATCTATATAAATAAGCCCAACAAGAGTACTCTGAATAGAGACAAACTAACAAGAACAGACCTGAAAAGCTAAATATAGTAATAATTAGCAAACCTGTTCCAGCGGATGGGCTCGTCTACTCTACTGGAGTATACTCCAGGACAAACGAACAAGGTCGGGCTGACGAAAACTATTGCATAGATAGATACAAACAGAGAATTCTGAAAGAATTCGAAATAGTACAACTTGTCTGGTTTATATGTGTAATTCTCTGAAACGAGGAAATACTTCTGTACAAAGGTACACGCCCTCCGAACACACCCCTGCCTTGTTGTAGGCCTTTGGGTAACTTAGCAACCACGTGCTACCATAGAAACCAAGATGGCGGCCACCAGTATACAAAATGGACGACGGAAACGCGTATCATCTTAACAACACGTGCTGCGTATGCGCGCGCATTAACACCACATATCACTATGGGAATGACGTCCCAACATGGCCGTTCATGCGGACTATGTCGTCACATCCGGGGTCCTGCCGGGGGTCCTGCCAATGATGGCTCAAAACCACATTACATACTACTGCCCGAGAGTTGGGTTCAGCACTGATGACCAAATTCGAACAGAGCCTTCCTGGGGGGATTCTACGACCATATTCCAATATCAGTCCAAACCATGGTTGTGTCAAGAAAATCTGTCTAGTTTGGAGATGTTAAAGTTTATGATACGAACATCATATAAAGCAGAGTAATGAAACCACTATCAAGCTCACGCAACTTCGATGTTAAGGGATTTCTCTCTTACGAATTGGCGCCACTGTCTACATCACTCTTTGGCGAGACTGGTGACATGCGGATTTCTAAATCAAAGTCGAATTTAAAAAATAAGACCATGATTGTTTTGTCTATCAGCATGGCTGGCAGGGGGCACAGAGCAGTAATTGTAGATGCTTGTGCATTGTCGTGGATTCCGACCTGGTTAGTTTCGGGTAAAACGCACCAACCGACGGTTATGGACTCTGTAGAAAAGTTCAAGGATTATATAAATCAGCACTTGCAGTCGAGTGGCGTCTATATGATCTTTGACAGATATGTGGATTTCAGCACCAATTCAGTAATCAAGGCTAACAGAAGTTCTTCTAGTTGTAGAGCGTTCAAACTGGCCTGCAAAGCTATTCACCCACCACAAAAACGAGTTTTGACGGTCGCTGCAAACAAGGCGCAGTTAATAGAAATAATATGCGAACACACAGTTTGTGACCTGTTGGGGATAGGGAAGGGTCGAATACTAAAGTCCTCCAAAGCGAAGCTTCGTTGAAATCTGTGGGCGACGAATGCGTGGACAAATGTAATCGATCAAGCATCCGAATTCATTTCTGTCTATTATGGTTCCAAGGTAACGACATCATTGACTGATGTACTATTGATGCGTGGTTTTCGAAAACCTGGAATTCCAAAAGAGCTAATGCACCGAAACTTTGTTCTCTGCCCGCTACAACAACAGCCTTCGGGGAAAATATCAAAAACGCGCATCTTCGGACATGTGTGTTGAAGAACGCCCTTCAACCGGCACCTCCAAATTTAGATCCCACCAAATATAGCATCGAGAAGAAACTAGAGTTTGTCGCTCCTGCCCATAACAGTTCTATCCGATGTTGCTCTGGTCACAGATGAAGTGTTGAAGTTAATAAAATGATCTTGCTCAAGTCGGACACCATCAAGTACAAACAGGTGCAAATGTAATGCTGCTAAAATGGTGAGCAAATTTTCGCAATGAACAAACAAGGTTTGCAGATACATCAGCTATGAATAGCACCGATGAATAAAATCACCAACCACCCAAAGCATTCCTTAAAAATGTATATAGGCTCGGATGCAACCTCTGGTGTGCGCCCGAAATGTTGTAGTAGCCGCAGTCAAACATTGCAGTCCGCGAAATGACGATGCCATACAGTTAAAACTAGAAGTCCTGTCCAGAACTGTGCGCTTATCTAGGCTTAATTGCGCGTAGGAATTGCGCGCAATTACCATATCGAATGTCATCCAAAGCACGGCAGGTTCTCCTGGTTACTCGTAGCAAACACAGGCAATATTTCTGCCAATGGACCTCCGGGTTACCCGGAGGTCCATTGGCTGAAACATTTCTTGTGCACAGGCCATATATACGATATTTGATAGTCTTACCATGGTCATAACGCGTAGATTAGCGCGCAGACTGGCGTGCTATTTGTGCGCATTTCATGACAGGACTTCTAGTTTTAACTGTATTAAACATGGATATTTCAAATTGCCCAAGACTGCCAGACTCCAGTAAACTCATTCGTAGTTAAGATATGTTACTCTTACACATTCCATCGAGAAAATACCTCTGGACGCCACTTTGATGTTCAGTGCCCTGGCGACCGTACTAAGTGATATATTCCGGACGACTGAATCCGACATTATAAAGATTAATTTTCTATGTGAATCAAAGCTAAAAATGGTGCTCAATTGAGACTTGATTTGGTCGACATTTTGATGGCATTACAATCAGAAGTGAAGATTCACCTTAGTCGTAGTTTTATGATTACGCCGGGTTGTTTTACGAATTATTTTAATATCTTGAAGGTTTACAACGGAAAGTGAATACTTGTTGAATGAAATATCTGTAACTGGGGCAGGAAATACTACTTGTGTATATTTGTTGGTAAAGGCACATCACATTACATCAAAGATCGTCAGCGCGTAACTTACTATAAGAAGTTGGAAAATAAACAACGTCGAATTCCGAACAGACTCGGACCGCTGAGCGGAGAGCTTGTTACAGATCCAGCACAATGTTATCGGTTGTATCTATTTATTTCATTAGCTGAGATAATCGGTATTTTTCGAAATTCTAGACAATTTCGTCGGGTGTTTTACTCCTGTTTATTCAATTTCGAACCCAAGCCAGCTTCTTTGTTGACAAACACACATAATGTACCCACTTGTAATAATGTATCTAATCTTGATACCCGCGACTTTTGCAGTCTAAATTCCTAAAAGTTCTGGATATGCCACTTCCAGTGGAACTTCCGAATTACGACTTTAACCCTTGGAATTCTAGTGGTATCTTCCATGCCAGTTCAGTGTAAGAACTTGGAAAAGTCCATATTCATTATTTGGGGTAGATCTATCAATATTTTCAACGTGCAGCCTCGGGGCTGCACGTTGAAAATATTGATGGGTCTACCCCACACATTTACTGAACAGCCATCCAATATAATGACGTTATGACGTATCATGTTCTTGGTCGAAAAAGCAGCCGCTAGGGTTCAAAAGGTTAAAAGTTGTCATTTCCCGTAATCCCTGCGTGAAATTAAATGAATTATACCGATAACAGATTCGGCGCCTCCATGAATCCCTCGAATTGATTTGGTGTTTGTATTCATTTTTAATTCATAATATGTATTACTAGTTCTGTGCCAGGCTCTGACACCAAATCTCCAGACCAGATGGATAATACCTCAGCTCATCCCACATGTACCGGCACTGAGCACGACCTGGCTTGTGTGTTATAGAACACCAGATGCAGCAAGGTATCTATGATTTGAACAAACGCTATAACACTTGGGCCTTTTCCTAGAAACTAAACATTTGTCGGTAGTGAAAACTTTAACATTGATGTTTTAAAGAAACGGACAGTATATCCATCATCAGCATCTGGAAACTACAATTTTTAAGATATTCAGTAAGTTAATTACGGTTACTTCCCTTCGATCATTTCAAATCCAGAAAACAACATATTGATAAAACCGATACGATTGAGCGTATGTTCTGTGGATGGACAGTCCCTGTGTTATTCAACATGTCATCCGGTATGTCAGCCCAACCGCGTGGAAAAGCAATGAACACTTTTCAATAACGAAACTACTCGTTATTTAAATGCTTCATTGTTCTGCTGCATGACTCCGCGGCTTTCGTGTTCATTCATGTTTCCTGTTGCGAAAAATACCTCAGCTAAAGGCTGGTTGAATTCCTTGTCAGCTGGCAGGTGCTTTCGCCATCACCGAGCAGGTGAACGGAACCCCGTGTATGTATTACATGTAAGTGGTGATCTCGATTTCGTCTTTCATCCAATACATTCGCAATCGGTTTGTGAACCGAGTCGCCCACCTACTCAAAAATCATATAGTTATTCACCACAAAATAACGTGTTCGGTGCATGGGATAACATTGAAGTTAGGTTCTATAAAAACGCATTGAAAGAACTAAAATAGTTAAATAGTTTGAAAAAAAAAACAACTGTAGATCCATGAAGCTGAACCCGGCACATGACGACAAAAGTCAAACGTGACACAATATTGGTGTAATTATAATGCGCGTGAGTGGCCACGTCTTTGTCACGGTCCGAGAGTTGTTCTTTCTGCTCATATCGTCACCTGTTGTCATGGTAATTTGTGGGTTTTTTTTATAATGGAGACCGTCATCTTAGTTTTTATTTTACCTCGTGATTGCTATAGTCACACGTAATGACTGATCATCTATTTTTGTTTTCCACAATTAACTGAATACAATGCACAATTTGTGACATCACAGGGACGTTATCAATGACGCCGTCATTAAGGAAATCAATGACGTCCTCAGTGATGTCACCATGGATGTTACCACTTACTTAATGAATGAACCGGAGCCACGTGGGTTCTACGGCATATTATACATTAAAGGGAACGGCGTGTTACACAAAAAACGAATTAACCCTTTACCCAACGCAGACGATTTCAAAATTTATTATTTTAAAAATCATTTTTTAAATTTTTTCAAAACATTTCAACAAAACCATATGTGACCCCTCTTTGGAACGAGCTCGTCGAGCTCGTTCCAAAGAGGAGTCACATGACATGGTTTTGTTGAGATTTTTCTAATAATAATTTTTTTTTCAGCTGCTGAATTTGCATATTACGCGGGCGGATGCGGGCGATTCGCTAGATAAAGGGTTAATACAGATCTGCAACTCATGTGATAGAAAAGGATTTAGTGTTTTCTGAATGTTTGCTACCGCATTTTGGTGATAGCTGTAAACAGGACCAACTTACATAAAATCTGTCGATGGATGAAGGATGCTTCAGGTATCCAAGAATAAGGCTACATGTATGGCAACAGACAAGTGGAGTTGGCAACGGCTTTCATGTTTGAACAAAGTATTCAAAGTATTTTCGTTTTTGCGAAAGGGAAACGGCATTGCTCATTGATGTCATATTTTGAGTCCTCGTGTGATGCAATACTTGAACAATTACCAGGCCTGCACGAGGGCAAACATACTCATTAAGAAAAAGAATTATGAAATCACTGAAGGGATCATCAAATAAAAGGTTAACGTCCCTTACACAGAAGAATGCGTAGAAAATATTTTGCAATGAAACATTCCGTTTTTCTCGATATTTTGGGAGGATTTCATGGCTATATATATCAACAACAAACGATTTCAAAACGTTTCACTGCATGATCACAACAAAACGTATGTTTGATATGGTTGGCTAGTGTTTTGATGGTGTCGTGAATCAGCCATTTCAATGTGCAAAATTCATGGGAGTATAGACGTTCGTAGTCGAGTTATGTCTCAACACATGTGATACGTATATGTATGTAATAGTTGTTATTCCCCTATCGCAGTCGATCGATTGTTTCGTTCGAAAATAGGGGATAAAGAAATAGAAATATATTTTCCTAAAGTTGTCAAAAGTTACTAATATGAAACTGAAAACTCCATTTGGCCTTCCATTTATATACATTGGACAATTTGTTTCAATTTCGATTTAAACTTCAATAGCATAGGTGTTGCGGTGCATTTTTCTGATGTTCTATAGAGATTATTACCATTATGTGGATGTACAAAATATGTATCCGAGTCGAGCTCCGGTTTCTGAGGGCAGAACACGAAGATCTTACAATATATTGGGGATAAGTCAAGAATGTACTCAATGTAGGCGAATATGTAACGAACTATTTATTCGTACGGATGAACAAAAAGAAAAAAAATGGAACTCACGCGAATGGAACGTGCTTGTATCCGACCCCCTGATACAAACATCTGTATCAGGGGGTCGGATACACGACAGTTGCAGAGTTAATATAGACAAAATACATGTTGACTGTAAGATAAATTTTGTTACCTGGATATAGCCTAGTGCCCTGCGAAACTTCGAGATTCGATTGGATTGCGAATCTTAAGTTGATATTCGATTCGATTCGACATCAGATGACCGATTCGTTTCCTTTCGAATCTTTACACGGGAATATAGCTTGGTATTAATGATTGTCGCCGTCTCGCAAAACGTATACAGTTAAAACTAGAAGTCCTATCACGAACTGTGCGCTTATCTATGCTTAATTGTGCGTAGGAATTGCGCGCAATTGCCATATCGAATAACACCCAAAGCACGGCAGGTTCTCCTGGTTACTCATAGCAAACACCGGCAATGTTTCTGCCAATGAACCTCCGGGTTACCCGGAGGTCCATTGGCTGAAACAGTGCTTGTACACAGGACATATGCACAGAATTTGCTGGCCTTAGTATGGTCATAACGCGTAGATTAACGCGCAGATCGACGTGCTAGTTGTGCGCATTTCATGACAGGACTTCTAGTTTTAACTGTAGTTCAGATGGAATTAGTTTGCTGAAAATCAAACAAGAGTATAATTTCATCTATATCAGGACAAGTAGCATCTCATGCTAATTCCGGTCACACCACTCTCTACCACTGTTGAAAGCAATGTTAAAGTTTCCAAATAATGTTGACGATGAACTGTTACCAGCGTCTAGCCCTGGGGAGTGCTTAGAGCTGACAAGTCTCACACCCGTTCCTGGATAATATTCCAACTACATCAACAAGACATGCCTTCCATGAAAGCATGCCTTGATGATGCAGCTAGAATATTTTATCAGTAGCGACTAGAGGCGTCACAATCAGATTTACAGCGCCCCCCCCCCTCCGTCATCTTCATGTCGCCCAGAATTCGTCATAATAGACCCCATTTGATTCGAGATTCGAACATTTGTGATTCGCTGGGCCCCTACATGGGCTCAAGTAAAATGAAATCAGAAATACAGAAGCCCCCTTGGGCTATGTTTCAAAATACTGAAAGAATAAAAAAAATGAATAACTTCTTTTCATTCGATTGATTTAATCATCTTGCGGATGTTTTATCTTACATTGTGGATATATCAACCTCTTTCATTAACCAAATTAATCAAATCAAGAGGCAGTCATACTCAGGGTCGGATTAAGTTATGCGGCATATCAGGAACAGGGTTGGTAGGTACAGTATGGTCGCCGTGGACTGGTCATCTTCCACGGGTGGGCATTATTTCCACGAACGCAATAATTCTAATAGAATCCAAACACTATTATTGGGATAATCATCAAAAATTTAATTACTGAAGCACCGGGTACAACCCGGTGCTTCATTGATTAAACTTTTGCTGCTGATGTTTATTATTACCCGACAAACGCATGCGTGAACACCACTGCCTACGGGTGGATTACGACCAGTTCACGGCGACTGTTTTGCAAAGAAAAATCAAATCATAAATACAGAAGCACCGCTCATTCGATTGATTTCATCATCCTTCGGATGCTTTACCTTACATTGTGGGTGTATCAACTTTTAGCATTAACCAAATTATTCAAATCAAGAGGCAGTCAAACTTAAGACCGGATTAATGTATGCGGCATATCAGAAATGGGTTGGTTGGTAAGTAGATTTGTAGATTTCATGAAGGACCAGAGATACCGATGGATCATTTGGCCATCAGCGAACGGTGCAGAACACATAGCAACCACGCCCTTATCTATCTTCAGATATTGCGGATGAGGGGTTCTTTTTTATGTACACATAACCATGTTTCTCGACGCTCTATGTAGTCAGACAGCGAACCTACAATCACCTTGATTAACGACAGTGGGTAATGGCGTAAAAGATTCCGTTTCACCCGGCTTCTAACACGACATTGCCGATTGCCACGGCTATTTCGTGGGCTAATAGGGCTCAAATATCACAAAACCAGCGAGTACCTCAGATAGTTTTATTTCTACGAGGAGACATTTGAACACACCAATTATCGAAGAATCCTACTCTACCCAACTACTGCCTGACGTGACAAATAGTTTATATTTTTTTTTGGGGGGGGGGGGGGGGGGGTGAGGCCCCTTAAACACCCCAATTTACGTCCACGTGGGGCACGTGATAGCAAATGATGATAATATTTTATTCAACCCTACAACCTAAAATACAGTAGGATGTGATTGATAATTTATCCTTCCAACAAATATCCAGAATCAAGCTCTCGGGTAACCAGTCTGATTCTGACTGGAATTCAACTCTGATATGGACTGTTTTGTTTCCCCAGTTTTTTGTTGTTTTGTGGAAATGTGCGCACAGACGACCGTTGTTGTAATGTGACGTACCTTCACTTATAAAAAAAAACATATAGGTATTCATTCCCTCCCAGTTATAGATATTACAAAAAGTATTTAATTTCCCTTGCGAATATCAATATATCAGCATAATCTACGGAACTATATGCTGCGTAATCATAAAACTACGCCTGTAGTGAGTCTTCATTTCTGATTGTAATGTCATAAAATTTCGATCAAATCAAGCGAAGTCTCGATTGAGCAACATTTCTTGTTTGACTTGCAAAAGAATAATCATGATGGAAAATGTTTAGTTTAACCCTTTACCCAACGAGCTCGTTCCAACGAGGGGTCACATTATATGGTTGTGTTGAATTTTTTTGAAAAATACTATTTTTTCAAATGCTGAATTTGCATATTACGCGGGCGGATGCGGCCGATTCGTTGGGTAAATGGTCAAATCGTCCAGAATATATCAGTTGGTCGGAAAAGTGGACCATATGCAATAACCTGTTAGAGAGCTAGACTGGGTTCAGGTCATAACGACGTCGAATTTCTTACAAAATTAGACTGGTGGTCTGAGAGCATGGTCCAGATTATTTCGTCTATTGGGTGCAACACGCGCCTTCTGCAATGGTCGAAGTTCTATCTGTATGCGACAGACAGTATCTAATGTAAATAGGATATTATCGGGAGCGCTGGATTGAAAGACTTAAATTTACCCCAGAAGGCTCTTTATAAAAAGTAACCTTAAAACAGTCTTGAATTTCAAATAGAACGGAAATGAATTAGGACAATTTCGGGACATCGAATGCAGATAGAATGTGAATATATATATTTATATGTTGAAAAAGCGCACAGTATCATACAGTGCATAGATTGTTTTTGGTGCATATGTCGTCGCTAAAGACTCACTGTCTGTTTTACTTGCGGCTGAGCAAATCGATTCAGCTACGGCTGTGTCTAATACCACATAACAGAGATAGGTTAATCTTACAACCCCAACCTAAAATAATGTCGACCGTGCATCTATAAACTTCTGGATAGAGTGGGGGGAAGAGTGGTCTGGGGGTTGATAAAGGACCCTGCTGGATCACTTTAAAGTTAATGCTAGTCAGTTCCGCAGTACTAAGGTATTTTGTATAACATTCTTAAACTTCTGAGTGATTAACAGAGTTTGAGAAACAAGATACTTGAAACTCTGAATTAAATCTAGCTAACACATATTTAATTCGCGCATAAAAGAAGTGTTGAGAATAAGAATTACAGCTGTCCACGTAAGCATAATTCATTTTATTGTTCACATTCAGACATTGTGTTCTCACTTCGTAGCATATGGCGATAAAATGCCAATATAGTCTCTAAAATGATTTATACACAGACGTCATATACAAAATAAACTCCAACAGCTATTATTAAATATACATGTGGAGATTATTGACATATAATGAACATCATTATGACTTTAAAGTTTCAACAAATCGGAAAAAAATCTAACAATGAATGAACACAGCAATTCCTCTAATTGGTGTTGAACACTTTCTCAAAAACAATATATCGTGTTTTGAGTGCAACAAGGCGCCATCTGCAATGCTTTAGGTATCACAGAACTAAATATTTTCCAATAGGCGACCATTATAACGTTCAGGCGGAAAAAAATATGATCGCATCACTTTAATTTTGGCATTCAAATATCTCTGTCAAGTATAGCCCTTTAGACGACTTTTTCTGATCTGAAAACAGGGGGTCATGCAACAAATAAGAGCGAAAAACTGACACAAAGGTAAGTACCGGTCACGTGCACATATTTTTCAGGGAATTCCCTACAAAAACACACAAAAAGTAAATTGTATTTTTCAAGTCCAAAAGTCATCAAATCACCCTCTTTTTTATCAGGAATATTCAACAATAATGCAAGATGTCAATAAAATGTTTCAAACGTTTATTGAAACAATGGATTTTCCCAAGGCTGTTTATTTTTAGAGATTGCATCATTTCCGAGTGCAACATTTTAAGGCTTTTCACTCTAATTTCAATACTTAGTTCCGCGACACCTGTAGCATTGCATATGGCGCATTGATACACACAAGGGACGATAAGGACCAAACTTCGTTTATTTTTTATAAGTAATTAATGAGCTCCTTCAGATACGCCATGGGTCTGATGTTTGAGCAAAGTATAAGACCAAACACAAAGAATAAGAACAATTACCTTCGAATTAAACCGAGAACATTAATATACAAGCTATTACATGCATATTACATTTGATAACAAAGAGTCACGTGAAATCATGATCAATCAATTCTCTACAATCTCTCTCATACTTTTAAGCCTCAAAGGGCTGAAGATACATGCATTTATGCATGTTTGATTGCGCGGCCACAGTCACAACAAAGCAGAGTCGCCGTGTAACCCTCAACTTGACACCTATGACACGTGCAACAGGAGGAAGACTAGACGTTCACCCTTCCTGGGTTGGATACGATGTTGCACAGTGTTTGTATACATAACTCGTCCTTCAGACCCACGGCGGGCAACCATAAATCACCTAAACCCTCCATTTTCTACTAGTATACCCTACGTCTCCGTTCTCTAATCATTGTCCCATTGGGTAGTGTACAGCGGGGTCGACTGGTCACTTTCCACGGGTCAGTAATATTTCCGCGGACGCAATAATATTGGATTCCAAACGTAAAAAAGAACGAGTTTAACAGAATTTACTGCTACCAGTAAATTCAGATCTGTGTGAAAAGGGTTAAAGTATCAGGAATAAACTGTTTAGAAAGAGAATTCATGAAGGCTTGTTTTCTGGAGTAAAATATTTTTTAACAGATCAGAAATGGGTTTTCGTTAGCAGTATTTACAGATATTCATACAGGAATCAGAACATTTTATAAGAAACCAGAAACGGCATACATGCGACCAGCATTCAAAGACTTTTATACACGAATCAGAAATGGTCATTTTTGGCTCTGCCCACTAATTTGATTGACGAAATACATTCATAAACTTTAGAAATGCATTAAGGTGTAATGAAATTCATTTCCCAGTCTTTCTGAATAATGCCCCCATATTAAGATCTTCAGAGAGTTAAAATACTCCCTTTAAATACTCCATTTTAATCCCTTAAATGGGGGCGCAGTGGCTCAGTTGGCGGAGGTACAGGCTGCAAGGCGAGATGTCCTCACTCTGCCCTTGGGCAAGACACTTCACCCCATTGCCCACGTGGGTGCATGGTGGCGCTGTGTACGAAAGCGTTCTGCACGTCGATGGTGCTCAAACAATGATAACCCTGCTTGTGTGGAGTTAGTATGTGGGGGATCTGACAGTTGCTCGTTGCTGCCCAGTGATTCTTCCCGGGTACTCCGCCTTCCTCCAACCGAAAAACTGTCGTGGTCATGATTAGCCACAATGCAGAAATATGTGACGTTAAGCACAAATAAATAAATAATACTTTAAAAATTAGCTCATTCCAATAAAGGGTCAAGCAAAAATGAAAAAGTAATTAAAACTGAATAGACATTTCTGTGAATAATGTTGACCGGTTTTCGCCGTTATGTTGGCTAAAGGGTTAAGAGAATCCCTTACTTTGGATGGCCGCTGAAAAGGTTCCCATTCCACATAGAATTGAATGTTACGGAAAATAAAGCGAAAAACATTAAGTTTCTCAGCTGACAGTACCTGCTTTTGCACTCCGGGGGTATGAACCGACACAAATCAGAGACATTCTCTTAATGGCACTTTGGCACCAAGGTTTTCTGCACTCTCGGTGAGACCGAGCCGAGCACAGTGAAAGACTATAGAACTCCTCTAATAAATGAGTTTTAAACAACCATAGCACTAATACAGTTAACAGTACAGTCGACCATGTCAGTATTGCATTGTTACCGGCATCCTGACAGTCTTGTGATAGGTTTCAACAATTATTCAGTGTAGTTTTATGGAAAGGGTTAACTTTATTCTGTCTGAAATAAAATACGTGTAATCCACATTGAAGACTTGAGAGGGTTTAAAGCATTGACCTAAATAATGTATAATTTATTTCCAAGCAAGGCAAAGGGTTTCTCTCAACTTACTTCCAGGAACTTACGTCCTATTATCATAACAAGATTACATTTCATTTTTTGACAGCTGACTCTACTGATGTTTACATTGTCTCCAGTGTGAATAACACAGAATAGTATTGCTTGGGGAGAATTTACTGTATCTGGAAATTGTAGGCTGTGAAAACTCTGTGGCCCGACTGGGCCATATTCAATGACTTTAGCGACCTGAAAAACATCGGTGGCCGAGAACGTTTGACTGTCTACCAGTATGACAAAAATCAGCGAGATAGAAAGATTCCTTTTCGAGTTATCGTGAGGACAAGGAAGTGCATAGAGGGCAGAAGACATGAGAATAAGAAGAAGAGGAAAAAGAAGGAAAGGAAGAAAAGAAGAAGAAAAAGAAATCGTACAAAAACAATAGCCTGTGTGTTTCACACATTCTAAATATCAACATTTCAATCTGAAGATTTTTCTCAACTATACGAATTTAATCAATTCATTGCGATGGCCTGTGTTTGGTCGTGATATTCGTGCCAGATTATTCTGGTCGCAAAAGTAGCACATGCTACATACCCCGCACTTTTAAGGGTGCCGCACTAAATGCTTTCAACCTATCCACCTGGTTGTTGAGCGCGAGGAACATTTGCTGCCTGAAATTGTATTTTGAACCTAGTGTTTAGAAGGTTAACTGATTGAGGGCTAGGTTATTTTTGGTAGTCTGAGTTTGTTATTCAAAATTTGTTTATTACAAATTATTGGAGAGTGCTTTCAGGCACTCTCCAATTATTTATAATAAAACAAATTTATATAAACAATGTGTTATTTGCATCAGAATGAATATGAAACAAATAATACTTTATTGTCTTTCATTCCCGTACATGGGTATATGACAACTAACAATGCGAATATATGTACAACAATAAAAAACAAACAGACAAAATGCAATCATACAACTAGAGAAACAGAATTTACTGCCACCAGTAAATTCAAGTCTGTGTGAAAAGAGTTAAAGCATCAGGAATAAACTATATAGAAAGATAATTGTTGGAGGCTTATTTTCAGGAGTAAACTATTTTTAAACAAATCAGAAATGGATTTTCATTAACAGTATTTATAGATATTCATACAGGAATCAGAACACTTTTTATAAGAAACCAGAAAAAGGCATATATGTGCCCAGCATTCAAAGGGGTCAATACAGGAATCAGAAATGGACATCTTCGGCTCTGCCAGTTATTTGAAAGATGAGATACATGGATAATCTTCAGCATTGCATTAGCTGTTATAAAAATGCAATTCTTAATAGTTCTGAAAAATATGCGCTTAATGACCTCCGTTACCCGCATTGAGGTGAACCACAGTTTGAACCCCCAGAAGGTTTCAAATCATTCGGTGTAGGTCCCATGTCTATAGGTCATTCTAAACCTGAAGTATAAGCGTATCCTACTTTAAAAATATTGGCGCCACCAACCCCGGATATGCCGTGTTTATAGATGATAGCAAATATTCATATTACTAAGAAAAAGTTAAGGTACATGATACCTCTGGAAAATATATTGCGAGTAAAATAATTCAGTAATGTTGGAATATAGAGGTAAACGGTCCCCAAGGGCCCATGCGTGTTTAGAGCATCATTGTTAGAACAGACAGTGTTATCATTATGCATGCATCGCAAAAGTAAATGTTTCAAAAATTTTGGCCACGCTCACATTTTTACGTCAAAATGCACGTAGGGACGTCAGGAATGCTTTAGGGTGTCAAAAAATGTGATTTCCAGCAATTATGAAAAAATGCACTCAATGACCCCTAGGTGACCTCCGTGACCTTGACCCATATCTTGAATTTCCATCGAGTGTCGACTCATTTAGTGTTGGTCCCAGGTCCATACGTTATACCCCGCCGGAGATATGGGCGTGACCCACTTTCAAAACACCCCTTCGGACACCCTTAAAGTCCCAGGAATCTGCAAAACATAGGTGGCCGAGAACTTGTGACTATCTATCAGCATGCCAAAAATCAACGAGATAGGACAAATCGTTTTCGAGTTATCGTGCGGACAAGTAAGCGCACAGAAGACAGAAGACAGGAGAAGAAAAAGAAAAAGAAGAAAAAGAAAAAAAAAGAAAAAGAAACCATACAAAAACAATAGTCTGTGATAATCATCAAAATTTAATTAATGAAGCACCGGGTACAACCCGGTGCTTCATTAATTAAAATTTTAGCTCATGATAATTTTTATTACAGCTGGTATCACTGACCGCGCTCGGATTACGACCAGTCCACGCTACTGTCTGGACCAAAATAAAATATAGTATACCCTAGTATTGAAGCACCGACAAATGGGGCAAATCTTGTTGGATGGCACTCAGATACGAACATTTGAAACAATAACATAAGGAAACGAATCACACATACATGCACAAAACATTTCAGAGAGTGTCAATTACAGTACCCAACTTATATTTGGCTATAGCTGTATTTGCGTAACCAAATGATAGATGCCAATACTAATAGTATTGGTAGAATAATAAAGATTACACAAATATAAGCAGTCCATTACCGATAACTCAATTTCATATTCTTGCGCTCTTAATTTTCGCTCTCTCAATCTGGAAATTCAATCTACTTTTACTTTGCTTAATTCCTTCAGAATACGAGAAAGATGAATGCGAGTAAGATATTTAGTGCCGATGGCGACACCGTCAACCATCGTTTCACACGTCTTATTTATTTTCTAAACCATCAGAAGACTGAGTATCTACGCTTAATATTTGTTTTTTTCTGATCGTACATCACTCCAGATAACCCTATTTGACGCAAAATTCTGTCCGACAACCTAAAGCTGAGGTTTCATTTGTTCGAATTTAGACGTACACGTACAGTACGTGGAGAGTGTATTATCACTAAATCGCCTGCAGAGTGGAGAGTCTACCCAAGCAATAACTGCAAATTTGTTGCACAGAATTACAAGCACAAGCAAAGTTCCAGCCAATGAGAGTGAGACTTTGGGTGATAACTCCACTCGCCGGGTGATTTAGTTACAATCCACTCGACACGTATTGTATAAGGTACAGCTGAAACTAGAAGTCGAGTCATAATTAGCGCAGATTATTTATTTATTTATTGGTGTTTAAGGTCACATATTTCTGCACAATGGCTAACCATGACCATGACAGTTTTACGGGTGGAGGAAGCCGGGGTAACCGGAGAGAACCACCGAGCAACAGCGAGCAACTATCAGCTCCCCAACATACCAACCTCACACAAGCAGGGTTAGCATTGGTTGAAGACAGGTGCACCATCGACGTGCAGTACGCCTTAGTACACAGCGTCATCGTGACCCCACGTGGGCAATGGGGGTGAAGTGTCTTGCCCAAGGACACAACGCGGTTGCCGCAGGTGGGATTCGAACCGAGGACCTCTCGGCTTGCAGCCTGCACCTCTACCAACTAAGCCACCGCGCCCCCAATTAGCGCAGATAATCCTCGTTGGTTATCGCGCACCTTACTGTAGAAGAATGAAGTAGTCTCTAACTACACATGAGCGTTTACGCTGCCGATGCAAAATATATTGTGTAATTAGCGAGGTCGGTAGTGAAATCACAAACTGAATCAATCAAAGAGAAATAACGTATTGAGACGACAGTATGTATTGAGAGGATTACCAGTACATTGTTGTGGGATTGACGTTTCACTTAGTAACAATTTACAATTTCTGAGGACAAAACACAAGAAGCACTTGCAAACTTTAAGCACATAGATCACCGGGTTGCACCAGCTGGTCTATTTGATGAAAGTCTGCAAGTGTTTTTGTGCTGTTATGAACAATTTCTTTTACCGTGACTACATATTCTACTATATATGAAAAGCCTGTGACATAAACTTTTGCTTTATACATCAACCGTGGTGAACACGCCAGCAATGGATGGGATTTCAATAGTTGAAATTTACACCTACAGTGGAACTTCATCCAAGTTGACCTTTTGTGGCGTCGACCTGAATGCGAACTTGTCTAAATTTATCGCACGTCGCCTCGCGAAGAGTGAAGTGAAAGTGACAATCATTTATTACGTTTTTAAATGAGTTTACCCCACAAAACACCCAAAATTAACAAACATGCATTGCCTCATGCTAATAAAGTATCCATAACTCGATATAGTATGTTATTACGTTACTAAAATGAAAAAGGCCCTGCTTCTTTTTCTATTTCGTTTCGGCAATAAAATTGACCTTGGAAGTACCGCCCACCGATGCTCATGTAAACAAAAACAAATTCCCAAGTATGTACGGCTGCTGCTCGGTAAAATCGAGAAAAAATAATAGCGACTCTTAATAATCTGACGATCATGGTATAAATAAAACATACCCAAAGTATCTTGGTGTACCAATTGTTCACCACTCGAGGTGTAGTGATGTTAACCGCGCGCCGAAGGCTCGCGGTTAACACCACTTCACCACTCGTGGTGAACATTTGGTACACCAAGCTACTATGGTTATATTCTGTATAAACACTCTTCGGGTGGAGACTGTATGACATTGTGATTAAGCAGTAATCCACTCTTTTCATTCTGTATATGCTGATGTTGTGGAATTGAAATCTGTTTACATCATTACATACACATGCATCCCAGTAAAGGCTAGGAATGATGTTAATGATCTCTATTTACTTGTAATGATGGTCACGTTGTTTTTCTGCAGGAATTGAGTTACACTAAAGCGACAGTTTGAGTTTGATAGGGACAAAAATTAGCACTTACGCAGTGCGATATTACTTCAAAAATAGTGTCCAAAAGAGTGACAGGACAGAGCTGCTAGGTTTAACTGTATGCAAACATGAATGCTTGATTGGCTTGCATCTGCATGTACTTGTGTGCCGAACCTGTTACATATCTTCGCAACCTTTAACTAATGCTATATTATATTTGTACAAGTTACACATATATTAATTGCCACCTTAACTAAAATGAAAGCTTGTTAGGTATGAATGGTTGGGGGGGGGGGGGGGGGGGGACTAATTTCTCTTTTCAATTTTTGCCCCCAAAACACGGTTTATGAACGCTCATTGGAACGAGTTCAAGGAGCCTTTTCGAATGAGGGGTTATAATTTATATTATTGAGAAAAGAAACTTACAGCTACTTATTGCAGAATTCCTTTGCCAAGTGACGCATTCTCTCTCTTTGTATTGGGCAAAGTTTTAAATAAAAATGTTAAATAAATGTTGATTAGAAAACCCCCATTAGTACTGTTTGTACTCGCTGAAAGTGCCTGTGCGCGTGTGTGTGTACATGTGTGGGTGCAAAATATATGATCTGGAAACATGAGGGGCCGTTGACGCCTCAAGCTCTCTGCTTCCGCCGCCACCGTCTATGCTTCATTATTTCTCCAAAGTCCTTACAACTATAGGTCAGCGCCAGCGAACCTTTATGGTACGAATCACAGGAATAAAACAAGCAATGATGATTGTTAGCCGGTGTAACCAACTCCTCCGTTTCTTCAAAACTTGTATTTCCTTTTTCTCTTGGTAGTCTTGAAAAAAGAATCAGACGTTTAGGTTGCAGGATAGCACACTAAGTTATAGCCAAACTGTTTTAAGCGAATGGTGGAACCTGTATGGAATATGGTTTCTCTCGTTTTTGAGTAATCTCATTGGGAGGAATCTCATGTGACGTCTTAGTCGTGGTGCATTGCAGGTATCGGGTGCATTAATGGGGTGACGCGGATGAATGTTCCCATGGTGCAGTGTTCACGCTGGTGGGTGCCAATTTAGTCAACTGGCACTAAAACAATTCTTTCCTTTAGTTTAAACAATATTTGTTGCAAACTTGAAAAATGGTTGGTAAATACATGTAGCAAATATAATTTACATGAACAATAGAAGGTATTGTACTTTTGTATAGTTATCTGTAATAACAGGATTCGTCATCAAGTCTAGGGCTTATGTAAGTCGTCTCCTAAAAGTGTAAAGTTACAACATAATAATTTATGGTTTTGAGTGATACAACAGAGGAACATTTATTTTCAAAATGATTAAAGAGATGGAGAAAAAAAGATTGAGAGTGATATAAATGAGGAAATTCCCTGGGTAGGTTACCCTGCTTATCTAATACATAACGTACCATGATAAAGGTTTTAGTAACTCACTATGTAATACCCATATAGCTGAAGTGAACACTGCACATCTAGGCGGAACAGAACTCCAGCTCAACCTTAAGATTTGGAATTTGTAGTTAAAGCGGTTCGATTTCGAGATGAAACGCTGAGCCGTGTCAAAAGTGTTTAAATTTCCGTGTTCCGTGAAGTGTTCCAATCCAAACAGAAGAACAGTTGGTGTAAACTGATTTGAGAGTTGGTTGTTTCTTGGCGAGTTCTATCATACAGTGAACATTCCAATAAGAAGAGCTGTGTTGACAACAGCGGCAAAGCGGACTATCTGATAAATAATTGTTGAAGACGTCTTCGTTCAAGTTACTACAATTTAATCGCATTCTGCAGTCGCATATTTAACTACTTCTAGGGAAGCAGTGGTAATAAAATTTAGCTGGCTTGTTACTTTTATTTATTAAAGTTTTGAAAGCTTGTGGTGATATTGATATTGTTTCAGGATGGCAATTCATTCCAGAATTTTACTGTTGGTGGTATAAATGGTTTTTACCTCAATGCTGTTCGGGAATGTGGTATAGTTTGGTTTTGGCTATTTCTTAAGTTGTAATTCTGTGTTTGGTATACATGTCTTGGTACCAAATTAGAAAAATGGTTTGGAAAATCGTCCCCTGAGTACTGGCACATAGAACACATTGGAACTCATGGGACAAAATGGTTGTGGTATTTTTTTGTGGAACTGGATATGTTTGTGCTTCTGGCTTCTTTGGTATAATGACTCCGACCCCGTTTCAATGTACAATTTGGATTTGCTCGCACTCTTAGTAGCTCCGGAAACATGTCTGGCTGCTTCGACCTGAGTTTTTTCTAGCTCATCCGATTCCGTGTTAGTACAGCTGTCCCAAACTGGCGACGCATATTCTAATACTGTCTGACAAAAGAAAAGTATATTTGTTCTAGAGTCTTGACCGAGAATATTTATGGAACGAACCATTTTCAATAGTTTCACCGAAAAAATCCAAAGAAGGGTGCAATAGCTGACTAGTTCTCCTCGATACTGTCAGATCTAATGTTTTAAATGCATTAAAGTTGACTAGCCATTGCTGAGACCATTTTCAATTTTCCGTATGTCGGATAAGATTATTCTTACAGCCTCTGGTGGTTCTTGTACAGTTATCGATAGCGAGGTATCGTCTGCAAAGAGGCGTATATCACATTCGATTCCATCTACGATGTCATTAATGTATCAAGAACAATGGTGGACCAAGTATTGAACCTTGAGGAACACCATCAGATATAAATCTACATTTTGAGTTTTTTGAATCGATTACAACTCTTTGTTCTCGTTGATCGAGATATCATTTAAACCAAGAAATCAAAGGACCGGTGGTGCCTATCTTTTCAAGTTTATTCAACAACCCTTTATGTCTGACTTTGTCAAATGCCTTACGGATATCAGGAAAACAAAGCTGATTCTTTATTCTTATCTAGTGCCCGAGTGATAGAATCGTAGATTGCTGTCAACTGGTACACCGTAGAGTCTTTGGGTATGGAACCTGATTGGAATTTCTATAAAAGACTGTTTGATTCTAAGAAGGCAAATAGGTTTTTGACATTTTTCAAACACTTTTCCGATTCATGTCAAGACTGAGATCGGAGATCGGACGATAGTTTGAAATGGCACTCTCGTCCTGAGATTTGAAGATCGGAGAAACAATGGCTCGTTTCCATTCAAATGGAAAATAGGATTCACTGAGGTATTTATTGAAGATGATAGACAGTGGTTTTTGCGTTGAAGAACTGCAGTACTTTAATACATAAGGACTTATTTCGTCAGGTCCCATCATCCGGAGAGATATGAATAGTATTTATTGTTGGTCGATTTGGATTTAATGGATCATTTGGCAGATAATGTGAGGTATCATTGACACCTGATATTGAACAGAAGAAAGGTATTAATCACCTGGTTAAGAGTTGTTCACCATAAAATAATTCTTTGCTCTTCTGTTGAAAAACCATCACAGAAGCGATATAAACTTTTGATAGTAAAACCAAAAAATCATTATTTTATTGTTTGCCATAAAATGACTTTCATAGAGATACTCATAACTTTTATAGCGAAAAACCCCATAGATTTACAAGAAATACGCACTGATACCCTGTGATTATGTCAACAAAGTAAGGTTGGTTGGTAAACATCATGATGGACAGATAACGGCTGAGGTAACATACCAGTATTTCGACCAATATTTAACATAGGCAATTCTAAATTCGCGCCCATTGTCACTGATTGGAAATCCAGTTTTTTATAGAACATTATTTGTAAACCTTCACCTTTACAAACTGCAATATTAAATGAGATAAATACTTCACAACATTGACCCGAATGTTCAGTTTGTCAACGATATTTAAGTAACTAATTGATTATTATCTGCGTTCAAAAACATGATATCGGGTAGCCATAATTTAGAAAGCTGTAGGAAAAATGGTATTGAATGATTAGAGAGGAGTGGCATGTCATGTACTCGAACCAGCAACACGAGTGTTTTTTAAATGAGGGTACCTTCCTGCTGTCGTCTACTCCTTCCATAGTCTGCAATTTAGAGATTTTAAAGGTTAGAATATGGTTGCACGCACAATGAAGATGTGCAGCATCTATAAAGTTTGCGGAAAAAAAAAATTTTTCAAAAATTATTGCCCTTCATCGACTTAAAAAGTGTCCTGTGTTTTTTAATCGAAGGTTCCCTCATGGTGTACGGTTAAAACTAGAAGTCCTGTCACGAACTGTGCACTTATCTAGGCTTAATTGCGCGTAGGAATTACGCGCAACTGCCATATCGAATGGCATCCAAAGCACGGCAGGTTCTCCTGGTTACTCATAGCAAACACATGCAATATTTCTCCGGTTACCCGGAGATCCATTGGCTGAAACACTGCTTGTGCACAGGCCATATGTACAGAATTAGATAGCCATACTATGTTCATAACGCGTAGATTAACGCCTAGATCGACGTGCTATTTGTGCGAATTCCATGACAGGAATTCTAGTTTTAACTGTAATCAACTCTTTCCTCAGTTTCAAATATGGAGAATTGACACATTAGACTATGGTTACACATGCCTTGGAGATGAGCAACATATATAAAGTTACATTTGGTAAAGACGTGGGGGTGCCTTTTGTGTCTCTCTGTGGCGGCACTTAATAGTGTCTATGATAATGCCCCAATGGTTTGTAATCTGTCAAAAGTCATCCTTCATCTGTCACCCAGTAATATATATTTCATTTCTGTAATGCTGTCCATGGTATTGCAGGCATGGTATTGCAGGCGTGGGAAAATGGCACCCTCGGCGTTGCTCTAATTTCAGTCTGTTGTGTTAATCGAATCACTCTTTGCCCATAGACTGTAAAACTATCAAATTCTGCATTAACCCTTTACCCAACGAATCGCCCGCATCCGCCCGCGTAATATGCAAATTCAGCAGTTGAAAAAATATTATTTTTCCAAAATTTTCAACATAACCATATCATGTGACCCCTCGTTGGAACGAGCTCGTCGAGCTCGTTCCAACGAGGGGTCACATGATATGGTTTTGTTGAAATTTTTAAAAAAATTTGAAAAAATGATATTTAAAATAATAAATTTTGATATCGTCTGCGTTGGGTAAAGGGTTAACCCTTTATCCAACGTAACGACCAAAACCGGCCAGCGCTATTCACAAAAATCGCTAATTAATTTTCATTATTTTTTCATTTTTTGTCTCGAAAACATAGGTTATGACCCATCTTTGGAACGAGCTCGTTATTCAAAAATTGTTTTGCAGGTGTCGTCTGCTTTTCATGTTAGGGAAAGGGTTAAATATTTCCAACTAGGACCTGGCGATGACAGTAAGGAAGTGGTTGCCATCTATTACACCATAAGCGTAATCGCAACTGCTATATGTAAAATCCCACTGTTGTCTGTTCATACTTAGACAATTCTCAGATATTAGAATCAAGGAGCATGCTCATTCAGGACATCAATTTGTTAAAAAAGGTCTGAAGTGGAAAAACATCTCTTCACCGGATTTAATCCCTTGCAATTTGGCGATGCAAACCACCTATTAATACAACTTGTTAAGATCTCGCCTTACCATTAAGAAAACTACCAACATCACGCATGTAGTTCGAACCGAAATATGTCGATTGTTTTGAAATTCTCTTTTCAGTTTTGTTGCATTATTTTTGCTTTTGTCGTGTCTCAATACCGAAGAAGTGTATAGCCTCATTGAGGGAACAGTATCTCCTCGGATAGAACTTCGCGAACTCCAGCAGAAGCGCATTGCCACACAATTAATGATACGTTTGATAGTTACTTACCACTGACGGGTGATTCTCTCCAGGTACTCTAGCTTTCTAAACACTTTTAGCGGTGACGTCAAGTACGCTACCCTCGCCCCCTTTCCTTGCTTGAATTCATCGTAATTAATCATGTTTCTATGCATAGGCCGCCGTGTCACCAATCCTCCATGGCCTGACGCGATGCATTGTTGTTTGGGTGGGGGTGTCTCCAAATTGTACTTGGTTTCAGTTAACACTTACCTGATTAGTCAAGAGTTCCAGGAGCGGACAGGGCTAGGAAATTCAATAAAATGAATACGGGGGCGACCGTGGTGGCCAGAGAGTGAGTAAAATTAATTTCCCAAACTGAAAAGATAACTAGTTCCCGTATGCATGTTAGTCAGATGGCGATGCCCTGAGTTGTGTTTTATAACGAGTTAACCTCAGCGGTACCGAATCCACGAGGCCGACCATGCGAGAAAATTTTAATTTTCAGGATGGAAAAGACGCCAAAAAATTCTCGCATCTGAGGCATTTGCCGACGCCCGCGGTAGTACGTAATAACAATAGAACAGCAATGATGTGGAACCCATGGGACCGACCGGGGTTCTGCCCAGTAAGAGAATATTTTGATTTTCCGGACGGAAAAGACGTAAAGGCCTCGCATACAAGGTATTTGTCGTCGCTCGAGGGCAGTATGTAACAAAGAAGGAATTTCCACTTTTGACCCAGCGAACTCCGACAAGTGTGTGTGTGTGGGGGGGGGGGGGGGGGGGGGAGAGTTACGGGAAATTCCCCGACGGTAGATACAGCCGCTTCCGAAGTGTCCGGACAGTTCGGTGAATGTTTAGTGTTGTTAGAAATTCTGACATTGCATCAGAGGTTAAACGGTAGGCAGTTATCTATTAATATGGGCGTACAAATATTCCAGGAGAGCGCATCACAGTAGAACAGATGAACAAGTAATAGAAGTATGTAATGTGGTTTTCAAGGATCATTTGGATGATCAAATGAGTAATCTCATGTCATTTGGCCTAGTTACGTCGTGTTTGGTTGCCATGGTAGACCATGCGAGCGGTCATGTTGATGCGAGCAGTCATGTGACACCATTACCATAGTGATACGTTATGTCATTGCGAATATGCAAAACGTGATGTTCGGGTGGCAGGCACGTACTTTTGTCATCCATTTTGTATCATGGAGGCTGCCGTCTTGGTTTCTATGGTGGAGCATGGTTGATATGTGATCCAAAACTAACTAATAGGACGGTGTGTGTTCGATTCAAGGAACGAACATCTATTTGCCTAAATATACTTTCCAGAGACACCACATGCTAGTTTCGAACATAGTGGGCTTTCCGCAAACATCGATAAAGGGACAGGTGCTAGTTCACGTTTTAGTATGTCAGACCGACCGGATGACTGGAGAGCGAGCATTCTGGACTAAATCAAAAAGGTGTTCGTCACTTCAGTGTCGCCTAATTTGGTGGACTTCCTATTCGATACTACGGCGGTCACCATCTTTACAGAAACCACCAGGACGATCGCGCTGAAACTGCGCAAGCTGTTTTTGGCTTATCTCTAAGGCTTTGTCAACTTTAACGTTCTGGTTCAACACGTTTCCATCAAAGACATCAACAATGACAGCTGTATTCATTAGGATGCAACGGCGAAATGCAAGACCCAGCAGTCTTTCTACGGTTAGACCTGCCTGATGAGTTCGCTTTTATTTTAGCGGGACCCTCTTCGTTATGTGTTGTGATATCAGCTGGTTTGCCCACTTCCTTCAATTTCAACAAATCCTTGTTTTGGACTTGGTTAGAAATTTTCATACCCACTGCTCACCTCTGCATTGCCCTGTCATTGAGCATTATCTATGAAATTCCATGAGGCTCATGGCGATGCCCTGAGCCTCGCTATGAGCCTCATGGAATTTCATAGATAATGCTTAAACAGTATCAGGATCGGGTTGCTTCATATACATGAGAGGAAACTCTTATTTTTTACTCTAGTCTTTGACTGCAAGGACAGACCAGTTTGTCTCGAATGCTTTCCGTTGTATCCGTTGTATTCAAGTGTATTTCTCCTTATCAAACAATGACCTAAGGAAGTACAAATCAGGGCGTTTGGCCCTTTCCAAATAGATGACTTGGTGGGCACGTACCTGTACATCCGGATAATATACCGAGGAGGTGCTGTTGTGCAACAATAATGGCCATACGGTGTGTCTGTTTGAGTCCATTCCGTCACGAGATAGTTTGGGCATAATTGTCCCGGACGGCCCGGATCAGTTTAGTTCCAAATATCATCCCTTCTTGCCAAACTGTTGCTGATAAACATGCTGCTGAGATCTAGCAACTCCTAAATTCATCACAGCTCGTCATTAAATTGCTAACCAAAAACTGTTCACTTTGTAAGAACTTTTTTTTACGAAATTGGCTTTGGCTAGTTGAGTGAACGATTTATTGCACGACTCTTGATAACACTCACGCCGACAACAATTTTGGCAATCTCCAGCCATCAAGTAACTCAAGATAAGTAGAACTTATCCCTGATGACATACTATATCTGGTTAAATTGGTGTCATATGATGCAATTTCTGTCATATCAGATTCTTTAATGATCGTTTAGGCGACTTTTTTCAATGAAACATCATCGTCGTCAGAGGCTACAAAAATCATCTTGACAGTTTCTTTGAAGACAAAGAAACTTGCTATCCCCAGCGAAATCAAAGCAAATATCTGATCACCAAGTAACCTATTCAAGCCACCAACGAATGTACGCCAAGTGGCAATAAAACCACCAAGCTTCTCATCAACGCTGTTCCATACAGTTAAAACTAGAAGTACTGTCACGACCTGTGCGCTTATCTAGGCTTAATTGCGCGTAGGAATTGCGGGCAATTGCCATATCGAATGGCATCCAAACCACGGCAAGTTATCCTGGTTACTCATGGCAAACACAAACAATGTTTCTGCCAAGGGACCATTGGCTGAAACATTGCTTGTGCACGGGCCATACAGTTAAAACTAGAAGTCCTGTTATGAAATGGGCACAAATAGCACGTTGATATGCGCGTTAATGTACGCGTTAAGGCCCAAGTAAAGCTATCAAATTCTGTACGTATGGCCTGTGCACAAGCAATGTTACAGCCAATGGATCTCCGGGTAACCCGGAGGTCCATTGGCAGAAACATTGCATGTGTTTGCTATGAGTAACCAAGAGAACCTGCCGTGCTTTGGATGCCATTTGATATGGCAATTGCGCGCAATTCCAACGCTCAATTAAGCCTAGATAAGCGCACTATTCGTGACAGGACTTCTAGTTTTAACTGTATGTACAGAATTTGGTAGCCTTACCATAGACATAATGCGTAAATTAACGCGCAGATCGACGTGCTATTTGTGCGCATTTCATGACAGGACTTCTAGTTTTAACTGTATATGCTGCCTGTCTCCTTTCACCATATTCAGCACTCAGCAAAATTCCTTCCCTGAAAGGGGTCTTTTCTTTGCGTCACCTAGCAAATTCTTGGATTTGGGAAACATGAATCTATTATAGCAATCATGATGGTACCTGGCGTCTGCAGCATGTAAATGCAAATGCAAATTAAAAGCCCGGCCAGCCAAGCACGATGATTCTAACACAAACCTTACCCTGGTCAGTGATGGCCACTGATCTCGTCAGAATAAAACACGACTGGTAAGTCCTTCCGAGGTTACTCAACGCGCTACATGTGATCCAGAAGAAACTAAAGCTTCTGCAGTAGCTTCATCAAGGAATAAGAGGATCCCAGAAAAGGAGATACGAAATTTATTGAGACGCCAGAAAATGTCCGACTCTTTTGACCACCTTACCAAAATGGCTGACTCGATATGACCCTAACTGTTGAAAGTGTCGTTAAACTCTTTTCGGCTGTCCTTTGTCACATGTTTCGGCATCAGCTACCACTGCGTCAGATGAGAATGAGTTAATTGCTTTGTCGGTGTGATAGTTGTTTGATTCCCATTTATTATGGCAAACGTTACAAACTTTAAACATTTACCTAACACGACAACGAAAAGGCATTTGCAAAAAAAAATCTCGAGTAATGCACAATTTTCTTTCTGTTTTATCTTAAAATTGATCGACGAGCTCTTTCCAGTGAGAGCTCATAAGCTATATTCTGGAAGCAAAATCTGAAAAATATTAACAATTGTATTGCCACGCCCACTTTATCCATATGCGGAGGACCTCAATTTACGCCTATATGCAAGGAAGTTTAATAAAATATTCGACATACTTGAAACTCTATAATCTGATTAATTGTTGGAAAGGGCTCCCTGAGCCCTTTCCAGCAATTAATCAGATGATAGCTGTGATCTGCGCAATCCAGAACGTACAGATCATCATCGTAAAATAGGCGGCAAAAGTCGCCTTCAGCAGCGTAAGTGTTAAGAGTTGATTGGAAGTTTTTTTTAGTGAACAGCGCTTCTCGGTTGTGATCGCTACGTTAGGATAGCCGACTGATTCAAGAGTGTATTAGTGAAAGTTTAACTTTCTTTGTGAGATAAAAAAATAGTTCTCGTACAATATAATTAGAGGTTATTACTTGATTAGTTTCATATCGGCCGAGATATCAGCCCGAGGTAACTTCATATCAGCCTGAGACCGAAGAATGAAGGCTGATATGAAGTTTCCAAAAGCTGATAGCTCGGCCGATATGCAACTAACCGAGTAATAACCTCTTTTTTATTAAACCAAATCAAATAATTACGAATATTCTCAGATTATTTAGTTTTCTAACAGTGTTATTGTTTCTGGTTTTGTTCACAAAGTTTCCTCTTCTTCTACTCCTAGTTCAGGTATCCAGACATCTCAGCTGCTTCCCCAGTTCGGATAGCTGAACAAACTCTTCACCAACTTCAACGTATCTCCGCTATCGACACTGAATCTGTTTGCGATGACTGTTCTGTACAACTCCCAAATTTCTTCTCTTCATCGTATCGTTACTTACTGTCATCATTACAGTTAAAACTAGAAGTCCTGTCATGAAATGCGCACAAATAGCACGTCGATCTGTGCGTTAATCTACGCGTTATGACCATCGTAAGGCTGTCAAATTCTGTACATATGACCTGTGCACAAGCAAGGTTTAATCCAATGGACCTCCGGGTAACCTGGAGATCCATTGGCAGAAACATTGCCTGTGTTTGCTATGAAAAACCAGGAGAACCTGTCGTGCTTTGGATGCCATTCGATATATTCCGACGCGCAATTAAGCCCAGATAAACGCACTGTTCGTGACAGAACTTCTAGTTTTAATTGTAATTCCTACTCATACAAACTTCTGCTTCAAACGACTCCATCATAACGCCAATTTTACTGATTGTGTTCGACGAATAACTGTGAACATTTCGAAATGAAAAAAATGGTTGAGCCCAGTAACGCAGCGACGGGGACAACTCTAGGTTGGGTCATATCGGCCGAGATTAGCGACGAGTTTAAAGCCATATGAGCCTAATTTGATTAAGAGCACTTATGGGAACTAGTCGATCATGCTTTCTTAAGGACGGATTATAATACAACATAATGAAAAGTTGGTATGTTTATGTGGATAAGATGTGGATGAGATTCGATATCACTTAACCGCACCCGTGTTCGCTGCAATGAAGCATAATATTGCAATTTATTTTATTTTCAATCGTTTCTCTTCCCCCAAGATTATTATAATCCCTGATGGGTACAGGTGTGGGATGGGAAAATCTCACCTGAGGGCAAGATATTTGGGCCAGACACGAGGCTTGCCGAGTGTCTGGACCAAATATCTTGTCCCGAGGGTGAGATTTGCCCATCCCACACCCGTACCCAGCAGGGATTATTTTTCTCCCCCCCCCCACCATACAGCGGTTACGTTAGCCAGAGGTAATCGGCGGTCACGTGCTGATATAATCAACTAATTTGGTATTCGTTGTTTTGAAAACCTAATGACACCATCGGAAAGAGCATGCAAAAGTTATGTATATACCAAAGGTATATACCACGAAATCACTTAGGAACGGTGGCATCAAACTTTGATCACACGGCATTCTGATGACGTCAAAATGAATTAGTTGGTAGCAAGAAACTGATACGATATGCATGACGTCATAATAACATTATAACTGTATAACGTAACGTGGGTGGGGTGGGATACATCTGTCTCTCCCTGCTATCTCGCCCTGGACAGACGTATGTTACACATGCAGTGGGGGGAGAAAAATCGTATTCCCACCCACACTCGCAGAAAATGGCATTCCACATCCAGCATCGTATTCCACTCTCAACGTTGGTGGACTATTTGGGTTTTTTGTTTGGCATGTTTTGAAAGTAACCTCGAAATCAATTATCAAGGGTTATTTTGGGAAACTAAATAAGGAGAAAATAAAATAAAAACAAGAGTTTACTCCTCGGATTAGAGTACGATTTTATCCTCTCGTGAGCAGCGTGAATTATTTCACTCGGATAGCGCCTCGTGAAATAATTCTCCGCGCACCCCACTCGAGGATAAAAAATGTACCAGAATCCGAGCAGTGAACTATTGTCTACAGTACGTGGAGAGTGAATTTTAACTAAATCACCCGCGGAGTGGAGTTATCACCCAAACTGTAACTTTCAAATTTTGTACATATCGACAAAAAAAGACAAGCAAACTTTGCATGTGCTTGTTATGCTTTGCAACAGATTTGCAATTATTGTTTGGGTGGAATCTCCACTCTGCGGGTGATTTAGTGATAATACACTCCCCACGTACTGTATATATGTATGTTCTTAATTTCGTGAAGTTACCTGATGCCACTAAAAGTGTTTTTCAGATTTCATTTATTCACGTGTGATGGAAATGGTACTTTCTTCCAGTGGAATGATGGGAACGCGGCGAAAAGACTACTCTCAAAAAAGTATCTCGGTGCCTCAATGTGATTCTGCAAGAAGACAGTTCGGGTATCTGCCCATCATGGAATGAACAATGATAAAGAAATAAAGATTGACAAATCCAAGAATGATAAAATACCATGCGCTTGATTGCTCAGTGTCTACCATTATGCCCAATAAATCACTTCTTTTAATGATGCTTCTTCGTGTAATGTATAGGGACCAGACAGTAATTCCAATGAAAAAAATTCCGCGACTTTCGTCTGATGTTAAAATTATTCTGTCATTATTTCTATCCATCACAATTTCTTTTATTTCGCTCACGGATATAATTATAGCCTGAAATAACCAATTTAGATTATCTATCTAACTGTGGGCGTTGATATTTCGCCATTCATTTTTATGTTTCTTGTTGAACAAGGCTTGTTCTTTCTACTTATATTTGTGCGTTTCGAGTACCAAAATGGTAGGGTGACATTTGTTGAAGAATGATCTCTTCGCAAAACTAAACAACACCTTGCCGAAGTGTGGTTTCAAGTGCATTACCAATGCGTCAAAGCTTTCTCAGATAGACCTGTAATAAATATTGTCTGTTTATTTTTATTGTGGTTTAATGATACTTTGGACAGCTCGGGTCACATCGTGTCGGGCAGTTTTACGGGTGGAGGACGCCGGAGTACCCAGAGAGTTCCACCGAGCAGCGGTGAACAACTGCCAAACTCCCTGAAATACTAACTCTATACAGGCAGGGCTAGCAGCGGTTGAAGATGAGTGCACCATCTACGTGCAGTACGCCTTAACACAGCGTCACTGTGCCACACATTGGCAATCTGGGTGAAGTGTCTTGCCCAAGGACACAGCACAGTTACCACTTGTGAGGACTGAACCGCCGACCTTTTATTTTAATATTAATGCTCTATAATCGCTGAGCCATCGTGCTCCTTGTACTAAATGGATAGAATAAATAGGTACTAGGGCCGGTGTAAAAGGAATGAAAGTCCGTAGGAACATTAGTCCCTCTGGACTATTATTCCGCGGAATTATAGTCCAAGGTCTAACATTTCTAGGAATAGTAGTCCGCCGAACTACTATTCCTAGAAATGTTAGACCTAGGACTATAATTCCGCGGAATAATAGTCCAGAGGGACTAACGTTCCTACGGACTTCCATTCCTGTCACACCGGTAATCATATTTAAACCAACAGTTGGATCAGGGTTTCAACCACGAGGATCTGCCGAGTGGGTAAAAAAAAACCTTATTCTACGAGTGGTTTATAGTACCTATTTGTTTAGTTATGCGATGTTCTTAATAAATAATCGATTTTGTCACTTAAAATGGAGAAAAAGTTGATTTTTATCGCAACATGGGATTGTTTTGTTTACATCTACGCCGGTTGGCACTATTTCCGACTGCACGTGAATGCTTGATTGACAGCTAGACACATCGTCAAAGTTGATTGAATTTACCTTGCTTTTTCAGTCAAATTGTTGATAACAATTCTCAAATTTAATTTTAAATATTTAATTGTAGGTATTTTAAACTTAATACAGTACGTGGAGAGTGTTTTATTACTAAATCACCCGCAGAGTGGAGATTCCACCCGAGCAATAATTGCAAATTTGTTGCAAAGCATAACCAGCACCAGCAAAGTTTCAGCCAATGGACCTCCGGGTTAAACTCGGAGGTCCATTGGCTGAAACATTGCTTGTGTATTTTGCCGATATGTACACAATTTGAAAATTATTGCTTGGGTGATAACTCCGTTCCGCGGGTGATTTAGTTACAATCCACTCTCCACGTACTGTAAGTCATTGCACGTAGTGAATAGTATTGCAAAGAGTGGTATGTTTGAATAAAACATCGCGAAGTGGAATGCTATAAGTGCAATTTTTTGTAATGGAATTCCCATTGAAAACTTTTTAACCGCAGTAGAAGCTTTTCACCTGTAGTGGGGTTAAACTCTAAAATTTAACATAGTCTTTTCACACCTTTACACACAGCCGTTAGAGGGTTTTCAGTATTCGTAGCTCACGATGGATGGCATTAGAATGTATGATGATAGCGTGAACTGCCGTTCAATAAAGGTCGCGAATTTGCTGAGAGAAAGGAAATGGATGTCCTGGACAGAACGTCGGTGGTGGGGGTTAGGGAAGTGTGACACCTCTCTAATATTCCTTTGCTTTTGGGACATTCTACTCCGTATTGGCATTCACGATATTGATTCTCTATTGCTAGTAGTATGTCATGTACCCGGACACCTCTAAGTTGCAGGACCACGGGCATGACCCCAGAAGTGACGTCATAGTCACGTGATCCAGTGACGCCATTTTGTATTGTCATGCTGTGACGTCATTACCATAGTGATACTTGATGTTAATGCGCATGCGCAGAGTGTGTTGTTAGGGTGATACGTGTTTCCGACGTCAATTCTGTATATCGGAGGCCGCCATGTTAGTTTCTATGGTAGCACGTGGTTGCAATGTGACACAAGGCCTACAAAAAGACAGGGGAATGTTCGGAGGGTATGTTTGATTGAACATGAGTAGTTTCCCGATTCCCAGAATTACCACAAACAACCGAACAAGCCCTCCAAATCACCAAAAACGAATTTATATACTACCGATTTTTTAAGAAGTCTTCTTATAATAGTAGCACATAGCGCTATCGTAGCAAAGGGGCCCCGGAGGCAAGTTCGATTGAACTAGAGTACATAAAATTACCGCAATCAACACGATAATTATTTACTTGGTTCTGATTTCTCACTAAATTCTCGGTTTCGACCTATGACTTTCCCATCTCCTTATAACGTATTCTTCCCAAGACGTGTTTATATTCTATTGTACAAATTACCTGTAGCACATAAGAACCAGTCCATGACAGCTGTACTGTATATAGTGCATCAATAATTTCAATTTACTCACCTCCCAAACACAGTCTTTTTTTCATTTGCGTGAAAAGATGGTCCGTGATTCTTCTTCATTTCATGAAATCATTCTAAATTTCTCTCAACAACCTATTTTCTTCAATCACATTCACAATCACACAAACAGAATTATTTTAAAGAATAGTTTTCCATTATTGCTACTGGCTGAGATTCCTTTGTAATTTCTTGAACTTTTTTTTATCCCACTTCTTGTGCATAGATGCTACACTACTTTGTAGAAACTACTTGTGTTTCCATGGCAAAACTGAATAATGTATTTTTTTTTAGTTTAGATAGAAACTCTCCTTCTCTTTAGGAAATTGTTGGGAATTTCATCTGACCCTCTTGCTGCTCCGTTCTTTTTAGAGACCACTGTTCATTCTTCCTATACTTTTATGTTGCTGCATATGCTCGTCATTTCTGTTTTAATTACTTGTTTTACGAATTACCAGTACAGGAAGAACGCCGTGGTCTGGTCAGGCTCTACGGGTATTCAAATATTTGCTGCAACGATACTTGGATGTCGGTAGAGTGAAACCATTGAAAGTAAACAAATTCATTTCTGCGTGGAATGTTCGCTGACATATATGAAACCTCGCGCGGGAAACGTCTTCATATGTAGATTCCCAGATGTTTTCGACGAATGATGCTTAGGAACATTTAACTCTTTACCTAACATGAAAAGCAGACGACACTCGCAAAAAAATTCTTGAATACCTTTTTTTTTTTTCATTTTTGTCTCAAAAACATAGGTTATGACCCCTCGTTGGAACGAGCTCGTTCCAACGAGGGGTCACAACCTATGTTTTTGAGACAAAAATGAAAAAAAATAATGCAAATTAATTGGCGGTTTTTGAGAATAGCCTTGGCCGGTTTTTACCGTTACGTTGGGTAAAGGGTTAACGAAGATTTATTTTACATCTCATTTTTCGGAAAAGAGAATACAATTCTCAAAGCCGATCTGAAGAAAGTTTCGAAGATAAAAGTTCCATTAAATCATCACAAACTCGTCCTCAAAAGATAATTATCTAACCATCTCTCTTTCGTTGGGGATATTTGTGTTCTTCAGATGTGTAGCTGTACCAGAGAGAGAGAGAGAGAGAGAGAGAGAGAGAGAGAGAGAGAGAGAGAGAGAGAGAGAGAGAGAGAGAGAAAGAGAGAGAGAAAGAGAGAGAGTAGGGTAATCGACCATAGTGGGATCTATATCAACTTCTTTTGTCTTAAGATTACAAATAAATATTACATGGTGGTGCGCTTCGTGGCGATTCCTGTCCTAGATAACAGCAATAAAGGTGTAATGTTTCAGCAACGTTAAAAATTCCTTTCTCATGTTGCCAAGACAAAGGAAAAATACTTTGTGCCGAACTGTTAGACGTGGGGGACCTTCACCCATTCAACTTCATATGCATAAGGTTTGTGTAAAGACAAAAAGCGAAGTCCCTGAGCAGACAATAAAATTAATGCTATAATGGGTAGGTTCAGTAATAATTTATTCATACGGCCCTATAGGGTTCACCGTCTATATAGGGCTGTTGTATTAAATTTAGGGTGTAATCCTGGGAACGGGAAACTTCTGGTTCTCGTTTTTGAAAATCAGCCACGATACCTGAAATTTTCGCGTTGTCGTTTCTGAATATCAGTCCCGATACCCGGGAAATTCATAGGACAAAACCGGGTATCAAAGGTTGCGTTCTAGTCTGTGAATTCCCCGGGCATTAGCATTTAGCACTCATTTTGAGAACCGGTAACCGGGAAATTTCCGTTCGCGAGTTTAAACCATAGATCCAGCGGCGATTATGGTCTCAGAAGAAATTGATATTGGCCGTAATCTCATAAACTACAATCATTGATAACATGGTCTATGAATTTCCCGGGAGTCGTGATTTACTTTCAGAACATGGAGCCACAGAGCTGTGAAATTCCTGTTCCCGGTATTAAACCTTAATTAAATTGTTACTCAGCGTCCCAAGTAGTAGTTGATTGTAGTAGCATACCATTTAGAGGATCAGGTTGGAAAGGGTTAAAGAAGAAATAGTTGGAGCTTGGCTAAGAAAACATAACGTTTGCGAAAAAGATCCTTAGATGAAAAGTCGTTAACAATGTCAGTTTGAAAATAAATTCACTCTATGGATAGATGGAACACTTTGAGGAATAGTGTGGTTGAAACTGAACTTGATTAACTGGTCGAGTACTAGAAGCCACTAACAGGGCTTTCAAAAAAAATGAGGGTACCAGAGCAAAAGCCTGTGTTTCCTTGCACATGTTTCGTATTCAGTCAAACGCAAATAATGTTTTGTGTATATACATTTGTTTTATTACAAATTATTGGAGAGTGCCCATAGGCACTCTTCAATAATTTGTAATAAAACAAATTTTGAATAACAAATTCAGTCCACCAAATATAATCTTACCCACAACCAGCTAAAAGTAAAGACGGATCAAACAGCAAGATGTGGAGGTTTGTTATTAGGACCACCCACACATTTTTGTTACAGTGCCCAAAACATCGCTAAGGAAAATTTAATTTCTGGACGAGTGTGGGAGAAAGAAATGGAAAATACGAGAATGTAAGGGGTAATAACACGACGTTAGCAGTAGGTGTAATTGTGGAAGTGGTGGGGGTGGGGGGGGGGGGGGGGGGTGGGAGGGGGGTTATTATTGAAAATAAATTGAGACTTCAAGGTAGAAGGGTAGGTGATGTGGACTGTTGTTTAAAAGAATTGCGGGAAGAAAGATGGTAAACAGGGCGACAACGTTTGATTATGTGGAAATAATTTGCTGTGAACCGAAAGGTATGGTTTCGCGCGTCGAAGGCGCGCAGGGACGGTAAGAGAAACAGACCCCGTGTTGAAGGAGGAACGGGCTCGGGTACTCGGCAGGTGTCACTGGTTGCGGCGTGATGGTCTCTTTGGCTGATGTCGGTTGAACCCTCGGCTGAGGGCCAGTGTGAGAGGTTGGGTCCTCTCATAAAGGTACTACCTCTCCCCGAGGGTGCATTGGTTCTAGGTTTTCAGGCGAGTAGATAGGATTTCAGGCAAGTAAAGTCAAAGTCATTTGCTGTGAAGCAGTCATGACCTGTTTTTATGTGGGAAACACACAGAATCTGTTGATTGATCTCAATGTGGACCCCGCGTTGGTGTTTCTGTGAATGGATATGACAGCTTTGAATATTGCGCAACACTCTCGGTGAAGCCAATCAGTGTGTGATTGACAGTATTGTGGACACAACTACAATTATTGCTCATCAGGATTCGTGCTACGTTGCGAAAACGGGAAGAAACACCAAATTTCGACCACTCAGACTTGATGAATCTCGGATACTTAAATTGAATAGTATGTTTTGATGAATCTCTGGAAGACATTCAGTGCGTCAACGTCTTGACAATAGATCATTTTAATCAACTTCTATGAAAAGCTCGCACAGAGAGAAAAAATATTGAGTTGAGAATCGTATTGATTATAGTTATTTCAAAGATGTAATTTCGTAGTTTAGAGAAGGTGGAAAATTATATAAAATAATTTTCACGGTGACGTGCCTTGAATTTTGTAGCCTTCTTTTATATAGAGTCAAAAACCTTGGAAGCATTTTCATGCAGGGATTATATAGGGACAGAATGACAAATGCGAGGGTTTACCTGGCGCAGCAAGTATTTTTCTAGATTAACCTTTTAAATACTGTGTTCCTGGATGTAATTACCTCTTTCAACACGATAGGCCGCTTTTCGGTCCAGGAACACGATACGTCATAAGTTCATTAAGTCGGATGGCTTCTAAGTGGGCGTGTGTGGTAGAACAATTAATATTGTCAACGTGCAGCCTGAAGGCTGCACGTTGAAAATATTAATTGTTCTACCCCCAAATAATGGATATAGACTCTTCCAATTTCTGCCATTTAACTAACATGGAAGATACCAACAGTGTTGAAAGGGTTAATGAGTACAGTCATGTCTAAGGCCAATGTGTGATGTTTGTACGAGGATTGCTGAATAAAGATGTCAACATATTGCTACCAAGCCTGGAAATAAGAAGACTCTCATCTGCAGAATGAGGTTCTCGGAGGGAGAATTTGTTGATGCTACCCTGCTCAGCAATTTAACCTCTGTGAACCTCATTCTAAATCAATGTCTCAGACCTAAAAAAACAGGATGATACATCAGGGGATTCTAGGCCACAGTGTGGTTTAGCATCGGCAAGTTCACCCTTTGGGGGCCTCGTTCAGCAAATGACAGATTGCTTATTTCCAGGCTGGGATGCTCATTGGTCAAAAAGGGAACGTTGCTCACCTACCGCCATTGTAGGGGTGGGGCAGTTGCTGATATAATTAAACAACAAAATATTTCTCTTTCAATTGTCTGAAACCCCACAATCGCCGATCGCGTTTTTTAAAGATTATACGTTGATATCTGTTAAACGTGAATCCGTTGACAATATGCACATTTCAGCGGCAACAGAAATGGTATATTTAACATATTTTGGTTATTTTTTACAGAAAAAAATGTCACAATGTAACAGCTTTCACGTCAATCTTATCGACTGGGGGCGTTTCACGATATACATTCCGTGATTGGGAATTTGTATCGTTTTGCTACTTTTCGAGCTGGGCCTTTGTTAAATGTTTGATTATGTGAAAGTTGTTAAGCTATAACGTTATCAAACGTGATTATTGAGATGAGGAAATACATTCGACATGCCGGTATTGAACCCTACGGACACACTCATGTAAAGGCCGAACGTCCAGGAAACTCCAAGAATGAGATTTTCATCACAGGAAGTCCAATGTGTAAACATCCAAGTAAACTGCTGGTCATGAATTTCCATTCGGTGAAATCGGTCGACGCGGAGCAAGATACTGAGGTTGGCTACCAGGATGACTAAAGGCAGTTTTCGGAGCATTAAGTTGTCAAGGGGGTGGGGGGGGGGGGGTTGCGTGGGGGTTACGGCATTGTACTTGAAACCGAGAGGTCCATGGGTCGATCCCCGCCAGAGGTAATTGCGTTGTGTCCATTCTCGTCTCTGGTACAACCTGTACGTCTCTGGTACAACCTGATTCTTCAGTGATAAAAGATCTGCTGATGATGATTGTAATTACCTGGTAAACTCGTGCGTGGAAATCACTGCCCACATGTGGATTACGACCAGTCCACGGCAGCTGTACTGTATATAGTGCATCAACGATTTCAATTTACTAACCTACCAAACACAGTCTCCGTGGACAAGGACGCCTCAAGGACTGGTCACGTTCTATGGGTATTCAAATATTCACTGCAGCGATACTTGGATGTCGGTAGAGTGAAGCCATTGAAAGTAAACAAATTCGTTTTTGCATGGAATGTTCGTTGACATATTTGAAACCTCGCGCGGGAGACGTCTTCATATGTAGATTGTTGGATGTTTTCGACGAATGATGCTTAGGAACCTTTAACCCTTTACCTAACATGAAAAGCAGAGGATACATGGAAAACAAATTCTTGAATAACTATTTGTTTTTATTTTTCGTCTCAAAAATATAGGCTATGACGCCTCGTTGGAACGAGCTCAACGAGCTCGTTCCAACGAGGGTCATAACCTATTTTTTGAGACAAAAAATTAAAAAATAATGAAAATTAATTGGCGGTTTTTTGAGAATAGCGCTGGCCGGTTTTGACCGTTGCGTTGGGTAAAGGGTTAACGAAGATTTATTTTACATCGTCATTCTTCGGTAAAGAGAATACAACACTCAAAGCCAATCTGAAGAAAGATTCGAAGATAAAAGTTCGATTAAATCATTACAAACTCGTCCTCAAAAGATAATTATCTTATCATCTCTCTTTCGTTGGGGATATTTGTGTTTTTTAGATGTGTAGCTGTACCAGAGAGAGAGAGAGAGAGAGAGAGAGAGTGAGAGAGAGAGAGAGAGAGAGAGAGGTAGTTGACCATAGTGGGAAATCTATCAACTTCTTTTGTCTTAAGATTAAAAAAAGTATAACATGGTTGTGCACTTCCTGGCGATTCCTGTCCAAGGTAACAGCAAGAAAGGTGTAATGTTTGAGCAGCGTTAGTAATCCATTTCCCATGTTGCCAAGACAAAGGCAAAATAGTTTGCGCCGAACTGCAAGACGTGGGGGACCTTCAACCATTCAACTTCATATGCATATTTTTTCTGTAAAGACAAAACGCGTAGTCCGTGAGCAGACACTAAATAATATTGGGTAGGTTCCGTAATAATTTAATCATACGGCCCTATAGGGTTCACCGCCTCTATATGGCTGTTGTGTTAAATTTAGGCTTTTATCCTGGGAACGGGAAACTTATGGTTCTCGTTTTTGAAAACCAGCTACGATACCTGGAATTTTCCCTTTGTCGTTTTTGAATATCAGTCCCGATACCCGGGAAACTCATAAGACAGAACCGGGAATCAAAGGTTGCGTTCTAGTCTGTGAATGTCCCGGGCATTAGCATTTAGCACTCATTTTGAGAACCGGTAACCGGGAAATTCCCGTTCGCGAGTTTAAACCATAGCTCCAGCGATGATTATGTCTCAGAAGAAATTAATATTCGCCGTAATCTTATAAACTACAATACGCAATCATTGATAACATGGCCTATGCATTTCCACGGAATCGTGATTGACTTTCAGAACGCGGAGTCACAGAGCTATGAAATTCCTGAACCCGGTATTAAACCTTAATTAAATTGTTACTAAACGTCCCAAGTAGTAGTCGATTGTAGTACCATACCATTTAGGGGATCAGGTTGGAAAGGGTTAAAGAAGAAACAAAACAAAAAAAAATGCAAACTAATTTCTAGGATCTCGGGAGTTGGAGTTTGATTAAGAAAACATAACATTTGCGAAAAAGATCCTTAGATGAAAATTCGTTAGCAATGTCAGTTCGAAAATATATTCACTCTATGGATAGATGGAAAACTTCGAGGAATATTGCGGTTGAAACTAAACTTGATTAACTGGTCGAGTGCCAGAAGCCACTGACAGGGCTTTCAACTAAATTAGGATACCAGAGCAAAAGCCTGTGTTTCACTGCACATGTTCAGTCAAACGCAAATAAAATTTTCTGTATATACATTTGTTTTATTACAAATTAGTGGAGAGTACCCATAGACACTCTCCAGTAATTTGTAATAAAACAAATTTTGAATAACAAATTCAGCCCACCAAGTATAATCTAGCCCACAACCAGTTAAAAGTAAAGACGGATCAATCAGCGACATGTGGAGGTTTGTTATTAGGACCACCCACAATTTTTTGTTACAGTGCCCAAAACATCGCTATGGAAAATGGAATTTCTGGACGAGTGTCAGAGAAATAGATGGTAAAATACGAGAATGTAAGGGGTACTAACACGACGTTAGCCGTAGGTGTAATTGTGGAAGTGGTGGGTGTATGCGCGACTGTGTATGAGAGAGAGTGAGAGAAAGAGGGGGGTGGCAAATTATTGAAAATAATTTGAGACTTCAAGGTGGAAGGGTAGGTGATGTGGACTGTTGTTTAAAAGAATTGCGAGAAGAACGACGGTAACCAAAAAACATTGTTACCATGTAAACAGAGCGACAGTGTTGATTATGTGGAAATAATTTGCTGTGAAACAGTCATGACCTGTTTTTATATAAGCAACACACAGAATCTGTTGAGTGATCTCAATGTGGACCCCGCGTTGGTGTTTCTGTGTATGGATCTGACAGCTTTGAATATTGCGCAACACTCTCAGTGAAGCCAATCAGTGTGTGATTGACAGTATTGTGGACACAACTACAATTATTGCTCATCAGGATTCGTGCTACGTTGCGAAAACGGGAAGAAACAACAAATTTCGACCACTCAGACTTGATGAATCTTGGATACTTAAATTGAATAGTATGTTTTGATGAATCACTATAAGACATTCAGTGCGTCAACGTCTTGACAATAGGTCATTTTAATCAGCTTCTCTGAAAAGCTTCCACAGACCGAAAAAATATTGAGTCGAGAATCGTATTGATCATAGTTATTTCAAAGATGTAATTTCGTAGTTTAGAGAAGGTGGAAATTATACAAAATAATTTTCACGGTGACGTGCGTTGAATTTTGCAGCCTTCTTTTATATTGAGTCAAAAACCTTGGAAGCATTTTCATGCAGGGATTATATAGGGACAGAATGACAAATGCGAGGGTTTACCTGGCGGACCAAGCATTTTTCTAGATTAACCTTTTAAATACTGTGTTCCTGAATGCAATTAACTCTTTCAACACGATAGGCCGCTTTTCGGTCCAGGAACACAATACGTCATAATTTCATTAAGTAGGATGGCTTCTAAGTGAAAGTATGTGGTAGAACAATTAATATTTTCAACGTGCAGCCTTCAAAATATTAATTGCTCTACCCCCAAATAATGGATATGGACTCTTCCAATTTCTGCCATTTAACTGGCATGGAAGATACCAACAGTGTTGAAAGGGTTAATGAGTACAGTCATGTCTAAGGCCAATGTGTGATTCCCATTGATCTGTTTGTACGAGAACTGCTGTACCAAGATGTCAACATATTGCTACCAAGCCTGGAAATAAGAAAACTCTCATGTGCAGAATGAGGTTCTCAGAGGGAGAATTTGTTGATGCTACCCTGCTCAGCAATTTAACCTCTGCGAACCTCATTCTAAATCAAGGTCTCAAACCTAAACAAACAGAGGTGCCTAGATGATAAATTGGGAGATTCTAGGCCACAGTGTGGTTTAGCATCGGCAAGTTTACCCTTTGGGGACCTTTGGTGGTTCTGCAAATGACAGATTGATTATTTCCAGGCTGGGATGCTCATTGGTCAAAAAGTGAACGTGGCTCATCTACGACCATTCTGGGGGTTGGGCAGTTGTTGATATAATTAAACAACAAAATATTTCTCTTTCAATTGTCTGACACCCCACAATCGCCGATCGCGTTTTTTAAAGATTATACTTTGATATCTGTTAAAAGTGAATCCGTTGACAATATGCACATTTCAGCGGCAATAAAAATGGTATATTTAACATATATGATATTTTTTACAGAAAAAAATCAAACAAATGTCGAGATCAGAAAGTTGATAGCATGTTACTGAAGTCACAATGTAACAGCTTTCACGTCAATGTCATCGATTGGGGGAGTTTCACGATATACATTCCGAGATTGGGAAGTTGTATCGTATTGCTACTTTTCGAACTAGGCTTTCGTTAAATGTTTGATTATGTGAAAGTTGTTAAGCTATTACCTTATCAAACGTGATTATCATTCGGCATGCCGGTATTGAACCCTACGGATACACCCATGTAAAGGCCGAACGGCCAGGAAACTCCAAGAATGAGATTTTCATCACAGGAAGTCCAATATATTAACATTCAAACAAACTGTCGGTCATGAGTTCCATTCGGTGAAATCGGTCGACGCGGGGCAAAATACTGAGGGTGACTACCAGGATGACTAAAGAGAGTTTTCGGCGCATTTAGGGGGAGGGAGGAGGGGGCGGTTGCGTGGTGGTTACGGCATTGAACTTCAAACCGAGAGGTCCAGGGGTCGATCCCCGCCAGGGGTAACTGCATTGTGTCCTTGGGCAAGATACTTAATCCCGATTGCCCAAGTGGGGCGCGGTGGCGCTGTGCACCAAGGCGTGCTGCACGTCGATGGTGCACCTGTCTTCAACCAATGTTAACCCTTCTTTGGTGGAGTTAGGATGCAGGGGAGTCTGACAGTTGCTCGCCATTGTTTGGTATTTCTCTCAGGGTAATCCGGCTTCCTCCGCCCGTAAACTGTCGACACCAGGTGACCCTGACTGTCGAAAGTGTCGTTAAACTCCAATAAATAAATAAATAAATAGTTGGCAAGGGAGACCTATCCACACACAGATGTCATAGCATCTGTAGAATACGGCCTTGGACACCCCCTTCCACACCAGTGAGGATATTTCAGCACGGAAGGACGAAAGGATGACTCTAAACTAATTTTTGTCGATCGTGCAGGCTGTGATAACGCACAGTTGAACTAGTTTCCCTCCAAGGGGATTTAGCTGCACAATTACATCATTACTATGGTTTCTCATAGACACTTTATATCAGTATCGTGTCTGTGTATTACATTCTGAGGTTCAGAGATGTGAATAGAATGACATATGGTGTTTATGGTTTGATATTACTGGAATTGGTGACGATACTGTTGGCCTATATGTGGGTGACAATGTTGATCAGAATATCAGAATGTTAGAAGGGAGTAGTGCGTTTCAAGGGATAGGGCGGATTGACGCTGTTTGTCCTGTCAGAATCCGGTGGCGCTGCGTAATAAGGCGCGCTGCACGTCGATGGTGCACTTGTCTTCAACCAATGCTAACCCTGATTGTGTGTAATATGTTGGGGAGCTGACAGTTGCTTGCAGTTGCTCGCTGGCTATCTCAGGGTCCTCCAACTTCTTCTACCCGTAAAACTGTCTGGCACGAGGTGACCCTGGCTGTCAAAATTGTCGTTAAACCCCAATGAATAAATAAATAGATTGTCATGCCAGAAAAAAAGAACTTTGAGATACCGTGAGTCAACCCTTTAATTTAGTTTATTTTTTATTTTTGAACTTATTCCCATGTACTATGGGGTAAAGTAATGATAAATATACAAAACATGTAAAAATTAGAAGCATACTGGAGTTGGTGTATCCACACAAGATAATATCATTATCAACTTTAGTCGATTGCTCCCTCGGCCCTCCCTCCCTCGCTCCCTCCTCTCCATCCTCTCCCTCCCTCCATCCCCTTCTACCCTCTCTCCTATTTCCATCCTTTAGGATCAATGCCCAAGTGTATTTTAGCAGAACACAATTTATACATACTCATGACGTACCCATGGTTTTAGATATAAACATTTATATTGTAGAAATCAGTATGCAGTATGTGCTCTCGAGAACGCACCACGTGTAGCATTCACCCGATTTGCTTCTCTCCTTGCAGAGTGCACTTTCAAAAAGAGGTAATGGGCTAAATAAACCCTTACCTCGAAAGACGAAAAAACAGGGCACTGTTGTCTGCAAGGGGAGAACTCCAGGAATGCTAGACGTTTCTACAGTAAGTGGAGAGCGCACTACCACTAAATCACCCGCAACGCGGAGATTCCACCCACGCAACTATTGCAAATGTGTTACAAAGCATAACAAGCACAGACAAATCAAACGAATCGGCCGCGTAATATACAAATCCAGCAGTTGAAAAAATATTATTTTTCAAACAATTTCCACAAAACCATATCATGTGACCCCTCTTTGGAACGAGCTCGTTCCAATGTGGGGTCACATGATATGGTTTGGAGGATTTCTTTTTTTTGAAAGATTTCAAAAAATAATATTTAAAATAACATATTTTGATATCGTCTGCGTTGGGTAAGGGGTTAAAGTTACGCCTGATGAGATGTAATATTGGGGATGGATTCCTATTTGTTACGACCTATTAGCAACAAGCTGTATTCCAGTAAATGACTTTGATTCTCCATTTTTTCCGAAATTTCACAGATTCCAACATCGCACACAAATGCAAACAGAAGGTCCGAAATTGAACCCCACGTGATCTATACATTTTTAATATGGTATTAAAAGCAATATATCACCCGAAAATCAAAATTTCAATCTGAATTTCAGTTGTTAAAAAAAAAATATTTTGAAATCAAAATCAAAAAAGTTGTGTGTTGAATTAAAATTTAAAAGCAACTTTTGCCTCCTTGGAAGAGTCAAGAATGATGTACAAAAGAGATATTTACAGCATTAAGTATATATCTAAAATTATTTGGATACAAATCCAAATTTCATGATTTTTGAAATTTATAAATCCTGAAATTTTGATACATGTGTAATTATACACTGCATAACTCTCTTGTTTGTCAATATGCAGTACCCAACACAGATAATCTGTTTCCATTTTTGAATTCAGCTCGTCATTTTGTTGATTTGGGGTTGAAATAATTTTTTTTTTTGAAAATGAAATTAAAATTAAAATTTGGAATTCATTGTGACATACTATAAATGTCAGAGTAAAAAATCTATGGATCACGTGAGATTTAATTTCGGACTTTCTGTTCGCTTTTGTATGCTGGTTTTCGAAACTGTAAAATTTCTGAAAAATTGGGGTAGTCATCGAGGAACTGAAATCAAACAAAGTTGAAGATACTACCTCAAGTGCTAACCTACCTTGGAAATTATCTCTTCTTCCCGCAGCCCGGTCGCCAAATGCCAACTGTCAAACTTGCCAACCTCAAAACCGCGTCTAAAGTTTTTTTTTTTCTCGGTGGTTTCTGACCGAGGGACATCTCCTGATTAAGCAAAAGTTTAATGGGCGTCTGACAGCATTGATCAATTTGAGATTTTCGTCGCAGGAAAAGGGTACCCAATTTCAATTCCCATAGTTAGCCTTGGTGCTGGAATGCTCATATATACATGTAGATGATATGGAATGAGTGTTTTTCTCATATAATATTTATGAAACGAGTCTAAGAATTTTCCGTTTTGGCGAGCCTCTGGCGAGCCAAAACGGATAATTCGGACGAGTTCCATAAATATTATTTGAGAAAAAACACTCATTTCATATTCTATTTATCATATGACACACGCACAAATTAGCCACTTAGTATGACTTTTTAACCCATCACCTAACTTGAGTTGCAGACGGCACTTGGAAAAAACATCCTCGGATAACTAAAAATGTTCATTTTTTGCTTCCAAAACATAGGTTATGACCTCTCATTGGAACGAGTTCGTTCCAATGAGGGGTCATAACCTATGTTTTGGAAGCAAAAAGTGAAAATATAAAAAAAATGAATGGCGTTTTTCTTGTAAGTAAAAGATTAATACAATATAACCCACCCTAAATAGGACAGATAACGTAAATTCTCCCTACTGAAATTATGCAAATGTAACCCAGTTGTGTTTTGTTTAGCCAATCAAATTGTCCAGTTTTGAAAGTGACCAATGAAAGCTCCCAACTCTAATTACGCAAATTGTGAAAGTCTGGCCCAGTTTTGTTTTTGTTCAGCCAATCAAATTGTCTAGTTTTGGAATTGACCAACGAAATAGACGGAAGGCTTTATTTATCACTGATTAATATAACAAGGAAATATCAAATGTTTTAAAGTGAACAAAACGGACGAGTCATATGATAAATAATCAGTACTTACTAGAAAAATGTGAACGTTCATACTCATATACACACAAATGAATTATTCAATGCTTAAATAAGTGAATGTTCGCCAAAAACTGCTATTTTGTTTTGAAAACAAGCGATTTTGCATTCTTCAGTGACATTCTGCAAAAGGAAAGTTGTCCAGAATTTAACGAGTATAACACCCGTATGTCTCGTGAGTCTGGAATGTTCCCTGAATGCCATATAATATCTTCTATTCATCGGCGTGACACCGACCGATCCCGAAACTATTGCCACTGCAATGAAAAAGGCACAACAGCTAACGTTGAAAGCGGGACATAGTTTTTCAGTTTTCACAGCTGATCAACAGTTGTAAGGGAGCGCGGTGGTTTTGCGATAACCGGTTCTCCTCAGATCATCAAAGTTAAGCAACGTCGAGCCCGGTTAGTCAGGGACGGGTGACCGTCTGAGCGATCGATTCTACTCCCGCGTTTTGTCCTTGGACAAGGCACTTAACCCCGATTGTCCACATGGGGGCTCGATGACGCCATGTTCTAAGGCGCACTGCACGTCGATGGTGCGCATGTCTGCAACCAATCTAACCCTGCCCGTGCTGCAGTGCGGAGTTAAGATGTTGGGGAGCTGGCAGCTGCTCGTCGTTGCTCGGTGCTTCTCGCTGGGCACTATGGCTTCCTCCACCCATAAAACTGTCACTTTCATGATTAGCCATTGTGTATAAGTATGTGACCTTAAACACCAATAAATAAATAACAGCTGTAATTCACCGTGCAGGTGTTGTGGGCGTCCCTGAACGCCTTTCTAACTTTGACTCCTCGTTTAGGAGGTATGCATCTTATTATGAGGTTCATCGGTGCCGTAGGAAAGTTGATGGCTGAATTGAGTTTGGCTGATGTGTCTCAATCGGTGTTTGGAGGGGTAAGACAATTTCTATTTGGAAAAACATTTCCAATGAACATGAGAGCTTTGCGTCTATTGGCTGAACGTCTCCGTAAATTATTCGAGAGAAACAACGTCGAATGCTCGGAAGATCTGTTCTATTTAGAAGATTCAAATGATGAAAGTCGGACGACGAAAATGTGGGTGAATGCTTTTCCTGAAGCCGGTTTTGCTCATGATGTTATATGTTCGTGCTGAACGGGAAGGTGACTGGCCCCTTTACCTTCATATTGTGCGAGGTATGTTGCCATACTTTTTCGCATCTGGCCACATGAATTTCCCGAAGTTTAGCCTGCCTGTAATACCTCCACTAAATAGAGAATATTGAGCCTAATGTATTGGCCCATTTCATGAGAGGTGAACAAGTCATGATACACATTTCGTGTCTGTCAGACGGATTGTGGAGTGACATGTTCATAGTGACTATATTTATGAGATACGTCGGGTATTATAGGCATTACTGCATGGTTGACAAGGGACATATAGCAGCAGTGATAGATGGCTGTGCGTTGTTGTGGATTCCACATAGGCCAGTTTCAGACAAAACACAACATGTAGTACAAACAGGTGTACATGTAATGCTAACAAAGGGGCGTGCCTATTGTTCTGCTCGTGAAACGCCACACTAGAGTGTTGCAACGAACAAACGAGGCTAGCAGATACACCAACTATGAATAGCACCGATGAAAAGAATCACCAAACACCCAAAACACCGCTTAAAAGTGTATATAGTCTCGGATGCAACCTCTGGTATGCCCCAGAATATTGTATTAGCCGCAGTCAAACATTGCAGTTCGTGAAATGACTATGCTACCTTAAATGTGGATATTTCAAATTGCTCAAGGCTGCCAGCCGTCCAGTAATGTTTTCGTAGATACTCTTTCACATTCTATCGAGCAGAAAACCTTGGACGCAACTTTGAGGTTCAATGCTCTAGTGTCTGGACTATTTAGTGTCCTTATAGCCACTCGAATGGAATAGTTTAACGCGCCGAAGGCGCGCAGGGACGGTATGGGGAACAAGCCCCTTTCGACCCTCGTTGGCTGTATAATTTTGTCTTGTCAGAGCGTGATAGAGGAGGGGAAGAGTAAAGGTGTTCAGCGGTGTCTGAGTCTCCTGCGGTTTTTCTTGGTGGGAGGAGGATGTGTTAGAGAGATAGATGTTGGTGGCGTTGTTGGATCTGGCGGATTAGTAGGTTCCTTGGTAGTGAAAGGCCTGATCCTAGCAGCTGTTTCTTCTTGAGATTTCCTGGAGTTTTTTAAATATATTGTGAAGATTATCCTGACTGAGTGTGCTGGGAACTTTCTGGATACATAGAAGCTATATTCCTCTTGGGCTTTGGTTCGGATGTTGTCGTCCTCGATCTCCTCCCCAAGGAATGCCTCCGCGAACTCCGGGAAGCTCTCCTCCTGGTCGGACTCCTGGTCCAAAGAAGCTGGAGAAGCAAGAGCTGGAGGGGTGGAAGGTGTGTCATCTGAGACAGCTTCCTGCGCCGTTGACAGAGCATCCTCCTCCATCTCCTCTTCAGATGAAGAGTCTGATGAGCTGGAGAATGAACTGTCGCCTGACGACCCACAGTCCTCCGGACCCTCCTCCTGGAAGGGGGGTACCGGGCTGGACAAGGGTTGTTCAGGGGTGACAGGGGTTGCCCTTTTGACGCCCTCACTTGCCTCCTTCTCTCCCTTTTCCTTCTTCTTCTTCTTCTCCAAGAACTCCGTCATTCGGCGGGCTTCTCGTCGTCTGGCGGAGGGTCCCTTCTTTCTCGCCCTCTTCTTCTTCTTGGTGGCTGTGCTACTCCGGCGGCCTTCATCCTGCTTATCCGTGTCACTAGGAGGGTGACTGGTGTGAGGGGAAATCTCCCCACGAAAGGTGCTACCCCTCTCCGAGGACGACGGTTCAGATTCTCTGTCAAAATCCACTGTCAGGTGAATTTTACCCTTGAGCACCTGGATACTCCAGGTGGTGGCAAGGGTAGCCTTCACTCTGACGATTACAAGTGGAAGCTCCATTGTCAAGTTGTTAGCACCTCAGAGTCCAAGGTGCTGGATGGAATGGTGTCGTTATAGGCCATGTGGGTCCAGTTTTATGCAGGGAATCCAAGACGGGTCTTACAAGGACATTCTGTGGTGAAGTTCCTACCAATGATAGACATGAGTCCCATTGACATATCGTGCGTTTACTCGACACTTTCTGAGGTCAGAGTAATACTAATAGCTTATAACACTCCGGGAACGGACGCCTGTCGAATTGCAGCTGTTGTTGGTCAGCTAATCAAAACGATCAAAACGAGTATTCGTTAATCCCCAGGAATACCCGAATGGAAGCTGTTAAACATTTGGTCGCGTTTGCTGAAAATAACAACCAGTTTCTGACAAGAGAAGATTCATTTACCAATTTCTAAGACTGTTTGAATTATATGAGGAATTTAGAATTGTAGCCTCACTTTTCTTTAACTCCATGATAGTGTGTTCTTGCGCCTATCCAGTTAACTGTCGATTTAGTTGTGTTTAATATTAATTCCTAATCACTAACATGGTTCACCTTCACACTTCTGGTGTGGACATCAATGACTGGGTGATTTAAGCGAAGCCTTTATGGCTCTGTGCGTGATGATGATAGTGATGGAACTGACGCGTCATTTTGAAATATCAGTCCGTGTATTGATGGCCCACATACTATAAGCCAGGGAATAACAGCGTGTGTCCCTTTAGGAGAGATAGGAGAGAGCGCCGTTATAACACCGCTTCTACTGTCGGTGGAAGATACTGCTTCTACTGTTGGTGGAAGATACTGGGTGTTCAGATCAGAGCCCATCGCCTAGACACAGGAATACTGTTTATGAAGAAAATTCATGTTGCTTTTTCTAAGTTGTGGCTTTCTAGTCGGCGGGTCATGTTAGGCAGACCAGGGGGCTGGGGCGATTTATAACACACAACGCTATTAAATCTCTGTGCTTTTCAATCACTGATAGTAGGTAATTATTTGTACACATTCCTGGACCTGGTAGTTCAAGATTGGAAGTTTTGATTTGCGTATGTATTATGCAATAATTCTTTAGCTTAACTTTTCGACGAGACATGGCGTGGACAATGGTTGACATCAAACCGTTCTCTTCCACCCATTTATGGTCCATATTCACCGCCCATTAGTGGCCCATATCGGGTGGCTGATTCTTTTCCGTCTTACTCTTGCCACATTGTGTTGTGTCTTATTATCAGTGTTTAGACTGTCGAGAACCAATGAAGCCGAGATTTTCATCCGGCGACCTTTTTACTTTCTTTGCACTGCTGATTTCTGTCTGGGCATCGTATTTATGTCATAGCTTTGATCAGTGTAACGATCAACCAGATACGTTCTTATATGCCTTTCTGACATGTAGGCCGGATTCCACATTTTCTAATGGCTGTACTGTTGCGGGTAACGCTAAATACACACACCAATGATATTATCGTCTATGCTAAATATTATAGTTATTATATGATAAGCTTTGGACAAATGGGCTCGGCTGTAATGGTTCTCTGGGAAGTCATCCAACATTGCTTTTATATTTGGTCTCTATTATAGTCGTACATGTAGATACCAATTCCCTCTTGTTACTAACCGTATACGTGATTTGTTAATGTCACACACAGCGTGTGACAACTACAGTACATGGAGAGTGGATTGTAACTAAATCACCCGTAGAGTGGAGTTATCACCCAAGCTATAACTTTCAAATTCTGAAGATATCGACAAAAAACACAAGCAATTTTTCAGCCAATGGACCTCCGGGTTTAACCCGGAGGTCCATTGGCTGAAACTTTGCTAGTGCTGGTTATGCTTTGCAACAAATTTGCAATTATTGGTCGGATGGAATCTCCACTCTGCGGGTGATTTAGTGATAATACACTCTCCACGTACTGTACACTGCGCATATTTATCCACAAAACAATTTCCGAAAACTATAGTTTTGAACTATAAGCCTCACCAAAATTTCAGCTACATCATTAAGCCATGCGTCGTCGAAGACATGTCTCAATGATGTCGATAGAATAATTGCCATTTAGAACTTGATCTATTATAGTTGGACAAATCAGATGCACCCCGCCTTTCCCATCCTAGTCGGCCATTTTCGCCTCAGCATGTGTCTACATTCTAGAATCGCAGCAATAAAAAAAATTCAGTTATTTCGTTTACATATTCTGCTCGTTAGCACAACCATTTCTGGACTCATTTGATTAATATCTGAATAGAAAATAGAAATCCAACAGAAATCGGATTTTCGACTAAATCGTAAGCGGGCGGTTGTGGGGGAGGGGGCAAAGGATTCTTCGCCGTTTTTAATATCCGGGACTCCAAATACATACACGTGATCCACGTGATAAAAGCGCTCCTATGAGCATTTATAGACATACAGTTAAAACTAGAAGTTCTGTCATGAAATGCGCACAAATAGCACGTCGATTTGCGCGTTAATCAACGCGTTATGACCATAATAAGGCTATCAAATTCTGTACATATGGCCTGTGCACAAGCAATGTTTCAGCCAATGGACCTCCGGGTAACCCGGAGGTCCATTGGCAGAAACATTGCTTGTGTTTGCTATGAGTAACCAGAAGAACCAGTCGGGGTTTGGATGCCATTCGATATGGCAACTGCGCCCAATTCCAACGTGCTATTAAGCCTAGATAAGCGCACATTTCGAGACAGGACTTCTAGTTTTAACTGTAGCCATGTGCACATTTGCGCTCCCCAGTTCATCCGTGCACACTAACTCTATTTACAAACTTGCACCCGCTAATTCTTCCGCAAACATACAAACACATATCCATAATTAACCAAAATGACAGTCTGTTTAGGAATCTACGTAGAGATTATTTCCCACTCTCCCTTCTATTATTTCCGCTTGCCATATATATATTTATTACACGCCTGTTCTATAAAATTATCATCTACAGCAACGCTAAACCATGGAGAAAATGAAAATCTGTTTCGCACATATGTGCGGAACGGAAGTCGTTGACTGACTATTTTTAAATAGAAGCGAAATTTCACAGGAATTTTCTACAAATCGTGCAACGCAATTACAATCTGAAACGCTAGCAATAGCACAAAATCGTCCCCTGATTTTTAAAGACCTGGCACATTGGAACTTATTAGCACGGAAACAGTAACACGGGTTGCCCACGCAAATTTTGTTGGCGATAAAATGCGTTCTTTCTGTTGACAGTTGTGAAATGAATTACTGAGCGCCCTTCAAATAATTGTTTTTTATAGATGTGATAAACACAAGGGCACAGGCATGTGAATGTGTTAATCGATATGACACTTATGCCACCGAGGAAGGATAAAACCTGAGGCCGCTGGCATCTCGTTTTATCCTTCCGCACTGTCAATGGTGCCATATCGATTGACCCGTTCCCACTGCTGTGTCGTTCTGCGTATTTTGTATTATCGTCGCCTGAGTGCTAGAATGTTCTACGTCCCCTATGGGACATAGAACATTCTAGCACTCAGCCGACGTTATGTTGATGATGCTATCAGTGGTTTGACAGCATTTTCAATAGGAAGGGTTAAAATAGATGATAATTTCACCAAACTGCATAACTATGTAACCCTTGATTCTTTCCAATTTAAAACATACACAGAATGCGACGGATACCTCGTTATTTCATAAAAAAAAACTTTCGTGGCAATTATTTATTCTGAATCTTTGCACTTGTGGTTTCCGTGCTATATATAGCTTTACAATGCATGATCACAAGTGTTGTATCACAAACAACTTGTTAAATGCACCTTTAATTTTGCGCCCTTTCTTATTGGCGAAAGAGAGTGGTATTCTTTGTTTTACGAAATACGCATAAAAGTTGTTCAATCAACGTTGTTTATTTTTAGACGTTCAGTTAAGTTCAAGACCGTTTCCATTTTACAGCAAATCACACCATTGACATTCCTATCACAAGGTGAAGCGTGCGGCTGCGCAACGTGATTACAACAAAGTATCTATATATGTTATGACCCCTATATATACATGTAATGCAAAAGGCGAGTTCCACACACCAGGCAAACAGATATACAGACGGGGATGTTAGTAGAAAAACACTTACGAGGCAAATACACAAAATAGAGGACAAAGTAACAAATGTAATTTTTTTGAAATGAAATTTAAGAAAATCAGGGGCGTAACTGGGGATGTGGGTGGGTTGGTGCGAGTATTGGAGAGTGTGGTACCACCATCCACTAATTTTTCCAGTCGGAATATTTTCGTCTGGATTGAAGAAGTTAAGGTTCGATTAGTTCTTTTATATTCTTACGAGCTAGATTTTACATTTACACTTCTATGGTACACATAATTAGTCATCCAAAGGAGGTTTGATGAAACCAATTCGGGCTGTGTGGGGGAGGGGGGGGGGGTGGGCAGAGTGACCGATTTGGTGTACGGTATATGCTAAGAAAGTAAAACGTTGGGAACCCGTGTGTCGTGACTACTAAATGTATTTAATCACACCAACACATTGCCAAGAATTCTTAGTTTCGAACAATAACCACAATTAACCCTTTACCTAACATGAAAAGCAGACGACACTTGCAAACAAAATGCTTTCATTTTGTCTCAAAAATATAGGTTATGACCCCTTATTGGAATGAGCTCAATGAGCTCGTTCCAAAGAGGGGTCACAACCTATGTTTTTGAGACAAAAATGAAAATATAATGAAAATTAATTGGCGATTTTTGAGAATAGCGCTGGCCGGTTTTTCTAGTTACGTTGGGTAAAGGGTTAACTAAAATTCCACTATGTCATCAAGATATGCCTTCAACGAAGGCTTGCCTTGGTGACGTAGTTGGAATTGTTTAAAATTCGGAACTGCGCGAAGACCATAGGAACCAACTAGGTTTAATAATAATACACCTCCACCCCTAATCGGTTACCCCAGAAGATAACATGTAAACAAAATGCGAGCTTTTCAATTATATATTACAAAGAGAGACATCCATATTCTCATTTTACAGAAACTTATCGATCATTCTTGGTCTTTACCAGGAAGGTCACTTAGGGGAGTTAGGAGTATACCCACCCCCCCCCCCCCCCCTGCCACGGAACTTCGTCAAAAGTTGAATACTCAGATGTCTGGCAGTATGATGTCGTGCTGTGCTGGTTATCTGGACATTTGTGTGTCTTCGGTTACCCCAGGTCAGACAGTGCAGCAAAACAAGCTTTATGCAAGCCAGTCACTAATGTTAAGATTCCTCTAAGTGATTATAAACCACATATCAGTAAATACATCAAATCCATGTGACGGGCCGCGTGGGATGGTGCCACGAATAAGAAGCGCCATCGCTTCCATCAGTGATAAATATCCTTCTAGTAATTTGTAGAAAAGATGATGTAATTCTAACACGATGTCGTAATAATTATACATTGCTTACGCATTCCTTTTTGTTAGAAGGTACTGTGCGACCAGAATGAATTCTTTACCAATGCTTGTTGAAAATAGAGCACAATATTTTGGATTGCACTGATGTTAATGATATAAGCTGGCGACATTATATTGCGCTGTCTCTGAGAGAACTCTTTTGCAGGACAAATTATCATCGAATTTTCCCATTCCTCCAGGAAATAACGTTTTAAATAAATTTTAATTGGCTATATTCTTTTAAACGTATCTCATCGTCAAATATCTTCCTGGGGCCAACACTATAAACCTTTTACAACTGTACTTTCTAGAATTGTATTTTTCAGTTATGACTTTAAATGGGTTACAATTAACCATTAGCATTTTCAAAGACCTGGCAATTTGCCAGTTGGCAAATTGCCATATCTTTTAACACGCTAGTGATTCAGTTTAGTTAGTTATATTAATAGGTAGAAAATACAATTCTAGAAAATTCAATTGTAAGGGTTTTATAGTAGTACTATAAAACCTTTGCAATTGTATTTTCGAGGCTCCAGCCAATACTATAAACTTTTACAATTGTATTTTCTAGAATTATATTTTTCGACCAGTTAATATAACTGATTGAAATGAATCACTAGCATTTGATAAGATATAGCACTTTTCCAAATGCTAACGATTCACTTTAACCCATTTAAAGTCCTAACTAGAAAATACAATGCTAGAAAATACAGTTATAATTTTTTTTATAGTATTGGCCCATGGCTATCGGCGTAATTGTCAGTATTCATTACAGTATTCATTCTTCTACGTGCATCATTACTAAATTACTGTCCTTGCAACTTCCTTCGTTGCCAGTAACATGAACATTTTTCATGATTTTAATCGAATATCTTACTTCATGAAAGATTACTGTTATGTTTACTCTATGTAACTATTATATTAGGGTCCTGCGAATATTCGAGATTCGATTCGATATCGATACCATACGTATGCTTCGAGATCGATCCCGAATCAGTCTCAGGATTCGATTTTTTCGAATTTCTCGTACTAACTTCAATTTGTTACATTTCCAACAAAAATAGGATAAAACTGTCATTAGAAAATTCATTCATGTAGGATCAATTCCTATTTATTTGAGTAATTGACAATGTTTAATTGTAAGGTAAGGTGTGGATTTGGTCCAGTACATTATCCATAGTTTTGGTTTTTGAAGGCTTATCTTGTTACTATTCACGTTCTTAAGAACGTGAATAGTAACAAGTTAGGCCTTCAAAAACTAAAACTATGGACAATAGGCCTAGCTGTTTCAGCGACGGTGCTACAGAGAATATTTAGTTATTGGTGTTTAAGGTGTTCACTCCGTCGCGTAAGGGTCATCACAGTGTTCCGTAACTTCCGTTTGATGCAATAGGAAATAGCTTGTCTTTTAAAATTCGATTCGGGATTCGATTCGATGTCGATATCAGACACGATTCGATTCGAGATTCGATTCGAAAAGAAATTTGTGATTCGCAGATCCCTACCGTTATTGTAGCAATATAGCCTTTATTGTTGATGTGGCATTAAGCACCAATAAATAAATAAATAAATAAATAAATAAATAAATAAATAAATAAATAATAAAAAAATAAATAAATAAATAAATAAATAAATAAATAAATAAATAAATAAACTTCAATATGTTTTTTCCAATTGAAACATTTTCATTTCGATTGGAGTCTGAGACGTCCATTCGACCTTGCATGTAACCATACAGTTTCTTACGAGACCAGGGCCCAGTAATATAAAACTTTTTATACCATGCTCACCTCTGTTACAGCCTTTGAAAAGCCCATATGTTAACTTTAAGCCTTTAACTCCACTACCGGTGTAAAGCTTCTACTGTGGTTAAAAACGTTTTCAATGGGAATTCCATTCCAAAGAGTTACACCAACAGCAGGAACTAAACCCGATTTGACCTTTGACATGCCCTATTTGCCGACTTCGATACATTCACACGTGGCGATGATTCATTGCGGTACTATCTACCACGTGCAATCACTTATTGAGTTTAAAATACCTCCAATTAAATATTTAAAATAAAATTTAATAATTGTTAATAATACTTTGACAGCAAAAGCAAGTTAAATTCAATCAACTTTGACGAGGTGTCTAACTATCGATCAGGCATTCATGTACAGCCGGAAGTACTGCCCAACCGGTGTAGGTGTAAACAAAACAAACCCACGTATTTGCGATAGATAGTAGCTTTTTCTCCATTTTCAAGTGGCAAAGTCAATTATTTATTAAGAGCATGGTATAAATAAAACAAATGGGTACTAGGGTCGGTGTCAGATTTAAACCACTCGTTGCATAAGGGTTTCAACCACTCGGCCTTGTATCTATTTAATTTGTATACAATTGTGTTTTCTTGAGTTTTTTTTTCTAGTTATAACTTTAAATGGATTGAAATGAATCATTACCATTTTCAAAGATATGGCAATTTGCCAGGTAGCAAATTGCCATATCTATTAAAATGCTAATGATTAAGTTTAGTCAGTTATATTAATAGGCAGAAAATACAATTCTAAACAATACAATTATAAAGGTTTATTGTATTGTTCCAGATTTGATACTTAAAACTCTTTCTCTCAGAGTCAGTCATAGAAACCGAAAATCTGCAGTACCCGATTCGGGCTGTGGGCTTGTGGTGGATCCCACAAAACCAAGTTGGAATACCACTGTTGTACATGTTAATGAAATAAGATGTTTTATATCTAAAATGTATTTCAAAGACCTCTACAGGTTTTAACTACAAACCGACTAGTAAACAAACTAAACCATCAAGTGAATGTTCGTAACTCGGTAGTAAAATTAATATCTGGATCAACGTCTGAGATATGGTAGGACAGTTAGTGCAGAAATGAAAATGTGAACATTACACAATAATCCTATCATGAATTTTTCCTCCATCATCGTTGACCTCTCAAGAACATGTCGGAATATTTATGACTCGTGTAAACAAATCTACAGCGCCATCCCCGAGAAGAGCTGAATCCAAGATGGCGTTTTTGTTTGAATTACAGTCTGTGTATAAAACATTATCGCGTGATAACTACAATATCAGACAATAGCTATTGATTCCCAATTAATAATTCAAATTTATGGATTTCATCTGACGTAATATTTGACAGAGAATTGATCATGTTATGTACATTACAACAATCTGCATCGCCAACTTCCGTTCCAGGGATATTATCCTTGCATTTCCCGGGAAAAATCTTCAAATGTCACGCAATTCAACAATCAAGTGTCCATAACCAAATGAAATTATTACAGTAGTGCCCTGTAGAACTTCCCCAAGCATCATTAATTTATTGTGCTCATGCGTTTGGTTCATTTTTGACGATTTTCTGCAGTTATAAAAGCGTGTAATAAAACTCTCTTTGCCTGTCCCAAGTTTGTAAAGAGGAACATATATAGAATATACCCATAGTAGCTTGGTGTACCAAATGTTCACCACGAGTGGTGAAGTGGTATTAACCGCGAGTCTTTGGCGCGCGGTTAACAACACTTCACCACTAGTGGTGAACATTTGGTACTCCAAGCTACTTTGGGTATATTTTATTTATACCATGATCGTCAGATTATTAAGAGTCGCTATTATTTTTTCTCGATTTTACTGAGCACCAGACGTACATACGAGCGAATCTGTTTTTGTTTACACGAGCATCGGTGGGCGGTACTTCCGATGTAAATTTTTTCGCCAAAACGAAATCACAAAAAAAACTGAACCTTTTTCGTTTTAATAATATAATAAGTTATGCATGCTTCATTAACATGAGGCAATGCATGTTTGTTAATTTTTGGCATCCTATGAGGTAAACCCATTTGAAAACGTAATAAATAATTGCCACTTCCATTTCACTCTTCGCGAGGCGGCGTGCGATAAATTAAGACTAGTTTGCATTCAAATCGACGTCACCAAAGGTCAACGGGATGTAGTTTTACTGAAGGTGTAAATTTTTACTATTGAAATCCCATTGCTGGCGTGTTCAGCACGGTTGGTGTGTAAAGCTAAAATTTATGTCATAGGCTTTTCATATATAGTAGAATAGGTAATCCTGGTATGTGAATTTTAGACTATAGCAGCATATCGAATTCGAAGTGTACACACACAATCTGTCAATGCACACAATGTCAAATAAATGAATAAATAAATAAATAAATAAATAAATAAATAAATAAATAAATAAATTTATCATATGACTCGTCCGTTTTGTTCACTTTAAAACATTTGATATTTTGTTTTCATATTAATCAGTGATAAATAAAGCCTTCCGTCAATTTCGTTGGTCAATTTCAAAACCAGACAATTTGATTGGCTGAACAAAATACAACTGGGCCACATTTTCATAATTTGCATAATTAGAGTTGGGAGCTTTCATTGGTCAATTTCAAAACTGGACAATTTGATTGGCGAAACAACATACAACTGGGTGACATTTGCATAATTTCAGTAGGGAGAATTTACGTTATCTGTCCTATTTATGGTGGGTTATTTTGCATTAATCTTTCACCTACAAGAAAAACGCCATTCATTTTTTTTTATATTTTCCCTTTTTGCTTCCAAAACATAGGTTATGACCCCTCATTGGAACGAGCTTGACGAGCTCGTTCCAATGAGGGGTCATAACCTATGTTTTCGGAAGCAAACAATAAAAATGTTTAGTTATACGAGGATGTTTTTTTCAAGTGCCGTCTGCAACTCAAGTTAGTGATGTGTTAAAAAGTCATACTAAGCGGCTAGTTTGTGCGTGTGTGTGTCATATGATAAATAGAATATGAAATGAGTATTTTTCTCATATAATATTTATGAAACTCGTCCGAATTTTCCGTTTAGGCTCGCCAGAGGCTCGCCAAAACGGAAAATTCTTAAACTCGTTTCATAAATATTATATGAGAAAAACACTCATTCCATATCCTCTATAAATAAATGAATAAATAAATGAATGAATAAATAAATAAATAAATAAATAAATAAATAAATAAATAAATAAATAATTGATGGTTGGCAAGATTACAGTTTTAAAACGACCAAGTAGTGGATCGCCGTATAATAAAAAACACTAGCTTGAAAACAAATATACTGGATTCCTAATTTATTTTTTCAAGCAGTTCTGAGTTGGTTGGGTCGCTATTCGATTATCTCTCTTTTGACCAATGGAAATTGTCTGCAGATAAAACAAACATTTTACGTCTACAGATTGTTCATGCATACCGTGCCTGCTAAATTACCTCGAAATGCAATAAGCCATTCCCAGTACATTTTCCTCCGTTAATACTCCCCAGTCTGGAATCGTTCTCGGAAAGTGCTCCCCGACAAATATTCGATACAAACAAAATCTCAACAATGGTGAAAAAGTAGTTTGTCCGTTCATCCTAATTTCATTTTATAGTTTAAATTATTAAAGCTCTTTCATTCACTTGGCAAACGTAAGTCGTGTTAAAGCGATATTAAAGAAAATAAATATAATGATATTTTAAATATCGGGATTCAAAAAACATAATGCGATATTCGATTATATCACGATTTTTCCTTAGGTATTTTTTTCTAAATAGAACTACTTCAAACATATATATATATATATATATATATATATATATATATATATATATATATATATATATATATATATATATATATATCTCTATTATTCCTCCTTTAACAGTTTCTGCTACAACATATCATAAAATAGCATTTTCCATGTTGAACTATAGTGTTGCAATTTGAAGGAGACTGTCCAAAGACACTTTATGTCAGCTGTAACAAAGTACATCCCTTCGATAATGTTTGGACCACAATACAGTGATTTTTCTTCGCCACGTAACTCCTATTTCAATTCTTTGCATGCTGCTTGTACAAATTTCTGTCTGGTTATTCAATCTTAAATAATAGGATGAGTTGATTGAATTCACTTTTTACCAAATGGATCCTAACAATTTTATTTTTGCCTTGTGTAATGTTTTTGATTAGAATTGTTGTTACTGAATGTTTTTGTGAGAATCGGTCAGTAGCACCAACCCATACTTGACTTCATGAAGGTGGTGTAGGTACAGTGCACCCGTCGTGGATTGATCATGCGTTTACCAGGTAATAAACATATCAGCAAAAATTTAATTACTGAAGTACCGGATTGTGTAATTTAATTTTTGATGATTATTCCTAGTATTCGTGTTTGAAATCTAAAATTATTACGTCATGGAAATATTGCCCATCCGTGGAAAGTGACCAGTTCACGGCAGCCGTAATGTATTCAAATCATGATCTGGTAATCAAACTTTTTCATGCGGAAGGCCAAACGTGTCCTATTTGTATTCTTCAATGAATAAACTTCATTCCAATTGTTCCTCATAGAAAGTTATCTGATACATTCACTGTCTGCTCTCATTTATGTACCCACTTATGACTTATTAAACATATAAACTCTTGTTTCTTTGATCATATATCCACGAGTCGGAGGCGAGTCAACATATAGCCTTAGAAACGAGCGCGTGACTCAGATACAGTACGTGGAGAGTGGATTGTAACTAAATCACCCGTGGAGTGGAGTTATCACCCAAACTATAACTTTCAAATTTTGTATATATCGACTAAAAACACAAGCAATGTTTCAGCCAATGGACCTCCGGGTTTAACCCGGAGGTCCATTGGCTGAAACTTTGCTTGTGCTTGTTATGCTTTGCAACAAATTTGCAATTATTGCTTGAGTGGAATCTCCACTCTGCGGGTGATTTATTGATAATACACTCTCCACGTACTGTACAACATTTTCTACATAAACATAATGGTGATACTAGATTTACAACTGCAATAATATGATTAATCCTTTCCCTAACAGACCGCCACATCTTCCACGTACTTTACATATACTGCAGTTGAAAAAAAACAATTCCAGATGTCAAGAAAACCATATCATGTGACTCCTCATTAGAACGAGCTCGTCCCAGTGATGGGTCACGTGATATGATTTAGTTGACACTTTTTGATTTGTTTTCAAGAATAACTGAAATACTAAATCGTGATATCGTGTGCATTGATTAAATGGTTAACTTGCATTTTAATTTAAGATATCAATTCCAGACTCATAAAAATGCTTGTCGTTTGGTTGAAACTATCTACAGTACAGCCGCCATGGACTGGACACTTTCCACGTGTGGGCAATATTTCCACGGACGCATTAATATTGGACCTCAAACACCAATTAAAGGAATAAGCATCAAACATTTAATTAATGAAGCACCGGGCACAACCCGGTGCTTCATTAATTCAAATTTTACTGATGATGATTTTAATTACCTGGTAAACGCGTGCGTGGACATCACTGCCCACGTGTGGATTACGACCAATCCACGCCGACTTACTGTATATGCGGCTGCCTTGAACTTTTGCAATCATAAGATAAAGTTATCGCGTACACTTCCAACATTCCTAATATACTGTGCATAGTTAAAGTATACAAGCATGTTGTTCCAGCTTGAAAGCTTCCAGTGACTAAGATAAAAAGGATAAAAGCAACCTGGTTTCATAATTCAGTAATTATGCTTGTGAGAATTTTTTTTCTCACTTTTTGTAACGTACAAGGTCCACCGGAAAAGCAATTCGAAAATGTGTAATGTTCTATAAATAGTAACGAGAACAATTCGTAACCAAGCACGCGTTGGTGTTATGCCGTTGAAAGATACAGAGGCCATCCATACGCGCTGCATTCATGTAAATACGAACCCAATACCTACGTATTGTAATATAAATGTCATATTGTGTCTGAAAGTCAATTTTAGTGCAAACTTATGGAACGAGAGTCTGTCCAATCCCGCTTGTTACTAGAATATTTTCGATGCTGATTTCCAAAAGTTTTCTTCTTTGTTCTTGCGGGAACGCATACAATTTCACGTGCGTAAAACAAACATTGATAATTGGTTAGCGAACAACAAAATTATAAACCCTTTAGGAGGATTAGCTCTAGTATTACCCAACTCCCCAAAAAGGCTGTTGGGATAAATTATTACTGTACCTCTCAGAATACAAAAACGGTCGGCATCAACCGCCATGTGTTAGGTCGCAACTGAATTGAGGACGTCAATATTGAAAAGATTAAAACTGACCATCAAAACAAAACAAAAATGTGTCTCTAAAGTAGATATTTATATTGCTAAATGGTACTGTGCACGCATTGTACAACATTATTCACACCTAAAAATAATTCACAAAACTTCCCAGGAAACATGAACTCATATAAAAGCTCTTGTTAGACATCACAAAAGGAACTGGAGAGTCATCTTCAGTAGTTGCCCAACCCACAAAAAACATTTTGTCCTTTTTCAGATAACTTTAACATATTCTCTTCTTATTAAGACTTCTTAGCGTGAACTCACTCACAGCCTCAGAATTAAGCGATAGTGCAAACGAGATTTTCACAGACACTTTGCTGGCTTGAAACATCAGCAGTCAAGTGATTAAAGTACCTGGATGTAAAACACAACTTTGAAGGGTTGTCCCAGAATTGAAACCGGAATAACTATCTACGCGAAGATTACACATATGCCAACGGTGTTTCCACATTGAAATTCTCAAAATGGATTGCACCAGACAATTTGTAAAATCACACGTCTCTCTTGACGGCCACCGAATGTCGAGACTTCCACATAAGTTCTTATTTCTGTCTAGATTGGAAGGACTTTAGATAAGTTTAGATTAAATATTATAAGAACTAGTGACATCAGAGATGATCTGTTCACATTTGAAAACGCCCCAATTCAACAACTTTTGCAGGTATGTAACTCTTAGCAACGAGCCAACCTATCTTCTTCAAGGAAACCAACTCCACTTTATTATGCCTAATAATAAATCCAGAGTTTGCTTCAAAGCAAAGTGTTGAATTATACTATGAACTCATAAAAGGGTGCTAGGTATCTGCTTACATAATATAATTTGGCTGTTATTTATCGTGCAAAGACGACCCTAAACCCATTAACTGGTAGCGTACTGGACGCCCATAACTGGACTTTATTTTGAAGTGCAGCATAAAGGCTTCATATTCTGTAGAGATGTTTCATATTATCATTGAAATAAACTTATTTAGTCTGTTTTGATTTGCCTCGTTATAATTTATGGGAGAGTGCCCATGGGCACTCTCCCATTAATTGTAACAAAGCAAAAACATGTAAAGCAATTGTGATGACCAAAAATAATTTAGCATTCTTCTAGTTAAGAATTTTATGTTTTCCTCAACGCAAATGCCTTGCGAACTCGTTTCTAATCTGGATCCAAACCCAAGGACTCCACGGCGTTCCAAATTAATGAACGATACCATACCGAGGCCCGTACCTCTGAAGAAGGTCAAAACTTACATTTTGTATTTTGCGACATCAGCGCGGCGTTTGGTAAAATATTGCACAAGGGAATTGTATACAAACAGCAACTGTAGCTGGTACTAAAATAGTTCAAGTGTTTCATCGAAAGTGGACAACAAAGTCTCGAAATACAATCTGAAGGCAATATATTTCCACAAACGACTGAATACATCGCCAACATAAAGTACAAAGGTACGGTACGTCAGGACAGAAATAATACGGGATCCTTTACTTCTCTAACAGCAAAACATTTAGAATTACATTTGGAATTGCCTCCTACATTGGTACTCTGTGAGAAGCCGGTGAGTAAAAATTGAAAATAATAATCCGAAACATGAGGAATATTATTGATATTTCTGCACATCACTTCAGTGAATTTCCAGTGTTCTGGAAGAAATGTGGCTAGACTCACACAGCATGTGAAAGATTTATTTTTTTGACACATATCATACGTTATTGTAAGGAAATAACATTCCACTCTTGTAGATGTCATACATTTGCAATTTAATGAGATAACCTGCATTAATTCTTTACCTAACGAATCTACCGAATCCCCCAGGGTAATATACAAACGCAGGTGTAGAAAAAATCGAACAATTTAAACAAAGCCACATCACAACGCTCGTCGATCGTGTTCCAATGAGGGCTCACGTGATATGGCTTTCTGAAATATTTTGAAAACTTTGAATATTACGCTGGCAGATGCGGACGGTAACAAATCACTAACAAACTACCAATCCCCCACTGAGGTATTGTATTATATCTATAAAAATGGGAAACAACACAAACAACAACACAAAAAAGAAAAAAAAAAAAACAACAAAAGCAACTCAAGCACAAGAAGATATTCAACAAACGGACCGACCGACATGCACCCATAATGCTAATTGTTTTAAATTTCCTGGTTCGTTTCACTAATCTTTTTCACACAACTTCATTTACTCCTAGATTCAAACACATCCCTGGTGATGTTCTAATAGTGAATCAAATCTTCCCAAAATGTAGATTTATTTTGACAATAGTGTGTTCTATCATGCTATGTGGGCTCCCGCAATATGGTATCTAGAATTTTCCAACTTTTCAGGACAGGCAAAAAACTGAATAATTCCAAAAATGGGGAAAGCAGAACCGAGTAACTTTGGCTCCTCAAGCATGTCCGACACGAGGTGAACCTGGTTGTCGAAAGTGTCGTTAAACCAAACTAATTAATTAATTAAATAAATAAATAAATAAATAAATAAATAAATAAATAAATAAATAAATAAATAAATAAATAAATAAATAATGTGTTTCTGTTGAGAAAAATGACTTTTAGTTGTTACAGACATTGTGTGAGTTAACTTACTGTAATAGAAATTATTGGACATTTTTTATCTGTCATTTTATGGCCTGTGCCATTCAGTCTGGAAGTGAGTTGTCAAGGCTTCCCGCCCATTTCATTTCCACTAATCAGAACAAGCAGAAACAATACGATTGCCTCCCTCCACACCACAGGGGGTTTGAGATACGACATTTTAGAATCATAAATCCCCGTTTTTATAAAACAAAATGCTTTTTTGGGACTATATGTGAACATTTCGGACCAAAAACAGTTCTCCTGGATCGATTGCTTCTGTTATTGTACATCTTAAGTAATCAAACACTTAGCTTCACTCAACCTCAGATCGAAGAACTCTCTGATTTTGGAACATCGTTTGATGTTGAATACTCTTATGTCTCACCAATATGGCATCACGTTTTGTTGGTTACCTGGACCTGTTGATATCTCCGGTAACACCAAAAGCAGGCATTGCATCAAACATGTCTTAAACAAGCCCGTCGCTTATTTTTGGATCCCATTCAGTGATTATAAACCGCGTATCTGTCAATGCATCAAATCTATGCGCCAGTCTGAATGAAATGGTGCGACAAATAATAAGCTCCACCGCATTCGACCATATATTGTGGATAATTCGACGTCTAGTAACCTTTATAGAACAGATCCTGTAATATTGACACCGTGTCATATTGGTCATACAAGACTTACACATTCCTTTTTGTTAACCCTTTACCTAACACGAAAACCAGACACACTTGCAAACAAAATTAACGAATAACTAATTTTCCTTCTTTTTTGGTTCAAAAATATAGGTTATAACCCCTCGTTGGAACGAGCTCGACGAGCTCGTTCCAACGAGTAGTCATAACCTATTTTTTGAGACAAAAAATGAAAATATAATGAAAATTAATTGGCGATTTTTGAGAATAGCGCTGGCCGGTTTTGACAGTTACGTTGGGTAAAGGGTTAACGAAGATTTATTTTACATCGTCAGTTTTCGGAAAAGAGAATACAATACTCAAAGCCGATCTGAAGAAAGATTCGAAGATAAAAGTCCGATTAAATCATTACAAACTCGTCCTCAAAAGATAATTATCTAATCTCTTCCGTGGGGGGTATTTGTGTTCTTTGCGTCAAAAACTAGCTTATGACGCCTCATTGAAACGAGCTAGTAGTTCCAATGTGGGGGTCATAAGCCATGTTTTTGACACAAAAAATAAAAAAATATTGAAGATTTCGGCCGTTACGTTGTTTTATGGGTTAAAGTGAAATATGCGACCAGAATGTGTTTCCGCCAGAAGGGTTGACAGTGGAACGCATTCTTTTGCACTGTACAGACTTGAATCTTGTCCGGCGGCAGCATTATAAAGTTGTGTATCATCGAGACCTATTTTACAAGACAAATTCTCATAAAATTCTGTCGATCCTCAAGGCGATCAACCTTTATAATACACGCTAAATTGTTATTTTTTCAACTCTCAGTTCTTCATATCATGTTATAAGTTACAGGACGTTCAGGTGGCGGATACGGTATCATATGAGGCGAGGTGAAAGCAATATTGGACGAGGCGGTACGCCGAGTCCAATATTGTTTTTGCCGAACCTCATATGACACCCTATCCGCCACCTGAACGTCCTGTAACGTATTTATTATGCCAGCGAAAACAAAATAACAATCAAATTTGAACGCCGGCACATTTTCAAAACTGGTGCAAAACGCTATGTAAGTTGTAACAAACGTGCACAGTTGTCTCCCTGTTTGTGTATAATTTCCTTGACAACGCAGACAACAGCGATAGACGCTTTTCTTCGTACTGTCACTTTGTCTTGAGTGTGCAGAAAATGTCCGAAACGTCCGATTTTATAGAATTCGAACAAAATAAATGTATCTCGCATCTTTTCCTTCATAGCTCATTATAGTGCAGTCACTATTTTAAAAAAATAGCGTTTGGCACTCCACGTCATGGTATTTACCAGAATATAGAGCCGGGATAAAACAATTTTTTATCAGTTTATTTTTTCACCCTTTATATATTTTTATAAATTTATTATAAAACGAGAGAAAATGAGACATATAGACACGGAGGGACGTTTGATTGTACCGCACTTTCTTCAATATGGATATAAAAGCACCGCGAGGTGAGGAATTTCCACGTCGAAACAAAATGGCGGTACTGACCTAGTACGAGTTTCGTATTAGGTCACCTCGGGCTGCAGGCGACCCAATACGGCTCAGTACCGTCCCACTATTCGGGGGCTGTGATTGGCGAATTTCATTAACTGGCATAATAAATTCTTGTATTGGTGTTTACGGTCACATATTTCGGCACAATGGCTAATCATGACCTCGACAGTTTTACGGACGCAGGACGCCGGAGTACCCGGAGAGAACCACCGAGTAACAGCGAGCAACTGTCACCTCCCCATACCAACTCCGCACAAGCAGGGTTAGCATTGGTTGAAGACAGGTGCACCATCGACGTGCAGTACGTCTTAGTACACAGCGTCACCGTACCCCCACATGGGCAATTGGGGTGAAGTGTCTTGCCTAAGGACACAGTTGCCGCAGGTGGGGTTCGAACCTAGGACCTCTCGGCATGCAGCCTGCACCTCTATCAACTGAGCCACAGCACCCCCTCTTCATATCTAATCAACGGGTTGGTTTACACGGTTTTCTTTAACATTTTACCTAACATGAAAAGCAGACGACACTTGCAAAATAAATTCTTGAATAACTATTTTTTTTCATTTTTCGTCTCAAAACACAGGTTATGACCCCTCATTGGAACAAGCTCGTTCCAATGAGGGGTCATAACCTATGTTTTTGAGGCAAAAAATGAAAAAAATAATGAAAATGAATTGGCGATTTTTGTGAATAGCGATGGCCGGTTTTGGCCGTTACGTTGGGTAAAGAGTTAAATCACTGGTCTCATTACTGCATTCACTAATTATTCATTCTACATTTTCTTTCCAGATATCACTGAATCGTTTTATTTAGATAACGATCTATGTTATGGTACATACCTTTTTATCGGCACACTATAGTCTTATTTATTTATTTATTGGTGTTTAAGGTCACATACTTATGCACAATGGATAATCGTGACAGTTTTACGGGTGGAGGAAGCCGGAGTACCCGAAGATAACCACCGAGCCACGACGAGCAGCTGCCAGCTCTTCAACATCGTAACTCTGAACTCTGCATCGCAGCACAGGCAGGATTAGATTGGTTGAAGACATGCACACCATCGGCGTGCAGTACGCCTTAGTACACAGCGTCATCGTGCCCCCATGTAGGCAATCGGGGTTAAGTGCCTTGCTCAAGGACACAACGCGGGAGCGCGAATCAGTCGCTGAAATTGTCACCCATCCAACTACTAACCGCGCTCGACGTTGCTTAACTTAGGTCATCTGACGAGAACCGGTTACCGCGACGCCACCGCACCCCTTCAAATATAGTCTTAGATACTGATGTGGTGTAAATCACCAATAAATAAATAGTAATCGGACCCGCAGATTCCGAATTTGTGGAAAAGAGTTTTCGCGCCAAACGACGATACTACCTGTACCGATTAGTTGAGTACACATACCATCAGATTAGCTCTATTAACGAACCTGGCAAAACTGGGAAGTTTTCTGGAGTCTGCGTGGATGAGATGTGAACACGGGAACTACTACACATATCGGGACTACTAGGCCCGGGGTTATAGATATGACACCCTATGTAAAATGAGCAATAGCAATCTCCGTTACGTACATTTTATTGACCGCTTTCCTAACGCAGCCTCCATACACGGCCAGCGCTATTCACTTTTAATTTTTTTTCGATTTTCACTCCAAGCTGTAGTTCAAGACCCTTCATTCAAACCATCATTTAACAAGTGTCTCTTCAAGTCGTGTCAAACAAATTGTAAAACCTTCCAAAACCAGTTGACTGGGAAGGAGAAAGATATCTGAAGTTGAAACAATACTAATTTATCGATCCCCTTTTGTCAAAATTACGTGACGTGTCGGGTTAATATTGAATCGTTAACCTATTTCGATCAAAAACGTCACGCGGTCTCTTCTGTTGAAAATTAATTTATTTTATTGTCCAACTAAATGTTGGAGAGCTGACAGCTGCTCGTCGTTGCTCGGTGGTTCTCTCCGGGTACTCCAGCTTCCTCCACTCGTAAAACTGTCATGGTCACGATTAGCCATTGTGCATAAGTATGTGACCTTAAACACCAATAAATAATAATAATATTATTGCCCAACTAAACTCTGTTGGTATATTAGAGAATGCTAACTAAAGTGGTAATAATTAACGTTTGTTGCTTTATAAAGTTTGTTTCCCAAACATACCTTTCTTATGATGGGCAAACGGCTCTTGGAAACTTAAAACGAGAGCCTTCGTTATTCAAGACAAAAATATTGTGTGTAAAGTCAGCATTGTGTTCACGCATTGTGTCATTGGACAAGACACTTAGTCCCGATTGCCCGTATTGTGGAATGGCTTAGCTGTGTACTGAGGCATAATGCATGTCCATGGGACTCTTGCCTTCTACCGCCGCTAACTCTGCATGTGCAGTGGTAGTATGTTGAATAGTCTGACAGTTGCTCGTCGCTGTTCATTGATTCTCTCCGTGTACTCTGGCCGTTCGAAGAGGCGGTTAACGCCAATAAACAAACAGACAAACGACTGTCTTTAATACACCATTACATTTCCTTCTCTGACGTTGCTCACTTCCACAGATACAGTTAAGAAGCAATTACCCTGAACAAAAAATACTTGCTCGTCTTAATGCTTTGTAAATGGTTGTCTCAAATGGAGACAAAATCGATGGAGAGAAACCAGCAACGCACAATCCCGAGAAAGTGTTTTGAAATATAACTAAAAAAAACTAGTTTCATTGAGAAATATAATAAACACACTCTCTTTGCAGAAGTATGCGTTTTGATTCCTTAAATTATGAATGGGTTATTAACCCTTAACTGCCACGCCCACTTTAGCCATATATGGAGGACCTCTATGTACGCCTGTATGCGAGGAAGTTTTATAAACTTTATGAAATACTTGAAACTCTATCATCTGATTAATTGTTGGAAAGGGCTCTCTGAGCCCTTTCCAACAATTAATCAGATGGAAGGTTTGATCTGCGCATACCAGAATGTTCAGATAATCATCGTAATATATGTGACACTAGTCGCTTTTGTAAATGTTTACCCATTTGGAATAACTTCAAGATTTCATTTTTTACCTCAACACGTCCCTTATGGCCACTCATTGGAACGATCACAACAAGCTCATTCCAATGAGCAGTCATAAGCTATTTTGCGAGACAAAAATTGAAGCAAATAGTTTTTGAATACCGATTATCTATTTATTTATTATTTATTGGTGTTTAAGGTCATATACTTATGCACACTGCCTAATCATGCCCGTGACAGTTTTACGGGTGGAGGAAGCCGGAGTACCCGGAGAGAACCACCGAGCAACGACGAGCAGCTGCCAGCTCCACAACATCGTAACTCCGCACTGCAGCACAGACAGTGTTTGATTGGTTGAAGACATGCGTACCATCGACGTGCAGTACGCTTTAGAACACGGCGTCATCGTGCCCCATGTGGACCATCAGGGTCAAATGCCTTGACCTAGGATACAACGCGGGAGTCCGAATCGATCGCCCAGACGGTCACCCATCCGAGTACTAACTGGGCTCAACATTGCTTAACTTCGGTGATCTAACGAGAACCGGTTACCGCAACGCCACCGCGCCCTCTTGGACACCGATTTTTGTAAATTGCGCTAGCATTACGCTAGGGATAGGGTTAGCAAATAAGTCACCCAAAACATGGAGAGTGGATAACAAATGAGGCACAAATGAAGTAGAGGTCGATAAGCTTAGATTTTACTCGCAGTTACCATGTCTTTTCAGACAGATTATTGGAGTTTAAAACTCGTTCTCCCTCCCGCTACACCCAACCATGACTACGCACATTCGTTTAAATTGTCCTGCACGCGGATTCCATTTACAAGTGGCAACGAATGAAAAACACAGCATTTTGGGTCTTTAGTGGAACTAAACTGAAGGAATACATAGCACAGGTTTTTTCGGAAGCCTGATTGGTTCCTCGTGCGGCCGCCTATAGACAAAACAACAATTATTTCAGTGCATAAAACAAGTAGAACTGAAACTAGAAGTCACGTCACAATTATCGCAAAAATGATCATTGGTTAATGTGCTCCTTATTGCAGAAGATTGAAGTAGTCTGAAGTACACAAGAGCTTTTGCGCTGTGCAATACAAAATATAAAGTTCTATTAGTGAGGTCGGTTGTGAAATCACGAACTGAACATATCAAAACAGAAATAAAATATTGAGACTACAATATGTGGATGGAGGATTACTAGTAAATCACCGTGGGAAAGATTTTTCACTTTGTAATTATTTACAATTTCTGAGAACAAAATAGAAGAAGAACCTGCAAACTTTCATCACACAGACCACCGGGTGGCACCCGGTGGTCCATGTTATAAAAGTTTGCAAGTGTTTCCTTTGCTGTTGTGAAAATTATAAACAGTTTTCTAGTAGAGAAGATATGGCACTGCGACTAAGCAATAAGTCTACATTTTGTATTCAGTACGTGGAGAGTGTATTATCACTAAATCACCCGCAGAGTGGAGATTCCACCAAAGCAATAATTGCAAATTTGTTGAAAAGCATAACAAGCACAAGCAAAGTTTCGGACAATGGACCTCCGGGTTGAACCCGGAGGTCCATTGACTGAAACATTGCTTGTGTTTTAGTCGATATATACAAAATATGAAAGGTATAGTTTGGGTGATAACCCCACTCCGCGGGTGATTTAGTTACAATCCACTCTCCACGTACTGTATGTAGTTGAGTTTTAATATATATTTACATAATTATATGTTCATGTATCCCAGTAAAGGTTAGAAATTACGTTAATGGTCTCTATTTACTAGTTTAGAATTGTTGGGCACGCTGTCGTTTTACAGGATTTGAGTTGCGCTGATGGGACAGTTTGAGTTTGATATGAACAAAAAGTGCTCTACGTCAAAATAGCGCACAATAGAGTCATAGGACGTCTAGTTCCACCTGTATACATGATCTACTCCATCTCCGAGTTTCTGGGTCCCTGTACGCTCCATAACGTCCAATTAAAGGGACAATAAGCCGCGAAGTTATAAAAAGATATCGACTCACAAATTTTGCTTGTATGTGAGAGGGTATGTAGAAACAGTGTATGAAAGTGTGAGACATCAGAAGAAACGCGAAAATACTTAAATCTGTAATTAAAAAACTTTAATATTGACCAATTTCCAGAAGAAACGACATAAATATATAAACGAAGTTGCTCGAAAGTGGTCGAAGTAAACGTAAAATTTGGGCCATAATTTCTAAATACAAGATATTTCTAATTTTTGCTCCGCAACTGTCGGAATAAATGACTGACAAGAACAACAACTGTGCATTATTTTAGCAATAATTGGACATTTTATAAAAGTGTGATCATGCGGCAATAAAATCCATAGCACGAATGTCGACAACGCAATCCAAAATAGACTGCATGGAGTAGTATTCTATAAATAGAAAAACATGTACACAAACTTCACCTTTGTCCTTCTAAGAAAGATAATTTCGGCGAATATGGAAAATGACATTGCACAGATTTTTCGATGAGTAATCGGCCAACTAGATCGGGATGATGAAATGCTGCCTGTCCGTTTTAAGAAAAACAATAAATTCGCATCTTCAAGTTAATTTATTTACCGCTTTCTTACGGGTGATATTTGAAATATAAGTGTACATTTGCATCACGAAAACTGTGCCTAATTGTCATTTTATTTTTAAATCCGTGTCCCTTATTGTCCCTTTAATAACCACAACAGAGGATAAAACTCATGAATACGACAGAAAAAACAACTTTTACTAATCGTCGAGATTTAAGTACCATTGCGCCTTACTGGTGGAACTCCCTTCCGATCAAACTCTGCGAAATTGGAACCACTAACACGTTTAGGAGACAACGTAGAAGCGTAAAAACATTTCTGATCAGTGCAACTTTTGAGAAGATGACAAATAAATAATAAGGCATATCCATCTAACTCTAACTTAATGGGTTGACGACACGGTCGTTGAGTAGGGTGGGTGCAAGGGCTTTCAAGAATAGCCGACTTACACCTATTTAGCATCAAAACTCGGGTTCTGCTCGAATCTTGATATTCCAGTAATTCTTTATCAAAGCACAAAGCACATTTTCTGTGACAAAAGTACAGCCTTTGACCAGAGCCTGCTACATACACAGTATTCCTTAGGAATAAGGGGAGGGGGGGGGGAGATTGCTGTCATGGTTTCAAAGCTATGTTTTAATCAAGACCCAAAATTATAACAGCTATGTTCCTGACGGTTCAGTACTGTGACCGCTCCTGTTTTTTGTTATACATCAGTGATTCGGAGGAGCAAGTGAACTCATCTGCGAACACACACACCTATATTTAATTGTCTACGAAAAATTGTTCAATAAAGACCTAAACAAGATTTGCAAATGGGCAAACAGTTGGAGGTGTGAATATATCACGTAAAATCACACAAGCACCGAAACCCATCCCATATCTCTCTCGACAATGAACCAACAAGCGAGGTGGAATCTCCTAAACAGAGAGGCCTCTATTTCCAGAATGACGGGGGTTGGGTATATATCCAAATAGAGTCATGAGTTGAACGAACAAGTCTAATGATTAACTGCTTCGGAAGTTTAAATCATAGGTTGTCACATAAATTATTAGATTTAAAATACAAAAAGCTTTACACTTCCCCTATTAGATTCGAGGGACGTAAAAAGGGATGCGTGTACCGAAAATAAAACTCAAATATTGGAAAATGTACAAAAGGATGCTTGCTCTCCGTACCATAAGTGTTGCAGCGCGTGGACTCCTCTACGGTGTGTTGAGAGTGGATTGTAAATAAATCACCCTTGTAGTGGAGTTATCGCCCAAAGTATCACTTTCAAATTCTGTACATATGGACAATAAACACAAGTAATGCTTCAGCCAATGGACCTCCGGGTTTGATCCGGAGGTCCATTAGCTGGAACTTTGTTTGTGCTTGTTATGCTTTGCAACAGATTTGCAATTATTGTTTGGATGGGATTTCCACTAATCCACTAAAAGGGTGATTTATTGATAATACACTCCCCACGTACTGTACTGAGAAACAAACCTCCACCCGCCACGCGAAAGGGAAGGGAATTTTATGTAAAGTAAAATGAGTCAAAAGACTAACGAGGAGCTTTTATGGAAACAAGCACCTTAATCCTCAACTGGCCAGTTGTTTGCAGTTAACAGGTGAGCATCCAACTAAGTAATTCAATTGGTGGAAATTATCTAACTTCAATAAAAGTATAGCACGGAAAATAAGAGAACACTCAAAGTTTGCACCCGCATCTGCACACGTCTTTGTAGACACTGTTAATCAATCTCCGTAAAGGGAAGCTGTTAAAATTGGGACCTAGCTTATCCATCAAATCCGATCTACTTTCATGTAAATAAAATATATTTGAATAAAATTAGTGTCGGATATTGCATGGAGGTGTAAGGACGTCACATTATCTTCAAGGTTTTTCTAAAGTAATCCCAAAACCCCGTGATGTGTCTGATTTTTGTGCCTATTGTTGGCTAAGGTCATAGCTCCGATCCTGGCTGTGGTCTTTCTGACAGGTGACAGTGAAATTAATCCCGATCCAAGTTGCATAAACTTGTAAATACTCAGAATACTCCAAAATTCTAGCCTTAAGCCCAAACTAGATAGCATTCTAAGTGACTCATTATGCTTGGATATACTGGTCTTCACTGACACATAACTGCGAAGCTCTGACGAAACATGTGATATTTTGAGCCACTGGTTCCAAGAACCACTGGGGGTCGACCGTTCGTCGGGGGTGGGGGACATTATTTATGTTAAAGACAGTAGTAGTGGTATATGTGATTTTCACCTCTTAGTTGGGCGATCTTATCGAAGGATCTCATGCGACGTCATATATACGTGACTCATTTATGGCAAGTGGGGTTAGTAGCCGGCGTGAGCTACCATGACGTGATGTCAGCACCATGGCTGTACGTGGTGTCAGTGCACATGCAAACACGTGGTGTTAGGGTGACACGTGATTGTCGTCCATTTTGTATACTGGTGGTAGCCATCTTGGTTTCGATATTAGCACGTGGTTAGTATGATCCTGAAAGTCCATAGGACGAGGGTATGTTGGACAAGTATGTTTGATTGAGTGGAGGTATATCTACTTACCACAAACAAGCCGATGACTATCTAAAATCACCTAAATGACTCGATAAATACCTACAATTATAAAACAACGACATGAAAACATGAGTCACATCTCCCCCTCCACAATATCTCAAGACACGTACGGGTCTTGCTTAATATTGGTCACGGTTGTAGATGACAAACATACCTGTCATTTGAAAGCAGGGCTGTCGTCAGAGATTATTGATTGTAAAAATATTTTGCGGTGTGTGGTGATTCCTCCGTAACGTAAATAGCGAAACAATAGTGTTTTCCGCCTTCGTGGTGGAGATTTGAATTAAGGCAAATTTCTCCGTTCGTGTAAGAGTGCGGTGTTCCGGTGAGTATAAAGTAGAGATATATGAAGTACTGTCAAAATCGATTGAAACGCGCAATAAAAACTACGTTCGTCAACACAACGATGATTTACGATGTAGTTGTAATATAATTTGTTTTGAGCGGTGGTTATTATTATGAATTATTTTTCTTATCTGTGATAGTTGAGTGCTTTTGGTAACAAATGTCATTTAAACTATGAGTTCCACAAAATGATATTTTTTTCGGTCTCGTGGGATACGTACGTTCATTAATAAATGCTCTAAGACTGTTCGTAGAAAACATAGTTTACTCGCACACAATCCAAAGGTTTGCAAATGTAATTGAATTTTGCTTTTGATGTTGAAGAGAGGAGTTTTGTAACCATGTGTTGTGTGTGTGTGTGAGTGTGTGTGTGGGGAGGGGGGGGGGGGAGTAGGTGTGTGTATAGGTGTGTGTGTGTTTGTGTCTGTGTCTGTGTTTCAGTGTCTCGGCCAGGGATAACACAGGGACCGATCAGGACAATTTAAAATACGCTCTAGCCTCGGAGCCTATTTTTTTCAATTCATGCGCCAGATTTCAATTTAAGGAGTCACAGTCCTGTTTGTAACACACACTGCAAGTATGTAATAGCTCTCATCATTTTCATTACTACTCTATAGCAAACATTAATCTTCACTGTGGTTTCTGATCAAGTCTTGGCTGCCTATTTAGGCAGCCAATACTTGATCAGAAACCACAGTGAAGATTAATGCTTAGTAATTAAGACTTGAAGTATTAACTTAAGCACTCTACAACAATGATAAATGATAATCATATATACAATACATGTAAGAGTGTCTCTCTCGATTATCCATCGAAAGAATATCAAAATATGATCTGAGAAGTTACGCGCCAACTGAGAAGCCTATTTCTGAGATTTAAGTGTCTGTGTATGTGTGCGCGCGTGTGTGTGTATGAGAGAGGGAGAGAGAGAGAGAGGGAGAGAGAGAGAGAGAGAGAGAGAGAGAGAGAGAGAGAGAGAGAGAGGGGGGGGGGGGGGTTGGCAGGCATATATCTTTACCAACCCATCATTGCAATCTTATAACCGAGTTTGATTTGTCTCTAGTGTGGGCTTTACAGTCGAGGCAAATACATATTTTGTGCTCCATAATTAACAAATTTGTATTTTGATCAGAAACTTGTTTAGGTTATATGTCCACACACATAGAATGCAATCAGATTTTAACAACAGCACTAAGGTGTGCATATTCAAAAGCATATAAAAGTATCTTACCTTGGCTTCTTCAGTAAATATGTTAATGCTAGTCGGACCAGGAGAAGAATAATAATGACTTTATTGCTTCCCAGTCTTTATTTTTAACTATTTGTTTCTTTTATGAATACATGTGGAGTGAAGGAAATTTTAGTTCTACATAGAAACGCATAAGCTTCAGAAAGGTTGGAAATGTGGTTGACTCTTTTGTTCACTGTGTAGGTGTGGATTAAGTTTTTTTTTTTCTAGAGCAATATAGGATGGTCGGTGATAATTTTGATCTGTGGTTTATCGTTGATCTTATAGGGATCGCAGCAAAGTATGTACGGACGATCACATGGGAACGTACATCATTTCAGCAAAGTTTAAAAGGGGCGGTTTTGATATGGCGCAGGGACTTAGAAACTGGATGGGGGGGCTTAGGACGCAAGTGCCCTAATGTTTTTTCAGAAACGATTGAGAGAGAGAGAGAGAGAGAGAGAGAGAGAGAGAGAGAGAGAGAGACAGACAGACAGAGACAGACAGACAGACAGACAGACAGACAGACAGACAGACAGGACCGAGAGAGTGAGACAGAGACAGAGAGGGTATGTCAACATTGTCTTTATCAATATGTCATTACAATGTCATTGGATATTAATAGGAAAGAGGTACACAGACATTTTTTTCTCATGATGTGACCAAAGATTACCTCATTCGATTTGTCTCTGCTATGGACTTTAAAGTCGAGAAAAAGGCACATTTTTCTAATTGCTTTCTATGTCACTGACACGAGAAATTCGTAAAACTGTCCCTTTTGATGAGAAGCAAAAAGTAAATACTACGGTTTCAGAAATCTTACAAAATTGTTAACTGGTTGAGTTGAGTGCTAGAAGCCACTCTCACGGCTTTCATAAATTGAGGGCATACCATTGCAAAAGCCTACATTTTCCTTTCTTGTGTTCCATATTCAGTTAAACGCAAATAATATGTTGTTTATACAAATTTGTTCTATTACAAAATATTGGAGAGTGCCTGTTGGCACTCTCCAATAATTTGTAATAAAACAAATTTTGATATACAAATTTAGACCACGAAAAATAATCTATCCTTCAACCAGTTTAAATATTCTGATTGTAAGATATTACTGCATGATCTGTAAATAGGAAATGTCTGTAATTTTCAACCAACCTTTGTGTATAAAGTTCCAGCCATAGGGAAGTATAGGTAAGTTCCAAGATTTTATTCCATTTTGTTTGTGATTTTTTTTCTAGTTGCTGAGTGAAGAGCCTCACAACAAGTGGATAGAAAACGTATTCACCGCTTGTGTGGTCATTAGCTTTTCTGTGTGCCGTTTCAGCATAACCTGAAGTCTATTACAACTTTTCATAACAACTTTACATGACATGAAAATTGCATTTAGTACTCGCCTGTAGATAGTAAATGTTTTTTTAATATTATATGACGAAAGCATTTTTCGCAGGTCACAAAGGTGTCATTTTGTTTTAGGACATCGTCTATGAAACAAATTGCATTTTCGCTCTAAAAGTATGTTTTTGTTAATTTTTATCTTTTGATTATAACACAATTTCCTGGAACAATATTTCCACTGTTGTTGAGAACGAATTATTATCCAGATAGGGGCAGGACTTGCATGCAAGGAGGTTTCTCCCAAAGTGTTTTGCATGTTCCACAATGTCTATTATTCCTTCTTTTTGACGAAATCAAATTTTGCCATTACCGAAATTTTCGTAGCCATCCGAAATAACACAAATAACATGTAAATTTGGGATCGAAAGGCAGAAAATAAATTTTGGCAGGACAAGTGTTTTAAGTTCGTTGTTTTACCAAGAAAGGTTAGGTTTCCAATATTTATCATTTTATCAGTTTAATACTTTCCCACTTATTCGTAAACAAACGAATAATATCTGATGCCGAATCTCTTGAAAACTTCACATTGCTTCCGCTGTACTTTTTGGTATGTGAATATGTCCTCTCGCGACATGGCATTTGGACGCGTACAATTTGCGTCTTATCTAGATTCACATTAAATCGAGAATAAGGAGCAAAATGGTTTACTGCTTCCAAGACTGGGTGACTGAAGAAACAGTGATGAATCTTTCTCCAATTGACGGGTCACCTTGTCCAAAACAAAACTATCTTGTGGCAATATTATTGTAACAGCTATCTTATTATAACAACTTATCTGTCTTGTTATATATATAATAACTTAGCTTTATTGTTAAACAGCTTGGTATAATATCAAATATTGTGTGGTGTTAAAACGGTGCCGTTATGAATGTCTGTGATGTATTATTTAATTTCCTGACAATAAATTAGATAACCGAATAAGGAAGCAATGACAGAAGTTAAAATGTCAACAGAATATAGGGTTGTCACTAACAAAAAAGACATTTTGACTCATTTCAAAGTTAAAACTACGGAATGTCTTATCTCCAAGCGCACTTTGTTATTTCAGAATATCGTAGTCGCTATTTAATGTAAAATGTATAAAAAGAGCCCTGCGAATCGGAAATTTGACTTTGAAGCGATTCGCGAACCGAATCGGGAAACAAATTCGCGAGTTGATTCATTTTGCGAATCGAATCGAGTGAATAAAAATGTTCCTGACTTTCCGTTTTCTCCAAGTTATATAGTTGTGTCGATTACACGTTCGACGTTTAGAAATAGACGGATGGACTCTATTGTGACGGTATCAACAGTATGTGGCGTGGAAAATGATCATAATTTGGGGAACATCGTTGGGGCCCTCGAAGGTGACGTTATTGTCACGTGACCAGTTATGACATAGGATAGTCGTGGCAGCGCATGTGAGCGGATATGTTCTGACGTCATTACTATGGTGATATGTGGTGACAGTGCACATGCGCGGGGCGTATTGCCAGAATTACACGTGTTTCCGTCGTCCATTTGTGCACTGTAGACCGTCATCTTAGTTTCTATGGTGACAAGCGCTTACTATGTAGCCTCAAGACCTACAATAGGAAGGGGGGTGTGGGTGTGTTCCAAGGGTGTGCTCGATTGAAAAGGAATATATCAAATTGCAAAATGGACACGACAATTACCGAAAACGAACAAAAAACAGCATTATTTGTCCCTGCATCCCCAAGAACCCTCATTATAGCAGTAGCGCGTAGAAGCATAGACTACTAGAAGGTGTGCTCGATTTACTGAGAGAACATTTGTTGGTTCGAATTTTCCCTAAATCCTGGGTTACTTGAATTTAATTACCACAAACAAAAACGCGGTTTTCCCCCATATGACGTAACTGGTCACATGGCTTTGACGTTACTTCAGGTGAGCCTCCCCCAAATAATGACCATTTTCCGCAACACATACTACTGGTTTTATTAAAAAATATGTCCCCTTCTCCCTTGCCCCGACATTATTGGGAAACTTATATGTATTCACCCTATTCCATTAAAAGATGGAGCTGCGTAACGTCGACAAACTGACAATGTACAGTCTGTTTCGCAGGTCACTGAGCTTTGCCAAAGAAGATTGACTTGGTGAAATGTCTAGGTGCGTTATGGGGAAAGTTTTCTGTTATATACATATAAATATATTCACCACAGGTGGTTAAATAAACGCTTGCGGGCAAACTCTGTCCTCTAAAATGGCGATTCCGATATTGCAAAATAGCTTATATATTCACTTTTCAGGAGAGACCGCAACTGGCCACGGGGAGAAGGAAGGTGTGGGAAGAAGGTGATCAGGACACATCTGGAAACAAATGGATATTTTCCACGCGCGGATCAAAGATGATCTGATGCATACACACATTGTGAATAGTCATAAATAGTGCATGAAACAGGGACTTAATTGTATAAACACATCACTTATAGGAACCCCAAGCGGGCCGTAGGCCCGCAAAGGGTTCCACATACCCAGTCAGATAAATGTGTTCCAGAACAGAATTCTCTATAGCCGTCAATGTGATTTTTGAAGTGGACAGTAAATTTCAGTGAAAAAACTACGTAACTTCCGCTGTCGAATTGCCCATGCAATTGCAATTGGCCTGCCCCCCTCTAGGAATCAAATGTACTCTGTTGCAACTTTATTCGCCTCAAAGATTTGCGTGATACATTGGCCGACATATCTACACTTCAGGGGTTTCCAGGCCTTCTCACCCGAGAACCGCGACAAATCAGCGGCCGGCCAAAGTGTTATTATTATTACTCGAGTTCTGTCCTTCTGGAGGTTTGTCAATATGCTCAGCTGATGATCTCGTCATTTCAGATCGAACTCTCAGTCTTGATTTCGTTACAGCTTGTCTGCCAGTGACAACCTCAATCGAAAAAAACGTACATATAACCGATAATATAAGTTTATAACGGATAATTGTTGTTATATTGGTGCTATTGTATACAGACATGCATTGACATGTATCTCGTGAAATATCAAGATGAACAGAAACTCAGTTTTTGAATTATCCAAATGCGAAGGTGTTGTAAAGGAAAAGTTTGCTTGAAAAAAGGGTATACGGACGTTTCGTCCTCAAGCCGAGTCGTCCGCTTGTCATAATGTCAAGGAAAATATTGTCTGCACATTTTTTACATTTCGAACAAGACACCCACCCCCTACTAACAAGTGACATTTCCCCAACATATAAAGCCTCCTGATGTTGTATTTATGTCAAGAGTGTGATGTACATCATCTTTAAGGTTTGAAACACAAATGATGTCGTATATTGGCTGATATAATGATATGTTTTTAAAAAATGCCAAAAATTGCACAAGTTGGAAATGCACATTTTTGGTGCACTCAAGAGACTCGCCCACCCCCACATCACGTCTTGCAAATTTTTGGTGCCCCAGGATCCCCCTCCCCCTGGAATAATTGCAAAATTATAAGATTATGTTACAGAACTTAATATAACAAGTTTTGATGCATTTCTTAATATAATTATAACACGTTTTGATGCGTTTCTTAATATTATTAATTCCTACAATACATTTGCTAATAATTTTGTGATTATTCATTGTAAAGTGCCGCTGCTCTTCCAAGAATAATTGCAAAATTATAAGATTATGTTGCAGAATTTAATAAACCATAAATTTTGATGCGTTTCTTAATATAATTAATTCTTATAATACATTTGCTAATAATTTTGCTATTATTCATTGTAAAGCGACGGTGCGCCTCGATGAATAATTGCAAAATTATAAGATTATGTTGCAGAACTTAATATAACAAATTTTGTTGCATTTCTTAATATAATTAATTCTTATAATACTTCTACTAATAATTTTGCAGTCATTCACTGTAAGGTGCCGGTGGAGCTCTTCAATGAAAAATTGCAAAATTATAAGATTATGTTGTGGAACTTAATATAACGTACATATACTTTAAGAACTTTTACTGTAATAATATAATTATTATAGGTAATCCATTAGAGCTGGGAGGTTATTGAATTTTGGGTCGGTTTCGGTTACAACTCGGTTTTTAATAAAAGAGTCGGGTTACGGTTTCGGTTTTGGTTTTTTTATTAAACAGATTCTGAACCAAAATAACAGAAAAAAATTAAGTTGTATGAACTAAATAATGATTGAATAAACTCTCCCCGAGTGTGTAAAAACTTTCTCGAGTCGTTGACACTTGGAAATAATATAAACAAACTTTAAGGACGAACTCTCGTGGTCTCTGCCGAAGACTCGAAGTTAATTAAAAATAATTTGTAGCTAACACAATGAGTCACTACCGGAAATTGGGTTAATAACTTTCCATGCTCACAAGAAATATATTTATGACAATATTTACACTCAGCCGACTTTGAAGTTTTATCAGTTTTGATAAAGTGTTCCCATATAGGGCTCTTCTCGACTGTAATTGCCGCCATTGTTTCAGAAAAAACACGTAAAAACGTTATTCTCACGTGACATTCAAATAACCGAGAAAGTCGGTTTTTCAGTTTATCGTCGGTCTCGGTTGTCGGTTATTTTTTCATAACCAAAACTGAGTTGTTTTTCGGTTATCCTCCCAGCTCTATAATCCATTGAATAAACAGTAATTAAAATTTATTTAATGGCTGGATAGTTTATTTTGTTCTGACATTTCTGTTTTCAGAATTTCACACGTATATGAAATTTAATGCAAGGAGGTACATTAAGATATATTACAATGGAGGTACATTAAGATATATTACAATAGGTAATATACAATAAAGTATACAATAAAATTATTATATAAATAAATAAAAAATGATTCAAAATACAATACATGAATACTTTCCCCCAGCGAACGAGTTTCGGACGTGTTGGGTATAATTGTAGAGGACGACTTGCTTAAAATTGCAGCGGACGATTTGGTTAGCAGACGAAATGGGTGTAATTCAAAAAAGTGATACTGACAGGTTGCTTTCAGTCCCGTTAGAAACCAAAACAAAGTAATAATGTGTTACTTTTTGGTGCATCTGTATTTCTGAACAGTGCTTCGTAGTTTCAAACACTAAAAAATGGAAAATAATAACCCTTTTGGATATTTACCGCCATTGAAAATGGCATGTCATCTTTTTTCGGGAACTGCGGGAATGTTCGGCCTGGGGAGAACTAGGCCCAAGGAAGATTCATCCAAAAGAAAAGCAGTACACATCTGTTAGGATATTTTAGATACGCTACGATATTCGTTTTAACTCCTGAAAATAATTCTTAACAAAAATATTAATAGATTGTTCGATATTTATTGAAAAATATTAATACAATGTATATCGTCGAGCAATTATCTCTGCAGTAAATTCACATTCAATGTGTTCTGTAATAATTAAGCCTTTTATTAAGGTCTCTCATCTGTTAGAATGGTATCCAATCACTTCGGCTCCAAGTCAATTTGACCTCAAAGTCATCTCTGCCCTAGTCACTTCGGTCCCTTGGTCATTTCGGCACCATTTTAAGTGTAGAGATCTACATGTATAAAGATCAGTGCATAGTTCATGTTTAGAAATAATGGGTAATTACCTTTATTAAGTAATGTTCAGTTATTTGTATTTACACAGTGTACAGAAAAGTTATACACAACATTAAAAATTATCCATGTGTTCAATTTTACATACATTTAAGATGCTATCTGTATAAGTAAGAGAAATTATTTTACTTTGAAATTTTGCAAAGTATATGCAGTCATTCATTCATATTGTTATGCACAATTCCTAGTCACCTTCCAGTTTGAGGTTCACAGGGTTTCTTTTTCTTTTCTTTTTTGTGAAACAACCACCAAACTGCGATTTTGATACTACCATAAATATGTCCACATTTTCTAAAACACAGAGCAGAATCCTTGTAGTTATGCACAATTCCTAGTCCCCTTCCAGTTCGCTGTCCACGGGGGTCTGACCCCAGTACCCCACTTCCAAGGCATACACTCAAACCAAATAACATTACTGACCCTCTCTTCTGGCTGTCGTAGATTCATAAGCAAATACAATTATTCAGGTCGCAAGGGATTTCAAATCCCACATTGTCCATGTGCACCTTCGACGTGCTGAAACTTTTCTTTTATTTATTCATCATGAAAGAAAATCTACTAGACATATATCATATGTATACCTGAATATCTAATTGAGAGATATAAATGTTGAAAAAAAATTAAATAGAAAAATGTTAAAATTCAAACAATATTTGAAAATATTTAAAGAGGCCGAAATGACCTGGTATATTGGGGCTGAATTGACCTGCGGCCGTAATGACTGGGACCGAAATGACTTGGGGCCAAAGTGACTGGAATTCATGAGAATTGCATCCAAACTGTCCTCCAACAATTTGACCCAAACTGGATACTAATCTAACCCAAACCATCCTTTGGCAATTTGCCCCGAACTGTTCTCCAGAATAGGGACACATGATTCTTATTGATTTATTTATTGGGGTTTAATGACACTTCGATAGCCAGGGTCACTTCATGTCGGACAGTTTTACAGATGGGAAAAGCCAGAGAGAACCATTGAGCAATTACAAATATCTAACGTACAAACAGCACACAAGCTGGGTTAGCATTGGTTGAAGACAAGTGTACCAATCTCTTGCAGTATGCCTTGGTACGCAATGGCACTACGTGGGCAATGGGAATGAAGTGTATTGCCCAAGGAAACAAAGTGGTTGCCGCAGTTGGGATTTGATAGAGGACCCTTTGGCTTGCAGCCTACACCTCTAACTACTGAGCCCTTTAACCTTCAAAACTGTATAGTACCAGCTAAAACATGTTGCAGAATGACCCCATGAAAATTTCACAAGTACATAGTTTCATTATTAGTTTGTGATTTTTGTTTTTGCTCAGTTTGCTGTACAGTGGAACCCTGTTAATTGAAGAGCCACTTTGCCAATAACATTATTCAATTAGCAGGAGTATTCAATTAAGAGGGATTGTGTCACTTTCCTGTATTCCAGAGATAAACTTAGCATTTATTCTATTATATTTTGTTTGACAGAGCTCCATGAGCTCTGTCAAACAAGATATAATAGATTAAATGCCTGTATTGAATGTACTGAGGCCAAATTGGTCTATAACAAAGGAAAGCTGGGAAGAGTCAGGGCAATTTCTCAACATGTTACAAGATTTTTTATTCAATTAACAGGAGATTACTCTATAACCTATATTCAATTACCAGGTCAAATTTGTACTGGAGGCATGGTAAATGGTTTTGTGTTGGGAAATTACATTCTTTTAACAGGGATATGCAATTAAGATATATCCAATTAAGTGGGCACCACTGTATAACCACCCCCCATGCCCCCCCCCCCACACACACCCCAATCAAAACCATCATTCAAAGGTCTTGGATTCAGCAAATTTGATTTCTTTATTTATTGGGTTTAACAACAGTTTTTACAGCCAGGGCCACCCAACAGTTTTACTGGGGGAGGAACCCAGCCAGAGCACCCGGAGAGAACCACCGAGCAACAGTGACAAGCAACTGTCAGGCTTCTCAACATTGTTACTCCAAGCAAGCAGGGTTAGCATTGGTTGAAGACAAGTGCATCATCTATGTGCAGTACGCCTTATTTCAGTTGCCGCAATTGGGATTCGAGCTGAGAACCTCTCAGCTTGTTTTGGGAATGTTTTTTTTAGGGTCCTGCGAATATTCGAGTTTCGATTTGATATCGATGCCATACGTATGCTTCGAGATTGATCCCAAATCAGTTTCAGGATTCGATTTTTTCGAATCTCTCATACTAACTTCAATTTGTTACATTTCCAACAAAAATAGGATAAAACTGTCATTAGAAAATTCTTTCATGTAGGCTCAGTTCCTATTTATTTGAGTAATTGACAATGTTTAATTGTTAGATAAGGTGTGAATTTGGCCCAGAACATTATCCATAGTTTTGGTTTTTGAAGGCTTAACTTGTTACTAGTAACAAGTTAGGCCTTCAAAAACTAAAACTATGGACAATAGGCCTAGCTGTTTCAGCGACGGTGCTACAGAGAATATTTAGTTATTGGTGTTTAAGGTGTTCACTCCGTCGCATAAGGTCATCACAGTGTTCCGTAACTTCCGTTTGATGCAATATGAAATAACTTGTCTTTTAAGATTTGATTTGGGATTCAATTCGATGTCGATATCAGAGGCATGATTCGATTCGAGATTCAATTCGAAAAGAAATTTGTGATTCGCAGATCCCTATTTTTTTTTTAGTTCCAGCTTCATTAAGGTTTGTCTCATATCCCACTTGTAATTTTGTCATAATTAGTAATCATAAATCCTTAAAATAAAACTATAGAAAAAATGCATAGAATATTTAAAAAAAAAATTTCTGTGAGGATTTGACCGCAGAGGTGATGACATGTGACCACCACTGAGACCGAATATTCTCAGAAAAAGTATGAGGGCTGAATCTTTCTGTGACTGAATCTTCATGAACCCCTTTTTTCAAACTAAATTGCCCATTACTTATAAAGCACCATAACTAAGGCAAAAACAGTACTATGAAATTTCCAAGCCTGAAATTCTATAAATTGCAAATAAATTTACACAAATTATATAGCAAAATAAAGGATGTGGTGTATAGAACCCCAAAAGTATGTGTGCACCTCACACACTGACACACAGTCGCTATCAGACATCAACGGTTCCTGAAAAGTGCGCTATCGGTACCATATTTGTACCATAGCTGATAATAATAAAATAATATTTCATAAGAACAACAAACACAGGAATTCAAAATGCAGCCTCAGGGCAGCATGGTGGTGAATGCCAACACTGTCAGATTGTCCTTGAAAGGGGGAGTCCTTTACAAATAGGTTTTTGTTTTGTGATACTCTGGATACTCCCCATTTTTAGCTCAGCTTTGACATAGTCATATTTAAGGTTATGTCATAGCCTATTGTCCGTCTGTTTGGGAACAACAATTCAATACAGCTCGGGCTAGAGGCTTTATTTATGAACCGATCTTTACGAAACTTCTTGGGTACCTTTGTTATCACCGTGGGACGAGTGTTTTTGGGTGCGGTCCAAAATGCAAGATGGCCTCCAGCAGTCATTTTGTACAGAAATTAGTGCAATCAGTTTTTTGTTCAGAACTTATGTATGAAAGTTCTGATTTGAATAAATTTTTGTATGAATGTTTAGTAACATGGAGTACATCACATATAATAAAGGGCTTTTTCTCATGCTGAAATTATGGAAATTAGATGAACTTTAATTTATTCAGTGCTACTTACATGTATACCCAGTAAGTGCACATGTCAATACGGCTCGGCTAGGCTGTATTTATGAACTGATCTTAATGAATCTTCTTGAGTACCTTTGTTATCACCTTGGGATGAGAATGAGTGTTTTTGGGTGCAGCCCAAAATTCAAGATGGCTACCAGTGGCCATTTTGTACCGAAATTAGGTACAATCAGTTTTTTGTACAGAACTTCTATACAACTTGGGCTAGAGGCCGTATTTATGTACCGATTTTACAAAATTTCTTGGGTACCTTTGTTATCACCATGGGGTTAGAATGAGTGTTTTTGGAATAAGGGGAGGGGGGGGGGGAGATTGCTGTCATGGTTTCAAAGCTATGTTTTAATCAAGACCCAAAATTATAACAGCTATGTTCCTGACGGTTCAGTACTGTGACCGCTCCTGTTTTTTGTTATACATCAGTGATTCGGAGGAGCAAGTGAACTCATCTGCGAACACACACACCTATATTTAATTGTCTACGAAAAATTGTTCAATAAAGACCTAAACAAGATTTGCAAATGGGCAAACAGTTGGAGGTGTGAATATATCACGTAAAATCACACAAGCACCGAAACTCATCCCATATCTCTCTCGACAATGAACCAACAAGCGAGGTGGAATCTCCTAAACAGAGAGGCCTCTATTTCCAGAATGACGGGGGTTGGGTATATATCCAAATAGAGTCATGAGTTGAACGAACAAGTCTAATGATTAACTGCTTCGGAAGTTTAAATCATAGGTTGTCACATAAATTATTAGATTTAAAATACAAAAAGCTTTACACTTCCCCTATTAGATTCGAGGGACGTAAAAAGGGATGCGTGTACCGAAAATAAAACTCAAATATTGGAAAATGTACAAAAGGATGCTTGCTCTCCGTACCATAAGTGTTGCAGCGCGTGGACTCCTCTACGGTGTGTTGAGAGTGGATTGTAAATAAATCACCCTTGTAGTGGAGTTATCGCCCAAAGTATCACTTTCAAATTCTGTACATATGGACAATAAACACAAGTAATGCTTCAGCCAATGGACCTCCGGGTTTGATCCGGAGGTCCATTAGCTGGAACTTTGTTTGTGCTTGTTATGCTTTGCAACAGATTTGCAATTATTGTTTGGATGGGATTTCCACTAATCCACTAAAAGGGTGATTTATTGATAATACACTCCCCACGTACTGTACTGAGAAACAAACCTCCACCCGCCACGCGAAAGGGAAGGGAATTTTATGTAAAGTAAAATGAGTCAAAAGACTAACGAGGAGCTTTTATGGAAACAAGCACCTTAATCCTCAACTGGCCAGTTGTTTGCAGTTAACAGGTGAGCATCCAACTAAGTAATTCAATTGGTGGAAATTATCTAACTTCAATAAAAGTATAGCACGGAAAATAAGAGAACACTCAAAGTTTGCACCCGCATCTGCACACGTCTTTGTAGACACTGTTAATCAATCTCCGTAAAGGGAAGCTGTTAAAATTGGGACCTAGCTTATCCATCAAATCCGATCTACTTTCATGTAAATAAAATATATTTGAATAAAATTAGTGTCGGATATTGCATGGAGGTGTAAGGACGTCACATTATCTTCAAGGTTTTTCTAAAGTAATCCCAAAACCCCGTGATGTGTCTGATTTTTGTGCCTATTGTTGGCTAAGGTCATAGCTCCGATCCTGGCTGTGGTCTTTCTGACAGGTGACAGTGAAATTAATCCCGATCCAAGTTGCATAAACTTGTAAATACTCAGAATACTCCAAAATTCTAGCCTTAAGCCCAAACTAGATAGCATTCTAAGTGACTCATTATGCTTGGATATACTGGTCTTCACTGACACATAACTGCGAAGCTCTGACGAAACATGTGATATTTTGAGCCACTGGTTCCAAGAACCACTGGGGGTCGACCGTTCGTCGGGGGTGGGGGACATTATTTATGTTAAAGACAGTAGTAGTGGTATATGTGATTTTCACCTCTTAGTTGGGCGATCTTATCGAAGGATCTCATGCGACGTCATATATACGTGACTCATTTATGGCAAGTGGGGTTAGTAGCCGGCGTGAGCTACCATGACGTGATGTCAGCACCATGGCTGTACGTGGTGTCAGTGCACATGCAAACACGTGGTGTTAGGGTGACACGTGATTGTCGTCCATTTTGTATACTGGTGGTAGCCATCTTGGTTTCGATATTAGCACGTGGTTAGTATGATCCTGAAAGTCCATAGGACGAGGGTATGTTGGACAAGTATGTTTGATTGAGTGGAGGTATATCTACTTACCACAAACAAGCCGATGACTATCTAAAATCACCTAAATGACTCGATAAATACCTACAATTATAAAACAACGACATGAAAACATGAGTCACATCTCCCCCTCCACAATATCTCAAGACACGTACGGGTCTTGCTTAATATTGGTCACGGTTGTAGATGACAAACATACCTGTCATTTGAAAGCAGGGCTGTCGTCAGAGATTATTGATTGTAAAAATATTTTGCGGTGTGTGGTGATTCCTCCGTAACGTAAATAGCGAAACAATAGTGTTTTCCGCCTTCGTGGTGGAGATTTGAATTAAGGCAAATTTCTCCGTTCGTGTAAGAGTGCGGTGTTCCGGTGAGTATAAAGTAGAGATATATGAAGTACTGTCAAAATCGATTGAAACGCGCAATAAAAACTACGTTCGTCAACACAACGATGATTTACGATGTAGTTGTAATATAATTTGTTTTGAGCGGTGGTTATTATTATGAATTATTTTTCTTATCTGTGATAGTTGAGTGCTTTTGGTAACAAATGTCATTTAAACTATGAGTTCCACAAAATGATATTTTTTTCGGTCTCGTGGGATACGTACGTTCATTAATAAATGCTCTAAGACTGTTCGTAGAAAACATAGTTTACTCGCACACAATCCAAAGGTTTGCAAATGTAATTGAATTTTGCTTTTGATGTTGAAGAGAGGAGTTTTGTAACCATGTGTTGTGTGTGTGTGTGAGTGTGTGTGTGGGGAGGGGGGGGGGGGAGTAGGTGTGTGTATAGGTGTGTGTGTGTTTGTGTCTGTGTCTGTGTTTCAGTGTCTCGGCCAGGGATAACACAGGGACCGATCAGGACAATTTAAAATACGCTCTAGCCTCGGAGCCTATTTTTTTCAATTCATGCGCCAGATTTCAATTTAAGGAGTCACAGTCCTGTTTGTAACACACACTGCAAGTATGTAATAGCTCTCATCATTTTCATTACTACTCTATAGCAAACATTAATCTTCACTGTGGTTTCTGATCAAGTCTTGGCTGCCTATTTAGGCAGCCAATACTTGATCAGAAACCACAGTGAAGATTAATGCTTAGTAATTAAGACTTGAAGTATTAACTTAAGCACTCTACAACAATGATAAATGATAATCATATATACAATACATGTAAGAGTGTCTCTCTCGATTATCCATCGAAAGAATATCAAAATATGATCTGAGAAGTTACGCGCCAACTGAGAAGCCTATTTCTGAGATTTAAGTGTCTGTGTATGTGTGCGCGCGTGTGTGTGTATGAGAGAGGGAGAGAGAGAGAGAGAGAGAGAGAGAGAGAGAGAGAGAGAGAGAGAGAGAGGGGGGGGGGGGGGGGTAGGCAGGCATATATCTTTACCAACCCATCATTGCAATCTTATAACCGAGTTTGATTTGTCTCTAGTGTGGGCTTTACAGTCGAGGCAAATACATATTTTGTGCTCCATAATTAACAAATTTGTATTTTGATCAGAAACTTGTTTAGGTTATATGTCCACACACATAGAATGCAATCAGATTTTAACAACAGCACTAAGGTGTGCATATTCAAAAGCATATAAAAGTATCTTACCTTGGCTTCTTCAGTAAATATGTTAATGCTAGTCGGACCAGGAGAAGAATAATAATGACTTTATTGCTTCCCAGTCTTTATTTTTAACTATTTGTTTCTTTTATGAATACATGTGGAGTGAAGGAAATTTTAGTTCTACATAGAAACGCATAAGCTTCAGAAAGGTTGGAAATGTGGTTGACTCTTTTGTTCACTGTGTAGGTGTGGATTAAGTTTTTTTTTTCTAGAGCAATATAGGATGGTCGGTGATAATTTTGATCTGTGGTTTATCGTTGATCTTATAGGGATCGCAGCAAAGTATGTACGGACGATCACATGGGAACGTACATCATTTCAGCAAAGTTTAAAAGGGGCGGTTTTGATATGGCGCAGGGACTTAGAAACTGGATGGGGGGCTTAGGACGCAAGTGCCCTAATGTTTTTTCAGAAACGATTGAGAGAGAGAGAGAGAGAGAGAGAGAGAGAGAGACAGACAGACAGAGACAGACAGACAGACAGACAGACAGACAGACAGACAGACAGACAGGACCGAGAGAGTGAGACAGAGACAGAGAGGGTATGTCAACATTGTCTTTATCAATATGTCATTACAATGTCATTGGATATTAATAGGAAAGAGGTACACAGACATTTTTTTCTCATGATGTGACCAAAGATTACCTCATTCGATTTGTCTCTGCTATGGACTTTAAAGTCGAGAAAAAGGCACATTTTTCTAATTGCTTTCTGTGTCACTGACACGAGAAATTCGTAAAACTGTCCCTTTTGATGAGAAGCAAAAAGTAAATACTACGGTTTCAGAAATCTTACAAAATTGTTAACTGGTTGAGTTGAGTGCTAGAAGCCACTCTCACGGCTTTCATAAATTGAGGGCATACCATTGCAAAAGCCTACATTTTCCTTTCTTGTGTTCCATATTCAGTTAAACGCAAATAATATGTTGTTTATACAAATTTGTTCTATTACAAAACATTGGAGAGTGCCTGTTGGCACTCTCCAATAATTTGTAATAAAACAAATTTTGATATACAAATTTAGACCACGAAAAATAATCTATCCTTCAACCAGTTTAAATATTCTGATTGTAAGATATTACTGCATGATCTGTAAATAGGAAATGTCTGTAATTTTCAACCAACCTTTGTGTATAAAGTTCCAGCCATAGGGAAGTATAGGTAAGTTCCAAGATTTTATTCCATTTTGTTTGTGATTTTTTTTCTAGTTGCTGAGTGAAGAGCCTCACAACAAGTGGATAGAAAACGTATTCACCGCTTGTGTGGTCATTAGCTTTTCTGTGTGCCGTTTCAGCATAACCTGAAGTCTATTACAACTTTTCATAACAACTTTACATGACATGAAAATTGCATTTAGTACTCGCCTGTAGATAGTAAATGTTTTTTTAATATTATATGACGAAAGCATTTTTCGCAGGTCACAAAGGTGTCATTTTGTTTTAGGACATCGTCTATGAAACAAATTGCATTTTCGCTCTAAAAGTATGTTTTTGTTAATTTTTATCTTTTGATTATAACACAATTTCCTGGAACAATATTTCCACTGTTGTTGAGAACGAATTATTATCCAGATAGGGGCAGGACTTGCATGCAAGGAGGTTTCTCCCAAAGTGTTTTGCATGTTCCACAATGTCTATTATTCCTTCTTTTTGACGAAATCAAATTTTGCCATTACCGAAATTTTCGTAGCCATCCGAAATAACACAAATAACATGTAAATTTGGGATCGAAAGGCAGAAAATAAATTTTGGCAGGACAAGTGTTTTAAGTTCTTTGTTTTACCAAGAAAGGTTAGGTTTCCAATATTTATCATTTTATCAGTTTAATACTTTCCCACTTATTCGTAAACAAACGAATAATATCTGATGCCGAATCTCTTGAAAACTTCACATTGCTTCCGCTGTACTTTTTGGTATGTGAATATGTCCTCTCGCGACATGGCATTTGGACGCGTACAATTTGCGTCTTATCTAGATTCACATTAAATCGAGAATAAGGAGCAAAATGGTTTACTGCTTCCAAGACTGGGTGACTGAAGAAACAGTGATGAATCTTTCTCCAATTGACGGGTCACCTTGTCCAAAACAAAACTATCTTGTGGCAATATTATTGTAACAGCTATCTTATTATAACAACTTATCTGTCTTGTTATATATATAATAACTTAGCTTTATTGTTAAACAGCTTGGTATAATATCAAATATTGTGTGGTGTTAAAACGGTGCCGTTATGAATGTCTGTGATGTATTATTTAATTTCCTGACAATAAATTAGATAACCGAATAAGGAAGCAATGACAGAAGTTAAAATGTCAACAGAATATAGGGTTGTCACTAACAAAAAAGACATTTTGACTCATTTCAAAGTTAAAACTACGGAATGTCTTATCTCCAAGCGCACTTTGTTATTTCAGAATATCGTAGTCGCTATTTAATGTAAAATGTATAAAAAGAGCCCTGCGAATCGGAAATTTGACTTTGAAGCGATTCGCGAACCGAATCGGGAAACAAATTCGCGAGTTGATTCATTTTGCGAATCGAATCGAGTGAATAAAAATGTTCCTGACTTTCCGTTTTCTCCAAGTTATATAGTTGTGTCGATTACACGTTCGACGTTTAGAAATAGACGGATGGACTCTATTGTGACGGTATCAACAGTATGTGGCGTGGAAAATGATCATAATTTGGGGAACATCGTTGGGGCCCTCGAAGGTGACGTTATTGTCACGTGACCAGTTATGACATAGGATAGTCGTGGCAGCGCATGTGAGCGGATATGTTCTGACGTCATTACTATGGTGATATGTGGTGACAGTGCACATGCGCGGGGCGTATTGCCAGAATTACACGTGTTTCCGTCGTCCATTTGTGCACTGTAGACCGTCATCTTAGTTTCTATGGTGACAAGCGCTTACTATGTAGCCTCAAGACCTACAATAGGAAGGGGGGTGTGGGTGTGTTCCAAGGGTGTGCTCGATTGAAAAGGAATATATCAAATTGCAAAATGGACACGACAATTACCGAAAACGAACAAAAAACAGCATTATTTGTCCCTGCATCCCCAAGAACCCTCATTATAGCAGTAGCGCGTAGAAGCATAGACTACTAGAAGGTGTGCTCGATTTACTGAGAGAACATTTGTTGGTTCGAATTTTCCCTAAATCCTGGGTTACTTGAATTTAATTACCACAAACAAAAACGCGGTTTTCCCCCATATGACGTAACTGGTCACATGGCTTTGACGTTACTTCAGGTGAGCCTCCCCCAAATAATGACCATTTTCCGCAACACATACTACTGGTTTTATTAAAAAATATGTCCCCTTCTCCCTTGCCCCGACATTATTGGGAAACTTATATGTATTCACCCTATTCCATTAAAAGACGGAGCTGCGTAACGTCGACAAACTGACAATGTACAGTCTGTTTCGCAGGTCACTGAGCTTTGCCAAAGAAGATTGACTTGGTGAAATGTCTAGGTGCGTTATGGGGAAAGTTTTCTGTTATATACATATAAATATATTCACCACAGGTGGTTAAATAAACGCTTGCGGGCAAACTCTGTCCTCTAAAATGGCGATTCCGATATAGCAAAATAGCTTATATATTCACTTTTCAGGAGAGACCGCAACTGGCCACGGGGAGAAGGAAGGTGTGGGAAGAAGGTGATCAGGACACATCTGGAAACAAATGGATATTTTCCACGCGCGGATCAAAGATGATCTGATGCATACACACATTGTGAATAGTCATAAATAGTGCATGAAACAGGGACTTAATTGTATAAACACATCACTTATAGGAACCCCAAGCGGGCCGTAGGCCCGCAAAGGGTTCCACATACCCAGTCAGATAAATGTGTTCCAGAACAGAATTCTCTATAGCCGTCAATGTGATTTTTGAAGTGGACAGTAAATTTCAGTGAAAAAACTACGTAACTTCCGCTGTCGAATTGCCCATGCAATTGCAATTGGCCTGCCCCCCTCTAGGAATCAAATGTACTCTGTTGCAACTCTATTCGCCTCAAAGATTTGCGTGATACATTGGCCGACATATCTACACTTCAGGGGTTTCCAGGCCTTCTCACCCGAGAACCGCGACAAATCAGCGGCCGGCCAAAGTGTTATTATTATTACTCGAGTTCTGTCCTTCTGGAGGTTTGTCAATATGCTAAGCTGATGATCTCGTCATTTCAGATCGAACTCTCAGTCTTGATTTCGTTACAGCTTGTCTGCCAGTGACAACCTCAATCGAAAAAAACGTACATATAACCGATAATATAAGTTTATAACGGATAATTGTTGTTATATTGGTGCTATTGTATACAGACATGCATTGACATGTATCTCGTGAAATATCAAGATGAACAGAAACTCAGTTTTTGAATTATCCAAATGCGAAGGTGTTGTAAAGGAAAAGTTTGCTTGAAAAAAGGGTATACGGACGTTTCGTCCTCAAGCCGAGTCGTCCGCTTGTCATAATGTCAAGGAAAATATTGTCTGCACATTTTTTACATTTCGAACAAGACACCCACCCCCTACTAACAAGTGACATTTCCCCAACATATAAAGCCTCCTGATGTTGTATTTATGTCAAGAGTGTGATGTACATCATCTTTAAGGTTTGAAACACAAATGATGTCGTATATTGGCTGATATAATGATATGTTTTTAAAAAATGCCAAAAATTGCACAAGTTGGAAATGCACATTTTTGGTGCACTCAAGAGACTCGCCCACCCCCACATCACGTCTTGCAAATTTTTGGTGCCCCAGGATCCCCCTCCCCCTGGAATAATTGCAAAATTATAAGATTATGTTACAGAACTTAATATAACAAGTTTTGATGCATTTCTTAATATAATTATAACACGTTTTGATGCGTTTCTTAATATTATTAATTCCTACAATACATTTGCTAATAATTTTGTGATTATTCATTGTAAAGTGCCGCTGCTCTTCCAAGAATAATTGCAAAATTATAAGATTATGTTGCAGAATTTAATAAACCATAAATTTTGATGCGTTTCTTAATATAATTAATTCTTATAATACATTTGCTAATAATTTTGCTATTATTCATTGTAAAGCGACGGTGCGCCTCGATGAATAATTGCAAAATTATAAGATTATGTTGCAGAACTTAATATAACAAATTTTGTTGCATTTCTTAATATAATTAATTCTTATAATACTTCTACTAATAATTTTGCAGTCATTCACTGTAAGGTGCCGGTGGAGCTCTTCAATGAAAAATTGCAAAATTATAAGATTATGTTGTGGAACTTAATATAACGTACATATACTTTAAGAACTTTTACTGTAATAATATAATTATTATAGGTAATCCATTAGAGCTGGGAGGTTATTGAATTTTGGGTCGGTTTCGGTTACAACTCGGTTTTTAATAAAAGAGTCGGGTTACGGTTTCGGTTTTGGTTTTTTTATTAAACAGATTCTGAACCAAAATAACAGAAAAAAATTAAGTTGTATGAACTAAATAATGATTGAATAAACTCTCCCCGAGTGTGTAAAAACTTTCTCGAGTCGTTGACACTTGGAAATAATATAAACAAACTTTAAGGACGAACTCTCGTGGTCTCTGCCGAAGACTCGAAGTTAATTAAAAATAATTTGTAGCTAACACAATGAGTCACTACCGGAAATTGGGTTAATAACTTTCCATGCTCACAAGAAATATATTTATGACAATATTTACACTCAGCCGACTTTGAAGTTTTATCAGTTTTGATAAAGTGTTCCCATATAGGGCTCTTCTCGACTGTAATTGCCGCCATTGTTTCAGAAAAAACACGTAAAAACGTTATTCTCACGTGACATTCAAATAACCGAGAAAGTCGGTTTTTCAGTTTATCGTCGGTCTCGGTTGTCGGTTATTTTTTCATAACCAAAACTGAGTTGTTTTTCGGTTATCCTCCCAGCTCTATAATCCATTGAATAAACAGTAATTAAAATTTATTTAATGGCTGGATAGTTTATTTTGTTCTGACATTTCTGTTTTCAGAATTTCACACGTATATGAAATTTAATGCAAGGAGGTACATTAAGATATATTACAATGGAGGTACATTAAGATATATTACAATAGGTAATATACAATAAAGTATACAATAAAATTATTATATAAATAAATAAAAAATGATTCAAAATACAATACATGAATACTTTCCCCCAGCGAACGAGTTTCGGACGTGTTGGGTATAATTGTAGAGGACGACTTGCTTAAAATTGCAGCGGACGATTTGGTTAGCAGACGAAATGGGTGTAATTCGAAAAAGTGATACTGACAGGTTGCTTTCAGTCCCGTTAGAAACCAAAACAAAGTAATAATGTGTTACTTTTTGGTGCATCTGTATTTCTGAACAGTGCTTCGTAGTTTCAAACACTAAAAAATGGAAAATAATAACCCTTTTGGATATTTACCGCCATTGAAAATGGCATGTCATCTTTTTTCGGGAACTGCGGGAATGTTCGGCCTGGGGAGAACTAGGCCCAAGGAAGATTCATCCAAAAGAAAAGCAGTACACATCTGTTAGGATATTTTAGATACGCTACGATATTCGTTTTAACTCCTGAAAATAATTCTTAACAAAAATATTAATAGATTGTTCGATATTTATTGAAAAATATTAATACAATGTATATCGTCGAGCAATTATCTCTGCAGTAAATTCACATTCAATGTGTTCTGTAATAATTAAGCCTTTTATTAAGGTCTCTCATCTGTTAGAATGGTATCCAATCACTTCGGCTCCAAGTCAATTTGACCTCAAAGTCATCTCTGCCCTAGTCACTTCGGTCCCTTGGTCATTTCGGCACCATTTTAAGTGTAGAGATCTACATGTATAAAGATCAGTGCATAGTTCATGTTTAGAAATAATGGGTAATTACCTTTATTAAGTAATGTTCAGTTATTTGTATTTACACAGTGTACAGAAAAGTTATACACAACATTAAAAATTATCCATGTGTTCAATTTTACATACATTTAAGATGCTATCTGTATAAGTAAGAGAAATTATTTTACTTTGAAATTTTGCAAAGTATATGCAGTCATTCATTCATATTGTTATGCACAATTCCTAGTCACCTTCCAGTTTGAGGTTCACAGGGTTTCTTTTTCTTTTCTTTTTTGTGAAACAACCACCAAACTGCGATTTTGATACTACCATAAATATGTCCACATTTTCTAAAACACAGAGCAGAATCCTTGTAGTTATGCACAATTCCTAGTCCCCTTCCAGTTCGCTGTCCACGGGGGTCTGACCCCAGTACCCCACTTCCAAGGCATACACTCAAACCAAATAACATTACTGACCCTCTCTTCTGGCTGTCGTAGATTCATAAGCAAATACAATTATTCAGGTCGCAAGGGATTTCAAATCCCACATTGTCCATGTGCACCTTCGACGTGCTGAAACTTTTCTTTTATTTATTCATCATGAAAGAAAATCTACTAGACATATATCATATGTATACCTGAATATCTAATTGAGAGATATAAATGTTGAAAAAAAATTAAATAGAAAAATGTTAAAATTCAAACAATATTTGAAAATATTTAAAGAGGCCGAAATGACCTGGTATATTGGGGCTGAATTGACCTGCGGCCGTAATGACTGGGACCGAAATGACTTGGGGCCAAAGTGACTGGAATTCATGAGAATTGCATCCAAACTGTCCTCCAACAATTTGACCCAAACTGGATACTAATCTAACCCAAACCATCCTTTGGCAATTTGCCCCGAACTGTTCTCCAGAATAGGGACACATGATTCTTATTGATTTATTTATTGGGGTTTAATGACACTTCGATAGCCAGGGTCACTTCATGTCGGACAGTTTTACAGATGGGAAAAGCCAGAGAGAACCATTGAGCAATTACAAATATCTAACGTACAAACAGCACACAAGCTGGGTTAGCATTGGTTGAAGACAAGTGTACGATTCACTTGCAGTATGCCTTGGTACGCAATGGCACTACGTGGGCAATGGGAATGAAGTGTATTGCCCAAGGAAACAAAGTGGTTGCCGCAGTTGGGATTTGATAGAGGACCCTTTGGCTTGCAGCCTACACCTCTAACTACTGAGCCCTTTAACCTTCAAAACTGTATAGTACCAGCTAAAACATGTTGCAGAATGACCCCATGAAAATTTCACAAGTACATAGTTTCATTATTAGTTTGTGATTTTTGTTTTTGCTCAGTTTGCTGTACAGTGGAACCCTGTTAATTGAAGAGCCACTTTGCCAATAACATTATTCAATTAGCAGGAGTATTCAATTAAGAGGGATTGTGTCACTTTCCTGTATTCCAGAGATAAACTTAGCATTTATTCTATTATATTTTGTTTGACAGAGCTCCATGAGCTCTGTCAAACAAGATATAATAGATTAAATGCCTGTATTGAATGTACTGAGGCCAAATTGGTCTATAACAAAGGAAAGCTGGGAAGAGTCAGGGCAATTTCTCAACATGTTACAAGATTTTTTATTCAATTAACAGGAGATTACTCTATAACCTATATTCAATTACCAGGTCAAATTTGTACTGGAGGCATGGTAAATGGTTTTGTGTTGGGAAATTACATTCTTTTAACAGGGATATGCAATTAAGATATATCCAATTAAGTGGGCACCACTGTATAACCACCCCCATGCCCCCCCCCCCCCCACACACACCCCAATCAAAACCATCATTCAAAGGTCTTGGATTCAGCAAATTTGATTTCTTTATTTATTGGGTTTAACAACAGTTTTTACAGCCAGGGCCACCCAACAGTTTTACTGGGGGAGGAACCCAGCCAGAGCACCCGGAGAGAACCACCGAGCAACAGTGACAAGCAACTGTCAGGCTTCTCAACATTGTTACTCCAAGCAAGCAGGGTTAGCATTGGTTGAAGACAAGTGCATCATCTATGTGCAGTACGCCTTATTTCAGTTGCCGCAATTGGGATTCGAGCTGAGAACCTCTCAGCTTGTTTTGGGAATGTTTTTTTTAGGGTCCTGCGAATATTCGAGTTTCGATTTGATATCGATGCCATACGTATGCTTCGAGATTGATCCCAAATCAGTTTCAGGATTCGATTTTTTCGAATCTCTCATACTAACTTCAATTTGTTACATTTCCAACAAAAATAGGATAAAACTGTCATTAGAAAATTCTTTCATGTAGGCTCAGTTCCTATTTATTTGAGTAATTGACAATGTTTAATTGTTAGATAAGGTGTGAATTTGGCCCAGAACATTATCCATAGTTTTGGTTTTTGAAGGCTTAACTTGTTACTAGTAACAAGTTAGGCCTTCAAAAACTAAAACTATGGACAATAGGCCTAGCTGTTTCAGCGACGGTGCTACAGAGAATATTTAGTTATTGGTGTTTAAGGTGTTCACTCCGTCGCATAAGGTCATCACAGTGTTCCGTAACTTCCGTTTGATGCAATATGAAATAACTTGTCTTTTAAGATTTGATTTGGGATTCAATTCGATGTCGATATCAGAGGCATGATTCGATTCGAGATTCAATTCGAAAAGAAATTTGTGATTCGCAGATCCCTATTTTTTTTTTAGTTCCAGCTTCATTAAGGTTTGTCTCATATCCCACTTGTAATTTTGTCATAATTAGTAATCATAAATCCTTAAAATAAAACTATAGAAAAAATGCATAGAATATTTAAAAAAAAAATTTCTGTGAGGATTTGACCGCAGAGGTGATGACATGTGACCACCACTGAGACCGAATATTCTCAGAAAAAGTATGAGGGCTGAATCTTTCTGTGACTGAATCTTCATGAACCCCTTTTTTCAAACTAAATTGCCCATTACTTATAAAGCACCATAACTAAGGCAAAAACAGTACTATGAAATTTCCAAGTCTGAAATTCTATAAATTGCAAATAAATTTACACAAATTATATAGCAAAATAAAGGATGTGGTGTATAGAACCCCAAAAGTATGTGTGCACCTCACACACTGACACACAGTCGCTATCAGACATCAACGGTTCCTGAAAAGTGCGCTATCGGTACCATATTTGTACCATAGCTGATAATAATAAAATAATATTTCATAAGAACAACAAACACAGGAATTCAAAATGCAGCCTCAGGGCAGCATGGTGGTGAATGCCAACACTGTCAGATTGTCCTTGAAAGGGGGAGTCCTTTACAAATAGGTTTTTGTTTTGTGATACTCTGGATACTCCCCATTTTTAGCTCAGCTTTGACATAGTCATATTTAAGGTTATGTCATAGCCTATTGTCCGTCTGTTTGGGAACAACAATTCAATACAGCTCGGGCTAGAGGCTTTATTTATGAACCGATCTTTACGAAACTTCTTGGGTACCTTTGTTATCACCGTGGGACGAGTGTTTTTGGGTGCGGTCCAAAATGCAAGATGGCCTCCAGCAGTCATTTTGTACAGAAATTAGTGCAATCAGTTTTTTGTTCAGAACTTATGTATGAAAGTTCTGATTTGAATAAATTTTTGTATGAATGTTTAGTAACATGGAGTACATCACATATAATAAAGGGCTTTTTCTCATGCTGAAATTATGGAAATTAGATGAACTTTAATTTATTCAGTGCTACTTACATGTATACCCAGTAAGTGCACATGTCAATACGGCTCGGCTAGGCTGTATTTATGAACTGATCTTAATGAATCTTCTTGAGTACCTTTGTTATCACCTTGGGATGAGAATGAGTGTTTTTGGGTGCAGCCCAAAATTCAAGATGGCTACCAGTGGCCATTTTGTACCGAAATTAGGTACAAGCAGTTTTTTGTACAGAACTTCTATACAACTTGGGCTAGAGGCCGTATTTATGTACCGATTTTACAAAATTTCTTGGGTACCTTTGTTATCACCATGGGGTTAGAATGAGTGTTTTTGGGGGGAGTCCAAAATTCTCGATGGCCGCCGGCAGCTATTTTGTACTGAAATTACTGCAATCAGTTTTTTGTACAGAACTTCTGTATAAAAGTTCTGATTTGAATAAATGTGTGTATGATTGTTTAGTAACATGGAATACATCACAAAAATACAGGTTTTTTTCTTGTACAGAAATTATGCAAATTAGACGAACTTTGATTTATTCAGTGCTACTTATACACAGTAAGTTCACATGTCAATACGGCTCGAGCTAGGGGCTGTATTTATGAACCGATCTTCACCAAGCTTCTTGGGTACCTTTGTTATCACCTAGGGACGAGAACGAGTGTTTTGGGGTGCGATCCAAAATTCAAGATGGCTGCCAGTGGCCATTTTGTACCAAAATTAGGTACAATCAGTTTTTTGTACATAACTTCTATACGGCTCAGGCTAGAGGCCGTATTTATGAACCGATCTTTACGAAACGTCTTGGGTACCTTTGTTATCACCGTGGGATGAGAGCGAGTGTTTTTGGGTACAGTTCGAAATTCAAGATGGCCACTAGCAGCCATTTTGTACAAAATTTGGTGCAATCAGATTTTTGCACAGAGCTTCCATATGAAAGCGCTGATTTGAATAATTTTTTGTGTGAATGTTTAGTACCATGGGATACATCACATATAATACAGGTTTTTTTCTCGTGCAGAAATTATGCAAATTAGATGAACTTTGATTTTTTCAATGCTACTTACACACAGTAAGTACACATGTCAATACGGCTCAGGCTAGAGTCTGTATTTATGAACCGATCTTCACGAAACGTCTTGGGTACCTTTGTTATCACCGTTGGCTGAGAGCGAGTGTTTTTGGGTGCAGTTCGAAATTCAAGATGGCCACTAGCAGCCATTTTGTACCAAAATTAGTGCAATCAGTTTTTTGTACAGAACTTCTGCATGAAAGTTCTGATTTGAATAAATTTTTGTATGAATGTTTAGTAACATGGAATACATCACAAAAAATACTGTATAATACAGGTTTTTTTCTCTTGCAGAAATTATGCAAATTAGATGACCTTTGATTTATTCAGTGCTACTTATACACTGTAAGTGCACATGTCAATACGCTAAGGCTGGAGGCTGTATTTATGAACCAATCTTCATGAAACTTCTTGGGTACCTTTGTTATCACCTTGGGATGAGAACAAATGTTTTCGGGTGCGGCCCGATATTAAAGATGGCTGCCGGCTTTCACACTGTTGCTTACTGAGGTGAAGTCACTTTACCATTACCAAGCTACCTACTAAATACCAAAGGGAAGATTTTTCAGCGCACTCTCATTACTTCAGCACCCATAATTCTCAAATATGGCATTAAAACCAATCACATACTAGTACTGCTTAAATCTATTTACATAATCAGAATACACCATCAGGGATGCATTAGCTCAGTAGGTAGAGGTGCAGACTGCAAGCCGAGAAATCCTCGGTTCGAATCCCACCTGCGGCAACAGCTTTGTGTCCTTGGGTAAGACACTTCACCCCAACTACCCATGTGGGGGCAAGGTATGCTGTGTACTAAGGCATACTGCATGTTCTTGGTGCACCTGTCTTCGAACAAGGCTAACCCTGCTTGTGTAGTATGTTGCGGAGCTCACAGTTGCTTGCCATTGCTCAGTGGTTCTCCTGGGGTACTCTAGTTTCCTCCATCCATAAAACTGCCATGGTCACAATAAGCTGTTGTGCAGATAAATGTGACCTTAAACACCAATAAATGAATAATAAAAAGAACACACCACCTCATACCCGTTTCTCTCCTGTTTTATTCACCTTGGTATTCCTCGGTTTGCCTCGGTGTTTAGTATGCCTGCCAGAAAAGGAGTGATTTCTTTTTCTAAAAGAGCAAAACAAGAAACAGTAATTTTTAACAGGTAGTAACGAAATGATTTTCATGAAGCGCACAATTTTATGTTAGTTAATAGCTGAAAAAACGCAGGGTGATATTTGCAAATCTTATTTTATTACTGGCACCAGGTACTGGTAATGAAAATTGTTTGTCATCAATACTTGATCAAGTTTCTGACAAAGCACATTATACTATTCCAATATGTCAGCTACTGGACAAAAGCACACAATTTGATGTTGGTTTACCATAATACTGGTGCTTAGCCAGGATATCTAAGTTACATGTAGGGGCAAGAGTAATATCTAGTGGGAGTGGGGCCGGGTAATAAAGAATATGATGCACAGAATCACCTGAGCCACATAGCAGTGAGATAGGGGTGAGGACAAAAGGGTGTGTGACCCTCTCATCAGTGGAGGGGTCGGGTGCACCTCTCCCCCCACCCCCCCAAAAATAAAAAAATTCAAGACAGTAAAACACAATTACCTTGAATCTGTGTCCTTTTGTGTCCATAATAAGTTGCGAACAAGCATAAATATCTAGATATTAAAATGTCTTTTGGGATGTTCATTATATGGGTTAACAGGAGAGAGGGGTGGCGGCATGAATGAAATTGGGGACCGAATATTCTCTGAAAAAGTATGAGGGCTGAATCTTCCTGTGACTGAATCTTCATGAACCCCTTTTTTAGCTCAACTTTGGCGAAGCCAAATTTGAGCTTATGCCATGGCCCGTCGTCCGTCTGTCCGTCAACAATTGGATACGGCTTGGACTAGAGGCCGTATTTATGAACCGATCTTTACGAAACTTCTTGGGTACCTTTGTTATGACCGTGGGACGAGAACGAGTGTTCTTGGGTTTGGTCCGAAATTCAAGATGGCTGCCAGCCGCCATTTTGTACCGACGATGCAGAAATCTGTTTTTTGTACAGAACTTCCATATGAAAGCTATGATTTGAATAATTTTTTGTATGAATGTTCAGTACCATGGGATACATCACATATAATACGGGATTTTTTCTCGTGCATAAATTATGCAAATTAGACTAACTTTGATGTTTTTTGGTGTTACTTTCAGCACTGTAAGTGCAAATGCCAATACAGCTTGGGCTAGAGGCCGTATTTATGAACCGATCTTTACGAAATTCCTTGGGTACCTTTGTTATCACCGTGGGACGAGAACGAGCGTTTTTGGGTCCGGTCCGAAATTCAAGATGGCCGATGGCAGCCATTTTGTACAAAATTTGGTGCAATCAGATTTTTGCACAGAACTTCCATATGAAAGCGCTGATTTGAATAATTTTTTGTGTGAATGTTTAGTACCATGGGATACATCACATATAATACAGGTTTTTTTCTCGTGCAGAAATTATGCAAATTAGATGAACTTTGATTTTTTCAGTGCTACTTACACACAGTAAGTACACATGTCAATACGGCTCAGGCTAGAGTCTGTATTTATGAACCGATCTTCACGAAACGTCTTGGGTACCTTTGTTATCACCTTGGGACAAGAACGAGTGTTTCTGGGTGCGGTCCAAAATTCAAGATGGCTGCCAGTGGCCATTTTGTACCGAAATTTGGTCTAATCAGTTTTTTGTACACAACTTCTATATACGGCTCAGGCTAGAGGCCGTATTTATGAACCGATCTTTACGAAACTTCTTGGGTACCTTTGTTATCACCGTGGGATGAGAACGAGTGTTCTTGGGTGTGGTCCAAAATTCAAGATGGCCACCAGCAGCCATTTTGTACCAAAATTAATGCAATCAGTCTTTTGTACAGAACTTCTGTATGAAAGTTCTGATTTGAATATATTTTTGTATGAATGTTTAGTAACATGGAATACATCACATATAGTACGGGTTTTTTTCTCGTGCAGAAATTATGCAAATTAGATGAACTTTGATTTATTCAGTGCTACTTATACACTGTAAGTGCACATGTCAATACGGCTCGGGCTAGAGGCTGTATTTATGAACAGATCTTCACAAAACTTCTTGGGTACCTTTGTTATCTCCTTGGGACGAGAACGAGTGTTTCTGGGTGTGGCCATTTTGTACCGAAATTAGGTCCAATCAGTTTTTTGTCACAACTTCTACACAGCTCATATTTGTGAACTGATCTTCACGAAACTTCTTGGGTACCTTTGTTTTCACCTTGGGACAGGAATGAGTGTGTTTTGGGTGCCTTTGTTATCACTGTGCTATGAGAACAAATATTTTGGGGTTCAGTCAGACCCACTCTGGGACTCAAAGATTTTTTTCTAGTTTAGCATCTGACTGTCACCCACCTTTACAATACTTTACCTATACATTTGTTACAGGCAACGGCCAGTATTTATGTACAGACCGTTACAATACTTTATATGTACCTTTGTTATCAGGTCATTACCTAGATGTTTCTCACTGCTGTGTCACATACTATACATGTACATGTCTTTGTCTTGACAAGTTGAGCTACAGTGTCAATGACAATTTCATTTCAAACTAAATTGCCCATTACTTATAAAGCACCATAACTAAGGCAAAAACAATACTATGAAATTTACAAGTCTGAAATTCTATAAATTCCAAAATTTACACAAATTATATTGCAAAATGAAGGATGTGGTTTATAGAACCCCAAAAGTATGTGTGCACCTCACGCACTGACACACAGTCGCCATCAGACATCAGCAGTTCCTGAAAGTGTGCTCTCGGTACCGTATTTGTACCATAACTGATAATAATAAAATAATATTTCATAAGAACAACAAACACAGGAATTCAAAATGCAACCTCAAGGCAGCATGGTGGTGAATGCCAACGCTGTCCCATTGTCCTTGAAAGGGGGAGTCCTTTACAAATAGGTTTTTGTTTTGTGATACTCTGGATACTCCCCATTTTTAGCTCAACTTTGACAAAGTCAAATTTAAGGTTATGTCATGGCCCATTGTCCGTCTGTTTGGGAACAGCAATTCAATACGGTTCGGGCTAGAGGGCGTATTGGTGAACCGATCTTTACGAAACTTCTTGAGTACCTTTGTTATCACGTGGGGCGAGAACAAGTGTTTTTGGGTGCGGTCCAAAATTCAAGATGGCCTCCAGCAGCCATTTTGTACAGAAATTAGTGCAATCGCCATTTTTGTACAGAACATCTGTATGAAAGTTCTGATTTGAATAAATTTTTCTATGAATGTTTAGTAACATGGAGTACATCACATATAATACCGTTTTTTTTCTCGTGCTGAAATTATGCAAATTAGATGAACTTTAATTTATTCAGTGCTACTTACATGTATAGCCAGTAAGTGCACACGTCAATACGACTTGGGCTAGGCTGTATTTATGAACTGATCTTCATGAAACTTCTAGGGTACCTTTGTTATCACCTTGGAATGAGAATGAGTGTTTTTGGGTGCAGTCCAAAATTCAAGATGGCTACCAGTGGCCATTTTGTACTGAAATTAGGTACAATCAGTTTTTTGTACAGAACGTCTATACAACTTGGGCTAGAGGCCATATTTATGAATCAATCTTTACGAAATTTCTTGGGTACCTTTGTTATCACCATGGGGTGAGAATGAGTGTTTTTAGTTTAAACAATATTTATTTCAGATCAAGTAAAATTTACAAAGAACAACGACAAACAAATAACAGAATATAGCTGAAAAAACCTGGTGCTAGTAATAAACAGTGTAAAATTTGTGGAATTTTTACACTGTTTATTACTGGCACCAGGATAAGATAAGATAAATTGTTGTTTGTCATCAATACTTGATCAAGTTTCTGACAAAGCACATTATACTATTCCAATATGTTAGCTACTGTACATGTACATAAGCACACAATTTGATGTTAGTTTATACTGGTGCTTAGCCAGGATATCTAAGTTACATGTAGGGGCAAGAGTAATACATGTATCTAGTGGGAGTCAAAAAGAATATGATGCACAGAATCACCTGAGCCACATAGCAGTGAGATAGGAGTGAGGACAAGAGGGTGTGTGACCCTCTCATCAGTGGAGGGGGTCTGGTGCACCCCCCCCCCCCAAAAAAAAAACAAAAAAAAACAAACAAACAAAAAAACAAACAAAATTTGAAATTAAAGACAGTAAAACACAATTACCTTGACTCTGTGCTGCCTTGGACTGGTCACTTTCCGTGGATGGGCAATATTTCTGCGGATGCAATGATATTAGTTTTCAAACATTGTTTACAGCAATAATCAGCAAAAATTTAATTAATGAACCACAGGATACAATTCAGTGCTTCATTAATTAAAATTTTATTGATGATGATTTTCTATTATCTGGAAAAAAACATGCATGGACATCATGCACTGCCCATGCAAGGATTATGACCAGCAACTGTACTGTATGTCTGTGTTACTGCTATGCTATGAGCAGGGACTAATCTAAATGGGTGGGTGTGTTTACAAATATTAATATTTTTTAACACCTGATAACAAAGTAATATAAGTTTATAAACAACCACACAATTGACTTTTAATTACAATACTCCTAATTCCTGTTAAACATACAGGAATGTTTATTAATTTTGTGGAATTTTTACACTGTGTATGGAGCGTATTTGGGCCTGTATGTTTGTTAAAATTGCCCTTCCACTTCGGAGGACTTTTTGAAATCAGTCTACACTGGATTGTTTGGTATTCCTTTGTATAAGACAGTGTATTCATTGTAATAATATTCATGCATAAGTTCATGTTTTTGGTTTGTTTTAGGCCTGATAATCTACAGAATAGCATGGGTGGCGGTGTATTCGGAGTATTCCATCGCTTGAGTGCAAGAAGGCTTTGCAATGCTATATATAGCATAAACCTTGTTGCACTCCAGTGACAAATTTATCAATTTTAATAACGTGGGTAAAATATCGGACATGAACCATTTAATTTTTTTTTTTTTTTAACCCACTTCGACAAAGTCAAGCAGGGCATATCTAATCACTCTCCGTCCATTGTCCATCCGTCTGTCATCCATCAACACCATGTTTTGGTGAATTCAAGTTAAAGTTTGAGTGAGTAATGGTGCCAAAGGGGTATTACATTTTTGTAATACATGCCCAGCCCCATAGGGACGGGGTGGGGTAAAATGCTCCCAAAATATTTTTTAAAATCTTATGAACCAGTGGGTACAGTGACTTGATATTCGTTATGGAACTGCCTTTTGAGATGTAGAATCACGTGTGTTCAAACGTACTTTGTGAAGCATTATTTGGCTTTATAATGGCAGTGGTTAGATTTTTGGTACTACCCAAAATTTCCATTTTCCGAACCGATGGTCCGATTTGAATGAAATTCAGTATGTGGTAATATTGGGTCATAAATACTTGCCTCATGCAAAAAAAACCCCTGCATCCCATGGGAACCCCAGGAGTGAAAAATAGAAATGTTTTCAAACTCCCATGTTTCCCAAACCACTTGGAACAGAGAACAGTTATGGTATGAAGCATCCTTAGGACCAGTAGAATTGAATGGTAAAAAAATGCCCTCTGTTGTTGTTAGAGAGTTCTGCAGAGGGCATCAGTATAATGTTGGCGCAGCATTTTTGCAAACATTTTAGAAAATCTTTTCTCAAGAACCAGTGTTCAGAATCTTTTGATATTTGGTGTACAGCATCCATAGAGGGGTCAGATACAAGTTTGTTAAAATGAAGCCCATACATTCATATTTGGACTCAATGCAGGAGCCCAAATTTTATGGGGAATTTTCTTTAAAAATCTTCTTCAGAACCATGGGTCAGAATTTTTTTTATGTTTGGTACCCTCATTGTTATGATGGTCAGATTCAAGATTGTTCAAACCAAGTCCATATGTTAATATTTGGGCTTCCTTTGGTAGTCCAAATTTTAACTTAGGGCTATATGGGGAAGTTTTTTTAAAAATCTTTTTCCCCAGATCCACCAGTCAGAATGCTTTCGTATTTGGTATACAACATCTCTAAGGGGGGAGGGGGGGTGGGGAGACTCACATTTTGGGCTCGCTATGGTAGCCCAAATTTGAACTCAGTGCAATATGAGGAAATTTCTTTAAAATTTTGTTCTTCAGATCCACCAGTCAGAATGCTTTCATATTTGGTATACAGCATCTCTAAGGAGATCAGATTCAACTTTGTTCAAATCGAGTGCCTGGGTTGATATTTGAGCTCCCTATAGGAGCCAGAATTGGCCAAGTAGCTGAAGAATTAGACAATTTTTATTCAGTACCCTCTAGAGGTGAAGAGTAATCTACATAGGTTGTATCAAGGGGCTTGAGAGGGGAGCTCCACATTTTACATCATGATCAACTAAAGAAAAGGCATGATGCTTGGACTGTTTTTGTCACTCCTGAGGGGCTCAAAGATATGCAGTGTATCCTATGGAGATGGATTGCTTAATGTAGATTCATTCTTGGACTCTTATATCGTGTTCTGTTCTCTGTTTATATCATGTTCTGTTCAAGGTGAGCGCTTCAGGCCCTGTGGGGCCTCTTGTTTATTTATTTATTGGGTTTTAACAACACTTTCGAAAGCCAGCAGCTACAAGTGTCTTCTCTCCTTGAACCAAGCGTCTCGCCCAACTGCAGCACTCATGGTCCACTGAGTTTTTAGCTCACCTGACTTTCAGTCAGGGTGAGGTGTATTGATCACTCGCCGTCCGCCGTCCGCCGTCCGTGAACTTGGTGTTTGCGTCTTCTCCAAAACTGCTGAACCGATTAATCATTAGGGGAAATTTGAGATGCTTGTTTGTTATGACATTGCATTTTGATTTTGTTTAAATCAAGTTGCCCTGGCCCTCAGTAGGGCCATGCCCAAAAATTTTGCCTAAATCTTAAAAAATCTTCTCGTGAACCAGGAGTAGCAGAGATTTGATATGTGGTGTGCTGCTTCCTTTTGAGGTGTAGACTCAGTTGTGTTCAAGAGAAGTTTGTGGGTCTTTATTTGCCTTCATTATTGGAGGGCAAGTATTTTCGCCCCGCCCAAAATTTCTGTTTTTCGAACCAAGAGGCTGATTTGAACCAAATTTAATTTGTGGGTTTATTTGATCATAAGTAATTAATTTATGCCCCAAAATATTTTCCCATCTCCCCATGGGAACCGCAGGAGCTAAAAATAGAACAAAATTCTAAACGCACATATCTACAAAACTACATGGCACTGAGAATTCTTATTTGGTGGGAAGCTTCCTTGGGACCAACAGAATGGAATGGTCTAAGCAAATTTCTGTCAGGTCTGTCATGGGGTACTTTTTCGAGACTTTGAAAAAATGCTTAGTCAGCATTCTGTAACACTGTGGGTAATGGAGAAAGCATGTAAGACTCTTCTTCACCCAATTCACTCCTCCAAAACCTTTCAGATTTCACATATACCATCTTTGGAAGATTTTTTTTACACGTTTATTGAAATCAGATCCCTGGGTCCATATTTGGGCTCTCTATGGGAGTTCAAATGTTGAAATTAGTGCAGTATGAGGAATATTCTTTAAAAATCTTTTTCTTCAGACCCACCAATCAGAATCTTTTGATATTTGCTATGCACCATCATTAGGCGGGTGAGATCTTCAAGCCAAGCCTATATTTTTGCTCACCAGTGTTTCGCAAATTGCGAGAACGGTGATTTCATTCCTGTGATGTTCTTGCAAATGCTTGTTAAGAAGATCCATATTTACCATTCCCCCCAAAATATAAGCATTTTTTCATCAGATAAAATTTAATAAAATTAAATTAATTTTAGAGCTGAAACGATTAAAGGGTTTTCGTGATTGATTAATCGCATGGGTTAACCTTGGTTAACTGATTAATCACTTGCCCCAATAGGTAGCTGAATAATTGCTGTACCATTGACCATTTATATAATTAAAACTTTACTCAGCATAATGGACAAAACCGGGCAGCGCCATATACAAACATGTCCATTCAAATTTTATATTTTCAATTTTTGTCTTAAAACATAGCTTATGACCCCTCATTGGAACAAGCTCATTGACCTTGTTCCAATAAGGAGGGGGGGGGGGGGTCATAAGCTATGTTTAAAACATAGCTTATGACCCCTCATTGGAACAAGCTCATTGAGCTTGTTCCAATAAGGAGGGGGGGGGGGTCATAAGCTATGTTTTTGAGACAAACATTGAAAATCTTCAGTAATTCAAGAATTTCTTGTGCAAGTATCATCTGCTACCTGCATTTGGTGAAGGGTTGAGAATGACCGTTTTTAGCTGATACAGTATAATGATCATGCAAGTGAACAAGTATTTTGGCACGTAACTGGCATGCATTTGTCTCATGCAATTGATGTGAGCCAGTGTAACAATGTTTGCCTGTTTTGGAGCAAGTTTGTTCCATAGTTAACCCATACAGGGTATTTTTTGTTTTTAAAAATTTGATTAGCAGTTTCCATCTTGGTTTCAAAAAGTGATGATAAATAGTGAATTTTAGCTTGCCCAATATGAAAGAAAAATGGTTAGCAATTGGACATTTTTGTATAGCATTTTGCGATGTGAATACAGCCATATAGTACCGTACTTCAAAAGTAACGGTTAACCGATCAATTACTTTTTATGTGTACCCATACTATGTATGGCACACAGAATGCCGGCATCCAGGGTGACCATCCGTCATTCTTCCATCCTTTGTCCGTCCGTCCGTCTGTCCGTCCATCCGTCCGTCTGTCCATCCGGCATCCGTATCCATTTCTTTGGCATTCGATAACTTGAAAAATATTGCTTGGATTGTCAAGTTACTTTATATTTGTGTTCAGGTTACTGATGTGCCGAGCTGTATAGTTTTTGGTGTAAATCGGATAATTTGATCCTGAGATATTAACCCATTATCCTTCAAATTGAAAATTCCTCCAATCCCTTTGGCATTCGATAACTTGAAAATTATTGCTTGGATTGTCTAGTTACTTTATATTTGTGTTCAGGTTACTGATTTGCTGAGCTGTATAGTTTTTGGTGTAAATCTGATAATTTGATCCTGAGATATTAACCCTTTATCCTTCAAATTGAAAATTTCTCCAATCCCTTTGGCATTCGATAACTTGAAAAATATTACTTGGATTGTCAAGTTACTTTATATTTGTGTTCAGGTTACTGATGTGCCGAGCTGTATAGTTTTTGGTGTAAATCGGATAATTTGATCCTGAGATATTAACCCTTTATCCTTCTAATTGGAAATTCCTCCAATCCCTTTGGCATTCGATAACTTGAAAATTATTGCTTGGATTGTCTAGTTACTATCCTTCAAATTGAAAATTCCTCCAATCCCTTTGGCATTCGATAACTTGAAAAATATTGCTTGGATTGTCAAGTTACTTTATATTTGTGTTCAGGTTACTGATGTACCGAGCTGTCTAGTTTTTAGTGTTAATCTGTTATTTTAATCCTGAGATATTAACCCTTTATCCTTCAAATTGAAAATTCCTCCAATCCCTTTGGGATTTGATAACTTGAAAAATATTGCTTGGATTGTCAAGTTACTTTACAATTGTGTTCAGGTTACTGATGTGCTGAGCTGTATAGTTTTTGGTGTTAATCTGATAATTTGATCCCAAGATATTAACCCTTTATCCTTCAAATTGAAAATTCCTCCAATCCCTTTGGCATTCAATAACTTGAAAAATATTGCTTGGATTGTCAAGTTACTTTATATTTGTGTTCGGGTTACTGATGTACCAAGCTGTATAGTTTTTGGTGTTAATCTGTTATTTTAATCCTGAGATATTAACCCTTTATCCTTCAAATTGAAAATTCCTCCAATCCCTTTGGCATTTGATAACTTGAAAAATATTGCTTGGATTGTCAAGTTACTTTACAACTGTGTTCAGGTTACTGATGTGCTGAGCTGTATAGTTTTTGGTGTTAATCTGATAATTTGATCCCAAGATATTAACCCTTTATCCTTCAAATTGAAAATTCCTCCAATCCCTTTGGCATTCAATAACTTGAAAAATATTGCTTGGATTGTCAAGTTACTTTATATTTGTGTTCGGGTTACTGATGTACCAAGCTGTATAGTTTTTGGTGTTAATCTGTTATTTTAATCCTGAGATATTAACCCTTTATCCTTCAAATTGAAAATTCCTCCAACCCCTTTGGCATGAGATAACTCAAAAAATATCAATTGTCATGTTACTTTATATATTTATTCAGGTTACTGGTGTGCTGTGCTGTATAGTTTTTTATGTAAATCTGACAATTTGATCCGGAGATATTTACCCTTTATCCATCAAATTAGACACTCCTCCAATCCATTTCTATATATATGTACCCATACCTTGTATGGTGTACATAATGTCGGCATCCGTGGTGGCCCTTCGTCATACAGCTTTCTACTAGTTGCGCGTATGGGTACACATCTGACAATTTCATCGGCCTATTTTTTTTTATCATTCAAGATATTGATCATTGGTTAGTCAATTAATCGGTTAGCCGTATCAGATCTAATTAATTTCTATAAACATGATTACTGCAATAGCCTTTGATGTGGTGGTTCAACAATCTAACAATCTATGTATTTGAAGATAAATAAGCATAATTCATGTGATTAAGACACATGTTGGAAATGGATCCCACAAAAATATATTTGTGAAACCCTGACTCACTGTGGGAGCCTGAATTATAATTTAGTTCAAAATGAGGAATTTGCTTTAAAAGACTTTTTCAGATCCAGTAGTTGGACTGTTTTGGTGTTTGGTGTGCAGCATCCTTACAGGGGGAGGGGTGGGGGGGGGGGATTCAAATTTGTTTACGCCAAGTCCCTGGGTTCATATTTGGGCTCACTGTGGGAGCCTGAATTATAACTTAGTTCAAAATGAGGAATATTCTTCAAAAGTATTCTTCACATTCAGCAGTCAGAATATTTTGATATATACAGTATCCTCAGTGAGGTGAGATATAAGTTTGTTAAAGCCAAGTCGCAGGGTTCATATATGGGCTTCCTGTAGGAGCCCAAATTGTACCAACATTTCTATTTTCCAAATTGAGAGGCTGATTTGAAGCAAATTTGATATGATGGGCTTATTGGGTTGTACATGTAAGTACCTAACTTATGCCAAAACATTTTCCGGTTGTCCTTGTGGGAACTGCAGGATCTAAATATAGAAAAAAATTAAAACGTCCATGTCTTCAAAACTACACGGCACTGAGAATTTTTATTTTGTGTGTCGCTTCCTTACGAACAGCCGAAAAGAATGGTAAAAAAAAATTGCCATCAGTTTTATCATAGGGAAGTTTTCCAGGACTTATGCGGAGTCATCATTTTAGTAATGGGAAAAACATTAAAGAATCTTCTTCTCCCATACCACTGCTCCAAAGGCTTTCATATTTTGCATATAACATCTTTGGAAGATTTATTCACAGGTTTGTTGAAATCAAATCCCTGGGTCCATATTTGGACTCTCTATGATTAGATTAGTGCAATATGAGGAATATTTTTTAAAAATCTTCTTTTGATCCACTCTTCAGAATATTTTGATATTTGGGATGCTGCATCCTTAGAGGGGAGAGATTCAAGTTTGTTCGAGCCAAGTCCTCAGGTTCATATCTGGGCTCCCTGTGGGAGTCCAAATTACAACTTAGTTCAATAAGAGGAATATTCTTTAAAATCCAGTAGTCAGAATCTTTAGATATTAGTATATAGAAGCATCCTTAGGGTTGTGAGATTCAAATTTGTTCAAGCCAAGTCCTTGGGTTCATATTTGGGCTCTCTGTGGGAGCCTGAATTATAACTTAGTTCAGTATGAGGAATATTCTTTAAAAATCCTTTTTTTTTTTGAGATCCACCAGTCAGAATCTTTTGATATTTTGTATAAGCTTTTCTTATGAGGGGCAGATGCAACTAAATGTTCAAATTAATTCCCTGGGTTGATATTTAGGCTACCACGTCAGGTGAATGCCATCAGATCCCTCTGGGGGCTCTTGTTTGTTTTCTGTTTGACAACATTGCCCTGGCTCTTCTATCTATATTTTTCATTTTAAGTTAGTCACTACTTTTATGTAGGCTTCCCAAATTTGTTACTGCATGTCTGTCTGTCCTTCAGATGAAATGTTTCTTTGCTTTTCATTTGCCCCCCCCCCCCCCCCCCCGCCCACACACACACACATACAAAAATCTGGGCTGGCATTGAGTACTTTATCAAAAAAGTGGTACTCGAGTACTACAAGTACTGAGTACTTTGGACCCAGCCTATCACAAATATATTAAACATCAAAGAGTATATTATATACTTGAAACAAATACAGTACAGTGGCTGTGTACTGCTCACTTTTCATGGATGGGCAATATTTCCACGGATACAATAATATTTGATGCCAAACACTAACTATAGGTATAATCATCATAAATTTAATAAATAATGAAGCACCAGGTACAACCCCGTGCTTCAATTAAAACTTTGTAGATGATGATTTTTATTGACTGGTAAACGCACGAGTGGACATCACTGTCCACGCGTGTACTACAACCCGTCCACAGCGACTGTACTGCAACTTGTCCTCTTTGTGAACATATTTTCTACAATTTCACTCCCTTTGACAGAATGCATGCCTGTGGGGATTAAAACCAAAATAGTGAAAGTGCACTTGTGAATATTTGCAGCACAATCACAGCACTAATGAATCAATATTTGGTGATTTTAGGAATTTTAACAGTGTCATGAGACACCACAGTAGCAGGTACTGATCATTCTGTTGGAAAAATTCACTGTTTTATGACTTGAGGTGCCTTAACTGAGAAAACTTAGGCTTTTTCTTACAAAGATTGCAAAATATCAAACACAATGTGAAATGTGTTCAGAAGAAAGAATGTGATTAAAAAATAATGGGAAATTCATGTCACCATCAATTTATTAAAAAATTAATATAGTTTTTTAGCGCACCTGAGCGAAGCTCAGTGGGAGCTTTACTGATCAAATTTTGTCCGCCGTCCGTCCGGTGTTAACTTTACATTATTCAAATGTTGGGTAAATGTTTATTACCTAATGCCAATTCAGATTTGTTCAAATGAAGTTGCCCCCTTCTCCTGGGTGGTGCCATGCCCCCAAGGGGCACCAAAATCTTCTTCTCATCAACCAGCAGTAGCAGAGACTTGATATATGGTATGCAGCTTCCTTTTAAGGTGTAGACTTGGATTTCTTTAAGAGAAGTTTGATGGGCTAAATTTGGCGTCGTTATGGGAGGGACAAAATTGTTGGCCCGCCAAAAATTTCTATTTTCCGAACCGAGGGGCTGGTTTGAATCAAATTTTATGTGAGGGCTTATTGGGTCATAAGTACCTAATTTATGCCGAATTTTCTTTTTCTGTAGCCCCGTGGGAACCGCAGGAGCTAATTTAGAAAAAAAGTAAAACGCCATATCTCCAAAACTGCACGGCACTGAGAATTTTTATTTGGTGTGAAGCTTCCTTAGGACCAACAGAAAGGATTGGTCCAAAAAAATTGCGGTCGGTTTTATCATAGGGTACAGTTTCAGGACTTTGAAAACACTTTTTAACACTGTAGGCAATGGGAAAAACATTAAAAAATCTTCTTCTCTAGATTCAGCAGGCAGAATCTTTTGATATTTGGTATGCAACATTGTAGGGTGGATCTGATTCGAGTTTGTTCAAATCCGCCCCCTGGGTTTATATTTGGGCTCAGTATAGGAGCCCAAATTCAAACTTAGTGCATTTCAGGCAAATTTCTTAAAAAATCTTCTTCACCAGATTCTGCTGGCAGAATCTTTTGATATTTGGTATGCAACATTGTAGGGTGGATCTGATTCAAATTTGTTCAAATCGGCCCCCTGGATTCATATTTGGGCTCACTATAGAAGCATTTCAGGCAAATTTCTTTAAAAATCTTCTTCTCCAGATCCAGCAGGCAGAATCTTTTGATATTTGATATGCAACATTGTGGGGTGGATCTGATTCAAGTTTGTTCAAATCGGCCAACTGGGTTCATATTTGGGCTCAGTATAGGAGCCCAAATTTGAACTTAGTGCATTTCAGGCAAATGTCTTTGAAAATCTTCTTCTCAAGATCCAACAGCAGAATCTTTTGATATTGGGTATGCAGCATGCTTAGGGGGGTGAGATTCAAGTTGTTCAAGCCAAGTCCCCGGGTTCATATTTGGGCTCACTGTGGTAACCCGAATTATAACTTAGTTCAAAATGAGGAATTTTCTTTAAAAATCTTCTTCAGATCCAGCAGCCGGAATGTTTCGATATTTGGTATGCAGCATCCTTAGGGGGGTGAGATTCAAGTTTGTTCAAGCGATGTCCCTAGGTCCATATTTGGGCTCAATGGTCTCTGGCTTAATATTTGGTCTATCTATTGAAGCCCAAAGTTTAACTTAGTGCAGTATTAGGACATTTCTTTAAAACTCTATTTTTTCAGATCCACCTGTCAGAATCCTTTCATATTTGGCTTACAACATCTCTAAGGGGGTCAGATTCATGTTTGTTCAAGCCAAATCTATGGGTTAATATTTGGGCTCATTATGGGAGTGCAAATTAACTCAAAGCAACATGAGAAAATTTCTTTAAAAATCTTTTTCTTCAGACCCACTAGTTTAATGCTTTAATATTTGGTACAGAACCCTTTCATATTTGGTATCGCAGGAATGGGGATGGGGGGGGGGGGGGGTGCAGATTTGAGTTCGTCCATTTCAGGTCTGTGGCTTAATATTTGGGCAGGGGTGGGTTAGGTTCGAGGTTGTTCATAAATGTTCAAACCCATTCCTTAGAGCTTTTCCATAAAATTTGCCTTTCAGGCTGCAGTGACACAACAACCCTTGGAAGTGTGGCAGTACTTGTCTACAGCTGTCAGAATTGGAAGCAATCAGGAAGACCTATGCTAATAATCATCTGACATGGACACTAGAATTATGAATAATTTCATAACATTATTCCTATGTAGTGTCCATGAACCTTGACTAACTGAATCTGACCCAAAACACTTCTCTGAACCACCTTGTCAGGTGAGCGATTAAGGCCCCTGGGGGGAGGGGGTGGGGGTGGGGGTAAAAATCAGTAGTTGGTGTTGTAAAAATTAAAAAGCTGTATTGGGTAAAGGGTTAACATGTATTATCAGTATGCAACAGGGGTTCAATCATACTGACCTAATAGAATCCTGGCCCATAGCAGGTCTGAATTCTCGGAACGATTTCCCCAAGAATGCAAATGGATTCTCCCAAATTTAGAGGAACTATAAGTCCTGCACAACCCCAATTTTGAAACAAAATTGTCATATTGTTTCATGGTGGTGGGGCACTATTTATCTTGCTGAACGATTAATTAAAACAGATTTTGTGAAAAGGTTTTGTGGGTAGTTTCAAAGAAAGCTGTGAATTCTTATCCCTCCTAACTTATTAGGTAACAGAGTAGAAATTCTGTCGGAGGCAATAACAGTTTTTAAGCCTATTTGACACAGATTGGACAGTTCTCTTCAAAAGAACAAATTTCCCATGCTTTTTACTAGACAGAAGCCAAAAGTTGAATTCTATTGCAGAAATGACTCTTTCATCACATGAAAGAGGTAAATGTATCTTTGGTAGGGTTGGGTTTGCTCATAGGTATAACTGTTGTAAATATTTTAATTAGATGTACCTGCCTCTAAAAGTTGCGCTCGGAAATTATGTAATTCCCAAAACTAAGCAGTCTTGGGAAAATATATTGTTTCAATAAACATTTGAAGAAGTCTACTGACATTTTGCATTACTGTTGAATGTTCCAGATGAACAAAGAGGATAATTTGAGGACTTTTAGAACCTAAAAATTTGTTTGACTATTGGTGTGTTTTGTTTGGGAATTCCCTGAGAAATATGAACATGTGACCAGCACTTCCCTTTCTGTTAGTTTTTCTTTTATTTGTTGCATGACCCATGTTTAAAATCAGAAACAGGTTGTCTGGAGGGCTATACTTGACAAAAAATATTTGAATGTTAAATTTAAAATGATACGACCATATTTTTTCTCCTGAACGTTATAATGGTCGTTTATGAGAAAATATTTAGTACTGTGAAACGTATTCATGTTTGGCTGAAATTAAACAATTGCAGGAATTCGACTGAATAAACCAAAATGTTTTTGGAGTAATGGTTGCGGAATGAAATATTTCAATATGTTGGATACTTTGGGGTTCCTTCTTACGCCTTGCGTATTGTCATATTATGATTGTACCGGCTGTAGATGCAGGGATAGGTGAGAAAGCCCAGTTTCGAGCTCTGACAGATAGTATTCTAGATGAAACAGACGCAGACCACCAGACCGTTGCTTGTAACGTGCGATAGCCGAATATTCTCATCCTCAATAAAAGAAAAAAAAACATTATTCACAAACTCCCATAACAAAATTATCTTTTAAACTTGAAATTGTTTTATAAAATAGGGTAGACATGCCACGCGAATGTACTCTTATCTTAATCTGTTGGAGTGTTTGTCTTTCAGGCGTTACTGATTTACATGTACTAATACAATAACCTCAAACTATTAACGGCCATAAACCTTGCAGTAAAAAAACTTATTTCCACGAAAATAGTTGCAACTTCCCCTTAGGTCTCCTTGTAATATATTTGGTTGGTTGTTACACATGTTTAGTTGAATATAATTATTATACAACACAATACATGTTCCAGAGGCATGAGGATGGTTCTAAACACAATTTTCCAAACATTTTGAAGGAGGACCCAAAGACACCCCACCTATGTAATATAATTAAAAAAAAAAAAAAAAAAATTAATAATAATAATAATAATTCTCTGGCCTTCCGTTGATTTGTCGCGGTCCTCTAATGAGGAGGCCTACATTAACCCATTCCCCCGGTTGGCTACTCATCCCCCCACTATCTCTCCTAATTTCCCAGCATTCAGTCAAAACGTGCCTCATAATTCCTCCCATCGGCGCTTTCTGGATCTTACTAACTATAACATTAACCCTTTCTCTCATGTCATTCCCCATCCACTTATCCTTCATGTTTTCATCCTATTCATTTTTCCACTAGTTTTCTAGGGTGTCTTGTTCTAGTGGGCAATTATTTTGGGCATTCTAAAATGAAATGTTCCGGGTTCTCCGTTACTCCTAAATTACACATTTGGCACACTCTTTCTTCGCCTTTCCCGATTCTTCCCCTCAGGTCCAGTGGTTTTGATCACACTTTGAACACCAAAGACCCCCATAAGATCCAGCCATGTACTATGAGCTGCGATACGAATCAATAGTTGGTTTTATGCAGCATTTGTGAAGTGAGTGTCGAATTGGAACACCTCAAGTTCAACCCATATCTCGATTCAAACATCTTTGATTTTCTTGCCCGGGAGTGAAATTACAGGCGTTTGCTGCAAATACCCCCATAAGAGAGCACGGGGAGGGGGGGGGGGGGGGGCTGGGCATAAACACCGCAATTTGTTGGCGGGGGCTGGAAAAGAAAAAAAATATGACCGCTTGTGTATGACGTGTTTGTTTCATATGAGGCAAAATAAAACTACCATCATTCCCTTCCTTGGTTCTTAACCAGTTTTAGATAATTCCGGCATCATTAACCCCTTAGTACAGTTCAATAGCAGGAATTGGAACCGCCCATATTCATAAAGGATCACATGTTCATTATTTGTGGATAAATAAATTAATATTTTAAAATAAAGGAAAAATAAAACTACCATCATTCCCTTCCTTGGATCTTAACCAGTTTTAGATAATTCCGGTGTAAAAGGAATGGAAGTCTGTAGGAACGTTAGTCCCTCTGGACTATTATTCCGCGGAATTATAGTCCTAGGTCTAACATTTCTAGGAATAGTAGTCCGCCGGACTACTATTCCTAGAAATGTTAGACCTAGGACTATAATTCCGCGGAATAATAGTCCAGAGGGACTAATTTTTCTACGGACTTCTATTCCTGTTACACCGGCATCATTAACCCCTTAACACAGTTCAATAGCAGGAATTGGAACCGCCCATATTCATAAAAGACCGCTTGTTCATTATTTGTGGATAAACGAATTAATCTTTTAAACGTGCAGCCCTGGGGCAATTATTAATTAGTCTACCCCACACATTCACTCAGCAGTCATCCTTCTTAATTAAATTATGACGTTCCTGACCCGGAAAAGTGGCCTCTCGAATTCAAAAGGTGAAACAAATATTGACCTGCAGTTATGCTGCTTCGTGGAATATGAAGGGATAAAAAGGGTGATGTTATAGAGTCACATGAAAAAGAAGATTAGATTGTTGTTAATCAGAATCAGTCTCTAAATTAAATTTTGTTAGTGTACCTTGTTGAGGGTGTACCTCTGCTCTCATATGGAAAGGGTGGGCGTGCCTATATAGGGCACTATGTGTGAGCTTTGTTCCGTGTTGTACACAATTTACAGTCATATTTTTTCTTGGGCGTATTTTAGTGTTCCTGAGTGTTTAGTTAACCCTTCAACTAGCTAGGTCTAACAATTTCATCGTTTCATAGGGTCATGGATAAATTATGTATCGCCGAACTCCTCACTCTCTGTACCTCACTAGTAACTTACTCCAATGTAATAATATACTGAATGTGACAAATTATAAAACATTTGTACATTCTTGAAGCAGTGGCACTCGAAGACAGTGGGTAGGGAATATATAATTGATGTGGATGTGCTGTGAATGGCACGTCCTGAGCACAGCGAGGAAACACGGTAGGATATCAAGGGAAATCGCATGCGAATTTGTCTGAGGCGAATCAATAAGAGTGAATATGCCAAAACGTCGGTGGATGTGATGTGCATAAATACAATTTATGATGGCTATACGCTTTAACGCTAGGAGTAGTTTGTAGTTTTCTGACTCCTCTCTCTCCCGATTTCTCTCTCTCTCTCTCTACCTCCTTCTTTCTTTCTCTGTCTCTCTCTCTCTGCGGTATGAATGGTATACGGTTGCTACACATTCCTTTCAAAGCAGTTCCTTCTTAGTTAATTCGAATTTGCTTAACTTTCAGATAAATATATTGCCACATCAAAGTTGAAAAGATTGAACGATCTTACCCCAACAGATTGTTTACGCGACTTGCTAAAAGCAACTGAAGGAAAATAACAGCAGTTTTCACAAGAAGTCCAGACACAACGGCATAAAGCAAAACGTTTATGGTTTATCGATAGAAACCAATAACTTCTAGATTTCTGCTCTCCATCCAGTAAATTTGTATATTCGCCGTTCCTTGAAAGATGTTCCAGGTACCGTAAATGAAACGCTTCTTTCATGTGCTCAGTTTCAGAATCCGGAAGCACAGCCACTAATATTCCCTTGCTGAATACAACATACATTATCAATCCGGCCATATTGCAGACTGTTTATGGAGGTAAAGCTACAGGCGCTCGTGTTACGAAAAGCCGTACTCAAGAAGTATTGACAACCCTGGGGACAGGGTTCCATTTTATTCAAACCGTTGCGGTCATTTCGCGCCTCAACCTGGTTTTGAAAGCCTGGTCTCACGATCGACATTTTTGGAAATTCCATAAAACAACAGACAATATGAATTCATATAGAACTCCTGTGACACAATTTTAGAATTTCCATTAAAGATAAGGGAAGCCGTTCAGGTATTTGTTCTGACGTCATTCATGTTAATCAGCCCTTCGTGGCAGTTAGATTTAAAGATACGGTTGTCTGTCAACCAGAAAAGCACCTAATCCGGATAACTAAAACATTTCCTAAAACGGTTACTGGGCCAACAAATGACACTATAAAATGGCTAGCGCCACAATTTCTTTTGACTTTGTCCAGTTTCAAACATAAAAATTCTACCTCAGGGATGTTTGTTGTTTACAATGGAGGCTGACAAAAACTTGATTGAGAGTCTAGGGTGTAAAATATCATATAATATTATATCTCACGTGACTTCTTTGCATTCTGATTGGCTGAAAGATGATACCCTATTTCGTGCAGTTTGCATCCACAGAACTGACCAGGCACTACACCCAGGCACTACACGTTTTCTATTTTTAGCACACTACTATATCAGTTTTCTGTTCACACTGGGCGAATAAAACTGATCAGGCTAAATTTAAAAATCGATTCACAGAGGCACAACATCCACAAAACGACCCGGAAAGAAATCTTTCTGGAAAAATGTATCGCTTTTCCATTGTTGAAGTCACATTTTTCGAGGCGTTCATTTTATTCCTTGAGAAGATGATCCATATCTCGTTTCGAAGAGAATGATCCATACCTGGGTCCAACTTTCATGAGAACGCGTCTGGATATGAAAAATCGTTTGTTTCGCTGCTCATATTATTTCGCTATTTAATTGTATGTTTTGGACAGTAAACGAATAAATAATGGAATTCAATTGAATCTTCGGAGTTTGTATCCCGTGCTGACCCATTCGGTAAAGTATATGTGTGACAAATGTGTGGAAATTATCAAAGTGCGTTGTCAAATTTGGAAAATTTTAGTCTTCATTCGCGAGTTGCGCGATTCTAGAATACACAGTTCCGTTTGGGGGAAATATTTTGTTTACCCTTGCCGACCGATTCAAAATCTGTCTTCTACTCATATCAATAATCCAAGTTAGCCATGTTTTGGAAGAAGTAAATGTTTTTTAAAAACTACATGGTATTTTTTTCTATATAATGCTAGTTGGTAGGGCTGCTACCTTGGTAACAGATTAACAAATCGGACAGATGTTTTTCTTGATGGGTGTTCGATATAATATAAGGATTAGTGCATGCCTTGTCGTTGACTACGCCCATATAGTGCCCAGTGAGGTGGTGTAGTTCCCTCTGCTTCGCGGCGGGAACTACACCACCTCACTGGGCACTATATGGGCGTAGTCAACTCCAAGCCATGCACTATTCCTTAATAAGATACACACCCCATGGAGTAGATTTAGTGATAGAAGATGGTTGTAATGTATTTTTTCTGACGATTCGTAAAGTACAGTTAAAACTAGAAATCCTGTCACGAACTGTGCGCTTATCTAGGATTAACTACGCGTAGGAATTGCGCTCAATTGTCGTATCGAATGGCACCCAAAGCATGGCAGATTCTCCTGGTTACTCATAGCAAACACGGGTAATGTCTCTGCCAATTGACCTCCGGGTTACCCGGAGGTCGATTGGCTGAAACATTGCTTGTGCACAGGCCTCATGTACAGAATTTGATAGCCTTACTATAGTCATAACGCGTAGATCGACGTGCTATTTGTGTGCATTTCATGACAGAACTTCTAGTTTTAACTGTAATATGTACAAAACATTCGCCGTCGAAATCCACTCGTGTGCAGCGATGTCCACCTGCGCTGAATTGATTAAATTTTGGATTATCATTCCTATAATTAGTGTTTGGAATCGAATATTACTGCCCCCGCAGAAATATTGCCCACCCGTGGAAAGTAACCAGTCCACGACGTTCGGACTGTTATAATATTCCTATGGAGCAATACTCAAACCTCGGGGAAAGGAAATAACACCATAAGTGCCTCAGCGATGAACTAAAATATGTTAAAATCAGTTTATTGTTAAACCTCTTTCGGCAAGCTTTCAAGTCAACAGTCAAATTCTCAAAAGAACCTGACGCCTTCATGGCAAGAATCAGTGTACAGAACGCCCGCCGTGGACTGGTCACTTTCCACGGGTGGGCAATATTTCCACGGACGCAAATAATATTAGATTCCAAACACTAATTACAGGAATAAGCATCAAAAATTTAGTTAATGAAGCACCTAGTACAAACCGGTGCTTCATTAAATGTAATTCTGGTGAAGGTGATTTTTATTACCTGGTAAACGCATGTGTGGACATCGCTGCCCACGCATGGATTACGACCAATCCACGCCGACCGTACTGCACCTCTTAAATAGCCCATTACATAATTTCAGATTCAACCGGGTGGAATATTTCAGTAGCTCGAATGTGTTTGACAGTGGTGTTGGCCGTGGTGAGGGGGGAGTATTCGATTCATGCAATGCGTTGTCAGTACCACTGACGTAACCACGGGGGATGGAGGGTGATCTAGGGGACGTTTGTCCCCTAAACTTTTCGCTGCCCGCCAAAACATGAGCCCTTTTGGAACACTGTGTGTTGTAAACATTTTTCGGGGTGGGGGGGGGGGGGGGGGTGGGGGGGGGGTAGTCCTAACAAGGATCCTCCGGTCGTTAAATCCTCCTCCACTTCCCTTCAAAGAAGTTGGGGAGGGGTGACGTCCAGAGGGTCCTAGTTAAGACGAAGGAAGGTCCCCGACCTCAATTTCCCCACAGCGGCCTTCCAATTATCATTTTTCCACACCTCACACTCCCAAAACAGGCTTGGGGGCCCCGAATTATAGAATCCTGTTTATGCGCCTGGTTGTCACGTGACACTTGTCGCACATGTGAATAGTTCTATACCGTTTCGGCAGCATTTCCGTTCGCGTTTCAAAGGACGATCCAATCAAGATAAGGTCACTGAGATGTTGTCAAACGTCGAGAGAATTATCGTTCTGGTGAGTTAAAGACGGATATTGTTGGCCAGGCACAGACAGTACCGCCGAAAAATGGACTGAAAACTGCCCAAGATGTTTGAGACGAAAATCTACAAATTTAACTGGCAGAGTGCCGGAAGCCCATACTTGGGCTTTGAGATGAAAAACATGTGTCCAGCTTAAAGGAGTCATATTCTGTGGATGTGCATCATATTATCTTTGAAGTGAAATTACTCTGTCTGTGTGAATCTGACTTGTTACATTTTATGGGAGAGTGCCAAGAGGCACTCTCCCGTAAATTGTAACAAGGCAAAGACTTATGAATAAATTTTGATAACCAAAAATAATTTAGTACTCTACCATTTAAGAATACCTTTGGTGAATATCTGTAGCCCGTGAGCACTTGGTGCTCCTTTATACAAAGTATTTAACATCAGATGCATCTAAAGGTGGACAACAATATATTGTAGCTCTTACTGATCATTTTACGAAGTACAGTTAAAACTAGAAGTCCTGTCAGGAAATGCGCACAGATAGCACGTCGATATGCGCGTTAATCTACGCGTTATGACCAATAGTAAAGCTGTCAAATTATGTACATTTAGCCTGTGCACAAACAATGTTTCAGCCAATGGACCTCCGGGTAACCCGGAGGTCCATTGGCAGAAACATTGCCTGTGTTTGCTATGAGTAACCAGGAGAACCTACCCTGTTTGGATTCCAATCGATATGGCTATTCCGCGCAATTCCTACGCGCAATTAAGCATATATAAGCGCACAGTTTGTGACAGGACTTCTAGTTTTAACTATATGCGCAAACTTTTCCAACGAAACATATGACTGCCTGAACTACTATAGAAATTCTCTTCAACAATTTCATTTTGTATTGTGATTTTCCTAAACGTCTGCACTCTGATCAGGGGCATCATTTTTAGACTTTGCTTGTTTTTGTTTTATTAGTGTGTAACGCGACTTCCATAGCCAAAGTGACATCGTGTCGGACAGTTCTGCGGGTGGAGGAAGCTGGAGTACCTAGAACGACAAACCAAGCAGCTGTGAGCAACTGTCCAGCTCCACAAAGTACATGTACTTACCTCGCACAAGCAAGTTAAAGGCAGGTGCACCATTAAGGCGAGTAAGTCTTAGTACACAGCGCTACTGTGCACCCACGTGACAAAGAAGGATTACCTGTGTTGCACAAGGACGCAACGCAGTTACTTCCGGTCAGGATCGAACCGTCCACCTTTCGGTTGGAAGTTCAAAGCTCTAACCAATAAGCTACCGCGCTGCCAACTTTGAGAATAGAACTTTGCCAAATAGATGGGATTAAGAAAACACTGACTATACTCGTCTGTCAGCAAATTGTTTAAAGGTTTTGATTATTTTAAAGCGAATACGAATCTATGAGGTTGCAGGTGATTTTGGCTATAACGGTTGTATTCGAGAAGTTCCAAACTATCGACTTGAAGGGGGAGGGGGTGGGGGGGGGGGGTGGTGCTGGTAAATTAAATTATACCATTTCACATGGTTTAAAAAAAGGAAAAAAGATCAACGTGGCACAAATCGAAAGTCCGGAAAAGTGCTTGACAAATGAAAAGAGGTTTGCAACCTTATAGACCGTTTTAGAATTACATCATCTAACGGCCGGGAAAAGCGAATTACCCATGTAAACCATCATTGTTTATGACCACAAAACACGCGAGTGCTCCATTTTTTTTTTTCAAATGGAATTCGATCGCTTACCTGTCTTCTGTTTATTGTCAACACATTTTCATCCTTAAAGAAGATAGAGGTTGTGTTTAAGTTAACCCTTTACCTAACGAATCTCCCGCATCCGCCAGCGTAATATGCAAATTGAGCAGGTGAGAAAATTATATTTTTCAAAATATTTCAACAAAACCATATCATGTGACCCCTCATTGGAACGAGCTCATTGAGCTCGTTCCAATGGGGGTTACATGATATGGTTTTGTTGAATTTGTTTGAAAAAATTAAAAAAAATGATATTTAAAATAATAAATTTTGATATCGTCTGCGCTGGGTAAAGGGTTAAAATCAGTGCACTTTGAGATGTTATTTTTCATTATGATTGCCATTTCGAACAACAACAACTAACAGCATCATCATCAACAGATTATCGAACGAATTCCTACATCCTTTCATTAAAAGTGCGCTTACAATAATTTGTCTTCATCAGATTTGCTTCCGAATTTCGATTCTTGACAGCAAGTGTCGGACAGATTTACGGGTGGAGGAGGCTGGGGTACCCGGAGAGTACGACTAAGCAACGGCATCAACTGTCAGACTCCTTAATGAACTAACTCCACAAGATTAGGGTTAACATTAATTGAAGGCAAGTGCACCATAGGTGCGCAGTACGCCTCACTGCACAGCGCCCCGTGCCTTCACTTGGGCAATCAGGTTTAAGTGCCAAGTTAGATTGATGAGGTGCGTTTAAATTATCTTTCCATCTATGCATTACTAGTTGCCTACAAATAACAAGTTAATGTGTCGCTGTGGTAACGGACTCGTATAGCACGGTAATAAATATTAATTATGCATGGGGAGTGAATGCACCTTGCCACACTGTCATGTGAATTTTTATATCGCTGCACGAAGTAGTTAATTAACTCTGGAACATTCCACCAACTGATACAAATTATTTGGATCGTTTGGTTCAACACATGGACGGGTGCCAGATATTCAACTAATGATCAACAAACTAATTTATTTCTTATTGACAACCACGGTTATATTCAGGTAATTGACTTACTTTTCAAAACTCGATGAATATTGTTTTTGTCACCAATCTGTAGATTATATTGTGGTCTTGTCCAAAGTTGCAGTTAACCCTTTACCTAACGCACAGGATATCAAAATTATTTATTTTAATTATTGTTTTTTAAACGTTTTCAAAAACAAATTCAACGAAACAATATCATTTGACCCCTCATTGGGACGAGCTCGATGAGCTCGTTCAGATGAGGGGTCACATGATATGGTTTTGTTGAAACGTTTCGAAAAATATCTTTTTTTCAACTGCTAAATTTTAAAATTACGCGGCAAATTCGTTAGGAGAAAGGTTAAACTGCCATTACACCGGATGGACTGAGTAATCGTTGAATTTCATCCAACTGCTACCCCAAAACAAATATCCGTGTCTATCCGCTGAAAAAAAATGGGTCGCTGTTAAATATAGGCGAGGCTACTCCTTGTAATACTGAGAAACTAATTTACATTTTAGTTCATGTATTCGCGTGGTTTGCTCATGCAAGTGCTCCACATGTGTGTTCGACCCTTCATGTATTAGCTTTGGTTGAAAATAAGCGTAAAACGTCGTATGCACGACAGTTGACACGACTGATAGGGCTGGGTGGTTTTTAGGCTCAGTTCCGATTTTTGAGGCAAACCGGAAAACACGCCCGCAAGGCTTACAGTTAAAACTAGAAGTCCTGTCATGAAATGCGCACAAATAGCATGACCTGTGCACAAGCAATGTTTCAGCCAATGGACCTCCGGGTAACCCGGAGGTCCATTGGCAGAAACATTGCCTGTGTTTGCTATGAGTAACCAGGAGAACCTGCCGTGCTTTGGATGCCATTCGATATGGCAATTGCGCGCAATTCCTACGCGCAATTAAGCCTAGATTATTATTTATTATTTATTGGTGTTTAGGGTCACATATTTCTGCACAATGGCTAATCATGACCGTGACAGTTTTACGGGTGGAGGAAACCGGAGTACCCGGAGAGAACCACCGGGCAACGGCGAACAACTGTCAGCTCCCCAACATACCAACTCCACACAAGCAGGGTTAGCATTGGTTGAAGACAGGTGCACCATCGGCGTGCAGTACGTCTTAGAATACAACGTCACCGTGCCACCACGTGGGCAGTGGGGGTGAAGTGTCTTGCCCAAGGACACAACGCGGTTGCCGCAGGTGGGATTCGAACCGAGGACCTCTCGGCTTGCAGCCTGCACCTCTACCAACTGAGCCACCGCGCCCCCAATTAAGCCTATAAAAGCGCACTGTTCGTGGCAGGACTTCTAGTTTTAACTGTAGCAGAAACCGACCGAACGGGTTTACTGTGTTTGTGCATAAACTGGTCGAACTACCTTACTGGGAGGGAACTGGATTAGCGGCACCTATGGACTATTGCCACTTAGTCTATCCGACGAAAAAGGAAGGGCGCAAATTTGACAGTGAGAATCCAAGATACTAGTAGATTAGATGAACTTTGTTCATTTATTAACCTACAGTACGTGGAGAGTGGATTGTAACTAAATCACCCGCGGAGTGGAGTTACACCCGAACTATAACTTTCAAATTTTGTATATATCGACTAAAATCACAAGCAATGTTTCAGCCAATGGACCTCCGGGTTCAACCCGGAGGTCCAATGGCTGACACTTTGCTTGTGCTTGTTATGATTTGCAACAAATTTGCAGTTATTGCTTGGGTGGAATCTCCACTCTGTGGGTGATTTAGTAACAATACACTCTCCACGTACTGTAATCTATGGATGTTTTTTCTGACTGAATAGGCTAAGCAACTGATCCCCTACAACCCCTGAGAATAATCAAAGGGATGTTAGGCTGCATCCAATTGAGATGCTTACAGACGGGGCCTTTGTGGTGAGTGGTGTCCTACAAAGTATTGCGGACTTTTTTCCACAGTAAGGAGCCTGAAATGTTATTTACTGTCCGTGCTTAACACATAGAAACATAGTTCTATATTTCCATGATATAAATGACGGAGCCGCCGACTGGCTCCGGGTAATTATAATACAAACAACTACTCGAAAAATTATGAGAATTGAAATGATTTTTCTGTATATTGATAATCGTGTGGATGTGGGAAGGGACCTTTAAGTGCTGTATGAAGTGCTAGACATTTTGTATAACTTCACAACTCCATCCACACTCCGATAAAGTGACAGATAAAGCTGATTTGAATTCTTACATTTCCAACGATAAAGTTTCATTTAAAGTTTATCCCTAACTAAAAAGTACGATTAAAAAGGCAAATGTCATTTCAAGAAAATAATGGTTGTTTCCACTCGTGGAAATCAGTTGATGAGTTCATATGCAGAGGATATAGCAACCTTTGTGTTTATTTATTTATTTATTTATTTATTTATTTATTTAATTATTTATTTATTTATTGGTGTTTAAGGGCACATATTTCTGCACCAAGCCTAATCATGACCACTACAGTTTTACGGGTGGAGGAAGCCGGGGTACCCGGAGAGAACCACCGAGCAACAGCGAGCAACTGTCAGCTCCCCCAATATACTATCTCCACACATGCAGGGTTAGCATTGGGTGAAGACAAGGGTACCATCGACGTGACGTACGCCTCAGAACACAACGCCACCGTGTCCCGCGTGGACAGTTGGGGGGGGGGGGGGGGGGTAGTATCTTGCCCAAGGACACAACGCGGTTGCCGCAGGAGCAATTCGAACCGAGGACCTCTAGGCTTGCAGCCTGCACCTCTTCCTACGGAGGCACCGCCCCCAAACCTTTGTGTTTTAAAATTAAACAGGCTCACCATCGCTAGCTATTTTTCATCCTTCACGATGGCATGCGAGAGACATAAAGAATAAATTGGTTCCAGGGCCGCTAATCAGATTTAAACCACGAGCAGGATAAGAGTTTTAACCACGAGGCTCTGCCTTATTCTACGAGTGACGTGCTCTTAATAATTAATTGACTTTGTCTCTTAAAATGGAGAAAAAACGACACTTTCTATCTCAAACACATGAGTACGTTTTGTTAACATCTGTGCCGGTGGGCAGTCCTTCTGATTGCTAGTGAATGCTTGATTGACAGCTAGACACATCGTCAAAGATGATTGATTTTACCTTGCTTTTTCAGTCATATTATCATGAACTATTATTAAATTTTATTTTAAATATTTAATTGTAGGTATTTTAAACTTAATAAGTCATTGCAAGAAGTAGTTAGTACCGGAAAACGTCGCATGTTTGAATGAAACATCGTGAAGTGTACTACTATAGGTGGAAATTTTTGTAATGGAATTCCCATTGAAAACGTTTTAACCAGAGTAAAAGCTTTAGTGTGGTTAAAAGCTGAAAAGTAACATACGGGCGTTTAACAGATAGTAACATACAGTACGTGGAGAGTGTATTATCACTAAATCACCCGAAGGGTGGAGATTACACCCGAGCAATAATTGCAAATTTGTTGCAAAGCATAACCAGCACCAGCAAAGTTTCAGCCAATGGACCTCCGGGTTAAACCCGGAGGTCCATTGGCTGAAACATTGCTTGTGTTTTTTGTCGATACATACACAATTTGAAAGTTATAGCTTGGGTGATAACTCCACTTCGCGGGTGATTTAGTTACAATCCACTCTCCACGTACTGTAGGTGAGCATGGTATGTATATATTTTTATGTCTATCTTCGTATAATGAAATGGCAGCCTTTGAATTATTTTTCTCCTCTTAGAAGTTTAAATTTCATTTTATCCTAATTAGTCTAGAAACATAGGCTTGACTGGGGAAATTAATAACATGATGTTGAAGCTGATTTTTTTTTCTCGGGATTTGTTCACTTGTGGTCCCGAATGACACACTAAAATCCCCTTGGATTCTTCATGAATTTCCTGAGAAAACCCAGTGTTTTCTAATTTGGAAGGTCGGAACCTGGATTCATAATGACCATATACATAACAATTCCCTGACGCCGAAATCGACCAACATCTTGCCTAATATGCATAAACGGGCACGGATGACATATTTAAATTGGTGGAGGAATCAGTTCAAAGCGATGGTTGCCAGTGATCTGGCCTCTCGGTATAATATCCTTTTTCTTAAGAATGCCACTTAAAACGCATGACGATTCAAAGCACATTGTTATGAAATGGGGTATTATTTCAAATACGGGGCTAGAAATCAGGAAATAAATGATTTGTTTTCATGGAGGTAATTTGTCGAAGAACCGATACAATTTGTATTAAGATATTTGTCCACAATTCGAATTCCGAAACGTTAACCACTCCCTAAACGTCTCAGAGTTTGTTAAGGACAATCACTTTTCTTTTTCAGTTCAGAGATAGGGAGAGGGAGAGAGGGGGAGGGGGGAGAGAGAGAGAGAGAGAGAGAGAGAGAGAGAGAGAGAGAGAGAGAGAGAGAGGGAGAGAGAGAGAGAAAGAGAGAAAGATAGATAGACAGACAGACAGACAGACAGACAGAGGGGATGGAGGGAGAGACAGAGAGACAGAGAAACAGAGAACGCTACGATATGTGAATGCATACCATCACTGAAGGATAGAAAACTGACACGTTCTGTGTGTGTATGCGATACTGCAGGTGAAAAAAATAAACGTGTATTGCGCTGCAGAGTATGTCATTGACAATCCACTATTTAGTGATTTTCTGTTACAAATATTACTAAAGTATGCCCATATGTTTGAGTTCTGACACCGTATCCTGCCGTATCGATGAATTTTATCAATACTTACACATTAGCCACACAGTCTGACAGATTGTTGTCATCACTCAACATCTAAATAAATGGCTCTCCGGTGTGCTTCAGGTTGCGCTGATTGAAATACGACGATCAGAATTTATCTTGACATTGATGAGACAGGTTCGTGCATACTTTGTATGGGTTGGTACCCGCGGTGAGAATAGATAACCCACAGTTTTCACTGTGGAATCAACAACAGAACGATGTCGTTTTTTGTCAACATTTTTGGCGATCGAGAATCTCGCAATGTCGAGAGTTCGATCCCTGAATTCCAATGTGTTCTATGTGCCTGTAGGCACATAGACCACATTAGAACTCAGGGAACGAGTTGTCGTTTCTGCGAGACTGTTCTATAATATATCCTGCGAGGCAGCAGTGTCGCAGAACACTTGTGTCAGATTCATTTGATGTGCCATCTTAGTTTGTGATAGTGTCCGTCTCCACCTCATTTGTCGCAGTTTTGTTTTTTTTATAATTTTTTTTTATAACTTAGTTCACAAAGTGGTAATCTTTTCTGTGTTCCAGCCGGTTGGAACGTGAACACTGTAGGTACTGGGAATAATTTCAACAGGGTTTCGAGTGCAGACGCAACAACTTAGAATAGAGGTGTAGGAGACTGCATGGGCGCAGATCATGGGGGGGGGGGGGGGGGGGGAACGTGTCCCCCCAGATCTCATCAGGGGGGGGGGGCATGGTATGCCATGTCCCCCCACCACTGGGGGGACATGGTATGACATGTCCCCCACTATGCTCCCCCACTGCTGCACTCTCTCATCAATTTTAATGCGAGATTCACTTCTGATACACGTTCAACTAGTCCAAACTTGGACCCACAGTTCGTAATATAATTTTGGGGTTGGTACGGCCTGTACTGTAGCCGTATCAACCACAAAAATTATATTACGGACTATGTCTGTGGGTCCATGTTTGGACTGAAGTAACGTTCAACGAACAGTTGTTCAACACTGCGCCTTCAAATAAGTTGTTACTCAGCCAGACACAGCTGTGGGTTGCACGAATGCATAAGCAGCATAACTATTTGATATCGGAATATCAATGTTGCAGACAGAATTCTTATGCAGAGAGAGTAATAGGCCGGTACTGAGCTCGTGAAAATGTGCAAGACAGTATCTTCTGTTTTGTTTACATTTTGAAAACGAAATTTATCGATCGAATTCATTCAATTCACGCGACTTGTTGATGACGTATGTGTCGGGCTGTTATTGGATCTGTTAATCCATTAACGGGCCCGACACATACGTTGTCGCTCCATCTGTTGGGCCCTTATGCTAATCCACCGCACAGTTGAATTGTGTTAATCTAATAGGGAACGCTCGGTAAAGCGGGAACAATTATGGTTAAGCATTTTGACAAAATTACAACAGGCTGTTGAAAAACATATTTTTTCTACTAAATAATTAAGAGAAATTATACCCCAGAGGCCACCAGAATGCACCATTTGAAAGCGCAATTTAAAAATTTTCGTGGGGGGAGAACACCCCCAAACCCCCTCTGCCGGCTCGTGCCTGCGGCACTCGCTGCAGATGCCTTCGGCATCTGCCCGTCGTCCCCCCCCCCCCCCACACTTTTTGGAAGAGATCTGCGCCCATGTAGGAGAGCAAAGCCTAAAAAATACTGAAAAATAAAAAAAGGTAAAACAGAAAACAATAGAACAAAAACCGATCACACATTACTGTCAGTGGTGAGGTCGCGGCAGTGACGCAAGATTGGGGGAGTGCGGCTCTTCCCGACTTTTCCCTGAAAAAACTGTCAGACTTAAATACCACACCACATGCCCGAAATTCCCATCTCTGGTTCATATACTCTCGCCCTGATAATTTGCTGGTTTTTGGGATCGCTATGCCTTCGCTTTCTCGGTAATCAAGCAGGCCTGGCATTCTTGAAAATACAGGAGGGCTACAAATCGCCTCGCTCGCATGGCCAATAGGAGCGATTAGCTCTCCTCAAGCTTACAAAAGCTAGAAATGGCAAAATTAAGTTTTAGTATTAATGAATTATGCGTGGGCTTTGAACATTTTATTTGGTGCTGCTAACCAAGTAGTCTGTGTGAGACGGGTACACTACTCCTCCCACTCCCCCTGACCTCGTTAAGATCTGGAGGTGTGGGAGGGGCAGTGTGGCCGTCTTACAGAGACCATTAAAAAAAAAAAAAGGTTCATCCTATATTATTTCAGGTTCATCCTATATTATTTCAGGTTCATCCTATATTATTTCAGGTTCATCCTAAGATAATATTTATGACCCTCTCGTACGCGATCAATAATTTGTCCGACCCTGGATGGACTATAATTATTGTTTCATGTTGAAAAAGGTTCGACATAAATATTTCAGGTTCATCCTATATTAATTGAGGGTGAACCTAAAATAATTTGTCCGACCCTGGATCGACCATAATTATTATTTCATGTTGAACCAGGTTCGACATCAATATTTCAGGTTCATCCTATATTAATTGAGGATGAACCTGAAATAATTTGTCCGACCCTGGATGGACCACAATTATTGTTTCATGTTGAACCAGGTTCGACATAAATATTTCAGGTTCATCCTATATTAATTGAGGATGAACCTAAAATAATTTGTCCGACCCTGGATCGATCATAATTATTCAGGATGATGCTAAAATCCCACGATGCAATACGCTCCACGAGCCAATCAGTTGAGTCGATACAAACGCAGTGTGTGCGTGCTTTCCGAACAATGGGACATGACTGGGGGAAAAAAGCAAGATAAACTTGATGCAGGCACACAGCTTTAGACAAAGAATCACGCTGAGAGATTGTTTTGTATGCGCTTCACACGAATTTTTTTCTCGACCCTTTGTAATCACGCAAAATAAATAAGATTTTTCCCATGAAAATGTCAAATGGGCAGCGTTGATTGTTTACTGTACTGTTACAAACAAGTTGTGTTTTAATATTGAAATATGACTCGCTAACCAATAGTGTTGCGGACCGGACCGCAAACAAATGGTCCGGTACCGTTCCAGGCGTGGTCCGCGGTACGGTCCGATGAGGACCGGGCCGCCCCCGCTGTACCGGTACAAGGGACGCTGGATCGGTCCGGGGCGGTCCAAGGGACCGGGCCAGGGAGACGCAAAGGGAAGTTTTGCACTCTCCCAATTGATACACAAACTGATAATTTCATCTTGATAGACGATGAATACACTGAAGTCGAGTAAGTTTGAAGTAACTGTCAACTATATTGAGTCAATCTGTCACCAATCAACCACCTGCATCCTGTGATTCCTGTCACGGGTGTCGGGTGAAGGTATCAGCGATGAACGGTTAAAAAAGTTCCCAAAATAAAGAACGCTCAAAATCGGTGACAAGCGGCTGTCATTCAATTCCTTTATCGGCAAATAATTTCAATGTACATTGGGTATCTATTTCTATATACCCCGATCTGGATTATGTGCACATGGAAACTATTTAGTTGGTAGTAACTTGGTCCCTGTATTTCATCTGGTAGGTTTGGTGTGGTGACCCTATTAAATTGGACCATGGGCGCGCAGATCATGGGGGGGGGGGGGACGAGGGGGCGTGTGCCCCACAGTTTTTCGGGGGGAGGGGGCATTACATGTTATGTCTCCCGCGCTCCTCCCACATATATAGGTCCGATAGCAGCTGATATTGTTCGAGCAATGTTGCAATAGGCGAAAATCGCGTATTTTCAGCTTGCTTTTTAAAAATTTCCTCCCGCAGGGGCAAACCATGCTTGGCCCTGCGCGTTGTGTGTCCGAGCAATGCTGCAATATGCGGAAATCGTGTATTTTCAGCTTACATTTTCAAATTTTCCGCCCGCAGGACCAAAACATGGTTGACCCTGCGCATTGTGTATCCCCCCCGCCGCCCCCCCGCCCACCCCCAACACGCACACTCCAAAGAAAGAGAGACCTGTGCCCCTGAATTGGACCGCCTTGGACCTGTCCATCTAGAAAAAAAACGGACCGCCTGCCCGAATATCGGACCGCTATTTCTTGGACCGCACCGGAACGGAACACCATTGGCGGTCCGGTACGGTCCGCATCACTGCTAACCAACATATCGGGAAAACGTCTCGTGAAGTTTAAAAATTTAATGGAGCAGTTCAAAAAAGTGCCTCTATGGGGGTAGGTTGGGGAAGGGCAAAAATGATGGATTTCGTATGTATGTTTGTTTGTCTGTTTGTCTGATATAGAAATAAATATGGGTCCATCCATAGTGCCCAAAATTGGCCTACTTTATTGCGAAGATCATTGTCAGGTTTAAAAAAGTGCAGAGGTGGGATTGGATAGGGGCACCAAAAGCTATGGCCAATTTGTTTTTTACTGATAGATGTCCACAAAGGGGTCTACTAGTGGTGACTTCTTATCAGGAATCTTAAAGGTTTAAAAAGATTGCCGGTGGTGGTGATGGGGAGGGGCAAAACTTGTGGATTTTGTGTGTATGTCTGTATGACCACTATAAAAAGGAATACGGAGCCACCCACAGTGCACAAGCTGGTTCTGCTAGGGTTTTTTTTTTCTACAGCGGGAGTCATGGATTGAAAAAGTCAGGATTGAAAAAGTGGTAGTTAGGGGAGGCACTCGGGACCCAAGATCTGCTTACTTCCAGACCCAAGATACGACACTTCTAGACCCAAGAACTTCTAGACCCAAGAACTTATAGGGACAAACCTGAAGGCACAGTGCATTCAGGTTTGTCCCTATAAGTTCTTGGGTCTAGAAGTTCTTGGGTCTAGAAGTTTCGTATCTTGGGTCTAGAAGTAAGCAGATCTTGGGTCCCGAGTGCCTCCGCATCATGCTTGATGACCAGATCCTATAGTACATGTTTGCTTATATGTTTTTCACTGGAGGATAAGGGAACTGTTTTTGTGTCTTTTTTTATTACAAAGACTTGCTTGTGTATATGAGAAGATATATCTCTTTCTAATAGTGTGGGTAGCCCTGAAAAGGGTTGTTTTTGATGAAGTGTAAGTCACTCAACAGTTAGCAATATTTTTCATGTATCGCCCACGATCATCGAATCGCACCCGTTTCTTTTTTTAAGTTTAACAATATCATCAGATTCTTCCTCACTCTGATTGTCTGGAATATGTTGTTGAATGACTTTATCTGTGTGTGTGGATGTAGTCACTAACTGTTTTCGTGCTTGACGTCCCCTTTTTCTCATAGGTTGAGGTATTGGTTCTGCCAACTAATATGGTACTGTTAAAGGAAGAGACGACACTATGAATTCTATACGAACTGTAATCTTATCAGCTGAGAGAACAATCTTTTGTTTAGATGATTTCATGTCTTGTAGAGTCTCCAGGATTTTCTGTAATAATGTTTCATTTTTTTCATCGTGTGAAAAAGAATTATTCACCCTCTCACTTGGTATAGTATCCTTTTGGTTTGGTATTCTCTGCTGTGTCATCAATGTGTTGTCAATACGAATTAAATCGTTAAAATCAGCTAGTATATTGTATTCGTCCATGATTGAATGCAGAACAGGCGATTGCTTTTTATCAGATGAATTGTCTGGAATGTGTGTTAGATTTTATAGACAATGCGAGGATCGGAAATGCAGTGGAGAACGCTCATGCGACAATTTTGATCGGTTGCGGGAAAAAATTGTTGATAACAGACGTTTACTATCACAGCCGTCCGATGTCAACAAATTTTCCCGCACTCGATCGAATTGTCGCGTGAGCGTTCTTCAGTGCATTTTCGATCCTCGCATTGTCTATAAAAAGAAGATGTGTTGAGGATTTGGATACATTTCATCATCTGACTCACGAAATCATCTTTGACAGAGAGGAAAAACATGGAGGCAACAAAGATTGATTACAGTTCCGTAGAGAGTTATGAGAGAATCAAGAAACAGAGGACAGATGAAGAATTCGCTTTGGCTTTGAGAAAGTGGTGGTCAGCAACACATTCTATGGAAGAACAACTTAAGAAGATTGAAGACCACCCTTTCGTCAAAGCCGCCACACGTCCGTTCGGGGAGATCCAGTACAAGAACCGACCTAAACACTGGTTTGATCTCCCCGTACATTTGAAGGAGGAAGCTCTTGTGGGGAAAAGCTACATCTGGGAGCAAGATGGCTTTACAGATGAAGAGATGTTAGCAACAACCATAGACATGTGGGAAGGTGAATTCTTCACAGAAGAAGAGATTAGTTTACCAAATAGCTCTCTACGGAACTGAAGTTTTAAAAAAACGGCCCTTTACAGGGCCACCCACAATATTAGAAAGAGATATCTTCTCATGTACACAAGCAAGTCTTTGTTATAAAAAAGACAAAAAAACAGTTCCCTCCCTAGAGTGTGACCCAATGTCTATATTAATTTAAATCATTTTATATTAGGAGTTATATGATTTTGGGTTATCATCTCTCCACTCTATGCATACAACTTCTATAAATGGGGAAATGGCATTTTGTGTGTCTTCCTGTGTTTTTCGTTGTTAACATAAGGAAATTATGCTTACAATAAAACACAAGAACACATACACAAAATAAAAAAAAGCTTAGTGATTCGCGTTGTGGTCGAACTCTCTGTGATAGCTGTATTTTCTATAGTAAGAATAGTATTCATTGTATGTTTAGCAATCAAAATTTTCTCTACAGTATAAACTGTATATCAGGTTACACTATAAAAGTTTTTGATAAGTATGCAATCAGTATTAAACCTAATACTCTCAGTGAAAAAGAGAAGTGACTCTTAACTCTTTTTTACTGTTGGGAGATAATAGGGACACGGTGATAAAAATGGGATTATAGGACTAACCTAACAAAATCGACTAAACTATCACAGAGGTTTTAACAAAAAACAAGACTGTATTTAAAGTTAAATCATTATAATGAAATGAAATCTGAACATATATACACCGATATCTGAGTTTGCCTATCCATGATAAAACCTATTTACATCAAGATTCTTTTTTATGCTAGCTTTTATTTGACAACCAAGATTTTTTTTTGAAAAAAAATCTTGGGATTCAGGTAAAAAAACTGATATAACTCAAGTGATCTGATTTTGAAACAAATATAAAAATTAACTGAAAAAGCCTATCTCTCTGTTACACAAATGTCTGGCGAAAATTATATAATAGATGATTGACTTTAATAAAAAACTTAAAAAACTAAAAAAGTCATCAATGTAAAAAATTACCTCTGAGAGATTGTTTTGACACCAGATATTTATTATTATTACAGTTATTTCAAATAATGTCTATAAGTTTGCTTAAACCATCGTCGAACATCTCTATCATTCTCTTGGAAATTTCTTGGATCAAATTTGATAGTAAGAACTGCCTCTAAATCATATGCTCTTGCAAGATGATCTAAAGCAAATATACAGTAAATTCCACACACAACAGTAAATTCACTTTGTAGTCTCATTGTATTTATTGTCCAGGAATCTGTATTTTTCACTATGGAATTGTATATGTCTCTAGCTATTGGTGGTAAACCATATGAATCAAAGTAGATAGCAGAATGATTGTCTTTAAAATATATTGCTACGCAATGTTCTCCTGGTTCTTTTGATGAATCTGTGTTCACAATATATGCTTGTCTGTGTTTAGGTTTTCGTTTTGGTAACAAGACTTTTGAACACACTTTTCCATTTAAGGATGATAAACTTTGAGAACTGTCAAGTATAGTTTGTAATTGTATGGTTTCCATCTTCTTAGCCTTGAAAAAGGCTGACACGGAGTCGTTAATCAAGATATGCTGTATAATATAACCAGTCTCTTTTAACTAAATCTGTCCACTTTTGAATGTCTTTTTGGCAGTCTATTTCAAAGTCCATATGAGCACAATATTCTAATAAGTTTATTTTTCTTGCTCTCTTGTGTAGATTATATAGTATAGTCACTGGACACACTTTCTGTAAACACTCTGCAATGTTCATATCTATTAATGTTGTTGTGTTGGTTCGATTTTCTTCACAGATATTTTTCATTTTCTGTTGAATGGATTTTGTCAGTTCTATCACTACATATTCTTGAAATAATGTTTGTATTTTCTCTTAAAACATCTTGAAATGTTCACAATGACTCAACTTGTTTAATAGTCAAATATCACTTCTCTGAATTTGTTGATTTCTACCTCACTATCACATTCTGCATAGACAACAACGTTGATCACCCCAGGAAGAGCTTGAGCAAACTGAAGTTCAAACCTAAGATTGCCAGACTTTATAGGGTGAGCCAATGGCCCACTACTACTCTGGTCAGGTGTCAAATCAATACCCCAAAGAGTATACTCTTTTGCATAATCCTGCAAAGATAAATTAAATGATTGATTTTGTCCAAAATAGCCCATAGCTTCATACAATGATAAATATGAATTTAGATAAAGTCCACCTTCAAAATTCGGTTCAAAGGGGTGTGCTTTAATGGAATGTCCATCTATTCTGATTTCCAACTTATTCAAATTGAAATGTTGAAAATTAAATGGATTAGTGCCAATATCTCCATTTATATCTCGATTACTAACTAAACCAAGAATAATTCGTTTTGGCATCTGTTTATGAAACAGATGGTCTTCTATTTTTGAACGAAGACCACTTCCAATAGTAAAAGTTTTAATTTTACTAAGTCTTATGGGCATTTTATAATTTGTTCGATCTATTTGTGCATTAAGATCATTCGCAAATTTTGGAAATAAATCCAATGCCGGTATTCTGATATGGCTTTTTGAATTTCTATTTTTCCATTTTCACTACCAATCAAACAAAATTTACTTGGAGCTGGATGCAATTTAATTCCCATCACAACTCCATTTGGTAAATACTTATCTTGCACAAACAGATCTAAATGTAGTTTTCCTCTTAGTTGTACATTTTTGCTACCACCAATTAATTTGGCTCGTTCAGTCAAACCTTTGTTAGACGAAGCTTTACTTGTTTCTGCGTGGTGTCCAGGAGTATCTGTATACCACAACTCACTAGCAGCTAGATGTGTTTTTTCACATCTCTTGAATAACTAAGAAAATTCTCAAAATATGCTCTATAAGGATAAAGATCTGTATTGGTGGTGATAAGATTGCCATTCAGGGTAACATAAATTTTACTGAACATGCTATGAAAAAAATTATTGATAGGAGCAATCTGTGTATCTCCAGCCAAAACACTCCCATCTTGTTTTATAATTTTAAATTGAACTTCAAGTGTAGATGCTGCAAGATCTAACCACTTGGTTGTTTGTCTTGGAATTAAAAATTCTATTGGTGAAGAATTATTTAAAGATGCAATAGGAAATTGTTCAATTTCACCAATATTTTCTATACCACTTGCTTTGGTGATACATTATCTGGATCAAAACTACAACCAAAATGTTCGCAAGATCCATGTAACATCATGATTTTTGTTAATCAAATATATCAAGTGGTCTTGATTTTCGTTTTGAATAAGCTTGTCTTTGATGTGTCTTGCCTCTATGAGAACGAACCACAGACTGACGTTTTCGTTCTTGTTTTTGTCTTTTTATACCTAAAGCAGATTCACCAACTGATTTCAAAAGATCTTTTCCATGAGTTAATAAAATGTCTTTAGGTGTTTTACGTTTTTTTATCAATTCATTTGCTATTTCTAAACAATGTCTTAATCCATCTCTCTTTAATGTTTGAAATGCATTTTATGCAATTGGTTTTATAAATGGCACAGCTGTTCCTATTGCTGTGTGAAAAATAGACCCTAATCCATATCCATATTGCCGTGGTACACCTTGATACACCGACATCATTTTTCACAAATTTAATTTATGTCTCTGTCTAAAATGCAACTTGACAACTGTCTTGCCACTTACAAACTGAATGGGTTTACCAGTGTTCCCATTTATATTTATACTAATCTGATCAAAATAAGATTTTGATACTGGTACGTAATGTATATTATCAAATTCTATATGAGTGTGTAGAGACTCTTTATGTGATTCAAATGGAATCACACGTAAAATAGGTGCTTCAATATCACCTAAAAATGTATAATCTGCTGTCAGCATAAATAAAGATTTGATTGAAATCCACATTTAAGTGCACATTATATTTAAATGCATCTTTTGATGTCTTAGGAAAAATGACAGGAAAAATATCTTTATATCTCAATTTTTGTAATCAACTTTCTGACATTTTGATACCCACTTTCCCAATACTATTTCCTACTATTTTTACACGCCCTTGGAGACTTGAAAATCCAACATGAAATAATACATCAAATGATTTAAATATGTCTCCAAGTTTTTCTTGAATTTCTGTTTGCATTGCATCTATGACATGAGCGCCGTTTGAATATGCACCTGATAAAATATTTAATTCAACAGCAGCAACACCTTTATGAAATGTATGTTTCAATTTCATTTTATTAATACGATTTGATATGTTGCTATCTGTCACAAAAATTTTAAAAACAGATTCTTCATCTGTAATATTTTTTTGCTTCCGAAGGTAAAATTACTTCAACTAATCCCACTTCCCAATGTTCTTCATCAACATAAATGGGTTTAGATAATTGCATTTGACAACAACATTGGTTATTATTATTTGGAAACATATCCATAGAACTATCACTCAGAAGTGTTATGTAAAATGAATTCATTTTTCTTATCTTGTGGTTGTTTCAAATATTTTAAACCTGGACTTGGAAGAATATATCCCAATGAACTACTTAATAACACTAACCACAATTCTTTATCAGGGCTTTGTAAACTCAAATGTGCAATGGCAGTAATTATAATACCGTAAACGATAATAATCTGTGTGAAATAAGTGACTTGAATTTTTGCAACACGCTTTCCACAAATTTTAAATTGTTGACTTTGTTGACTTTGTACATCAACACTTGTGGGTGGTTTCATTAGGTAATGAAGTTTCATTTGATGACATATTCTTTTTATACCAAATCTGATTCTGCTATCCAACTGTCAAATTTCTTTGGATAACCTTCCCATTGTACTTTAAGTTCTTTAATAATTTTCTTTCCCACACGTCTTGACAGTCTATTAAGAATTGATTCAATTATATATTTTTTATCATCTTTTATACTTTGAATTTCTTGTGGATAAAATGTCCCTTGTATATTTTCACCACCCATATCTTCAAGTTTATTGTATGTTTTACATGAGTAATTTTAAATAACTCTTTTGTCCAATTTGGTAAATACCCTTTTTCAAATGTACATTTGGTTTTATTAATATGTACTATATCACCAACTTTGAATTGTATTTTTTTCTTTTTAGATTTTTTTTTACCATACAATTGTTGAGATACTTCTACTTCATTTTCTAATGATACTGAAGCAGGAGTTCTTTGAGTACTTCAATGAAAACTATGATTATATCCATCAACTAAATTTTCCAACACATCAATGTTTCTTAATGTACGTTTTTGTGTAAAATATTTCTACATTAGTGTTTTCAATGTGCGTTGAAAACATTCAGCAATACTAGCTTTGGTTTCAGGATATTCTGTTGTGAAGAAATGAATGTTTTGTTTCTTTAAAAAATTTTGTACATCTTTATTTTTAAATTCAGAACCTTTATCAGATTGTAATGATAATGGTTTGCATCCAGAAGTTTTCAAAATACTCTGAAAAGATTTTGTTAATGTCTCTCCTGATTTATTGTGAATGGGTATTACCCATGCATATTTTGAAAATACATCAATAACACAAACTAAATAACGAAATTGGTCATTGTAAGATAGTAAACTTTGTAAGGCTGCTAAATCAATCTGCCATTGATGAACAATACCACCCACTATAGTCTTACATCTTGAAAACTTTTTACGGATGGGTTTATGTAAAGTATAAGTTCTTTATACTTTCAACCATTTTTTCACTTGATCAACTGTGATGGAATTATCTTTACTATGAGCTGCTTTGTATTTTTGTATACCACCATAACCAGCAGGATGTTTTGTATTGTAATATATTTCAGTTAATAAATCATTCAATAAGCCTCCCATTTTTCAGATAATCTACGTTTTGTCAATTTACACTTTAGTGCTGACTTTGGTGTGTCTTCACTCCAGTGCACTCTATGACCTCGACGAACTTTACGTTTTGGAGGGGATGCTTGAGGAGTTTCAGACCTACTATCTTCTGGAGAACTTTGATATTTACTGGGTGTGGGTATAGGTTGTCTATTCATCCATAACCAACGTTCACGATTTCCAACAAAATCTTGAGGGATATTTATATCTTTTAATCCACGACTAAACATTTCCCATCCACTCGGTTTAAAACCTTTTCAGTGTCTAAGAACATCATTGACTAAATCTATGATATTTGAACCCTTTATGACTTCTCCATCGTAACTTAATACACCCTGATCATCCTAACTCATGTGTGGATGAGATGATAAAGCAGATAATAATGAAGTTGCTTTACATCTCATTGTAACAGGGACACTTTCTATAATATGATCTCGTAAAAATAATGATTTTTCTCCTGACTCAGACAATGGAACCAATGTTGGTTGTAATGCCTTCTTATGTGACATTTGAAATTTTTGTAAAGTTTCGCCATACTTTTGTTCTTTCTCACTTTCAGACAACTCTGAATTTCCTAACACAGATGATAAATTATTTTGAAGTTGTGCAGTATTTGTAACTTGTGGGTTAGGGGGTAATCTTGGTCTTTGAGCTTTTTCATTTCTAAAATGTTGCATATCTTCTAACATTTGATAAGGTACAATAGCCATCTTTTTCATATTTTACTGACTAATTTATTTGCAAGATTTGTTGCAACTCCTATAGCAGGTCAAAGTAAACCAAGTAATGGTAAACAAACACCTTTTTGATTTAAAATTTGTTTTTTCTTTTTAAGAGTTATTGATTTACTAGCGAGTGCTCGTAGTTGTTTACGCTTTGGATGTAATTTTTGTTTCTGACTTTTTGTTAGATGTATGCTGCCTTCTAAAAGATTATGACAGCATTCTGACACACAATTAATTAATTCTTTAGGTGCATTTTTCATAATTTGTTTTTGAAATGCTGGAGGAGTTTGACTTAAACCAATTAACATACCACCATATTTTTTAACTGAAGGAATTTTTTTGTTTCTTATTTTGTCTCACCATTTTGCTCTTATAGAATCTAATGATTAAATGAAACAAATATAAAATGTAATGCTATTTATATAAACATGTGCAAACTTTATATTATTTAAAGTAAGACCTTATCCCTTTAACAGGTTTAGGTGTTTTCAAAGCTGTAAAACCTGCCATTGTGGGAATCTTTTCTTTTAATGGTACATGTTCTGTATTTTGTAGAGAATACATTGGTTCATGATTTTTAACACCATCTTTTGTTATTAACACTACATGTGTTAACTTAAGTGGTGATACTTTTCTTTGTTTTTGAAGATTTTTCACAAGTAATGCTTTGGTTTTGTAGATGGAGATATATGAGGTGCAATTTCAAAATTTCTGTACATATATTTAGGTCCTACCTTTTGTTGAGTTTTTATCTCTCTAGAACTTGAAGAATTATTTGATCTTTTCTTAGGGGATTTTCGTTTCCTTTTAGGTGACTTTTGTTTCTTACTCTTTGTTTTTTTAATGGTGAATAGAATGATCTACTTGTCTTAGGACCATCCCATCGAATTAAATGACAAATGATAACACAACCAAAACATCCACCACCTCCTGGTTTTAAAATAATGTTTCATTTTGTTGCGAGATCAACTCTGGGATTTGCAAGTTATTCAAGATCTCGTTTATGTTTATCCATATAGGCTAAAGTTTGTTTTGGCAATTTAATTTCCTTATTAAGTATGATTCTACTTGCTAATGTAAACCATTTTAAAATTTTCTTAAAACCTTTCTTAAGTAATTTTAGTCTTGCAAATGGACTTGTTTCTTGACCATGTTGTTCCAAAGATTGTATGAATGATACCATGATGGTGTGTAGGAGTTGATGCACTTTGACTAACTAACACCAACTCATTAGAATATGGGGAATTTATAGTTTTGTATAAATGATGGGACCACGTTCATTTTGTGTTACCCAAGGACGAAAAATATCAGTTCTTAATCTAAAAGACTCAGGAGTTCTAGGATGAAAATCAATTAATAAATAACCATGATCAATACTTGTTGCATCTTGATAACATGCATTTAAATGTGGTAATTGAACTTGATTTGACAATACTTTAATTTGTCCTTTTTCTCTGGTATTTTGAAATAAAATCATATAATGTGCATTTAAACTTATGGTACGACTAGATATAGATTGTTGAAACATATTTTGTGTAATGTAAATGACACTTGCATTTCTATGATGTCCTTTTCATGTGAACCATAATTTAATTTTTTCTTCATCTTCATCTCCTAACATATCATCAAAAACTACAAGATGGGGAATGGTGACACCACTGAAAATTTCATATTCATCATCACTTTCTTTGAGTAAAGTATATGTATTTTGCCATTCTTTATAACACCAAATGATTTTTTGTGGGGGAATTTGAAATAAGTCATGTTTCATATCAATAAGCTTTTTGACAAATTCTGTTTTTCCTGAACCACTAGGTCCCGAAATAAAGATATTACAAGGGTGTTGAAACAACAAACATTCACTCGATGCCATAATTGTGTTTTTATGAAAAAGTGTTGTCAAATCATTCACTTATATACTTTCTGTTCCATGCCTTCTTCATGTCTTTTAGTAGGTATTCATTTTAAGGGTGCTTTTAACTCAAATAAAGTTTCTGAAGAATCTATTCTTCTATCTTTTTGTGGTACACATTGTCTATACAAGTAATTAATGATTTCTTTATCATAAATTATATTACCCCACACAACTCTTGTCCAAATATTTTCTACATTATCTTTGTAAAAAGCATTCATGATTTGTAATGCATTACAAAATTCCCCATACATTTCATCTTTTTCCAATTGATTATGAATAAACTGTTTTGTTATTGTTAGATAACCAGGAGTGATCAATTGAAATGCAAATAATAATGTCTTACGTGTAATCTTGTTGTCTAAGATACGTCTTACTGGTTCCATGGTTGAAATCAAAGTGATGAATTTTTTGTCTGTTCTGATGAATTTTGTGCATCATGTACCACATTACACCATGTATTTTGTACATCTGGACAGTCAGGAAAATCATTTTCTACATTATCTGTCAACAGTTTATCTAGCTTAGTTTTAAATTGTCCTGCAGCTTGTCTTGCAATTATGGTACTAAATGATGTACTTTGATCATTTAGTACCATGAGTGCAAAAAAAGAATTAGAATCTGGAAAATCATCTAGACACTTGTCACATTTTTTCATTGTTGAAAATATTTGATTTAAAGTGAATCCATAATCCATCACTGATAATATTTTATCTGGGGGTGTTTGCATACTTGTTGGTGGTTTGTATAATTGACAATTTCTTATCAATTGAATATAAGAACAATTTGGTGACCACTTAACATGTTCTTGCAAAGGAATATCTTTTTCTTCCCAATTCATTAAAATATCTTGTCCACATACAAAACATTTTACTTTACCATCTCCCACATAGAAAAATCCAGCTTTAGCTAATTCTTCTTTTTTGGATTTTAAAATAGGATTTGTAGTCATACTAAAACTCAAAAGTCTTCTTAACTCTGACAAGTATATAGGATAAGTAGGATTAAGTGGTAGAGACATCTTGCCTGTTCAGCGTTCAAAGTTGTAATGAGAAATCTGAAGGGTATTTTTATACCTTAAACCCATAAGGTCTTGTGTCATATTTATCCACTACAAAACGTTTTGTGTACACAGATGTGAATGTTTTGGTTTGTCTTTCACTTGTGACATGTCTGTTCTTGTTGCGTTTAATTCTATGTGTGTATTCAATGTTCATTTTGTAATTGTGTCTCTCTTGTACACATTCCACCATGGATTCAAAATTGACTTTCTGTGATGTATTGTAATCTAATGTGATTCCTTTAACTTTACATGAAGTGTTTATTTGACCATCTTTAATGTATTTGTAACCATAGTTTTTTGGACCTAATTCTACATATCCAATAATTTTTGCATCTGAATGTTCATCTGTCCATTGACTTAACCTACTGTTTACAATTTGTGGATTCTAAAGTGAGGGGTTATGGATGTAAATACAACTGTCTGTGTCAAAATATAATACTTGTCTACCCAAGCATCCTATTACTTTATATAATTCCATTCATGCATAAGCTGTGACAAAAGATGCAACTGCAACATTAGCTGATTTGTGAGGTTCATAAACATCTGTAGATTTTGTGTAATTGACTAAAATATATTTATCATGATCAAACAATTAAACATTTTTAATAATGATGTCTTTATCTTGTATCAAGTCAAAATATTTTGATGGGTCTTGTATGTATTCTGTTTTTGTTTTTACATTGTTTTGTGCACTTTTCCCCCATAAACAGTTTAACATGATTTTAGCAAATGATCTTTGTCCTGGATTTTTTTCAATATTTTCAAAACGTATGTTTTCAATTTGTGCATAGTCTTTCTTAAATGTATCATTGTCTCATTCTGTTTTCACCCAATCTGGGTATCTACTGGCTTCTTGTTTCATTTTTAAATATTTGTTCACAAAATGTTTGTAAATTTCTGAAGACCATTCTCCCCAATAACAAATCTGATAAGTGTCAAGTAATGTGTATCCCATCCAAAATGCTTTAAAAAGTTCAACAGATGTCCATGTACCTGTAATACTGCGTTGATCTGGTGTGTGTTCACATTTGTCTAATTCTTGTTCTGCACATGTCTTGCAAAGTGTAAAAAACATTTTCTTGTTGCAATGAATTGGTAATACTGGCATGTGTAGAGATTGTGGTGGTAAAACTTTACATTTGATAAGTCCCCTGTACTGTCTTATATTATTCATGTTATGTTTTCTTTTGTGAGTATATTTGGATGACCTACTGGATATTCTCTGTGTTTATTGACATAAGGATAGAGTGAACAGATGTCTATGTATTTTATTTCATTGTCTGTTCTTTGGTCTATTTTATGATGTAATTTAATGACATTCGTTCTCCCACCAAATAATGTTTCACGTGGTTTAATAGGATGCATGTTTGGAAAAAAATGAATTTAATGTTGATTTTACTACAGGATTTGATTTGCAGAAATGATCAAGTTCATGTTCCCATGTTATTCTCATGTTACCCTAATGATTCTAAATGGTGTATGCGTTCCTGTGTACTGTTGTAAAGAGTTTGGTAATTTAACAAATTGACTGGATTTTTCTCATGTCTGTTGTCTTTGTAACATGTTATGCACCCATGCCACATACATCCATAAAATTCAAAGATTGTATTTGTGTCTTTGTGAAACCCATCAACATAATATCTCCCTATTTTAACCTCCCCACTATTAAGTGCATGTTGAATATGTATGTTTTCTTCCTGTGCAAGTGGCTGTAAAACTCTAATGGCTTTAATGTAGTATTTGACTTTAGCTGGGTAACCTATGTCTGAAATGATTGCCATTTTGTTTTCTGGAAGTGAATTTTTTCTCCAAGCTTTTGTACATGCATCAGCTAAAGTAAATGCTTCTCTCAGGGGATCTATGCCATCACTATCTACAAACTTTTGTCTGAATTCCCCACACCCCCTATGTAAGATATCTACATTTGATTTACAGTATAGTTCCATTTCTTTTTGAAAATCAAAACTGGCATTACTAGTAATTTTTTGTTTGTACCACTTGATAAAATCTTCCCTATCTGATGGAGACATTGAATCTGGCAAAAACAATGTTGAATCTAAATAAGGACCAATATAATTTTGATAAGCTTGTGTGGTTGCCAAATGGGGGAAATAACCTTTTGCTAATTCTGTCAAGCCAATTTTTTTGGGAAATTGTGCCAATCTCATTGAAAAAAAAAACTAAAGAATCTATAAGTCTAATACCGCAAGCTTTAAGTGAAAGAATTTTGTTTCCATTCATAATTACATCAGGAGTTGTTGTACCAGTTTCAATGAGGTGTCTTAAAATAAATTGTCCATCAAAACCTCTTATATTGTGAGCAATAGCTGTTGTCCCTTTATGTTCCTTACTGAAAAGCCAATCACAAAAATCTGATAAAGTAGATTCCCCTTTAAATATTGATTGCCGTTGTCCAAATTTATCACAGGAAATACATTCTTGATCTATAGATTTGCAAATACATTCCCCACATGCACGATGAGCAACGCAGAAATTTGGGATGTGAACTCCTGAGTCTTGTGTGGTTTCAAAATCAAAAAAACACAAAAGGAATGTTTGGTACTTTTTCGTTCTCGGGTGAAGTGTATTTTGGAATGAAACATTGGTGATCAGAATTAACTATTTGTTGACAATATTTACATTTTTTGAATCCTTCACGAATGTGTTTTCCTTTTGTTGGATATATTAATGAATTGCACTTTTTACATTTTTGAACTAATTGACAAATTGTTTTTTCTTCTTTCCCTTTTGTAGTGATATGGTTATTATAGCATGATGAACTTCTAAATTGTCTATTGCAACTGTAACAGGTGATGGGATGTTCGGGAATACATGTTGTTGGAGCATAGCAAACACAACCAAAAGGGCACATGTGACGTTCTTTCTGTTGGACCCCTTTACTGCAAATTTCACAATAGGAGCATCCTAAAAACCCTGTAATTGTAGTGATGGTATCAAAATGCTGGTCAAGGTGGTAAATATGAATAACTTTACTATCAGTGGTGGTAACTGGAGGTTTGAATCAAAATTCACTTTTTGCATACTGTGGATGAATTTTGATGACAAACTCTGGGTAAAGCAGGTCTTGTGTTTTGGAATATTCTTCATATCCACAAGGAATATTATAATCAAGACCTGCTTTGTCCAGCAATGCCTTAGCTTCCAACTCTTGTGTCGGTCTATCAGAACGTCTAATATTTTTCCATTTCTTTTACCAAAGTTCAGAATTATCTCTATCAACATGACACTTTCCCACTACAATGGCCCGTGCGAGACACATTGAATCATTAACATTTTTAATTTCAATAATACTCTGTTTACTTTTTACCTTTTATCAACAGATGAAAATGAAATTGGTGCATGTCGCCCAGACCCTTGTGGTAGAGAAGTGTGAGTTATTTCTAAAGATAATTGCCCATCATGGATAGTAAAGTTATCATTTGATTGTACAACTTTTTCTATTTCATCTAATATGATGTTACCAGTGATACCCGAAGCCTTAGTAAATGGGATAAATATACCTATTTCTAATCCTGGGTGGTCAACTGATATTCTCATACTCCACATTCTTCTTTAATATCGTCTACCAAAAAACTGTCAAAGACTTTTCCAAGGATGTCAAATGGATTCTTTTGATTAAATTGTTTAAAGGTTATTCTGCATACATGGGATTTGGAACGGAAATTTCTTGATGTTTTTTGTAGGAGTGGGTGAATGGTGTATAAGTCTCTTGCTGATTCTACTCTCTGTTTCTTGTTATCTACTTCACTCTCTGTCTCACTATATTCATCAATGGCTCTCTTCATCTTTTCTTCTATCGTCTTCTAGCTTTGAAAATATGTCTTGTCTTCTTGAAGTCAAAAAACCAAGTGTGAATCAGCCTAAGATTCTCCCACTTTTTATACATTCCTTTAATGTACATTTAATTGTGCATTTAAATGTACATTTAATACCCACTGAATTATACTGTTAATAAATGTTTCTTATACACATTTGAAAAGTCATAAAATGTAATCCATTCACTCTATGGGAATATTCATATGGTAAATATTTCATAGCTTTTATTTGTTAGTGTATCTTTCAGTCAACATTAAAATCACTAAAACACATTTAACAATGGCTATATAGTATCCAGAGGTTATTGAGTGCAAAAGATAGCATAACTATTTGTAACCAAATGAATGTATATTTAAACAATTGTGAGTAAATACATGTTATGGAACATTTAAGTGTACAATTAAATGTACATTAAAAAAAGTATAAAAGGAGGAAGAATCTTAGGATGTTTCACATGTGCTATGACTTCAAGAAGACAAGACATACTTTTGAAATGCTCCAAAAGTTAAAGATGAAAAAAATTACAGATCCAAGATTAGAAAAAGCAAGTGATGCTAAAAGTATTTACTATAAACCATCTAAATGGGGAAAAGTAAAAAAACTTGTGAATGAACTTTATAAATTGATATCAACACCTAAAGAGATGATTTGTTCCATTTGTCATCAGAAAGGACATTGGGTGAATACATGTTCAGACAAAGGTCCATGTTTTTTATTGCAATCAGAGAGGACACTGGATTAATGAATGCAGATTGAAAAAGCTATCGAATAACTCTGTGTCTCAACCAAGATAGGGTGAACCAGCTGTTGTTCAACGAGAACCGGTTAAAGTTTATCCATGGTCAGAATACATAGAGCGTACAGAAGATAGATTACCAATTACAGGTTTCAACTTAGTACTTGATGAAAAAGACATTGACAACCACATTTCACAGGGGATGAGCAGTCTACCACTACCACATCAACAAATAAACTTGTCAAATAAGAAAGTTGACTTAGCAGAACCTGTGTTACCAGAGTTTGATGATACTTTATTATATAATATGGATATACCCAAAGAAACAAAAATGGAAATCGATGATGAGAGAGAAGTATCATTTCCAGAGAAAGAGTAACCACCAAAGAAAGTTACAAGAAAATGAAAAGCTAAAGGCAATAATTCTAAAATAGGAAAACTTGCCAAAAAACATTGAAAACAGTTTTTTCAAGTGACATTTTCTTAAAAGACATTTACAAATCTGTAAATATTCATAGAATAAAATTTTCGGATTTGCAAAAAAGGTAATATTATTTTGTTGTTATTTAAACAGGGGAGAATTTGTTCCAACTCAAGATTTTTATTTATAAAAATAAAAAAAACTTTTTCATAACATTATTTTGCAAGCACAAAAAATATTTTTTGTGTTTGTAAATTAATGTCATGAAAAAGTTTTTTTCATAACATTAATTTGCAAACACAAAAAATATTTTTCTTATAAAATAAAAAACTTGCAAGACAAAAAATAATTTGCAAACAGAAAAAATATTTTTTGTGATTGTAAATTAATGTTATGAAAAAAAACTTTTTCATAACATTAATTTACAAACACAAAAAAAATATTTTTCTTATAAAATAAGAAAATTTGCAAGACAGGAAAATATTTTGCAAACACAAAATATATTTTTTGTGTTTGTAAATTAATGTTATGAAAAAGTTTTTTTTTTTCATAACATTAATTTGCAAACACAAAAAATATTTTTTTTATAAAATAAAAAACTTGCAAGACAAAAAATAATTTGCAAGCACAAAATATATTTTTATGTTTGCAAATTATTTTTTGTTTTTACCTAAATGTTTTCACACAAAAACATTTAGGTAAAAAACAAAATTAATTTGCAAACACAAAAATATGTCATGACAGGGAAAACTGGTGTGGGAGCTATGAGGTTAACCTCTTTTGAATTGAGTAATGAAATTACAATTGAACAAAAGTTCAATTCATTCCATTGTGGTAGCACTGAAATGTGCCAGTCAAGTGTGTAAACGTGATATCTCCTTTTAAGAATATGGTGGCCCTTATAAGGGCCGTTTTTTTACTGAACAAAAAATGTTTAGTTCACCAGCTTTATTCCATTTCTCTTTGCGGCTCTCTTGACATCCTTTTGATTAACGAGATGTTGTGACCCTCTTCCCCTAATCGTTGCATAATGATAGGTATCTCTCATCATTTTTCGAACAAAACAGTGTAAGGCTTTTTCAGCTTCATCAAGTGACAATGGTGAGATATTATCCACCCCAGCTTTTCTTACCAATCTTCGCAGATTACTTCTTGGAATAGTATTACGCTCCTCTCTCTCCATTTTCACTTCTTGTGGTTGAATAGTATTGCACTCCTCTCTCTCCTTCTTCACTTCTCGTGGCCCACATTCACCTTCTAGTGATGGAATCTTTACCTCGATGGATAGCTCAACTCTCATGATTGATGATAAGACAAATGACGTTGTGATATCACTAGCAGTGTTTTTATAGACAATGCGAGGATCGAAAATGCACCGAAGAACCCTCACGTGACAATTCGATCGAGTGCGGGAAAAAACTGTTGATAGCAGACGTTTACTATCACAGCCGTCCGACGTCAACAATTGTTTCCCGCACTCGATGAAATTGTCGCGTGAGCGTTCTTCAGTGCATTTTCGATCCTCGCATTGTCTATAAAATCTAACACGCATTCCAAACAATTCATTTTGAGACAACATGAAGTACTCTCTAGATATGAACGAATACAGAATGTGGAGGTCCGGAGAAATGTCTGACGCTAATTGGAATCGCCGATTAGAAGAAGAATCTATCAGAGCAGAGAGAGAGAAAGTACGGAGACGCCAATTAGGTGAAGATATTTTCGGTCATATGAGGAGAAGTGGCGGACCTCAGAAATACACTCGACAGTGGGGACAGCAGCTTATTGATGAGTTGGATCGAAAGGCAGTGATAAGACAGTTCATAGCTGCCCGCGGTTATGAACTGGAGAAATATCGGGTGAAGAAAGTTGACTTGTATCCTGATCTTAATTGGCAACCAGAACGACGGTATAAGAAATGTGAGGTTAAATCCAATAACCTGTATCCAGATTTAAGTGAAATCTCATGAGGAATCCTAAATAATCTTTTAGCTTGACAAAAAATCAGGATACAACTTAAAACTCATTTATCCTAATTCTTATTATCTCTGTTTGTCATTCCAACCTATTAATAATTTGTTACTCTCACAAATGAGTGTGATTTCAAAATGTGCCTTCGTGGCAGCCATTATAAGGGCTACCCACACTATTAGAAAGAGATATATCTTCTCATGTACACAACCAAGTCTTTGTTATAAAAAAGACAAAAAAAAAAACAGTTCCCTTATCCTCCAGTGAAAAACTTATAAGCAAAAATGTACTATAGGATCTGGCCATAAAGCATGATGCGGAGGCACTCGGGACCCAAGATCTGCTTACTTCTAGACCCAAGAACTTCTAGACCCAAGAACTTATAGGGACAAACCTGAATGCACTGTGCCACCACAGGTGTCTACCCAAAAAAATGAATAATAATTGACCTGGTAGTTGGGGTATTCCATACATCGACCCATATGCAGTAAATTTTTTTTTTTTCGTACGTCCTGGTTGACAATGGAGTGGGAGGCAGTTGTCCTGGCTGACAATTGGAGATTGGAGTGGGGGCAGTTGTCCTGTCCACCAACTGGACTGGAGGGCAGTCGTCCTAGCTACCAAATACACTTGGGAGAGTCATCCTAGCTGCCAAATACACTGGGGCAATTGTCCGACTGAGCATTTTTGGACGGGGATGTGGTGGGGGCGGGGGGGGGGGACTTGTCCTACAACCTCAATTTTCTCCTATGCTCAATTACCACTCATCAAATATAACCTGCTATTGAACATAATTTCTTTTGTTAAATAGTTAATGTGTTCCTATTGTCATAGCTGTGCGTAATCTGTGTGTTGAATAACAATAACAATATAGACTCACATATAGGATTACAACTAGTTTAATGACAGACATGAATTAGTTGCTCACTGGTGGAGAAAAATGGATCAAAATGATGCGAAATTTAAAAAAAAACAGTGTCTGAAATTTTTTGGGGGGCGGCAAACATTTTTCTAGGGGGTGGGCTCCCACCCCCTCCACACCCCCTCCCATCCCACCCCTCTCCACCCCACCCCGATTGCAGGCTTGCGATATCTCTTGCAACGTTTTGCTACTTTGTAGGGTATTCATCACTGACAGCTGAGCAGGGACGTCGCGATAGGAGGGGGCGGTGTGTGTGTGGGGGGGGGGGGGGGGGGGGTCTCACCCCCACCCAATATTTGTCAAAATATCAGTAGTTGGAAAATCGGAGGGCAAAAATATCAACAGTTGGATATTTAAAAACTACTGAATGTATAATACAATTAACTAACAAACATATATTTTTCCGACTGTAGGACCACAATGAGGACAAATTCCGACTACCGAGACCTTCGGGTGAAAATCGGGTCGAATGATTCCAACTGAACACATAACTACTCATGCAGTCTCCACGTTACACGTTTTTTCAACAGCCGCTGAGAGTCTAGGGGAGACAATTTGAGCCTGTGAAATACTAAAAAAAAAACTTTTCCTAAAAACGATTTTCCAAGATAAAATTAAACCAAATTCAAGCCGATAAACGGGGTGCCCAAGTTATAAAAATAAAAGATGAAAAATATTCGCTAGCCTACGAAACTGTCGGGATAATAGTCGAAAATTTCGACATTTTCCCGCCCTAAATCGGCCCAAATAAACTTTTTGAGGTATTCTGAAGTTGGGATTGACACTCCAGAAGCCAGGAATTGCTCCTTTTAATGCCAAATTTAACAATTTTCTCACGTCGGGCCGAACCATGGTCGGCCCGGCGCGACCGTGCTCGCCGAATTAGGAAGATCTACAGTTCTAATAGTTTGTCAAGAACGCGCCCACTACCCAGTTGGAATTTCGAGGGCTCTCACCCCCCACCCCCCATTAAAAGGCTCTATCGACGGCTCTACAGCTGAGGCATTATCGCGTGATTTGTTCAAAACAGTCACCTGCTTCCATGAACATAACACCGTGACATGCCCCACAATGACACCGAAAACATCCTGACACAGGAGCCGCAGAGCAATTTGAAATTCTGTGGGGGAGAAGAGGGGGTGGGGATGCATTTCGAGCATTCTGGCATACTAAACCGCTTCCCAACATTGTTACCTGTGTGAAAATGATGAGTCAAAAGAGGTTTTAATAAATACTAGCAGGGTTACCCGATGCTGTACGGTAAATTTCTAAGCAAAAACAGTTCACAAAACCACAACCCTGACTTCAAAAGAGTAACTTGGGCAGGCCTGCGGCCCTAACCGCACCATCATATTCCCGGTAAAAAGTTACCCCAGGTAGACCCCTTTGAAGATCTATAGAGGAGAAAAGACATATTGTCATGATATTGGGTGACTCTCCCCACCCCGGCACTTTTTCAATCCTGACTTTTTCAATCCATGACTCCCGGTGTAGAAAAAAAAACCCTAGCAGAACCAGCTTGTGCACTGTGGGTGGCTCCGTATGCCTTTTTATAGTGGTCATACAGACATACACACAAAAAAGTTTTGCCCCTCCCCAAAACCACACCGGCAATTTTTTGAAACCTTTAAGATTCCTGATAAAAAGTCACTACTAGTAGACCCCTTTGAGGACCTATATCAGTAAAAAACAAATTGGTCATAGCTTCTTGTGCCCCTCTCCAATCCCACCCCTGCACTTTTTTAAACCTGACAATGACCTCCGCCATAAAGTAGGCCAATTTTGGGCACTATGGATGGCCCCATATTTATTTCTATAGCAGACACACAGACAAACAAACATACATACGAAATCCATCATTTTTGCCCTTCCCCACCCTACTCCACAGAGGCACTGTTTTGAACTGCTCCATTAAATTTTTAAACTTCACGAGACGTTTTCCCGGTATGTTGATTAGCAGTGATGCGGACCGTACCGGACCGCCAATGGTGTTCCGTTGCGGTCCGGTCCAAGAAATAGCGGTCCGATATTCGGGCAGGCGGTCCGTTTTTTTTTAGATGGACCGGTCCAAGGCGGTCCAATTCAGGGGCACAGGTCTATCTCTTTAGAGTGTGTGTGTGGTGGGGGGTGGGGGAGGGGCGCTACACAATGCGCAGGGCCAACCATGTTTTGGTCCTGCGGGCGGAAAATTTGAAAATGTAAGCTGAAAATACACGATTTCCGCCTACTGCAGCATTGCTAGGACACACAACGCGCGAGGCCAAGCATGGTTTGCCCCTGCGGGAGGAAATTTTTAAAAAAGCAAGCTGAAAATACGCGATTTTCGCCTATTGCAGCATTGCTCGAACAATATCAGCTGCTATCGGACCTATATATGTGGGAGGAGCGCGGGGGACATAACATGTAATGCCCCCCCCCCCCGATAAACTTTGTTGGGCACACGCCTCTTCGCCCCTCGCCCCCTCCGCAATGATCTGTGGCCATGGTCCAATTTAATAGGGTCGCCACACCAAACCTACCAGATGAAATACAGGGGCCAAGTTACTCCCAACTAAATAGTTTCCATGTGCACATAATCCAGATCGGGGTTTATAGAAATAGATACCCAATACACCTTGAAATTCTTTGCCGACAAAGGAATTGAATGACAGCTTCTTGTCACCGAATTTGAGCGTTCGCTATTTTGGGAACTTTTTTGTAGAACCGCTCATCGCTGATACCTTCACCCGACACCCGTGACAGGAATCACAGGATGCAGGTGGTTGATTGGTGACAGATTGGTTCAATATAGTTGACAGTTACTTCAAACTTACTCGACTTCAATATATTCATCGTCTATCAAGATGAAATTATCAGTTTGTGTATCAATTGGGAGAGTGCAAAACTTCCCTTTGCGTCTCCCTGTACCGGTCCTTTGGACCGCCCCGGACTGGTCCAGCGTGCCTGTGTACCTGTACAGCAGGGGCGGCCCGGTCCTCATCGGACCGTACCGCGGACCACGCCTGGACCGGTACCGGACCGTTTGTTTGCGGTCCGGTCCCCAACACTATTGGTTAGCGAGTCACATTTCAATATTAAAACACAACTTGTTTGTAACAGTACAGTAAACAATCAACACTGCCCATTTGACATTTTCATGGGACAAAATCTTATTATTTTGCGTGATTACAATGAGTCGAAAAAAAATCGTGTGAAGCGCATACAAAACAATCTCTCAGCGGGATTCTTTGTCTGAAGCTGTGTGCCTGCATCGAGTTTATCTTGCTTTTTTCCCCCAGTTATGCCCCATTGTTCGGAAAGCACGCACACATCGCGTTTGTATCGACTCAACTGATTGGCTCGTGGGGCGTATTGTATCGTGGGATTTTTGCATCATCTTGAATAATTATTGTCGATCTAGGGTCGGACAAATTATTTTAGGTTCGTCCTCAATTAATATAGGATGAGCGTGAAATATTTATGGCGAACCTGGTTCAACATGAAACAATAATTATGGTCCATCCAGGGTCGGACAAATTATTTCAAGTTCATCCTCAATTAATATAGGATGAACCTGAAATATTGATGTCGAACCTGGTTCAACATGAAACAATAATTATGGTCCATCCAGGGTCGGACAAATTATTTCAGGTTCATCCTCAATTAATATAGGATGAACCTGAAATATTGATGTCGAACCTGGTTCAACATGAAACAATAATTATGGTCCATCCAGGATCGGACAAATGATTTCAGGTTCATCCTCAATTAATGTAGGATGAACCTGAAATATTGATGTCGAACCTGGTTCAACATAAAACAATAATTATGGTCGATCCAGGGTACGACGAATTATTTTAGGTTCATCCTGAATTAATATAGGATGAACCTGAAATATTTATGTCGAACCTGGTTCAACATGAAACAATAATTATAGTCCATCCAGGGCCGGACAAATTATTGATCGCGTACGAGAGGGTCATAAATATTATTTTAGGATGAACCTGAAATAATATAGGGTGAACCTGAAATAATATAGGATGAACCTCAAATAATATAGTGTGTACCTCAATGGTTAATTTCGAACCTGTTCGTACGCCATAGTTGGATATGTTTTGGCAATAAGCGGAACGTGTCAGTTGAACTTCGTTGAATGATAGTGCTGTAATTTCTACGGCTATCACAAAGTATATCTCGTTTGCTTCCTCTTTATAAAAACTATAGAGTGTGACTTTTAAATTAAGACATATTAATACTCCTTTATCCAAATAATACTTAAGAAGGTTTTGAAACGCAAATGTAAGGCGCGTAAGCAGACGAAAGTGCGTCTTTGATCAGTGAGGTGATGTGTCCAAATAGTCTGTACAGTTTGTCACGCGCCATGAGATGTGCACTTCCATTGCAAACGTGTAAAATTCATATTGAAGAACTCAGCTTTCTGCAGCGTGTGTTAAAACAAATACATGACCTCCGTAACTTTTCTGAGTTTTCCCCATTCCCTGGTACGTTCCATTCAAATAATAAAACATACAGTTCAATGGTATATTTTTTAGTTATTTAACCCTTTTCACTTTGTAATCTTATACATGATATCGAAATCTCTATCCTTGAAGTGGACTAAAATGGGAGACCAGGACTGAAGACAGGATTTCTAAATTTTCCGACATGGTGGGACGAGGGTTAAAATGTTCCGAAAATGTTCCCGAATCTCCGACCGTCGGTACAAACTTGAAACTCACCATCCTTCTTTAAAATAATAATAAACGAAACAGGTCAGAAACGTTCGTTTATTACTATTGTTATATAGAGGATATGGAATGAGTGTTTTTCTCATATAATATTTATGAAACGAGTCTAAGAATTTTCCGTTTTGGCGAGCCTCTGGCGAGCCCAAACCGAAAATTCGGACGAGTTTCATAAATATTATATGCGAAAAACACTCATTTCATATTCTATTTATCATATGACACACACACGCACAAATTAGCCACTTAATCTGACTTTTTAACCTATCACCTAACTTGAGTTGCAGACGGCACTTGGAAAAAAACATCCTCGTATAACTAAAAATTTTCATTTTTTGCTTCCAAAACATAGGTTATGACCCCTCATTGGAACGAGCTCGTCGAGCTCGTTCCAATGAGGGGATCATAACCTATGTTTTGGAAGCAAAAAGTGAAAATATAAAAAAAAAATGAATGGCGTTTTTCTTGTAGGAAAACGATTAATACAATATAACCCACCCTAAATAGGACAGACAACGTAAATTCTCCCTACTGAAATTATGCAAATGTCACCCAGTTGTATTTTGTTCAGCCAATCAAATTGTCCAGTTTTGAAATTGTCCAATGAAGGCTCCCAACTCTAATTATGCAAATTATTAAAATGTGGCCCAGTTTTATTTTGTTCAGCCAATCAAATTGCCTAGTTTTGAAACTGACCAATGAAATTGACGGAAGGCTTTATTTATCACTGATTAATATGAAAACAAAATATCAAATGTTTTAAAGTGAACAAAACGGACGAGGCATATGATAAAAATAATTACTACTACTACTACTACTACTACTACTACTACTACTAATAATAATAATAATAATAATAATAATACACGGAACTATTGTCATATACTTTTAACTCGTAACCCGCTAAGTATTTCCAAGACATTTTTCATCAAATCTAGTCATGGCTGCTGGAAGCAGTCATAACTAGATTTAATGAAAAGAAATATCTAAATTTACTTAATAAGTCATTGGTGAAACACATCTATTGAGTTTACAGGGGGAAAATGGATTAAATGTGCCCATATTATACTTCTTTCAATGACAAGGGCAATCCTGTCTTGGATCGGAATATCCGCCAGCAGCATGTAAGGAGTTAAAGAGCGCTTTCACACAAATGAGATTTGAAACAAAATGTTAAGTTCCATAATGAGAATTGCAGTTTCGCCAAATTGCAAACTTTGATTTTAAATTAGCGGATTTTAGAGAAATTTTCCAGGGACAAACAGAATATTCAGACAAAGTACATCATAGAGGAGAAGCCCCCCCCCCCCCCCTCCCTCCCGCATCCTCACTAGCTATGGGCCTGCGGGAAATATCTGGATGGGATTAAGATCAGTAGCTGAAGGTAACGATATGGTGTGTGCGTTTGACACTTACTTCCACTGTTTTGATAAGGATTTCTCACACGTTTTGCCATTTCTGTTCCTCACGCTGAACAAACACCAGTCGAAGGCGCTTAAGAATGCACGAAGAACACCAACAAGAGACCGTTTTGTAAAACAGTCTGAAAAATGAAAAGTGACAAGGGAGAACCCAATTTAAGTCACTAAATTTACGGGAAATGGGACAAGAACGTGAGAGTTGAAAAATAGTTTTAGACCGAGGGTTGTTTTTATAAACTTCAGGGTCCCCTATTCTTCAACCTAACCCATTTATGTATTCCAAAGCACGCCCGAGAAACGGTTGAATTTATTTGTGCTTTGCATGTACAGTCAAATTAAGCCTTTACCCAACGAATCGGCAGCATCCACCCGCGTAATATGCAAATTCAGCAGATGAAAAAATATTATTTTTCCAAAAATTTCAACAAAACCATATCATGAGACACCTCGTTGGAACGAGCTCGTCGAGCTCGTTCCAACGAGGGGTCACAAGATATGGTTTTGTTGACATTGTTTGAAAAATTTAAAAAAAAATGATATTTAAAATAATAAATTTTGATATCGTCTGCGTTGGGTAAAGGGTTGAAAGGTAGAGGCTGATTGATACCTTAGCAATTATCATATACAGTTACGTCGTCGTGGACTGGTCGAAATCCATGTGTCCACAAATCTGTTTTCCAGGTAATAAAATTCATCAAAATCAAAATTTTAATTAATGTAGTACTCGGTGCTTCATTGATTAAATGTTTGATGATTATTCCTATAATTAGTGTTTGGAATCTAATATTACTCTATCTGTGGAAATATTGCCCACTGGTGGAAAATGACCAGACCACGGCGTCCGTACTGTAGGGCTGTGGGTTATTCCTTAGGTTTAACATAACTTCCCATCTCCTGACGATAGATGAAGGCATAAAATGTTTCGTGATAATATAATTATTATCTGTTGGATACGGTTTTCTTTCCCATAAGTGCTTATTATCAAACTCGGCACAAACTGGACTGATAGTACGCCGATCTCGGCCGATATGAACAAAATAGTCCCCCCCCCCCCACACACACACACACATCGTGTGTTACTGGGCAAGCATAACTACCAGTGTATGTACATGGAAATCTTTCACAGTTCTCGCCAAACGGAATCAGGAAAACAGGTGTGATCAGACATAATGAAGTGACTTTTTGAAGTTTTTTTTATGATGAGGAATTAAAGATGACAATAAGAACAGTTTAGATAGACGAAGAGAAGAAAAAACAGAGTTATCCAGAAAAGTCAACGCACAATGAGCTTCAGAGTCAGATTCAGAGTGGGAGAAGAGATACAGTTAAAACTAGAAGTCCTGTCACGAACTGTGCGCTTCTCTAGGCGCACTGTTGCCCGTAGCAATTGCGCGCAACTGTCATATCGAATCGCTTCCAAAGCACGGCAGGTTCTCCTAATTACTCATTGCAAACACGGGCAATGTTTTTGCTAATGGACCTCCGGGTTACCCGGAGGTCCATTGGCTGAAACATTGCTTGTACACAGGCCACATGTACAGAATTTGATAGCCTTACTGCGGTCATAACGCGTAGATTAACGCACACGTCAACGTGCTATGTGTGCGCATTTCATGACTGGACTTCTAGTTTTAACTGTAGTTCAGCTATCTTATCGTCCTGGCTTCCTCAGTCGAAAGTTCGTGAGAGCTGAATTTGGTGAAAAGAATGAGAAACATTAACGCTGTCAGAAAACTATAATAGATCGGACAAAATTTATAATTTTTGGCTTTGGTCTAATAAATGAAGATGTTATAACTTGTTAACTTCACATCAGCCTTCGACCTGATATGAAGATACCTCCTGCAGATTTCTTAGCCAATACGAAACTAACCAACTAATAACAGTTTTTATTTATTAAACCAAAGCAAAATAATTATAAAATGTTGTCCGATCTATTACAGTTTTCAGTTATAACCTCTAACTATAGTGATGCCAAGGAAATTACATTTAGACGTGCCGTACAAACTGGAGAAACCCATTAACAACCGGTGAACAGATCCATATAACTGTTGGAAAATGTATCTGCATACAGTACAGTCGCCGTATACCACGCGAGTGTCGACCACGCATGCGTTTACTAAATAATAAAAATGAACAGCAGCAAAATTTTAATTAATGAAGCACCGGGTTGTACCCTATGCTTTATTAATTAAATTTTTGATGATTATTCCTATAATTAATTTTTGGAATCTAAAATTATTGCTTCCTTGCAAATATTTCCCACACGTGGATAGTGACCAGTCTATGGCAGCCTTACTGTACATTTACGATGCCCGCTGTTTCACTACGACTGACTAATTCAGTGTGGGTTACTGGGGAACAGATTGAAAATTATGATGCTTTTCAAATATAATAAAACTATTTTGCTGAAACTCACTTTAGCTCCATGGACCCGAGAGGCCGCTCTTCCGTCCCAGGAAATGATGCCTCGGAGGATGAGAGGATGAGTGGGTAGACCAAAGTATTAATTGGTCTATCCACAAATAATGAATATGGACTCTTCCAACTTCTGCTCTGGGACAGACATGGAAGATACCACAAGGGTTCAAGGGGTTGATCTTTTTATCCAACGTACACGATACTAAAATTTGTTAGTCTAATTATTTTTTCTTAAAATTGTTAAAGAAATGGCAACCCATATCACGTGACCTCTCATTGAAACGAACTCGATGACATACATAACTATGTTTAGTCCCTTGCGCATGCGTTGAAACTAGAGGCTTGACCAGTATCTAATTTACTGCATGTAGCTATCAATCGAAGAAAAATATAAACTTTCATTTTTGACAAAAGAATGTTCTTTAGCAGAAAAGGCGAACATATTGTCAAATAGTTCATGATATGCTCAGGGCTGGGAGGAGTTAAAATTTCCCTTAACACGTTAACGTGTTAAATATTTCTGCGTTAACGTGTAAAATGACGTTAAATGTTAAAATGAACAAAATTATAGTATAACAGATCAATTCCGGCCATTTTTGCTGATTTGATCTTGAATCTGATTGAACTTACCTTACTTACGTACACTATTAACCCTTTTAACTCCAATGGTATCTCCCATCCCAGTTCAATGGCAGCAATTAGAAGGGTTCATATTCATTATTTGGGGTAGACCAATCAATATTTTCAACGTGCAGCCTTGGGGCTGCACGTTGAAAATACTGATTGGTCTACCTCATAGGTTCACTGAACAGCCGACCTATAATATAATGGCGTTATGAAGTGTCATGTTCCTGGCCGGGAAAGCGGCCGCCTGGATTCAAATGGTCAATATAGTTCTCTCGACAATGCGGCACAGTTTCAGTTAACAGAGTGAGACGAAAAAAAAGATGCCCTGTACAGATACATTAGATGAGTCACGATGAGTTCAAAATCATTGTTGGTGCACCCAAACAAACTTCAAAGTTAAATGTTAATAACTTAGTTAAATTTTTTTTAACTTTGTTAAAATAATTTAACACGTTAACGTTTGAAACGTTAACTGCTCCCAGTCCTGGATATGCTCTTTAAAATGGTATTAAGTATAGAATATACCCATAGTAGCTTGGTGTACCAAATGTTCACCACTCGTGGTGAAATGGTGTTAACCGCGAGCCTTCAGCGCGGTTAACACCACTTCACCACGAGTCGTGAACATTTGGTACACCAAGCTACTTTGGGTATATTTTATTTATACCATGATCGTCAGATTATTAAGAGTCGCTATTATTTTTTCTCGATTTTACTGAGCACCAGACGGACATACGAGCGAACCTGTTTTTGTTTACACGAGCATCGGTGGGGGGTACTTCCTCTGTCAATTTTATCGCCGAAACGAAATAAAAAAATGAAACTGAGCCTTTTTCATTTTAATAACATAGTAACATACTATTTCGAGTTGTGCATGCTTTATTAACACTAGACAATGCATGTTTGTTAATTTTTGGCATCTTATGAGGTAAATCCATTTAAAAACGTAATAAATAATTGCCACTTGCAGTTCACTTTTCGCGATGCAACGTGCGATAAATTTAGACAACTTTGCATTCAGATCGACGTCACAGAACGTCAACGGGGATGTAGTTCTGCTGTAGGTGTCAATTTTTACTACTGAAATCCTTTTGCTGGCGTGTTCACCACGGTTGGTGTGTAAAGCTAAAATTTATGTCACAGGCTTTTCATGTATAGTAGAATAGGTAATCATGGTATAAATATATATATTGCCCAAATCCGTTCTTCATTATTCCATTTCTGCCGAAGATTTTCATATTTTATCTGTGTACAATGCCATAAAATTTACGAAAAACCACTGTTAGGGGTGAGTGGGGGCACCTGAAAGTTAAGGAGGTACCTTAAATACTACTGATAAAATTTCGACGGACATACATTTGAAGATATTGGAAATCACTTGTGTTTGATAAACATGTTTTTGGTGTGGTATTGTTTTAATTGCTCAATTAAACATTGAAAAACTGGGTATTTTTTGGTAATGTTGTTCCACCGAGGAAGACGGCGCCTCACACATAACGCCTTGTCCGTCTTACAGCACATGGAATTTCTAACTGTTGGGCAATAAAGATCTTTCTTGTTGATCTTGCTATTAATGAGTTGGAATATAAAAGGTGCGTACATGTAATTGGTAAACCTTTTGGCGATATCCTAACAATGACTGCCTCTCTTGTCGATTTCTCACCTCTTTCTATCACTCTGTCCTTCTCTCTCTCTCTGGCTTTGTTTGTCTCTGTCCCGCTGCCTCTCGCTCTCTCTCTCGCCGTCCCCGCCACACGATCTACCTCCAATCCCACCTGTACCCCATTTTCCACCCCCACGACAAAATTAGTTGGTAAGTGTCATTGCACTATTTACCCTCAATGCCACTTTTTTCAATCAGTCTCGGAGATGCAGCCAGAACACGAATTCCCGTGTTGTGCTCGCATCCAGATTGCGCATTGACACGTTAAAATTAACGGGAGACAACTCCAAAATTTAATCTCGACTGCAAGAGTGATTAAAGTTCAATATTCCTTGTTCCAAGGAGGGCGCCAGATGTAGATTTATTGCACGCCTGTTCTTTGCAATTATAGAACTGGTGGTTCTTAATTGAACAGCGTTAATAATAAGACCCACTAGTTCTTCTGTGGAAAACTAAAATATTGATGAGGGTACACTGGTACTAACTTTATAAAGAGCACGTGAGTGGCAACTAGTATTTCATTGCGTCGGGCAAATTCTCTTGCTAGTTCTCGATCGGGGACTATGGTCACAGGCTTGGCACAGGAGTCAGAACTTTGGGTGGCCCAGGCCTGACCCAAGAATCCTGAACTCCTGGGCCAAGCCCGGGTCTCCCAAAGGTCCGGGCCCCGGAGTTACTACCCGGGTCCCCACCCGCTCCCCGGTCCTGATTGTCCCTTTACCCAACGTAACGGCCAAATCCGGCCAGCGCTATTCTCAAAAAATCGCCAGTTAATTTTCATTATTTTTTTCATTTTTTGTCTCAAAAACATAGGTTATGGCCCCTCATTTGAACGAGCTCGTCCCAATGAGGAGTCATAACCTATGTTTTTGAGACAAAAAATGAAAAAAATAGTTGTTCAAGAATTTTCTTTGCTAGTGTCGTCTGCTGTTCATGTTAGGTAAAGGGTTAAAACATTTGTATTTGAGAAGACGCTAAAGTAGCTACAGTGTGCTCCCAAAAAGACAGATTTCTGCAACAGGAACGCATATCGGCCACTTGGAGGACAGTTAGGATAAAAGCGCCGCTTGAGACCTGATAAGGGTGTAGTTGTTTAAACTGCCCCTTTCCCGTTCTCTGGGTCGGGTTATGGTGACGATCGATATTTTATTGTTCGGCTTAGATACTATTCCTCACGATGAACCTGAGAACATATTGTTGTGGTATTTCACGTCCGGAAAAGCACCATCTGTACCTACTCGGGAACATTTTGATAAAACCTGACTCGCAAGTACACCGAGAAAGTAGTATGAGAGGAGGGAGGAAACATTTGTTTTAAAGAGCAACATGGCCAGAAGCTTTCTGGAAACCGCACATTGATTCAAAACATGCATGGTTTAGGAACTTGCATGGTCACCATGCTGAAAAATAGTATTCAGGTGCATACGTCCCAGGCAACCTGCACGGGCGTATGTTCATCATTCATTCTTTAATTATTGAAATGCTTCAGCACTACAATTTTTTTTTCAGATTTACACGTAACCAGTAGCAACAGAAATATGTGAATTTGTAGTAATTTCTACAATAAGTGAAAATACTAAACAGATCTTGTTCTACGCATAACAATTACTGGAATAAAATAGCGAATCAATCATAAAAAGTCGAATGCGGAAACGGAACAACGTTCAATATATGTTAAACTTATTTATCTTCTCTGCCATCAATGTAATCTAAAGTCGTTGTAAATGCGTCTGACGTTAAATATGTTTGATTGCTGGCGCAATGAACAATTTCCTGTTTGCCCCTTCTCTAAGAACGGTTGATCTCTGGCCAGATTGATTCGCATAAGCGACTACACGAGCTAGTTTGTCTCTACGTCGATCGATCTGGAAGAGATAGCGTTTTATCAGTCCATCTTATGCATTCATTGAATACACTGAGTTGAATACAAATACGGCACTCTCGTCAGATGCACATATGTCAGACAACATATAACACGAGATTCTATCTTTGCAATAGTTCAACCCGTTTGTGTTGCCAAGCATATCACCACGCCAGTTGTATGTACCAGTTCATGGAATATTTAGAAATTCCGCAGGAGGAGGAAAAAGTTTCAAGTTAATGTTTTTGTTGGCTTTCTCGAACTTCACACCACTCGCAAGAGTCATCACAGTCATTTCCTGAAGTCTACATAAAAGTAAGTTTAAGGTTATTAACTGCCTCACATTATTTATTTATTTATTTATTTATTTATTTATTTATTTATTGATTTATTTATTTATTTATTTATTTATTTATTATCAACAAAGAGGAATGATTGGGCAGGGTGAGGTGGGAGAGGAGTGGAGTGGGGGAAAACCAAAAATTTCAAGATAGACCTAATGCTACAGCCGGAAATTGCGATTCGAGTGGGAGAGAATCCGACCCCTTGCGTCGGACCACTAAAGTAACCATGGGATCTGGGGAGATCTGTGTACCCCTGGTTGAAAAGTACAATGATGTTAAGGTGAACCAGGGTACAGCGGGGTATTTAGGGTCAATATCAGGTATGGTATGCAGCACATTTATAAGAGATCGTACAGAGTATCCACGACCATTTCTTTTGCACATGGGATCACTGCTATTTGTAGGTATTGAGAGTAAAACTTTAATTGTAAATTTAAATATCAACTTTATGTAATTACGAAATTTATGTAACCCAACGTAGAAGATGACGCTTGCCCCCACCCCACCCCCTCCCCCCCAAAACAAGTCTTGAAAAGGTATAAACAATGACAACGCAGCTCCTCACTCTCATTTTTGGAACGAGATCAACTAGCTCGGTCCAGAGAGGTGTCATTAGCTGCGTTGTTCAGATAGAAAATGAAAAAAATATTGAATTGGTGACTTGAAAATAGCTCTAGAGTTATGGCCGTTACTTAGGTTAAAGGGCAGTTGGGGGAAACCAAATCATAAGCAAACTAGCTAGTTTCCAATGGGGGCGTTAAGGGGAGTACGCTGGGATCATCCCAATTAAATCCGCCATTATGCGTGAAGGCAGATATTCAGTTTGCAATTTGAGCATAACATACAAAAACCCTGAAATTTAAAATCAAATTTTGACTAAGTCTTTACTCGAGATCGAGAGTTTACAAGAAAGGTGACTGAGCCCTTTTCAACCACGAGGTCCTGAAAGGGATCATGAAACACACTACTAACTGTAACAATTGGGTGAATTTATTTTGCATTTGTGGGGCTCAATATGGCAGTCATTTTAATCGTTTACTGCTCCTCCTAACCCTTTACCCAACGAATCGGCCGCATCCGCCCGGGTAATATGCAAATTCAGCAGTTGAAAAAATATAATTTTTCAAAAAATTTCAACAAAACCATATCCTCTGACCCCTCGTTGGAACGAGCTCGACGAGCTCGTTCCAACGAGGGGTCACATGATATGGTTTTGTTGAAATTTTTTGAAAATTTAAAAAAAATGAAGTTTAAAATAATAAATGTTGATATCGCCTGTGTTGTGTAAAGGGTTAAACTATTTGTTGGTGAGTTATTACACAATACTAGCTATGGCAATTGGGTAAATCAGTTTTTTATTACTGCAGAGATTCAGTAAAATTTATTCCTAGATTAGGAATGTAGGATTAAATGTTTGCTGATGCTCTTGAACTGTTTGTTGAAAATTACAGTTAAAACTAGAAATCCTGTCACGAATAGTGCGCTTATCTAGGCTTAATTGTGCGTTGGAATTGCGCGCGATTGCCATATCGAATGACATCCAAACCACGGCAGGCTCTCTTGGTTACTCATAGCAAACACATGCAATGTTTCTGCCAATGGACCTCCGGGTTACCCGGAGGTCCATTGGCTGAAACATTGCTTGTGCACAGGCCATATGTACAGAATTTGATAGCTTTACTTGGGCCATAACGCGTACATTAACGCGCATATCAACGTGCTATTTGTGCGCATTTCATGACAGGACTTCTAGTTTTAACTGTATGCCTCCCGCTAACCGATAGATCGATACTCAACGCGCAAGAATGTATGCGTACCTTTGAGGGGGTTAAAGCAGTTAAATCAAGAAGCTATCGACTTTTTCGGAAAAAACACGAACTGTGACGCCAAATTGAACTCAGCTAAGATAATACTTTTATTCAGAAAGTCAAAATCTTACCCGAGTCCAGAGGTGAAGTAAAATTTTGAGTTTGAACTTAAAGATTTTTCGAAATACGAGTTCCTGATCCTAATATGGTCATGGAATATAAGTTCTGGTGATTCTGGTGATGAGGTGATCTTCAAGCTCATAGTTGAATCCAGCAACCATTGTTTGTCTGCTCACGCCACCAGAGTAAACAGGAGGACAACAGCGCTGTCTTTCAAACACTAATTACACTCTGGTTCAGCTTATTTTATGTAATTACAAGCTGGAAACTAATAAAAAATATTTATAGCCAATGGTGTGTGATGTGTGTCTTATTGGGATATGAAACATAATTCTACGACCTCTGTTTTCATGTAAAAAGTTTTGACCACGCAATGAATTTTTATGCTAAGTACATTTACTTATCAAGTTTCTAAATCTGACAAACGCTCTACCCATGCAGCAACATTTTATTTTTAGAGTTATTATTTTAAATTATTTCATTTCATTATTTTAAATTTTTGCTTCCAAAACATAGTTTGCGAACCATCATTACAGCGGGCTCATCGGGCCCGTTCTACAGAGGGATTATAAGTTTTGTTTCATTGGCAGAGATTGAACATTTTTACTTAACCCTTTACCTAACACGATAAACAGTCGACACTTGAAAACAAAATTCTTGAATAACTATTTTTTTTCATTTTTGTCTCAAAAACATAAGTTATGACCCCTCATTGGAACGAGCTCGACGATGAAAATTAATTGGCGATTTTTGTGAATAACGCTGACCGGTTTTGGACGTTACCCTGGGTAAAGGGTTAATTTGGAAAACAATAGTATAATCTTTATTGAAGCAATTGAATAATATACCGTAGAAATTCTGCCTATTGGTGGGTAACAAATTTATAAATTTTTATTTGCACATGCGTCGTTGTATTTACATTGCCAGAGCCTCTGCACAAACAAATTGGCTTGATTATTTTCCGCTCTGTTGTGAATTTGCTTGCATTTATAGAATACTGCACTCTTTTGGAGGATGCCTGTAGGCGTTTTCCAGCAGCGTGGACAATCAAGACCTATGAATACTAAGGATAACCATTTACTGATTTTTGCCCATAAGTAATATAGCAGTAAACAGATCAAAACTCCACCTTTCAGGCAGCATTATGCGATTTTATAATAAAGACCAATCTAATTAACCCTTTAAACCTCGCATCGCATTTGCGTCCACTTACATACTGCGAGATGGATCTGTCCAATATAAATGTATAGGGATGAATTATGAAAACCAAAATGTTCCCCCTGGAAATAATGATAGCTAGTCGACATTTTTTGTTGAAACTTTCAAAAAGACCACTTCAAGCCCGATAACCGTTTCGGTTACGTTGAGATTATAGCAACTGTAAAATATACGAGCGAACTACAGATTATGAGATAATAATAACACATAAAATAAATTCCTAATCCCGCACTTTTGAATTTTCGGGATCGGACGCAAAGGTTGCTTCTTGAGGCGACATATGAATACAGAGGCATGCCGCCTACATCTTAACAGAATTCCCTCCAAAATAAATAGGAACAACTTACGCGCGATCTCGCTCAAGCGAGATCGTGCGTAAGTTGTTGCTATTTATTTTGCCGAAAATTTGTTGAGACGTAAAGAGCATGGCTGACGCCGTAAAAGTAGAGAAGGCAGAAAAACTAAACAGAAACCAAATCAACCATGACCTTAGAAAAATTAAACTTAAGGGCCTATATAAGTAATGGAATTTTGTTTATTTTGAAATTCTCACCTTTCATATTCCTTAAATTCAGATTAAATATACACAACTTATACATCAAAATGAAGGTTGGGCTGTATAGAACACGAAACACATATGTAATCAACTCGTAGAGTCGACTGTAGGCACCACTGGTTCCTGGAAGTCTGCTACCGTATTCGCATCAGAACTGATAATAAAATAAAATTTCATCAGAACAACTTGTGGCCAAATGTGCTTCATATATCCAAGAACAAAGCTGGGCATTCAAAACACTTTCGAACACAGCGATAGGTCTGCATTTTGAAAAAGGACAACACTGTCTGCATTTTTTTTATTAAAGATGGTTTCCATGCTCGACAGACATGCGCAAATCACTCGTTACCACGAATTTCCATCAAAAAACAAAATCGTAATTTTAAGAAATTTCAACAGGTATCATGACACCTTGCATTGAATATGGCAACTGTGCAATCTCTATCTAATAACAGTATACTGTATGAAGGCAATCTTTTTCATTATTTGATTTAAGACGGCGTTGTTTTTACATGCTTTTTCTGTCCGATGACGTCGGTGGGAAATCGAAAGTATACTCATACGTAAACAAAAGCAAAGGCGTTGGAATTTTCCCCAATGCAGCTCTGTCGCCGTGTCTTGAAGAATTTTTATCCCCTAGCTTTGTTCTTGGATATGTGAAGCACATTTGGCCACAAGTTGTTTTCGTGAAATATTATTAAATTATCAGTTCTGGTGCGAATACGGCAGCAGACTTCCAGGACCCAGTGGTGCCAACAGTCGACTCTTTGAGTTGATTACCCACGTGCTTCGTGTTCTATACATCCCAACCTTCATTTTGATGTACATGCTGTGTATATTTAATTTGAATTGAAGGAATATCAGAGGTGAGAATATTCAAATTCAAAATAAACAAAATTTCATTACTTATAGAGGCCCTTAATATCACGCAACTCATGAGGCACCGAGCTATTCCTTGCCTTATGTGAAGACAAAAATGTCCTGCGTTATTCGCAAGAATCGCTATTCAAATTTCATTATTTTTTACCTTTCTCGTTGCACCAAAAACATGTTTTTGGGGCAAATTAGTTTATTTTTAGTTATTCAAAAAAAAAAAATGCTGTGCAAGTGTTGCCCCACGGGTGACAATTTTCATCATTGGAAGAGAATTACAGGGAAGTTAGCTCCCCTTAGTTTTTTAAGGTGTCAGTAAATTTAACACTAAGGGGTTGGAAATTTCATATAAAAATTGAAATTTCGAGATGTTAGCGAATTTGTGTCATTGGTGTGGGCATCATTCCACAAACGTCAGACATTTCCTGTAGAGCTGTATAAAGATACAAAAGCGAGTTTTACATTTTTCCCCAATCAGTTTGAACGTTCAATTATTATTCTCTGTTTAAACCATTAAAACCCAAATACGAAAACGGCGCTTTCATCATCTTTTAAAGGTCTGTAACTTTTTTTCTGTTCAGTATATTAACAGTGTACGCATCTTGACAAATAATATAGACACCGTCCTTGACATTCAATATATAAGTCTAGGAGATAAGATTTGCTAATTTCTGTCCACTGAAGAATTTAACCCTTAACTTGAAGTAACTGCCAAAACCCGCCAGCGCTATTCTCAAAAATCGCCAATTATTTTCATTATGCTTTCATTTTTTGTCTCAAAAACATAGGTTATGACCCCTCATTGAAACGAGCTCGCTAAGCTCGTTCCAATGAGGGGTCATAATCTATGTTTTCGAGACACAAAATGAAAAAACTTAGTTATTCAGGAATTGTTTTTGCAAGTGTCGTCTGTTTTTCATGGTAGGTAATTGGTTAAATTGCAGATTACACTAAAATCATATTCGCTAAACAAAGAACCAACGTGTGCGTTTACTTAGTAGCTTCTAATTAGTTTTCCATAAAAAGCCAAGTCTCTTTCTGTAACTTTTAGAAAAAACGAAAACAACAGACATCTCCGAAGTAACAAAAGGAAACTTAGTTTTATTTTCAACAGATATCATAGGTGTTGTATTAACTTTCTTTCGCTTTTTACAATTTTGTACCCAATTAATTTGAACGTTTGTTTATTAAGACTGTTTGCAGTCGTTTAAAAAAATAAAACAGAACACTCACTATTTTTTAATGTTCTGTAACGTTTTCTCAGTCCATTATCTAAACTTTGTGCCCATCGTGACAGATGATACTGTCACCATCCTTTTCATTGATATAAAAGTCTAGGAAACGAGATTGCTCTTTTCTCCCGGGAAAATACAAACTACTGTAAAACCACATTCGCTAAACAAAGAACCGAAGTGGACGACTACTTAGTTGCATCTAATTAGCTTGCCATAAAAAAGGCAAGTTTCGTTTTGTAATTTTTAATTAACGAAAACAACAGACAGCTCAGTTTTTTTCGTTTATTAAACGTTACAAAAGGAAACTTTGCTTTATTTTCTCCTGATGTCATTAGTGTTTTCTCAACAATTACACGCTTCTAAATTGGACCTTCGTCGCCTCATAATTTCAGGGGAGGTAACTTTAATAAAAGTCGTTTTTCATGACGTGGAAATACGGGGGATGGATACTAAACTATTTGTGTTGGGGAATGTGTTAAAGTATTTGCGACCTCAAACACCAATAAATAAATAACCGGATTAGATTTTTAAATACAAAAACTACATTCAGTTGAAAATCAGCTGATCGAATACGGTGTACACGTTTTGGATTTATGCACAATAAAATAGTGCCCAGTTTAAAGGATGGGCACCGTGGACTGGTCGTAATCCACGCGTGGGCGGTGATATCCATGCATGCGTTTACCAAGTAATAAAAATCAGCATGAATGAATGAAGCATCGGGTTGTACTTAGTTCTTCGTTAATTAAGTTTTCGATGATTATTTCTCTAATTCGTGTTTGAAATCCAGTATTATTGCGTCCGTGGAAATTGCTGCCTACCTGTGGCAAATGACCAGTCTACGACAGCCGTAATGTTAGGGCTGCACGATATTCAAAACAGAATACCGGTATCGGTATTCAAAAAAATACCGCGGTATACCGGTATATCGAAAACTGTTCAGATATATGAACACAAGTGCCACAATCGAGACTCGAGGCATCACAGTTGGAACGAATTAGCATGCCTTGATGATGCGATTCGAAAAAACATTTACCCAACGCAGACGATATCAAAATTTATTATTTTCAAAATTAGTTTATCAGATTTCCCCCAAATATTTCAACAAAACTATATTATGCGATCCCTCATTGGAACGAGCTCAACGAGCTCGTTCCAATGAGGGGTCACATGATATAGGTGTATTGAAATTTGTTAAAATTTATTTTTTCAACTGCTGAATTTGTATATTAAGAGGGCACAAGCAGACGATTGCTTGGATCAGGGGATAATATTATTCATTCGGGCCTACAGTTAAAAAACTGCAGACATCTTGAAAATTAAATTGTGGGTAAATAAATAATGACGATAAACCGATATTTTTTGTAATTACACCGGTATTCAATCGATATTGGTTTCAATACCGGTATATATCGGTTTATGGATATACCGTGCAGCACAGTACTGGATTTTAATTGAATATATAGTGTTGTGAATAATTATAAATTTTATTGTCTCAAAAGGTTCATTTTTTACAAAATTACATTCAACTTTTCCTCTCCAAAAATAGTTATCAAATGTCATTTTATTTGATAACTATTTTTTGAGAGGAAAAGTTGAATGTAATTTTGTAAAAAGGTTCATTTTTTACAAAATTACATTCAACTTTTCCTCTCAAAAAATAGTTATCAAATGTCATTTTATTTGATAACTATTTTTTGAGAGGAAAAGTTGAATGTAATTTTGTAAAAAGGTTCATTTTTTACAAAATTACATTCAACTTTTCCTCTCAAAAAATAGTTATCAAATGTCATTTTACCGTGATTAAGTCCAGTCGCGTTAACCAACTTCATCATTAAATGAGTAAACGAATAAGAAACGGACTATAATCCTTCTCCCTTTGATGTACTTAATCTTCACACATTTTTACTAAACAATAGCAACCGGCATAGCGAGACGACCCCGTGCAACCCTACGTACTGTATACAGGGTTTTGAAACTTGCCCTTCAAGTCTTTGTGATTTTAACAGTTAACTCTTGTAGTTTAATTAAAGTGAGTACAGTTCACAATTTTGAATACTATTTACAAAAAAAGCAATTTGGCCGTTGTTATATACTCAAAGATGCTGAAAGTGGCTCAGACCGCCATTGAACAATAACTAAATAAAATTTGACAGCATGCCGGCTCTATCTTCGGTTATTGCATGTAGCTGACAAGTACCAACACCCACGTTTACCCCCCCAACTAATGAATATGGACTCTTCCATCTACTGCCATTGAATTCACATGGAATATACCACCGTGGTGTAAGGGGTAATTTCCTTTTTGGTTCGATAGTGGCCGAATCCCAATAATTCGGCAGTTGAGCGTTAACTATATCAACAAACATACTTCCAGGATAATTATTTTTACGGAACGCATCATCCTGCTCTTACCTCTCAAGTAATTAGAGTATAATTGTCTGAAATCAATTTTCATAAATAAATGATCTTGTTACACAATTTTCCAACATATGTTTTTTGATAATCGATTTTATTCACCGACATAAACATAATAATGATATGTCTGTCACTTTTACGCAGTATTGTAACTTTTATATCAGCCTGGTGCTACATTTTTTTTTACATTGGTCGACTATGAACTAAGGTACGTATGGGGGTATAGTATGACTTTTTAAGTTATCTGACTTCCAATACACCGGACAGAGCGCGTGTGAGCTGAGGCACGAAGGGAAAATGAAAGATAATAGGTGTCTGTTGTATGAGAAAAATGCTGTGCCTGCACCGGGTGAAATGTGTTTTGAACATTTCATATGATTAAGGAACAGACAGCATAGAAGATCAGTGGCGGATCCAGGATTGGAAAAAGGGGGTGGAAAATTGAGTGGCAGAGCCACAAACCGACCGCTGCAGGCGCAAGTTGGGCATGAGCTCGAGAGGGGGCTATCCCCCCTCTCGTACGGGGGAGTCGGGGGTCCTCCCCCGGAAAATTTTTCAAATTTTGATCGCGGGAGACGCATTCTGGATGCATTTCCTTGTGTACTAGAGGCAATTTAATGCTCCATAAATGACCGATTTTTACACTACATTTCTACGGATCGCAACTTGATTCAAGTCAAATAGGTTGCACTTGATCATCCAAATAACATGTATCAGACTATTTTCGTTGATGAATCAACATTTATGTTGACTACGATTGGTACAATGTATGGTCTGTAGTCTGTACCTCATTGAGGTACAGACTACAGACCACACATTCTACCAATCGTTTATACGATGGTGTCTAGTCGCGAGAACTCCTCGAGTAAAGATAATTGCAATACAGGTTGAATTTGACTTTGAAAAATTGCTTGTTGTCTCCCCTTTCAAATATCAAAAGGGGGGGGGGGGGTGAAAATCCACCCTATCCACCCCCCCCCCTGTATCCGCCCATGATAATGCCATATTCGAGAGTGCCATACAGAAGGTTTTTGTGCCCAGACCGTGGTATAAGGCCACTGGGTATATTCTGTAATATTCTCACTTGAGTTACTGATAGACTGTTTAGTTGCTTAGATAATTTGGAGGCACTGGGCAGTTTGTCATACATTTTGAGTTATATGTGATTTATTTACTTCCACGGTTGTCGATTCCTCCTCCTAAATCAGCCACCCATTTAGTTCTCAAAGGGTGGCTGATTTTCTTTTAACAAAAGGTTATATTTCACCCACAAATACTGGTTATCAATTCTGACACAAATCGGCTGATCAGTTCTGAAAGCATTGTATGGGGCCATGAATTTTGCAGATGCTGAGAAAACCCCCACAACTTGTCCGAGACATTTTCTTTGAACAAACTTGAATGTATACCTCGAAACATCTCTGCAAGCTAAATATAAAAGCCTTGCATCATTTAGATTACGCGAAGATTGATCAAATCTTTTCATTACCAAGAATGTTAAATGGGAGAGCCCATCGAGGGGGCGGGGGATGGGGGCCGTCGCTAAATTGCTTGAACAAATGGTACCAAACTGGTCAACTGATTTGTTATTGTCCAATCGAGTAATTCGCCGCGAAAAATCATGAAAACCTCATTGGACACCTCAAAAATGAAATTTTTTACAAAGCGACCCCTTTCCCGCTCACCTTCATCCTGCCTCTTCGCGACTCGGATGGAGTGCTCCCTATCATGTGGTCCCTTCACGAAAACCCGTCTTTGGCTGGATATTCCTCTCGACGATCCTGGTCTCCATTGAGTAGTCTGCGATGTTTAGTCCAGTTATTCTACTACTTCTGAGGAAATAATAAAAGTGTGTCTTGTGTAATTCTGTCACTGATCTATACACAACAGGATTGCTAGAGCAGTCACTGGTCACATACTGGAAAGTGTCTCCACCACCCACAATCCGAGAGCGCGGTGGCTCAGTGGTAGACTGTTGGACTTCTATGCAAGAGGTCCCGAGTTCGATCCCCTTCCTGGATGACCCACGTTGTGTCCTTGGGCAAGACACTTTATTCCGGTTGCCCAATGGGGGCACGATGACGCCGTGTACTAAGGTGTACTGCACGTCGATGGTGCACACGACTTCAACCACCGCTGTAACCCTGCCTGGGCGTAGCGTGAACAGAGTTAGAATGTCGAGGAGCTGACAGTTGCTCGTCGATGTTCGGTGGTTCTCTGCGGGTACTCCGGCTTCCCTCCACCCGTAAAACTGTCACGGTCACGATTAACCTTTGTGCATAAGTATGTGACCTTAAACTCCAATAAATAAATAAATCCACCATCCACCATCGCCATGTTGGGAGGCGGGGCGGAACCATAATCAATCGACAATGCTCAACAAGAAAAATTTCGAAGGTTTTTAGTATATCGACGCCTCGCAATCTTCAATCGCCTTTTAACCCTTTACCTAACATGAAAAGCAGACGAAACTTGCAAAACAAAACATAGGTTATGACCCCTCTTTGGAACGAGCTCGACGAGCTCGTTCCAGAGAGGGGTCATAATCTATGTTTTTGAGACAAAAATGAAAAAAAAAATAATGAAAATTGATTGGCGGTTTTTGTGAATAGCGCTGGTCGGTTTTGGCTATTACTTCTTTAAAGAGTTAAATAATATTCTTCTTTATTCGGAAATAAATATGTTGATGTGCGCATTTTTCGTGACAGTACAATTGAATATTTACAACATATTTAGTTCGTATTGACAAAAAAAAAAACAAATGCCGAGATTACAAACCTGTGTAATTAGTTTTCATGTAATGTGAACACCATGGCGTTAAGACGACATGATTTGGGAGGAGTTATTACGTCGATTGACTTGACACTGTCTTGGAGGGGTTGGGGAGGGGGGCAGTTTGAATGGCGACTCTTCTAGGTACAGTACGACCGCCGTTCTCTGGCTGTCGCCACTCAAACTGCCCCCCTCCACGGATGGGCAGTATTTCCACAGACGCAGTAATATTGGATTCCAAACACTAAGTACGAATAATCATCAAATATTTAATTACTGAAACAACCGGGTCCAGTCCACGGCGTGTGTACTGTATATTAAGGTCAGTGGGTTCTGTAAATAAGGCGCTAGAATTTCTTTCCAGTTTCTAGCTCCAGTCATTCCCATGGAGCGGAGAGAAATTTGGAATTGTACAATATACAGTACGTGGGGAGTGGATTGTAACTAAAATCACCCGCAGAGTGGAATTATCACCCAATCTGTAACTTTCAAATTTTGTACATATCGACAAAAAACACAAGCAATGTTTCAGCCTATGGACCTCCGGGTTTAACCCGGAGGTCCATTGGCTGAAACTTTGCTGGTGCTGGTTATGCTTTGCAACAAATTTGCAATTATTGCTCGGGTGGAATCTCCACTCTGCGGGTGATTTAGTGATAATACACTCTCCACGTACTGTAAGTACATATCACTCTAATTCTGACAGGCATTCGGCACGGTTGTAGGCTATTTGTATACCTACTTTTCGTGAAGTTTGTGCGCTGACTACCGTTGATGCAATGTGAAGTTCCATCACTCACAGACGTATAGAGGATATGGAATGAGTGTTTGGTCATACTCTATTTATGAAACTCGCCTACGAGACGAGGCAAAACGGAAAATTCGTAGACTCGTTTCATAAATAGTGTATGACCAAAATACGAATTTCATATTTTGTTTATCATATGACATCACACTTAGTTACCAAAACACACATTTTAGATGGAGAAGAAGGGTTAAAGAATGGAATTTCACATTGAACGTCATATATTTGACTGTGACGCGTTACAGCTGCACGCAATCATACGTCATAACCGCGACAAAATATAGTTCCACAATTCGACTTTGTAAATACTAATTTTCGCGTATTTATACATTTCTCATCGTTGGGATTTTAGTGAATGTTATAACAAATAAAATCACGTATCGTGGCTTTGTTAGTGTATTGAAATAGTTCTATTTACACGCGCATTACTCTGACACAGTTCTTTTCGGTGATAACCAACCAGAAAACGTTCTTTAGAAATTGATCAATCAAATCAACTGAAGGTGTTATGAAGCACTAATTAATATTTATTGAAAATCTGAAACGGTAATAAGCCAAGAAAACGGAGAAGTCATATGCTAAAAACAAATATTATTTCGTCTCCACTAATAGATATTCCAATAAGTAAATATTCAATTCACATTGAAACCATTAAAATGTCACCGAAATTAGTGGAACTACGCGGCGTACATGTAATTATACAAATACGGCTATGTTGAATCTTCACTTCTTATGGTTATGGCGTCAAGAATTCGGTCAAATCAATTCTCCAATGAGTTACATTTCTTGCGATGACTCAAAGCAAATGAATGTTTACGGTATTTCGATGATTCAGTCACCTGGAAAATGTCAGTCGGTCGAAAACGCGAACCTTAGGTTCGCTTTTCAGACCAACTAAAATATTGCAGGCGAGTGAATCTAAACATAGTCAATTGGCTATTTATGGGTTATGCTAGTTCTACAGCTGAGACAAGACGTACTGTCAGAATTGGCGCGGAAAATGCTCGATGGTTAATGCTCTACTGAAGAAGAATGAAGTAGCCTGAAATACAGAAGAGCTTTTGCGCTGTGCAATGGAAAATATAATGTGCTATTAGCGAGGTCGGTAGTGAAATTCCGAAGTGAACCGATCAAACAGAAAGAAAATATTAAGACTGCAGCATATAGAGGGAGGAGGGGAGCGCGGTGGCTCAGTAGGTAGAGGTGCAGGCTGCAAGACGAGAGGTCCTCGGTTCGAATCCCACCTGCGGCAACCGCGTTGTATCCTTGGGCAAGACACTTCATCTCCATTGCCCGCGTGGGGGCACGATGACGCCGTGTACTAAGGCTTACTGCACGTCGATGGTACGCATGTCTTCAACCAATCTAACCCTGCCTGTACTGCAGTGTGGAGTTACGATGTTGGGGAGCTGGCAGCTGCTCGTCGTTGCTCGGTGGTTCTCTCCGGGTACTCCGGCTTCCTCCACCCGTAAAACTGTCACGGTCATGATTAGCCATTGTGCATAAATATGTGACCTTAAACATCAATAAATAAATTTAAATAAGTATGGAGGGAGGATTACTGGTAAATCGCCGTGCGATAGATTTTTCACTTAATAAATGATCTATAATTTCTGAGAACAAAACTCAAGAATAACTTGCAAACTTTCATCACTTGGACCACCGGGTTGCACCCGGTGGTCCATGTGATGAAAGTTTGCAAGTGTTTATCCCAAGGATGTGCAGCGTATTACGCTGGACACTCAATAGCAGAACAGTAATGCGAAGGTTCTTGTCTGGTATTAGTAGGGACGAATGCAGAGGGTATTGTTTTATTGTGGAATGGTGAGAAATGGGAAACGGTTCCTTGAGCTATATCGCTGATAATGATGAGCACACTGATGACAGGATACAAAAATTTCAACCGCAGGTTTACCCACAATGCAACTTGAAATTTAACCAATTCAATTTTGTATGACACAGTCCATTGGGTATTTTGACATCGGTGTGGGAAAGGTAAACGAGATAACAGATTTCCAGTGTTGGATAATTTGGATAAATTTGAAATATTATGGAGAAGTAGTCGAATGATTTTCAAAAAAGGTCTATAAACAGGCACACTCCAAATCTTACCAAATGTTAACCTTATTCCGTCTGCATACTCTTTGTCGCCACCATACAGGCTCAAATGCTAATTTGGCGTTAATCACCGCCAAATAAATAAATTTGCAAACTCCTTGTTTCTCTCTTTTATTGAATATTTTTTTGGTTCAGATTATTCGGGTTGGGGAATGGTTACGGCATTGGACCACGAACCGAAAAGTCCACGGTTCGATCCCTGGCAGGGATTTCTGCGTTGTGTCCTTGGGCAAGGCACTTCATCCCGATTGCCCACATGGGGACACGGTGGTGCTGTGTAATAAAGCGTACTGTACGTCGATGGTGCACTTTCTTCAACCAATGTTTGCCCTACATCTGCGGAGTTGGTACATTGTGGAGTCTGGCAGTTGCTCGTCGTTGCTTGGTGGTTCTGTCCGGGTACTCCGGCTTCCTCCACCCGTAAAACTGTTCGACACGAGGCGACCCTGACTGTCAAAAATGTCGTTAAACCCCCCAAAATAAATAAATAAATAAATAAATAAATAAATAAATAAATAAATAAATAAATAAATAAATAAATAAATAAATAAATGGCTGTGGCGATCCGTTTTTGACACTCTCACACCAGTGGGCACATATTCCATAAACAACATGTTGCGAAACCAAGAGTGATTCCAGAAAAAAACCCAGCGACAGCAACATCTGTTATTCAATATTCCCGAAATTCGCTTCTCTCGCAGACGAGGTTCTTCTGTGTTACGATAAGGAAATGGGACAGAGAATTATAATCGGGTCGAGATCAAGTCGCGATCCGGTCGAAATTCTTTGTCTGCTTCTATAATTACAATATTGTTCTCAATGTGTGTGAATGGTTTCGCCTTCGACAATGAACCGATACACCAAACTATATGGATCCTTGTATATTAGCGGACACTCAACTCTGTATGTCCAATTTCCATTTATTTCCCAAAATATGAAATTTGCAGTTTTGAATGTTTCGTTACATTTTTTTCTGTCCAAGACAAATTCAGTATCGTTAGTTATTTTCATCTACTTTGTACATGGTATTGTCCACGTGAGATCATAACAGATAGAATTTCCAGCCTTTTCAAACTTTGCCAGAGGAAATAAAACCAGTTATCTATTGACTAAAGTGATTTTTTTTGATTTGATTGGTTGATAGATACGTGGAATGAGACCATATTCATTGAAACCCACGATACGTCCGCCCAGCCACTGACAAATTTCCCATACCCAGTGGACGCCTCGTTCCGAAATCGACAAATTGTCCATACCCCGTAGAAGACGCGTTTATCGAAATCAGTTTACCGATAACTGGAAGGCGGCGGAATTCAGACGTCACAACAAACAAAAATGTCATTGAAGCGGTTTGCACAGGTTTCAGCCGAGGAAACTGAAGATAAAGTTCCCCCTCCTTGCGTGTTCACATAAATGAAATACTTCAAAGTCAATAGATACATGTAAATTTGTTATCCTGCGTCTGATCACGGCCTGCACTATTCGCAATTCCAGTTTTACAGTGCACATGTATTATATTTTAATTTTTCATCTCCAAAATATAGCTCATGACCCCTTATTGGAATGAGCTTGTCCAGTACCCTCCAATGTGGGGTTCATAAGCTGTGTTTTTGAGACAAAAAAGAAAAAAAGAAATTCAATAATTTTTTTATACTAGTCATATCGGCATATTTTCACAAAAACTCTTTTGCACAAAAATTCCACTGAAACCTGTATGGCTCAACAATGGAAGATAAAAGATCTCATGCTGTGTGTGTTCACACGTGAAACAGATTGTACTTCTAAAACGGAAAGTCAATAGATAAATTCGTTACCCCGTGTCTGATCACGTGGTACGGGTTTTTACCTACCCGAAGCCAGCCGTATCTTATGAGGCCGAACGTGGTACGGGTTTTTACCTACCCGAAGCCAGCCGTATCCCATGAGGCCGAACGTGGTACGGGTTTTTACCTACCCGAAGCCAGCCGTATCCCATGAGGCCGAACGTGGTACGGGTTTTTACCTACCCGAAGCCAGCCGTATCCCATGAGGCCAAAGGCCTCATGGGATACGGCTGGCTTCGGGTAGGTAAAAACCCGTACCACCTGATCAGACACGGGGTAACTAATATTATTTTTCTGAATCGGCTTGCGTATTACATTATTTAATTATATGTTTCAGTGATACGGTAGACAGAATACAGAACACAATATCTCTGAATTATTCATATCGAAATGTTAGTCTACATAACGAGGAGACTTGTATCGATGAATTAGTTTATAATCTGGCTTATGTTACACACATGCTATAGTCTATAATCTTAGCCTATTGGATCCACAGTATACAGTTTCAAACTGACAGTTTATTAGTACTCAAGTGACTGCTTCCGAATCATGCAGATTTTATCAATCCACGGAAAATTCCGATCTGTCAGTTTCCATGACAAATAGTGAAATCATGTGAGAGAGTTGATCCATCAAATATGTTTTTATCCCCTTCAAGTGTGAATTTCATAAGTTGCCTCGAACAGGCACGATTGGAGGCACTTATTGATAAACCAAGGATTCTGGAATTAGCTGGTACTGTGACTGCTAATGGAAGATACCCAAAATTACAAGTTACTGAAAAAGATGGAAATTATTTTACGTTAAATGACACACAACTTCAGCTTTTCCGGGTCTTGGAAGCAGAGGGGCATTGTCAGAAAGTTAGAGTGGACAGAGTGCCTTTAACAAGTGTGCCAGATGGAATACAGAAACTGATGGTAGCTCCAAACAACAACTGCAGGATGCGACATTCGTCAGAAGGTAATGTAACGTTTATTTTTAGAAATTACACATGTCAATTTATGAAAGAGAAGAAATGATGAAGATTCAACAAGGGTTTCTTGACGTCACGACCTTGACCCACAAGTTCAGTTTTGAAAACAAGGAGAGTGAAAATCGGTGGAGTCTTCGGGGCATTGATCTGATTACCTTGGAACAGTGGAGTGTTGACCCTGCCCTTCGTTCAAATTAAGGCCCTAATACCGATGTATAAAGTGGGTGTATGCAGTAGTTTATTTACTTTACGAGGCCATTTTTGCATAAAAAATCGATGATCGACCTGGATCGGTTACCTCACAACAACACATTGTACAACTTCTCATTAAGGATTCAGTACTAATTTAATCCAGGGTTGTCAGATTAATATATCTATAGAATGTATTGCGTGCGACAATCCCATTCAGGTACTCGGTGTGGGTAGGGTTAATATATGTTCAAAAACAACTCAGTAAGATCTATAATATATATATATAGATCTTACTTTATAAAATATATATATTTATCTGATAACCATAGCGTATAACACCCGTTGTATATACTTGAAGTATATACAACGGGTGTTGTATATAATTATAATTTATGCGAACGACCTCTGACCTCTTTCAATTCCATTTTCATTCATTCATTCATGAAACATCGTTATATCACAGGGCAGGTTTTAATTGTACGCTTATTGCACTTTGTCAAAATCCTCTGATGGTGTCATTTCTTATTTATTTTGCATCAATAAAGGCAACCTAAAATTTTGCTTCAAAACATTGTAGAAATTACTTGAATGTTAATAGTAATTAGTATGCGGCAACTGCGAACTATTTATAGTCACGGCCTCGATCAAAAGTACTCGCGGAACTGCGCTAATTAAAAGTTCGTCTGCTCTACCTGAAAAAAAAAACACTTCGTAAAAATTGTAAACAAACGCAAAATTATTTGTTATATTGGGACTACAGCATAAAACACGGAAGAAAACTGGAACTATGTCAAAAAAAGAATAACTCTACTGAAACACCGTTTTGTTACTGTTAATAAAATAGTTGAAATTTATTTTGTTCCAGCGCAGTTACATGATGCAAGAAGTGCAATCGCACTTTACAATCGCCGTCATCGATTTTGTAATGTAAGGGACACAACTCTATGCGTCTTATCCTATCTCTTTTGTCTCGTAGAATGGTTTTCTTTGGAGGCCCGTGGGAAGCATATATAAGTCGGGTAGACGCACGAGACGGGTGTCTGTTTGTTATCAGATAAAAACAATAAACATATGGTGTGTTTTTATATCTGTGTTATACAACTCGTTGAAATATGGTTTATTTTTTCTCGGCGAAGCCTCGAAAAAATAAACCATATTTCAACTCGTTGTATAACACAGATATAAAAACACACTATATGTTTATTGTCTATATATAAAAATCTTATTTTCTATATATATACAATGTGGAATAAGATAGTATATTGAAATAGGGTATTTAAAGAAAAACAATGAGTTCTATTGAATATTTATTATTAGATGGTCATAGGCCTGTGTTGGTTTGCTCAATGCACACCCCTCTTAGCCTAGAAGCGACGCAGACGGTGATGTCATCAACATTCTAGTTTTTTGTTTCTGATAGTACATATGGTACTCGAACCTCCTCCTCATTATCTACAGGGTTAATCAGACAGTGATGTCGTCAACGTGCCGGTACTTTGTTTCTGTCTTCACATATATGGTGCTTCGCTCCTCCCAACACAAGGTTAGGGGGTAAAATATAGTTTACTTAGTTTTATTTACAGTTAAAATTAGAAGTCCTGTCATGAAATGCGCACAAATAGCACGTTGATATGCGCGTTAATGTGCGCGTTATGATCCAATTAAAGCTATCATATTCTGTACATATGGCCTGTGCACAGGCAATGTTTCAGCCAATGGACCTCCGGGTAACCCGGAGGTCCATTGGCAGAAACATTGCATGTGTTTGCTATGAGTAACCAGGAGAACCTGCCGTGCTTTGGATGCCATTCGATATGGCAATTGCGCGTAATTCCAATGCGCAATTAAGCCTAGATAAGCGCCCTATTCGTGACAGGACTTCTAGTTTTAACTGTAGGTGCGCTGCTTTCATACCAATGTATTTATATATGCAATATTAAGTAGCGCGTTGGCTAGCCGCTCTGTCAGTGACTGTTGCTGTTCAAACTAGAAGTCCTGTCACGAACAATTCGCTTATCCTGTCACATTTTCGCACAGACATTCCACGAAATTTCCCCATCGATATGGCATCCTCACACGATAGATTCTCTTGGCTAATGATAGCAATTACAAACAATGTTTCAGCTCATAGACGTCCGGGTTAAACACGGCAGTCCATTGGCTGAGTTATTGCTTGTGCATAGTGCATATGTACAAAATTTAATAGTATTACTAGCGTCATAACACGTGTATCAGGGCACGGAGTGACGTGTTATTTCATAACAGGATTTCTAGTTTTAACTACAGTTAAAACTAGAAGACTTGTCACGAACTGTGCGGTTATCTGGGCTTAATTGCGCGTAGGAATTGCGCGCAATTGCCATATCGAATGGCATCCAAAGCACGGCGGGTTCTCCCGGTTACTCATAGCAAACACAGGCAATGTGTCTGATAATGGACCTCCGGATCACCCGGAGGTCCATTGGCTGAAATATTGCTTGTGCACAGGCCATATGTACAGAATTTGGTAGCTTTACTATGGCCATAACGCGTAGATGAACGCGCACAGATCGATGTGCTATTTGTGCGCATTTCATGACAGGACTTCCAGTTTTAACTGTATATAACACGATGAACACTGGTGGAAATAATAACTTAATATGTGATTATCACAGAACAAGAGAAAGCTACGCCACACTACGCCCCAGACATGCCTCCATTCCGAGCTTAAAGTTTAAAATAACGACTGGAAAATGTTGCCTTAAGTTTAAAGCGTAGATATCCCTCTGTCTATTTTGCCAGTTGTCAATGTACAATTAAAACTAGAAGTCCTGCCCTGAAATGCGCACAAATAGCACGTCGATCTGCGCGTTAATCTACGCGTTTTGACCATAGTAAGGCTATCAAATTCTGTGCATATGGCCTGTGCACAAGCAATGTTTCAGCCAATGGACCTACGGATAACCCGGAGGTCCATTGACTGAAACATTGCCTGTGTTTGCTAAGAGTAACCAGAAGAACCTGCCGTGCTTTGGATGCCATCCGATATGGCAATTGCACGAAATTCCTACGCACAATTAAGCCTAGATAAGCGTACAGTTTGGGACAGGACTTCTACTTTTAACTGTAATACGACAACTCGTCTCAGGCTTACTTGTTCCGCGTTCCTAAAATATTAACACTATATCATATCTAATAATATCTACGTCACACCTCAGGCCTATCTGGGCGTAGAACCTAGGTAACCCTGAGGTGTGGGGTATAAGTTATATCCTGTTGCTAATATTTTAGGAACGCGAGAAAGCGTGCACCCCAGTTGCAAATAATGTGTGACGTAAGATCGCGAGCGCAATTACGTTCCTATGAAATGACACACGTGTGTGCATTCGAGGATATCGGTGAAGTGGATTGGTCTTCTCAAATCCTGCTGCTTGCACACAACACATTATAGAACGATTAGGTCATTGGAAGAAAGAAAAATAAAATGCCTGCTGTGTGCGTCAGGTCGATGAAACGAAGAAGTCTCTGTAATGGAACAAACTGGCGTACTAGCTAGTCTGTCGTTCGACAGGAATGTCAAGTTGAATCTGGACTGTTCGTACTGTCAATCTAAATTTTTCAAAGACCACAGACAAACACGAGAATCAACGTTTGTCTTGTTGTGAATATTCTAGAAAAAAAGCTATCCCAAATAGTAACACAAAAGACTCCTACCCTGCATTTTGTTTATATTAGCAAACTGACGTGCTGTTTTGTCGAAAGCGCTCGATGTTGTTGCACGTGAGCTGAATTTTAAGAGAAAGTTTCATGGTTCGAGATACACAGATGTTGCAGCCCGTTATTGTAGCGGATTGGTTCTCGAGGGTAAAGTTGCAAGTTTGCAACAGGAACACACCGAGAACGTATCATTCGAAAGAAACCAGAGAAAAAAAAACAAACAGAAAAAAAACAAACTCAGTTAAAAAGGAAGTTTCTATCACGACATGGATTGAATAAAAACAAATCAAATCGGTACCATCCTTCCTGCAATACGAAAAATGCTTCTGAAAAAATGAAAATGAAAACGAAAAAAGAAACAAATAATAAACAAAGCAACGAAAAACAAATCATATTATAGTGCTGAAATAAATGATCTTTAATTAGTTACGATTTTTATGTGAAATTTCTATGGAGCGAGGTGTCTCAGTGGTTACTTCAAACCGAAAGGTTTACAATTCGGTCTCGGCCAGGGCTAACACAGGGACCGATCAGGACTATTTAAAATACGCTCTAGCCTCGGAGCCTATTTTTTTCAATTCATGCGCCAGATTTCAATTTACGGAGTCACACTGCTGTTTGTAACACACACTGCAAGTATGTAATAGCTCTCATCATTTTCATTTACTACACTATAGCAAACATTAATCTTCACTGTGGTTTCTGATCAAGTCTTGGCTGCCTATTTAGGCAGCCAAGACTTGATCAGAAACCACAGTGAAGATTAATGCTTGGTAATTAAGACTTGAAGTATTAACTTAAGCACTCTACAACAATGATAAATGATAATCATATATATAATACATGTAAGAGTGTCTCTCTCGATTATCCATTGAAAGAATATCAAAATATGATCTGAGAAGTTACGCGCCAACTGAGAAGCCTATTTCGGAGATTTAAGAGCCAGGTCCTGATGTTTCAGAACCAAATACGCACTGGCGCATGCCCAGGTCGGTCCCTGCTAACAGCGTTTTGTCTTTGGATAAGACAACTAATCCCGATTGTCCACGTGGGTCAAGGTGGCGCTGTGTACCAAGACGTACTGCACATGGATGATGCACTTGGCTTCAACTATGCTAACCGTGCATATGGAGTTAGTACGTTGGGGAGCCTGAAGATGGTCGCCGCTGCTTATTAATTAAGAGTCGCTATTATTTTTTTTCGATTTTACAGAGCAGCAGACGTACAAACGTGCGAATATGTTTTTGTTTACATGAACATCAGTGGGCGGTACTTCCGCTGTCATTTTTATCACCGAAACAAAATGGAAAAAGAAACGGGGCCTTTTTCGTTTTGATGGCATAATAACATAGTATTTCGAGTTATGGATGCTTTATTAACACGAGACAATGCATATTTGTTAAGTGGTGTCTCATGGGGTAAACTCATTTAAAAACGTAGTAAACAATTACCACTTCCATTTCACTCTTCGCGAGGCGACGTGCGATAAATTTAGACAAGTTTGCATTCAGGTCGATGTCACCAAAAGTCCACTTAGTTGTAGTTCCACTGTAGGTATAGATTTTAACTATTGAAATCCAATTGCTGGCGTGTTCACCACGGTTGGTGTGTGAAGCTAAAATTTTTGTCATAGCCTTTGCAAATATTGTAGACTAGGTAACCATGGTATGAATATAGATACTCGACAATAACCATTTTTTTTTCTTTTCTAAGACAGCGAAGACAAATTTCCGATACCGAGTCATGTACGTACATAGCCATTGCCAGTCGCCAATTTTCTCGCCACTGTCTGATATTCAATTTACACTTACAAAATATGCGAGAAAGTTTGTAGTTTTGTCGTACTTTGGTGATTATGACCATTAATTTAATTTTCTTTTTAAAATAAAAAAATAAACTGTTTGTTAGTTGCAAAGAAATGGAGCAATCATATGGAACAGTTCTAACGCAAGTAACAACTGGATGGTGTCATTTGTGTGCAAAGCACTCTATGGTATATGCCGCATTTGCATTCTTGATTATTGGCTAGTAATTGATACAGACAGAAATGAAAAGGTATTATCTAAAATCTGAAATATTTATGCACATCTAGAGACCAAACATGAACACATAAACGCACTTCCAGTCTTTTGAATTAAACCCCAAAGGAGCCTTTCGCAGGAAACTGATTCTCTGATAACAAATGTGTCGCTACGGGTGCCACATGGTACCTAAACATATGAACACACTTTCAACATTTTGAATTAAAACGCCTAGGAGCCTTTTGCCGCAAATCGATTGTCTAACGAAAAAGTGGCATGATGGGAGTCACATGGGGCCGGATTAAAAAAACAAAACCTTTATGCACACCTAGAGATCCTATCTGAACTTATGAACACACTTTAAACGTTTCGATTTAAAACCTCTAGGAGATAATAAAAGTGGTTCCAGTCTTGGGGTCAAATCAAAATTTCGAAACCTTTATACACAGCTACAGACGCTACCTGAACGGATCGTCCATAGTTTAAATGTTTTGAATTACAAAACTCTTGGTAACATATAAACGGGATGGACCGAAAACCAGATTCTCTAACGACAAAAGTTGTGCTACGTGTGCGAGATGGGCCGAATCAAAAATCTGAAACCTTTATGCAAATCAAGAGAGCCAAGCGGAACATATGAATACACTTTTAACGTCTCGAATTACAACACCTAGGAGCTTTTGCTAGAAATTGATTCTTTAACGACGAAAGTGGCGCTACGGGCACCAATTGGGTCCAAATTAAAAATACAAAACCTCATATACATCTAGATATCCCACTGGAACGTATGATCACACTTTCAACGTTTCAAATTAAACCTTCTAGGAGCTTTTCGCCACAAACCGATTCTTTAACGACAAAAGTGGCGCTGCGGGCGTCCTACGTGGCCAAATCAAAAATCCAAAACTGTTACACACATCTATAGACCGTACTGGAAAATATTAACAGACTTTCAACATTTCTGATTGAAACCTCTGGGAGCCTTCCACTGGAAACTGACTCTCCAACAACATAAATGGCACTGTGGGTGCCACACGGGGCCGAATCAAAACTCCAAAACCTTTATGAACATCTAAAGACTCTACTGTAACATATGAACACAATTTCGAATTAAACCCTCTAGTAGCCATTCGCCACAAACCGATTCTATAACGACAAAAGTGGCCCTGCGGTGTCCCACGGAGAGAATCAAAAATCTAAAACCTTTATACACTTCCAAAGACGCTACTGGAACATATTAACACGCTTTCAACATTTCGAATTGAAAACCCTAGAAGCCTTCCACCAGGAACTGATTCTCTAACGACATAAGTGGCGCTACGGGTGCCACACGGGGCCGAATCAGAAATCCAAAACCTTTACGCACAGCTAAAGACCCTACTGTAACATATGAACACACTTTCAGCGTTTCAAATTAAAACCTCTAGGAGCCTTTCTCAATAAGCCGATTCTCCAAAAAGTGGCGCTACTGGTGCCCCACAGGGCCGAATCAAAAATCCAAAAATCCTTTCGCCACAAACCGATTCTCTAACGAAAAATGTGGCGCTGCGGGCGCTACACTGGGCCGTGTCAAAAGTCCGAAACCTTTATGTACATCTAGAGGCCCTACTGTAACCTATGAACACACTTTCAAAGTTTCGCATTAAAAGCGCAAGGAGCCTTTCACCACGAACCGATTCGCTAACGACAAAATTGGCGCTACGCGTGCCCCGCGGGGACGAGACAAAAATCAAAAACGTTTGTACACATCTAGAGACCCTACTGGAACATATTAAAACATTTTCAACGTTTCGAATTAAAACCCCATAGGAGCCTTTCGCCACAAACCGATTCTCCCACGACAAATGTGGTGCTACGGGTGCCCCATGGGACCGAATCAAAAATCCAAAACCTTTGTACTCACCTAGAGACCCTACTGGAACATATTAACACACGTTCCTCGTTTCGAATTAAAATCCGCCACAACCCGTTTCTCCAAGGACAAAAGAGGCGCTACGGGTGCTACACGGGGGCCGAATAAAAAATCCGAAACCTGTATGCACATCTAGAGACCCTACTGTAAAACATAAACACACCTTCAACGTTTCGAATTAAAACCTCAGCATTGTTTAAATGATTCGAATTACATACCCTTGGTGATATGAAGTTTGGACGTACGGACGGTACGGACGGGATGGACGGAGATCACCACAATATCCTCATTTTTTTCCAAAATGCGGAGATAAAGATGTGTGTACATTGGTCAGTTTGGAATGATGCATCAATTACGAGTGCTGCTATACTTTCCTTTTGCTATGTCAAATCAAGAAATCAGGAAGTCACTTTTCTAACATTTTTGTCACTCGGTATATATTGACTACCACAACAAAATAGAGCTTTTCTGTGTCAAAAATACGCCAAAACGAACTAAAACAGAACAAAATGTTTTCACCTTAAATTTAACATACGGGCTAAACCTGACACGCGGCCGGGGGAAGCGATGAAGAAGGGTAGCTTCGATGAATAAATAAATAAATAAATAAATAAATAAATAAATAAATAAATAAATAAATAAATAAAAATGTATTTTACGGAACTACAAATTGTATCCCTATGATGTTTTGAATTATTTTAATGTCTCAGCGAGAAAAGCGCCCCTAGTCGACCATCATACTGTTTATGTGAACAACATATACAGTGTATGACCGCATCATTTTAATTTTGGAATATATTTATCTTAATCAAGTTATGTACAGCCTTTCAGACAACTTTCCCTGTTCTAAAACCTGAAGGTCATGCAACAAATAGGAGAAAAAACTGACACGAAGAAAATATGGTCACGTGCACCACATACTGAAAGTGGCGGTATTCCGAATAAAAACTCACAGTCAAATGTATTTTTACGCCCAGCAATTCATAAAATCGCCCTGTTTTTTTTTTTTTTAATATTCAATAATGATGCAAAATTGAGAAGATTGCTTCGAAAGTGTTTTCAGAACTGTATTTTTTCATGGTTGATTAATTTCGGATATTACAAGACATTTTTCAAGGCGGTTAACACTTTGTCCACTGAGTTCCAATATGTTCTATGTGCCTACTGGCACATAGAACACATTGGAACTCAGGAGACGACTTATTCAGTCATTCAGTAGTGTTCAACCAACGAGACAAGCCTTCTTTCTTAACCTTCATAATCTAGGCAGAATTCAACATATCTATCAGCATCTGAATCAAATAATTGTCAGCTACGATTGCGTTTCATACTTATTTCGCCAAAGCTTTCTATAGCTCATTGGATTATCGACAGAGACGAGAACAAATGGCTCACACTAACTAAACCGGAAAGTTGTGTTATTGAATTTCCTTTCTATATGGAAAACACTATAATGTTACTGTATTTTTCCCATCTACTGCGCTTCTACAAGTTAATGAACTCGATAGGAATACCTCTTAGAAATCACAAAAGAAAAGGCTAACGAAATTATCTTACAAATTATTGCTAATATGTGGCCGCCTTTATACGCTCGTAATAAGATCGCCGATCATAAGAGTTCAATTCTATCGTCTACGGCTTCATTATTTAATGACTTCCGCCTCCGTGTAATTGGTAAACTCTATTAGCGCCGTGCCAAACAAACACTTGGAGGATAGGGCATGCACCTGTCAAATCTCGAATCGATTCAGATATCGAATCGAATCATGCAGGGGGGGGGGGGGGGGGGGTCGAATCGAATCGAATCTCGAATCGAATAACACCGATCCCCTTAAGTTAGAGATCTTGGATTTTGGACAGCCACAAATATTGCCAGTGTTTACCCAAGTACTGAATTCAATGCCATCTCTTCTGTTTAGACAAATCGAACCAAATAGTGGGCTACTGTTAAAACTAGAAGTCCTGTCATGAAATGCGCACAAATAGCACGTCGATTTGCGCGTTAATCTACGCGTTATGACCGTAGTAAGGGTATAAAAGGGTAACCCGGAAGTCCATTGGCAGAAACATTTCCTGTGTTTGCTATGAGTAAGCAGGAGAACCTGTCGTGCTTTGGATGCCATTCAATATGGCAATTGCGCGCTATTCCTATGCGCAGTTAAGCCTAGATAAGCGCACAGTTCATGACATGACTTCTAGTTTTAACCCTTTACCTAACGTAACGGCCAAAACCGGCCAGCGCTATTCTCAAAAATCGCCAATTAATTTTCATTATTTTTTTCATTTTTTCTCAAAAACATAGGTTATGACCCCTCGTTGGAACGAGCTCGTCGAGCTCGTTCCAACGAGGGGTCATAACCTATGTTTTTGAGACAAAAAATGAAAAAAATGAGTTATTCAAGAATTATTTTTGCAAGTGACGTCTGCTTTTCAGGTTAGGTATTCCAAAAGTGGTATCAGAGTAGTCTTAACTCTTCTAATATGATCAGATCTCACAGGACACCTGGTGACACCTGGTGAGGACACCTGGTGACAGAGGAATTGAATTAAATCGATTTGAATTTATTTAACAATATATAGAAGATATCCAGTGTTTTTTGAGTGGATACCGAAAATTATCTTATAAGTGATAGATAACAATGTTTATTTTTCGCAAGCGCTTGCGCGAGCGAAAATCACCATTTTTCTCGGTCACAAGTGAGATAATTTTCGGTATCCACTCAAAAACACTAGATTTTCTTTCTATTATACGCTTTTTATAAGAATCTGATAATTCCACTCCTTGCAACCATGAACTGATAGATGAAAGTAAACAGCGCATTGAATCATTGATACGTGGATGTGATTTGATCGATACTCGGAACAGATAGCGTCATGCGAACTGATTCAGTTTGTGGTTTTCTAGTCCAAACATGGCCTGAAAGTCCGTAATATAAGTTTTCCGTTTGGTACGCCCTTTGAAAAGGAGGTACCAAACCAAAAACTTATATTACGGACTTCCAGGCCATGTTTGGACTAGGGGGTTTCATGCATCAATTCAAGGTGAATACGTGTTGAATTATTGCTGGCACTGATCTGTATCCACTCCAAAACACTCGATTTTCTTTCCATTATACTTTTCTGGAACAAATTGACCATTTCCCGTTATAATGGGATGATAGGTTAGATCTGCGCAACAGAACGTACAGATGATCATCATAAAATAGGTGACAATAGTCGCTTTCAGCAGCGTAAGTGTTAAAGGCTCATCACGTTGATCTAACTGTATACTTTCTGTTTATGGAAACAGAATGCAACACAAGTCACGTCATTCGTCCCGGGGAAGGACCATAGAAAGTCCTAGATTCGTTCTAAGCAGCACCTCCATAGCACTCATAACTCTCATTATGGACCCGTCTCATTTAGGAATTTGATGAATAAATTTCAGAAGATCTGCCGGCGACCCAGTGGTGTGTGTAGTGTAGTATGATTTCGCTAGGCAGTTGGCGCCGAATGAAACTCTCGGCGTAGGCTCAAAACGTCCGATATTCGAAGAAACCCCAGTTTTGAAGCAAAACGAATTGAAAACCAATGGCCTGTTCTCTAGACATTATGTTCTAAATAATAGCTTATACACAGAAGATAGAAATGTTTGACCCTTTGTATACGAGAGGCTTCTTGTTTAGAAACACGATACGGCGTTATGCTTTAAGTCGGACGGCTGCTAAGTTAAAGAGTGGCCGCACGTTGAAAATATTAATTAGTCTACCCCGAAATAATAGATATGGACTCTTCCAATTGCTTTCGTTCAACTGACATGGAAAATACCACCAGGGGTCAAAGGATTAAGTATCGGCTGTCGAATTTTCGTATTTGTAATAACGAAAACTTGGAATTTCCCTCATTGCTTTTATATCGTGTTACGTCACCACATGAAATCAACGAACCACCTTAACCCTTTACCAGACGGCACTTGCAAAAAAAATCTTGAATAATTAATTTTCTTCACCTTTTGTCTCAAAAACATAGGTTATGAGCCCTCATTGGAACGAGCTCGCTCCAATGAGGGGGCATAACCTAAGTTTTTGAGACAAAAAATGAAAATATAATGAAATTATATTGAGAATAGCGCTGGCCGGTTTGGGCCGTTACGTTGGGTAAAGGGTTAAGTTTCCATGTAAGTCGTAATTACGACATACTATGTCGTAATTACGACATAGTAAGTGGCAATCACGAAAAACTAAATCGTAATTACGACATACTATGTCGTAATTATTTATTTATTTATTTATTGATGTTTAAGGTCACATACTTATGCACAATGGCTAATCGTGACCGTGACAGTTTTACGGGTGGAGGAAGCCGGAGTACCCGGAGAGAACCACCGAGCAACGACGAGCAGCTGTCAGCTCCCCAACATCGTAACTCTGAACTCTGCACCGCAGCACAGGCAGGGTTAGATTGGTTGAAGACATGCGCACCATCGACGTGCAGTACGCCTCAGTACACAGCGTCATCGTGCCCCCATGTAGGCAATCGGGGTGAAGCGTCTTGCCCAAGGACACAACGCGGTTGCCGCAGGTGGGATTCGAACCGAGGACCTCTCGGCTTGCAGCCTGCACCTCTACCAACTGAGCCACCGCGCCCCTCTATGTCGTAATTACGGGATAAGTTGTGTTGTAATTACGACATAGTAAGCCGTAATTTCGACATGCTAAGTCGTATTTCTATGCTGTAATTACGAGATAGCTATGTCATAATTACGACATAAATATGATTTTCAAGTGGCACTAACCGACCTTCGTAGATTTCCAGCTCTTTTCACAATCTGAAACTGAGAGTTCACATTCTCTGTTATCGATTTCTATAAATAAATCAAAGCGTAAAATACATTTCTCAACATACCAATACTATACCATTTGAATGCTGATATCGTTTGAAACTCTGTTTTCACAGTTTAATTGAACTCAAAGTCCAAGGATAAAAATATAGAGGAAGAAAGAATAATTCAGCCATTGTATTGCGTATGTTCATGTCTCGAGCCTGTGCAAATTGGAAATCAACGCAAACTGATAAAAGTTAGCTTAATGTTTGGTGGGTAACCTTCTTTTTAGAAGTAATTCCTTTCTGGTGTCATTAGTAACAGCGAGACGAAGCGTGTATACTAAAATAATAACCATTACCATAGTAACCATGTGGGATTGAGACAATCAACCAAAATAATGCAGCTTATTTCAAGGCATTATATCATTGAGCCCGTGGTGTTCTATAATGTAATACACTGTTGAAAGGGGCTATGAGAGCTATGTGAGCCCGTTCCAACAGTGTTTACATATTGAATATACCCATAGTAGCTTGGTGTACCAAATGTGCACCACGCGTGGTGAAGTGGTGTTAACACCACTTCACCACGAGTGGTGCACATTTGGTACACCAAGCTACTTTGGGTATATTTGATTTATACCATGATCGTCAGATTATTAAGAGTCGCTATTATTTTTTCTCGATTATACTGAGCACCAGACGTCCGTACGAGCGAATCTGTTTTTATTTACATGAGCATCGGTGGGCGGTACTACCGCTGTCAATTTTATCGCCGAAACGAAATAAAAAAAAAAAAAAACTGAGCCTTTTTCGTTTTAATAACATAATAACATGATATTTCGAGTTATGCATGCTTTATTAACATGAGCCAATGCATGTTTGTTAATTTTTGGCATCTTATGAATTAAACCCATTTAAACGCGTAATAAATAATTGCCACTTCCATTTCACTCTTCGCGAGGCGACATGCGATAAATTTAGACAAGTTTGAATTCAGGTCGACGTCACCAAAGGTCAACGGGGATGTAGTTCTATTGTAGGTGTAAATTTTTACTATTGAAATCCCATTACTGGCGTGTTCATCACGGTTGGTGTGTAAAGCTAAAATTTATGTCATAGGCTTTTCATGTATAGTAGAATGGGTAATCATGGTATAAAATGTAATACATTGTTGAAAGGGGTTATGAGAGCTATTACATTACCCGCAACGCCAAAGTAAAGTAAAAAGAACAGTACGTTTTATAATCGTACACAGTGGGTCCAGGTTTTGTAATGAACTTTCCTCGCATTTCGTAGAACAGCGAGAAAATATTGTCTTGTCGATTCGATATGGGTTTCATAACCGACTAAGATTTTATCTCAGCACGTATTCTCTGATTGTACGAATAATACGCACAACGTTACGCACAAAATGTGATTGAATGAGAGTATCACTGAAGTTATGTCTAGATAGTTTCTCGATAGAAGGAAAGGAGGTGAAGACATAATCATTTGTATTACACTGAATTTATTTATTTAGAAGTGAAGGTCCGAACCCTTCCTCGTGTCATCCTTGTATGACTTCGGACGCAGGTTCTCAGGGGTGGGACCTTCGACAAATTTAGAATGTTATTTATACACGGCTGTTCCTGTTCGGCTCAGCTGCATTAAGCGAGGGCGAGTTAGGAAAGTGTAACTTTGGTGAGAACAGAGCTCTGTTTTTTGGTCAAAGGTCCTAAGCTTTGATCAGTTTTGAACTATAGTTTATATATATAGTGGCATTTGCTGTGCGAAATTCCATCGAACAGCTTATAAACTTTCGCTCAATAAATGTCCCAAAACCTGTTGTTAAGAAGGTCACATGTAATTCAGATGTAATCATTTACCCTTAGAAAAGATTGAACATCTGACAATTCAATGCTACAATAACTCCTCGCTCCCTAATTGTAAGAAAGCTCTCGTAGTTTTTTTTCTATGATTACGGCTCCAGTAGCACATTTTACGGTTGGGCGTTACCATGCGAAATGCCCGATATTATTAGAATCCAGTATGAATCCAATGGAAGTTTCGAGACAGCATTGGCGGAAATAAAAACATGCGACAAAGGTGACATTAATCACTATGAACAGATCAATGACAGTGATCTGACCAAAATATACAAAAACATCCACCTTTCACCAAGAAACCTCAGCAGCCTGCACAATGGCGTACATGTGAATATAAGTATATGATGTATAGGTTATTTGTCCAGTGACGTTGTGGGGCACACGAGAGGTTTATTCATTAAACATGTTATCGTTAAGAGTTGTCTTGTTCATTTCACGATGTGAGTTTTGGGCTATGGGTAGGGACCTACCGGAACATATACGCTGTTGTGATGAACTGACGATAACAGAGTCTGAGACTTGCGGTTCGGAGCGCATGTCCAACGCAGACAATATCAAAATTTATTATTTTAAATATCATTTTTTTAAAGTTTTCAAAAAATTTCAACAAAACAATATCATGTGACCCCTCGTTGGAACGAGCTCGAAGAGCTCGTTCCAACGAGGGGTCACATGATATGGTTTTGTTGAAATTTTTCAAAAAATAACATTTTTTCAACTGTTGAATTTGCATATTGCGCGAGCGGATGCGGCCGATTCGTTGGGTAAAGGGTTAAACATACATTCCGAGCCGCAAATTTCAAACCATGTTACCGTCAATTCACCACACTAATTAATAATGTTAACACAGCAACCGGAGTATAAAGTGTTGCAATTTGTCTAGTCGCCTTATTTCTTTTGTGGCGAACGACAAGCCAACAAAACAATCGCGAGCCTAATTTAGGTAGGCCTTACTTTGACATGAACATCCGGGTTTCCAGAGACAGACTCAGTCCCAGTCAAGACACTTGACACTCTCTCATCACATTTTGTTTTTTGAAGGAATAGGGATGATAAAGCAGCTTTGTGTGAGCTCCAACACTGTTGAATATCGTTAATTACAGAATTGCTGTTGATAACGAACATGATGCATGCTGACACTCATTTGTCGGGATGATAGGGTTGCACGCTATACGAGCGTTTCACTCGATGAGTATAGGTGCTAATTAACAATTCGTTCCTTGGGTACATAAAGGCGCCATCTGCACTGCTAAAGTGTTGCGGGCCGGTGGTGCGCTTGTTCAAGGTCAGAGACTCAACCAGATTCATTGGCCCGCTAGTGCTCACCCCCTTGGGATGCGATATACATGTTTCACTTGTTACTACTTATCATTGCCATCATCTTTACGAAACGTTCTATAAAACGTAGGAGACGACTCACATAAGACTAAGGCTTCCTGTCGAATCCTAGTTTATCTACACACTAAAAACTAAAGTGTTAAAACTGACACTTTCAAGGTGTTAAACTCATTCTAACTCTTAGGGTTCGATTTTAACACTCAAAGTGCAATGCTTTAAGCACTCAGACATTACAATCGTCAGACATCTGAAACTTGAATGGATGGCACTTCACATGTGTCTAGCATTGGTGGTTCTTCAAGAATAGTCCATAATTTGATTTGCACTTGGTGGTTACATAATTAAAAGGACACAACGCAGATGACGCGGATCAGGCTCGAGAGTTCGAGCCTGATCCGCGTCATCTGCGTTGTTTCCTTTTAAGTGTCGCGACATTACACTTGTCAAGTGGTATTATTGTCAACACCTGTCAAGTTCTGGGATATCTACACTTGAAAAAAGTACCAGTTCAGCACTTAGTAAGTGTTAAATACAGCACTTCAAGTGTAGTTTTTAACACTTTAGTTTTTAGCGTGTATAAATCTAATTATCACTGTTGCTGTTATCTCGTATACTGCTAGCAAAACTTCTTTTTTTCTGTTTTTTTTTTTGTTAATATATTGTACTGCTATGTAATGTATACATTTAACATCATCTTGAATAAATATTGTTTAAACTAAAGTGTTGCCTATGGCGGGCGCCTCGATGCACTCAGGGGACGAATATTGTTCTTTTTAGTTGCTGCTTCGCGCCGGAGTTATACCTCTCATATTTGAGTCTTGCTGTGAAATAATGAACTGCACTGCAAATACTGTAGATATTGAAACATAAAATGAGAGATTACAATTTGACGCAACAAATATTTTAGAATGGACATTGGGCATTTGAACTGTAAAGCCAATATTAAAAGCATCATTCCAAATTGAATGCCGAACAGAGAAGAGTACATAGCGGAGAACATACATTGCGACCCAGTGCTTTAAAGCTAATAGTACATCCTCATCACTATAACGCATTAATAATTGTTCATAACTCTTTATATAACTGTTGACAAGACAATTCAATCTTATCTGGTTAGTCTACAGGGCGACATTATTAGTAAGCGTCGACTCGTGGAATAATAGTAAAATTTCCGAACTTATGAAGGCACTGAACTACTCAATCTCCAGCTTACAGTACGTGTAGAGTGTACTATCAATAAATCACCCGCGGAGTGTAGATTCCATTCAAGCAATAATTTTAAATTTGTTGCAAAGCATAAAAAGCACAAGCAAAGTTCCAGCCAATGGACCTCCGGGTTAAACCCGGAGGTCCATTGGCTGAAACATTGCTTGTGTTGTTTGTCCATACGTACATAATTTTAAAGTAATATTTTGGGTGATAACCCCACTCTCCGGGTGATTTTGTTACAATTCACTCTCCACGTACTGTATGTTATGTTTCAGTTTAAATTTTAATTTTATGATGCAACAAACATAAATTGATTTTGTTCTTTTCAGTGATTAAATTCTTATCCTGTTTATTATGGTTTCTCAACAGAAATTACATGTACATCAAAATAGGAAAAACAGTTTCTTTTGAAGAAAAACATCAAATTTACTCAGTTCAGTAATGGGTTGTATACTTTTGAATTACCACCATAAATAAATTGGCTGGCGACCATGAGCAGTCGCGTTTGTATGGAGAGTATATGGTACAGTGGAGCCCACTTAATTGGATATCTCGTAATTGTATATCCCTGTTAATTGAATATAATTTTCAAACACAAAACCATTTACCATACCTTCAGTACAAATTTGATCTATTAATTGCATATGGGTTGTAGAGTAAACTCCTGTTAATTGTATATAAATTTTTGTAATATGTCGAAAAAAGTACTGTGACATGCACCAAATTCCCCTTATTTATTAACCTTTTTGGCCTCACTACATCCAATACAGGCATTTATTCTATTATATCTTGTTTGACAGAGCTCTATGAGCTCTCTCACACAAGATATAATGGAATAAATGCTCAGTTTACCTCCAGAACACAGGAAACTGACCAAACCTCTGTTAATTGTATACTCCAGTTAATTGAATAATTTTCACTGACAAAATGGATGTTCAATTAACAGGATTCTACTGTAATTGTTTTTCTCAAATGTTAGCCAATATTGAAAACATAGCTGAACGAAACAATAGACTAGACCTCTTGTAAAACTAGTATTCGTTGCAATAAAAAATATGTGGAAAATAAAAGAATACAATTAATGCCCCCACCCTCTACTTCTCGCTTTTAATGTGTTTATATCGTTTGCTCTCGGAGAATGCAGCACAAAGTACAAAACAGACCTAATGTCGTTTGATTGCAAATTGATTCACACGCATTCCATGCAATGGCGCAAAACTAGTGGCGGGAGAAAGAGGGACGTGCCACCCCACCCTTCCCCCCCCCCACACACAATAATAAAATAAAATTAAAAATCAATAAAAATAATAAGAAAATAAATTAAAATAAAATGAAGTATAAAACAGACAGAAAAAATGCAAGTTCTTTGTGTCGCATGTCAGTGGTCAGGCAGCGATCTATTACCATTTATCTGACAATCTTATAGATTTTGGCCTGAAAACCACGAGAATCGGTACGTATCACATAATGTGTTCCGATTCCGTATCATATAGGCGACTCATTCTGATTCCGTATCATATAGACGACACGTAGCGCTAGGGGCTATCATAAGAGGCACATGGATACATACATTCTCTGTGCGTTTCAGTGATCGACCGAACATTATGTCCCAAAAATGTTTGAAAATAATTTAACCCTTTACCTAACATGAGAAGCAGACGACACTTGCAAGAACAAATTCTTGAATAACTAATTTTTTTCATTTTTTGTCTCAAAAACATAGGTTATGACCACTCATTGGAACGATCTCGACGAGCTCGTTCCAACGAGGAGTCCTAACCTATGTTTTTGAGACAAAAAAGGAAAAAAATAATGAAAATTAATTGGCGATTTTTGAGAATAGCATTGGCCAGGTTTGACCGTTACCTTTGGGTAAAAGGTTAAGATTTAGTCTGTGTATGTGACAGAATTGTTAGATAAATGAATTATCATGATAATGTGCATGTCCTGTGATTTGCATCAGATTCTCGGTGGTGTCCAAAAATGGGATCACAACTCGCCGTCAAAGCCGGCTCGTTGAGACCCCATTCTGGACACCACCTCGAATCTGATACAAAAACACAGGACATGTACATTATCATGATAATCTGTATTTATACCACGTTTTTTTCTGTATTCAACGTTATTGGATGCAATACGGACACTGAGAAATGTGTTTTGTACACCACGCTTGGAATCCAGAGTAGGTGTGAGGAGGTCAGGTAAGAACGCATTTAATTGGTCACTACGCATCTCAGTGACATTATGGCGTGAATGAAATGTTTCGACACAAAACGGTATCAAACAAGATTGTCCCTGTATCAGTATGCATCGCGTCTTCTGATTGGTCAACGTGACCGAGACAAATAGCCATGGTATCGGCTATCTTCAAACATACGGGTGATAAGTGCGCGCGCCGTTGTTCCCCGTTGGTCACTCGAGAAACATCCAGGTGATAAAAATAACCTTTGACCCCGACTGGGTCACATCGATTGCAGAAACTCCTATTAGAACTGTTAATTAAATTATAACGGGGTAAATCCCGGACATAAAGGTTTTTTTTTCAATGAGGGTCACAATTTCAGTGAGGGTTTTGGAGCCAAACTGAGGTAAAAGTAGGAAATCCACGGCGGGCAAATATACGGGCACAGTCAGTGTAACTTCTGTAAGACTTGGTGTCAACAACAAATTAACATTACCAGGGCATTAAATCTCTGCGCACTTCATAATTTATTTTCTGGTTTCCGATGGTCAGCGTAGAAATGTATGCTATTAATTCCGCCTACCTTTTACAAAATTCAAAATCTTCAAGTTTAAACCCAAGTGGAGTCTGAATTTGTGAGACATCGTTCCCGAAATTCAAAATGTCACCTTCCATGTTCCATGATGCCCAGCGTCGTTTTAAGTGAATATTTAAGCTATTCTCTCAAAGACATGATGAAAAAACACAACACAACACATCTAACATGCTGAAGCTTCTTCCACGGAAATACAGTACACTCTGGAAGGCTGAATTTACACGGTTTTAAAACTGTTTCAACGAATTTCAACGAATTCAAATTCACCAAAGTGAGTATTTGTCAGAGAAAGACTTATAATGAATTTGAATTGTATGACACGGCTCACCTGAACACAACTTTTTCAACGAATTCAAATTCACCAAAGTGAAAAACTTCGCCATGTGTGACCTGGTTTATAAACAACGATTCGGAAATAGACGAGTCTATTTATAGTTTTGCTGTGACGTTTGTTACGCTGTTTGGTTCAAAACCAGAGGCCCAGTGTGGGGTTTAAACCTCGTCGCCTGAGTCTTAATGTGGGATCATATTTTACATCTCGGCTTTATTTCTGTGTTAGGAGGCGGGACAAAATCGTTATCTCGGGCAACATCCAGGGTACATGGAGATTTAATACCTGGATGTCTCCTTTTCAACCATTCGGCTTGCGACTCATGGTTGAAAACCGACATCCAGGTATTAAATCTCCATGTTCCCTGGATGCCGCCCGAGATAACTTATAATGTAAACCGACTGCCGAAGGTGATATTATAAGTTATCTCGGGAAACATCCAGGGTACACGGAGATTTAATACCCGGATGTCGGTTTTCAGCCTTGAGTCACAAAGCCGAATGGTTGAAAAGGAGACATCCAGGTATTAAATCTCCAGGTACCCTGGATGTTGCCCGAGATAACAATTTTGTCCCGCTTCCTAACACATAAATAATGCCGAAATGTAAAATATGATCCCACATTAAGACTCGGGCGACGAAGTTTAAACCCCACACTGAGCCTCCGGTTTTGAACCAAACAGCGAAACAAACGTCACAGCGAAACTATAAATAGACCGAGTCTATTTCCGAATCGTTGTTTATAAACCAGGGCACACATGGAGAAGTTTTTCACTTTGGTGAATTTGAATTCGTTGAAAAAGTTGTGTTCAGGTGAGCCGTGTCATACAATTCAAATTCATTATAAGTCTTTCTCTGACAAATACTCTCTAAAATGCCGTGCGGCAGTATTATTTGATTTGACGGTGGATTTAGGCGTGAGGTCAATCCGTTTGCGAACGATGTCTTTGTCGGAGTGACAAGCGAAGTGAGAGATTGACATTTTGTATTCTGCTCAAGCGATATTGAAACTAAACAGATGAGTTCAACTGTTGCTCTCCTTGATGTTCTCACTCCGCAAAGCGCAAAAGTATATTTGCAAACCCGATTCAATCTGTTCAGTTCACATTGAATACGACAGCCAACACGTGCTTCAACTCATAGGGTTGCAACGATGGTTTTTAATTTGTACTAGTATTCACTACAATACGACAATAAGTTGGATATAACTTAACAGTTCTAATAGGAATTTCTGCAATCGATGTGACCCAGTCGGGGTCAAAGGTTATTTTTATCACCTGGATGTTTCTCGAGTGACAAACGGGGAACAACGGCGCGCGTTCTTGTCACCCGCATGTTTGAAGATAGCCGATACCATGGCTATTTGCTTCGGTCACGTTGACCAATCAGAAGACGCGATGCATACTGATACAGGGACAATTGTCTTTAAAAATATCAGCTTAACTTACTCTTAAATTACCCAGTTCAAGTTTAATCGTGGTATAAATACAGAACATGACTCGGGCAGACTACGGGGGCCAGGGATCAACTACCCCTTTTGAAGTTTTTCTCCTGTATTTCACACGCGCCTTCGGACCGTTGATTCCAGTCCCCCGTACCCCACCATCGGTGTGCCCTGTCTTATATTAATCGAAACAGTTGCACACAGAACGGAAGCTAGAACATATTGCCCTAAACGGACACACGCAAAACCCACTAAAATAGTGTATCCAGCGCTATTGAAAATTCGTGTCAGCTTGGTTTGCCTAAAGCCCACTATTCATATAAATACAAATTTGTCGTAGGTTGCTGCATGTTGGGTGATATATGAGTGGGGCCAGACTTTGAAATTGTACACGGCTATGGACAAAAGATGGCCGAGGGATGTCAGGTAGACAACCAATCTATGCCATCTCCCTGCGATAAACGGGTTTATCAGAGTATTTATATAATCCACGGCAGACTACAGGTAGACAGCCAATCTGACTATGCCGCCTTCCTGCGGTATACAGGTTTATTAGATTATGTATATAATCCCCGGCAGACGACAGGTAGACAGCCAATCTGGCCATGCCGTCTCTCCGCCGTATACAGGTTTATTAGATTATTTATATAATCCCCGACAGACGACAGGTAGGCAGCCAATCTGGATGTGCCGTCTCCCCGCCGTATACAGGTTTATCAGATTATTTATATAACCCCCGGAAGACAACAGGTAGACAGCCAATCTGGCTATGCCGTCTCCCTGTGGTATACAGGTTTATTAGATTTTTTTTCTTCTTTAATTATGTATGTATATTTTTGCTCTTTAATTATGTATGTATAAATTTTTGTTTTTTGTTGTACACTGCTGAATAAAGATTCATTCATTCATACCATGATATTGCCGATTGTCTTAGCTAATCTGGGTGATTATAGGCCCCTTGTCTTAATAGCTTGACAATGTTTATTAAAAAAGTCGGGGAGATCCATGTTATGATCGAGTAAACATGGGTAACACGCAATCCCCCATATCTGAAGATCATTACGGGCATGATTCTATTCTGTAACAATATAATTGGATGCCTAAAAATGTGAAACAGTGCTTGACTACTCTGTTCGTTACGTTTTAGTTTACTGGTATAAAAGTGATGTGGCTCATTGGTTAGAGCGCTTAACTCTATGCATGCTGCTGGCGTATATTCCTACCCAGGACATAAAATCTCTTGCCACTGAATTAAGTAAAATTTAGACACAATTACCCAAAATTTCCCCCTGTACACTGCATGCACTTTTTTACCAATGATTTCTTGAGGAAAATTTAGATGAATTTTTCATCAAGTCTAGTCATGGCTGCTTTAGAGCAGCCATGACTAGATTTAATGAAAAATAATTTGAAAATACTCGGCGGGTTAAGAGTTAAACTTTTAACCGAAAGAATGACATTTCAGTCTGACCGGCGCCACATGCGTTTGTCTTGGGCAAGACACTTAACTTCTACTATCCACGTAGGGCACGGTGGCCTGCTATACTAGAGTGTACTGCATGTGGATCGTGCACTTGCCTTCAACCACTGCTAATTCTGCATGTGTCGGGTTAGCACGTTTGAAAATGTGACAAATTGCTCCGGCTCCAACCACCCGTAAAACTGCCCGACAAGATCTGACCTTGGCTGTTAAAACTGTCGTAAACCCCTACAAACCAAACAAACACACTGGTATAAAAGGATCAGATACCAACACCTGAGGTGTGAGTCCCCAAAGTGGCATCAGTGGTATAAACCGCGAACTAGACTCGAAAGTTTACGTGTGTTACGACGATCATTATATAACCAGTGCTAAAAGTAGCATTAGGCACTAATGAACAAATAACCCAATCCAAGTGACAATACTCAAGGTCAATATGTGTTTTTTTGTAATAATAATATTTATGATTACAATCAACGTGTGCATGTATGATAGAACATGCGGGGGCATAATATGTGTCTTAAAGACACAGGATATTTACATGTACACATAATATATCACTCCATTGATTCGTAACAAACCTCCCGTGTCCTTGCACTGTGCTGTAGCATGGTGCTTTATTTTCTGTTATGATACAACAAATAATGCACCAGCTTTCTGATTACGTCTATGGCGGGGAAAACCGTGACGGTTGCGAACTCTAGTTTCTAACAACAACGCTGAGAGAAATAAATGTATCTTCCTACTTTTGTAATCGGAAAGATCGGTCTCCCAGTGGCTCTTACTTCAAAAGGTAGAAAATGAATTGAATTTTGCATTCTTCTAATAAACGATTGCAGACAATATCAGCTGACGTGCCAATAAACTCTTGGGAAAATAATTCCGATGTCAACGCATATGGGATTAGATTTGGTAGTCTATTCTTTTTATAATTTTGAACAAAGACAATCTCTTTGTCATCCAACACTGTCAGATATAAACCTATGGGGTATTGTATGGCAACTCTCTTAAATTGCAAATTGACTAATGAATATATTCAAGATGCAGCCTTGGACGCAGACGTCGCGGAGGTTATGAAAATATTGCTTGGATTCATCATACAGTTTTATACCAGTCGCTTTCAATCATTATCGCTGACATTATGGGTATTGTAAAGTATATACAGAACGGCCACCATGGACTGGTCACTTTCCACGGAGTGTGCAGTATTTCCAAGACCCATTAATATAATATTGCAAACACCAATTATAGGAATAATCATCAAACATTTAATTAATGAAGCACCGGGTACAACCCGGTGCTTCATTAATTAATATTTTGCTGCTGATGCATTCTATTACCTGGTAAACGCATGCGTGGACACCACTGCTCGTGCGTGGATTACGACCAGTCGACGGCGACTGTACTGTAAAATCATGGTGGTAAGCAAATCATGGTCGGTACATACCTTTCCCACGCCTTCAAATTACACCAAGTAGCGGCGGTAAATGGTATGCTGAAATAAGGTAACTGTGCAAAGATCGTACGGGGTTTACTCAAAGTTTCACCAATGCATACAATATAGTTTAAAGCCTAAAAACACAGAGTAAACGACACTTTCGACGCCAATTGTTTCTCACTGACGAACTCCCAATAGCCAGGTACTCTGATTTTCAGATCTAATATGTACATATTTGTGACGTTTCCTATTAAACGCAATTTACATTTAAATAGGATTTTGGCTTGAAGTCAGAATATTAAGAAGCCCACCCGGGTGAACATTATGAGCTCATGGAGGTGAAGCAATGATATTGGTGGTGACCTTTAAGGTCTATGATTCTAAGGGAGAAAAACCTGAAAAGTATGTGAAATAGATGCCAAGAAGGGGAAATATCCATCACCTTTTCTCTCCAACCATATCAAGCCTCAACAGGATAAATCAGTATTTGCTTCTGTGCCCAAATTAGACTGATCTAAAGGCCAGAGTACTAACTCCATACAAGTAGGGGTTAGAATCAGATGAAGACAAGTGCGCCATCGATACGCAGTACGCCTTTGTACACAGCGCCATCATGCCCCGACGAGGGCAATCGGGGTGGTGTGCCTTGCGCAAGGACACGGCGCAGTTACCTCTGGCGGGGATCGAACCGTAGACCTTTCAGTTAGAAGTCCAATCCGTAACCACTTTCCTTCCCACAGCGCTCCCGGCTTCGGCTATCAGATTATTTAGAGACTAAATGGGTTTTGACTGTCACTAGTAGACAACCGTGTACTTCGACGTGACTCTTTCGGAAGACGGAAGAGAACGAATTTACGCATTGTCGCACGAACATGATAATAAGTACCGATACTGAAAAATAAAACAGTTGTAACGAGTGATTATGAACGTACAAACTGAGAATCAGAAACTTGTACTCCTTGAGGTGTTGAACTATCGGTTGCAGATGAAACATCAACAAGGGATATCAAGTAGTTGATATATATTCTGTCTGATACAACGTGAAAGTTTTACGATCAAGGTGTCTGTCAGCTCTAACTTGGGGGATTTCCGCTGGACACACGAACGTATGCAGTACACACAAGCGGTATTTTCAATCGCAATTTAATCAGGGCACATGTTCCCGGGTAGGTCAAAATTTTCTCGGAGAATAAAATACTGCGAAATCAAGACAGCATCAAGAAATATCAACGAAACTAACATCACAGATTCAGTATTCATCTCTTTCCTTTCCATCAGGCGGGATTGGAATGTTCTACTCGCCTTGTGATCGCAGAATTGCAAATTACCATGACGTACTATTTATACAATAACATGACTTTCGAGAGCATTGGGCTCCATTTCTGGACCGTCATATTATTATTATCAATACTTAGAAATTATAAGAACGATTCTCGACCCTTTTGGATTTATATTATTTCGTGAAAAGAATCAATGTGAAACACCATTTATTAAGCAATATTCAAGGCAGAACACTTTATATTTAGGGAAATGTAAACAGAAGTCCAGGAAGACAAAACAATGTCATACACAGAACGTCAGTGCATGCTAGCCGGCCCGCGTGCGCTAATGACTAAAAATAACCATTAGAGACCGGCTACGCTTTACAATCTTTGTTTCAAATTTATTATGCTCCCTTACAGGCTGTGTAAATTAATATTAACATGAAGGTGGCGCACAAGAATTGATAATATTTATTGCCCCTTGATTGACAAGATGAAAAAAGCGGCCACTATTCATAAAAATCTCATTTCAAATGGTATTATGTTTTATCATATGACTCGTCAGTTTTGTTCACTTTAAAATATTTGATATTTTGCTTTTATATTAATCAGTGATAAATAAAGCCTTCCGTCAATTTCATTGGTCAATTTCAAAACTAGACAATTTGATTGGTTGAACAAAATACAACTGGCCACATTTTTATAATTTGCATAATTAGAGTTGGGAGCTTTCGTTGGTCAATTCCAAAACTGGACAATTAGATTGGCTAAACAAAATACAACTGGGTCATATTTACATAATTTTAGTAGGGAGAATTTACGTTATATGTCCATGTAGGGTGAGTTAAATTGTATTAATCTGTTACCTATAAGAAAAACGCCATTCATTTATTTATATATTTTCACTTTTTGCTTCCAAAACATAGGTTATGATCCCTCATTGGAACGAGCTCGATGAGCTCGTTCCAATGAGGGGTCATAACCTATGTTTTGGAAGCAAAAATGAAAATTTTTGTTATACGGGGATGTTTTTTTCAGGTGCCTTCTGCAACTCAAGTTAGATGATGGGTTAAAAGGATCATACTAAGTGGCTAATTTGTGCGTGTGTGTGTCATATGATAAATAGAATATGAAATGAGTATTTTTCTCATATTTTATTTATGAAACGTGTCCGAATTTTCCGTTTGGGCTCGCCAGAGACTCGCCAAAACGGAACATTCTTAGACTCGTTTCATAAATATTATATGAGAAAAACATTCATTCCATATCCTCTATGTATCATTTTGCCTAAAAAGCGTAGCTTATGACGCCTCATTGGAAAGGACCCAATCAAATTTTATTATTTTTTTCAATTTTTGTCTGAAAAAAAAAACAGATTATGCCTCGTCATTGGAACTATGACGGGCGTATTTAGCTTTTGAAACATTCTTGGTTATTCAATAATATTTGGGAACGTGCCGTCTTCTATTCGTTTAGATAAATGAGTTAGTGGCTCATTGGTTATGGCTTTGGACTTCAAAACGAAAGGCCCACAGTTCGACCCCAAACGTGGGTAACTGCATTGTGTCCTTGGGTAAGACCTAATTCCGATTACCCACGTGTGGCGCCGAGTACTAAGGCATAGTGCAGCGCATCAATGGTACGCTTGTCTTCAACTAATGCTAATCCTACCCTGTATGCGTGGAGTTTGTACTTTGGGGATACTGGCATGTTCATCGCCGCCCGGTTGTTCTTCCGGGAACGCCGGCTTCATCCAACCGTAGACCTGTCCAGCTCGAAGTAACCCTGTCTGCCGAAAATGGAATTAAATCACAATAAAAAAAATACTAGTAACAATACTGTAATTATCTGCAGAAGAATGTACAACCTGATGTAATTTCTAAAATAATCAGAGTTGCAAATGCACCAATACATTTAATTTAGATACTCTCAAAACCCAAAATGCGTAATTCCTATATAAAGGTATCTTCCACATTGGTCAAAACTTTGACGCTAACGCCGAAAAATATTACGCCGCACCAGAAAATTATATTACGGCCTTAGGGCCCCCATTTTAAATATCGTTTTGTTTATAGTCGGACCAATCCTTATAAACACATCCGCATCCTCCCATGGACATGTAAGCATGTGAAATTCACGTTCACTAAATGATATTAGAACACCATCGTCGAATCTGCCCGGAGTAAAGGAAACGCCAAGGTCAGCCTACACTACCGATAGTCGCCCGCAGTTTGATGGATATTATCATAATTAAAAGCGTTTCATGGCCGGTAATTAAAAATACTTTATCATGAATATTTGTGTGGAAAGAGTTGGAGGAATCACGCAGTCAAAATAGATCGGTTGTCGGTGTCTGTGAAAACCAGAAAACCGAACCGCCAGACCAAGCAAAAACCGGACAAACTGTTATACTGTGTTTGCGCATAATTGTTAAAACTATCTTATTTATGTATTTTGGTGCTTAACGTCACATCAGCCGTCAAGGCTATATCATGACGAGAAAATGACAGAAAATAAACAAGTCAGTTATGCAGTAAAAGATTGAATAACAATATGAGGTAATTACAATAGAAATGGCAAATACAGTGTGGTATGAAGAGTAACAGTAATGAGTGATGATACGTACATGGGAAGCGAATACCTTATAAATCAACATGTTGAGTTGAGACTTGAAGAGTCTAGTTTAAAAGAATAAAAATAGTTTAAATTTATTAAAAAGGTTGATTACTTTTAGAAAGAGGAGGATCTTGTGCTGGCTCAATGTTAAAACAGATCTCTTAGAATTTCTACTGTGAAATATTGCCCACTGGCATGATTAATCAGTGCAATGTAAAAGAATGGGCTCAACCGAAAATACGTGCTGGCAAGGAACACACTCTGATCGCATATTGCCCTATAACAAAAAGTAATGTGTAAGTCTGGTATGACCAACGTGACATCGTTTCAGAATTACAAGATCTTTTCTACAAAGGTTACTGGAAGGAGAAGGATATTTAACATTAGCAGTTGCTCGGAAGTGGTGGAGCTTGTTATTTGTTGCGCCATCCCACTCCCTTTGCCACGCAGATTTGATGTCTTTTCTGATATGTGGCTTGTAATCACTGAATGAAATCTTGAAATCAGGCCTAGGCTTGTTTAAAGCCTGTTTTGCTTGTCTGTCTGCCTCGGTGTTATCGATAATACCACCATGCCCAGGTAACCAGCACAACACGACATCATATTGGTCAGATATGAGAGTTTGCAACTTCTTACGACAAAAATAAAACTATCTTACTGGGAGCAAACTGGACGAGTGACCACTATAAACTTTCGTACTTTGTCTGCCCGACAAAGACGCGAATACATCGTGTTCTCGTTGTCAAATTTTCTCCTTCATGGACTTGTCCACTGGACGGGTTAACAAGGAAAAAACTATGTCAATGAGAACACTAGATAGATTAGACGAACCTTATTTGTTACCCTGATTTATCTTTTTTCCTGACTGAGGCTTAGCAACGGCTCCCCCAAAACCCCTAAAATGATGAAATGAACACCCGGGTTTCCAGAGACAAACTCACTCCCAATGAAGACACATTTTAAGCTAACCTCATATTACCACATTAAGTCGATAATTGCAACTCTTCCTTCGAATTGGAAAATAGAACTGGTGTGGATGGATCTCCTACACTTAAAAATATAAGTTATACTTTGTCTTTCTAGGTATAATTTTAATGTGTCAAATTAGACCAAATAAAAAAATGAATTGATTCTCAGGCAATTTGTTTTTTCAAATCAGTGAGGGAGGGAGGGAGGGAGGATTTTATTTTTATTTTTTTCTTTCATTTTTTTTCGTGTAAAGGGTTGAGTATACTCAGTAAATCTTTTTGCTGTCTTTCCACATGAAAAAGAGAAAAGGTTGTATTTTAGTATAATTATAGTATACCTTTTATAACAAACCGATGTGACAACAGCTAAAAGGATTTGTGGTTTATTGTTCTTTTTAATGGTATAGATCTGTCAAACATGATCCATTAGAATAGGCCCCCGTGAGTAACCAATGCTTGGGGTAGGAGTCCATTAAAATCGGAAACATGGATCTAAATGATTGGTAAACTTAAGTGAGTTTATATCTGTGTTGCGGCCATTATTAGCCATTGTACAGAAATATATGACCTTAAACACCAGCAAATAAATAAATAAATAATTAAATCATGATCCAGTATATCCGAATTTGCCTTGTTACAGTTTATGGGAGAGTGCCTTTGGGCACTCTCCCATAAACTGCAACAAGAAAAAACAATTTACTGCAAACACAGCTAAATAATTATATTTCGAGAAATGTGAAAAAAATGACCACTCCAAGTTTTCACAAATTCTTAAAAAAAACATGACGTAATAAAAATGTCTAATGAGGAGGTTCAAATCCAACGAGGGAGGGCCTGGGAATCAAAACATTATTTTTTTAGCCTTAATAACTGACATTATTAATGGGATATTTTAGGGAAAGAAACAGTTTTACTTCTCGTTTTTTTCACAAAAAAAAAAAAAATTATTAACTTATTTGATTTTTTGATTTAAGCAATAGACTCGTGTCCGTTCGTTCAATTTTCGAGACCAATGAAAATAACTATAAATTAAATTTCCTCATTACAAAGCTTCATTGTTATAATTCTGTTATTTTCACACAACCCTGGGTAGATTTCTAGTGAAATATAAATAAATATAAATAAATAAAAAAATCAAACGTGTAATTTCGGTATATCCTTTCATCGATGCAGAGGGTGACTGCTCCATCTGTGACTCCATTGCTACGATAGTGGTCTTGGGCTCCTTCGATGTTTATTCCAAAAGAAAAGATGGAAGTCTGATAGTGGTAAGTACGTCATTGTCCTCGGGTACTGTCTTATCACATTCTACTTTGGTTTTTTATTGAAGGAATATAGTGATGATAACGCAGCTGTGTGTTTAGATCCAACACTGTTGAATATCGTTATTTACAGAATTGCTGTTGATAACGAAACATGATGCATAATGCGGAAATTCATTGGACGGGATGCTAGGGTTGCGCGCAATATGAGCGTTTCACGCGATGCGATATAAGTGATAAATACCAATTTGTTCCCTGGGTACATAAAGTGTTGCCTATGTCGACTCGAGGCACTCAGGGGACGAATATTGTTCTTGTTAGTTGCTGCTTCGCGCCGGGGTGATACCTCTCAGATTTGAGTCTTGCTGTGAAATTATAGTGGCGCCGAGTACTAAGGCATAGTGCAGCGCATCAATGGTACGCTTGTCTTCAACTAATGCTAATCCTACCCTGTATGCGTGGAGGCCTCATGGGATACGGCTGGCTTCGGGGAGGTAAAAACCCGTACCACGTGATCAGATACGGTTCGGCCTCATGGGATATGGCTGGCTTCGGTAGGTAAAAACCCGTACCACGTGATCAGACACGGGTAACGAAATTATCTATTGACTTTCCGTTTTAGAAGTACAATCTATTTCATGTGTGAACACACAAGCATGAGGTCTTTTATCTTCCATTGTTGAGCCATTCAGGTTTCTGTGGAATTTTTGTGCAAAAGAGTTTTTGTGAAAATATGCCGATATGACTATTATAAAAAAATTTTGAATTTCTTTTTTTCTTTTTTGTTCAAAAACATAGCTTATGAACCCCACATTGGAGGGTACTCGACAAGCTCATTCCAATAAGGTGTCGTGAGCTATATTTTGGAGATAAAAAAAATTAAAATATAATACATGTACACTGTAAAACTGGAATGACGCGTCTTCTGCGGGGTATGGACAATTTGTAGATTTCGGAACGAGGCTGCCACTGGGTATGGGAAATTTGTCAGTGGCTGGGCGGACGTATCGTGGGTTTCAATGAATATGGTCTCATACCACGTATCTATCAACCAAGCAAATCAAAAATTTCACTTTAGTCAATAGATAATGAAATGTAGTGCAAATACTGTAGATATTGAAACATAAAATGAGAGATTACAATTTTGAAGCAACAAATATTTTAGAATGGACATTGGGCATTTGAACAATAAAGCTAAAACTAAAAGCATATTTCCAAATTGAACTCCAAAACAGAGTAGATGAGTAGTGCGCAGCGCATGCATTGAGTCCAGTGCGTTAAAGCTAATAATACATCCTCAACAGGATAACGTATTAACCCTTTACCTAACACGAAAAGCTGACCACACTGCCAAACAAAATTCCTGATTAACTATTTTTTCAGGTTTTACGTCAAAAACATAGTTTATGACCCCTCATTAGAAAGAGCTGAACGAGCTCGTTCCAATGATGGGTAATAAACTATGTTTGTGATACGAAAAACGAAAATAATGATGAAAATTGAATGATAATCTTTTGTAAATATCGTTGGACGGTTTTTACCGTTATGTTGGGTAAAGGGCTAATAACTTTAAATAACTTTTTATATAACTCTTGTCAAGTGAATTTAAACTTATCCGATTTGTCTGCGACGTTATTAGTAAGCCACGACTCGTGGAATAATAATGCAATTTCCGAAAATCTGAAGGCAATGAACTTCTCAATTTCCAGCTTATTTTACGTTTCAGTTTAAATTTTAATTTTATGATAGAACAAACATAAATTGATTTTGTTCTTTTCAGTGATTAAATTCTTATCCTGTTTATTATGGTTTCTGAACATAAATTACATCAAAATAGGAAAAACAGTTTCTTATGAAAAAAACAATCAAATTTACTCAGTTGGGTATTGGGTTTTATAACTTGAATTACCACCATAAATAAATTGGCTGGCGACCATGTTCAGTCGCATTTGTATGGAGAGTATATAGTAACTTTTTTATCCAATGATAGCCAATATTGAAAACATACATACAGCTGAATAATACAATCGAATAGACATCTTGCAAAACTAGCATTCGTATAATAAAAACATGTAGAAATAAAAGAATTGCATTAATGACCCCCACCCCAACTTCTCGCTTTTAATGTGTCTGTACCTTTTTCTTTCGGAGAATACAACACAAACTACAAAATCTAGACCTTTTGTCGTTTGACCGCAAATTGACTCACATACATTCCACGCAATGGCGTAAAACCAGGGGCGGGTGGAATCAGGACGTGTCACACACCCTCAAAAACACACACAAAAATAATAAAAATAATAAAATAAATTAAAAAAAAATGAAGAATAAAACAAACAGAAAAAAATGCTTCTTTGCATCGCCGGTCAGTGGTCAGACAGCGATCTATTACCATTCATACCACGTTTGTTCTATGCATTCAACGTTATCTGGTGCAGAACAGACATTGAGATATGAGCAATGTACACCACGCTTGGAATTCAGACAACGTGGGAGGAAGTCATGTAACGCATGTAATTGGTCGCTATGTATCTGAGAGACATTATGTCGTGAATGAAATGTTTCGACACAGGATGGTATCAAGTAAAAATGTAAACATACCGCCAAAGGTGATATTTTTCCTAAACCCTTTAACCAACGTAACGTCCAAAACCGGCCAGCGCTATTCTCAAAAATCGCCAATTAATTTTTATTATTTTTTCATTTTGTTGCCTCAAAAACATATGTTATGACCCCTCATTGAGCTCGTTCCAATGAGTGGTCATAACCTTTGCTTTTGAGACAAAATTAGTTATTCAAGAATTTTTTTTGCAAGTGTCTGCTTTTCATGTTAGGTGAAGGGTTAAAAATATCAGCTCCATTCGGTCAGTTCAGGTTTAATCGTGATATAAATACAGAACATAACTCGGGTAGGCTACGGAGGACAGGAATCGACTACCCATTTTCGAAGTTTTTCAACTGTATTTCGCGCGCACCTTCAAACGTTGATTCCAGCCCCTCGTACTCCACCATCGTTGCGTTCTGTCTTATATTAATCGAAACAGTTGCACACAGAACAGAAGTTAGAACATATCGCCCTAAATGGATGCACGCAAAACCCAACTACCCAGTGTATCCAGCACCATTGAAAGATCGTGGCAGCTTGATTTATCAAAAGTGCTCCATCCATATAAATACAAAACTTTTAAATGTTGTCTCATACTGGGTGATATGTGAGTGGGGCCAAACCTCGAAATTGACCACGGCGATGGACCATCTCGTGGTAAAAAACGTGGCAATACAGTTAAAACTAGAAGTCCTGTCACGAACTGTGCGCTTATCTACGCTTAATTGCGCGTAGGAATTGCGTGCAATTGCTATATCAAATGGCACCCAAAGCACGACAGGTTCTCCAAGTTAACATAGCAAACACAGGCAATGTTTCTGCCAATGGACCTCCGGGTTACCCGGAGGTCCATTGGCTGAAACATTGCTTTTGCACAGGCCATATGTACAAAATTTGATAGCCGTACTATGCTCATAACGCGTAGATTAACGCGCAGATCGACGTGCTATTGTGCGCATTTCAGGACAGGACTTCTAGTTTCAACTGTATGTTTTTTACCATGATATTACCGATTGTCGCAGCTAATATGGGTGGCTATAGGCTCCTTGTCTTAATAGCTTGCCAAAAGCATGGCTACGTGTATTAAAACAGGCGGGGAACTTCATGATATGAACGGGTAAACACAGGTAACATTCATTTCCATCATATCTGAAGATCGTTACGGGTATAATTCTATTCTTTTACAATACAATTGGATGCCTGGAAATGTGGAACAGTACTTGATTTCTCTGGTAATTACGTTGCGTTTTACTGGCATACAAGTGATGTGGCTCATTGGTTAGATCACTTAACTTCATGTATGCTGCTGGCGGATATTCCTGCCCAGGACATAAAATCTCTTGCCACTGAAATAAATATAATTTGGACACAATTAACCACATTTCATCCCTGTAAATTGCATGCTCGTTTTGACCATTGATTTTTTTAGATAAATTTAGATGAATTTTTCATAAAATCTAGTCATGGCTGCTTAGGAGCAGCCACGACTTGATTTGATGAAAAGTAATTTGAAATGCTCAGCGGGTTAAGAGTTAAACGTTAAACCGAAAGGGCGACAGTTCTATCTTATCTTGACCCGCGCAATATGCGTTTGCCGTGGGGAAGACACTTAACGTCTACTGCCTACGTGAAGGCACGATGACGTTCTGTACTAGGACGTACTAAATGTGGATGGTGCACTTGCCTTTAACCTCTTCTACCTCTGCATGTGTCGGGTTATCAAGTTTGATAATGTGACAAATCCCACTACACCAACCATGCAAACTTGTATTAAGTGATCAGATACCAGCGACTGGGGCGTGAGTCCCCAAAGTGGAATTATATGTATAAACCACTAACTAAACTCGACATTTTACTTTCGTTACGATCATTATATAGCCGCGGGTGCTAAAAGTGGCATTAGACTCCAAGGAACAAATAACCCAACCCAAGTGACAATACTCAAGGCGAATAGATATTTTTGTAATAATAATATTCATGCTTTCGATTTGCTTGTACATATACTCACAACATATATATACACACACTCACACAACAGATTACTTCATTTTTCACACACATGGCGAGGTTGGAGATGTGTCCAAAGACGATAACGGCAGGCAAGTCGCGTTACATTGGCCCATTTGTGTTGCCGTATTTTGGTGGCACGGACGAATTGTTTTCCAAATTGTTTAACCCGTCATGTTATTGTGGACGTGTTGGTCATATTGCTTCAACAGTCGTCCCCGGGGCCGACTGTCGGAACAGTATGTCTAACACTACCTGCAATGGGTGTAAATTCTAAATTTTTCCTCCATTTCCTATGCAAGATATGCGCATCCCATGTGAGAAGGCCATGTGAGATAGATATCTATCCTACATGACTCACGTGACCGGCTTATTAGCATACTTGATGAACGCAGTACTATTCAACCATCGTACGTTCTTCTGTAAACAAACAACATGGTGTCACATTTCGGAAATATTAGCAGACGAGAGCGTTTGTAGAAGAAAATAGAAATAAAAACACAGACCGCAAAACCAAAGGACACTTGAGTCTTTTATACAATTTTTTGAGTGAACGCTGTTATGAGCGGAATGAGTTGCACGAAATTCCCGTCGAAAAGTTATGCAAATACATTGCAGAACTCGCTAAGCGCCAAGTATATCCAACTACCTGTTTTACGTTTTAGTTGAAATATTGTTTTGAAAAGTGTATATATTTTATATTTAATTATATCTTTAAAGATTTAAGCACATAAATTGAGATTTTGTTTGTGTTTGACATTATTTTTTAGCTTTTGAATACGATAACCATGGAAAATGGATATCATTGGTAAAAAGAGGAAATTTTTCAAATTTGCCAAAAAGTTGACGGAGCGAACCGATATGGGTTCAATATCGCGTATGAGACCCATTATTGTTAATTACAGCTTAACAACGTCTTCTCATGTTCCCAATCAGGTTCCAGATGGTCCTTTGTGGGATGCTGTTCCATTCTTGGACCAGCATAGCACCAAACTCCTGGACACTTCTTGGTTGGATTGGACGGACTGAAATTGCAAGCTGCAACTCTTTCCACACATGTTCGATTGGATTGAGGTCAGGGGATCTTGCTGGCCAGTCTATACGCTCAATCCCCTCCCTCTGTCGGTACCCCCGGACAGCATGGGCAACATGAGGACGGGCATTATCGTCCATCAGAATGAATCTCTCACCCACTGCACCTGCATACAATCTGACGTGGGCATCCAGGATCTCATCAATATACCTGCTGTGCAGACAATGTACCACGGTCAAGGACACAGAGCTCTGTACGTCCATTCCAGCTGATGTCACCACAGACCATTATTGACCCTTCACCATAGCGGTCAGGCTCAGCAATGTTGGCTGCAAGGAATCGCTCTCCTGGCCTTCTAGAACGCATATCTGTGTTGTCTAGGCAGTACCTTGACTCATCTGTAAAAAGGACAGGTCGTCAATCTTCTCTGGTCCATGCATCGTGATCCATGGCCCTTTCATATCGTGCCTGGCGGTGGTTCTGGGACAGCTGAATGCGAATACATGGTCTTCTCGATCGGAGACCACCTTCGTGCAACCTTGCCTGGATAGTCTGCGTCGACACATTTACCCCGGATGCATTCTGAAGGTCACTCTGAAGCTGGGTTGCTGTGTCAAAGAGGTTGCTACGGGCCTTAATGATCAACACCCGGTCTTCAGCTGCAGATGTTTCCCTGTCTCTGCCACCACCATGTCGTCTGACTGGTGTGCCATACTGCTGAAATCTTACCCAGGTTCTGGTAATCACGTATGGTGCACACCAAGGGGCTTCACCAACCTGATGATGGGTAGCCCCTTGTTCCACCACCCCTACAACCCACCACATTTCTGCTTCAGACAAATGTCGTCTTCTTACATTTGCATTCGCCATATTCAATTATTAAATCACAAGGGTTTGTGTTGAAATGAAGACTGAATACCCTACACATCTCATGTACATGTGGACAGTACACGTAAACATCATGAAAATCAAGGGGTACATGCTTTCCATGACTGTCACGAAATGTCTGCCTGTCCAGAGAGCTAATGTAAACACTGGGGACCATCTCAATATTTTCCTCAATCATATCCACCAAAAATATAGCAAATGTGTCACAAGCAAATTTCACAATGATGTGTCAAATATGTGGTGCTTAGCAAACTTTGAGTAGTATATGACGTTATCGGAATGTGCTAATGTCATTTCGCTACATATCTTTAACCCCTGTCTATCCGACGTAGGGAATCAATTTCGTGGTATATACCTGCGGTATATACAGAACTTTTGAGTGCTCGTTCCGATAAGCAAATCAGTTTTTTTCAGATGTGGACAACAAAATTGTTCGATATAGCAGCACGTGCCCCTGAATTACATTTGATGACCTCAGGGTGTTTTGGTGGGTGAAGAAAAATTATTCCTGATGGGGGTGGGTGTGAGATGAGGAAATCTCACCCTCGGGACAGGATATTTGGTCCAGACGCTCGGCAAGCCTCGAGTCTGGCCTAAATACCTTGCCCTTAGGTGAGATTTAATAGTCCACCACCACCACCATGTGTCACAGCCGTCTATTTCCGGAATGTAATCGAATTCCCCAAACCCATCTAACTTGGAAATGTTTGTTTGTTCATATATTGGGGATTAACGACAGTTGCAACAACCAGGGTCACATTGTGTCGGGCAGGGTTAAGAGTAGGGGGAAGCCGAAGGATCCAGAGAAAACCACACAGGAGTGGCAAACATCTGTCGGTCTCCCCAACTTTCTAATTTGTCACAAACAGAGATAACGGCGGCTTAAGACGAATGTATCATTCACGTACATTACAGTTAAAACTAGAAGTCCTGTCATGAAATGCACACAAATAGCACGTTGATCTGTGCGTTAATCTACGCGTTATGGCCATAGTAAGGCTATCAAATTCTGTACATATGACCTGTGCACAAGCAATGTTTCAGCCAATGGACCTCCGGGTAACCCGGAGGTCCATTGGCAGAAACATTGCCTGTGGTTACTATGACCAAACGGTCCTCCTGTAAAGTGGAACCACGCGTTACTTCCACTGGGGAATAGCTCATTCAGGTGTCTATACAGGTGTTAGCACTTTCTGATAAATAGAAATTACTGTCCCCTGGAACACCGCCGTGGCAACGTCTTGGAGAGAGTGAATATTTATTTGTCAGAGGGCGCTTGTCAGCGGAGGGCCAAGGCTGGGGTTGATCAACTTTGCTGGGGACCTAAGATGCTCTTTCACCGGGGACAGGGGATTTTCACTAGCTCACTTTTATAGATCGCAATTGCTTATTCACAAGCCACAGAGTAGCGCCGTGCTTTAATCAATTGCTTTCAACGGTAATGAACTAGCATGGGCTAATTTCTTGGCGGGGCTGAGGTTCCATCAATTCCTAGGGTACTCAGGGCTTCTTCATTAATAAGATAAAGACTATTAACAATCCAACAATTTTTATATATAAATCTTCTATACTCTTATTTACAAATAGCCAACAAATCCTAAATAAATAATCTCAACACTACTGAAATGAGTTTTGTGACTAGTCACTGAATCCCACCGAAAACAAGTACTAAAATATTATCTAAAATTGAATTGTTTCCCAAATTTATATTCGTAGAGAAAGGTCGAAGCTGCGACAACTGATAAGAAATCACGAAGTCTTTCACTCAACCGCTCATGCGCGTATTTATCCTGTTGCGCCTACCACATTATGGGGAATTACCTTTAATACTAAATTTCACCTTTTAGAATATTTTTTCATCTACAATTTCTGCTAATAGTGCTTCTAACTCGCAATAATAACAACTGACCATCTAATAACACAGATTCACTAATACACTTAAAACTGTTAACTAATCACTATGTAACTACGACGTGTTATCACAACTAAATACTATAAACTAAATACTACATATACTCATTGGTTCTTCTTCGGCGTCTCCCCTCGATGCAGATCATCAGATCGGGAATCCTGTCGTCCAAATGACGGCTCACCGGAACCACACAAAAACCTTAATTCTTTACTACACCGCGTGAACTAACGATTATTCCATCCTAGCGAGTCTGTCTTGAGGCTAACTCGAGGGGTCTTATATATACGCGCGTATCACCTGTCAAAGACTTGATTTGGGCAAAGGTGCTAATTTAGAAAAGACGCCTTTGATGACCTGCAGTGACATGAACTGACTTTTCAATAAGTTCTAATTTGGAATGCATTGTTTATACAGTCCCTGCATGACAGCGACTGAACAAAGAACGCTTTCCGAATACGAACTTAATTAAATTAATGCGCTTACCCAGTTTACTCACACTGATTATTAAAAAGTTTCTTTCTTTCATTCATTCTAAATAACTCTAATTGTTTACTTATTTTTAAAATTTAGAATAACCTTAAAATAACAACCCTGTGATATTACTCTGAGTACCCGGGAGAACCTGTCGTGCTTTGGATGCCATTCGATATGGCAATTGCGCGCAATTCCTAAGCGCAATTAAGCCTGGATAAGGGCACAGTTCGTGACAGGATTTCTAGTTTTAACTGTACACTTAGTACAGAGCCCCATCAAGCCTTCACTTTGGCAATTGGAATTAGGTGGCAAGCCAGGGTCGACTGTACAGTTTAAATCCGACACTCTACCCGATAAGTTACAGACAGCACTTCCATAATTTGGATTTGCAACAGCCAGTTACTCCGAAATCAAGTGCTTTCCAACTGAGACTTTTTTTAACAACAACGCCAGTAGAAATAACTGTATCTTCCTACATTTTTTTAATCGAAAAGATCGGTCTCCCAGTCAATCTCACTTAAAAAAAAAGAAAATGAATTGAATTTTTTTCTTCAAATCAACGATTGCAGTTAATATTATCTGACTTGCCAATAAACTCTTGGAAAAAGTAATTCCGATGTCAACGCATATGGGATTAGATTTGGCAGTCTCGTCATTTTATCATTTTGAACAAGAACATTCTCATTCTACACGGTCAGATAAACACAGATAGAGTATTGCACGGTACCTCTATTAAATTGCAAATTGACCAATTAATTTATTCAAGTTGTAGCCTTTGACGCGGGCGTCGATGAGGTTATGAATATATTGCTTGGATTTATCATACAGTTTTATAGCAGTCGCCTTCATTTATTGTCGCTGAAGTTATGGGGATTGTAAAGTATATAAAATCATGGCGGCAAGGAAATCATGTTCAGTACATTCCTTTCGGGGTCTTCAAATTACACCAGATAGCAACGGTAAGCGCTGTGACCAAATAAGGCAATTGTTCACAGATAGTACGGTGCTTACTCAAAGTCTCTCCAATGTATACAGTATAGTTTTGTTACGTGCTTTCTTCTATTCGTTTTAGATAAAGAGTTAACACTTTACACAACGAATCAGCCGCATCCACCCGCGTAATATGCAAATTCAGCGGTTGAGCTCGTTCCAACGAGGGGTCACAAGATATGGTTTTGTTGTAATTTTTTGAAAAATAATATTTTTTTTTCAAAAAATTACAACAAAACCATATCATGTGACCCCTCGTTGGTCACATGATAGAGTTTTATTGAAATTATTTGAAAAGTTTCAAAAAGTGGTATTTAAGGCCTAAAGAAAATAAAACTCTGTTTCTCAGGCTGTCCCTCATGGACCTTTTATCTGCCGCATGCTCTCTTTTTATAACCAATGTGAACTTTAAAAAAATAAAAATTAAATGGTTTATGTCTGATATTTTACCCAAGTTAAAAACATTGATAAATTTGTCCCTGAGTGCAAGAAGGCTTTGCAATGCTTTAGCATTGCAAAGCCTTCTTGCTCTCAAGGGACAAAATACACCACCACACATGCTATTCTGTAGACCTTAAACATAAACCAAGAACATACATTTTTGATGGCAAAGAAATAATTACAGATATAAAAAATAAAATAAAAAACGCTCGCCCGCATGCAATTTTACAAATAATGGCCTGAGAAACAGAAGATCTACATTTTATGGCCTAAAGTAATAAATATTTATATCGTCTGTGTTGGGTAAAGGGTTAATCAATGTCCCGTGGCTCAATGGTTATGGTATTGGACTTCAAAGCTAAAGGGCCACAGTCCGCCTCTCCACCCCGCCACGGATAACTGCGTTGTGTCATTGGACAAGACACTTAATCCCGATTGCCAACGGGGGGGGGGGGGGGGGGGGGGGGGGCACGGTGGCGCTGTACTCTAAGCCGAAGTGCACGTCAGTGGTGCGCTTGTCTTCAACCAATGCTAACCCTGCTTGTGTGGAGTTAGTATGTTGAGAAGGCGTGTAGGTGCTCTCCGCTGCTCGGTTGTTCTCTCCTCAACGCTGGCTTCATCCACAGGTAAAACAGTTCAGCTCTAGGTAACCCTTTCTGTAGAAAATGGCGTCAAATCACAATAAACAAATCCCCGTCATAATACTTTAATTATCTGCAGGCGAGTGTACAATCTTGGTGTAACGGTGTGGAAATATTATTGATATTGGTAACAGAAAGAAATCTGAGAATCAGCAACAATAAGTATGAATTTAACTATTCTGAAATTTAATTTTTAAAAAAATTAATAAAAAAATCGATACAAAGATCTTTTACACTAATTGGTTTACAGAAAATAAAAACAGTGGTACTTATCAATTATTGAATTAGTCCAAAGTACAGTTTGACAGAATCCAGTAACCCAGTGGTGAGGAATCTTGTGAAGAAAGTTACGAGCTGGTACATGTAGTATTAAATCCAAGAATGTCTCTTCAGAAACAGTATCCCGTAGATTTGTAATAAAATGTTCACTTAGAAATTTCAGCAGTCTCCAATAAAATATAATAAAATGCTTCACAAAATTAAAATGGAGTAAAAATCTAAGAAGTATTGGCGCCACAGGTAATTTCCAAATAATCCAGTAGAATCCTGGCTTTTCACAAAATAATATTATTCTGTTTTACAGAAAGTATAAATTCTCTTTTCCAAGACGAATAAATTCTCTTCAAAATTCTCTTTTGGAATCAATCTTCCAAAATCACAAAGAAGCACTGCTTCTATAATAAATGCACTGTTGTAGAACAATAATAATTTCCAATGGAAACAACTGCTGTGAAAATAAGTTCTTCTGAAATGGCTTTCTAAAAATGAGTTTTCGAATTCTGTTGACAAACCTTTATATAGTAACCAGATAGAATGTCCTAGAAGAATCTCCAAAGTTCTATCAGTTTCCATGTGATTCTATCACAATCCAAGTGAATAAGGTCCTTGATCTACTTAAACAATCAACAGCTATATGTACAATAAATTAGTGTAACAAAGATGTAAACAAAGGTCACTCAGTGCAAATTAGTCAGACCAGTCAGAAAATGCAAAAAAAATAAAAAAATATATATCAAACTTAATATAATTATCCACTAAGGATATATCAATCTCAATATAACATGGGGGCTATAACACTTGGGTAATTTCTAAAATAATCCGAGCTGCGTTTGGACCAATACGTTTAATTTATATAATCTCAAAATCCGAAATTCATAATTTCTATAAAACGTTTTCTACTACATTAGTCAAAACATGGATACTAACGCCGAAAAATAATACGTTTTGCTTATAGGCGGACCAATCCTTAAAAAAACACAATCACGTCCTCCTATGGGCATTTTAGCATGCGAATTTCACGTTCAGTCAATGATATTAGAACGCCATCGTTGAAGCGGACCTACACCAGCGATAGTTGGCAGAAGGTTTAATGAATATTGTCACGATTAAAAGCGTTTCGAGGCCGGTAATTAATCTATTTATTTATCTATTTATTGGCGTTTAGCGACACTTTCGACAGCCAGAGTCACCTCGTGCCGGACAGTTTCACGGGTGGAGGAAGCCGGAGTACCCGAAGAGAACCACGGAGCAACGACGAGAAACTGTCAGACCCCCCAACATACTAACTCCACACAAGCAAGGTTAGCATTGGCTGAAAACAAGTGCACCATCGACGTATAGAACACCTTAGTACACAACGCCACCGCACCCTCCCCCCCCGTGGGCAATTGGGATTAAGTGACTTGCGTCTTGCTCAAGGACACAACGCGATTGCCGTAGGATGTATTCGAACCGAGGACCTCTCGGCTTGCAGCCTGCATCTCTACCTACAACCACCATAAACCGATCTAGATTTAAACATTTTCATTTTTCTTATAAACCCCAACTGGAATGAATCTCTCGGCTTACAGCCCGCATCTCTAACTACTGAGCCACCCTCCCTGGTCGGTAATTAATTAAATACTCTATCGTGTATATTTGTGAGGAAAGAGTTGGACGAATTACACCGTCAAAATAGATCGATGATCAGTGTTTGTGATAAACCGGAAAACCGAACCGAAGGACCAAGCAAAAACCGGACAAACGGTTTTACTGTGTGTGTGCATAACTGGTAAAACTAACTTAATTATTTATTTTTTGGTGCTTTATGCTGCATAAGTGGCCAATGCTATATCGCGGCGAAAAAATGGTAGAAAGTAAACATGTCAATTATGAAATAAAAATATTGAATAACAATATGAGATGATTTCAAAGGAAATGGCAAATACAGTGTGGTATGAACAGTAACAATAACGAGTGATGACACACAAAACGCGAATACCTTATAAATCAAGCTGTTGAGTTTGAGACACGAAGAGTCTAGTTTAACCCTTTATACAGCTCGACGATATCAAAATTTATTATTTTAAATATCATTTTTTTAAATTTTTCAAAAAATTTTAAAAAAAACATATCATGTGACCCTTCGTTGGAACGAGCTCCACGAGCTCGTTCCCACGATGGGTCACATGACATGGTTTTGTTGATTTTTTTTGAAAAATAATATTTTTTCAACTGCTGAGTTTGCATATTACGCGGGCGGATGCGGGCGATTCGTTGAGTAAAGAGTTAAAAGAATAAACACAGTTAAAATTTATTAAAGAGGTCGATTATCTTAAGAAATGAGAGAATCTAGTACAGACGTATGATAAAACAGATCTCTTAGACTACAGTGAAATACTGCCCTCTGACATGAGTAAAGCCAGTGCAATTTAAACGAATGTGCTCCACCGACAGCGCCTGCTGACAATGAATCCACTCTGGTCGCATATTACCCTCTAACAAAAAGGAATGTGTAAGTCTTGTGTGACCAATATGACATCGTGTCAGAATTACAAAATCTTTTGTCCAAAGGTTATTAGAAGGAAAGGCGTCATTAATAGTTGGTCGGAAGTGGAGGTTCTTATTTGTTCCGCCATCCCACTTCGTTTGTCACAGAGATTTGATGTATTTACCGATATGTGGCTTGTAATCACTGAATGGAATCCTGAAATCAGTGACAGGCTTGTTTAGAGCCTGTTTTCCTGCACCGTCTGCCCTGGCGTTACCGGAGATCCTACATGTTCAGGTAACCGGCTGAACACGACACGATATTGGTCAGATATGAGAGTATGCACCTTCTAACTATAAAAGTAAAACTATCTTACTGGGTGGAAACTGGACGAGTGACCACTATGAACTTTCGTACTTTGTCTACCCGACATAGACGCGAATACGTCGTGTTCTCGTTGTCACATTTTCTCCTTTATGGACAATGAGAACAAAAAATAGATAAGGCAACCTTATAATTTATTACCCTGATTTAAGTCTTTTTCTGACTGAAGAGGTTTAGCAACTGATCCCCTACCATCCTTGAGAATGATCAAAGGGGAATTAGGCCGAACCCATTGGAGAAATTTACAGAAAGGGCTGGCTTTTGTAGAGAGTCGTGCGTATATACACAGAACAACACACGTGTGTGAATGGGTTAATCAATATGGCACGAGAGCCAGCGCGGTAGGATAAAACGAGAGGTCATAGGAATCGAGTTTTATCCTTACGCTATGGCTCAAGCGCCATACCGATTAACCCATTCACACGCGTGTGTCATTCTGTGTTTATTACACACCCTTACGTTTATAAAAAAAAAACAATTATTAGAAGGGGACGCAGCAATTCATGTGACAACTATCGACAAAAACAACACATTTTAACGCCAACACAATGTGCATGGGGAACCCGTGTTACTGTTTCGTCCTCTAAGTTCCAATGTGTCCTATGTGCCTACTGGCACATAGAACACATTGGAAATCAGAAGACGATTTTTTAGCTGTCGCTAGCGATTGAATTTGTAATTGCGGTGCACGATTTGTAGAAAATTCCAGTGAAATTTCGCTTCTTTATAAAAATAATCCGTCAATAATTTCTGTTCCGCACATATGTGCGGAACAGAAATTATTGACGGATTATTGCGGAACGGATTTTCATTTTCCGCATGGTTTAATGTTGCTGTAGATGGGGATTCCATAGAACAGGCGTTTAATAAAATCTATTGAGGATTTTTACCAAGTTAGGGAGCACGAAAGGTGATTTACAACCTGTTCTAAAGAACACAAAGAAAACAGAACCGAAAGTTTTTTTTTCTGAAAGCGAACAGAAACCGAATCTGAAAAAAATCAAAACCTTCTAGCTTTATTGTATAAGAACATAATCTAGAAGTATTTCAAAGAGTTCAAATGAGTGTGTTGGGACACGATCGATTAAACTGAAGAATGAAATCTCACAATTCTGCTAACAATTTCCGTGTACACTCTTACGTGATGGACATGTTTTATTTCGTAATCCGAATTAACGAGTGGTCGCCGAGTAATCAGAATACGAAAATAGTAATTTAATGGAATAATACGCAATTAGATCAAGACAAGGCGTATACAAGACACGTCTTTAATTTGGAGTGATGACACTGTGCTGCAATATCAGTTCCTTTATTGGCAAATATCGCGGAAAAGGCTTCTGACATAACATTAATAAGGTATCTGTCACCCAAATTAATTTCCTCAATTTGTCTGCTGTTTGACAGTTTCGGTTTCTGGGGATACATACCACTGTAGTCAAAACAATATATATCGTTATCGAGCTGAACCAATTTTGAAAGAGTTTTTAACCTTTAGTTCCTAATTTTGCTTTCTTTTTATTTTTTGCTTCCCACAAAACCCCGCTTGTGCGGAATTTGGACGCTGGGGAGCCTGGCATGGTTCGCCATTGCTCGGGATCCTGGCATGGCTCGCCGTTGCTCGGTGGTTCTCTCCGAGTAAACCGGCTTCCTCCACACACGAGTTGAACCTGGCTGTCGAAAATGGCGATACACCCAATAAATAAAATAAATAAATAAATAAATAAATAAATAAATAAATAAATAAATAAATAATAAATAAATAAATAAATAAATAAATAAATAAATAAATAAAAAATAAATAAACACACTAAAAACTAAAGTGTTAAAACTGACACTTTCAAGTTGTTAAACCCATTCTAACTCTTAGGATTTGATTTTAACACTCAAAGTGCAATCCTTTGACACTTAGACATTACAATCGTCAGACATCTAAAACTTGAATGGATGGCACTCCCCATGTGTCTAGCATTGGTGGTTCTTCCAGAATCGTCCATAATTTGATTTGCGCTCGGTGGGTACATAATTAAAAGGACACAACGCAGATGACGCGGATCAGGCTCGAGAGTTCGAGCCTGATCCGCGTCATCTGCGTTGTTTCCTTTCACGTGCCGCGACATCACACTTGTCAAGTGGTATTATTGTATCACCTGTCAAGTTCTGGTATATCTACACTTGAACAAATTGCTAGTTCAGCACTTAACAAGTGTTAAATACAGCACTTCAAGTGTAGTTTTTAACACTTTAGTTTTTAGCGTGAATCTGCAACATTATTGAAATTCGCCCGTCGACAAAGAGTTTCGACAACATACAATTATTTACTTATTTATTTATGTATTTGTATATTTATTGGTGTTTAACGCTACATCAGTAGCTAAGGCTATTTCGTGACGATAAAACGGTAGAAAGTAAACGTTTTGACCAATTTAGGTAACATGAGCGGATCGGATCGCAATCTGACCGAGAAAACTCCAACTTTTATGCTTACAGTACTATATTTTTGTCTTTTCGTCGTTGCATTATAAACCTACTGCGTGAGCCATTAACTAGAACAGTAAGGGAATAGCCGTCATTTTGCGAGTCATTCACCAAAGTACTGTTTCAAACAGGTGAAAAATTGGTAACATGATGATGCGATGTTAATATATTCCACTTACCAACAAATATCATTCAGCACATAGAGGTTGTTACTGTTCTAGGCGTTTGATGGGTGTTTGGTGGGAGTTGGTCTCTGATATTATGTATTTAAGGCGAAACCTTGCCCGTGTGCTGTGGATTTTTCGACGTTTCCGAAATGTTCCGAAATTCAATATATGTCCCAAAGACGAGGTCGAGATTCCTGTACACCTTCTCACAACTCCCACAATAGCAACCACCATTTTTTCTTAAACTATTCCCGACAATTGTGATCAACTCGTCATTTAAATAAAGTAGTTTATTTCAAGAGAGTTTTCATAAAAACGATGAAACCGTGCGACGCAACAGACTATTCGTTCCCTGAGTTCCAATGTGTTCTATGTGCCAGTAGGCACATGGAACACATTGGAACTCAGGGGACGTTTTGTAAATGGATCACAGAGCGCATTGCATCATTACCAGCCAGGCCGTATGGTCCACCGGAAAACTTCCAGGTGCCCCTCCCTCCTATTGGGGAACTCTGTGGCCCCCAAAATCGATGCAGTCCAACACATATTAGTACATGGAATTTCATGAAAATTAGCAAAAGGCGAAAAGGATCTGACTGCAAAGACTACCGAAAAATATATGTAATATATTGGCAGTCCACATGGAGGGCATTTGGATACACCAACCATCTAGTCCGCCATTGATTGTTCAGATGCAAGTAAACACCATTCTTTCAGTTTGAAAAATCTAAATTTTCTCCCATTGGTCCGAACTATGGTCGGCCGAATGTACCCGGGGCACTTTGTTACAACCATTTCAGCCTAATGAGCGACAAAACTGATACAAAAATTCCATCGAAATGCTTTCTTTGTGTACTGCCAATATTCGTTCAGATGCTATGGTGCAGCGTTCGTTCGGTTCGAAAAATCTAAATTTTCTCCCCCCATCATTTCCCGATAACATTCTTTGATACCAGCCTGCCTCTGATCATTGCACTTCATCGCTAAAGTACAATGTAGTGATTAACCGATAAGGATTTGCGACCGTCATCTCCTTGCCGATTAGTTGAGCACACAATCTGCCGGCGGTTGTGGGTGCCGATGTCAGATAGTAACAACCAAAAGGAGCAGTATGTTTAAGAATGAATAGAATAGGGTTAATGTTACAGTACAGTCAGGTTGATTGGTTTGTTGACCTCAAGAGTATGTCAGTGCGTGGATTAAAATAAAAATACGACATCAGTGGAAACAAGTTAACAGCGCAGCGTCTTTGATCAAAGATCAAAGACGCTGCGCTGTTAACTTGCTTCTGCTATGTCACATTTCATTGAGTCATCACACCACACATAGGATGTGTGTCATGAGCACCAATCAAGGGGAAGATCAGACCATAGGGGCTCGTTACAAACAATGATTGAGGAATTAAATAATATTATAAAATAAGCATAACTGGATACCCCCCTAGTATATAATATAATAACAAAAGGGAGGACACACGATACCGACCTCGATTTTTCAAACGGTTCAAAATATATTCTGCCAACGTTCAGCCATCGACTTCTGTGCACCGTTTTGTCAGGAAAAGACATATCTCCCAGACTGCACACATGTCGCATTCATTGAGTCATCACACAACACGTGGGATGTGTGTCATGAGCAGTAATCAAGGGGAAGATCAGACCAATTAATAGGATTAGGCCAATCTTGAATCCTGCCAATCATTGTGGCAACTTATTAAGTTTGTTACTGCTTGTATGAGATTGTAAATAAAACTTAAATACAAACAATTTTGATCCAGTGGTGTTCCATGTAACCATCGGCATGAACCGATGTTCAAACACCTTTACTGCTCGTCAATCGATGGCTTAAAATAGGCCGATGTCAGATGCGATTGCCGAACATCGGTTACTCACTAGTACAATGTCTCTTGAGATAAACTAAAGGTTAAAAACTCACAGTTTTACCGTTATTAAAAGAAGTTATTGGGTTTAAATCATGAATACCAATACCAATTTGGTTGGGATGTTTTGTTTTGTCTGTAAACTAATAACATTGGCGAAGGGAAATTCAATCACTCTTTCTCTGCATGGAGAATAAAACAATCATTCGCCCAATCTGCGCTGGGCAAAAATTCAATGAGTTATTATTTTTCGGCTCTCGAAGTTCTAAGAGTTATTTTACGAGTGTCAGTCGGGTTGTAATGCAGTTGTTCTCATGCATTTAAACATATTTTACCACAAAATATATTCTGAAAATGTATAGTCGTACGGGATCAGATCGCCGTGTCAAAACCATGGTTAAATGCTTGTGGTACTTCATGTGATGGTGTTTGTGGACGTAGACAGCTTGACGAAATAGGCCAAACCAGATCAAAGCGGAATAAACCACAGGCTAACTACAAAAAACGTTTCGTTGCATAAAGGTGGAGTTGTCATCCAAATAGAAGTTGAATTTAGAAGTGTGACGAAACGAACGATGGTATTCCTTTCCTCTATTTGATTGGTTTTCGCTTAACACTTTTCTTAACATTTCTTGAAATAACAAATAATTGACACCGTTTGCCTAAGAAACACAGCATTTCTTCTTGAACGTTACCTCGAAAATGCACCCAAGAATTTTAAAAATCGCACCTCGAATATGGACGATCGCACATGTCTCTGTTAGTAACCCACGCGGCATATTGAGGCAAGGGTCATAACACGAGACATAAGACGACGAGGGATGAAGGGGATATTCGTTACCACATTAGAAAGTTCCATATTCGACTCTCCTAAAGAATCGGCCACCAGCCTAATGTGCAAATTAAGCAACTGAAACGTTAACAAAACCATAATCTGTGACCCCTCTCATTGGAACGAGTTCGTTCCATTGAGGGATCACATTATATGGTTTTGTTGAAATTTGTGAGAAAAAAAAAATAATTGAAATAATGAATGATGATAACGTTGGGTAAAGGGTTAAATGGCAATAAGCATCGTTCTGTGGCTATTAACATTTGGAGTTTTAACGACACTTTCAGCAGCCAGGGACACATCCTGTCGGAGTTCTATGATCACAAAAGCGGACAGAGAATTTTGACCTGAGGCCAATACAATAAAACTTTTACAGTTGAAAATATCAGAATTGTATTTTCTGTTTACGGACATAACTAACTGAAATGAACCATTAGCATTTTCAAAGAAATGGCAGTTTGCCAGTTGGCAAATTGCCATATCTTTTGAAATGCTAATGGTTCATTTCCGTCATTTATATTCACTTGTAGTTTTATATTATTGGCGCGAGGTCACATTTATTTGATCCGGTCTTGATTTCGAATTATTTTGTTTCTGCAATCTCGACCCACTGTTGTAAATCTAGATGTCAGACAGTGGTCTGATCGAGAAAAAGTCTAATTTTGCACGGTTTTTGGGCACTATATTTGCAGGAAGTTGGGGTAACAACCGGTAACCAGTTAAATGTGTGTAGATTTGTTTGTCTCGCGTAGGGTAGTGTTAACGGGTTCGATCAGTATGAAACTGTGGGTCTCTCGTATGATAAGGGGATTACTTCATTTTGCTTCGCGCCTCGATGTCACCCGGTCTGCATATAACTCGCAATTAGCAGTCACAACAAAATCGAAACTGTCTTCGACTATGGTGCTCCGAGGTCGCATAATTATCTTTGCGGTAATCTGACAATATGTGTAAGTTACATAAACGAGTTTACCAAGATATACTTGGTATGTCCAAACAGCCGGCATAATTCTACCATAAATATTTATTGCACACTATCTCTCTTCTTGAAAATAATTGGGCAGATACCAATCTGATTTTCTCTGAGTCGTGTGTAATGTCAAGTCAGATTGCATGTTTCATTCAGTGGTATTCGAAACTCATGAATTTGCGAATACTTTTATAAAATTATTGTCAATTGATGATGCATTTTTGCTTATATGGTAATCTGCATTTAATCAAGTTTGTCCCTAAATTGCAATACAATGCCAAAATCGTAACCTTGTATTTTGCATTTAAATGGGAGATTAGCTTTCGCAGTATTCATATCTAACGATGTTACGGGCAATTGTGCCGTGTGCTGAGGTGCTCAACTCATTGAGGTTTTATGGTTCGCAGATCCCTTCAAAGTTTTCAAATTGTATTCGAATATTCGTTCCCTGTTTGCACATACAAGGTAATAAGATGAGCCGTATTATAAGTTACATGGCGTGTGGCTGGCTGATACATTTTCATACAAGGCGATGAGAGTTCATATCAGGTGAGGTGAAGCCTCACCTGATATGAACTCTCATCGCCTTGTATGGTATCAGCTAGCTACGCGCCGTGTAACATATTTATTATGTCGAAAGCCCATATACATCAAGGGATTAATAAATTTTCACGAGAAACGAAGAACGACTGGACGTTTATTTTTTTAGAAACCGATATTGACAGCATCGCGCAAAATCATCAACTGTAACTGACACCGGTATGTATCCATATTGACAGTAAACAATCGTCGCTGTTCGAAGTGCGATATTTGTTATAAAATAAAATGTATCACTACAAGCATGTCTGAAATAAGCTCACATATATTTACTGTCATTACCACATGCAAAGGGCGAACAAAGCGCTTTTAAATGTTCAAACAATCACTGTTAATCCTTTGAGTGAACTGTAAAGAAAATGTTCGCTTCAGCATAAAAACATCAATAGACTATAGTCGGTATGGAGTCGAAAATACGTTTGCCTGTTTTGGGACTACAACTAATATTTCTGCCCCTTTTTAAAATATTTAATGTTTTAAATCAAGAAATATCGTAACTTGAAAATATTTTTGGAACTTAAATTCTCTTATTTTGTTTTATTTCAAATTTTGAAAATTCGAAGCGAGTGGAAATGCATCAATTTGATCAAAATAATAATGACTGTTACTCAGCTGATACGGCGGAACCGTTTGATGGTATTCCAGCATTCTGATTGGACAAACTAACGTTGAGGCATAATAAAAGTCTATTCAAGATGGTTTGAGCTTGATGAGTAACACCTTTAAGACCTATTTTCTTTTATTGCACGATATTTCAATAAATAATAATCTTTATCAAGTGATTGACACAGTTCAGTTTGATGAAACAAAATATAACACAGCTGAAGACGTGTGGTAACGCAATTTATTACACGCCTGTTCTATGAAATCTTCATCTACACCAACACTAAACCATGCGGAAAATGAAAATCTGTTCCGCACAAATGTGCGGAACGGAATTCGTTGACGGACTATTTTTATAAAGAAGCGAAATGTCACTGGACTTATCTGCAAAACATTTCTACTGCAATTGCTATTCGACATCGCTAGGGATAGCTAAAAAATGTCCCCTGAGTTCCAATGTGTTCTACGTGCCAGTAGGCACGTAGAACACATTGGAACTCAGGTGACGAGATAGTAACACGGGTTCCGCTCGCAAATGTGGCTGACTGATAAAATGTGTTCTTTTTGTTGATAGTTGTCAAATGGATTGTTGTGTGTCCTTCTAATAATTGTTTTTATAGACTTGAAAGCGTGTAATAAACACAGAACGGCACGCGTGTGTGAATGAGTAAATCGACATGGCACGAGTGCCAGCGCGGAATGATAGAACGAGAGGCAGCACGCGTGTCGTTCTGTGTATGTGACATCGGATGTTGAATATGAGCAAACAAGTCTCTGGAATTGACACGCGACGTTTTGGCATAGGTACAGAAGTCTAAGAAGGAACACAATTACAGCTAGGAAGATATGAATTCTGCATCCCTTTTAAGTCCTGTATTAGGCCATCAAAAGACGAAACGTGCTTTTGATGAATTACTCTCCACCGGAGAGGAGAGTAATTAAACAAGAGAACATTTCGTCTTCAACTAGGTTATATGTTTTCTTGTTAAACTTTGCGGTAAAGATATAAAAGATATAAAAAAGTTGTCGCTGATAAAAGTAAAGCCGTGCATTCTATTATCATCCAACGATTTATGTATAGAGCCAAATGTGATAAATATGTAAATATGTTACCGTGGGAAAATATTCCACACTCATTTGGGGGCATTGGCATTTTATTAGTGAACGTTTGCACCAGAATCAGTCCTTACAAGCCAAGATAGAAAACGATAGTGTGGGATGGGGGTATTGTAATTCCAGGTTATTAATGTTTTATCCAAATAAAAGAATCATTACTCCTTTAATCGATGTTTTTATTGTGTGCCGGTACGAATTGATTAGGAATAACAAAAAACTGAAAACAAAGCTTTGGGGTTAACTTGTTTGGGATGACAGCATAATATCTCCTCGAACTCCTCGAACTCCGCGCTCGGATTCTGATCTTTCTCTGTGTGCCCGTTTCCCAGTCATCTGAACATCGATGTTAATACCCCCATGACACCATACAATATTAGCCACGCACATTGGATCGAGTACATTTTGAAGGTTTATCACTCTGGACGGGGCCATCTGACAGTCGGGGACGACAGTGTGTCTTCGCAGGTTGCTCCATAGCTCAACCCACTGGGAGTCTCTCGATATGAAAATCTACAGAACAAAGTTATAAATATGTCTACTTAGGCAGAATGGCTGGAAAGATTCATTGCATGCAGTTTCCAATTAAATAATTTCAGGAAGTATATACACTGAGATAACACGACCGTCGGTGATCAGAAGGTTGAGATAATGTTGATTGGACCAGAAATCGATTTTTTACGGCATTCAAGGATACAAATTAAAAAAAAACAACATAGCTTTTCAGAAACTTGCCATTGTTGTAATAAACAAACGCTTTCGCTTGGCGCCTTACTCGTATTAACTGGTTACTTCCCGTGATCCATTTTGTTCTGTGTTGCTCACAGAATGATGTTTCTGAGCCACGTCCGTACTGTACATGTACATTCGAACCCAAACTCTCTGGCTACTAGTCAAATTATGTGAGAAATCGAATGCTGTTATGGGCCGTTTATGGGCCGTTTGTTTACACCTTTCGTGGAGATCACCCTTGATTTAATGTAACATACCTTTACTCACAGCGATTTAGAGATATTCGTTCATGATCCAGTCCAGGTATAGTTATTCCAATCAATAAGTGTTGAATGCGCCCTGAAAACATCAAAATAACAACACAACTGTTGTAAAGGTCTGTGGTATTTTGAGATTCACGAGTGAATCTGAACATATCCGATGGACTATTTAAGGGCTAAATTTGACTAGCGGATTGAGAGCTTGATACGAACCACAAGGGCTGAAATATATATTTATGGAATGTACTCAGTGCGCAAACTAACGAAGTGCTAAAATTAATGTGTTTTTTAGCAAATTACTTCTTTCATAACTCACTTTGCATCCCCCTAGTTACAATGTTATTTACTTACTCAACACAATTAAAAGACGACACTTGCTAAAACATTTCCTGACGTAACAAATAATTGACATTGTTTGCCTAAGAAACACAGCATTTCTACTCGAATGTTGCTTCGAACATGCACACAAGAATTTTGAATACCGCACCGCGAATATGGACGATCGCACATGTCTCTGTTAGTAACCCACGCGGCATATTGTGGCAAGGGTCATAACAAAGACGACGGGGGAGGAAGGGGATATTCGTTACCACATTCGAAAGTTCCATATTCGGCTCCCCGATTTCGACTCGAATGTGGGCTTCGAATCGAATTATTTTTCGAGTAGCGAATTTTCACAAGACCCTACTTATAACTATGTTTTGGGTAAAGCTCGACTAGCACATTCCAATGACGGGCCACCAGCTATTTTGTGGTGGCAGAAGCTGGTAAACATAATTGGTACGGAGAGTTTTATTAATAAGACTTGTTGTTGTGACATAAAGATATGTGGTGTCAGTGCGCATGTGTTGTGAGGGTGACGCGTATTTTTGTCGTTCATAATGTATACTGAAGACCGCCATCTTGGTCTCTGTGGTAGCACGCGTTTGGTACGAGCCTTAATGGTTTATAGTGGGAAAGGGTTGTGTTCTGAAGGTATGTTCGATTGTATAGGAGTACATAAATAATTACTCAAATGGTCCTGATAACTGTTTATTTAGCTCGGATTCAACCAGAATACACAGTTTCTACCCACCAAGACCGCCATTTTTGATGGCGTGGGCTGCAATTGGCCTTAAAGCTTCTAATACAAACGGGATGTGTTCGGAGAGGGTGTTCACTTGGACTGGAGTGTGAGTGGAGTAAGACTACCAAACAACACGATAAATGTTTAAAGATTTCGGATTCCTTCGGAATTTTCATGTTCTGTTTATCTATACCTCATTCTATCCATTCCTGAACATAATACTCCCATCGTAGAATATTTGTCTTACGTCCACATGCTAACGTGGCATCACTAGGGAACGAAGAAAGGTATTGTGGAACACTGAACGTTCAACCCGGAGGTGGGTTGATCGTTTCCAAAGTCTAATTACATATTCTAAATGAGCGAAAATAAAAGTTTAGTATCTACCAAAGGTTTATATACTCGCCCAAAAAAGAAAGTGTGCATTGCAGAAATTGATCAAACTCCAAAAAAATAATTTCGTAGGTGTAAAGTGTGTTAACCTGTTCATGAATAAGTTATATTGAACACAAACACAGCTTTCCCCGTTAATATTGCATTAACGTTAAATGACGTGCTGCACGTTTGTGAAAAGGCATGTTTTGCACGTGGAGAGTCTGAAAATTCATGCAGTAGTGTGAATCCTTGGGTATTTAAACACCAAAGTAAGGGCTTCCTATCGTTCACATTCAAACTTGCACTGCTGTTAAAACGACTCCACATTAGCACGCCAAGATTGACAATGAATCAACGTCTCCTTGCCCTGGGTATGACTAGAGCTGGCAGAACACGCAGAGAGGTTGCCCAGCATTTGAACTGCCATCGTAACACTGTAGACAGGCTAGTCCATCGACATGCACAACATGATGACGTTCGAGACCGACCCCGCTCCGGGAGACCCCGAGTTACCTGCACAAGATCGGTATATCCGTGTCGTCCATCTCCGGAACCGGCAACAAACGGCAACGACGACAGCCAGGAACATTCCTAACCTGAGACGGATACATCCTCAAACAGTAATCAACCGGCTGAGAGAATACGGCTTACGTCCTTGAAGACCTGCAATTCGTCCGATTTTGACGTTACCTCATCGTCGTGCTCGTCTGCTGTGGTGTAGACAACATCTCAGGCATCCCTTACACTGGTGGCGACGTGTTTTATTCACAGATGAATGTCGTTTCCATCTTTCATCATCAGATGGCCGCCAGAGAATGTACAGACGTCGAAACGAACGCTACGCAGATCCATGTGTCGTGGAGCGAAACCGTTATGGGGGAAGGTCTCTCATGGTGTGGGGTGGCATCACTGTCCGTAACAGAACTGAGCTGGTCATTATTGATGGCAATCTCAATGCAGCCATATATCGCGATGAAGTGCTTACACCTGTTGTTGTCCCATTTCTGCAACGTCACGGCCACGGCGTCATTCTACAGCAGGACAACGCCCGACCCCACACAGCTCGTGTTGTTCAACAGTATCTGCAGCAACAACAAGTGGATGTTCTTCCCTGGACCGCAAATTCGCCCGATATCTCACCCATTGAGCACGTATGGGACGAAATGAAACGTCAGCTACGCCGGCTTCCCCATGCACCGTCAACGCTTGTGGAACTCCAAAGACAGCTTATCAGAATATGGAACAACATCCCACAACACTTCCATGCTAACTTGTTAGCTTCCATGAGGCGTAGATGCACAGCAGTAGTCGATACAGACGGAGGTCATACCAGATATTAAGTGTGTGACTTTTGTGTTTGACCCTTACGGTCTTTGACTCTCCATGGCACCAAGAGTATTCGTCGTAGCGTAATGAAATTTCTCGTGTTGATCACAAATTGATTCATCTGTGATTGAATAAAATTTCCATGAATGAAAATGATATATATCTTTTTTAGTGTTATTTTTTAGCATGCACACTTTCTTTTTTGGGAGAGTATACTTGGAAATGGAGCAGCATGAATACAAAGATAATATGCTGGAGCTTTAAGAAAGATCATCATGACGTTGACATTCCCACGACTTAACCCGTTGAACACTGGTGGTATCGTCCATGTCAGTTCAGTGACAGCAATTGGGAGAGTCCATATTAATTATTTTGGGGTAGACCAATTAATGTTTTCAACGTGCAGCCTTATTGATGTACTGATTGGTCAACTCAAACGTTCACTTAACAACATCCCTCTTAATGAAATTATGACGATGCATGTACCTGGCCGGTAAAGCGTTGCCTGGGGTTGATATGCAGGACCGATGTCAGAGCCATTAAGGAGAGAAATGTCACATAGAGTCGTCTTGTATGAGCGACGCATATCACAAGGATTTGATGGTGGATGAATAATTATTCCTCTCCACAATTGTGTTTTTAAAAAAAAATCGGCATATAGAGCACAGCATCAAACGGGTTAAGGACGAAGTCAGTTAATTGTTCTCTATATGTACTTGATTTTAAAAGACAAACTATAATCACCTTGGAAAGTAAAGAAAGAATTTCGCAGCGATATTGCGTTTCGAAAACTAATTCTGTTGCAACAATACAGTGTCTGTAACTTTCATTTAATAATTCGATTTTCAGTCTGTCTTTTACATCATTCAAAGCCTGTTATATTGTCGACTTGAATGTAGCCGTAGTGATTCCGTATCATACAAATTATTCAAGAATCCAACAACGTGGCCCACATGAAAGTCACATTTCAACATCTGTAGCTTCTGAAATGTGTAGTATTCTCGTAGGCGGACTCTTTATCGATTGGGTCTAGATTGTATATACACAAAGAAAAACGTTAAACACCCCCAACTGTAATGAATGATAACATGCAACTGTCCATTGGAAGTCTGTTGATAGTTATATGTATGATTATATTGATGATCCAACAAATGGTTGTGAATGTGTATGATAGAATGTGTCCCACATACAGTCTCGGGAATCACGTGCACAGTTCAATCCAAGTACTTTCCAAAATACAGTTTGAGTATGACTCAGAATTAGGTATTTATAGTGCCTGTTTGTCAATGTTCATTCACTATCTGTCACCGTGACATAAAGAAGAACGACAAAGATGGCATATTATTGGTATGCGTCCTTTAAAGAACTCAGTTGACAGCTCAACATACATAATACAGTCACTAGTCGTTTGGTGAGAAAACACATGCAAACCAATGCGGTTAAGAACCGTCCACGGACAGAACGACCTCCTGCGACATTACAACGTGAAAACAGGGTACATCTTAGGCTGGTGCGACGACAGCCATATACCTCAAGTACTGTTCTGAGGAGCATGTTGCTATCGAATCGACGATTGTGCTCGAGAACGTGGAGGAACCGCCTCAGAAAAGACAAATTGAGGTCCAGAAGGACCATCAAACGTCCTTTACTAAGAGACCATCACCAAAAGAATACGTTTGGCTTGGCGTTTAGCATTTTTCATTCAGAGCATTGCATTGGGTACCATTCCTTGGTCTACCATGAGTGCTGATCTGAATCCACTGAAGCACAATTGGGTCATTCTAGGACGTCGAACACGAGCACATGAACCTCCAGTACACATTCGGCGAAAATTGGAAGTAGCGTTTTCATCAGGAATGGCGAGAATTACCTCCGCAACTGATACGATGATTGACCGGAGGATACGACACAGGATAGAAGCTGTTGTCCGAGCATATTGAAGATACTGCAGACATTGAACTATAACACGGGCTCATGTTCTCTAGAGTGTACGCATAACATATTTAACCATTTATAGCCTCCGACATGAGGTGACCCTGGCTGTCGAAAGTCTCGTTAAACACCAAATAAACAAATAAATAAATCCATTTCAGGGACCGATCAGGACTATTTAAAATACGCTCTAGTCTCGGAGCCTATTTTTTCAATTCATGCGCCAGATTTCAATTTACGGAGTCACACTGCTTGCTGTTTATAACACACACTGCAAGTATGTAATAGCTCTCATCATTTTCATTTAGTACACTATAACAAACATTAATCTTCACTGTGGTTTCTGATCAAGTCTTGGCTGCCTATTTAGGCAGCCAAGACTTGATCAGAAACCACAGTGAAGATTAATGCTTGGTAATTAAGACTTGAAATATTAACGTGAGCACTCTACAACAATGATAAATGATAATCATATATATAATACATGTAAGAGTGTCTCGATTATCCATCGAAAGAATATCAAAATATGATCTGAGAAGTTACGCGCCAACTGAGAAGCCTATTTCTGAGATTTAAGAGCCAGGTCCTGATGTTTCAGAAACAAATACGCACTGACGCATGCCCAGGTCGGACCCTGCATTTATATCCAAATAATGTTGCCTTATTTAACCTCCAGCTCAACACTAAAACGGGTATTGAGCTCTAGCAGTTACTTTTTGGTTCATCAATCCTGTCATTGAAATGACGATAGTGAACACTGTGATTTGTTTGTGTTCGTATAGTCTGAATATGTTCTTTCAAGATAGCATTCAGCTTTTGGAACTGAATTTGCTAGTTCTGTTACTGATATCAGGCAATACATTTACCATCGTAAAATATCCAGGGGGTGCTTAACGTTTTTCTTTGTGTATAAGAGGAATAATGAGAAGGAATAAGGAGAAACAACCGGCGACCAAGTCTGAAATGCAATGTTTTCGCCTTGTTTCCTGTACAGATGAACTTCCACAATGGCAAAGGGGAGGGAATTTTGGCAGGATTGCGAACGAGTCTATCCGCAGTTTATAATCTCAGTACTGTACTTAAATCCTGCAGCGCTTCAAGCGGAATGTATTGTATTTTGGGCGCATCAGTGCACCATCTGAAATGCTTTACCATTGCAGACGGCGCCTTGATGCACTCAGTGGGTGACATTTGTCACAGTTTTTACACCCATGAGTGGTTGATTGCTGGAGGATATTTCGTAAGAGGTATTTAAGCAAAGCTGTTTGATTTGTCACAATTTTTTTGCAGAGTGCACAAGATCATCCTCATATAAAAGGTAACAAGACAGACCCATACAGTACATGGAGAGTGGATTTTAAGTAAATCACCCGGGGAGTGGAGTTACCACCCAAAGTATCACTTTTAAATTCTGTACATGTGGACAAAAAACACAAGCAATGTTTCAGCCAATGGACCTCCGGGTATAACCCGGAGGTCCATTGGCTGGAACTTTGCTTGTGATTGTTATGCTTTGCAACACATTTGCAATTATTGCTTGGGTAGAATCTCCACTCTGCGGGTTATTTAGTGATAATGTACTCTCCACGTATTGTATATACCATTTATAGCTGCATACAAATCTTGTCCTAATCACAGTAATCTGTGAAGCCCAGATATGCGTTTCTAACATCCAACCATTCAACGAACTTAAAGATAAGAGCCATAAATATCATTTATAACTGAATATGAATAATGTCCTAATCGCAGTATCAGAAATTATCTAGCATCAAACCATTTAACGGATTTAAAGATAGGTATTTCGAAATTTCAACGATTTTCTATAAATTTCAGACATAAAAGAAAGAAAGCAAAACAAAACAAAAACCAAACTATATTAAAGAAGTTCCGCTCCATGTTTTCTATGTAACTCCAATCCGTTTTTTTTTTGTATAGAGAGGTCTGAAAAGCACGTACCTCTCAGATAGTCCATGATAAAACATGCATATAGTCAAGCCTCAACAATGTCCAAAATATGGCAAATAATATTAATATTCCCCGTTTTTTATGGCTTTGTCTATGTTAACGCAGGCTTGAAACTGTCTGGTGCCAAATCGTCGCATTAGTGCTAGAATGTTCTATGTCCCATAAGGGACATAGAACATTCTAGCACTCGGGCGACGAAATGTTGAGCCATTCTGGATATTTTAAAGCCAGACAAAGTTTGTTGGTGTTAAAACACTAATGGGAGGGTAGAGAGGTTGTTAGCTGCCTGATCCGAATAAATTGATCGAATTATGAACAAACTGAATGGTCGGATTGTTTTCTACGTGCTACGAAAAAAATAGACAGAACACGAAAGTTTTGATGAAATCCTCGGCTTGAGAATGGGCGGTTATACGGTTATATCTAAGCACTGATTGATCGAAAATCGTTGGGGTAATTTACAGGCCTAATGCGGCTCCTAAAGCGGATATTGACCTATTGCAAACCAAAATAGATTATTTAACCGATGTTATCAATAAAGAAAATAAATCTTCACTAATTATAGGCGATCTAAATATTGATTTATTAAAAATATCTTCTCACTCCAAAACGGATCTGTTTATAGAGCAGATGTTCAGCGCGGGTTTTGAGCCCGCAATCACCAAACTCACTATAGTTACAGATCACTCTGCTACACTCATAGACCACACGTTTTCAAATAATGTCCGTAATTCTTTTAAATCTGGAATAATTTTGACGGAAGTATCCGACCACGTTTGTATCTTTTACGTCGAACAGACAAATAAGGAACCCACTAAAATGATGCCGACACTGACAAGGAAACCCAACTCCACTACTATTGAACACGTCAAGCTGCTGTTGTCTGAGTGTGACTTTATAGTCCAGTTATGGAAACAGACTCTCCAAACGAAGCCTATGAAATGTTCATAAATTTATATATAAATGTTTTTGAAACAGCATTCCCCTTCCGAAAACAAACATTAAATAAGAAATTTATAAAACAAAGGCCTTGGATGACAAAGGGCCTTCTAATTTCTGCCAACAATAAGAACAAAATTTTCCTCAAAAAACTCAAATCTCTCTCCGAGTTGAATACGAACAATTATAAAAAATACTGTAGACTATTCAACAAGATTAAAAGACATAGCAAGGCTATGTATTATGGAAAAGTGTTCTCAGAAAACAAGAGTAATATGCGAAAAACCTGGCAAATACTAAATAATGCATTACAGGTCAATAAAGGGCAACGCATTTTTCCCTCATTTTTTAATATTGGCGACAAGACAATATATGCAGCAGATGAGATTGCGCACGAATTTAATACTTTTTTCGCAAACATAAGGAACCAGACATCTAAACTAATATCTAAAAGCCGTAAGTCATTTGTAGAGTTTTTGAATGATTCATATCATGATATGTTATTCATAACTCCAACATCACCCTCTGAAATTTGTAGAATAGTAAGCGATATGAGAACATTACCAAGTCAAGACTGTGAAAATATTAGCTCTAACATCCTTAAACATTCAAAAAACCAAGTGGCCACCCCACTCGCCCATATTATGAACAATTCATTCAGTCTTGGAAAGTTTCCTGTCAGGATGAAAATCGCCAAGGTTATACCAGTTTTCAAATCGGGTGACGAAAACAAATTTACAAACAACAGGCCTATCAGTATCCTTCATGTATTTTCAAAAATTCTAGAAAAACTAATGTCAATAAGACTTGTAAAATTCCTTAATAAATTCGATATTCTTTATCAACACCAATATGTGTTCAGGGAACGACATAGTACAGTTAAAACTAGAAGTTCTGTCACGAATAGTGCGCTTATCTCGGCTTAATTGCGCGTTGGAATTGCGCGCAATTGCCATATCGAATGACATCCAAAGCACGGCAGGTTCTCCTGGTTACTCATAGCAAACACATGCAATGTTTCTGCCAATGGACCTCCGGGTTACCCGGAGGTCCATTGGCTGAAACATTGCCTGTGCACAGGCCATATGTACATAATATGATAGCTTTAATTGGGTCATAACGCGCACATTAACGCGCATACCAACGTGCTGTTTTTGCGCATTTCATGACAGGACTTCTGGTTTTAACTGTACTTTGCATCCGATTATGCACCTGTTAAAATACATGGCTGATGAGAATAACAAAAATATCAAAGATAATACGCTTGCCACATTCCTGGTTCTCTCGAAAGCCTTTGATACTTTAAGTCATGATGTACTAATTAAAAAAAATAGAATTTTATGGAATAAGAGGCAAGGCAAGTGACTGGTTCAATAGCTATCTCCAAAATAGGACCCAATATGTCTCCTACGGAGAGAGTGAATCGAACCTAACTGAGCTGACATGCGGCGTCCCACAGGGTTCTATTCTTGAACCCTATTCTCTTTCTTATATATATAAATGATATCAAAAAGTCCACTAAATTGAACATTCTATCATTTGCAGACGACACATCGGTAAACAAATCTGGTTCGGACATTAACTCGCTAACTTTATACTTCAATGATGAACTTCAGAAAATTCAGAAATTATCTGACTGGTGTGCCGCCAACCACTTAGCCTTGAATGCTAAAAAAACAGAATACATACTACTTAACCCATGTAGTAAAGATAAAACATCCACACAGCAAGAAATCCGTATAAAGTAAAGTAAAGTAAAGTCGGCGGTAAGGATAATGAAAAATACGTCGAATTCCTTGGCGTTAATCTTGATGAAAACCTTCTTACAATGCACACATATCACAAATTTGTTCGAAAGTTGCTCTTGCCTATTATTCCCTCAGTAAGATTAAGAAAGTTTTGCCACATAAAGCTATGAAAACCCTATATTATGCATTGGTACAAAGTCACTTGATTTATGGAGTGCAGATATGGGGTTCATCGAAGTCACGTAATCGCCTCTATAAATTACAGAAGCGAGCGATAAGAATCATAAATAACAAGAAATATAATGCCCACACGGACCCCTTATTCACCAATGACAGTATTTTGAAAATAGAGGATTTGTCCAAATTACACGCTTGTTAGTTTGTGTTAGATTGGCACAATGGGAATCTTCCAGTATCCTTTGTAGATTTTTTTTTCTACCGTGAATAATGAAACTTTTGTAAACACGCGCCAGACCGGTCTCGTTCATTGCCATAGAACTAGAACTAAAACACTTGACTACTTCCCGGTCTATGCATTCCCAAAATTATGGAATGAATTAGAAAAGGGTATTCGTGAACTAACAAATAGGGCAGAATTCAAGAAAAAGTTAAGAGCTTATTTCATTTCCCTCTATTCGAACGACGTCAAATGTTCGAATCCTTATTGCCCGGACTGTGCCACGTAATGCAATCTCAATACGTAGACAGATGGCCTCAAACAGTGTTTCGTCTGGATACTCGTCCTAGCGGGCCTTTATTATATACGCATGTACCACCCTTATGTGTAGATGTGCGTCCCCGCTACATACATATATATGTATGTGTGTGTATGTACATGTATACATATATATTGTGTGCGTGTGTGTGTGTGCGCGGTGGGGCCGTGCATGTGTGCATGTGGGTGCACATTAAACCCGTATTATATGAATTATTGATTTGTTCTTGGCTGAGGCCTTGTCGACTGAGCCCGCTTCTTCTTTTGGAAATTAGCTATCATTTGTACCCACGCGCATATGTGTCTTACCGTATGATGTTGTGAACGGAAAACTGAAATGAACAATATTGCACATGCGGTTTTCTTTTTGTTTGTTGTTTTTTTTTGTTTTTTGTTTTTTTTGGGGGGGGGGGGGTTCTCTTTCTCTTTTACTGTTTAATCTGTTATTTTTTCCTCTTTCTTTCTTTTTTTCTTATTCTATATGGGAAGGCAGGAAGACAGTCAGTCTGGCTATGCCTTTCCATGTCAGTATGCATATTATATTCGATCTTGCATGTTTGTGTTTATATTGTGTTTTGAATGCAAATATTGTATAAATGTATATGTACATTTGTAAAAAATGCATTCTTTTTTAATTTTTTTTTTTTTGTATACTGGTGAATAAACATATCATCATCATCTAAGTCATTGATTCAATTAATGGTCAAACTGAATGACTGCGATACGTACATCTGTTGCTGCACTTAGATACTAACAGATTAATCTCCTGAGTAGTGTTAAACCACTGGGCTCAGAAGGGTCGTGAGTCTTCACAACAGGCAACATTTAACCCTTTACCCAACGCAGACGATATCAAAATTTATTATTTTAAATATCATTTTTTAAAATTTTTCCAAAAATTTCAACAAAACCATATCATGTGACCCCTCGTTGGAACGAGCTCGACGAGCTCGTTTCAACGAGGGGTCACATGATATGGTTTTGTTGAAAATTTTCGAAATATAATATTTTTTCAACTGCTGAATTTGATTATTACGCGGGCGGATGCGGACGATTCGTTGGGTAAAGGGTTAATTATATAAATACTTCATACCAGCGCGAGACACTCGAGACGGTATGAATGATTTTTCGAATTAAATACTGCCTTTTGTAAGGTTGATAATCTACGATATTTTTTTTGAAAAAAAAGCAATGCCTCATTACCACTCACTGAAAATTAACGCTGAAAGTTTATACAAACACTATTCCTAACCCCTTATTGACAAAATGATTGGGTATGAGTGTGTCTCGTTTCCGCCGGATATTGTTTCCGTCTTGACATCCAACTGAATATTTTCTTGTTCTAGAAGTAATAGAATATTTTTGTTTGCTTGTTTCTCTCATCGATCTCTCTCTACACTGCTGCAATGCCTTTCCTTCACAAGTGAACGGAACTTTGTTGAAGCCAAAATGTTTGCCAAAGCGAATATTTTGTAAAACGAAATCAAAATTCTTAGTGTAATCCAGGACACTGCTGCGTGAATGGTGGTTTACTATTTAGAAATTTAAATAACTGTCCAAGTAACTACTTTAAGTCTTCAAACAATTGACGCCAAAATTAACTATTGTTTCTGTTCGGGTTATGCGATATAAACCGAAAATTCTCAGTACAAGCTTCATAACTTGCTTCGCGGGTTATGATTAAGTTATGATTAAGCCTGTGTTGAGAATTTAAGCTTATGCTGAGAATTTTATCGCAAAACCCGAACAGAAACAACAGTTAATTCTTATAATTTAAAAAAAGAGATATCGGAATCAGCGTTTATTTAAACGAAAATAATTTTTGCTTATTCAGAAGACAGAGCAGCCCGTCCCAAATATGGGACACGTCAATCAAATCACAGAACGTTCTTTCGTTGGTCCGCTTCAACGCTGTATTTTTGGATTATAACGTGACGTGTCCACAGTTTCATTACTCAATTATTCATCTGACAATCGTTTTTGACAATCCAGGTTTGTGTGCTTGAAGGCGATACAAAGTCATCATTTCGTCGGCTGAGTACTAGAATGTTCTATGTCCCATAGGGGACATAGAACATTCTAGCACTCAGGCGACGATTTGTGTCTTCATGTAATCTAATTATTTCCACTGGACCTCCAATGCCGAAAATTCCATATTCGTCACCCATGATGATGATTTTCTTCGTAATAGTTGGGGAAATTGCCAGTCGCTGGTTTGTTTACTTTTTATTATTTACCGTATTTGAATGCAGGCAATAACATCAACGGAGGATACACGGAGACGCTTGGATAGACGGGTCCCATAAAAACTTGAAAATATATATATTAAATTATTGGGTTTCTTAGTTTGTTTTCCTCGACTGTATTGCAGTAATTTTGTTTATTTAAAATAAAATAATATTTGGTACTCGCTGTGTTGATATTTAATTGACGATTAATGCATGAGCGATTATTATTAATGCATGAGCTGACAAGGTGGGAGGAACTTACTTGACAGCTTTCGTGAAAATTCCCTAATAATTTCAGTTATAGAGGCATGGTTAAAAACATTACCCTGTGCGTCCATTCCGGTTATACAATTTTGCTAGATATCGCCTGGTACAGAATGAACCAATCACTATGTCGGGAGAGAAAACTGTTTAAATTGTATGTGAAATATACGGTACATCACTATATTTCAGTTTTACCTGCATTACTCATTCTTGAATAGTAAATGGATAAGATCGAATATTCGGACATACTCACAGGGTTTCACATATAAAAACATATCCAACTCGACAAATGTTAAATTTGGCCCGAAAGACGGAACAGCTGGTCGAACAAAGTGGAAAGATGGACATATTAATTGAAAAGTGCGGCTAAACATATTTGGCAGTTGTCACTAGAGTCAAGGGTTGCGCAAACGTTCAGTTATCAAACATCTTTATGTTAAGAATGAGATCGCCTCTCTGTAAAACGAAAGTATAGACTTTAACTTTTGGAAGCCGATAGGTGCATCAACGTGTTACGTCATGCTTTTATTGAGTAGAGAGGGTGCTGAATTAAAGGGTGTGTAGATCAATCAGTACCATCAAAGTGCAGCGTCTCGACTAGGGCTGTCGCGATTATTCGATTAGTCGATTAACCGTCGACTATTGAAGTAGTCGACGTTTTTTATTTTTAGTCGATCGTCGTTCATTTTCAAGGTGGTACACGTCTACTACAAGTCGGGGCTAAATTGCATTGTTTTGTGAGGTGAATGATCAATGAAGGTGAATAACTTTAAATATCTAACCATAGTTAACATTCATATCCGGAAGACTGTACGACTGTCACTGACTGTGTAAGAAAGAACACTCACAGTTACTCGAGAAGAATAGATTCTTCTGAATTTCTCCAGTCTTGTACACACGAATGCACCCATTGGAAAACCCAAAGCGCGGAAGTGACAAAATTATGACGAAAGTCAGAACGTCAGATCACTTCTCAAAGTTCGGAACTTCAGACTAAGATCCAATTTTAACAACTGACGAGGGAATGCATAGATCTCAATGTTCAAAATTTCGAGAAACTTATTTTAGAAAGGAAACATATGCAGGAACGTTCTTTGGTAAATTCATTTTAATTCATCGGCTTCAATCTAGTTCAAACTTGGACTCGCAGTCAGTAATATTATTTTTGGGGTTGGTACGTCCTACAGGACGTACCGACCCCAACAATTATATTACGGACTGTGGGTCCAAGATTGGACTACATGTAGCTTCAGTCGGGACCGATTTGTTGTTCCCACAACCCCACTTCGTCTGAACACACTGGTGCCATTGTCATTTTCAGAGTTTTACGAACAGAAGAATGATTTGCTAAAAAATCATGGGAAGCGACTATTAATCGACTAACCGTCGATTACTGGTCACGATTAGTCGATTACAAAAAATGATAGTCGCGACAGCCCTAGTCTCGACTGCACATTGAAAATATTAATTGATCAACCATCAAATAATGAATATGGACTCTTTCAATTGCCTACATTGAACTGACACAGAAGATTCCACCAGCGTTCAAAGGGTTACATGTTCCGAAAAATGTCCGCGATACAAAGCAACATAACGTACACCACGTGTCACAATGCGATTCTTCGCATCGTAGATTTCTGCAGGGAATCGTTGGATCTCTGCACCACCACAGAAAAAGAGTCTATCTACTCAAACGGATTATTTCAAGTATGATATGCGTCGTACTAGTAACACCAATTCCCCTTGAGCTCACCACCTCCTCCACACACACTACAAAAAGCATGCATGATACATTGTATGTTGTCCTTGGGCAAGGCACTTAACACCGATTGTCCACAGGGGGGCAAGATGACGCCGTGTACTAAGGCGTACTGCACGTCGATAGTGCGCATGTCTTCAACCAATCTAACCCTTCCTGTGCTGCAGTGCGGAGTTACGATGTAGGGGAGCTGGCAGCTGCTCGTCGTTGTTAGGTGGTTCTGTCCGGGTACTCCGACTTTCTCCACCCGTTAAACCTTCGCGGTCATGATTAGCCATTGTGCATAAGTATGTGACCTTAAACACCAATAAATAAATAAATAAATGCATTGTATGTTGTTTCTTCACACCTCGTACAGTACAAGAAACTGAAAAACTATGGGGATGGGTTTTGTAGTAAACTCATATTATTGGTCTACCACCTTGTTGTACCGCATTCAAGCTTTCACATTGTGGCATTTGCAAGGACTGCAAATGTAATGTTGGATTGTATAAGTCAAGTTTGTTTTCCAGTTGTATTTGAAATATTAATGATGTGTCCAACATCTTTTAAAATATATCGTAAAGCTTCCTACATACAATAAACACAAGTCTTCAGATCTTGACCGGTACTAGTGACTCGATTGGTGATTACAGTGCTGTGGGTAGGGAAGCGGAGAGTTGATTGTAACCGAGATTGTAACTTAGGAGCGATCAGCTTGATGCTTATGTTGCCTTTCGCAATCACAATCACAAGATTTATAGTGGATGCAATGGTAATATTGAATCGTAAAATGTTGTTTTGTGATACTGAATAGATACGTAATTTCTCGCAACATCTGGCATGTCAATCGACATCTGACATAATTCTCACATAGTGAACAAGAGTATCGCTGGGCGGTGACATCATTATATGGCCGCTTAATGTAAATTAAGTCATTTTGCTTTGTATTATTTTTTAAAGTTATTGCACGGACAAGCAAAGATCACAAAAATCAAAGGCGATCCAATATTAGCTTTGGCAGAAAACTGATTATCGGAAGTAACCTTCCTCTAGTCACTACTAATCCACCACAAACAAATAGGGCCCATGGTACATTTCATTTTCAAATTATTGCGCGGACAAGCAAAAAGTATAAAAATCCAAAATGGCTGCCACGGCGGGCATATTTGATGTGGCAGAAAATTGATTATCGAACGAGAAAATTCCTCTAGTCACCATTAATCCAGGAAACAAAAAATAGGATCCATTGTGTAGTTCACTTTCAAGTTATTGCGCGGACAAGAACAAATTACACAGAAATCCAAGATGGCTGCCATCGTGGCCATATTGGACATGGCCGAAAACTGATTATTAGAAAAGAACCTCCCTCTAGTCACCACAAAAACACAACAAAAACTTGACCAATTTCATTTTCAAATTATTGCACGGACAAGCAAACATTACACAAAACCCAAGATGGCTGTCTTGGCGGCCTTATCGGATATCGCAGAAAACTGATTATCGAAAGGAACAATCCTTTAGTAACATCTAATGCACCACAAAAAAATGCGGCCCATAGTTCATTTCATTTTCAAGTTATTGTGCGGACAAGCAAAACTTAACGGACAAATGGACGGACATGGCCATACCATAATACGACCCAATCCATAGAGCTGCTGTATAAAAATTATATTGTCATTAAAGCATGCGTCCCGAAATCAACATTTTACATATCCACTTAAGGTCATTACGCAATCAATGTGCTATTGTTTAATTTCCTGATGTTTTAAATATCGTGGGCGACAACGTAATGGATGTTCCATTAAAACATTGCAGTTACGTGAATACCAAGCTTAACTTCCGCATATTTTAATGCACTAACCGTGATAATATTCTGATAGAGTACCGATAAAAATGGGAAAAAAAAATTCCATATCTAAATTCATTACCCCTTTTCTGTATGAGGTAACTGTAAACTTGGTTCTGTGTTATTAAGACACATTTCCTCGATTCGTATTGATTTTGTCTCAAGCGTTGTGTTTACATTGGCAAAGAGAATCTGCCTGCTCTGAACAAACCGAAGAGTGTGGGAGAACAGTCGTTTTGTGGAGAGAAGTTGTACAAGTTGTCAAAATGATTGAATTTTGTATGAAATCAAAACACTCCATTTCCTCTTTCCGTGTGCAGCCCACGTTCACGAAACCCAAATGTGAGGTTTCTTGGGGAAATGAAAGTCTAATATGGAACTTTTTGATATTAACGACGTTTTTTAGGATAAATCACTTAAGGATATAATGTTAACTTAATCACTCCATTACCCGGTGGCAACGACCTCGCTGTTACTTACCGAATGCGATGTGAACTTTTTGACAAAATTAGTTTTAATTCTTTACTGACGTAACATCTATTCACAAGAAATGTCTATTAAATTATTTTTTTTTTTTCATTTTCGTTGATTCCAAAAACAAGGCTTATTGGTTGCGTGCTTATAATCCGAAGGTGTTGTTCCCCGAGGTACCTACAGTTAAAACTAGAAGTCCTGTCATGAAATGCACACAAATAGCACGTTGATCTGCGCGTTAATCTACGCGTAATGACCATAGTAAGGCTATCAAATTCTGTACATATGGCCTGTGCACAAGCAATGTTTCAGCCAATGGACCTCCGGGTAACCCGGAGGTCCATTGACAGAAACATTGCCTGTGTTTTCTATGAGTAACCAGGAGAACCTGCCGTGCCTTGGATGCCATTCGATTTGGCAATTGCACACAAATCCTACGCGCAATTAAGCCTAGATAAGCGCACAGTTCGTGACAGGACTTCCAGTTTTAACTGTATATTTCAGAGATCCAGTAGTCTGTTGAAGCGATATTTCGAAGGTCAAATACTCCAATTTCAAGGTCAAGGTCACCCCGCACGGGCACCCCGATAAAGACAAAATGATCGATGGGTCAATTTTCCCGCACGTATAAAATTTTAGCCCGATCGGCCCAGCCGTTTTCGAAACAAAAGGTAATGGTCACCAATTTCAAGGTCAAGGTCACCCCGCACGGGCACGGCACCCATCCCATGTTACTCGCAGTGACGAATTACCCCCGTGTACAAAATTTAAAATCGATCGATCGAGAAACGGAGGAGTTCACCCGGAACAAAGATAGATAGAGAGATAGAGATAGAGAGAGATATAGATACAGACATTCGCATTTATATATTAGATTAAGCGACCACCGGGTTTAGTGGGAAGCTTGAACCTTCTGAAAGTTGAATCGGACATGGCTTAGATTTATCAGTATGAACAAAACACTTTGTTTAAATAATTATATTTTTATTGATAAACTAATAACGAACTGATAGCGAAACAAATAACTCCAATCTATTTAATTTTTAGCTCACCAACTTTAGTTGTGTGAGCTTATGGCATGTCTCGATCAGTCGGCGTCAGCGTCGGCGTCAGCGTACGTGTCCAATAATGTTAAAGTTTCTGTTTAGGTCACTTATTCGCCCTATTTCCATATCATGGCCTTTATAATGCTGCTATATGATGGTTATTATCATTTTACCATGATTTAACCCCTCATACCATGCATTTTAGACATTTTTCTTGACATTTTTAGTTGCGTTTAGTTTTCTGTTTAGCTCAGAATTTCATGTCTAATTAAGTGTTTAGGTCAGCTGCTGTGCTCCTTCTCTTCCAATGGTACTTATATGCATCATGCATGTTCCTCAGTATCATTGTTCCATGATTAACCCCTCATACCCTGCATTTTAAACGCTTTTCTTCACATTTTTATTGCGTTTAGTTTTCTGTTTAGCTCAGAATTTCATGTTTAACTAAGTGTTTAGGTCAGCTGCTGTGCTCATTCTCTTCCCGTGGCACTTATATTCATCATACACGTCCCCCAGTATCATTGTTCCATGATTAACCCCTCATACCCTACATTTTAAACGTTTTTCTTCATATTTTAGTGCGTTTAGTTTTCTGTTCAGCTCGGAATTTCTTGTTTAACTTAGTGTTTAGGTTAGCTACTGTGCTCCTTCTCTTCCCGTGGCACTTATATTCATTATACATGTTCCTCAGTATCATTGTTCCATGATTAACCCCTCATACCCTGCATTTTAAACATTTTTTCTTGACACGTTTAGTTGCGTTTAGTTATCTGTTTAGCTCGGAATTTCATGTTTAAATTGGTGTTTAGGTCAGCTGCTGTGTTCCTTCTCTTCCCATGGCACTTATATTCGTCATACGTGTTCCTCAGAATCATTGTTCCATGATTAACCCTCTCCTACCCTGCATTTTAAACATTTTTTCTTGACAGTTTTATTTGCGTTTAGTTTTCTGTTTAGCTCAGAATTTCATGTTTAACTTAGTGTTTATGTCAGTTTCTGTGTTTTACTTTTAAGAGGCTGTGTTTAGGTAAGCTTTGTCACATGTTATGAGCCTGTTTGACACAGTTCTCGTGTTTGCCAAAGTTACTATCAAAGAGGAATGTTGGTGAGCTATAGGGCGTTGGCGTCCTTCTTGTTATTCGTGTAATAAGCTGAGAAAGGTATAGTTCATACTTTTCAGATACAGCATGCTCTCTTCTCTTCAAATTATGAAATGAATCTTCTTCAGTAATTATATACTCTTAACCCTGTGAAAAGTGGTGGTATCTTCCATATCAGTTCAAAGGCAGCAATTGGAAGAGTCTATTTTCATTATCTGGTGATAGATCAATTAATATTCCCAACGTGCATCCTTGGGGCTGCACGTTTAAAATATTGATTGGTCTACCCCACACATTCACTTAGCAGTCATTCTATTTTATAAAATGATGACGTGTCATGTTCGTAAGCCGACAAAAGGGCGTTTCGGGTTCTCAAGGTTAATGTGGTTAGGAATAGAAGTGGATAGGCTACTAAAACTTCACGTATTTTAGGAATTCTGCAGTTGGATCCCGGAGGATTAATGTTGAATGAATTTCAAATTTAGTTGACATGGCTACCTGATTTTCAATTCAGTTGACTCATCCCAGTTATATATATGTGTGCAGTACTATTGCTCGTCTACACTGGTCTGTACAGACCACAGTACATAGCAACTCCATCAATACAGCCATTCCATTGTGGCACATACTCATTTCTGTACACAGAACAAAAAGGAGGATCCGACCACATGGGGGATTCGAAATGATGATTTTCCAGGCTGTTGTTAATGAATGACACAGGAATAGGTGAGATGGGACCAGGGGTGGCGACAGAACGAAAGGGCAAGTGGGGCTGGACCATTGCCAGAGCATCACAAAGTGTATGCTGCTTGCAAGAAATGAGGTGTGGAGGCAGTTTTATCCATAACAATAGTTTTAATTCACCGGAGATAATAAAAACTCTGATTACATCTTTAAGATGAAGCATTTTCCAAACTTTTGTGTTACCATGTCCAACATGAAACATCTCTATGTGTATAGAAATAAACGACTGATGATTTATCACGCAGGCATTCATTTGATTTGATAACATAACAATTATGGCCATTTTCAGTGGTGATTTATATCCCATTCTTCAACATATTTTCTTGAATTAATCACGTATACACGCATTGCAGAACAACTGATAACTTTTGAATAGAGTTATCGTCCACGGCATAATGTGGCAGAAACAGCCGGGATACTTTGAGCTCAATGGGACAGGTCTGTTGGGCTCCACGTGGTGACTTTTCATTGGACAGATTGGTCAGAGGGGATGGATAAAAAAAATGGCACGGAAAAAGAAACGGAAAGCAGGTGCTCGGTGGGATTGCTAAAAAGAGAGTAGTCGGTGTGGTTGCTCCGATTTTTTTCTTGCCCCCCCCCCCCCCCTCCCACCCACATCCCTCCTCCCTCCGAAGAAAAATATAAATGACAGTTTATCGTTTGACTCATATCGCGCCACGTTTAGTGTGCAACATTCTTAATGAAACTAATTGTCACATAATTTTGATAAGGTCACCTCCGCTATGGAAAAGACTGAAAACTCCTGTTTCACCAGCATATTATCTTTGCTTGGAATAACTAAATAAATCATTTACTTCATGATTTAAATATTTGAACTTTGGACACGAAATACTCCTGAACTAATATACGACAGTAAGCTGCTGGAGGTTATGAAAACAGAACACATGACCCACGAATACATGAAGGGCGGCGAGTCGACCCCGGAGTGCTTGCTATAACCATCCGCCGAGTTGGAATAAAAGGCAGTTTCTACAACTCCAAGGAATCGCAACCCAAGAAAAGAACCCTTCAATTGGACATGCCGCCGATAAACACAAACATAAATATAGTTAAAGAGGAGCTAAGCGGGTTAAATAGACCCACGCCATTCCTATGTGTAGGGGTGTCGCTTGTTATAGCCATCCGCTGAGGTGGAACAGAAGGCAGTCCCTACTAGGACTGAAACGGTTGGCTCGTTTTCACAACCGACCAACCGAGAGCTATAACCGGATAATATCCGGTTAACCGTAGCCCTTATTTCACCGAATCTGGGATCAAAACTATAAGGATTGGTAAACAGTATTCTTAGAAACTATTCCGTAGTGTGTATACAAACGAACGTTGTCGAGTACTCGACAACATTCGTTTGTATACTAACTACGGAATAGTTTCTGCGGTAACTCAGTACTCACGGAAATTGCCGATCATTAACGAAGTCGAAGTCTTGAACGCCAAAGTCGATTATTTCTCAATATATACAGCGCTGCTTCGAGGTGTAATCGATCCCAGAGGAGAAGTTTCAGATTTACTACGTTTTAACCATGGGATGACGATCACTATCGCTTATTCGGATAACCGGTTGACGTTTTTTTTAATCGGTTAGGTAGGTAACCGGTTCTCCTTTACCATTTCAGTTCTAGTCCATACGACTCCAAACAAACCGCTACTCAAGAATAGAGCCCAACAGGACATGTCACCGATAAACATAAAGTTAACTACTGTGAAAGAGGAGCGAAGGGAGTTAACTTGACCAACGCCATTCCCATGTGCAGGGGGTCGCGAAAATGACCAATTGGTGGTGTAAACCCAATAAGTCCTGACCGGCATGACTGAAGTCCCGACTGAAGAAACATTCCAAGTTCGTCATCAACGTATGCCTTCTTGAAAGGCATGTCTTGATGATGGAGTTGAAATTTTTGGAAAATTTGTCAGTGGGGATTGTAGTTTTAAAATGTGGATAAATACATGTAATAATCTTAATTAATACGCGTCAGACTCCAAATTGGTCATGCTGGGACCACAACATCCTCACTCAGGGGCGGACTGGGTCAAAAAATGTGATCAGGAAAAGCTCCAAAGGGAGGCCAGGACTCGAAGAAAATTTAGACTTTTCGAACTAAAAGAAGGCTGCATCGCTTCATCTGAGCGATCAATGGCAGTCCACATGGAGGCATTTCGAAGGCATTTTTGTCTCAGTTTCGTCGGCTCACTAGACTAAAATGGTTGCAACAGAGGGCCTCGGATCCATTGAACCGACCATAGTTCAGATCAATGGGAGAAAAGTTTGATTTTTCGAACTGAAAAATAGCAGTCCACATTGAGGGCGTTTAGATATACCGGTAGTCTTCGCAATCAGATCCATTTCGCCTTTGGTCATTTTCACGAAAAATGTACCAATAGCTGCTGGACTGCATCGACTTTGGAGGCCACGGGGGAAGTTTCTCGGTGAACCATTCGGCCAGCCCGCCTCAATCCTCAATCAAGCACAGACATCCATCTGCATGAGACCGACTACGTGTGTGACATAGAAAATCTTGTCCCGTAAGAAAGTGCACGATTACAAGCAGATGCGAAATGATATCTAAGACCGAAATCCAGATGAGAAAGTCCGCATGGAAAATTATTGAAAGGTGTCACTTCCCCCCCCCCCCCCCCTACACCCCCAGTTCTGCCCCTATCTACGTGCCTTCATACTATTCACTCTCAGTCAAGGGCTCTCTGGGCCCAACTCATTGATCCATGAATTGAAAAGATTCTGCTTCTCGGTGAGTAGTATAGCAGGAGGTTTTCGACCCTCATTACCCGAGTATTGAGGGACGAAAACGTCCTGCTACACTTCTTCGGTGTTTCAGTAATGATTATGTATCAACGAACTCGGCAACACTGCATTGGTTGAGCACATAAACACACACTTGCGTTATCGAATGCGTATTTGCTATGTAAAGTGATCGTATGACATTTACACACAAACTAGTCTATGTGAGGAGAGATTTAGACAAACATATCACATTTCTTTGAAGATCGGTTGATTGTGAAAATGGATTACTGATCAAACATCTATCATGCTCGATTGTCAACAAGGATCTATACAGATGAATAGAATTGATTTTGTATTATCCTCAAATCTTCTAATTAACGAATCGCGTCGAGACTGCCAAGAACTCTCTCGCATGAAAAGGCAGTGTGTGCCAGTTAAACAAGGTTACTAACTTCTTGTTTCATTATTCAGGGACCGACCTGGGCATGCGACAGTGCGCATTTGGTTCTGAAACATCAGGACCTGGCTCTTAAATCTCAGAAATAGGCTTCTCAGTTGGCGCGTAACTTCTTAGATCATATTTTGATATTCTTTTGATGGATAATCGAGAGAGGCACTCTTACATGTATTATATATATGATTATCATTTATCATTGTTGTAGAGTGCTTAAGTTAATACTTCAAGTCTTAATTACCAAGCATTAATCTTCACTGTGGTTTCTGATCAAGTCTTGGCTGCCTAAATAGGCAGCCAAGACTTGATCAGAAACCACAGTGAAGATTAATGTTTGCTATAGTGTACTAAATGAAACTGATGAGAGCTATTACATACTTGCAGTGTGTGTTACAAACAGCAGTGTGACTCCGTAAATTGAAATCTGGCGCATGAATTGAAAAAATAGGCTCCGAGGCTAGAGCGTATTTTAAATAGTCCTGATCGGTCTCTGTTATTGTTGTTCTTATTAATGAATTTGTTATTGTTATTCAAGGACTTAGGACAGGCCTGCAACCAGGAATTTAGATTTTCGCCCCCAAGCCCCACCCACCCTCTAGAAAAATTTCAGATACCGTTTTTCAGTTTTCACCAGTTTGATCCATTTTATCAACCAGTGAATTAACTCAAAGTTGTCAATTTACACCTGTAATTACAGTGAATATAATCCCATGACTGAGTCTCTGCTGTTATATTTGAGGTGTTTATTCAACATACAGATTATACACAACTATGACAATATGAAACATTAACTAATTAACAGAAGAGATTATCAGTCTTCAATAGCAGGTTAAATTTCAAGTGATGAGTGGTCACTGGTAATTGAAAGTAGGAGAAATGCTCTCGCAAACAGAGGCTTTCCATGGGACAAAGACAGGAAATTGCTCCTTTTAATGCCATATTTTAAAATTATTACACGCCGGGTGGAACCATGGTCGACCCGGGGCACATGTGCTTGGTAAAGAGTATCCAAATTAGTGGAATTTAGTCACTTTGAGGAGGTGGAAGGGGTGGGGGGGGGATAAAATGATTCTGAATGGTCCTTCAAAAGTTAGTGGACAGAAATAAAAAATTGCAAATAATGAATCTTGTTATTTGAGCAGAAAAAATAAAACTTTTTAGGGTATGTTGAAGCAGGAATTGATCCGTCAGAAGACAGAAAATTGCTCCTTTTAATGCCAGATTTTAAAATTTTTCCATGCCGCGCTGAACCATGGTCGACCCGGCACACATGTGCTTGGCACGGTGTATCCAAATTAGTGGAATTTAGTCACTATTATGTGTGTGTGTGTGTGGGGGGGGGGGGGGGGGGGGGATAAAATGATTCTGAATGGTCGTTCAAAAGTTAGTGGACAAAAATAATGAAAAAAAAATCAAATAATGAATCTTGTTATTTGGGCAGAAAAAATAAAACTTTTTGGGGTATGTTGAAGTAGGAATTGATCCTTCGGAAGACAGGAAATTGCTCCTTTTAATGCCAAATTAAAAAAAAAAATTTCCCATGCCGGGTTGAACTATGGTCGACCCGGCACACATGTGCTTGGCACAGTGTATCCAAATTTAGTCACTATTGTGGGGGGCGGGAGGGGGGGGGGGGTGTAAAATGATTTTGGATGGTAATTCAAAAGTTAGTGGGCAGAAATAAAAAAAATCAAATAATGAATCTTGTTATTTTAGCAGAAAAAATAAAACTTTTTGAGGTATGTTGAAGTAGGAACTGATCCTTCAGAAGACAGGAAATTGCGCCTTTTAATGCAAAATTTTAAAATATTTCCCATGCATGGTCGACCCGGCACACATGTGCTTGGCACCATTGTATCCAAATTAGTGGAATGTAGTCACTTTGAGCGGGGGGGGGGGGGGGGGGGGGGGGGGATTTTCAGGAAATCAAAAGTTAGTGGACAGAAATAAATAAAATCAAATAATGAATCTTGAATCTTGTTAGTTTAGCAGAAAAAATAAAACTTTTTGGGGTATGTTGAAGTAGGAATTGCTTCTTTAGAAGACAGGAAATTGCTCCTTTTAATGCCAAATTTTAAAAATTGTCCATGCCAGGCCGAACCATGGTTGGCCCGGCGCACATGTGCTTGGCAAGATGTATCCAAATTAGTGAACTTTAGTCACTTGGGGGGGGGGGGGGGGGGGGTGGGGAAGAAAAAAACTATTCTGGATGGAAAAATGATGGGATTGTGTCCAGGTTGGGGGGGGTGTCCCCTACATTCCCCCCCCCCCCCGATGCCCGACCCTGGTTGCAGGCCTGACACAGGAGTTGTGTTCCCAGGAACGTGGGGGCACTATGGCTTTGTGTACTGAGACGTACTGCACGTCGATGGTGCACTTGTTTTCAACCAGTGCTAACCCTGCTTGCGTGGAGTAAGTATGTTGGGGAGCTGACAGTTGCTCGCCGTTGCTCGGTGCTTCTCTCCGTGCACTCCGGCTTCATCCCTCGTAAAACTGGTCATGATTAGCCATTGTGCAGAAATATGTGACCTTAAACACTAATAAATAAATACATAAATAACCCAAATGATTTTAGAGCGTGAGATAAATATTAAATTGTGTTCCAATACTTAATTTTTATTTCAGTATTAAAACATGGACACGTTGCATGTGAACACATACACGTAAAGTTTGTTAAACATTGGACTGTGATTTAATAACAATTCCAACAGTGAGGTGCATATGGTTCTGGACAGTTTTACGGCTGGTGGAAGCCGGAGTACAGCTGGGTTCTCCAAGTTACTAAACCAACACAAGCAGGAATAGCATAGGTTGAAGACTCGTCTACTATCGTCGTGTTATGCACCATACAACTCTGAACACTGCTCCCACTCGGGCAATTTCGATGTGTCTTGGTTAAGGACACAACGTTGAGGACGCGTGTCAAGATTTAAGCGACAAACTTTCGATTTGGAATCCAACGTGCTAAACAATGAGACACCGAGCCCTCTACACGATTTGCAATTACGACACAGGGCAACAGCGATCCGTTTTCTCAATTTGACACTGCGTAATGTCTCTAATTGAGCCCTGTTGTCGAACAAAGGCTACATGTAATTAAATTAATTTGAACGCGTTTGTTTGCTTGTTTATTGGGATTTATCGGCACTTTCCAGAACCAGGATCACATCGTGTCGGGGAGTTTTACGGGTGGTGGAAGTTGGACTTTCCGAAAGAACCAACAATCAGCGACGAGCAACTGTCCGACTACCAACGTATTGACTGTACACAGGCAGAGTTAGTAGCGATTAAAAGCAAACAGCAGTACGCCTCAGTACATAGTCCCACTGTTCCAACGCGTGGGGGATCTGGATTAAGTGACGCAACCCAGTTACTACATGTCAGGAACAAACCGTAGACTTTTCGGTTTAAAATCCAATGCTCTAACCACTGGGCCATCAAGCTCTCATTTTTAAGAACGTGTAAAGTGAAATATAAGCTTGCTGTATATTAACTCACTCATTGACTGTTGCAAGCGGATATTCCTGCTCAGGGCTCAAAATGTCACTGAAAGTTGTATAATTTCGGCACATTTAACCAATTCTACCTCACTATTCCGACTACAGGAGGCTACGTGAGATTAGCGCATGTGCTCCGATGTCCTTTTTAGCGTTCCTGCAATTGAATTGTTCTTCAACTAACTTACTGGCGATAATTTTACTGTTCTTTAACGTTCATTTCAACTCAAGTTTACACACTATTCTCCAAGGTTTAATTCGTGGATTTAAGAACGTCGCTGACTGGTACTAATTTGCATCAGAAACATTTTTGGGACTTTTTAAAGAGTTCGTAATCAAACAGGCGAAATGACAACAAAGCTAGCACTGATAGTGCTTCGAAAGATGCGTGTGCTGCCTCAAGGAAGGAAGAATGGCCTCGTGACCTGAAGGCACAAACTTCAATCCTAGATACCATTTTTAAAGGGATGAAAAACTTGTGTAAAGAAACTGTCAATACTTCGGCAAACGCAGCTTAACCCTTTATCTAACATGAAAAGCAGACGACACTTGCAAAACAAATTTCTTGAATAACTAATTTTTTTCATTTTTTGCCTCAAAAACATAGATTATGACCCGTCTTTGGAACGAGCTCGACGAAAACATAGGTTATGACCCCCATTAGGACGAGATCGACGAGCTCGTTCCAAAGAGGGGGTCATAACCTATGTTTTTGAAACAAAAAATGAAAATATAATGAAAATTAATTGGCGATTTTTGAGAATAGCGCAGGCCAGTTTTGGCCGTTACGTTAGGTCAAGGGTTAAACAAAGCCCACTAAGTCGCGAACGGCGAACACGAAATCGGTTGCAGGACCTGCACCTGCATCACAAACTATCGCGTCTTCTGCGTGTGCAACAGTAAACTGGAGGTGGTAAGCAAACCGTAGATTTGATCTCCATCCAACACCAGTTGGCCCAGCTTGTATCGGTTGCAGGCCAGATCACGCCGATTGTTACAGAACTGAAAGGGGAGTATGATAATTATAACAAAACAATGAAGAAGGGGAGCAATACACTGGCGTCATTGTGGGCAACATCAGCTCGTGTGGTGAGGATGTTGACATAGATTCACTTTCGGTCTCAGAGGATAAGAACGACACCTCCTTTACATATTCTGGGGTGTTTGCATCTCTTGCAAAATCGGTACACAAGGACGAAACAACCAAGTCGAGCATTAACCCTCAGCTGACTGAGCTCACTATCAAATTGTTGATGCACAGCATGGTCAAAGAAATAAAAGAAGCCTGTCTGGATACAATTTAGCGGCCAGACAACTGTCCCCGGTTGGACGTTGTGAAAGTAAACCCAGAAATTTCCAATTCAATCTCCAAGGCCATAACAACTCAGGATATTTTATTTTAGAAAATCCAGAAGTCCCTTTTGAAGGGGACCAGTATCATTGCCGGCCTATTGAACAATTTTGTGGATCAAGAAGGGGGGGGGGGTGAGGCACCCAACCCCCGGGATACCATGTAGAGCCTCTCAGGTGCGGTTGGGTTGCTAGCTGATTCTAGCCACCAGCTTGACCTATGGCGAAAAATATTATTCAAATCAGAGCTAAGTGCAGAATATAAGTCGCTGTGTAATGAAAGGGACCCAATTGGAACTCGGCTCTTTGGAAATGATTGGGCTCAGACTGTAAAAGACTTGTCAGAGACGAAAAGATTAACAACCAAAGTTACAAAACCGCGATTGCCAGTTCGACTGCAGCCCTACCAATCAAACATACCAGGGCAACGGCGGTTTCCTTTTTTAGTCACACGACAGGGGTATCGACTGCGTTATCCATACCACAAACAAGGAGCACCGACAGGGTTAAAAAAGAACAGCGCAACAACGTACAGACAGGAGGGGTGAAGCAATAGTAAACAACACCATTGATGATACCAACGTTGTAAATATTGTTAATGCAAATAGTTATACAGCAGGCAATATTAGATTCAAGTATGACATATGGAGATCCATAAGCAGTGATCCATGGTTTCTGTCTATAGTAGAGTGCTGTGAGTTTGACTCGATGAACAGCCTTTTCAGTCTGTGGGGCCTAAAGAAGTTCGGTTTCAAGACCACGAAAACCTGAATGTTCAGGGGCAAATGAGAGTTTACAGCACGTGGAGAGTGGATTGTAACTAAATCACCCGGGGATTGGTGTTATCACCCAAAGTATTATTTTCAAATTCTGTACATGTGGACAAAAAACATAAGCAATGTTTCAGCCAATGGACCTCCGGGTACAACCCGGAGGTCCATTGGCTGGAACTTTGCTTGTTATGCTTTGCAAGAAATTTACAATTATTACGCGAGTGGAATCTCCACTCTGCAGGTGATTTAGTGATAATACACTTTCCACGTACTGTACCTTGACAAAGGAATCACTGAGCACTGCGCCCGAGAGCTTGAGGACTTTGTTTCTAACATTTTTCTCCGACCGAAAAAATAAGGGTCGTTTCGGCTCATTTTTAATTCAAAACATATTTACAAATTTCTAAAGTATCAATAGTTTAAAATGGATACGATGCAGACTTGCATCGTTTTCACGAGATCGAATTGATTTATGGCTTCCATTGATTTAACTGATGCACACCACTCGAAAATATCTGAGATTTAAATTTATTGCACATTCGTATTAGTTCACGGTTCCTCCGAATGCCCTTGTCAGTGCACCTCGAGTATTTACAAAATTATTGAAACCAGTTTTTGCCACATTAAGATTACAGGGTTACGTCTCTATTGGTTATTTGGACGATTTCTTTCTAACTTCCTCAGAGTGTAATGATTGTGAGCTAAATGTGAAGAGCACGTGTGATTTGCTGCAAAAGTTGGGGTTTTATATCTCAAAAGAGAAGTGGTCCTCGGTTCGAATCCCACCTGCGGCAACCGCGTTGTGTCCTTGGGCAAGACACTTAACCTCCATTGCCCATGTGGGGGCACGGTGACGTTGTGTACTAAGGCGTACTGCACGTCGATGGTGCACCTGTCTTCAACCAATGCTAACCCTGCTTGTGTGGAGTTGGTATGTTGGGGAGCTGACTGTTGCTCGCCGTTGCTCGGTGGTTCTCTCCGGGTACTCCGGCTTCCTCCACCCGTAAAACTGTCGAGGTCATGATTAGCCATTGTGCAGAAATATGTGACCTTAAACACCAATAAATAGATAAATATAAATAAATAATCTCAAAAGAGAAATCCATTACAACACATGTGCTGTAATGAACATTTGAACATTTGTCATCCTTTCCATCAGATTTTATTACCCCTTTACACAACGTAGACGATATCAAAATTTATTATTTTAAAAATCATTTATTTAAATTTTTCAAACAATTTCAACAAAACCATATCATGTGACCCCCTCATTGGAACGAGCTCAATGAGCTCGTTCCAATGAGGGGTCACATGATATGGTTTTGTTGAAATATTTTGAAAAATTTAATTTTTTCAACTGCTCTATTTGCATATTACGCGGGCGGATGCGGGCGATTCGTTAGGTAAAGGGTAAAATTAAAACAAAAACATGACAGTTCCCATTAGTGGTGAGAAGAATGACAAATTACAGGCTTTAGGAAAGGCCATTCTGACCACTTCATCCAATTCAATCCGAAAAATAGCAAAACATATTGGCATTATGGTTTCACATTGCCCAAGGGTTCAATATGGAGATTTGCATTATCGAAATTTGGAAGTTGAGAAAAATCAAACCCTTGTCAATGCAGAAGGAAACTTTGAGTCATCGATGGAGTTATCGAAAGATGCAAAATGTGATATAAGTTGATGGTTATCAAATGCCCTTAACAGCCCCAGGAAAGTTTCCCATGGTAATCCACAGGTCATTATCCAGACCGGTGCTTCGGGTTATGGTTGGGGTGTTGTTTGGGGGAATAAGCACAAAGGGGGTAGATGGAGTTTGGAAGAAGCAAAGTTTTATATTAACTATTTGGAATTAAAAGCAGCTTATTTAGGTTTATAGGCATTATGTAGGGAAGTTTCGGACGTACATACAAAATTGCAAATGGATAATGTCACAGCTGCGACTGCGACTTACGTGAATAACATGGGGGTGGGGGGGGGGGGGGTGACATACTCACGTAACTGTAATCTTATGACCAGAAATATCTGGAACTGGTGCGTGCATCGGAACATTTAGTTGTCCGCCTCAGAAATAGCGGGAAAAAAGTAATTTGGAAGCTGACAAACTGAGAAGATTGACTAACAATAAAACTGAATGGAAATTAGATGCAAAGATATCAATGTCAGGTAAACCCCATTTTTGGGGATTTTTTTCAAAAATTACCCAAAAATGGGGTTTACCTGACATTGATGTCTTTGCATCCAGATTAAATTTTCAGTTCAAATCATATGTTTCGTGGCAGCCAGATCCGGATTCTCTAGCCATAAATGCCTTTTCTCTAAACTGGGCTAATAGATTTCTCTATCCGTTTCCTCCATTTAGTTTGATGCCGCATGTCTTGAACAAACTAACGACCGACCAATGCAAAGCAATACTAATCGTGCCCTTTTGGGAAACCCAAATTTGGTTCCCTTTGTTGGTATCACTGCTATTATATCAACCAGTTCTCCTCCCCAAGAGACACATTCTGGAACTACCATACGATCCAGCGCAGATACATCCGCTCGAGTGAAAAATGAATTTGATGGCCTGTCTCTAGTCAGGGAAAATATTGACAGGAATTTCATCAACAGCTAAAAATATCATATTTTCATCACATCGAAAAGGGACCAGAAAACAATATAAAGTCTCTGTGGATAAATGGATCAACTTCACCACGCAACAGAACTTTGATACCATGTGTACACCTGTCAAAAATATAATCGAATTTTTAACACATGTCTTCAAGCAGGACTGCCTAACACACACTAAAAACTAAAGTGTTAAAACTGACACTTTCGAGGTGTTAAACCCATTTTAACTCTTAGGGTTTGATTTTAACACTCAAAGTGCAATGCTTTGAGCACTTAGACACTACAATCGTCAGACATCTGAAACTTGAATGGATGGCACTTCCCATGTGTCTAGCACTGGTGGTTCTTCCAGAATCGTCCATAATTTGATTTGCGCTTGGTGGGAACATAATTAAAAGGACACAACGCAGATGACGCGGATCAGGCTCGAGAGTTCGAGTCTGATCCGCGTCATCTGCATTGTTTCCTTTTTAAGTGTCGCGACATTACACTTGTCAAGTGGTATTATTGTAACACCTGTCAAGTTCTGGGATGTATACACTTGAAAAAAAGTGCTAGTTCAGCACTTAGTAAGTGTTAAATACAGCACTTCAAGTGTAGTTTTTAACACTTTAGTTTTTAGCGTGTAGTGCTACTAATACGGTCCGTTCAGCGCTGTCACAGTTTGTAACACTTTCGGATTCAGATTTGTCTGTGAGGGACCGCCCATTAATTCGACGTTTTCTCGGAGGAATATTTGTTAAAAGGCCTGCTTTAGCACGATATAAACATATCTGGGATGTGAATGTTTTGCTGCCTTTTTTTAGGAAATTGGCACCAGCAAAGTGTTTAAGCTTAAATTAGGTGACACTTAAAACTGTTATTTTATGTATGCTAGTTACTGGACAGAGATGTCAAACTATTTCTTTTTTTTGATATGGACTATTTGTTCAGAGGGAAATCGTCTTATACTGTTCACGTGAATCAATTAATAAAGCAGTCGGAACCTGGAATAATACAACCAACTCTGACTTTCATTGCTGATAGACGTCTGTGTGTTGTAACATATTTATAAGCTTATATCAAACGAACACAACATTTTCGCAAGGACAATTGTGTTTTTCTTCAGTTGTTGTAAGCCATTCCCTCCAGTGTCTAAACATAGTGGATACAACTACGCTTCTGTTCGGCTCTGAATTTTTGGACAACACCAACAACTGTCTTATTTTTGAAGTGGTACACGACTTCATTCTACTAACGAAACGTTTTTAATAGTTGCCATATTCGGAAACCGTCGCGTAAGGTTCATCATGAGTTTTTTTTACTAATACATACTACTCCCTATCAACTACTGAATTAACACACCTCAAAATGTAAATTCAACTCCGCCTCAAATTTAAAAATGTATCTGTCCTCACATTCGCTACTTTCCTTGTTCTAGGTAATGCACTACATATTCAAGCTGGCACTCTCCCTTTTCTTTATCTCGTAATTTTTCATCCTTTTCTCTATTCACAGTTTAAACAATATTATATGCCGTTGCCTGACCTGATAATTTTAGTTCCCATCCACTACTTGGCTATTGAACAGGGTTAGCCTCAGTTGTGACTCTGTTCCGGTGGGGTGTCTGTCTGCCCCACAACGGCGCTTGTATTGCCTGTGTGAGTGATGTTGTTGATCGCTATGTCAACGATTATTAACTCCTCCATTCTAAGATTTTTAATGGGAGCATCTCCACATGAATCTCTTCTACCACAGCTCACTCTTTCCAATTGGCAGCAAGTGCTAGGGTGCGACAGTCTGCCCTGATGTTATAATGGGTGTAATGGGTGGGTGCAGTCAAACCTGTGACTAAGCCCAATCTGATGTACAACATGGGGTTGCTGCTTTCGGGCAACGACATGTGATTTTACCTGCTGACCTAAACCATCCACTTGAACCAGTGACAAATGGTCTAAGGAGACGACCTCATAAGCTATAGGCTTCCTGTCGAATCCCCTCGTTGTACCTTTGTTTACTTCCTTATTTGTTATACTGTATACTTGTGTTGTTGTGCCTTTTGAGTATATATTGTTTAATGTATACAAATGCTAAACTCCAAATAAATATTGTTTAAACTAACTAAAGATACTACAGCCAGATGGATTAGAACAGGCATGATGTTACAGACTGGGATTGTCACACTGTGTTCAAGTCACATAACATACGCGCCGTATCTACAAGTATGGCATTGTACGGGGAATGTGACATTAAAACAATTATGGAAGCAGCATGATGGTCAGCTCACCCACATTTGCAAAATTGTAATCCACACCAGAGCAGAATCAAAAAGGATTTATTGAGTTTGTGCTAACACCTTCTTAGAAAGGTGTATGTGAATTGTACTTTATGCGTGCATATTGCTAATAACTGGCGCTAGGTTAGTGTGTAATGTTGTTTGGGACAACCTGGCACTTTCCATCATTTTTCATGTTCGGCCTTGTAGGCTTTGAAGTCTCGCGTAGTCTTCTGTTGTCGGAATGGAGAGGTAAAATTCATAAATTAAACGAGGCTTACCTGTAAGGCGAGGTTTGATTGAAACTCAACCGACTCATGGACACACAGGAGGCTAAGCGCCAACCCGTTCACTGATATGCATACTTTAGGAAATTTCCCGCCTATAATGCACACCACATGACCTCGCGAGCGTTGGATAGGACATCTCGCTTAGTCTACTCTGTCTTCACGATTCAGTAGAATTCCAATCAAAACTCACTTTACAGGTAAGCTTCGTTTAATTTTTGAATTTTCCTCCCTGTAAATTGAATGGCATTTTTAATCAATTATTTCTTGAGTTAAATATAGATACATTTTTCATAAAATCTAGTCATGGCTGCTGTAAAGCAGCCATGACTAGATTTGATGAAAAATCATTAGAAAATACTCAGCGATTAAGAGTTTATTTATGATCAATGATTTTATATTTCATTTTCAACATTTTTCTGGTGGAGTCACTAATAGTGTTTGTTTTGCTGCCAGGCTAAAATTTGAAAGCACACAGTGTGATGAAACTACAAAGTGAGAAGACAAATTATTTATTGTCAGCTCATCGCATCGATCGCGATTCTCGTTTTCCTCGTTTTGCTATGTGACAGTCTTAAGATATGCAGTACAACGCCTGCTGTGTCACAGCCTTAACATGTGTGACATAACGCTATAGAGTAAATCTTAAAATGTACAGCGTGGCGCCTGCTGTGTAACTTCCTTAAAAAGTGTCGTGTAACGCCTGCTGTATAACACTCTTAAAATGTGTTGTGTAGTATCTGATGTACAACCTCATTAAAATGTGTAGTATAGCACCTTCTGTACAACATCCTTAAAACGTGTAGAGTAGCACACGCTGTGTAAAATCCTTAACAAGTGTTGTGTAGCAACTACTGTGTAACATCCTAAAAACATGAAGTGCAGCAACTGCTGTGTAACATGCTTAAATGTGCGGTGTAGCGCCTGCTGTGCAACATCCCCAGACTGTGTAGTGTAGCGCCCTCTATGTAACAGCCTTACAATGTGTAGTGTGGTGCATGTTGTGTAACGTATTTGAAATGTTTTGTGTAACGCTTGCTATGGAACATCCTTAAAATGTATTGGGAGGTTCTGCCGTGTAACACCATTAAAATGTGTAGTGCAGCAGCCGCTGTGTAAGATCCTGAAATGTGTAGTGTATCTGTATCGCCTGCTCTGTAACATCCTTACATGAGTAGTGTAGCAGCCTAAAAATATCCAGTGTAGCACCTGCTTTGTAACATCTATAAATGTATAGCCTAGCTCCTGATGAGTAGCATCATTAAATAAGTAATGTAGCAGCCTTAAAAATGTATACTGTAGCACCTGCTATTGAACATCCTTAAAATGTGTAGTGTAGCACTTGCTGAGTAACACCCTTAAAATGTGTTGAGTAGGGCCAGTTGTGTAATATCCTTAAGATGTGTAGTGTAGCGACTACTGTACAACAACGCTGCAATGTGTAGCACCCGTTGTGTAACATCCTTAAATGTGTAGTGTAATGCCTTAATACAAGAGCCTTAAAATGTGTAGAGTAGCAACAACTGTGTAACATCCTAAAATGTGCAGTGTAGCACCTACAGTATAAGGATCTTAAATGTGTGGTGTTGCACCTGCCGTGTATCATACTTAATATGTATAGTGTCTTGTCTGCCGTGTATTATCATCAAAAAGAGTAATGTAGCGCATGCAGTGTAACAACCTCAAAATGTGTAGTGTAGCCCCTGCTGTGTAACATCCTTAAAATGTTGTAGCGCCTGCTATGTAACATCCTTAAAATGTGTAGAGTAGAACCTGCTGTGTAACATCCTTATAACGTGTTGTGTAGCGCCTGCTATGTAGCATCCTTAAAATGTGTAGTGTAGACCTGTTGTGTAACATCCTTAAATTGCGTTGTGTAGAACCTGCTGTGTAACATCCTTATAACGTGTTGTGTAGCCCCTGCTGTGTAACATCCTTAACATGTGTTGCGTGGCCCCTGCTTGTAACATCATTGAAATGTGCTATGCAGCACTTGCTGTGCTCCGTCCTTAAAATGCGTAGTGTAGCGACTGCTGGCTTACATCCTTAAAATGCACTGCGTGGTATACCCTTCAAATGTGTAGTGTGGCGCCGCTGTGTAATATCTTTAAAATGTTTTACGTAGCCTTTACTTTGTAACATCCTTAAAATGGGATGTATAGAGCCTGCTGCGCAGCATACTTATAATATGTTGTGCTGCGCTTGTTGTGTAACATCCCTTAAATGTGTAGTGTAGCGCCTGCTGTGTAACATCCCTAAATGCGTTGTGTAGCACATGCAGTGTTGCAGACTTAAAATGCCGTGTAACATAATTTGAATGTGTGTTAGTGGCTCTGCGTTGTAACACCCTTAAAATGTGTTGTTTTGCGCCTGCTGTGTAACATCGTTAAAATGTGTAGTGTGACGCCTGTTGTGTAACAGCCTTAATTGCATTGTGTAGCGCCTGCTGTACAAAACCCTTAAAATTTGTAGTCTAGCACTTGTTGTGTAACATCCTTAAAATTTGTAATGTGGCGCCTGTTGTGTAACCTCCTTAAAATGTGCAGTGTAGCACATGCAGTGTTGCAGACTTAAAATGTGCAGTCCACCGAAACTGCGCAACCGACTTAAATTATGTAGTGTGTTGCCTGCTGTGTTACAGCTTTATAATGTGTAGAGTAAAAGACCGGCAACATAGGCAACTTGTGTCTTAACTCTAAGAAGCCTGGAGTCGAATTTTCTTGCCTGTGATGTAATACGGCAAGTAATCTGGCTGTGACGGTTGGCTATCTTTGGGCTGGGGAAGAATTAAACAGTGAGCAGGTGCTTCTAGTCAAGTGTCGTCTGCCTGAATAGGCAGACGACACTTGACTAGAAGCACCTGCTTTACTGTAAGGTTTTCGCCGTATGTCATGTTCAATAAATTCATTCTGATTCCCCGGCTTCTAAGAGTTCGGTAAAATATATTAGCCACCTTTGAATTCATATTTTACCAGAACGGATTTATGACAAAACATCAAACACTCGCAATGAATACGGAGAAACATCTCCCGTGAAGTGTAACCAGGCAGACAATAAATGAAATGTTGTTAACAATATTCATACTGAGGTCAAAATATTGAAATTCAATTTGCAAAGTTTTCCCACAATGCAACTCTGTACTGAACCCATTCAGTCTTGTTCGACATGACTAATTGGGCTCTGTCAAACAAGATTGAACTGGTTGAATTCCTAGTTGCATGATGGGTAATTTTTCAGCTTGAAATATTGAGTGTACAGAGAGTTAAATATAAAAGAACGAGAACACATTTAGCAAATGGATCTCTGGAGGTCCATCGGGAGAAACTTCGGATTTGGAAGTTGTTGTCTGATTACACGGTCGTCTTTGTTAATGCTAGTTTCTTCTCCTTCATTTAGTTCTCTGATCAAACAGAATACATTTCCTCTTTGGGCTCGTAATATGTAAAATCCACCCCGCCCCCACCCGTATATAGAAACACAGAGATGTTCAAAAACAATTATTTCCAAGAATAGAGGTACCCGGTTTTTCGGTTTTCTGGTTCGGTTCCGGTTTTTGCAACAAACCGAACCGCAAGACCCAGCAAAGACCCAGCAAAAACCGGTCGAACGGTTTTAGTTTTTTTTGTGCATAAAATTATCTTACTTTTATTGACCCCTATGGACTCTCTCCCTATGGACTCTCGTCACTTAGTATGTCTGGCAAAGGAGAGATTACGTCGTATTCTCATTGTCACGTGTCCTTCCTTATTGACTCGTCTATCTGACGGGTCAATACGCGAGAACATGTGACAATGCGAACGCAGCATCGATTGGATGAGCCTTATTCATCAGTTACTCTAATTTATGTTTCTTTTCTGACTCAGTAGACTTATCCGTTAATCCTAAAGTATCCCTAAGACTGATCAAAAGGAAGTTAGAATGAAGCCATTGGAGATACCTACAGAACGTGGAGAGTGCATTATCAATAAATCACCCGCAGACTGGAGATTCCACCCGAGCAATAATTGCAAATTTGTTGCAAAGCACAACCAGCACCAGCACAGTTTCAGCAATGGACCTCCGGGTTAAAACGGGAGGTCCATTGGCTGAAACATTGCTTGTGTTTTTTGTCGATATATACAAAATTTGAAAGTTATAGCTTGGGTGATAACTCCACTCCACGGGTGATTTAGTTACAATGCACTCTCCACATACTGTACATACAGGTTCTTTTGTGGTGAGCGGTGTCGTTTTTTCAAGTTAAGGAGAGTGACGTGATGTTTACTATATGTTCTTAATACCTAAAAAAACAAACCGAAACCGATTTCTTTCTTGAAAACGAATATAAAACGAAACGGAGTCTGAAAAATCAAAACCTCCCAGATCTATCCGACAGCGCTTTAGGTTATTAAATACATTGAATCAGCATCTAATTGACTTAATTAATATTACCAACAACTGTGACAACTGGTGCGTAGCCGCCGTTACTATTTTGCTGTAAATCTAACAGCTTCGAATTTTTAAAAATTACATTAAAACAAAATAGGAGAATTTAAGTACTAACAGGTACCATATTCATTGATTTAAAACATTAAATATTTGAAAAAAATGGACAGAAAATACTATTTGTGGTCTCAAAAGTTCGTTTTGTTTTTTCAATTCTATCATTTTTTTATGCAGAGACGAACATTTTATTTACAGTTTACTCAACAGATTAAAAGTGATTTTTTGAACGTTTAAAAATTGTTTGTTAACCCCTTTTCAGGCGGTAATGACAGTAAATGTATGTTAGGATATTTCATAGTCTGAACAGTATTCCTAAACAAATAAACAACTCTCGTATATCATCAGCTGGATGCGAGCTTTTATTGCAAGATGGACATTTTTCTTTGAAGATCCCCATCCCCGAAATGATGGCCGTTCACGAAAAAACAGAGATAAAACACTCTGAAAAGTAGAGATGAAAAAACTCTGGAAACGTGCGCTGAAAGACAAGACAGATACGGAATATCCTGTCAGGCTATCACCATTTCTCCAGAGCAGACGTTCAGACCTCGTCCGTTCATGTAATAATTGAACACAGAAAACATAAATCATTATTCGGAGAAATCAAAACATCATAACACACCGTGACTTCCCCAGTTTTTCAGAAAACTGAACTGTCATGAACGGATGACTCGCAAGAACTGATTCAATTATCCAGTGAACTCAAACTGGTCACAACAGATACATCACGTGATACACCCCAACACATTAACCCAAGAAAGACTACCGACCTTCTCAGTCTGCTGTTACTCCAAAATGTCAAGACAACAGTTTCTTGCTATACTTGTGAAACGCAAGAAACTATTATACTCTTGTAGCGATACGTTTTAATTTGTAAACAAATATCGCACTTCGAACAGCGACGATTGTTTACTGCCAGCATGGATACGTACCGGCGCCAGTTACTGTTGTGGATTCTGCGCGGTGTTGTCAATACCGGTGTCTAAAATGAACTGGCCCTTCTTTGTTTCTCGTGAAAACTGATTAATTTCTTGATTTAGTGGACTTTTGACATAACAAATGTTACATGGCGTCTTGCTGGCTGATAATTTTCATACAAGGCTCTGAGTGTCCGTTTCAGCATCGGCTTCGCCTCACCTGATATGAACTCTCATCGCGTGGTATGGGACTTAACTCCCTGCACACATATGTCAAAATATCTAAATTTCAGGCAGAAAAAAATTCCCATAATGCATCTAGAAATTTAACCAATTCAATCTCATTTGACAGAGCTCATTGAGCTCTGTCAAACGAGACTGAATTGGTTAAATTTTTAGATGCATTACGGGAAAAAACTTCCTGAAGTTTTGGTATTTTGACATCAGAGTGAAGGGGGTTAATCTAACAATCAACTTAATATGCACCCAGAAACTCGGAAAAAAACGGTTGTATGACCCCCCCTCCAACCCCCCCCCCCCTTCCCCACCCGCTCCGATTCCGTATCAGACAGATTCAATTCCCGGTATATATGGATGATTCACATATATGCATTGTTATTACGCATTAAAATATAGTTCCTGGAATTCAAAATGTTTACCAGTTTCAACCCAACTTAAACTGAATAATCGGGGAAACGGGCTTTACATAACGGGATTGTTAGAAAATGTATTATCATGACCATGTGTCAGGGCAAGGTGCGATCCCATTGTAAACACGACCGAAAATCGGATACAAATTACAGGATATGCACATGGTCATGCTAGTGTGTATGTATCAGCCAGCTACATGCAATGTAACTTATAATATTCAAGAAAATACATACCTATTTCTAGATAAATACCCATTATCTTGAGCTTTGGGGAGTGTTGTCCATACTTTGTGCTAGTTAAATGAAAGCTCTCTGTAAAATTCTATAAAGAATTCAAAGCTGTTATGGGCTATTTGTTTACCCATTTTTTTGTGGATTTTGCGCACTTACTACCGTTGATGTAACGTAAGGTACCTTTATTCAAAGAGATATACACGCATTCTTTCGTCTCCAGTCATATATATTCCTATCAATAAATATTTAATTCACCTTGAAAACATCACAATATCAACACAGTTAGTAGAGCTACACCGCGTAAATATAAAAATACAGTTGTGGGCATTCCTCATTCTTATTATCTACTAATTTATGTATTTAATGGGGTTTAACGACACTTTCGACCGCCTCGTATCGGACAGATTTACCCATGAATAAAACCGAACTACCTGTAGAGAATCACCGAGCAGTTGCGAGCAACTTTCAGGCACCTCAGTGCATTAACTCCACTCAAGCAGTGTTAACATTGGTTTAAGGTAAGTGCGCCATAGACGCGCAGTACGCCTTAGTACACAGCGCACCACCATGGTCCCACATATTAATTAAAAATTCAATCATGTCTCTTCGAAATTCACGGGGAGATGAAACAATTTGATTATTGCAAATTCCACGAACCGCGAAGCGTTTCATGGTAAAGTTGCGCGTGATCAATTTGTTTCATCAACTCGTGCATTTCGAACAGTCAAAGTTCAATAATTATGTTTATTCCCTTCATAAAACATAATTATTTTATGTCCAGACAGAATATCGAGTGGGCTTATCTAAAAGGCTCCGCCTTAACTAACCATAATTCGGTCAAGCTCTATACCTTACAAAACAAAAACAACATAGCTTCTGGCACAAAATAGTTCCCGTAAACTGTCAATATAGTGCCTAAAATACAACTCATACTCGAGGTGGGGAACCCGTCTATTTATATAGCGTAAACAGAAATTACAGAATGTAAATATAGACTCTGCAAAATAGAATGTATTGCGTAATATCAATGCGCGATGTTCAGTCACCTGATCAACTGGTATTTATTGGATAAATCACATGATCTACTGGTATTCATTGGAAAATAACATCACCTGAGAATCTACTAACAATACAGTGTTCATTGAAGAAAATATCATTTGTTCTGTTAACATTAGTATTTAATAAACAAACATGGTTTATAATGATGTCATCAAAGATTTGGTCAGATCAAGTCTCGATTGAGAAACATGTCTGCGATGACTCAAGGAGAATGGATCTTCATGATTTTTGTTAATTCAGTTGGGTGTTATATTTTAGTTGGCTGGAAAAGCGAACCTATAAGGTTCGCTTTTCCAGTCTACTAAAATATTCTATTCCATTGAATCTAAAATTATACGATGGACTATTTAAGGGCTGGGGCGCGATGGCGTCGCAGTAACCGGTTCTCGTCAGATCACCGAAGTTAAACAACGTCGAGCGCGGTTAGTAGTTGAATGTGTGACCATTTCAGCAACTGATTCGCCTCCCGCGTTGTGTCCTTGGGCAAGGCACTTCACCCCGATCCCCTACGATGGGGCACGTCGAAAGTGGTGCGCATGTCTTCAACCAATCTAACCCTGCATGTGCCGCGGTGCAGAGTTCAGGGTTACGATGTTGGGGAGCTGGCAGCTGCTCGTCGTTGCTCGGTGGTTCTCTCCGGTTTATTCGGCTTCCTCCACCCGTACAACTGTCACCGATATGATATGACCCTGGATGTTAATGTGTCGTTAAACCCTAATAAAAAAAAAGTAAGGGCTAGACTGGTTCAAACCCATAACATTTCCAGGTTCGTTTAAAATTTAAAAATTTTATTTGGAGGCTTGAGTACTTGAGTTAAGTGGTTAAGGGATTTAACTTTCGTTACTTAATAGAATTTTATGACGCCTTGATGCGACTACCCATGCTATAGAAACATGGTAACTCTATTAAATCTGTGACAATGAAATTTCATCGGATTTTCTCGAAGGAAAATGTCGAAAACGTGTTCTTTACAATATTTGTTAATTAGTTACTGATGTGTATTTTGAAATAGACAATATAAAGCAGTGTGCTTTATTTGTTCTGCGCACTCTGGGGAGGAAAATAAATAATTTACGCTCTGTGCGAATTCAAAAGCACTTTGCTTCATATTTCAGTTTTGAATACAAAATATTATCTGATGAATTTTTTGTTACACACAAACACAAACAAATCAACCCCAGAGGTATGCAGAATGTATTGACAATTTGTTTGTTGTATTGTTAATTTACTGACTGATAACAGCTTTTACCCTTTCCGTATTTGTACAGAATCGCGTTCAATCCGTACATGACAATAATGCTAGATATGTTACAGTTGTTATCAACGGCCGGAACGATAAATTTCAACAGTTATTTCCGAAAGTAGAGGTGCCCGCTTTTGGGGTTTGATTCCGGTTTTTTTCAACAAACCGAACAGCAAGACCCAGCATGATCTCGCAGTTCGGTATGCTGCAAAAAACGGAACCGGGAGTAAAAAAATCAAAGGATTAGCAGCAGGAGCGTCTCTAAGGGTGGTTTAGGATCTCACTCCCAATACTGTCTCAGTCGAGACGTTTTTGCGTGGATTTGAGTCTTAGATTGATTCTATCGGAATCGAGGTCCAAAGGGGTCAATTGACACCAGACCATCTCAGAGTGTCTGTGATGCGCTAACCGTGAATCTTGACTGGCTAATAAATTAACACACGCGCGGCATTGCAGGGTTTTGTGAAATTAGATGTTACCAAACAATTTTGCAGATGAAGGGTGAAAGCCACTAACTTCTTTTTTTTTTGGTGCGATAAATTATAGACCGCACGAACACCCGGGTTAATTGAAAACTTGAAGGTACTTACACGGTAGATGTTAAGTCCTGCATAACCAGGCTGAAATCAGTAGCTGGATTAAATACCGTAATGACACTTTACAAGCGAGCGTCTTGTGAGAACGTCAGGGAAGAAATGTCATTCTGGCATTTTAAATTTCACTTCATAAAATCAATATTTTCAACCCACAGAATCTGCGCCAAGTTGATATTTTAGTAGAAAGAGTCCTTTGCGTGATGAAGGTGGTTACAGTATTGCGATCTCAAACGCTGTCTCTTTCTCATCAGATCACGACCTGGTCGCCACCCACTTTCACCAGTGGGTCGAGCTTCTATGAATAAATATTGCAAAATCAAGATTTTATGTTATTACATGCCTATTAGTTTTCCTCCAGTTCCATATTTACAAATCCTTACAAGACGTGTTCTATACGATTTTCCGTTGACTGACTATTTTTAGTAATCGGCAAATCGAAAGGTCGCATTTTGACACGGATGAATTCGGAAGCTGCAGCGAGAGCTAATACATCGAGCGCTTCTGTCAATAAATAACGGGTTTGACATTTCGTGTGTGCGTGATGTTTGATTTTTAAATTAATGGATTCTGTGTCACAGAGGCGTGTAATAAACACAGAACACAACGATGTGTGAATGCGTTTGTTAATACGACACGAGTGCTAGCGCAGAAGGATAGAACGAGAGGCACAGCCTCTCATTCTATCCTTCCTCGCTGGCACTCGAGCCGTATTGACGAACGCAATCACATATCGTGCCATTCTGTGTATTTATCGCACTTCTACTTAAAGATTTGGATTCAGTATTGATTACGGCAGGAAAGTAGACAACGAATTGCGGCAGGATCCGGTCGAAATTCTCTGCCCGCTCTTGCAATCATAGTACTGTAAGTAATCATAATTGGAAAAATGTGCAACACATCTTAAATTATTATTAGAGCAGGCAATAAATACACAGGAAGCCACTGGTAGCATCTAGCAACTAATGGTGGCATCTGCACTGAGGGGGAGTGGCTCTAGTGGATATTTTTTATGCTGCTCGTCGCTAATGCCTAGCCACATGTGTGTTTGTCACTGTTCTGGAGTCCATCGTCGAGCTCGGTCCAATGAGGGGTCATAACCTATGTTTTTGAGACAAAAAATGAAAAAAATTAGTTGTTTAAGAATTTTTTTGCAAGTGTCGTCTGCTTTTCATGTTAGGTTAAGGGTTAAAACAATATATTTTCTACAAATAAAAGCTTTAAGACAACATACAAATCAGCGTTGAGGCCAGCAACACTAAGCGCGTGTGGGAACTAAGGAGGGGTGATTTTCGAAGCTGTACGTGCAACCAAAAGTAATCAAATAATTCAATCTGTACACGTGTGGTGGTGGTGGGGGTGGGGGTTGGCTGTTGGGTGTTCGAGCACTGGTTTATGATAATACTAATTAAGTCAATATTATTTATTTATTGGTGTTTTAAGGTCACCTACTTATGCACAATGGCTAATCGTGGCCGTGACAGTTTTACGGTTGGAGGAAGCCGGAGTACCCGGAGAGAACCACCGAGCATCGACGAGCAACTGTCAGCTCCTCAACATTCTAACTCTGTTCAAGCTCCGCTCAAGCAAGGTTGATGCTGTTGAAGACACGTGCACCATCGACGTGCAGTAGGCCTTAATACACGGCGTCATCGTGGCCCCTTGTAGGCAACCGGGATAAAGTGTCTTGCCCAAGGACACAACGCGGTTCTTCCCGGACGGGGATCGAACTCGGGACCTCTTGCATAGACGTCCAACAGTCTACCACTGAGCTACCGCGCCCCCAATTAAGTCAATAAAACTTACTGATTTAATATGCGAAACGAGGTCAAGCGATGTCGCCGTGCACTAAGCGTCGTTAGAAATCAATTATTTTAGGCGCCATAGATAATAAATCCAGTGAACCACTCAGGACAACTGCACTGTGGTTTGTTTTGAGCAGAGTGAAATAGTTTCTTGTTATATGACGAGTTGAACGTTTTCCATTGAGGTGGGGATATTGTAAAGTTGTAAGATAAATCTATAATTACTACCCCGGGTGGTTCTGAAATGGTGTATTTGAAATCTTGACCTGGTCCCCTCGGCCATACGGTACGTGGAGAGTGTATTATCACTAAATCACCCGCAGAGTGGAGATTCCACCCAAACAATAATTGCGAATTTGTTGCAAAGCATAACCAACACAAGCAAAGTTTCAGCCAATGGACCTCCGTTGCTTGTGTTTTTTGTCGATATGTACACAATTTGAAAGTTATATCCTGGGTGACAACTCCACTCCGCGGGCGATTTAGTTACAATCCACTCTCCACGTACTGTATATGCCCCGCGATGAGGTATCGAGTTAATATACACAATCTCGTTCGGAGCGTGTTATTAAAAGACAACCGCGCATTGGAGGTCTCATTCTGTAAATAAGTCGGCCTCTGCACAAAAGCAGAAGAATGTGCAAGCGAAGTAGCGGGCTGTAGTCATCTTAGTGTTAGACCTAGAGGTCCATTAGCTGAAATATTTCTGCTGATTTTTTCATGTTCTTTCATGGCCTTAGCACTTAGTTCGGGGCGAATCGCAGGAGAGGTTTTTTAGTGACGTTATTCTTTCTATGTACCGCATTTCGACGCACAACTTATCTTAATGAAAACATAAATTCTAATAAATGTTAACCAATTGTAACGGACAGGTTCTCTTGAACCCGAGAGCAGAGGTCTGAGTGCGTTAGATTTGGAAAATATTTTTCACATGCGCACATCTTACTTTTTTGCAGTAATTATCTTTAGTACTTTGTACATGAAATTGTTTATTCTGTTTGGGTTCGATTGTCGGAGACTAGCCTGATTGGTGTCGTTATGAACTTTCAATGCAGTTATCAAAGACAACAAATATGATCAGAAATGGGGGCTGTATACCTTAATCATAGAGATAATCCTTTAAAAGGCACACCGAAGGTTTTGTTTTGTGACTACCTCAAACAGCCCCCCCCCCCCAAAGTGATTTGTCCCTGTATCAGTATGCATCGCGTCTTCTGATTGGTCAACGTGACCAAGACAAATAGCCATGGTATCGGCTATCTTCAAACATACGGGTGATAAGAGCGCGTGCCGTTGTTCCCCGTTTGTAACTCGAGAAACATCCACGTGTTAAAAATAACCTTTGACCCCGACTGGGTCACATCGATTGCAGAAACTCCTTTTAGAACTGTTAATTAAATTGTAACGGGGCAAACCCCGGCCATAAAGTTTTTTTTCAATGAGGGTCACAATTTCAGTGAGGGTTTTGGAGCCAAACTGAGGTAAAAGTAGGAAATCCACAGCGGGCAAATATACGGGCACAGTCAGTGTAACTACTGTAAGACTTGGTGTCAACAACAAATTAACATTACCAGCTGAAGCATCTGAAGCATTACCGATGGCGCTTTGTTGCACTCAAGGGACTGATTCATTCCCGTTGCACGCGAAGATAGATTTATGAGGCCCAACTTTTACATTTTAAGAGTTTATGGGTTGTCATATTCCATCTCTTTGACAGACACATATGAGTCGGATAGAAAAGGTCGCCCACTGCGTTGTTTTTACTGACTTATCTCGTATTACTAACTCGATGGAAACGACGATCCAAACCAACTAAATGTCGAACTAATCTGTATATATACTCCTGGAACTTAATTAAGCATCCCTTGATTTTTTTCGCAGTGGTGTTCATAGAAGCTGTCATTACTTTCATGCTATCTTTCAGGTGGCCGAAAGTGATTGTTTGCGGGACGAATGGTCTATTGACAAACGAAAGACAACACAATAATGAAAATATGGATTATCTTAATGGCGCTAATTACACATATCTGTCTCTAATGTTTTTGATGGAAAAAAGTTCTCTCGACAAGTATGATACTGGAATGGTCCATGATGAAAGAATGCTGTTAATTACTGATAAAAATGTAACTTGTGATCACCTGAACACAATAGTGGTGTCTGACGACAGTAGCAAGTGGATCCACACGTGCCCGGACGACAGCTTGAACCCTCCTCCTAATGCTACCGGTGACACTTTTGATAAGGTCCAGAGGCAACTGCTGCCACCATCGTGCAATGGAGCTTCCCAATCGTCCAAATCAAATTCTGTACAGGTGGATCCTTTGCTTGCACACGACGTCCAGGAAAGTTCTAGATGTGTTCTAAGGGATTCGAATCGGGGCTCATTACAGGCCAAGGCAGTGTTGTAATAGCGTTGTTCTGGGGGAATGCTTTCACAGCATGGGAACGATGTGACCTTGCATTGCCGCCCGTGAATACAGGGCGAGTAGCTAACGGGAGCTTATCAAAATGAGGCACGACAACCGGATTGGGAATGTCCCGGATGTACTGGTGACCACTGAGATTCCCACGTACAGTCACTATATCAAGTTTACAATCACGAGAGAGGCATCCCCCAATCATTACTGATCCTCCACCACAAGGTAATAAGTAGGTCTGATGTTCCTGGGCATATAGGCAGTATTTCTGTACCTCCACACTCTCATGCGACCATTTGTGACGTGAAGCAGGAACCTACTCTCGTCTGACCAATAGACTCTCCTTCACGTCCTGAGATTCCAGTGTTATCGTGCCATACACCATGTCAAACGACGATGCTGATCTGACAGAGCTGGACATTTGATGACCCTTTCGGACCTCGTACCCAGTGCCTAAGATAATTTCGGACAGTTCTGTTGCACAAATGCCTGTTGGGCAGCCAAAGACGTTTCAAAACCCAACTTGAAGCAATGGGTTTACGCTTAACAAGACACGCCGGTGTTAGCATCAATACCGTTTATGATACCGTTGGGTTATTAGAACCGGTGTGTTTAAAGGTCAAATGATATTAGAAGATATAGGTAGATATAACACTCTCTCTGCAAGACTCCGCCATAGCCAGCCTTATCTGGCTGATATGAGCCTGGATAGGTAGGGTTATTGTGGGTTCTAACAGAGTTAACACATGCAATTTAATCTGCTGTGTCTGTTATGCAGGTCAACCTACGGCGGATGTTGTGTATACGATCATGTGAAGCTTCGCAACTCCGACCGAAGTCGCCCTGATGATTCCGTTCGTTCGAGTTGCACTGAATTGTGAATTTCAAAAGCGTCGAGAAATCCAACCAAGTATCATCAGGTCGCTGTGCAGGAGGCTTGATGACAGATGAAGAGTTCATGGAGATTCCGCTTCCGAAACTACTTAGATTTCGTTTGTGGTACAGTACAGTCGCCGTGGACTGGTCGTAATCCACGTGTAGGCAGTGTTGTCCACGCATGCGTTTAACAGGTAATAAAAAAGCATCATCAGCAAAATTTCAATTACTGAAGCACCGGGTTATACCCGGTGCTTCATTAATTACATTTTTGATGATTATTCCTATTATTAGTGTTTGGAATCTAAAATTATTGCGTCCGTGGAAATATTGCCCACCCGTGGAAAGTGCCCAGTACACGACGGCCGAACTGTATCTTGCTTTTTTTTTACTTTCGCACACAACGAGTTGATGTTGAATACAGTTTCCGAGTGGATACTGAAAATATTTGCCATATTCCACCGTTGTATGAAAGTGAAATATCCACAAATTAAAAACGGTGAGATTCGAGGCGTCATTCGATTCAATTTGACGTTTTTCGCCTGATTCGATTCGATCCGAAATTCTGGATTTGCAGGATGGTGGAGCATTATTATTATCCAGGTGTAAAAAGGAATGGAAGTCCGTAGGAACGTTAGTCCCTCTGGACTATTATTCCGCGGAATTATAGTCCTAGGTCTAACATTCCTAGGAATAGTAGTCCGGTGGAACGAAGATCAAAAATATTTTCCGATTGGAGGAATGTTTTACACGTATCAGAGTATGAGCATTGAACAGTCATTTTGACTAATGCACATCCCTGTGTACCTGTACCACCAAAGTAAGCAAGGATGGTTTTATACACAATATACATAAGGAGTAAACCATTGAACTGGTGGACTACTATTCCTAGGAATGCTAGACCTAGGACTATAATTCCGCGGAATAATAGTCCAGAGGGACTAACGTTCCTACAGATTATCATTCCTGTCACACCGACATATCTTCCAATTAACCTCACATACAAAAAGAATAATATCAAAAGACAAAATCAATTGCTGTTATGTACAGTTTTATCCCAATTATTTCAACAGGACACCCCCGCCCCCCGCCCCCCGCCCCCTCCCCCCGCCCCCGAGAATAAAAGTAAAATAAAAATTTAGAAAAAATATTAAAAAGTGGGCTGATTACGTTCAAAACGAAATAATACAATCAACCGCAATTTTGGACTTCCACAATACAGACAATGATTTACTGCTCGGATTCGAATACGGTTTTATCCTCGAGTGGGGTGTGCGGAGGATTATTTCACGAGGCGTTAGCCGAGTGAAATAATCTGCGTGACCCACGAGAGGATAAAATGGTATCCGAAGAGCGAACTTGTATTTATTGTATTTTCTCCTTCTTTGTATTCCCGAAGCAACTCTTTTTAACTCAACCGATTTGAAAGCAATAAAAAGAAAATAGTCCGCCATTGCTGAGAGTTGAATACAATGCAGGAAGTGGAATACCATTCTCGGCGAGCGGGAGTGGGAAAACGATTTGTTTTGAGGGAAGAAAAAAGAAGCAAACAATAAAAAATCGAAGTGTTTATATTTAAATCAAACAATACGGCTCAGCACTATTTTTTTCAAGTTGGATATCGATGTCTGAGTGTTTCAGTGTCGATCTTTATTTTTCCACGAAGGCTCCTTACCACTCAGACTACCACTTATAAAGCTTATTTATAAATTTATTCCCGCGTCACCTCTCCTTCATTTGTGCCATGGGCATTCAAACTCGATGTTTGACGTCATATTGTTTCCTGTTCGTATAAAACAGTCGGCCACTAAATCAAGAAACGTCGGGCGTCTAGACGGCAATTCTGAGAGAATTTCATTATCGAGTGTCAATAATTCACGACATAACCTTTTTTTGTTTTTTGATCCAGCAGATGCGTGTCAAGTTATCATAAAATCTGAAATTATATTCATGTTGTGCAGTCCAGACGCTATGAGATAATTTCCGATTGATTCGAAATTTAACGCGAAAAACTAGACGTAATAGAAAAAGAAGTGGAAACTATTGCCATAATGTGAGTACTGGTATATTACCCAACCACATATTCCTTTAACCATGTTGAAACGAAATAGAGTAGCTGCATTCGCGTGAATGTTTTGTGCGCATAGTGCAGTGACAGGGGCGGATTGGGACAAGAAAAGTTAACGGGAAATGCACCAGATCCGGAGACTATTTTGATTTTTGCGAAATGAATGAACGCGGCTTCCTTGCATTTGAGCGATCAATGGCAGTCCACAGAGAATATATTTCGATGTAATTTTTGTATCATCTTTATCGATCATTCGACAAAAGTTGTTCTACCGGGGGAGGAGGGGGGGGGGGGGTAGGGGGGGGGGGGGCATCGGGAAGACCCTAGTACGGCCCAATCGGGAGAAATTTTGTTTTTTTGAAATTGAAGGAACGCCGTTTCCTTTCATATGAGAGATTAATGGCAGACTGGACAGCTGGTATATCGAAATGATCGATCTACCGGCACTCTGTGCAATGAGATCCAATTCGCCTTTTAGTCATTGTCACGAAATTTCACGGACCAACAGGTGTTGGGCTGCACCAATTTTGGAGGCCCCATGGGGGAACATAATAGGGGAGGGTGGGGGGCTACCGGGAACTTTCCCGGTGTTCCATACGGCCGGTCCACCTCTGTCCAGTGATCTATAAAGTTGACACAGACTGTCGACCGGATTGCGATTTATCGCAATGTGATCGAAATTCTTCTGTCGTTTTTCTCCCCCACCACTCTGCAGAATCACAGAGTACCAAAACAAAATCATTGATCATCAGATGGAATATTTATTTGATTTTCTGGGTGTGAGTGGCAATGTTTCTGCCAATGGACCTCCGGGTTACTCGGAGGTCCATTGGCTGAAACATTGCTTGTGGATTTCGTAACATATATGATCAAGAAAATGTCGACTTACCGGTGAAAGTGTGTCGCGACCAGTCGCGATAATGGACAACTCTCGGAAAGAAAATCATATCTGATAGATAATGAATTAATATTTTTTTAACTTCATACGAAGACCAAAAATATTTTCCGATTGGAGGAATGTTTTACACGTAGCAGAGTATGAGCATTGAACAGTCATTTTGACTAATGCACATCCCTGTGTCCCTGTACCACCAAAGCAAGCAACGATGGTTTTATACACAATATACCTAAGGAGTAAACCATGGAACTGGTGTCCTTGCTTCTGTTTCAAATACAAAGTGGGATAGAGAACAAGGGAGCCTTCTCTTGAGAAACGCAAGATTAAACTGTCACTCCAATACCTTTATAAACTTAATAGGGGGGCTACCGGGAACTTTTCCGGAGTACCATGCGGCCGGTCCGCCTCTGTCCAGTGAGCTCTAGAGTTACAGAGACTTTCGACCTGATTGCGATTTATCGCAATCTGTTCGAAATTCTTCTGTCGTTTTTCTCCCCCACCATTCTGCAGAATCACAGAGCACCAAACCAAAATCATTGATCATCAGATGGAATATTTATTTGATTTTCTGGTGTGAGTGGCAATATTTCTGCCAATGGACATCCGGGTTACCCGGAGGTCCATTGGCTGAAACATTGCTTGTGGAATTCGTAACATATATGATCAAGAAAATGTCGACTCACCGATGAAAGTGAGCCGCGACCAGTCGCGATAATGGACAATTCTGGGAAAGAAAATCATATCTGATACATAATGAATTAATATTTTTTAAGTTCATACGAAGATCAAAAATAATTTCCGTTTGGAGGAATGTTTTTCACGTAGCAGAGTATGAGCTTTGAACAGTCATTTTGACTAATGTATTCCTGTGTCCCTGTACCACCAAAGTTAACAATGATGGTTTTAATACAATATACCTAAGGAGTAAGCCATGGAACTTGTGTTCTTGATTCTGTTTCAAATAGAAAGTGGGATAGAGAACCACGGCTTTGCAAAGACGATGGCTTCCCCGATCCGATCACGATTTAGAACACAGCTAATAGGTTCAAAGCGAGTTGATACAGAGGAGCCTTCTCTTAAGAAACGCAAGGTTAAACTGTCACTCCAGTAGCTTTATAAACTTTTGGTTGACCCATCAAACTCAACTTCTTATTGTGTATCAGAAGCTCAAAACGTTCAGTTTTGTTTCATAGAAATCAAAAATATTTTCCTCCATTGGGAAATAGGAGTCCGCCGCACTGGACTCAGATTCGATAAAAAAGAAGCGGAAACCACATATTCTAAGGAAGCCTATTGTTAATTTGTCCATTGCTTCGTCAAAAAATCGGAGACAACCTCTCTCCAGTTCAAGCAAAAATATGATGCCGAAATAAGGTATACGTATAGTGCATGTTTAAGGCCGCTGTTAGTAGGGATCAGATCACCTCTACCTCAGAAAACCAAATAAAAGTTCCATTTTCACAGTTGTAGTTAACACGTTGCAACTAGCATGCAGTGCGAGAATATGCAGGAAAGGAGCTCGATGATATTTTCCGACTCGATTTCGTCTCTGCTAGCTTTGCCAACCTGACAGAACCCCAAGTCATTTCGGAACCTCGTGAGAAGTTGAATACTCACCTATCTGACCAATATGGTATCGTATTTTGCTGGTTACGTGGACATGTTGGTATCCCTGGTAACATCAGGTCGGACAAAGTAGCAAACCAGGCTCTAAACAAGAATACCGCTGACTTTAAAATTCCTTTCAGTGAATACAAATGACATATCAATAAATACATCAAATCCATATGGCAGACGGAGTGGGATGGGGCGATGAATAACAAGCTCCTTCGCTTCCGGCCAAATGTTATTGATCAATACTCGTCTGGTAACCTCATTAGACTCCATTATTTTGACACGATGTCAAAGTGGTCGTACAAGATTTAGATATTCTCTTTTGTTTTTGCTAGAAGGTGATATGCGACGAGAATGTTTTTCTTTCCGGTGTGACAGGAATGATAGTCCGTAGGAACATTAGTCCCTCTGGACTATTATTCCGCGGAATTATAGTCCTAGGTCTAACATTCCTAGGAATAGTAGTCCGGCGGACTACTATTCCTAGGAATGTTAGACCTAGGACTTTAATTCCGCGGAATAATAGTCCAGAGGGACTAACGTTCCTACGGACTTCCATTCCTGTCACACCGGCAAGTATTGATAGTGGAACATGTTCTTTTGCATTCTACAGATTTTGATCTTGTCAAACGGCAGCACGTTACTGCAGTGTCTATTAGAGACTTAGTATACTACACAAAAGCGGATAATATTCTATCGCTTCTCAAGGCTATCAACCTTTTTGATAAATTTTAAACTGTTTTCATTCTTTTAAACTCTTACCTGTTGATATTTATACCATGATTACCTATTCTATTATATAAAAAAAACCTATGACATAACTTGTAGCTTTACGCACCAACCGCGGTGAATACGCCAACAGTGGGATTTCAGTATTTAAAATTTACACCTACAGTGGAACTACATCCAAGCTGACCTTTGGTGACGTCGACCTGAATGCGAACTTGTCTAAATTTATCGCGCGTCGCCTCGTGAAGAGTGAAATGAAAGTGTCAATTATTTATTACTATTTAAATGGGTGTACCTCATAAGATGCCCAAAATTAAACATACATCGTCGCATGTTAATAAAGCATCCAAAATTCGAAATAGTATGTTATTATGTTATTAAAACGAAAAAGGCTCAATTTCTTCTTCCTTTTCGTTTCGGCGATAAAATTGACAACGGAAGTACCGCCCGCCGATGCTCATGTAAACAAAAACAGATTCGCACGTATGTATGTCTGCTCTTCAGTAAAATCGCGAAAAAATAACAGCGACTCTTAATAATCTGACGATCATGGTATAAATAAAATATACCCAAAGTAGCTTGGTGTACCAAATGTTCACCACTTGTGGTGAAGTGGCATTAACCGCGCGCCAAAGGTTCGCGGTTAACACCACTTCACCACTCGTGGTGAAAATTGGGTACACCAAGCTACTATAGGTATATTCTATATATATTCAACAGGTTGATTTACACAATATTCTTTAAACAACTGGTCTCTCTTCCTTATTTCACTTCCTGTCATTATTCCTCGTGTTCTTTTTCATATTCCATCGACTCCTTTTAATTCATGGGAGATAGTTATCTCTTTTATAATACATTCTTTTTATCACCACACGATATAGATTTAAATCGGACACGAGGTGGCTCAGTGGTTACGGCATCGGACTTCGGAGCGAAAGATCCACGGTTCGATCCCTGCCAGTGGTAACTGCGTTGTGTCCTTGGTGAAAGCACTTCATCTCGATTGCCCATGTAAGGGCACGGTGGCGCTGTGAACTAAGGCGTACTCTTGCTGTCGAAAGTGTCATAAAACCCCAATAAATAAATAACTAAATAAATAAATAAGTAATAAATAAATAAATAATAAATAATAAATAAATAATAAATAAATAGACTTGAATGCTGATGTCGAGTAAAGCACCAATAACTAAATAATACAGACCGCCTAACAAGTGTCGAAGTGCAGTTTTCTGGAGTTTTTAAAAAGGAGTTTGTACTTCCGACTTTAGACAGATTGTTAAATCGCCGAGATGGATTTAGAAGATCTACTTTGCATGGCGTACATCAACCAGAGAAAATGTCTTCTGTTTATGGCATTATGCACATTCCAAACTTTAGAGTTTTATTGGAAATCCCATTAACTTAATGATAAATTCGTTGATGATAATAACATTTTCCAAAAATCATTTTCAGTGAGAATACAGTTGGCCAATCCTGCTTTATATCCCTGCGGTCAACTATCACATCTGGTAAAGATAAAAGTGTATTTACAGACGCCTACAACATATTACTGTAATGTCGAGTGTTATCAAACATTCCACTCCCATTCTTTAATTTCAAATCCGCTTTGTGGTCTAAAATGCAAACTCACACCATGTCGCCTTCACACGTCGCATACAAAAATGAATTGTTGGATAACTCATCCCTGACTTATCTCGTCATGAAAATCGACTTTTGATAAGTTACCGCCTCTGAAATTATTAGACGGACGAAGAAGGTCCCAAGTAAGAAACATGTAATTGTTGAGAAAACACATATGACAGCAGTATAAAATATATCCGTTCTTTTGCTACTTTTAACTGGTTGAGTGCTGGAAGCCTCTATCATGGCTTTCAAGAAACATGAGGGTACCATACTAAAGTCTTCATATTCTTTACACAAATTTCCTATTCAGTCATAAGCAAATACAATTGTGTTCATATAGATTTGCATTATTAAAAATTATTGGAGAGTGCCTTAAGGCACTCTCCAATAATTTTTAATAATGCAAATCTATATGAACAAATTCCAACTTCCAAAAATAATCTAGCACTCAACCAGTTAATGAACGAAAACAGCGGAACTAGTTAGTAATATCCGTCCGTTATGGATTAACCTCTTGGTACTTTGGAGTATATAATATACATCTATGCTAGGATGTTGAATCGCAATGCTGCTGTCAGGACCGACATAGAAATACTTTGTATTAGTAAATTCAGACAATAGGAAATCTCAGAATGTCCTCTGGAAATACACAGACCTGACGGAATGTAACACATGCAAGTCTGACATTAAATACTCAGGTCTGACGATTCGTGTATTTCATTCAAGGCGTGCATAAGTTAGATTCTGTGTATTTCCCATTGCCCGATTCACTAACGCAAAATACGTCCACACGCCAGCCATGAGTGAGCGGTTCAAATGTAGCGACAAATGTAACTGAACAATGTATGTAACCATTCCGGTACTGGTTAGCCGATTCATCGTTTCAGCGATCTCGGACTTATTCATCATTTGTTTTGAAGTTACATCCCCTGAAATTATTAGAGTGGCGGGGAAGGTCAAATTAAGAAGCGCATAATTATTGAGAAAACGCATATGCCATCAGTAGAAAATAAAGCCAAGTTTCATTTTGTTACTTTTATTAAACGATATGGCTGCAGGTTGAAGCCATTAATTGGTCTACCTTAAAAACTGAGTCTCAATGACAAGGGATCTTTCGTAATCCCTCACTTATCTGGTCATAAAACTCGACTTTCGATAAAGTTATCTCCCCATATGTTATTAGTCGGGAGGCGAAGATCCAATTAACAGACAATGTAATTGTTGGGGAAAACACCTATAACAATATCAGTACAAAATAAAGCGAAGGTTCCGTCTGTAACGTTTAGTAAACTAAAACAACAGACAGCTCTCGGAACTGTCTGTTGTTTTCATTTATTAAAAGTTACAAAAGGAAAATTGGCTTTTATGGCAAGATAATAAGAAGCAACTAAGTAACTACTCACTTTGGTTCTTTCTGTAGGGAATATATTTTTACAGCAATTTGCAAATTTATCTTCTTCCCAGGAAAATAATTATCAAATATTACCACTTAGACTCTGGCATTAACGGAAAGGACACTGTCTGTATTAGTTTCTTAGATTCTTAGACTCTTCATTTTTGCGGTATAAACGTACATCTATAACAGGGTAGATTACAAAATTGTTCTTACAAAACATAGTGCAAATGAACATACCGCATGGAGATGACATAGCCAGATTGGCTGTCTACCTGCCATCCCCTTGTAGTGAGTATGTTATCTTCAACACTGTATTATATGTCACGATGCGCACAGTGTTGATATAATGAAACAAAAAAGTTACAGAACATCAAAAGATGTTGAAAACGCCGTTTTCTCATTTTAAATGGGTGTGAACAGAGAATAATAGCCAAACATTCAAACTGATTGGGAAAAATTCCAAAAGCCCAGCTTCTGCATTTTTATACCACTCAACAGGTAAATATACATTATCATGACCATATGCATGTCCTGTAATTTGTATCAGATTCGAGGTCGTGTTTACAATCAGATCGCAACGAGCCCGTCAGGGCGAGTTGTGATCGATTGTGGACACGACCGAGAACCTGATACAAATTACAGGACAAGCATTTGGTCATGATAATACATTTATCTAACAATCCCGTTACATGAAGCCCGTTTCTCCCGTTTTTCAGTTTAAATTGGGTTGGAATTGGTCAAAATTTTGAATTTCATATTTTAGTGCGTAATAAGAATGCATATAATGATATTATTTGTCATAGCGCGGTGTTTACCGGAAGCTGAATCTATATGATATGGCATCATAAAAAGTCGTCTATATGATACGGAATCGGAACACATTATGTGATACGTACCATTTCTCGTGGGTTTCAGGCCAAACTCTTTTTGATTGTTAGATAAATGCCTGGAGTTTGAGAAATGATGCGCTCATCGCTGATACAACTTGGCTGACATTTGGAAATTGAAATTTCCATACACTTAGTGTAAAACTGATAACGTTAGAAAATTAAGAGGAGCTTATGTTCCTATAAATCTCTCCCAATACCAAACAATTGTCAGTCATGTTAATCTGGAAATGACAACCCAATATGTGTTTTTTGGTCATGGAACTTATTCTTGTAATCGTTAGCTCATGAAGTGGTCGACAAAAAGTCATTTGTGGAATATATTTCTCTTCATTTTGGTTAAGGATTGTCACGTTCTTACGTTTTGAACTTTTGTACCTTAGCGCCTGCGTACTTGTGTTGTTGAATTAATTCGTTGTAGCGTCAATATAGGATTGTCTTACGTGCTTACAACAAACACCTTATGTTTGTGATGAAACAAAGCACAGCAAAAGCATATTTGTTAACTCCTGATCGCGAAATCATGCATTCTAATCTACAGTTAAAACTAGAAATCCAGTCATGAAATGCGCACAAACAGCACGTTGATCTGCGCATTAATCTACGCGTTATGACCATAGTGAGGCTGTCAAATTCTGTACATATATCCTGTGTACAAGCAATGTTTCAGCCAATGGACCTCCGGGTTACCCGGAGGTCCATTGGCAGAAACATTGCCTTTGTTTGCTATTAGTAACCAGGAGAACCTGCCGTGCTTTGGATGCCATTCGATATGGCAATTGTGCGCAATTCCTACGCGCAATTAAGCCTAGATAAGCGCACAGTTCGTTACATGACTTCTAGTTTTAACTGTACTTCGTGTCACTTTGGCTTTGCTATTTTTAAGACACGTTGTTCCCTACTCACTGTATTGGAGGTACGGTGGGCATCCAATCAATTAATTCTGTATGGTCATCTCGACATACTGGTAAATAATTTCAATGCACTTCACTGATAGTTCACTTTATTTCTTTTTTTTCGTTTTTATTTTGGACTCACCTCTGCATTGCGAAAAATGCACATTTTTAGCGCCATGTTTAATGTTTTCAATGTTTCGGCACCATGGGGAAATTTTCTGAAAATAGAAGCCAAAAGTGTGTATTTTATTACACGCCTGTTCTTTGAATTTCCCATTTACAGCAACACTTAAAACATGAGGAAAACGAAAAGTCTGTTCAGCACATATGTGCACAATGGAAATCGTTTCCAGACTATTTTTAAATTGAAACGCAATATCTCTTGAATTTTCTACATATTTTGCGACGCAATTACAATTAGAATTCCTAGCGATAGCTAAAAATCGTTCCCTGAGTTCCAATGTGTTCTAGTGCCAGTAGGCACCTAAAATACATTGGAACTCAGGGGACGAAATAGTAACATGGGTTCCCCTAGCAAATTTGATTGGCGATAAAATGTGTTCTTTGTGTTGATAGTTGCTGAGTGCCCTTCTAATAATTGTTTTTATAGACGTGAAGGCGTGTAATAAACACATCAAAACGACGCCTGTGGCCTCTCGTTCTATCCTTTTGCGCTGGTACTCGTGCCATATCGATTAATCCATCCATCCGCGTGTGTCGTTCTGTGTATGTATTCGTATTTCAAGTCCGCAGTAGTGACAAATCAAACGAGGCTGTCTCAGGTCACATCTTAAGAGAAAAGATTCTGTGCATCCCATTCCTGCGAATTTCTAATATGATGTGTCAGTAATGGATTGGTCAAGAAAAGTTGGTTTGAACTCTCCGTTTCTCTCTCTTTCGTGCTTTTTCACCTATTTCTGAAAAAAATAAATACTAAGTGAATACGAACTATTTTATTTTTGACAGTCTGGACAAATCAGGTTTACAGTCACAGTCGGTTATCTTCGTTACGCATCCGCCAACATACCCAGGGACCGATCAGGACTATTTAAAATACGCTCTAGCCTCGGAGCTTATTTTTTCAATTCATGCGCCAGATTTCAATTTACGGAGTCACACTGCTGTTTGTAACACACACTGCAAGTATGTAATAGCTCTCATCATTTTCATTTAGTACACAACAGCAAACATTAATCTTCACTGTGGTTTCTGATCAAGTCTTGGCTGCCTATTTAGGCAGCCAAGACTTGATCAGAAACCACAGTGAAGATTAATGCTTGGTAATTAAGACTTGAAGTATTAACTTAAGCACTCTACAACAATGATAAATGATAATCATATATATAATACATGCAAGAGTGTCTCTCTCGATTTTCCATCGAAAGAATATCAAAATATGATCTGAGAAGTTACGCGCCAACTGAGAAGCCTATTTCTGAGATTTAAGAGCCAGGTCCTGATGTTTGAGAACCAAATACGCACTGGCGCATGCCCAGGTCGGTCCATGCATACCGAACATTTACAATGATGATCACGTCAACTTATTTAGTATGATACACGTGTATTTAAATAATAATTTCAATAAATGCCTTTATTCTAAACACATAACACCTCGGCAGAAAAAAAAAACAAGTTCATGATTTCCCCAACAGTAGATCTCCAACTAAATGTCAAACTAAAATGCAGTTTTTGAGAAGGCTTGAAGGACTTCACATTTGACAAATCGAATCGGGGTTCTGACTGGTCGTCGGTTACTAAAGAACTTGGATCATTTTGATGATTTTGTCTTGTATTATTATTTATTTCTTGGGGGTTCATCTCGTTTTATGGATGGAGAAAGCCGGAGTACCCAGAGAACACCACCAGGCAACGGCGAGCAACTGTCAAATCTCCAAGCATACTAACTACGCATAAGCAGGGTTAGCATTGGTTGAAGACATGTGCACCATCGATGTGCAGTACGTCTTAGTGCACACTGCCGTAGTGCCTCGATGTGGGGAATCGGGATTAGGTGCCTTGCCCAAGGACACAACGCAGTTTCCTCTGGCGGAAATCGAACCACGGACCTTTCGGTTTTAAGTCAAGTTCCGTAATCATTTTGCCACCGCATTCACGACTTGCGTCATTATACTTGTTCGCCAAGGGCAAAAACAAAAACAACACAAGAAGAATACAACACATTTTGTCGGAAATGTCGAGCTCTGTATGGTTTTTATTCTCAAAAGCAAAACATAACTGTTAATTGTCACTTAAAGCTAGAGAAAACATTTCTATTTCACATTGATTAAAAATTAAAAAAACTGTCCAAGTCGGTACTATTATTGTCTTAGGGTAACATTGTTTTCGTATCATATTAAATAGACCAACGAATTCATCGTCTCATTGACAACAGTTACTGAATATCACTGTTCTTATACTCGACTATTTGAGTACGAACGTGCAAGGAACAAATTCATGTATATTTTGTATGGTAGTGAAAGATCCAGTAACCGTCCAATGACTTCAACTTCAGACAATGACCTTATTAGCGAGGCAAGTATAATCCTCCACACACGTGGAACCGGTCTAACATTTAAATAGCTCATCGCCTATGTTTAGATTCCACGGTCTGGAATATTTCTGTTGGTCGGAGGAGCGAACCCAAGGTTCGCTTCTCCGACCAACTGAAAACTTCCAGACAATTCAATCTAAAATATATCATAAACATTCGCTTCTTTTGAATCAACGCAATACATGTTTCTCAAATGAGTCTTTATTTGACAGAAACTTTAACACTTTCGCTGCCGAAAGCGACATTTGCCAAATATTTTATGATGATTATCTGTACGTTTTGATATGCGTAGGTCAAACCTATCCTCTGATTAATTGTTGAAAAGGGCTCAGAGAGCCCTTTCCAACAATTAATCAGATGATAGAGTTTCAAGTATGTCATAAATTTTATTAAACTTTCTCGCATACAAGCGTACATAGATGTCCTCCATATATGGATAAAGTGGGTGTGGAAATGAAAGGGTTAAAGACTTTATCATAAACGATGTAATGATGTTACCATCAGTGATGTTTGTTTTAATTTTTTTTTTAATGGAGTCTCGTCACCGCTGTAGATTTATGATTACGTCGCGGAGTTCCACAGAGTGAGTTAATATCTTATCGGTTGCACGGTGAATTAAATACTTCTTGATTGGAATATCTATAACTGGATCAGAAAAGAATACCCGTATATATCTGGGATATCGCATTAAATCAGTGGTACTCTGTGCGCATACTTCACGAACAGTGGATAAACAAACAGCCCATAACGGCGTCGAATACCTTACACAGTCAGACTGGTGGTCCGAGAATTTTCTGATAACCGTCTTATTGAAGTTTTAGACTATGATCTTATTGGCGAGACAAGTACAAAACACCATACTCCATTTGTCCGTTGCTCGCTGATCAAACATTTGTCATGATCAATTATGAACAAGGATGTACGTAGATGAAAAGAATTGATTTTTTATTATCCAATAAATTTCCTAATTATCGAACGTTGTCGACAATCAAGTCAGAAGATTAATTGAAAAGAACATGTGCAGACTGACTGAACTTTGGTCAACGTAATCTTGTTATAGCTGTTCTCCGTGTACTAAAATGAATTAACCCGGTTTACGTTCATTGATTCATTTATTTATTCGTGCTTATTGTCTTGAACACAGAACTTATTCAGTGAAAAGCTTGCAGTAGAACATATTTATTGAAAAACTGGCGCCTCCACGGGTCTCTTCGTTCCTAATATTCCGAATAAGAAAGTTCTCGTGTAATAATCATATATTAACATCACAGTAAGGCCGTCGTGGACAGATCGCAATCCACGCGTGGGCCGGGATGTCCATGCATGCGTTTACCAGGTATTATTACCTCTTTTGCGGGCGTTCCTAGCACATTAACGATGTTTTGTCGGGCGTTGAAACCTCGTAATGCTCAACAAGTACAAGTCATGTGACGTGTTGGGCCGTTATTGAGTATAACAGCCCACCACGTCAATAACACCCCGACACGTCTAAATATAGATAATGACGTCACATCTCTCAGCTGATCAACAATATTTTTCCCAGATTTCCCTTCGGATTTTTTTAATTTGTAAACACAATTGACACATTTGTTTCAAGAGTGTTTCCTTTTGTGTCACGGATAGATAATGTATCAAATATAGGAAGCGATACACGCAAAGTAAGTGATGACATGTTTGATGAATAAACTCCTTGACTAATGTTCGCATTTCGAAGATATATTTCATCATCTAACTTTCCAAATTTCGCAGTCGACTGATCAGACGATAGTCATGTTACCCGGTTTGTTTGTCAACAAATCAGACGATAGTGTCGTTGTTTTTTTTTTAATTCTAAAACGTCAAACTTCATTTATTTATCTTATTTCCCATATAATTTAATTGTAATGTCCCCGATGTACGAAAGTGGCAATAATAGAAATAACATGACTTTGTCGGGCATTACAGTGTATCAACGGCTCAACAGAAATGGTTAACAGCCCTTGAGCTTATTAGCGGCCCTCGACTTCGTCGCGGGCCGCTAATAAACTCTTGGGCTGTTAACCATTTCTGTTGAGCCGTTAATACACTGTGAAGCCCTTCAAAATCATGTTATTGTTATAATAAAAATCACCAGCAGCAAAATTTTAATTAATGAAGCACCGGGTTCATTAATTAAATTGTTGATGATTACTTCTATAATTAGTATTTACGGTCTAATATTATTGCGTCCGTGGAAATATTGCCCACCCGTGGAAAGTGATCAGTCCACGGCAGTCGTACTGTACAACTCCTCCCGGAGTTTCAAAAATATCCCCCCCCCCCCCCCCCCAACTAGACATGTACATATAGAGTGTAACATTTAACAAAAAAGTTGACGTTTCAAAAGAAAACCGAAAACCTCAATGTATGTTCGCGTTATCCCGAATCTAAGATTTCAAAAGAAAAAAAACAAGAAAGAAAAAATGCAGCAAATGTTGGTGCTGAGGGGCTATCAGACAATATAGCATGCAACATAACCAACACGATGGGTGGAATTTGGCCTGCGCTTTCATAATAGAAAAATCCCAGTTTTGTCAAATATCCAGACGTGTTGGGACCACGGCAGTGATGACGAGTTGCATATCGTCGCCTCAGTGCTAGAATATCCTATGTCCGCTATGGAACATAGGACATTCTAGCACTCAGGCGACGGCATGCATTGATACTGCAGTTGCAGCAGTTGGCACCCGGATGAGAATTTCCTGGAACCTGGTAGTAACCATTAACCTTTTACTCAACGTAACGACCAAAACCGGCCAGCGCTATTCTCAAATTTATTTTCATTATTTTTTCATTTTTTGTCTCAAAAACATTGGTTATGACCCCTTGTTGGAACGAGCTCGTCGAGCTCGTTCCAACGAGAGGTCGTAACCTATGTTTTTGAGACAGGGTTAACTGTTCTCTTCTCTATACAAATTCTGGAACGCTCTTTGATTACACATAGAAACATGTCTCAGCCATCTTAGGAGTGGAGGATGTTGCAAATTCATCCACAGTGTAACAACTCTAACGTCATCAGAAGTACTCGGTTAGGAGGAGTTATCAAGTCGATTGACTTGACGCCATCTTGGGAGGGGGTATATTGAGTTTCGACGATTTTCCCTGACGTCCTGTTACAGTGCACCGATACCCGTAACTGAAGTAAAGCCGTCGAGGACTGTTTGTGATCCACGCAAGGGCAGTGATGTCCTCGCATGCATTTTCCAGGTAATAGAAATCATCAGCAGCAAAATTTTAATCAACGCTTGCGTGGAAATATCCCCCATCCGTGGATTTTGACCTTGCAATGACGACCGTACTGTAATAACACTGTATTCGGGGGCGAAGGTGGAGGATCTGAGGGTTGGTATTGGTATCTGTGGCATAACCATACACATATGGTATTGTGGCAGGGTCAGGATCGGAACCGGTAGTGGTGGTCCATGTGGGGACCAACAATATCAGGGAGGGAAGGTCAGTAAGTTTGGTGGAGTCGTATAGAGGTTTAGTCAGCGAACTGCTAAGTAGGAATGTAAGAGTAGTTGTATCCTGGGTCCTTCCTGTCCGTGGAGATGGAGACGAACGGAACACAAGGATTTTGGCGCTGAATGAGGAGTTGGAGGACTACTGTGTTGACCTGGGGATATCCTTTATCGACCATTGGGACACATTTTGGGGCAACGCGCGCATGTATGAGCGTGGTGGGCTGCATCTTAGCGGGATGGGGAAACGGGTATTGGGGATAAAATTCTACGGGAAAGGAGCCTTTTTTGGAGAGGGGCGGGTGGAGGCGACCATAGACTAGAAAAATAAACAACAATTGTTCTATATACTTAAACAATTGCGTAACCACACTGAATATAAGTTATCCCTACAAATAGAATAGCATTGAAGTGTAGGATAACCCCCATAGAGTGGAAATCCACCCATATAGCTGTCCAACACACGGACCGAAATTTGGAACAATTTCAACTCGTGCACGAAATAATACTGGCAACTAGAGAGTCCAACAAATAAACAAACAAAATCTCTCTCGTTGTTTTTTCCATTTTTTATATATATATGGAAGTGGAGAAACACATAAATGGGACAAACACCCAAAACCTGGGCTACAAATTACAACTCAAACGATTTATTTCCTTCTAATATAGAAGAGTTTACACATCGTCAAGTTTCCAAATTAGGGCATGTAAACTGGTTCCTAAATGTCATTACTCCAATCGTAACACAATCGAACCGATAACCAGTCACATGACTATGAAATCAAGCTAACCTTAACCAGCCAATCAGCGTACAGAACTCATTCACGTGGTACTAACTGACAGAGGAAGAAAGAAGAAGAAACATCTCCCTGTCGCCATTTTGATTGTTAAAACAACACGCTTTCCATCACTGCTAACTGATAGTCTGATTACACAGAATCATCAAATATCTCGCTAATTCATTATAATTGGCTTATTAATAGATAGGTGTCGCTTCGTTTTATATCTCCACGTGCTTACATTCATGGTTTTATAACGGATCTTTCTTTTAAGTGTAAGTTTATCCTACCCACTTTGATTTTAGAAAATCAACTTCTCGAGTCTGTTTTCTATGATTACAAATCCTCTGCTTTTAGCACGAGGTGACTTCCACGTATTGCGCGAGACGATTCCTCCACAACTAATATGCGAGATGAGATTCCTCCGCAACTACAGTGCGAAACGATTCCTCCACAACCATTGTGCGAGATGAAATTTAGAAAACAATAATTCGACATAATTCCAGGGTACCCACCCGATACAAATCCTCTGCTTTTAGCACGAGGTGACTTCCACGTATTGCGTGAGACGATTCCTCCACAACTAATGTGCGAGTTGAGATTCCTCCGCAACTACTGTGCGAAACGATTCCTCCACAACCATTGTGCGAGATGAACTTTAGAAAACAATACCTCAACATAATTCCGGGGTACCCACCCGAGTACTAATAGCTGATAAAACCATACCTACATCAGCCTTGCACGTAGTGTAAACAAAACCTACGGCTTATACCAACTTCTCTACACGCTGATAACAGCTGTTTGAACGATCCACTGTACGTGACAATTTCACAAGCTGATCTAATCATATCAGTTATATACGTAGCGTAGCCTCAAAGTCTACATAATACACCATTCTTAACACACTGATACCAGTCGTGTACACGGTCTTCTTAGAGACTGAATTGATTAGCAGAGAGTAAAAGCACAAGGCTATTCTCTTCTATAAACATAATGACTGAGTGAGCCTAATCCACGCTCTGTAGTACCACTCACCCTCTGTAGTGTAAAATCGCACTTCAGTAAAGCTTCAACAAGCTGCTTGTCACTACAGACAACAGAACAGTCGAAATATTTCTCAAGAGCATACACGCTTTAATAACTGACCACAACATAACTCCAAGTGGTCCACGTAAACACAATCTAAACACGAAATCTTATGTATTTGTTTATTTGATAAGACCTTACGGTCGAAACTATAGTTATACCAGCGGCTCTGCCGGGCAAATACCACGAGATTTCCGTTCCCCCAACATGGGGCTCTACATTCTAACTCACTGAAACAAATACAAAAGTCCACCTCACACAGTAATGGACAAACATAGAAACATGCCTCCCCCGGACTCCTTCAGTCCAAATGCTCAAGGGGAGCTAGGTCAAAAACCATCCGACTGACTATGAGAAAGGCAACATCTCCATGTTGATTCCAAGTGACTTCTACGGAACCAACTGAATGAGAAAATACAAAATATAGTGGTCGGTTAGCAGAACACAACTGTACATACACAAGCCTATCTTGTCAAACATTCTGACAATGATAAAATAGTATGAATAATAGACTTCATACCGGTACCTATCACACTCTTCCAAATATGATAGGTGAGCTGTTCAAATTATGAATAAGCGAAGCTCTTCTATAAAACAGCCAAACGCTACGCTTACGCAATCAAGCTCGTCGACAAAGCAGCCAAGCTCCTCGATAAAGCAGCCAATAGTCAAATAAATAACCCTTAAATATGGGTGCTGACATCTGATACAGCCTAATCTGTTCTTAATGGCAATAAAGGGTTATATAATCCCAATGAGTGGAAATCCACCCACATGATTTTTCAGCACAAATTAAGTGCAAATAAAGGGCACGAACTGACAAATAATAGCGTACACTGCACACTTGCTCTCAATCTATCGACAATATCCTTTGAAATGTCGACAATTAATTACTCAGGCAGTGTACTCAGCCTACTAGTTGGAAAGCACATTACCTCCAACACTACAGCAAACACATGCTGATGAGCCTTTTGGTACGGCCATATTTAATACTGCGCGCCGACACTGATACGGCCTTACACGCTAAAAATAGGGCCAGTTCATCTTATTGGAAACACTGACGGCCTCGGCGTCGTATCATGTAAAGCACATGCTTTCAACAGTATAGCATGCAATTATAGATGAACCTTAGAGCGAGGTCTAGGGGTGAATAGAGGAAACGGGTAGCTAAGCCATCCACCTTTGGTCCTCCACCAGTGCCATCGACCTTCACGCATACCAAATACTGATACGATCTCACGAATAAAACAGTGTACACGTAGTATATTCGAACTGCACCCAATTAGTGAAACACGTATTCTCACACGCAGCAGTTACTCAAAAACCACAAACAACACGCTGTATCATGCGCTAAATAAGTAATCCGTACCTAAGCTCAGCCTACAGCTGATGGAGCGCAATCCATTTTCATAAGCAGTGAAAAGTTATATAACTCCACGGGTGGAAGTCCACCCATATGAGTGTCCAAAACATGGACCACAATTTATAACAATTCTCTGCCCATATACTCAGCGTGCAGAGAGCCGTGACCGCATACTCTAAGAGTATTGGAGGGGTACCACCCTCCCCACATACACACTATGTCGGACCCACCGAATGTCTCGCACTAAACGTGCAGTGGTAAACATGCAGCCACAAGACTAGCTCTTGAGACATCCTAACTCTCTCTTCGCAAAAAGTCATGCAACGGACTCCCACAACTGCCTGTAAGCATGCCTTTGTTTCTGCCTCCCCCGTTTCAATCAATGGCGAATCCTTAACCAAATACAACTTACAGGGAGAAACAGTTTCAATAAGGTTTTCGCGGGGAAAACATTTGGAAAATGGTGGGTCTGCCAAATATAACATATGGTACGGAAGTGGTACCCCTGAACCAGACGGCTGTAAAGAGCTTGGAAATCCTGCAGAATGATGCAGGCCGATTTGCTAACGGTGTCGAGTAGTGCCGCTGCACTAGAAGCAATCAGGGGTGAGCTTGGGTAGACGAGGATTAAGGACAGGATAGACTTATTGAAACTCAGTTATCTTAATTATTTGGTAAATCTCCCTGACAGCCGATGGTGTAAAGTAATGTTCCTGAGAAGTTTCAACTCAGATATCAAGACAGGGTAGATGGTTCAAGTGAGGGAGCTAATACAGAACTACTCATTGGTGATCTCGGACCTAGACGCAAACCAAGGTAAAAAAATCGTCAAAGAAAGGGTCATGGAGGATGGTAACCTTAATTGACGAGAGGGGGTCAAATCAAAGAGGTTTTTGGGTGGCATGCGTGATAAAGCGAAGCCTGGTTTTGAAGAGTACCTTGATGGCACCTTTGGGGGGGGGGGGGGTCACTGTTGTTCAAGCTGAGGTGGTGGTCTCTGGAGCTGAGGGGAAAAATTGGGAAAACAGTGAAAAGGAATGCCAGATGTGTAATTTAGGCGTGGTGGAGACCATGGAACACTTTCTTCTAGAATGCCCAAAATACCAGTCTAAAAAAATAAGATTCACTGGGAGTATAATGGGGAAGCGGGGTGGGAGAATGAAGGACATGTGGTTAGTGGGAGACTCAAAGGAGAGGGTTAATAGGCTAATCGGAGAGATTGGGAAGAATGGGCAAGGGATGTCATCAAGCAGCTCGTCTCCGATTGTTGGGAGGAAAGAAGAAGCGTGAGGATAGGGGGGCAGTTGGGAGTACAGGGGTTACCAAGGCCTTCTCATCCGAGAACCGCGACAAATCAGAGGCCGGCCAAAGTGTTGTTGTATTATTATCAACCTTCCGATTTCGGTACTTGTTTTTTCCTTGTCAAAACAACTCATTCATTTTTCACAGACATTAAAGTATTGCTTTAAAAAGTGATCGGCATTTGCGAAGCGACTGAAACTCGAAAACATTGGAGAATTTTGTTTATTTTTGTTGTTGAGAACTGTTTATTTGTAACACCTTGCCCACCTATAAGACGGCGACGGTGGAGACACTACTGTACAGTCGCCGCGGACTGGTTGTAATCCACGCGTGGGCAGTGTTGTCCGCGCATACCTTTACCAGGTAATAAAAATCATCATCAGCAAAATAATAATTAACGAAGCACCCAGTGATTCACTAATTAAATTTTTGATGATTATTTCTATAATTAGTGGAAATATTGGCCACCTGTGGGAAGTGATCAGTCCACGGCGGTCATACTGTATACCATATGTGACAATGAACGTTCCTGCAATCCTTTCGTTTTGAGATTAGTTATCCAACCACACTGCCTTTAACACCACTAGCAGCAAGTACCACAGACCTCAAGATAATGTATTTCACGATTTGATACGCAACATTTAATAACGTGTGAAAAAGTCCTCTGACGTTGCCCAATTGTCTAAAGTGTAAATTATCTCTTGTAATTCTCTGTAGCGCTTCCGGAACGCAATCAACGTTGTACAATTATAGATAACGAAGAGCAATGGCCTCGTTCCATTAACCTCTTTGTTTTTGTAAGTGCAGGTTTTTCTTTTCTCCAGTTTTAAAAATCAGCACTTCTGCATTCGTTTCAGCAACGGAAAAACACACAGTTATGTCAACAAAGCCGTTGCTTAACGTCGCGTAAAATATGTAACAGTTAAAACGTATAATCTGTTATTATGCATAATTACTGAAATGTTCAGGTATTATACATATTAACTGAAATTAAAAGAATTTATATCGACATATTAACTGATACTGATTATCGACAACAACAATCATTTGTGAGTTTCTCAACATATTTATTGACCAGAACTTATTCATTTATAACATAGAGTTAAAACTAGAAGTCCTGTCATGAAAGGCGCACAAATAGCGCGTCGACCTGGGCGTTAATCTATGCGTTATGACCATAGTAAGGCTATCAAATTCTGTAATATGGTCTGTGCACAAGCAATGTTTCAGCCAATGAACATTGTCCGTGTTTGCTATGACTCACCAGGAGAACCTGTCGTGCTTTGGATGTCATTCGATATGGCAACTGCGCGCAATTCCTACGCGCAATTAAACCTAGGCAAGCGCACAGTTCGTGACAAGACTTCTAGTTTCAACTGTAAGAATGGCACAAAACAGTACATGAAAAGTCTATGGAATTAATTTATACCATGAGCTTGACAGAAATCAGTACATGAAAAGTCAGTGGAATTCATTTATAACATAACTATGACACAGAACAGTACATGTGTATTTGTTTCTCCACTTTATGCATACATTTGAGTGTGAAGAGCTATATATCGATGACATAAATGAGTACAATATCCATAAAAGATGACTCGCTTAAAACTTCGATAAATCATACACGATAATGTTTCTTTCCCATTTTCCCAATTCGTCGTTATATGAACAGCGCCTCTTGCAATAAGCTAGAACATTGGCAACCTACTTCCAGTAAGTTCAGGTGTACTGATGTACACCTTATATACCCTTACACACTACCATTTCTTTAGATTTTGTTTTATTGGAATTTAACGACACTTTCTGTAGCCAGGGTTATATCATTCCGGTCAGTTTTGTTCGGGTGGGGAAAGCCAGAATATCCGGATAAAGCAACAGAGAATCGGCGATCAAGTCTCGGACTCCTCCATTTAAAATCTGACGCGTACAGTGTTAGCTAGCACTGACCGTTGACGTGTTGTACGGATTAGTACTCATCGCCAGCGTCTTCACATTTCGGCAATTGGGATCAAGTGTCTAACATGGGCACAATGCACAGTCTCTGTAGATAAAGACGTTACAGATTACACTTCTGCAATCGTACAGTACTCTCTATTCAAAAGCAGCGAGTGAATATCACGCGACGGTTCGCGGTCTGGTCGAAATTGTCCGTTCACTCTTCAGCTCACAACACTGTAAAATATCAGCTGTATAAACAGACACGCGACAACATTGCTTCTCAAATACTAATTTAGTTTGTCATGATTCAGACTGGATTGTGCAATATTTTATTGGTGACATGTGTGTCCATTACTCAAAATGTGTTCGATCAGATGGCAGTCACGTCGTGATGCTATCAAGAAAGAAAACGCATTTACGAACACGGCACTGACGACCTCAGAAAGCAGAACACCATACCAAAGGTGAATACGATGCAGTCTATTCATAGGACAGCTGGTCAAGACTATGAAGTCAGCAGTGGTGGCTTGGAAGCCATGAAGGGTGTGTGGATGGCCTAGAAGCCAAGAGATGAATAAGGATAGGAGCCATAATTATCTCAGATAGATATCCTGCAACAGGTACTCTCCAACAGGTGTCTTCAATATGTATCCTTAAAAAGGTATCCTCAAGAAGTACTTCATCATGCCATATACCGCGAGACGCCAGAGAAAAAATCTTCAAATACCGAGATGAGTCGCAGAGCAGTTTGTGGAGTCACTCGATCGAGCAATTGCTATATAGCTCATTTCCTCGATGGAATTCGAGTCGTCGGAGCGATGCCTGTTCGAGTCACTACTCGGCAGCTTATTTGTTCGATAAGATTCGAGTCGTTCGAGTAATACCCATCCCTGCTCGATTTGTTTCGTGTTTGAAAATCAAAGAGGCCTTCGTTATACACATGGGAGATAGCTCTAAGGGTAGGTACAGATCACGGAAATCAAACAATCTGACTGGTGATTAGAAGACTTGGTCAAGGGTAGAGAAGGGTAGCTAGGACTAGATAAACTGCAAGGGTTACAGTAGCTAGAATAGCGTCTATAATAGGTAGAGAATGAGAATTCTAGGAAAGATCCGATCCAGTAAAATACTCTTGTACAATGGAACACACCCCGTCCAATATAGGGCCAAAATCACTACGTGCTACTCTTATAAGTTGGAGTCTCAGGGAATGCGAACAGGTAGAAACTAGAAATCTACTCCCGATTAATAGAACATGCCTTATAGCAACACGCGCTACTCTTATAAACGCAAAATGGGAGTTTCGCCAAGTCGGTTTTGGTGACCTCTTGGTCCTATATCACTACGAGCTACTCTAAAAAGTAGGATTCTCAAGGAATACGAACAGCATGTAGAAACCGAGATTTAGTTGGAAATTCGAGCAGTAAAGATACACTAGATCAAACAAATATGATTAGGCAAATAATCAATAACACGGATACAGAGATAGAAGCAGAGCAGAGGATTCTGAAATAATCCGAACAACAGGTAGAAACCGTGAATTTAGTGGGAAATCCGTTACCAAACAAATAGCTATCGGGCCTATTTGGGCAATTCTACGAAGTAACCAAGGATTTGGGGTAATTAGATTGACTCTTCTATAAATGAACACACCTATTATTGAAAAAAAATGAACTGATTTAGGGCGGTTTTGGTGATTTGGCGTACCTGTCGGTTCTATTTTCGTAATTTGATCCACTCTTATGCAAGGAAACACACCATACGAACATACCCCGTCCTTTGGTTCACACCGCAACCACGTGCTACCATAGAAACCGAGATGATTTCCCCCAGTTTTCAAAATGGACTACGGAAACACGTATAACCCTATCAACACACACGCTGCGCATGCGCACTGACACCACGTATCACTATAGTAAGGATGCCACAACATGGCCGCTCACGCGTGTCACCATAACAACCAAACGTGACGTAACTGGGTCATATGACGTCACTTCCGGGATTCGGGCCGGAGTCCGGGAAAAAAATGGTATCCAGCCCCTGACCAACTACTAGCATTATACACCATTGGAAAATCTCCATATCTTGCCAGAAAGATGACGAGATATGATATTGATAGCTTGTTTATGATGCATGATTTTCTTTCCCATAATTGCCCATAATCAGCTGAAGTTTCTTCAAACCCGGCTGATATGCAGCTGATCTTGGCCAATATGAGCCTAGCTAGAGTTGCCCCCCCCCCCCGATGCGTTACTAGGCGCATCCGCCTTTTTTACATCAAAATGTTCACAGTTATACGGTCGTGAGCGCAACCTTGAAAATTGGCGTTAACATACATGTTTGCTCTCTCAGAATTGCCCATAATCAAACTCAGTTGAAATGGCTTCAAATTCGGCTGATATGCCGTTGATCTTGGCCGATATGAACCAAGCTAGAGTTGCCCCCCTCCCCTCCCCGCCCTCCCCTACCCCCACCCCTTAATGGGTTACTAGGCGCATCCGCCTTTTTTACATCAAGCTGTTCACAGTTATACGGTCGAGCTCGTTCCAATGATGGGTCACGTGATATGGTTGTGTTGACAATTTGTAAAAAAAAAAAAAAATCAACTGCTAAATTCGGAAATTACAAGGGTGGGTGCGACGGATTCGTCAGGTAAAGGGTTAACCAGCCAATATCATTCAATCTAGTAACGGATGAAATATTCAACTATGATGGGCATACAATCGAATATATCAGTGCATGAACTATTTCAAAAGCAGAAATTGCAAACTGATGAATGGAGAGCCGGGTAGGTAGGATGAAATAACTAAGACTTTACAAAGCTTCGCAATTCGACTCGATTCTCGATGATTTGTCGATCCGAATCGCGTTGATTCGGAATTTTTCGAATCGTCGATCTGTTCTCAGATTCCCCCCAGGTACCTCCTGTTGAACTCTTCCTCTTTCATCAGATCTCCAGTCATGGCTGGTAATTTTCGTCACTGGAATAGATTTAAGGGACAGTTAGCTCTTATTAATTTCCTAAAGCTGCCAGTAAATCTAACACTAAAGGTATGAACATTCCATATAAAGATTGAAATTTAGAGATGTTCGCGAATTCGAATCATCGATGTGCGCATCATTTCGCATACTTCAGGCATTTTCCTGTGTGGTAAGATAAATATACAGAAACTGTTATTTTCACAATTTATCCTCCAATGAATTTTGAAAGTTCTACTGTTAGTCTCTCTTACAAATAAGAAAACTTTTTTTCACCATTTCTTGATGTGCGTAACTTTTTTTTATTGTAAAAAGCAGTAGTATGCACATCGTGATGTATAATGCAGAATAGAACTGAAATGGTTAACCGGATAATCAATTTGAAACCAGTTAGCTACCTAACCGATTAGAAAAACCGTCAACCGGTTATCCGAAATATCGATAGTGATCGTCATTCCACGTTTAAAACGTAGTAAATCTGCCACTTCTCCTTTGTGATTGACTACACATCGCAGCCGCGTAGTATATATTGAGAAATAATCGACTTTGGCGTTCAAAACTTCGTTAATGATCGACAGTTTCCGTGAGTAATGAGTAATCGCAGAAACTATTCCGTAGTGTGTATACAAACGCACGTTGTCGAGTTCTCGACAACGTTCGTTTGAAAACACTACGGAACAGCTTGAGACAACTGCTTTCCCAATTCCTATATTTTTGATCCCATATTCGGTAAAATAATGCCCACGGATAACCGGATATTTTTCGGTTACAGCTCTTGGTTAGTCGGTTACGAAAATGAACCAACCGTTTCAGCCCTAATGCAGAAACTGCCCGCCTCATTAATATAAAAAAATCAAGGATGTGAGATTTGCTATTTGTTTTCCTGGTGAGAATGAAAAACAAACTGTAAAATACTGTAAATACACATTCACTAAACAAAGAGCCAAAATGAGCATCCTCTGTTGGGAGGTGTCATACAGATATGTATTAATTATGACGGATTATCTGTGAACTAGTTGCTTCTAAATAATTTGCCATAAAAAAGCCAAGTTTCCTTTTTTTACTTTTATTAAACGAAAACAACAGATAGCTCCAGAAGCTTTATTTTCCACTGATGTCATAGGACATAGGTGTTTTCCCAAGGATTCCTTACAAGGACCTTCCTCAAGCATCTAATAATTTAAACGGAAACATGGGCGTAGCTAGAATTTCCTATTGGGGAGGGGCCATACTTTGTAGGGATACCATGTCGATTTTGCCACAGGTATATCCGAAGGCCGTAGGCCCGAGGTGGGGGTAGGTATTGTCCTCCCATTGGTGGGGGTTCGGGGGGGGTACAGGAACCCGACCAATGGGAGGGCCTTACCCACCCCAACATCGGCTTACGCCAGGACCCCCCTAGCCCCGCCCCTTGGGTACGCCACTGAACGGAGATACCTTGTACGAAAGTCAAATTTCATGACGACATGAGTCAGAGATGTGCAGGAGACCTGAGGGTGGGAGAAAAGAACACAGAAATTCCACTCCGAAACTCATTTGATTCCGCGCTGGAATAATCCGCCTTTTTGATTAGTTTGCCCAAATAGACGAGTGCCCATTGAACTCAGTACTTGAGTTCAGACAATATTTACGATTCTAAAAAGGTGCAATATTTACTGTTTGAAGAACTATGAGATTCGATTCGGGATTTGATTCGAATCTAAATTCTCTGTCTGATTTGTTCCGGGATTCGATTCGTCAAGAAATTTGAGATTCGCAGACACTGAATATAACACCTTCTGAATTGCTAATGACGGACACATGGGCGTAGAGAGGATTTCCTATTGAGGCGGAGGGGGTCACCCACCAATCGGAAAGCCATACCCACTTCCACCTCAGGCCTACGGTATTCCCCTCCCATTGGTGGGTTTCGCCCGAGAAAATTTAAAACTTTAATACCCTCAGAGTGAATCTGGGACATCTACTGCTGAAATTCACCCATTTTGAGGTGGTGGGGCACTGTAATTTTTAGTGGGCATCCCCCGCAAATGACTACGCCACTGACGGACACAAACACCACTGCAGACTCGTTTACGTTCAATACTATTTGTGATGCGGCAAGAAGTAACAAAGACATGAAAGCAATGGTTTATCGTCAAACTTAGAAACAAAGAAACGCGACCATACATAAGATGGAACTTGGAGAGGAATTACTTTGGCATCTCAAGCGAGTTGTTTCGAAGAGTGTTGAAAGAAATTAGTATAAGAGAGAGAGAGAGTGAACAATGAGTTGAGTGATGAACAGGCATATTTCAAAAGAGGACGAAGCACAGTTCGTCCCCTGAGTACCGATGTGTTCTATGTGCCAGTAGGCACATAGAACACATTGGAACTCAGGGGACGAGTAGAAGAGTTACTTACATTTTGCAATATAATTGAGCAAGCTATAAAATGGCAGTCACCCCCATAATTCATGTTTGTTGATTAAGATAGAATGTTCGATTATGTACATCGAGGCAGCCTCTGGAAAACCCTGGCTGTTAATAGAATACACAGAAGATAATTAGAACGGTCCACATTTTATAAGAAATAATAGTATGCACAATATTTGATGGAGGTGAAGAGTCGGAGTGGACCAAGGCCGAGAAGGTTGGAAACAACGCGATGCCCAGACAGGTGTTCTTCCTGGGTGTGATGGAGTGGATCGTGAATAATGTAGCGAGAGAAAATAACACAGGGATCAGGTGGCGTCTCGTGTGGATGTTAAAGCGTCAGGATTTTTCAGATAACATTGCTGAGATTGCTGGTTGGTTATCTGACATACAGGTCAAGGTCACTAAGCTCAATGGACATCCATTAAGACTTCTCTTTTACACGTAACACAAGGAATACATCTAAATGTGTGTTATGCATACATTGTACTTGCACCGAATCTTTTCGCGCGATTTGTCTGTTTTGGGGGAGGCATAGCTTCGAATCGCGCATGCGCGACGAGTATCAATACCGACTCCCAAAGAAGCGAGTCGAATCGCGATAAAGATTTATGTCAGCAAAAAGAACACGCACAACTTCTATCTACTTTTCAGTTAACAAAACCCACAACAAACAAAAAGCCAAACTCAACTGATAAAAATAATGGGACTCCATTTTCAGTTCTCGCAACTCAACGGCACGTGAGAGAAATTCCTTCAACGTGAATGAAACTGTATATGTTGAAATTAATCAAACGCAGCCCAAATTTGCTTGTTTACGTCGAGCAAAAAAAACTCATGACAAAATTCAGCTCAATTCATGAGGACTCTCAAGGGATACAATACAGTCGACGTTGACAGGTCGTAATCCACGCGCAAGCAGTGGTGTCCAGGCATGCGTTTACCAGGTAATATAATTCATCAGCAGCAAAATTTTAACCGGAGCTTCATTAATTAAATTTTTGATGATTATTCCTAACTGGTGTTTGCAATATAATATTAATGCGTCTTGGAAATACTGCACACTCTGTGGAAAGACCAATCCATGGGGGCCGTACTGTAAGTGGCATGAATCACTTTAATTAAATGACGTCACTTCATTCGTAATTTTAATGCTTAACCACAATGAGACTGACATTACGTTTCATACTTTTTGCGCTGTTTAATTGCGACTCTTCAAATTTTTATCTTTTGCTTTGGAGTTTGCATGGTAGATTGTTTGTGTAGTGGATCTTACAATGTTGAGGGAAATTAGACGCAACGTTCCTTCCTCCACTATCAGTTTTGGGATGGAATGACTTGTGATTATCAATGCCTCTGAAATAGTCCAACAAGCGCGCGTGCGTGCGGTTCGTTTCTCGCGACATCATGTGGCTTGTATTGGCGTTGTAATAACGATACAAGACCTTTTATCGCCGAGGTTTTATCGCTACTGATTCAACTGTTTCCGACTGAGTTCTGAGTAACTAATCCGACAACACGATATACATTACAGGCCAACAGCTGAATGACACTGAAAAAAATACATTTATCTAGTACATAATGATTGCTAGCAAGAAAGAGTTGAAGAACAATTGATCTGCGAAAATATCAGGTTAATGTCATCATTTCTGAAGCTCATGAAGACACTGGATTCAAACCAATTCGCACTGAAAAAGAAATTAAGATTGTTCAGTCCCCTCATCCGTTTTGTGATATGGTTGCTTGATATCTAAGTGAATAAATCAGAAGACATGAAGTTGGAAACTTTTCAATTCAAATGCTTGAGGGGAACAAGGGATGTCGGGAGGAAAGTGGAGATCGAGGAATGAAGTCAAAGTTTTGGACAGATACAAGGAGAACTGGACAGGCAGCGTTTCTGATCCGAACAGATTAGGCACGGTAACAGCATCTTTCATCATTCAACCTCATCAATATATTAAAATACAGAGCTACAGTACGTGGAGAGTGGATTGAAACTAAATCACCCACGGAGTGGAGTTATCACCCAAGCTATAACTTTCAAATTCTGTTCATATCGACAAAAACACAAGGAATGTTTCAGGCAATGGTTTAACCCGGAGGTCCATTGGCTGAAACTTTGATTTTGCTGATTATGCTTTGCAACAAATTTGCAATTATTGCTCGGGTGGAATCTCCACTCTGCGGGTGATTCGGTGATAATACACTTTCCATGTACTGTTTGTATGAGGCTCTTAAAGCTGAAATAAGTAGTAACACTATCAACAACCAAACAATAACAAAATATTCACCGCCACTTGTTTTACGAAAAGTCGTATGATTCGGCTACAGAAACGATATCAGTGCAGTGCGATGCCGGGTGGAGTGGATTATTGGCCTGCGGGGTCAACCCGGTGGTCATTCAACCGAAATGTTCCTTACGCATCTTTGGCTTAGCGAAGTTACATATCGTCCATTGAGTGCGTGCAACAAGGTGCCAGCTGCAATGCTTTAGCATTACAGATGGCGTCTTATTGCACTCAAGGGACGATATAATATATATTATTTATAGCATTGCTATTTTGTCCGTTTGTCTGTCCGTCTAGCCGTCCGTCCTTCCATCCGTCCGTTTCTTATTCCTTGATCAATCATTCTGTTAGTGATATTATTTGGTGTATTGGTGTGTATCTTACCTCCTACAAGTATCTGGAAATTTCATTGTTCAAAGACGTCACATGCAGACAGCATATGAAACCATACACTGCCTGTCAACATCAATATCCGCTGACAGCTATGGGTAATCTCCCCTTTGTTCATTGATTATTCAAAATGGCGGCAACCGATAAACGCTTCAAGTTGAAAGATTGAGTGTTGGAAGCCCATATTTGGTCTGAAGTGCAGGTTAGGCAACTTAAAAGGCTTCATCTTCTTTGGATGTGTGTCATGTTACCTTCGAAATGAAACTGTTTGGAATGTATGAATTTGCCTTGTTACAATTTATGGGAGAGTGCCTAGGCACTCTCCCATAAACTGTAACAAGGCAAAAACACGAGAACACATTGTGAGAATTCTCTCATTTAATTTTGATCGCTGTTGTTATTAGTTCTGTGCATCGATGCAGCAGTCGGTAAGATATATTCGTTATACAGTTTGTTGGTGGCCTGATATGGTATATATTATGCCAGTCAATTTCATATTGGACTCGAGTTCGCCCTCGTCCAATATGCAATTAACTGACACCATATATACCATATTAGGCCATCAACAAACTGTGTAACGAATATATCTTACCGACTGCTGCATCGATCAAAATTAAATGAGAGAATTCTCACAATGTGTTCTCGTGTCTTTGCCTTGTTACAATTTATGGGAGAGTGCCTAGGCAGTCTCCCATAAATTGTAACAAGGCAAATTCATACATTCCAAACAGTTTCATTTCGAAGGTAACATGACACACATCCACAGAATATGAAGCCTTTTAAGTTGCCTTTTAAGTAGACCACCAACAAACTGTGTAATTAATAATATTACGTTGCTTGTATGGTTCGGTATGACTACACTGAAAGAATGGTCGTGACGGATGACTAATACCCAATTTGTTCGATCGTAGGGAAAATGGTCTCAGCAACACGGGCTATTGTTCCTTTTTCTCTCACAACGTTAGTGGTGATGTCAGGGTGGAAATTCATTATGTGACGGCGATAACCCATTCTCGGCGTACTGGAAATGGAACGGTCAGCTGTTGTATTGAGAAACGGCAGACAGAACAATTATTATAAAATATTACTACAAGCAAGCCTCAGAGCAATGATCTCAATAATTGGAAGTATTTCCACTATTTAAATATGTCTCTGGTCGAATGACACAGGAAATTGAATACATCACTTTGTTCGTATTATCTATCGAGTTAATTGAAACACGTCTAGATATATCGGCTGTATAATTGGTTGGCTATCTCACACCCGACTGGATGCGTTCGTTTTATATTAAACTCTACGATTTTAGTTGTTTGAAGAATATGTAGCGTTGAGGAAAATGTAAACGTAATCACAAAGCTGATTCTTTGACCACTTTTCGCAGTTCTTGCACAATGGGAATAATTATAACAAACGGCAGATCTTCTATTAACCCTATGAACGCCAGAGGCCCTTTTCCGACCGGAACACAAGCTACGTCATAATGTCATTAAGGGGGGTGACTGCAAGGTAAATGTGTGGTGTAGACCAGTCAATATTGTCATAAGGTCATATCAAGGTCAAGGTCACAAGCAGTACCACATGGATTCTTGAATACCATACTTGTCTGAGTTGTACAATTTGATGACTTTTGTCCGGTCCATATAACTTGCCAGGATTGAGAAATCTTCTTCATACCTGGACCAAAGATACATTCTGAACCACTAATTTGTTTCTTGAACATTCTGAGCCCTAAGGCTGCACGTTGAAAAGACTTAAACTATCGGCCCACTGGCACGTTGAAAATATTAATTGGTCTACCCCCAAACAATAAATATGGACTCTTCCTATTGCTACCATGGAACTGACATGGAAGATACCACCAGGATTCAAAGGGTTAAGACTGACAGACAAACTGACGCAATGTCTCGAAGACAATGACTCCTGGGTAATAGGGTGTGGCGAGTAGCACGGCCCTCTCCCTAACTTTTAAGTACAGAGAGTTGTTCCACTGGTAATAGTTTTAAGTATATTTTATAATTTGTGAAAATATTCCGTTCCCAACATGAAAACCGAATAATAACGAATAACAATCACTGGTAGTTCAAGAAACAAAGGTCTGAAGAAGGATAAACATGTTCGAGTATATGCGTACACCTACTAGATTTGGTACCTACTGTTAACGTTTAACTGTTAGCCCTTTGATACTTTTGTACGTCTTATGACGTACGAAATCAAACAGCGCGTTGATACTTTGTGGTAATTAGTTTTGTAATTATTTTCGATTTTTTTAAGTTTTAACCTCAATTCCTATTTTCTTCCGAATAGTGCTCAATGACAACCGTTGAGCCAAAGGTTATCGCAGCTTAAAATACTAATATAACCCTGCTGTCAAGACTTCATAACTGGTTGAGAGCTAGAAGCCACTATCAGGGCTTTCTTTCAAAAAATGAAGATACCAGAGCAAAAGCCAACACTTTCCTTGCTTGTATTTCATATTCAGTCAAACACAAATAATATTTGTTTATATAAATTTGTTTTATTACAAATTATTGGAGAGTGCCTGTGGGCACTCTCCAATAATTTGTAATAAAACAAGTTTTGAATAACAAATTCAGACCACCAAAAATAATCTTGCCCTCAATCGGTTAATCACTAATGTAAAAAATATCTTGTTATTTGTTCTTTCTGACGTTTGACGTCGCATTTTAAAAAAAAACGCTGAAGAGAATTCCCAGTGTCGTTTGAACGTCAGGATAATTAAAGTCTCAAAGGGTTAACTTAGCTTTTCTCCACATATGTTCGAAAGCACTGTTAATAATATTTTAGGACTTAAAATGTAGCATCTTACTTACATTGTCATATTTGGCATAGCTCTTTTTGAATGCTACGCAAATATTATATTGTCGATCCGGGCGAAATAAGATATGATAGAGCGGAGACTCCGGACGAGCGGCTACATATTTTTGAATGCTACGCAAATATTATACTGTCGATCCGGGCGATATCAGATATGATAGAGCGGAGACTCCGGACGAGCGGCTACATATTTGGTCGCCGCTTGAAATCATTAAGGTATCAAATGCAATGCTCTAGTGTTGCATTCGGCACATTTATGCTTTCAAGGAACGATGCATTATTATCGTATGCTGTGAAAATACTTTTAATGTTTGTATTTCTGAATTTATACCCCATTCCGTACCTACTTGTTTCAACTCATTACTCATTTTCAATCGTAATTTGCATTTCCTCAGACTTTATAAAGGTATCGGGCGTTCGAAATAAAGAGTTGATCATACCCCATGCGGTGGATCATTCCTACCTTATCGAAAATGTATACGTCGTGTAACGGCAACATATTGACCTGATTTAGATACAGAAAATTGAATGTTTATCTGGAATGCTGCCATTTAACGCCTAAATGATATTCTATTTATTTTTTGTTTGTGGTTAGGTTTCTTCAAATAACTTTTCCTAAATTTAAACATCTCTTCTGAGTCCTGAACATTTTGTAATTTTGCTTCCAAATCGTATTCAAATGTCGTCAATGAAACTGATGTGTGAGAGGCTATATTTAGTAGACAACGTCAAAAAGTACAGTTAAAAATAGAAGTCCTGTCATGAAATGCGCACAAATAGCACACTGATCTGCGCGTTACTCTACGCGTTATGGGCGTAGTAAGGCTGTCAAATTCTGTACATATGGTCTGGGCTGTGCACAAGCAGTGTTTCAGCCAATGGACCTCCGGGTAACCCGGAGGTCCATTGGCAGAAACATTGCCTGTGTTTGCTATGAGTAACCAGGAGAACCTGCCGTGCTTTGGATGCCATTCGACATTGCAATTGCGCGCAATGTCTACGCGCAATTAAGCCTAGATAAGCGCACAATTCGTGACAGGACTTCTAGTTTTAACTGTTCTTAAAATACGTAATACCTTTGGTGATTTGTGTGTGTATTGTGAAAGATTTTCACTTCACAATATTGGACTCTCTTCATCGCATCCAAGCACAATGCGTTGGAATTTGAGTTTCAGAGCTTGGCTGACTTACTTATAATTCACCAATCGATTTCGTATAGTGAATACTGTAGCCAAGCAAACTCAACTTTCGGGCCGAATGGAATCATGCAGAGGATTTCGAATCTCGAATCGAATCTCCCCCTTTTTCATGTTGTAGGCACTGCGCATTCTTACAACCTTAAATATCAACTCAAGAACCGTAGGTAAAGGCGACTCCTCTGTTTCGAAGATTTGCATAGCGAAAACCACAGTTTGTCAGGTTCATGTTGGAGAAATATTAGGCATATTAAACTCAGCTATGCTCATGAACAGACATTTTGCGATGAAACTAACAACCCTGTTATCCGATGGTGGGTTGAGATCATAAAATTGTTTCGAAAGAACATAAGGATGCAGTGGCACGCGTCGATAGAACAGGCTGCGATAAAGCAAGCTACAATCTTCGCATCGATACTTTTTTGTAGCCGCCCACTCTTCTCTTTGTAACACAGAACGTTTCATTTCCTTAACACTAAGTCTAATTAACAACTGACAATTATTTTAGAATTAGTGGGCCATCGCCTTATAAAACAGAATCCAAAAAAGACTCAGTGGTCTTCTCGCATTTTTATTTTGTTAGCTGATATTCTCAGTGCTGTGGGTAGAAAGACGGGAAAACATTTCGACTAGATCGCGATCCGGCCGGAGCGGGTTGAAATGCTCTGAAAATTAGTCGCGAACGATCGTTCAGGTTATGGGGATTTCAAAATGCGTATTCTGTACAGCGTTCGCGATAGCATTTTACTGTCAACTATACTTGAAAAATGCCTAACTTTCTGTGTTGATGGTTGATCATGCGATTCATAATTCATTGGACTGGTGCACGGGTATTGATTACTTCAGCGATCTGAACGTTGTGTCTACTTCCCCCCCCCCCCCCCCCCCCCCCCACACACACTGCTGGCGGGAAGGTAGCCACTGCGTTCAGATCGTTGAACTAAAATATTGGTAGGACCTACAATATTATTTTTTAACGAATGCACACACTTAACAGCATAAAATAATTGGCCAAATGTACAGTTACCTTAAAAAAAATCATAATATCTCCTATGAAGCCTTTCCATAAATGGTCAGAAAAACAGACTGGATATAAATTACAATTTTGAGCCAAGTTAGCGACAATAGTTTAGGATGGGTTACGAATGTTAACATGTAAGCACGTTACGAACATCGTTCCTTATTTATTCGCCTGTCTACCCGCTTATGTAATTACTGAAAAGTATTGTTGTTGTTAGTGAGAGGAATGTTTGTTATGAATGTCGACATTTAACACCAACAATGCATTTGATGTATTGTTTTCTTGATTGATATGCACAGTGCTTTAGAACAAATATCATTGATCCTGTTCACTTCTGTCAGTAAAATAATTATACTGATCAACAACATGAAATGCTGTATGCTGATGGATTAAGTACATGCAGAGATGAACGCAATAATATTTGTAACCCTCTCCAGTTCTCTTTTCCAACCAGATCGCGATCTGAACACTGCTCACTTATACCAGGCGATCGAGATTTCATTTATCTGTTATTTATTGGGATTTAACGACACATTCGATAGCCAGGGTCACCTCGCGTCGGATAGATTTACAGGTGGAGAGAGCCGCGGTACCCGGGGAGAACCACCGAGAAACGTCGAGCAACTACCTGACTCCCAACGTACTAACTCGGCGCAAGCAGGGTTAGCATTGGTTGAAGACAAGTGTATCATCGACGTGCAGTTTGACTTAGTACACAGCGCCAACGTGCCCCCACGTGGGCAATCGGGATGAAGTGCCTTGCCCAAGGACACAACGCAGTTATCTCTAGCGCGGATCGAACCATGGACCTTTCAGTTAGAAATCCAGTTCCGTAACCACTTTCCTTCCCACTGCACTCCCGGCATCGGCTCTCAGATTATTTACAGACTAAATGGGTTTTGCCTGTCACTAGTAGACAACCGTGTACTTCAACGTGACTCTTGTGGAGGCGAACGAATTCACGCATTGCCACACGAACATAATAATAAGCACCAATACTGAAAAATAAAACAGTTGTAACGAGTGATTACGAACAGACTTTTGATCATGAACAGACAAACTGAGAATCAATTGTCCACTTTACGCTGACGAACGTTATGCATATTTTGGAACGCTCCCTGGAGATGTTGATGCGGAAGCGCTATTATTTGGATCTGAAACATTAACTACAGAGGAAAACGCTCTTGTTTTCAACCTAGTTGAACAGTTCATTCTCGTTACGAAAAGATTTTGTGTATCCATCTAGATCGTAACCCTCACCCCAATTGTAGGCTTTAACCCTGTCGACGTTGAGGCTGATGAATCGTAGAGCCTTGTATATGGCTCAACTAAGTACAGTACCTGTTCACAATTTTTGACAACGTGCACGGGTAATGTGTAATTACACCTGATATTAGTGCTGTTACCAACGGGTTACCGTCATTGGGTTGGGGTCAATTACCATTGCTTCCATGACATAACACAGCTTCATTTCCAAAATCATTTCATCGTTTGTATTTCTCCCATCCTCTTGATGTATATTCGTTTGATTGTAATATGCTCATCAAGTGGACACGGCTAAATATAAGCTTGCATGCTTACTGCCGAATCCATATATTCTGTAAACTATTTTATATTTTGAGTTTACGAAATAAATATTGTTTAAACTAAACTGAGAAACAGAAACCTGTACCACTGTACCATACATCAAGAGGATGGGAGAAACACAGAGCGCTTGCGCGAGCGAAAATAACCATTTCTCTCGGTCACAAAAACACTAGATTCTGTTTTTATTATACGCTTTTTAGAAGAATCTGATAATTCCACTCGTTTCAACCTTGAATTTATGCATAAAACTAAACAGCGCATTGAATCATTGATATGCGGAAGTGATTTGATCAATATTCGGAACAGGGCGTCTTGCGATCTGATTCAGCTGGCGGGTTTCTAGTCCAAACGTGGCCTGGAAGTCCGTAATAAAAGTTTTTGGTTTGGTACGTCCTTTGGAAGGACGTACCAAACCAAAAACTTTTATTACGGACGTTCAGGCAATGCTTGCACTAGCGGGTTTCATGTATCAATTCAAGGTGAATACGTGTTGAATTATTGCTGGAAATGATCGGCATCCACTCAGAAACACTAGATTTTCTTTTCATTATACGTTTCTAGAACAAATTGATCATTTCCAGTGATAATTTGACTCGTACTCACCCTGAAGGGATGCTTTGAAAGCTGCCATTTTGATTGATACCGTGAAAGTGAAAATTTCTATATCTTCACAGTGGGGGATACGATTTCTATTTTTCCGCAATTTCTTCGACAATCTATCGTTTAGCTTATAGTAAAGAATACTATCAGAGTGAAGTACAGAACGGCCGGCGTGAACTGGTCATTTTCTACGGGTGGACAATATTTCCACGAACGCAATAATATCAAATTCCAAACACTAATTATAGGAATAATCATCAAAAAATTAATTAATGAGGCACCGAGTACAACCCGGTGCTTCATTAATTAAAATTTTGCTGCTGTTTCTTTTATTACCCGGTAAACGAATACGTGGACATCACTACCTACGCGTGGATTACGGCCAGTCCGCAGCGGCTGTACGGTACTGACACCTGATACAGACAGGTAAAGGAGGGTGTGTGTGTATGGGAAGGATCTGGAAGGGAACACCGCCTCATCAGATCTTATATCCCCCAACAGTTTATTCATTGAAGAATACAAATAGGACACGTTGGGCCGTCCGCGTGAAAAGTTTGATCCAGATCATGATATGAATACAGTACGACCGCCGTGAACTGGTCACTTTCCACGGGTGGGCAGTATTTCCACGACGCAATAATATTAGATTCCAATCACTAATTGTGGGAAAAATCATCAAAAAGTAAATTAAATTACAACCCGGTGCTTCAGTAATTAAACTTTTGTTGCTGATGGTTTATATTACCTGGTAAATGCATACGACGTTACGACCAGTCAGTTGTGGCTGTAATGTACTGACACCTGCCATAGACATATAATGGAAGGTGTGCATGTATGCACGGGAAGGGTCTGGAAGGGATCCAGCGACACGAGCTGTAGTGTTTTTTTGCAATCTCTATTGCATTGTATAGTGTTGAATGCGCTTATCAAGCGTGGTAATAGTATATTTTCGAATTTATTTTTTCGCCAGGCGTGAATCTGCAGTATTGCACGCAGTCGCGATCCTTTCGAAATTGTCTGTCATCTTTTGTAATCATAGTACTGTACAAAAGTAAATCGCAGATCTCTTCTCTTAATATACAGTACGTGGAGAGTGGATTGTAACTAAATCACCCGTAGAGTGGAGTTATCACTCAAGCTATAACTTTATTTTTTTTTACATATCGACAAAAAACACAAGCAATGTTTCCGCCAATGGACCTCTGCGTTTAACCCAGAGGTCCATTGGCTGAAACTTTGCTTGTGCTGGTTATGTTTTGCAACAAATTTGCAATTATTGCTTGGGTGGAATGTCCACTCTGCGGGTGATTTAGTGATAATTCACTCTCCACGTACTGTAGATGGAAGCACAGACAATAAGGCTGTTTTCTGTGCTTTGTTTTCTCACCTCGAAATGAAGCTTATGGCCCGCAAATGAATGGACCTGACAAATTCTTTCAATGAAACGCTGTGACATATATAATTCTTCTTTTTCGTCTAATTTTGTCACTTTGAATGTGAGTGGGTGCGTTATTGAGGTCGTTCCCTTACTCTTTGTTTTACTCAAGAACTCTGCGCAAATATGCCTGTGACGTGATTCGAACTCACGCACGACCTCAAGCCCATGCGCGCTAATATGGGCTCTCACTTTCTATACCTATGCAGATTATGTAACTTTAAAATGATTCACATGAAACAATCCCGATCTGATACGATAGAGGAACGGTTTCTAACATTTTATGTTCAAAGCACTGAAACAAATCAGAATACGTTATTTGAAACATCAGATCATCGATTCTGTTTTAAAAATTCATTCACATTTTATGATATTTATTCAATGTTCCAATAAGACTAAAATCCTCGTCCTCTGATTGGATGAGAGGCTGGAGATCTCGCCTAATTTTTATCTATGTTTATGTCCCCAGTGGCATATTAACGTTACCGTCTGACGTCACAAAGTGAAACATTTGAAAATATGTCAACACTGCCTAGAGATTCAAAAAGCATACTGCTTATAAAATCGTATTTTTTCGAGGCCAGTGATAACTATGGATGTTGTATACCCACAATTCATTTATAAAAAGGACGAGATTACTCCATCTCAATTCAACGTGTTCATGATTTGAACTGAGATGGAGTAACTTCGACCTTCATCTAAGAAACTGATTGTTTGTTGTCCTGTGACGTCGTTGGGTACACTGAAACTAAATTTGTTATCGTTGAAGTTGGCGTGTTCATTCAAGTTGCCTTGTTCATTTCAAGATATAGTTTTTGGGCTATGGGCAGGGTCTTATGGGAACATATACGTTATTGTGATGAATTGACGGTAACATGGTCTGAGGTTTGCCGCTCGGAGAGTATGTCAACTTCGCGTCTTGAATGAAAATAAGCTACGGAAACCTGAGACCATGTTACCGTCAATTCATCACAATAACTTATACTATTATATCTTATAACATGAAGCACTCGTGTTTGTACAACGTCCCTCACCTCTCATGAATTATTTCACGTAATCAGTCCAGTCAAGCGATTACTCTCTATATAATTAACTTGACATAAGAATCCAAGTTTCCTTTGGTAACTTTACATAAACGAAAACAACAGACAGTTCCGGGATCTGTCTGTTGTTTTCGTTTATTAAAAGTAACAAAAGGAAACTTTACCTTATTTGCTCCTGATGACATGGGTATTTTCTAAACAGTCACCTGCTTCTTAATTGCGTAATTGGTACTGAAAGGGGTAACTTTATCGAACGTCGATTTCCATTGCGATGTAAGTCAGAAATGTTTCGTTCTATACAGCAGTATGTAGGACGAAACCGTTCAGGGCGTCCGGATTGAAAGTGTTACGGAACCCCTAAAAGCTACAGCACTTTATATTTCTGAAAGTGAATCTCTCACATACTTGAGAATATCGGTTTTGCATTAAGGTGTATTCAAAACAGTTTGCGCACAGTTTCCCGTGAGGCTAAATTTGGTATTGACAAGCAGACGAGACAAAGAACAAGGAATCGATCTGGAGAATCAGTGCAAACATTCTCCTTTCAACCCCGACATCCTAAAATATATTGTCTCAAACAGTTCAGTTCGTTCACAGGAAAACAGATGATTCTATTTTGAATTAGTGGGGTGGTTCAGCAGCGGTCGGGAGAGATAATTCAGACCCAGTGTTATTTCTGTGACAGGACTCCTGACGAAAGTGTCGGGATCCTGAAGCAGATGGAGAAGTTCTTAAAGTGAAGAAATATTGAAGTGACAATACCGGTATATAGATAACAGTCCATTAACCCTTTACCCAACGTAACGCCCAAAACGTCCCATCGTTAATCACAAAAATTGCTATACGAGTTTCATTACATTTTTCATATTTTGCGTCAAAAACATAGCATAGGACCCCTCATTGGTACGAGCTAGTCGAGCTCGTTCCAATGAGGGGTCCTAAGCTATGTTTTTGAAGCAAACATTAACAAAAATAAATATTCAATAATAAGTGTCGTCAGCTTTTCATATTAAGTATAGGGTTATCAGATTGAACTTCTTCACAGAGCACTCCCAGTCCTTCTTTACATAAATCACATCTAGTATTCCAATATTATGGGCAACTCATCTTGCTGATTCTCACTCGGGAATTGAGGCCCAGGCTTGGCACAGGTGTCAGAACTGTGGGGACCCAGGACTGACGCATTAAGCCTGAACTCCTAGGCCAACCACGGGTCCCCAAATTCCGGGGTTACTACCCCAGGCTCCACCTCTCCTCGGCCCTGACCCCAAGGGTTTGTAGCATCTTATCATTACTGATTCTCCTCGCCATGTCGGGTTTACACTATCTTATATTATCGTCTGTCATCTGCTGCAAGCTTTTTCGTCCCGCAAACTGTGTTTAAAAGGTTGATTCCCTAGCACAATTGGGTTATCGGAATAAATTATTACAGTGCCCCTCCCCCCAACCCCAGTCAATACGAAATAGATTCGACCATTCAATGAAATTCATTACATTCAGGAACACATGAAACGAAGGCATTAATGCGACTACAATTTGAGACGCAGCGCCTGTCATACCAGTAAGGTCTACGAGTTTGTCGTAATTAATTGCGTCTTCTTGGAAAGTCTGTTGTTCATAATGGGAGTCAGTGGTATTGGCCATCACTTCTAAGTAAACAACGTTTTCACGTAGCGATTTCAATTATTGGAATGAATACCAAACAGTGATAGACATTTGGGACGTTTCACGCTAATTGTTTTTGACATGTGAGGATGTTACTGTTCTTAAGCCTCGGTTGGAGGCGACAAACTCTTTCATGATATGTCGTTTGTCGGCCTGGAATTAAAAACAACGTATTCGGCATTCTGTATTAATGTCGCATCTGTTGACGCAGAACGTTCAACCACGTATCAGTACATACAGTTAAAACTAGAAGTCATGTCACGAACTGTGCGCTTATCAAGGCTTAATTGCGCGTAGGAAATGCGCGCAATTGCTATATCGAATGGCATACAAAGGACGGCAGGCTCTCCTGGCTACTCATAGCAAACACGGGCAATGTTTCTGCCAATGGACCGCCCAGTTACCCGGAGGTCCATTGGCTGAACCATTGCTTGTGCACAGGCCATATGTACAGAATTTGATAGCATTACTATGGTCATAACGCGTAGATTAGCGCGCAGATTGACGTGCTATTTGCGCGCATTTCCTAACAGGACTTTTAGTTTTAACTGTACTGACTATTGGATTTCGGTACCGAAACGATCGATGGCTGATAGAATATATGACAAGCAATGAACATGAACGATAAATCCACGTTATCACCCCAATGTGTTGATCGAGAAACTTGTTTCAAGCCGAGATCGTGTTCAAATTAAGCATCACGGCCAATCCTTTGTGGCGAGTCTCGATACATAATAGGACAACCATCGAGGTTTGATACAAGTTTTTCGATCAACACATAGTGGTGATGGCAAGTCTTACCGTCTCAGACATCCACTTGGTAATAATAATCAATGTAATTTCTACATTTCTTGACGTGTTCGCATATAGTTTGACAACCATTCAGCGTCTATAATTTGTTTATGAATGAAGATCATGATGACGTAATGGTATTATGTTCTTGAGCTGTGCATGGCCTAGTCCCCATTCATTGTTCCTCTTGTACTGTAACCGCTGAAATTCATAGTGGTGTTCAGCTGTGTACTTCTTTGTTTTATTTTTCATCTTTAACGCATGGTAGGCATATATAGAGGATATGGAATGAGTGTTTTTCTCATATAATATTTATGAAACGAGTCTAAGAATTTTCCGTTTTGGCGAGCCTCTGGCGAGCCCAAACGGAAAATTCGGACGAGTTCCATAAATATTATATGAGAAAAACACTCATTTCATATTTTATTTATCATACGACACACACACGCACAAATTAGCCACTTAGTATGACTTTTTAACCCATCACCTAACTTGAGTTGCAGACGGCACTTGGAAAAAAACATCCTCGTGTAACTACAAATGTTCAGTTTTTGTTTCCAAAACATAGGTTATGACCTCTCAATGGAACGAGCGCGACGCGCTCGTACCAATGAGGGGTCATAACCTATGTTTCGAAAGCAAAACGTGAAAATATAAAAAAAAATGAATGGAGTTTTCCTTGTAGGTAAAAGATTAATACAATATAACTCATTCTAAATAGGACAGATAACGTAAATTTTCCCCACTGAAAGTGTGCAAATGTGTCCCAGTTGTATTTTGTTTTGCCAGTCAAATTGTCCAGTTTTGAAATTGACCAATGAAATTGACGGAAGGCTTTATTTATCACTGATTAATATGAAAACAAAATATCAAATGTTTTAAAGTGAACAAAACGGACGAGTCATATGATAAATAAAAATATCATCAGGGCAAAAAATAATCTAATCTATTTCGTTGAATTTGTGATTGCTTTGTCGTGAAATTACTGTTATCCAAACGGTGATCTCGACATGTGTAATCAGTTTTAGATAAGTGAGGTAACAACGTTCTCTTTTTGAATCGAACGATCGTACGTGCTTGTAGATGTTATTTTGTGGCTTATATTTTTTGTGGCTTATACAAATTTCTATCAGTCTAGACGTTTCATCTTATATCAGTGGACAACCGATTGTTGTAAGACAATAAGGCAGAAAGTTGTTTTGCCTGATATCACACAAAACACTTGAAGTGTAGCATAATGTGATTACAAAAAGCGGAATGAAAATGTCGACCAGGGGGTGATACTATAAATTTTTTACAATTATATTTTTTGGAATCGTATTTTCTAGTTATGGCTTTAAATCGGTTGAAATGAGCCCTTAGCATTTTCAAAGATATGGAAATTCGCCAGCTTTTTTTTATAATGCTAATGATTCATTTTAGTCAGTTAGATTACTAAGTAAAAAGACAATTCTAGAAAATACAATTGCAGTACGAGGAGAGTGTATTATCACTAAATCACCCGCAGAGTGGAGATTCCACCCAAGCAATAATTGCAAATTTGTAGCAAAGCGTAACAAGCACAAGCAAAGTTTCAGCCAATGGACCTCCGGGTTAAACCCGGAGGTCCATTGGCTGAAACATTGCTCGTGTTTTTTGTCGATACGTACAAAATTTGAAAGTTATAGTTTGGGTGATAACTCCACTCCGCGGGTGATTTGGTTACAATCCACTCTCCACGTACTGTATAAAAGGTTTATAGTATTGGGACCAAATCGCGACAGAGCCTTCCTCATTCCGCAACAACAGAAGCTCACCAGCCTGAAACGAAATACACTGGAATTTCAGATGCTCATGCCATTTGTTTTTTCTTGATTCAGTCTTGTATTCGCAGAACTTTTATTTCTGAAATTTCAATCCACTCGCGTCAATGTGCCACGACCAGTCCACAACCTGAAATAGAAAGATGCCGCCCTCACAGAACGGTATAGCTGTTAAATGTCCCTGTTGTAATCAACACCACAGTGTTTTCGGTCTCAATTTGGGTATTTGTACAGTGTAGTAGCGAAAGACTTAACTAGACGAGTTATTCTGTAGAATCACAGACTTTTCCTGGCGTACAAAAAAACATAAAACCCTTTGAAGAAATAGTACAAAATTTCAATTCCCATATCTCTGAACATGTCCGTGTGGATTTATTTATTTATTGGTGTTTAACGACACTTTCGACAGCCAGGGTCATCTCGTGTCGGACAGTTTTACGGGTGAAGGAAGCGGGAGTACCCGGAGAGAACCACCAGGCAACGGCGAGCAACTGTCAGGCTCCCCAACATTCTAACTTCACACAAGCAGGGTTAGCATTGGTTGTAGACAAGTGTACCGCCGATGTGCAGTACGCCTTAGTACACAACGCCACCGTGCCTCCACGTGAGCAATGGGGGTGAAGTGTCTTGCCCAAGGACACAAAACGGTTTCCGCAGGTGGGATTCGAACCGAGGACATCTCGGCACTTCTACCTACTTGAGACACCGCTCTCCGTAGGTGTGCATACCGATATTGCTCCGCTTGAAGGGTTAACACAACGTTAAATGAAAAATACACCCAACCCGTGCATAAAATCGCTTGAAATCCTTCAAAACTCACTTCAAGGCAGAAAAACAATTATGCCGACCTAAAAATATCATCAGTAAAACTCGCTCATTTAGTTCATTGTAACCCTAAATTTCCATCGGACTTCAGCTGTGAATTTGAACCGATGTTGGAGTTCAAACTTTTAAAATTACCCGTAGAAATAAATATATCGGACAGTATAAATGTGGAGCAAGTTCAAGTTCAGCAAAAGAAACTGCATTTGATAAATAGATGAAATTTTACAATGCATTACGGTTACTTTTCATTTAATTCCTTCTGAGTGACCATTCCCACCTTTGAATACCGTTGCTGTATGAAATTCCATCAGCTACAGTAAGGATGTCTTTTATAAGAACACTCAACAGATCGAAACTAGAGCGCTGTCTTTATGAGCTAAGAACTTTCTTATTAAGAGAAAAAGTTGGTTAGCTTTCGAAAGTGAAGGAGTGCATTCTCTGCTCTTGCTGCATTGGGATGGTTTGGGTTCCAGCCTAAACATCCCCGGGAGAGCTTAACAAAATACTTTATTTTCTTATTACCCTAAATCTAAGTTTGGGATATCATTATTATTAAACATCACCGGCGCCACTGGTTAGTACAGTGCACTGTACGATCATGACGTGATATGATCTTGTTCAAGCCTGAAGTGTCGTTGTTAGCGACTATGGTTCCTCAAACCGGCGTCGGGCGATAGTGCTTGGGGATAATCGCCCGCCTCAGAACGTCAGACCTAAATTGTTCTTCTTTCTTTTTCTTGGGGGGGGGGGGGGGGGGGTCAATACCTTCTTACCCCCGGTTCCTTCGCCACTACTTCTGGTGTCATTTTGAGTCTTGACCCCCTCCCCCAGCTCATATGTTGAATCATGCCCTCCCCCAGACCCATCGCAAAATTTCCATTTTTCCTTGTTATTTTAAATTTCTGGCCTGATGTTCCCCCATGGGTTAACTTGGGGGAAGGGGATGGGCGTGACTGAATTATTATTTTTTTTTATTTCGGGGGGGGGGGGGGGGTTGAATTTCACCTGCGGCCATCGCGTTGTGTCCTTGGGCAAGGCACTTAATCCCGATTGCGCATGTTGTGGGGACACGGTGGCGCAGTGTACTAAGGCGCACTGCACGTCGATAGTGCACCTGTCTTCAGCCAATGCTAACCCTGCTTCTGTGGAGTTAGTCCGTTGGAGAGTCTGACAGTTCCTCTCCCAGCATCTTTGGATATATGTCATTCCACTAACATCACAGTGATGTAACATATATTAACCCATCATTTGTCAGTTATGCTATCTAGGATTTTAAAAATGATCTCGCTTGGCGGCCATTTGAGACTCATTGTGGATAAAACTGAAATTTCTTTTGCATTTATAAAAATGATACATTACATTCTTATTATTCAGACATTACATTCTTATTATTCAGACCATTACTGGGGCTGTGCTAATTCACAGTTCCGAGATTTTAGGCCAAAATGCCCGATTTTCGGGCCTATTTTTGATGTTTTTGAACAATTTTCATAAGGAATAAGGTAGAATATTTAACCCCCTCCAAACTGATGTTAAAGTACCAGAATTTCAAACAGCAGATTATTACAAAGATTTTAACCAATTCGGTCCTCTTTGACAGAGCTCAATGAGCTCTGTCAAAGAAGGTCGGATTGGTAAAGTTCTTGGTTGAATTATGGGAAAAAATGCGGCTTACAATATTGTTAGATCGGCCACAGTGTTCAGGGGGTAAAACTCCACTTCGCAGCATGACTAAAGGCACCGATGTCCATGATAATTATTACTTTTCTATGGTATCAACCCTTTATCTGACACTACTAAATAGGGAAAAGTTTACATTTTCAATTGTAGCCTCAAAAATAACTAATGGACCCTCGTTGGAATGAGCTCAATGAGATCTTTCCAACGAGGAATCATAAGCTATGTTCTTGGAGACATGAATTCAGAAAATACTAAAACTGAAAGTGAGATTCGTTGAATGACATTAGCCAAAAGTGGCATTTATGCATGGGGAAGGCATAAGACAAGCATTGACAATATTTTGTCACCAGAGTCTCGCGATTATCCGAAAGAAATAAGGTGTATTCATGGCCTCCAACCATACTTCAAAATAAACATTGGTGGTATATCTTACTAAACGACACAACCTCTGTTACAACACAGAAGTTGATACCCACGTCGCATGATGCTGCTCACGTGAACTCGGAGATATAAATATATTATATATTTCCCGTAGGCAACCATAAAAATGTTCGAGTGAAAAAAATGTGATCGTATCGTTTTAGGATGAACATTCAAATATCTTTGTCAAGTACAGCCACTCAGACATTTTTTTCATTCCTCAAAATTAGCAGAAAGAAACTACATGTCACGGCATATATTTGCCGGGGAATTCCAATCAAAAACTCAATGTAACCAATTGTATTTTATAGGCCCCAAAATTCATCAAATCCGCCCCTCTTTTTTCTCAGAAATTATCAGCCATGATGCAAGATATCAACCAATGCTTCAAAGGGTTTTTAACCCTTTACGTAACCTTAAAAGCAGACGACACTTGCAAAAATAATTCTTGAATAACTAATTTTTTTCATTTTTTGTCTCAAAAACATAGGTTATGACCCCTCGTTGGAACGAGCTCGACGAGCTCGTTCCAACCAGGGATCATAACCTATGTTTTTGAGACAAAAAATGAAAAAAATAATGAAAATTAATTGGCGATTTTTGAGAATAGCGCTGGCCGGTTTTGGCCGTTACGTTAGGTAAAGGGTTAAAAGAATGTTTTGCTTAGTTTCGCAGGATAGCATCATTCCAAAATGCAACGTTTCAAAGCTGGTAACACTAATACAAATATTAAGTACGGTCATACCCAGAAAGTTGCAAACACATCTATAAAGGAGAAAAAAATATACACTCTGTCTGGACTTGTGTGATGAATGAAAGAAACTTGAGCAATCGGACATAAACAAGGCTTTGAAAAGCTGGTCTAAAACATGTCGGCTAAATCCAGACGCTATCTATATATAATCTCTATCTGTTTGTCAATTGAATTTTTAACGCAATAAAGCTGAAGTCCAAACTGGTCAAAAGCGTACCAAAATTCGTTAACCAGAGAGTAACTTTCCTTGAGGCTGTCATACAATGAACAGAATGAGAGAAGAGTTAAAATAACATATTTTATCTGCGATCATCAAGAAATGAAAAATAAAGTCACAAAATACCCAGAACGACAGACGCGTCTGAATGGGTTAATCGATATGGCACGAGTGCCAGCGCGGAAGAATAGAACGAGAGGCCGCAGGCCTCGAGTTTTATCCTTCCGCGGTGAGACAAGTGCCATATCGATTAACTCATTTACACGCGGGCGTCGTTCTATGTTTATTACACGCCTTCACGTCTATAACAAAAACTCAATTATTAGAAGGACACTCAGCAATTCATTTAATAACTATCAACACAAAAAGAACACATTTTATCGCCAACCAAACTTGTGTGGGGAACCTGTGTTACTATTTCGTCCTCTGAGTTCCAATGTGTCCTATGTGCCTACTAGCACATAGAACACATTGAAACTCATGGGACGATTTTTAGCTATCGCTAGCGATTCAATTTGTAATATTGCGTTGCTCGATTTATAGAAAATTTCAGTGATATGTCGCTTCTATTTAAAAAAAAAGTCCTTCAACGATTTCGTTCCGTACATATGTGCGGAACAGATTTTCATTTTTTCTGCATGGTTTAGTGTTGCTGTAGATGGGGATTACATAGAACAGGCGTGTAAAAATAATAATTTTGACACCATGAATTTTGGATGTTTTACATTTCGCGCAGGATTCATTTAAATTATCTATTGTCTTTGTTCTACGAAACTAAAGGCATCACGCGATAGACCTGGGTCGAGATTTCATAAAGAAAACGATGGGAATTCACAACTGAACTAAGAAAAATAAACAACAAGAGTAAATCAGGTTTATATTTTTCGTATTTTAATTTCGGCGGGTTGAATTCTTGTAGGATTTCATCCAGTCGCCATGCGATTGCATTTATCTGCCCGCTTTTGTGAAGAGGGCACCACAAGTCTCGTTGATTGTTACTTCTAAGGCCCTGCGAAGATTGGAGATTCGATTCGATTTCAAAACTTAAGTAGTGTTGACGGTATGGTCCTGCGAATATTCGAGATTCGATTCGATATCGATACCATACGTATGCTTCGAGATCGATCCCGAATCAGTCTCAGGATTCGATTTTTTCGAATCTCTCGTACTAACTTCAATTTGTTACATTTCCAACAAAGATAGGATAAAACTGTCATTAGAAAATTCATTCAGTAAGGCTCAATTCCTATTTATTTGAGTAATTGACAATGTTTAATTGTTAGGTAAGGTGTGAATTTGGCCCAGAACATTATCCATAGTTTTGGTTTTTGAAGGCTTAACTTGTTACTATTCACGTTCTTAAAAACGTGAATAGTAACAAGTTAGGCCTTCAAAAACTAAAACTATGGACAATAGGCCTAGCTGTTTTAGCGACGGTGCTACAGAGAATATTTAGTTATTGGTTTTTAAGGTGTTCACTCCTTCGCGTAAGGGTCGTCACAGTGTTCCGTAACTTCCGTTTGATGCAATATGAAATAACTTGTATTTTAAGATTCGATTCGGGATTCGATTCGATGTCGATATCAGAGACACGATTCAATTCGAGATTCGATTCGAAAAGAAATTTGTGATTCACAGAACCCTATTAAGTAGATATTCGGTTCTATTCGAAATCGGTGTCCGATTCGCTTCCCCTCGAATCTTTTCCATAGGAATATAGCTTAGTATCAGCCATCTTCATCGTCTCACAAAACGTATAAGTCAGATGGAAACCTATTGTAAATAAATAGTTTTGAAATGAAAGACTGAGTGTAACTTCCGATACATTAACATAAATGGCATCTTCACTTATGCCACCAGCCATGCTAATTCCATTATCACTAGTCCCTACCACTGTTAAATACAAATTTAAGGTTTCCAAGCAATGTTGACAATTAACTACATTCCTTAAAGGATAATATTCCAACTACATCATCAAGGCATGCCTTCGACGAAGGCATGCCTTGATGATGTAGTTGGATTATTTTATCAGTCTGAACTTGAGCCATCACGGGCGGAACAAATTAGGTTTGTAGTCCCCAAACCCTCATTGGTCATCTTCAGGACACAACTGACTCGATTCGAGGTTCGATTCGATTTTCTGATAATAGGATTGATTAGATTCGAGATTCGATTCGAATCGAAAATGTGTGATTCGCAGGAGGGGCCTAGTTACTTTATTGCATCACTTGATTGAGAATATTTTATTTGCAAACAAACAATATAAAAAGTACCAAAAACTGAGATTACACAATTTACTGTGAATTGGAAAATGGGTCCAACAGAAAGCTATTTATGTAAACTCTCTCCACCTTAGGATTAAACGTTGGAGTATGAACGTTTGAAGATCACTTTTTTGTCGTACCTGAAAGTGGTACTTTGAAAAGTGAGGCTAGATTATATAACAGAGGTTTGTGTTTTGATTGGTGAATGTTGTAATTGGAGGTAGAGGTTGGAGTAGTTCGACTGGCCGAGTGGGTACTATGGCAGTTGGGCTCCTGTGAGATGGACAAAGATAGGAGGAACCCGACCAGTTAAGACAGTCTGACAAGAAGCGCACTCAGGTTAGGATCCGGGCGAGGCACCTATTTGGATTAGCGACTTTGAGCGATCAGTATATTGAATACACCATGTTAGAGATTGCAGTGTTGATTTCGGTACACGATCTACTGATTGTCAACCAAATCTACGAGTTGCCTCATTATATCTTTGAAGGCAATGGAAGTCTTCTCCACGGCAATGTTAACTTGAAGGCATTGACGTGGAAACTTTTCTCTACGGCAATGTCAACTTCAACGTACAAACCAACTCTGCAATTTTTCTCATTGCATCACTGGTATCGTTTGCTCCATGTGCTGTGTGAACAGTGGCGGCGCTACGGGGGGGGGGGGGGGGCATTTGCCCCCCCCCCCAAACGAAGACTTTGCCCCCCAGTTGCCCCCAACCATCTCGCATGCATTTCCATCCACCCTCACACACAAACACATTCAGTCACTCTCTCTCACACACACACACACACCCCTCTCTTTTTTTATTCCCAATAATTTCCCATACACACTTAGCCCAAAGCCTCAAGCTAGCTGATGAACACATCCAGGCAGTAGGGATTTAAAGACTCGGATGCAGATACTTATAAGTTATAATTAAGTTATGAGCCAACAAAGGCATGTCTATCCATATCCCTTGTCTAAAAAAATTCATGGATTTCGCATTATGACAGACGGGCATTATGAGTCTGTCTGTCTGTCTCTCTCTCTCTCTCTCTCTCTCTCTCTCACGCACAGACCCACCAGACGCGGATCCAGGATTTTTTGAAAGGAGGACCGCTAATTACCATTACATTTAGTCGAAACTTGGACCCAAAGTCCGTAATATAATTTTTTGGTTTGGTACATCCACAGGACGTACCAAACCAAAAAAGTATATTACGGACTTTGGGTCCAAGTTTCGACTACCTCATAACAAAGTAATGATATGATCCTTTACGTATTTGCCCCCCTTCATGGGAGTCTGCCCCCCTAGTTGCCCCCCCCCCCCACAAAAAAATTTCTGGCGCCGCCACTGTGTGTAAATGTGCCAAGAAGCTGTGCGCCGTTTGGCATGAATAGAGAGAAACGGGTTCGAATGAGAATCCTGCAAGAACTGCTCCAGAGGTAATCAATACAAAATTGATTCAATACGATCGACGTGTTGACAAAGACAATAACAAATAACAGTGAAATCGGAAACTTTGAAGTGTATTGATTTCATTAAATAGAAAGTTTCCTTGCAAAGAGAACATTTGTTAAACTTGTTACCAAAACAAATGTAATCTCAATTCTTATTTGACTCCTGTTGGCCAGGGACTTAATACAAATATTATCGTTAATCGCTCTCTTGAGAGTTCAACAAAATCGACCGAGTAGTCTATTAGTACAGTCCCTGCCCACTCACTCATCCAAACTTGTACAACGATTCGTGGAATTGTTCTCAGGCCTCAGTTTACAGTCCCGTGAACACAAAAGCGGTCAGAGGATTTCGATCGGCTCGCGACAGGATCGCGCTCCGATCGTAATTTCCTGCCCGTTTTTCACCCCAAGACACAAAATAATCCCAGCATTACAAGGACTAGAATCTGGAAGTCGTTTGATTGTTGTGGATGTGCTCTTGATTTTGCTATATTTCTGGGCCCACTGGCGAGTGTATCGTGATCGGATCGCACAAATTACCACTTTTGTTGTCACGACACTATGCCAACTCAAAACATGGCAACGCGAACTGAGGATTTCACACATAAATTTACTGTACCATGTTCGCTAAAGCGGGTTCTCAGTTCACTACCGCTTTTGTTGTCACAGCACAGTGCCAGCACAGTGCCAGCACAGTGCCAATTCAAATCCTAACAACGCGAACGGAGGGTTTCACACACATATTTACTGCACCACGGTCACAAAGGCGGGTTTTTGTCACGATCAGCTCGCAATCTGGTAGCGACAAACCTACATCAGTGGATCGAGCCTTCATCAGTAAAGAACTGAAAAATAAAAACTGAATCAGGAAAGACGAATGAGAAAAGCAGCTGAGACTTAATGTTCTCGCATCTCTTTTTATAACAGGTTAGAATCTGCTGTGTTGTTGAAAGAAAAACGGAAAGAGAATATTGAGCAGATCGTGACAGTGTTACGATTCGGTCGATGTCCCCATATCTGCTTTTATAATCAGGTTATGGTATTATATATACTGATTTCAACGAGTATTTTCTGGACACGTATTGGTTTTATTTACCTTTAATCAACGACGAAAACTGTAATCGAAGAGCAAGTGATAATCAATAATTTTATGTTTTTTTAAACACAATACTGGTAATATATACATGTATGTGATAGCAGTTAGCAACACTCTTTGGGTGCAGGAAGAAATTAAAAAAAGAAAAACGAATAAGCTGGTCAGGAGTTTTATGCCGGATTTTTTTTTTCTCAGTAGAGCACAACATTTTGTTTATGTTTCCGCAGCAAATCAGTGGAAATCCAAATTATTATTATTTTCTGAGTTGCTGCTGTGCAGTATACGTTTTGTGATAGAATAGAATGGAATAGTTTAATAAGAGAAACCCAGGGAGTGATATGGCACGTTGACATCATAAAGACATCATCCAGGGAGGAATAGGCGCAAGATGACTATATATATATAGAGGATCTCAAACGAGTGATGTTTGGATATAAGATTTTTTGAAACGAGTTTGGTGAATTTGATTCACAACGAGCCTTTAGGCGAGTTGTGAATCGAATTCATCAAACGAATTTCAAAAAATCTTATATCCAAACATCACGAGTTAAAGATTCTGTATATCACATGAATTTTCGAATGTGTTTTACACTTTTTATTTAATTCATTGTTACTAAATTCTCCCAAAACAACCGACAATCAGTTCGTTGGCTCAGACGCGTCACACCATGACGTCATGAATGCGCTTTACTTGCACCTGTTGTCGTAATTGACGTCATGTGAACTACGCACAAGAATACGATGCTGCTGCTATGGGACCACGCGCCGATTAGACACTAGTTGGTAATCAGGAAATAAGACATGAGTTGTTACGTCGAAATTAACGACGTTTCATGTGATATATAATATGTTGGAAGGCTGTTAATATTTGAGCTTTCTAAAAACTGCATGGTAATTGTTGGAACATGCTAGCTCGCAAGAAGACGCCACGAAGACTGTGACGGCTGAAGTCCCAACGGGCTAATATTTCAACTGCATCATCAAGGCATGCCTTCGACGAAAGCATGCCTTCATAACGTAGTTGGGATGTTAGTCGGTCGCGGCTATAGTTAAAAACTCACGACTATTTGGAGAAATTTGTTTGTGAATAAATAAAATATACATTATTAGTAATGATTATGCATTTTCTAATTCAATTTATACTTACTGTGTTGGGGGCGCGGTGGCGTTGCGGTAACCTGTTCTCGTCAGGTGACCGAAGTTAAGCAACGTCGAGTCCGGTTAGTCCTTGGATGGGTGCCCGTCTGAGCGATCGATCGATTCGATTCGGATTCCCGCGTTGTGTCCTTGAGCAAGGCACTTAACCCTGACTGTCCACATGGGGGCACGATGACGCCGTGTACTAAGGCGTACTGAACGCCGATGGTGCGCATGTCTGTAACCAATCTAACCCCACCTGTGCTGCAGTGCGGAGTTACGATGTTGGGGCTGATAGCTACTCGCCGTTGCTCGGTGGTTCTCTCTGGGTACTCCGGCTTCTCCACCCGTAAAACTGTCACGGTCACGATTAGCCATTGTGCATAAGTATGTGACCTTAAACACCAATAAATAAATACTAATAATAAATACTTACTGTGTCAGAACCGCAAATTGGTCATATCGGGCCCTTAACTAGCGGAAACGGCTACTACAGACCTATTTTTGTATGACCGACTGAGTGCTACACAATTCCAAGTATCAAATCTAGTCTTTTAACCTTTAAATCCGAGATGCCGCTTTTCCGCTCAAGGAACATCACATGTCATAATTTCTTTAAGTAGGATGGATGCTAAGTGCACGTGTGGGGTAGAACAATCAATATTTTCAACGTGCAGCCTTGGGGCTGCACGTTGAAGATATTAATTGGTCTATCCCGAAACAATGAATACGTACTCTCTGGGAGGGGGGGGGGGGAGGGGGGGTCGCAAACCCTACACCTCTTACACCCCCATAGTTACACACCTGATTGCAAATGAAGTAATAAATGGTATTGTTAATGTGTGACATGTGACACGGTGATAGTTATAGCGAGATATTTACATGTACTATTGCTGACAATCAATAGAGGAAATAGCTCCACGTGCATGTTCTGAGGTATTTTTGGACCGACCATTTTTCCTTAGATACTGAAACAATCTAGTTTCCGATTGTCTTTCGCATTCAACCAAAGCATCAAAACATTTGTTAGGCCAGTATTGTTTTGAAGGATGCAAGCCAAAAAATGATATTGCATTGACCAGCACTTATTGGCGTCTTAAATCTCACATTTGAACGAAAGCAAACTTTCACCTCACGGACTAGCTGTATAATCCTGTTGTGTGTCTGCTGAAAGTTTTCAAGTACGTCTTGAACTTTTTTTTTAAAAATGGTAAACATATGTTCAGAGGGAAATCCACGTACATCGTGTTTTATTTGTCAACTACTCCGTACCGTTGATAGCGATTCATCATAAGATAGCACCACTCTGAACCATTTCAACACTGCAGCCTTGACTAGCATCGTTTTTATATCACGACGGCCGTGTGTGTTTTAACATTACCCAATGCAATACCGTGGACTGGTCGTAATCCACGTATGGGCAGTGATATCCACGCCTGCGTGTAAAAGGTAATAAAAATAGTCGTCAGCAAAATTTTAACTAACGAAGCACCGCGTTGTACCCGGTGCTTCATTAATTAAATTTTTGATCATTATTCCCATGATTAGTGTTTGAAATCTAATATTATTGCGTCCGTGGAAATATTGCCCACCCGTGGAAAGTGACCTGTCCACGGCGGTCGTACTATGCATACAATGAAAAATGTACTGTGGAAGAACTTCATGTAAGAACGTTTCTGATAGACGTTACGCATATAAGTACACATCTAATTGACGTTTTGATGTAACTCTAAAATGAAAACAGTGTCAAGCAAGAATGTTAACAGACCTCCCAAGATGATATATTTCGTTAAATATATCGGCTTCGTCAACATAATTAAAGTTTGATCATGGTATAAATACAAAACACAAATCCGGTAGAATACGGAGGACTGGAATTGACAACTCTTGTTGTAGTTTGCCCTTTATTTCACGTGCGCAACTCGTTGATTCCGATCACGCGCACTCCATCACCGTCGTGATCTGTCTCGATACACTCCTGTCTTTAGTGAAATGGACAGATCTCTCCTATATTCTTTTAAACAATATATAATTCCAAGATTGACAGATTCTAAATACAGCAATAGAATATGTATGGACTGGATTATGCTGAAAGATGATGTGGTCGTTGTCACAAACCTGTATAGTTACAATTGTGGCAGTCGAACCAGGGGGGTGGGGGGGGGGGGGTGGGCTGGGGGACGAGGGCACTAAAAATTTGCAAGACGTGACGTCCTATTTTTTATTCGGCTCCTTTTTACACCCACCCACCCACTACGTGCAAATTTTCTACTACCGTTCTTAGACACCCACCCCCACTCTCCCATTAAAATCCAAAATAAGCTTATAAACTTAGTAGGCACAGCTCTTTAGGGGGTTTTCATAATGTTCTTAAACCTTTACCCAACGTAACGGCCAAAAAAGGTCAGCGCTATTCTCAAAAATCGCCAATTAATTTTTATTATTTTTTTCATTTTTTGTCTCAAAAACATAGGTTATAACCCCTCATTGGAACGAGCTCCAACCTATGTTTTTGAGACATTTCAATCATTCTCAATACAATTTTAATCAATGAAGCACCGGATTGTACCCAGTGCTTCAATAATTGAATTTTTGATGATCATTCCTATAATTAGTGTCTGGAATATAATATTATTGCGTCCGTGGACATATTGCCCACCCCGTGGAAAGTGACCAATCCAAGGGACCGCACTGTACAATGAACCAGAAGGACCCAGTAAACAATGCCCGGGGTGCAAGTCCTCTAAAGATGACGATTGGGTGGACTTGACTTCATATACATATTGTGATCACAATCATCCATTGTGCAGAAACATGTGGCCTTAAACACCAATAAATAAACAAATACAATGAATCGGGCTATGCGACCTAACAAAAATGAGGGTAGCCATAGTTGGTAATCCGGCTGTGACACAGCCAATAACATCTTTAGTCATATCTGCAAAGCCTCATAAACATCCATTTTATGACAAACTAAAAGAACAAGGTTTCCCTAGCATGACACGACTATCACAATAGTTGCAATGGCTACCTTTTTGCAATGTAATAAATAATATGCAAATTGCCATGTGTATTTGGTTCCCAGAGGGCCAGGGTTACTGAAAATTACACATTCGGTTGATACAACGTCGAAGAAAAGTAAATATTGAATCGTTTTTATTACCAAGCGCTATGAGACAATATGACAGGAACGATTTGGAACTGTACTGTGAGCACAAAAGCTCACAGGGGATTTCGACAGGATCGAGATTCGGTCGAAATTCTCTGCTCCTTCCCCTCGTCGAAACACTGTGAAATCTCACCTGTTGAATAAGAAATGCCACAAAATTAAATTTCAGATGCTATTTTCGTTTGGTTTTCTTGACGCCGTCTTGATTTCGCTGTGTGTCATTTAGGAAAACCCACGCACCGGTGTAACATAAGTCACGATCAAATCGCGAAAGAGACTGCTTGTGCGATCACAGTACTGCAGTTATTGAAGCAATTAAAATGAGTTAAAAAGCAGACCATAGCAAATCGTCCCCTGAGTTCCAATGTGTTCTATGTGCCTACGGGCACATAGAACACATTGGAACTCATGGGTCGAAATGGCACGATTTTCAAAGTGCCGATTTCCGTTCGCGTTGTGTTCCGAAACGTTTCTTGTGCTCTTTTATGTTCTCCCAAAGAATATGAGACTTATTGTATGGTTGGAGTCGACTGCATGTGACTGATTGTATAGCAATCGACTCTCCAGGCACTATTCATCCAAACTAGACTTCATAAAGTAGCACAAAACTGCAAAGGAATGCCATCCGAATCATATTCAACGAACAATGCAATGCACACACTGACCCACCCACAAGTTAGAACCCAACGCATTTTAAAATTCACAGACTTGTGTAAGCTTCAAGTTCAGCTGTTTATGCATGATTGGCATAACAAAATGATGCCTGAAAGTTTTGAGAATACCTTTAAAATATACCAAAATCCCTCCGGTATGGACACCAGACAGTCAGGTAAATTACGCACAGATAAACCGTTTTCATTTCTCTTCTTTCATTTCTCTGTTTTTTTTTCTCTCTCTTCTTGTTCATTTCTTTTTACCGGGAATGACGGGAAGACATCCACCAGTGGCTACGCCATCTCCCTGTTGTGCAATCATGTGGTTGTGAATAATGTTACATCTATTCATATTTTTGGTTTGATTGTATACGTGTTGCACTACTGAATAAAATCAATCAATCAACCACCTGTGGTCAACATGAGGATCAAACCTAGACACAACCTGACAAACCCTTACAATCATCTCCTTGAAAATGATGTTATTTGTAGAACGTGCAATAGGGACTTCCATGATTTTGGTTGTGTGCCCTATTCTTAGGACTTAAGATTGCTTATGTTAGGGAAACTCAACCATGGGGGCGTTTTGTGGTAACCCACTCTCCACGAGTTGTCATTGCAAGGCATTTTGGGAAACATTACACTACGTGCAGAGTGTATTATCACTACATCACACGCGGAGTGGAGATTCCACTCAAGCAATAATTGCAAATTTGTTACAAAGCATAACAAGCACAAGCAAAGTTCCCTGCCATTGGACCTCCGGGTTAAACCCGGAGGTCCATTGGCTGAAACATTGCTTGTGTTGTTTGTCCATATGTACAGAATTTGAAAATGATACTTCTGGGGATAACCCCACTCCGCGGGTGATTTTGTTACAATCCACTCTCCACGTACTGTACAAGAACATTCTCTGGAGGTTTTGTCTTCTTTCAACAACTCACTTTACCTAAGTGTTATCTATGGAGTGTAAAGAATCTTGTCAGACACACAAGTTCCGCTGACGTATATATCTGCTATCCAGCACACTCGTGTGATTAGACCGGTAAGTGGGATCCCATAAATCACCAGTAATCTAATGAAATCCATTATGTGTCATCTAATTGTACTATAAGGTGTAAAGGTATTGAGTAAAGGTCGTAACGTGCTTTTAATAATACATACATCCCTATGGAAATGTTCGCAATCAATCTTGATTAACAAACACAATGGTAGCAATCAACAGTTTTGCCAAGTCATCTTGATGATCGATCGGTCGGCGCAGATTGTTTCATGGAATGCTGAGTTTAAAAGTGACGCACCGCCCCTCAAGCAATCATAGGTCTTTCAATCTTTTTAAGATTCAAGTCTTATCATAAAAATAGCTTCATTTTGCAACATCATCGGAGACAATAGCGTGGCTGCGCTAAATGGAGTGAAGAAAATTATATTTTAATTTGTTCAGGGTTAACCCTTCGCCTAACTAATCGATCGCACAGGCCCATGTAATTTGAAAATTGAGCAGTAGAAAAAAATATTTTTCAAAAAATTTCAACAAAACCATATCACTACTCATTGGAACGCGCTCATAGAGCTCGTTCCAATAAGGGATCATGTGATATAATTTTGTTGAAATTTGAAAAATGTGACAGAAAATATAATTAAAATAAAAGTTTGATATCGTGTTCGTTGGCTATAGGGTTAAGAGGACGTACCCAACATTCATGAAAGTCAAGGATGTCTCCACTGGAACTTTTTATGTCAACTGACGCATCCCGAGTACTTTTCAAAGGCATAAATACCCAGAAAGTGATGGCATCACCTTTAAGAAATTGCCCCAAAAATATCGGGGGAGAGTGCATAAACCACTGCCAATGGTTTCGAACATGTGCGGTACATCAAGTTGCATTTTTCAGGGAAAGTAAGGGACGTGTGCCGCCCAATCTTCCGCACCGGCCAATTCGTTGATTGCCTAGTAGATGCCTACGAGTGGAGACTCGGAAAATGGCGAGTGTTGTTCAACTTTTGCAGGCAGGTTCTACTGAAATGATATATGTTTCGACGACCAATGCCTGAGAGTATCTTTTCCGACGTTGTAACACAATTGTAAATTCCTGACTACCGTGCACCTATAAATGATGATTGACTGCAATAAGTAAATGAAAACGGAAACCTGATCTCACGAATTTCTCTAGGTATATGGATAATTTATTTATTGGTCTTTAAGGTAACACATTTCAGCACAATGGCTAATCGTTGCAACATGGATGAAGTCCAGTCGAGTCAAATGTTTGTACCCATGTGGCCCATTCTAGAGGACTTCCACCCCAAGCATTGGTAAAACAGAGCTTCTTTACAACATTAAACAAGCACTGCTTCAGTGTGTGGGGTTTCCACGGGGTGCCCCGAATATGGATCACCTATCTCTGTTCAACTGAATTGCTGAACCATTCATTGGTCACATATAGAAAAATAAAAAATGCTCAAATGCAACAAAAATTCTCGAAGATTTTCGAAGCCATCAGTGAAATTGTCACCTACAGTACGTGGAGAGTGGATTGTAACTAAATCATCCGCGGAGAGGAGCTATAACTTTCAAATTGTGTACATATCGACAAAAAACACAAGCAATGTTTCAGCCAATGGACCTCCGGGTTTAACCCGGAGGTCCATTGGCTGAAACTTTGCTTTTGTTGATAATGTTTTGCAACAAATTTGCAATTATTGCTTGGGTGGAATCTCCACTCTGCGGGTGATTTAGTGATGATACACACTCCACGTACTGTAGGTATGTTCCCCCATCCACCCACACACACAGTCAAAATGTCAGCTAGGAAGACTGCTCTCCAATGGAATTTGCACCTATTTTCCCCCCAGTGAGAATGTAAACTTGGAAAACTCCCCCCCCCCCCCCAAAAAAAAAAAAAAAAAAAAAAATGTTACAAACTGACAAAATCTACCGCTGTATTGAAATCTTGATACCCCGTTCTGAATTTTGGTACTGAAACTTCTCCAATTACCAGTGCAATCACAGTAACGGAGTTACAACCTTCACGTAATAAAATGTGTCCGTTGGAGTAATTACATGCGTTGCTGAATGTCAATGATATGGCATTATATAAGAGGTACGGCATATAATGAGTTGCATCGTTTTTCACTGACATTCAAGCAACCCAGCTGCATTGAGGTCAGTGCGACGAAGCAACCAGGGTAGTAACACTTTTTCAGAGGCAGGACCCCGCAAATACCAAATTTCGGCTTGACTCAGATCATGAATCGAATAAAACAGATAATTTCGAATCGAATCGAATCTCACGGCTCTTCTAATCGTAAATATTACACCGAATCGAAAATATTGCCAGCTCCAACGCAGGCATTATTTTGAACGCCGACTCGTGATTTTGGGAAAATCAATCAAAAGGGTGGCATATTCCAGAACGATATCAAACATACCTCTCTTTCCACTTCGGCTGACTGGTTCAAGTGGACGGTTTTCTACCCTCACTGACTATTGGAACCTGTCAGCTAATTGCTTCATAGATAATCGGCCAAGGTGTGAGAAAAGTAATCAGATTATACTTAATTTTAGACATCAAAGGAATAAAAGTCAAGACTTGTGTCTGATAGATATTTTTACCAGACAGGAGACACAAAGTCATATTTTCCGCATTGATGCACTTCCCAGACATCAGTCACACAAAAAGCGTACACAGATGGCCAAAGAGTAATGAAAACACTGTTTTAAAACATTTTAAGCATGATTGCACTGACGAAACCAGTACATTTTATAAATGACAGGGGAACAAAACTCAGATGGTAAACTGGCAACATTCAACAATCACTGCAAAGAAAAAAACATTGAAATTTCAAATAACATGCGCTCACATAATGTCGCTTTTGAACATTTATTTTTATCTTAGGAATTGTAAAACTTTCCCATCTCCGTAATGCTAATTCCCAATCCCCAAAACGACAATTTCAGGGGAGATAACCAGACCGTTTTCCACTAATTTGTAGATAATAGCTGGCCATGGTAGTTTTGGAAGCGGAACTTTCTTGAACTCTTCTTTTATCATCAAGTCTTCTACACAGATGACCTTATGATAGAAGAAGAGATCAACAAAAGACACCCTAGTAATATTTGAAGAACATCGCGTCGGTTCGAAATCACAGGAATCGATGCGATTCGTGTCAAATCGAATCGAATCATCGCGACGACTTCGAATCAAAGCGAACTTCGAAGCTTCGCAAGGGCCAACTTAGAGGTTCGTTCATGAACGCCGATGATGGGCTATTATTTGTCAACTGTTGGAGAAACGCCTTCTCAATGAGTATTCCATTCTGTTTTCAAAAGGTAAAAAACGCACAGCTTTTCGTGGGATCGACGCAGGCCGCAGTCGTCACTACTGACGTTTTGGGAGCGTTACCTTTTATTGAGCGATACCAATTAAGAAAATCTTATAAGCAAAAGTGTAGCTCAAAGTAAGATATTAAATCCTGTCTCGTAAATATACTTAAGATCGTAGTAATTTTATTGTAATTTCAGATGACGACGATGATAGGGAGTGCAGCGTATATCACGTCTTCGACGAAGGGATGATGCCGGGTGTAATAGGATTTGATAGTGACCAAACGGAGGAAGAGGACAATTTGACCGACGACAGTGGTTGTACGGATGACTCTGGTTCGGATGAGAGTCATATAGGTAATGTTTTTGGACTATTTTCAGTTTCCTCCCTTCAGATAGATGGATAGTTGATTGAAGCAATATTACACCTACAGTGAGGCAGATTGCATAAATAACATATAATGTGAATTGTAAAATATATACAATGGTTGTTAAAAATATCACCCAAAACTATTTAACCCTTTACCTAACATGAAAAGCAGACGACACTTGGCAAAAAAATTCTTGAATAACTATTTTTTTTCATTTTTTGTCTCAAAAACATAGGTTATGACCCCTCGTTGGAACGAGCTCGACGAGCTCGTTCCAACGAGGGGTCATAACCTATGTTTTTGAGACAAAAAATGAAAAAATAATGAAAATTAATTGGCGATTTTTGAGAGTATCGCTGGCCGGTTTTGGCCGTTACGTTGGGTAAAGGGTTAACTGGTTGAGAGGTCCTCGGTTCGAATCCCACCTGCGGCAAACGCGTTGTGTCCTTGGGCAATACACTTCACCACCCCCCCCCCTCCTTGCCCATGTGGGGGCACGGTGACGCTGTGCACTAAGGCGTACTGCACGTCGATGGTGCACCTGTCTTCAACCAATGCTAACCCTGCTTGTGTGGAGTTAGTATGTTGGGGAACTGACAATTGCTCGCCGTTGCTCGGTGGTTCTCTCCGGGTGCTCCGGCTTCCTCCACTCGTAAAACTGTCGTGGTCATGATTAGCCATTGTGCAGAAATATGTGACCTTAAACACCAATAAATAAATAAATAAATAAATAAATAAATAACTAAATAAATAAATAAATAAATAACTGGTTGAGTGCTGGAAGCCACTATCAGAGCTTAAAATGAAATGAGGGTACCAAAGCAAAAGCCAACATTTTCCTTGCTCATGTTCACGAGAGTGCCTGTGGGCACTCTCCAATAATTTGTAATAAAACTAATTTTGAATAATAAGTTTAGACCGCCAAAAATAATCTAGTCCCCTACCAGTTAAAGAAAAGGCAAACAACCTGGCTCGTGTTTTTTTTGCAATTAATGCGCCCCTCTCCCTGAAGAACAGCAGGGTCATGTTACAGATGGGACTGATGAGTGTCGGACTGTCATTCTTCATAATGAGTTCAAATTACTGAGATTTACTGACTTTTATAAAATCTGGTGTATCTCTACTTATAATGTCGAACAATTGGACTCTAATGTTTGAATAGACCGGTCAATCCATAATAAAGTGAATCTCACTTTCTACTTCGCCGGCAGCTTTGCAGAGCCTACGATCTAGTGGAATACGGGGTTGGAAATTTCTACCTCTCTCAATACCCAAATTAGGACTGTTTACGCTCAGTCTGGTAAACATAATACTCGCATCACGCGCTTTAGTATGTGTAAGATACGGTTCGAATATCTGATCTCGTTTGAATGTACGATAAGTATGAAGTTTATTATTACCACGCTTTTTATCGTCGTCGTGAATAGATTCATGTAAATACTGTTTGTATTCCGTATTCAATTTATCGTATAATGTTATGGATTCAGTGATTTAGTATTGCGATCCAACATACGTTGGAATTCGCTGTATTCTAATGTGAGTTTATATTCCGTAAATAGAGGATATGGAATGAGGGTTTTTCTCATATAATATTTATGAAACGAGTCCAAGAATTTTCCGTTTTGGCGAGCCTCTGGCGAGCCCAAACAGAAAATTCGGACGAGTTTCATAAATATTATATGAGAAAAACACTCATTTCAAATTCTATTTATCATATGACACACACACGCACAAATTAGCCACTTTGTAGGACTTTTTAACCCATCACCCGACTTGAGTTGCAGGCGGCACTTGGAAAAAACATCCTCGTATAACTAAAAATTTTCATTTTTTGCTTCCAAAACATAGGTTATGACCCCTCATTGGAACGAGCTCGTCGAGCTCGTTCCAATGAGGGGTCATAACCTATGTTTTGGAAGCAAAAATTGAAAATATAAAAAAAAAATTAATGGCGTTTTTCTTGTATTTTGTTTAGCCAATCAAATTGTCCAGTTTTGAAATTGACCAATGAAAACTCCCAACTCTAATTATGTAAATTATGAAAATGTGGCCCAGTTTTATTTTGTTCAGCCAATCAAATTGTCTAGTTTTGAAATTGACCAATGAAATTGACGTAAGGCTTTATTTATCACTGATCAATATGAAAACAAAATATCAAATGTTTTAAAGTGAACAAAACGGACGAGTCATATGATAAAATAATCTTCCAGTAGGGTACCTGGGTTTGTGGAGTGAAGTTTGGTAATGAAATTGTGTAATTTTTCAAGAGGATCAAAAGAAAGTAGGAACCTTCCGAGCTTCGAGTGTACGATTTTATTCACTACGAGTACCATTCTGCAACATTTGAGATGTTCTGCTTCATGCGGAAGTTTATCACAGTTTGTAAAATGACAATCCGAATTCCATAATTCACAACCGTGGAGGAAAATTGGTTTAATTAATTGATCAAATAATTTATACATTAACGCGACAGAAGGGAGGTATTTTTTCTTAAGGGAGTTATAAGATCCATGTAGTGCTTTAGTCCCTTTCAGTTTTAAATCACTTTGCGCTTCTATGAATTTCCCATTATTTGTGAACGTTATACCGAGATATTATTAGTTACCCCGTGTCTGATCACGTGGTACGGGTGTTTACCTACCCGAAGCCAGCCGCATCCCATGATACGGCTGGCTTCGGGTAGGTAAAAACCCGTACCACGTGATCAGACACGGGGTAACTACTTTATCTATAATTTTCCGTTTTAGAAGTACAATCTATTTCATGTGTGAACACAAACAGCATGAGATCTTTTATCTTCCATTATTCAGCCATACAGGTTTCTGTGGATTTTTTGTGCAAAAGAGTTTTTGTGAAAATATGCCGATATGACTAGTATAAAAAAATTATTGAATTTCATTTTTTCTTTTTTCCAGTTATCGGTAAATTGATTTCGATGAACGCGTCTTTTACGGGGTATGGACAATTTGTAGATTTCGGAACGAGGCTTCCACTGGGTATGGGAAATTTGTCAGTGGCTGGGCGGACGTATCGTGGGTTTCAATGAATATGGTCTCATACCACGTATCTATCAACCAATCAAATCAAAAAAATCACTTTAGTCAATAGATAAGAATATTTCTTGACAGTCTCCAGTGTTTTGCCACCCAACGTAAAACTTGGAAGTTCTTTGTCTTTTTTTTCTCGAAAATATAAGGCACTCGGTTTTTTCAATGTTCACTTTCAATCTATTCTCTTTCGTATACGTTTCTAGGTTCTCTAAACATGTCTCTAGTCCCGAGGGTGAATTGGAGACGTTAATATTAATGGGGTCACAGTCTTCATTAAATATTTCCTTTCTGTCATCGAAAAATATCTTGAACACTATCGGCGAAATCACGCAGCCTTTCCTCACACCGATCGTTCACAAGAGCAGAGGCCCCAATCCCTTTATGTTGCTGGTTTTCGTGAATGTCACGACCTTCTTAATCAGATGAGATCTAATTGCACCACACTTAAACCAGTGTGTCGAGATCTCATAAATAAACTATTACCAAACTGAGATGAAATTTAGAAAAAGAAATGCAAAGGCAACTGAGATTTAATGCTCTCGCATTTCATTTCTTTTTCGGCGCGAGAGGTTAAACAGTGTCGTGGGTAGGAAAAGAAACCAGATAGATAACTCTGACCATATCACGACCTAGTCAAATATATCTGTTCGTTTTTGTATTCACAGAACTACAGCTTGAAAATATGAGTTGTTCTCCAGTTTGCTCAAAGATTCATTACAATGATATCACATTGCATATATGATTATTTCCGAGACAAAACACAGATCAACGTCAATAATTTCGACCTGTGCGGAAGAACATTTTAATTAATTTTGTTTATGGAGAGCTGTACTATTCAAACATGTAGGAGAGAAAAACTCAGTGTACAATGAGTGCTGCAGTCCCAAAGCAAATCATAAGAAACTGAGAGTGTATGCTATTAACGTCAGTCACCAGAAACATACTGTACAGTCATTCCAAATCTTTCTGATAAGCTCGACTGTTCAGCATGTGTGGTGGGGGACTTGGTTCAAAGAGAGAACAATATTTCACAGTTGGAACTGTAGTTTGTGCTGGAAGGTGGGAACCCTGGCAGCACTAGTGCTAGGCTATTACAGTTAAAACTAGAAGTCCTGTCACGAACAGTGCGCTTATCTAGGCTTAATTGCTAGTAGGAATTGAGCGCAATTGCCCTATCGAATGGCATCCAAAGCACGGTAGGTTCTCCTGGTTACTCATAGCAAACACGGGCAATGCTTCTGTCAATGGACCTCCGGGTTTCCTGGAGGTCCACTGGCTGACACATTGCTTGTGCACAGGCCATATGTACAGAATTTGATAGCCTTACTATGGTCATAACGCGTAGATTAACGCACAGATCAACGTGCTATTTGTGCGCATTTCATGACAGGACTTCTAGTTTTAACTATATATCGGTAGCCATGTACAGATGCCATTCATACACATTTTGTCACTTTATTATGTTATTTTTTGTTTCACTGTAGCCACCCCACCCCCAATTTGTGTTCCAACATACTATTTTAATTAAGTAAATGTTTACTATCATTTTAACAGCATAATATGGATAAAAACGTTTAAATATCAGTGAACAGAAGTGCAATATAGGTTTTTTGGCTGTGTGTTTGTGTGGTGATTTGAGAGGAGGTTGGAAGATTGAAATCTCCTTCTGTCCCTAGTACTATGAGGGGGGACCATGGTGTAAATAAAATGTGTTAATAGGGCAAAATGGGCTGTTATTTGGCATTTGCCCGAGGTTATAGTGCGTTCCTGGGGGGCTACACTTGCTCAAGATGTAAATTTGCTAACACAGACAGCCTTATGTTTGGCAAGATATGGCCTTTATTACTGACTGTGCCAAAAATATAACTTTTCCAAACAATACAACAGTACTGTAAAGTATGTGGTCCCCCAATGAACATTCAAATGTGAAACAATCTCCAAAAATGATAATTCAATCAGGTTCGAAAGCCCAAAATTTGTATTTCCTGTAGGTATCACAATACCAAATATCTTCCCATAGGCGACCATTATAACGTTCAGGCGAAACAAATATGATTGCATCACTTTAATTTTGGAATTCAAATATCTTTGACAAGTATATCCCTTCAGACAACTGTTTCTGACCCGAAAACAGGGAGTCATACAACAAATAAGAAAGGAAAACTGACAGGAAGGCAAGTAACGGTCACGTGCACATATTTTTCAGGGAATTCCTAACAAAAACACACCAATGGTCCATTGTATTTTTTGTTTGGTCCAAAAAGTCATCAAATCACTCTATTCTATTTATTTGGCTGAAATATTCACCAACAATGCAAGACGTCAGTAGAATGCTTCAAACGTTTACTGAAACAATATAGTTCCCCAAAGCTGCTTAGTTTCGGAGATACATGTATCATCATTTCCGAGTACAACTTTTCAAGGTCGGTAGCTCAAATTCAAATATTTAGTGCCGTCATACCAGTAACACTATGGCAGTTTGTTTCAGGTATCACCCGGTATTGGCTGTTAAGGAATTAACATTCAAATATTTAGTGCCGTCATACCAGTAACACTATGGCAGTTTGTTTCAAGTGTCACCTGGTATTGGCTGTTAAGGAATTAACGACTATCAAATGACTGCAAATGTGATTTATGTTCGTTGAATGGTGGCATCTCCAGTAACTCAATTAAAACACTATTTGAAAATAATTAAGAAAAAGGATTACATCATCAAAATATTACTTCATTTACATAATTTTATGTCATCAAAACTGATTGCGTACAGTTAAAACTAGAAGTCCTGTCAGGAAATGCGCACAAGTAGCACGTTGATATGCGCGTTAATCTACGCGTTATGACCATAGTAAGGCTATCAAATTCTGTACATATGGCCTGTGCACAAGCAATGTGTCAGCCAGTGGACCCCAGGGTAACCCGGGGGTCCATTGGCAGAAACATTGCCTGTGTTTGCTATGAGTAACCAGGAGAATCTGTCGTGCTTTGGATGCCATTCGATATGGCAGTTGCACGCAATTCCTTCGCGCAATTAAGCCTAGATAAGCGCACAGTTCGCGACAGGACTTCTAGTTTTAACTGTAATCCATTACGTCATCAAAAAAATACAACCAAAAATGTAACGTCATCTTCTTGTTGGGCCATTATATACCACTTTCGTTCTCAGGGGATACCACAGCACGTTGCAGATATTCATAGGACTGGCACACAAAAACACTGTACAGCCATGTTCTTTACGGAATTAGGACGTAACATGCCCGTGGCCCGGGAGAAAGTTTTTTTTTTTTGCTTCAAAGAGTTAACATGGCATTATTTAGAAGGAGGTATTCTGTTTGTAGTAATGAGTTATACATGTATATTATCCATCTGGTATTTAGGACAGCAGCCGGGATGCTGGACACTGAGGTGCGAGATATTTTCACTAGGGCTGTCACGATTAATCGATTAAATCGATTAGTATTTTTCGTTATCGAAGAATAGGTAAATTTTACCCCGTTTTATACGTTTAATAATTTTTAAAAAATTGAGGAAAAAACTATTGTTTCTGAAGGTAAAAGGCCAAGAACGGCGACGTTAAACCTCAAGCCATTAGAAGCATTTGTCTTTTAGGTACATTCAAAGCTTTGGTTTTCTGAACTCCGTCAGTGTAATAGTCAAGACCGGTCGGCAGTTGCGAAGTTCGCAACTGCCGACCGGTCTTGATTATTACACGGTTCAAAAGTTCAGAACATCAAAGCTTTGAATTTACCTAAAAGAGGATAGTCTTCTTTGTTTACTTGAGGCAGGTCAACTGACTTGAACTTCATTTTTAACGACTTCAACGAGAGGGAGAGGGGGTCATCTAAGTACGATTAATCGATTATGATCGATTATTTGCGACGATTAATCGATTCCTAAATTCCAAAATCGTGACAGCCCTAAATTCCTGACTCCCTGGAAAAATATATACACATGTTCTTGTGTAACAAAATGAGCCTCCTTCGAGCATTTCGACAATCTTTAACCTTTAAATAAAGACTCGATCGACCCCATCCACATAAGTTACAAACACAGCGTGAGCAGTCACCAAAACAAAAGAAAAAAAAATCAACAAAACCATATTATGGGATCCCTAACTGGAACGAGGTCGTTCCAACGAGGGGTCAAATGATTGGGTTTTATTTTAATATTTGAGAAATGTAAAAAAAAAATATTAAAATCAATTTTGATACCACATGCGTTGTGTAAAGGGTTAACAATTATTCAAATGTAACCAGATGGATTCTCTTGATTCATTCGTGAACTGGAACTCATCCTTGGACTGCAGTGCCTCGATTATCACTAAATTTACAATTGAATCTAAGGTTAAGATTCAGTGTGTAATTTATTCTGACTAAGACTTATTTCCCAAAGATAATGATTACAGTACAGTCGCCGTGGACTGGTCGTAATCCAAGCCTGGGCAGTGATGTCCACGCATGCGTTTACCAGGTAAGAAAATCATCATCAGCAAAATTTTAATTAATGAAACACCGGGTTTAACCCGGTGATTCATTAATTAAATTGTTGATGATTATTCCTATAATTAGTGTTTGGAATCTAATATTACAACGTCCCTGGATATATTGCCCACCCGTGGAAAGTGACCAGTCCACGGCGACTGTACGATAAGTTTTTTTTTGGTGCATGTTTTAAATAAATCTTAAGTATTATACCTTGGAGCCCGCAGGCTCATTGGTTCACGCAATGGATTTCTGATCGAACGGTGGAGGGTTCGATCCTGTTTCGTATCTTCGTCGTTGTATCCTTAACCAAGCCATTACCCCGGTGCTCAAGTGGGACAACGGTGACGCAATGTTCTAAGGTTGACAGCATATCGACGGACTACTATTCCTAGAAGTGTTAGACCTAGGACTATAATTCCGCGGAATAATAGTCCAGATGGACTAACGTTCCTACGGACTTCCATTCCTTTTACACCGGGATAGTAAGCTTGAGTCCGACAGCTATTCTCCGTTGCGCGATGGTTCTCTGCTACCTCTTCCAGCATCTGTAAAACTATTCGCCTCGACATGACATTGATGTTGAAAGTGGTGTCATCTCCAATAAATGAACCAACAAACACACAATATTAGAAAAATGAAACCCGCACATTATTGGGGAGGTGGCATGCATACCCTAACCTCCAGATTCTATCCTGATGCGTGACTGCTATAAAAAAAATAGTTTTCTGGAGTATGGTGGTCGATTTCCTAATTATTGATTGTCAGAGAACTAAACGTAAAGTTTTGTTTTGACTTTTATTTTCAGATTGGGAAGGAGAGGTTATCCATAGTACGTCAACAGATTCTGACATGGAGAACGAGTGCAACAATACGGATGACGATGAGAGTGATGCTCTGATGTGAACATTCTAAACCATTCTATTCACACTAAGTGCTTATAACTTACAGCTGAAACTATTCATTCCACAAAGTGAAGACTTGTCAAATCACGTGTGTACACGTATCCTCGATCTTTGAAACGTTTCAATATCGACATGTTTGCCGAACACGGACAGTGATTTGATCCTAAAACAGCAGTGGGTGGATTTTTCACTGGTCAGGCATTTAAAAGTTCTGAGAAAGTATAAGAACTAACAGCATTTCAGCGCATGGACCACCGGGCACAACCCGGTGGTCCATGCGCTGAAATGCTGTTAGTTCTAAAAAGCTAAAAAGCTACATAGCTCCCTGCACTGTTTTTTAAAACTGTAAATAACTAAAACCTATTTCGGTGTTTCTCAGAAAAAAAATGCGACATCCGTCGTGGATGGAGATACAGACAAACTGACTACAGATAATATAACAACAAATTAGTTAGGCCTTATATTTTCTCGTCGACCTGAGATTTATGATCAGCTTTTCGACAGACTTGTGAATAACCCAAAACTTGCCGAAAACCATTGATGATTATTACTGGACGGTCAATCGTGATCGAGAGATTAATATAAAATGTTATGTGAAACAGATTGTGTTAGCTACACCACAAAATATTAAATTCATGCATTTTAGTTTACTAAATTAGACGGAACAGACCACCGTCATTCCATAATTAATTGTGAGTATGTGTCATGTGTATTGTCAAGAAGATCATAGGCCAACGACTTGTTTTGATTTCAGATAAATATGCTACATTTGTGTAGCTAATTACGGTCCCGGAAATAAAAAAAACGTACGTCGCAACACGTTAAAGATATAACAATAATAAATATTGCCCATAGGCGCCCATTACAACGTTTATATGAAAAAAAACATGATCACAACATTTTAATTTGAACATTCAAATATCTTTGTCTAGTATAGCCTTTCCGACACCTTTTTCTTTTGTTAAAACTTGGGATCAGGCAACGAAATAAGAAATCAACCGACAGGAAGGAAACTACCGATCATGGACACATTGTTTTCGAGAAAATCCCATCAGAAACACACCAACAGGCAATTGTATTTTTTAGGCACCAAAATTATCAATTCGACCCTCATTTTCTGTGGAATAATCAGCAATGATGCAATATTTCAATACAATGCTTCAAAGGTTTTTAAATCATTTTTTTTCCTGAAGCCTGTGTAGTTTCGTAGTCATTTCTGAATGGAACTTGTCAAGGGGGTAAAGCTAATTCAAATATTTAATACTGTCATACATAAAAGTTATATTGTATAATAGAATGGTAACCTGGAGGAAAAAAAGTGTTCTGCGTCTCTGTTTAACAACGACAACCATGTTATTTACGGCCATAGCAGAATTTTTGTCGAAATAAATCGCAACAACTACTTTTTGCTATTTCGTTTGGCGGAAACTCTTTTCAGATGTAAATGGCATGCCATTCTATTCATGTATGGACGCAATACGCCACCTTTGAGTCGAGTTGGTCCAAAGCTTTGTCTGATCTCACACGCAAATCATTGGGAATTAGGAATATAATTAAGATATTATTTCATCGTAAACGGGTGTTCGTTCGCGTATTTTACAACAGCAGTAATCCCCCGCTTAACCTACGCAGTCCTTCGTGAGTTATTTTCGGGCCTGTAATTACTTCTACACTCTGTGTATACCAATATTTGGTATTCTGAGTATGTCTGCTGTATTGAGTAGGTACCGGAATTGTCTCACGGATGAATTTGGGGAAACATTATAAGTTATTGTGATGAATTGACGGTAACATGAGCTGAGGTTTGCGGCTCGGGGCCGCAAACCTCAGACCATGTTACCGTCAATTCACCACAATAGCGTTTATGTTATAATAAGACACCACCCATAGCCCAAAGCGTACATTGTGAAACACGAGAGGCTTATTTACTAAACTTGTGATCGTTAAAAAGTTGCCTTGCTCAAGGCATTTTTTAACGATCACAGGTTTAGTAAATAAACCTCTCGTGTACCCATGACGGCATTGGATAAATAATCAATAAACCAGATAAACTCATTCCATCTTAGTTAAAATCATAAATCGGTTTGTAATTTAAACAACACTTTATCCGGAACACCGTCTGCTGCAAGTGTGAAAAATCCAAGAAAAATGAAGCGGCTTGCTCCTCACTCCGTTGATGAAGCAATTACGAAACGGGCGACGTCATTTCAAATATTTCGCGTGGTGACGTCAGACGGTAACATTTGCTACTGGACCCGTAAACATAAAAGAAACTATGCCAACTCTCTTCCAATCAGAAGGCGAGGATTTTACTCGTATTGGGAACATAAGTTGCAATCATTGGCTAAAAATACCCCCGCATTCAATTATTTCCTTGCAATCACTGATGAGATAATATTCTAGAACCTACTCAAAAGACAGTAGGAATTCACAGTACCAAATGCGGTGCATTGATTTTAAATGCAATTAAAACAGGATGAGGAAGGTGCGGCAGAAAATATTTGCAAGACTTTAGGTTGAATTGTTCACATCATCATTTTTGGCACACACCCACCCATCCAAATTTGCTATTTTTTTCCATCCAGTTTCAGACACAAACACCCTGAAACATCAGATTTCCTAAGTCTTTTCTATCCTTATAGCATCGTTGCTATAAGGACAGAACAGGTACGTAGCATTTTCTCAAACCACGAATTCTGTAATCAAGGTTTGATGATCCTTTCTGTGAAAGACCAAGCTTATTTTAGTAAATGAAACGACGCAACTGAAAATGCGACATTTAGATTGCAGTAAATTCTGAATGTTTAATTTTTTACCAAATGCAAGATTTGAAGAGCATATGGTATGTGTACTGCTACGTGTATAAATAGCTACCCAGCGCGTAAGTGTCCGAACACTCTCTGACAGCATCAACTGTTGGGTTGATGCTGTCCTATCTGGTGGGGACGTGAATAGCTGTCCTCTGTGCGGCGGGAGACACACTACGTGCAGGCTAAAGAACCCTTCGAAGTATTCGAGAAGAGCGCGTCCACGAAGATGCCGCTACGATGGTCATCCAACACACCTGCGTCATTGGGCCAAGGAGAGACGTTAATATAAGTTGCATACCTTCTTCGTCAATCTTTGTAAAACAAATAAGCTTAAAAGTAAGTGACTGGGTGTGTGATATATCTCGCGTTTCCCTTTATTTGTGGTAAGTTGATTGGTCTTCTGTACTCATGTTTAGATGACATATAATTATTGAAATGATGAACCAAGATTATTAAACCAAATATTAAAAATGTAATACTAGTGTGTACCTGATCAATGGGGCCCTGCGAATCACATATTTTCGATTCGAATCAAATCTCAAATCGAAACACGACCATTAATCGAAATGGAATCGAACCTCGAATCGAATCAGTGACCAATGGGAGTTGATGTTCTCTAAACCTGATTTGTTCCGATCGTGATGCCTCAAGTCCCGACTGATAAAATAATCCGACTACGTCATCAAGGCATGCCTTCGTCGAAGGCATGCCTTGGTGATGTAGTTGGAATATTACCCTGTAAGGTTTATATTTCATCGTCGACATTTCGTGGAAACCTTAAATCTGTATTTAACAGTGGTAGGGACTAGTGGTATTGGAATTAGCATGGTTGTTGACAGGAGTGAAGTGTTATTTATGCTAAGGTATCGGAAGGTACACTCAGTCTTTTATTCCAACACTTTTATATGCAGGTTTTTCATCTGAACTATACGTTTTGTGATACGATGAAGATATGAGCAATACCATGTTATATTCCTATGAAAAAGATTCGAGAGGAAACGAATCGGGCAGCCGATTTCGAATCGAACCGAATATCTACTTAAGATTCGTAATCGAATCGAATATCGAGGCTCCGCCGGGCCCTGTTGAGCACGGTGTTTGTGAAGAGGTCTTACGAGCTATTTGAATATTGTTGCTGTGTTGTTGATATCTGTTGACCAGTATAACCATTTACCTAACGCATCGGCCGCATTCTCCCGCGTAATATGCGCGCCCAGCAGGTGGAAAAAGGATTATTTTTAAAACAATATCAACAAAACCATATGATGTGAACCTTCGGGCTCGTTCCATTGAGCGGTCAAATGATGTGGTTTTGTTGACATGTTTTAAAAAAATTGAAATATAGTATTTAAAATAATAAATATCGACATCGTCTGTGTTGGGTAAAGGGATAAAGTCTTGATATGAGTGGTGATTTACCTTACATACCTCGACCTATAAACCTTTCCTCCATTCATTTGCGATCTCTCGTGAATCTAACCCACGTTTCGGCAATCCAATCACTGATGTCAACCATCTCATCGAACGAGAGAAACATACATTTTGTCACTCTTTTCCATCGTACATAGACACCTTGGGTAAAGGGATAAAGTCTTGAGCTGAGTGGTGATTTACCTTACATGCCTCGACCTATAAACCTTTCCTCCAATCATTTGCGATCTCCCCGTGAATCACACCCACGTTTCAGCAGTCCAATCACTGATGTCAGCCACTTCAGCGAATGAGAGATACATACATTTTGTCACTCTTTTCTATCGTACCAAGACACCTCCAACTGTCTTTTACTCCACTTTACAGTTCAAGATTCTGAAATAACAACGCATTCCTATGTTCCAGATGTTTAATCATTTGAACTCGAAAGAACGCTTTTCCGAGCCAGGATCGTGATACGCGTTGAATGCAAACAGTAGATAGCAGTGAATTTGTGTGGAAGATCAATCAAGATTTTCAAGGTGCAGCCCAAGGCTGCACCTTGAAAATATTAATTGGTCTTCCCCCAAATAACGAATTTAGACTCTACCAACTGATGGCTCTGAACTGACATGGAATATACTACCAGGGCACAAAGAGTTAAATTATAAGAAATAACTCTTATGAAAACTATGGGGTTGTCAGAAGTTATAAAAAATAATTCCGATATAAATTTACGCTCTTACCGTTCGTGGGATTAATAATTTGTCTTCATTTTTCCCATATCCATCCATTAACTTAATCGAAACAACAGTAATCCACCGAATATTGGCATGAGCATGATCCTCCCATATTTCCCGTCCACGTACGGGGTACATGTATGCCAAATGTGCTGTGAGTTCCTTCATTTTTTCTTATATTCCAGTTGTGACGCATACAGAACAATTCTAGGACAGGCTCTATCAGCCAGGGTGATTATTAGCATTACCATGTACATTGTATGGTGGATCAGGTTTAAGCTGCAGAATTCCATTTGTAAGGCCACACCCTCCACCGCCACCGACCGACCCAGGCCTACACACACTAAGTTATCCATCAGATAACACAAATTCCAACAATAAATCAAAATTTGGGGGATTTTTACTATTTTTAAATCAATATTTGAGGACTTTTATAACTTTGCAGTTTAAAAGCTCCATATTGTGACATGTATCTAAACATTACACAAGTGGCTTGTCTGCAATTTCTAATTTCTGTTCAATTTACATCTTCGAATATCCAACTGTTGTAAATTTGACAAATCGTGGGAGGGTCAGACACTCTCCTGCTACAACTATCATCTGTGGCGACGTCCCTGTCAGCCTTTGTTAACTAATGTTGTCACGCCGCACCTCACCTTTCTAAAGTGACCTGTGGTCATTTTGGTTCACTTGAGTAATTTTTAATGTCCTTTTGGATACAAAAATGAAACAAATATTCCACCGAAAAATTCCACTCAATGACTGATACCTACAGCTCATGGTGCGACTCAATGAGGATATTTGTCCTTAAATCTCAACATCTGGGATGTCAAGATTCATGATGTTAGCTAGCTTATTGTTTTTCTTATGACAATAAATCATAAAAAACACCATATATGTTCAAATATAGATGAAAAAGCTTAACCCTTCACCAAACGTAACGGCCAAAACCGACCAGCGGTATTCACAAAAAAATATCATTCAGTTTTCATTATTTTTTAATCTCGTGTCTCAACAACATAGCTTATGTCGCCTCATTGGAACGAGCTTGTTGTGCTCGTTCCAACGAGGGGTCACAAGCTATAGTTCTGACACAAAATATGAAAAGGTTTAGTTATTCAAGAATTTTGTTTGCGGGTGTCGTGTTCTTTTCTTGTTGGGTAAAGGGTTAAAGAAAAAAAATGCAAGATGGGGAAAATAAATATAATCAGGTTGTCGGTACCCCTTCCCCCACTATACCTAATGTGTTGCAAACGTTTTCAGCCCCTCCCCAATTAAAACATATTTTAATTGCAAATAAACATCCAAAACGCCATAAACGCACAGTGGTATCGATCTACACTACCTGCGTTATGCGCGTCACATCCGGAGAGATATTCCTTTTTATTACTTTCCAAAGTGTGATTTACTGGGATTCCCTGGTTTGATTATAAACGATAATTTTTATTACTTTCCAAAGTGTGATTTACTGGGATTTCGTGGTTTGATTATAAACGATAACTTCACAAGTGAATTATGCAATCAACAATTCTGTCATGTATCCCTGCGCGCAAACGAAGATGCTTTGCCCTGGGTGTAATGGGGACTTCATTGTTATTTGTTTTTTTTAACTATGAACACTGTACATAATATGAAAAGCAGACGACACTTGCAAACAAAAATTCTTGAATAGCTATTATTTTCATTTTTTTGTCTCAAAAACAAAGGTTATGACCCCTCATTGGAACGAGCTCGAGGAGCTCGTTCCAATGAAGGGTCATAACCTTTGTTTTTGAGACAAAAAATGAAGAAATAATGAAAATTAATTGGCGATTTTTTAGAATAGCGCTGACCGTTACGTTAGGTAAAGGATTAAATAAAATAATTATCGTTCATAATGAAAAGTAATAAACAGAGTAATCGCTTGACTGGACTGGTTACGTGAAATAATTCATTCGAGGCGAGGGACTATATTGTAAAACACTCGTGCGCATTCGCGCACTCGTTTTTGTACAACGCCCTCACCTCTCATGAATTATTTCACGTAACCAGTCCAGTCAAGCGATTATTCTCTATTTATTATATGCTAGCCTGTGAACTATCGCAGATTATTTAAACGCTTTTATCGATATGCATCGAATTGATAGTTAACGAAGAATATTCCTCAGAAGCTTCCTAAATGATGTCACGCTTCGGCGCATCACTTTCGATACTATTACAAGCGACCCAGTGCCGTCTTTATCAGAAGTACCAGAAGTTCATGTTATTCCAAGCCGTTCTGGTGATTCTATGACTGATAAACTAAATGTATAACAATAATAATAAAATAATAAAGTAAAATAGTTATTTATTTATTTATTGGTGCTTAAGGTCACATACTTATGCACAATGGCTAATCGTGACCGTGACAGTTTTACGGGTGGAGGAAGCCGGAGTACCCGGAGAGAACCACCGAGCAACGACGAGCAGCTGTCAGCTCTCCAACATCGTAACTCTGAACGCTGCACCGCAGCACAGACAGGGTTAGATTGGTTGAAGACATGTGCACCATCGACGTGCAGTACGCCTCAGTATACAGCGTCATCGTGCCCCCATGTAGGCAATCGGGGTGAAGTGTCTTGCCCAAGGACACAGCGCGGTTGCCGCAGGTGGGATTCGAACCGAGGACCTATCGGCTTGCAGCCCGCACCTCTACCAACTGAGCCACCGCGCCCATAGTAAAATAGTCAGATTATAGAAAGTGACACCGAGCCGAGAACTGTGTAAATTTTCCGAAAAACCTTGTTGATCGAATATACCATGAAGTTTATTTATTATTTTTTTTTGGATGAGCTGGCGCACTCAATTCCAAATTCCTTGTTGTAAATTATTTATTAAATTTCATCTGTGGGTTGAATAATTAATACGATAAATTATCGTGGGAAAGTGGGAGTATTTTTTTATGTTTCAGTGATTTGGCTAGTACAAGCTTGAAAGAACAATCAGCTGATCTTTGTTATTGTTTTGAAACGTACGTGTTTGCTGTGGAATTGGGTTGAATACTTAGCATTAAAATGCCACGTAGTATATAACAAAAAAGTAAATCTGCGATATATTAGTGAATATTGGGAATTATCTCATTCTTGTGGACCTGGAAATATTATTTTTCAGGTCCACCCTCATGAGATAATTCCCGATATCCACTAAATTAACGCATATATCCTCTATTTATTTATTTATTTATTTATTTATTTATTTATTTATTTATTTATTAGAGATGATTTTCTTTCTCCTAGAATTGCCCATTATCAAGCTCGGTCGATATGATTCCAAACCCGGCCTGAATGACGTTACGCTTCGGCGCATAAAGTCGCCTTGAACGAACGACCAGCAGCTTTTTGTTATTGTATTGAAACTGTTTGCAGTCGAATTGGGCAGAATATTGTGCAGTAAAACGTCACGTAGCATATAATAATAATATCGGGAATTATCTCATTCGTGTGGAAATGCGAGTATTATTTTTCACTCGCGCAAGCGCTGTGAAAAATAAAACTTTCAGCTCCACACTCATGAGATAATTCCCGATATTCCCTAAAACAAATGTTTGGGTTCAACAAATGAAAAGGTTATTACGTCGTTATTTTTTATATCGGCCGAGATATTAACGTTCGGTAACTTCGGTCGTAGGCTGATACGAAGTTCCATCAGTCTCGTATTCCGGCCGATATGAAACTAATCAAGTATTGACCTCTAAATATCACATCAATACTTATCCAAAATATACATTGGACATTCTGCGACTTCTAATATGGATATTTATTACATACTAAAATTCTGATATTTCACTTCTTCAAAATTTTACTGATTTTTATTTTTGATTTTGTGAGGGAGTTTGGGCGTGGGTGTACTCAGCAAATGCCAACTGCGATTAAGTGTAAATTGGTATGGCAAACGCTTACTTGGTAGTTGTATACGTTATCATGGAACGAACATTTGGAGCTGCTTGAATTTCTCCATTGCTTTTTGCTTAACCTAAAATTTCGCCCTGCAATTCAAAAAGTGAAAGACTTCACTTCTATTCCATAATGTTTGAAACAAAAATAACGAAAACAACCTATATGGTTAAAATATAGCTCAAATATATCACGAACAGCTTCGGTAAGCCCCGACACTCCCACACCACCACTCTCATCAATATAGTCCCTCGCCTCGACTGAATTATTTCACGTTACCAGTCCAGCCAAGCGATTACTGTTTATTACTTTTCATTATTAACGATAATTATGTTATTTAACCCTTTACCTAACGTAACGCCCAGAACCGGCCAGCGCTATTCTCAAAAATCGCCAATTAATTTTCATTATTTTTTTCATTTTTTGTCCCTAAAACATAGGTTTTGACCCCTTATTGGAAAAAGCTAGACGAGCTCGTTCCAATGAGGGGTCATAACCTATGTTTTTGAGACAAAACATTAAAATAATAGCTATTCAAGAATTTTTTGGCAAGTGTCGTCTGCTTTTCATATTAGGTAAGGGGTTAAAATAACAAAAAACAATGAAGTCCCCTTGACATTTGAAAAGTCAAAGCTTCAGCACATTCCGCAAAACCTAGTTTGGGGTGTGTAACTGAGTTTTCCGACTAGGAGGTGTGCATTTAGATTGCACATTCAAAATATTCTTGGAGAATACACTGAAAAAAGAACTGGAATCAAGCTGTCGGTACTTCTTCCGTAAACTATTAGAGGAAAACTACTGTTGATAATACCACTCTTTTTATTTATTCAATCTTGGAGCATAAACAAAGAACTGGTATTTGGTTTTTATTACACATCCATTAAACTTTAAACCCTTGTATTTAACGGAATCGCCGCTATGACATAAATGTTTCTGTATTCAACTGGTGGTGCACAAGCCGGAACATTTTTCCCAGCACCGTTTATAGTAGTTCCCTTCCCGTCGAGTTATTAGTTACACTTCGAAAAGTTTCCAAATTTCGTTATACAATTATCGATCGTCTGTCGCGTAATGTGAAAATGAAAACGTCCAAAGCAAAATAAAGTCGGTTCATAAAATTTAGTTAACCAAAAATGAGATAATATTTCATTTCCAACCACGACATTAATCCAGTCCCGTGGTCGTCTCATCTGCGCATCCCCATATATCTAAATTGGTCAACTTTATTTCGGTAAATCTTCGGACATCCTGATATGCTTTTAACTTCTTTTAGAAAAGTTTCTGCGGCTGTTTTGCAAATCTGCCCAAAGTTGTGCTTTTACTTTTGCTATCAGTAATAGCCACCAAATGGTTATGCGTGAATGGAGACCAGCCGAAGAGAAACAGCGATACGAATTTCAACAAACACGCCCAATAGAAAAGATAATGAATGTAATTTAGACTGGTTCCCAAAAGGTTGTTTTGATTTTTTATCAATCCATTTGATCAGTACAGCTGCAAGCATGGGTTTAAACATCGGGATTAACATTTGTTTATTTAACTGAATTTTGATGCATGGGATGTGTAATACACGCAGAAGGCGATGTGTGTTTGAATCGGTGGGTGTTTTACCAAACGAGTTAGACTGATGTAGTCATATTTCTCGAGAGCCGTAGAGCGAAATATGACTACGCCATTCCAACTCGTTATGTAAAACACCCACCAATTCAAACACTCATCGCGTTCTGTCTATTCGTACGTTATTACCCGAGAAAAGCCCGTATGTTAAATTTTAGCTTTTAACTCCCACTACCGGTGTAAATCTTCTACTGCGGTCAAAACGTGTTCAGTGGGAATTCATTTACAAAACTTTACACCCACAGTGGGTACTGCATCCAGCTTGACCTTTGGCATGACCCGATTAGCCGACATCGATACATTCACACTTCGCGATGTTTCATTCAAACATACGACGTTTTGCAGCACTGTCTACTACGTGCAATTATTACTTATTAAGTTTAAAATACCTACAATTAAATATTTGAAAAAAATCAAGAATTGCTAATAATAATTTGAATGAAAAAGCAAGGTAAATTCAATTAACTTTGAGGATGTGTCTAGATGTCAATCAAGAATTCACGAGCAGCTGGAAGTACTGCCCCCGGCTCAGATGTAAACAAAACAAACCCATGTGTTTGCGATAGAAAGTATTGCTTTTCTCTATAGTAAGTAACAAGGTCGGTTATTTATTAAGAACATGGTATAAATAAAACAAATAGGTACTAGGGCCGGTGTAAAGGGAATGGAAGTCCGTAGGAACGTTAGTCTCTCTGGACTATTATTCCGCAGAATTATAGTCCTATAGTCCTAGGTCTAACATTTCTAGGAATAGTAGTCCGCCGGACTACTATTCCTAGAAATGTTAGACCTAGGACTATAATTCCGCGGAATAAGAGTCCAGAGGGACTAATTTTTCTACGGACTTCCATTGCTGTTACACCGGTAATGAGAATTAAGCCACCAGTGTAATAAGGGATTTAAGCGCTAGGCTCTGCCGAGTGGTTAAAACCATTGTCCTACTAGTGGTTTAAATCTCATTACCGGTCCTAGTACCTATTTATTCTATATCTCTTCATTACACCAGAAGGCTGTCCAGTTGTCATAAAGAGTAGATCTATTAATATATTTAAACCGCAGCCATTTGGGCAGCAGGTTAAATATATTAATTAATCTATCTTAAAAAATGACTTATTGAAACGACTTTATTCGACATGAAAGATGCCATCTTGCAAAATCAGGAATTAACCCTTTACCTAACATGAAAAGCAGACGACACTTGCAAAAAAAAATTCTTGAATAACTAATTTTTTTCATTTTTTGTCTCAAAAACATAGGTTATGACCCCTCGTTGGAACGAGCTTGACGAGCTCGTTCCAACGAGGGGTCATAACCTATGTTTTTGAGACAAAAAATGAAAATATTTTGAAAATTAAGTGGCGATTTTTGAGAATAGCGCTTGCCGGTTTTGGCCGTTACGTTGGGTAAAGGGTTAAACAGCCGATTGCGTTCGGTCTGGAAAATAATTTGTTTCGCTGCACATGAGCAGGCCTAGGCCTCTATGAGAATCCAAATATTCAAACTAATGATACCAACTGTCATCCCCTTAAAATTAACTATAGAAATACTGGCAGCTGGTTGTGAGCACCTCTAGCGATGTTGTTCAGTGGCGTGGATATGGAGGGGTGGGGAGTGGTTAGGAGGGGTGGAGAGGGGGCTCTGGGAGACTTGGCTTTCCTAAAACTTTCGCCGCACCCAGAACATTAGCCCCATGCAAGTTTGCCGCAACACAAAACCCCAAAATGGTCATCCATATGGGGGCTACAAATTTACACATGCTACAGATTAGCTCTTAAAGCACTCAATTTTTCTTAGGGGTGTCTGGGATGCTAGTCCCAACTAGAACCTTCCGGTCGTTGCCCCTCTGGTCTTGTTCACTCCGGTCATTGTCCCCTCTGGTTGTTGCTCCCTTCTCCCACACAACGACCTTTCAAACATCACCTTTGCCACCACCACCCCCCCCCCCCCCCCACACAAAAAAAGAATGGCTAGGGCATACCCTATTAAAAAATTCTGACTACGCGCCTTATGGTATTTTTCTACAGTGTTCAGCATTGATCTGATGGCAGTAATAAACACATCTCTCTAGGTAAAATCGTAAATGTCGCAAAAAGGGTATTCTTTCCATATTTTCGGTAAACATTTTACACTAGTACTGACTGAATTGTCGTTTATAACATAGTTAACGTCCAATAAACTAGAATTGTGATGAACATCAAGAGAGAAAAATGTATGATTTTTTTCCGGAATATTAATCCATTGTGTCGAAATGGGAAATATAACACACTAATATTCTTGAGTTATTGGTCATGTTTGGTACACAAAAGAACTGCATTAAACATTATGATTTAAGATTTATTATTTTTATGATAAATTATTATTTCGCACCGGCTTCGTTGCTGGAATTAATGGAAGGAAATAGAAACAAATTGATTAGGCGACTCAAATTAATCTAATCTGTATTCTGATCTGTATGTTGTGATTCCTGGAATGTATCGTGTTACAGATCAGACCATTATTTAATACTACTTGATTAATGGGGAACATTAGTGCTGTGTGTTAAGGCGTTCCTCACGCCGACGGAACACCTGCCGTCAACGGTGTTTATGATGTGAAAATTAATTGGAGAGTCCGACAGTCACTCACTGTTGCTCGATTGTTTTCTTCGGGTATTCTGGCTTCCTCCATTCTTAAAACTACCCGACACGAAATGGCTCTGACATTATTTTTGAATTTAAATTATTTAGTCCGTGAGATTTTGCCTTGTTATAATTTATGGGAGAATGCCAGTAGGTACGCTTCCATAAATCGTTACAAGGCAAAGAAACTTGGACAAATATGGATGACGAAAAATAATTTACCACTACCAGTTTAAACTACCCGACACGACATGGCTCTGACTGTTAAATTTGTCAGAAAACTCCAATAAGCACTCAAGCTGTATTTTTATAATTACAGTACGTGGAGAGTGTATTATCACTAAATCACCCGCAGAGTGGAGATTCCATTGAAGCAGTAATTGCATTTTTTTTTACAAAGCATAACCAGCACAAGCAAAGTTTCAGCCAATGGACCTCCGGGTTAAACCCGGAGGTCCATTGGTTGAAACATTGCTTGTGTTTTTTGTCGATATGTACAAAATTTGAAAGTAATAGGTTGGGTGATAACTCCACTCCGCGGGTGATTTAGATACAATCCACTCTCCATCTACAGTAGATGAGTTTTACAATTTCAGTCAATGTAAATGCCTTCCTATAATACATCATCTGTTAATGTATACAGATTCATCTATATTTTCGCCATTGTTTCTACATTCTAGTAGACCAGTCTATTTTTCTGTCTGTTTCCAAACCGAATCGTTCGGAGATAAACGAAGCAATAGACCAAATTATGTGTGGAGCGTAGCATGTGCACCAAAAAATAAAGAATCCGGGCGACATCAGCTCCCTCGAAAAGTGCCCACGCAACAAAATTGACACAACCGGACATCTGCCCCACAGATTTTGTAAGGTAGGACATCTCCCCTCCCATAGGTTGTGAAGGGAAGGAAATCTGCCCTCCCATGGTTTGTGTTGGGTAGGACATCTGCCCAGATTTTCCCCTTGCTTATATTTATACCAAGGACATTGACATCTTATATTAACAAAGTTAACAATCTCTTAACGTACGAATTTACTGCATCTTAGTAGTACTGGATTATTAAGCATTAAACTGATTGAGAGTGCATGCATGTTTATTAAACTTGTTTATAAAACATAATTTGTGAAAACTTTTTGGAGAATGCCACAAATTAACTGTTATGAACAAATATATATTCAGCACTAACAATATCTTAAAGTATGGAAACTACTGCATTTAATAGCACAAATACGTAGTCAACACATTGAAGTTAAAACCTAATACTTTTCCCTACAGCTTCTAGAAAGTTCTTGACAGACCCACCACTCTGGGAACATTGTTTTATTAAATATTAGAGGGGAGTGCAGATGTCCTAAATACAAAACAAACAAACGGGAGTGGGGGTGGGGTGGGGGTGGGGCTCTCAGGGCAAATGTCTTTGGTAAAAGAACAGCAGGATGGGGGGGGGGGGGGTGGCAGATGTCCTAGGTACAAAAATCAGTGGGGATAGATGTCCCCGTATATTAATTTTGAATTTTGATAGGAGGGTAGATGCCTGAGGGAGAGGTGTCCGTATCCCCAAAATAATAGCCGTTTGGGTATTCGTACATTCGTGTGTGTATACGCGTGACACAAGGATTTGAATGGGTTTCTGTTTGTCGCACGAGTTTGATTGGGCACGAGAATATCGAGAGAAGCGAAGCCTGGTGTGATATTCTACGCCAAAACCAACCGCGTACAATAAACATTAACCAAACAAACTATTGTACGTTTCTATCTTTATAACACACGTTTGCACGTTCCTTGAGCAAACCATTTTCTGTGACACAAAATAAAAATTAACCAGATTTTCGAAGACGCTAAGGAAATAAAATAAGAGAATAATTCAAAATAATCATAACAAGCGGGGGAACCAGCCTTACTATTACTTCCTATGCTGTTTGAACTTTCATTAAGGTGATTCTAAAGACATGGCTTCCAACATGGAAGCCAGAAACACAGAAACATGTGAACATTTCATTGAACAATAACTTGGCAACGAAACGGCCTTGCCCTTGGATACCAGTGTTGGGGGGAATGGTCATGCCACATAGAACGTGATGGGACCCGCAAAATATGCATTTAACAAATTTACGAGTCATTTGGAGACATTAGAAAATGTGTACTGTCAAAAAGTCGGAAATGGCGTGACAGGTTTTCAAAAAATAGCGAGACGCCTCACCTTCCAATGAACGACCAACGTGAGCTATCAGTAATGTACTGCAGCAGTTGAGTCTTAATTTTTAATAAAACACATCGAAGATAGGACTAAGCACGTTGTCAACCCATGGGTCGTTTCAGTCTCAAAAACGTCCGCCATGTTTACGGTGGGAAATTCAAAACACTGAAGGTTGTGGGCAACATTGCGACAAAAGATCTCGCCACATGTCCCGTAAATTCTCATGACAATGCCACTGCTGAAATTCTGATTGTCGATATATCTCAAGGGAGGCAAACTAATAGAGGCAAATTGCATTGATTGTCTGTTCTATGTAAATATTCTTCCCTCACCAACTGAAGCAATTAATTTGTTTACATGGATCGACCTTGCCATTAGTTTGTATTCATGCGCCAAAATTACCAATTGAGAACAAAAATTTCAATTTTCTTTAATTAACAAAACGGTGACATATAGTGGAATTAGAAACCCATGTTGTATTCTTTCGTTGTTGAAATATTCGTAAACTGGTTGCTTTTTCACTTCTTTTAATCGCAAATCGGGGGAACTATTGTTCGTCATGTAATATTGATGGTTAACTTTATTGGTCTGTCATTCGGCCCCGTTTCGGTCTGGTTTCGGTGAGTTCCAGAAATAATGCTCCTAATTTTGCGATCTGGTGTGATTTACATTGCGAATCATTGTAAACGATGCATTTCATTAAATTTGTTTGCAATTCACAAAGGTCATCGATAATTTCAAATAATCTGTGGGCTATTAGACTCATGCCTGCAAGAGTTTGTTGATCGAAGTTGTTGTCACCGGAAAGCCGCATGCGTTGGTAAGGCGCTTGTTCAAAGTGCGAAAAAATTTTTTTTTTCTTTCTATCCACCCCACTAGACCTCCTAATCACAAATAAAATATGACAGAAGTGTGAACATGAAATTGTTCTCTAGAAAATTATTTTATTAGTCGTTGCATAGAAATTCTCCACGAAAGTGAAGTATGGCAACACACACAAGGCACAATCGAGCTTCAAATTTTTGGGAACGGGTCAACTCGCTCGCTACCGGGTCAAGTCGCCACGGGTCAACTCCCACCAAAAAAAATAATACAAGGTAGGTTTCTGACACAACATGAGTTTATTCATGATCCAAAACATGGCATTTAACACATTAAAAACACTTTTATACATTAACCACCTTATCGGATTTTTTCAATAATTGGACACATATTTTATACTTTGAGCACTGTAAGTATTGGTCAATCGATACGACTTATTGGCGGAATTCAATTCCATAACTTCCCTTCGAGCCTGCATGTATTCCTGGTAGGTGATTCCAGTGTCACACTTTTTCAACTTTGAAAACTCCTTTTTTTTAGTTTCCAACCAATAACTTGAGCTGTAATGCAGAATCAAATAAAATTTGTTGTGTAGGTTCAGCAACATAAAATGCAGGTCAAGTCAAATCAGGGTTTGATCCGACAATTTTTGCCAGAGTTATGTCCCTTTTTCAATTTTGAAAAATTCTATTTTTTGTGGTGGGGGAGGGGGGAGGTGTGGCCACGCAGTCTTTTATTTTCTATTATTGGGATTTGACGATACACTTTCAACAGAGTCATTTCATGTCAAGACAGTTTTACTTGTGGAAGAGGGCAGAACAGATATATCACTTGCATGGCTAATATTTCCAGGGGCGGTCAACTAGATTACTGATTAGTGCGGTGTGCCATACTTTTGAACTGTAAATAGTTCCCTGTGCAAAAATGGCTGGACCAGTGCATGCAGTGGTCCATCAAAAATTTAAATAAACATACAATTGGATTTATTTTTTAAAAAGTTATGACTTAACTGTTGATCTCTAGTGCACATAGAAAACATATTCTTCAATGTGAGATTCATATTTTAAGTTTTTGTGGCAGGAAGTTGACCGTGAGTTAGGAATTTTCAAAAGCATTTTTTTGGTGAGTAAATTCTATTTTTAAAAATTTTTATCACATTTTTGTAATCTATTAGGTAGGAAGCAATCATTCATGTATTAAATAACCACTACTATTGAAAAGTAATGCAAAAAACATCATGTTTTCGACCTGTCTACTCAAACTACAATCTTCAGTTTAGAATCACCTTAATGGGTTCAATGCGTCACCACTTCGATCGATGAAACACGGAAAAAAACTGAAATACAACTTTGAGTTTTTTATGCTTCACATTTATAGCAAAGTTCGTGAATGGTTAATGTGATATACACTAAAAAGTCACGGTGTTTTTGCAACAATCAAAATATTCAGAAACATACTCCAATGAGAAATAAGAAAAACTCACATTATTTGTTTCTCTCATTTGCACGCGGCTGATATGTTATTCAACTAGTTGACACGTTGCGATGTGAGGCAAGATTTCGGTTGTCATTATTAATTTATTTCACGAAAATTAATTGTATATTCTCATTTATTTATTTATTTATTTTTTAAATATTTATTTATTGGTGCTTAATGTAACATATTTCTGCACAATGGCTAATCGTGACCGCAATTTAAGCGAGAGCAATACCCATGCTTGTTATGATAAAGTACGAACACCCCCGTCCCCGGTTTCTTGTAAGAACATATCTTCACTTTCAGGTAAGGCACAGTAGAATTCAGCTAAGGTGCAGTAGATTGCATGGGGAGCATACTATAAGTTACAGGACGTTCAGGTGGCGGATACGGTATCATATGAGGCGAGGTGAAAACAATATTGGACGAGGCGGTACGCCGAGTCCAATATTGTTTTTGCCGAGCCTCACATGGCACCGTATCCGCCACCTGAACGTCCTGTAACTTATTTATTATGCCAGCGAAAACAAAATAACAATCAAATTTGAACGCCGGCACATTTTCAAAACTGGTGCAAAACGCTATGTAAGTTGTAACAAACGTGCACAGTTGTCTCCCTGTTTGTGTATAATTTCCTTGACAACACAGACAACAGCGATAGACGCTTTTCTTCGTACTGTCACTTTGTCTTGAGTGTGCAGAAAATGTCCGAAACGTCCGATGTTATATCAATAAAATAGACCCTAGACCCTATGACAAGTTAGGGCCAGGCCGACTTATCCGTTATAGGTAGATCGAATACAGTAGTATTTCTCACTTCAAATAATTAAATTTACATTTAGAAAATAAATTTCACAATAAATTTATTATAAAACGAGAGAAAATGAGACATATAGACACGGAGGGACGTTTGATTGTACTGCAATTTCTTCAAAATGGATATAAAAGCACCGCGAGGTGAGGAATTTCCACGTCGAAACAAAATGGCGGTACTGACCTAATACGAGTTTCGTATTAGGTCACCTCGGGCTGCAGGTGACCCAATACGGCTCAGTGCCGTCCCACTATTCGGGGACTGTGATTGGCGAATTTCATTAGCTGGCATAATAAGTCCCCATACAGTACGGTCGCCATGGACTGGTCACTTTCCACGGGTGGACAATATTTCCACAGACGCAGTAATATTAGAAACACTATTTATAGTAATAATCATCAACAAAATTAATTAATGAAGCACGGGATACAATCCACTTCTTCATTAATTAAAACTTTCCTGATCTCTATTTTTATTACCTGGTAAACGCATGCGTGGACATCAGGGCCCACGCGTGGATTACGACCAGTCCACGGCGACTGTACTGTACATTATCGTTATCAACATAATTGACAAGACTACTCTTGTAAACATCTGTCTCGCAAACAGTGGAAATGTCAGGCCAACGAAATTTGCGAGAGAAATTAAGGATGAAAACATTGATCTTGCGTTGATTGCTTCTTCCAGAAAGATCTTTCATATTCCCGACTTCCCCATTTGTGACAACCCACCCGGATTTCAAAACGAGACGTACTCTCAATGCGCCTCCCTCTGAAAATTGGCAATTATTTGTGGCGCGATTGTGTCATTCTGTAAGTAATACAACTGGATACTTCTTTAAACGCTCGATACATTTATTGTGTACGAAGCCACCCGCTAACCATACTTGATTCTTGACACCGAAAAGCAGTCGATGTACTTTCAGGTTTTTAAGCTTATTTGTTTTATAAGGATTAGCGAACAAGTTCTGAAACTTATATTAACACTCTCTCATTGGTTCAATGGCGCAGGTTTGTGGGATGACATTCGCAGCGGCAACTTCGTGGCTTCGCTCTTCTCGAAAACTACGAAGGGACCTTTAGTCTGTACGGAGTGTGTTTCTCTCCACACAAAGGACAGCCATTTTACGTTCCCACCCGATAGGACAGTACGCTGTTACCACATCAACCCCATAACTGATGCTGAAAGAAGAGTGTTCGAACACCTCGAGAACTTTCCCCGACCGGGGATCAATCCAGGGACCTCTGTCATGAGAGATCAGCGAACTTATCCACTCGGTCACCACTTTCAGTTCCCGCCATGGATGGTTTCCGCGGTGTTGAATTACTTTGCTAACAAATTCAGCTTACAGAGAGTACTACATCATGAATGTAAATATTTGTGAGATTTAGATGAAAAACCAAACGTTATAATTAAAACAACGGGCACATAATTTCGACTAGATCGCGACTGTGTCGCAATCTAGTCGAAATTATAAATCCGCGTTCTAAATTACAACAGAATCTCGGCTGTCTAAAAAGTAAATCGAGAACATTGACTCTCATGTGCTATTTTCGTTTATTTTTAATGTTCTCGTTCTGATTCGACGTGCTTCATTTTTATAAATCGACCCAGTGGAGTTTTATCGCTCGCATCGCCATCTGATCGAGGAAGAAATAGTTTTTGCGCTTCCAGTACTACAGTATGTGGAGAGTGTATTATCAGTAAATCACTCGCAGAGTGGAGATTCCACCCAAGAAATAATTGCAAATCTGTTGCAAAGCATAACTAGCACAAGCAAAGTTTCAGCCAATGGACCTCCGGGTTAAACCCGGAGGTCCACTGGCTGAAACATTGCTTGTGTTTTTTGTCGATATGCACACAATTTGAAAGTTATAGCTTGGGTGATAACTCCACTTCACGGGTGATTTAGTTACAATCCACTCTCAACGTACTGTATGCGTCATAACATACTTTCTCTATCAATATTTAATTTTGACAGCGTGAACAATTACAAACGAGGTCAAAGACGAGAAATACTGAATGTCACTTACCCAATTTAGTCTGCAATTTGTTCAATGTAAACGATCGTATACGGAGTTCATCATTTCACTTCACTGTCTCAACCTTTAAGGGTTTTAAATGGAATATATACAGCATGTCTCGTCTGACTGAGTGGGCATAATTTTTTAAGAAATAATTCCTTCTGAAAATCAAAAAAGCACAACAGATGGCCTGCTTAATCATGTGTATCATTTGAAAGAACTCTTTGGAACAAAACAACCATGTTGATTGTAAAATAAGGTGTTACAATTGTTAACTTTCACCTATGGTGTTCATCAACATTTTTCATCTCACACCCACAATAAAGCTGCTCCAACGTTACTAAGTGTAGAGTAATTAATATCTTACTTATATAATATTTCTTAGACGACCTTAAGAGTGAACTCTTCCAAAACTAGACATCTTCCGAAGTGGACTGTGTCATTTGGACTCTTCCAAAACTAGACATCTTCAGAAATAGACAATGTCATTCGTCAAAACAGGAATAAAAGCGTTGAAAGCGTTCGTTCTGAAAGAAGTTTGTTCTAGTGAACATGAACACTCCGTCAATATTATTTCGAAAAATTAAACTATAAGCAGTAACAGTCGTGACCATACATATTTTACAGCGCAGGTGTCGGAAGCGTGTTTTCAGTTGTTTTACGGTAGCGTACGTTACATAAAAGATTTAAATTTTGACGATATCTAGAATACACTTGTTTACATAGTATGTTCATTTATTGGTTCCTTATAATTGCATATTAATTTCGGAATAATATTTCGCTGTGCTTATCAATGATCAAAGGTGTAAAATAGTTACGTAAACAAAAGCCGTGACGCGAAAACACACCAACGACAAAATGACAATAAATGTCATTTGGCAGCTCTGTCTGTACTTTCAGATTTCCCACTGGGTTAGCATAGCAGTACTTCCTAGTCAAGTGTTGGCAGCTTCAAGACTTAACAAGAAAGCAATGCTATTGTCCAGAGGATGTTCTCTAGACTGCATGTTAACGTACCCGTTCTCATACCGCAAACATTGCCAAAGTCGGATAAAGACCTAAAACGGTGAACATCCACCAAATAATGGCATTAACTCTTTAGATCCGAACGGTCTTTCGGGTTCAAAGAGTTAAGGATATCCTATGGTACAGGATTCCTATCATAGTGAAATGACTGTTATACTATGGCACAGTCGCCCTCATAAACATTCCACAGAAGAGTGTTAGTCGTTCTACTGTGAATTTCAAAACGACAGCCCAGTCCGTGCCCCTTGTTTAAGTCCGAGTCGTGTGTGTTCCGACAACTGGACGATAGTTTGGTGCACCGCTGGACTGACACACGTCATTTGTCCAGGAAAGGTTGTTTTTATTAGGAGTGACATTCAACATTCTTTCTTGCAAAAGTAGCAATGCTGGCAACCAATAATGCTATGGCACCAGTGGTCAGAGACGTTTGTTTGGTGCTAAGTAGTTTTTTTCTTCGATTCCAATTGAAGTTTGGGTGTCAAATGGAAGATTTTTGTACGGAATAAAATTTGATTGTATATGAGAATAAATCGCCATGTATATGTATCGTCCTTTAAATTGAACAAGGCGTCATCTGTAATGCTAAAACATTGCAGATGGCGCCTTGTAGCTATCAAAGTAAGATATTTTAAGTTAGTGTAACCTGGCTTTTTAGGTATTTTATTTGCAAAAAAACCTCACAAATAATAAAAATATAGATAATAAATAAAACATAAATAAATAATTTTATTATATACTTTATAAATTAACCATATTTCTATTGGTTGGATCTTATACACGTGACTGGTACTCAAAAATCCATACACACCAGTTTCCCAGTGAATATCAGCTTTCTAAATATAGCTTTTGGAAATCCACTCTCCAGTTTTATCAACGTAATCTCTATAACAATGTTCATTTTTATGTTATTCTGCAGATGATAACTACATTATTGTTAAATAAAAGTACTTCTGGTAGATATAATTGAACTTTTAATTGACAAACAGCAGATTGTTTTTTGAGGATGGTGTATACAATAAAACAGTTATGGACTTTTGTGGTGGTAAATATGATGTGACATGAACCAAAAAACCTTATATTGACCGAGGCTAACGCCTCGGTCAATATAATTTTTTTAGGTTCATATCACATCATATTCACCACCACAGAAGTCCACAATTGTATATTAAGGACTATTATTAACGTTTACAAAATAATTTCGTGATTAATATTTACTCACTGTTTATTCACTCCAAATAAACTAGAGTAGAAAATAAGTTATTATCTTCCAGAAGGATTATAAAACAGATTGGGCAAGATTAAAAAGAGCAAATAAAAAAGAAATGTTTTTATAAGAATGAGATTAAATGGATAAAAATAACACTTTGGCCGGCCGCTGATTTGCCGCAGTTCTCAATTGAGAAAGCCTTGACTAGCCCTGTGTTTCCAATGCTTCCTCAATCCCACACCTCTCTTCTCCTCCCAACATTCTGTGACGAACTGCTTGATGACATTCCATACCCCATTCTTCCCAATCTCTCCGATAAGCATACTAACCCTCTCCTTTGTGTCACCTGCAGTACCAGGCACATGTCCTTCACTCTTCCATCCCACTTCCCCATCATACACACTGTGAATCTTATTCTGTTAGGCTGGTATTTTGGACATTCCAATAGAAAGTGTTCCAAGGTCTTCACTACGTCTAACTTACACATGTCACATTCCTTTTCATGTTACAATCTGCCATGACTCTTTCTCTGACAATTTTCTTACCCTGGGTTGTGCCCACTTCTAAGTCTCTGACCTCCATCGAACAGTTCTCCATTAACTAAATCGCTTGGTCTATCCACCCTATCTTTACGTTTGAATTCCACTTATTCTGGAACACTAATTTACAACATCGGTTGTCAAGGAAATTTACCAACTATTTGAAATACCAGGGTTTCATTAAGGCTATCCATTCAATTGTACCATAACAAAAGCGGCCATGATTAAACCTGTTACAAAAAGATTACCTGTCAGATAGCGATCTGCGAATCACAAATTTCTTTTCAATTCGAATCTCGAATCGAATCGTGTCTCTGATATCGACATCGAATCGAATCCCGAATCGAATCTTAAAAGATAAATTATTTCATATTGCATCAAACGGAAGTTACGGAACACTGTGATGACCCTTACGCGACGGAGTGAACACCTTAAACACCAATAACTAAATATTCTCTGTAGCACCGTCGCTGGAACAGCTAGGCCTATTGTCCATAGTTTTAGTTTTTGAAGGCCTAACTTGTTACTATTCACGTTCTTAAGAACGTGAATAGTAACAAGTTAAGCTTTCAAAAACCAAAACTATGGATAATGTTCTGGGCCAAATTCACACCTTACCTAACAATTAAACATTGTCAATTACTCAAATAAATAGGAATTGAGCCAACATGAATGCATTTTCTAATGACAGCTTTATCCTCTTTTTGTTGGAAATGTAATGTGAAGTTAGTACGAGAGATTCGAAAAAATCGAATCCTGAGACTGATTCGGGATCGATCTCGAAGCATACGTATGGTATCGAAATCGAATCGAATCTCGAATATTCGCAGGACCCTACTGTCAGATGTGAATTCTGCCTCGTCGTTGTTTTCAAACAACGATTTAATGGAAAACGACGCATTGAAATAAAAAATCGCAAATCCTTTGACAGCGACACAAATTATAATTTAGGTGCCAAATTTGGTGTTAGATGATGTATGTTTTGGTGGCAAATGATTTTTAGTGCAACTGGAACCCTTGGCTTCAAAACAAACTTTCTATTATTCAAATAATTGATTTGAAATAAAGGACTCTGCCGATTTCAGAATAAATATAGAAAAAATAGAAATAGGTTCATGTGGGTGACTTTAGTATAACAGTCGACTAACTATGGTGGGAATTATGTACTGTGAATATAGAACAAATAGATACTATGGCCGGCAATCAGATTTGAACTACGAGTGGGATAAGGGTTTTAACCAAGAAGCCTTTCCAGCCGAGGAAGGCTACAATGTGAAGATGTGGGGTAAGATAGATGCTAAGTAAGGTGGCTGCTAGGTGAAGATGTTGGTTAAGATTGGTGTTAAGTGAAGATGTGGAGTAGCCCAATCAATACAGTACGTGGATAGTGGATTGTAAATAAATTACCCGCGGAGTGGAGTTATCACCCAAGCTATAATTTTAAAATTGTGTACATATTGACAAAAAACACAAGCAATGTTTCATCCAATGAACCTCCGGGTTTAACCCGGAGGTCCATTGGCTGAAACTTTGCTGGTGTTGGTTACGCTTTGCAAAAAAATTGCAATTATTGCTCGGGTGGAATCTCCACTCCGCGGGTGATTTAGTGATAATACACTCTCCACGTACTATATATCAACGTGCGTTCTAAGCCTACTCGTTGAAAATATTAATTAGTCTACCCCAAATAATGAATATGGATTCTTCCTCTTGTTGTCATTTAACTGACATGGTATATACCACAGGATTTAAAGGGTTAAACTCGAAGGTTGCGCAACAGTCAGTGGTTACTGAGCATGCAAAATTACCTGATGGCGTGAGATATTGGCTCTCTGTCTGGAAACTTACCAATGTAAATGACATTACACACAGTATGTGGCCCGTAGGCGGATGAAACACAGATCACATATTGAACGCAGTACCAGAGACAACGATATAAATGGTTTATGAGCTTTTCTATATCTCGGTAATGGCTAAGAACAAACAAACACTACAATTTGCATTTTCCAGCATAGCTATTAAAATTTATAGCCACATCGTCCTCTGAGTTCCAGTATGTTCTATGTGCCAGTAGGCACATTTGAAGTCAGGGGACGACATGTCATGAATACAACATGCTTTACACCTCCATTCGATATCAATTTTTAGAACCGAAGTGAGAACATTTCAAGCCCACTCACGCAACGAGATGAAATTATTGCCGTATGTTTGTCTGCAGTGTCTGATATTTCGAGGGCAATTTCATACCACAACTATTGTATCCGTTCCGTTTCTTGTCCAGACGCTTTGAAAAGCGACATTAGGAAATTCCTGAAGATACCAAATGCACACATTGTGTACGGAATATAACTAAAAATAAATAAACAGAAGTTCACATAACGAGACATTTATACGAGAACAAATATATTTTTCTTCTCGTGTAAAGAAAATTCGCCATTGCGTTTGTAAATGAATTTGGCTCCGTGTATTGTTTGTATGATGCTCAATGGTGCCTGTTTATCGGCTTTTTTCTCCACACACCTTTTTAGTTTTTCCCGCACCTAAAGTAGGATAGCAGCTGCAATGATGAAAAGATGGATATGGACTAACACAAGTAATACTCGTACTCATAACATGAATAATACCTACATTTATATTATATCGAATTCAGTCACCACCACCAGGGATGGGAGGAGTTAAAATTTTCCTTAACACGTTGACGTGTTAAATAATTCTGCGTTAACGAGTTAAATGACGTTAAATGTTAAAATGAACAAAATTTTACTAACTTCGGCCATTTTTATTGATTTGAATTTGAATATAATTGAACTTACGCACAGTTCGTCTCTTGAGTTCCAATGTGTTCTATGTGCCTACTGGCAGCCTACTGGCACATAGAACACATTGGAACTCAGGGGACGAGTAGTTAATATCGTTCTCTCAGATTATCGTAAATTCTAACATTTAGCGATGTTTTCATTTAATAATACAATCGCTGCGGCCGTATCCTTGGATAGAGACATCCGCCGTTGTTCGAATACTAGTCCTTACATGAAAAACAGGCGTTCGAATGAAGATGATATTGCTGTATCGCCAAATATCGGCGGGCCAACTTCGCCAACGTTGGTAGGAGGGCTTCATGGTCTCTCCACCAAATCAATGGGTCGCCTATAGTTGACGGATATCTAAATTATTCGTGTTCTTCAATTTCGTCAAATGGCGCAAAATTCGAGGTCATCGGCACGCCCGATCCGGTTTCGGTAAACACATAACGACGCAATGCTACATATTATACAATTATAATCTTCAAAGTTAAACGTTATTAACTTTGTTAAATCTTTTTAACGTTGCTAAAATAATTTAACACGTTAACGCTTGAAACGGTAACTGCTCTCAGCCCTGACCACCAGGCAGGGTCGGTCGCGAATATGAGAGGCTGGAGGCTGCAAACTGATTTGTTCTGACTGTGATGCCGCAAGTCTTGAGGGACTAATATTCCAACTACAGGCATGCCTTGACGATGTAGTTGGAATTTTAGTCAGTCGGGATTATAGTCAAAACTCAAGACTGTGTATGTCGGAAACCTAAGTTCGTATTCGATTCGAAATCGGCTATCCGATTCGTTTTCCTTCGAATCTTTTCACTGGAATTTTGCATGGTATCATTCATCCTAGTCGAGTCAAAAAAACGTGTAGCTGCGGTAGAAATTTGCATAAATAGTGTTGAAAATAAAGACTGAGTGTAATTTCCGTTATATTAACATAAAGATCATCTGTAGCCATGCCACCATCCTTGCTAATTCCAGTTTCACTTGTCACTGCCACTGCTGAAATCAAATTTAATGTTCCCAAGCAATATCAACAATGTGTGGCTGACACCAAAAAGGCGTGGTCGCCTCGATGGGTCTAATCCCCCTCCCCCTCGCCCCGGTGCAGCTATTTTTATGAATGAACGACGAAGATGATATGAAGATGCCATTGAAATGTCCTCAATGTGGACTGCAGTTGATCGCTCAGGTGCAGGGAAGCAGCGTTCTTTCAGATCGAAAAATCCAAAATTTTCTCAGGGTCCCGGACCGCCCTTGGTGCATTCCCCGTCAAGGAGAGGCTTAGACGCTGAAACATACGAAATTATAAATGAATGCGGATCAGCAAAGCATGATGTTGCTTCAGATTATCAAGAGAAATAAAATGTCACAAAGTGTTTAAAGTACTGTAATCCCAAAAGTTTCATTTTTCTCAATCAAATCGCGACCGAAAGCCAATACTATAAAACTTTTACAATTGTATTTTCTAGGATTGTATTTGCTAACTATTATTATAACTGACTAAAATAAAAATCTTCAGCATTTTAAAAGATATGGCAATTTGCCAGCTATTTCCAGTTGTGACCTTAAATGGGTTGAAATGAACCATTTGCATTTTCAAAGATGTGGAAATTTGCCAGCTGGCAAATTGCCACATCTTTGAAAATGCAAATGGTTCATTTCAACCCATTAAAAGTCACAACTGGAAATACTTTTCCAGAAAATGCAACCGTAAAAGTTCAATAGTATTGGTCCCAGGTCGCACACCCTAACAGACCACTTAGTCGAGATTCCATAATTATAATGATGTAAAATCTAAAGCGAACCAAGGAAACCAAACGGAATTGTTTTCGAATTAAGTGTTCTAAGATTCCTTATCCGACGCGAACTTTTCCATTAATGTTGGAAGAAATGCGGGGAGATCATTTTGATTGGATCGCGACCTGTTCGAGATCCGACTGAAAATACGTATCCCCTTTTTGATCGCAGAACTGCATCTAACTCAAAATTGCACGACGTAAAAGATCAATATTTTCCTTTTTTACAAAATAATTAATTAATGCATTTTTTGAGCTTATCTCAACTCAATGACTGCGTAGTGTGTGTGTGTGTGGAGTCTAAAATTAAGCTTTATTTGATCACAACAGAAAATGAAAGTGAAAAATATCTTTTTGTAATACACGAAGGATAGCTTCTGTATAATACACTTGCTGATATCAAGAACGTTACCATTTAAGCTTGAAGATATATTTGAATGGTAATGAACGCGGGTCTCATGAAAAAAAAATCAATAAGAAAATAAGAAATTTGTCTGGAAAAATCAAATAAAAGGTACAAGTTGTCTCTATGCCAGAGAGCTATTTCCCAAAGGACAAAACGTGACGGAAATATGCGGTGGTCTGGTTCACTTTTATTCAATTATTGTTTAACCATTCTTACGTGGGATACTAAAATCGTGATGTATGGACTGGATGGAGGAATTCTCAAACACAATGCCAGCAGTGGCGAATCCAGTCGAGGCGGGCCCAGCACACCCCCAACTAAAATATTCGTAATTTGCTGATGAGTTCGTACATCTGTACTTACTAAGCAATTTATTTATTTATTTATAAAAGGTTTAACGATACTTTAACAGCCAATGTCACATCGTGTCAGTGACAGTTTTACGGGTGGAGGAAGCTGGAGTACCCGGAGGGAACCACCGAGCAACGATGTGCAGCTACCAGCTCCCCGACAATTTTACTAATAGTTTTGTCACTATGCCGCATTGTAAGATTATAATATCTTCATCTCTTTTTGCTTTTTCCAAATACAGGCCAGTCGCCGTGGACGGGTCGCAATCCGCGCGTGGGTAGTGATGTCCACGCATGCGTTTACGCGGTAATAAAAATCATCATCAGCAAAATTTTAATTAATGAAGCACCAGGTTGTACCCGGTGCTTCATTAATTACTTTTGTGATGATTATTCCTATAACTAGTGTAAGAAATGTAATATTATTGCGTGCGTGGAAATATTTCCCACCCGTGGAAATTGACCAATCCACGGCGGGTGTACTGTACCAACTTATGCATCTCGCATGATGTGAATTTATTTACTTGCTGGTGCCATGAAAACACCTGAACACGCGAATGCTCGAAAACTTATCGTCTTCTTCCAACACCCCTTCATTGAAATCTTCTGGGTCGGTGTCATGGATTTCGGTGGCTACCCGACGTATTTCCGGTGGCTTCAGATTTGGTGGCTGGAGATGGTCTCTTTGTAGCTCGGCGAAGTGTTGCACTGTGCCGGTTAAAGTGAAACCGTTGATGAAAAGTTTCTCCACAGGTAATAATTATAATAATGAACTTTATAGCCTCGGTTCCACAATGTGCTCGCGGGCTTTACAATCGAGAACACGAGTGTTGTATAAATAAATAGACTCTGCGGCTGAAGCTGAATATATACAAAGAGAAAAAGTAACAATTATTAACCAACCAAGGTCATGCTCAGTGTTATGTGCTTGCTTCAAGAGATATGACTTCAGAGCAGATTTTAAATTAATTGAGAGTTTGTGGCGTCTTCATATAAGCGGGAAGCGAATTCCAGAGCTTCGGACCGACAACAGCAAAAGCACGACCACAGCATCATAGAAGGTTGCAAGATGTGTAAACTAAGTCATTGGAGAAACTGGACCTTAGAGCTCTGACAGGTTTGTGGGGAACAAGAAGATCAGAAAGGTATGAAGGACCAAGATTGTTGAGACATTTATATACGATTAAAAGGATTTTAAAGTGAGTGTACTACACGTGCATGCCGCACGGCAGGTTTTAGTATGGTGGACCCGGTTGCCAACATGGGGGGGGGGGGGGGGGGGGGGGGGACGATGACGCCGTGTACTAGGGCCTACTGCTCGTCGATGGTGCACATCGTCAACCGCTGTAACCCTGCTTGAGCGGAACTTGAACAGAGTTAGAATGTTGAGGAGCTTATAGTTACCCGTCGATGCTCGCTGGTTCTCTTCGGATGCTTCTCTCAGCATACTCCTGTCTCCCTTCACGCATACAACTGTCACGGTGTCGATTAGCCACTGTGCATAAGTATGAGGCCTTAAACACCAATAAATAAATAAATAGTATGATGGACAGTTCGCACTGAAGCCTCTGCTATAATATAACTGAACAAACAGCGTGGGTGAAGTCAGGTATATAAATAGACTGTTCATTATATAAACACAGGTAAGGCGATTGACAGGTTTGATAAACAAAATCGAAACACTATAAACAGGGGCTAATTACCCTGACCCAAAAGTGACATAAGATGAACGTGTTGTGGGATTTCCCTAAAAACGATTCAATCTAATTAAATCTAATTTAAAACAATTTAAAACACAATAAAAAAATGTTTAAACAATAAAAAAAAAACAATTAAAATGACTTTATATTTCCCTGCGGCGGCAGAAAAGGGAAGATGGGGAACATAATTTTGATTGTTCAAACTGACAGAACGCTGTCATTGACAGTCCACATAGAGAGCATTTCCAAAAACCGGCAGTCTATGCAATCAGATCCATTTCGCCTGTTGGTCATTTTCACAAAATGTCATGCACCAACACGTGTTGGGCTGCATTAATTGTTGGGCCCCAGAGGGACCCCTAAAAGGGGGCCACCAGGAATTTTCCCTATGGACCATGTGGCCAGTCCGCCTCTGGTCTGCTTCAGTGTCAAAACCTCTCACGACATCCTACGCCTCCCATCCCAACAGAAAAAAGAGCGATAGATAGATTTTGGTCAACACATCTCATTGTAGACAAGAGTTCTCTACAAGATAGGTGGATCCTGTTTATTGGAAGGCATAGCCATTCAAAACAACCAGCTAACCATAACGTTTGGCAATGGCGCTGCAAAATCGCCTTCATTCGGAGCACCAAAACGCTGATCGTCAACATTTACTCACTTGGACGTGGAGTGCACGTGGATCCGTAACACATTGGCCACTACGTGTCCTCAATTACTTATACTTAAGTCATCCTTAGACCCATTCATCCAACTGCCCACATCACGACTTCTGTAAATTCCCACGCTGTGACGTCATTTCGAACGGTAAACTTTACGATGCGTCTTATTACCCATCGCAATCTCCATTTTGGTTTATGGAAGCCCTAAACGTGGATTAATACGACATGCGATTGTTACAGAAACGTAGGTGTATTATGTCGATGTGATGTTTTAATATCTTAGTACTTTTTAGCCCAGTCAACACTATTAGTACTGTTTAACTACACAAACCTTTGATTATATGACACCACAGAAGTGATGTCAAATTACGATAACCACTGGGAATGGTCTGTTGTACTCCAGAGGCGTGGAATTTCTCTGTTTCGAAAGGAAACAACATTCTTTTACTATTTTAGGACGTTTTACTATTTTCAAGATGTTCCTTTCCCAAGTCTCAATACATCTACTCAGGTTCCTCTATTTCTACCCCACATTGACATTATGTGTATTCAGGATTTCCTTCCGAGAGTTCCATGGTATATTTTACCTTTCTTCTGGTCCGCTTTTCCATCACTTTGTCCAGTGTTGCTTGTTTTTCTCTGGCTGACGTGGACTATTCCCGGTAACCTTTGTCTCCTTATTTTTCACTTTCCCACTCATTGATTCGGCCGATCATATTGTCAAATTTCTTTCCCCATAAGAGGTCACTTGCTCGCTAAAGGAAGCCCAGAATGAGGTCTAACCTTAGCTCAATCCTATCCCCGTCTGAGGTCTTGAGGCCCATTGTTAACTGCAGTTAAAACTAGAAGTCCTGTTACAAATACCGCAGACAATGTTCGTTAGTTAATGCGCACCTTACCTCAGAAGAATGAAATGGTCTGAAATACAGAGCGTTTGTGCTGTGCAGTGCAAAATGTAATGCGCTATTAGCGATGGTGGATAGTGAAATCACGAACTGAACAGACCAAACAGAAAGAAAATGTTGAGACTACAGAATTTTGAGGGTGGATTGCTACTTAATCGCTGTGGGATAGATTTTTCACTTAGTATTTATTTGCAATTTATGAGGACAATGGGACTACAGTAATTTGAGGGTGGATTGCTACAGCACAGCAGTACTGGGAGGAGAATGTGAACCAACAATAATGCCAGTTCACTAAATTTATATTATCCTCGACAGTGTCCCTGAAACATTGATCAATATTCGACGCCAAAGAGTACAGTTGAACCTAGAACAGTTCAATCTCCGTGGGATAGATTTTTCACTTAGTATTTACAATTCTGAAGACAATGAGACTACAGTATTTTGAGAGTGGATAGCTACTAAATCGCAGTGGGATAGATTTTTCACTTAGTATTTATTTACAATTTCTGAGGACAATGAGGCTACAGTAATTTGAGGGTGGATTGCTACTAAATCGCTGTGGGATAGATTTTCACTTAGTATTTATAATTCTGAAGACTATGAGACTACAGTATTTTGAGAGTGGATAGCTACTAAATCGCTGTGGGATAGATTTTTCACTTAGTATTTATTTACAATTTCTGAGGACAATGAGGCTACAGTAATTTGAGGGTGGATTGCTACTAAATCGCTGTGGGATAGATTTTTCACTTAGTATTTATTTACAATTTCTGAGGACAATGAGGCTACAGTAATTTGAGGGTTGATTGCTACTAAATCGCTGTGGGATAGATTTTTCACTTAGTATTTATAATTCTGAGGACAATGGGACTACAGTAATTTGAGGGTGGATTACTACTAAATCGCCGTGGGATAGATTTTTCACTTAGTATTTATAATTCTGAGGACAATGAGACTACAGTAATTTGAGGGTGGATTGCTACTAAATCGCTGTGGGATAGATTTTTCACTTAGTATTTATTTACAATTTCTGAGGACAATGAGGCTACAGTAATTTGAGGGTTGATTGCTACTAAATCGCTGTGGGATAGATTTTTCACTTAGTATTTATAATTCTGAGGACAATGGGACTACAGTAATTTGAGGGTGGATTACTACTAAATCGCCGTGGGATAGATTTTTCACTTAGTATTTATAATTCTGAGGACAATGAGACTACAGTATTTTGAGAGTGGATAGCTACTAAATTGCAGTGGGATAGATTTTTCACTTAGTATTTATTTACAATTTCTGAAGACAATGAGACTACAGTAATTTGAGGGTGGATTGCTACTAAATCGCTGTGGGATAGATTTTTCACTTAGTATAAATTTACAATTTCTGAGGACAATAAGACTACAGTATGTTGAGGGTGGATTACAACTAAATCGCAGTGGGATTGATTTTTCACTTAGTATTTATAATTCTGGGGACAATGAGGCTACAGTAATTTGAGGGTGGATTGCTACTAAATCGCTGTGGGATAGATTTTTCACTTAGTATTTATAATTCTGAGGACAATGAGACTACAGTATTTTGAGGGTGGATTACTACTAAATCGCAGTGGGATAGATTTTTCACTTAGTATTTATTTACAATTTCTGAAGACAATGAGGCTACAGTAATTTGAGGGTGGATTGCTACTAAATCGCTGTGGGATAGATTTTTCACTTAGTATTTATAATTCTGAGGACAATGAGACTACAGTATTTTGAGGGTGGATTACTACTAAATTGCAGTGGGATAGACTTTTCACTTAGTATTTATTCACAATTTCTGAAGACAATGAGGCTACAGTAATTTGAGGGTGGATTGCTACTAAATCGCTGTGGGATAGATTTTTCACTTAGTATTTATAATTCTGAGGACAATGAGACTACAGTAATTTGAGGGTGGATTACTACTAAATCGCAGTGGGATAGATTTTTCACTTAGTATTTATTTACAATTTCTGAGGACAAAACCTAAGTTGCACCCGGTGGTGCATGAGATGAAAGTTTGCAAGTATTTCTTGTGCGGTTATGAACAATTACAGTACGTGGAGAGTGGATTGTAACTAAATCACCAGCGGAGTGGAGTAATCACCCAAGCTATAACTTTCAAATTGTGTATATATCGACAAAAACACAAGCAATGTTTAAGCCAATGGACCTCCGGGTTTAACCCGGAGGTCCATTGGCTGAAACTTTGCTGATGCTGGTTATGTTTTGCAACAAATTTGCAATTATCGCTCGGGTGGAATCTCCACTCTGTGGGTGATTCATTGATAATACTCTCTCCACGTACTGTATGCATACTTCTGGAGTGGAGAATATATGGCGCTATGATTAAGTAATCATCCCTTTTCGTCACTCTGTATATGAAGTCAAATTTTAATATCTGTTTACGGTCCGTATATGTACACGAATCCCAGTAGAGGTTAGGAATGATGTCAATGTTCTTTATTTACTCGTACAGAATTGTAAGAGTTGGAACCGCTGTTTGTCTTCAGGAACTGAGTTGCGCGAATGGTGCAGTTTGGCAAGGACGAAAGTGCACTTACTCAGTGCGCCATTACTTCAAAATAGTGCACAGTACAGTGACAGGACTTCTAGGTTCAACTGTACTCTTTGGCGTCGAATATTGATCAATGTTTCAGGGACACTGTCGAGGATAATATCGTTGGTGAACTGGCAATTTAGTGAACTGGCATTATTGTTGGTTCACATTCTCCTCCCAGTACTGCTGGGGTACATGTACTTCCTCACGGCCTAGAGGGCTTCTTCCAATACGTCACTAGCGCTTCTTTCCACAGCTGGGCCACTACTACTAGCCCTGTTACTTTTTGGGCCAATAGCTAATCCTGCGACAACAGTCTACTAATATTTCTTGATCATTTTCAAATCCAGCACTTCGTCACTAATTTCTTTTTCCAACGCTAGGAATTTCTACCGCACTGCTTCTAATTTGTGCCACATACCCAGCGCAATGGCTTTCGCTGCTGTTAGCGTTTCCTGTTGCTTTTTCCTAGAAGAACCTCCACTTGTATTAGTTACTTCCAATTAATCTCCGAGGATGGTTTCCGCTTGGGTATAATTACTGACCCATGGCTTACCTTTTCTAACACTGACTTTTACTGCTACTACTGCTAGACTAACTCTCTGCCATTTATGCTGGCTCCTGCCATTGGTGATACGAGTGTCGACAAAAGGTGATTTCTGCCCTACCACTACTGCTTCGTGGGTGTAACGCTACTGTCGGTAGCTAGCCTTTCTTCTTCCATTCGTACGAATGACTACCAGTATCGGTCTTATGAATATCTCCGCTACTACCAACAAATCTTGCTTCTATGGACAGTCTTATAAATACTGTTAGGTGATGAATACAGGCAGTCTGCCTTGTCGGCTATTTGTTTTATCTAGGACAGAATGGGCCTTAGGTGTAGTCTGGCTCCAGAAATTGGTATCATGAGTGTTGGTTGGCTATTGATGTGATCGTTCAATGCCATGATGATCGAGTTTTTAACCCTTTACCTAACGTAACGGCCAAAATCGGCCAGCGCTATTCTCAAAAATCGCCTATTAATTTTCATTATTTTTATCATTTTTTATCTCTAACACATAGGTTATGACCCCTCAGTGGAACGAGCTCGTTCCAATGAGGGGTCATAACCTATGTGTTAGAGATAAAAAATGATAAAATAATGAAAATTAATAGGCGATTTTTGAGAATAGCGCTGGCATGAGGGGTCATAACCTATGTTTTTGAGACAAACAATGAAAATAATAGTTATTCAAGAATTTGTTTTTGCAAGTGTCGTCTGCTTTTCGTGTTAGGTAAAGGGTTAGATAAATGATGGTACAGTACAGCCGTCGGGGATTAGTCGTATCCAGGCGTGGGTAGAGTAACGTCCACGCATGCGTTTACCAGGTAATGAATAGGGCTGTCGCGATTATTCGATTAGTCGAGTAACCGTCGACTATTGAAGTAGTCGACGTTTTTTTTTATTTTTAGTCGATCGTCGTTCATTTTCAAGGTGGTACACGTCTACTACACGTCGGGGCTAAATTGCATTGTTTTGTGAGATGAATGATCAATGAAGGTGAATAACTTTAAATATCTAACCATAGTTAACATTCATATCCGGAAGACTGTACGACTGTCACTGACTGTGTAAGAAAGAACACTCACAGTTACTCGAGAAGAATAGATTCTTCTGAATTTCTACAGTCTTGTACACACAAATGCACCCATGGAAAACCCAAAGCGCGGAAGTGACAAAATTATGACAAAAGTCAGAACGTCAGATCACTTCTCAAAGTTCGGAACTTCAGACTAAGATCCAATTTTAACAACTGACGAAAGAATGCATAGATCTCAATGTTCAAAATTTCGAGAAACTTATTGCAGAAAGGAAACATATGCTGGAACGTTCTTTGGTAAATTCATTTTAATTCATTGGCTTCAATCTAGTTCAAACTTGGACCCGCAGTCAGTAATATTATTTTTGGGGTTGGTACGTCCTACAGGACGTACCAACCCCAAAACTTATATTACGGACTGTGGGTCCAAGATTGGACTACATGTAGCTTCAGTCGGGACCGATTTGTTGTTCCCACAACCCCATTTCGTCTGAACACACTGGTGCCATTGTCATTTTCAGAGTTTTACGAACAGAAGAATGATTTGCTAAAAAATCATGGGAAGCGACTATTAACCGACTAACCGTCGATTACTGGTCACGATTAGTCGATTACAAAAAAATGATAGTTGCGACAGCCCTAGTAATGAATGAAGCACCGCGTTGGTCCGGTACTTTATTAATTACATTGTTGATGCTTATTCCTATAATCTGTGTTTGGAATCTAATATTATTGCGTCCGTGGAAGTATTGCCCACCTATGGAAAGTGTCTCGTCCACGGCGGACGTACTGTAAACCATATTTCTAATGAATCATAAGATAAAAACCGGGCGCTGCAGACACCGAAAGTGGTGCAGGATGTACAGCTTAGTACCCATTTTCGACTTTCGAGGTTATAAGAAGCGAGAGTACAGCTGTCCATGTGCCGCAAATAATGTTGTTGTCGGCACAGCGAGTTCCTTAGAAGGCTTGAAGTACGCGCAATTACGAACTGACGTTGTTTCTAGAAAATGTGTCTTCCAAATACAGAATCGGAAAGATTTATTTAAAAACAATGGTTTCGGATAGCGTTCTCAGATACTGAAAAATGTGCCGTCTAATTTCGTCAAATCCTTTTTCGTAAATTACGAATTCACCAACACATCAATTCCTGTTTCGTAAATTATCTCTTCGTCAACCAGTTTATAACTGTAAGGTTGCATACAGGTATGAAATAATTTTTCACAAATACAAAACATGCATTCAACAAAACATTGGTTTATGTATTTGTTAACTTACATTATATAATGTTATATTATTTATTTATTTTTGATGATGTGCATTGATAATATTTAACTCATTCCCATGTAGAGTATCTTTTAAGCACGTGTTTTTGTAACAATGTGACACTGAAATTGGTTGGCATTTTATCGCAATTCACATTTTTAAAGACAGCTCAGACGAACCCGGGGTTTTACAAACATGATCATATAAGAATTGAAATGAATTATCTTTCACTTTATCGGAGAATGAATGTGGAAAGAACGCGTTAAGTTTTGTATGAAGTGCTGACTTAACCCTTTATCCAACGTAAGGGCCAAAACCGGACTGCGCTATTCTCAAAAATCGCCAATTAATTTTCATTATATTTTCATTTTTTGTCTCCAAAACATAGGTTATGACCCCTCTTTGGAACGAGCTAGCTCGTTCCAAAGAGGGGTCATAACCTAAGTTTTGGAGACAAAAAATGAAAATAAATTAGTTATTCAAGAAATTTGTTTGCAAGTGTCGTCTGCTTTTCATGCAAGGTAAAGGGTTAACACACCCATCTTTCCACATTCATACTCCGATAAAGCGATAGATAATTTATTTTGGTTATTATAATTTACTTCGGGGGGTTTGCTCGTATTAAAATGTACAATTACGCAGCCGGTGTATCCGTTATTTGGTATCAATGTTGTAAATATTTGAATTAATGTTACCCGCATCGGAAGGTTGAAAATGATTCAATCTCCAAAACTAAGCAGCCTTGGAAAAACATATTGTTTCAATAAACATTTGAAGCATTCTACTGACATCTTGTATTATTGTTGAATATTCATGATAAATAAAGAGTGTGATCTACTTTCTGGACCGAAAAAATACAATTGACAATTGGTGTGTTTTTCGTTGGGAATTCCCTGAGAAGTATATGCATGTGACCAGTACTTCCCGTCCTGTCAGTTTTTCTCTCTTATTTGTTGCATGACCCCCTTGTTCTCGGGTCAGAAAAAGTTGTCTGAAGGGCTATACTTGACAAAGATATTTGAATGACAAAATTAAAGTGATGCGATCATATTTGTTTTCTCCTGAATGTTATAATAGCCGTTTATGGGGAAATATTTAGCTCTGTAATACAATTTATATTATATTTATCATTGCAGTCGTATTTTATTTTTTATATTTATCATTGCAGTCGTATCATTGTTGATAGTTTTATTATTTTCAACATCGCCTTTTATTTCCGCTGCACGCGTTCTCGAATAATGAAGAGAAAAGATTGCGTGAAGAAACTGCGTGAATACAGATTAACATCCCATATGAATTAATTATATCAAAATTTCCCCGTTGGAAACGTCCATATTTTTTCATTTGAGAGAGCGGGACAAAGCAAAACGTTCATGCGATAGGAAAAAATATTTATCGAGTTATGAGAAACTCACCTCGCTCGAACATATGCAAGCAAAACGGATATCGTTAAAGAAAATTAAATTATACATACATGTATTACATATTCTTTTTACGAAACGGAAACTGACGATGCGGTACTTGGGAGTGGTAGTTGATGAAGACGGAATTATCGAAAAGGGACGAAATTTTAATGAATTACACAAAGAAAAGGCGTGACAGAATTTTCGTTAGGTAATATCTCAGATATTCGTCAGGTTTTCGAGTGACAAGGTAATCTGCAGTCTATCGCATTTTCGTTCTCAAGATTAACCTTTTGAACCCGGGAGACCGTTGTTCGGTTCCAGGGACAAAATTCGTCATAATTTCATTAAATGGGATGGCGCAAAGTGCATGTGTGGGATAGACCAATCAATATTTCAACGTGCAGCCTGAAGGCTGCACATTGAAAATATTAATTGATCTACCCCCAAATAATGAATATGGACTCTTCCAATTGCTGTCATTGAACTGACATGGACGATTTCACCAGAGTGCAAAGAGTTAATCATGGAAGACGTTTGACGTCAATATTTTGCCTCATGAACTGTACAACCATAGATTCAACTAACACGGTCTACACACAGTATCATGTGAACGGTTAAATCCTATGAGCTGGAAGATGACAAACCGTTTTCTCGCTGATACATCTGCTCGTTTTCCATTTTCCTCCGCCGATAATTAATTAAATAGAAAGAACAATTTACCAATATTACTCGATTGCAGACAAATATTTTATGCGGTGACAGTACTTCAGAACATCGTCTGGAGATTTGTTGAGAACCAACAGACTTATTATTCAAATAAGTGTGCAAGTGCTCCCTAGCAACACTCACTTGACCTTTCAGCAGACACGACTTTATGGAACATCACTAATGTTTATTCCACAACAAACACAGACATAGAAAAGGGGTGGGTTCTCAGTTAATGTGGAGTGTGTGTGTGTGTGGGGGGGGGGGGGGGGCGGGGGAGGGGGTATCAAAACAGCGAAAATGTATTAATTTAATTTCCTGCAGCACATCATATCCGAAAAGGCAATTTACGGCTGATTTAAGTAATCACAGGGCTAATAACCTAAAATGCGATATAAGGGTCGTAAAATAATAAACTTTTTGTTATGCTGCGGCCGTACGAGAAACCAGTCATCAACTTTTTATAACAAGCGCGTATCGTTACGTCACACAAAGGAGATATCGAATTACCCGAATTCAATTCTGACACTGTTTATGTACTATATTCATCTTTTCGCAAGCTGTTGACGGATATTCATGCCCAGCTCAGGGTTTCTCTTGTCACCGAAATCTGGAGAATTTGGTCACATATGATCAAATGTTCACCATATAAATTGAATGGATTTTTTCACCAGTGATTCTTTATCTTACATTTGAATTAATTTTTCTTGAAATATTCTTCGAGAAATATCTTGAAAGATATCCAGCGGGTTAAAAGTTAACGCTTTACGTATCGAAAGCCCAAATTTGCTCAATGCTATTCACGAAGTTGTAATTCAAATTTTATTACTTTAGGCTCCACAAAGTAGATCTTCTGTTCCTCAGGCCAATTTTTGTAAATTGCTTGTGGGCGGGCATTTTTTTTATTTTATTTTTGTAATCATTTCTTTGCTATCAAAAGATCATATTCTTGGTTTGTTTTATGTTTATGGCCTCATAATCCACAGTATAGCATAGGTGGTGGTGTATTTCGTCACTTTAGTGCAAGAAGGCTTTGCAATGCTGAAGCATTGCAAAGCCTTATTGCACTCAAGGGACAAATTTATCAATTTTATAAAGTTGAGTAAAATATCAGACATAAACCATTTAATTTTTTATTTTTTTAAGTTTGCATTGGTTATAAAAAGAGAGCATGAGGCAGCCAAAACGACCATGCGGGAGGGTCTGCGAAACAGATGTTTATCTTCTTTAGGTCTTATCATAATTTGCTGCTCGTTCCAATGAGAGGGTCAAAAGTTATACTTTCGAGAGAAAGAATGAAAATTTTATTTTCTCAAGATTTGTTTTAGACTGAAGTGTCTCCTCCTATTGGTTAAACAGTGAGGGGTTAAGAAGTGTTAAAGTGTTTATATATTTTCCTTTTTAATTTCAAAATTGACTCTTTCACTCACTCTTTATTTTTCTGAAAAAATAAATGCGAATCGATTTACGTTGGTGACTTCAAAGCTGAAATAAATGGAATTAATTCCAGTGAAAATGATTGGAAAGTCCTCGTTTAACTAAAAACAGGGTATGTATTAGTTTGTAAAAGCTTCCTATCCTCATCTTTAACCTTTCCATAAATACACAGACATGAGGAGTATAAGGAAGAAATAAGTTAAGAGAATAGAAAATATTTATTTAGTTATGTATTGGTGCTTTAAGCCACATCAGCAGCTAAGGCTATATCGAGGCGATGGAAAGTGTGTATTTTAAAATAGACCAATATCTTCCATAAAGTAATTAAAAGGGAGTCTATGAATAACGAAATATGAGGAATAAAACTAAGGAGTGAACACATTTATGAAAAAATGAGACTAGATGTTCAAAAAATGCTGTGTAAACCAACCTGTGAAAAAAGGAATTTTTTGTGGCCACTAACGTGGAGATGGGATGGCGAAGAAAGAATATATAGGTTTATACGATCATAAGCGATGCGTGTTTTAGCATTTGGTGAACTCTTGTTGTGCAAATAGCTATTTTTCGTTGTTCATCGAGTCTGTTTCCATGTATTCAAAACACTCAACATGCATATTTGTCTGTTGTACAGTACGTGTAGAGTGTATTATCACTAAAACAACCGCGGAGTGGAGATTCCACCCAAGCAATAATTGCAAATTTGTTGCAAAGCATAACAAGCACAAGCAAAGTTCCAGCCAATGGACCTCCGGGTTAAACCCGGAGGTCCATTCTCTGAAACATTGCTTGATTTTTTGTTAATATGAACAGAATTTGAAAGTGATACTTTGGGTGATAGCTCCACTCCGTGGGTGATTTTGTCACAATCCACTCTCCACGTACTGTATATTTGTATCCTGACTATATCTTGATATCACGTTTGTAGAACCTTGGTTAACCCTTTACCCAACGTAACGGCCAAAACCGACCAGCGCTATTCACAAACATTTCATTATTTTTTTTTATTTTTTGTCTCAACCCTCTTTGGAATGAGCTCGTCGTGCCCGTTTCGATGAAGGGTCATAACCTATGTTTTTGAGACAAAAAACGAAAAAAATAGTTATTCAAGATTTTTTTGCAAGTGTCGTCTGCTTTTCATGTTAGGTAAAGTGTTAATTAGATTTGCCGAACAAAAATCAATTCATACAGACAATCCGCAACATAATAACCCTAAATTCCAGAATGGTCTCTGTCGGCAAAATAACTGTCTTTGTTGAAGTACAGTTTGGCCGCCGTGGACTGATCACTTTCCACGGAAAGACAGTATTTCCACGGGCGCAATACTATTAGATTCCAACCATTATTTATAGGAATGATCACCAAAAAATTAATTTATGAAGCACCGGGTATAACTCGGTACTTCATAAATTAAAAGTTTGCTGTTGATGATTTTTATTACCTGGTAAACGGATGCGTAAACATTATTGCCCACGTGCGGATTAAGACCAGTCCACAGCGACTGCACCGTTGATCAACAGAGTGCTGAGATTAGGGATACAGGAATCAGTGTTTAATATGCTACTCACATTTTGATAAGGATCACTCCATATTTATCGATATAATTTGTACACGAAAGGAAACTGTGTACATTAGTTTGTTTGTGTTTTTTTCTGTTGGCATGCTGTGACACTTTCAACAGTCTTGGTCATACCAAGGTGTACAAATGTACTGGTAGAGAAGGCCAGAGTACCCATATGGAAGCACCGAGCAATGGCGAGTAACCGACGCACACTCTAATTTATCATCCTTGCACAAGCAGGGTTAGCATTGGGTGAAGGCAAGCGAACCCTGGGTATCCAGAGTGAGGACCACAGATGTACAACATATCAATCAAATTAACACTAGACTTCAATCTGTGATAATTGTAAGGCTGGTAAATTACAGAGCCCGAAAGTCACTCACCATTGCTCCGTTGTTCTCCCCGTGTACCCCGACTCACTCCACCCGTAAAATTGCCTGAAGTGATATGACCCAAGCGGTTGAAAGTGCCGTTACTGAATGAACAGATAAAGAAACTTATAGCTACAAAATATTAATATGTAGGTGAGTGGGACTGATCCTCAACAAAAATGTGACTAGTACAAACAGTTAAAACGAGAAGTCCTGCCACGAAATGCGCGCTTATCTCGGCTTAATTGCGCATAGAATTGCGCGCAATTGCCATAGCAAATGGCATCGAAAGCAATGCAGGTTCTCCTGGTTACTCATAGCAAACACAGGCAATGTTTCTGCCAATCGACCTCCGGGTTACCCGGAGGTCCATTGGCTGAAACATTGCTTGTGCCCGGGCCATATGTACAAAATTCGATAGCCTTACTATGGTCATAACGCATAGATTAACGCGCAGATCGACGTGCTATTTGTGCTCATTTCATGAAAGGACTTCTAGTTTCACCTGAATGAATATTAAGAGGTAATAAAGTTACACGATTCCGAAAGGCATAACGTTCGACTGATAGTCCACTGAGATCGGTCCTGAGTTAAGGAGTGTGGAAAATACACCCGACACTCAGGGCCAAGGAGATTAAATTCGTCTCCGGGGTTAATTCTCTGACGTGTCCCTTTCAAAAAAAAGTGTCGGGATACTGATGTGAGTGCCGAAGACAAGAGCAATTGTAGGGATGTTTGGGGTGTTGGTTCTTCCTCCCAAGAAATTTTTGAAATCAGTTATTAAATGAAGTCTTCTGGAGGCTTTTGGGTAAAACATTTCAAAGTTCATCACAGAGTATCCAGTGACCTGGAGTTATAGCTTTTGACTGCTTGAAGTGATAACTATATTTCGTAAAGTTGATTGAATAAAGTTATTACTTCAAGAATCCAGCGGTCCAAACATAAAATTACAACCGTTGATCAAGTGTAGAGCTCCATCCACGACACAGCCCTCAACGTAACTGTTGGCATAGGAGGCAGATCTTTGGGGGTGAGAGCTAGCTAGTCCAAACATGACCTGAAAAGCCCGTATTTTAATGTTTTGGTTTGGTACGGCCTTTGAAAGGGCGCACTAAAGCAAAATAATAAAATACAGTCTCTCAGGCCATATTTGAACTGGGACAGGCCTAACCCAAGAATCCTGGACTCCTGGGGAAAACTCGCCCCCCACCCCCGCAAAATGAGTAATGAAAATACACGTTGGATAATGTGAACACAAACTGCTTCAGAATAGAAAGTATTAGTGTTAATCTTCTTCAATCAGTCAACCTGTTTATTTTAGTGTGTTGAAAACACTATGACAACGGCATCGAAAGCTGCACATCGACAAATTAAATCGGTAAAAATTCCCTCCAACCACACGACAGCTGAATAATACGACTATGGTTAAAACGGAGTGTCTATCATTTGAAAGTGACAAAAGAGGTTTTTCTGAGCTCAAACCACCAGTAACGCAAAAGTGTACCTCCAATTTCGCGTGATTATGTGAATCCAGGCTAGACATTTTCAGGCAGATGATTGCCTTTGCCCTCAGTCGCTCTCATAAAGTCTCATAAACTCAAAATCCTGAGAACGGCAAATGCGCCCTCTCCACGGCATATTCCGGCGACGAAAGTTAAATTGAAGTATGAAACTACTGGAATCGTCCGCTTCAGTCCATGTTCCTTACAAGCAGGAGACAATAAGATCGCTTGAGCCCATTCTGCACACAGTCGCATACAGATATTTCAAATCCGGTTTCTCAGTCATAGCATAACAGTTACAGCATAAACTTTCCAATGAGTGATCACTGCTAATGTTTAGTTGAGGAGTATGTGGTGCATGTCTGAAATCGGAGAGCGAGTGATGGGGTCTCTAATGTCCGCATTTCAAAACTAGATCGCAAGTTCTGCATTTAAACATTCAGAAGAACATATACCTTCACAAACCAAAAATCTTGTAAATAACTCTCAATGGCTCTCCTCTGACAGATGACGAGAGAACAAAAATGGAGTAAATTAAGGCGAACTATTACATTTTATCTGTAATTTTTGAAAATGGCAAGCCTGACAGTAGAAAACCAGGAGAGTCTCATTTCACGAAGCGTTGGTGACGTTTTGGTGGAGCCGACATATCGTCTCCCGAGTTTCAATGTGTTCTATGTGCCTACTGGCACACAGAACACATTGGAACTCGGGGGACGATATGACGGTGCAGAATCTAGGCTCTCTCTACTTAGGCTGGCCCATGAGAGGTATGCATATTTTATATCATGTACAGTACGTGGAGAGTGTATTATCACTAAATCACTCGCAGAGTGGAGATTCCACCCAAGCAATAATTGCAAATTTGTTGCAAAGCATAACCAGCACAAGCAAAGTTTCAGCCAATGGACCTCCGGGTTAAACCCGGAGATCCATTGGCTGAACATTGCTTGTGTGTTTTGTCGATATCTACAGAATTTGAAAGTTATTGCTTTGGTGATAACTCCACTCCGCGGGTGATTTAGTTGCAATCCACTCTCCACGTACTGTATGTATGTTATAGCATGCTATGACATCTATAGTTATGTACGTATGTACATAATTTTGGGTATATGGAACAGGTATTCCATTGAAGGCATATACCATTTGACCACTATTGTTGATAGAAATCAAGCCACCATGATGTGTAGACTACATTTTGTGTACCACATGCGCGATAATACACCAACCTGGGATGCACGATCTGTTCTCGCAATTTTAGAATTTTATTCTCGCATTACAGTTTATATATTTTATAGATTTCGCACACGGTGTGACTTTGCCTTGAGGATCCATGTGCACTCTAACTCGCCTCTCTAACAGAGACATGAGTATCTAACGAACCTTCCTGTTAGAGAGGCGGGTAGGTGGGCACTTGGGCCCAGAGAAAGTTCGAGATTGGATGCGATTTCGAATATTTTCCTGATTTAATTCGAAAGAAATCAAAGTCTAGTAAATTTCATTTAGACAGAGACTTTTGCGAGACGAAACCTAATTTACCGCAGGAGTTTTATAAATTTCTCTAAACACCTTGGACATGCTAAAGTTTCTCTTTTTCTTGAACCCGATAAAAAGTGAAAATGGCTCGAGCTGCAAATTATTCTTCTATAAAGCCTCGCATTATGTTGTAAAAAGCAAAGTATTGTTTTGTAGAGTTACAAAAATAGTCTCCAAAGATGAAGCACTCAGTAATAGGAATTTATTGAAGCAGCGGTCTTAAACTAGTTACACGAGGTCATTGGGGAGAAGTTTTATTTCATTCCTCGTCTCTCAAGCCACTGGCAACGAGTATTGATCCACACAAGAGTACAAACACACAAAGAAAGAAAAAGAAAAATAAACTTGTGTAACCGCTTTGGGGGCAATCATTTGCATTTTCCTTTCATTTTCAATAACAAACAAGTTCTCACAAAAGCGGACAAACAAACACCCTAACCCACTGTTATTTGTTTTTGTGTCTTTTTTCCCGAGGATGTGAAAAACACAAAGGAAATATGAGCAATAATTCAAAAAGTACTGTACTATGTACACTATGTACTCACAAAATCGGTTAAATAGACCCTCCCCCACTCACTGTATATACACATATTCCCACCCACCATCTCACCTACACCTACACCCCACTCGCTGTACGCACACGCACGCACGCACGCACGCACACCCGCCCGCCCGCACGCCCGCCCGCACCCCCCCCCCCCCTGAAAACACATACTCACCACTCAATCAAGCACAGAAGCACATACAGTTGATACACAACAGCAACCAGCTAAACCCATCAGAATATTCTTGCAGGACAACACAATTGTGTATGTTCATCATCATCATCGATTCGTTCTGGGTAGAAATGTGTCACAAGAGAGAGTATGTACTCTCACGCAGTTGCTTCTGAATGAAAACCAATCTGTTCCATTATGTCCAGATAAAGGGACCAAAGTATTAAATGAAGAAATTGCTTTATTAAAAGCTTTCGGCCAAAGGCCTTCATCTGTTTTGCTAGCTTCAGAAAATACTACATACTCGGTTGAATGCAAATTTAATTTGCATTCAACCGAGTATGTTGTATTTTCTGAAGCTAGCAAAACTGATGAAGACCTTTGGCCGAAAGCTTTTAATAGAAAAGCAATCATTCAGTACATTATTCATATTTCCCTATCGAGCATGACCACAAATGGTTGCAGGATTTTCTGCTTGTGTCACGAATTTTGAAACGATCAGAATAATTCGATAATTATATCATTTATTAATTACCGAAACAAACTGCAGTTTTGCGTGTGAAACACGGGTAAATGTCTAATTTCTAATAATCCGAAAACACTGTACAAACATTTCAACCGCCTTCTAATGAATTACTCGCACATTCATTTATTTTATTCGTGATAGGAGCGAGGTCACTTGGATTCTAAATATCTATCAAATGAGATGTAATGTACCAGTGTTGCTGAACACCGAGCCACTCACAGAATGCACACAACTACAGATAAACAAATGTTTGGCAGTTAAATAAACGAATCATTAACTGAATTGCTGCAGATTTGACTCCGAGACAAACTGGCACGTAGATAGAATTTTTGTGTACAGTTAAAACTAGAAGTCCTGTCATGAAATGCGCACAAATAGCACGTTGATCTGCGCGTTAATCTACGCGTTATGACCATAGTATGACTATCAAATTCTGTACATATGACCTGTGCACAAGCAATGTTTAAGCCAATGGACCTCCGAGTTACCCGGAGGTCCATTGGCAGAAACATTGCCTGTGTTTGCTTTGAGTGACCAGAAGAACCTGCAGTGCTTTGGGTGCCATTCGATATGACAATTGCGCGCAATTCCTACGCGCAATTAAGCCTAAATAAGCGCACAGTTCGTGACAGGTCTTCTAGTTTTAACTGTATAGCGCTGGTCCGGTTTTGCAGTCACGATAGGTAAAGAGTTAATAATGGTATCTGGAAATTAAATACAGCATCTAAACCACAGACATACATGTTTTGGAATGTTTATTCAGAGTGTTCAGTGCAAATACACTCGCGCTTTCATTTAGCTTTTTTGCAAATTGTCGCCTTGAAACTCTTGGCACGTCAGTGATGTCACGTTCAGTACAGCCGCCGTGAACGGGTCGTAATCCACGCATGTGCAGTGTTGTCCATGCATGTGTTTACAAGGTAATAAAAATTATTAGCTGCAAAATTGTAATTAATGAAGCACCGGGTTGTGCCCGGTGCTTCATTAATTAAATGTTTGATGATTATTCCTATATTTAGTGTTTGGAATCTAAAATTATTGCGTCCGTTGAGATATTGCCCACGCGTGGAAAGTGACAGGTCCACAGCGGCTGTACCGTGAGCCTCCGTTGAGACAAACTTTGGAGACGTTGAGACTTTCGTTTTCGGATGAACCTGAAATGATCAGAAACTACAACCCAAACAACGTTAAGTTTATTTGCGCGGTGGGAGTGCGGTGGCTCAATGATTACGCTATTGACTTTCAAACCGATAAGCCCACGGTTCGATTCTCGCCAGTGGTAACTACGTTGAGTCCTTGGGCAAGACACTTCACCCCCATTGACCACGTGGTGGCACGGTGGCGTTATGTACTAAGGCGTACTGCATGTCAATGGTGCACTTATCTTCAACCAACGCTAACCTTGCTTGTGTGGAGTTAGTGCGTTAGGGAGTCTGACAGCTTCTCGCCGTCGCTCGGTGGCTCTCTCCTGGTACTTCGGCTTCATCCACCTGTAATACCGCCAGACACAAGGTGACCCTGGCTGTCGAAAGTGTCGTTAAACCCCAATAAATAAAGTTATCTGAGGCAACAGTAATAAAACAATGTCTACAGGCTGACACAAAACAAATGGAAGGGTTCAGAATCGGAAAAAAAGACAGAAACATGATGAATGGAAAAGGAGTTGATACTGACGTAAGCAAAATGACCTAACACAATGGCAGTAAGAGCAAAGCACACAAGTACTAAAGCAAACGGAATTGCTAATGTACTCAATTTACTATTCATGCATAAAATTTCTTTGACGCCACACTTCATCATTAGGCATCAATCAGGGCGCTGAAACCAAATCATTAGCGCCATTAGCGAAAGCTGTTGACGCTAATGACAACAGGGATCTAATTACTGATACCATTTTATTGTAATAATATCAATACGCTATCTTAGTCTATTATTATATATGTTTTATAACTCAGGAAGCAGGAAGAGTAACGCGAAGCCATCGATTGTCTAACCATAACTCACCTTCGATCATCTCACGGAAAACACCGAAACAACCAAACATTAATACAAATGATTGTTGAAAGTTTCATTTTACGCCATATCTGTAACTAAAGTGTTACCTTTCAGATTACTGAGCATTTACCGTCTGTCTACAGGAAATCCAATACAAACACACCAACCATTGGGACTCAATATGACACAGATATAACGGGCTAAAAGTTCCGTGGTTTTCTGAAACACGATGCGCCTGCTATTCTCAAAGAGAATTGTCATTGTACTTTGTAGACAATTTACTGGGATCGTGAACGTTGGCTATGGATGCATAGACAACACATTCATAAAGCTCGCAGCAAATATCAGAGTTCCTCTGGAGATAGTTGGCAAGAGTCTCTTTTATCAATCCGTAAAAGTAAGAAAAAACAGTGGAGAGAAGGGACACTAAAATCATTACTAAAACGTAAATTATCAAAAAGTATAAGTTCTGACAAATGGGAAAACTATTGAAGCATTTATTAAGTGAATTGTATTACAATACAAAACATCCTATTGGTTATGGTGATTTATCTCACAATCGAGGCGTTTTTGCACTGTTATGCAATTAAAGTTTAATGCATCTCGTTGTAGGCACATAATCGCATTTCGACTCGCCCCAACGGGCTCGTCGAAATACTGTTCTGTGCCTACAACTCGACTTGATCTGAATTTCCGGAGACACACACTGTGGTGATAATCTGTATGTCCAACAATTGTACAAGGCAGCACATCAAAAAGATAATTCTATTATACTTGATCAAGTAAAAGATTGGTTGAATGGAGAAAGAACATATACTTTACATAAACGTATCTGGAGAAACGTTTCAAGATGGAAAACTATAGTAGGTGGTATTGATCATCAATGGTAAATTGATTTAGCAGATTTACAAAGTTTACAATCTTACAATAATCAATTTCGTTATTTAGTCTCCGCTCATGATCATGGATTAGACACTGTACTTTCTCTTCAGTACTTTCTGCCCTTCTCCTTACCCCTTGAAAGATAACAAATGTCATCACTTATTGACGAATTGTTTGTAAAAAACACTAATGACGGCTCGTCACATGGCAGCGGGCAGAATAAGGCCAGGGATTCAGGTTTCCCAACCAAATTTCTGAGTAAACCCCATCCGTGCAGGCATCCACAAGCGCGGCTCAATCCAACGGCTTTAAATCCGAGCCGAGATTGCAAAGTCTTCAGAGTGATATACAAATTGTAACAATTTCACATTCGGCTTCAGCCTTAAAACGTTTGACAGCATTCTTTTTGAAGAACAATAATCCTCCTATAGACATGAATGTGACACACAACATACAACCCAACACGTCTAACAGGCATAGGAGAGATGAATTTACACTGAGTCAAATTCTCTTTAGTAACAAACTTCTCTAGGCGTGTGGCCTAGTTTTAAAAAGTCTATTTCTAGTCCCGTGACAGCGTTCAGTTTTGTTCGTCTTTTTTCAAAGAATCGTTTCAGTTGAATTAAATTGGTTTATGGAGTGTCAATTCGATTTCTTGAAAAAAAATATTCATTCCCCAATTTTCTTAATTGGAAGTGGAGATAATCGGCTGTAGTTCGTCGGCCTATTTGTCGTCTCACTATCGGTACTTTTAAACCGTGTTCTCACTATAGATTTTTATCGTACGATTTTTCCAGTAAATGACAAAGTTGGTGTCGATCAACAAAAATGTACAGCCAAAACACGCAAGACGAGTGATTTACCTTCGATTTTTGGCGAAATAATCAAACGCGTTTGATTTTATCTTCTTTTTATCAAAACAATTCTTCGATTTGTCGAAGGGATTTCAGTTGACCGGCCTCCAGTAAAAAATCGTACGACAAAAGTCTATAGTGAGAACAGCCTTCAGATTTTTGACGTTCGACAAAAATCGATCGACAAAAGACGTTCAATAAAAGACGTACGATGAAAATCTATAGTGAGTTTTAAGCGTTGGTCAAGTTCCCACAGATCAATAGATTGGAAATCACGACGCCTTTGCTTCCTCCTTTGAGGCTCAGTGCAGTACTGGGGCATTATATAATTATGGACTTCTTGTGGTGGTGGATATGGTGTGATACGACCCTAAAAATTTATATTGACCGAGGCGTTAGCCTCGGTCAATATAACTGTTTTAGGTTCATATCACATCAAATTTATCACAGCGAAAGTCCGTAACTGTATTATTACATACACCATCCTCAAAAAAATCTATATCAACGAGAAATACTTTTATTTAACAATAAAATAGTTATCATCATCATCTGCAGAATAACATAAAAATAAATAAAAAATGTTACAGAGATTACGTCGATTGAAATAGAACTAGACAGGGAATTTTCAAAAGCTATATTTAGAAAGTTGATATTCAATGAAAAACCAATGTGCATGGATTTTTGAGTACCAGCCACGTGTATAAAGTCCAGCCAATAGAGATGTGATTATTTATAAAGTATTTAATAAATATAGCATGGCTTTGAGTTGACTATGCCAAAATAGTGGTCCTCGAGGAGAGGATAGTCCCGACGCGTAGCGGAGGGACTATTCTCTCCTCGAGGACCACTATTTTGGCATAGTCAACGAAAAGTCATGCTATATTTATTATATTAGATGTGTGTGTGTGGGAGGAGGGGGGGGGGGGGTCTTCATCGGTCATATATGCAAGATAATATTCTTATTCACAGCCAAAGAGAAAAGAAAATGGTTCAGGGTTTAAACGGGTAAACTAAGTTAACTCTGCCACTCATAGTTCTGGGATAGAGAGGTAGAGAACCAAAACCCCAAGAAACACAATACTATTATTCCATTACCCCCCCCCCCCCCCCCCCGCCCCACCATTAATTCTACCCGAAATCCGGCTACAGTAAAAATAAAACCTTTGGCGAAAGATACGATACACATATTTTTATTTCTCCAAACTAAATGTAACAATGTATATGGGACGAGATGTCTTGTAAAGTATTTACGCTTCAATGGAATTTTCTAAGCGAATTCGAATGTTACTATTTATAACCGTGCACTATTACCGTGCACTATTCTTTTTTAAAAAATGAGAGTAGGTCTGTGCGATTTCGCTGACGAACTATCGGAAAATAGGATGTTTCTGTTCAGCCAATCAGAACGCGGGAAAGTCACGTGACATCTAATATATAATAATATTGTTTGAGGCCACATTTGGGACAGCTTATCGTATACACGCATACATCTCGATATTTTTGTCTAAGGTAGGGGACTGGGAAAAATCTTTACCTCAGGCAACGTTCATGGTACATGGGGATTGTCTCAGGGTTTAAAATCGAAGTCCAGGTATTAAATCTCAATGTAACCTGGATGTTGCCCGAGATCCGTTGCGTCAAAATTACATTGAATTTCATTTTTCAGTTTCCAGATTGGTCACAGTGTAGTCATTATTTATTAAATACGTCACGGATTTGCGAGCCATGTGGCAGTTTATAGACCGGTCAGTGGGGAGCGGTGGCTCAGTAGGTAAAGGTGCAGGCTGCAAGCCGAGAGGACCTCGTTCGATTCCCACCTGTGGCAACCGCGTTGTGTCCATGGGCAAGAGACTTCACCCCCATTGCACACGTGGGGACACGGTGGCGTTGTGTACTAAGGCGTACTGTACGTCGATTGTGCACTTGTCTTCAACCAATACTAATCCTGCTTGTGTGGAGTTAGTATGTTTGAGAGCTGAGCTCTGACAGTTGCTTGGCGTTGCTCGGTGGTTCTCTCCAGGAACGGCGGCTTCCTCCACCCGTAAAACTGTCGTGTTCATGATTATCCATTGTGCAGAGATATGTGACCTTAAACACCAATAAATAAATAAATAAATAAAAAAAGATAAAAAAATAAATAAATAAATAAATAAATAAATAAATAAATAGACCGGTCAGTCAATCAGTAATGCGTATGTTGACGATGTTCCTCGGACAGTACAATAACGACAATATTCCGCGTCACTTACCCCGCGGCGCCGTGCTCATGTGTTATATTGTCATTTTTAATGGAAGCATGCGGTAATTTCCTGAAAATGATTAAAACTGAGATCGTAGCTCATTATTGGTTGTTAGGTCTGAATAGTTCAGGCGATCTATCGCCTGAAATATTCAGACCTAACAACCAAGAGTGTATAATATAAATATCAACAAAGAAAACAATTCCAACAATTCAGTAATTTTCAATTCTCGAATATCGGTCTCGGGGCGAGTTGTAAATGTGAACTAACATACTGACTAAGTCAATTGCAACCTTTTTGGGGGTTGTCGTTGGCTCAGTTGGTATGGTGGCAGAGCATTTATGGCCAGGCGATTGGGTGCCGTAGGCCCGGGATCGACTCCCGTCGAGGCCACCTTCCAAGGAACTTTATAGTTTTCAATCCAGTGGCGCGGTACTTGGTCTATGCCTGGTGGAATTCCAGCTTGACAAAGCAGATATAAATTAAATTCAAGCAGTTGCATATTCACAGATCTTCCATTAATTGAGATTCCCGTGTTTAAAAGCTGGGAGCATAGACCATTATATAATATTATATAATATATATTATACTGTTGCATTTTGTGAGCAAGGTGCACCGGCGTGCTATCGGCTGCTGCCCCTTGTAAGACCTACCAACATGATATGGAAGATGCAGCCCCACTAGTTTCACTTAGGTGAGGATATGGATTAAATTGTCACCTCTTTTCACATTCTCAGAAGCCGTGAGTTAGATTCGTAAATGTTAATTACGCAGCTGGAACAATCTTAGATTCGTTTCAGAACCATTGTCCAAAACGAGAAACACTGTTACACGCAGGTCGCCAAGTGAACAATGGGACGATGAAATTGTTGAACTTTTAGTAGAGCCAACTTAATTCGACACGTCTGGACTGAATAACCATGCTAACTGAATATAACTTCCAGCACTTACCATCTACCATACGTTCAGTAATATGAATTATATTAGACGTAGAAGCAAAACCGACTATTTAACTGTTTCTTGTTTTGGGTTCTGGTTATTTTGGCAGTAATTTGTGTTTGTAATAATTTTTTAATAAACTGTAGGCGTGCAATAAATACAGAACAGCATACAATTAAAACTAGAAGTCCTGTCACGAACTGTGCGCTTATCTAGGCTTAATTGCGCGCAATTGCCATATCGAATTGCATCCAAAGCATGGCACGGTTCTCCTGGTTACTCATCGCAAACACAGGCAATGTTTCTGCCAATGGACCTCCGGGTAACCCGGAGGTCCATTGGCAGAAACATTGCTTGAGCACAGGCCATATGTACAGAATTTGATAGCCTTAATATGGTCATAACGCGTAGATTAAGGCGCAGATCGACGTGCTATTTGTGCTCATTTCGTGATAGGACTTCTAGTTTTAACTGTATGCGTTCGAACTACATTTGTACTGCACGAGATCGATTTCGGCAGAGGAATAATATTGAACAAGAAGCCAAAGGCTTCGAGTTCAATATTATCCCTCCGCCAAAATAGATTAATAATTGTTTAGTAAACTGTAGTTGTGCAATAAATACAGAACAGCCTGCGCGTTCAAACTGTCAGTTTTTACCGCACGATTATTGTATCGTAAAATTGAAAGAAAATTATTCTTGCTATCTGTAATTATGATAATGGTAGTAAACCTAAAGAAAAAAAAATCGTAAAAAGTAAGATTTTAAAATTTTTAAGTATAAAAAATCAATTTGATACTGAATTCCAGGAAGCCAATGTTCAAGTTAAAAGAAATAATACATAACATAAAATGAAACATTTCAACCTTCAAAAATAAAACTGCATGCAACTGAAATTAAACCTTTTGTCATGGAAAACGAAAATGTTTTTACCTTTCAATTTTTTATTCATCAGTGGGTTAAAGTTGCGGAGACGTTTTCTATACACGTACAGAAAAATAAAAGTATTTAAAAAATATGACGCTCGACTGAACAAAAAGTGAAAATAAATAATTCATTTAGCACTGAAACCTATAATTTAAAAATAAACCAAGCTGTAAACTATTTTATACCATGGTTACCTTTTCTACTATGTATGGAAATCCTATGTCATAAATTTTAGCTTTACACACCAACCGTCGTAAACACGTCAGCAATGGGATTTCAATAGTAAAAAAAATCACCTATAGTGGAAGCACATCCAAGTTTTCCTTTGGTGACGTCGACCGCGATGCGAACTTGTCTAAATTTATCGCACGTCGCCTCGCGAAGAGTGAAATGAAAGTGGCAATTATTTATTACGTTTTTAAATGAGTTTACACCATAGAATACCAAACATTAATAAACATGCATTGTCTTATGTTAATAAAGCATCCAGAACTCGAAATAGTATATTATTATGTTATTAAAATGAAAAAGGCCCTGTTTCTTTTTCTGTTTCGTTTCGGTGATACAATTTACAGCGGAATTACCGCCCACCGAGGCTCATGTAAACAAAAACAAATTCACACGTATGTATGACTGCTGCTCAGTAAAATCGAGATAAAACAATAGCGACTCTTAATAATCTGACGATCATGGCCTAAATAAAATATACCCAAAGTAGCTTGGTGTACCAAGTGTTCACCACTCGTGGTGAAGTGGTGTTAACCACGCGCCAAAGGCTCGCGGTTAACACCACTTCACCACTCGTTGTGAACATTTGGTACACCAAGCTACTACGGGTATATTCTCTATGTAAAACATATAGCAAACACCACCTCCGATGTTCCTGCTTTGTTGTTAATTTGCAGACGAGAAACCAATTTCCTGTCAGCTGACAAAATAATAGGCGTTCAAATCCCACATTAAATGTCATAACAGAACATCAGCGCGTGGTTTTTCGAATGGAGCAAATGACTAACTCCCGCACAAACGTCATTTATTCAGAAAGATTGATTGACGCGGCCAACACACGTGTGTTGCAATGCATTTTGTAATAAAAGTCTCAAAATGTAATAATTATTACAAAATTCAACTACATGGACTGGATAAGTGCTGCAAAAAATAATAATTATTACTACAAAATGCAACTACATGGACGGGAAAAACTTTGCAAAATGTAATAAACTTTTTTTCAAACAGGCATTCAGAAACTAATTCGCGTTAATATACAAGTGATTCATTCCCACCAGACAAATTCCCTTTAGACCAACCCACGAGGCCAATTCCCAAAAGACCAATTCCCCTTAGACCAGCTGGTGTGTTCTACTTTAAAAATAATTGTATATCAATAATTTGATATATTTATAAATATTAATAAATGTATTTAATGTTATTGATTATTCAAGCCTGAAAATAAGCAGTCTGTCATTTGCAGAATGAGGTCCCCAGAGGGTGAATTTGCTGATGCTATCCCATACAGTGGGCCAGTTTATCCTCTGGGTACCTCTTTCTCTTTATGTTTGAGACCTCGATTCAGGTTGAGGTTCACATAGGGTAAATTTAGTGATGCTACCCTGCTGTGCAGGGTAGCATCACCAAATTCACCCTCTGGGGACCTCTTTTTCAGATGATAGTCGGCTCATTTTCTGGCTTGTCGATATTTTATAGATGTTGGGCAGATTATTATAAATAAATGCTTTCCAAATTATCCTTAATCAACCCTTAGTCAATAACACTATGTAGTTGGTCTAAGGGAAATTGGTCTTTTAGGAATTGGCCTAAAGGGAATTGGTCTAAAGGGAATTGGTCTATTGGGAAGACACCATACAAATATTATAACATACATTTGTATCTATGTTATGCTACGACTGTCTTGGGGTTTTTTATGTGAATTTCTTCTATTCGTAGTTGAGCGTGTTTTGTAGATGTTTGTAATTTTATTACAAAATGCAACTTCATGGACTGGAAAAACGTTGCATAATTTAATAATTTTTATAAAATGCAACCACATCGACTGGAAAAACGTTGCAAAATGTAATAAAATATTTTCAAGTTGAGCAATCAAACTAATTCTTTGTATTATACAATTATTAATAGAAAGTTGTATCTGTATTTCTCAACCAAATGCTGTCAATGTGTGTTTTTTGTGAGAATTTCCTTGCATGAGTCAAATGTTCGAAGTGTTTTGTATTGCCTTATGGACCCCTCTCCCCGACCTAATAAATTAAATAAATAAATAAATAAATAAATAAATAAATAAATAAATAAATAAATAAATAAATAAATTAAATAAATAAATAAATAAATAAATAAATCGAGACCTCACACCCCTCACATCTTCATACGAGGAGATGATCACTGGCCATCACTAGTGGCGATCTCCAGTGATCGTTGGGAGTGAGATGAGGATTAGAGGGCTATGAGCACAATCCTCACTGGGGCCTCTCCTCATATCTCTCACATCATCATACGGGGAGATGATTTCTGATGATCGCTTGTGGTATGATGTGTACCCAACCTATTCTTACCCACGCATAGACCCTCGCTTTCCCGGGACCCCTAAAGTTCTGTCGCTGACAACTACAGGTTCAATGGACAACTCTAGTCGTATTGCCATGTGCAGTGCGCATCGCAGGCTTGATGCGGGTTCTCTTGATTTTGCTGCTATTTGTATTTTGAACTATCCCAGAATTCAATATCGAACGAAAAAATGGCCGCCCCGGAAGACACAATTTTCTATTTGTTAGATATTGTGATTCATTGGAACTTGCGAATTTCCCTTCATTTGCAAGCGTGTTACATAAAGAGCAAACTCCGTGAGCCGCGCTTCGCGCACCTCGGACTGCATTCTCTATAAATTTGACCTGTTAAATGCATACATGTTATAGAGTACTCCTTTCATTTGAATAAAAAAAATCATGCAGCATATCAAAACTTTGCCCTCGACATATTCAATACAGACACTTAATCTATTATATCTCGCTTGACAGAGCTCTCTGAGCTCTGTCAAGCAAGATATAATAGAATAAATGCACAGTGTATCTTTAGAATACAAGAAAGTGACCAAATCCGTGTTAAGTGATTATCCCTGTTAACTGAATAATTTTCACTGATATAGCTCCTACTCAATTAACAGAGTTAAACAGTAATACATATTTTTAAAAGTCTGCAATTTCAACAAAATAATAAACATTGCCACTTGAAAATCCTATTCACATCTATTGTTTTAATATGTATTCATTTTCGGTTTTATTACGCTGTTGACTGAACCTAATCAAAAATATTTCCTCTCCGGTTTTAAAGAAAAGATACAATGAATTAGAAATTGTGTCAAATGTTAAAATGAGGCTATCAGCTCATGACGTAGTCCGCAAGAATGTCACGAGGATGACCTACTGGGGGTGCACATCTGATTGATGGCTCAAGTCCCAGCTGACTAATATTCCTACTACATCGTCAATGCATGCCTTCGGCGAGGACATGCCTTGGTGATGTGTTTAGAATATTGGGCAGTCGGAATTACGTTAAAATATGAAAACATCTTGAAAATTTAGTAGAGAAGCAATAACATATATATGTAATAGTCGTTACGCAATTTCTTATTAAATTAGCATGTACCACACCGGAATTCCAAATTGGTCATGCTAGGCTAGCAGCAACCAGAGTCGGGTACTGAAGATCTCATTTGTGTGGCCGACTGTGTATGCGACTCAAATCCAACCTTCAAACTAATCTTTTTAACTCTTTTGGCGCGGAATAATCTGAGAAACAGAATTCTTAGCGCCTAATATTCATCAGGAATTGTACAAAAAGTATAGGTTGTTAGACTAAAGCGTTAATATTTTAAAAAGATGTTCTAATGATCTCATTGACAGTTTTTCAAATGATTTCCTGTATATATTTAAATGGCACCTTTGTACTTTCAAGGGACGATATCGTTGTTCATGGATATGACATAAATGGTGCGTGAAACATAGGAATACGTATGTTTGTTCAACCCTTTACCCAACAAATCGGCCGCATCCCCGCCCCGTAATATGCAACTTCAGCAGTTGAAAAAGTACCATTTTTCAAAAAATTCCAACAAAACCATATCACGTGAACCCTCGTCGTTCCGGAAAGGTTGTTTTGATTTTTTATCGATCCATATGATCAGTACAGCTTCAGTCAAAACAAACTCTTCACCTTTGGGTTTAATTATCGGAATTAAAATTTGTTTATTTAAATGGATTTTAATGCATGGGTTGTGTAATAAACACAGAACGCGATGTGTGTTTGAATCGGTGGGTATTACGGCTCTTGCGAAATATGACTACGCCATTCCAACTCCTTAAGTAAAACACCCACCGATTCAAACACACATCGCGTTCTGTCTATTTATTTATTTTTAAAACTTTCTTGGATAAAAGATTAACCAACATAGACTGAGCTTTCAAACAATGAAACCCTGAACACAGATAAATGACGAAAGAATGTAAGCAGGCGACACCTTTTCCAGCCAAGCATTATATAATTATGACACGGGACGGACAAATGCAGTCTGCAAGAGAATTAAGTTTTCCCATTCTCGTGACCTTGACCGTTGAAACCGCAACCGAGTCGCCATCCCGCTAATATTCTAAGACTGCTTTTGTAATCACGATATTGAATTCATTGCTTGCATAACGCCAAACAAAACACTGATCATAGCAGTCGAGATGATAATTAATTTTCAATATGAAAGCGCTTTTCATGATTTTTAACATGACATACTGAGATGATGAATCGCTTTATTCCGTTATTAATATCAAGGAAACAACCCACAAGGACGTTATAATCTTGACATGGCATGTATTAACTCTACAACAAATTGTTTTTGTTAGCATTATAGTTTAGATTATTGATTCCCCATTTCGTTCCCTGTTGGCATATCTAACGATAAAAAACAAAAATCATATCCTCGGGGACATAAAGATTATTACCATTATGTGGATGTACAAAATATGTATCCGAGTTGAGCTCCAGGTTCTAAGGGCAGATCACGACGAGTCGTGATCTACCCTTAGAACCCGGAGAGAGACACGGATACATATTTTGTACATCCACATAATGGTAATAATCATTTTATCTTACAATATATTGGGGATAAGTCAAGGATGTAGACGAATATATAACGAACTATTTTTTTTTCGTACGGATGAACAAAAAAAAAAAGGAACTCACGCGCAAGGAACGTACTTGTATCCGACTCCCTGATACAAACATCTGTATCAGGGGGTCGGATACACAACAGTTGGGGAGTTAATACAGACAAAATACATGTTGATTGTAAGATAAATACGTTTACACACTAGATATATTAACCTTTGATGCCAGTTCAGGTACATCGACTGGGAGAGTCTATATTCCTTATCTTATTATTGATTTCAAAATATTGATCTTAGTATTCAAATATATCCACAAACTGGCTCCAGTTTACCTGCAAAAGCTCCTCGCTGTATATAAACAAACCATCACGCAGTCTCAGATCAAAAAAACAAAAACAAATTAAACTAGTTGTACCTTTTAGCAGATCTAATCAGGCTCATGATCTTTTGTTCTCCATCGTGGGTCCCAGATTGTGCAATTCCCTGCCAATTAGTGTCAGAATTTCAGAAACTCTCGATGTCTTCAAAAGAAATCTTAAAACTTTCCTTTTCACTGAAGCATTCTCCTGAACCTCTGTAAGTGGCAGCCAAAAGAGATGTGACTCTTTATTTCAGAAAAGTGTATTTATTTCTGTCAAGCGTTTTAGAACACTATTTGTGGTTTTACGCTGTAGAAAATCAATTATTATTATTATTATCTGGCGGTGGGGGGTGTGGGGGGGAGGGGAGAGACCAATCAATATTTTCAACGTGCAGCCTTGGGGCTGCACGTTGAAAATCTTGATTGGTCTACTACACAAGTTCACTGCACTGCACTAAGTTAAAATTCAGGCCCCCATAAAAAGCCCAAATATTAACTCAGGGACTTTAAGAAAATTGAATCTGACCCCTCTAGATATGTTGCATCCCAAATATCAAAATATTCTAAGAGATGGTTCTGGAGAAGAATATTTTTAAAGAAATTCCCTCATATTGCACCAAGGTAAAATTTAGGCTCACACAGAAAGCCCAAATACGAACCCAGGAACTTGATTTTAACAAATTAGAATGTGACACCCCTCATGGTTAACACATGGTTAACAAAAGGATGGAGTTAGCCTCCTAAGAATTAAACCTTACTAAACAATAAACACTTAAACCGTGAACTGTGTCATCCGTAACTAGTTCAAGCTTTTTTGCCTGACTAACCGTTTGTGTTCCTGTAAGACTAAATGATTTGCACTGACAACAAGACTATTTATTTATTAATTTTATTTATTTATTTATTGATGTTTAAGGTCGCATATTTAAGCACAATGGCTAGTCATGACCGTGACAGGTTTACGGGTGGAGGAAGCCGGAGTACCCGGAGAGAACCACCGAGCAACGACGAGCAGCTGCCAGCTCCCCAACATCGTAACCCCGCATTGCAGCACAGGCAGGGTTAGATTGGTTGAAGACATGCGTACCATCAACGTGCAGTACGCCTTAGTACACGGCGTCATCGTGCCCCCGCGCGGGCAATGGAGATGAAGTGTCTTGCCCAAGCACACAACGCGGTTGCCGCAGGTGGGATTCGAACCGAGGACCTCTCGGCTTGCAGCCTGCACCTCTACCAACTGAGCCACCGCGCTCCCTGATAACAGGACTAACTTTCTTCCTGTCTCTTGTGCTCATCATGCCATTTATGGGAAACTCTCATCTATCCACTAAGTATATCATCAAATTAAAAGAACACAAGGAGAAAAATATATATCGCCGTGGGATTTTTGTATGTTTAAAATTTGGGTTCCTTCTCTAACCGTCCAGTTTAGCACAGAACATTGAAAAGACATATTTTTACTTGTCCCCATTTGTGAATGTTTCAATTCTCACAGTTTCGAGATGACTGCCAGTGCAAATATTTTAAGTATCTCCCAAAACAGTCTTTTAAAATTTTTATTGAACGTTCCAAACTTTATAGATATTGTCGCAATCACCTTATCTCCAAGTTTTTATGATCTAACAAATATTGAGGTAAAACACAGTAAGGGCGTTTTTGCTTGTATATAGTCTATTGTTACCCAACGTTTAGGCAAGGTTACTCAAAATGTTAGTGTTTATGCGCTCAAATGAAACATACTGTGTTTCTATTTAATTACACCCTTCCCTCCATACACACTGGATGGTTATCTACATTCAAAAAATCACATTTTCATCCTCTCAGAGCATTGATTTTCGACAGATTTGAGTTAAGGAATCCCAGTTCAGTACACACACTTCCAAATATTATGATGACAAATGGCTTTGTGGAATCGATCGTTCCAAAGTAAAAATATTGTCAAAGTTATTAACCTGTCAGACTTCCAAATTTCTTGGTTGAAATTAACGATTTTTATAAAAAAAAAAATCTGTCGAAGTGTGATATACAGTACATGGAGAGTGAATTGCCAATAAACACTTGTGGAGTGAAGTTCCCATCCAGACAATAACAGTGGATTCCTGTGGTGATGCATGAAAAAGACAAGCACAGTTTTAGTCAAGGGACCTCCGGGTTCAACCCGGAGGTCCCTTGCCTGAAACTTTGCTCGTCGTTCTAATGCTATTTTCCAGACAAAGTATTTTTGTTTGAGTGGAGACACCACCCCATGAGTTATTTAGTAACAATCCACCCTCCATGTACTGAACTGTAAAAAGATGAAGATAATTCATCTTTAACAAATTTGAAAATATAAACCTGTTGCCAGTGAAAATAAGAATAACACTGGGTTGTGGCACTGCCCTCCCAAAACTGTAAAACAAAGACCATCTTTGATGTAGGTGCTTACATTTCTGGTCTAACTGCTGTTGATCAACGTGAACATTTGGTATCAAGTGGAGAAGTACTGGGAATCCTATCGACGGTGATTAATTAGACATTTATAGTCCGGTCATTGTTAGATAAGGGTGAAAAAATAGGCTTTTGTTTCTACATCAGTCTTCATATTTGTTCAAGTTTCCTACAAATATGAGCAAGCTTTTTGTGACCAGAGCAAGCATTGAAAACTTCATGCATCATCATTAAATGGAAAGAAACAAAAACCTTCTGAAATTTTGTATGTGAGACAAATTAAGCGATCAGATTCTGTTATGAAAAGTGCTACCAATAGTTTCTTTTTGCCAACGCTTGAAGAATGGAGATGTTTGAGCAAAATGAATAAACTTGTATTTTCTGTGAACAACCCCAACCAACCTGAATATTAGGAAGCGTGTGTATGTCCAGTTGGGAAATTATTATAAACTTAGGATTAAGACCCTGCGAAGCTTCGAGATTCGAGTCGATTTCGAATCTTAAGTAGATATTCGGAATAGACTGCCCGATTCGTTTCCTCTCGTATCTTGTTCATGGGAATATAGCTTGGTATCGGTCATCTTCATCATCTCACTAAACATATATAGATTAGATTGAAATCAGTATTGAAATACAGGACTGAATGAAACTTCTGATACGGTAACATAAATAACTTCTTCACTCATGCCTCCAGCCATGCTAAATCCAATATCACTAAGCACGGTTACATACCCGTTTAAGGTTTCCAAGTAATGTCGACGATGCACTATAATGCTTGCAGGGTAATATTCCAACTACATTATCAATGCATGCCTTTGACGATTCGATTCGAGGTACGATTGGATTTCGAAAAATAGACGTGATCCCATTCGCGATTCTATTCGAATCAAAAATGTGTGATTCGCCGTGCCCAACATACGACTCAAGTCAATTATTTTCTTACAGGTGCATCAAGCACTCAATCATGAGGAACTGCCCCTCCATCTCTAGTGACAAGGTCGAAATCTTATAAAAGCAGGTCAAGTAAATAAACGTACTGAAACTCTGCATCACTGCTAGGGGTTGTGAATGGTCGTGATGGCACTGAAGAAACATAGTGCTGTTGATCAATGATTTGTCCTTACTATGTGTCAGTTCTATAAATTCATCAGACACAATCTAATATATATCATAGCCATGGCAAATTATTCTCCCACCTTTGACATCAGCCATACGTATTCAATCAATCCCTGGCTTATATCGTTATGTAGGTCGATCTTCGATAAAGTTATGTCCCTTGAAATTATTGGACAAGCGAGAAAGCTCCAATTTGGAAGCAAGTAATTGTTGAGAAAACAAGTAATTGTTGCATCAGTAGACAATACAACCAAGTTTTTGTTTGTTAGTTTTTATAAACGAAAATAACAAACAACTCTCGGAGCTGTCTATTGTTTCCATTTATTAAAACTAACAAAATTGGAAGCAACTAGTTCACAGATAATCCATCATTAAGAATATCTATCAGCATCACACCTGCAAACACTAAGCACCAACTTTGGCCCTTTGTTTAGCGAATGTGTTTTTACAGTAATATACATGTTTTTATTCTTCCCAGGAAAACAAGCAAATCTCACCTCCTAAACTTTTATATTAATGAAAAAGACAATGTCCTTAATTTATACCATGATTACCTATTCTACTATATATGAAAAGCCTATGACATAAATTTTAGCTTTACACACCAACCGTGATGAACACGCCAGTAATGGGATTTTAATAGGTAAAATTTACACCTACAGTAGAACTACATCCTCGTTTACCTTTGGTGAAGTCGACATGAATGGAACCTTGTCTAAATTTATCGCACGTCGCTTCGCGAAGAGTGAAATGGAAGTGGCAATTATTTATTACGTTTTTAAATGGGTTTACCTCATAAGATGCCAAAAATTAACAAACATGCATTGTCTCATATTAATAAAGCATCCACAATTCGAAATAGTATGTTATTATGTTATTAAAACGAAAAAGGCTCAGTTTCTTTTTTTCCATTTCGTTTTGGCGATAAAATTGACAGCGGAAGTACCGCACACCGATGCTCGTGTAAACAAAATCAGATTCGCTCGTATGTACGTCTGGTGCTCAGTAAAATCGAGAAAAAATAATAGCGACTCTTAATAATCTGACGATCATGGTATAAATAAAATATACCCAAAGTAGCTTCGTGTACCAAATGTTCACCACTCGTGGTACACAAGCTACTATGGGTATATTATATACATATGTATATCACGGTGCGCACTCTGTTAATATAATGAAGAGAAAAAAGATACAGAACATTAAAAGATGAAGAAAACGCCGTTTTGTTATTTTTAAATGGACTACAACAAAGAATAAGAGCCAATCGTTTAAACTGACTGGGACAAATTGTTAAAAAAACAGCTTCTGTATTTTTTATACGACTTTGCGGAAAATTACTGGGGCTTGTGAAAAGATGCGCACATCGATGATACAAATATGCTAACATTACGAAATTTCAATTTTTCCCATACTCTTAGTGTTAACTTTACTGACAGCTTTATGAAATTATAGGCCACTAACTTTCATGTAAATCTCTTCCAATGAGAAAAATTGTCAGCCATGAACCTCACCCTATTTGTTTTCCACCCCCCCCATAAAAATAAAAAAAAACAATAATAAAACAAATGTGCTTTTCGGCCAGATGTAATTTATAAACTGCTGGAAAGAGCACAAACTCGAGAGAAAAATCAGAATCAATTTTAATGATAGCCATCATTGCACATTTATTATAAACTTATGTCTGGTTTAGTGGATGGTGACTACTCAGTGCATTAATTCTTGGTCAACGCAGTTCTTTCCATTCACTACATGTACCAACATGTCTACACCCAAGACACTTGAAGTATGCAAGAAGGAGAGGTTTCTAATGTCTAGCGAAGGTAGCAAACAAAGGAGAAGTCGTTTGAGTAATTAATTAGGTTGGGGTGGGGGTGTCAAAGAGTTTACTAGCAATAATGTATTGGCATGTTCACTGGAATAGTGTTAACATTTCTACCTTCCTTTCAGGGATCCGCCTTAGTGTGCGTGACCAAGTGCTGTGTGGAAACGAGAGGCAGAACAGTCTATGTTCCAATAACAGTAAAATCCTCACCCGCGGATTGAATGAGAGCTGGTGTAGTTCTTTTATATGTACGGCTCCAATAGCAAATGTTCCTGTCTGACGTCACAACGCGAAATATTTGAAATGAATTTCGTAATTGCTTCATCAACGGAGTGACTAGCAAGCCGCTTTATTTTTCTGAATTTTTCACAGGTGCAGCAGACGGTGTTCCAGATAAAGTGTTGTTTAAATTACAAACCGATTTACGATTTGAACTAAGATGGAATTAGTTTATCTGGTTTATTGATGATTTATCCATTGCCGTCGTGGGTACACGGGAGGTTCATTTACTAAACCTGTGATCGTTAAAAGTTGCCTTGAACAAAGCAACTTTTAACGATCACAAGTTTAGTAAATAAGCCTCTCGTGTTTCACGATGTAGGTTTGGGGCTATGGGTAGCGTAGTGTCTTATTGGAACATATATGTTCTTGTGATGAGTTGACGGTAACATGGTCGGAGGTTTGCGGCTCAGAGCGTACGTTCAACCTCGACGCTTCGCGTCTCGGTTGAACATAAGCTCCAAGCCGCAAACCTCAGGCCATGTTACCGTCAGTTCATCACAATAACTTATAATGTTGAGCCAAACGCGGCAAGGTTGAACGCCGTATTTGAAAAGCATAAGTGATCTGTCCCGAATTGTCGTGTCATCCTACCGGAATATTCTAGGAGAGTGATTTAGATTTCCGGTGTGCAGAGGAAAAAATGAACCGTAAAGACTGCAAAGCAGTGTAACAACTCTGCTTAAGTGCTAACACGATGACACCCTTAACTTCAGGTGTACAGAAAACTTCAAATAAAGTCATGTCCAAATTCGTAGAATGCGACGCTAAAATTTGGTTGAAAAACAGAAAGTTGCAAGAAGCAAAAATCAAAATTTAAACAAAATTCTAACAACATTCTTTACTATGGGGTAGAAAAACTCCGTTTCAGCCTGCAACCCAGGTGATATATACGGTAGTTTCACCTAATCGTGATGTTATTGGCTTGTTGGTACATAACCTATACATTAAAGGCAAGCATCTAATTTCAGGTCACAGGTGTAGCTCTGACAAGTGTTTTACAACCATTCCGTTTTATAACAAGTGCAACGTCTAGAATGACCAATCGCCCGCCACCTGAATCCAACAAGAGCAATAAGTTGCAAAGAAATACTTGGACACAGCTGGTTCGTAATCCCCTTTACGATATCATCACCAAAAGTCTATGTATCAAATTAGGCAAAAAAATCTTGAACCTATTTCTCTGAAATGTGATGACAAGAAATGATAAAGTGATTATATGATACTCCAAGTCGAATAGGGGAAATGACTCAGGAATAAAAAAAACGTGAACAAATCTATTTCACAATTCACTTCATGATATTATCTCCAAAAGGCTTTATGTTAAATTTCTTGAACAGCTTTCTTCGAAATCTGATGACAAGAAGTGGTAATATGATCACAAAAAAATCCAAGTTCAGCAAGGACAATAACTCCTGAAGAAAAACTTGTACAAGGCTCGTTCGCAATTCCGTTTATGATATCATTACTTTTTTATATTATTTTCCAACGCCACAACGTTCTGTCCGAGTACAGTTTCCAACAAAATAGCCCAAGCGTTGATGCTGATACTTCAGGGATACACCAAGGAAACAGTTCCTGCTAAAGAAAATGACCCCAGAGTGACAAAATTTGCACAACCTATCAATCGTCAGTCCGTTGATCGTTTAGAAGATTCTGCAATAAAAATAAACCAGATATACTGGTGGTATGATTTTATTAACCCCCTGCGCACATATGTAAATTTATTTATTTATTGGGATTTAACGGCACTTTCGACAGCCAGGGTCACCTCGTGTCGGACAGTTTCACGGGCGGAGGAAGCCGGAGTACTCGGAGAGAACCACGGAGCAACGGCGAGTAATTGACAGACTCCCCAACGTAATAACTCCACACAAGCAGGGTTAGCATTAGTTGAAGACTAGTGTGCCATCGACGTGCAGTACGCCTTAGTACACAGCGCAACCATGCCCCAACGTGGGCAATCTGGAATACGTGCCCTGCCCATGGGCATAACGCAGTTACTCTGGCGGGGATCGAACCGTCGACCTTTCTGTTTGTTATCCAATTCCATAACTACTGAGCCACCGTGCTCCCGCACATGTGTCAAAATACTGAAATTTCAAGCGGTAAAACGAAACTTTGAATTTACCCAAGTCAGCCTTGTTTGACAGAGCTCGACGACGAGCTCTGTCAAACAAGACTGACTTTGCAAACTTCCTAGTGACATTATTCGAAAACATTTCAGCTTGAAATTTTAATATGTCGAGCTGGGTGTGTCCAGAACGAATGTTTTGAAGCACTTTTGACCAATCGGGAATACATGTACTCATCAGTTGTTTTGGGGATATTGGGGAAATGTTTGATTACCACTTTAGTACGTTCACTACGTCATTTTAGTTTACAAATTTATGCCTTTTTTGTTAAAATGAGAAAATGAAAATAACAACATTTTAACATTGCTGTTCATGAAATCTCATCCTCCTGTCAACGATCGGGCAATGTTAATCCTCTCGCAGAATTTGATTCTCCCTCACTGTGCAGGACAAGGACAATTATTTTTCTGATCTCCGATAACGTTTTGAAGTCGAGCGCGGTGCCTCAGTGGTTACGGCATTGGCCTTCAAACTGAAAGGTTCGCTGTTCGATCACCGCCAGGTGTGAATACGTTGCGTCCTCGGGCAAGGCACATAGTCAAGATTATATACGTGAGCGCACGCTGTTTACCAAGACGTTCTGCACGTCGATGATGCACTTTTCTCCCCACACAGCATGTGCGACATACGTCTGTCCAGGGTAAAATAGCAGGGAGAGACAGATGTATCCCACTCCACCCACGTGACGTTATACATTTATAACGTTATTATGACGTTATGCATATCGTATCAGTTTCTTGCTACCAACTAATTCATTTTGACGTCATCAGAATGCCGTGTGATCAAAGTCTGATGCTCTAAAACTCTTTAAACCCCAAGATGCCACCGTTCCTAATCGATTTCGTGGTATATACCTTTGGTATATACATAACTTGTGCATGCTCTTTCTAATGGTGTCATTAGTTTTTCAAAACAACGAATACTAAATGAGTTGATTATATCAGCACGTGACCGCCGATTACCTCTAGCTAACGTAACCGCTGTATGGTGGGGGAGAAAAATAATCCCTGATGGGTACGGATGTGGGATGGGAAAATCTCACCCGAGGGCAAGATATTTGGGCCAGACACTCGGCAAGCCTCGTGTCTGGCCCCAATATCTTGCCCTCGGGTGAGATTTTCCCATCCCACACCCGTACCCATCAGGGATTATAATAGTCTTCAATCTGTGCTAATCTTGCTTGTGCGGTGTTAGTACGTTGACAAGAATGATAGTTGCACGGCGCTGTTAGGTGGTTCTCTCCGGGTAATCCGGCTTACTCCATCCGTAAAACTGTCCGTCACAGTGTGATATTGTCTGTCGAAAGTGTCGTTAAACCCAAGTAAAGAAAACAAACGTTTTGACACAGTACTGGGATTAAAAAGGTGGGGTGTTTCTTGTGAGACTGCGATTTGTTCGCGACACAGCGAAAAAACACCCAAGACATCTGTGATTCAGTGTTCTCACAACCGCATCACAACTGTGTTGCGATCCCAAAGAAATTTTCTATCAGCTTTTGTAGAGACAGTATTGTGTGTGTGTGAAATAGATAGTAGCGAAGGCGGGGGCGGAGGGTTGAGTGCAGCAAGTCGACATCCCGTCGGTTCAATAATGTTTCGAGTCATAACTTTTAAAACAAGGAAGCACTGAATTCCTCAAATATCCCGACCAGTCATTACGATGTCAATTGATATGCAATAGATCTAGTATGCACCATCGGATCCAATTTAACAAGATACAAAGCTTAAAATTTATTTTCTGTTTTCAAAAGAAGGAATCAGATTTTAAGTGATATTGAAACGATACCATCTCTTGGAGAAACCGAGATTAACCTTGCTGAATGAATCCATGCAGGAAATTGGACTCTTAAAGGAAGTTATCTCGCTATTCATTTGCTAAATCCGAGTTTAACCCTTTACCTAACATGAAAAGCAGACGACACTTGCAAAAAAAAATCTTGAAAATAACTATTTTTTTAATTTTTTCTCAAAAACATAGGTTATGACCCTCGTTGGAACGCGCTCGATCAACCCAACGCAGACGGTATCAAAATTTATTATTTTAAATATCATTTTTTAAAAAATTTCAAACAATTTCGACGCGCTCGTTCCAGTGAGGGGTTACATGATATGGTTTTGTTGACATTTTTTTAAAAATAGTATTTTTTCAGCTGTTGAATTTGTATATCACGCGGGCGGATGTTGTCGATCCGTTGGGTAAAGGGTTAATGTTTTTTTGGTTGCAGGGTGAATGGCCTGATGAATTGTCGCCAAACATCAAAGATGAGATCTCAAAGGCTTTATTAGAGATTCTTCCTATTCTTGTTTCAGTTGTATTGTGGTGGGAAGAACCTGAGCCGCAAGAACGTTTTCTTCAATTGTGATAACCAGGCAGCTGTGCACATTGTTAATCAGGGTCGATCAAAAAGTCTTCCTATTATGTAACCTATGAGAAAAATAACTTGGTTTGCAGCTGGATACAATTTTGAAATTTATGATGAACATGTGCCGGAAAAAAATGAAATAGCTGATTCCCTCTCTCGTTTTATGATGCGAAGATTTCGGCGACATGCTCACAATGCCCAGCAGGATCCAGAGAGAGTGCTCCCCCCCCCCCCTACCGCCCCCACCATATATGGCTATTTAAGTACCCCGGTTATGGAATTATGGGGCGCTGCATTAGCACAAAATACCAGGTCGGTATATAATTCAGGGTTTCCTTGCTTCCGTATTTTTTATTGATGCACCGCATAGACATTCCATGCAATTCGGTCAGTGAAGATATAATTATTCAGTTCATAGCTCACTTTTATTCAGTTTTGAAGTTTAAAGTATACTGCGATAAAATTTATCTTGCTGGCATTAAGCAGCATCTGCTGCAGATGCAGATGGGAATAACAACCCCTTTTGGAAGTGGTATTGGTCAACGACAAGAGCGTATTCATGTTATTCTTCGAGGCTTGAATAAGCTGATCACAAGGCCTTCGAAATCTCGTCTCCCTATTACCTTGTCCATACTGTGAAACATTTTGAACACCCAACAGACATGAATTATTGGCCCTTATATGGCTCTCATGGTAAAAACGGTCTATTCAGTAGCTTTCTGAGGATTCTAAGATGTGGTGAGTTTACAACTTCATCAAACCCAGATATCCACCAGCTAATTATAGATGATGTTTCTTTCAGTGAAAAGGGGAATATATATTTTCTCAATATTAAATCCTAAAAAGTTGTTCCCTTCATTTATATTTATTATTTATTTATTATGGTTTAACGGCACTTTAACAGCCAGGGTTATATCACATCGGTGACAGTTTTACGGGTGGAGGAAGCTGGAGTACCCGGAGAGAACCACCGAGCAACGACGAGCAGTGGTCAGCTCTCCAACATCATAACTCTGAACTCTGCACCGCGGCACAAGCAGGATTAGATTGGTTGAAGACATGCGCACCATCGACATGCAGTACGCCTTAGTACGCAGCGTCATCGTGTCCCTATGTCGGCAATCGGGATTAAGTGCCTTGCCCAAGGAAACAGCGCGGGAGCGCGAATCAGTCGCTGAATGGTCACCCATCCAACTACAAACCGCACTCGATATTAACTTTGGTGATCTGACGAGAACCAGTTACCGTGACACCACCGCGCACCCTCCAACAGATCCCTTCCGACATGGATTTACCATAAAGCTGTTCTCGTTGAGCCACCGTGTATGCACCGTGACTCCCCTCAATATATACAGATGCTTCAAAAATTTGGTTTGAGTGGCGCTTTCTTTGTCACCTGCATGAGTAAAGCGTTAACAAGACAGGAGTTTGTGTTCAACATATTCGGGAGGTCCTAAAAAGATCTGGCTATAAAGAGTCAACATGCTTCCGTCACTATTTTCGCATAGGTGCATTTTCCGCCGCCTTTAGTGCTAATTTGGAAGATCACATGATCAAACCACTGAGTCGCTGGTAATGAAATGCTTATACCAATTATATACGAACTCCAGTCATTACACTACATGCGGCACAAGTATAGTTAAAACTAGAAGTCCTGTCACGGACTGTGCGCTTATCTAGGCTTAATTGCGCGTAGGAATTGCGCGCAATTGCCATATCGAATGGCATACAAAGCACGGCAGGCAGGTTCTCCTGGTTACTCATAGCAAACACAGGCAATGTTTCTGCCAATGGACCTCCAGCTCACCCGGAGGTCCATTGGCAGAAACACTGCTTGTGCACAGGCCATATGTACAGAATTTGATAGCCTTACTATGGTCATAACGCGTAGATCAACGCGCAGATCAACGTGCTATTTGTACGCATTTCATGACAGGACTTCTAGGTTTAACTGTAGCTCTCTGTTAGGAATAGCCAACACCCAGTACACAAATGTAACATAACAGGCTTCCGCACGCATTATGAGTTCGGGAAAAAATATTTTACCCAGACGCTCCTCAAGAATCAGGCCTGGGGCAAATATCTTTCCTCTCGATTAAGATTTCCCAATCCACCCCAACACAACTCGGGGCTAATAATAATCTCTTGATTCAAATATTTAATTAGACTGTCAGTGTCTGTGATAATTTGTGTGCATATATTTGTGTAGGTGCAGCTGCTGGCGTGTGAGTGTAAGCGAGCGGACAGATGCCGAGTGAGTGAGGGAGCATGCCTTAGTCTGCTCAACTGTTCTGGTAATTCTCATTCGTTGCGTCTTATATAGCCCATTTACGCGATGTTTGGACTTTGTTTTTTGGGGTTCATAACTCAAGAAATAGACAAAAAGAAACGATCATTCCTTATAATTAAACGTTCGCGACCCTAATAAATAAATAGTGTTAGTCGTCCTCCACTTCGGCGAACAAAGACTTAAAAACTAAAACTGGTAGACATATTATTTTTCTAGCATAAAAGAGGCCGCATATTATTGAAATGCAGGTAGCAATTGACACACTTTCCAAGTCAAATGCACTTATGTCATTAAATTTTTTTATTGACTAATGAATTACGTAATGCAAAGAATATGTCATAAGCCACGCCTCCCTCAAATTTCATTCAACTGTTCACTTCACGTAAAAGTTACGTTCCGTGGTAGGTGGAAGTAGGCCATCAGTATTACATTGTATTTTGGTTTTGACCGTTTCCCGAGAACTGAAAAACACAGTTTGTAAAAGTGGAGTTAGATATAAAGCCAGATGACATGACATTCAAATTAGCAATGTCAAAATTTAAAGTTAGGAGTCACTGGTAGGGGTATGGGTACACACAGCTGCTGACTTGTCAACTTAGAATATTAGTACGTATATGAGGCGGATTCTAGGCCATTTTGTACATGTACCGTACACGTACACGATGCGTTTACCAACGTGGGATTCAGTGTTAAATCGCACGCTTGTTCATAAAAATGTCGGATGGTCTAGAATCCGCTGTTTCTTTGTGACTCCTAGATCGCACTTTTAACGTTCAAATACCCGTGGTGAACGTTGAATGTTACACGTTTTTTTTAAAAAAGTGAAATTGTACATTTTCACTTTTTTTTTTTACTTTAAAAATTTTTGTCAACGTTCCCATCGCGGATCAGACCATCGATCCATCGTTGGTGAACGCGAGCAAAAATTCTGGGCTAGCATAAAAAAAAACGGTTTGTGGATTCTAGGCCAGTGGCCTAGAATCCGCTATTGTTTTTGAGGCGGTGGGTTTTTTCCCCCAAAAAACTTAACAGACTACTATTGGACGCTTCCCTTTCTGACGTAAGTGGGGGGAATACCCGGATTTTTTTCCAAAACTTAACAGACTACTATTGAGCGCTTCCATTTCTGACGTGAGTGAGGGGAATACCCGAGGAAAAAAAAAGTGATTGATATATATAAGAAACAAAATATATAAATAAATAGTTATTTAAAAAATAAATATATCAAATCGAATAGATAATAAAAAAAGAAAAAAAATAAATACGTAAATCATGAGCGCTTCCCAGACTATTAGAGCAAGTTTTTTTTCAGAAATGCTGATGAGAGCCTACGCATTCTGTGTGAACGAACAACTAGGTCGCCTCTTGTTAGAACGATGCGTCGGATGTCGGAATCACCTAGACTTCGATCACGAGAATCATTCGTGTCTGACGATGGAAAGGGAAGATATGGTCGTCAAGTATTTCGAACCGGCGTTCGAACGCGTTCAAATCGACGAAGTGATCGCGTTTTGGAAGAGATTATTCTTCTGTAAGGATCAAAGCAAGCCCACAGTTTCGGAAGAACTGACATTGCCGCATAAAAGTCTGACTTTAGAAGACAAGGGATGCATCATGAAATTATTGTTCAATGAAGCATACGACTAAGTTTTTTCGTTGATATTAAATAAGGGAGAATAGAAAATAAATAAATACACACATAAATTTTTTATCTAATATTAGAAAGAAAAAAAAACACAAAAATGAGAACCAGAAATAAATTGTATCCGACGTTAGTAGACGACGAGGATGGGAAGCTGACCCGGCACCGTCGCTAGAAGAAACAGGAAGAGGAGAGAGGTATCGCATCGATCAAATCAGTAGAATCCAAGAGTATCTAACTCGAGAGAGAGATTCTCGTCATTCTCTCAAGAAGAAGTATTCGCGTTTCGTGAAATTCGTCAACGCGATCGACACGACACTCATCACGATTTCCATGGGTTTACACGCGGCCGGCATCGGATTGTTGTCGACCGCGGTCGGCATTCCGATCGTGTTGACCGTAGAAGGAGTGGCTCTCGCTGCCGGATTGTTTAGCACGCTCGGAAACTTTTTTAGTAGGAAATTATATTTGAAGGCGAGGAAACACGACAAGATTCGCGTCTTGGCCGACTCCAAGATCGACACGATATCCGAAATGATCTCGATGGCGTTGAAAGACGGTAGGATATCGGTAGGATACGTCTGTCCAGGGTGAGATAGCAGGGAGAGACAGATGTATCCCACCCTCGGCACAGGCAGGGTTAGATTGGTTGAAGACATGCGCACCATCGACATGCAGTACGCCTTAGTACGCCTTAGTACGCAGCGTCATTGTGCCCCCATGTCGGCATTCGGGATTAAGTGCCTTGCCCAAGGAAACAGCGCGGGAGCGCAAATCAGTCGCTGAATGGTCACCCATCCAACTACAAACCGCACTCGACATTGATTAACTTTGGTGATCTGACGAGAACCAGTTACCGTGACACCACCGCGCACTCTCCAACAGTTCCCTTCCGACATGGATTTACCATCAAGCTGTTCTCGTTGAGCCACCGTGTATGCACCGTGACTCCCCTCAATATATACAGATACTTCAAAAATTTGGTTTGAGTGGCGCTTTCTTTGTCACCTGCATGAGTAAAGCGTTAACAAGACAGGAGTTTGTGTTCAACATATTCGGGAGGTCCTAAAAAGATCTGGCTATAAAGAGTCAACATGCTTCCGTCACTATTTTCGTATAGGTGCATTTTCCGCCGCCTTTAGTGCTAATTTGTAAGATTGCATGATCAAACCACTGAGTCGCTGGTAATGAAATGCTTATACCAGTTATATATGAACTCCGGTCATTACACTACATGCGGCACAAGTATAGTTAAAACTAGAAGTCCTGTCACGGACTGTGCGCTTATCTAGGCTTAATTGCGCGTAGGAATTGCGCGCGTTTGCCATATCGAATGGCATACAAAGCACGGCAGGCAGGTTCTCCTGGTTACTCATAGCAAACACAGGCAATGTTTCTGCCAATGAACCTCCAGGTTACCCGGAGGTCCATTGGCAGAAACACTGCTTGTGCACAGGCCATATGTACAGTATTTGATAGCCTTACTATGGTCATAACGCGTAGATTAACGCGCAGATCAACGTGCTATTTATACGCATTTCATGACAGGACTTCTAGGTTTAACTGTAGCTCTCTGTTAGGAATAGCCAACACCCAGTACACAAATGTAACATAACAGGCTTCCGCACGCATTATGAGTTCGGGAAAAAATATTTTACCCAGACGCTCCTCGAGAATCAGGTCTGGGGCAAATATCTCTCGATTAAGATTTCCCAATCCACCCCAACACAACTCGGGGCGAATAATAATCTCTTGATTCAAATATTTAATTAGACTGTCAGTGTCTGTGATAATTTGTGTGCATATAGTTGTGTAGGTGCAGCTGCAGGCGTGTGAGTGTAAGCGAGCGGACAGATGCCGAGTGAGTGAGGGAACATGCCTTAGTCTGCTCAACTGTTCTGGTAATTCTCATTCGTTGCGTCTTATATAGCCCATTTACGCGATGTTTGGACTTTGTTTTTTGGGGTTCATAACTCAAGAAATAGACAAAAAGAAACGATCATTCCTTATAATTAAACGTTCGCGACCCTAATAAATAAATAGTGTTAGTCGTCCTCCACTTCTAGCATAAAAGAGGGCGCATATTATTGAAATGCAGGTAGCAATTGACACACTTTCCATGTCATATGCACTTATGTCATTAATTTTTTTATTGACCAATGAATTACGTAATGCAAAGAATACGTCATAAGCCACGCCTCCCTCAAATTTCATTCAACTGTTCACTTCACGTAAAAGTTACGTTCCGTGGTAGGTGGAAGTAGGCCATCAGTATTACATTGTATTTTGGTTTTGACCGCTTCCCGAGAACTGAAAAACACAGTTTGTAAAAGTGGAGTTAGATATAAAGCCAGATGACATGACATTCAAATTAGCAATGTCAAATTTGCCGTATTCGTCATGACCAGCCATTGTTTACAATCGATCTGGGTAAAAGGATGAACGCAGACGATCACCAAGTGAGCGTAAAATTTGAAATGTCAAATAAATACAGTTGTGAAGAAAAAGAAAAATTGACCCACCACGGTCATTTAAATATTTTATAAATAATTTCATGGTGATAAATTAGTAATATAAATTTATTTTTCTTTTTCAGATTTAGAACGTGCCAGTGTTCTAACTTCTGTTGATTTGACACCATGTTGCAACTCCGAAGACTGGTATATTAGGAGCATGGCTGGCGGCGGACCTAATTGTGTTTTTTTCCGTTCATTGAGTTATGAAAAGAAAAAACAGAATCGTGTGAGCCAATCGTTTTATCTGAAAACGCATGAACCGAAAAAACGTTTAATTATGTTCAAACTGACCGGGACGTATAACCCATCCTTCTTTGTGACAACTTGTTCTTGCATTCGTAAACACAGTACAGCCGCCCTGGACTGGTCGTAATCAACGACTGGGCAGTGATGTCCACGCATGCGTTTACCAGGTGATATAAATCATCATCAGCAACATTGTAATTAATGAAGCACCGGGTTGAACCCTGGCTTCATTAATTTAAATCACTTTAAAATTCTGTACATATGGACAAACAACACAAGCAATGTTTCAGCCAATGGACCTCCGGGTTTAACCCGGAGGTCCATTGGCTGGAACTTTGCTTGTGTTTGTTATGCGTTGCGACAAATTTGCAATTATTGCTTGGGTGGAATTTCCACTCCGCAGGTGATTTAGTGATAATACACTCTGCACCTACTGTAGTTGTTTCAGGCAAGTCTTCTTGGCTGCCTATTCATGTATAGACAAACCAAAGACTTGTCTAAAAACAACTTCCAGAGTACTTACAATGTAATATGTGAGTTAACCCCGATACTGCCTGTTGGGGCACCTGTTCTGTTCCAGTAAAAATGATCAAAGTCAGAATTAGGCCCTTACGGGTTAATGCAAATGATAATGGCCCTCCTGGAATTTTGAAAATGATAGGCCTGAAGAAATGTTTTCCTTTGAATTGCAATTTCAAGTTATTTTGAATTGTGTTCTAGTAATTCAAACAACTATAGCCACCAGAATTTCCAGTCTCTGTATTTTCAGAAGAGAGCTAATCAAAACATTGATCTCAGCCCAGTTGGGTGTTCTTTGTCTTTGAATATATGGGAGCAAGTTTTAAAAGTTAGGAGTCACTGGTAGAGGTATGGGTACACACATCTGCTGACTTGTCACCTTAGAATATTAACTCCTTACATGCTGCTGGTGGATATCCCTACCCTAGACAGAAAATCTCTTGCTATTAAAATAAGTCAAATTTGAGGATATTTAACCAAATTTTTCCCTGTACAGTACAGTCACCATGGACAGGTCGAAATTCATGTGTGGACAGTGATGTCCATGTATGCGTTTACCAGGTAATATAAATCATCATCAGCAACATTGTAATTAATGAAGCACCGGGTTGCTTAAAATTTTTATGCTTATTCCTATAATTAGTGTTTGTAATCTAATATTATTGCCTCGGTAGAAACGTAGCCCACTCGTAGGAAGTGAAAAATTCTCTGTAATATGAAAGAATATTATAATCCCTGATGGGTACGGGTGTGGGATGGGAAAATCTCACCCTCGGGACAGGATATTTGGTCCAGACACTCGAAGCCGAGTGTCTGGACCAAATATCTTGTCCCGAGGGTGAGATTTTTCCATCTCACACCCGTACCCATCAGGGATTATTTTTCTCCCCCCACCATACAGCGGTTACGTTAGCCAGAGGTAATCGGCGGTCACGTGCTGATATAATCAACTCATTTGGTATTCGTTATTTTGAAAAACTAATGACACCATGCAAAAGTTATGTATATACCAAAGGTATATACCACGAAATCAATTAGGAACGGCGGCATCTTGGGGTTTAAAGAGTTTTAGAGCATCAAACTTTGAACACACGGCATTCTCATGACGTCAATATGAATTAGTTGGTAGCCATGCATAGGCACAGCGTCATAATAAAGTTATAAATGGATAACGTCACGTGGGTGGGGTGGGATACATCTGTCTCTCCCTGCTATCTCACCCTGGACAGACTATGTTACACATGCAGTGGGGGGGGGGGGGGATATATTTTGAACGGAAGAGACGAGAAAATATATATTGGCATTTTCTCTAATGTTATATGTTATGTGGCAAAAAACATTCGTAAATAAATGACTGAGAGTATTGATTTAATACTCAAATATGACGAAATTTGCTTCACTTACTGAAACACACCTGGACTCATCTTCTGATTCCTGTATATCGAAATTAATTCGTTTCAAAGCCACCATGTTGAGGCATTCATGTTTCTGTTGCACTAGCTCTGGAATTGTGTCGTTCTACAGATCTCAAGACTGAACATTGAGCGATACTTTTGGACAAAAATTGAAAACAGAAAAAAAGCAATATCAACAGAAACATGTACAAACTTGAAATCCTGTCATGAAGTGCGCACAAATAGTACGTTGAACTGCGCGTTAATCCATGCGTTATGGCCATAGTAAGGCTATCATATTATGTACATATGGCCTGTGCACAAGCAATGTTTCAGTCAATGGACCTAATTGGCAGAAACATCGCCTGTATTTGCTATGAGTAACCAGGAGAACCTGGATGCCATTCGATATGGCAATTGCTCGCAATTCCTACGCACAGTTCATGACAGGACTTCTAGTTTTAACTGTAAGTCCTGTGTAAATTGTGATTATTGGCTTTTATTTAAATGCTCATAATTAGAAAATACAGCACCGTGATCACAAAAGCGGTAAGAAAATTTCGATGAAATCGCAACTGGCTCGCGATGCGTTAAAATTATCTTTCCGCTCGCCTTCACGCAACACTGCAAAATCTGATACATCGGTTAAAAGAACGCGATAACATTAAATCTAAGCAGATATTTTCGATCCTTTTTCGTCAGTCGGTCTTATTTTCGCAATATTTTCTTAAAAACTCCCGACCTATCGGTATATATGTGCGTCTCGGTCTGATATCGATCCGATCGAGAAAATACAAGTTAAGATCACAGCACTATACCCCGGACACTCTGCTCTTTGTTTAGATAAAAAGAACCTTTTCGCATTGATTAAATACACAGAATGACAGGCGCGTGTAAATTGGTTAATCGGTATGGAACGAATGCCGACGGGAAAGGACAAAACGAGAGGCGACAATGTTTATTACACGCCTTCACGTCTTTAAATAAACAATTATTAGAAGGACACTCAGCGATTCATTTGACAACCATCAACAAAAAAAAACACATTTTATCGCCAACCAAATTTGCGCACTCATACACATCTTCTTCTAGATATCCATTTTCCCCCTTATATATCGACTCTATTTCTTCTTCGCTATTTTCGTACTCTTTAACCCGTTACCCAACGCAGACGATATCAAAATTTATTATTTCAAATATCATTTTTTTTTAATTTTTCAAAAAATTTCAACAAAACCATATCATGTGACCCCTCATTAGAACGAGCTCGACGAGCTCGTTCCAACGAGAGGTCACATGATATGGTTTTGTTAAATTTTTGTAAAATAATATTTGTTCAATTGCTGAATTTGCATAGTACGCGGGTTGATGCGGCCGATTCGTTGGGTAAAGGGTTAAACTCGCCATATCCTTCAATTTTATACATTTTAGTTAGTTATTTCGCAGTCGGTCCAGTTTCGGATGATCAATCGTCCGCTAGAAGATTTCCGTTCGGCACATGTGTGCGGAACGGATTTTCATTTTTAGCATGATTTAGTGTTGCCGTGGATGAGGATTTCATAGAACAGGCGTGTGGGGGGCGCGGTGGCTCAGTAGGTAGAGGTGCAGGCTGCAAGCCGAGAGGCCCTCGGTTCGAATCCCATCTGCGGCAACCGCGTTGTGTCCTTGGGCAAGACACTTCACTCCCATTGCCCATGTAGGGGTACGGTGACACTGTGCACTAAGGCGTACTGCACGTCGATGGTGCACCTGTCTTCAACCAATGCTAACCCTGCTTGTGTGGAGTTAGTATGTTGGGGAGCTGACAGTTGCTCGCCGTTGCTCGGTGGTTCTCTCCGGGTACTCCGCCTTCCTCCACCCGTAAAACTGTCGTGGTCATGATTAGCCATTGTGCAGAAATATGTGACCTTAAAACACCAATAAATAAATAAATAAATAAATAGAACTGGCGTGTGATAAAGGCTGTTGGTGGCGATGAAACGTTTGATGCATAAATATAAAGACCCTAGACGTAATTCTCTCTATTTCTTATTTAAGAAATCACGCTCACGAAATTGCCATAAATTTCGTTCGGACTGACGATGATTTAATATTTTTATCATTTAAAGGCGCCGTTAAACATGTCCTAGTATCAACGGGAAACTTTGGCAAAACGTAAATCAATTTCATAACGAAACTACGTTGTAGCACGTGATGGTGTAACACATACTGTATATTTCAGAACACTGTAGCGTGGCAAGAATGTGTTAAAATACTGACTTGTAGGAAGTTTGTGGAAATGGAGGTATCGCTGCAATACGATTAGATGGGTCCTAACTTACTGTGTGATTGGACAGAGCATGAGTCATGTTTCTAGAGCAAATAGATTCCCTTCAAGTCAGACGATCCCAAGTGTTTTACGATAAGTTACCAGAAATAATGTACATATGTTTTTTTTTTAACGTGGCTGGCAGGAGCCGTAATGATCTGAAATAGGAATACTTCGAACATGATTCTCCTGTGAACCATTATGTTATTAAAATGCTGCACAAATACCGATATGAAGCGATCGATAAGCAATGTGCGCGCTTGCCTGAACTATTTGGTAGCAAGCAGTTGTGCACTCTAAAATCAGTTGGGTTACAAATCAATCCAAATCAACTGGGCTGAGTGAAGATGAACCCAACGGGGATCATATTCACCCAAACCAGTTGATCTGGGTTGATTTTTAACACAACTGATTTTAGAGTGTACCAAGTGGAATTTTAGTACGGAGCCAAATTAGTTTCTTGGTGCCAAATGAAAGAGTCTAGTGCCAAATTGGATTGTAAATGAAAACAAATTACCAACCTGTGCCTGTGAGTGCAACAAGACGCCATCTGCACTGCTAATGCATTGCAGGTGATTCCCTTCCACCCAGAGGGGAAGGGAGCCATTTAGTTGCCGAAATACCCCACAAATATAACTTACAAATGATTCAATAAGAATCAAATTGAATTAATTTTATTTATTTATTTTATTGGTGTTTAAAGTCATATACTTATGCACAATGGCTAATCATGACCGTGACAGTTTTATGGGTGGAGGAAGCCGGAGTACCCGGGGAGAACCACCGAACAACGACGAGCAGCTGCTAGCTCTCCAACATCGTAACTCCGCACGGCAGCACAGGTAGGGTTAGATTGGTTGAAGACCTGTGTACCATCGACGTCCAGTATGCCATCGTACACGGCGTCATCGTGCCTCCATGTGAACAATCGGGGTTAAGTGCCTTGCCCAAAGACACAACGCGGGAGTCCGAATTGATCGCTCATATGGTCACTCATCCAATGATTAACCGGGCTCGACATTGCTTAACTTCGGTGATCTGACGAGAAGTGGTTACCGCAACGCCACCGCGCCCCGATTGAATGAATAAACTGTTAATTCAGTCCATCCATAAAAGAGCCATGATTGTGTATGTTACCTGTAGAATACTTGATGGTCGGCAATAAATTCTGTCTCTCCTGTCTCGTCAGGCAACAATTTTATCGATAGCGACGCACTGAAATAATAAACAACAACGCCTTTGAGACGTACCAAAAGTATGTTTTGGAATTACAAAGTGTGGTGCCAAATGCAGTATTTTTTTATGTCAAACGATTTTTAGTGCATTTAGCATCGTTGACACCACCTAGGTGTGAGTGGAATCAAATAATGCATCTTCAACACCTTTCGAGTTGAATACGCCAGTTGAGAAATCAGACACACTAGTCATGGTTTTAACAGGGAGGTAACTGCAAAATAGCTTGAGATCAAGCTAAAATTGCCTTTCTGCTTTTCGCCACACTGCATTGTTTAATCCCACCCATTGGATAATTATAAATTCGATAACACTTGTTATTTATTAGATATAATATCTTTTCCCGAATTTCCAATTCTGAAGCTCGGAAGATATGACTTGAAACTCGGCTGATATGACGCTCATCTTGGCTGATACGAACCAAGCCAGCGTTTCTCCCCACTCCATCCTTGTGGCGTTACCAGGTGCAATCAATTTGTTTATATTTAAAATGGTTCCAAATTATTCGTCGAACGCAGTTAGAAAAATTGGCGATACCAGGCATGATGGAGTGGTTTGAAGAGTTATATAACCTTGTTTCATGTCGGCCGAGATATCAACACTCGGTAACTTTACATCAGCCTTCGTCTTTTACGGCCTCAGGCTGATATGAGATTAACTCTGGCTGATATTTCGGCCGATATGAAAGTAACCAAGTTGTTATCCCTAATTCCGAGGCACTATTTTAGTCTGGTTTTCTTGATTCTATCTTGATTCCCCATATTTTATATATCCGCGGGAACCTCGGGAAGTGAAGCAATGCCTGTTCACGGCGGTAAACATGCTCTGTTTTATTGGTGCAAACCCTCTCTAAAATGGGCAACATGGCTTATTAACGTTCACCCCTGTTCTTGAGTTGTGGTCTTGATCAACCATTGTGCAAAAATATGTGACCTTAAACACCAATAAATAAATAAATAAATAAATTAATAAATAACATCTTGTGTAAATGAAATCTCGACTCTTGGTGTGTACGTGTGTCGCGAACTGATCGAGAAAATATATTTATGATTGAAGTAATTTAGAAACGTGTACATGTATACATACTGCCGCCGAGGACTGCTAACTTTCCACGGGTGGACAATATTTCCACGGATGCAATAATACTAGATCACAAATACTAATTATTATCGAAAATTTAATTAATGAAGCACCCGGTACGACCCGGTGCTTCATTAATTAAAATTTTGCAGCTGCTGATTTGTATTACCCTGTAAACGCATGCGTGGACATAATTGCCCACGCGTGGATTTTGACTAGTCACCGGCGTCTGTTCTCTACATGCACATAAACGGTAGTATCGCACTTGTGTGCATCTTGAAAACACAAGAGTGGGGTCCAGTTATCGGGCCCAAGAAAAAAGAAATCAGGGAGTTGAATTCTAATTAAGAACAGTTTTGTAATTTCAGCCTCTTGTGTACCATCTCAGAACTAGATTAGGACCAGATTTTAAATTGCCGCCTTACCTCGTCAGTCATTATAGAGTGGTGATGATCACAACTTTGCCAACAAATACAAAAACGTGTAGCTCTTTTTGAAGTCAGTTTTGGAAATTCACAGACTCCTTTCAGATGTTCAAACATGGAGCCTGCGCAATTCGATTAGATTCGAAATCTTCTCGATGATTCGATTCCTTCGATTTGAGTCGAGCCGATTCGGACATTTTCAAATGGTCGAGATGTTATCCAAATGCTACCACGAGTCTACTCCTTCTACTACCATGATCTCCTATACAATAGACCTGGTGATAGAATAAAAGTTCAAGGAGGTTCCGCTTCTGAAACTACTTTGGTTCCATGTCCAACTTTTACCTTGAAATTAGTGGAAAACCGGTATGGTTATCTCCCCTGAAATTGTCGTTTCGGAGATTGGAAATTATCATTACGCAGATGGGAAAGTTTTACAATTCCTAAGATTAAATAAAATGTTGAAAAGTGGCATATGAAAGTTCAATATATTTTCTTTATAGTGATTGTTGGATGTTGCCAGTTTACCATCCGAGTTTTATTCCCCTGCCACTTATAAAATGTTCTGTTTTCTCATGTGCAATCATGCTAAACATGTGTTTGACCATCCATGTACACTTTTTGGTTTGACAGATAACTGGGAAGCGCAGCAATTCGGAAAATATGAATTGATGTGTGTCTCCTGTCTGATAAAAATATCTATCAGATACAACTTTTGACTTTTGTTACTTTGATGTCTAAAATTCTGTATAATCAGATTACTTTTCGCACGCCTCAGCCGATTATCTGTGAAGCAATTAGCTGATGGGCTTTGATACTCGATAAGGGGAGATAACCGTCCACTTGGACCAGTCAGCTGAAGTGGAAAGCTGTGTATGCCTTTTCTGGAATATTCCACTGTTTTGATTTACTTACACAGAGAGACGAGTCGCTTTGGGAAACAAACTTTGAGCGGAGATTGACAATATTTGTTATGATTCACTGTTGTAAGAAAGTATGTCATATCCACAACTGAAAAAGCGGTGAGATTCGATTCTCTGTTGAACTCGGTTCGAAATTCCCTCCATAATTTGATTCGAGTTCGATTCGACTCGAAATATGAGATTCGCGGGGCTCTATTCCAATATTACCAGAACCAGGCCTGTCATGCTTAATCCAGAAGTCGACTAATCGTCGGGAACACCCATAATCGACTACAATTTCAAAGTCGACGATTATGGGTTTTCACCACTCCTTTGCTGATGAATTATTCGTTATTACTCTCCTCCCCATCGTGATGCTAAAAAGTGTCAGTGGCTGTAGAATATCAAAATGCATTGTAATTTATATGAGAAAGAGGTATAAAGCTACAACACATGACATGAGGTCTGCCGTTCTAGAAAGTACGAGAGTACAAATAATTGTCCTTCACAGTGTGCCAACGAGTTGAATTGCCTTCTTAAATCCCACTTCGTCTATAATTATACTCTTGACCACATCAGGTTCAAACCTGAGCCTAGGCCTGAAATGGTCAACAAGAGGCTGAATTTCCCTGGAAAGAAGTAGGCGTGCAGCGTAAAGAATGTCCGACCCGAGGAACTAATGACCCAAGTATTGTTTTCTCTGACATTGTTTCCAGGGGCCACAGAGTACGAATGAAGTCGATTTTAATCGAGTATTCTTCTCCAAAAGTCGACCATGAAATTTCCTAATCGTGCCAGCCCTAACCAGAACAATGATTATAGGATATCGTAACTGATGCACAGTCAACTACCATAGCACAAGGAACGTCGCTACGCTAACATATATTGGTCTAGCTCTCCCATTGGGTTGTAGGGGTTATTTAATCCGCCAGGATGACAGTGAACGAATTCACTGTCCGTATCAAGAGGAGTCGCTGCAATTCATTTTTTGCCTTTACCAGTGATGTCTTTCGACGTTTCGACCAACAGTCATCTCGTTTAATGCTGATTGCAATGTTTGTGTAGCAATAGTGAATGATGTGGGCTGCCCGTTCACCACTACTGAGCAATTTGCATTCCCGTCCACGGTATAAGCTCATAGTTGCGGATGAGGTCATAGCAAGTGATACCCAGGGAAGCGTTTTTTATATACGTGGAAAGTGAAAGTCCGAAATATTACGGACAATACGAATTTTACAAATGTATTCATTTTGCGGGTTTGATAAGCTGTGGCTATAGTATCGGTAGCCTCATACAACAGGGGCTATAGAGTTTTCCCGGATATAGAGATATATCCAATAACAAAACGCATTGTCGCCCAAAATGTTCATCTGTCTCTGAAATTCAAATAACTAATGGACATGTTTTTGAAAATTTCCACAATGTCCTAAATACGAATTAAAGCGGTGAATAACGACATATTATATACTATTCAAAAAAGTAGGGTAATATTTGATAAAAGTGAGATATTTGAAGAAATATATTTATATTTTCATCAAAAAGACAGTTGAGGCATAGCACTGTGACATCTTGTGAATGATTTCAGCGATAGTAAGGTGTCTGACAAGCACACATTCCACGCACTGTGCTATAGAAGACATGGGCGGGCAGTCAGAGAATTAATCACATTCAGTCCAAGACCTCAATACCTTGTAAATCCTCCTCGGTTCACGAGACAAGCGCGAATCCGTCGTTGCATACTCCTCACCACCAAACGTTTAATATCAGCTTGACTGATGTTATTCGGCGAGTTCCTGGACATTGATATGGGGATGTTGGTGTTGTCGTAGGCGCCTGCCAAGTATACCCCAGACGTGCTCGATTGGTGAAAGTTCTGGACTTAGTGCTGGCCAAGGCAGTGTAGTGATGTTCTGCTCCGCGAGAAACTCTGTAGCAACACGGACCCTGGGTGCTCATGTACTGTCATCTTGCAAAATGAATCGACGGCTGTGACGTCGCACAAATGGCACCACATGAGCTGCTAACATGTTATCACAGTAGTACTGCCCTTTGACAAAACCTTGGATGACATATAATGCTGTTTTGCTTATCATGGTTATGTCTTCCCACACCATAACCGATCCACACCCAAAACGATCGTGCTCCTTAACGGTCACGTCATGGTATCGTTCGTTCCGCCGCCGCCACACTCTGTTTCGCCTGTCTTGGAAGTCGAAAGTGAACCTCGATTCATCTGAAAACATGACATTGCTCCATCGACGATTGTCCCGGTGCTGCCGTGCTCAAAACCAACTACGCCTTGCTGCGATGTGACGTTTAGTGAAAGGTGGAATTATTCGAGGTCGTCGAGCGGACAAATTCCAGCTGTGTGGGCGATTTCGGATAGTCTGACCACTGATTCGCTCTGTCGCTCGGTGCAGCTGCTGTCCAATTTCTGAGGCATTTTGATGGCGATTACGTAATGCTGTGGTTCGGCTGAAACGATCCTGGTTAGCAGTTGTCGCCCTTGGACGATCTGACCGACGTCTGTCATCAACATGGCCTGTCTGACGGTTGATTGACCACAACCTGCTAATCACCGATTGAGTAGCTTTGAGAATTTGCGACACTGCAGTCTGTCTGTTGCCAGCTTCCAACATGCCAACAGCACGTAAACGTTCGCCACGTGTCAGTCTTCGCATACCTCAAAAGTTACGTTTCGATCAGAAACTATAGATAAACGAGTTTGTACCAAGAAATGAACGACGAGACCTCCAAAAAAGCCCGTCCAGTACAAATGAAAATTTCAAAACGTACCCCACAGACATTAACGCGGCACTCGTGCGAAAAACCTGTACGGAGTTTTCGTGGGCCGGTGACATTCATGATTCACACTAAACTTGGTAACCCGTTGATGTGTCCAATCACGCATATCCAATACCATTTTCCGTTTGGATATCCCCTACTTTTTTGAATAGTAGATACCAAATAATATTAAAAGTATACAAAATCTGAATGTACCAACTTTTTCAAATAGTTTTTAAATTTTTTTGGCTTTTGATGAAATTGCCAACCGCATAAGTAACCGACAGGATTAACAAGAAAAAATAGATCGGTAAATCGAACATCTGGGTTGTGAATAAAAGACTCCACACTCCATACTCGGAGAAAGCATATTTATCATTTCATCACCAACGTGGTGTGAACGCTCAGAGGAACAGGGATGACCACAACTAGACATTGTGTTCGGACGACATTGCTTGTTATGATCACGTGGTTTTCGGGCTAAGTTGGGAAACAATTTGATTTCCTAAGATCTGAAATCATCAAACATTTCACTGCTGTTTTAGAATCTGACAGACGATAATGTACAACACACGATACCTTCATAGGAAAATATTCAACTGACAATCTGATAATTTAGAGATACAGTCCTTAGTAGCGCTATTGAGTTCAAAAACTGTACAATGTGACGCAGGAGTATACAAGGGATTAATACGCCACCGATTCGAACTCCTATTCTTTGGTTGGTGGCGATGATCAAAACATAAATGTGGAAAATTATATTTGAAAACAAAAATATATTCACATCAACATACATTGCAGTTCCCACAGTTATATATTTACGAAAAAATAGTTTTACTGTCGCCGAACTATATTAGTGAGGTAAAGATGGCTTGGTGAAGTCTGCTAGGAAAAAAGAGGACCAATGTCAAGGAGAATTTTCAGAAAGGTTTTTTCCTGTTCACCAAATATAGCGAAATGTCGTACCATCGTGAATTTAAATGTCTTTCTCACACAATCGTATTGTGTGTAAAATGGATCAACGTCGATTTTGATCGCTATTGGCACCGAAAGTGTTGTGACAATCTATGTGTGTTGACAATCTGTGGACAAAAATAGAAAGAAGCCGCCTGGCGGACAATAATCACACGAATTACCGAAATGAGAGACCACAACGTCTCTTAAGTTTTTAGATAAATTAATTTAATAGCCAACATAATTCCGATATTGTCCAGGCCGGTAACCCAATTCCTATAAAATGAGTATTGGTAAGCAGATCAGTTATTAATGTGCTTAAATCTCACGAGAAAGCAACAGTCAAACCTCCCCAAACAACACCTACATAAGGGCGACAATTTCAAAACAAATGAAGCATACCAAATCATGCACATAAATAGATTTGAAGCCAAGTTTTCTAACTTAACGAATCCGATTGATGAAAGTATTCTTCATGCAGGGCAGGTCATTTTTTGTTTGTTTTGACCACACTTGAGCATTAAAATAGCACTCTTGGCAGCTCGTCCCCTGAGTTCCAATGTGTTCTATGTGCCTACTGGCACATAGAACACATTGGAACTCAGGTGACGAGCTGTCATTGCTCATGCAACCCCAGAAATGGACATGGATAATACTAAATGAGGATGTTTGGCCGTTTTTTCCTTTTTTTAGTGTATCAATATCATCTTCTTTTACCAATTTAACACAGATCTCATGCAAAATGGTGCATAATTGTGGGGGGTATGGTCACAGCTGACTCACAAAAGCCACACTGGGCATTCTTCATTTTACCTTGATGTACTCTCTCATGACTCCATACTTGTTCTTGTGAACTGTGTGGATTTGACCCTTGGCGAACTTCATAAAAGGTAAACAAACACAAGAAAAATTGCAGCCCTTTTGCAATTTAAACATACTAAATTGCAATTAGTCTTGCGGTCCATTCCTTGCAAGAACGAGAAAAATATTTCTTCGAGTCTGTACCAGAAGAATTGCAGAATTTAACTATTTAAAAAATTTAAGGTATTTTATTGTATTACATCTGGTCTCTTACTTATACCATAGCAGACTTTCAGGCAATGCTTTCTGCCACATGATAACGGTTCCATGGCAAATATTAAATTCCACAAAATCTATCTTTCCTTAAAAAAAACATTGATATATAAATTATTGGAGTTATTCTTTTCTGACCTTCTCTGGACTTTGCAGAAAATTCCCTAAACTTTTACCAAAGTTAGGTTGGAAGATATATTTTTGTTATTAACGTTATCTAGTATCTTACGGACACAATACACATAAAGGCGCTGGGGATTAAGACAAGCTTGCCCACTAAAAATAATGTTTACTTCACGTCCTACCAATATTTTAGTGTAAGCTCGTGGTGTTGGACTATCTACTGGTAGCAGAGTCTAATATTTGAGAAATAGGCTGGTAGCACCATTGAGACAAACCTGAATGTTCATTTTTTGTGGAAAATTCTCGCTCATTTTTCGAAACTAGATCAACATGAGGAGACTATTGTTTCGTAAGGGCTCATTCGAATTGTGTCCGCACATGTAAATTATATCGAGAACATCTCAAAACAAAAATAAATGCGTGTGTATCGATGCCCGGAATTACGCGACTTTTGGGCTGTTGATATTCTGATTCCGATTTCTTTATTATCAGATCATGTTACGTGATATTAGACAATTATAATGTATTTACACAAAATATTTCAGCGCGCATGCCGTGCGCCGGTCTTCAGCAGGGGACCTAATATCCCAGGGGTCTGAGGCAGACACACTTACAGTATGTGGAGGATGGATTGTAACTAAAACACCCGCGGAGTGGAGTTATCACCCAAAGTATCACTTTCAAATTCTGTACATATGGACAAAAAAAAAACACAAGCAATGTTTCAGCCAATGGACCTCCGGGTTTAACCCGGAGGTCCATTGGCTGGAACTTTGCTTGTGATGGTTATGCTTTGCAACAAATTTGCAATTATTGTTCGAGTGGAATCTCCACTCTGCGGGTGATTTAATGATAATACACTCTCCACGTACTGTACGTATGTCTTCGTATGGCATTATCACATGTTGCCTTTCGTAGATAATATCAGAATTGAAACAGACCAAGCTGAGTGACGCCGCCACACACTAGTCCAAGGTCTTGGAATTAATACAGTTTTTCAGCTCATTGTATGTAGTTAAGACACTATTAACGAGGTGTTTGTAATTAACAGAGGAAGGAAAAACAAAACAAATTGCAATCTCGGTATCAATTGATCAAAACAGCTTGAGTTCTCTTTAAAATAATTACCTATACTTTTGCGTCAGCCAAGGTGAGCCCCAGCAGATTTTAGGGCGCAACCTAAGTTCAGCTTAACACATTGAAACCTGTTGCAATTAGTCCATCACACCTTTTTGTTACTGCGCGGATGTGTAGCGTAAATCTGAAACTACTGGGCTGAGGCGTTATACACAGACCTGAGGAATATTATCTGCACTCATACAGACCCCAGAACGTATTCAACTAGCTTCTTTGTAAGACTAATTCAAGATACTACGCCTAAACATGTGAACTAATTATCTCTTTACTATAGAAGTCAATATGGAAACCAAACGTGAAGCTTGCCAATATCACTTTTCTCGTTGATATGATCCGAAATGTGCCACTGTACAGTTAAAACTAGAAGTCCTGTCATGAAAGACGCACAAATAGCACGTCGATCTGCGCGTTAATCTACGCGTTATGACCATAATAAGGCTATCAAATTCTGTACATATGGCCTGTGCACCAGCAATGTTTCAGCCAATGGACCTCCGAGTAACCCGGAGGTCCATTGGCAAAAACATTGCATGTGTTTGCTATGAGTAACCAGGAGAACCTGTCGTGCTTTTGATGCCATTCGATATGACAATTGCGCGCAATTCCTACGCGCAATTCAGTCTAAATGAGCGCACAGTTCGTGACAGGATTTCTAGTTTTAACTGTATGTCAAAACCATTACGTTTTGCAAGTATATGTCGATTTAGTACATCTTTTGACAGAACAATTGCGTTTCCATTCTTGCTACAAGCTCATAGATGATTATGACCAGCGTATACTCCCAGCTGGCCCCACTGCTATATGCTCATTCGAAAATATGAAGGGTGTGTCATTAATAATGGCTGCTAAACTAGAAGGTTTATCTTGAAACCGACTCTGGGTATGGGTTGAAGAACCATTATAGCTACATTGAAGTTACTATTTTGTTGCAATGGACCTATGCGGATGATTTGCGTAGGGTATGAATCCAATTCTCATGAGTTATTCAAACAAAACCTGCAGACAAAAGACTATACAATGGGTATCGTTGTACTAGGAGAAAAGAACTAGGTATTTTCTTTCCACATCCATAGAAACAAACTGCTGATTTTCGGAAAGGAGCAAAAATACAACATCTTACCCCCAATTGACGTCTTGTGTATTAAAATCCTTTCGCAGGCATCATCTGCTACGATCTCATCTCATTCACAATTACAGTCGAAACTAGAAGTCCTGTCACAATTAGTGCAGAAAATGCTCGTTAGTTAACGCACTCTTCAATGCAGAAGAGTGAAGTATTCTGAAATACATAGGAGCGTTTGCTCTGTGCAAGGCAAAATGTAATGCGCTATTAGCGAGCACGACAGTGATATCACAACATACCAAACAGAAAGAAAATATTAAGACTACGCTATGTGGAGGGTGGATTACTCCTATATCCTTGTGGGTTACATTTTGCACTTAGTAAGTGCACTTAGTTAGCACTTAGTTAGCACTTAGTAAGCACTTAGTAATTATTTACGATTTCTGAAGACAAACACAAGAAACTCGTGCAAACTTCCATCACATGGACCACCGGGCTGCACCCGGTGGTCCATGTGCTGAAAGTTTGCAAGTGTTTCACGTGGTGCTATGAACAATCATAAATACTTTTCGAGTGGAGCATTTATGGCGCTGCGATTAAGTAGTAATCCACTCTCTTCATTCTATATTTGGAGTCAAATTTTAATATCTGTTTACGTCATTACATGTACATGTATCCCAGCAGAAGTTAGGAATGCTGTTGATGATCTCTATTTACTAGTATAGAATTGTACAGAGTTGGTCACGCAATTTTTCTACAGGAATTGAGTTACGCTAACGGCGCAGTTTGACAGGGAAGGAAGTGCACTTACTCAGCGCGCTATTACTCCAGTATAGTGCACAACAGAGTCACAAAACTTGTACTTTCAGCTGTGTGAGATTATGACGTGAACGGGGATGATTTGAAGTGTTGTTTCTGTTTCTTACGCAGACCTCCACAGATGCGACAGGAAGGGATGTAGCGAATGAGGCGAGGGGGATGAGTTGGGGTGTGACACTCCCAATACTTCTTTTACTGTCGGAACATTTGCGTCTGGGTTGTGGTTTAAGATATCGATTCGATCTTACTGGCAATCATGTACTTTCTAACGAGACTACGATTGATACTTGGGCTTATGTCAGGCGATCATACAAATGAGGGTTGTAATACCCCGAGTCCGTCTGCTTAGTGCCCACCATGACTGATGTGGAGTACGATACGTGTTAATTTGATTGTTTTAACCATCAAGGCATGCCTTCGGCGATGACATGCCTTGATCGTGTAGTTGGAATATTCTATGTGTCGGAACGAGTATTCAGCCACACCCCACCCTCAGTCGATCACCTTTATTGCGTCTGCAAGATTTGCAAGGGGTGGCTTTCACAGAGCCCCAAAACACAACTGACCAGTGTCTTTATGTGGCATTTGCTCGTTGACTTGAAGCGACGTAATAGCTGACATTTGCTTCGCCAACCATTAACTGTTTTGCACGAGGATTTACCTGAAAACAAAAGAGATGGACAGCAAGCTATCATAATCGACGCCACACAGAAGCACCTCATGCGCTCAAACTCTCATACTGATACTCACCGCACACTTATCTTGGAAGTCACCACCAAATGAAACGTGTGTACACAGTTTGTAAACATCTCTTAAAAATCAGACAGGGAAATTGTGACAAAATTTAGAAATGTGAAACAGGGGAATTGGTATGACGTGTTGAATAGAGAGTTTAATTAACATGCAGCATTTCTGGTTCCAGGTTACTTTTCGGGTTGTCATGATATATTTGGAACATTATCGTCATACAGAAATAAATGTGTTATATTTTTCTGAAAAACGTCGTGTTTGTTTTCAAATCCATAGCTCTTGCATGATATCTATTAAAGAATATTCAAATTGGAAATGGTATTAAAACTTTATTGTGTTTGCACAAATAGCAAAAATCGGTGCACCTCTATACTGAAATCACATTTCATCAAGAAATACATTTACGTGGATTGTAATGAAGGCCGTGAGAAGTGGATTATCAACAAAATACCTGTTGAATGAAGTTTTCATGAAGTCGAGGTGTTTCAAAACATGCTTAACCCTTCACCTAACGAATCGGTTGCATGCGCCACCGTAATTCACGAATTCTGTAGTCAAACAAAATTTGAAAATATAATATTTAGAATATTCAATTTTGAAATCGTGTGCGTTGGGTAAAGAGTTAAAATGCATATGTCAGCTGTGAATCGCTGTTCGAAACCAGGAGCCATTTTACAGTTATATTTTATAGAATTAGTTATGATTTTAAATGGGTTGATTTGAACAACTGGCATTTTCAAAGATGTGGCAATTTGCCAGTTGGCAAATTGCCATATCTTTTAAAATGCTAATAATTCATTTTAGTCAGTTATATTAACAGGTAGAAAAACAATTCTAGAAAATACAAAAATTAGTTATGATTTTAAATGGGTTGATTTGAACCACTGGCATTTTCAAAGATGTGGCAATTTGCCATTTGGCAAATTGCCATATCTTTTAAAATGCTAATAATTCATTTTAGTCAGTTATATTAACAGGTAGAAAAACAATTCTAGAAAATACAATTGTAAAGGTGTTATAGTATTAGCTCCAGGAGTGGAGTCACTTGTTCAAGCAGTTGCACGATAGCCCATTTGCTCGATGGGATTCGCGTTGTTCAAGCAATGTCTATTCAGTAACAGCTCGATAGCTCATTTGCACAATAAGTCGAGTCGTTTGAGTAATACCTTTCCCAAATGTAGGACAGTGTAACACCCTAGGTGGATCAATAGTACTAAGGACTACCACTGAATCACCGGGAGAACTGACCGTTCATCCTATACTTCCACACTAGACAACCATACATTATCCCTACCCACCCAACAACAGCTCTTGACCTAGCATTTTGTACTACCTGTACCGGTCTTATCCTAATATAAAGACTTTTGTGATTTGAGGAGCCAAGGGCTAACAAGAGACCTACATGGGTATTTTACACCGATACTATACTAACGCTCTAGGCAACCATGCATTACCCCATCCACCACACATGTATCTCTTGTATGCATTATGTGCTATCTATACCAGTCATAGGATAATATAAAGCCTTAGTTGGAAAAGTAGTTCCAAGAGCTAATATGAGAACTACAGGGGTTTATAACACCCTTACTATACTACTAAACTAGACAACCATGCATTACCCTCACTCACCGCGTGATGTAACATTTCTTTCCACCTATACTAGTCATATAATAACATAAAGCATTATGTTGATTAGTAGCATCACAGACTAACAGTAATCCATTGGGTATATACCGCGCATACTATACTACCATGTAGGTCCACTACGAGAAGCCCGACACCCCCGACCCAAATAAAGTAATGTCCTCTTGTACAGTGGACATCAACAGCGGTCAACGTTTCTATGACGTCGCGTGCGAATCATTACGCCACAACGTCATTGGCAGCGCCAACTGTTTCGCGGGGAAAACTTTCAAGCAAATCCAACTTCCCCATCAATTTTCCATCACATACCCATCCTATATACCCAGAGCCCCGAGTGTACGTATATCATATCATGCTATACATATCATAACATGCCATATCTGCAGTACGTGTACCACTTGCTGATATGCAATCTGAATGGTGCCGAAAGTTTGCACCGGAAAAATGTGGACCGGTAAAGCTCCGGTTCCTATAGGAAGTTAACACTAGCTGCATAGGTAAAGCTCCGGGTAATGAGGGTCGTCTCAACTCTCTTGTACTACTCAAGTACTTGGACCTATCACTTGTTTCTGAAAGGTTAAGCAATTATTCATATGGCAACCACAGGTATTCCGAGTAGAGATTTAGACTCAAAAGGGCGGACCAGATGTACAACGTACGTGACGCACTGACATTCAGATTACTCGAATCTATCAGTTTGAATGTATCACTACCAAAAGGAGTTTTGACATTTTCCTCTTCCTAATATTTTCTTGTTGTGATAACTCTCCCAAAATTTATCTTAGCAGCGGGACCTGTTTCAAACAAGAATTGACCAAGCACATACAGTTAAAACTAGAGGTCCTGTCACGAGCTGTGCGCTTATCGCTTAATTGCGCGTGGGAATTTTGCGCAATTGCCATATCGAATGACACCCAAAGCACGGCAGGTTCTCTTGGTTACTCATATCAAACACGGGCAATGTTGAAACTTTGCTTGTGCACAGGCCATATGTTGTACATTATGTGGTAGCCTTACTATTGTCATAACGCGTAGATTATCGCGCAGATCGACGTGCTATTTGTGCGCATTTCATGGCAGGACTTCTAGTTTTAACTGTATATCACAAAGATGGACGGAGGAAAGGCCATATATCGAACAATGCGCCATTGGCAGTGCCTTATCATTGCAGATGGTGTATTGTTCCATTCAAGGAACGTTGTATGTCAAACTTAACGTTACGAGATCTCCGCTGTCCCTTCAAATGACATTATCCGGAACTTTCCGACTAAATCTATGTCATCTAGTTAGGCTGGATACGATCAATCCCGTTCCTCAGAAAACCGCAGAACGAGTTGTCATCTTCAGAAAGATGACAATAAAGAACCATATGAATTGTAAGAAATCAAAACTCTCAGCGATTCGACGTTTTTCGAATAATCAAGATGGCATTGAATCAAAACAGTAAAAAGATGCCAAACGGAATCATCCCGAACGTTCGTCGGGTTCTGACTGGCGACTACCGAAATTTGTCTAATGGCTCTAATATTCCTCGTTTCAGTCTCTCACCGAAGATCTACTACCCACTCTTAACCTAATCTATCTGTTGAGTATTTCTGGCTATAGTTGGATACGGCTAGCTATGCATGACCCTTCCCACACGCATACCACGCTCAAGACTCAACCAGACTGCTCCATTCCCCACAGCATGTCTCTCTCAAAATAGTCCATTGACCATTTGGAGGCAAGCCATCCATGAGATGTTCCTGTGTGCTACAAAACAATGTGTAACAATGTGTCCACATCATTTTGGCTCTGTGTGTTGAGATGTGCTTGTGTACAATGTGCGCTCACCACATGCAGCAAATCGATCCGGCGCTAGCTGGATGTGCAGACATGAGCGCGTGCTAATACACAGTGCGGGCATAACACATAGACACATGAACAAATACGATGTCTGAACCCCATAGGACTCTTGGTTCTTCTATCAATGATAGTCCTCTGTTACCACATTTTCTTATATGTGTTTGGGTGCTAGGCCACAACACGTGTAGCGCATGGGTACACATGAACTTTCCCCATCAGGCCCCTCGTTTACATCCTTATGCCCGACCCCTGGTACGAAGATTTCCCCGCATGTTTTTCTGCTTGTGCACAATGTGTACAAATCACATGCAGCACATGACCATATGCAACCTCAACTTCTTACACAGTCTTCTGCAACCATCGCTTAAAATTACTTCTCTCGCTAGCTCGCTGTACGCACCAATTTTACCAACACCATCTCTTAGTACTTTTGCCACTGTTACAGTTAAAACTAGAAGTCCTGTCATGAAATGCGCACAAATAGCACGGTGATATGCGCGTTAATGTACGCGTTATGGCCCACGTAAAGCTATCAAATTCTGTACATATGGCCTGTGCACAAGCAATGTTTCAGCCAATGGACCTCCGGGTAACCCGGAGGTCCATTGGCAGAAACATTGCATGTGTTTGCTATGAGTAACCAAGAGAACCTGCCGTGCTTTGTATGACATTCGATATGGCAATTGCGCGCAATTCCAACGCGCAATTAAGCCTAGATAAGCGCACTATTCGTGACAGGACTTCTAGTTTTAACTGTACTGGCTCCTTACACTACGGCCACATTTTATTTGTATCATAGCTCTCTATGTCATTTGATCGATTCAACTGTCTCCAGAGAACACTATAATCTCTCACCACTGATTGCTTACACCATGGGTACCACTACATGTCTAGTGCTGGGGACATTCACCGTCACAACTGATCATGACTTGCGGCACTCGTCGCGACTTGTTAGCTCTCCCCTACCCTTCCGCGATCTATGCCCTAGATTTAATCAGTTCGCTTCATCAATCTAAGACCACCTTTGATACATTACGTATGACTATCTGCCACTCGCACTGAGATCTACTAGCGTTGATACTTCACAATGTGAGCACAACATATACAACACATGGAAACATGCTTGGAAGACGAATAGTTCAAGCCAGCAGCAATGCAATCATATACTGCATATTGTGAACGAACAAACAAGCACACCTCGACACATTCCACATGTTCTCATTTGCTAGCACAAAGATCCACTTTTGGACTGGCATACTGGGACATCTCATAGATACCAACTGAGCTAAGTGGAGAGATCTGACTGAATCTTGGTCGAGACAGTGAGAAATGGTTATATATAGCTAGGAGTAGACCAATATAGCCAGACATACATAAACTAGATTAATATTGGGTAGTACGCCATTGTGTATAGTCGGAGACGAGGATTATGGGAGAGTTTAAGCCATCTAAACAGCTTTTGGGTCCATTTGGATATTTTGGTGATTTCGGGTTGTGATAATCAGATAGACACCACCAAACAGAACACACCTTCCAAACACAGTAACACTATAATAGATGCCTTTGTTCCCCCAAATAGCCACCTGCCATGACAGAAATCAGGAGAGTGGCTTGCCGTGAACGAAAACCCCCTAACAACACGTGATTTTCGTGGGCACTGACACGACGTATTACCATTGTAATGATGTCACAGCATGGCCTCACACGCGGGATATTACGACAACCAACATTACGTCACGAGCAACGTGAAGGATGACTTGACTTGAGATCATTCATTAGAGCATCCCAATCTGGAGTGAAAACCGCATTACCTTCGACTGTTGTAGGCTGCCCCAACCCGAATCCACCCTGCCCCTCGACGATACGGCACAGACCCGATACGGCTGTCACCAGCTATCTCCCACCCCATAAAGTCCCCCTCCCACCGGCCCCACCCCGCCCAACCCTGCCCGCCCGAATCTGCTCATGTAAACGTGTCATAAATAGAGGATATGGAATGAGTGTTTTCCTCATATAATATTTATGAAACGAGTCTAATAATTTTCCGTTTTGGCGAGTCTCATTTCATATTCTATTTATCATTTGACACAAACACGCGCAAATTACCCGCTTAGTATTACTTTTTAACCCATCACTTAACTTGAGTTGCAGACGGTACTTGGAAAAAACATCCTCGTATAACTAAAAATTTTCATTTTTTGCTTCCAAAAACATAGGTCGTTGAGCTCGTTCCAATGAGGGGTCATAACCTATGTTTTAGAAGCAAAAAGTGAAAATATAAAAAAAAATGAATGGCGTTTTTCTTGTAGGTAAAAGATTAATTCAATATAACCCACCCTAAATAGGACAGATAACGTAAATTCTCCCTACTGAAATTATGCAAATGTCACCCAGTTGTATTTTGTTTAGCCAATTAAACTGTCCAGTTTTGAAATTGACCAACGAAAGCTCCCAACTCTAATTATGCAAATTATGAAAATGTGGCCCAGTAGTATTTTGTTCAGCCAATCAAATTGTCTAGTTTTGAAACTGACCAATGAAATTGACGGAAGGCTTTATTTATCACTGATTAATATGAAAACAAAATATCAAATGTTTTAAAGTGAACAAAACGGACGAGTCATATGATAAAATGTATTGTCTACCGTCCAGTATTTGTGTTATTGCCTGGCAGTAACTTCTCTTCTATTGTTGCTGTAGTGATGATATATTCCCAGTTTACTGTTGTTTACTGTACCGGCCATAAAGTATTTATCCAGTTTAATTTTCCAGCGGTTATCACCAAGAAACACTCGGTGTGTGGATGTTTTATTGATGATTATGAATTCCCTTTTTACGCATCACCAGACTGAACAAAATAAAGTATTCACACTGGAGTACAGAGTGCACTCTCCGAGATACCGTTCACCAGTTGATCTATACTACAAGCATAGCTAAAGCAAAATAACAGAGTGTAGTGATTACAACAGTCGACAACGAATTTCAACCAAATTGTGGGTCGCGATCCAGTCGAAATTATCCATCAGTTTCCCGCCATGTAGACTATAGAATCATCTTTCGAAGCGGAACTGAGAGAATAACGAATTTCAAATGCTATGTGCGTGTATTGTCGTAATGCTAGTTTGATTTTGCAGTGTTTCATTTATGAAATATAGATCTTCTGAAGAACGGTAATGTAAATGCAAAACGCGGACAGAGAATTACGTCTGGGTCGCAATCTGATCGAAATTGTCTGCCCGCTATCTCCTACAACACTGTAAAATTACACCTGATGAAGAAGAAATGAAAGAGGGAGTCTCATTTTCGTTTGTTGATTTGGGACTATATTATTTTGAAAACTCGACCCACTGGTGTATGTGTGTCGCGATCAGAACACAATCTGATTCAGAAAATGGCATCCTTTGCGATCACAGAACCGTACGTATGTCGCAACCTCCACAACCACAGGGTATAACTGAAGTAAATATTTGGTTTAGAGTTATCTGCCTTGAAATGTTGCATCATAGTCTAAAAGAAACAACTGCAAAAAAAATCGTTGCTTGAGAAAACCATTTTATCAGATTTTTTTACATCAATACTGAATTCTCCACAAGAAAAAGAAGATGATCTATGTAGTTATTGGGTCTAAAAAATGTATTTAACTATTTGTGTATTTTTGGGGGGAATTCCTAAAAAAAAAAAAAAATTAAAATCTTTTTCTTGGCTCCAATGTTGACACTCGGGGGACAAAAACTGATACTTGAGGGACAACCCCAGTAGTATGTAAGGTTGAGATCTGCCCTTTTTACCAGGACCTCGAGGTCAGACCTCGACCTCGAGGTCATTGACCTCGGTGCCCAAATCCATTAGGCCTCCCCGCCCCATCTCCCCTCCCCTCTCCATACTAGGCTTAGGTTATTTTTAGGCGCCCCCTCACCCTACCCGCCCTGTATGTACCCTATTTTTAGGCTATCCCTCCCCAAAGCCCATTAGGGGTCCAGACCATGTATAGCCCATTTAGGCGTTCCCCACATTGTTTTGGCTTTCCCCGTATGTGGGTTCCCTCCTTCCAAAGCCCATTAGGTGTCCAGACTATGTATAGCCCATTTAGGCTTTCCTCACATTGTTTTGGCCTTCCCCGTGTGTGGGCTCCCTCCTTCCAAAAGCCCAGTCCCTCCCTACCAAAGTTCTGACCTGTTCCTCCCCCTTCCTAAGACTAGCCCAAAGCTGGGGGACTTTCGCACTGAGGCGTCTAATGAGTACTAACAAAGAGTTCCCCCTCCCCTTCCTCCACGTAAATTTAGAGCTCTGTTGGTGTATCTAAGGTAAATGTTGTCAAGGACATGTACTCGTAACTACAAAGATTAATTTGAAGACTACCTGGTTTGTTTAGACATGTCATAAAGGAATTATGATAGAGAACACCTGGTCTTTGTCAATGCATAGATAATGGTGATTAAGATAGAGGGAAACTTTGTTGATAAGAAGATATGATAGTGTCACGTTGCATAATTATGCAAATAGATAAGGGACAACTGGTATGTTTGATTATGTCACAGATAAAGGTATTATGATAAAGGGCTCCCTTGTTTATAAGAAGCTTAATATGATAAAGACCATGTACACTGTTTGATTATGTCATAGATAAGATGGTGTCACGTCTCAGGTATTTGATAACCCAGTAAGATCGCGGCGGTGTCTGATTGGTCAAACAGTTGTCCAATCAGATCATCCCACACGGCGGTGTGTTCTGCGTGGCGAATAGATGAGTGATCCGGCGTGTTGTAGTAAACTACTACAGCATGCTGAACTCATAGGTAAGCTGAAAAGGAATGAACAACTCTAAATTTTCTCTCTATTAAATTTTATTTTCACATAAAATCAGTTTTACAAGTAATTAATTTACAATAGTCAAAATGGATTTGCAATCAGACTTACAAATTTACAAGTAATTTTTTCAAAAGCGAAAATGGTTTTACAATCAATTAAAATAGATTTACAATCAGTCAAAATGGATTTACAATTAATCAAAATGGATTTTCAATAAGTTTTTACAAGTAATTTTACAATTTCACCATAAGTAATGTCTATATAAGTAGTTTTACAATACTTCTTTTACAGGTATGCATACAATAAACATAATTAAATATTCAGTGACTGTCTTTTGTCCCTGAAAAGGGGTAGTTTTTTTGTTGTTGTCGTTGTTCTGGACTTTCTCTAGTTATGATCCCAAGCTGTCTGCACATCCAGGAAACGTTTATTTTCTTAATAATGGATCAAACAAGTATTTTCGTTTCTCAATTGCCAGTTTTTCAGCTTCATTCATTCCGTAACCTTCCTCATCTCGAAGTCGCTGAGCAGTTTTTCTAATTTTTCCATAGACTGGATGTTGTCTGAAGTGCCTTACTCTATATTCAATGTCATCTGCAAAAAAAAAGTGGGTCGAACTTTCTAGTCGGATTGTTGTCGTTTCACTGTTGCTAAAACACTTTAGCAGAGGGCATGAAAGTACAAATATGTATCACAGATTGCGTTGCTCGTGCTGTTTAAAAACAATGCAGGGAAATGAAAATAAAGCAAGACCAAATAAAGGAGAATTACAAATATTCGTTTCAAATGATCATCTCGGGGAAAAATAAATGTAAAGAAATAAAAGCAGTTGATACTTTATTAATGTGGCTTTTGGTAGTAAACAAAGTTTACATAAAATATAAGAAATATTATAAATAAATAAATGACTTGATAAAATAAAAATAATTAAATCACTAAATAAATAAATTAACAAGAATGAAATCTGATTATCGATTATTCACTTTAATGTTAAAATAATACATCCACCCAAGCAAATTGTCAGATCAGATGAAGATACAGTTAAAACTAGAAGTCCTGTCATGAAATGCGCACAAATAGCACGTTGATCTGCGCGTTAATCTACGCATTATGACCATAGTAAGGCTATCAAATTATGTACATATGGCCTGTACACAAGCAATGTTTCAGCCATTGGACCTCCGGGTAACCCGGAGGTCCATTGGCAGAAACATTGCCTGTGATTGCTATGAGTAACCAGGAGAACCAGCCGTGCTTTGGATGCCATTCGATATGGCAATTGCGCGCAATTCCTACGCGCAACTGAGCCCAGATAAGCGCACAGTTCGTGACAGGACTTCTAGTTTTAACTGTAGTTCAACATTCAATGAACAATCTCATAAATTGTAATGTGAAACATACCTGAATAACATAAAAAAATCCTTTTGACAAGTAACAAATTAGAGTAATGAAAACTCAATTAATATTCAATAATCATTGATATGACTGTATAATGAAGAATGTAATAAGATGGTGGTCTACTTAAGTTACTAAATTAACATCAAAAGAAAATGAATAGATGAGTGGATTTTTTTTTGTCTTTTTTTTTTGGCTTTTCTCCAAGAACGAGAGCCACGATGTCACCAAGACCAAAACCTCAATTAAGTGAATTTGTTCGCGAGTGTTAATTCGACAGGGAGTGAGTTACACTCACCAGAATGTTATCATTGACGACCAAACAAGAACTTCTCCCTAGTCGAAGATCATTAATTATTTCTGAAGACAACAATAAACCGATTTTTGCAGAGGTACATTTTTCATCAACTCAATTCAATTTTTGTCATGGATGCGATACACCATGAACTGTGTCAAAAGTCGTCCCAGATATAACGCGCGCACGCCCACTTTAATAAATGCGAGGTGGTATTTAGCCAATAACTGTCGTGGAGTGCGCATGAACTAAAATTCGTTGAGCGTTCCGTGAACTGGCGTAGACACGTAACTGGTCAATTAAAAAATATTTACTCCGTATTTTGGACGATCTAGGCCTCGTCTTAACTCATAGAGACCTGAAGACGAGTCAACCTGCCCTGAAGACGAGTCAACCTGCCCGTGATGTAATACATCTGATCCGGATAATGGGGAGCAGAGAAAGCCCTAAAATCTGAGTAATTGTTTCAACTAAACTTTCGTCTGTCTGAACAGGCAGAAGGCACTGGACATAGCTGCTGACCAACAAATATAAGTTATTTTACTGTTCCCATCCCAGGCTTGTGTTGGTTACAGTACATCCGCCATGGCTTAGTCACTTTCCACGGGTGGGCAATATTTCAACGGACGCAATAATAATTGATTCCAAACACTAATTATACGACTAATCATTACAAATTTAATTAATGAATCATCGGGTTGTACCCTTTACCCAACGCAGACGATATCAAAATTTTCTATTTTAAATATTATTTTTTTAAATTTTTTCCAAAAATGTCAACAAAACCATATCATGTGACCCCTCATTGGAACGAGCTCGACGAGCTCGTTCCAAAGAGGGGTCACATGATATGATTTTGTTGACATTTTTTAAAAAATAGTATTTTTTCTGCTGCTGAATTTGCATATTACGCGGGCGGATGTGGCCGATTCGTTGGATAAAGGGTTAATTAAAGTTTTTCTGATGATGATTTTTATTACCTGGTAAACGCATGCATCGACATCACTGCCCACGCGTGGATTACGACCAGTCCATGGCAACTGTGCAGTATACACAGAAATATTTTCAACGTTCAAAGCGTCTCAAAAACAAAGTTACGCAGGTAACAAATGAACAGAATTGATAGAAGCAGCGGTGTCACTTATCGAATCCTCTTAAAAACTCGGATGACTTCAAAAATGGCTTAAAACCGCAGTAAGAAGATATGAATAGGCATAGCAGAGCGGTATGTGCTCACGAAACAGCACGAAAGACCTCTTAAGAAGATTAGTCGATATGATGACAATGGGATAAATTCATTACGTTACAGGTTTCAATTTGAACGACATTTGTTAGTTTTTCCGTGTTCTTCTTTTTCAGATCATAGCGTGCAGCTCTTCGTGGGAACGAGCTGGAGGGTACCATTATGTTGGAGATTAAGCTGGTCTTCAAGACTGAACTTAAACTCCAAGCTAAACTTATGTATGGCGAAAAGCGAATTTGAATAATTTGTTAGGTAAACTGTTAATTTAAAATATTTAGCTATTCGGTTTTTGTGATTGGTTTTCTTGTACAAACACTCTCTATCCACGGAAAACAGACCGATGAATGACATTGAAAGACAACAATTAATTCTATTTTCAACCTCACTGATTGATATGCACAGCGATCTAAAACAAATACAATTGATTACTTTCAGATCTGCCAGCAGTAAGATTGCACTGATTATCAAAGAAAAAGATTTCATGCTGCTAGCGTAAGCACTGCGTGTACCGAATGCTATAAATATCTTAACCCATTCATATCAATATTACGAATTTCCCTCTGGAGCGCAACGGTTCAGTAGTTATAGCAGTGGGCTTCACACCGAAAAGTAGTTCAGCGATCTGAACGTAGTGGCTACCCCTCTACGTTCAGATTCTTCCCATTCAATCCTATAGAAAAAGTTCCCATCAAGTTGTTATGGGAACTCAAAACTCGAAATTAGGAATATATATCAAGCTTTCGCCCTTATTACCGGCTGCAATCGAGAGTACACGTATTTCCTTACATTTGGGCAGAGTTTATTAACTGGTAGAGTGCTAAATTATTTTGGACCATCAAATCTTGTACACATGTCTTTGCCTTGTTACAATTTATGGGAGAGTGACTATGGGCACTCTCCCATAAATTGTAACAAGGCAAACCTTTACAGATTAAATAATATCACATCAAACATAATACAAAGCACATGCATTGAATATGAGCCTTCAAGCTGTGGTACCTGCACTTCAGAATAAAGCCCAAATATGGGCTTCCAGCACTCTACCAGTTAATCCTTTAATTGTCGTCATTTGTGTACTCGTGAGGCGGCGACGGAGATTTCAAAATCGGCCATGTTTTTGTTTAAATATAAAACAGTAAAAACGATAACCCGGTAATGGCGCTGAAACGAATAGACCTTTTCATCGATGCGGAATAGGAAATTCGATCGCAATTGCGCAGAATGGGTTTGATGATCTGCTCTGTGCGAATGCGACCGAGTTTGATGACCTCCTCTGCGCGAATGAGATCGAATTTCCTATTCCGCATCGATGAAAAGGTCTATTCGTTTCGGCGCCATTACCGGGTTATCGTTTTTACTGTTTTATATTTAAACAAAAACATGGCCGATTTTGAAATCTCCGTCGCCGCCTCACGAGTACACAAATGACCACAATTAAAGGATAAAACCTAGTTTGGATTAATAAACTTTGCCCAAATGTAAAGAAATACGTGTACTATCGATTGCAGCCGTTAATAAGGGCGAAAGCTTGATATATATTCCTAATTTCGAGTTTTGAGTTCCCATAAAAACTTGATGGGAACTTTTTCTATAGGATTGAATGGGAAGAATCTGAACGTAGAGGGGTAGCCACTACGTTCAGATCGCTGAACTGACCGAAAAGTTGACGGTTCGATCATGACCCGTGGTAAATGCGTTGTGTCCTTTGGCAAGACACTTCATCCCGACTGTCCACACCAGGATACTGTTGTGCTTTTTACACGCGCGTACCACACGCTGATGGAGCCACTTCCTTCAACACCTACTGACGCAGCTTGCGCGGAGTTAATACGTTGGGGAGCATGGAAGTTGCTCGATGGTTCTCTCCGAGTACTACGGCTTCCTCCACCCGTGAAACTGTCAAACGTGATGTGACCCAGGCGGTTGAAAGTGTCGTTAGAAAACCCTGATAAACAATAAACCCACATCCAGAATGAAAAGACCTGTTATAACTTGTTCAAAAGAGATGAACAATGAAGGGCAATAATTATGATTTTATTTAACGTTTACTAAACAAATCTACGTGAACTATTCATTTATTTATTCTGAAATTAAATATAATTAGACCGACAATGGGTTTAATCAAACTTGACGCAACCTTTTCCGACAATTTTGATAACATAGATTTCTGTGTGTGAGAAACGAGACTTATTTTAACCCTTTACCCAACGTAACTGCCAAAACCTGCCAGCGCTATTCTCAAAAATCGCCAATTAATTTTCATTATTTTTAGCTGCGACTAGCAGCTCTATAAGTGGCAATGTCGGTCTGCCGGTCTGTCTATCAGTCTGTCTGTCGGTCGGTCTGTCTGTGACCAACGAGTTTCAAAACTCAATAACTTTTGAAATACTTGATGGAATGACTTTATATTTGGCATGTAAGTGTATCTTATTAATGTCTAGCCACTGTTCAATGCATGTTTTGTTCCAACTATTTTTCTTGGAGTTATGGCCCTTGATGAACTTAAAATGTCGGTCGGTCTGTCTGTGACCAACGAGTTTCAAAACGCAATAACTTTTGAAATACTTGATGGAATGACTTTATATTTGGCATGTAAGTGTATCTTATTGATGTCTAGCCACTGTTCAATGCATATGTTGTTCCAAATATTTTTCTTGGAGTTATGGCCCTTGATGGACTTCGAATTTTGTGAACTTGCACCACCCGTCGCAGCTTCGGCGTCGATGTCGCGATTTTTTCATTTTGTGTCTCAAAAACATAGGTTACGACCCCTCTTTGGAACGAGCTCATCCAGCTCGTTCCAATGAGGGGTCGTAACATATGTTTTTGAGACAAAAATTGAAAAAAATTAGTTATTCGAGTGTCGTCTGCTTTTCATGTTAGGTAAAGGGTTAACGTGAAGAAATATGTCAAGAAACAAATAATTCTGATACGTCGTTTCAATGAAAGCAGGGGCTGTATTGCCAAGAACAACTGCACGTGGATTTATTTAGGTTCATCTACAGGACCTACTTTGGAAAGGTTGTCTGGATGAAAAACGTCAAATCTGCGAGATTCAAATTTATCCTTTTGCCTGCTATGCGCGAATTGTCCTGCGCGGAACAAAAATACACTTTTTTTCCTGGAAGAGGTATAAACCTGATTCTCATTGAAAATATACGTGTGTAAGTGGAGTAGTAGTCTTAACGATCACTTCTTAATGAAATACTCTATTTAATTTTCCTCCATTTTATAGCAGTCATGACCTGATTTTATGAGAAATTTCAGAAATGACTTAGCCGGTTGATAGTTAATGTTCAAGACACACCGTGAGCTAGCAATGGTAGTTCACAAGTTCTTTAGAACATTCCAACATTCAAACTCTAAAATTATTCTGTTTAACCCTTTACCTAACGTAACGGACAAAACTCGCCCATTAATTTTAATTATTTTTTTCATTTTTTGACTCTGAAACATAGGTTATGACCCCTCATTGGAACGAGCTCGTCGCGCTTGTTCCAATGAGGGGTCATAACCTATATTTTTGAGACAAAAAATGAAAATAATAGTTATTCAAGTGTCGTCTATTTTTCATGTTAGGTAAAGGGTTAACATTTTATCCAACGCCAACAATATCAAAATTAGTTATTTTTTTTTAATTATTTTTCAAAAATATAAAAAAAATCCTTATTGTCTTATTGGAACATATGCGTTAGTGTGATGAGTTGACGATAACATGGTTTGAGGTTAGCGGCTCGGAGCGTATGTTCAATCTAGACGCTTCGCGTCTCGGTTAACCATAAGCTCCGAGCCGCAGACTCAGACCATGTTACCGTCAATTCATCGCAATAATTGATAATGTTTTTGAACTGGCAGCGATTACCTTATTTTATCTACCATTTACAAACAAACACAATTGTAAATAGCATTATAAGTAGCACTAAAAATCCTGCTATAACAGATTCTGTGTCATTATTATAGTAACAGTAACACATCACAGTCATGACGTCGCGAGAGTAGCATGTCTCGTATGTTTGAGGGAATAGTTGCCGGACCTCGGTGCCGGACCTCGGAAGTGACGTCATGTCACGTGACCCAGTGGCGCCATGTTGTATTGTCATGGTAACCCGCGTGAGCGGCCATGTTGTGACGTCATCCCCATAGTGATACGTGTTGTTAGTGCGCATGCGCAGCGCGTGTTGTTAAGGTGATACGTGTTTCCGTAGTCCATTTTGTATACTGGAGGTCGCCATCTAGTTTTCTATGGTAGCACGTGATTGCTATGTTACCAATGACTTCTAACAAGACAGGGGTATGTTCGGGGGTGTGTTCCTTTGTAGAAGAGTAAATCTGATTACCACAAACAACCCGACAATCCCTCCAAATCACCAAAATCCACCCAAAATCACCGAAATTGACTTTATTTCCCCAATTGATCGGCTTAGCACGTAGTGCTATGGTACTAAGGGGGCACAAAGGGGTGCGTTCGATTGAACAGGAGTAATGTTCTGGCTTAGAATTCTCCCAGAATCCCTATACCATGACGTTTTTCCCTATTAAGAATAGCACGTAGTGCTATAGGACAAATTTACCCAGAATTCTCTGCTTCTATCTATATATGCAATAGTTTACGTCTATCTGGCCATGTTCCTTTCCTTTGTTCTAGAGTATACTCCAGTAGCGTAGAAGAGCCTATTATTTGGAACATTTTATCTTATTATTACTATATTTAGCAATTTCGGGTCTATTCTTGTTAGTTCTGACCCTATTCCGCGTACTCTTGTTGTTTCATTTATCTAGATAATAACTAACCAATCAGATTGCTTGATTTTCCATAACCTGTATGCAGAGTTATCTCCCCTTATTACAACGAAGTTGTATCAGATTCTCATCACATCTATATCCAATGGCAATATCCCCGGGCACCCCAATTTAGGCACCCCTTTTTTGAAACACATATGACCTTCGGCACCCCTTTTTTGTCATATGTGCTTATGTGAAAAAGCACAATGTGACACAATGTGCCCTAGCACATAGGCACATGATTTATGTGCCAATATGTGCTTATGTGAAAAGGCACAATGTGACACACTGTGCCCTAGCACATAGGCACATACGGGTATTTGAGCATACCTATTGCCTGGTATTGTATTATTCGAGGATACCTACTAGAGAATCCCTTTTATTTCATATGTGCTTATGTGAAAAGGCACAATGTGACACAATATGCCCTATCACGTAGTGCTATAGGACAAATTTACCCAGAATTCTCTGCTTCTATCTATATATGCAATAGTTTACGTCTATCTGGCCATGTTCCTTTGTTCTAGAGTATACTCCAGTAGCGTAGAAGAGCCTATTATTTTTTTCATCACATAATATGATGACCTCTGGGGAGCGATGCTTGTTTCTGGGTCCATTTATGCATATCATATCGGATCAAGTTTGGATCAAGTGACAAATGGAAACTTTAATTCGTTACAAGCTACATGTATACTGCAATGTATGAACCTTGTCCACTAAATTAATTTTAAAATATGCCTCTAAAAAAATAAAAGAATTCGCTTCGTAAATTTCACAAAATTCGTTGTAAAATCTCGTTTCGATTCGATAGTGACAACCACTCCCCAATATTTTTTTTTCCAGCAGTGATATGTCCATCAGGACTGAAGTCTAAGATGCACGTTTTCTTTTCTTAGTAATCGCGTGAATAAATCATGTATCTTCTTAACCCGTTGAACCCGTAAGACCGATTTTTCGGTCCAAGCGTAATTTCGTTCCATTTTTGTCTTATTATAAGAGGTTTGTCTATACACGGGGCATTGTTAATAAAATAATAACTGCAGTCTGCAGCCATACGGATGCAGACTGCAGTTATTATTTTATCCTCCCTGTATATTGATATTGGACTAACCCATCTCACTATAAGTGTACACAAAGGAGATACCATTACAGGAAACGAAGGTTCAAGGGGTTAAAGGCTAGGATTGATTCTCGAACTTGTATTACACTCAAAGTCGGGCATAAAAATGGAGGAATGTAGTACAGTTGAAGCTGGAAGTCCTGTCACAATTAGCGTAGAAAATGCTCGTTAGTTAACGTGCTCTTTACCGCAGAGGAGTAAAGTAGTCTGAAATGCACGTTTGCTCTGTGCAATGCAAAAGGTAATGCGCTATTAGCGAGCACGGTAGTGAAATCACAAACTGAACCGACCAAACAGAAAGAAAATTTTAAGACTAAAGTATGCGGAGGGTGGATTACTCCTAAATCGTTGTGGGGTAGATTTTGCTCTTAGTAATTATTTTCAATTTCTGAGGACAAATACAAGAAGCACTTGCAAACTTCCATCACATGGGCAACCGGGTTGAACCCGGTGGCCCATATGATGAAAGTTTGCCAGTGTTTCTTGTGCTGTTATGAACAATCATAAACACTTTTCGAGTGGAGAATATATGGCGCTGCGATTAAGTAGAGTAGTAATCCACTCCCTTAATTCTGTATATGGAGTCAAATTTAAATATATACTTACGCCATGACATATACATGTATCCCAGCAGAGGTTAGGAATGATGTTAATGATCTCTATTTACTAGCGTAGAATTGTACAGAGTTAGTCATGCTGTTTTTCAACAGGAATTGAGTTACGCTAACGGTGCAGTTTGCCAGGGACAGAAGTGCACTTACACAACGCGGTAATATTCCAAAATAGTGCACAATACAGTCACATGACTTTCAGTTTCGGCTGTACCCGATTCGGGCTATTGAGGGCGCATAATCTCCAATATGGAATACCTGTAAGTGGCGTGTGAATTCAATAAGTAAACGCATCAAGACTGATATATGTATATTTAATTTATTCACCAATAAAATTCTAACAAGTCTTGAGTTTCTTAACTACAGTTAAAACTAGAAGTCCTGTCATGAAATGCGCACAAATAGCACGTCGATCGGCGCGTTAATCTACGAGTTATGACCATAGTAAGGGTATCAAAGTTTGTACATATGGCCTGTGCACAAGCAATGTTTCAGTCAATGGACCTCCGGGTATCCCGGAGGTCCATTGGCAAAAACATTGCCTGTGTTTGCTATGAGTAACTAGGAGAACCTGCTGTGCTTTGGATGCCATTGGACATGGCAATTGCGCGCAATTCCTACGCGCAATTAAGCCTAGATAAGCGCACAGTTCGTGACAGGACTTCTAGTTTTAACTGTATAATTCCGACTGACTGATATTCCAACTGCATCATAAAGGCATGCTCTCGACGAAGGCAAGCCTTGGTAATGGAGTTGTGACATTAGTCACTAAGTCTTGGGACTTGGGCCACTACAGTGTGTACAAATCAGGTTTACCACCCCTCACCCCCTTAATCGGTCATTTCCGCGACGATTCTTTTTTTTTGCAGATAGTCTTTGGCTCTAACATAGTCAAATTACTAGAGTTGTCGCGTCTGGAACTAATCAGTGCAATTCAGAATTTCTCGGACGAGGCTTATTTTACAAATCGATATTCAAGTCGGACTGTTGTGTTTACAAAGACAAAAACAAACATCACAAGTCTTTGTAAATATCTGGAGTTTACATCGATTTTCTCAAATAAGACAAGTAATTTGCTAATAAAGCATTTCCAACACAACAAACCTAGAACAATCTTCAAATCAAAATTACGTCGAGTGACAGGCAAGATTATTATTATTATCATTACCTTCTGAAGAATAACGGCGTCTCCACAACTCCCATTCCACTAATTAACACGCCTGACCCTTTCAAAACAATGAACCCGAATGATATATTTCTGTGTGAAAGTAACGTGACAAATGAACGGACCAATTTTGTATTTCCACAAGAGATCGGTAAGAATTCACCCTCCTCACGGCCCAATGTGCCTGTTTGATTAAATTATTACCATTTTTCCAAGAAATGCAAATACATTCGATTGGAGGCACATCTTTGTGGGTATCGCAAAGGTGTAGGATAGAAAGTAATTTTTCTTCGGGGGGGGGGGAGGGTGTCAATGGTGGTGGGACGGTGTATTCATGCAAATTTGTATACGCTACCCCTCACCCTCTATTTAAGACGCTAACCTCAGCGTATTGATTTTGTTTTCTTTTAACTTAACCCTTTACCCAACGAATCGCCCGCATCCGCCCGCGTAATATGCAAATTTAGTTGTTGGAAAAATATTATTTTTCAAAAAATGTCAACAAAACCATATCATGTGACCCCTCGTTGGAACGAGCTCGTCGAGCTCGTTCCAACGAGGGGTCACATGATATGTTTTTTTTTTAATTTTTTGAAAAATTTAAAAAAATGATATTTAAAATAAAAATTTTTGATATCGCCTGTGTTGGGTAAATGGTTAACCTTTAGAACCCTGGTGTTATCTTGCATATCAATTCAATGGCAGCAATTGGAAGAGGCCATATTCATTATTTGTGGGCAGACTAGTTAATATTTTCAACGTGCAGCCTCGGGGCTGGTCTTTCCCACACATTCACTTACCAGCTATCATACTTAATGAATTTATAAAGTATCATGTTCATGGGCCGGGAGATAGGCCTCTCGGGTTCAAAGGGCTAATCATAACTTTTAAACGGGTGTGACAGGAATGATAGTCCGTAGGAACGTTAGTCCCTCTGGACTATTATTCCGCGGAATTATAGTCCTAGGTCTAACATTCCTAGGAATAGTAGTCCGCCGGACTACTATTCCTAGGAATGTTAGACCTAGGACTATAATTCCGCGGAATAATAGTCCAGAGGGACTAATTTTCCTACGGACTATCATTCCTGTCACACCGGCGTTTGAAATATTACGCTCCATTTGGAGCTTTCTATTTTTATTCAATAAAAACTTTAAAATCAATGTGGTCATATATGTATAGGTGATGTGTAGTGACCATAGGGGTTTGTGTGTGTTATGTCTGAAAATGTCATCCGGGTACAGTTAAAACTAGAAGTCCTGTCATGATATGCGCACAAATAGCACGTCGATCTGCGCGTTTAACTACGCGTTATGGCCATAGTAAGGCTATCAAATTCTGTACATATGGCATGAGTAGTGTAGTAAATGCCATTCGACCCTCATTGGCAGGTTCTCGCCAGGTTCTCGATAGGTTCTCGGCAGGTTCACTCCAGGTTCTGGGTCTCCATTTGCAGGTTCTCATCAGGATTTGCCATTTCGGGGGGGGGGGTATCGGTGGATCTTGGGGGTATTTCATGGAATGACAGGGTCACTTCATGCTTGTGGGAGGTCCCGTGTAAATATTTGTGGAATCTCAGGGTCACTACATCTTTTTAATGATTTTTTTCAATTGTAGCTTTTATTATCGGTTTTAAATGAAAATAAAATCTCTTTTGTCCCTTTGAATAAAATATATACTTTTAAAAATTATTTAATTTTTATATTTTTTTGTGTATATGAATTTAGTATATGGGTTTCATAATTTTCAGTCTTTATTATATTTTTTTTAGGGAAGTAGTGTTATCTAAATCGTAGTTATTGTTCAACGGTTTTATCGGGACATCTGTACTTTGGTTATTACTCAGCAGTAAAGCGGATTACTGACAGAGTTATCTGTCTGATACTGTATTGTTTGAGTATTATACTTATCTGTGGTATTGATGGCTTATATTGAATAATACTTTATCAGTGATTCTTTTACACATCCTGTATCTTAGAGTATATTAGTATAGTAGTGGAAAATGGAGTCTGCAAGATTTAGTTGTCTTTTTTGTCAAAAGACATTCTCAGATCAGTGCAGTAGGGATCATCATCAAAATATAGCGCATCATCGCTTCCTAGCAGAATTGACGGAATCATCATTCACTTGTCAGGAAAGTTAAAATTTTTTAAATTTTTGTTCTCTGTTTAGGGCTGACTGGTGTTGTGGCCACTATTCAAAATCGCCCTTCATTCCAAAACGGGTGTAGTTGAGTGGGAGTTGTTTTGGTGATGGGGATCTTTAGTCACAGTATAGTAAATCCCGCTCGGGGTGAAATGTTGTGTAGTACTGCTTTGAAGTATTGGCAATTGCTCGTCGCTCATCGGTGGTTCCCTCCATCAATACACCGACAGGGTCCTGGGCATTGAAAGTGTTGTTAAACACCAATAAACAAATCTATTCCAAGCGTTGTGTACAAGGTTAAACTTTGAAGCTGCTGCTATTTGATGGTTACTTTTTTATGCTAAAAGTGAGTACCATAATTTATAAATATTACATAAAACGGCGAACATTTTTTTATTGACCATTTTTCTTTCTCTTTACATAGGATTGTAACTGGGAATTCTTGAATAAGACTGACTTGAACCAGCAGGAGAAATCGGCGCATCCAACACTTGAAGCTATGGAGACACCATCATTCACTTGTCAGGTAGGTTAAAAAAAATTTAATTTTATCCCAACTTTGTTCTCTGCCCAGACAGTCATGACTTTTTTTTGTTTTTAACATTTCGATCTCTCATTCAAACGTGTGTATTACGCACACGTCTGAGTGATGGTGTCATAACCTGTGTTTTGGCAGTGGGAAACGAGGTCTAGTGCTGTATCGAAATTACAGAAATTACAGATACGTTTTTGTCGGCATTTCTGATTAATACTTTATAATTCTATTGTCTATTATTTATTCAGAAATATTTTGACATTTTCCAATGCATTTTTGGGGAGGATGTAGAGATCCGTTATTCTTTTTCGGAAAACGATAAAGAATAACGGATCGGTATATCCATTTTTTTCACCTCGCAACTGCATGCTGGGAATATCTATCTAAATATCTGTCTAAACATTCCCTGTGTTTCGTCTGCTTTTGAGGGTTGGTAGGTCACCGTCATTGCTTGGTGGTTTTCAACACGGACACGAAATGACACTGGGTGTTTAACCTAATAAATAAGTAAATAACGCGATATGGTCCCGGCTGTTTAAATAAATAAATAAATAAATAAATAAATAAATAAATAAATAAATAAATAAATAAAATTTTCACCTCTAAGTTAAACCCGGTTTTGTTTGTCAGGGATGTAACTGGGAATTCTTAGACGAGGTTGAGTTGGAACAGCACCAGAAATGGGCATACCCGGGACTTATGACAATGGAGACGCCATCAGTTACTTGTCAAGTAAGTTGAAAGTTTTAATTACTCATATTCATGAATGATAATTGGTGTATTCCAATCAATATTTTTTTAATATTAATATTTTTAATAATAATAGTGAATCTGACGTCATTTTAAAGGAAATATACTTCAAACTGGGTAAATTTGTATACAAATCGAAACATGTGTGAAGCATAGAACTGCTGTGCATTCTGGCGTCGGTGAGCTAATAGGCGCTCGGCACTGCTTGATGGTTTTTCGCAGAGTTTTGAAACGATATGGCAGTTGAAGGGGGTGTTATGGGATTGGGGAGCTAATAGGCGCTCGTCGCTGCTTGATGGTTTTCTCGTGGGACCCCGAATAACGCTGGCTGTTGAATTAAATAAATAAATAAATAAATAAATAAATAAATAAATAAATAAATAAATAAATAAACCCGTTTTTGTTTTTTTTTTGTTTTTTAGGAATGTAACTGGGAATTCCTAGATGAGGCGGAATTGGTAGCGCATCAAAGATAAGCTCATCCAAGACCCATGGATGTTGATGAGGCCTCACAGGAATTACAGCATTTTGCCTGCATGGAATGTGATAAAACGTTTTCTCATAGGACCAGCAGGAATCGCCATATAAGAACCGCACACAGAGAGAAAAAACACAAGTGTGACAACTGCCCGAAAACATTTACTAGACTGGAGTATTTGCGGGATCACAACAAGAAATGCTTGAGCAGCTATGAATGTTTGGATTGTGGTCAAACATTTGGGCAGTTGATACATTTTAATCGCCACAGGGCTACAGTACATAGACCACAAACGACAAAACAGTCAAGACAACATCAGCAGCCAAGTACTTCAACCAACCATGAAAATGCGCGAAGTGCTTCAACCAACAGTGAAAATTTGCCACGAACTTCAACTCCTTACGAAGATCCAGTAGATTTTGTAGCGGGAGAATTGAGTGGAGAAGAAACGCCAGAAATTTTAGAGATCTATGAACGCCACTGGGGTTCAATACGAACCCACCACATGAATGGAAGAAAGGTTCTAGATATCTATAGGATCAATAGCACGGTGGGAAGAGAAGAAGAATTTCTCAACACTATATTTCGTCCTCAACAAGACCGTTTTAAAATCAACTGTAGTTATGGCTATGTGTTGATAAATAATGAAACTGGAGATCTTCGCTACTTCCATCCATCGCAAAACAATGCTGGCATTTTAGAAATCCCTCAGTTAATTTCAAATGAAGCAGACTTTCGGAATTTTTTTTTGGATGCCATCACTAAGGAAGATGTCTTGGAATGGGCACGGTTTCATAGACCGAACTCCAAGTGGGTTGTTCATCGCCTGGTTAATATAACTTTTTATGTGAATAAGATCAAGGATCATCCTATTGGTGGCGTACCAGAAGACATTCCAAAGTATATCTTGGAAAACCGTTTCATTTGGAGTCTAGTCAAAGACGATAACCGCTCGTTCATTTATAATGCCAACCTCTGCCTGTTACGATGTCTCGCACTTTGGAGTGGAGCTGACAGTCACAGCTTAAACAGAATCACAACACAACACAGATGTCATCACAGAGAAATTCGCCGGTGTAAAATTGGACCGGTTGCCAGACGTAGAGAAGATGTTTGAAGTAAACATAAAAGTGTTTGAACTGGTAGAACAAGATGGAAGTGTGGTAGCCAAAATTGTACAGAGAAGCACTGGAGCGTTTACCGACACCGTGTATATAAACCTGTACAAAAACTATTTCAGCTGCATCACTGGCATAGACCAGTATTGCAAATCGTTTTCATGCCGTAAATGTGGAAAGCTTTGGAAGTCTGTAAAGGCCATCAATCAACACGAGAAAACATGCTCGGATGAAATTAATTACTGCTCTGAAAGAGGGGTGTTTCACAACACACCGACAATTTTTGAAAAACTGGAAGAAGAAGATATAATTGTGCCTCAGGAAAAACGATTTTATCCATTTCGAGCTGCATATGATTTCGAGGCATATTTTGACAATACAAATTTACCTGAGGGCAGTGACAAACGATCGTGGGAGGCTAGGCACGTACCACTAAGTGTCAGTATATGCAACAATGTTCCAAATTTCGACACGCCTAGATGTTTTATTACTAACGGAAATACGCAAGAACTCATCAGTGACATGGTGCAATACATAGGGGAAATTTCTTCTACCACCTACAACTACTTACAGGGCTACCATGCAGATACCATCACAGAAATAAAGGAAAAGATTCAAAAGATGAAAGACATCGAACCGAGTACAGACGAAAAAGACATTCATCCTTTAGAAACATTGTTGATGGAATTGGATGCTTATATGATGGAACTCCCCCTACTGGGTTTCAATTCCGGAAGATATGACATTAATTTAGTCAAGAAGGAACTTTTGTCATACCTATTACATCAGAGCCCAGTCAAGTTCAATGTGAAGAAAAACAACAGTTTTATATGCATCAAGACGGCGAATTTCAAACTGCTGGATATCACAAATTGTTGGCCCCTGGGTACAGTTATGACAAATACCTGAAAGCTTTTGGATACTCAGGGGCAAAAAGATTTCTGCCTTATGAATTCATCGAAAATTTAGCAAAATTAGATCTGGATTACCTACCGGAACACGAAGCCTTTTACAGCAAGCTGAAAAACGAAAATATCTCGGCTGAAGAATACGAATATTGCCAACGAGTATGGAAAGAAAACAACATGTGTACCTTCCCCGATTTCCTGGTTTGGTACAACAACCGAGATGTGACGCCATTTTTAGAAGCCGTAGAAAAGCAGTTCCGTTTTTTTTTTCAAGAACGCAATATAGACATGTTCAAAGATGGGATCAGTGTTCCTGGACTTACCCTGAAATACCTTTTCAACACAATGAATAAAAACTCATACTTCACCATGTTCAACCCAAAGAACAAAGATCTATACCATTTAGTAAAATCAAATATCGTCGGTGGACCATCTATAGTATTCGACAGATATCAAGAAAAAGGAATCACTCAAATAAGAAAATGGACTATAGAGACAAAGCTAAACAATGTCACAGCATTATTGGATTTGATGCTAACGCTCTTTACCTCTGGGCTTTAATGCAAAAAATGCCTCCAGGGTGGTATATTCGACGCCGCTATGAACATAACTTCAAGCCAGAATACACCTCAACTTATGGACGCATGGCTCAGCAATGGCTAGATTTCATCGCGGAAAAGATGGCATTGAGATACGACATAAAGTTAACGGGGTAGAGAAGCGTATAGGACGTCGACGCCTTCCTGTTGATGGGTGGTTTCGGTCTACACAGACCGTATATCAGTTTCATGGTTGCTGGTGGCATGGACATCCCTGTAGACTGAACATCGACAAAAACGGACAGGCATTGGAAAGAAACCAAGTAAGAGATAAATCAACGACAGAGTTGTATGAGGAGGCCAAGAAAAACTAAAAATACATCAACGATCTTGGGTATTCTCTGGTGGAAATGTAGGAGTGCCAGTGGCGTTCACTAAAAAATGACATTCCAGGACTAAAAAACAACAGCTACGCAAACCACAAAATATGAGCCAAACTGCAATTTTGGATGGAGTGAAGAAAGAAGAAATCTTTGGACTTGTGGAATATGATATCATGGTGCCACAGGAACTTAGACAACACTTCCATGAGATGACCCCCATCTTCAAAAATGTGGAAATGTCAAGAGACGATATTGGACCATATATGCGCGCTTACGCCGAAATTAGCCAGACTATGAAGCAGCCAAGACGGAGTCTTATTGGTAGTTATCATGGTAAAAACATTTTGCTTGCAACTCCTCTGCTGAAATGGTATCTTGAGCATGGGCTTGAAGTGACACATATCCATCAAATTGTCGAATATGAAGGCAAAGAATGCTTCAAGACCTTTGGAGAGCAAGTATCGACCGCTAGGCGAACTGGCGATGCTGACCCAGACAAGGCGATATTAGCAGATTCCTACAAACTTCTTGGGAATGCCGCGTATGGGAAGACTTTAACTTCAAAGGAAAAACAACGCGATGTGTTGTATTGTGATGCCACTGATGTTTCAAGATTTATCAACGACGCTTCATTCCGAACACTAAATTAATTGGGGGATGATATCTTCGAAGTAGAAAGGAACAAAAAACGAATAAAACTGAATTTGCCCTTACACATTGGTTATTTTGTCTACCAATATGCCAAACTGCGGATGCTGGAATTCTATAATGATTTTTTGGACATCTATGTGGACAGAAAGGATTTTGTCATGTGTGAGATGGATACTGACTCGGCATACATGGCATTATCAGCACCCCACTTTGAAGATGCTGTCAGACCCGAGCTACGAGAGAAATTTTACAGTGAATGGGATAGATGGTTTCCAGCGGAAGCATGCGAATTACACAAACAAGATTTTATAACTACAAAACTCCATAAACAACAATGGAGACCGACTTCGTGCTGAGAGAAACGGAAAAAATTTGATAAACGGACACCAGGACTATTTAAGGAAGAATTCAAAGGAGATGGGATTATCAGTCTTTGCAGCAAGACATATTACTGTTTTGGAGAGACAAACAAACTGAGCTGTAAAGGTATAAGCAAGCGCCAAAACAAACTGGACCCACAAAAATACGTAGATGTACTGGAAAAGAAGGAAAGTGGATCAGGAGTTAACCGCGGTTTTATTGAACACAATAACTCTGTTTTTACCTACTTACAGGAACGATCAGGCCTATCTCACTTCTACCCAAAGAGGCAAGTGCAGGAGGATGGCTGCAGTACCATACCACTAGAGATTTGAGTTGAACATGGTGAAGTATGGGCGGAAATGTATAAAGGGAGATTGGGCAAATGTACAGACAGAATTTTTATTCCCACATTTCCGTCGCGGATACCAAGTCATAAGCACTATTCATGTACCATTTCACCAATCTCTCTGAGTTGTTGAAATGGTACATGAATAGTGTTTAAGTCTTAGCTGACGGCAGCACTTAATTCCGTCAGCAGACCGCCTGATGAGTACTCTGCGGTGGAGACGAAACGGATTTAAATAACCAACAATTTTTTGGCTATCCAACTTTTTTTTTTATTATGAAAACAAACTTTCCTCATACACATGGATTAGATAAATTTAAATACAAAAAAATTAAAACATTTATAACACTTTTTTTTTTTTTTTCAATAAGTTTACACATCAAACAAAAAATTAAAATTCAAATAAATTCGATGAAATGAAATACTTAACTTTCGAGTATTTTGATCTAAACCAAAACCACTTTTAGATATTCATGTACTGTCTTGCGACATACAGTACGTGGAGAGTGTATTATCACTAAATCACCCGCAGAGTGGAGATCCCACTCAAGCAATAATTGCAAATTTGTTGCAAAGCATAACAAGCACAAGCAAAGTTTCATCCAATGGATCTCCGGGTTAAACCCGGAGGTCCATTGGCTGAAACATTGCTTGTGTTTTTAGTCGATATATACAAAATTTAAAAGTTACAGTTTGGGTGATAACTCCACTCCGCGGGTTATTTAGTTATAATCCACTCTCCATGTACTGTACAGGACATGATGTCAATTCTCTACAACATTTTTCACAGACGCACAAATGATTACAGGGTCTAATTAAAATGGTTGCTTGTACATCCAAGCAGACACAACAGTTCATGTTACGGTTTGTATTGTTTGTTAGAATCACTTCTTCTTTTTCTTCTTCTTTCACTTTTTCTTCTTCTTTCACTTCTTCCTTTGGGATGGTCTCTAGAAATGCGCATAATGACTCGAATCTTCGATGTTCTTCTATGACGTTATCCGCTGTCGTCCAACACCAAATCTGGACGCCACAATAGAAACATTTGGTTTTGTCTTTCGTACCCATGTACAAGAAACCACATTTGGCTAATTCTTTTGGTGTTTTAGCACACTCTCGCGGTAACATCGATTCAAAAGTTTTTAATCTGTGAGCTTCTAAAGCGTATTTGGGATATAATGGTGGAAGAACACCCCCTCGCAACATATGTTCGACATCCGTCTCTGTGAAATGATTAAATTCGTGTTCAAACGAAATACTTGGAACTGGTGGTGCTATCCTAAATCCCATTCGTTCTTCTTCGTCGCTTATGTCTCTCCCGCTGACCGAGTTTCGTCCGAGTGGCTCCATTTTCCAAGATTGAATGACGATGACGGATAAAATACTTAACTAATGAATCATTTACTGCTAAATTATTCGTAAAAATATCAGTGATAATTGTCATGGGTACGCCGCGACAGCGCAATAATAAGAAAAACAAACAATACTGTCCAGAAACAGGCTCTAACCCTTGAATGCGTAATGGATTAAATTGATACCCGTTTGATTGTTTGTTTAACCCTTTACCCAACGAATCGGCCGCATCCGCCCGCGTAATATGCAAATTCAGCAGTTGAAAAAATATTATTTTTCAAAAAATTTCAACGAAACCATATCATGTGACCACTCGTTGGAACGAGCTCGTCGAGCTCGTTCCAACGAGGGGTCACATGATATGGTTTTGTTGAAATTTTGTGAAAAATTTGAAAAAATGATATTTAAAATAATAAATTTTGATATCGTCTGCGTTGGGTAAAGGGTTAAAAATCTTTCAAATGTCCTGTATAGCGGGGGCAATCCGTAGGAATCAAAGTATTCAGCTTTTCGTGAACCGATGTAAAATGCCACCCAATGCTCACCCTTCCTGGTACTTGGGTCCATATTCGCTATAGACACCACGGGTCTCTTGGTAGGTAATCTTCTTGGTAAGCAATTTCTGGCAAAAACTCCTAAACTAAACTGTCTGAGAAGTGGGTCCGAATTCATTATGTCGAATAGTTGTAAGGTATTCATGTCGAATAATCAAATATAACGTTTCTGTGTTTATCAATTTCTATTATATTTTGAAATTCGGCATATACTATGATATTCACAGTCTTTGGTAGCGGTTCTTCAAAGTGCATCTCAAGTCTCAGATTTCCCCTTTTCACTAGATTGAAATGTTCAACGTGCGACAAGTCCGGCGATAAATCAAATGCGTACAATGTATACCCCTAGGCATACTCCTCCCGACTGATGTGTATTCCTTCGTCTTCAAATATTTGACCCGTTGCTTGAAACATACTAGAGTAGCTTCTCACTATTTCTCCGTACTCAAAACGAGGTTGTAGAGGTTTGGCAGGGATCTGTTGCCCATCCACATATATGGCTAGAAAATTAATATTATTATGTTTGAAGTTGAACGGGTTTTTCGAGAAATTTCCATTAAACGCATCATTGTCGACGCAACAAATAACGAGTCTTTTTAGGAGTTGCCCTAAAAATAAATTTTCCTGTGTCGTTCTCAAATTTCCTTTTGTTATAGAAAATACTTTAGTCTGTACCCGATCTATCGGATATTTGGCTGTACCCCTCTCTAGAGCTTTCACGTGTGCTAAACGTACGGCAGGGTTTAGGCGCTCTATTCGGATAAACAAGGACACTTCTTCTATTTTAATTTTATAATTCGGCGCTTCTGACATCAGGGCAAAGGCATCTTTAGATCTGCTCATTTTTACGTGTAAATTAACACCGTTAAACAGAAAACGCTGTTGGTTACACAGATCTATGTGTAATCTCCCGCTTAGGTCAACAGTTTTACTTTTTTCGGTGAATTTTCCTCTGGTTTTCAAACCAACATTTGTATCTAAATCATCTAAACACCCGCTGTATCCTTATACCAAAGAGCCGTTGTAAGCTGTGATTTTTTTGCGGCAGGCCCATAGCTCAACAGAGTTTCTAAATAAGCTCTGTAAGAATACGTGTTATTCGAGGATGATACTAGTTTTTCATTTAGGCTGATTTCAACTTGATTAAATAATGAGTGTAGCCACAGGTTAGTGGGGGCCACTTTATCAGTGTCACCCAACACACCACCATCCTGTTTCAATATTTTCGCTTTTACGTGAAGATAGCTTTGCGCTAAATTTAAATAGTCATCTCCGCTCCCAGATACGTAAAATTCTATCGGCCCTCCACTTCCAATGGTAGCTAAAGGTCGAAATTCAATCCATTGTCCCGATTCCACACTCGTTTGTGTCGGAGGAATCGAAAACAAATCCAACTCACTGTTGACACATTCTACAGATTTTGGGTTAATAAGAGCCATGTTCAGTTGTCTATTCTTCCTAAGAGATCCGACTTTACCTTTCTCTCACTTTTCTTAGAAATGGGAATTGTTTTCTTTGACATCCCTTTTATACACCGGTGTGGAGGGCGGCGCTGCGCAGATAAAACCGTAGATTGGTAGCGGGGACGTTGACCAGGGGGTTCCCCAGAAATTCCTTGCACGAGAGCTTCTTTAAAGCGTTTTAAACCGGCTTTTTTAAAATCTTTTCCAGAAGCCACATCCCCAACAAGTTCTATACTTTTTTCAAAAATTGTTTTCCTACATTTTTAGCTAGCGTGTACACTGCGTGTTTTAGGGCACCGAACAAACTACCTAGCCCATGTCATCTCTGGATGCGAACTCCCGAGAAAACTGGTAAACCTGAACCCACTTGTTCCAAGTAATAGTCTTCAAATAATTTCGAGTTACAACAGTACGTCATTGTGTTAAGTGAAGTGTTACTGTCACCTTTCCACACTCAAATGGTACGGGTTGGCCTGTGTCATCCCTTATATACACCTCAACAGAATCGAAATATTTTTGTGACAGTGGGAGGTAATACGGATTTTCAAACAACCTTGAAATTATCGACCCATATTGACCTTCTATAGGTATGATGCGGAGAAGGGGTACTCTAGAATCGCCGACCACTTGATTTTTAACCAAATTGCAATACACGTACAGCGAGTAAAATCCGCGGTTGATGTCCGCCACGCGGGAAGCTATATACACACCCTGGTAAAATAATTTTTTTTCAAATCCGAAAATTTCTTGAAGACACGGGCTCATTTTAACTTCGGCTTTATTTCGAACTATAATAGTTAACTTTTCCGTGATTGTATCCCAGTCAAATTCTAAACAGGACGGGTCACCGATTAATTTTATTTTCTGCTTTTCCAATTCGGCGATAATTTGGGAGGGGGAGGTATATCTTCCAGATTTGAGGAAGAGGACGTGTCCCCTGTTTCTATATTTCACTTCAATAAAAGCTTCGGAATTTTTTATATTATTCCAAGTATTAGGATAATGTATTTCAGTTAGGGCTATTTTCCACGGACCCTCGAGATGTATAGGTTGACTCAATTGAGTTCGATAACCCGTAAGTGTATTGTCAGGGAACGTTTCCATTGAACTGTTGCTAGGTAAATACAAATAAAACATTATTTCTTTCTTATAGTGGGATTTTGGAGTAAATATCCTATGGAGCTACTTAACAAAGCAGTCCAAAGCTGTGGATTATTTGCTTCCACGCTTAAATTGACAATACTGGTGATTATAATCACATATGAGATAAACACCTGCACGAAATATGTTATCTCACTTTTCGGAACTTTGCTCCCACACAGCAACCACGACCTGTTACTAAGAGTGTCTTCCATAATAATGAGAATTAGACACACTTTCTAGTCCTTTTATTGAACAATTAGACTTTGTTTAATCCAAGAATTGAATGATACGGGATACCCTAACCATTTCACACGAAGTTATTTTCTTTTCCCCTTGCCACGCGTTTTTAATACGTTTTCTATTTTATAAATTTGTTTTTCAGCTACGCGTTGAATTTCTTCTTCATAAAACCCTCCTTTTACCTCCTCCCCGCTATCGTCTCTTAAACCGTAGGCAATCGGACATCCAGGTATTATTTTTGTTATGGTAAAAAGTTCCGTTGACCAGTTCGGTAAATACCCCTTTTCAAACGTTCGTTTAACTTTACAAATTCTCACTCTGTCCCCTATGTTATACCGCTGGCCCAATTTCCCTTGGTCGCCGTAAAATTTTTGCCAAATAAATTCTTGGTCCTCATGGGTGACGTCTGCCGGTGCCATGCCGGTACTCCTATGGTAGGTATTATTATAAGAGTCTGTTAACGCCTGTATTGGGAGCGTGTTGTTTTTGGTAAAATATTTCCACATTTTCGTTTTAAAAGTTCGATTAAAACGTTCCACAATTGAACATTTAGTTTCGATGTTGTATGTTGTATAAAAGTCGACATTGTTTTTCTTTAAAAATCGCTGGAAATGAATATTTTTAAATTCTTTGCCTTGATCCGTCTGTAACTTTAACGGTTTGCGTCCAGTAGAGAATATTGTTTCGAAGGCTTGAGTTATCGCACAACCCGTTTTGTTCTTTAATGGGATTACCCATGCAAACTTGCTGAATACGTCTACACACGTGAGTAGAAACTTAATCCCATCATTATATTTACTAATCGAGCTAACGTCCACTAAGTCTGCCTGAAACTGATAATCAATCCCAGCAACAAGTGTTTGTCTTCTAATAAATTTTCTTCGAGTTGGTTTATGTTGTGTAGGGATCTTCTCCTTGTAACCAGTTCACAACATCTTTAGATTTCTTTTTTTGAGACGCGTGTCAGAGCATTCACGCCCCCGAAACTCCCAGAAGCCTGGGGTGTATAATACAACTCTTCCAAACTCATTATGTTCTCGAGTCACGATTAACAGATGAATTTATAGCGAAAGCCATTTTCCGTGCTTTGACCCTTTTCGTGTTTGTTTAGGTCGGGTTGGGGGTGGTCGCTGGGGGAGTGGGGGTGGTTGCAGTTTATGAATAAATTCCCAGCGTGCTTTATTCCCGATAAGTTCTTGTGGAATATTGACATCTCTCAGCGCCTCCCCTAAAACTTGCCAACCCTGCGGTACAACCTGTTTGCGCTGTCTCAGTAAATCATTTACTAAATCTGTAATATTTCATCCCTTACTGTATTTCCATTGTATGTGAGGCGTCCACGATCATCCCAGGCTAAATTTGGAACGTCCCTCATGCGCTTTAACAATAATCTAGCTTTTCTTTGCATAGTCATGGGCACTGAATCTAGAATTTCCTGGTCATCTTTTTGAGAGTCTTTTTTTCTGTTTTAATCTTCACAGTTGTCGGTTCGAGTGATTTTTTGTGAAAAGTCAAATAACGCTGAAGAATTTGATTATATTTTGTGATTTTTTCAATTTCACTCAGATCGCTCTTTTTCAAAATTTCTGATATTTCTCTGTCTAGTGAATAGACGGCGGCATCATTGGGTTCCTTGTTAGATAGATGGTTTCGCCCGAGCGTTCTTGGATCTACTAAAATCATTTTCTTTGCGAATTCCATTGTTACCCAAGTAGTCCTTTAGCTAAAACCTTTAAGACCGGTCCAATAATTGAACCTAAAAAGCCACCTGATTGGATAATTTGTCTTCGAACCTTATCAGATGTGTTCTTTTCAGCCAGTTTTCTGACTTTCTTTTTATGCAGGCAAAGCTTGCGTAAATGATAGTTTGAAACGGGTATCCTCTCCGCCAAAATATTTTTAGCGCATTCGCAGTTAATGAGAATTAATTCTTTATCACCGTTTTTAATCACCCTTTTAATTTTTACTGGTCCCGCCCGATTAAGAATCTTTAGTGTTCTGATGTTGCGCCTAATACGGGCAGACATGTTTATGAAGGGGTCGTAACGACAACATTGCTTTTATACTCTCGGTACGTAAACTACTTGTGTTTCTTCCGGAAATATTTTTGTTCAGAGTCCTAACCCCTCGGGAGTTTGCTGTCTCAAATCAATGACTAAATAGCCGAATGGGACCGCCGTTGCATCAGCGAATACTTCTCTAAGGTATTTTGCTTTGCCTGGATACATTTGAGCTGCTAGATGTGCAATTTGTGATCTGTCCCTTGGATTTTTAAAAAAAGTATCAAGTAATGGCAGTTTAGCGACACCGTGCGGTGAAACTTATTTTTATCAAATAAATTTTGAACAATGTACAACGCGCTAATGTTTTGATGGTGGGACTGTTGGGTAAACAAACGCGCAATTCGCTCATCTGTTTGTGACATCAGATCATCAATGAAAACCAGAAAATCTGGCTTAAACTCACCGGGTATACCTTCTATGAATTCACCTCCTGATAGTTTATCATATAACATTTGCCATTCCCCATAACACCATACAATACTTTTAGGGGATGGTCGAACCATTTCACTTAGATTAGTGATAAATTTGTAAATAAAAGTCGATTTCCCACAAGACTTCGGCCCAGCAAGGACTCCAGTAAACGGGTGTGACCACCGCGGATCCATATTTCGACTAAGCTTCTGCGGTAAAGTTACCATGTCTTTATAACCCTCACGACCAGAAGGGAAGGAAACTCTTCATTTCAAGAAAAATAGTTTATTCGGGCGGGATGGGGGAATACTTTATTGCTTATTATGGAAGGAAAATGGGTAGTGTGGATGTGTGATTGAGATTTCTCTTTTTAAGAATTTGGTTGGCCCTTAAAAGGACCGTTGTAATTCGTACTTGATCACCATTCAGCTGTAGAATTCTCTTTTATCATTTTGCAAATAATGTCCTTCTCGGGTTCTCTGGCAATAATGGGAGCATATTCTCATATCATGGGTTCTGGTATCATCGTTTTCAAGTTCTGTAACCATAGCGTTTTTACTGCATCCACTTCCACTTTGTCCAAGGCCTTCTCGAAGCATTTTGCAATACGCTCTTCCGTGTTCATCATTATGCACACGTCGTGATGTATTTGAGAGGGATGATCCACCAAGCAACCGTAGCAGAGTTCCCTTGCGACGACCGGTATTTCCTTTTCTATCAGATGCGCCCATGTTCTGTTCAACTCCCTAGCCATACGCTCAATTCGTGAATCAGCAGGCCGGCTCTTTGTACAAGGCATACACGTTGAAGGCTCATCTCTTTTTCTTTTTCTTGATTCGGTCATCTCTACGTCTGTCCTCTGTATTTTCTCATCAATCTCATCAATTGCCTTTTTTAAATCTTCCCACTCAAAAGTGTTTAATGTGATACCCGCCTTCGTCGTTGTGTCATGTTCATGGTTGTAACGACGGATATGGACTAACCTCTGGCCCTTGAAAGGAGTCACGTTCACCAACATTTTTCTGTTTCCAATAGCAATTTTCTCCATTCTGGCTGGTTTCTCAATACGCTTCCAAACAAGATATGATGAAGAGATTTGTTCGACCGATATTTATATACACCATAAAACAATATATGTCCAGACACGAATCACTGATAAAGTATTATTCAATATAAGCCATCAATACCACAGATAAGTATAATACTCAAACAATACAGTATCAGACGGATAACTCTATCAGTAATCCCCTTTACTGCTGAGTAATAACCAATGTACAAATGTCCCGATAAAACCGTTGAACAATAACTACGATTTAGATAACACTACTTCCCTAAAAAATATAATAAAGACTGGAAATTATGAAACCCATATACTAAATTCATATACACAAAAAATATCAAAATTAAATAATTTTTAAAAGTATATATTTTATTCAAAAGGACAAAAGAGATTTTATTTTCATTTAAAACCGATAATAAAAGCTACAATTGAAAAAAAATCACTAAAAAGATGTAGTGACCCTGAGATTCCACAAATATTTACTCGGGACCTCCCACAAGCATGGAGTGACCCTGTCATTCCATGGAATACCCCCAAAATCCATCGATATCCCCCCGAAATGGCAAATCCTGACGAGAACCTGCAAATGGAGACCCAGAACCTGGAGTGAACCTGCCGAGAACCTACCGAGAACCTGGCGAGAACCTGCCAATGAGGGTCGAATGGCATTTACTACACTACTGGCATGTGCACAAACAATGTTTCCGCCAATGGACCCCCGTGTAACCCAGCGGTCGATTGGCAGAAACATTGCCTGTGTTTGCTATGAGTAACCAGGAGAACTTGCCGTGCTTTGGATGCCATTCGATATGGCAATTGCGCGCAATTCCTACGCGCAATTAAACCTAGATAAGCGCACAGTTCGTGACAGGACTTCTAGTTTTAACTGTACCTATAATTGGTGAAAAAAATGAGTGTGCACGGGCCCCCTGTGCCTCCCCCCCAACCCCCAGCTCCGCCGCCCCTGAATAATTGGACGGATGGTGCTTGAATCGGGCAATATTGTCTAGCACACCGGCGCCCCAATTCACACCGCAACCTGATTTGTGTGCACCACAATTTGTGAACTGTGCATTATCGCGGATATTCAGCGTACTCTAAGCACACAGCAATAGCTCAGGCGCGGGTTTCCTGTCAACCGATATAAATTGGCTTCCTCTTTTCACAATGCGAATGAGTCTGCTAAAAAGCAGATAGAGAATTTTGATCCCATCGGTACTGGTTCGTGATCCGGTCGAAACTATCAGTCCAGATGCCGAAGCGCATCACTATACAAACTTACCCGTTGGAAGGAGATACAACATTCAATCTGACACGCGATTCTCGGTTATTTTTGGTTTGAGTTGTCTTGATATTGCAGCATTTTATTCATCACATTATCATCATCAAATTGCTCATTACGGAAATATCGTTCACAACACGTCTAATGTGGGAATGACGTAAGAAGTCAAATCGACGTCGTAACGTTGTGAGATGGTCTCTAAAGTATAATTGAATTAATCACCTCTTATTTTTCATTAACTGTCTACCTGCCGAGGAAAATATTTTCTGAATAATTTTCATTTTTTGTCTCGCAAGCATAGCTTATGGCTTCAATGAACGAGCACGACGAGTTCGTTCCAATGAGGGCCACATCTATGTTTGGAAGGCAAAAACTGAGAAAATACTAAAATTTGAATGGCGATGAACAGCGCTGTATGTCAAGATCGACTCGAATTGGTAGCGTGTATATTATGTAAAATAAATTCGTTGATCCGTGGTTAACAGAAGTCAGCTATTAGTCTCTTAATTAAGCGAACATCAACATTATCCATGCAAACAGGTGGACATGTAATTATTTTTATCCCGCAGATAGGCAGACGGGTAAAGATAATCAACCTCGCTGAGAACGCACAGTAACACAGCATAGCGCTGTCTCGCTGCCCGCGAACTCAATAGAGTCAAAGGTCTCCATACATCAATGCCAAGGGCTTCAATGAGATACCGCTCAGATTCCCTCAAGGGTAGTCCTTGATAATATAAAAAGTAGTCGTACGATTTGGAAAACCAGTGTTGATCGTATGGTTTAAACTCCAGCCCGGTGGCTGTTTTTGGTTATGGACGTGTTAATGAGTTGTGGGACTAGCGGGTCCAACGTATAGTTTAGAAAAGGCGAGAAGTTATTAGTCAAAATGGCGGCGCGGGAGGGCTTTGGGCGCCATAAGTGAAGTTTAACGTATAACGTGAAGTAAGTTAGTTGGAGGGAGCTATCGAGAGCTCGAACATTTTACTTAATTGGAGAGAGCTATCGAGAGCTCGAACAGTTGACTTAATTGGAGCTGTCAAGCGCTCGAACATTTGACTTAACCTAGGAGCTCGGAGTGAGCGTAGTGGAAGCCAGGCAAAGCACGTGCATGAACATTATTGGTTTTAACGGATACAGAAAGTGGTTTAGGCGGTACAAAACTGTAAAATGGAGTGACAATATATCATCACATGTGTAAAGTAAAGTGAGGTAGACTGAGTTGGTTATAGGAGTTGACGGGCAAGTCGAGCGTACTTACGGGAGGAAGAGGCAACAAATAAACTAAATGATATGTGTACAATTGCATGGGAAAGTGAGAGGACCACAGGGATGTGGCTAGAGGGTTTCAGCTGGGGTGGGGTGGGGTGGGGGTGGGGGGGGGGTACCGGTGTAAATTCCAGCTGTGAGTGGTTTCGATAGGTGGTCTCACTGCAGCGCTGGGTGATATCTTTTAACCCTTTACCCAACGAATCGCACGCATCCGCACGAGTAATATGCAAATACAGCTGCTGAAAAATATATTATTTCTCGAAAAATATCAACAAAACCATATCATGTGACCCCTCTTTCGAACGAGCTTGTTCCAAAGAGGGGTCACATGATATGGTTTTGTTGAATTTTTTTTTTAAAATTTAAAAAAAGTGATATTTAAAATAATGAATTTTGAAATCGTCTGCGTTGGGCAAAAGGTTATGAAACCTTCTGAAAATTTTCACTAGTCCTGAAACGGAAAAAGCATCATTTATAATGTGTCTGGGTCAAATCCTTTACCGGATTGATGTCAAGAGTCGAAATTTTGAGGCCATGTCAATTTTAAAATGGGAAATTTGAAACTCAAGTTTCCAGTTGGAAATAAAAGATCAAAATTTCTCATCATTAGTTAGAATTTTAATAATTTTCATGAACAATGTTAATTTATTGAATTTTTAACTATTTGATTTTTGACCTCGGAATTTCCAACTATTGAAAAAAAATACTCCTGGCTGGAGGGGGTGAGACACCCCCCCCCCCCCCTCCCCTGTCGCCACATCCCTGAGGACCACCAGGAGCTGAGGAACAACAATATACAATCAGGCGACAGCATTGAACGCAGAGTACCCCGGAATAAGCTCGAACTTTCGGGGTGGGGAAAATTCATCTGTGATTTGTTTTGTGTTTTATATATATTTTCATGGATTCTTCTTTATGTGTACATGTCAGTACATAAAAGTATTTTATTTTCATTAAATTATATTCAGATGATACCCGTCGGTTATAGTTTTAATTATCAAGTCACTGACTCCTTAAGATGACGAATCTGCCCCCCCCCCCCCCCAACACAACCACAACACCGCGAGGTGGAGAGGCGTATGTTCACTCAAAAGCCAAAAGCCTGGCTATCCACTCCGAGTACGGCCAATCTCTAGAGTGATCATAAATCTCACAAATCTATCCCATCGTGTTGTGACACTTTAGTCGCAACGTTCGGTAAACGGTTCAATTACACATTCTGTGATGAAAAGAGTCTCCATTTCGTCACTATTGGACATGCAATTACAGAACTTCGTTCACAAAAATCGATCTGGGCCGAGGTAAACCTCGGTAAACATCGGCTCATATCGATTTTAGTGAACTCGGTACAGACATTTCACATGAAATCGCGACTCATTGGAGATACTCTATTTACGAAAACTCGACCCACTTGTGTGAGTGTGTCGCGATTGGATCGGTACAAAGACTGCTTTTGTGATCACAAGTCTGTATATTTCGGCCGGAAAACGTTGTGGTCATGTTCAAAGATGCCTCCAGGGGGTCACACTGACCTTCTATTTCCCAAAACTTTTCGGCTGTGGTTCTCGGTTCTCGGACTTTGTCCGCGAGAATGGGATACTCCCTCTCGTTCTCCTCCTCAAGTGAGAATGACGGATGACACGTCACATTATGACCCATGGGTAAAAAATGCGGCGCCACGCATTCCCCAGAAAACGAAAAACAAAAAAAAAAAAACGAATCGTGGATCACTTTTGGGTTTGAAAAAGCGTCGATAGGACATTGTTTTCAAATAGCCCAAGAAAATATTTCGCGGATGCAAATATTATCCGCCTGATATAATATTTATTTTATAAGATATCCCTACAGTGACCACCTGTTTTGTTCTTTTAATATTGTACTAACATCTGCTCAGAAAGCGCACACTGTTTTCCAATTACAGTTCCATGCATTTCCCTTTCCATTATTTCTGAAAAAGGATTCCTCACTCAGCCAGGTTCGCCAGTTATTGTGCCATCTGCACGACATACGACACGATATGACCATGGATGTTGAAAGTGCCGTTAAACCCAAACAAACGAACAAACATTGATACGCCACAAATCTTCCGCTTGTTGAGTAACCCTTTGCCCAACGTAACGCTCAAAACCGACCAGCGCTATTCTAAAAAAACGCCAATTAATTTTCATCATATTTTCATTTTTTTTGTCTCAAATAGGTTATTACCCCTCGTTGGAATAATAATGTTGAGAGCGTTCCAACGAGGGGTCATAACCTATGTTTGTGAGACAAAAAATGATAAAAATTAGTTATTCAAGATTTTTTTTTTGTGCAAGTGTCGTCTGCTTTTCATGTTAATTAAAGGGTTACTGAGCATTATTAGTCTTCTGTGTAAAATGGCACGTTGAAAAAGATTTTCAACTGACGATTCATTTTTTTGTGTTGTGAATTTAGACATAAATTTTATAAAAAAAATTAAAATCCGAGCAAAGAAGATTCAGCCGTAAATTCTCTTTGCAACTGATATTATTACGGAGAGAGACACAACAAAAATGAACAGAAGAAAAAAAGCAAACCAAAATGCATTGAGCAAACTCCCCATGCTCCTAGCCTTTTGTAGCTGTTGTCTGGATTTTGCTAAATTTTGTTAAAATGTAATTTTGGTCCATGATGTTTCTCTTTTGCTATATACAATATTTAGGCCAATAATGAGATTTTGATCTCCTTATCTGACGAGAGAATTGGTTTTCTCTCAAAGAGACCCGCGAATTATTGCAGTAATACCTAATACGGTTACCTGATAGCCGGTTTCCAAATTCCATCAAGAGGTTTCTGTGGGTTTCAGCAAGTGCAATAAATAAGCATGGAACGACTGGTACCTTTTATCCTTTAGATGTTAATGAAACTATTGTAATGTACGGCTTTCCACAGTTTGTTCAACGCATTACAAAATAATATGTTATTTCGGTTCTTCGTTTACAAATCCGGACCCAAACCATGAAGACAAAATATGCCCTCGTCAGTAACTGGTAATTTGGGCCGTAAGACCTAAGATTTGTCAAACCTATCTTGATGCTAGACGGTGGAGACGCATTTTAACAATTTGTTAACAATTCAATGCCCTAGTGCACTGTATGAAGGTCTGCAGATTGTTTTTCACGAGTGCATCGGAAACGGGAGACCCTCCTTATACATCACGCTTGATAATTTTCTTCATTGGGGGAGATTTACAGGAAAGTTAACACCCCTTAATTTCCTAAATCGGTCAGTAAATTTAACATAAAGGTGCGGGAATTTCATGTAAAAATTAAAATTTCGAAATGTTAGCGGATTTACATCATCGATGTGCACAGCAATTCACTACCTTCAGGCATTTTTTCTGCAGAGTAGTATAAAAATACGGAAGCTGGCTTTTTACAATTTTTTCCAAGAGAGTTGGAACGTTTGAATGTTATTCTATGCTGAACATATTTAAAAGTAAGAAAACAGCATTTTCACCATCTTTTTCTGTTCTGTAACTTTTTCTGTTCATTCTATCAACCAGTGCAGGGAGGAGTTAAATTTGTTCTTAACACGTTAACGTGTTAAATAATTCTGCGTTAACGAGTTAAATGACGTTAAATGTTAAAATGAACTGAAGTTGAATAATTTCGGCCATTTTGATTACGTTCAGTTCGTCTCGTGAGTTCCAATGTGTTCTATGTGCCTACAGGCACATAGAACACATCAGAACTCAGGGGACGAGTGGTTAATATACTTCTCGCATCTTATCGTAAATTCTAACATTCAGCGATGTTTTCTTTTAAGAATACAATCGCTGCGGCCGTATCCATAGGAGACATCCGCCGTTGCTCGAATACCAGTCCTTACATGGAAAATAGGCGTTCGGATGAAGCTGATATTGCTGTACCGCCAAATATCGGCGGGCCAGCTTCGCCAACGTTGGTAGGGGGCTTCATGGTCTCTCCACCAAATCAATGGGTCGTCTATAATTGACGGACATCTAAATTATTCGTGTTCTTCAATTTCGTCAAATGGCGTAAAATTCGACGTCATCGGCAAGCGCGATCCGGTTTGGGTAAACACAAGATAACGACTCAATGCTACATATTATACAATCATAATCCTCAAAGTTAAACGTTATTGACTTGGTTAAATTGTGTTAACGTCCTTAAAATAATTTAACACGTTAAAGTTTCAAACGTTAACTGCTCCCAGCCCTGTTATCAACAATGTGCGCGTTGTGTTATATAATACAAACATTGTTCTTGCCGTGAATATCAAAGCCTAGAAGGTGGATTTGCTAATTTTTTTCCTGGGAAAAATAAAACAAAAAACTTTCAAATTACTGTAAAAACACCATTGGCTAAACAAATAGTCCAAGTGGACAGTTACTCAGTGTTGGCAGGTTTGATATTGATAGATATTCTCAATGACGGATTATCTGTGAAATAATTGCTTTTAATTGGCTTACCGTAGAACGCAAAGTTTCCCTTTGTTACTTTTGATAAACGGAAACAACAGACAGCTCCGATAGCTGTCTGTTGTTTTCGTTTGTTAAAATTAACAAAATGAAACTTGGCTTTAATTTTTACTGATGTCATAGGTGTTTCCTCAACATTTAATTGCTTCCTAACTGGACATTCCTCGATCGTCTTATAATTTCAACTTGATCGACAGTCGATTTTCATGCCTATATAAAGCAGGGATGCCGATGGTTGATTACTACTAAACTCACAGAGTGAGTTTGCTCCCAAGCAATAACGGCCAACTTATGTGCATAAGCAATGTTTTCACAAGCAGATATTCGAGTTCAACCCCGAGGTCTATGGACTGAAACATTGTTAGTGTTGTTTCTTAACCCTTTATCCAACGTAACGGCCAAAACCGGTCAACAATATTCTCAAAAATCGCCAATTAATTTTCCGTATTTGTTTTATTTTTTGTCTCAAAAACAAAGGTTATGACTCCTCGTTGGAACGAGCTCGTCGAGCTCGTTCCAACGAGGGGTCATAAACTATGTTTTTGAGACACAAAATGAAAAAAATTCGTTATTCAATAATTTTTTTGGCAAGTGTTGTCTGCTTTTCATATTAGGTAAAGGGTTAATTTTGTCCCTAGAAAAAGAGTTATTTCTTGTGTGGATGTTTGTTTACTTCGATTATATTGTTTATCTTTACAAACAATATTATATTTTTCAAATACAGAACCGAAAGGTCCACGGTTCACCAGGTGAAACTGCGTTCTGTCCTTGGGAAAGGCACTCAATCCCGATTGCCCATTTGGGGTCACGGCGGCGATGTGTACTAAGGCGTACTGCACGTCGATGATGCACTTGTCTTCAACCAATGCTAAGCCTGCTTGTGTGGAGTTAGTACGTTGGGGAGTCTGACAGTTTCTAGCCGTTGCTCGGTGGTTCTCTTCGGGTACTCCGGCTTCCACCACCCGTAAAACTCTCCAACACGAGGGGACCCTGTAAATCAAAACCCAATAAATAAATAAATAAATAAATAAATAAATAAATAAATAAATTTAAATAAATAAAAAAATAAATTTACATAAATAAATAAATAAATTTAAATAAATAAATAAATTTAAATAAATAAATAAATAATAAATAAATAATTTAAATAAATAAATAAATTTAAATAAATAAATTTAAATAAATAATAAATAAATAAATAAATTTAAATAAATAAATAAATAAATAGATAAATTTAAATAAATAAATAAATAAATTTAAATGAATAAATAAATAAATAAATACAGGGAGGAGTTTGGTAGAGTATTGTGATCACAAAAAGCGGATAGAGAAATACGATCGGATCCTGACTCAGTCGTGATCCCGTCGAAATTTTCTTCCCGCTTTTATCCCGAGTTGAGATGCTATTTTCTCTTGTTTTTCTTGATTTGGTCTTCATTCACAGTATTTTATTTATGTGATCTCGACCATTTGTGTGCAGATGTGTCGCCTCCCGATCACGATCAGATCGAGAAAATAAAACATTTGTGATTAGGGCCATGCGAATCTTCGAGATTCGATTCGATCTCGAATATTAAGTTGCTATTCTGCTCGATTCCAATCGGTTGCACGATTTGTTTCCATTCGAATCTTTTTCACTGGAATACGGATTGGCATCAGTCATCTTCGTCGTCTCACAGTACGTATAGTTCTGGTGGAAATTGTACATAATATTGAAAATAAAGACTGAGTGTAGTTTCCGCTATCGAAACAGAAACAGCATCTGAACCCATGCCACCAGCCATGCTAATTCCAGTCTCTCTAGACACTGCTACTGTTGAAAGAAAATGTAAAGTTTCACAGCAATATCAACGATGAATTGTTGCTATCGGCAAGCCTTGTGCAGTGCCTAGTACCGATGACTCTCGCACCCGCTTCTGTTTTTGAACTATAATCCTTGCAGAGTAACATTCCAACTACATCACCAAGGCATGCCTTCCACGAAGGCATGCCTTGGTGATGTAGATGGAATATTTTATCAGTCGGGAATTGAGGCATCACTGTCGGAACAAATCAGGTTTCCACACCCCTTTCTCCCAGTCGTTCATCTTCAAGACGCCCCTGATTCGATTCGACATTCGAATAATAGACCTGATTCGATTCGATTTTCGAAGCGAAAATCGGTGATTCGCAGGACCCTATTTGTGATCACTGTTCTTTGAAGTGTATATAATATATGCCTTTCATTAAGAAAATGTTCAGATAAGAAACCATACTCAAAAAATTATTCATGTTTTGTGATCATTGAGATTGATTGTTGGATTGATTGATTTTTGTTCAGAGTGTAGAGAATATATTACATCAATTCATAAGACAAATATTTTAACAGAATACATAAATAAGTAAACTGTGGGGGGGGGGGTGACATAGCCAGATTGGCTGTCTACCTGTCAACCCCCAGAACAGAAAGAAATATGAAATTGCAAACAGAGCACAAAACACAAGAAATTGAAAATAAGAGACCCCAAGGGGCCTGAGAGCGCTCATCTGACACCGACAACTATCAACCAATGGTACTGATTTGAACAAACTGGCATCTGCCCTATTAAGAAAACCATATACCAAATATCGAAACATTGTGACCGGTGCATCTGAAAATTAAAAAAAAAAATATTCCTCATATTAAACTAAGTTATAATTCACCTGCCCTAAGGATGCTGTATACCAAATATCAAGACATTCTGACTGCTGGATCTGAACAAGAAGCTTTTTAGAGAAAATTCCTCATGTTGAACTAAAATATAATTCGATAATTCGGGCTCCCAGAAGGAGCCCAAATATGAACCCAGGGACTTGGCTTGAACAAACTTGAATCTCTCTCTCTCTCTCCCCCCCCCCCCCCCCCCACCTTTGGGGATGCTGCATATCAGATATCGAAAGATTCTGATTGATGGATCTGAAGAAGAAGATTTTTAAAGAATTTTTCTCCCACTGCACTAATTTAAACATTTGGGCTCCCGTAGAGAACCCAAATATGTACCCAGGGATTTGCTTTCAACACACTTGTGACATAATCTAACAAAGATGTTATATTTGTAATTTGAAAGCTTTTGGGGGCGTAGTTTGGGAGAAGAAGAGTCTTAAATGTTTTCCTCATTACCCACAGTGTTAAAAAACGCTGACTCAGCATTTTTTTCAAAGTCTAGAACATGTACCCTATGATAAAAGCGATAGCAATGTTCTTAGACCATTCCATTCTGTTCTACCTAAGGAAGCTTCACACCAAATAAGAATTCTCAGTGCTGTGTAGTTTTGGAGATATGGGCGTTTGAATGTGTTTTTCTTTTTTTAGCTCCTGTGGTTCCCACGGGGCATTTTGAAAAAAATGTTTGGCATAAATCAAGTACTTATGACCCATTAATACTTCATATTAAATTTAGTTCAAATCGGCCTCTCGGTTTGGAAAATAGAAATTTTGGGTTGGGCGAAAATTAGTGTCCCTCCCCGTAACGACAAATATTGCCGAACTTCTCTTGGACAAACTTGAGTCTACACCGCAAAAGGAAGCTGTATACCAAATATCAAGTCTCTTATACAGCTGGTTCATGAGAAGATTTTAAAAAAAAACTGGGGCATTTTGGCCCCATCCCTCCTCTATATGAGCAGAAACCCAATTTCAAGAAAAACTCAAATGCCCCTATATAACCACTACTCATGTGAAATTTCATTAAAATGTGGCCAGTGGTTTGGGAGAAAAAGACACAGACACCTCCTTCACGACGGACGACGGACAAAAAGTGATCAGAATAGCTCATCCTGACTTTCACTCAGGTGAGCTAATAACTGTAGGGAAAAACACTAAAATAGAATAGGACATCCATGAGGTCGGGTTTGGGGAGGGGGGGGGGGCGGGGTGAGAAAAGCCTGCCCATTTTTTGAATGGGTCAGTTGTTACTGTCCATCCTTGGAAATATCAGCAAGGGGTCAGAAGATTCTAAAGCTGTGCAGTTAGACATGTTCACTATGTCCACTGCTTCGTTTTCTATGATGATAAAGAGAAATATGTTCTTAAATGTGACTGGAGGAATGGGCATAAGCCACCGGCATGGCCCCGACGAGGGTTCAGACTTATGTACAGAGCACGCTTATTGTGATCACCAGCAGTGTAATGAAAACAACAATAAGGTTCACACATACCAATTGTTCATACTCGAGATTGCTTTCAATATACCGGCGTCAGGGCTGCTTAACGTATTGATAGGTGGTTCAGAGCCGCTCTCTGGGTGTTTCAGTTGTATTCCATTTTCCATGTGTAGTAACTGTCTATTGCTGCATCAATCTAATTTTTACTAAAAGAACGTATTCGCACAAATTATACTGATTGTGAAAGGGATGATATCATTTCCACTTGTAATTCAAAGCATGTGCGTGGTATCTGATGCTTCCGTGTTGGAAGATTGTAATCTCTGTCGGTTCGGATATGGAACATTCTCTTTGTGACGCAAGGCCGATTTACTATTTATTATTACATTATCTACAAAATCAAACGACAATAATTTTATGTCATTACCAGAGAAGAAGTATTGTAACTAAAACGGTCTCTTTCGTTTTCAGATCTCGATCTCGTAGTGACACACAAAAGATATATTCACTGTTCTCGCTAGCCCGAAATATTTTGATGCCAAGTGGAATTTTATTCGGTGTCAAATGAATTTTTTTGGTTCTAAATGAAAAAGTTTAGTGTCAAAGCGGATTCTAAATGATAACAAATTAACTATGTATCGTCCTTTCAGTGCAACAATGCGCCATGTGCAATGTTAAAGCATTGCAGATGGCGCCTTGTTGAACTCAAAGTACGATAGTTTAATTTAGTATTACCTGGCTCTTTTAAGTGTTTTTGCTGCAAGAAACCCCACAAAATAAAAAAGGTTATTATTAACATTTACAAAATAATTTCATAATTATTATTTACTCACTGTTTACTCACTGTTTATTCACTACAGATAAACTAGTAGCGAATTATTTATTATATTCCAGATGGCTTATAAAAAATGAAGCAAGATAAAAAAGATAACATAGAGAGTAATCGCTTGACTGGACTGGTTAGGTGAAACCATTCACGAGAGGTGAGGGACGTTGTACAAACACGAGTGCGCGAATGCTTTTACAACATAGTCCGTCGCCTCGAATGAATTATTTCACGTAACCAGTCCAGACAAGCGATTACTCTGTTTATGACTTTTCATTATTAACGATAATTATATTATTTAAAAAACCCAAAAAGACAATGAAGTCCATATTACACCCACGGCAAAGCGTCTTCCTTTGCGTGCACGGGTACATGACCCAATTGTTGATTGCATAATTCACTTGTTAAGTTACCGTTTATCATTAAACCACGAAATCCAAGTAAATCACACTTTGGAAAGTAATAAAAATAAATATTTTAATACGAATCAGATTAAATGGATAAACTCTTAATTCAGTTGATCTGTAACAACGGGCCATGATTACAACTGTTATCAAAAGATTATTTGACAAGTGTGGATTTTATCCCGCCTGTGTCGTCACTCGTCAGAATACCTTTGAGACATGCGAAAAGTATATGTCCGGTGCTAAACATTGCTTTTGGCAAGTGTGGATTTTATCTCGCCTGTGTCGTCACTCGTCAGAATACCTTTGAGACCTACGAAAAGTATATTTCCGTTTCTAAACATTGCTCCCAAATGCTATATTTTAGTACCAAGCGATTTTAGTGAGATTGTGGCACCATTGACATTCGACAGCGGGAATACTGGAAATATTGTGAAATAAAAAGCAAATAAAGGGGGAAATAAACGAAAACCGTATCTGAGATTCAATAGTTTCGCATACCTGTTTTGACAAATAACATTCTATAGTTTTGTGTCGAAGACGACAGCGTACTTCGAACGACCTGACACACCCAGTTCACATTCGTAATCATATAAAGCGATAGATCGTTCTCTTTAATTTGTATTTGAATCCTCGGAAAATGGAACAAACCGATACATTACCACAGCTTTTTTTAAAAAAAATGCTAATGATTCATTTCAATCATTTATTGTCTTGCACAGAAAATACAATTCTGAAAAATACGAATACAATTGTGAAAGGATTATAATATTAGCTCCTAGTCGAACAAGTCTACACTAGTGGAAGGAAATTGCAATCAATTATATGTTATAAACTAGACTTTATGATTCTGGAGAATCATGGCTTTTCCCGATGGAATTTCATGATTTGTCATGACCCCACAGTGTATGATGAATTGCTTTTGACTGTCTCATTGAAGTTCCTTCATTGATGTCATGAAAAAGGTGAGTATAGAAGTCTCAAATGACTCAGTTTGATAAAAAAAAATTGTTTAGGTAAAAACCATCATTAACGGTGGAGAGGGGTAATATCAATATCGTCGTCCAACAAGTTAATGACCGACAAAAGGAGTTATGTTTGTTTGACACATACCCACTGAGTGCTGTATCTATTTGAAAATGGTCCGTTTTATCTCAAATGTATCCAAAATATTGATGTCTGGTAGTTTGTTAAGAGTTAACAAGTGCTAACAGGAATATTTATTCATGCAACTTGTAATTTCACACCAAAAACTGTGAACGGCCATTTTTACTTAAAAATCTACAAGATGTTTTCAGAGAAATCCAGGGAGAACATGAATTTCAAGCTGTTGACGGGTATAATTGTTTATCCAGCCCAAAACGGGTTAAGGGTTGTTTTTTTAATACGCTTGTTACTTATAAAAATAATTCTCAGTGAATTCTACTTCCACTTATGTTGATTTCTCCTCTTAACTTTGGGTGCTGCGGGTATGCAAACTTTCAACATTTTGATGTTTGAGAACCAGCATAGGGTTAACAAATGCTTACTGGAATATTGTGTACATGCAACTTGTAATTCACATTAAGATCTGAGAATGGCCAATTTTTTTGAAAATCTACGTGATGTTTTTAGAGAAATCCTTGGATAACATGAATTTTTAACCTTTTGAGTGTTATCACCCTGTAACCAGCTCTAAACGGGTTAATGCTTGGTTTTATGAATACCTTCATTACTAACAAAAATGATCCTCGTTGAATCCCACTTCCAATGATGGTGGTTATGTTCATCTCGCAGGTACACATTGGGTGTAATGGGTGGCCAGGTACAGCCCATTTTCTCAAAATTTGCTGCCTCTGGAGGGTTAACAAACGCTTACCGGAATCTTTTGTTCATGCCACTTGTAATGTCACTCCAAGACCTGCAAATGGTCAATTTCTCTTGAATACTTACCAGATTTTTTTGAAAAATCTACCGAAAATGGGAATTTTAAGCTTTTAAGGGGTACATCTCCTTAACCGGGCGAAAATGGGTTAAGACCTCAATTTTTGAATACCCTTACTACTTACTAAAAATTTTCCCTATCAGTTTTGCGTCCGGTAAAAGAAGTTATGTTTCTCTGCAGCATTCCCGTTTGATGTTGTTGGTGTCCAAAAACAGACTATTGTTTTCGAAATTTTGACATTTAGCAGCCCATGGAGGGTTAACAAATGCTTATCTGAATATTTTATCCATGCAACTGGTAATGTGACTCTAAGACCTATCAACGACCATTTTCTCTTGAAACCCTGCGAGACGTTTCTAAAGAAATTCAGGGAAAACATGATTTTTTAAGCTTTTGATGTGTATTGCTATTAACCATCCCAAAAGGGGTTAATGCTTGGTTTTTTGAATACCCTTATTACTAACAAATTTGGTCCTCGGTGAATTCCACTTCCAACAAAGTAGATTATGTTTATCTCTCTGGTATGCATTGGGTGTTGTGCGCGTCTGAAAACAGCCTATTTCAACAAAATTACGATGCTTAGCAGCCTGTAGAGGGTTAATAAATGCTCACCGGACTATTTTGTCCATGCTACTTGTAATGTCACACAAGGATCTGCGAATAGTCAATTTGTCCAGAAAACCTACAAGTTGCTTTTAGAGAAATCTACAAAAAATGGGAATTTTAAGCTTTTAAGGGGTATCTCTCTTTAACCAGCCCAAAATGGGTTAAGGCTTCGACTTTTGAATACCCTTACCACTATCAAAAATGTTTCCCCATCAATTTTGCGTCCGATAAAAGAAGGAACCTTTCTCGGTGGTACACCAAGTGGGTGCTGTTGGCGTTCAAAAACAGCCCATTTTATCACAATTTTGACTTTTAGCAGCCCGTGGAGGGTTAACAAATGCTCACCGCAGCATTTTGTCCATGCAAATTCTATTGTCACACCAAGGCCTGGGAGTGACAAATTTTTCTTGAAAATCTGCAAGACTCGTTTAGAGAAATCCACGGAAAATACGAATTTTTTAGCTTTATGGGGGTATTGCTGTTTAACCAGCCCAAGACGGGTTAACGCTTGGTTTTTTGAACACCCTTATTACTGACAAAAATGATCCTCTGTGAATTCCACTCCCAATAAAGGAAGTTATGTTTATCTCTCGTGTATTCTTTGGGTGCAGTGTTGGCCTGAAACTGGCCTATTTCATCAAAATTTCGATGTTTGGCAGCCTGTGGAGGGTTACCATATGCATCGCCTGATATGTCGTGTGGATCAAAGGGCGTGTCACAGACAGGTCTAGCAATGATGAATGTATAAAAAAAATCTACAAGACGTGTTTCGGGAAAGTGCCGATAAACCCCAATTTTGGCAGTTTTTTGCCAATTCTGGCGAAATAAGGGTTAAATCGAAAAATCCGCTTGAGTACATTTTTAGATTTTGTGCCCATCTATGCGTGTGCAAAATTTCGTGAAAATCAGTTCGAAAATGGCTTCTGAATCGTACGGACAAAATGTGTGGAAAAAAAAAAAAAAAAAAAAAACCCAAACCCCCCCCCCCCCAAAAAAAAAAACAATAAAAAAAAAAACAATAATAATCCGTAGAAAAACAATAGTCTTTTCCAGAGGGAAAAGCCTAATTAATGCACGATTCAGGAGAAACAGACGAAATGAAGCATCAGAAATTCCGTGTTCTCGTACAGGGAAAACTAGAAGTCCTATCATGAAATGCGCACAAATAGCACGTTGATCTGCGCGTTCATCTACGCGTTATGACCACAGTAAGGCTATCAAAGTCTATACATATGGCCTGTGTACAAGAAATGTTTCAGCCAATGGACCTCCGGTTTATTAAAAAAATATTAATCTATTTTGGCGGAGGGATAATAGTGAACTCGAAGCCTTTGGCTTCTTGTTCAATATCCCTCTGCCGAAATCGATCTCGTGCAGTACAAATGACAGTTCGAATGCGTACAGTTAAAACTAGAAGTCCTATCATGAAATGCGCACAAATAGCACGTCGATCTGCGCGTTAATCTACGCGTTATGACCATAGTAAGGTTATCAAATTCTGTACATATGGCCTGTGCTCAAGCAATGTTTCTGCCAATGGACCTCCGGGTAACCCGGAGGTCCATTGGCAGAAACATTGCCTGTGTTTGCTATGAGTAACCAGGAGAACCTGCAGTGTTTTGTATGCCATTCGATGTGGCAAGTGAACGCAATTCCTACGCGCAATTAAGCCTAGTTTTAACTGTATTACCCTCTTGAAAGGTAAGGTTGTGAGATTCTACACTGTTTTGGGGAAGTAAAGAGGGCAGAGAGTTTCGATTAGATCGCAACCCACTCGCGTTGAGTCGAAAATTTCTAATCCGCTTTGGTGATCACAGTACCGTTGACCTTTGATGTGAAAGGAAAATTGTTTTAGATTCTTTATATTTGCTGATGAAGTTACTAAAAAGGCTGGTTGTCAAAAATATTATTTCACTGAAATGGAAAATGTTTAGAGGATCGTCTGAGGCGAAAATGTTGACTTGGACATCGCATCGAGACTTGTGGTAGAACAAATAAATGATCTGTCTGTGTTTTTTTCAGAAACGAGGGTGTAACAAAAATCAGCATCAACTAAATTTTAATTAATGTACAATCCGGTGCTTCATTAATTAACTTTTTGATTATTATTTCTATAAATTGTGTTTGGAATCTGATATTATTTCATCCGTAGAAATATTGCCCACCTGTGGAAAGAGACCAGCCCACGGCGAACGTACTGTAGAAGATATTTGAAACAGAAGTCTAAACACTGTTGAAATATACGGCGGCGTAGAAGCGACATGTGATGTTTAGTTACTAAATTGAATATTCAGTTTACTAAATTGAATATTCAATTTACTAAATTGAAATAAACAGTCTTGTAATAAATTGAATAAACAGTCTCGTAATAAATTGAACAAATAGTCTTGTAATAAATTGAATATTCAATTTAGTCACTAAACATCACATGTCGCTTCTACGCCGCCGTAGAAATAGAGGGTCTTATGCGTTACGGTTTGATATTAAATTTCTGTACCGAGTTCAATAAAATCGATATGAGCCGAGGTCTCCCGGTGTTCAGACCGATTTTGGTGAACGAAGTTCATAAATGTCATATCAAATCGTGATTAATTTGAGATTATTTCTATCACATAATGTGTAATTTAACCCTTTACTAATTGATAAAACGAACCGACGCTCTTCACACTTATCTTCAACCAAATTTAATTTTTTCAACTTTTTTTTAGCCTTAAATACATAGGTCGAGCTCGTTGACATATAAGTGAAGATTGATTCAATTCTACATCCAAAACCAACTCCTTCACAATACCTCGACGTCATTGCTGATGTCTGACGTCACGGGTTTATTACACTTGTTGTGAACGATATTTTTGTAGTTAGCAACTGGATAATAATTATGATAAAAAAAAAATAATACGTTGAGTTCATATATAAGTGTCGGTAATGGAATTAATTTTTCGTAGTGTTTCCAAAACTAGAATTCTCTGTGAGACATTACCATTCTGTGATATCGGCGTATTACACTCATTTTCAAAGGCTCAAATTATCTTCAAATTCGAGGGTGAAATAAATAAAGATTCAATGATGACAGCTCAAAACGCCACTTTTGGAAAATGTATCACAATAATAAAACGAAGAAGTGTGTTGCAGAAAAAATATTCGTCAAATAAGATCAGTCTTTGCAGTGATGTACAGTTAAAGCTAGAAGTCCTGTCATGAAATGCGCACAAATAGTACGTTGATCTACGCGTTAATCTACACGTTATGACCATAGTAAGGCTATCAAATTCTGTACATATGACATGTGCACAAGCGATGTTTCAGCCAATGGACCTCCGGGTAACCCGGAGGTCCATTGGCAGAAACATTGCCTGTGTTTGTTATGAGTAAGCAGGAGAACCAGCCGTGCTTTGGATGTCATTCGATATGGCAACTGCGCGTAATTCCAACGCGCAATTAAGGCTAGATAAGCGCACAGTTCGTGACAGGACTTCTAGTTTTAACTGTAGGGCCCTGCGAACATTTTCGATTCGAATCGAATCTCCAATCGATTTTATTATTCGAAATCGGAGAACCAGCCGTGCTTTGGATGTCATTCGATATGGCAATTGCGCGTAATTCCAACGCGCAATTAAGGCTAGATAAGCACACAGTTCGTGACAGGACTTCTAGTTTTAACTGTAGGGCCCTGCGAATCGAACATTTTCGATTCGAATCGAATCTCCAATCGATTTTATTATTCAAAATCGAATCGAACCTCGAATCGAATCAGTGGCATTTTGAAGATGACCTTTGGAGGTTGGGGTGCGATAAACCTGATTTGTTCCGACTATGATGGCTCATAATAGTCCAACTACATTATCCAGGCATGCCTTCTATAGAAGGCATGCCTTGATGATGTAGCTGGAATATTATCTTGCAAGGATTATAGTTCATCGTCGACATTGCTTCGAAACTTTAAATTTGCCTTTTACAGTGGTACGGACAAGTGATATTGGGATTAGAATGGCTGGTGGCATGAGGGCAGACGCGATTTATGTTAATGTAGCTTAAGGTATACTTTTAGTCTTTTATTTCAACATTATTTATGTACGCTTTCCATCCGAACAATACATCTTGTGAGACGATGAAGCTGACTGATACCAGTCTGTCTTCCTAGGAAAAAGATTCGAGAGGAAACGAATCGGCCAGTCGATTTCGAATCGCACCGAGTTTCTACTGAAGGTTCGAAATCGAATCGAATCTCGAAGCTTCGCAGGGCCCTATAGTGATGCATTACAACTTTCCGCTCTACAGAAAATATCTATGTTTATTTATTTATTGGTGTTTAAGGTCACATACTTATGCACAATGGCTAATCATGACCGTGACAGTTTTACGGGTGGAGGAAGCCGGAGTACCCGGAGAGAACCACCGAGCATCGACGAGCAGCTGTCAGCTCCTCAACATTCTAACTCTATTCAAGCTCCGCTCAAGCAGGGTTACAGCGGTTGAAGACATGTGCACCGTCGACGTGTAGTACGCGTTAGTACACTGCGTCATCGCGCCCCCCATATAGGCAACCGAGATAAAGTGCCTTGCCCAAGGACACAACGCGGGTCGTCCCAGGACGAGGATTGATCTCGTGACCTCCAGCATAGAAGTCCAACAGTCTACCACTGAGCCATCGCGCTCCCCCCCCCCCCCCCACTGAAAATAACTTATACATTAACAATACAATGCCATACATGTTGCGAATGAAGGCCACTACAGTAAGCGATGAAAAGAATGTCACTACAGTAAGTGATGAAAAGAATGCCGTAAAATTAAACCCAAACTCTGAATGTTCTAATTTTCTTTCGATTGCGAATGAGATTTAATATTTTTGTAAACTGGGCATATTTATTAACAGCATTCTTTTATGTTAATGGCTCTGTTATTGATTGTGTCACAATGTAGGTTTTACTATCTGCACGAAAAATGAAGATTAATCACTTAGTCAACTGAGATCGTACATTCAAACCCCTTGGACTCAATTCATTGGATTTATTAATTCATAATTTAGATTTTTTTTATCGCTCGTTGGAGGTAATATATCCGGCTGTGCATACCCAGGGACAGTCTAACATAGACAGATGATATTGGAGTGTTACCATACATTTATAATTAACAAATTCGTATTCCCCAGATCACAGAACGTGAAGTCAATAATAAACAAGCATGTACTGCCCGTGTTGAGGTCTTTCTTTATTAATGGAACAAATACCGCTAGGGCTGAGTTTGGTTTCATAAAGTGTAGCACTGTTCATCGTGTCAGCGACCAAGCGCCCTGTTCTCCGGAAGGGGTCAACGATTATGCGCGATTTATTTGTCCACTTTCGCTTCGATATCGATTTTGCGCACGTTGTGTTCTGGTCACTGACCACATGAAAATCAACACGCATATAATGTAACATGAGTTGTTTTCTTGATAAGACGAGTACCCAGCCGTAATGATTGCAACAGCCAGTCGATGAAGGATATTACAAAAACTTAAAACATTAACAAGGTCGGATACGTCTTCTTTGTTAACTCTTTTAAACTGTAATGCATAATTGTCTCCTGTAAAGAAAATAGTACCATTCGATGACACAACACATAAACATCGACGAGGGGGATTAGCAATAATTTAATCCTACAGCCCCCATAGAGGCTGTAGGATTAAATGATTACTGCCCCCTCCCCCCCCCCCCACCCCTCGAACACAAAAAAAAGATTGGCCAGTTTGCTGCAAATTCTGTTCCGAAGAACGGATATTATTCGCAACCTCAGTGTTAAACTAGGTTAAATCATTTTTTTAGCTCACGTCGATTTGACAAACTATCAACGCCCGCCTTTGATGTCACGCGATGCAGTCTAAGATGCTTTCATTCCACATGCCATTTCCTTGTTTTTTCTCTTTATGTTACTATTTGAACAATAGGTTCCTCTCAGCAAGAAGACAAGCCTTCATCTCACGGTGAGAAGCGTGCAAGTCGATAGAAATTATTCTGCAACAATACGCTGCGCAATACTGTAATCAAGGACTACGAGTTCCATGGACGACACTGCAACCTGTGCGATCTAATTGTTGCTAATTTATTATTCATCGGTATACAGTTATTGACGTTTAGCGAGGTGGGTATGTGATTACATGCAGCGGGAGATAGTTTTGTTCAACGAGGCTGAAATCCTGGACAAACAAAATTTAGTCAGGTACGCATAATGACGTCTAAATTTGAGACACGCTACTGGATAAAGGAGATCAAATAAAAAGGAAGAATGCTAATGGAATTAAGTGGAATTGTCCACGAAGAATTGAAAGCAAAACGGCAACATGTAAAATTAATATAGATTGCTTGCCACTGACAAAGTCGTTGTGAAGTATAGACTCTTTATGCACCGGAGTGCATGGACAAGTAGAGTAATGAATCATGTCTCCTCGGCGAGCGCAAAGTGTGAATGGTTGCAACCGGCCGCCATGTCGAACACACGGGTTACACAAGCGATCAACCCTGCGTTCGACGCGAGAGACGTTTGCAACTCGACGGAACAAACAGGTTGTAATGTTTCAGATAACATTTTTATCGAACTCGAAATCATCAGGCCGATTTCTACTCGAACTTCCCATATAACAGCATATTATGTCGCTTCCAAATTAATTTATTTGAGTTGCGTGCCTCATGTTGCAATCGTTCAATTGCCTTCCAGGGTGAATCGACCATAATCAATTACATGTTATTTAACAAGAATATCACCTTCAGCGGTCAGTTTATATTCTTCTTCGACACTTTCTTGTGTCGGGGCATTTCATTCTCGTCAAGGCGTGACCTAGATTCGCAACGACGAATCAGATGAGTTCTTGCATGACGTTCTTATACATAAGCTCGATTCCTCGCCTGGTGTACCCCGCCTAGACATGTGATAGTCAATCATATACAGTTACCGAGGGTCGAAAGGGGCTTGCTCCCATATCGTCCCTGCGCGCCTTCGCGCAAAATCATTTCGTTCGCAGTTCATTTTCTGGTGTACCAAGTACAATTCCCAATGCCTCTGTTATATCGGATAACATTGAAAACGCACAGCAGTCGTGGTATATTTTCTCTTATCATGCCTTAAAGTTAGTTTGTCCAATCAGAACGCTGGAATACCATTTAATGTGTCCGCCGTATAAGGTAACTCACCTGATATTATATGATATCGGGCGTGTAGCTGCCAGTTCTATTTTGATGTACAGTACGTGGAGAGTGTATTATCACTAAATCACTCGCAGAGTGGAGATTCCACCCAAGCAATAATAGCAAATTTGTTGCAAAGCATAACCAGCACAAGCAAAGTATCAGCCAATGGACCTCCGGGTTAAACCCGGAGGTCCATTGGCTGAAACATTGATTGTGTTTTTTGTTGATATGTACAAAATTTGAAAGTTATAACTTGGGTGATAACTCCACTCCGCGGGTGATTTAGTTACAATCCACTCTCCACGTACTGTATTTCCACTCACTTCGAAGTTTCAAAACTTGAATTAAAACAAAATAAGAGAATTTAAGTACCACAAATATTTTCAAGGTACCGTATTTATTGATTTAAAACAAAGTATTTATGAAATGGACAGAAAATAGTATTTGTTGTCCCAAAAGATCTTTGTTGTTTTTACGACTCTATTGATTTTATGCTGAAGCGAACAGTTTCCTTACAATTTGCTCAACAGACTAAAAGTGATTTTTTGAACGTTTAAAAGTGCTTCCTTAAACTTTTTCAGGTGGTAAAGACAGTACATATATGTAAGGGTATTTCAGATATTCTTGCAGCGATTACGTTTTATTTTGTAAACAAATCGTCCCCTGAGTTCCAATGTGTTCTATGTGCCTACTGGCACATAGAACACATTGGAACTCAGGGGACGAAATATCGCACGTCGAACAGCAAGGATTGTTTACTGTCACCATGGATACGTACCGGTGCCAGCTACTGATGATGATTCTGCGCGGTGCTGTCAATGGCGGTTTCTAAAAAAATCAGTGTCCGGTCGTTCGTTGTTTCTCGCATAAATGTATTAATCCCCTGACTTACATGGACTTTTGATATAAAAAATATATTACATGGCGTGTTGCTCGTTGATAATTTCCATACAAGGGCCTGGGTGTTCATATCAGGTGCAGTCGCCTAACCTGATATGAACTATTATCGCCTTGTTTGGAAATATACCAGCCAGCTACACGCCATTTAACTTACATTATCCATAAGAAAATAGCGAACAGCCAATCTCAGATGCAAGTTTCGTTTATTTTTCTTGATTCTGCCTTGAGATTGAAACTTTTTATTTTATAAACTCTCGACCCATAAGTGCAAATCTGTTGCGATCAGGTCTCAAGTCTGATCGAGAAATCGACGGCTTAGTTGAACACCGTACTGTATGTCTACAATGTGCTTTAGCCTTAGCCTACATTCACAGACACAACAGCAGGGCCGGGAAGGGGGTGACCCCCAGGAATTTTTAGTGGACCAAATTTGGCCGAGAAGTCAAGAATTTCTTGGGTTAGGCCTGCCTCCCCCACCTCCAGAGTGCAAACATGGCTTGAAAGACTGTATTTTATTTTATTTTTTTGATTTGGTACATCCTTTCAAAGGACACACCAAACCCAAAAATTAAAACAGGGCTTTCAGGTCATGTTTGGACTAGCCCCCCCCCCCCGCCCTATCCCCCCCCCCCCCCCCACACACACACACCGAAGATTCTGCATCCTGTGTCAACAGTTAAGAAGGGCGCTGTATCGTGAATGGAGCACTGCATTTGATCCACGATTGTAATTTTAGACATCAGTTTCTTGAAGTAATAACTATTTTAAATCAACTTGACCTCACATAGTTATCACTTCAAGCAGTCAAAAACTATAACTCCATGTCACTGGATACTCACTGATGAACTTGGAAATTTGAAACATACTTCATAAAAAAGTCATAACGTAATTATTTATCCCAAATTTTCTTGGGGAGAAGACCCCCCTCCAAACCATCTATCATCGCTCGTGTCTTCGGCACTCGCATCAGTATCTCGACACTTTTGAAAGGGAACGCGTAACAGAATTAACCTCGGGCAGTGCGAGTTTTCTATGCGACGTACCATTAACTATAAACCATGAAATATGCATACAAAAACGTGTTGCACACAAACAGATATGGAAATATTACGCTGAAATCTGTGCGTGGGGTTCATGTTTTTATCAGGAGTTACATGGTGGATTGGATGGATTTTACAATTAACATTGTGTTAACACTTCAACCGGAACAATATCGGTATGCACACCAACATGTTCAGAGATATTAGGCTGAAATGTTGCACCAGGAGATATTTTTTAATATGACTAACATGACAGAAGAGTTTTTGGTACAAAATTGTTTTAACCCTTCAGGCATCATCCATTCGTACAACACCGCCCTGCACTCATACATTTGCAGACATCGAGATGACATTATGTCACCTGAGATAACTTTACCAGAAAAGGGATATGGGATAAGTCCCGATTCCGAATGACGTTGCTACACTGGTAAAACTTGCAACCTCAGCAGCTCTGAGAGGCTGGGGAGCTGGTGGAATAATCGTGTTTAACACGGTGACCTCTGCTGGTTGTAAATAAGTGTGAGTTTATCTACATTTTGTTGATATTTAAATACAGTGTTTTTTGTGTTGGTCGCGTTGTGTGGGGACATGTGTACACCAGTTTCTCTAGAAAACCAACTTTAATTTAAATGCAGCTGTAATTGGATTACAGACAATTGATAGACAAGCTGCATATTGTATGTTTGTTTTGTTAACCCTTTGATATGATATGGTTATTACCAAGGAGTTTGGTATCATTTTCAGGGCAGGGCTTAAAATATTTTCACGCGAATCCATTTAAACCATGATATGAAATCCCCCGTGGGGACCCGGGAAGTAAAGCCAATGATTGAGGTGGAAATCCTCTAAAATGTGCAACATGAGGTATAAATGATTGAAAACCCTTCACTTTATATCCATGTTGCGGTCATGATTAGCCACTGTGCATAAGTATGTGGCCTTAAACACCCTTAAATAAATAAATAAATAATGATATGAAATTCTTCAAAAAATAGCTGAATGTTGCTGGTGAGATCACGAAATAAGTTGTCAAAATCTCCACCCATGATTTACCACATGCTTCACATTTTCTTGAGTTTGGTATTAAATCAAGTCATGGCTGCTACAGCAGCCATGACTTGATTTGATACCAAACTCAAGAAATATGAATAGACAGTTTTTCATAATTATATATTTTATGATAACCCAGGTCAGAACTTCATCATGAATCAACGACATCATACATAAAGTGAATCCAAGTAGTAAATTGACGCGAATCCACTTGGATTCGCGCCAGTGTAGTTCGCCAGAATCATTACGAGAATCGATTCGCGGATTCGCGTGTAATTTTAAGCACTGCAGGGGCATAGCCCTTACTCCCCAGCTTGGGGATAAAGTCGTGAAACAAGAATCTTTGAGTTCAGAAAAATTAGTTTGTAATCAATCACCCGAAAAACGAATCGCTTTAAACTGCTTTGTTATAGTTGGTAATCATGGCATCTTAGAAACACCAAGTAGATTTTAGTTAAGTGACTGACAAATGTTTCTACCCAGTTATTAACAATGCCTGTCAAGTCAAAGGTTATCGCATGCAAGGTGTGATGCAAGCATTACAGATAAATGGCATTTGCAAACCCTCCCCCCCCCGTCCCCTCCCCTTCCCCGTACCCATATGACCCCTTGACCACGGGGTGGGACGGGTGTCTACTTTTGTGATGTTTTTTTTTTGCTTAAAAATAAGTTCTGAAGGATTTTGAATAATTTTATGGAAAAAGAAGAAAATCTCCATTTGAGATTATGACCCCGGTTAAGGTGAAAGTCTATTTGACTTACAATGAGTTTTGAAGGTTTCGAGTAAATTACATTCAACGTTGCGTGAACACTTGAACCAAAACAACACCGATATGCACACCTATATGTTCAGTGATACGGAGCTGAAATTTGGTAACTAGGGGGGGGGGGGTATTTTTTTATTAGGTCTAACATGGCGGGGGGATTTTAGGTACATAGTTATTTCAACTTTTCAATTAATCGACATTTCATACAACGTCAGGCTGCACTCAGAATTTCCGTGTTCTCGTACAGTTAAAGCTAGAAGTCCTGTCACAAAACACGCACAATTAGAACGTCGATCTGCGCGTTAATCTACGCGGTATGCCCATAGTAAGGCTATCAAATTCTGTACACATGGCCTGTGCACAAGCAATGTTTCAGTCAATGGACCTCCGGGTAAGCCGGAGGTCCATTGGCGGAAACATCGTCCATGTTTGCTATGAGTAACCAGGAGAACCTGCCGAGCTTTGGATGCCATTCGATATGGCAATTCCTACGCGCAATTAAGCATAGTTTTAAACATGACAGAAGAGTTTTAGGTACAAGGTTGTTTTAACCCTTGGGGCATCATCCATTAGTACAACACAGCCATGCACTCATACATTTACAGACATCGAGCTGAAATGTGTCACCTGAGGGAATTTTACCAGAAAACGGATATGGGATAAGTCTCGATTCCGAATGATGTTGCTACACTGGTAAAACTTTTTATTAGGTCTAACATGGCGGGAGGATTTAAGGTACATAGTTATTTTAATCCTACAATTAATCGACATTTCATACAACATCAGGCTACAATTACAGATATCGAGATGAAATGTTTCACCTGACGTAATTTTACCAGAAAAAAAGAGACACGGGATGGGTCCCGATTGCGTTTGATGTTGCCTGAATGGTAAACCTTCAACCACAGCAAATCTGGGGGCCCGAAGTGCTAGTGGAATAGTAGTGAACAACACGGGGACCTCGGGTAGCTGTAAATAAGTGTGAGTTTGTCATAAGTTTTGTTCGCATTGTTTGGGGACCTTCACACCAATTACTCCAGAAAATCGACTTTAATTTGAATACAGCTCGTCGCCTGAGTGCTAGAATGTCCTATGTCCCACAGGGGACATAGGACATTCTAGCATTCAGGCGACGAGCTCTAATTGGATTATGGCCAACTGATAGACACCCTCCATATTGTAAGGTTTTTTTTTATCCCTTTGCTACTGTATGGCTACTGCCAAGGAAACCCCCGCCAGTAGTACAATAGAGCACACACTAGCTCGCAGTGATTCTTCCATACAAACATTCTCCTGTCATTGGGCCCATGATAATTTCCAACAGTTGGAGCACAGATACGCGAGTACAGTCCATTACAGACGAATTATCCTGACTAACAAAGTTGCTCTGAGCATTGTCACAAACGCCTCTCTGAAATTATTAGGAAGAAAATACAAAGCGACCTATCACCACCCTGTCATGCACAAACAAGGCAAATTTCACGATGGAGAGTTTCAAAGCGGCTGACTATTATTCCCATGATTACTTCAAAGGACTAAATGTTTTTGTACGCCAGAAATTGTCCGTGATTCTACAGAATCACTCCGTCTACACTGCAAAAAATATAGGTTCTCTTTAGAACCAAAACTGGTTCTAATCTTGTCCCTGAGATGGAACAAGTTCCGTTTAAACAGTATTTATTTCAAATCAAATAAATTTATAAAGATTAACATTAAATATTAACAGAATTTAAATTGAGGGGGTTTCAGCCGTAAGTTTAGAGCTTATACGAGGTTGTCTCAAATCATTATTAAGCAAAGGAGATATGAACAGTTGGCATATCGAACCAGTTTTGGTTCTGTACAGAACCAAAACTGGTTCGATATGCCAACTGTTCATATCTCCTTTGTTTCAAAATGTTTGACGACTGCGTTGAATAAGCTCCAAGTTTAGTGCTGAATCTACTTCAGTTCAGGTAATATTCTGTTAAAATTGAATGCTAATCTTGGTAAATTTATTTGATTTGAAATAAATACTGTTTAAACAGAACTGGTTCCATCTCAGGGACAAGATTAGAACCAGTTTTGGTTCTAAAGAGAATCTATATTTTTTGCAGTGTAGTTAATACTTGGAACCTAAGTTTTGGTTCTAAAGAGAACCTATATTTTTTGCAGTGTAGTTAATACTTGGAACCTAAGTTTTGGTTCTAAAGAGAACCTATATTTTTTGCAGTGTAGTTAATACTTGGAATTACACATTCGGTAGGTATGTTACAAATATCGTACTCGATTCGAGCTGTTGGGGGCTCACCATGACAAATTTAGAGTACGGTTACTGTTTCTTAAATAAGATGTTTTGACCCTCGATCATCTTCGTTCCGCCCAATTGAAACGACCGAGAATATGATGGATGATCTGGTTTAACTAAATATCTCACAGTTACAGAGGAAAATTTCATTATATTAAATCGATTGAGAGATAGCATTAGTAATTCAATTTTACAATTCCATGGAGTTTTGGGATTAAAGACTTCTCCTATTGTGACAGACTAGACATTTGTTTAATTTTAAAGTGATATTTTGGAATGATGTGCAATAGTCTCTGTGCTCAGTCCAAAGGTATTGATCAGAATACAAAAAAAACCCCATTATAATATCATATGCAGTCTAACAAAAGACAGCAACGAATGTGGACCAGTAAGTGATGACACAACGATGTATAGTTAACACTAGAAGTCCTGTTACGAACTGTGCGCTTATCTAGGCTTAATTGCGCGTAGGAATTGCGCGCAATTGTGATATGGAATGGCATCCAAAGCACGGCAGGTTCTCCTGGTTACTGATAGCAAACACATCAATGTTTCTGCCAATGGACCTCCGGGTCACCCGGAGGTCCATTGGCTGAAACACTGCTTGTGCACAGGCCATATCTACAGAATTTGATAGCCTTACTATGCTTATAACGCGTAGATTAACGCGCAAATCGACGTGCTATTTGTGAGCATTTCATGACAGGACTTCTAGTTTTAACTGTACTACAATATTTGATATGTTCATTCGTGATATTATCATCTTAGACTATAAAATATTCATATTCCTTATCTCCAACAAGATGAAGATACCGACAAAAAAATAATAAAAGAACCGTGGTTACAACAGTAAGCTAAACATTTTAGATGGATGGGGACTAGATCGCGATATCGTAGCAATTCCCTGTCTGTCTCCCTCTTCACAGTACTATAGAGTCTCACACGTCGACAAATAAATGCGAGAACATTGGATCACAAACGGTATTTATGTTTTTTTGTTTATCTTGGTTGGGTTTGATCTGGCAACCAGGGCGTCGCGAAGATGAGAATTGGAGGAGGGGGTGTAAGCCCAATAAGTCCCGACTGATGAAATATTCCATCCACATCATCAAGGCATGCCCTCTTTGAAGACATGCCTTGATGTTGTAGTTGGAACATATGTCAATGGGGATGACAGTAACAAAGTCAGAAAAATTGTTTGTGGATAAATACATGTAGTCAAAATGCATAGGCTTCCCAACTGCCTATTTAATTAGCACGTACCAGACTCAAAATGGGTAATGCTGGGAACCGCAACATCCCAAATCGACACAGACCCCCATTTGCATGAGACCGATTGCGTGTTCGACATAAGTCTTAAGAAGAAAATCTAGTCCCGTAAGAAAGTATATTAATGCTAGCAAGAGCGAATGAATATCTAAGACTCCAAATTAAATGAAAATGCCCCGACTGGAAAATTATCACACCCCCATACAGCCCCTCCTCTAGCTAATTGGGAAAGACGTTACTCACTGGTATAAATGTGTCGTAGCTGGAGGCGTAAAGATAGAGGGGTGGGATGAGGGTGGGGAGTAAGTAGAGGGTGTAAGTCCTATCATCAATAATTGTTCCTGTCGGGACATTTTATCTGGGTTAGAATCGCGTATATAGACGTTATTGTTTAGCTCCCTAATAATCAACTACTTTCTTATGAAGCTAGAGTTAACTCTTGGTCTTGTGTTATAGAGACAAACGGACAGCCATACAAAGGGTCTGTGATACCAAATTCGGGTCGGGCTGTTGGAAATCTAGTTCAATGAAAGATGCACTGGTTCGTACCTGGTGCTTCATTCATGGAACATTTAATGACGATTCAGGGAGCGCGGTGGCTCAGTTGGTAGAGCTGCAGGCTGCAAGCCGAGAGGTCCTCGGTTTGAATCCCCCCCCCCCCCCCCCCCCCCCTGCGGCAACCGCGTTGTGTCCTTGGGCAAGACACTTCATCTCCATTGCCCGCGTGGGGGCACGATGACGCCGTGTACTAAGGCGTACTGCACGTCGATGGTGCGCATGTCTTCAACCAATCTAACCCTGCCTGTGCTGCAGTGCGGAGTTACGATGTTGGAGAGCTGACGGCTGCTCGTCGTTGCTCGGTGGTTCTCTCCGGGTACTCCGGCTTCCTCCACCCGTAAAACTGTCACGGTCATGATTAGCCATTGTGCATAAATATGTGACCTTAAACACCAAAAAATAAATAATGACGATTCAACTGTTTTTGCGATTTACTTTTAACGGATGCGTGGAAATTGTGCCCATGCGTGGATTTTGACCTTTCCACGACGACCGTGCAGTATACACAAATGCATTTCCAAAAACTCGGATTTTAAAATAATTAATACTCCAACTGCATTGCCATCAACACATGCTTTCGACAAGCGCATGCCTTTATGATGCAGTTGGGATATTTTATTCATCGGTACATGAGCAATCACAGTCGGACAATTGAGGTTTATACTCCCCTCTCTGGGCCCCAAACGGTCATATTTACAATGCCCCTGCTGGTGTCATCCCAAAAGACGACTCCCGATAAGGGGAATGGTTGAAATTTCGCAGCCATACGAGGCTAACAAGAGACGAAATGTTTGTTCATTAATCATAGTAGAAATTAAACAAAAATATGTACATTTAGACCTCTAGGCTATTTGAGGTATTTTTTAATGTTTCAGTAATTCATGTACGAAATCTTGTCCCACTGTGTGCGGCAGTGGGATCATGGGATGGCCATCGGATCACGCAGAAACCCGTTTCCTGATCACAGTACTGCATGAGAAGGTAATGCATATCTCCCTGTACCTAACATGACTTGCAGATGACACTGCCCACCCCAGTGGGACCCGGTGAAGTGAAGCTGGTAAAATATGACCCAATCACCAATACCTGGGGTGGAGGCCCTCTAAAATGGGAGACCTGGGTATAAACGGTTGACCTAACTCCACTTTATCTCCATGTTGCGGTCTCGATTAGCCATTGTGCAGAAATATGTGACCATTACAGTTAAAACTAGAAAGTCCTGTCATGAAATGCGCACAAATAGCACGTTGATCTGCGCGTTAATCTACGCGCTATGTCCATAGTAAGGCTATCAAATTCTGTACTCATGACCTGTGCACAAGTAATTTTTCAGCCAATGGACCTCCGGGTAACCCGGATGTCCATTGGCAGAAACATTGCCTGTGTTTGCTATGAATAACCAAGAGAACCCGCCGTGCGTTGGATGCCATTCGATATGGCAATTGCTCGAAAATTCTACGTGCAATTTAGCCTAGATAAGCGCACAGTTCGTGACAGGACTTCTAGATTTAACTGTAATACCAATAAATATAGATATATATAAATAGATGTCAAGTAATACATTTCTTGAATGACTAAATATTTTCACTTGTTTGCCTAAAAAACAAAACCGACGTCTTCCAATGCAAGGTGCTTGATGAGTTCGTTCCCCTGAAGGTGTACTAAGCCCTCTTTCGATTCAAACATTGAACAGAAAAATAATGAATGACGGTCATTTTGACAAACATTAACCGCCTACCACCGTTATGCAAGGTAAAGGCTTAACTTAAACTGTACATCTCGTTTTTTATCGCAAGAGGAATTTACGGTTGATGATAAAAGCATGAGGAGGGATGTAAATAAGGGGATGGGGGACATATCCCCCCTCCCCTTAATAAACTTTCCAGTAGGGACGTTCTTATTTAGATTGAAGTTTTAGATAAAGAAGATATAGATTCGCTCTTACAAACAATCATGTGTTTCTGACAAGATTAGATTTGATACTTCGATTTCTGTCACACAAAAACAGTCCGCCATACAGTCCGCCATACAAACGAACGGCAGCAGTGCTGTAGCTAAGGGGGTGGGGCGGGGTTAGGGGGACAACCCCCTAAAAATTACAGTGCCCCCACCCTCAAAATGGGACAATTAAAGCACTAGAGGTTCCCAGATTCAGTCTCAGGGCATTGAATTTTCAAAATTTTATCTGGAGACCTCCCCCCTCCCACCTAAGCACCCACCTATGGGAGGGGATACCGTGGGACTGAGGTAGGATGTGCATGACCCTCCCATTGGCTGGTGTGCGTGAAGTCCCCCAAACCCCCACCAATGGGGAGGTCATACCCACCCCACTTCAGGCCTACTGCCTTCGCATATGCCTGTGGCCTATATCGACCTGGCAGCCCCCCCCCCAAACAAACAATATTCCCCCTCCCTCAATAGGCAATCCTAGCTACGCCCCTAAACGGCAATGGTACCTGTTTCGATGAGTTGGTAGTACGTTAGTTGTTAATTAACTCTTAGAAGCCGGGGAATCAGAATGAATTTATTGAACATGACATACGGCGAAAAACTTACAGTAAAGCAGGTGCTTCCAGTCAAGTGTCGTCTGCCTATTCAGGCAGACGACACTTGACTAGAAGCACCTGCTCAGTGTTTAACTCTCCCCAGCCCAAAGATAGCCGAACCGTCACAGCCAAATTACCTGCCGTATTACATCACAGGCAAGAAAACTAGACTCCCGGCTTCTCAGCTTCAAATAAGAAAGACCTTCTAAAAACTGAATTTGGAAAAAAAACAGGAGGTATTTAGACTGGATTAACCCAATATCTACCAAAACTCACAAAACACCATTTTACTTTTGAATGCTAGAGTTTCTCCGTTTACCTCCGTTCGCAACCTGGCATAATTCATGGATGAAAATCTGTCGACAGACAAAACATGTGAGTCAAGTATGTATGTAGGGCGTCCTATTATCACCTTAGAAATATAGGCAGGATATGAGGCGGGAATAGCAAAGGAGCTTGTCCATGCATTTGTGACAAGTCGCTTGGATAAGTTGGATTACTGCAATTCCTTGCTCTTTGGCTGTGGGGATAATTTGATCAATAAAAAACTCAGTGGCGTAGATAAGGGGGGGGGGGGAGGGAGGGGGGGGGGGGGGGCGGAGGTACCCCCCCCCCCCCCACCAGAAGTTTTGTCGGAAATTTTTTGGGACCATTTTTAGGCGAATTTATGCCTAATAATATTAAAATGCTGGTTTTGGGGATAAAAACATGCCATTTTGGGTAAATCTGGATAAAAAAGACCAATTTTCAGTACATTTGCAGAAAACAACAGATTCGTTCTGTTTGTTTGGGTTTTTGTTGTTGTTACACTGTCGGGAAATTTTCGGTCTGTCGGAAAATTTTGGGCTTGCCCCTCCGCCAGCGAAAATCTATCTACGCCACTGAAAAAACTGTGATCGGAGAACTGTGACTCACAATAAGAAATTCTGTCACATCACTACCGTTTTACAAGATATTCACTGGTTACCTGAAAGGGTGAGACTTGAATTTAAAATTCTCCTCCTAGCCCACAAATTAATCAACAACATTCCTCCTTTATAACTAACCATTAATCGTTATGAACCAGCATGATGTCTGAGAGCTGTCACTTCAAACAACCTTCAAACAGTACTGTTCCATCAAACCTTTCTCTTCCACTGTAAAAGGCACTAAAGACTTTTCAGATGGAAACATACTGTTGTTTACAGTATAATGTAAAAGATCTTGTAAAGATGGCAGATTAAAAACTTCTCTGAAATAATGAAGCAGACCGTTAACCATTAAAATCCATTGTTTCAATGCATCATCATTGAAACCAGCTCCATTTGGATGATCTACATTCTCCACATGTCTTCTTTTTAAGAAGCAGTTTATTCCCTCTTGCTTCTTGCAGATCCAACAAGCTGTTTTAGCAGCTACATACCAGGGTAAAAGGTAAGTAATACAAGCTTTTGTAAATGACCATATTCTTGATCTTCAAAACCAAGAGGTGTCCTTCTCATCTTATGTTTGATGGGTGGCCCATTTCCAGTATTAATTTCATGTTTGACTCCAAACATCCCAAATTCAAATCATGGCGAGCAAAGACATCTCCATAATTAACAAGCAGCTTTCCCAGTTTAATTTTCTGCTCCATATCAAGACTTTCATTGCAGCCAGCAAATAAATCTTTCAGATGTTGTGGCAACTGCTCAGTCACATCATTCAGTATTTCAGACTTTGAATCTGAATCAGAGACATCACACTTTAAAGCAGCAGGTTCGAAATCAAAGAAATTTTGAACTGCAACTGCTTCCTGGTTGTTGTCGCTGGCAATACTTTCTTTTCTTTCATAGCCACCTAAGCTCTGACGTTGATTCTTTTCATAGTCATCCCACCTTTGACACCAAAAATCACTAACATCCCTGTTGACATCCGAGGAAGATCCAAAGTTCTTGGAACTTTGAATGCTTCCTGCGATGATCTCTTCAGCATTACCTATGTGCAAACTTTTCTTCAATCTCACATAATGACTTCTATCATATAATCTACGCGTTATGACCATAGTAAGGCTATCAAATTCTGTACTCATGACCTGTGCGCAAGTAATTTTTAAGCCAATGGACCTCCGGGTAACCCGGAGGTCCATTGGCAGAAACATCGCCTGTGTTTGCTATGAGTAACCAGGAGAACCCGCCGTGCTTTGGATGCCATTCTATATGCAATTGCGCGCAATTCCTACGTGCAATTTAGCCTAAATAAGCGCACAGTTCGTGACATGACTTCTAGATTTAACTGTAATACCAATAAATATAAATATATATAAATAGATGTCAAGTAATAAATTTATTGACTGACTAAATATTTTCACTTGTTTGCCTAAAAAACAAAACCGACGGCTTCCATTGGAAGATGCTTGATGAGTTCGTTCCCCTGAAGGTGTACTAAGCCCTCTTTCGATTCAAACATTGAACAGAAAAATAATGAATGACGGTCATTTTGAGAAACATTAACCGCCTACCACCGTTATGCAAGGTAAAGTCTTAACTTAAACTGTACATCTCGTTTTTATCGCAAGAGGAATTTACGGTTGATGATAAAAGAATGAAGAGGAACGTAAATAAGGGGATGGGGGACATATCCCCCTCCCCTTAATACACTTTCCAGTGGGGACGTTCTTATTTAGATTGAAGTTTCAGATATAGACATAGATTCGCTCTTACAAAGAATCATGTGTTTCTGACAAGATTAGATTTGATACTTCGGTTTCTGTCACAGAAAAACAGTCCGCCATACAAACGAACGGCAGCAGCGCTGTAGCTAGGGGGGGGGGGGCTGGGTTAGGAAGACACCCCCCTAAAAATTACAGTGCTCCCCACCCTCAAAATGGGACAATTAAAGCACTAGAGGTTTCTAGATTCAGTCTCAGGGCATTGAATTTTCAAAATTTTATCTGGAGACCTCCCCCCTCCAACCCAAGCACCCACCTATGGGAGGGGATACCGTGGAACTGAGGTAGGATGTGCATGACCCTCCCATTGGCTGGTGTGCGTGAAGTCCCCCGACCCCCCCCCCCCCCCCCCCAATGGGGAGGCCATACCCACCCCACTTCAGGACTACTGCTTTCGCATATGCCTGTGGCCTATATCGACCTGCTCCCCCACCCCCCAAACAAACAATATTCCGCCTCCCTCAATAGGAAATCCTAGCTACGCCCCTAAACGGCAATGGTACCCGTTTCGGTGGGAGCAGAACAAGTTTGTAGTACGTTAGTTGTTAATTAACTCTTAGAAGCCAGGGAATCAGAATGAATTTATTGAACATGACGTACGGCGAAAAACTTACACTAAAGCAGGTGCTTCTAGACAAGTGTCGTCTGCCTATTCAGGCAGACGACACCTGACTAGAAGCACCTGCTCAGTGTTTAATTTTCCCCCAGCCCACCAAAGATAGCCGAACCGCCACAGCCAAATTACCTGCCGTATTACACCACAGGCAAGAAAACTAGACTCCTGGCTTCTAAGAAAGCTTTAAATAAGAAAGTCCTTCTAAAAAGTGAATCTGGAAAAAAACATGAGGTATTTAGATTGGATTAACCCAATATCTACCAAAACTCACAAAACACCATTTTACTTTTGAACTAGAGTTTCTCCGTTTACCTCCGTTCGCAACCTGGCATAATTCATAGATGAAAATCTGTCGACAGACAAAACATGTAAGTCAAGTATGTATGTAGGGCGTCCTATTATCACCTTAGAAATATAGGCAGGATAAGTGGCGGGAATAGCAAAGGAGCTTGTCCATGCATTTGTGACAAGTCGCTTGGATAAGTTGGATTACTGTAATTCCTTGCTCTTTGGCTGTGGGGATAATTTGATCAATAAAAAACTGTGCTAGGAGAACTGTTACTCACAATAAGAAATTCTGTCACATCACTACAGTTTTACAAGATCTTCACTGGTTACCTGTAAGGGTGAGACTTGAATTTAAAATTCTCCTCCTAACCCACAAATCAATCAACAACATTCCTCCTTTATAACTAACCCTTAACCGTTATGCACCAGCATGATGTCTGAGAGCTGTCACTTCAAACAATCTCATTCGAAAACCTGGACACCTGGCAACAGCAGGCGACAGAGCATCATCGTAGCTGCACCACTTTTGTGAAACAAACTCCCTGATTATCTCAAGGTGCCACAAACCTTGGACTCTTTTAGGACCTCGCTTTAAATCCATCTTTTCAGGCGAGTTTTTGATACTGGTAATTTCACAGCTTGCTAATTGTTTCCCCCCTTCTTGTATTTTTGTCGAGCGCAGTCCACGAATATTTACGTTCGCAGCGCTGGACAAAAGCACAAAGTATGACTTTTTTTTATAAAGCGAGAGAGCACCATGTGGATTCAAGGAATTAAACTATATTATTATTATTATTACTATGCCTTGATATGTGATATGCAGTGGCGGCGCCAGAGTTACAAAAATGAGGGAGTACAGTTGGGGATTGTTCAGCGCCGAGCTGGGGTGGGTTTCGGGGGTGGGGGATCCTCTCCCTAAGTTGAGAAAATTTTTAACTGTTTTGCAACAAAATCATGCGAATATGGATATCATTGGAACCGGCTGAACAAGCCGGTTCCAATGATATTCATATTTGCATGATTTCATTGAGTTATACCTTTGAAAATTGTTCTAAAATATTAAATGCTATTTATTTTTTAAAATTACTGAAGGCTGAATTCCAAACGGATGCCTTGTACGCTCTCGATTCTTGCATTCGTTGAATACACTTAAGCACTATGTTTCAGTCCGTTTAAACGCCGCATGCCTTGTTGAAATTTGGACCCTCGAATCTTGTTTGTTGTTTGCAGCTAGCGTGTGTGTGGGGGACGGAGGTGGGGGGTGGGGGGGGGGGGGGGGGGGGCAAACATGATTTCAAAACTTTTCTGATTTAGTACACTTGAGAATATGGGATTAAACATACCGACCATTACACTGCAACGTTCAATACAACAAAAATTGAAATGATAGTATTGTTTTTCTACGCTTGGCGAAAAAAGTGGAGGGGTAAGTACCCCCACATATTCCATGGCGCCGCCACTGTTGATATGATGTTCTTGAATATCACGTGATATATTGCTTTCCTTTATTTTTTGGAAAGCTTCTCATTTAAACTGAAATGTTTGGGGTGGTTCAAAATGTTTCGTGTAGTATATTGTATTGCGGCGATGGGGAACTGATCATGAAAGGGAGGCAATGTTAGAATTCATTCAGAGGAGAGTAAGGAGAATTTCCTCTGGGCATCTACATAATCATACAGGTTATAAAAGTCTGGATGCGTTTGTTGAACTTATCAGATTGTTCAATAGCACATCATTGTCTTATGGTCGCAATGCACTCGGATTCGAACTGGGCCGTGGGGGTGAAAAATGTCCTCCGTAGTTTTTAGGTTTCGTCCATGTCTGGATTTCGAGAACTACCTTTGTCTCGAATAACCTAATTTGCACACTCGACGAGCAGCTTAAAGAGATATACACGAATTGGTGGAAACGTAAAATCTCAGAATCTCCCAAACTAAACTTTTACTTCACTATCAAACAGTCTTTCGAGTTTGAAAACTACTTGAATCTCAAGTTGGGTAAGGCAGACAAAAACAGTTTTGTACGTCTGCGTATCAGTGCTCATCGTCTCTGAGTAGAAGCGGGGAGATATAAAAGTGTTATAGAATTGATCTATAATTGTGAAAACTCACCAAAAAATACAAGTTGTCAAATCCCAAAACCAGACGTCTTGACAATTCGCCGTCCAACAGGTGAGAACCTCAATCATCACGGACGGAAAAATCACATCAGGTCTGTTCCAATTCCAGTGGAGTACTCCGAGTACCAGACAAAACGTCCAACTCAACAGGTTGTAACTAACTTTTCTGACATAATTATTGGTGTTCACCACATTCCTCCCCGTTCCATTTGGACAGCGACATTACCTGATTTTGGTTAGGAGTTAATTGCGCAAGAAATGCAAAACGTATGTGGTTTTGTCCAAAACCAACAACCAACACCAATAAAAATGGACAGTTACGCCAATTTACCAAGTTGGTCAGCCACAAATTAATTTTTAAAAGACGATTGTTTTGACAAATGATCAAAAGTAAGAACATTTGACCCAGGAAGGAGGCATTTTACCTCAAGCAGTGGTCATGTCAGAAATTTTCAATGTGTTTTTTACAAACTGGCGTAACTGTTAAGTACCCGAAAGTACACTGGTTTTACTCTTTTTTTTTCTTTTTTAACAAACAACGCCCTGGACTGACAAAGCTTTCTTATGAAGCAAACACAAATTTACTACTTATAAATAGTTTATAATGTTCCATGTTTTATTCAAACAGTTCTGTGCTAAAGTGTAAACATCATATGAACATTTTATCAAAATGTACCAGAAGATTCAAAAGTATGGAACTTTAAAACACCTGATAATAAATCGAAGAGATGTGTCGAGATCCCAAAGTAGAGGACTTTTGAATATTCAACACAAATGAATGAATAATCTGTCATTTTACAGTATTTACAATTTCTACAAATTTACATTCCTGGCAAAATTTGTTTAACCTCTAGCACAGATCTATGCCATATAGATGGCAAGCATTCTGGTTTGCTAATGAAACCAAAACTGTTTTTGGAACATTCTTTATGTAGCTGATGCGGTCAATTACCGGCATCAACATCCAGAGTATGTTGATAGGGCAATGGCGAATAGGTGAAAGATATGGGGCATCTGATTCCAAAAGAATCTTTTCTACAGGTAACCTCGAAATAGCTTCCAAAGTAGCATTATCCCTGAAAATGCTACCAGTAAAACCGAACTTGCAGTTTGGTAACTTTTGTTGCCAAGCGGCAAGCTCATCCATGTTTCCCATGAAACAATGCCTATGCACTTTTAAATTCTGCAATTTAAAATCTTCAAAAACTTGAAGAACACGTTTAGCCGCTTCGCCATTACCATCATCCCTACAGTGGATGACAACAGTTTTACTGTACTTTTTAGCCAAGGGGAGTACTTCACGCAAGAACTTTTCTTGCGACACAATTTTACTTTTCGTACATGCCACGACATTGTTACAACGGGGTCTACATTTACAAGTGGTGGTCATGTCTATACCAACTTCCCCTAAGCCTACATAATCAGGGAGTCTCATATAAGACTCAATTTGTGTTGAATAACGATCTACTGATCGTGCTGTAATCATGTGAGGGTGTAGATTAGAGATGGGCGGTATTGGAATTTTGAGTTCGGTATCGGTCTCGGTATTTTTGTGTGGGCATACCGCGGTATCGGTTCGGTATTCGGTATGTGACTTCAGATTCACTGATAGTACCAAAGGGGAATCCATGTCAGAAAAATACAGAATAAGTTGTTCTTGTATCATTCTATCACAGTGCTACACATGTCATTGTTGATGGGCTCAACATTGTCATTCTTTTGTCAGCACAGATCATATCTGCAGTAATTTGGTGACTTGTTCTAAATACGCCTTAAGTTTTCAAGCTCCACTTAAGGCGTAATCATAGAATGTGTGTCCTGAAGATGTCATCTTTACGTGGGCCTGATGACAGCAGTAAAATTATCTGGTCAGTGATTTCTAGCCAAGTCTTGGCTGCCTTAACAGGCAGCCAAGACTTGGCTAGAAATCACTGCTAAGCAACTGGACATGTACAGGTCGTAGACTATTGATAATTTAGTACAACTGCCCTGATCCTTAAGGCTTAACAAAACTGAAAAATAAAATCAGTCACTTCTTTCATGAAAATGAACACTTCAACTGCTATCAATCCTCATCAATAGCGAATGCACAGGGAAAATTGAAAATACCGTTGGTTTCGGTATTCAAAGATTGGGTCGGTTCGGTTTTTCGGTGTCCCCATGATATCGGTATCGGTTCGGTTTTTCGGTATATTGCCCATCTCTAGTGTAGATCAAAGGATAAATATATACGATTATCTCCATCTTTCTGTTTCTGCCAGAACTTCCAGTGTTCAGGAAACACGTAATTTGCGACTGCACCAATGAGTGATAAACAATTCGACTCTTGGGTCAGCAACTCAACATCCTTCGGTGATTTTCCTCCAGATTTCTTAAGTAGCTGGTCCAGATGAAAGTGGCTATCAATGATAGTAATTTTTCCTTCATCGGTTAATGTCTGAGGTATTGCAGGTGCTTCCATTCCATTGAACAGAAAAGAGATTTCTAAGGCTTTGCCTTCCTCTTGTTGTCTATCATCCAATTTCAGCAAACACTGAGTTATAATTCTCCTGTGAATCAAAGCAATCACTGAATTTGGAGGCGATATAATAAACTCTGATGGCTTCTGTAACTTTTGCTGAGTGCAGTACTGTTCCATCAAACCTTTCTCTTCCACTGTAAAAGGCACTAAAGACTTTTCAGATGGAAACATACTGTTGTTTACAGTATAATGTAAAAGATCTTGTAAAGATGGCAGATTAAAAACTTCTCTGAAATAATGAAGCAGACCGTTAACCATTAAAATCCATTGTTTCAATGCATCATCATTGAAACCAGCTCCATTTGGATGATCTACACTCTCCACATGTCTTCTTTTTAAGAAGCAGTTTATTCCCTCTTGCGTCTTGCAGATCCAACAAGTGGTTTTAGCAGCTACATACCAGGGTAAAAGGTAAGTAATACAAGCTTTTGTAAATGACCATATTCTTGATCTTCAAAACCAAGAGGTGTCCTTCTCATCTTATGTTTGATGGGTGGCCCATTTCCAGTATTAATTTCATGTTTGACTCCAAACATCCCAAATTCAAATCATGGCGAGCAAAGACATCTCCATAATTAACAAGCAGCTTTCCCAGTTTAATTTTCTGCTCCATATCAAGACTTTCATTGCAGCCAGCAAATAAATCTTTCAGATGTTGTGGCAACTGCTCAGTCACATCATTCAGTATTTCAGACTTTGAATCTGAATCAGAGACATCACACTTTAAAGCAGCAGGTTCGAAATCAAAGAAATTTTGAACTGCAACTGCTTCCTGGTTGTTGTCGCTGGCAATACTTTCTTTTCTTTCATAGCCACCTAAGCTCTGACGTTGATTCTTTTCATAGTCATCCCACCTTTGACACCAAAAATCACTAACATCCCTGTTGACATCCGAGGAAGATCCAAAGTTCTTGGAACTTTGAATGCTTCCTGCGATGATCTCTTCAGCATTACCTATGTGCAAACTTTTCTTCAATCTCACATAATCACTTCTATCATTGATGGCCTTTACTGTTACTTTCGTTCCAGATCCCACTGAAGATGACAGTAAAATTCCTTTGACCTGTCCCATGGGTTCAAAAATAAAATCTGTGTCAAGTGGCTGTTTCCATATCTATCAGAGATATAGTGTTGGGAGGTAGGGTCACTGACCGACTAACCACTACTCTGGAAATGGTAATATCTGAGTCAGCTCCAGGTCTTTTAAAAGAAGCATTAATTACCTCCTCTCCAATGGTCAAAGTGCTATTGCGCAGATTAACAATACAATTGTTGGCAGAGAGGAAATCAAGACCAAGAATAAATGGATCTTCAATTGGTGCAATACAAATGTCCCATTTAAATATTTGTGATCAAAGTTTCATTTCCATCTGAGGAACAACCGTCCCCATAACTGGTTGTTTACCAATTCCCTTCAACCGAACTCTCTGTGCATCAGATGTTATTGTCAAACCAGAATCTCTAAAAATGTTCTCATCCATAAGAGTGAGCATAGCTGCCGTGTCAACAATAGCTAAAGTATTTACATTATTTACATTAATAGGCAGCAGCAGCGAAATACCAATCATTATCTTACGCTTCGATGTCGTCTAAGTCGATGATGATCATTAGAGCTATCCTTAGATCTTCTGTTTCTACCCTTATTTGTTTCTCGATGTGAGCGAGAAGAATTACGGCTTGATCGATCAGATCTGGAATGGCGATCTCTCCTATGGCGCCTGGAATGCCGTCTATGGGATGGTGACCTGCTTCGACTTTGCTGATGACTTGCATGTTGGTGCGAGGAATGTTTTAGACTTATATGCTTTGATTCTCTGTGAGATCTTCTATCTGGTCTATGTAACTGAGTTTCTCTTTTAAAATAATCATCATCATCATCATTGCTTGTTGATTTATCCTGCGTTGTCAGTAGCGGCTTTTGCTCTTTAGTCTGCTGTCCAGTACTCTGCAAGATATACTTTTGTTTTGGCCTACAATCTTGATATTGAGCAACATTTCCTGATTGTTCAGTTTCCGAGAGAGTAGGTTTTATCTCTTGCTTGATAATTTGTCTACTCACAGAAGAGGACTGACTACTGGATTTTGGTGACAAATTTTCAAGTGGAATGCTAGAAGCTTCTGCATGCTTTTCTTGGCTCTTCTCCAATTGTACAAGAAGCTTTGTATATTTAGCATTAAAGTCTTCTGTAAGCTCTTTTATTTCCTTTGTTGATGTCCTTCTTACGTATCTGACTTCATTCTCTGCCTGAGCCCTTGCCAACTCCAGCTCAGCTTTTTCCCTCCTCCAATTTTCATCGTCTTTTTCATATTTCAGTGTTAAATTTCGAATTTCACACTTCATATCTGTCAACATACCAAGTAAATGAGGTGGAAATTGGGTAGGTTCAGCAATGTGTGGCTTTGGTTGACGTACTTTTGGAGGACTCGGAAATCGATAAGGATCCAAATCTATAAGTTGAACATCGCCTTGCAAGCTGGGTGATATAACGTCAGAAGAACTTGTAAAAGTTTGAAATGTTGACTGTGGAGTACATTCCATTGTAATAAGTCCACAGTCCACCATGTTCTTCCATATATCTTCATCAACACCAGTTTCTCTGACCAGATCTTCAATAGTCAGTATGCCTTTACTCTGTCTGCATCTGTTCAGTTTTTTAGCCTTAACTGGATTAATATTTCTCAACAATTGAAATTCTTCAATAGAACATTTCTGAATATTCAGTGCCATTGTGTTGAAATATAACAAAACCTGTACCAATTAGCTTAACACAAACTGAAAACTCAGTTAAGTGCAGGTTATGAGTGAGTGCTTTCAAATTTAATCAAGTATCAAAATATTCACAAAAAAAAAAAATTCTTTTATAATATGAGATCTAGACCTACACTTAATCGAGAAAAAGAAGACTTCAAATATTTAGTTCATTGTAACCATTCAAGTGAATTACAAATAGAGTAATCTCCCTTGCATTAACTAGCAAGTTTATTAACAAAACTTTTGGAGATTAAATTCACGAAGTTATTCTAGCATTTGGACATGTACAAATTACAAAAATAGAATTTAGTATTTCTATAATGGCTTCTTTAAAAGCTAGAAGGCTTCATATTAAACTACGCGATTATGAAAATCATTTACTAGATCTTCGAACGAGTTTCCGGAAACGCTAACGGGAACGGGAACGAGAGCGATGGCAACATGTAAACAATTCAAAAATAACTGTCAAAATGTTGTGAAAGTTCGAAGCATTTAAACAACATATAAATTATACAAAGCTCAATTAATGCAAGTGATATGTTACAAATGTTACAAAAGTAAGGACTTTTGTAACGATTCCCTCAAGAATAAACTTTACCATTCAAAATTCATTTTGAAATGAAGTTGACCAAATTTCACAGCGTGAATGAAAATTTCAAAATTACCGTTTTTACCAAGTGAAACCCTGCGTTTCCAGTTTACATCGTCGCCAGATGTTATAGAATTGATCTATAATTGTGGAAACTCACCATAAAATACAAGATGTCAGATTCCAAAACCAGACGTCTTGACAATTCGCCGTCCAACAGTACCTCAATCATCACGGACGGAAAATCACATCAGGTCTGTTCCAATTCCAGTGGAGTACTCCAAGTACCAGACAAAACGTCCAACTCAACAGGTTGTAACTAACTTTTTTTGACATAATTATTGGTGTTCACCACAAAAGGCTCCCGATCCCGAGACTGGACAGGCGGTGCAGAACTTGTTCCATGGAAGTAGAGGATGAAATTGATTTCTTCCGGTATTGTCCACTATATCGTAACGAACGAGAATGGCTTAAAACCCAGCTGGAACCTGTACTTGATGAGTCTTTCCAGCTGAGAGAACCGAAATCATTACTGACTCTTTTGGGGATGTTTGACAGCGATATTACGCCACTGATGATGCAGTTTACACATGATGCCTATCAGCGGAGGTGTGGTGTTGCCGATTCCCCATAGCTGCCATTGTTGTCTATACCATAACTCAGTCTCCAAAATTAGTTTTAAAAACAAGTACAAGGAAAAATTCACGAATGCATATGCTAGCTAATGTATGCATGTACGCTGGGCGCATGCATGTACGATTGTTCAGTGTCTGAGTGTCACTGTAATGTTTTCGTCTTTTGTCTGTTAATGCTTATCTGTCACTTTTATCTGTCATGTACCAGTGTTACGGAATTTTCAACAATAAAGATTATTATTATTATTATTATTATTATTATTATTAGTATTATTATTATTTATTATTATTATTATTATCTAGACTGGAGTGAAAAAGCAGAAGATTGAAGAAAACACTTCCTCCAAAACATGTCCCTATGTAACACAGAATTATATATTTAAAGCTTCTACTTAAAATTAATGACGGTAAAATGTAAGATAACTAGAGAAACAGAATTTACTGCACCCAGTAAATTCAAGTCTGTGTGAAAAGGGTTAAATTTGTTTGTTTGTGTGTTGGTGGTTAACGTCACATATTTATGCACCATGGCTAATCGTGACACAACATGGAGATGAAGTCAAGTGTAGTCAATCGTTGATCAACATGTTGCCCATTTTAGAGGACTTTCACCCCAAGCATTGGTGACTGGGTCCTATTTTACTAGTAAAGCGGAACTGGTTTACCACAGTAAACAAGTGCTGCTTACTTCCCGGGGTTCCCACGGGGAGAAAAGGGTTAAATTATCAGGACTAAACTATACAGAAAGAGAATTTATGGATGCTTATTTTCAGGAGTAAAATATTTTTAAACAAATCAGAAATGGGTTTTCGTTAACAGTATTTACAGATATTCATACTGGAATCAGAACAATTATTTATAAGAAACCAGAAAAGGCATATATGTGACCAGGATTCAAAGGGTTCGATACTCGAATCAGGAATGGACATTTTTGGCTCTGCCCACTAATTTGAGTGATGAAATACGTTCATAAACTTTAGAAATGCATTAAGGTGTAATAAAATTCATTTCCCAGTATTTCTGAATAATATGCACTTGATGACTTTGGAGACCTCTTTCAGGCGGACTCCTACGTGACCTTGACCCATATTTCGAATTTCCATCAAGTGTCGACTCATTTGGTGTTAGTTCCAGGTCCATTGATCATACCACGATTGAGATATGAGCATGACCCACTTTCAAAAATGTTGGCTACGCCCACTTTTTTAACATTAAAATGCATGTATGGACCTCAGGAATGCTTTTTTAGGGGGGGGGGGGGGCAAAAAATGTGATTTGCAGCAATTATGAAAAATGCACTTAATGACACCTAGGTGACCTCCTTGACCCTGACCCATATTTTCAATCTTCATCAAGTGTCGACTCATTTGGTGTCAGTCCCAGGTCCATTCATCATACCATGCTTGAGATATGAGGGTGACCCACTTTCAAATTTTTTGGCCACGACCACTTTTTTAACGTAAAAATGCATGTATGAATCTCAGGAATGCATTGGTGGGCAAAAAATGTGATTTCCAGCAAATATGAAAAATGCACTCAATAACCCCTAGGTGACCTCCGTGACCTTGACCCATATTGTGAACCTCCATTGAGTGTTGACTCATGTGGTGTTGGTCCCAGGACCATAGGTCATACCACACTTGAGATATGGGCCTGACCCACTTTCAAAAATTTTGGTCACGCCCACTCTTTTTTACATCAAAGTGCATGTGTGTACATCAGGTTTACTTTAGGGGGTTAAAAAATGTGATTTCCAGCAATTCTGAAAAATGCACTCAATGACCCCAAATTGACCTCCGTGATCTTGACCCATATCTTGAACCTCCATCGAGTGTCGACTCATTTGGTGTTGGTCCCAAGTCCGTAGGTCATACCACGCTTGAGATATGGGCGTGACCCACTTTCAAAACTTTTGGCCACGCCCACTTTTTTTACGCAAAAATGCATGTGTGTATATCAGGTTTACTTTAGGGGGTCAAAAATGTGATTTCCAGCAATTCTGAAAAATTCACTCAATGACCCCCTAATTGACCTCCGTGACCTTGACCCATATTTTGAACCTCCATCGAGTGTCGACTCATTTGGTGTTGGTCCCATGTCCGTAGGTCATACCACGCTTGAGATATGGGCTTGACCCACTTTCAAAACTTTTGGCCACGCCCACTTTTTTACGTAAAAATGCATGTATGTACATTAGGAATACTTTAGGGGGTCAAAAAATGTGATTTCCAGCAATTCTGAAAAATTCACTCAATGACCCCTAGGTGACCTCCGTGACCTTGACCCATATTTTGAATTTCCATCAAGTGTCGACTCATTTAGTGTTGGTCCCAGGTCCATACGTCATACAACGCCTGAGATATGGGCGTGACCCACTTTCCAAAATTTTAGCCACGCCCACTTTTTTATGTCAAAATGCATGTGTGTACATCAGAAATAGTTTAGGGGGTCAAAAAATGTGATTTCCAGCAATTTTGAAATTATGAAAAATGCACTCAATGACCCCTTGGTGACCTCCATGACATTGACCCATATTTTGAACCTCCATCGAGTGTCGACTCATGTGGTGTAGGTCCCAGATACGTAGGCCATACCATGCTTGAGATATGGGCGTGACCCACTTTCAAAACTTTTGGCCACTCCCACTTTTTTTACGTAAAAATGCATGTGTGTACATCAGGTATACTTTAGGGGGACAAAAAATGTGATTTCCAGCAATTCTGAAAAGTGCACTCAATGAACCCTAGGTGACCTCCGTGACCTTGACCCATATTTTGAACCTCCATCGATTGTCGACTCATTTGGTGTTGGTCCCAGGTCCATACGTCATACCACGCCTGAGATATGGGCGTGACCCACTTTCAAAAATTTAAGCCCCCGCCCACTTTTTTTACCTCAAAATGCATGTGTGTACATCAGAAATAGTTTAGGGGTCAAAAAATGTGATTTCCAGCAATTCTGAAAAATGCACTCAATGACCCCTAGTTGACATCCGTGACCTTGACCCTCCCCCCCCCCCCCCATATTTTGAACCTCCATCGAGTGTCGACTCATTTGGTGTTGGTCCCAGGTCCGTAGGTCATACCACGCTTGAGATATGGGCGTGACCCACTTTCGAAACTTTTGGCCACGCCCACTTTTTTTTACGTAAAAATGCATGTGTGTACGTCAGGAATACTTTAGGGGTCAAAAATGTGATTTCCAGAAATTCTGAAAAATGCACTCAATGACCCCTAGGTGACCTCTGTGACCTTGACCCATATTTTGAATCTCCATCAAGTGTCGACTCATTTGCTCTTGGTCCCAGGTCCATACGTCATACCACGCCTGAGATATGGGCGTGATCCACTTTCAAAAATTTTGGCCACGTCCCCTTTTTTACGTCAAAATGCATGTGTGTGCATCAGAAATAGTTTAGGGGGTCAAAAAATATGATTTCCAGCAATTCTGAAAAATGCACTCAATGACCCCTAGTTGACATCCGTGACCTTGACCCATATTTTGAACCTCTATCGAGTGTCGACTCATTTGGTGTTGGTCCCAGGTCCGTAGGTCATACCGCCCTTGAGATATGGGCGTGACCCACTTTCAAAATATTTAGCCACGCCCACTTTTTTGTTACGTCAAAATGCATGGGTCAAAAATGTGATTTCCAGAAATTCTGAAAAATGCACTCAATGACCCCTAGGTGACCTCTGTGACCTTGACCCATATTTTGAATCTCCATCAAGTGTCGACTCATTTGCTCTTGGTCCCAGGTCCATACGTCATACCACGCCTGAGATATGGGCGTGATCCACTTTCAAAAATTTTGGCCACGTCCCCTTTTTTACGTCAAAATGCATGTGTGTGCATCAGGAATACTTTAGGGGGTCAAAAAATGTGATTTCCAGCAATTCTGAAAAATGAACTCAATGACCCCTAGATGACCTCCGTGACCTTGACCCATATTTTGAACCTCCATCGAGTGTCGACTCATTTGGTGTTGGTCCCAGGTCTGTAGGTCATACCACATCTGAGATATGGGCGTGACCCACTTTCAAAACACCCCTACAGACACCCCTGATACCCCAGGAATCTGAGAAACATAGGTGGCCGAGAACTTGTGGTTGTCTATCAGCATGCCAAAAATCAACGAGATAGGGCAATTCGTTTTCAAGTTATCTTGCGGACACAAAAGTGATGAGAAGACAGAAGACAGGAGAAGAAGAAGAAGAAAAAAAAAGAAAAAAAAAGAAGAAAAAGAAACCGTGCAAAAACAATAGTATGTGTGTTTCACACAGACTAAAATGCTGCTTGCATATCTGATGAGTCATCCAAAACAACATGCCATTTCTCTTCTTGATATCCATATATTTACGTGACTAAAGCAATCATTGGACAAGATAATGGGTTCTAGTGGGGATACACTTTCGATAGACGGTACAATATTAAATTACATTTGACAGTCTCCAGTTTGAAAGAGCACGCATTGTCGTAGCAAAATATGCAAAACGCTCTAAAAATGCCACATGAACATGCAAATTATTGCATAATGAAGTTCAATGACTTCATTATTCTGTTCACCGACTCGTACAATGAGCCGTATTAGTACGCATGTGTGGGTTCGTGTGTGCCACTGGAGAACATTCAGTATGCTGAGATCGTTACCAACGAAAGTTAATTGTTGCGTGATATGATTTTGAATAATTCTACACTCATTTGTGGTTAACTCTCTACCTAACATGACTAGGGGTCCAAACTTTCAAAAACATATCTTGAATAACTGAAAATGTTCATTTCTTACCACCACATCAACGCTTATGACCTCATCGCTGGAACAAGCTATGGTTTGGAGGCCACAGAAGTTTAAAACACTTGTAATGGCGTTATTTACATGGCTCTACAGTTAAAACTAGGAAGTCTTGTCATGAAATGCGTACAAATAGCACGTCAATCTGCGCGTTAATCTATGCGCTATTACCATAGTAAGGGTGGCTATCAAATTATGTACATTTGGCCTATGCACAAGCAAGGTTTCAGCCAATGGACCTCCGGGTAACCCGGAAGTCCATTGGCAGAAACATTGCTTATGTTTGCTATGAGTAACCAGGAGAACCTACCGTGCTTTGGACGTCATTCGATATGACAATTGCGCGCAAATCCTACGCGCAATTAAGCCTAGATGGGTGCATATTTCATGACATGACTTCTAGTTTTAGCTGTAGACATCAGAATAGAGCCAGGCGCAGCTTCTAGATTCGACTCGATTTCGAATCTTAAGTTGATATTCGGTTCGACTCGAAATCGGCTGCCACATTCGTTTCCTCTCCAATCTTCATCAGAAGAATAGAGATTTGTATTTGTCAGCTATATCATCTCACAAAACGTTTTGTTCGGTTGAAAATCGTGCATAAATATTGAAATAAATGACAAAGTGTAACTTCAGCTACATTGACATAAAAAACATCTGCATCGTGTCACCATCCGTGCTAATTGTAATATCATCTGTCCCTACCACTGTTAAATGCAAAGTTTCTAAGTGATGACTACGATGAACTATAGTCCTTACGGGGGGATATTCCAGCTACATCATCAAGGCATGCCTTCTGTAGAAGGCATGCCTTGATAATGTAGTTGGATTTTTTTTATCAATCGGGACTTCAGCCACCACATTCGGAACAAATGAGGTTTGTAGCACCACAGCCTCCATCGCTCATCTTCAGACGCCACTGATTTGATGAGAAGTTCGATTCGTGTTGTATTTAAAGGGTTCACTTTTGTAGCACCGTTCACTTTTGTAGCACCTGTGTAAGAAACTCGGTGACTAGCCTCGTTTTAAGTTGTGTACACATATGGAGAACAGCTGATTTATTAAAATCCGTGTTATGATACAAAGCCTTTTTATAAGTGTTTAAATGATCAAACACTACATTTGTGGCAACGTCGGTGGCTGAATCAGGTTTACCTCCGCTCAAACCGTTTCTGGAGTCACCAGGTGACCCCACAGTGCCGTGGAACCGGGTGTCCGAGTTTTCAGACGTACCTTGTTGCAAGTCGTCTCGATGGGGAAGATGTCTCGACAGCCCGAAAGCGTGCAATTCTCATTCATTGCTTGGGAACTGAGGGTCAACGAATTTGTTCGTCCCTTACAAGTACAGAAACATACACGGACATTATTGCCACCCTCAGCAAACATTTTGGCCCGAAACGAAGTGTTATCATTGAACGCTATACTTTCAGACAGAGGGGCCAATGGCAGGTGAAACTGTTCGCAAAGATGTCACTGCATTACACTAATTGACCAGGAACTGTAATTTCGGTACCCTCACTGAAGAACTCGTACGTGGCCAGTTGATTTAGAAAACTGTGCATCCTAGAGTCCGAGAACGTTTGTTAATGGAATCCGACACTTTAACACTTGAAAAGGCAATCAGTCTAGCCTCACAAATTGAAACTGCTCTCGCAGAAAGTAAAACTGTGCAGAAATTAGAGCTGCAGGTTAACCGAAACCGAACCGAGGTTTTTAGTTTAAAAAAAAAAAAAACGAAATCGAAACCGTCGACATCCCGTAATCTAAGGTTTTTAGTTTTTTATTAAATACTCTCTTGCTGCAGAAATTCACAGAATGTAGCCATCCCAGAGTAGTGAGAGTACCCAGACACTGTCAATGGCAGTGTCTGGGTACTCTCACTACTCTGGGAAGGCTACATTATGTGAATTTCCGACATTTCAGTTTAGTTGTGTTTGCAGCTTTCCTCAAGTTGCGTGTAGGTGTCAGACCTCGAAAAATGGCCAAGCACAATAAAAGTTCTGTATATTCAGGTAATAATTATATAGGCCTTCCTGATTCTTCATGTATTATAGCTTATTTCGGGCATTCATTGAGTTTCACTCAATTTCACTACCATTCAGTTATGACTCCGGACATAAGAATGAGTTTTATTGAATTTTACTTGGCCTCATGAACAAACCGAAAACCGAACCAAACCGAGGTTTTTCTCCACCTGAAAAACCAAAACCGAAACCGAACAAGAAATTTAAAAACCTAAAGCTCTAGCAGAAAGCCAGTTTACCGTCATAAAATTACCTTTGGACTTTTTGATGCATTCTCAAACTAAAACAACTAAAAACCAAATAACTGAAACGAAATTAGGTGAATTCATTCGACAAAAACAAATCAGTAACAAGACATACGTTGACAAAAAACGTCACTCAAAGAAAGCTCACTTTGTATCTGGAGATTGGCTAAGAACAAAACGAACTTTTCGTACACATAAACTTGAAACATCACATTCCAAATCCCAGTGTGTTAAACGTAAGGTAGGACCGTCTACCTTTGAACTGTCTGATGGTTTCAAATGTTACGAACGGCGATGTGTCCCTTCGGTAGATCGTGGTCACATTGAACCAACTTCTTCAAGTGGAAACTTTTTGATGATGCTATGAGTTTTACTGAACCTCAGCCTGAAAACCGTACCAACCACCGCCGCCCTGTACGTAATAGACATCCGCCTAGATATTTAGATGATTACGACACAACCTAATTTGTTTCCTATGCATCAGCAAAAACTGTATCCAGAGAACTGTAAGTGAAGAATTAAAAACTCTGGGGGAGGTGGGGAATATGTTGTATTCGTAGGGTTCACTTTTGTAGCACCGTTCACTTTTGTAGCACCGGTGTAAGAAGCTCGGTGACTAGCCTCGTTTTAAGTTTTGTACACTCATGGCGAACAGCTGATTTATTCAAATCCGTGTTATGATACAAAGCCTTTTATCAGTGTTTAAATGATCAAACACTACAATTCGATTTCGAACATATGACAGAAAATTATAAATTTAATTAAATTTAAATTAAATTTGTAGCGACAAAAGGGTTGATGTATTAATTATTTTTGTATCCGGGGACAGTTGTACGGGTGGAGTAGGCAGGAGCAAACAGGAAGCGACACCGGGCAGCGTCGACTATCTGTCATCCCCTACCGCTTCCTACACACTAAAAACTAAAGTGTTAAAACTGACACTTTCAAGGTGTTAAACCCATTCTAACTCTTATGGTTTGATTTTAACACTTAAAGTGCATAGCTTTAAGCACTGAGACATTACAATCGTCAGACATCTGAAGCTTGAATGGATGGCACTTCCCATGTGTCTAGCATTGGTGGTTCTTCCAGAATCTCCATAAATTGATTTGCGCTTGGTGGGTACATAACTAAAAGGATACAACACAGATGACGCTGATCAGGCTGGAGAGTTCGAGCCTGATCCGCGTCATCTGAGTTGTTTCCTTTTAAGTGTCACAATATTACACTTGTCAAGTGGTATTATTGTAACACTTGTCAAGTTCTGGGATATCTACAATTGAACAAAGTGCTAGTTCAGCACTTAGTAAGTGTTAAATACAGCACTTCAAGTGTAGTTTTTAACACTTCAGTTGTTAGCCTGTAACCCCGTCATTCAGGGTCGGGTTCTATTTAAGACGTGTATCATCGATGTATGTACAGTACACCGTAGCCCACTACCCCATCGTTATCCAACTTGGGCAGCTTGAAGGACATATCTTGTCCACAACCACAACGCTGATAACGCGGGTTTGTGTCGAAACTATGATCTTTCCAACTGAAGCCCAATGCTCTAACTCATCAGCTCATTATATCCAGAGGGTAACCGTTAAAGTAATAAACCGCGATGTACAATGTAGTGTACCAAGTTACAGGCCAGGAATGACCCTTTGTGCTAGCATGTCTTTTTCGCCAAATTCTGCTTATTAGTCGCTGAATATTGTTGTCCTACGGTGAATCATTTGTCACTCATTGTTTGACGAAGCTTCTGACGTTTACTGGAGATCTATCTATGTCAACAGGAAAGTCCGCGCAAACTGAGAGTATTCAGTAGGCCTCGAATATCGACACTGCCTAAGTGGATATGTTAAATTCCGACCAAAAGTGTAATTAGGTACAAGTTTGCAGGGGGAGCGCGGTGGTTCAGTAGGTAGAGATGCAGGCTGCAAGCCGAGAGGTCCTCGGTTCGAATCCCACCTGCGGCAACCTCGTTGTGTCCTTGGGCAAGACACTTCATCTCCATTGCCCGTGTGAGGGCACGATGACGCCGTGTACTAAGGCGTACTGCACGTCGATGGTACGCATGTCTTCAACTAATCTAACCCTGCCTGTGCTGCAGTGCGGAGTTACGATGTTGGGGAGCTGGCAGCTGCTCGTCGTTGCTCTGTGGTTCTCTCCGGGTACTCCGGCTTCCTCCACCCGTAAAACTGTCACGGTCATGATTAGCCATTGTACACAAATATGTGACCTTAAACACCAATAAATATAAATATAAATATACAAGTTTGCAGAATGGGAAGCACGTTTCCCGAGTTTTCTCACTAACGTGATTGTATAAAACAGTACAGTCGCTGTGGACTGGTCGTAATCCACGCGTGGGCAGTGATGTCCACGCATGCGTTCATCAGGTAATAAAAAATCGTCAGCAAAATTTTAATTATGAAGCACCGGATTGTACCCGTGCTTCATTAATTAAATTTTTGATGGTTATTCCTATAATTAGTGTTCAAGATTTAATATTATTACGTCCGTGGAAATATTGCCCACCCGTGGAAAGTGACCAGTCTACGGCGGCCGTACCATAGGAGCGGATTTAGTGGAGGCTCACAATGTTACCAAGGTATTGGCAAGCCTTCCAAATGCAGTTTGAACTCAAGGGTCACCACAACAGCGAGACATCCCATCACAACATTTAGACAAAAGTGTAACGATAAAGTGTCAGAACAATATGGTGAGGATATTTAAGAGGCAATTATCCCGCTTGCCTGTCGGATCCTGAACGTTGTTTGTCATTCACGGATGTCTTTGGATCATGAAGTTTGATTGGCTGCATGACGCTAAAGTGACTTCGGCCCCCAGCTTCGCGATTTTGGTATTCCATCTCTCACCATGCCATTGGCTCCTTGAGAGTCATGGTTTTGCGGTCACGCAATTGCTTAACATAGTTGTGACTATTCAGATGAGTTCATTCTTCGTTGAATGGTGTTTTCAAAAACAAATTAAAGTCGTCTGGGAAGTCAGTCACGTGAAGCTTCTTTTGGGCGCTTCAGTCTATTTACCGTTTTTATATGAAAGTTGGTCTCTAAGTTGAAGTTTGCAAACAGAATTGGTCTCCACTAACATTCATTCTGTTATCCGAAAGTTAGAACTGCACTAAAAAATACATCTGCGAAACGAATAGGCAATTGGGGTGAAATTTGAATGGTATTGGTGGTTGTATCCATGAAATACATAACATGAGGCTTCAAGCTCTCGGGTCACCAGTCGAATTATGTAATCTGTTATGACCTGGAACCAGTCTAGCTCTCAAATGAGTCATCTCCTCTGTCTTCATGTCTGTAATATTTATGTTGGTTGCAAATGCGGTTAGTTTTTCAGACCAACTGATACAGTACAGTAGTTGTGGACTGGTCGTAATCCACGCGTGGGCAGTGATGCCAGGTACAGTGGAGCCACTTAATTGGATATCTCTTAATTGTATATCCCTGTTAACTGAATATAATTTTCAAACACAAAGCCATTTACCATACCTTCAGTACAAATTTGATCTGTTAATTGCATATGGGTTGTAGAGTAAACTCCTGTTAATTGTATATCAATTTTGGTAATATGTCGAAAAAAATTACAGTGACACGCACCATATTCCCCTTATTTATCAAGCTTTTTGGCCTCACTACATCCAACACATGCATTTATTCTATTATATCTTGTTTGACAGAGCTCTATGAGCTCTGTCATACAAGATATATTAGAATAATTGCTCAGATTACCCCCAGAACACAGGAAACTGACCAAATCCCTGTTAATTGTATACTCCTGTTAATTGAATAATTTTCAATGGCAAAATGGATATTCAATTAAGAGGATTCTACTGTAATAGGTAATAAAAATCGACAACAGCAAAAATTCAAACGATGAAGCACCGGGATGTACCCGGTGCTTCATTAATGAAATTTTTGAGGATTATTGCTAAAATTAGTGTTTGGAATCTAATATTATTTCGTCGTGGAAATATTGCCGCCCACCTGTTGAAATTGACCTGTCCAGTACTGTATATACCATATGATTGCGTCTAAAAAAAACTCCACAAAGATTCGTTTTCTGTGAATCTAAGATAGAAATCGAGACTTGATTTGATCGACATTTTGATATCATTACAATCAGGTCCTTTTGACCCTTTACCTAACCCGAAAAGCAGACGACTCTTGCAAAAATAATTCTTGAATAACTATATTTTTTCATATTTTGTCTCAAAAACACAGGTTATGACCCCTCGTTGGAACGAGCTCGTTCCAACGAGGGGTCATAACCTATGTTTTTGAGACAAAAAATAAAAAAAATAATTAAAATTAATTGGCGATTTTTGAGAATAGCGCTGGCCGGTTTTTCCGTTACGTTGGGTAAAGGGTTAATGAAGACTTACCCTAGCCGACTGTTATGATTACGCTGTATAGTTCCACAAATTATGTTAATACCTCGATGTTTCCAAGTGGAATTAAATACTTATTGACCGGAAAAGCTATAACTGCGGCAGGAAAGAATACCTGAATATCTTAAGAAAATACACGTCAAATTACATCAAAGTTCGTCTTGGTGCAAATTGTTACAGAAGTTGGTAAACAAGCATCCCATAACAGTGTCGCGTTTTTTAATAGAACAGGTGCGAGAATGGAGGCTAGGACCAGTTTGAAAGAGCACGCATTGTCGTAGCAAAATATGCAAAACGCTCTAAAAATGCCACATGAACATGCAAATTATTGCATAATGAAGTTCAATGACTTCATTATTCTGTTCACCGACTCGTACAATGAGCCGTATTAGTACGCATGTGTGGGTTCGTGTGTGCCACTGGAGAACATTCAGTATGCTGAGATCGTTACCAACGAAAGTTAATTGTTGCGTGATATGATTTTGAATAATTCTACACTCATTTGTGGTTAACTCTCTACCTAACATGACTAGGGGTCCAAACTTTCAAAAACATATCTTGAATAACTGAAAATGTTCATTTCTTACCACCACATCAACGCTTATGACCTCATCGCTGGAACAAGCTATGGTTTGGAGGCCACAGAAGTTTAAAACACTTGTAATGGCGTTATTTACATGGCTCTACAGTTAAAACTAGGAAGTCTTGTCATGAAATGCGTACAAATAGCACGTCAATCTGCGCGTTAATCTATGCGCTATTACCATAGTAAGGGTGGCTATCAAATTATGTACATTTGGCCTATGCACAAGCAAGGTTTCAGCCAATGGACCTCCGGGTAACCCGGAAGTCCATTGGCAGAAACATTGCTTATGTTTGCTATGAGTAACCAGGAGAACCTACCGTGCTTTGGACGTCATTCGATATGAAAATTGCGCGCAAATCCTACGCGCAATTAAGCCTAGATGGGTGCATATTTCATGACATGACTTCTAGTTTTAGCTGTAGACATCAGAATAGAGCCAGGCGCAGCTTCTAGATTCGACTCGATTTCGAATCTTAAGTTGATATTCGGTTCGACTCGAAATCGGCTGCCACATTCGTTTCCTCTCCAATCTTCATCAGAAGAATAGAGATTTGTATTTGTCAGCTATATCATCTCACAAAACGTTTTGTTCGGTTGAAAATCGTGCATAAATATTGAAATAAATGACAAAGTGTAACTTCAGCTACATTGACATAAAAAAACATCTGCATCGTGTCACCATCCGTGCTAATTGTAATATCATCTGTCCCTACCACTGTTAAATGCAAAGTTTCTAAGTGATGACTACGATGAACTATAGTCCTTACGGGGGGATATTCCAGCTACATCATCAAGGCATGCCTTCTGTAGAAGGCATGCCTTGATAATGTAGTTGGATTTTTTTATCAATCGGGACTTCAGCCACCACATTCGGAACAAATGAGGTTTGTAGCACCACAGCCTCCATCGCTCATCTTCAGACGCCACTGATTTGATGAGAAGTTCGATTCGTGTTGTATTTAAAGGGTTCACTTTTGTAGCACCGTTCACTTTTGTAGCACCTGTGTAAGAAACTCGGTGACTAGCCTCGTTTTAAGTTGTGTACACATATGGAGAACAGCTGATTTATTAAAATCCGTGTTATGATACAAAGCCTTTTTATAAGTGTTTAAATGATCAAACACTACATTTGTGGCAACGTCGGTGGCTGAATCAGGTTTACCTCCGCTCAAACCGTTTCTGGAGTCACCAGGTGACCCCACAGTGCCGTGGAACCGGGTGTCCGAGTTTTCAGACGTACCTTGTTGCAAGTCGTCTCGATGGGGAAGATGTCTCGACAGCCCGAAAGCGTGCAATTCTCATTCATTGCTTGGGAACTGAGGGTCAACGAATTTGTTCGTCCCTTACAAATACAGAAACATACACGGACATTATTGCCACCCTCAGCAAACATTTTGGCCCGAAACGAAGTGTTATCATTGAACGCTATACTTTCAGACAGAGGGGCCAATGGCAGGTGAAACTGTTCGCAAAGATGTCACTGCATTACACTAATTGACCAGGAACTGTAATTTCGGTACCCTCACTGAAGAACTCGTACGTGGCCAGTTGATTTAGAAAACTGTGCATCCTAGAGTCCGAGAACGTTTGTTAATGGAATCCGACACTTTAACACTTGAAAAGGCAATCAGTCTAGCCTCACAAATTGAAACTGCTCTCGCAGAAAGTAAAACTGTGCAGAAATTAGAGCTGCAGGTTAACCGAAACCGAACCGAGGTTTTTAGTTTAAAAAAAAAAAAAACGAAATCGAAACCGTCGACATCCCGTAATCTAAGGTTTTTAGTTTTTTATTAAATACTCTCTTGCTGCAGAAATTCACAGAATGTAGCCATCCCAGAGTAGTGAGAGTACCCAGACACTGTCAATGGCAGTGTCTGGGTACTCTCACTACTCTGGGAAGGCTACATTATGTGAATTTCCGACATTTCAGTTTAGTTGTGTTTGCAGCTTTCCTCAAGTTGCGTGTAGGTGTCAGACCTCGAAAAATGGCCAAGCACAATAAAAGTTCTGTATATTCAGGTAATAATTATATAGGCCTTCCTGATTCTTCATGTATTATAGCTTATTTCGGGCATTCATTGAGTTTCACTCAATTTCACTACCATTCAGTTATGACTCCGGACATAAGAATGAGTTTTATTGAATTTTACTTGGCCTCATGAACAAACCGAAAACCGAACCAAACCGAGGTTTTTCTCCACCTGAAAAACCAAAACCGAAACCGAACAAGAAATTTAAAAACCTAAAGCTCTAGCAGAAAGCCAGTTTACCGTCATAAAATTACCTTTGGACTTTTTGATGCATTCTCAAACTAAAACAACTAAAAACCAAATAACTGAAACGAAATTAGGTGAATTCATTCGACAAAAACAAATCAGTAACAAGACATACGTTGACAAAAAACGTCACTCAAAGAAAGCTCACTTTGTATCTGGAGATTGGCTAAGAACAAAACGAACTTTTCGTACACATAAACTTGAAACATCACATTCCAAATCCCAGTGTGTTAAACGTAAGGTAGGACCGTCTACCTTTGAACTGTCTGATGGTTTCAAATGTTACGAACGGCGATGTGTCCCTTCGGTAGATCGTGGTCACATTGAACCAACTTCTTCAAGTGGAAACTTTTTGATGATGCTATGAGTTTTACTGAACCTCAGCCTGAAAACCGTACCAACCACCGCCGCCCTGTACGTAATAGACATCCGCCTAGATATTTAGATGATTACGACACAACCTAATTTGTTTCCTATGCATCAGCAAAAACTGTATCCAGAGAACTGTAAGTGAAGAATTAAAAACTCTGGGGGAGGTGGGGAATATGTTGTATTCGTAGGGTTCACTTTTGTAGCACCGTTCACTTTTGTAGCACCGGTGTAAGAAGCTCGGTGACTAGCCTCGTTTTAAGTTTTGTACACTCATGGCGAACAGCTGATTTATTCAAATCCGTGTTATGATACAAAGCCTTTTATCAGTGTTTAAATGATCAAACACTACAATTCGATTTCGAACATATGACAGAAAATTATAAATTTAATTAAATTTAAATTAAATTTGTAGCGACAAAAGGGTTGATGTATTAATTATTTTTGTATCCGGGGACAGTTGTACGGGTGGAGTAGGCAGGAGCAAACAGGAAGCGACACCGGGCAGCGTCGACTATCTGTCATCCCCTACCGCTTCCTACACACTAAAAACTAAAGTGTTAAAACTGACACTTTCAAGGTGTTAAACCCATTCTAACTCTTATGGTTTGATTTTAACACTTAAAGTGCATAGCTTTAAGCACTGAGACATTACAATCGTCAGACATCTGAAGCTTGAATGGATGGCACTTCCCATGTGTCTAGCATTGGTGGTTCTTCCAGAATCTCCATAAATTGATTTGCGCTTGGTGGGTACATAACTAAAAGGATACAACACAGATGACGCTGATCAGGCTGGAGAGTTCGAGCCTGATCCGCGTCATCTGAGTTGTTTCCTTTTAAGTGTCACAATATTACACTTGTCAAGTGGTATTATTGTAACACTTGTCAAGTTCTGGGATATCTACAATTGAACAAAGTGCTAGTTCAGCACTTAGTAAGTGTTAAATACAGCACTTCAAGTGTAGTTTTTAACACTTCAGTTGTTAGCCTGTAACCCCGTCATTCAGGGTCGGGTTCTATTTAAGACGTGTATCATCGATGTATGTACAGTACACCGTAGCCCACTACCCCATCGTTATCCAACTTGGGCAGCTTGAAGGACATATCTTGTCCACAACCACAACGCTGATAACGCGGGTTTGTGTCGAAACTATGATCTTTCCAACTGAAGCCCAATGCTCTAACTCATCAGCTCATTATATCCAGAGGGTAACCGTTAAAGTAATAAACCGCGATGTACAATGTAGTGTACCAAGTTACAGGCCAGGAATGACCCTTTGTGCTAGCATGTCTTTTTCGCCAAATTCTGCTTATTAGTCGCTGAATATTGTTGTCCTACGGTGAATCATTTGTCACTCATTGTTTGACGAAGCTTCTGACGTTTACTGGAGATCTATCTATGTCAACAGGAAAGTCCGCGCAAACTGAGAGTATTCAGTAGGCCTCGAATATCGACACTGCCTAAGTGGATATGTTAAATTCCGACCAAAAGTGTAATTAGGTACAAGTTTGCAGGGGGAGCGCGGTGGTCCAGTAGGTAGAGATGCAGGCTGCAAGCCGAGAGGTCCTCGGTTCGAATCCCACCTGCGGCAACCTCGTTGTGTCCTTGTGCAAGACACTTCATCTCCATTGCCCGTGTGGGGGCACGATGACGCCGTGTACTAAGGCGTACTGCACGTCGATGGTACGCATGTCTTCAACTAATCTAACCCTGCCTGTGCTGCAGTGCGGAGTTACGATGTTGGGGAGCTGGCAGCTGCTCGTCGTTGCTCTGTGGTTCTCTCCGGGTACTCCGGCTTCCTCCACCCGTAAAACTGTCACGGTCATGATTAGCCATTGTACACAAATATGTGACCTTAAACACCAATAAATATAAATATAAATATACAAGTTTGCAGAATGGGAAGCACGTTTCCCGAGTTTGCTCACTAACGTGATTGTATAAAACAGTACAGTCGCTGTGGACTGGTCGTAATCCACGCGTGGGCAGTGATGTCCACGCATGCGTTCATCAGGTAATAAAAAATCGTCAGCAAAATTTTAATTATGAAGCACCGGATTGTACCCGTGCTTCATTAATTAAATTTTTGATGGTTATTCCTATAATTAGTGTTCAAGATTTAATATTATTACGTCCGTGGAAATATTGCCCACCCGTGGAAAGTGACCAGTCTACGGCGGCCGTACCATAGGAGCGGATTTAGTGGAGGCTCACAATGTTACCAAGGTATTGGCAAGCCTTCCAAATGCAGTTTGAACTCAACGGTCACCACAACAGCGAGACATCCCATCACAACATTTAGACAAAAGTGTAACGATAAAGTGTCAGAACAATATGGTGAGGATATTTAAGAGGCAATTATCCCGCTTGCCTGTCGGATCCTGAACGTTGTTTGTCATTCACGGATGTCTTTGGATCATGAAGTTTGATTGGCTGCATGACGCTAAAGTGACTTCGGCCCCCAGCTTCGCGATTTTGGTATTCCATCTCTCACCATGCCATTGGCTCCTTGAGAGTCATGGTTTTGCGGTCACGCAATTGCTTAACATAGTTGTGACTATTCAGATGAGTTCATTCTTCGTTGAATGGTGTTTTCAAAAACAAATTAAAGTCGTCTGGGAAGTCAGTCACGTGAAGCTTCTTTTGGGCGCTTCAGTCTATTTACCGTTTTTATATGAAAGTTGGTCTCTAAGTTGAAGTTTGCAAACAGAATTGGTCTCCACTAACATTCATTCTGTTATCCGAAAGTTAGAACTGCACTAAAAAATACATCTGCGAAACGAATAGGCAATTGGGGTGAAATTTGAATGGTATTGGTGGTTGTATCCATGAAATACATAACATGAGGCTTCAAGCTCTCGGGTCACCAGTCGAATTATGTAATCTGTTATGACCTGGAACCAGTCTAGCTCTCAAATGAGTCATCTCCTCTGTCTTCATGTCTGTAATATTTATGTTGGTTGCAAATGCGGTTAGTTTTTCAGACCAACTGATACAGTACAGTAGTTGTGGACTGGTCGTAATCCACGCGTGGGCAGTGATGCCAGGTACAGTGGAGCCACTTAATTGGATATCTCTTAATTGTATATCCCTGTTAACTGAATATAATTTTCAAACACAAAGCCATTTACCATACCTTCAGTACAAATTTGATCTGTTAATTGCATATGGGTTGTAGAGTAAACTCCTGTTAATTGTATATCAATTTTTGTAATATGTCGAAAAAAATTACTGTGACACGCACCATATTCCCCTTATTTATCAAGCTTTTTGGCCTCACTACATCCAACACATGCATTTATTCTATTATATCTTGTTTGACAGAGCTCTATGAGCTCTGTCAAACAAGATATATTAGAATAATTGCTCAGATTACCCCCAGAACACAGGAAACTGACCAAATCCCTGTTAATTGTATACTCCTGTTAATTGAATAATTTTCAATGGCAAAATGGATATTCAATTAAGAGGATTCTACTGTAATAGGTAATAAAAATCGACAACAGCAAAAATTCAAACGATGAAGCACCGGGATGTACCCGGTGCTTCATTAATGAAATTTTTGAGGATTATTGCTAAAATTAGTGTTTGGAATCTAATATTATTTCGTCGTGGAAATATTGCCGCCCACCTGTTGAAATTGACCTGTCCAGTACTGTATATACCATATGATTGCGTCTAAAAAAAACTCCACAAAGGTTCGTTTTCTGTGAATCTAAGATAGAAATCGAGACTTGATTTGATCGACATTTTGATATCATTACAATCAGGTCCTTTTGACCCTTTACCTAACCCGAAAAGCAGACAACTCTTGCAAAAATAATTCTTGAATAACTATATTTTTTCATATTTTGTCTCAAAAACACAGGTTATGACCCCTCGTTGGAACGAGCTCGTTCCAACGAGGGGTCATAACCTATGTTTTTGAGACAAAAAATAAAAAAAATAATTAAAATTAATTGGCGATTTTTGAGAATAGCGCTGGCCGGTTTTTCCGTTACGTTGGGTAAAGGGTTAATGAAGACTTACCCTAGCCGACTGTTATGATTACGCTGTATAGTTCCACAAATTATGTTAATACCTCGATGTTTCCAAGTGGAATTAAATACTTATTGACCGGAAAAGCTATAACTGCGGCAGGAAAGAATACCTGAATATCTTAAGAAAATACACGTCAAATTACATCAAAGTTCGTCTTGGTGCAAATTGTTACAGAAGTTGGTAAACAAGCATCCCATAACAGTGTCGCGTTTTTTAATAGAACAGGTGCGAGAATGGAGGCTAGGACCAGTTTGAAAGAGCACGCATTGTCGTAGCAAAATATGCAAAACGCTCTAAAAATGCCACATGAACATGCAAATTATTGCATAATGAAGTTCAATGACTTCATTATTCTGTTCACCGACTCGTACAATGAGCCGTATTAGTACGCATGTGTGGGTTCGTGTGTGCCACTGGAGAACATTCAGTATGCTGAGATCGTTACCAACGAAAGTTAATTGTTGCGTGATATGATTTTGAATAATTCTACACTCATTTGTGGTTAACTCTCTACCTAACATGACTAGGGGTCCAAACTTTCAAAAACATATCTTGAATAACTGAAAATGTTCATTTCTTACCACCACATCAACGCTTATGACCTCATCGCTGGAACAAGCTATGGTTTGGAGGCCACAGAAGTTTAAAACACTTGTAATGGCGTTATTTACATGGCTCTACAGTTAAAACTAGGAAGTCTTGTCATGAAATGCGTACAAATAGCACGTCAATCTGCGCGTTAATCTATGCGCTATTACCATAGTAAGGGTGGCTATCAAATTATGTACATTTGGCCTATGCACAAGCAAGGTTTCAGCCAATGGACCTCCGGGTAACCCGGAAGTCCATTGGCAGAAACATTGCTTATGTTTGCTATGAGTAACCAGGAGAACCTACCGTGCTTTGGACGTCATTCGATATGAAAATTGCGCGCAAATCCTACGCGCAATTAAGCCTAGATGGGTGCATATTTCATGACATGACTTCTAGTTTTAGCTGTAGACATCAGAATAGAGCCAGGCGCAGCTTCTAGATTCGACTCGATTTCGAATCTTAAGTTGATATTCGGTTCGACTCGAAATCGGCTGCCACATTCGTTTCCTCTCCAATCTTCATCAGAAGAATAGAGATTTGTATTTGTCAGCTATATCATCTCACAAAACGTTTTGTTCGGTTGAAAATCGTGCATAAATATTGAAATAAATGACAAAGTGTAACTTCAGCTACATTGACATAAAAAACATCTGCATCGTGTCACCATCCGTGCTAATTGTAATATCATCTGTCCCTACCACTGTTAAATGCACAGTTTCTAAGTGATGACTACGATGAACTATAGTCCTTACGGGGGGATATTCCAGCTACATCATCAAGGCATGCCTTCTGTAGAAGCCATGCCTTGATAATGTAGTTGGATTTTTTTATCAATCGGGACTTCAGCCACCACATTCGGAACAAATGAGGTTTGTAGCACCACAGCCTCCATCGCTCATCTTCAGACGCCACTGATTTGATGAGAAGTTCGATTCGTGTTGTATTTAAAGGGTTCACTTTTGTAGCACCGTTCACTTTTGTAGCACCTGTGTAAGAAACTCGGTGACTAGCCTCGTTTTAAGTTGTGTACACATATGGAGAACAGCTGATTTATTAAAATCCGTGTTATGATACAAAGCCTTTTTATAAGTGTTTAAATGATCAAACACTACATTTGTGGCAACGTCGGTGGCTGAATCAGGTTTACCTCCGCTCAAACCGTTTCTGGAGTCACCAGGTGACCCCACAGTGCCGTGGAACCGGGTGTCCGAGTTTTCAGACGTACCTTGTTGCAAGTCGTCTCGATGGGGAAGATGTCTCGACAGCCCGAAAGCGTGCAATTCTCATTCATTGCTTGGGAACTGAGGGTCAACGAATTTGTTCGTCCCTTACAAATACAGAAACATACACGGACATTATTGCCACCCTCAGCAAACATTTTGGCCCGAAACGAAGTGTTATCATTGAACGCTATACTTTCAGACAGAGGGGCCAATGGCAGGTGAAACTGTTCGCAAAGATGTCACTGCATTACACTAATTGACCAGGAACTGTAATTTCGGTACCCTCACTGAAGAACTCGTACGTGGCCAGTTGATTTAGAAAACTGTGCATCCTAGAGTCCGAGAACGTTTGTTAATGGAATCCGACACTTTAACACTTGAAAAGGCAATCAGTCTAGCCTCACAAATTGAAACTGCTCTCGCAGAAAGTAAAACTGTGCAGAAATTAGAGCTGCAGGTTAACCGAAACCGAACCGAGGTTTTTAGTTTAAAAAAAAAAAAACGAAATCGAAACCGTCGACATCCCGTAATCTAAGGTTTTTAGTTTTTTATTAAATACTCTCTTGCTGCAGAAATTCACAGAATGTAGCCATCCCAGAGTAGTGAGAGTACCCAGACACTGTCAATGGCAGTGTCTGGGTACTCTCACTACTCTGGGAAGGCTACATTATGTGAATTTCCGACATTTCAGTTTAGTTGTGTTTGCAGCTTTCCTCAAGTTGCGTGTAGGTGTCAGACCTCGAAAAATGGCCAAGCACAATAAAAGTTCTGTATATTCAGGTAATAATTATATAGGCCTTCCTGATTCTTCATGTATTATAGCTTATTTCGGGCATTCATTGAGTTTCACTCAATTTCACTACCATTCAGTTATGACTCCGGACATAAGAATGAGTTTTATTGAATTTTACTTGGCCTCATGAACAAACCGAAAACCGAACCAAACCGAGGTTTTTCTCCACCTGAAAAACCAAAACCGAAACCGAACAAGAAATTTAAAAACCTAAAGCTCTAGCAGAAAGCCAGTTTACCGTCATAAAATTACCTTTGGACTTTTTGATGCATTCTCAAACTAAAACAACTAAAAACCAAATAACTGAAACGAAATTAGGTGAATTCATTCGACAAAAACAAATCAGTAACAAGACATACGTTGACAAAAAACGTCACTCAAAGAAAGCTCACTTTGTATCTGGAGATTGGCTAAGAACAAAACGAACTTTTCGTACACATAAACTTGAAACATCACATTCCAAATCCCAGTGTGTTAAACGTAAGGTAGGACCGTCTACCTTTGAACTGTCTGATGGTTTCAAATGTTACGAACGGCGATGTGTCCCTTCGGTAGATCGTGGTCACATTGAACCAACTTCTTCAAGTGGAAACTTTTTGATGATGCTATGAGTTTTACTGAACCTCAGCCTGAAAACCGTACCAACCACCGCCGCCCTGTACGTAATAGACATCCGCCTAGATATTTAGATGATTACGACACAACCTAATTTGTTTCCTATGCATCAGCAAAAACTGTATCCAGAGAACTGTAAGTGAAGAATTAAAAACTCTGGGGGAGGTGGGGAATATGTTGTATTCGTAGGGTTCACTTTTGTAGCACCGTTCACTTTTGTAGCACCGGTGTAAGAAGCTCGGTGACTAGCCTCGTTTTAAGTTTTGTACACTCATGGCGAACAGCTGATTTATTCAAATCCGTGTTATGATACAAAGCCTTTTATCAGTGTTTAAATGATCAAACACTACAATTCGATTTCGAACATATGACAGAAAATTATAAATTTAATTAAATTTAAATTAAATTTGTAGCGACAAAAGGGTTGATGTATTAATTATTTTTGTATCCGGGGACAGTTGTACGGGTGGAGTAGGCAGGAGCAAACAGGAAGCGACACCGGGCAGCGTCGACTATCTGTCATCCCCTACCGCTTCCTACACACTAAAAACTAAAGTGTTAAAACTGACACTTTCAAGGTGTTAAACCCATTCTAACTCTTATGGTTTGATTTTAACACTTAAAGTGCATAGCTTTAAGCACTGAGACATTACAATCGTCAGACATCTGAAGCTTGAATGGATGGCACTTCCCATGTGTCTAGCATTGGTGGTTCTTCCAGAATCTCCATAAATTGATTTGCGCTTGGTGGGTACATAACTAAAAGGATACAACACAGATGACGCGGATCAGGCTGGAGAGTTCGAGCCTGATCCGCGTCATCTGAGTTGTTTCCTTTTAAGTGTCACAATATTACACTTGTCAAGTGGTATTATTGTAACACTTGTCAAGTTCTGGGATATCTACAATTGAACAAAGTGCTAGTTCAGCACTTAGTAAGTGTTAAATACAGCACTTCAAGTGTAGTTTTTAACACTTCAGTTGTTAGCCTGTAACCCCGTCATTCAGGGTCGGGTTCTATTTAAGACGTGTATCATCGATGTATGTACAGTACACCGTAGCCCACTACCCCATCGTTATCCAACTTGGGCAGCTTGAAGGACATATCTTGTCCACAACCACAACGCTGATAACGCGGGTTTGTGTCGAAACTATGATCTTTCCAACTGAAGCCCAATGCTCTAACTCATCAGCTCATTATATCCAGAGGGTAACCGTTAAAGTAATAAACCGCGATGTACAATGTAGTGTACCAAGTTACAGGCCAGGAATGACCCTTTGTGCTAGCATGTCTTTTTCGCCAAATTCTGCTTATTAGTCGCTGAATATTGTTGTCCTACGGTGAATCATTTGTCACTCATTGTTTGACGAAGCTTCTGACGTTTACTGGAGATCTATCTATGTCAACAGGAAAGTCCGCGCAAACTGAGAGTATTCAGTAGGCCTCGAATATCGACACTGCCTAAGTGGATATGTTAAATTCCGACCAAAAGTGTAATTAGGTACAAGTTTGCAGGGGGAGCGCGGTGGTTCAGTAGGTAGAGATGCAGGCTGCAAGCCGAGAGGTCCTCGGTTCGAATCCCACCTGCGGCAACCTCGTTGTGTCCTTGGGCAAGACACTTCATCTCCATTGCCCGTGTGGGGGCACGATGACGCCGTGTACTAAGGCGTACTGCACGTCGATGGTACGCATGTCTTCAACTAATCTAACCCTGCCTGTGCTGCAGTGCGGAGTTACGATGTTGGGGAGCTGGCAGCTGCTCGTCCTTGCTCTGTGGTTCTCTCCGGGTACTCCGGCTTCCTCCACCCGTAAAACTGTCACGGTCATGATTAGCCATTGTACACAAATATGTGACCTTAAACACCAATAAATATAAATATAAATATACAAGTTTGCAGAATGGGAAGCACGTTTCCCGAGTTTTCTCACTAACGTGATTGTATAAAACAGTACAGTCGCTGTGGACTGGTCGTAATCCACGCGTGGGCAGTGATGTCCACGCATGCGTTCATCAGGTAATAAAAAATCGTCAGCAAAATTTTAATTATGAAGCACCGGATTGTACCCGTGATTCATTAATTAAATTTTTGATGGTTATTCCTATAATTAGTGTTCAAGATTTAATATTATTACGTCCGTGGAAATATTGCCCACCCGTGGAAAGTGACCAGTCTACGGCGGCCGTACCATAGGAGCGGATTTAGTGGAGGCTCACAATGTTACCAAGGTATTGGCAAGCCTTCCAAATGCAGTTTGAACTCAACGGTCACCACAACAGCGAGACATCCCATCACAACATTTAGACAAAAGTGTAACGATAAAGTGTCAGAACAATATGGTGAGGATATTTAAGAGGCAATTATCCCGCTTGCCTGTCGGATCCTGAACGTTGTTTGTCATTCACTGATGTCTTTGGATCATGAAGTTTGATTGGCTGCATGACGCTAAAGTGACTTCGGCCCCCAGCTTCGCGATTTTGGTATTCCATCTCTCACCATGCCATTGGCTCCTTGAGAGTCATGGTTTTGCGGTCACGCAATTGCTTAACGTAGTTGTGACTATTCAGATGAGTTCATTCTTCGTTGAATGGTGTTTTCAAAAACAAATTAAAGTCGTCTGGGAAGTCAGTCACGTGAAGCTTCTTTTGGGCGCTTCAGTCTATTTACCGTTTTTATATGAAAGTTGGTCTCTAAGTTGAAGTTCGCAAACAGAATTGGTCTCCACTAACATTCATTCTGTTATCCGAAAGTTAGAACTGCACTAAAAAATACATCTGCGAAACGAATAGGCAATTGGGGTGAAATTTGAATGGTATTGGTGGTTGTATCCATGAAATACATAACATGAGGCTTCAAGCTCTCGGGTCACCAGTCGAATTATGTAATCTGTTATGACCTGGAACCAGTCTAGCTCTCAAATGAGTCATCTCCTCTGTCTTCATGTCTGTAATATTTATGTTGGTTGCAAATGCGGTTAGTTTTTCAGACCAACTGATACAGTACAGTAGTTGTGGACTGGTCGTAATCCACGCGTGGGCAGTGATGCCAGGTACAGTGGAGCCACTTAATTGGATATCTCTTAATTGTATATCCCTGTTAACTGAATATAATTTTCAAACACAAAGCCATTTACCATACCTTCAGTACAAATTTGATCTGTTAATTGCATATGGGTTGTAGAGTAAACTCCTATTAATTGTATATCAATTTTTGTAATATGTCGAAAAAAATTACTGTGACACGCACCATATTCCCCTTATTTATCAAGCTTTTTGGCCTCACTACATCCAACACATGCATTTATTCTATTATATCTTGTTTGACAGAGCTCTATGAGCTCTGTCAAACAAGATATATTAGAATAATTGCTCAGATTACCCCCAGAACACAGGAAACTGACCAAATCCCTGTTAATTGTATACTCCTGTTAATTGAATAATTTTCAATGGCAAAATGGATATTCAATTAAGAGGATTCTACTGTAATAGGTAATAAAAATCGACAACAGCAAAAATTCAAACGATGAAGCACCGGGATGTACCCGGTGCTTCATTAATGAAATTTTTGAGGATTATTGCTAAAATTAGTGTTTGGAATCTAATATTATTTCGTCGTGGAAATATTGCCGCCCACCTGTTGAAATTGACCTGTCCAGTACTGTATATACCATATGATTGCGTCTAAAAAAAACTCCACAAAGATTCGTTTTCTGTGAATCTAAGATAGAAATCGAGACTTGATTTGATCGACATTTTGATATCATTACAATCAGGTCCTTTTGACCCTTTACCTAACCCGAAAAGCAGACGACTCTTGCAAAAATAATTCTTGAATAACTATATTTTTTCATATTTTGTCTCAAAAACACAGGTTATGACCCCTCGTTGGAACGAGCTCGTTCCAACGAGGGGTCATAACCTATGTTTTTGAGACAAAAAATAAAAAAAATAATTAAAATTAATTGGCGATTTTTGAGAATAGCGCTGGCCGGTTTTTCCGTTACGTTGGGTAAAGGGTTAATGAAGACTTACCCTAGCCGACTGTTATGATTACGCTGTATAGTTCCACAAATTATGTTAATACCTCGATGTTTCCAAGTGGAATTAAATACTTATTGACCGGAAAAGCTATAACTGCGGCAGGAAAGAATACCTGAATATCTTAAGAAAATACACGTCAAATTACATCAAAGTTCGTCTTGGTGCAAATTGTTACAGAAGTTGGTAAACAAGCATCCCATAACAGTGTCGCGTTTTTTAATAGAACAGGTGCGAGAATGGAGGCTAGGACCATCGATTCCCAGTGCACCGACCGATTTACCACGAGATTTGGAGATTCAGTCCAACCAACAGACTGGTTTCTAAATGGTTCTTATAACTAGCCTGCTACGCTTGTAGTAGTCTACATATTGGTATAAGTCCATTTATCAGCCAGAGTTCTTCATGCGATCTCGATTTGGCAATATTTCATATTGAAAATCCCTTACAACTGGTGTCTGTGTGTAGCGAACAAATCAAATGTGACAGCAAATATCAATCACTTGGAAACTTAAAACACATTCAAATAATCAACGTTAGCTCATCTGGTGACCCATGTTTATCGCTAATTTGTTTTACAGAGCGCTATTGTTTGGTGCTGAGTTACTTTTTGGCGAATGGGGCGAGTTCGTGATCCTGTTGATTCCCCATCGTGGTACGTCACGTGTCAGCACTACCTGAAATGGGAGCGCGGTGGCTCAGTGGTTACGGCATTGAACTTCAAACCGAGAGGTCCATGGTTCGATCCCCGCCAGAGGTAGCTGCATTGTGTCCTTGTGTAAGGCACTTAATCCCGATCGCGCACGTTGGGGCACGGTTCTAGTGTATTGGGGCGTACTGCACGTCAATGGCGCACCTGTCTTGAACCAATAGTAACCCTGATTGTGTGGAGTTAGTACGTTGGGGAGTCTGACAGTTGCTCGTTTTCACTCGGTGGTTCTCTCCGGGTACTCCGGCTTCTTCCACCAGTAAAACTGCCCGGCACGAGGTGGTCCTGGCTTTCGAAAGTGTCGTTAACCTCCCAGGGACCGACCTGGGCATGCGCCAGTGCGTATTTGGTTCTGAAACTTCAGGACCTGGCTCTTAAATCTCAGAAATAGGCTTCTCAGTTGGAGCGTAACTTTTGATATTCTTTCGATGGATAATCGAGAGAGACACTCTTACATGTATTATATATATGATTATCATTTGTCATTGTTGTAGAGTGCTTAAGTTAATACTTCAAGTCTTAATTACCCAGCATTAAATAGGCAGCCAAGACTTGATCAGAAACCACAGTGAAGATTAATGTTTGCTATGGTGTACTAAATGAAAATGATGAGAGCTAATACATACTTGCAGTGTGTGTTACAAACAGCAGTGTGACTCCGTAAATTGAAATCTGGCGCATGAATTGGAAAAATAGGCTCCGAGGCTAGAGCGTATTTTAAATAGTTCTGATCGGTCCCTGCCTCCAATAAATAAATATATAAATATGTAAATAAACAAATAAAATATATGAAATAAATAAATAAATAACTGTGTGTGAGGAAGTTTTATAATATTTGTGACATCTTGGGGCGATCTAAACCCTTTCCAACAATTAATCAGATGGTAGATTTGATCTGTGCATATCAGAACGTACAGATAATCATCATAAAATAGGTGATAATAGTCATATCCGGCAGCGTTAGTGTTACTATACTAGAGAACGCCCGATAAAGCAGTAATAATACGTACATAGAAAACTGCAATAACTGAAATTGAATCTACGCTTAAAGAAGGTCACATTTCTGTATATTATGGTGCCATTCACAATGACAATCGTAGGAGTGGCTCCAATAAATTACGAACATATCGACTATTTGAGGACGATTTTAGCCTCGATCCATATTTGACAGGGTGTGAGTCGGTGCGCAATCGAACATCTTTCACCCGTCTGCGTGTCAGTAACCACGCACTAGCTATAGAGAAAGGCCGGTGTGACAGGAATGGAAGTCCGTAGGAAAATTAGACCCTCTGGACTATTATTCCGCGGAATTGTAGTCCTAGGTCTAACATTTCTAGGAATAGTAGTCCGGCGGACTACTATTCCAAGATATGTTAGACCTAGGACTATAATTCCGCGGAATATTAGTCCAGAAGGACTAACGTTCCTACAGACCTCCATTCCTTTTACACCGGCATAGTCAGCCGCCAACCCCAGTTCAAAACCGTACTTGTGTACATTGTGATACTGGGTTGGTGGAAGATGAATTTCACTTCATAATAGAGTGCTCGAAATATAAGCTATTGCGTGAAGAACTTTGGGAAGTTATTGTAAGTACTAATCGTTTATTTGGTGACATGGACGATACTTGCAAATTTCTTTGTATTATGCAGAATAAAAATTCTGCCATTTGCAATGAAGTCTGTGGTGCTGTGCGCAAATTCTACACTGCGCGCGAGAGGGATTGAAAAATAGGTGAATGGTCATTGTTGTGTAGTGTACATTGTAAATTAGTGTTATGAATCCACCTGATCGTGTGTTATTATGCATTCTGTCCGTTATGGGTGTATTTTGCAATAAAGCTAATCTAATCTAATCTAATCTAGAAAATACCTTCAGAAATGAATAACGGAAAACGTGAGTGCGGTGGTTCAATAGATAGAGATGCAGACTGCAAGCCCAGATGTCTTCGGTTCGAATCCCACCTAGTGCATCTGCGTTGTGTTCTTGGGCAAGAGGCTTAATCCCAATTGCCAACGTGATGGCAAGATGCCGTTGTGTACTAAGGTGTACTGCACGTCGATGGTGCACTTGTCTTCAACCAACTCAAACCCTGCCTGTATGGAGTTAGTGTGTTGGGAAGTCTGACAGTTCCTCACCGTTGCTCGGTGGTTCTATCTGTGTACCCCGCCTTTCTCCACCCGTAAAACTGTCCGACACGAGATGACCTTGGTTGTTGAATGTGTCGTTAAACCCCGATAAATAAATGTATACCGGAAAACAATCGGTAAACATTTATGACATCTAGATCACTATTTTTGGCAAGTTTCCATATTTAAGTAATAGAGAAACCCCTCATACCTGTTTAATCCAGACAAAGTTATCATTCTTCCATGACTTGGGGTGAAGTACGATAAAGTGTGTAATATTTATTGAACGCTGATAATGTTTAGGATTTAAAAATTAAGATAATATTTTAACAAATGCATTCTCGCATATTTCTCCATCAGAGTAATTTCCCCTGATATTCATATGACAGGCGTTTGTTCCGTTTTGCGAGAGGATTCGCAAATCTCAATTTGAATCAAGGGAAATTAAACAGGAGAGGTTCGTGTTGGTAGAATAAATATGCTCTTTAGTGCATCGTATGGGTGACAACTTGGGAATATGTTATCAGTTAAACCTTTACCCAACGCAGACGATATCAAAATTTATTATTTTAAATATTTTTTTTTTTTAATTTTTCAAAAAAATTTCGACAAAACCATATCATGTGACCCCCTCGTTGGAACGAGCTCGATGAGCTCGTTCCAACGAGGGGTCACATGATATGGTTTTGTTGAAATTTTTTGAAAAATGATATTTTTTCAACTGCTGAATTTGCATATTACGCGGCCGGATGCGGCCGATTCGTTGGGTAAAGGGTTAATGATCAATAAGTAGTGAGGAGTTTGTGGCGAGCGGGTGGGGGACACAATGTGCTTATTAGTGATTACCTGATATCACTTCGACACTCTGCCCTGAACTTTATATTTCTCTAACATCCCACAATCAATATACACCGAGTCAAAAAAGAAAGTATAATAAACTTTGAGGAGCAATTTGTTCAGTATTATCTTAGTATTATCGATTTCATCCCAAACAAATTATTGTAAATTCATATTTCGAGTCTCGCTGTATGAATTTTCATAATTTCATGTTCTTACTGTTGCCAGCGACACGTCAGGACGTCGCAATTCAGACATGGGGTGAAATGAAAAATTTACACGCGCAGTCAATATCGTGTATGTCCACCGTTTGCCTCTTGGATGGCAAGACATCGACGGCGCATGGACATGATAAGTCTCTGGATGTCACCTTGTGATATTGCGTTCCACTCCTGTCTAAGAACATTACGCAAATCGCCTACCGTCTGAAGATCATGAACTCGTACCCGACGGACCAATTAATCCCAAAGATGATCGACTGGCGGCAAATCTGGCGAAAGTGGGGGCCAGGGAAGAGGTTCGATGCTCTGCTCCTCAATAAAGTCACAACAGATACGTGCCACGTGACATCGGGCATTGTCTTGCTGGAATAACTGCAATCCGACGTTAGCATTGAACAACGAGACAATAACAGCGTTTAGAATTTCGTCCCGATATCGCTATCCAGTCAATTTTACCATCAGTGAAGATCAACTGCGTTCGATGATGCAAGGAAATTCCTGTCCAAACCATTACACTACCCCTGCCAAAACGGTCGCATTCCCGTACGCAAGCATCAGAAAACCGTTCTCCTCGTCGGTGATGCACTCTTGCTCTACCATCAGCGCGCCGTAGACAAAATCGTGATTCATCACTAAAAAGAACTGTGCTCCAATGCTGCTGATCCAGCAAGCACGCTGACGTATCCATTCCATTCTAACGGTACGATGACGTTGGGTAAGGACTGGTCCGTGGATGACGTGTTCAGCGAGTCTGTTGCGGACAGTTTGTGTACTGATTCTATCGTTAGTTCTACCAGGAGTAATTGCTGCTGTCCTCGTCGCCGCAAGGAAGTGATCCCGCAAGTGAGATGTCCTGGTGTGTCGGTCTTGTGCAGGGATCGTGAACTCGGTTGGTCGGCAGTAGATCCAGTGGTTCTATACCTTCCAATGAGACGGTAAATAGTGGCCACAGTGACTCCGAACTCAGCAGCGAGCTCATCTGGAGGTATCCCAGCATCATGCATACCAATGGCACGCAACCTCTGATTTTCGGTTAACCTTGGCATTTTTTTTAAAAAGGACAACATAGCACAAGGTAAATCGTCGGTCACCCATTCAATTTGACATTCTCTGGTAGCACGTGCTATTTTGAAATCCGTAGCAAAATTGTATACGATTGGGTGGACAACAACAGCGTGTCATTAAAATCTTTGCACGACGTCTTGTCCACAAACATGCAACATTAGAACTATTACATTTCATACTTTATGCTATTTTTCACATTTGTTTCTATTATTCTTTCTGTTTGTATAGTGTGTATATAACAAACTGAGACACTGTGATGACATTCATCATTTTTCCACCCCCCTTCCTACTAAGATAAACACATCCCAGATGAGACACCTGGGTGGGACAGACATTGCCTCATCTTCCATGTATCACAATGTCACATAATGGACAGCGCCAACATCATTAAACCCCCTCGATATGTTTCGCATCGCTTCTGCGCATTAACAATCCGCTTGAGAGTGTTACTCAATTATTTCCAAGTATATATCCTTTGGTATACACTGAACGTTTTGTTTGTCTTTCGGAATATGTGATTAATTTCGTTCAGTATCAGGCAGCATCAGGCAGCATCGGAAGACACACGGTCTGTATACCAAATGATGTCACGTTAGTATCTGGGAGCGAAAAATATCCGCGATGCGTTTTGGGCGTTTTGGGTGTTTGATAGGGACATCTTTCACTCTGCACAAAACGTTGCACTAGACTCTCAGCAAGCTTCCAGTCCAGCTCAAATATATTGATCCTTGTGTCAGATTTTCCAATTAGTCACACACATCCACATTTAATAATAATTGCGCCTCGCACTCTACTGCTTGAAATATGAGTATAGAATCAGTGAGGCAAGTGGTAGATATGGACATGAGATAAACGTGTCCATCTAAGGGGCTGTCCGCCTGCTATCATGCTGTCAGCGTTACTATCCGAAAATGCGTTCTAACTTATCCTTACATCTGAAATGCATCTTTCTCTCACCCAACTGTCTGGGCGGCGATTTTAATCGAGACCGCTGTCTGACGTCTTCCTCCAAATTACCGCTGCCTCAGATACGTGTGTTCTGATCAGGATGCTCTCTCCACTGCCAATGCATACATCCAGTAAAAATACAATCTCTTCCTACAGGTTGTTGCCTGTGATACGCCAGGCAACCAAGTTCTAGACTGTGGCTATTATTTTCCTAGAGTGGTCTGGGGATGGGTTGGGGAATATCTTACAGAAGGGGAAGATATTTGAAACGAGGCTTGACAAGTGTCTGGGTCAAATATCTTTCCCCGAGGGTGGGATTTACCCATTCCACCCCCACACTATACGAGGGTGATTTTTTCCCATCACAAGATGGTGTGATGTTAGTATCTGAGCGGGACAAATATTCCCGATGAGTTTTGGGTGTTTGACAGGGACATCGATGGGTTTTGGTTGTTTGATTGACACTCCACATGACGTCATTGAAATGCAGACTCAGAAAGAGCATGGAATTTTCCGAATATAACAAAGTTTTTTACTTGGAAAATGACCTCTAACTCGATAGTGTTGGGTTAAAATATTGAAGCGAGTTGAAACATCTGATATTACTGTGACGTCACTTTTAAAATTACGTGCTTCGATGACGTCATGTCATGTGGCGTGTCGTGGGAGAAAGTTCCCCCTCGGGTGGTGTGAGGGAAGGATACGTTGCTGCATTAACCCTTTACCTAATATAGCGGCGAAAAAAGAACAGGGAATGCGTCAAGCTTGTTCTAGTGATATCCATATTTGTATGGTTTTACTGACAAATTCTGAAAATTGTTTTCGAAAAATGTGAAATTTAATGTATTTTTTTAAAATACTGTGTTAGGGAAGGGGTTAATGAAAACGAAGCGTGATGCCATACTTGCTTACAATATTCAAACATAGTCCAGTCAATCAAGTCAAATTATACCCCAACAACCAAGAAATTGCTATACAATGTTTGTACTATTTTTGGGCAGGAATTAGTATGCAAAATAACATAAAAAACAATCCCCATTAATCCCATCATGGGAAAATTGTTATATCGGGGTGAAAACATTGAAAACTTCAGTAAAATTAGCGAAAATTGGAGTTTGCTCAATACTCATTAAAAGAGTTCAAACAACAATCATTTCCATGGTACTTAGATCAAAATAACCGTGTACAATATTATACTTGAAATCCCAGTTACTTATCACAAGAAAATGCGTGATTTTGGGGTAAAAATTGTGAAAAAGTAAATAAAATGTACGAAAATTGGAATTTCATCACTACTCGTTCAAATAATTCCAAGCTCAAACACTATCATCGTATTATACAATAAATCAGTATGATTAATACCTCTCTTAAACTCCAAATGAACGGTAGCAAGAAAAATGTGACTTTGCGGGTAAATGTTTTAAAAATTACAGTTATATATCAATGTCATATAAATAATAAATATATAGAGGATATGGAATGACTGTTTTTCTCATATAATATTTATGAAACGAGTCTAAGAATTTTCCGTTTTGGCCAGCCCAAACGGAAAATTCGGATGAGTTTCATAAATATTATATGAGAAAAACACTCATTTCATATTCTTTTTATCATATGACACAGACACGCACAAATTAGCCACCTAGTAGGACTTTTTTATCCATCACCTATCTTGAGTTGCAGACGGCACTTGGAAAAAAACATCCTCGTATCACTAAAAAGTTTCATTTTTTTGCTTCCAAAACATAGGTTATGACTCCTCATTGGAACGAGCTCGTCGAGCTCGTTCCAATGAGGGGTCATAACCTATGTTTTGGAAGCAAAAAGTGAAAATATAAAAAAACAATGATTGACTTTTTTCTTGTAGGTAAAAGATTAATACACTTTAACCCACCCGAAATAGGACAGATAACGAAAATTCTCCCTACTGAAATTATGCAAATGTCACACAGTAGTATTTTGTTTAGCCAATCAAATTGTCCAGTTTTGAAATTGACCAATGAAAGCTCCCAACTCTAATTATGCAAATTAGGAAAATGTGGCCCAGTTTTATTTTGTTCATCCATTCAAATTGTCTAGTTTTGAAACTGACCAATGAAATCGACGGAAGGCTTTATTTATCACTGATTAATATGAAAACAAAATATCAAATGTTTTAAAGTGAGCAAAACGGACGAGTCATATGAAAAATTATAATAGCTGCTGCAATGTCAATGCAGATTATTTATATATATTTATTTATTTATTGGTGTTTAAGATCATATATTTCTGCACAATGGCTAATCATGGCCATGACAGTTTTACGGGTGAAGGATGCTAGAGTACTCGGAGAGAACCACCGAGCAACGGCGAGCAACTGTCAGCTTCCTAACATACTAACTTCTCATAAGCAGGGTTAGCATTGGTTGAAGACAAGTGCACTATCGGCGTACAGCACGCTTTAGTACACAACGCCACCGTGCCTCCATGTGGGCAATGGGGGTGAAGTGTCTTGCCCAAGGACACAACGCGGTTGTCGTATGTGGGAAACGAATCGAGAACCTCTCGGCTTGCTACTTGCACCTCTACCTACTGCCACCGCGCCCTCGTCTATGCAGATAATCTTGGGATCTGATAAATTGTTCTGCCGCTATGCGAAATCAGATTTCCAGATTATCTGCGTTGACATTGCAGTAGTTCTTACTTTCCTGGCATTTCCATTTTCATTCTGATCACGTGACATGGAGTAGCAAGTCGGTGTTTGTCGTTGTGGGATAAATGTTGTAAATAATAGAGTTTCCAGCGCGGGTGTGATCATGTATTTGTGTATCTGAACTTATCACGTCTTGTTGATTCTGAGTTGTGGTGATAATAATGAGTTATGTTGGGAATTTAGCTTTTAGAGCGGTATTCTAGATCTGAACATTTGTTTGTATATCGTCGTCTTGGTTACCAATATGGCGCTACCCAGTCACAATGTCAACAACAAGAAAGTGATTCCAACCTCACGGATTCTTTCATTGGTACAACCTTACCTTTAACATTTATAACATTTATTACACGTAACACGTAATGATACAAAGTTTGAAAAGATCTGCTACGCTGAGTTCTGTATCAAATGCTGACGATAGTATGAGTGCTAACGAAAGTTTGATTCCAAAGCCCAGCGATCCGACAAAAATCCCAAAACCGAAACCAGTACAACCTTCGAAGAAACAAAGATCAGACATGTCAAACTCCAGTCAGCCCAGCATCAAGGCTTTCACTTCTGAGAAGGTCAATTTGGAAGCAATTCTGTCCGAAATGAATACAAAACTGGACAATGTTGTTACAAAGGATTCCGTCGAGGTGGTCGTTAGGCCTCTGGTCAAAAGTGCAGACTTGACTGTCATCTTAAATTCTGTGAAGGAAGATATTCTCACAAGGATAAACAGAATAACTGATTCTCTTGAAAACCGCATACTGGCAGCCGAGATGCGTAGCGACAAGTTGGAGGAAGAAATAAGTGGCTTGAAGGCTGGTTTAGATTCAAAGAATAGTGAGATCAGAGTGTTAAACAGTGAGATCTTGAATCTCAAAATTCACAACAACAATCTGGAACAACACACGAGGAAAGACAGTATTAGAATCTTCGGTCTTCCTGATAAAAAAAAACGAATTGGCTACGGAGTGTCAGGGTAAAGTTATCGACTTGTGTCAAAGCAAACTTGGGGTTGATATTTCCTCCTCAGATATTAGCATTGCCCACAGACTAGGTAAGTACAGTCCTGATAAACCCAGGCCTGTAATTGCCAAGTTTGTGATCCGGAGAGTTAAATCAACAGTTATCAGTAATAGGAGGAATCTCAAGGGCACTGGAATCGTCATCAAGGAAGACTTAACAAAACAAAATCAGTCTCTGCTAAAATGTTGCAAAGACCATATAAAATTTCAAGATTCTTGGTCAAGTGACGGTAAAATTTTCATTAAATTGAAAGATAATGGCAGGGTGAAGAAAATTTCTAATCTGAATGACATAAAAAATACGATCACTAATGTTGAAAAAATCCAAACACCAACCTCTAAAAACATTTAGATACGCAGGCACCCCTCTCTCTGGTGAGGGGGGGGGGGGGGGGGCTGATTCGTGCGGTCTTTCGTCAACTTGGAGGAGGGTGCTCCCCACCCCCCTCCGGATTGAAGAAAGAGCGAAACAATTTACATGTTTGTTGCTATCCATGATTTGTCTGGAACACTGTGATGGTATATATGCTGTAGATTTAGAAATCCGTATATTGTAAATAGTTTAGAAGTGCTGCCATTATAAGTTTTTTTTCCCCAAAAATGTATTCTGTTCTTGCCGGAATTAGGGGAAATGTCCAAAGTGTAGCTACATTTTATGATACATTATGGTCGTGATAAACAACGAATCTGAGGGCCTGCCCCCCCCCCCCCCCCCCACACACACACAAACACACATACATGTGCTTATAAAAATCCCATCACCTACTTCTAATACGTTTAGATACCCTGGTAAATTTGTTCCAGAGTATTCAGATAACGGAGAAGCAGACTTAAAGTAACTCTCCAATTCGGGGGTTCCTTTTGCGTTTGTGCAGTCCGACACAGTTTATGATATGAATGTACCAAACAGTGGGCACCCATCAGATGTAATACCCAAGATTTTTTCTAGGGTATTTACGGTAGTGATAAATAACGAATTCGGGGGCTTGCCCCCCACCCATCTCCCGCCTACGTGCTTATAAATTCCAATCACCTACTTCTAAATACGTTTAGATGCTTAGGTAAATTTTTTGCCAGAGTATTCAGGTAACGGTGAAGCAGACTTAAAATAACTATCTCCAATTTGGTGCCCCCCCCCCCCCCCCCTCCTTCTAAGTTAAAGAATAGACCGAGAAAATGTCACGTATATTGCCTATATATTGCCTACCATGGTGCACTGAGTGCCTTGATGGTATATTTGCTGCAGATGCAGATTTAGTACTCTGTATATTATAAATAGTTCTGCAACGTTATCACGGTTATTTTATTTTGTCCTAAATTTTGTTTCTGAACTAGGGAAGATCTCAAAATTGTGGGTTTATTCTAGGACAGATAATAAATTTGGGGTTGTGCCCAGAAAAGCCCCCACCTCATCCCACGCCCGCACACCCCTGCCCTTTGCATTTGTGCAGTGCGATTCAGACTATAATCTCTAAAATGGGGGAATATTCTGCTATATGAATTTGTATGGCAGTGATAGACAAGAAATATAAGGGTCTGCCCTCACCCCCCCCCCCCCTCCACCCCTCTCTCTCTGTAACTGTGTAATCCGATACTGGCTACGAAGTGAAAGATTCCAACAGTAGGCACCCACCAGAAGCAACACCCAAGATTTTCACCAGAGTATCTCCATAACAGAGAAGCAGACTTAAAATTACTTTCACTAAATCGGGGGAACATTTTTGTCCCCTTTATGAGTGTGGGATTAATCACCGCCAACTAACGCTTTTTCATAAGGTAAAGGCCATAACCGGCACCGTAATATACCAAATGGCTTTGTAATTTACCCTCATAATCCTTCCTAGCCATGGATTGTGGCCCCTTATTGGGGCGGGCTCACCAAGCCAGTTCCAAAGGGGGGCCGCACTCCGCGGTTTGGAGAGGAGAAAATTAAATTTTTCAATAGAACTGTTTCTTCTTGTCCGGATACTACAAATTCCTGGAACACACTTTGTCCGAACAGGACACGTATAACCCTCTGAATTCAGATTGAATTGCTCCATGAATGGTGACCAATAACAGAATTATGATCCAATAATTCAAAAAGAAGCATCCATGTCGAGATCTTACAGTGTCTTGTGTCAACTGCTCTTAATTTTTCGCCTGCACTAACTCATCTTTATGCGTCATCTGTAGCCTAAAAAATATTTCCCAACTCAGATGGGATAGCACGGAAAACCGGCTTTTTGCTGATGTTGGTTTCCTCAATGCCTCCACTATCAGTGAATGTTTCTGCCAGGAAAGCGTGAAGTGTCAGTTGTGTCTCCTTAACTTGTAAACACCGGACAACTGACTCGTAACCCCATGATGCAACCTGTCTGGGTCATCCTCTGGTTCTCTTGACACAATAACTTAATTACCTAGCGGAGCATGACAACGTTTAATTCACTGGTCTCGAAATTAATCACCATCCAGTATCTGTTGCTTCAGAAACTCATTTCGACCTGATTATTCCCTGAATGTATTGATAGTGTCAAGTTAAATACATTTGATGTGAACACAATCCTCATCTCGCCTCGAATAAGAAAAAATGTTCACCAACACTGGTCATGTGTTGACTCTTTTCTTTTTTGACCAACCCTTCAGTAGTTCTCCATAAGACTAATGAAACAATTGTGTAATTCTTTACGTTTAGAACGTGGACTTGTTTGTTCGCTGAGGCGAGACAGATAACAATGGTTCCAAGTCCAATCTACACCCGATATTGGCAACCTGGCCAGACAATGGTCTCGGGCTCTGCCCATGACCATTCTCTGGTCGTGTTCCAGGACAATCGAATGTTATCGGTTATCTGGGTCATCCTTGCGTTCTCTGGACACAATAACTTTATTACTCCTCTGAAATAGGTTCAGCCGAAAAGCTTCTACACCCCATTATTAACCCCGTGGACTCTATGTAAATTTGAGACACCTTTGTAATATAGTTCTCCACCACGACGCACGTGTAAAGAGTTATAATTTATATATTAACCTATGTTCAGCTGTCATGGGCTGAACAGGTTTACACCAAATATGCTTTATTCAAATTTTAACTACACATTTATTACAGCTGTTATTCTACCACTGCTTATGGTCCACATTTTCCTACTTTACCTGACGCGTACTCATGGCGAATGAAAATATAACGTTGGATGAGATACAGAGTGACGACCGATATAAACTTGCGTCCAAGTATAATCACTCGATGAGTCTTTTGAAGGACGATGATTCAGAGTCCCCTTTTACCATTCATGGTCACTCATGCAATTATTTTTCGCCTTTCAACTTCCGAAAAAATTTCCACAGACAAAACAAAACCGTAACCCTTCTTAGTCTAAACTGCAGAAGCCTTAGTGCCAACTGGGACTCATTCACCAACTTCCTTTGTGACATTTTGAAACTGTTGATTACCTGCATACGCACAGCACACGACAAAGGGGCAATTTCATAGTAAACTACAGACGAACAAACACTAAAGCTTTTTGCACAAGAATAATTGGAACAACCCTTTGGAACGCTCTAGATCCTACTCTAAAGAACTGTAACACTATATTTCAGTTTAAGAAACAATATAAAAAGTCAATATTGACATCGTACTAGCCGAGGGAATTTATCTCTACAACAAATTAAAACAAACAAAATAGATTAAAAAAAAAAAAAAAAAAACATTTTAGATAATAGGTCTAACCAATTGGGTACAATAGGGCATACTAATTGTACCTGGACCCTACAACTTTAAGTGGTGACTTACACATAATCCTAAAATCACCTGTTTTCAGTGTCAAATTAAGTCAGGGCTGATGAGAGTTGGCCATTTCTTGATTTGGCACTGAAAATGGGGAAACCATTTACTCACAGAATTATACCAATTACTTGGTTTCAATTTGGATTACCGGAAGAAATATAAGTTCTATTAAACCATTATTCTATAACTATAGGGGGTGCACCCTATAAGTACACACTTCTAGCATCCCCTTTCAACAACCATTTAGATGCTGAATCAATTACACTTCATTATGTTTGTTACTTTGTCTCCAATGGAACTCTTTATCAATCTTGTATATTTATTAGTGTCGCTTTGTTGAATAAACTATCTTCACTTCACTTCACTTCACTTCAAGGTGAGAATATGTTCAACGTAATTGGTCTAACAGAAATCTTCAAACTCCACGAGCATCTCAATTACAAAATTGATGGCTACCACCTAATTGTCTACAAGACCCGCCCTAGTCCAAATGACAACAGAGGAGGAGTGGGTCTTTTTATTTCTGAGAATGTTTCTTACAGACTAAGACCCGATCTGACGATTTTCATTCCAAATGTCATTGAAACTATTTTCACAGAAATCAATCCAGGGCGCAAAAACTCGCACATTGTTGGATGCATATACAGACCAAACACTGCGCCTCTAGCTGATATTGACGTGTTTGTCTCTTCCATAAGCGACATTCTCACCAAAATCAACTCAGAGCACAGCCGGGCTTTCTTACTAGGCGATTTTAACATAGATTTGCTGAATTTTAATAATCACAGCAAAACTAACGCATTCATAGATAACATGTTTAGTGACGGATTCATGCCAGTAATAACTAAACCAACCAGAATAATCGAGCATTCCGCGACTTTAATTGACCATATTTATTCCAATAATGTATCCGCTAATTACAGTGCGGGAATATTAGTTACTCATATTTCTGATCACTTCGCCACATTTTACATACAGGAAGGTGATAACGAGCCCGTCAAGCCATCACCCCAACTTAGAAGGTCATTCAAGAGAGAAAATATTGATCTATTCAAAAACTTGCTTCATAATATTAATTTTGACTCAGTGTATAGCTGTACCTGTGCCCATGCAGCATACGAAACATTTTTGAATATCTACCTTGACACATTCGAATCGGCATTTCCCCTGAGAAGCTTGAACGTACCAAAAAAGCTCATAAAACGTAAGCCCTGGATGACATCGGGTCTGTTGCAGTCCTCCCAAACTAAAAATAAACTTTATCTAGTTAAACTGAAAAAGCCCACGGAAAATAACATCAATAAATATAAAACGTACTCCTCGATTTTTAATCAATTAAAGAGAAAAAGTAAGGCTACATACTACAATGACGTTATAGAAACAAACAGACACGACTCTAAAAACAACATGGCAAATACTTCGTACCTTAATCAACAAATCAAAATCAGCGGCGACACTTCCCTCTAGCATATCTCATAATAATGTTGAAATATCTGACCCCGATAAAATCGCCACCAGTTTTAATGATTACTTCTCAGAAATTGGTCAGACTATTAACGATAACGTCCCCACCTCCGATAACAACTTCGGTGACTTCATGAATGGAAATTACCCGGACTGTTTTTTTATTACCCCAACAAACGAGCAAGAAATCATATTGACAACCGGACAATTGAAAGGGAAAGCGAGTACCGACGCTTTCAATTTATCTACTAAAATAATGAAAGAGACAATTTGTGAGATCGCGAAACCCCTGGTCTATATATTCAATCAGTCATTTATACAAGGTAAAGTGCCCGATAAAATGAAAATAGCAAAGGTGATACCAATTTTCAAAGGGGGTAATTCTCGTGAGCTAGGTAACTACAGGCCAATTAGTTTATTACCGGCTTTTTCGAAACTTCTGGAGAAAATAATGAACCGGAGACTCTAATTTCCTCAATGATTTTAATATCCCGTACGAACATCAGTACGGTTTTCGCAAAAAAACATTCTACTTTTCACCCCATCATGCACCTTTTGCAGTATGTCGCTGAATGCAACGACATGCCTACAAAAGACTCTACTCTAGCCGTCTTCCTCGATTTGTCTAAGGCATTTGACTCCATTAGTCACGAAATTCTACTTAGCAAAATGGAATTCTACGGAATAAGAGGGATAAGTAAACTTTGGTTCCAAAGGTATTTAACAGGTAGAGAACAGTATGTGGAATACAACAAGAATCGGTCCCCAAACCGACATGTCACTTGCGGGGTCCCCCAGGGGTCTGTGTTGGGGCCTATCCACTTTTTAATCTACGTGAATGATATGAGATACTCCTCTGTTCTTAACCTCTTATCATTTTCCGACGACACAACCCCGTTTACAGCTGGACATGACCTGAATACTCTGGAGACTACAGTTAATACTGAGCTGAATAAAATATTCGACTGGTGCTGTTGCAACAAACTCAAAGTGAATGCCAATAAATGTAAATATATTATGCTACACCCACCAAACAATCCGAACAAATCCGACTTACTAAATACTGTTCTTAACAATACTAAGCTTTCACCCATAGGTAACTCCCAACAAGAAAAAGTCGCTAAGTTCTTAGTCGTATACCTTGACAAAAACCTCAATTTTAAGTACCACATATCCACAGTATGTTCTAAGATGTCAAGTGCAATCTACTGTCTAAACAAAGTGAAAAATGTTCTCCCCAAGAAATCACTGATATTACTGTATTATACATTAGTTCATAGTCACCTACTGTATGCAATCCATATTTGGGGGCATGGGCCATCCTGCAGTAAAATATACTCTCTACAGAAACGCGCGATGCGAGTAGTTAGTTGTAAAAAGTATAATAGTCATACTGATCCCTTATTTAAGGATAATAATATTTAAAAATTTAACGATCTATACAAAGTGAATGTCTCTCTATTCATGTACGACTGGAAAAACGATAGGTTGCCCGACTCATTCAGAACTGTTTTTAGTGTACACTCATCAACTGGACTTCAAACAAGACAAGTTGGCACGATACAGTCGCAGAAAGCTAGAACCCAATTCTCTGCCAAACTGTCAAAACATAGCTTCCCAAAGATTTGGAATGGAATTGCTTCTGACTTACGGGACATACCTTCCAGATATGTTTTCAAGAAACAACTTACTAATGAATGCTTAACAAACTACTCCTCACATGTTACCTGTTCGTATCAAATGTGTTCAGATTGTAGGCCTAATGCTCATTGATACTCGCATGTCTCGTTACTCGCCCGTGGGACCCATTATATGAGAGAGAGAGGGGGAAAGATGTCGTCGCCTGGGTGCTTGAATGTTTTATGTGCCAGTGGGACATGGGACATTCTAGCACTATGGTATATCTTTAGTCTCCATTGACGTCCATACCTTAAGTATGACGTCAATAGAAACAGGAAATCGTTCTATTTGCCAATAACATTCCCTTCTAGTTACAAACGAGCCTTATTCTAAATACTTCTGCTCAAGGCGCCGACTTTTCGAGTCTTTCCTGTCAATAAAAAAAAAGCTTTCTTAATCGTTGGACGCCATAGTCAGCCCTTGTCGGTGACTTCTCCAGTTATCTCATCCCACCCGACCTCAAATTAATCTCCTAATCATACCTTGCCCCACCATCTCACGTCTAATCTTATCTATCCAAATTTGCAGTCTACCGTCAAATTGCACTCGCGTATATCGGGTGCAGTCTTTCGCGTACACAGGGAAGGGGCTAGCATATAGTTTCGAGGTCTTCCTTCCTCTCATCATTCATTCAATAGTTGAGCCATGGGCAGTGGTACTTATGAACAAAAAATATCCAGCCTACTCCATTTCTGTGTAGTCATTTCTGTGTAGTCTTTCTCTCTGCCTGTGGGCAACAGGAAGACAGCCAGCCAATGTGGCTATGTTGTCTCCCAACAATTTGCCAGTGTATCCTATATACGTAAAACTCTCTGTACAAATCTAACTTGTAAATTTGGTATTTTGTTGAATAAATTTCATTTCATTTCATTTCATTTCATTTCCCACACGCATTTTGTATTGGTGACGAGGGAAATAAGGATATAAGAGTTGGGCAGAAAAGGAGAATATGATTACTTGAGATTGAATGTATGTGTTACAGGTAGAGGCATAAACAGAAACCACACAAATAAATTTACGACAAAGGGGAAAAGGATACTTAATCAGTTAAAACTACTTGACAGTAATAGCCTTAAGGTGTTCGTTGAAAAAAAAACATTTGGGCTTTGGTGGGATTACCAAGTATAACATGGGACGGATGTGATCCCTCTAAATCAAACAGAAGTGAGGAACCTGGAAGTTCTACAAAATGATGCTGGTCGTTGGATAACCAGACCCAGCAGCGCAGCTGCGCTGGGAGCGGTCAGAGGGGAACTTGGGTGGATACCGGTTAAATATAGAATAGATATGGGGAAATTATGCTGCCTAAACTATCTGGAAACCCCCCCCCCCCCCCCCCCCCCCAAACAGCAGAGGTGTAAAACGACGTTTCGTTTAACCATGTACGGAATCATACATTCAGACAGGATGGACAAGGCAGGTGAGGGAGCTAATAGAGAATTACTCCATAGAAACTAAAGATTTAGAAGGGGGCATGAAGCAGGGCAGTAGCAGTATCAAGGGAAGGGTGCTCAAGGAGTGCAATAGAAACTAACGAGCAATAGCTCTTTAGACGGTTTGTACAAAAAAGATGCCCAGCCTTTGAGGAGTACCTAGATGGATCTTATGGGGGTCTTTGTTGTTTGAAGTGAGATCGAAGTCACTGGAGTTGAGGGGTATAATCGGGAAAGGAGAGGAAAGAGTGTGCCAAATGTGTAATTTAGGAGTAACAGAGACCCTGGAACATTTCATTCCAGAATGCTCTAAATATTTGCCTAGTAGAACAAGACTCCATAGAGAATAATAATGGAAAAATAGGACGAAAACCTGAAAGATAAGTGGATGGGGGATGACATGAGGGAAAGGGTCCATTTTATAGTTAGGGAGATTGAGAAATCGCCGATGCGTCGAATTATAAAACATTTTTTGACTGAATGCTGGGAGATTAGGAGGAAAAGTGGGGGAGGAATAGCCTGGCGGAGAACTGGGTTAATATAGGCCTCCTCTTTAGAGGACGGCGACAAATCAGCAGAGGGCTGAAGAATTATTATTTGAACAAGTGAGTCTTTTTTTGCAACTACACCTTGACGTCTCGCAACCTGCAGCACATTAAATCTTATCATCTTTAGCAAGTTCTTTGGTGGGGGTAGAAGTTTAGTGGTGACTGGCACAATCTTTCTTTCTTTACTTTACTTACCGTTTTAGTATTATTATTTGAGAGAAGAGTGACGTTGTCCATATCTTGAAGTCGCCGAGTTTGCAAGACTTTACGTGACATCCAAAACACGGTAGCATTTTGGTCAGGCATGAGAGTATTTAACTTCCAGTTTCATGCTGAGAGGATTCTTCAGCTTGGGGTTGCTTAAGGCTGACCAAAAGGAAAGCGAGTTGTAAAAAATAATCGACTTCTTTTCCTGTACATTCTTGATGAGTTCAAGCGATGGTCGCAAAGTCTCACCTTCAGCTGTGAAAATAAAACTTTTATTTTGTATTCTGATAGAGGTGATTTGATAACCATAAACAATGTCTGACGATACTTTGTCACCATCTTCAGATGTGGATGAATGGTTTTTGCGCGCTGGGTCGCGCAGGGACGTTATAGTGCAAGCCCATTTCGACCCTCAATAACTGTATATCAAATTGTTTTATGCCTGGGCGTAATAAAGGAGTGTCCGGGGTCCGCGGTCCGGTTAGGGGCGTTTGTTTTTGCGTTGTTTTTCATATTGGCTGGGCCAGTTAGTATGACCTTATGAGCTTCAACTTCTTGGTCTGTGTAATGTTCCAGTAATATATTTTTGTTGGTCTCGTTGTAGTTTTCTTTCACATATTTCTTGTACTGATTGGCTGATTGTCCCGATGAACTCTATTTTAGTTCGCCATAGAGATCTATAGCGCTTTGGTCAAACGCTTCAATTAACACTGCTGGTGGTATGCCGTCCTCAATGCCTGTGGTTGTCTCCTTTGAACCGGGGCTTGAGTGGTCCAAGCTGATAGGTGATCCAGTTTGGATTGCTTGAGCTCCATCTCCTCCTCCGCCTCCCTCGTCTCTCTGCCTTCCGACCTCTTCGGTGAAGAGGTTGGTGTTGGCAATGGGGGTGGGGGATTCGATGGTTGTCTCCCTCTCCTCTTCCTGATTCTCTCTCTCAACTTTTCTCGTCTCAAGCCAGACCTCCAGCTGCCGGGCGTCTCTGCGCTTGTTTGATGGACTCTTCGTTCTCTTCATCTTTCCAGACTCATTTGGGTGAGGACCAGTGTGAGGGGAGGTCCTCTCACTACAAAACGTACTACCACTCCCCGAAGGAGGTGGGGTGGTATCCTCTGCGTCAAACTCCGGTGTGAGCTGGAAGCTCTTGCCTCTCATCTGGATAGTCCAGGTGAGAGGACAAGAGTCGCCCAGAGCTGGGAGAACTTTCTTCAGTTTAATTGGGATCTCCAAATTAGCCATGGTGAGTAATCAGTAGGTCTTCACCTAAAGATAAAGTTGTGAATGAAATTACCATCTTCAGATGAATGAATGGAAGGTTTTAGCGCTCCGAAAGCGCGCAGAAACGATGTGGGATTTACAAATCCCTTGCGACCCAGTTAACCTTATTCTATTTCACTTGGATCACACAGGCCTAGCTATCCTATTGCCTTAAATGGGGTCTGCGGGGGGTAAGCACGCGGTTAGAATTCCCGGCAGTTTACGTTGGCGTGATAGATTGTCAATAATCAATCCCTCAACGCCATTAAGACTCTTAGAGAGTGGGCTCTATTCGGTTCTACCTTGGCGATGGTAGAGGTTTGAGTCCCACCTTCCCATCTTCAGATCCATCTGTGAAAAACCTTTTATATGCTCCACATATAACAATGAGATATGGCATTCTCACACCTTATACTGACAGAGATACTCGAGTCCTACTAAGCTTGTTGGCTCCATTTCATAATTATCCCACCTCTGATGTGTGAAAAATACGTGCCAACTTCAAGATATGTGTGAGATGCACATCCTTCTGTACCCCCATCTGTTACCTGAGGTATGATAATCTGCTTAACCCTTTACCTAACATGAAAAGGAGACGACACCTGCAAAAAAAATTGTTGAATAACTATTTTTTTTTCATTTTTTGTCTCAAAAACATAGGTTATGAACCCTCATTGGAACGAACTCGACGAGTTCGTTCCAATGAGGGGTCATAACCTATGTTTTTGAGACAAAAAAATAAACTGCAATGAAAATTAATTGGCGATTTTTTTTAGAATAACGCTGGCCGGTTTTGGCCGTTACGTCGGGTAAAGAGTTAATAATATAATCCTCGCGATCGACTTGCGATGTGTGTGTCCACTTGGGGCTGTTGACTGAAATACATACGTCCCCCCCCCCCCCCCCCCTCTGCAAGGAATACTCATGTCCTTCTGGGGAAGCATGATGTGCGTCAACTTTCTCTTACATAAACGGATTGCAGCACAGACAGTTGTTGGATATACATCGTGCTCCCCCTCTTTATAACTGAGACACGCAATTTTGATTGAGTCAGCTGTCTGAAATACAATTGCCCACCTTCTCTGCCTGACATACGCGTTTCCAAGTGAACTGTCTGACTGTGAGATACATCTCGTTTCGATCTGGAGAGCCTTCAATGTTAGTGTCCACCTGATATAACTGACCGATACATCTAATTTACGTCTGCCCTGCCGATATACTTTTGTTGCTTGAGGTGACCGTGTTAATCAGAGACGCCGAGAGAACTGCCTGGCATGCAGCATGTGCTCTCACACTGTTGTAAAATAAAGAAATAAAAGAAAGACAAAAATGGTTTGTCAAACATGTTATTAGATGATATTCGGGCGTAATACACTGGAGCCCACTTATTTGGATAGCTCTTAATTAAATAAAATTTCAATTAGTAAATTTCCGAACCCTTTACGATGACTTCAATACAATTTGACATCTTAATTGCATAGAGGTTATAAAGCAAACTCCTGTTATTTGAATTTATTTATTGTGGTTTAACGACACATTCGACAGCCAGAGACACCTTGGGTCGGACAGTTTTACGGGTGGAGGAAGCTTTAGTACGCGGATAGAACCACCGTGCAGAGGTGAGCAACTGTCGGACTCCACAATGTACTAACTCCGCACAAGCAGGATTAACATTGGTTGAAGGCAAGTACATCCTCGACGGGCAGCATGCCTTTTGTAGACAGCACATCGCGGCCTCACGTAGACAATCTGGACTGAGTGCCTTGCCTTGGAACACAAATCAGTTACCTCCGGGCGAGATCGAAGAGTGCACCTTCAGGTTTGAGGTCTAATGACGTAACCACTGGGCCACCGTCAGGGACGTGTCTAGAGGTGTTCGATTGGGGGGGGGGGGGTAGGGTATTGAATGTCCAACTAGGGGGAGGAACCGTGAGGGGGAACCTCCTCCCGGTTCCTCCCCCTAGTTGGAAATTCACTACCGAGAAAAATTTTGAAAATGAAGCCATGAAAAGGAGCACAAAATTGATTCGAGTAACTGAAATGCCAACACATTTTTGAGAGAATTATCAGGTTATTATTATTCTTCTGGAAATTGAATATGTGCTAAACAAATGCTCAGGCTTAGAACTTTGAGCAATTCTCAGTGAGTGTCCTAACATTAAATCAGATGTTATGCAGGAATAATCAATTTTCGATGTTTCATCATTTTGTAACTGTGAATGATGGAATTCGCTCAGGAAAACGATTTCACACGATTTTCTTGAAGTGCATTTTGAGGATTATTTTATTACGATAAGTAAACGTACTATAAAAATCCCGCACCGATTGACAACGTGCATACTTATGAAGCTCGATATTGCGTACACTGTAGTTGAAAATAGTAAGAGTTAGAATTTTTGCCGATTTGAGTTGAAATTTTGGGACGTAAAGGAGACAACAGCATCACTAAAGAAGCTCTAAAATCCAGATAGATGGAATTACCAATTACTCATTACTTGTCCTCCGAATTTCCAACTATTGGAAATGTTGGCCAGGATTGAGGAGGAGGGATGTGAAACACACCCCCCCCCCCAACACTATCGCCACGTCCCTGGCCACCGTGCTGCCTAGTTAATTGAAAAATCAGTCGAAGAAATACCTTGTCAATCACTAAATTCCTGGATGTTTATTTGATCTGCTTGACCTCAGTATATCCGATATAGGCATCTAATCTTGTATATCTTGTTTCACGGAGCTTCGGGATAGAATAAATGCTCAGTTTATTTTTTGAATGCAGAAAAATGATCACATTCCCGTTAATTGAATACTCTTGTTTATTGAATACTATAAGTGACAAAGTGACAGCTCAATTAACAGGGTTCCTCTGATTAGTTTACTAACAACGAAACCTGTCAATGATGTTATATCATCGATGTATCATCATATCTGGCACGTTGAAACATTTAAAGAAAAACGTGAAGAATGAAAGCACCTCCGATCCATACTTAAGGAATAGTGCATGGCTTGGAGTTGACTACGCCCATATAGTGCCCAGTGAGGTGGCGTAGTTCCCGCCGCGAAGCGGAGGGAACTACACCACCTCACTGGGCTCTATATGGGCGTAGTCAACGACAAGACATGCACTAATCCTTATGTTATATCGAACACCCATCAAGAAAAACATCTGTCCGATTTGTTAATCTATTACCAAGGTAGAAGCCCTACCAACCAGCGTTATATAGAAAAAATACCATGTAGTTTTTAAAAAACATTTTCTTCTTCCAAAACACGGCTAACTTGGATTATTGCTATGAGCAGAAGACAGATTTGAATCGCGGCAAGGGTAAACAAAACATTTCCCCCAAACGGAACTGTGTATTCTAGAATCGCGCAACTCGCGAATGAAAACTAAAATTTTCGAAATTTGACAACGCAGTTTGATAATTTCCACGCACTTGTCACACATATACATTACCGAATGGGTCAGCACGGGATACAAACTCCGAAGATTCAATTGAATTCCATTATTTATTCGTTTACTGCCCAAACTTTCAATTAAATAGCGAAAAAATATGAACAGCGAAACAAACGATTTTTTCATATCCGGACGCGTTCTCAATAAAGTTGGACCCAGGTATGGATCATTCTCTTCGAAACGAGATATGGATCATCTTCTCAAGGAATAAAATGAACGCCTCGAAAAATGTGACTTCAGCAATGGAAAAGCGATACATTTTTCCACAAAGGTTTCTTTCCGGGTCGTTTTGTGGATGTTGTGCCTCTGTGAATCGATTTTTAAATTTAGCCTGATCAGTTTTATTCGCCCAGTATGAAAAGAAAACTGATATAGTAGTGTGCTAAAAAGAGAAAACGTTTAGTGCCTGTGTGTAGTGCCTGGTCAGTTCTGTGGATGCAAACTACACGAAATAGGGTATCTCCATCTTTCAGCCAATCAGAATACAAGGAAGTCACGTGAGATATAATATTTCATAATAGTAGGGCCCTGCAAAGCTTCGATGTTCGATTCAATCTCCAATCTTAAGATATCCGGTTCGATTCGAAATCGGCTGCCCGATTCGTTTCCTATCGAATCTTTTTCATGGGAATACAGCTTGGTATAAGTCAGTGCTCAAAATAACTTTTTTTCTTTGCGTAGCAAAATGCTACACATTTCCAAAAAATGAATAGCATTTTGTAAAAATTACAAAGCTATTTTTATATACCAGAGTTATGTTATGCTGTTTTGTATTGAATTCTTCTAAGTAGATAGAATAGTTTCCATCCATTTCTGGGCATTTCCAAATGGTCTGCAACACATGAAACATTTACTATGTTTTTTTTTTAACTGAACTGTCTTTAAGGGTTGCATGGACTTGGATATTTTCAAATGGCGTCTTGGTTGTTTAATAGAGTTCTCAAAATGGAAGTTTGGATTTTTAATTTGATGGGCTTGAAGTTATTTTTAATGGACATTTTATGCAAAATGTTGCAAAAAACAGGAAGAATTTAAACCAATAGAATTCATCTTAACATATGAAGTTGCTGATGATGCTTGATGGAGAGTTAATCTGAGTTATGCCTGGAATGTTCCACAATCAGAAGTGAAGCATCAGTGAACTAGTTTTCAAATTTACTCGCAAATTTTCATTTACATTTTGCGATACAAGATAATCAACTGCAGCCTAATAGGCTGCAGTTGATTATCTTGTATCACAAAATGCTATACATAATTGAACATTGTGTAGCTTACTGCAAGTTTTGCATAGCAAAAAGCGACGCGACACCGCTTATTTTGAGCCCTGGTATAAGTCATCTTCATCGACTGAGTGTAACTTCCGATACAATAACATAAATAATATTTTCACTCATGTCACCAGCCATGCTAATTCCAATACCCGAAGTCCCTACCACTGTTAGATACAAACTGAGGGTTTCCAAGCAATGTCGACGATGAACTATAACCCTTACAGGATAATATTCCAACTACATCATCAAGACATGCCTTCGACGAAGGCATGCCTTGATAACGTAGTTGAATTATTTTATCAGTCTTGAGCTATTACAGTCGGAACAAATCAGGCCAATAGCACCCCAACGTCCATCGATCATCTCCAAGACGCCACTGATTGGATGCGAGGTTCGATTCGATTTCGAATAACAAAAGTGGTTCGATTCGAGATTTGATTCGAATCGAAAATGTGTGATTGGCAGGGCCCTACATAATAGGTTCACCAAATGTAGATTAACCCTACATCTCAAGAATCGGTGGCACCCCTCCGCGTAATATATAATTTCAGCAGTAGAATAAATTATATGTTTCAAAAATTCCAATAAAACCATATCATGTGACCCCCCCCCCCCCCCCTCTCCTCAAATATGTCTAAACGTGACTGCAACCAGAGGCGGACTGGGTCAAGAAAAGTTACCAGGGAATACTCCAAGGGGGCCCCAGACGGAGAGAAAATTTTGATTTTTGCGAATGGAAAACGCGGCTTCTTTGCATCTGAGCGATGTATGGCAGTCCACATAGAGGACATTTCGATGGCATTTTTGTACCATCTTCATCTATCATTCGACCAAAATGGTCCTAATTGGGTGGGGACCCATCGGGAAGACCCAAGTTCTACTCAATCGGAGAAAATTTCGTTCTTTTGAAATTGAAGGAACGCTGTTTCCTTTCATCTGAGCGATCATTGGCAGACTTCTGGTACATGGAAATGTCCTCTTAGTATACCGGTAGTGTATGCAATCAGAATCATTTCACCCTTTACTATTTGATTCATTAAAATATTTGTTATTTTCACGAAATTTGACGTACGAAGAGGTGATTGGCTGCATCAATGTCAGGGGACCCAGAGGGAACCCAATTAGGGGGGGGGGGGGGCACCGAACATTTTCCAGGTGGACCATACAGCCAGTCCGCCTCTGCATGACCGATCGGGGAGTTATTTATTTATTTATTGGTGTTTAAGGTCACATACTTATGCACAATCGTGACCGTGACAGTTTTCCGGGTGGCGGAAGCCGAAGTACCCGGAGAGAACCACCGAGCAACGACGAACAACAGTCAGCTCCTCAACATTCTAACTCTGTTCAAACTCCGCTCAAACAGGGTTACAGCGGTTGAAGACATGTGCTCCATCGACGTGCAGTACGCCTTAGTACACGGCATCATCTAGCCCCCATGTAGACCAACCGGGATAAAGTGCCTTGCCCAAGGACACAACGCGGGTCGTCCAGGACGGGGATCGAACTCGGGACCTCCAGCAGAGAAGTCCAAAAGTATACCACTGAGCCGCCCGGGGTTACTGTGTTGTGTCCTTGTGCGAGGTACTTAATTCCGATTGCCCACTGTGGCGTTGTATTCTAAGGCGTACTGCACGTCGATGGTGCACTTGTCGTCAACTAATGCTAACCCTGCTTGTGCGGAGTTAGTACGTTCGAAAGTCTGACAGTTGCTGGCCGTTGCCCGGTGGTTCTCTCCGGGTACTCCGGCTTCATCCCTCCGTAAAACTGTCCGACATAAGGTGATCCTGGCCGTCGAAAATGTTGTTAACCCCCAATAAATAAATAAATAAATAAATAAATAAATAAATAAATAAATAAATAAATAAATAAATAAATAAATCCTTCCGTGTTATGTTCAAATTCAGCAGTAGAAAAAATAATATTTTTGAAAAACTTCAATAAAACCATATAATGTAGCCCCACATTGGAACGATCCCGTCGAGTTCTCAGCTGTCACATGATATTGTTTTGTCAGAATCTTTTGAAAAATTTGAAAAATAATATCTGAAATCATAAATTTGGATATCGTCTGCATTTGACAACATAAATTAACATGGGGTTTAATGAGTTAAAGGATGTAATTTTTATCGAACAGAATATTGTCTGACGTCTGACGAAGATTAAGATTTGCGCAAATGCATTTGTGCAGCAAATCCTTTCTTCCATTAAATTAATTTCCCCGGATATTATTTGTAACTGATGCACGTCTTGTTTTGAGTATTCGTAAATTGCTGTATTTTTTGGAGAAAAATGAAGTTTGTGTTAGAGAACATGAACTAATTTTACGGCGCGCGTGCCTGGACGCTTGCTCACATTAACTCTTAGAAACTGGGGAATCAGAATGAATTTATTGAAAATGACATATCGCGAAAAACTTACAGTAAAGCAAGTGCTTCCAGTCAAGTGTCGTCTGCCTATTCAGGCAGACGACACTTGATTAGAAGCACCTGCTCAAGTCCAAAGATAGCCGAACCGTCACAGCCAGATTACCTGCTGTATTACATCACAGGCAAGAAAACTCGACCCCCGGCTTCTAAGAGTTAATTGACTTCGTGCAGACGTAAGCAGCAAACATGAGATGTATTTTTAGATGTTTGGGAAAGGCGCACGGCCCGGCCCGTAACTGGGTGAAAGACTACTCCCACCCCCATGAATTTCTCCTGATGGGGAATTTTCGTCTGGATTAAATTATTGCAGTAGGGGCAAGTGAGGTTTACAGTCCCGCCCTTCACCAATGGGCCATTTTTCACGACGCCCCCTATTCGAGGTATATGTGATTCCCTGTGCTCAGGTCTGGGAGCAGTTAACGTTAGCGTGTTAAATTATTAATTACGTTTAACTTTGAAGATTATAATTGTATTATATGTAGCATTGCGTCGTTGTCTTGTGGTCACCCAAGCCGGATCGCACGTGCCGATGACAACGAATTTTACGCCATTTGACGAAATTGAAGAACACGAATAATTTAGATATCCGTCAATTATAGACGACCCATTGATCTGGTGGAGAGACCATGAAGCCTTCCTACCAACGTTGGCGAAGTTGGACCGCCGATATTTGGCGATACATCAATATCAGCTTCATCTGAACGCCTATTTTCCATGTAAGGACTGGTATTCGAGCAACGGCGGGTGTCTTTTTCTGTTGATAAGGTCGCAGCGATTGTATTCTTAAATGAAAACATCGCTGTATGTTAGAATTTACGATAACCTGCGAGAACTATATTAACTACTCGACCCCTGAGTTACAATGTGTTCTATGTGCCAGTGGGCAAATGTTACACATTGGAACTCAAGAGAGAAACTATACGTAATAAAAATGGCCGAAGTTATTAAAATTTTGTTCATTTTAAGATTTAACGTCATTTAACTCGTTAACGCAGAATTATTTAACACGTTAACGTATTAAGGAACATTTGTAACTCCTCCCAGCCCTGCCTGTGCTCAATTCAACACACAACCTTGCGATTGCGATCTCCGCTACCGACATATGTTTGTCACAAAAGACACATCTCTCCCCTTACCATTTACTCCCTGCGATTCTCGTATTCATTCCAGACAGTTGGCCGAGAAACGTGTTTCCCAATCTTCACTGTCCGAAACATTCACGTCAATATCAGAAGGAGGCTGCGAATCACCTGTGTACCACTCTCTGTGGCCTGAGATACGCCTGTCAGACTAAGACATTTGTCTGAAATGCAATGTTCTCCAACCCTATCCGCTTGAGATATGCGCGTTCTGTTGAGAGCGCGGGCTGTGATACGTAGTTCCCCCACCCCTACTTTTTAAGATGCGAGTTCGCAGTTGAAGCAGTCGGCTGAGAATAATCGTTGCGCCTCCTACCACTACCTGTTATAATCGTGTCCATCTAATGCAGCGAACTGACATACTCCGTTATACCAACCCTACTGCCTGAGATATGCGTGTTCAGTTGAGATAGCTTACTGAGATACATATAGAATATACCCGTAGTAGCTTGGTGTACGAAATGTTCACCACAAGTGGTGAACATTTCGCACACCAAGCTACTATGGGTATAATTTATTTATACCATGATCGTCAGATTATTAAGAGTTGCTATTATTTTTTCTCGACTTTACTGAGCAGCAGACGTACATACGTGTGAATTTGTTTTTGTTTACATGAGCATCGGTGCTCGGTACTTACGTCCGGTGTCGATTTTTTTACCTAAACGAAATGGAAAAAGAAACAGAGCCTTTTTTATTTTATTTTTTTTATTTTAATAACATAATAACCTACTGTTTCGAGTTGAATGCTTTAATAACATGAGACAATGCGTGTTTGTTAATGTTTTATGGAGTGAACTCATTTAAAAACGTAATAAATAATTGCCACTTTCATTTCACTCTTCGCGAGGCGACGTGCGATAAAGTTTGACAAGTTCGCATTAAGGTCGACGTCACCAAAGGTTAGCTGGGATGTAGTTCCACTGTAGGTGTAAATTTTAACTCTTAAAATCCCACTGTTGGCGTGTTCACCACGGTTGGTGTCTGAAGCTAAAATTTATGTCATAGGCTTTTCATATATAACATTATAGCTGTTCATGGTATAAATCGTTCTCTTCTGCTGCTTGAGATCAACGTGTCTAACTGTGATAGCTGAATGGGATAAATCGTTCGTCGACCCCCGTCCCATTGTCGTTTGACATCTCTGAGCACCGTACGCGGTACTTCGGCAAACTAACAAGATTTGTGGCTATGGTGGGTTCAAAACTTCTGTCCTGCATAGAAAAGATGTTGAACTTCTAATATTTTTCAACAGTATATTGCAGTTACTGCCCACTGTAAGCACGACTACATGTTTTGGGGATAATTACAGTGCGGCCGTCGCAGACTGGTCTCTTTCCACATGTGGGCAATATTTCGACGGACGCAATAACATTAGATTACAAGCACTAATTATATGAATAATCATCAATACTTTAACCCTTTACCTAACATGAAAAGCAGACGACACTTGCAAAAAAAATTCTTGAATAACTATTTTTTTTCATTTTTTGTCTCAAAAACATAGGTTATGACCCCTTATTGGAACGAGCTCGACGAGCTCGTTCCAATGAGGGGTCATAACCTATGTTTTTGAGACAAAAAATGAAAAAATAATTAAAATTAATAGGCGATTTTTGAGAATAGCGCTGGCCGGTTTTGGCCGTTACGTTGGGTAAAGGGTTAACCAATGAAACACCGGGCACAATCCGGAGCATCATTAATTAAAGTTTTGCTGATGATGATTTTTATTACCTGGTAAACGCATGCGTGGACATCACTGCCCGCGCGTGGATTTCGACAAGTCCATAGCGACTGTACATTATCAACCAAAGTTACCTATAGGGGACAACATTTAAATTTTGATACATCTCAAAGTACTGTTTTGAGGAAACGCCATCACAAACTTCTAAACTATCCCTCCCGTCACTTCTCTACGGTTACCTTGCCATTAGTAACATTAGAGCAGATTTCATAACAGGAGGACATAAAACGCGGAAAATTGTATGTTTCCGCGGTTCGACAAAATAGCGGAAAAATATTGTGTTGTGGTTTCGACATTAACAATTGCTGAGGTTAAAGGGTTAATCTGGCTCTCTGAAAGGGTAGATTGTATTTTGATATTGCCAGTTGGAGGTGTGTCGCTGTTGTCCAGTGGCAGTGCAGTGTTTATAGTTCGGCCAATAATAGGCACGCTTTTGAGTTGAGAAAGCACGGGTTTTTTGAAGGTTGATCATTCTGGCTGCAACACTCAGCGAACAACAAGTGTTAGAAACGCACAAACGTGATGTGTACCTTTTTTACGTTAACAACTATACAAGTGCTTTACATTTTTGTTTTCCCGTTTTGAAAAAACTGACTTTTAAATGGTGTTATCCGGCACCTATCATCGAGATCGATGTGGCACTTACTTCGGAGACAGGGTTCCAGAGTTTTTCTAAATTGTTTTATCTCTGGCTTTTCCTGGGCGGCTGCTTTCTTTCAATGAAAGGATTTTTGATTCAAATGTTTTTCTTCTCATAATTCAGTTCAATTTTAAATGCTCTTTACATCTATATACATGTATTTATTTTGTTTACAATAAAACCGGCTCCTAGACCAGGTGCTGGGCTCTCCAGTAATTGTGTTCTAGATTATTACAAGTCACGGTTGTTGTTAAGAAAGCCACTGTTATGACCGTTCGGATGCTTTCTTGATCTGATTATGTGCTTGTTAACCAAATGGCTTCTGGACTTCAGTTAAAATAAGAAGTCCTGTCACGAACTGTGCGTGCATCTAGGCTTAGTTGCGCATAGGAATTGCGCGCAATTGCCATATCGAATGACATCCAAAGCACGGCAGGCTGTCCTGGTTACTCATAGCAAACACGGGCAATGTTTCTGCCAATGGACCTCCGGGTTACCCGGAGGTGCAATGGCTGAAACATTGCTCGTGTACATGACATATGTACAGAATTTGATAGCCTTACTATGGTCATAACGCGTAGATTAACGCACAGATCAACGTGCTATTTGTGCGCATTTCATGACAGGACTTCTAGTTTTAACTGTAATGCTCTGCATCTCGATCGTATTAATATTTGTGGAAAAATGGATTTTTCCTGGGCGGCTGCTTACTTTCAATGAAAGCATTTTTGATTCAAATGTTTTTCTTCTTGTAAGTCAGTTCCATTTTAAATGCTCTTTACATCTATATACATGTATTTATTTTGTTTACAATAAAACCGGCTCCTAGACCAGGTGCTGGACTCTCCAGTAATTGTGTTCTAGATTATTACAAGTCACGGTTGTCGTTACGAAAGCCAATGTTATGACCGTTCGGATGCTTTCTTGATCTGATTATGTGCTTGTTAACCAAATGGCTTCTGGACTTCAATTAAAACTAGAAGTCCTGTCACGAACTGTGCGCGTATCTCGGCTTAGTTGCGCATAGGAAAGGCGCGCAATTGCCATATCGAATGACATCCAAAGCACGGCAGGCTGTCCTGTTTACTCATAGCAAACACAGGCAATGTTTCTGCCAATGGACCTCCGGGTTACCCGGAGGTGCAATGGCTGAACCATTGCTCGTGTACAGGCCATATGTACAGAACTTGATAGCCTTACTATGGTCATAACGCGTAGATTAACGCACAGATCAACGTGCTATTTGGGCGCGTTTCGTGACAGGACTTCTAGTTTTAACTGTAATGCTCTGCATCTCGATCGTATTAATATTTGTGGAAAAATGGATTTTTCCTGGGCGGCTGCTTTCTTTCAATGAAAGGATTTTTTATTCAAATGTTTTTCTTCTCATAATTCAGTTCAATTTTAAATGTTCTTTACATCTATATACATGTATTTATTTTGTCTACAATAAAACCGGCTCCTAGACCAGGATTTGGGCTCTCCAGTAATTGTGTTCTAGATTATTAGAAGTCACGGTTGTCGTTACGAAAGCCACTGTTATGACCGGTTGGATTCTTTCTTGATCTGATTATGTGCTTGTTAACCAAATGGCTTCTGGACATCAGTTAAAACAAGAAGTCCTGTCACGAACTGAGCGTGTATCTAGGCTTAGTTGCGCATAGGAACTGCGCGCAATTGCCATATCGAATGACATCCAAAGCACGACAGGCTGTCCTGGTTACTCATAGCAAACACAGGCAGTGTTTCTGCCAATGGACCTCCGGGTTACCCGGAGGTCCAATGGCTGAAATATTGCTCGTGTACAGGTCATATGTACAGAATTTGATAGCCTTACTATGGTCATAACGCGTAGATTAACGCGCAGATCAACGTGCTATTTGTGCGCGTTTCATGACAGGACTTCTAGTTTTAACTGTAATGCTCTGCATCTCGATCGTATTAATATTTGTGGAAAAATGGAAACAGAAGTGCCCATGTCGGTAACATTAGTGATAATTTGTTACAAAATTTGTTATTTTGCTGACGAATTCAGATTAAAAAAACTACAAGAAGAACCCTCATTCGATGGTATTCGTGATACTATGCATGACGACTTCAAATCATTTAGAATGATTCGATAATCACCTGATTATTATTTAATTATATTGCTGACAGTAGGGATGGCATGTCATTTTATGTTCAGTTAAAATATAGAACTGCTCCAGTGGTCTGTCCATCGACAAATGTATCTGCATGATTGCTTGCCTACTCTACTATTGTTCGCAAAGAAACTTCGAGTATAAATTATGAATTTTTACAGTCCACTTTTTCTGTCCTGTCATAAATCACACAAAAGGCGCTGTCAATAGAAAACCATCTTTGAGGACCAAATATCCACTTTTTTGAAAAAGGCCATATCCATTACATGGCAGGGAGTGAGTTTAGGTGTGTAATTATTATGGAAGAAGATTAAGCAAACTGAAGAAGATTAAGATTTACCCAGATGAATTTGAGCAGCTGAACCTTCTTCCATTAAATTTATTTTCCCGGATATTATTTGTCGTAGACGCAATGTCTTGATTTGAGTATTCATAAATCACTATATTTATCAGAGAAATCCGAAGAGAAGAGCTTTGCTTGTGTTGGGGAACGTGAACTAACATTACAATGCATTAGTCTGATTGGTTGTACATAATAATTAATTCCGTAAATATGTAAGCAGAAAACACGAGATACATTGTTAATGGTCTCGGAAAAGCACACAACCAGGGGTGTAACTAACTGCCGGGGAACACCCACCCCAGCCACCCCACTCACCCAGCCACCCCACACAACACCTATCATTTCTTCAATCGAGATTTCAGTCTGGATCGGACTTAAGACATGGAATTGCTCTTGCTTGTACTTTCTTTCTATCTATTTACTGGTGTTTGAGGTCACATACATATGCACAGTGGCTAATCGTGGCCGTGACAGTCTTATGGGTGGAGGAAGCCGGAGTACCCGGAGAGAACCACCGAGAATCGACGAATAACTGTCACCTCTTCAACATTCTAACTCTGTTCAAGCACCGCTCAAGCAGGATTACAGCGGTTGAAGACATGTGCACCATCGACGTGCATTACGCCTTAGTACACGGCGTCATCGTGCCCACATGTAGGCAACCGAGATAATGTATATTGCCCAAGGACACACCTCGGATCGACCCGGATGGAGATCGAATTCGGGACCTCTAGCATAGCAGTTCAATAGTCTACCACTGAGCCACCGTGCTCCTTTGTACTTTCTTTCTAGAACTATATTTGATAATTGACTTCTTCAACTAACATGAAAAGCAGACGACATTTGCAGAATAAAATTGTTTCAATAACTATTTTTTTTCATTTTTGCGGACAAAATACAGCTTATGACCCATTGCTGGAACGATCTCATTGAGCTTGTTCCAATGATGGGACATAAGCTATGTTTTTGACGCAAGATGTGAAAAAATAATGAAAATTGAATGGCAATTTTTGTGAATGGCGCTGGTCGGTTTTGTCTTTACGTTGGGTGAAGAGTTAAATTATGCTATACATAATATGAAACGGCGGTATGTGGTACCCCATTAGATAGAGATGGGCGGTATTGGAATTTTGAGTTCGGTATCGGTCTCGGTATTTTTGTGTGGGCATACCGCGGTATCGGTTCGGTATTCGGTATGTGACTTCAGATTCACTGATAGTACCAAAGGGGAATCCATGTCAGAAAAATACAGAATAAGTTGTTCTTGTATCATTCTATCACAGTGCTACACATGTCATTGTTGATGGGCTCAACATTGTCATTCTTTTGTCAGCACAGATCATATCTGCAGTAATTTGGTGACTTGTTCTAAATACGCCTTAAGTTTTCAAGCTCCACTTAAGGCGTAATCATAGAATGTGTGTCCTGAAGATGTCATCTTTACGTGGGCCTGATGACAGCAGTAAAATTATCTGGTCAGTGATTTCTAGCCAAGTCTTGGCTGCCTTAACAGGCAGCCAAGACTTGGCTAGAAATCACTGCTAAGCAACTGGACATGTACAGGTCGTAGACTATTGATAATTTAGTACAACTGCCCTGATCCTTAAGGCTTAACAAAACTGAAAAATAAAATCAGTCACTTCTTTCATGAAAATGAACACTTCAACTGCTATCAATCCTCATCAATAGCGAATGCACAGGGAAAATTGAAAATACCGTTGGTTTCGGTATTCAAAGATTGGGTCGGTTCGGTTTTTCGGTGTCCCCATGATATCGGTATCGGTTCGGTTTTTCGGTATATTGCCCATCTCTACCATTAGACCTGTTGGAGGCCGTGCACGACCAATTTGGAGTAAAGCACGTGAAAGCAAATAAGAATATAGAATGTCCATGAGTAATGACTGCTACATGTGTTTATACACAATAACAATCTACCAAGAATTCTTGACTTTTGAACTATAATCTGGACTAACTAGTGTGCAGCTACATCACCAAGACATGCCAATGGGAAGGCCTGATATAGTTCAGCATAGTCAACGGGAAATATTTCTAAACTCATCGGTGCAGGCCTGAAAATAAGCAGTCTGACATTTGCAAAATGAGGTTCCCAGAGGGTGAATGTGATGATGCTATCCCACACAGTGGGCCAACTTATCCTCTGGGGTACGTCTTTCTGTTTAGTTTTGAGACCCGGATTCAGATTGAGATTCACAGAGGGTAAATTTACTGATGCTACCCTGCTGTGCAGGGTAGCATCACCAAATTCACCCTCTGGGGACCTCATTTCGCAGATGACAGTCTGCTTATTTTCTGGCATGCACGGGTGTCTAGACGAATTTGAGGCGGGACTTGAACTTGAACTGTTACAGTAAATAAGTAAGGTTTACGCCTCCCCCACCTCCACCAATCGGCCCTTTTTGCGATGCTCTGTGTATAGTCTAGGTATCTGTGATACACTGCGTTCAATTCCAAACACTATCTCGAGATTGAGCTCTCTGATTCCGGCTTTTGTTTGAGACAGGCGTGTCCGACTGCGACAGCTGGGAAGGCACATATCCCCACTTACTATTTACTCCGCTTGTTCGTTCCTAAGATCTGGCTGATAAAATTGTTTCCAGTCTCCATTACCAGGCACACATACGTCAAAATAAGCGGAAACACACCTGTGTACCACCCTCTGCTGCCTAAGGCACGCGTGTCCATCTAAGACATTTGGCTGAAATGCAATGTTCTTCAACATTAGCGTTTGTGGTATGCGCATTCAGTTGAGAGAATAGGCTGAGATACGTCGTTTTCCAATCTCTTTTGTTTCAGATGCGCGTGCTGAGTTAATGTAATTGGTTTAGAATAAACGTTGCGCCTCCATCGGTCAAACTGCTACAGCAGTATGAGATGCAAAGTTATACCACGCCTTCTGCCTGAGACACGTGTATTCAGTTGCGATAACTAGCTGAGATACATTGTCCTCGTCTGCTGCTTGTGATCAACGTGTTTCACAAAAAAAACAGTTGAGGAAGAAACATCGTTCTTCGAACCTCACTTCTTCGGATACGCGTGTTCAGTTGAAACAGCAGGCTGAAATGCATTTCCCATAACCCCAACTACATGTGGCACACATTTCTGAGACTGCGAGTCCAGAGAATCTTCCTCACACATTCTGTGACGTGAATAAATGAATCCAACTGAGACATCTCAGTTGGCAAAATGCATTATTTCCCCACCCTTACTGACAAATAGTAGTAGTTTCGGCCGAGACATCAGCCGAACATATACATATACATAACCTTATCGGCCTGCGACCGAAGTACCTCTTTGTTTTTTAACCCCAAACAAATAACTACAAACTGTTCACGAAGACGAAGTTTCCTCTTCCCCAAGTTCATCGATCTGAACGTCTCGGCTTCCCTAGCAACGTTCGGAGAACTGAACCCCCTCGTCTCTTACTTCGACGAATCTCCGCGTAGATGCTGAATCTTCGTTTGCGTTGAATTTTGCACAACTCTCTTCCTTGTTCTTTTCGTGCACCTAATCCTTTATTGCCACCATTAATTATACGCCATGAAAACTCAGCTCCAAGTTACTGCATTATGCCACAAGACGCCTCAGGGGAAACAAATCTGGCTTGGTTCATATCAGCCGAATTTGAAGTCATGTCGCCAGTGCTTGAAAATGGGCAGTTCTGGGACAGAAAATCACATCTAAGAAATATTTAGTAGTTTTTACTTGGTTAGTTTTATACAGTTCGAAGTAACTTCATATCAGCTTGAGACCGAAGTGATGTTACTGTAGCCTGATATCTCGACCGATCTTAAACTAACCAACTAATAACCTCTTTATTTATTAAACCAAAACAAATAGTTACAAAATGTTCTCAGATCTGTTATACAGATTTCTGATAGTGTTATAGTTTCTTATTCTTTTCAAAAAGTCTTAACTTCCTCTTCTCCTAAGTCAGCTACCCAGACGTCTCGACTTTCGCATTGGGGATGCCACGATGTTTGCGTTGAATTTTGTGTACATTACTGCAGACGTGGACTGGTCAGTTTCCACGGGTGGGCACCACGGGTGGGCAATATTTCCACGGACGCAATAATATTAGATTCGAAACAATAATTATAGGAATGAACATCAAAAACTTAGTTTATGAAGCACCGGGTACAACAAGGTGCTTCAGTAATTAAAATTCTGCTGATGACGATTTTTATTACCTGATAAACATTTGCGTGGATTATGACCAGTCCACAGCGATGGTATTGCACAACTCCTGTTTTTTTTATCTTTTCGTCCACCCAATTCTTACTTATTACCAGCATTAATTCCTCGCCATACAAAAACGACTTCCTTTTCTCTGGTAACTCCAATTCCCCTGATTGCGTTAGACGAATAACGGGGAACGCTTTCACTGCACCCAGTCAAGAAATTAGTTACAGTTAGTAACGCATTGGGGTTGACAACTCTGGCTTGGTTCATATCAGCCGAGATCGAGATAATTTGAACTAATTATTACAAAATACATAAAAGAAAACTGTTGATATATATACATTATCATGACCATGTGCATGCCCTGTAATTTGTATCAGATTCGAGGTCGTGTTTACAATCAGATCGCAACAAGCCCGTCAGGGTGAGTTGTGATCCGATTGTAAACACGACCGAGAATCTGATACAAATTACAGGACATGCATTTGGTCATGATAATACATTTATCTTACAATCTTGTTACATAAAGCCCGTTTTTTCGTGTTTCAGTTTAAATTGGGTTGGAATTGGTCAAAATTTTGAATTTCACATTTTGGTGCGTAATAACAATGCATATAATGATATTATTTGTCATAGCGCGGTGTTTACCGGAAGTTGAATCTATGTGATACGGAATCAGAATGAGTCGTCTATATGATACGGAATCGGAACACATTATGTGATGCGTACCGTTTCTCGTGGTTTTCAGGCCAAAATCTATATGGTTGTTAGATAAAATTTAGAGAGCAGGGGGTATGAGACAATAGTACACACGGTACTTTGCTTGAGGGTCTTGGTTCAGAGAAAGTACACCATCTAAATTTCCAACTTTACCCCCCCCCCCCCTCCAGGCTTCCGCCCATCCAACTTTTGAGAAAATCATTTGCACTCCCCTAGACCCGATTGAGTAGGGATTTTCCGACTGCTGCCTGTAAATTGCCAATTTCAAAAGAAATCAGAATGCATCCTCTCCCCCTGTGTTCGAAAGCTCTGTGGCACTAGTGGCACATAGGAACTCAGAGGACGTTTTGGTTTCTAGATCTGGAGTAGTCTGTTTAGTCGGGAGCGTGGTGGGTCAGTAGGTAGAGATGCAGGCTGCAAGCCTAGAGGTCCTAAATTCGAATCCCACCTGCGGCAACCGCGTTGTGTCCTTGGGCAAGACACTTAATCCCAATTGCCGACGTGGGGGCACGGTGGCTTGTGTACTAAGGCGTACTGCACGTCGGTGGTGCTCATGTCTTCAACCAATGCTGACCCTGCTTGTGTGGAGTTAGTACGCTGGGGAGTCTGACAGCTGCTCGCCGTTGCTCGGTGGTTCTTTCCTGGTACTCCGGCTTCCCCCACCCATAAAACTGTCCGACACGAGGTGACCCTGGCTGTCGAAAATGTCGTTAAACCACAATAAATAAGGAAAGCCCCATGAAAGGTGGTTAAAATATCACAAAATGTCTTTTAGAAATGACCACCGCAACAGGTAAAATGCAAGAAAATCTACTGACCGGATGAGGCACCCCCCCCCCCTCCCTCCCCCTCACCGTCGCCGTGCCCTTATCTTTACACAAAATGATCTGCAGATTACCCCCTATGTAGTATAAAATTGTAGAACTGCAAGGCGGCGTGGTTTTACATATTTCAAGTACCCGGTGCCTCGACTCGTGGCTCCATCGAGAACCGATCACACACGAAACTCGGGTCATTTTACCAACCAGCAAAGGAAAAAAGAGTTGCTTCCCTTGTTCCGTAAATCTTCGAGAGATTCAAACAGACCAATATTGCCACATATTATTTCTGGTGTCATTTTCCTTGCCGTTTATCTTTATTAGTCTGTGTGAAACACACAGATTATTGTTTTTGTACGGTTTCTTTTTCTTTTCTTTTTCTTCTTCTTCTCCTTTTTCTTATTATCCTGTCTTCTGTCTTCTCAGGACTTTTTTCTCCGCACGGTAACTCGAAAATGAAATGTCCTATATCGCTGATTTTTGGCATTTGGACGGACAGGCACAATTTGCTCGGTACCCCATGTATTTCAGGCCGCTAGGGACCTTGTGTTTGGGGCCCAGTCGGCCACAGGGCTTTCACAGCCTCTAATTTCCTGATACTGTAAATTGTCCCCAAGCAATACTATGTAATGTTATTCACACTGGAGACATTTTAAACATCAGTGGAGTTAGCAGTCAAACATTAAATGTAACCTTGTTATTATATTCAGATATTAGTTCCTCGAACTCAGTTGAGAGAAACCCTTTGGTTTGCAAGGAAATAAAGTATAAATTGTTCAGTTAAATGCTTTTAACCCCCTCAAAAGTTCAATGTGGATTTCAAAGATTTTATTTCAGTGAGAATAATGTTAACCCTTTCCATACTCACATACTCATTCAAATAAGTGGCAGCGCAAAAAATGCGCATTTCTGATTCCTTGATCGAACCATTTTAATAATGTGCACATGTGTTTGTGTGTTTTCTGGGGAAAAATGATCTGATTCTTGTATGAATAGCTTTAAATACTATTAACGAAAACCTATTTTTGATTTCTTTAAAAATATTTCACCCCCAATAATAAGCCCCTATAAATTTTCTTTCTATTTTGTTTATTTCTGATGATTTAGCCCCTTTCACACAAACTTGAATTCACTGGATGCAGTAAATTCTGTTTCTCTAATTCAATGTTCCTTTTCTCTTTACGTTCCCCGAATAAAGAACATGCTGGGATATTAAAATACTACAGTAAGCAAAATAGGCGCTGTTTTTTCACCTGGTCAAGAAGCCGTGCATTCTAACCTGCGCGATGTGAGTTGTATTAAGATTTTGAGTAGTACATTTGTCGGCTCACCCCTCAACTGGGAAACACGAGGATAAGGTGGACGAAGGTGTTTGGTAAACTGAAAGGTACACATTTCTTTTCTCTCTTCGACGTGGACCTGCAAAATCTGACACTCAAGTAGTGTTCTATTAATGTGTTCAATGCTGGTATAATTAAAGTCACAGTGCAGTATAGTCGCCGTGGGCTAGTCGCAATCCACGGGTGGACAGTGTGATGTTCACGCATGCGTTTATCAGGTAATGAAAATAATTATCAGCAAAGTTTTAATTGACGGAGCACCAGTGCTTCATTAACCCTTTACCCAACGCAGACGATATCAAAATTTATTATTTTAAATATCATTTTTTTATTTTCAAAATATTTCAACAAAACCGTATAATGTGGCCCCTCATTGGAACGAGCTCATTTAAATTTTTTCGACAGCTCAATTTGCATATTACGCGGGTGGATGCGGGAGATTCCTTAGGTAAAGGGTTAATTAATTTTTTGATGATTATCACTATAATTAGAGTTTGAAATCTAACATTATTGCGTCCGTGGAAATATTGACCCCCCCCCCCCCCACCCCCGCCATCCCCGCCACCCGTGGAAACTGAGAAGTCCATGGCGACCCTACTGTACTTCATTGTATGCGGCAAAGAAAAGTTGAATTTATTTGTCGTTGCTCGTGATACTGTGGTCCAGATACTACGGACTTCTCCACCAAACAGATTCCTTTTGGCTGTCGAAGCTCTTGTTTAATCCAAAATTCATTGACACAGTCTTATTTACACAGGGTATTAGCGCACAGTCGATTAAAACGGAAATTGTGGGCTATCTGGCGAGACTCACCTAGCTTAAACGGCGAAAATTGACAAATTAGACGCGGGTTACCGGTCATTTTTGTGAGATTGTGTTCATTTTGTGGATGTACCCAGAAAGACCAACCAACACACAGTAAGCAGAATAGTTTACTGCTATGTCTAGAACAAGCTGAGGTCTGAGTCCGTGTGGGTTTGTCTTGTAACGTAGAATTGGTTGACTTGACTCACAACAATATTTGTAATTTTTGCGAACGAGAATCTGATAAATGGTATCGAAATACAAGACCAGTGACGTTTTAAACAGATTTTACTCTCAAAATGCTTAAAAGAGTCACTTTCCACTTCATTGGGCCCTTTATACGGATAATCTGTAACACTTGAATTGTAAAACGAGCTCATAACTGGGGCTACTGTCGGCTCCCCTGGCTGTACGACTAATTAGAAAACCCAGACTTTCAAAGTGTACGACCAACTGCGTCAGCACTGTTCGACAAACTGCAAATTGTTGTAATAGAATTGAAAAGATTTCTTGGAATAATATACATGAACTCCCTACTGTCCCTCGTGAATAGTCTTGTTACTTACGAGACGAGTCGTACCAGACTAGTCGTACCCACAATTGGACAACTCCTATCCATTTTTCATATGGATAACGCGAACCCACGTCTGGATAACGTTTGGAGATCACGCACACACGTTGTGATAACTCGGACCCATTCGAAGAGAAATGGATACGAGCTGTCCAGCTGTGGGTACAAGTTGTCCCGCATTTGACATTTCTGCTGTAGTTGCCCAGACAGAAACGGGTACCAGGTTTTAAACTGAATCGAAGTGGAAAGGTTACCTGTCAATGGCCACGCGACATATTATGCCTTCCTCCACCCCACTCCGTTAACTTTTCTACAAACTCACCTATTGACCCAACTCCGTGTACATGTTCCACTATATCGCACAAAATAACTCAATCCAGTGCCCATTTTTTGGCTCATCTGACTGAAAGTCAGGGGGACCTTAATTGATCACTTTCTGTCCGTCGTCCGTCCGTCTGGAGTGAACTTTACATTATCAACTTCTCACAAATCACTGGGCCAAATTAAACCAAATTTGATATGAGTAGTATAGCATGTACCCGATCGTGCCTTATTACCCGGACTTTTGGGGGAGCAGCTAGTGTTAAATTCCCATAGGAACCGGACTTTTGGGGGAGCAACTTTGGGGGAGCAAACGTACGGCTTCATGCAGCTAGATCCACCAAATGGTGTAGGTACTGTATTTTTAGTATGCTATGGCATGTATAATGATATATGTACGCATGGGGCTATAGGTATATATTATGGGTAAGTGGTGGAAAGATAATGGGAAAATTGGGTTTTCTTGAAAGTTTTTCCTGCGAAACGGTTGACGCTATTTGACGTCGTGACGTCATGATACGCGCGCGACGTCATAGAGACGCTGACCGCTGTTATTGTTCATTATACAATCTGACATTATAAGTTACATGGCGTGTAGCTGGCTGATACATTTCCATACAAGGCGATGAGTGTTCATATCAGGTGAGGCGAAGCCGAACCTGATATGAACACTCAGAGCCTTGTATGGAAATGTAGCAGCCAGCTACACGCCATGTAACATATTTATTATGCCGAAAGTCCATGTAAATCAAGCGATTAATAATTTTCTCCATAAACAAACAACGGCCCGGAATTTATTTTTCAGGAACCACTATTGATAGCACCGCGCAGAATCATGAACAGTAACAGGCACCGGTACGTGTAACCATGGTAATTGTAAACAAATCATCACTTTGCGAAGGGCGATTGCCGTACTTGTTTACAAATGAAACGAATCGCTGCTTGCCACTGAGATCAGTGCTGCTTGCCAACTCGGCATAATCTGGAGGCCCCTTGCGAACATTTACTGTTGTTACTACCTAAAAAGGACTAATAAAGCAGTTTTGAACATTAAAAATCACTTTTTTACTGTAGAACAAACAATAACAATAACGCAACTTGAACTTTGAAGTTGAATCTGAAACGCACACCGACTTTCTGTTAATTCTTTTTACATATTTAATGTTTTAAATCACAAAATACGGTATCGTGAAAATATTTTCGGAACCTAAATTCTCTTATTTTGTTTTAATTCAGATTTTGAAAATTCGAAGTGAGGGGAATTGCATCAAAATAGTAATGGCGGCTACTCACCTGATATTAATTAATATCAGGTGAGTTACCCGATACGGTGGAATCTTTAGAAGGTATTCCAGCATTTTGATTGGACAAACTAACTTTGAGACATAATAAAACGTAATTCGGGTCAGTGGGTGACTGAATTCTGATAGGAGAAATCTAATAGTAGCGGTATATTCTCCTGTACCTCCAAAGGAAAGCCATTGGTACTAGTAATCGACTTGATGCTTTATGTCATCCCATGATTAGTATAGATAGTATGTAATGCGGTGGCGGGCGTTATTGTGGGATGGGTGGGAATGCATGGTCGCCTAGTGTGGAAGTATAGTATGCGTGGTATATCCCTTTCAGGTCCCAAGTTAGCCCTTAGTACTATTAATCCACCTTATGCTTCATATTATCCTATGTCTGCTATAGCTAAGTCAAGCAGTAGGGTGGGTGGGGGGTAGTGTGGTATTGCGAGATAGTCATTGGTGGTTTAGGTTGGCAGTACAGGATGAATGGTCTGTTGGGTTATCACCCCCTTAGTACTATTAACCTACCGAATCATTTATAGTATCTAATGGCTGGTATTGGTAGTATGGAATTCCAGACCAGGCAGTGCTATACTAGGTTGTTTAGAACAGTAGTAAAGGATTAACGGCCTGTTGGTTTATTATCCACTAAGTTCTAACCTATTAACTCGTTTCGGGACGGGGGTGGGTGGGGGTGGTATTGGTAGTACGAAACACGGACTACTAATGAAATGAGGTTAGCCTTTGTGGTGTTTTGGCAATTAAGGTCAGATTGGGGGGGGGGGGGGACTTTCGGAGACCGAAAAAGAGCCGATTTATGGACTATTGGGGGCGCTGATGTTGCACTTGTGTAGTTTGGCTCCTGAATCCCAGAAAGGCCTTCAGGCCTCTTACTTCCAAACCCCTACAAAACCTATTTATGGCTCCTATATGGCTCCTATTTCTATAAGCGTCATATACAATAGATAACAGAAGGCTTTTCAACATTCAATACATTTTATTCTATACAACATAATAATATTACAATATACATTCATTTGACAAAACACGATTTAATTGCAGTTTTCAAATATAAACGACTAATGAATGACGTGTAACACAGAAAAATGAATTTTTCACATCAAGATTGCAGTGACAAAACAGCTGATGGTCAGAGTACATTAATGTCTATATATCCAGTGGTTTGGTCGACGTTCCATCTTCTTGAACTTTTCTTTTCGGGTAAAAATATGGCAGTCCATCTTTGATCTGACTATAAGTGTACATGTGATTATTGTTCACCACAAATCCACGGTTAACTCCTGTTCCACTCTGTTGCGTTTTCAACACATGCATATATTTGTTCTTCGTAAGGTCGTTTTGGTGTTTATTTATTCCTTTGGAACTGAACTTGCTACTGGGGCCGAAACAGTAGTAGGTGTTGCTACAGAGATCCACAATTCCACCTCCGCTCCATTCAACCTTGAAAAGGCCAGGTGTTCTTTTATCGAATGCTTTCCGGTCGCTGCAACATGACCCCTTCGGTGACCATATATCTAATCTTGGTTTGAACAAAGTCTTCTCTGTGCGCATCGCATGATTCTGACGGTAACCACTGATGATACTCTCTATAAAACTGTTCTTTCTTTTCCGGTTCTATTACTTCTTCCAGAGATGATTTGGAGAATGAGATGTATCCAGAATCTGTATCCATGAGGCAGTACTGAAAGTCACGTCTATCCACGAAGGTATCAATAAAATCATAGTAAAACTGCAACATCTTCATCTTTGCGTATTGGTACACGAAGAATCCGATATGAAGTTGTAAGTTCAGCTCGATGCGGTTCTTATTCATTTCCAACTCGTATACTGTTTCGCTCAAAGGGTTCATTTGTCGGAAGTGCACGTTGTTTATTAAGCGAGAAGCTTCGTCGTCATTACAGTAAATAATATTTCTGTGTTTTTCTTTGTTGGTTACTGTCTTTCCGTACCCGCTATTCCCAAGGAGTTTCATTGTGTCAGCAACTATTGCCTTATCTGGATTCCGATCACCGTCTCTTCTAGCCTGTGATACCTCTTCTCCAAATTTCTTGAAGCACGCTTTTGGTTCGTATTGTATGACTTGGTAAATTTGTGTCACCTCGAGGCCGTGATTAAGGTACCATTTCAGGAGTGGCGTTGCAAGCAATATCCTCTTCGCATGGTAACTCCCGATCAAACTTCTTCTCGGCTGGCGCATGACGTGGTTTTTCTCTGAAAACTTTCTCATGTGATCTCCAATGTCGTCTGTACTAATGGTGGTATTTTTAAAGATGGGTGTCATTTCTTCAAAGTGATGCCTGAGGTGGTCTGGAACATGAATGTCACACTCAACTAATCCGAACAGATTGCCCGAAATCACATGCTGCGTTACTTCACTCTCGTCCATTGTCCATGTTAAAGTGTTGCCCCCAAGTTTCTCTAGGTAACATTTTACTGCAGGATCCTTTCTCATTTTCAACCACTGACATTCCCAAATTTTAACAAGTTTGTATCCTTGATCAGCAATGTATTTGGCGTTCTTGATAGTCTCTTTGTGAAGATCTTCCTTTTGTTTTTCTCGAACACTGTTGAAAAGAATTGCTTCTCCATTTCTTTTGGTGTTCAGTCGACAATTGTGGCCATGCCAGAAGCAGCCGTGAAATTTGTACACCGTCTGCGTTTCTTTGCACCAGCCGTCTACGGGCAGATGTCTCCTTCCAATCTTTTTCTCTTCTCCATTGAACTGATGCCGAATTTCAAGACTGTCTCTTCTGGAGATATAGTTTAACCACTGCTGCTCCATTCTGCCATATTGGTGAGAATACTCCGGTTTGAAGTCATGTTCTTTACGTCTTCTTATATACATCCCAGTTGGCATCTCTTGCATTAAACACCACAAGTAAAGAGCGTTGGCGTCATAACCAACTACACCCCCACACATTTTAGCTTCCTCTCCATACTGATAAGATCTAATTTTTGTTAGTCCTTTTTCTTGATGACGGTAAAAAATTATCGAAGGACCTCCCACGATGTTGTCTTTTACCAGGTGATGTAAATCTTTGGTCTTCTCGTTGAAAATGGTAAAATGGGTTTCATTGTCGATCGTGTTGAACAAATACTTCAATGTCAGTCCGGGTACACTCATTCCATCTTTCATCATATCAATCCCGCGCTCTTTGTAGAAGGCAAACTGTTTCTCTAGTGCTTCTAGGAATGGTTGGACATCTCGGTTATTATACCAGATGAGAAAATCGCGAAAGGTGTTCATCTTGTGGTCTTTCCATACTTTCTGACAATAGATGTATTCTTCTTTAGATATATTTTCCCCTTTGAGCGAACTGTAGAATGTATCTTAGTCCGGTAAGTGGTCTTGTTCCAGTTTCTTCAAATCATCAATCCACTCGTATGGCAGGTAACCTTTCGTCACTGAACATCCAAATGCTCTGAGAAATTTATCGTACGAAAAACCAGGTGCCAGATAATTTACAATGTCGAGGAATTTGAACTGTTCTGTTTTAAGGCACAAGAAATTGTTGTTTCTCTTCACAGTGAATCCAATATTCTGTTTCGTTTTCAAGAAAGTAAGTAGCTCGCACTTCACAACATTGAAATCATACTTTCCAGAGTTGAATCCAACAACCGGCATTTCTTTCAGATAAGCAACAAACTGTTGATGTAGCTCCTCCAAGGAATGTGACCTGGCACGTCCTTCTTCATTTAACAATGGGTCGCTCTCAATTGCTTCTGTCATCTTTGTATTGAGTTCATCAATGTAAGGTTGATATTGTGACTTTAACAGCGCATAGGCCTCGTTTGAAATTTCTTCCAAGTAATTCATCATACGGCTCACCAGTTTTTGTGCATTTCCTTCTGTAATAAAGCAGACCGGTTCTACAAATCCTGGTACATTGCTGCTAACACTTACGCTCAATGGAACGTGTCGGGCTTTCCAGGTCAGTTTTTCACTTTTTGTGGGTAGATGAGTTGTATCGAAATAGCATTCGAAGTCAAAGGTTGCTCGGTACGGGTAATATCTATTTTCACTTGGAACTGAGATGCCTTCATCTTCTAAGAGTTCAAAAACTGTTTTCGGAACATTATAAACACCGCCAGTATATTCATAAGATACTTCTTTTGTACATGTTCTTTCATGGCGATGTAGCGCTTTCACAGTTTTCCACAATTTGCCACACTTCCGACAGGTAAATGACTTACAGTAATGATTGATGTCTCTGATGTAACTGAAATGTTCTTCGTGAATGTTGATATACATCGTCTCACGAAAACGGCAGAGTGATCGTCTGACTAGACTAGCATTTGTTCCTCCATCTTCATTGTATTGCAACTGATAAACGTTGATGTTCAGTTTGAATAAGTTCTCTATTTCAGGTAACTGGTTGAGATTCACTCCTTTAAAAGTTTCCGTGTCTTCATTTGTATACTGTCGAAACAGGTGTTTAGTTTCTGTGTTCAAATTGTGGTAGGTGGCCCCTCTTGAAAGGGCTAAGCATCTGAATAAACACAGGTTATCGTCGTACTTGAAGTTGTTGTTTTGGTCTTTCACTAAAGCAATTATGGCTGGATTGTCCATGATGTACGCAGGTACATCTGTGGCACCTCCAATAGGATGATCTTTGATTTTATTGATGTAGAATGTTATGTTTGTCACTTTATAAACAGTCCATTTAGAATCGGGTCGCTGTTGTCTCGCCCACTCTAATACATCTTCTTGGGAAACATCTCTCATAAACTTTTCAAAATCTTCTAGATTCGAAACAAGACGTGGTGTATCCAGGAATCTGGCATTGTTCTGGGATGCGTGATAGTATCGGAGGTCGTAAGTTTCATTGTTGCGTAAGATGAATCCGTAGCTCAGGTTGATTTTGAACTTCCATTCTTGTTGTTGAAAAATTGTTTCTGTAAATTCACTGGCCATAGCTGTTATGTCGCCGGTCTTGATGCGAAAATTGTAAGTGTCTTGAAGTTTTCTGTTCGTGATATGGTGGGTCCGTATAATGTCTCAGTTCACTTTGTAGAGAGCTTTCATCTCATCACATTCCGCTTCGTATAGTAGTTCAGGTGAAAACACTGCAGGATCACACTCCATGAATGATGTTCTGGATTTCTTCGTCTTTCCACTTGACTGCTGTTGGTCGTCATTCGATTTTCGTTTTTTGGCTGTTTTCTTGTCAGGTTGATGATCTGCTTCCATATGTACACTGGTTTGAGACAGGTCACTGAATTCTTGCCGACGCTTTTCACATTTTTTTCAAGTGATGCTCGAGATCTTCATTCCTGGAATACTTCATGTAGCAGTTATGGCATCCATATATCTTCTTCTTCATATGCACAGTTCTGATATGTCGCTCCAAGTTGCTTCTGTCGTAAAATATTCTTTTACACTGTTCGCATTCTAATGAAGTTAATGTCTTTTCATCGTCTCTTTTATAACACTTTTTCTGGAGATTTCTTGTTACACCTTGTATCTTCTTGTCTTCTTTTCCCTTGGTATGGTACTGGTGATCTGTTTTCAGATGCAGTCGATAGGGTATGAGATTGCTGAATTCTCGCTGGCAGTCTCCACATTTCCATTGACTTGTGCAATTCTCTAAGTGGTGCTCCAGTTTTTCTTTCCGAGCGAATTTCTTGCAGCATCTCTGACATTCGTGTCTTCTTTCTTCTAGGTGTACAGTCCTTATATGTCTCTCCAAGTTGCTCCTTCTGCTGAACGATTTTTCACACTGGTGGCATACAAAGAAGGCTGGTGGCATGTTGGTAGCGTTGTCGGTGTCTCTTGCCTGAAATAATTGAAAATTTTAAATTAGCAGAGCTGCTCACTGACGATGTGTTCACCTCGGCTGCTGGATGGCGAATGACCGATTGCGCAGTGCACGTCGCCTTTTATACCTTCTGGAAGCCACTCTCCCCACATCAACAGCAACAAATGGCGCTGAAGCGCCGACCACCCCCCCGACTTGTTCTATAGTTATATTAAAAAAACAACAGTCAGTCTGTACAATTGATGCATCATGTGAAATACCATTCCACGGCATTTTATCAGTCCAGTGGGATGTCCTTGAATTTTACTTCAGGTTATATAATCAGCTCATTCCGCTGACACACACTAGGGTTCCAATCAAAGTGGAAGTGCCTGGAATTTAAACGGAATGCCCGTGGAAGGCTGATCTTGCTCACTGAACTGGACCGAAAGATGCGTAATCTATAATAAACAGTAAAGACACAACTTATCATATTTTTTTTTCAAATTTAATAAAACTTACCGTGATTTTAGAATACAAAGTGGATCGATAGAAATTTTTATACGATTCTAAATATTTACGCAAAATCGAGCTGGCGACGGACTTATATAGGAATCTGTACATATACCCCAAAGGTGTGGTGTTGTGTTATGAAAATTTTACGCATGAAGATAATTCGGAAATGGAGAGGTATCGAAATTTGTACTTTAATGTAACAAATAATCGAACTTGTGTAGATATTGGTCGCAAACGAGCGCACGAGGGGGCGCGCCGAAATTAAAAAAAAATTATGATATCTCTTTTACACAGAAAAACGTTTGCTATAGCATTTTTCCTAGAAGTGTAATTTTAGCTGTCCCTCCCCATGCCGCATATCTCTACAGGCTGCATGACTACATTCATCTATCTCCTAGTCGGGAATAGGAATAGAAACTCAACAAATTATTTTGTAGTTTACGGATATTTTCTAAAGCTTCCGAAACTTGAATTGGGTCGTAACACTATACATGTTGCAGCACAGACGAAGTCAATTCGTCAGCAACACCTCAAAAATGTTTCGTTTCTCTCAAAACACCCACGCAGTTGACTTTTCCACCCAGACAGCAATTGACAATCTGTTTAGAGGAAATGTAAAAAGCTCAGTTTGTAGACTTTCTATCCTACATGCAACGTTACAGCTGCTCTCAGCCACTGGCCCTCGAATTATTATTTCGAAAAGTCTGAAGGAAAAGCGCGATAAGGGCAGCAAACGTTTTTCTGTGTAAAAGGGATATCATATTTTTTTTTAATTTCGGCGCGCCCCCTCGTGCGCTTTCATTATATCACAAGCTGTTTGCGACCAATATCTACACAAGTTCGATTATTTGTTACATTAAAGTACAAATTTCGATACCTCTCCATTTCCGAATTATCTTCATGCGTAAAATTTTCATAACACAACACCACACCTTTGGGGTATATGTACAGATTCCTATATAAGTCCGTCGCCAGCTCGATATTGCGTAAATATTTAGAATCGTATAAAAATTTCTATCGATCCACTTTGTATTCTAAAATCACGGTAAGTTTTATTAAATTTGAAAAAAAAATATGATAAGTTGTGTCTTTACTGTTTATTATAGATTACGCATCTTTCGGTCCAGTTCAGTGAGCAAGATCAGCCTTCCACGGGCATTCCGTTTAAATTCCAGGCACTTCCACTTTGATTGGAACCCTAGTGTGTTTCAGCGGAATGAGCTGATTATATAACCTGAAGTAAAATTCAAGGACATCCCACTGGACTGATAAAATGCCGTGGAATGGTATTTCACATGATGCATCAATTGTACTGACTGACTGTTGTTTTTTAAATATAACTATAGAACAAGTCGGGGGGGGGGGGGGGTGGTCGGCGCTTCAGCGCCATTTGTTGCTGCTGATGTGGGGAGAGTGGCTTCCAGAAGGTATAAAAGGCGACGTGCACTGCGCAATCGGTCATTCGCCATCCAGCAGCCGAGGTGAACACATCGTCAGTGAGCAGCTCTGCTAATTTGAAATTTTCAATTATTTCAGGCAAGAGACACCGACAACGCTACCAACATGCCACCAGCCTTCTTTGTATGCCACCAGTGTGAAAAATCGTTCAGCAGAAGGAGCAACTTGGAGAGACATATAAGGACTGTACACCTAGAAGAAAGAAGACACGAATGTCAGAGATGCTGCAAGAAATTCGCTCGGAAAGAAAAACTGGAGCACCACTTAGAGAATTGCACAAGTCAATGGAAATGTGGAGACTGCTAGCGAGAATTCAGCAATCTCATACCCTATCGACTGCATCTGAAAACAGATCACCAGTACCATACCAAGGGAAAAGAAGACAAGAAGATACAAGGTGTAACAAGAAATCTCCAGAAACAGTGTTATAAAAGAGACGATGGAAAGACATTAACTTCATTAGAATGCGAACAGTGTAAAAGAATATTTTACGACAGAAGCAACTTGGAGCGACAAATCAAAACTGTGCATATGAAGAAGAAGATATATGGATGCCATAACTGCTACATGAAGTATTCCAGGAATGAAGATCTCGAGCATCACTTGAAAAAATATGGAAAGCGTCGGCAAGAATTCAGTGAACTGTCTCAAACCAGTGTACATATGGAAGCAGATCATCAACCTGACAAGAAAACAGCCAAAAAACGAAAATCGAATGACGACCAACAGCAGTCAAGTGGAAAGACGAAGAAATCCAGAACATCATTCATGGAGTGTGATCCTGCAGTGTTTTCACCTGAACTACTATACGAAGCGGAATGTGATGAGATGAAAGCTCTCTACAAAGTGAACTGGGACATTATACGGACCCACCATATCACGAACAGAAAACTTCAAGACACTTACAATTTTCGCATCAAGACCGGCGACATAACAGCTATGGCCAGTGAATTTACAGAAACAATTTTTCAACAACAAGAATGGAAGTTCAAAATCAACCTGAGCTACGGATTCATCTTACGCAACAATGAAACTGACGACCTCCGATACTATCACGCATCCCAGAACAATGCCAGATTCCTGGATACACCACGTCTTGTTTCGAATCTAGAAGATTTTGAAAAGTTTATGAGAGATGTTTCCCAAGAAGATGTATTAGAGTGGGCGAGACAACAGCGACCCGATTCTAAATGGACTGTTTATAAAGTGACAAACATAACATTCTACATCAATAAAATCAAAGATCATCCTATTGGAGGTGCCACAGATTTACCTGCGTACATCATGGACAATCCAGCCATAATTGCTTTAGTGAAAGACCAAAACAACAACTTCAAGAACGACGATAACCTGTGTTTATTCAGATGCTTAGCCCTTTCCAGAGGGGCCACCTACCACAACTTGAACACAGAAACTAAACACCTGTTTCGACAGTATACAAATGAAGACACGGAAACTTTTAAAGGAGTGAATCTCAACCAGTTACCTGAAATAGAGAACTTATTCAAACTGAACATCAACGTTTATCAGTTGCAACACAATGAAGATGGAGAAACAAATGCTAGTCTAGTCAGACGATCACTCTGCCGTTTTCGTGAGACGATGTATATCAACATTCACGAAGAACATTTCAGTTACATCAGAGACATCAATCATTACTGTAAGTCATTTACCTGTCGGATGTGTGGCAAATTGTGGAAAACTGTGAAAGCGCTACATCGCCATGAAAGAACATGTACAAAAGAAGTATCTTATGAAAAAACTGGCGGTGTTTATAATGTTCCGAAAACAGTTTTTGAACTCTTAGAAGATGAAGGCATCTCAGTTCCAAGTGAAAATAGATATTACCCGTACCGAGCAACCTTTGACTTCGAATGCTATTTCGATACAACTCATCTACCCACAAAAAGTGACAAACTGACCTGGAAAGCCCGACACGTTCCATTGAGCGTAAGTGTTAGCAGCAATGTACCAGGATTTGTAGAACCGGTCTGCTTTATTACAGAAGGAAATGCACAAAAACTGGTGAGCCGTATGATGAATTACTTGGAAGAGATTTCAAACGAGGCCTATGCGCTGTTAAAGTCACAATATCAACCTTACATTGATGAACTCAATACAAAGATGACAGAAGCAATTGAGAGCGACCCATTGTTAAATGAAGAAGGACGTGCCAGGTCACATCCCTTGGAGGAGCTACATCAACAGTTTGTTGCTTATCTGAAAGAAATGCCGGTTGTTGGATTCAACTCTGGAAAGTATGATTTCAATGTTGTGAAGTGCGAGCTACTTACTTTCTTGAAAACGAAACAGAATATTGGATTCACTGTGAAGAGAAACAACAATTTCTTATGCCTTAAAACAGAACAGTTCAAATTCCTCGACATTGTAAATTATCTGGCACCTGGTTTTTCGTATGATAAATTTCTCAGAGCATTTGGATGTTCAGTGACGAAAGGTTACCTGCCATACGAGTGGATTGATGATTTGAAGAAACTGGAACAAGACCACTTACCGGACTACGATACATTCTACAGTTCGCTCAAAGGGGAAAATATATCTAAAGAAGAATACATCTATTGTCAGAAAGTATGGAAAGACCACAAGATGAACATCTTTCGCGATTTTCTCATCTGGTATAATAACCGAGATGTCCAACCATTCCTAGAAGCACTAGAGAAACAGTTTGCCTTCTACAAAGAGCGCGTGATTGATATGATGAAAGATGGAATGAGTGTACCCGGACTGACATTGAAGTATTTGTGCAACACGATCGACAATGAAACCCATTTTACCATTTTCAACGAGAAGAACAAAGATTTACATCACCTGGTAAAAGACAACATCGTGGGAGGTCCTTCGATAATTTTTGACCGTCATCAAGAAAAAGGACTAACAAAAATTAGATCTTATCAGTATGGAGAGGAAGCTAAAATGTGTGGGGGTGTAGTTGGTTATGACGCCAACGCTCTTTACTTGTGGTGTTTAATGCAAGAGATGCCAACTGGGATGTATATAAGAAGACGTAAAGAACATGACTTCAAACCGGAGTATTCTCACCAATATGGCAGAATGGCGCAGCAGTGGTTAAACTATATCTCCAGAAGAGACAGTCTTGAAATTCGGCATCAGTTCAATGGAGAAGAGAAAAAGATTGGAAAGAGACATCTGCCCGTAGACGGCTGGTGCAAAGAAACGCAGACGGTGTACAAATTTCACGGCTGCTTCTGGCATGGCCACAATTGTCGACTGAACACCAAAAGAAATGGAGAAGCAATTCTTTTCAACAGTGTTCGAGAAAAACAAATGGAAGATCTTCACAAAGAGACTATCAAGAACGCCAAATACATTGCTGATCAAGGATACAAACTTGTTGAAATTTGGGAATGTCAGTGGTTGAAAATGAGAAAGGATCCTGCAGTAAAATGTTACCTAGAGAAACTTGGGGGCAACACTTTAACATGGACAATGGACGAGAGTGAAGAAACGCAGCATGTGATTTCGGGCAATCTGTTCGGATTAGTTGAGTGTGACATTCATGTTCCAGACCACCTCATGCATCACTTTGAAGAAATGACACCCATCTTTAAAAATACCACCATTAGTACAGACGACATTGGAGATCACATGAGAAAGTTTGCAGAGAAAAACCACGTCATGCGCCAGCCGAGAAGAAGTTTGATCGGGAGTTACCATGCGAAGAGGATATTGCTTGCAACGCCACTCCTGAAATGGTACCTTGATCACGGCCTCGAGGTGACACAAATTTACCAAGTCATACAATACGAACCAAAAGCGTGCTTCAAGAAATTTTGAGAAGAGGTATCACAGGCTAGAAGAGACGGTGATCGGAATCCAGATAAGGCCATAGTTGCTGACACAATGAAACTCCTTGGGAATAGCGGGTACGGAAAGACAGTAACCAACAAAGAAAAACACAGAAATATTATTTACTGTAATGACGACGAAGCTTCTCGCTTAATAAACAACGTGCACTTCCGACAAATGAACCCTTTGAGCGAAACAGTATACGAGTTGGAAATGAATAAGAACCGCATCAAGCTGAACTTACCACTTCATATCGGATTCTTCGTGTACCAATACGCAAAGATGAAGATGTTGCAGTTTTACTATGATTTTATTGATACCTTCGTGGATAGACATGATTTTCAGTACTGCCTCATGGATACAGATTCTGGATACATCTCATTCTCCAAATCATCTCTGGAAGAAGTAATAAAACCGGAAAAGAAAGAACAGTTTTATAGAGAGTATCATCAATGGTTACCGTCAGAATCATGCGATGCGCACAGAGAAGACTTTGTTCAAACCAAGATTAGAGGAGATATATGGTCACCGAAGGGGTCATGTTGCAGCGACCGGAAAGCATTCGATAAAAGAACACCTGGCCTTTTCAAGGTTGAATGGAGTGGAGGTGGAATTGTGGGTCTCTGTAGCAAAACCTACTACTGTTTCGGCCCCAGTAGCAAGTTCAGTTCCAAAGGAATAAAGAAACACCAAAACGACCTAACGAAGAACAAATATATGCATGTGTTGAAAACGCAACAGAGTGGAACAGGAGTTAACCGTGGATTTGTGGTGAACAATAATCACATGTACACTTATAGTCAGATCAAAGATGGACTGCCATATTTTTACCCGAAAAGAAAAGTTCAAGAAGATGGAACGTCGACCAAACCACTGGATATATAGACATTAATGTACTCTGACCATCAGCTGTTTTGTCACTGCAATCTTGATGTGAAAAATTCATTTTTCTGTGTTACACGTCATTCATTAGTCGTGTATATTTGAAAACTGCAATTAAATCGTGTTTTGTCAAATGAATGTATATTGTAATATTATTATGTTGTATAGAATAAGATGTATTGAATGTTGAAAAGCCTTCTGTTATCTATTGTATATGACGCTTATAGAAATAGGAGCCATATAGGAGCCATAAATAGGTTTTGTAGGGGTTTGGAAGTAAGAGGCCTGAAGGCCTTTCTGGGATTCAGGAGCCAAACTACACAAGTGCAACATCAGCGCCCCCAATAGTCCATAAATCAGCTCTTTTTCGGTCTCCGAAAGTCCCCCCCCCCAAATCTGACCTTAAATTGCCAAAACACCACAAAGGCTAACCTCATTTCATTAGTAGTCCATGTTTCGTACTACCAATACCACCCCCACCCACCCCCGTCCCGAAACGAGTTAATAGGTTAGAACTTAGTGGATAATAGACCAACAGGCCGTTAATCCTTTACTACTGTTCTAAACAACCTAGTATAGCACTGCCTGGTCTGGAATTCCATACTACCAATACCAGCCATTAGATACTATAAATGATTCGGTAGGTTAATAGTACTAAGGGGGTGATAACCCAACAGACCATTCATCCTGTACTGCCAATCTAAACCACCAATGACTATCTCGCAATACCACACTACCCCTCACCCACCCTACTGCTTGACTTAGCTATAGCAGACATAGATAGGATAATATGAAGCATAAGGTGGATTAATAGTACTAAGGGCTAACTTGGGACCTGAAAGGGATATACCACGCATACTATACTTCCACACTAGGCGACCATGCATTCCCACCCATCCCACAATAACGCCCGCCACCGCATTACATACTATCTATACTAATCATGGGATGACATAAAGCATCAAGTCGATTACTAGTACCAATGGCTTTCCTTTTGGAGGTACAGGAGAATATACCGCTACTATTAGATTTCTCCTATCAGAATTCAGCCACCCCCTGACCCGAATTACGTTATGTCTGATTGTATAATGAACAATAACAGCGGTCAGCGTCTCTATGACGTCGCGCGCGTATCATGACGTCCCGACGTCAAATAGCAACGTCAACCGTTTCGCAGGAAAAACTTTCAAGAAAACCCAATTTTCCCATTATCTTTCCACCACTTACCCATAATATATACCTATAGCCCCATGCGTACATATATCATTATACATGCCATAGCATACTGAAAATACAGTACCTACACCATTTGGTGGATCTAGCTGCATGAAGCCGTACTTTTGCTCCCCCAAAGTTGCTCCCCCAAAAGTCCGGTTCCTATGGGAATTTAACACTAGCTGCTCCCCCAAATTTCCGGGTAATAAGGCACGATCGGGTACATGCTATACTACAGATATGCATGTTCCTCATCTGTCAATGAATGCGTTTTGTTTAAAATAAAGTTGCCACGCTCCATGGGGAGGGGTGGGGGAAAATGTTCCAAAATTTAAAAAAAAATCTCTCATGAACCAGTTGGTATATTGGTACAATGACTTGATATTTGGTATGGAGCCTCCTTTTGAAATTCGTGGAGCAATATTTGCCTTTGTAATGGGAGGGGCAAAATGTTTGGTCCTGCCCCACATTTCTATTTTCAGAGCCCATTTTCCAATTTGAACCAAATTTAGTATGTGGTATTACTGAGTCATAAGTACTTAATTCACACAAAAACTTCCCCGCGTTATCGTGGGAACCCCGGAAGCTAAAATATAAATATTTCCAAATGCCCATATTTCCAGAACCACACCGAACAGAGAACTTCTTGAAGCATCCTTAGGACAAGCAGAATGAAATAGAAAAAAAATGCCACCGGTTGTGTCAGGGTATTCTGTAGGGCGGGAGGGTGAGAATAGAAAAATGAGAACTCAGCATATTTGCAAAAATTACATAAAATTCTTCTTTAGAACCACTGATCAGAATCTTGGTATACAGCATCCATGGTGGGGGTGTCATATACAGTTGTGTTCAAATGAAGCCCATCGGTTCATATTTGGGCTCAATACAGGAGCCCGAATCTTAATTTAGGGCAGTATGGAGAATGAGCTTTAAAAATCATCTTCTCCAGAACCACTAGTCAATTTTTTTAATGTTTGATATATTACGGGCGTCAGATTCAAGATGGTTCAAATCAAGTCCCACAGTTAATATTTAAGCTCCCTATGGGGCCCGAACTTTAACTAAGTGCAATATGGGGGATAATCTTTAATAATCTTCTTCTGCAGTCAGAATCTTTTGATATTTGGTATATAAGGTTCTGCTCCACAATGTTCCAGGCATTTCCTCAAATGACATGCCATACACTCTCTTAAAATGCAAATATTCTGTAATGTAGTTATCTAACCCATAACATGAATTACATTTCCCAGTTCCACTAAAAACATATAACACTATCTAACTAAATATAAATAAATAACCTGAATACGGGTGAAATAATTTATTGTCACCTGATCCTTGTCCAACTAATGCAATCATATATCTGATACTAAAAATATATTTCCAATCATGTTTCTGGGTCTTTGAGGCAGAAGTTGAAAATACATGTAGAATACAATTTAAAATGGTGTTCTTCATTGACAAAGTCTGGCAGGTCTGATGTTATGGCATTTCACCTTTCACATTATATGCGTGTTTACTGAGGCTTGGTGATACCTTAAGTAGTCCTTATCTAACAATCATATAGATTTTGAGCTGAAAGCCACGATAAACTGTACGTATCACAAAATGTGTTCCGATTCCGTATCATACAGACGACTCATTCTGATTCCGTATCATATAGACTACTTGTTTCCGGTAACGCTACGGACTATCATTACAGGCACATGGATACATAATATGTGCGTTTCAGTGATCGACCGAACATTATGTCCTTGAAATGTTTAAAAATAATTTAACCGTTTACCTAACAGTAAAAGCAGACGACACGATAATTGATTTGTTTTCATTTTTTGTCTCAGGGGCATGGGTTGTGACCGCTCGTCGGAACGCGCTCGACGAGCGCGTTCCGACGAGCGGTCATGGCCTGTGTTTTTGAGACAGAAAATGAAATAATGGAAATTAATTGGCGATTTTTTGAGAATAGCATTGACCGGTTTTGGCCGTAACATTGGGTAAAGGGTTTAAATTTAATCTGTTTATGTGACAGAATTGTAAGATAAATAAGTTGTGATGGTGTGCGTGTCCTGTGATTTGTGTCGGATTCTCGGTGGTGTCCGAGAGTGTGATCACAACTCGCGGGCAAAGTCTGAGTCTGATACGAATCGCGGGACGTGCACATTGTCATGATAATCTGTGTGTATCATACAGTTTTGACTTCTGCTATCACGAAGTGTTTACACATCTATGCATCACAAATCCCCCATTTAACGTGGATACCCGAGGGCATTTACTGGAAGAACCCACATGCTGCTCATGTTGTTGTCCCGAGGACACAGCTCGTGGGCCCAAATTAAACACGATCGCCGAAGCCCTTCCATGCAGGGGGTCATAACCGATTCCGATTCCGTATCATATAGACGACTCATTCTGATTCCGTATCATATAGACTACTTGTTTCCGGTAACGCTACGGGCTATGATTACAGGCACATGGATACATTATATGTGCGTTTCAGTGATCGACCGAACATTATGTCCCAAAAATGTTTTAAAAATAATTTAACCGTTTACCTAACATTTAAAGCAGACGACACGATAACTAATTTGTTTTCATTTTTTGTCTCAGGGGCATGGGTTGTGACCGCTCGTCGGAACGAGCTCGACGAGCGCGTTCCGACGAGCGGTCATGGCCTGTGTTTTTGAGACAGAAAATGAAATAATGGAAATTAATTGGCGTTTTTTTTTTAGAATAGCACTGACCTTTTTTGGCCGTTACATTGGGTAAAGGGTTTAAATTTAATCTGTTTATGTGACAGAATTGTTAGATGAATGAATTATCATGATGGTGTGCATGTCCTGTGATTTGTGTCGGATTCTCGGTGGTGTGCAGGGGTGGGATCCAACTTGCCGGCATAGCCGGCTCGCTGGGATCCCATTTTGGACGTCACCTCGAGTCTGATACGAGTCGCGGGGCATGCACATTATCATGATAATCTGTATGTATCATACAGTTTTGACCTCTGCTGCCACGAAGTGTTTACACATCTTTGCATCACGAATCCCCCATTTAACTTGGATACCCGAGGACATTTACTGGAAGAACCCACATGCTGCACATGTTGTTGTCCCGAGGACACAGCTCGTGGGCCCTAATTAAACACGATCGCCGAAGCCCTTCCATGCAAGGGGGTCATAACTTGTTTTCTTGGAGCTAAAATTGAAAATATAAAAAAAATCAAATGTCAGGGTGGGTGTGAAGGGGGGGGGGGCGCTAACACCTGAGACTGCTTCCGACTATTTAATTAGAAAGTTGTAGGTGCCTTTCTTGATAATTCAAATATTCCTTTATAATGTACCGTTGCGACATCAGATCGGTTATTACCAGTATATACTTTTCGCTTCGCAGGTTCGCCTATCTGGTGCTTTGTAACAAATTCAACAGTCAGGGCTATATTGTGTTCACACCACTTCCCCCACTGTTACACAATGTTCTAAACGTATGCTCTATTAACCCCCTTACTACCAATATGCATACATATATTTACTACTAATTTTCCCAATACCTTTTGGACTGCTTATTTGTTCATTGGGGCTTGTGAGCCCCACTCGAACGAGCTTGTTGAGAATGATCCGAGGAGTCAAGTGAGCCTTCCCCCGAACGGGCTTGCTGCGCTGAAACAGTTTCGAGGAGGAGCCATGTTCAGTATTTTCGATGCAAGTTTTGGAGTTTGGAAATACAACACCTGTGATTCATCTAACACAACTGACATTTTTACAGTCATAGTGTAGCATTAAGAAGCAAGTCCGCTGACTTCCAATGTCTCCAGTTGATTTCAACTAGCTAGCAAATTCTGTGGAGTTTAGCAAAACTTCCAGCAGCCTGCACCAAATATAGTGTCGACCCCCTTAGACACGTAACGTTACAGTCCTATTCCATTTGTGCTCTTCTCAACGCGGATAAGTAACGACACTTACAAAAATCCTGATTAATTTCACTTTCTCGCCCACTTAGTTCTCATCGGTGACATAGCCTGTGGGCCATGATTGGAGCGAGCTCGTCGAGGGCTCGTTCCGGTGATGGTCCTGGGGTTATTATCTGTGACAGGCTTGTATTCAATTGAATTGAATCAATCGATTTAATTGATTGATATATACTTTTGATTTGAATCCTGATTGAAATGAATTGTTTGTCTTTTGATTCATATCAAACTTTTTAAACTGTCAGCAATATCTTCTCAAAATTTCTTGGAAATGTACAGAAGCAAGATGAAAAAAATATTAACTGTTCTTATACAGCAATTAGACACTATTTATGATAGAACTAGTCCTTAGAGTGTGTCAAGCTGCTCATTAAGGAAAGTGAGCATTGTGATGTGAGCACACCCATTAAGTAACGCATGACCTCTAAAAATCAGGCTTGAAAGCACAATTTTGCTGATGTATCCCTTTCAATTTTCATTCCCCCCAGTAATCCAAGCCTGGGCAGGACATACAATGCGTGGGGAGTGTGTTGTCGCTAGATCGTGCGCGGAGTGGGGATTCCATATTAGTTGCAGGGCATAGGAAGCAGAAGGGAAGTTCCGGCCAATGGACTTCGGGGTTGTATCCGGGGGTCCATTGGCTGGAGCATTGCTTGTGTTTTTTGTCCACCTGTACAGAGTTTGAAAATAATACTTTGGGTGACAACTCCGCTCCGCGGGTGGTCTGGTTGCAGTCCGCTCTCCACGTACTGTAGATTTCCCAAAGAAGACTTCTTTCAGACGTCACACTGTTAAAGAGTTTATTTTTAAAACAAATTAATGCCAGTTTAGCTCATAGAAAATGGACATCACAGTCTTTAAAATATTATTTTACAGGTCTGTATATATGATACGCATAGGTTCATTTATTTATCTCATCCAGTGTATTAAACACGAAACTATAACACTTTATATATATGATTTGGGGCCCTGCGAATATTCGAAATTCAGCTCTAAATTCGATTCGAGGATCGAAGTTCGATTCGACTCTAAATAGGTAAATCGAATTTCGATGCTCGATTCGGTTTCGGATGTTGGGTTCGATGTTCGATTCGATCAAAATTCACTATTCGCAGGACCCTAATATGAGTGTGTGTATAAAATAAATGTATATACATTCATCATTCTTTTAGTTTATCAAATGTATTACAAAAAACATTACAAAATGTTTTGTATATATGTTTTACATACACTGATTGAAAGCATATTATTGTCTCACCATACGATAGGTACTGATATTGACTGATATCTCCCGCCGATAATTCGATATGTTGGTGCCATCTCACAGTCTACCCTACACGATGATAAGGACCGTTAATATTATTTCATCCCCCCCCCCCCTCGGGTCACACTGCCGATGCATATCAATATATATTTGGGTCAATACCTGTATACATACAGTGGGGACAATTTGTAGAATCAACTTGGGGTTGGGGGTAGTTCATATCCGTTAACACTTGTATTGGGTAATGGTATCGGTCCAGCTAGTAGGGGCTTTTTAAGAACCGCGACAAATCAGCGGCTGGCCAAAGTGTTATTATAATATGTGTTGCTGTGAGATTCAAGACACAAGGTACAAGAATCGTTTAGAGGGTTCACCAGAATACGATTCGGCATATGAGCCCCCCCCCCCCCCCTTCACATCCTCATAGATACTCACACACTTAAGCGATTGCACTCACAATGTTGCGCTACTTTCACCGTGCAGCCTCAACTGTGTCCCCCCTCAGAGTCCCTCCTTCTATTTACTGCTGTCAACTGCTCGTCACTTGAAGAGACTTATATTGTGAAAGGAGGGAAAAAAAAGAAAAAAAAAAAATTTTTTTTTTTTTTTTTTTTTTCCCCCTTGGGGGTTGTTCACTTTTGAACCATGCCGTTTTTGATTGGAGTCGGTTTCCCACCACCCCCAACCCACCGCGCATCTCCTTTCAACTTTCGCGTACTTTTTCGTGAAAGGAGGCTTGCGTCATTTCATCTCTTTAGACACCACCAAATGGGAAAACGGCCCTCGTTTCAGGATGAACCCCGCGCATCCTGTTTTGACAAATCCTCCACTTTGTTTGGTGCTACGCTGAAAGCAGTCGCTGATCGAATAGAATTTCTCACATGCTATTTTATTGTTATTGGCTGTCAGCGAACCCCCCTCTCCAAAACCTGTTCCGTGTCAACCCGAAATATGCCTCTTAACCGGTGGAGTGCTAGAACCCACTGTCAGGGCTTTCAAAAGAATGAGGGTATCAGAGCAAAAGCCAATGTTTTCCTTGCTCCTGTTTCATATTCATTCAAAAGCAAAAAATATTTTGTTTATATAAATATGTTCTATTGCAAATTGTTGGAGAGTGTCTGCAGGCACTCTCCAATAGTTTGAGATAAAACAAGTTTTCAATAACAAATTCAGATCACCATAAATAATCTAGCCCTCAACCAGTTAATGATGGCCTCGTAGATGCGGGCCACTGCCCAGGGCCAACCATTTGGATCTGGGCAGTGTTCCGCACAGCGGGAATATTATTTGGAAGTATATACGAGAGGATGCTGGTCCTGTAGCACTTTTCCATGTGTGGCTTAAATCAATCCTTGGGAAAATGAATAAAACGACAAATACCCATCAGGTACATATTATTCAATAGATCAGCCTAGAGAAAAGCACCAATCCATTCTTTGTTATATATGTTGCTTATTAAATTTATCTTTCTGTTCCATATATATTCCAGTCTTCCATCTCTTTCTCTGCAGAATTCTATGAGAGCAAACGTGGGTACAACCTTGTTACAATTTGAGGGAAATGCGGCTTCTTCTTCTCTATGTATGTCCATTCTCAACTTATGTCCGGAGAGAATTCTAGGTGGTTTACAGGGATTCAATGGCGGGTAGTTCAACTTTCGACGAGGTCCAGACTTGCGATGAGTACGATTTCAGACATTTGTACAATGAAAAGCTACGTACAACTCTTGAAACCGACGAGTCCCTCGTTTGTGACTTATTAAAAGACTGTAATTATTTCTCACCCAGAGATTTTCGGTCGACCACAAGCAAACTGAAAATGGAATTCTCATTGTTCCATATCAATTGTCAAAGTCTGAAAGCGCACTGGGATCCTTTGAAAGACTTGTTGTATGATCTACAACAGGGCGGCAAAACATTTGATATAATCGGTCTAACTGAAATCTTTCAGATCCCTCCTAATATTTCATACGCACTCGAGGGCTACGAATCTCTTACTAAAAATTCTAGGGCTGAAAATGACGACGGTAGAGGTGGAGTTGGAATTTATATTAAAGAGGGTACCTCATATAAAATTCGCAAAGACCTTTCCATCTTCATCCCCCATGTCTTCGAATCGCTTTTCATTGAGATTGAAACTAGAAATATCCCTAAAATTATTGGAGTAATATACAGACCTAATACAGCCCCCAAAGCGGACATAAATATTTTTCTTTCCAAGCTGAACGAAATAACTGGTATTTTGAATGCGGAAAATAAACGAGCATATATTATGGGGGATCTCAACCTCGACTTGTTAAAAGTTTCAACTCATTACAAAACAGAAGAATTCGTTAATTGTATGTTTAGTGACGGATTTCTACCTCATATAACAAAACCAACAAGAGTTACGAGTCATTCAGCCACTTTGATCGATCACATTTTTTCGAATCATCTTGCACCGTCAACTCTTTCTGGCATAATCATATCCGACGTGTCCGATCACTTTGGAATATTCCATATTGAAACGAGCTCAAAGGGAATCAATGCGAAAAAGTTCACTGCGAAAAGAATGATAAACGCTGAAAGTATATCGGTCTTCAAAGGTCTTCTCTCTCAAAGCGACTTCAGTCTTGTAACGCAGTCAGACTGTCCAAACGTGGCATACGAAACATTTTTAAAAATTTATTTAGAAGCTTATGAAAAAGCATTTCCATTGAAAAATGTCCCCATTAATAAGAAATTCATTAAGAAAGAACCATGGATAACCAAAGGGCTTGTCGTATCATCTAATAATAAATTGAAATTCTACAACAAAAAACTTAAGCACCCGACATCTCAGAACATCCTGAACTATAAAGCTAAAAAACAATGTAAAGCTAATTATTACAGAAATATCATACAAGAAAATAGAAATGACATGCGAAAAACATGGCAAATCCTAAATGAAGCAATTAATAAAGCAAAACGTTCATCCACACTACCATCTTCATTCATCCTTAACAATGAAGAAGTAAGAGCTCCTAGCGACATAGCCAATGGGTTCAATAATTTCTTTGCAAACGTAGGTAAAGTTACATCAGAGCAAATTAAAAAAAACAAATAAATCGTATTCGAATTACATGGATAGCAATTTTCCAAATAATTTCTATATTAGACCAACCAGTCCTCTGGAAGTAATTTCTGTTCTAAACAAACTAAAATCTAAATCGACAAAAGATGGCGATGGCATCTCAACTCGGCTTCTGAAAACAACGGTAGGCGAAATTTCAGAGCCCCTTGCACATATTATCAATAGTTCATTTAGGAATGGCATTGTGCCAGACAGAATGAAAAGTGCAAAAGTGGTACCAATATTCAAAACAGGCGACGAGCATTGCTTCACCAACTACAGACCTATTAGTCTCTTGCCCACTTTTTCAAAGATTCTTGAAAAACTTATGTCCAACAGACTAACAGATTTCTTGAACAAATTTAATATTCTTCATCCTCATCAGTACGGTTTTAGGCAAAAACACAGCACTATACACTCCGTCCTTCACCTACTGAACAATATAGCACTGGAAAATAATAAACTCGCAAAAAAATAACACCTTGGCGGTGTTTTTGGACCTCTCCAAAGCCTTTGATTTATTTATTTATTTATTTATTGGTGTTTAAGGTCACATACTTATGCACAATGGCTAATCGTGACCGTGACAGTTTTACGGGTGGAGGAAGCCGGAGTACCCGGAGAGAACCACCGAGCAACGACGAGCAGCTGTCAGCTCCCCAACATCGTAACTCTGAACTCTGCACCGCAGCACAGGCAGGGTTAGATTGGTTGAAGACATGCGCACCATCGACGTGCAGTACGCCTCAGTACACAGCGTCATCGTGCCCCCAGGTAGGCAATCGGGGTGAAGTGTCTTGCCCAAGGACACAACGCGGTTGCCGCAGGTGGGATTTGAACCGAGGACCTCTCGGCTTGCAGCCTGCACCTCTACCAACTGAGCCACCGCGCCCCCAAAGCCTTTGATACCATCAAACATGATATCCTATTGAGTAAAATTGAAACATATGGCATACGAGGAGTAGCGAAGGACTGGTTTGTGAGCTATCTCTCTAGCAGAACCCAGTATGTCTCGTACCGAGAACACCTTTCTTATTTAGCTCCAATGAACTGCGGAGTTCCCCAAGGTTCTATATTGGGGCCCATTCTGTTCCTTTTATACGTTAACGACATTAGCAATGCAACAATACTAAACCTTCTAGCTTTTGCAGACGATACAACAGTACATGACTCCAAATCTGACATTACTCCCCAAATCAGGTACCTCAACGAAGAACTTCAAAAACTATTTGAGTGGTGTTCTAGCAACCAATTAAAGTTAAATACTAACAAAACAAAAAGTATTTTAATAAACCCAAGTAATAAACGCAACCTGATTAGTAATCTTCGAGATGACATTTTGATTAATAACCAACCCATTACCAGGGTGGGGTCCACCAAGCCTGAAAAATCATTGAAATTGCTCGGAATAAATATCGATGATAATTTGTCCTACAATGCCCACATATCACAGATCTACCTTAAAATATCCCGTGCTAACTATAGCCTGAACACAGTTAGACACATTCTTCCCCACGAGGCCATGAAAACCCTCTATTATGCCTTAATTCACAGCCACTTGACATATGGTATCCAGATTTGGGGGCGGTCTAAGGCAGTCAAAAGACTTGGTATTATGCAAAAACGTTCGGTGCGCATAATCAATAACAAGCGATACAATGCTCACACCGAACCCCTTTTTAAAAAAGACAAAATACTTAAAGTTGAGGACTTGTAAAAACTTCACGTGTCCTTATTTGTTTTAGACTGGCACAATGGTACACTACCAACATCCTTCAACAATACATTCAGCAGCGTAGTACACCCATCAGGGATGGCGACAAGGCAATCAGGTCTCTTAAAGGTAGAAAAAACTCGAACCAAATCACTAGAAAATCTCCCATTGTATGCATTTCCAAGAATCTGGAACGCGCTTGACAGCTCGATCCGTGATATAAGAAATAGACACATCTTCAAGAATACGCTAACTAACAATATATTGTCGTCATATTCAAGTGAGATTTACTGTAATAACCCTTACTGTCCAGACTGCACATATTGACAAGAAATAAAAATCCCAGTTTATTTTCAAACCATATAGACAAATACCTGGTATCTCAAATAAAGCGTAGGTGATTCTCCCAGATGGTTGAGCATGCTCAGTGTTGGCCATACCCCCAAAGCTGTGTGGCATTTTGCGGCTGGTTTTTCCCTTAATTTACTTCATAGCCAGGATGTTGAATAGACTAGGATGGCTAATCGCCATTTTTAAGGGCTTGGTAATTAGCCAGACGATAAATTTTCTTATCCTCCAAAAAGCTATTTACTTTGTATAATCAACTATACTAATCATTCACCTAACAAAACGACTACAACCGCACAGATTTTTAGCCTAAGTGTGGCTTCCTCGGCTTCGTATGTTGTGGCACATATCTAATAACACCAAGCAAATGTTGATATGATTGAGGTCAGCTCCATGAGCTGGTTTCAAGGATGTTGATATCGTGTATGGTTTTATTGTATGCTAGAAATGAAGAACCTGCTTCAAATCATGAAAGTCGGTATCTATGCAGTTGGGCCTTTCTGGGCAAAGGGTTAAAAGATGAAGAAAGCAACTCTTGAAAATTCATCTGTCTATGCCTTATGCCTTATGGTGCTGGCTCCCGATATTACCTATTGATATAACCTTCATCTGAAATCTATTGTACAATATAAATGTCAAAAATTGAATCTTTTCTGGGTACCTCGTCTCGTATAACCTGTTGTCAGAAACCACTCCATATCGTCTTCCAATTAATAGCTGTTATATGTTGTAAGTTGTGTGTCAGAACTTTTGGATGCTCCAAAATTATTCGCAATGACGACGGGTTTAGAATATGGAGTGGTCTGACATTTAGGTTTATCTACCTTGAAAAACCGCTGGATTTCTTACTGGACATACTGTAAAACGTCAATCCTGAATAAATAAATAATTTCCTCCCGCCCTGTATACACTTTCTTGAAAGAAAGAGCTACAATTACTTCCACTTGCTCTCATAGTTAGACTGCAAATAAACTGTTATTTTCTTAAGGGAATGTCGGGTAGACAGCCAATCTGGCTACGTCATTCCCTACGGTGTGCCTATTTCTGTAACACAAGATTATGTGAATTGTACTGTAAACCATTTTTGCATACCGTGAATAAAGAATTATCTATCTATCTATCTATCTATCCAATTTACAAGTTTCAACATATGCCCTATGTTTAGAATTTCATTGTAGGGGCCCAAATTTCGCACTTAGTGCAATATGAGGAAATTTCTTTAGTCATCTTGGATTTGACATATTAATTGTCAATGATTGCATTAGCACACCCCACAGGCTACATATCTAGCTCAATTTGTTTCACATTTCATGTGTAGTTTAGGTGTTATGTCAACATGGGAGCTATTTTTTCTGAATTTCGTTCAAAAACATGGCCGCCATCGTCCCGCGTGTAATATTTCAATTATCGACGCTTCAGTTAGGTGAGACTCGCCAGACAGCTCACAATTTCCGTTTCAGCTAACTGTCCGCTTTTCTTCTGTGATTTAGCCATTTGTTTCTATGATCTGACAACTTTGCCGCACGCAGCTGAAAAGTGTGAAAACATGGTTACTTAAGTTTTCTCTGAAGGCTTTGCTTCTAAAGCATGGCTTAAACAGAAATTAGTAGATAGTGGAATTATAAAAAAACAGAAATTACGTAATGGAATGGAGCAGGTGAGAGTTTTCATTTATGATGAAATAAATATTGGTACTGTCATTTTCAACAGTATTGGGTGGTAAACAAAGACACAGATACAGGGGACTAGAGCAACGCCCCCGCAACAGTTTATTCCGAACATTGGCAGAACACTCAGATAGATACACAAAATTGAAACGGTTGATAGCTGATACTTAATTAATGGGATTATGTTTGAAGACATATATCTTTCGAATTATTCATATTGGGTAAGGCTACACCACTCACACTTGTTGCGGGGATAAAAGTCGTGAAATGTCAGATAGAAATAATCGATGCAATACGTCGCCACATGTCATTTGTGGAACGTCACGATGCCAACCAACGCCAGTTTCTGTTACAATTTATTTTTAGTTTCGCACCACCATCATCACCACAATAAAATACAGTTCGGTGATTAAAAAAGAGCACAGAAAATTTCATCCATATCGCAACTGGCTCAAAATTCTATGTTGCCATTCTTCTCCACATCACCGAGGACTCTCACATGTTACTAAAAATGCGAGAAAATTAAATTTCATATGGTATTGCCATTTGTTTTTTCTTCATTCGGCCTTGACTTCGTAATATTTCATTCATGAACTATCGATTCGCTGGTTAAGTGTATCGCGACTAGGGCCATGCAAATCACACATTTTCGATTCGAATCGAATCGCGAATCGAATCACGGCTATTATGCGAAATCGAATCGAACCTCGAACTGAATCAGTGGCGTCCTGGAGATGACCAATGGGGTAGAGGTATTGAAAACCTGATTTGTTCCGACTGTAATGGCTCAAGTTCCGACTGATGAAATAATCCAACTACATCATCAAGGCATGCCTTCGTCGAAGGCATGCCTTGATGATGCAGTTGGAGTATTACCCTGTAAGGATTATAGTTCATCGTCGACATTGCTTGGAAACCTTAAATTTGTATTTAACAGTGATGGGGATAGGGTCCTGTGAATATTCGAGATTCGATTCGATATCGATACCATACGTATGCTTCGAGATCGATCCCGAATCAGTCTCGGGATTCGATTTTTTCGAATCTCTCGTACTAACTTCAATTTGTTACATTTTCAACAAAAATAGGATAAAACTGTTATTAGAAAATTCATTCATGTAGGCTCAATTCCTATTTATTTGAGTAATTGACAATGTTTAATTGTTAGGTAAGGTGTGAATTTGGCCCAGAACATGATTCTTAGTTTTGATTTTTGAAGGCTTAACTTGTTACTATTCACGTTCTTAAGAACGTGAATAGTAACAAGTTAGGCCTTCAAAAACTAAAACTATGGACAATAGGCCTAGCTGTTTCAGCGACGGTGCTACAGAGAATATTTAGTTATTGGTGTTTAAGGTGTTCACTCCGTCGCGTAAAGGTCATCACAGTGTACTTCCGTTTGATGCAATATGAAATAACTTGTCTTTTAAGATTCGATTCGGGATTCGATTCGATGTCGATATCAGAGACACGATTCGATTCGAGATTCGATTCGAAAAGAAATTTGTGATTCGCAGATCCCAAGATGGGGACTAGTGACACTGGAATTAGCATGCATGATGGCATGAGTGTAGATGTTATTTATGTTAATGTCGCGGAAGTTACACACCTTTATTTCAACATTACTTATGTATGATTTCCATTGGAACTATACGTTTTGTGAGACGATGGAGATGACCGATACCAAGCTATATTTCTATGAAAAAGATTTGAGAGGAAGCGAATCGGGCTGCCGATTTCGAATCGAACCGAATATATATCGAATCGAATCTCGAAGCCTCGCATGACCCTTATCGAGTCCAGATCACGAATGTGTATCTCCATCAGATCACGGTCTGATCAAGAAAAAAAAAACGCTTTTACACACAGTAATGTGTCTACGCCAATGCTGAATTTCAAATGTCGTGCCAGAGTTCCATTACCCGAAATATTACTTGCGCACAGTCGACCTGTAGGTGGAAACTGGAGGTGCATTAGGTGAAACTTTCCTTGTGCGTCTTCTGCTTTGTCACATATTTCTAGAAAAACAGTTTTAGCGGAAATTCCACCTGGCGGCATGCGTGTGGTCATCCACTCTCCATGTAATGAAAATCCCATGTCTACACCGATTGGCGAAATCGGAATGTCAGTGAAGACTTTAAAAAGTCACCTGTTGCCCTCAGTTTCCGGGACTTATTGGAGCAACACGTATTCAATTTCCATAGCCGCCAGATGACAAATGTGCTAAAATCTGTTAAGAAGGTTGTCCACTCCTTCCGTCGACTTCGCATAACTAGGCAATGCTTACAGTTCATACGTTTTAAGTGATTGCGTTACTATACAAAAAAACATTGTAGTGGCACATAGTTTCCTTTAAAATTCTGGGCGAAAAGGAATAGCATGACTTTTAACCTCTTGGATCTGAGAGCCCGTTTTTTTTTCCGATCGAGCATCACGATACGCCCCAATTCCACGCAATAAGTGGTCGCTCAGAGAATTTGTGGGAGGGACCAATCATTATTTGCAACGAGAAGCCCTCGGGCTGTACGTTGGACATATTAATTGTTCTATCATCTAACAAATAAAGACTCTTAAAGTAGGGCCATGCGAATCACATATTGTCGTTTCGAATCGAATCTCGAATCGAATCGAGTCTGTTATTCGAAAGAGAATCGAACTTCGAATCGAATACAGGCGTCTTGAAGTCCCGACTGATAAAATATTCCAACTACATCATCAAGGCATGCCTTCGTCGAACACATGTCTTGATGATGTAGTTGGAATATTACCCAGTAAGGATTTTTGTTCAAAAATAGAAACGGGTGCGAGTATTCTCTACTGGGCACTGCACGGGGCAAGCCGCTAGCAAGCGTGAGCTCAACATGGATATTGCTTGGCAACTTTAAATTTGCTTTGAGTAGTAGTAGTGGCTAGTGAAACTAGAAGTAGTATGGATGGTGGCATGGGTTCAGATGTTTTTTATGTTAATATAGCGGAAATTACACGCAGTCTTTATTTTCAACATTATTAATGTACAATTTCTATCTCAGTTATACGTTTTGTGAGACGACAAAGATGACTGATACCAAGCGAAATTCCAGTGAAAGGATTCGAAGGAAAACGGGCAATCGATTCGAATCGAACCAAATACCAACTTAAGACTCGAAATCGAATCGAATCTCGAAGCTTCGTAGGACCCCGTGTTAACCCTTTACCCAACGCAGACTATATCAAAATTTATTATTTTAAATATCATTTTTTCAAATTTTTCAAAAAATTTCAACAAAACCATATCATGTGACCCCTCGTTGGAACGAGCTCGACGAGCTCGTTCCAACGAGGGGTCACATGATATAGTTTTCTTGAAATTGTTTGAAAAATAATATTTTTTCAACTGCTGAATTTGCATATTACGCGGGCGGATGCGGGCGATTCGTTGGGTAAAGGGTTAAAGACTTTTCATCCCAGAAAACAACATGTAAAAATTGGTTGGTCGTTTGATCCTCAGTTAAGGTGGGCTGCATAGGATACGGCCTCTAATGGGCCTGCCAGTGGTTTAGATGGAATTCTTACTTGTAGGACGCGGGCGCGGTGACTCAGTAGATAGGGGTGTAGGCTGCGAGCCGTTTGATCGTCGGTTCGAATCCCACTTGCGACAACCGCGTTGTGTCCTTGGACAAGACACTTGCCCCCCCCCCCCCCCCCAATGCCCACGGGGAGAGGGGGCACGGTGGCGTTGTGTACTAAGGCGTACTGCACGTCGATGGTGCACTTGTCATCAGCAAATGCTCACCCTGCTTGTGTGGATTTAGTATATTGCGGAACTGACAGTTGCTCGCCGTTGCTCGGTGGTTCTCTCCGGGTACTCCGGCTTCCCCCACTCTCGTAAAACTGTCGTGGTCATAATTAGCCATTGTGCAAAAATATGTGATCTGAAACACCAATACATAAATAAATAAAATTGCTTGTCGGACATCTAGTGGCCGTCAATGGAGGAACGGGGTGGGGTAGCAGGGGAATCTCGAAGATCGGCCTCTCTCGGGGCGTAAAAATAGAAAATACAGTCATGAATTCCACACGTCTATATGAAACCAGCCACCAAAAAATACTAGGGATGTCTAGGGATAGTGTGGAACCTATAGTTGGCCCTGTGCTGTAATCTCTGCTTATCTGATACACCACTTAGATCGGAGTGTGCTGTCCATTTCGTTCGAATCGACAAAATAAGCACTGGTATACGTTCAGAAGCAACATAGTTGTCGAAATGTGCGTTTAGTACGTTCAAACTACCGGTACTGTATTTTGTTAATCAAGACATGGCGATGACATACTGTTGTTGTGCAAAGGAATGGACGGTTTTACGAGAGTTGTCAACTTTGACCGTGACATTGTTTTGACTGATTAACGCATCAATTCAATTGTCTGAAGTTGTTCAGTTGACGAAATTCTGAGCAAACTGTATCCCCTTGCACAGCAATAGGTGGAAGCAAAAATCGTTCCGAAGACAACATGAATATCGAATTGATTTTTATGGCTCTGTAGCTTTGACACATTCAATTCATTTTCGTTAGAAACGTCTCAAAATCCTCGACCATTTTCTTCGCAACAGTAACCTAGTTCACCGCACAACCGAAAGTCGAAGAATTAATTCTGTTTGCGGGAGGACTGAAAGTTCGTGTTTGAACTTTGGTGCAAACCTGCCAACGGTATTCACAAAAATGGCATTGAAATACACAGTTAAAACTAGAAGTCCTGTCACGAACTGTGCGCTTATCTTGGCTTAATTGCGCGTAGGAATTGTGCGCAATTGTCATATGGAATGGTATCCAAAGCATGGCAGGTTCTCCTGGTTACTCATTGCAAGCACAGGCAATGTTTCTGCCAATGGCCCTCCGGGTTACCCGGAGGTCCATTGGCTGAAACATTGCTTGTGCACAGGCCATATGTACAGAATTTGATAGCCGAACGATGGTCATAACGCGTAGATTAACGCGCAGATCGACGTGATATTTGCGCGCATTTCATGACAGTACTAGTTTTAACTGTAAATAGGTTTTCATTTTTTTTTGTCTTAAAAACAAAGATCATGCCTCCTAATTGGAACGTGCTCGTTCCAATGAGTGGGCATAAGCTATGTTTTTGAGAGGAGAAAAATAAAATTGTTATTAATTCAAAAAGTGTTTGGAAGAGTTTTCTTCTATTTGTGCTGTGTGGATGGTTGAAGAGGTATCAGCAAAACGAAGAGAGATTTCTGCGAAGTTGTGGTAATGTCCGTCTGAGAATAGGGACAGTGTTGAAAATCTTGGTTCTGGCGACCAGGAATTTTGATCGCTGTGTCGGACCGTCGAACATCAATGACAATTTAAACCCCTCAGGGAATTCCTCCGTAGTGAATAATCTATTTTTACATGCGCGCAGGGGACGTCACATGTTTATTTATTTATTGCTGTTTAATGACACTTTCGACAGCCAGTGTCATCTCGTGCCGGACTGTTTTACGGTTGGAGGAACCCGGAGTACCTGGAGAGAACCATCGAGCAACGGCGAAAAACTTCAGACACCCCAACGTACTAACTCTATACAAGCAGGGTTAGCATCGGTTCAAGACAAGTGCACCATCGACGTACAGTACGCCTTAGTACACAGCGCACGTGCCCGCACATGGATAATCGGGATTAAGTGCTTTGCTCGAGGACACAACGGACGTCATCTGTTGATAAAAAGAGGAACACAAGTAGTGTGAACAAAGTGATTAAGGTAGATGTGCAGTATTTGGAAGCTCATGGGCTTCGTGTGACCAAATCCAATCTGTGAAAGTTTGGAGCAATATGGTAGACAAACGAGCACTTATAGTCAACAAAGGGGGCACCAGGTACTAAGGAGACACCCTGCTCTGTCTGCTGTAAAGCGGAAATAAACACCCTTTTAGAAAGTGTATGGTCAGCCGGTAGCTGGGTGGTGTGTGTGTGTGTGATTTGGGTCTGGTGTGGTCTTGAACAACTAGAAATAGAAAGAACGCGTTTATTTGCGAGTTCTGAACACGAGGCTGCGAATTACAAGTAAACGGGGATGAGGCGATCTGGTAGCGGAACAACGAGGGTGGGAGTGTAAGGGGGTATGACAATAATTTTGCAGCGGGAACATTTGCAGTCTACGATATCGATTCGCCCTTTCTGGTAATCATGCACTTACGAGATTAAAGTCACACACGCATGTCTCGTGCAAATGGAGGCCTGCGGCTGTTTGTGGATAATGGAGTCCTAATAGACCAATTTTGAATCTGGTGCATGCAACAGAAATAAGGAGCTGATAAGCCCGTGCATCATGAATGCTACATGCATTTATCCACAAACACATTTCCTTAGACTTTTAACTGCAATGCCATTGAAAAATATTCCAACTACATCATCAAGGCATGCCTTCGCAGAAGGCATGCCTTGATGGTGTAGTTGGAAGATTTTTTCAGTCGGTATTTGAGTCATAGCAGTCGTGACAATTTGGGGTTACACCCCCCTCCCCCTCCTCTCTCCTCTCAAATCGGACACCTTCGTGACGCCGCTAGTAGTATCACTTGTCGATGTTCATTGACATATTCCAAAAACAATCCTGCAAATAGGAAGCCAGGTTCTGCGGAATATCTCCAGCAATATCTAGTTAAGGATAACTGCACTGTTTAAGGTATGACTGTACAAAATATTTGAATTGGAGTTACCCGCCTTGAGAAGTTGCAGAAATGATGAACTCTCCAAACCTAAGCGGCCTTGGGAAAATGTGTTGTTTCAATGAATGTTTGAAGTAATCTATTTACATCTTGGGTTATTGCTGAATATTCCAGATAAATAAAGAGGATTTTTTAGACTTGAAAAATACAATTGACTATTGGTGTATTTTCCTGATACTAATGTGCACATGACTGGTACTTCCCTTCCTGTCAGTTTTTCTCTCTTATTTGTTGCACGACCTCCTGTTTTCGGGTCAAAAAAAGATGTCTGAAGGCCAAAGCTTGAAAAAGATATTTGAATTCCAAAATTAAAATCTTGCGATCGCCTGAACGTTATAATGGTCGCCTTTGGGGAATTATTTAGTACTGTGATACCTTAAAAACATCAGCGGCAGAGTAACATACTACGAATTATTGTAAATGACTATTTGAAAATATGACTCAATTTATTTTACAGAGAAATCCGTGGAACAAATTAAGGATTGACGACCAATATATTATGCAATGTGAGGTTTTATGTGAGAACTATAGATTTTAGACTGATTAGGCGGTAATCCATTTTCCCGGTTTATAAGACAACAATAATTATATTATCGGCAAATCCTCTTCTTGTCTGATGTCTTCATGCCGACCGGCTGGTTCAAAAAGATATATACAATGGACGTCTGTGTCGAAAGGTCAGTTTTTATTAATAAATATAAAGAGATTAGGTTTCAGTAATGTACCATAGACATTTCGCAGATGTTCCCAGATTGAATACTTCAGAATATATAATGTCTTCACGTCCACGTGAGTGACTGACAACAGTGGGTTTCATTAATTTGAAACCTGTTTATTAGTGTAAACTTAATATTTTGGCCGCTGCTCTGACAACGATATTGTTGAAGTATGCTGGAGACTTTAGCTAGCATTTACAATACCTACAGTACGTGGACCGTGGATTGTAACTAAATCACCCGCGGCGTGGAGTTATCACCCAAACTATAACTTTCAAATTTTATACATATGGATAAAAACACAAGCAATGTTTCAGCCAATGGACCTCCGGGTTTAACCCGGAGGTCCATTGGTTGAAACTTTGCCTGTGCTTGTTATGCTTTGCAATAAATTTGTAATTATTGCTTGGGTCGAATCTCCACTCTGCGGGTGATTTGGTGATAATACACTCTCCACGTACTGTAATAATATTAGGGGTAGAGGGTATAAGAATGATCTACAGTTAAAACTAGAAGTTCTGTCATGAAATGCGCACAAATAGCACGTTAATCTGCGCGTTAATCTACGCGTTATGGCCACAAATTCAGTACCTATGTGGACTGTGCACAAGCAATGTTTCAGCAAATGGACCTCCGGTGTTACCCGGAGGTCCATTGGCAGGACATTACCTGTATTTGCTATGAGTAACCAGGAGAACCTGCCGTGTTTTGGATGGCATTCCATATGGCAATTGCGCGCAATTCCCACCCGCAACTAAGCCTAGATTTATTTATTTATTGGTGTTTTAAGGTCACATATTTCTGCACAATGGCTAATCATGACCATGACAGTTTTACGGACAGTGGAGGAAGCCGGAGTATCCGGAGAGAACCACCGAGCAACGACGAGCAACTGTCAGCTCCACAACATACCAACTCTACACAAACAGTATTAGCATTGGTTGAAGACAGGTGCACCATCGACTTGCAGTACGCCTTAGTACACAACGCCACCATGCCCTCACGTGGGCAATGGGGGTGAAGTGTCTTGCCCAAGGAAACAACGCGGTTGCCGCAGGTGGGATTCGAACCGAGGGACTCTCGGCTTGCAGCCTGCACCTCTACCTACTGAGCCAACGCCCCCTCCTGTTAAGCCTAGATAAGCGCACAGTTCGTGACAAGACTTCTAGTTTTAACTGTATCCGAAAAACATGTCATGGGCAGAACCTAAACTAATGGTTTGGACGGTAAGGCTATTTTGCGTTACGACTGGGCACAGCACGTACTGTTCACTTGATATTGGACCATGTCAAGCAAGACCGGTGATAGGGCAAGAGGTTCATAAATGTTACAACAGTAACAAAGAATTCGGGAGGGGGGGGGGGGGTGGGTGTTGGGCTAGACCAAGACGTGCAACACTAGTTGACTAGTTGTATTTTCCAAATTTTGAATGAAAATGTCGCGGTTGTCTATCATGTTCTCGCAGTTACCCACTCTCATAGTTCCCTATTTTCACGTTCAGACTCTGGCCGTATGTCCGACGCAATGAGCTGGATACAGGAACGTTTCTAAGCGGTCTCGGATGAGGGTGGTAGTGTACACCTCTAGATTTCCTATTCCCCCACGCCCGAAGGCAAAATTCTGACTACTACTACATCTTTACAACAAGTAGGGAATTCCATTAGCACCCCCACCCCGAATCTATATATTCCAAACACAGATTTTAACCCTTTGCACAACACACACGATATCAAATTTTATTAGTTTAACCCTTTACCTGGATGTAACGGGCAAAACCGACCAGTGTTTTTCACAAAAATCGCCAATTAATTTTCATTATTTTTTCATTTTCTGTCTCAAAAACATAGGTTATGACCCCTCATTGGAACGAGCTCGACGAGCTCGTTCCAATGAGGGGTCATAACCTATGCTTTTGAGAGAAAAAATGAAAAAAATTAGTTATTCAAGAATTTAGTTTGCAAGTGTCGTCTGCTATTCAGGTAACAGTTAAAACTAGAAGTCCTGTCATGAACTGTGCGCTTATCTAGGCTTAATTGCGCGTAGGAATTGTGCGCAATTGCCATCTGGAAAATGACATCCAAAGCACGGCAGGTTCTCCTGGTTACCCATAGCAAACACAGGCAATGTTTCTGTCAATGGACCTCCGGGTTACAAGGAGGTCCATTGGCTGAAACATTGCTTGTGCACAGGCCATATGTACAGAATTTGATAGCCTTACTATGGTCAAAACGCGTAGACTAACGCGCAGATCGACGTGCTATTTGCGCGCATTTCATGACAGGACTTCTAGTTTTAACTAAGGTAAAGGGTTAATTTATTTTTTTTTTATTTTTCAAAATACATATCATGGAAACCCTTATTGGAATGAATTTTATAATTTGGCGGGCGGATACGGATATTATTAGGTAAAGTTTTAACCCTTTGAACACGACAGGCCGTTTTCCGGCCCAGGAACATGATACGTCATAAGTTCATTAAGTGGGATGACCGCTGAGTGAATGTATGGGGTAGATCAATCAATACTCACAACGAGCAACCCCGTGGCTGCACGTTGAAGATATTAATAGGTATCACGGAACTAAATATTTTCCCATAGGCGACCATTATAACGTCCAGGCCAAAAAAAAAAAAATATATGATCGCATCACTTTAATTTGGGCATTCAAATATCTTTGTCAATTAAAGCCCTTCAGACAACTTTTTCTGACCCTAAAACAGGGTGTCATGCAACAAATAAGAGAAAACAATTGAGACAACACATAATAACAATGATAAGATAGGTTCCGCGACGGTGTTTACAGCCCCGAAAAGCTGTTTACGGGTCCGCCTAAACACCAGAATAACACGGAATGACGATGAATGACGCGGTATGCTGAGGAATGACAGGGAATGACGCAGATGACACCGGAATGATATAAAAATGATACGGAATGACATTTATTTTACAAATTCTTGACCCCCAAAATGTATTTTGTTGAATGATTAACAAAATATATACAGTAGAGATCGGAGAGATGGAACTGTCAACACTAAAACTTACTGAAACAATCGGAAAGAGTGTCCGAACACTCTCTGTCAGCATCAATTGTGGAGTTGATGCTGTCGAAGCGTACCGTCCCATCGGGTGGGGACGTAAAATGGCTGTCCTCTGTGCGGAGAGAGACACACTCCGTGCAGGCTAAAGATACCTTCGTAGTATTCGAGAAGAGCTAGGCCACGAAGTTGCCGCTATGAAGGTCATCCCACACATCTACGCCATTGGGCCAAGGAGGGGCGTTAATATAAGTTGCATAACTTGTTCGCCAATCATTGTAAAACAAATAAGATTAAATAAAAAATAGAGACCTCTGCATTGTTATTTGCACCCCTTTTAGAAACTAATGCGATACTTAGTATTATTATAGTACATAACGAGACTCTGTCGAAGAGACACTTAATCCTTTACCTAACATGAAAAGCAGACGACACTTGCAAAAAAAAATTCTTGAATAACTATTTTTTTTTCATTTTTTGTCTCAAAAACATAGGCTATGACACCTCATTGGAACGAGCTCGACGACCTCGTTCCAACGAGGGGTCATAATCTATGTTTTTGAGAAAGAAAATGAAAAAAATAATGAAAATTAATGGGCGATTTTTTTAGAATAGCGCTGGCCGGTTTTTACCGTTACTTTGGATAAAGGGTTAAAAAAAACGACAAAAATACATATTTTCGAATTTTGGCGAGTGTGACGTTCGCGTCACCCACCTAAGATTTCTCGCCAAAGTGGAGCTAGTATGCCACGAGGTGACACGCGACCTTCTGACCCTAGAGTCGATTTTTGTAAAAATCTTTCATCGAATTGGGATATTCTTTTCGGCTTCAAAAGCTTTCGCGTATCTCCACCGCCATCCGGCCAGATTTTGTAAGATTTTCGTACCGCCCAATCTTCAAAATTCGATCGAGAAGACGAGACAGATCATTGTAGTCGCTCGCTCGACAATTCGATTTCCCATCCGATTTCTGACTCTAAAACGTCGCGTATGGTCTCGTGATATACTAGCCCATTTACCGAGAAATCTAAAGTGGGCCAGTATTCGACACAGTCGATTTCTCGAGTAAATAAGCTTAAAAATCGCGAGAAATTGCCCAAGTTTCTAACCCAGTTTTTTCTGGGCTACAATTGTCCTTTTCTATCTATTTACGATGATTTGTCACAATACTTTTTTTATAACAGCCCGAAATGACAATGACAGATCAAGAGTGGAAATCGGAGGAATGGAATTGTCATCACCAAAACTCTGTGTGTGAAACAACCGGCATGGGAGACCTTGACATTAATATTCTGTGTAAGGATACTTTTTTATAACGGTCCGAAAATTGAAAGTTGTCATGTGAAAATACACTAATGACCGTGATGTGTTCACAGCAATAACAATAATGTTTTTATAACTACAGTATGTGGAGAGAGGATTGTAACTAAATCACCCGCGGAGTGGAGTTATCACCCAAGCTACAACTTTCAAATTTTGGATATATCGACAACAAACACAAGCAATGTTTCAGCCAATGGACCTCCGGGTTTAACCCGGAGGTCCATTGGTTGAAACTTTGCTGGTGCTGGTTATGCTTTGCAACAAATTTGCAGTTATTGCTCGGGTGGAATCTCCACTCTGCGGGTGATTTGGTGATAATATACTATCCACGTACTGTATGACGACAATAAACTTAAAGTTTAAGGTCTTTTTATGCCGTGTTGGATGTTTTCGCAGATCCACAACGTTTCCTCTGAGCAGGGTACTTTCCTCTGTTCAAATCTTTTAATACACAAAGATCCTTATCTGAAGAAACGACCACTCAACTGGTATTGTTTGTTTGAAAAACTTTTTGGTGTGTTTTTGTCTTTCTTCCCTTGTTTTTGCCCTCCAAGCTTGTGGCGTAATACAAAACTTCTACATGTCTGACATCAAACGGAAATGTCAAGGTTGTTTTTTTTTCCAATCAACGGCGAATGTGCGTCACTTTCGTCGAGAACTATATCTTTATAAATTTTATTTGGCGCTGTTGTTTTCATCTTGTTTTTAGCACACCTGAGCGAACTCAAGGGGAACTTTACTAATCACTTTCTGTCCGTTGTCCGGCGTTAACTTTACATTATCGACTCCTTCTCAAGAACTACTCGACCAAATTGAACCAAATCTGGTGTGCATGTTCCTTATCATATGCCAATTCAAGTTTGTGTGAGTGTGCCTAAATTTAAAAAAAAATTCTTCTCATGAACCAGCAGTAGCAGAGACTTGATATTTGGTGTGCCGCTTCCTTTCGAGGTGTAGACTCAGATTTGTTTAAGAGAAGTTCGAGAAGATTTGCCGTCGTTATGGGAGTCGCAAGAATTTTGCCCCGCCCTAAATTTCTATTTTCCAAACACAGAGGCTGATTTGAACCAAATTTGATATGAGGGCTTATTGGGTCATAAGTAGTTAATTTAGGCCAAAAAAAATTCCCGTCGCCCCATGGGAACCGCAGAAGTTGAAAATAGAAAAAAAATTAAAACGCCTTGTCTCCAAAACTACAAGGCACTGAGAATTTTTATTTGGTGTGAAGCTTCCTTGGGACCAACAGAATGGAACGGTCCAAAAGATTGCTATCGGTTGTATCACAGGGTACATTTTCTGGACTTTGAAAAAGTCAGCATTTTTTAACACTGTTGGTAATAGAGAAAATATTAAGGAATCTTCTTCTCTCCAAACCCTGCTCCAAAAGCTTTCAGAAATATTATCTTTGGAAGATTGATTCACGTATGTGTTGAAATCAATTTCCTGGGTCATATTTGCGCTCTCTATGAGAGCCAAGTTCAAATTAGTGCAAAATGAGGAATAGTCTTTAAAAATCTTCTTCAGATCCAACAATCAGACTCTTTTGATCTGGGTTCATATTTGGGCTCACTGTGGGAGCCCGAATTATAACTTAGTTCAATATGAGGAATATTCTTCAAAAATTTTCTTTTTCACACACACCAGTTAGAATCTTTTGATATTTGGTATACAGTATCCTTAGGGAGGTGAGATATAAGTTTGTTAAAGCCAAGTCTCTGGGTTCATATTTGGGCTTCCTGTGGGAGCCCGAATTCTACAAAAAATTATATTTTCCGAAATGAGAGGCCAACTTGATCCAAATTTGATATGAGGGCTTATTGGGTCATAAGTACCTAATTTATGCCCCCCAAAATTTTCCCGTCGCCCCATGGGAACCGCAGGAGCTAAAAATAAAAAAAAAAAAATAAAAGACCCATATCTCCAAAACTACACGGCACTGATTATTTTTATTTTGTGTGAAGCTTCCTTTGGGACAGCAGAAAGGAATGGTCCAAAGAAATTGCCATAGCTTTTATCATAGGGTACTTTCCCAGGACTTTGGATCATCATTTTTTAACACCGTGAGTAATGGGAAAACATTAAAGAATCTTCTTCCCCCATACCACTGCTCCAAAGGCTTTCATATTTCACATATAACATCTTTGGAAGATTCATTCACCTGTTGGTTGAAACCAAATCCCCTGGGTCAATATCTGGGCTCTCTATGCGAGCCTAAATGTTCAGATTAGTGCAATATGAGGAATATTCTTTACAAATCTTCTTCTTCCGATCCACCAATCAGATTCGAGTTTGTTCAATTTGAGTCTCGGGCTTAATATTTGGGCTTTCTATGGGTGTGGTGAGGGGGTGGCAGGGGTGTATGTTATGTTTAAGTTTGTTCAAATCCATTCCTTAGTGTTTCTCCATAAAATTTGCCTTCCATGACTTCATTCCTTTGTAGTGTTGATGAACCATGTCTAACTGAATGTGACCCCAAATTCTTATTTGAATCACTTTGGCAGGTGAACGATTATGGCCACTCGTGGCCTCTTGTTTATTTTCTCGATCACTTCAGGTTTACCTCTGATATTCTCATTTTATTTTTTTGTAGAATGTCCATGTGCCGTACGCACTGGGAAAATTACCCTATATTCTACGCATGCTGACGTTGTGCATTCTGACTCACTATTCCTTATCAAGTTCTGACTGTGCTGTTCAAACACTCTCACACTGAGTATCTGTACTCGCCCACTTTTCAGTCCGTTTGGAACAAAAATATAAAAATGGTCGCTTATTATTAAGATCTCGGCCCTGGTTTGAACTAAATGACATTTTTACATTCAAATATTATTTTTTATGTCATTCCGGTGTTTAGGGGGGGGGGGGGGGGGCGCTGTTTACATCTCCGTAACGGTGTTTACAGATTGTTAGGCATAACAAGTTATCGTCTCTAAAACCGATTATTATATATATATTGGTCTGAAACTTCATTCTGCAGTCTGCAAATGTAAAGTTTTTCTTCACTCGCATAATTTGGCAGAGGAGTCGTGATTTCCGTGCCAAACTTCATGAGCACAGCCCAAACGGTACATTTGCAGTGTTTGAGTTTTGGATCATTTCACAAATTTGTAGCAAATTGAGTCCCTCTGCTTTAGCATATATAAAGATTCCTATAATAGTCCGATTTATCATTCTATTTTGAACATAATACCATAATATTTTTTTAAAGTCACAGACATGGAAGCATGAAGCATATTTTCCTATATCCAGGCTCTCAAAATACAGTTAAAACTAGAAGTCCTGTCACGAACTGTGCGCTTATCTAGGCTTAATCGCGCGTAGGAATTGGGCGCAATTGCCATGTCGAATGGCATCCAAAGCATGGCAGGTTCTCCTGGTTACTCATAGCAAACACAAGCAATGTTTCGGCCAATGGACCTCCGGTTTACCCGGAGGTCCATTGGCTGAAACATTGCTTGTGCACAGGCCATATGTACAGAATTTGATAGCCTTAATATGGTCATAACACGTACATTAACGCGTAGATTAACGCGCAGATCAACGTGCTATTTGTGCGCATGTCATGACAGGACTTCTAGTTTTAACTGTACCTCAATGTAAACACCATTACCTGAAAATATTTAATGTTCTACTCGACACGTTCACTTAGCAGCCCTCTTACGTAACGAAATTATAACATATCATGTCCCTGGGTCGGAAAAGAGGCATCTCGGGTTCAAAGAGTTAGTGAACGTTTAAATAGGGACCAGCGAACTTCGAATCGAATCTATGCTAAGGTTTCGAATCGGATCGAATCTCGAATCCTGATACCAGTCAGTCAGTGTAGTGATACTGTGATAGGTAGATGTACTCCAGAATACGCGTGGTGGTATAACTTAGACGAGCCCCAAACTATGTATTCATTTATTGGTATTTAAGGCCACATTCTTATGCACAATGGCTAATCGTGACCGTGACAGTTTCACGGGCGGTGGGAGCCGGAGTACCCAGAGAGAACCACCGAGCATCGACGAGCAACTGCCAGCTCCTCAACATTCTAACTCTGTTCAAACTCCGCTCAAGCAGGGTTACAGCGGTTGAAGACATGTGCACCATCGACGTGCAGTACGCCTTAGAATAAGGCGTTATCGTGCCCCCATGTAGGCAACCGAGAAAACGTGGCTTGCCCAAGGACACAACGCGGGTCGTCCCGGACGGGGATCGAACTCGGGACCTCTAGCACAGAAGTCCAACAGTCTACCACAGAGCCACCGCGCTCCCACGAGCCCAAACTGTTGGCCTAGTTGTGAAAACTGAAAATTGTGAAATTACAATGTGATAGAAAGTTCTTCGTTTGAGCCTTGTGGATCCGTGCAGAACAGAAATAGCAAGCAATTACGTGAACGTTACCTTCTATCATGAAAGCGGCGGGATATTCGAACGTATTAACTCCTTGCATGCTGCTGGCAGATATTCCTACCCACAACAGGATTTCTCTTGCCACTGATAAGAATAATTTTAGTCGAATGTTTCATCAAATCTAGTCATGGGCTGCTTCATAGGAGCCATGATAGATTTGATAAAAATATTTTGGAAATATTCAGCGGGTTGAGAGTTAAAGTTATTCATGTCGAATATCACGGACGTACACGTCTTTTAAATGGAAGTGGGCTTGGGATAGAACCGCGGTGGTTGGTTTAGAGCCGAATCGAGTCATCGCCGCGGTTTCGAGCCGAACCGAATCGAATCGAATCTCGAACCGTTCGCAGGTCCCTACGTTTAAAGTTAACCGATAACAGAGAACAAAACAGGTTCAGTTTTGAAGTCACTGACATCCGGGGATTTAGTATCAGCGGCACTGATGAAAACAAAGTCAAGAAATTCTTTCAGAAACAGAGATGAGCAGTTGCGGAGTTAGTCAACATCTCTTAAATTGAGGACCGAAAGGGGCTTGACCCACAGCGCCCCTGTCGTCGGCGCGCGAAACCATTATTTTCAAATTTTAATCTTTTGAAAGTTTACAAAAAATTCTACTTTTGTTATGTCGCAGCCACTAGGCGTTAAGCCATCTGTTGTGACACGCTCGTACCCGTCCGCAAGTCAATTCATACCCATCAATATCCGTATCTGCATTTATATGCACGTGTGCCCCTTAATTCTTTTGTAGTGTCTCGTGGATTTAGGCTCAACGAGATACTTTTAGTTTCCTTTGTCAAAATAGTTCCACATGCCGAACGTATCAGCCATTCCAGCCCAGCGCTCATTGTTCAAATTTTATTTTTCACTTGTTTCAAAAACATGATCTACAGTACGTGGAGAGTGGATTGTAACTAAATCACCCGCGGAGTGGAGTTATCACCCAAGCTATAACTTTCAAATTTTGTGTATATCGGCAAAAAGCACAAGCAATGTTTCAGCCAATGGACCTCCGGGTTTAACCCGGAGGTCCATTGGCTGAAACTTTGCTGGTGCTGGTTATGCTTTGCAACAAATTTGCAATTATTGCTCGGGTGGAATCTCCACTCTGCGGGTGATTTAGTGATAATACACTCTCCACGTACCTATTACCATCCATCGATACGCGTTCATCATCCTTGTTCCAGGATGAGAAAGGTTTAACACCGGGGGACGGGAATGTCACGGATCTGCGGCTCCCAGGTCTGAAAGTCAATAACCATACCCGGGAAATTCATAGACCACATAAACAAAAGCGTCATGGTTAAAAATAGATTGATTCTATTTATGAAGCTACACGTCTTGAGAAGTTGGTTGAGTTCAGTGAGTTTGAATTCGTATTCCCGAGGAATAAAGCTTTGCAGCTTGTTATTTATCTATTAATAGGTGTTTAAAGGTCACATACTTCTACAGAATGGCTAACTATGACCACGGCGGTTTTACGAGTGGAGGAAGCCGAAGTACCCGGAGAGAACCACTGAACAACCGCGAGCAACCGTCAATCCTCAACTTACCAACTCTACACAAGCAGGGTTAACATTGGTTGCAAACAGGTGCACCATCAACGTGCTATACGCCTCAGTACACAACGCCACCGTGCCTCCAAGTGGGCAATTGGGTTGAAGTGTCTTGCCCAAGGACACAACGCGGATGCCGTAGGTGTGATTCGAACCATTCGATTTACAGCCTGCACTTCTACTACAGAGCCACCACGCCCCTCACCCACACACCCCTCACCCCACCCGACCCGAAGCTTTTTATAGACCTGTTGGGCTGCATTTTCTTGTGTCATATTCACACCTATAGAGGAACTATTGTTATTTGAAAACGGAACTGTCAAACCCAAAACCTGTGCCGGAGGCGGAAGTCGGAGGTGCCATTTGTGACAATTTGTGTATCACTCGAGTGATTGTGAAGTCTCCGCTCTGATTTGAAGCCGTTGACGGATTGAGCATCACTCGTGGAATTAAGAACAGGTGGGTGCACTTAATGACAATGAACATTTTAACGTTAATCACCAGAACGCTAAGAATAGTTACGAATATCACTAATGAGAGAGGTTTTATACCTTGTGTGTTATACTGATAACGTCTGTGGCAATATGGGTGGAAGCTGGTGAATAGCGCTGCACCAGATAATTCCGAGTGCACACATCTCAGGTGTTTAACAATTGTAATAGGAGTTCCCACAGTCGAAATGAGCTGGTCGTGGTGAAAAGTTATTTTAGCACGGATGTGACTCGTGCAACAAGTGAATAACAACGGCGCAAACTCTTATTACCCGAATGTTTGAGAATCGCCGGAGTAATTGCTATTTGTGTCAGCCACTTTATCGAATCAGAATACGGGTTAAGTGCTGATAAAGTAACAACAAATTTTATTTGTGAAATTTCGACTCACTGGTATAAATTTATAGAGAGTCCCCTTTAACGATGATAGTGCTGAATTCCAATAAAACATTTGTATATTTATCTCCAAGTTATCCAAGACCATGTTCAAACACACACTTACACGAAACTTATGATTTTTGAGTGGATACCGTGCAGTGCAGTCGCCATGGTCTGGTCGTAATCCACGCATATGGGGGTAATGCAGTCACGCATGCGTTTACCAGGTAGTAAAAATCATCATCATCAACATTTTAATGAATGAAGCACTGGGTTTCACCCGGTTCTTCATTAATTAAATTTCTGATGATTATTCCTGTAATTAGTGTTTGGAATCTAATAATATTGTGTCAATTGAAATATTGCCCATCCATGAAAAATGACCAGTCCACGGCGGCCGTACTGTAATTATTTTATTCGTAATTAGCAGGTGAAATTTAAATTTTCAACGAGCTACCTCTATTGAAATAATTATTATTAACCACACGAAAAAACATAGGTATTTTTTATATTATATACAGTTAAAACTAAAAGTCCTGTCACGAACTGTGTGCTTATCTAGGCTTCATTGCGCGTAGGAATTGCGCGCAATTGCCATATCGAGTGGCATCCAAAGCACGGCAGGTTCTCCTGGTTACTCACAGCAAACACAGGCAATGCTTCTGCCAATGGACCTCCGGGTTACCCAGAGGTCCATTGGCTGAAACATTGTGTGCACAGGTCAAATGTACACGATTTGATAGCCTTACTATGGTCATAACGCGTAGATTAACGCGCAGATCAACGTGCTACTTATGCGAATTTCATGACAGGACTTCTAGCTTTAACTGTACGTTGCCTATTTCAGAAAACACCTTTTCAGTTTTAACCCAAATTAATGACAAGTAACTGCTTCGAATGCGACAAACATTTCAGTTTAAAAACCAAGAGCGGATAGCCGACAAACCGCTTTCAATGAGGAAAAATATTCTTCCACGAAATAAGATATGTCCCAAAGCTTTTCACTAAAAGCTACACAGAAACGTTGCTAGATATTAATTTAACACCACAATAACGATATCAACAACTACAGTTAAAAGTAGAAGTCCTGTCCCGAACTGTGCGCTTATCCAGGCTTAATTGCACGTAGGAATTTCGCGCAATTGCCATATCGAATGGCATCCAAAGCACGACAGGTTCTCCTGGTTCCTCTTAGCAAACATAGGCAATGTTTCTGTCAATGGACCTCCGGGTTACCCGGAGGTCCATTGGCTGAAACATTGCATGTGCACAGGAAATATGCACATAATTTGATAGCCTAACTCTGGTCAAAACGCGTAGATTAACGCGCAGATCGACGCGCTATTTGTGCGCATTTCATGACAGGACCTCTAGTTTTAACTGTACCATTAAATGGTAAACATCTTTCACTTCCATAACCTGTTGTCAAGTTTATTCGTGTTTTTGATACTATTTCCACTGTGATTCGCCGTTTGTACCTACAATGAAAAATACGATTTTTAGATAACGTAATCGGATGTCTTGTGCCCGCCAAGACGAACAATATGACGTTTCCGTTTTCACTATTTCCTTTTCACACCTTCATTACATAAGTGTTCTTTTCGGTGGACAAGTGTACTTTCGGGGAATGTTGTATTTGTAGTTGCTTTATTATATTGATGTAAAACTCTCCTTTTAATTGCCCCATGGAGCCCACAATTGATCTGGTGGATCCTTCCACAAAATCGGACCGCGACAGAAAATTCCCGATTGCCGGTAGCAACCACGTTTCCGGAAGTTGAATAAGGTATTTGGATTTGGAACATTAAACCCTTTATACATCGGGACATAATGGGTGTATTATTATACACGAAGTTGCTGTCATGTAGTGGCTTCATTATTCATGGCCGCGATAATGCATCAGGTGAATAGATTTATCCAGATTCATACCTCAACAGTCCGTTGACAGCTACATTAAAAACTTGAAGTCCTATCACGAACTGTGCGCTGACCCAGGCTTAATTGCACGTAGGGATTGCGCCGCGCAATTGCCATGTCGAATGGTCCAAATCCAAAGCACGGCAGGTTCTCCTGGTTACTCATAGCAAACACGGGCAATGTTTCTGCCAATGGACCTCCGGGTTATCCGGAGGTCCATTGGTTGAAACATTGCTTGTGCACAGGCCATATGTACATAATTTGATAGTCTTACTATGGCCATAACGCGTAAATTAACGCGCACATCGACGTGCTATTTGTGCGCATTTTATGACAGGACTTCCAGTTTTAACTGTACGCTTGATATTGAAGACCACAAGACTCCATCGTAAAGTGAATAAACGTTTATTGACTTTATTATGTACATCTACTAATGAATGTCAAACTTTAAACAATGGCAATCAATATTATTTGTTCATACCTGCTGGACACAGCACAACATTGTCAGGTTTCCGACACAAAGTTGAGTGCAAAGAAAAGCCACGAAAAATGATTTGCAAGAACTTTTTCAGTTCAGCGTGGGGTTGTCTATTTATCAAAGAAAGGAATTAAGTATGTAAATATGATGATATCTTAAACCAATGGTTAGCTCTGATTAGGACTGACATTTCAGCTTTCGATGCCAACACACTGCTAACAGAATAACAACAGAATAATGTCAGGTCAAAAAGCAATGCATCATTCTAAGTCTGTGTATTGAGAATTCATCAAGACTTAGCCAATATCTACATACATTATGGGCTATGCCACAATGGGTTTAACTGATAACTCTATTTATTAATAATTGACGGCACGTTGGAGGATCCGAACCGCCCTTATTATTTCTCGGTACAGGGTCACGCTACTGTTAATACCTGACGGCATGTTAGAGGATCCGCACTGCGTTTATTATTTCTCGGTACAAGATCAAGCTACTATTTTTGCATCTACCCGGAAATAATGACCAAACGGTCATTATTTCCGGAGAGATGCAAAGGTTGGAGAGTAGACACTCAGTGAAATAATAAATACGGCTCAGTTCCTCCAAAGCGCCGTCCATAACCCTCTCCAATTTACCTGTTATACTTTCCGATTTTAAACGTAGTGAACGAGGCAGTCACCCCCGTGAAGGATTCGAAAATTTTCGAAAACGAATCGAACGGAATCGCAGAACCGATTCATGATTAGATACGTTTTTCGAATACTCGCAAATGGGTACCACTTGTACAGTACGTGGAGAGTGTATTATCACTAAATCAACCACAGAGTGGAGATTCCACCCAAGCAATGACTTCCAATTTGTTGCAAAGCATAACCAGCACAAGCAAAGCAGCCAATGGACCTCCGGGTTAAACCCGGAGGTCCATTGGCTGAAACATTGCTTGTGTTTTTTTTTGTCGATACAGTTAAAACTAGAAGTCCGGTCACGAACTGTATGCATATCTAGGCTTAATTGCCATATCTAATGGCATCCAAAGCACGGCAGGTTCTCCTGGTTACTCATAGCAAACGCAGGCAATGTTTCTGCCAATGGACCTCCGGGTTACCCGGAGGTCCATTGGCTGAAACACTGCTTGTGCACAGGCCATAAGTGCAGAATTTGATAGCCTTGCTATGATCATAACGCGTAGATTAACGCGCAGATCGACGTGCTAGTTGTGCGCATTTCATGGCAGGACTTTACTTTTAACTGTATGTACAAAATTTGAAAGTTATAGTTTGGATGGCAACTCCACTCCGCGGGTGATTTAGTTACAATCCACTCGCCACGTCTGTACATGGATCAACGTATTGAGGAAGTTTATTTGAAAGGCCACTATCCACTGCATTCAAACAAGTTTATAAATATCTTCTACGGAGGTAATGATATAAGACATTGTTTTATGCCTCATTTGTAGAATATTTGAATATTGTGTATAACGACCAATGTTTATCGAGATAATTATATCGTGTACGTACCTTTCCAAGCGACTTGTCTCGTTCATATTTCAATTCATTAAAACCCTCACCGTCATCTGGTATGAGGGTCGCTGAGTTACACGCTGGGGGTGGGGCATTAGTGCTTAGCGGATACGCCTTTCCTGGTGCGCTAGCACTGAATGTATTATGGAGTCCCACATCGCCGTGAGCAGTTACCTAATCAAGTTTTGTAAGCGAAATTTTATATTATCATTAACAATTTTTGCCGATGAAATGCGGGGTTTTGATACACCATTCTAAAAGACACTTACCGTACCAATATTTTATCGGCTATCCTTTTTCTGATGTACATTTGCTGATCTACATGGCCAGTTCCTTGTATGAGTGTTTTATGTAATAGATATACCACACATTTTGTGATGTATGGCGAGATAATTGTACAGTTTGCAGGTGTCCTGTGGCATTGGACGAGGCCGTAGGCCGAGTCCAATAGCACAGGACTATACAATAGATATGTTAAGTGTAAGTGTGACAGTACGATTGATATAAACTGAACACGCATCACATCGTCATCCGTGCGAGTGATTGTGTGAGCAATGTGATATCCCAATTGCAAATTTAATAATATTCGCGAGTTAACGACTGTGTATACACAAATTTTAAAGTATCTATTTCTAAACCCATATTTTTAACAAATATTCGATATCTGAAGAGTGGAATCATGTGGAATGGTGATGACGGGGAAGATTTTTTATTGAGTCAGGCAGTAGAAGATGCTGAAAACATTACTCTCCCTATTCTTTTGTCGATCGATCGACAAAAGAGAGAGAGACACACACAGAGACAGAGGGAACGAGAGAGAGAGAGAGAGAGAGAGAGAGAGCATGCCAAAATAATATTTAAGGGTTGTGAGTGGAAGGAGTGGGAGGGGGCGGGCTTACAATGCTCTTGGGTAGTGGAAGAAATGGGGTACACATGCTGTTTACTCCTAAAGTATGATCAAAGATACCTCGTATGATTTATCTAAAAAGTGCAAACAATTCACAAAATAATTAACCCTTTACCCAACGCGGTTAGAAGATGTTTAAACTAATTCTCAAATTTTGTCTTAAAAACATGACTTATTGCCCCTCATTGGAACGAGCTCAATAAGGTCGTTCGAATGATGGACCATAATCTATAATTCTAAGACAACAATTCAAAACATAATAACAGTTTAATGAAGATGTAATGGATATAGCGCTGTGTGGTGTTTGGCGTTAAGTTGGGCAAAGAGTTAACAAGTTTCTTCACCGGGACGAAACAATCTTCACGTGTTTGGTGAATTGGTCAGAAAAGTAGCAAACAATGCGTTTTCTTTCTCAGAGTAGAATGTTTTAGTTCCAAAAATAGCTTTGGGCACCATGTCAGACGCGGAGGTTCGTAGGCCACCAATAACAAATATCAGTGTGCTAGTTCCCTTCTATGGCCGTTCCTCCGAGTGCACAATGCTTCTTACACACCTGTTGTAAACAATCACCCCCCCCCCCCCCCCCCACCAAACGCACACTACCATAACCGAGCGAATCAAATATTTTCTGAATGTGTGAAAATTAACGATAAAGCGATATACAGGACTGGAAAAGTTTCCTCTCTTCAATGTTTGCAACACTCGCGACAATGTCTTTCTGTGTTAATCAATCTCACTTAACTCAACAAACAATGGTCTTTTGTCCAGATATTTGTACCGTCCAAATATCTGAAACGATACAAATATCTGGGCTTATCACCTTTTACAGTACATTATGCCGATATATTTGTACGATAAAATATCAACAGAACAAAGGAAAAGTGACGTAGCTGTGGATTAATTTCTTTTTCACAGAACTTGAGAGTATGCGCCGAAAATTACCCATGCTGTGTTTATGTTGCGTAGAGCCTTTTCTCTCGACCGAATAAGACCCCAATGCTGACTTTGTCCGCAGGCCAATTATGACTGGAAAAATACGATTGTGTCCGCTGACAATTTGAGGCCGATTTCTTTGGCAAAATGCAAACAGAATGTGTTCGCCTTTTACGCACGTAATTTCCCTGCAGGCATATTCAGCTTTGGGGCACCTATTCGGCGCAAAACATACATCGAATTTATGATTTGATTTTACTTTCAGAATTATGTATTCGATGAAGTTAAACGGCAAATCCAGGAACCTAGACCAGATGGGACGTTGTAGTTCAACCCGTGTCATCGGGTGTGAGGAGCGTGCCGTTGGAGTCCCCAAGAAGCTACAGGGTTGCATGCGAACACTTACAGAAAAGTAATTGGCCGTTCCATGATATTGCCCCAAAATACCTCGTATGCCAGGGTATTTGCGACAATTCATGGTGCAATATCGTACTGTTGAAAAAGTGTCCTTCGCGACTCTTCCTTGTGTAACACTTTACCTAACATGAAAAGCAGACGACACTTGTAAAAAAAAAAATCTTGAACAACTATTTTTTTTTCATTTTTTGTCTCAAAAACATAGGTTATGACCCCTCTTTGGAACGAGCTCGGCGAGCTCGTTCCAATGATGGGTTATACCTATGTTTTTGAGACGAAAAATGAAAAAATAATGAAAATTAATTGGCGATTTTTGTGAATAGCGCTGGCCGTTTTTATCCGTTAAGTTGGGTAAAGGGGTATGATATTATTTCATTATTGCTAAACTGTTTGGAAATAAAGAGATGTCACGATTATATATAAATGAGATTCTACAGTTTATTGTAGAAGATAAAACTCAAATCATTTGATTATGCCGATAGTGCACGTATCCGACGAAAATATGAGTAGTTAATTGAAGGCGCAGGCTGAATCCCCGCCCCTCCCACCCCACCCCACCCCCCTAAATCAGCCACTTGCGTCATTAGTTGGTACTCTCCTTTATCTAGACTTTCCTGCGTCTCTGCACTGACAATTTCCATTTCATTTTAGCGTTTTTCTAATGAATGTAAAAGTGCTTTCTCGGACAATTTGCGTTCACTTCTCAAATAGATGTCAGATTTGAAAAATAATAGTTCCATTGAAGTGGTTGTTTCAGATCTTCCTACTTAATTTGATGCCATTTCATTTGCCCTTTGAAATAGCGTGACGCTAGATTAGGTTAATGTATTGCAACAATTTACAGGTCCAGGTTAAGTCATTCTAAATCAAATTTTCAATGGTGATTAATAACTACCAAATCGTACAGCTGTGCAAAGTTTTCTGGATGTCATATTTTAAAAATAATAGCTCCATTGCAGTGGATGTTTCAGATCCTCCGACTAAATTTGATCCCATTCCATTTGCCCTTTGAAATAGCGTGACGCGAGATTAGGTTAATGTATTACAACAATTTACATGTCCAGGTTAAGTCATTCTAAATCAAATTTTTGATTAATAACTACCAAATCGTACAGCTGTGCAGAGTTTTCTGGGTAAATTAAAACAAGTTATCCCCAAACAATAGAAATAAACTCGCACATTCGATCTTGGTGGTACGCTCTGTCTCAATGCGGTTCTGGGTCAAATGGTACAGGTGGCGTCAGGAGTTCCTCGACGCAGGAGCTATAATCCCCGACAGAGGGGGTGGGGGATAAAGAGTCAAACAAATTGTTTTAATTGGGAAAAAGTCGCCATATCCGTGACTCTAGAGCCTTTGAAAGAGTCAAAACGAATCGTAAGAAAAACAAAATTGTGGCTTGTGGGACTGGGGTCTCAAAAAACAGGTGTCATGGCAATTCGCCATCGCCATGACACCTGTTTTTCCTAACCTAGTTTTACAAGCCACAAATTTTAATTTGTTCGATATAACTCACAAAGATGTGTGTCGATCAGTGATTGTGTAGAAAGTTTCTAGTACGGACTAAACTAGAAATCACGAAAGTTTAATTAAATTTGTCCATGCCACAGTGATTATACGCCCATCGGTTTATTCCTATTCATATTGTGCACGTGTGTCGGGTCTTTGGGAGTATTATCTTTATCCATGGTGTTTACGTAATTTTATTTCCCAGACGAATTTGACCGATTTACCCGTAGCTCCGCCCCTGACCCCCACCTCCATGTCGTCAATCTTGTCATATGGCTGGACTGTATTACTTAGAGAACTAGAACAGCATGGGGGATTCTGGTTATTTTTCATTGTTAGGACTTCACGACAGTTCCCCTCTAAGCTTTCTTGATCAGATAGGGTATTTTACTTCCCTCTGTACACAACACACACAACAGATGAACGCATGGTACAAGTTAGCTGAAACAACCATGTAGTATAACACAAAATATGAAACTGACCTTATACAGTAGAGCTGTTTTAACCCTTTGAACCCTTGCTTCCTGGAATGGTATCGTCCTTGTGTATGCTTACAGTGAGATGGGTCAGTCCAATATCTATATACAGGGATGCTAAAACTATAACTGCAGTCTGCAGCCAGACGGCTGCAGACTGCAGTTATTGTTTTATCATCAATGCTCCGTGTATAGACCTCCAAAATAAAACAAAAATGGGACGTAATTATGCCTTGGACCGAACAATCTGGCTTACCGGTTTCAAGAGTTAAGCATTGCGCATTGTTTGCCAGGACCTACAGACATCTGATTGCAAATGCTGGTAGAGATTATCGATCGGATCGCGACTGTGTCGGGATCTACTAGCATTCTCTGCCCACTTTCTTCCCAACAGCAACGTAGAAACTCGTCAGATGGAATATGTACGTCCGAATATTGAATCCTAGATGCTTATTCCAATTGTTTTTCTTGATTAGTTCGTGACTTCAAAATATTTCATTCATGACATCTCGAAATTGTACTTCCACCAGGTCGCGTTCTGATGGAAATGGAGACCGCTTTTGTAATCACATTACTGCATTTTCTGTGAGTTGGACAAGGAGCTGGAGTAAAATGTGCAACTAGCATGTTGTAACCGTGATAACCTCAGCAGGTTTAAAAGTATTTTCTTAGAGGTTTTAAGAAATAATCGAATCATGTGACTCTGGCGCTTATGACGATGTAGTGTGTGCGTGTGTGTGTGTGTGTGGGGGGGGGGGGGGGGGGGCTTTGCACTCCAGGGTAAACGTCTCTCGGTAGTACTATAGATTACGGTGATTCAAACTTCGTCAGTCGGGACCTAACCGCAAAGTTCTCAATGCGATCATGACACCCAGATACCATTAAATTCATTTTATTTCTGTGTATCGGCCCACCGTGCGATAGGCCAGCGATAGGCTTATACGCTTGAACCCCTTATGCATTTGCCACATTTTATTATCTGCCCCACCCCACCTCCTTGACACCTCGACACTTGACATAGTGGACGATCAAACTGGCATAACCGTGGGCAACATAACGAACAGTTCCATTGCAGGCAACGCATTCAGTTTATTTAAGGTTCCATACTAGCATAGGCCTGTTTTAGGTAGCGAAAAGAGGACTTACAGCCTTAGTTCCAAGATCAGCCGATTTCTTAACTGCGACAAATTTGTTCATGTGTATTTGGCTTGTTACAATTTATGGGAGAGTGCCAAGAGGCACTCTCCCATAAACAGTAACACGGAAAACCCATATAGACCAAGTAATTTCACTTGTAAGCTGACATGAAGCACATCCACGCAATATGCGCCCTTCAGACTGGGGTATCTGCTCTTCATATTGAAGCACAAATAAGGCCTTACAGCACTCTACCAGTAATCTTGAAGAACGATTGTGATTTTGTTACAATTATTCCATCATTTACAGTCGCTAAGTCAAAGAAATTGGATTAGTTAAAGACGGGATATACCGAGCGTTTTATGGATCCGTCAAGATGGCTGGGCTGGAATTTTTCTTCACAATCCACTTGCTCTGCCGGACTAGTGACTATACAATCTAGGCCCCTGTGAATCTCACACGTCGAGTCGAATCAAATAAGGAACCGAATCAGGCACTAGATTTCGAATCGAAACGAATTTCGAATGGAATCTCACCGAACATCAAGTTATAGGTATATTGCACTTTCTCACAATAATAAATATTTTATCAGTCTGCACTCAAGTTTTGCTTTCAACGGCGACATGTCTGTTTGGTCGAATCAATAAAAAAACGGAATATTCGTAAACGGAATCGAAACAGTTTCTGAAGTGGAGCCGCCTTGAACTCTTCCCGTACTTAAGACCTGATGATAGGAGAAGAGATCAAAAGGGGGCTTTTACAGTACGTGGAGAGTGGATTGTAACAAAATCACCCGCGGAGTGGGGTCATCACCCAAAGTATCACTTTCAAATTATCTACATATGAACAAACAATACAAGCAATGTTTCAGCCAATGGACCTCCGGGTTTAACCCGGAGGTCCATTGGCTGGAACTTTGCTTGTGCTTGTTATGCTTTGCAACAAATTTGCAATTATTGTTTGGGTGGAATCTCCACTCCGCGGGTGATTTAGTGATAATACACTCTCCACGTATTGTAGTAGGATTTTGAGAACATATCGACGATTCGAAAATTCCCGAATTTGCACAAGTCGAATAGAATTGAAACGAATCATAGGGAGAACTTCGAATCGAATCGAATTTCGAAGCCTAGCAGTGCTCTAATAAAATCATACTTGTCGTACACGACCCATTATGTGTCCGACTACAAATATAGAATATATAATTACTCTGGACTGTCTGTTGTTTCCATTTATTAAATTTTACAAAAGATATCTTGTTTTTATGGCAAGCTAATTAGAAGCTACGACTTCATAGATAATCCTTCATTAACTGGTTGAGGGCTACATTATTTTTGGTGGTTAAATTTGTTATTCAAAATTTGCTTTCTTAAAAGATATTGGAGAGTGCGCACATGAGACATGAGGAAGGTTATTGTTGGCGTTTTCTCTGGTACCCTCATTTTTCTGAAAATCCTGATATTGACTTCTTGCTCTCAACCATTTCAGAATATGTATCAGTATCACATTTTCCAACACCAAGCGCCCACCTTAGCCCTTTGTTTAGCGAATGTAGTTTTACAGCAATTTTCAAATTTTTATTCTTCCCAAGAACAAAATTAGCAAATCCCACCTCCAATATTTGTATATTAATGGCAACGACAGTATCTGCATTATATGTCGCGAAACACACACAGTTGATAAAATTAATAGAAGAAAGTTGCAGAACATCAAAAGGTCCTGAAAATACATTTTCCCTATTGTAAATGGATTACTACACACTCTCGAAATGATTGGGAAAAATTTGTAAAAATCCAGCTTATGTGTACTTGTACTACTTTACAGGAAAATGCCAAAGTTTATGAAATGATGCACATATCGCCCCCTGAGTTCCAATGTGTTCTATGTGCCAGTAGGCACATAGAACACATTGAAACTCAGGGGACGATATGGTGATACAAATTCGCAAACATTTACATATTTCACTTGTTATAAGAACTGCCCATACCCTCAGCGTCACATTTACCGACCGCTTTAGGAAATAAAGGGGAGCTAACTTTCCTGTAAACCTCTTGCAAAAATGACAAGTGTCAGCCATGATAAACAGAAAACAATCCCAGATGTTTTAAATTGAAAAATCATAAAATTTGGTGAAATTACCAACATTATTTGTCGAGGGGATACAGGTTATTAACATTGTTGTAGTAACTTGAAAGGTGAGTCACTAGTGGTTCGTTTTAGGTGTATGACAAATGGCGTATATAATTAATGGACCGAAACCATTTCTTCCATTGTGATTCACCTTTTGCTTAGAACATCACACCTTGATAAATAGCAAAATACTCCCCAGATACATGTTTTGTCAAAATCCACCTCATTTTAGTTCATTTCCGCAGAGTGAAGCCCACTATTTCACCACGACACGGCTTATGCACTCTCTGTTTGATTATTCGAGTGCCAGGTCTGCTGGAATCCAATTGAATGTCTGTGGCGACCGTCTTACAACAAATGCTCCACGTTGCATTTGTCTGAATAAATTCGGGTGCGAGTTCTCCAAATCGGCAATCTCGGCAACGTAAACAGGTATCCACTTGGAATAGCTGTGTTTCGCCGCTACAGCGAACCAAGATACAGTCCCTCGAACAGCATCAAGGTGAAAACTAAAATTGCAGGCAGTCTCTGTCGGCCTTTAGCAATTGGAGAAAATCAATGCAGTAGTTAAGAAGTCATGCCAGAAGGCAAAGGTATGTGACGTTTCACTACCGCGTTTAGAAAAGTCCAGCACTGTTGATTTGAAGTCTGACGTGCTATCAGCAATAAGCTCTGTCACACGCGTATGGCCTCAGGACGAAATTATCCGCTCCATTGAGTCGATAGAGCTGGAAAGGTTTTCGGGTATCAATTGGGAAACCTTCTGCAGCACCCAGTGTGACGCAGTTTCAACAAACATCCTGTAAAATGCTTCCACACATACGATAATTCCCCTGACATCTCTCGGGTATTGTTTTCCCTCAGATTCCCTGTAGCATGTGTTGAGCAGTTTGCGCTGCGTACACATTGGACACAACAAGAAGAGAAAGTAGTACACCATCTCCAAATAGCTTCCCAAAATTAGCAAATAGTAGCAATGAATGCCATTTGAGATGCATCCCACCTGTCTTCATCGTAACATTGTTCTGTAAGTCATTAGGTCCACGACACGCAATCCTATAGGCGGCCATATCCGCAGTAACGCGGATATGATCTTCTTCCAATTTAAAGTCAATGGCGATAAGTGACTTCAATGAATTGATATTCTTGACAAATCTGACGGCGATGCGTTGATAAACGGTAGGTATCTCTTGATGGTGACGTTAATATATCATTCCAACAACAAACTGTTAAGTCCAAACCAACCAGATATTGTTTGGTCATCAGGGATATGTGTTCACATTGCAAGCCAAAATAAATTGAGAAACTCGGTTTTCTGGTAACTGTCTGATATCTTGTTCACAATCATGATATCTCCTTCGACATCGGCGCAAGGTTCAGGTCTGACTGAGGCCTTGCTATAATGCTCAATATAAACTTCACTCGACGTTGACGTGCCTCAGTGACTTCGTCTTTCTCCTCGAGATCAACTGGGTACAACAGAACTTGCATGAGTCTGATATATCACACAGCCATAGTATGAGTAGTGCTCTTACCGTCCAGTGTCTCTTGGTTTTGGTAGCAATTGTCGATGGCAGCATGAATACGACGTGAATCACCTTTCATATTGTTGAGATCTAAAACGGAAGACTCTTCGACGTTCATTCTCGAGCAATCCTCTACAACAGCTGTCAGAAACATTCTGACTAAGTCATATGAGGCGCAGAATCCAAACCTTTTCAGTTTCTCGATGAGATGGAGACTTCCAAAATCGTGTTGAAGCTGCACAGATAACTCAAATGTTAGAGGAGTTAAACCGCCTCTGCTTGATGTAGCAATGATAGCGTGACATATCGCAACAGTTGTCGTGGACACAGAATACACCTCTTCAGTACTCACACTCACATGGTCGTGGCATTCTGTGTCAATGCGCCACCCGATGAATTCATATAGTTCGTTTGGCACAAAACGCCTACACTCTTCAACAGATATCTCTGCCGATGGAATGTAATTCTAACTGTCCTGGACTGATATGTCTGCAATATGTTTAGGCGGTACACTTGCAGAAGAATGCAATACACAAGTCTCCTCGTGGCCCGACTTATTGACAGTCGTGAATGATGCACTAGCCACGTCAAATGGTTACTAATCTCAATGCATCTCCAGCAGTCACAGACTGGAACAGATCAGGTCTGATTTTCCAGGCGCACCGACAAAAGTTAATAACGGACTAATGCCCTGGTTTCAGTGGCGGCGCTACGGGGGGGGGGGGGGGCATTTGCCCCCCCCCCCCCCGAATGCTTTGCCCCCCTCCCAACCATCTCGCATGCATTTCCATCCACCCTCACACACAAACACATTCAGTCACTCTCTCTCACACACACACACACCCCTCTCTTTTTTTATTCCCAATAATTTCCCATACACACTTAGCCCAAAGCCTCAGGCTAGCTGATGAGCACATCCAGGCAGTAGAGCTTTAAAGACTCGGATGCAGATACTTATAAGTTATATTTAAATTATGATCCAACAAAGGCATGTCTATCCATATCCCTTGTCTAAAAAAATTCATGGATTTCGCATTATGACAGACGGGCATTATGAGTCTCTCTCTCTCTCTCTCTCTCTCTCTCTCTCTCTCTCTCTCTCTCTCTCACGCACGCTAATTATCATTACATTTAGTCGAAACTTGGACCCAAAGTCCGTAATATAATTTTTTGGTTTGGTACGTCCACAGGACGTACCAAACCAAAAGAGTATATTACGGACTTTGGGTCCAAGTTTGGACTACCTCATAACAAAGTAATGATATTTGCTCCCCTTCATGGGAGTCTGCCCCCCCCCCCCCCCTAGTTGCCCCCTCCCCCCCCCCACAAAAAAATTGCTGGCGTCGCCACTGCCTGGTTTCTTTTCTTCATTCTCGAAGGTGACTGAGGATGTTGGGGATTTCAACACTATTTTGCAAAAGAATGTCACAAAACCGTGCGTGAACTGAAGACAGAGTTTCAAATTTCATTGACTCTTTGTTAACAAGCTCACCTATTAGTTCGTTAACAATTATTTGAACAGCATCGTCGTACGGGCCCGTATTGGATTTCGACTCAGCTTTTCGCTTTGACTCAGCAACATTTCTAGGTGCTATGTACCCAGCAATGCATCCCCGATGATCTTAGCATCGTTTACAACGAAATCCTTACAAAAGTGCATGGGCTGTTCAACTTTATTATCATGTCACTCTCGAGCTTCATTCAATACTTTGTGCGTTGTATCTTCACCAGCCCCATGGCAATTCCAATCAATTTATTTCTCCATGTTTGACACCCTGCTCAAATGAAACACTATTTTTTAGAATTTTGGCGATTTTTGAGAATAGAGCTGGCGGGTTTTGGCCGTTACGTTAGCTAATGGGTTAAATAGCTTTTTTCTAATGTCATTTATAATAAACAGACCGAAAAAAGTTGAATCAACTTGTTATACCTCGTGTTTGGGTACATGAAACAATTTCGGACTTAACCGCTACACTAAACGACCCTCAGAGCGGTTTTTATGAAGAGAGGTTCAGAAATGTCTTTTCAAATCATAACCAATTCAAGATTATTTTTATCACATAATGTGCAATTCAACCCTTTACCGAAAAACCAAAACCGACAAGCACCATGCACTCAAATCGCCAACCAAATTATTATTTTTCATTTTGGCCTCAAAAACATAGCTTATGACCTCGTTGGAACGAGCTCGACGAGCTCATCCCAATAACGTGTCATAAATTATATTTCGAGGCAAAAAAAAGGAATAATTTTAGTTTTCGCGAAAATATTTTTACAGATGTCATCTCGAAGCCGTGTACCATAAAGATTTAGGAAATAGATGACATAAAAAATTCTACATCCTGAATTAACCCTTTACCTAACTTGAAAAGCAGACGACACTTGCAAAAATAATTCTTGAATAACTACTTTTTTTCATTTTTTGTCTCAAAAACATAGGTTATGACCCCTCGTTGGAACGTTGGAAAATTAATTGGTGATTTTTGAGAATAGCGCTGGCCGCTTTTGGCCGTTACGTCAGGTAAAGGGTTAAGTCACTCATATTAGTTACGTTTCATTGACGTTTGACGTCAAGTGTTTATTAGATGTGTTGCGGGCGCTATTTTTGTAATGAACTATTTGATTGTGAGTATGTGATAAAAAGAAACTAATTCATTATTCATAATAAAAACATATTGCCATAGTCGTCCGCAGTCATGTTTGATGAAGTGTTTCACAAGAAGTATTTCATTGATCTTCTACCACTCAATTGGGCAACAGTTATCACAATGAAGACTGGATTGGCCACGCACGTCAGACGATTACTATTCATTATCCGCGTTTCCCCATAGGGACTGTTTATCCTGCAATCTGTTGTGGCTGATTCTACATAAAAATATAATAATTTGTAGACAAATTGTCCCAAAGCCCTGCCTCATATACTAGACAGATGATTAGCAATAAATTATAGCTTAAATCGTTTTTTCCTGTATATACCCCAGTCTCTCAGAAACGAATTGGTTTGTTAGTGTGAAAGTGTAATTCAATATTTTCGTAAGCATACGTCGGAGTGACAAGTGTGAAAACTTCAGAATATAAATCACGAGATTCCAGAATTGCCATTTCAATTCGACGTTCTTCTCTGGATTTCTCCCTTCTAGAGAAAACGGTGGAAGGGAAAGGCGTTGGTATCTGAATGAACAGATTGAAAAACGATGACGAAATTGCAAGAAAGAAAAGATGCCTCGTGGATAGGAGAAAGCATCTAGCTGAATATTTTTCATCAACAGTTAACCCCTTACCTAACATGAAATGTAGACGACACTTGCAAAAAAAGATTCTTGGATAACTATTTTTTTCCATGTTTTGTTTCAAAAACATAGGTTATGACCCATATGGTCATCACCTATGTTTTTGAGACCAAAAATGAAAATTAATTGGCGATGTTTGAGAATAGCGCTGACCGGTTTTGGCCGTTACGTTCGGTAACCTGTTAAAACACATCAACAGAAGGATCGTACATACAGAGTAATCTCTTGTCAGTTAAATAACAAAACAGTGATGAAAAGTAGAATAAATACAAAATCGCTACAAGCCTCCTCTACCCCAAAGAAAATAAAATGCAAAGCAGTTTCAATTTATTTAATTCCCCATGAAGCCTTTCGATCCGGTGGTCCATTTTCAAAAATTGTTCTTATGGTCGATATAGGGAGCGCAGTGGCTCAGTGGTAGACTGTTGGACTCCTCGGCAAGAAGTCCCGAGTTCGATCCCCGTCCGGGACGACCCGCGTTGTGTCCTTGGGCAAGGCACTTTATCCCGGTTGCCAACATGGGGGCACGATGACGCCGTATACTAAGGCGTACTGCACGTCGATGGTGCTCATCTCTTCACCCGCTGTAACCCACTTTGGGGGAAGCTTGAACAGAGTTAGAATGTTGAGGAGCTGACAGTTGCTCGTGGATGCTCGGTGGTTCTCTCCGGGTACTCCGGCTTCCCCGTCTCGTAAAACTGTGACGGTCACGATTAGCCATTGTGCATAAGTATGTGGCCTAAAACACCAATAAATAAATAAATTTTGGTCGATATGCTTTGTCAAAGACATTAACATATTCCCTGGGTGGAGACTACGCTTCGTGAGTGTTTAGTGAAATCTACGTTCTATGTAATCTGCACTAGTAGAAACAATCATAAAGTAATTGGTGGAAGGTTGGGTTGTGTGCACACATATCGTCCCCTGATTTCCAATGTGTTCTATGTGCCAGTAGGCACATAGAACACATTGGAACGCAGTGGACGATATGTTACAGAGCTCTCATTGCAAATGCAGACATAGCATCTCGATCGGTCTATATGCTGTGTCGACTTTTCTGCCAACAATTGCGAAGAGTCTCACCTGTCGAAAGTAAAGGGCAAAACCATTGCATCACGAATACATTTTTTATTTGTTTTCGGTAAGTTAGTCTTGTTTTCGCAAAATGTTATTTATGAAATCTTGATCCACTGGTGCATGTGTCGAGACTGAGGCCCATATGTACATGTATTTTGAGATCTCGAGATAACATATCGAGATCTTGGCATAATTCCTCGAGATCTCAACCTAATATTTTGAGTTTTCAAAAAAATGTCACGAGATCTCGACACAACATCTCGATATCTCCCGATTAATTTGAGATCTCGATATATTATTTTGGGGTACGTATGTCGAGATCTCGGGATATTATGTCACTTAACAGCTATCAAAGTGCTAACAAATAAGTAACTTACATGTGATTTAATATCATTAAAAAAATATTTTTTTTTGTTTTCCTCCGTAGCTTTCTGTATTATTATGTTTTCTATTCTTTTTTTAAACAATAAACACTCTCGAAAAAATGAAGAAAGGCAAATTAAAATATTGTTTAATTATAAATTTTAATTTCCTCACAGATGAAATGCTCACTAACTCTACATCATTAACAATTTACTGTTCCCCGATAACACAATACATCTTTAAAACACAAAGTCCAACAACTTTTAATTTGGTATTGATAGAGTCAGTATTTTTATCAAGCACAATATTTATAATTAACAACGACCTGTGTCGACACAAAGAAAGTGTTATGATTACAGAATGACGTCCTTCAGAGAGTAAACCATTTCTACAGCATTTTGGTCTGAATATCCACCCATTTCTGTCTCCTTTAAATTTATAAATCAAACACGATTCTTGGATTCGGGCTGTTTATTGACAGTTCACTGAATGACCGAAAATACACAGTAACTGCCTAGAAACTAGCTATTACTGCAACACTGACATTATACACTTATACTGTCAGTAGTGTAGGTTGGCACTCTGGCGGGTAATGAGAATTTACTATAGAAAAAAACTCTTCGTTAATTTCCCATTGTTTGCAAGAAGAGCCGGATTCAACAGAAATTCACCACTAGTATATGACGAAATTCAGCAAGATTTACAACATTTTCTCTGAAATGTCATGTACATAAGATTAAAAGGAGGTCAACAAGCCATTGTTACTAGATATGATGTTTGCAGAGGTTGTAAGAAGAATGGAATAGTTATTCTGGGATAGCAATTAAGGAGAAACAAAGCAAAGGCCCTGTTCAGTACCATCGCATATTGTAAAAAAGGAAACTTGTGATACACATGTGTGGCAGTTTCGATCTTCAGTCTTGGCGTCAATATTTGTTATTCAATTCAAGAGGCGTAAACCTCATAGTTCAAAGATGATTTTGGCAATTTAAGTCTTTTCCTTGCAGTAAAAAGAGCTTAGATGTATTCCCTTGTAATCACATTAATATGCTGTGATTTATATACTATGTGATTTTTAACCAGCAAGTATTACATTTTACAAATGGTATACTGCATGAAAATGTATTTCTGTTGCACATGAGTAATACAAATACGTTTTTGCTGGACATCATTTTTTCTAACATGGAATTATTTTTTTACTTGTACGAATATTTTTTTCAGACGAAAATAAGTTTGATGTACATCAAAAACTTTTTTGTATCGCACATAAGTTGCATTGCACAAATTCTGAAAACAAAAAACTTATGTGTAATACCAAAACGTTTTTGCAGTGCATCAAATTTATTTTTTCTAACATGGAGTTTTTTTTTACTTGTGCAAATATTTTTTTTCAGTCTAAAATAAGTTTGATGTACAGCAAGAAGTTTTTTATGTTACAAACAATTTTTTTTGTTTTCAGAATTTGTGCATAGCAAAAATTCTGAAGACAGAAAAAAACTTAAGTCCGACACAAAAAACTTTTTTTTGCACTTACACAATTTTTTTTTTTCAGAAGAAAAAAAAAAGTTTGATTTTTTTCTTTGGAAAACATTTTTTACATTCAAGAGATAAATGAACATCATTACCTTTTTTGAATTTTATTCCCTGAATATTTTTGAAAATCAATTCAGTTATGTTTCACTTTCTGAATGTCACTTTTTGATTTTGAATGTCACATTTCAAATGTTCATTACAGTTTCTTATTATTATTTACTGTCCACAGGTTTACAATTTCTTGAAACTTTCATTGGTGGTGGCTCTTTCTGGAAATAATACATGATCTGTTTTTGTCTCAGATGGTATGTCACACATTAAAATATCCTCATCAAAGTCTGGTAACACATTATCAACACTCTGTTTTGGTGAGGTATTAGGTGTTGTGATATCCAGTTGTGAAACCTTTCATTCGATCTGCTCCAGATGAATACCAAACCATGTAGTAGGTGATGGAACAGCTGATGTCCCCACACTAGTTGATATGATAATTATTTTTCATTCACATTCATTAATCCAATGTCCTTTTTTCATGGCAGTAAAAGCATGGTCCTCTGTTTCAACATGCATCGGGCAGATGTACATTGTCTTTACAAATAAAACACTTCATCCCTGTAGCCAACTCGTAAAGTTCAGTGTTAATAATTTCTGCTTTATGCAGGGTACAGGGTATCTTCTCATAAAGTTCACTAATAAGTCTTCTTATTATGCCTGTGGAGAAGAGTTTATAGTAAAGATTCTTTGGATTACTTGCTTTTTCTAATCTTGGATCTCTAATTTTATACATCTTTAGAGCAGTATGAAATTCAGTCTTAACCCTTTACCGAACATGAAAAGCAGACAACACTTGCCAAAACAAAAATCTTGAATAACTATTTTTTTTCATTTCTTGTCTCAAAAACATAGGTTATGACCTCCCCCCCCCCCCCCCACCCCTCGGCGAGCTCGTTTCAATGAGGGATCAGAACCTATGTTTTTGAGATAAAAAATGGAAAAAATAGTGAAAATTATTTGGCGATTTTTGAGAACATCGCTGGTCGGTTTTGGTCATTACATTGGGTAAAGGGTTAACCTCTTGATAGTCTAAAAGTAAGGGCGAGGAAAATCTGTGAAGCAATGGCCTTTTATACTCTACTATTAAGGAATATATTGTGTAATTATTGAAATAAACCTTGTGCTTTTATCACATCACACTGGAAATAAAATGTAATGGATACAAATAATTTAATTGTTTGCATTCATTACATTGTATCTCAAGTGTGAAGTGACAAACGCACAAGGTTTATTTCAATAATACACAAAATATTTCATCCCACACACGAATCCTATTGGTATAAAAAGACAACTTTTAGTTTTTACATAAATGTCAAAGTAAACCATTGAACAGGCAAGATGTCACTACCACTTAATCCCACATATCCTGTAAACTTATCAGAACTTACAAGACTTTCGAGTTTTAGTATGACTACTAATCCTATTATATCACATGAAACGTCGTTAATTTCGACGTAACAGCCCGTGTCTTATTTCCTGATTATCAACTATAGTCTAATCGGCACGTGGTCCTATAGCAGCATCATTGTATTATTGACATGACGTTCACATGACGTCAATTACGACAACAGGTGCAAGTAAAGCGCATTCATGACGTCATGGTGTGAAGTGTCTGAGCCAACGAACTGATTGTCGATTGTTTTGGGAAAATTTGGCGACAATGAATTAAATATAAAGTGTAAAAAACTTTCGAAAACTCATGTGATATACAGAATCTTTAACTCGTGATGTTTGGATAGAAGATTTTTTGAAACTCGTTTGATGAATTCGATCCACAACTCGCCTAAAGGCTCGTTGTGAATCAAATTCATCAAACTTGTTTCATAAAATCTTCTATCCAAACATCACTCGTTTGAGATCCTCTATTTACAATCCAAGAAAGAAGAATTAGCGATGTCGGAGATGATAATGTAACATGTTTTGTTTGTGTACAAGATTTAGTGAATGGAGTAGCTAAAGATATTCCTTTACAAGAACATGTTAAGTTCTCAAAAATTGTTCTTACATCCAGCTTATTAGAAACTGTCAGTTTTACAAACTACGGTTATGTATGAAGACACCTCCAGATAAAATATTATGAGTAATGGGTAACGGTTACAGTTTAGAACAAATATTTTCAACTATGAAAAAATATGACCAATCTTTAAATGATACTCCAGATTCTAATTGTTTACTTTCACTCATGATATTCGATAATATAAATATATCATCTAGTGCTAGGATTACAAGGAAAGCTGCACCTGCAAATAAATTCAAAACCAAGTTAGACAAATGTTCATAGATGGTCCAGCAAAGATGAAGAGAAGGTTTGAAGTAAGACAGAGAGTGAAACAGAGGGAGTCAGTAGAGCCAGTAAGAGAGAAAGATTATAAAATGAAAGGGAATTGTATATAATCCATCCTCAACTACAAAAAGAACATCACAGAAATTCCATTCAAAGTTCCATGTATATAGAATGACATTTAAAGAATTTGATGAGAATAAACTATTAAAACCTATCAAAAATATTTGACAGCATGATTGCAGATATTAAAAATAAATGTATGATAGAAGAGAGTGATCACATGAGAGTGTCCATGAGTCATCCTGAATTAGATATAGGTATGTTTATTCTATTCATCGAAGCATCTTCTATCACTGGTAATATAGTGTTAGGTGAAATTGAGAAAGCTCTACAATGAACGAAAACTTAATTATACATGATGAGGAATTATCTTTTGAAGTAACACACACTTCCTTACCGCAAAGGTAAGGAGGATATAAAGCAAAATCATGTGAATCTTCTGGTAAAAATGGTTGAATGTCTACAAGATAGAGAGATAAACATTAAATATACACATACAATTAAATGTAACAAAACTAACAAAGTGAAAAAACAAACCAAAACATTTTGATCTGCATACACAACAAACGTTATGTGGTAAATAAATATGATACATATCAATATCGATTTCAGGTATAAATAGTCTATGCCCATGATGTCAATAGACCATTTTGATTTCAACCATTGACCAGGCAGGTGTCTTTTAGAAAACCAGATCACGTGTAAGGCAGTATTACATGCTTTTCAACTTATTACATCTGGATGCAAAACAATACGAAAAATGTTATTCAGAATCAATTAGAAAAAAACAGAAATGTATCTGGAATTTTGTAATGCATTTATGATGATGAATGCTGCTTTTTACCAAGAAAATTTACAAAATATTTGGACGTGAGTTATGTGGGATTATATTATTTATGATGAAAAAATCATAGATTATTTATTTAAAAATTGTGTACCACAAATTGATCAAATAATAGATTTTTCAGAAACCATATTCGAGTTGAAAACACCTTTTAGAAGAATACCTTGTCATCGACTTCAAGAAGCCATGGAGGAAAGTATTATATAAATTAGTGATACAAATTTTTTTTTCACAAAAAGCAATTATGGCATCAAGTGAGTCTTTATTGTTTCAACATCCCTGTAATATTTTCATCTCATGACCTAGCAGTTCAGGGAAAACAAAATTTGTTTAAAACCAGATTGATATGAAACATGATTAATTTCAAATTGTACCTCAAAAAATCAATTGGTGTTATAAAGAATGGCAAAAGACATATACTTACTGAGAGAGAGTGAAGATATAACATAGATAGTATTCCCGATGATGAATATGACATTGTTAATGATGTCACTGTACCACATCTTATAGTCTTTGATGATATGTTAGGTCGGGGGGGCGCGGTGGCTCAGTAGGTAGAGGTGCAGGCTGCAAGCCGAGAGGTCTCGGTTCGAATCCCACCTGCGGCAACCGCGTTGTGTCCTTGGGCAAGACACTTCACCCCCATTGCCCATGTGGGGGCACGATGACGCCATGTACTAAGGCGTACTGCACGTCGATGGTACGCATGTCTTCAACCAATCTAACCCTGTCTGTGCTGCAGTGCGGAGTTACGATGTTGGGGAGCTGGCAGCTGCTCGTCGTTGCTCGGTGGTTCTCTCCGGGTACTCCGGCTTCCTCCACCTGTAAAACTGTCACGGTCATGATTAGCCATTGTGCATAAATATGTGACCTTAAACATCAATAAATAAATAAATAAATATGTTAGGAGATAAAGATGAGGAAAAAATCTGATTATGGCTTTCTCGTAAAGGACATCATCAAAATGAAAGTGTTATTTACATAACACACAATATGTTTCAACAATATAAATCTAATAAATTTAAGTGCGCATTATATGATTTTATTTCAAACTACAAGAGATAATGAACAAATTAAAGTACTGTCAAATCAAGTTCAATTACCACGTTTAAATTCAGCTTATCAAGATGCAACAAGTATTGATCATGGTTATTTATTAATTGATTTTCATCCCAGAACTCCTGATTCTTTGAGATTAAACATTATTATTTTCCATCCACGGGTGACACACGATGAATGTGGTCCTATCATTTATACAATACTACAAAATGGATAGTGTTATGATATTTGTGTCAGTTTTTTCAACTCTGTTGACGAGTACAACTCACCATGGTATCATTCATACGTTCTTTTGAAAAATGTAGTCATCAGACAAATCAATTTGAAAGAGAAACTGTACTTAAGAAGGGGTTTAAGAACATGTTAAAATGGTTTACATTAGCAAGTAGGATCATACTTAATAAGGAAATTGCCAAAACAAACTTTCACCTACATGGATAAACATAAACAAGATCTTGAACAACTTGCAAATCCAAGAGTAGATCCTGCAACAAAATGATGCATTATTTTAAAAGCAGGTGGCGATGGGATTTAGGTGGTGTTGTTATTCGTAATATAATTCGATGGGATGGTTATAAAACAACTAGAAACCTCCAATCAGCATTCTGGAAGAAGAAGGAAACATATAAGAAAAGAAAGTCACCTAAAAAAACATCAAATAATTCATCCAGTTTTAGAGAGATAAAAAATTCAACAAAGGTGGTACCTAAATACAGATACACAAATTTTGAAGTTGCCCCTCATAATCATTCAATGACCAAGTGTTCAAAAACAAAGCACTACTTGTCAGAAAACTTCAAAAACAAACAAAGTATCACCACTTAAGTTAACATATGTAGTGACAATAATGTCAGATGGTGTAAAAATAGTAAATCATGAACAAATGCATTCTGTACAAAATACAGAGTATGTACAGTTAAAACTAGAAGTTCTGCCATGAAAAGCGCACAGATAGCACGTCGATCTGTGCGTTAATCTACGCATTATGACCATAGTAAGGCTATCAAATGATGTACATATGGCCTGTGCACAAGCAATGTTTCAGCCAATGGACCTCCGGGTACACATTGGCAGAAACATTGCCTGTGTTTGCTATGAGCAACCAGGAGAACCTGCTCTGCTTTGGATGCCATTCAATAAGGCAGTTGCGCACAACTCCCGCGCGCAATTAAGCCTAGATAAGCGCACAGTTCGTGACAGGACTTCTGTTTTAATTGTACCACCAGCAGAAAATATATCCACGATGGCACGTTTCATAGCTTTGAATCGTCCTAAACCTATTCTTGGAATAAGACATTACATTAAGCGGAATGTTTAATAACTAAAGTCATTAAGTGCCCACTTCCCACTTGTTAAAACAATTACATTTTATTTGTTTCGTTTTATCCATATATACTGATAGAGAAGGATGGTGATACAAAATAAGGAATACAAAATTCCTTTAGTGAAAAATATAGTGGTGTGTTTTTGGCATTGAGTCAAATTCCTCGAGCATTTCAAAAAGAAATAATAAGAAGTGCTCGTTACAAATAAATTAAATGTTTGTCAGAATGTTGTCATAATCTTTTAGTTTAAACAATATTTATTGAAAATATCTGTGTAGATGCATACATCATTTTATACAAAGCAAAAATAAAACAACATTATTCTAGATACATAGAACTTGGTAGGCAGTATACAGTGAATATGATAAGCCCTATAGTGAAAGGATTCGACAGAAAGCACAGTGCTTATTTTGGTCGTCTCCCTTATGTCTCCAAATTACATGAGAAAGATGCTATTACTGTTAGTGAATAATAGATATTGCTCAAAACTGTATGTTGAGAGAAATAAGGCTTATAGAAAGGAAGTAATAAAGAAAAAAGAAGTAAAATAGGAAACAGAATAATAATATAGTTACGAAACATGAGAAAGACAAGAGAAGAAGAAGAGAAGAATTGGAAGGAAGAAAAGAAAAGAGAAGCCAACTTGGAGACAAGCTCTATACCTAAACTATAGAAGTACTGAGAGTGGGTCACTGTCAATTACAGTACGAGCCAAAACAGACCGGAGAGCAACCGCAACAGACCAAGCATCCCGCAGAACCACCAGGAACCGACTTCACCTTCTGGAAAGCGCTTTGCGACAGCCCTCCCAAAAATGATGTTAGACCCTGCTGGCACTATAACCGCAAAAGTAGCAAGGCACACCGCCCATCACAGCCATGCCACGACCTACTACGACTCGCACTGCAGGTGACCCAACATGCGATTTTTCTAAGTTGTCAGACTATGAAAATGTCAGCGTTGGTGAAACCAGACTAACGAAGACTGGTCTTTTCCTTCGGAGGTTAACTGAGGTCAAATCAGTTCAGGGCTAAGGGTCATCACAGAAATATGCAACCATACATTATTACCCTGTCTGAGGTTTAAAGGGGTTTACTGAAAGCGTTTAGTTGCCATGATATAATCCTAAACTGTTTAAAAAATGAAGCGATTCTCGCCACTACATAGGTTCTCGGAGTCATAGAGTAATGCATTTAAGTTCAGTGGAAGGGGTATGTGTGCAATATACCTATTTCTGGTACATAGGTGCAGCGGGCATAGCAGCAGAAACTGTTTAGTTGACTCGATCTCCCCACATTGACAGTTAGGCGACAGTGCCAGATGATTAGTATGTAGATGGGAGTTAAGGTTACTACATCCCAAACGCAACCTGCAGTGGTATATCTGTGCTGGACGGCATTGGGCATTACCGAAGAACGACGGATGGCGTTGGTTATCACGATTAAGAAAGTTCTTGAAGTTACTAATGGATGTGTTTTCACGAATGGATAGTGGAATATTATTCCATAGGTTGGTTGTTTCTGGAATGAACGAGGATTGGTACAGATTAGTTCGGCAAAAGGGGGTACGAAGATTATCATCAGAACGGAGCGTGTTCTGCAGGGTAGTTGCTGATATTGCAGGGGCACCTTACAGGAAATATATGGTGGCGGCGTTATATGGTGGAACATCTTGAAAAACTGTATTAACTTATGCTTCCTACGTCTGTCCTGAAGAGTTTCCCAGCAAGTTTCTGAATATAATTTAGCTTTACTGGTGCTCATGGTTGTGCCGGTAACAACCCCGACAGCAGCAATTTGAATCTTCTCAATGTCTGCTTCGTTACCTTCAGTGCAATTATCCCAAACCGTGTCGGCATATTCTAGAAGGGGTCGGATGAACACAAAGCAAATTGTTTCAAGTACACTTCTATCTAGGATGAACTTATGCATCCGCATCATGTTACCCAAGCTTTAGAACACATATGGTCAATATGATTGTTCCATGTGCAAGTATTATTCAATGGGACTGCTAGATGTTTATGGCTACTGACTTCGGATATCTGTGTAATGAAAAGATATACTGGAGGGTGTACACGGGAATTACCTATTCGAGTTATGAGCATACTTTGCCTTTTTGTGGGTTGAATTCAACCAACCAATTTTCGGCGCAATTTTCAATTGTTGCTAAATCACGGTTGATTAGGTTCGCTGCTTGTTCCGGGTTTTCCACTATAAGACATAAGGAGGTATCGTCAGCAAATAGACGGATGTTACTGATTAAATTGTCGGTTATATCATTAATATATATGAGGAATAAGAGTGGTCCAAGAATGGATCCCTGTGGAACCCCTGAATAAACTGGTTTTCACGATGAAGACAAAGCTGCTATTGTAACTCGCTGCGTTCTTTGAGAAAGATATTATTTTACAAATACTGCACAAATTCTGACTAATGTATCTTCAGTGTTATAAAATTCAGAGTTGTCAGAAAGAGAGAAAGAACTTAAGAATGGGGAAACTTTCAAAAAATTTCAAATGCCACATGAGAAGGTATTTCAACCAGCAATGATTATACCAGAGTCAGAAAAAAACATTGTCTTTAGGAGATCGTATAAAAGAAAGTGTACTTGTTATTATGAGACATAAAAGTAATTTTATGATTATCTTCTCTCACAGCACATCCAAAACTGAGCTGGGATGATCAGGGTATATTAAATTATGAAGAAGAAGTCATACGTGTTTCAAACATTATTGATTTAGTTAATGATGTTCTGAGACAACGAAAATGTTTGAAACCAAGAGGTTGGGAAATAGTCAGTCATGGAGTAAAATATATAAATATACGGAAGTATTTAGTAGGAAATCGTTAACATTGGTCATGGATGCATAGACAATACACTCTCATAAACTGAGCAATAAATATCAGTGTTCCTAAGATAGTTAATCAGATTCTCCTCTATCAATATCTCCAGCATTTTGAAGTAAGAAAAAACAGTGGAGTGAAGGTACACCAAAATCATTACTAAGACGTAAATTATCAAAACATGGGAATTAGACATCTGTAATAACAAAATCTATTCAGACTATTTTGAAAACTTCTGGTCATAACCCACTTTCATTACAAATGGATAAAGGTTCTGAATTTAAAAATAAGGTGAAACAGAAATTTTTGAAGAGAGAAAATATCCATTTTTCATGACCGAAAATCCTGAAACAAAAGCAAGTATTGTAGAATGATTTCAACGTACATTGGAAATATTTCACACATAAGCATACATTAAAATATATTGAAGTGCTACAAAATTTAGTGGATAATTACAATCATAGTTTTCATCTGGGTATTCAAAGAACTCCTGCTTCTGTGTCTATCGAAAATGAAGTAGAAGTTTCTCAACATTTGTATGGATAAAAAACTCAAAAGAAAAAAAACATTTTCAAATTGGTGATTTAGTGCATATCAATAAATCCAAACGTACATTTGAAAAAGGGTATTTACCAAACTAGACAAAAGGATTATCTAAAATTAAATGTGAAACAAATAATACCACCTACTTACAAACTTGAAGATCTAGGTGGAAAAAGGATTCAGGGTACATTTTATCCTATTGAAAATTCAAAGTATAAAAGATGATAAAAAATATATTATCGAATCAGTTCGTGACAGACAGTCAAGACGTGTATGTAAGAAAATTGTTAAAAAACTTAAAATGCACTTGGAAGGATATCCAAAGGAATTTGATAGTTGGATAGCAGAATCAAGATTTGGTATAAAAATAAAACATGTCATGAAATGAATCTTTATAACCTAGTGAAAGCACAAGTGCTGAAGTACAAAGTCAACAATTTAAATTTTGTGGAAACTGTGTTGCAAAAAATTCAAATTACTTATTTTATACAGACTATCATAATTCATGGTATTATAATTATCGCCATTGCACATGTTAGTTTACAAAGCCCTGATAAAGAATTGTGGTTAGTGTTATTAAGTAGTTCTTCAGGATATATTCTTCCAAGTCCAGTTTTAAAATATTTGAAGAAAAATGAATTCGTTTTACGTAGCAACTCTAAGTAATAGTTCTATGGTTATGCTTCCAAATAATACCCAATGCTGTTTTCAAACACAGTTACCTAAACCCATTCATCTGGATAAGGAACTATGGGAAGTAAGTTTAGTTGAAGTAATTTTACCTTTAGATGTAAAAAATATTACAGATGAAGAAGCTACTTTTAAAAGCATTGTGGAAGATAGCAAAATATATCGAATCATATCAATAAAACATCTCTGAAACATACAATTTACAAAGGTATTGCTGCAGTTGAATTAAGTATTTTACTAGGTGCCTCTGCAAAGAGTGGTCATGCCATAGATGTAATGCAATCAGAAATTCAAGAAACACTTGGAGATATATTTAAAACATTTCACGTATCATTTCTTCTTGGGTATTCTCCTCGACAATCCCTTGTAAAAATAGTAGGAAATAGGATTGGAAAATTTGGTATTGAAATGTAACTAACTTTATTACAAAAACTGGAATGAAGGATATTTGTCCTGTAATTTTTCCTAACTCGTCAAGGTATGCATTTAAATATAATGTATATTTAAACGTTGAGTTCAATGAACTTTTTATTTATTCTGACAATGCAGATTATACAGGTTTAGGTGACACTAAAGCACCTATTTTAAGAGTAATACCTTCTGAATCACAGAAAGAATGCCAACAGATTCACAAAGAATTTGATAATATACATTACGTATCAGCATCAAAATCTACCTATATAGTTTGTCAGTGATAAGACTGTAGTAAAGTTGCATTTTACAGAGCATAATAAGTTGCACTTGTAAAGAAAAAAATGTGCCTTTATATCAAGGAAAAGCACGTCAGTATGTGTATGGATTAAGTTCTGTTGTTTTGTACAGCACTGAGAATGCTGCACCATTTGTAAAACTCATTGCCAACAAAACGTTTCAATCCTCAAACGTGAAGGTTTGAAACGTGGTATACAGATGGCAGAACAACTTTTAGGAAAACGTAAAAGACCTAAAAAAGTTATTCACCCATGGAAAATATCTTTTGAAATCAGTGGATGAATCTGCCGGAGGTATAAAAATACCAAAACGAAAAGCAGTAAGTCATTCTAAAAGAATTCTCAAAGAGGAAATACATATAGAGCTCCTGTAAAACGACCACTTGATATATTTGATTAAATCATGATGTTACACAGATCATGCAAACAGTTTGGAAATATTTTGATCCAGACGTTTCAGCGAAATCAAGTGGTATAGAAAATATTGGTGTAATTGAACAATTTCCCAAAAGCATCTTTAAATAATTCTTTACAAATGGAATTTTTAATTCCAAGACAAACAACAAAGTGGTTAGACCTCACAGTCTCTACACTTGAAGTTCAATTTAAAATTACAAAACAAGGGAGTGTTTGGCATCAGATACACAAATTGCTCCCATTAATAAATTTTGTCTGAGTATGTTTAGCAGAATTGATGTCAAACTGAATGAAAATCTTATCACCACCAACACAGATCTATATCCTTATTGAGGTTTTTTTGAGAATTTTCTTAGTTATTCAACAGATGTGAAAAAATCACAATTCGCTGGAAATGAAATGTGGTATTCAGACAGTCCTGTCACACATACTGAAACAACAAGAAGCTCATCTGACAAAGGTTAATTTGTGGTATTAAATCTGTACAGTTATTAGGAAAATTACACTTAGATCTATTTGTGCAAAAAAAATATTTACCAAATGGAGCTGAGATGAGATTAAATCATACTCCATCGAAATTTTGTGTGAATAGTAGTGAACATGGAAAAATGGAAATTCAAAAAGCTACTTCTAAAATACCAGCATTAGATTTGATTACCAAAATTGCCAATGATCTTAATGCACAAATAGATTGTTCAAGTTACAATATGTCCATAAGGCGCGTAGAAATTAAAACATTTACTATTGGAAATGGTCTTCGTTCAAAAGTAGAAGACCATATGTTTCACCAACAGACGCCAAAATGAATTATTCTTGGCTTAGTATTGAATAGAGATATAAATGGGGATATTGGCACAACCCCATTTAATATCCAACATTTCAATTTGAATAAGTTGGAAGTAATAGTAGATGAACATTCCATTAAATCGTGTCCCTTTGAATCAAATTCCGAAGGTGAACTTTATTTAAATTCATATATTTCCCTATATGAAGCTATGGGACTCTTTGGACAAAATCAAACATTTGATTTATCTTTACAGGATTATGCAAAAGGATATACTCTTTGGTGAATTGATTGGACACGTGATCAGTACAGTAATGGACCGTTGGTTCATCCTATAAAATCTGGTAATCTTCGAATTAAACTTCAGTTTGATCAAGCTCTTCAAGAGGTGATCAGCGTTAACGTCTATGCAGAATTTGATAGTGAGATAGAGATCGATAGATTTAAAGAATCGTTATTTGAATATTAACTCCTTAAATGTTGATGGCGGATATTCCTGCCGAGGACATGGGGACGGGATGGGGGGGGGGGGGGGGCACTAAAAATTTACAAGACGTGACGTCCTATTTTTTATTCAGCTCCTTTTTACACCCACCCACCCCTACGTGCAAATTTTCTACTACCATTCTTAGACACCCACCCCCCACTCTCCCATTAAAATCCAAAATAAACTCATAAACTTAGTAGGCACAGCTGTCTTTAGGGGGGTTTCATAATGTTCTTAAACTGGTACCACCGATTTAAACCTCTGTGGGCTGCTGTGGGCTCCAATCTACAAATGACAAGCTGTTCATTATCAGGCTTGGCTAGAGCAGGCGTACATATACGGGAACAAATTTTCATTTGAATTGTTCTGTCAGTATTCCCAGGTGTTTGCTACTTTCCTCTTCTATCCATACAAATTCTATTAATAAATAAAAAACTTGAGTTGTATTTAGTGCATTAGAGAGAATTTTCCCAAAATATTGTCTGCACATTTTCTACATTTCGAACAAGACACCCACCCACTACTGACGTGTGAGATTTTTCCAGATTAAGCCCAATATTCTCACATATAAAGCCTCCTGATGTTGTATTTATGTTAAGAGTGTGATGTACAACATCTTCTTAAAGGTTTGAAACACAAATGATTGTATATATTAGCTGATATATTGATATATTTTTAAAAAATTCAAAAAATTGCACAAGTTGGAAATGCACATTTTTGGCGCACTCAAGAGACCCACCCACCCCCACGTCATGTCTTGCAAATTTTTGGTGCCCCCCCCCCCCCCCCCCCCCCCTGCCGAGGACAAGGAATAGTTGCTAGCGAAATAAGTATAACTGGGGAACTTTTATCCAAATTCTCCCTTGTATATTGGATTATATGTTTGATCAATGATTTCTTGAGTTACATTTATATGAATTTTCCATCAAACCTAGTCATGGCTGCTTCACAGCAGCCATGACTAGATGTGATGAAAAATATTTGACAAATACTCAGCGGGTTAAGAGTTAAAGGGTGAGACAGTGTGAACAATGCAAGATGTATGAAGTAAAAATACAAACATTGTTTCAAGAATGCGTAGTGATAGAACTGACAAAATCCATTAAAGAGAAACTGAAAGACATCTGTGAAGAATGTCAATCACACAAGAGACATTGATAGATACGTACATAGCAGAATGTTTAGAGAAACCGTGTCCACTGACTATACCATATAATCTACACACGAAGGCAAGAAGAATGAAGTCATTAGAATATTGTGCTGGTGTAGACTTTGAAATAGACTGCCATAAAGAAAAAGAAAATGGTCATATTATACAGCTTATTTTGAATAACGGCTCCGTGCCAGCCCTTTTCAGGGATAAGACTATTATGATCCCCGATGAGTCTGGAGGTGGGATGGGGAAATCTCACCCGAGGGGCAAAATATTTGAACCAGACCTAAGGCTTGCCGAGGGTCTGGTTCAAATATTTTGCCCAGAGGGTGAAATTTCCCCATTCCCACCTTCAGACTCACCGTGGATGGTTTTTCTCCCCCCCCCCCACCTTGCAGCGATTACGTCAGCCAGAGGTAATCGGAAGTCACGTGCTGATTCAATCGACTCATTTTGTATTCGTTGTTTTGAGAAACTGATGACACCATCGGAAAGATCATGCGCAAGTTATGTATATACCAAAGGTATGTACCACGAAATCGATTAGGAACGGTGGCAGCGTGAGGGTTGAAGAGTTTTAGAGCATCGAACTTTGATCACACTGCATTCCGATGACGTCAATATGAGTTAGTTGGTAGCAAGAAACTGATACGATATGCATAACGTCATAATAACGTTATAAATGTATAACGTCACATGGGTGGAGTGGGACTATAAGTTATCTCGGGCAACGTCCAGGGTACATGGAGATTTAATACCTGGATGTCGGTTTCAACCGTGAGGCGCAAGCCGAATGGTTGAAAAGGAGACATCCAGGTATTAAATCTCCATGTACCCTGGATGTTGCCCGAGGTAACGATTTTGTCCCGCCTCCTGACACAGAAATAATGCCGAGATGTAAAATATGATCCCACATTAAGACTCAGGCGACGAGGTTTAAACCCCACACTGGGCCTCTGGTTTTGAACCAAACAGCGTAACAAGCGTCACAGCAAAACTATAAATAGACGCGTCTATTTCCAATTCGTTGTTTATAAACCAGGTCACACGTGGCGAAGTTTTTCACTTTGGTGAATTTGAATCCGTTGAAACAGTTTTAAAACCGTGTAAATTCAGCCTTCCAGAGTGTACTGTATTTCCATGGAACAAGCTTCAGCATGTTAGATGTGTTGTGTTGTGTGTTTTATTCATGTCTTTGAGAGAATAGCTTAAATATTCACTTAAAACGACGCTGGACATCATGGAACATGGAAGGTGACATTTTGAATTTCCGGAACGATGTCTCACAATTTCAGACTCCACTTGGGTTAAAACTTGAAGATTTTGAATTGAGCCGCAGTCATTGAATTTTGTAAAAGGTAGGTGGAATTAATAGCATACATTTCTACGCTGGCCATCGGAAACCGCAAAATAAATTATGAAGTGCGCCGAGATTTAATGCCCTGGTAATGTTAATTTGTTGTTGACACCAAGTCTTACAGTAGTTACACTGACTGTGCCCGTATATTTGCCCGCTGTGGATTTCCTACTTTTTCCGCAGTTTGGCTCCAAAACCCTCACTGAAATTGTACCCTTCATTGAAAAAAAACTTTATGGCCGGGATTTACCCCGTTACAATTTAAAAATAACAGTTCTAATAGGAGTTTCTGCAATCGATGTGACCCAGTCGGGGTCAAAGGTTATTTTTATCACCTGGATGTTTCTCGAGTGACAAACGGGGAACAACGGCGCGCACTCTTATCCCCCGTATGTTTGAAGATAGCCGATACCATGGCTATTTGTCTCGGTCACGTTGACCAATCAGAAGACGCGATGCATACTGATATAGGGACACACATCTTTCTCTCCCTGCTATCTCACACGAGACACACGTATGTTACACATGCGGTGGGGGAGAAAATGGAAACTATACAATTACAATATATCCTTGACAGTTCTCAAATGTTATCATTCTTAAATGGAAACGTGTGTTCAGAAGACTTGTTACCAAAACGAAAACTTAAACATAGTCAAGCATATTTTGTGAACGCAAATGCTTCGAAAGAAACAGGAGAACACTGGATAGCAATATATTTTAAAGATAATCATTCTGCCTTCTGCTTTGATTCTTATGGTTTTCCACCAATGGATAAAAACATACACAATTTCATAGAGAAAAACAGATTCCTGGACAATGTATACAATGAGACTGCAAAGTGATCTTAGTGTTGTGCATGGATTGTACTACATATTTGCTTTAAATCATCTTGCTAAAGAAAATGATTAAGATACAGTTCTTACTATCAAATGTCATCCAAAACATTTCCAAGAAAACAACAGAGATGTTCTACATTGGTTTGAGCGAAACTATAGACAACTTTTAAAATGACTGTATAGGAATAAAAAGTTAGGCATGAAAACAAAACTCCAAAGGTATTTTTTCATTATACTTTTTAGTTTTTTCTTAAGTGTTTTGTTAGATGGTAAAACAAGAAGAATGTTACTAAGGTAATATATGCCACCCCCCCCCCCCCTTGTGACCTTCACCTTGCAGATGCGGTCGGAACTATTATACACAACACACCTTCGGCCTGTCCTTAACATTTGTAAAACGTTTAACAATTGTACTATGATTCGTTTCTGAGTTATGCTGAGACACGAATATTGGCCGTAATATGTAACACATCCTCCCATGGTCCTTTATCATTGTCTGAAGTTCGATGACTGTAGCCCTAATAGTTTTGGAGTTATGCTTGAGACACGATTGGGAGCGCGGTGGCTCAGTAGGTAGAGGTGCAGGCTGCAAGCCGAGAGGTCCTCGGTTCGAATCCCACCTGCGGCAACCGCGTTGTGTCCTTGGGCAAGACACTTCATCTCCATTGCCCGCGTGGGGGCACGATGACGCCGTGTACTATGGCGTACTGCACGTCGATGGTGCACATGTCTCCAACCAATCTAACGCGAGTTACGATGTTGGGGAGCTGGCAGCTGCTCGTCGTTGCTCGGTGGCTCTCTCCGGGTACTCCGGCTTCCTCCACCTGTAAAACTGTCACGGTCATGATTAGCCATTGTGCATAAATATGTGACCTTAAACATCAATAAATAAATAAATAATGAGACACGATTTGTGACCCTGAACATATGAAGGTCAATTGTGACCTTCACTTTGCAGATGCGGCGGAAAGTATTATACGCGACACACCTTCTGACTCTCTTTAACATTTGTAAAAAGTTTAACAATTGTACTATGATTCGTTTCTGAGTTATGGCTGAGAAACGAATATTGACCGATTTTTAGTGTGACCTTGAAATGTGAAGTTGACTTTGAAGGTACGAACCCGGCTATGGTGTGTCACACATCCTCCCATGGTCCTTTATAATTGTATGAAGTTTGATGACTGTGGTCCTAACAGTTTTCGAGTTATTGGCTCGGACACGCACACGGACACACGGACGGACAGACGGACACACGCACGCATAGTTCAATCACTATATGTCACCCGACTTAAGTCGGGAGGCATTAAAAACACATCCATCTGTTATATAAATGTCACAGAAATCCATTAAGTAACAAATCTATGATTTTTAAGTTCGTTCCGGTTGTTTATTTGCATTCAGATAGTAAATGAGAGACTGAATACGTCCATTCAGTGTTTTTTAATCATCTCGATGTAAACAGGTTTTCATAGATATGTACATCTGTCCAGTTCATGACAATATACTGAATTAACTTTAAATAAATTTCATTATTACTTTCCAAAGTATGATTTATTGGGATTTCCCGGTTTGGTTATAAATAACTTCACAAGTGAATTATGCAATCCACTATTGTGTCACGTATCCGTGCGCGCAAACGAAGACGCTTTGCCGTGAGTGTGATGGGGACTTCATTGTTTCTTGTTTTTTAAAACTTTTTCCTAACATGAAAAGCAGACGACACTTGCAAAAATAATTCTTGAATAACTATTATTTTCATTTTTTGTCTCAAAAACATAGGTTATGACCCCTCATTGGAACGAGCTCGAGGAGCTCGTTCCAATGAGAGGTCATAACCTATGTTTTATAGACAAAAAATGAAAACAATAATGAAAATTAATTGCCGATTTTTGAGAATAGCGCTGGCCGATTTTTGCCGTTACGTTAGGTAAAGGGTTAAATAATATAATTATCGTAAATAATGAAAAGTAATAAACAGAGTAATCGCTTGACTGGACTGGTTACGTGAAATAATTCATTCGAGGCGAGGGACTATTTTGTAAAACACTCGTGCGCATTCGCGCACTCGTGTTTGTACAACGTCCCTCACCTCTTATGAATTATTTCACGTAACCAGCCCAGTCAAGCGATTACTCTCTATTTATTTTTTAAAGCTTCTATGACAGTTTTGACGAATTGTTAGGTTAGTCCTATAATCCGTTTTTTTTTATCACAACCGCCCACACATCCCACAGGCCTGGTATTTTCAGGAGAGCGACTCATTCGCTCGCATACTGCTCGCATTAAAATAAATTGAGGAGAGCGAAAAATAGCCCTCCAAGCCTTCGAAAATAATGATTACCACAACAGTCTATTCCTAAAACCCGCAGGTTTTCAGATCTCTAATATGTTAGTGGTATCTGCAAGATGACCACACTGCCCCTCCCACACCTCCGGGCCTCGCCGAGGCGCGAAGGTGTGGGCGGAGCAGTGTAGCCGTCTCACAGAGACTACCTTGTTAGCAGCACCAAATAAAGTGTACAAAGCCCACTAGGCAGAATTCACTCTGCCATTGATTGTATAACTCCACTTTTAGCTTGTGTAGGCTTGAGGAGAGCTAATCGCTCCCATGGGCCATGTGAGGCGAGCGAGTTTTAGCCCTCCTGCATTTTTAAGAATGCCAGGCCTAATCACAGCAGTAAAAATAGAGTCAAGAGTCACTTCTCGTTTTTACTGCGAGTGCTAGGTTAGTATTGTATGCATATCTATCAAATTTTTATATTTTGAAAACAAAATCCTTTTAAAATGAGAAAATTTGATAGACATTCACAAAATCATAAATATACTGAGTCAATATAGAAAGTGTAACAGAAAAAAAAAATGAAAAAAATAGCATAAAGGATGAAATATAATCGTTCTAATGTTGCATGTTTATGGACAAGAAGTCGTGCAAAGAGTTTAATGACATGTTGTTGTTGTCCACCCAACCGTATACAATTTTGCTACGGATTTCAAAATAGCATGTGCTATCCGAGAATGTCAAATTGAATGGGTGACCACGATTTTCTTTGGGTTATGTTGCGCTAGAGATCCTGGGTTATTGAGAAAACACGCTAAATTTTGCCTTCCGACATACAAAAAATGCCAAGGTTAACCGAAAATTAGAAGATGAGTGCCATTGGTTATGCAGGAGGCTGAGATACCACAAGTTGAGCTCGCTGCTGAGTTCGGAGACACTGTTTACCGTCTCATTGGAAGGTAAAGAACCACTTGATCTACTGCCGACCCCTGCTCAAGACAGACACATCAGGGCGTCTCACTTGCGGGATCGCTTCCTTCTGGCGAAGAGGACAGCAGCAATTACTCCTGGTAGAACTAACAATAGAATTAGTGCACAGACTGTCCGCAACAGCCTGGCTAAACACGACATCCGAAGCAGGCGTCCATACCACGCGCCAATCCTTACCCAACGTCATCGTACCGTCAGAATGGAATGGGTACGTCGGCGAATTGGTTCCATAATTTCTTGTTACCCAGTTAACTACCTTATTTTCACCAACAGTAGGAATTAATCTCGGGAACGGGAATTTTCTTGTTCTCGTTTTTGAAAGTCATTCACGACACAAGGAATATTCCGTCTCTCCCTTTTGAATATTAGTCACGATACCTGGGAAATTCATAGCACAGAACGGGGAATCAAAGTTTGTGTTCCGCAACCTTTGACTCTAGATTCTAGTGTATGAATTTTCCGGGCATTAGCACTGATTTTCAGAACCGATAACCGGGAAATCCCCGTTCTATAGATTAAAGCATAGCTCCAATGGCGATGCTGGTATTGGAATGAATTTATACTCGTCGTAATCTGATAAGCTATAGTACACAACCATTGACACAATTGTCAATAAATTTCTCGGGTATGGTGATTGACTTTCACAGTCGTGAAATTCACATTCCCAGTATTAAACATTAACAAACAGGCGAAAAAACTTAACTAATCGACAGAGAAAGAAACAAGACGTTTTATATGTTCTTATATACGTTTGTGCCAGCTCCTGACGTCTATGTAAAATGGTGTGTGTTTGTTTCTCTCTGCAGTTGATGCATATCTCAAAAACATAAAAAGCATAGAAAAAAAATAAAAAGTAACAAAATAAGCAACAATAATAACTTTCTAAGAATGCTGATTGGTATAACTTATGTAAAACGTGTACAAAGAAGCACGAAAGTGGCTCCATCGATAGATTTGTCATAAACATAGTAAATTCCTTTCACATGTCACCGATCGAATCACGCTTGACATTTTCAGGCGCGCTGTCACCCTCGCCCCCAGTTGTCCGTATAAACTCAATTTTCTGCGAGGGATAAACACTTCCCTAGCGGCGTATTCCGAGAGCAAGAAACATCGATTATTGCGTGATGTCTGATAGTACTGGTATAGCCCTCCGCAGTCGATGTTCTCCACAGACAGGATATAAACCTGCTCGATTTCACCGCTCAAAAGAGTGCGCACTGGTGGCTCACTTATTTGATGTGGACTGTCAGCAACTCTCTGGCGGAATTTTCAATGTTTTTTTAATTACAAGAGCCAACTCTCATCGCAGGTGTTGTTATCTCGAGTGACATGCTATTGGAAACTATAAAATCAGTTGGGTTAAAATTTTAAACCTTAAAAGTGTATTAAAACAGTTTGTGGCATTAAGTATATGAAAACACCATAACAGCAGTTTATAATTTCAGAATTCGATCCTTGATATACATGATACCCTAAAATTTACCTTTGAGCTTTGACTCATGGAGGCAAGTCACCTAATATATAATATATCTGGTTACTCAGAAAGCAGTCCATATTTTTCTGATAGTTCGATATTTTAACCTAAATTTTGTCAATATCCTGCACGATTTCTGTTTTATACTCAAATGTTTTGGAGATGGAGCGGGGGGGGGGGGGGGGGGGTGTTGGCGATGTGTACTACGGCGTACTTCACGTCGGTCGTGTGCTTGTCTTCACCAATGCTACAGTTAAAACTAGAAGTCCTGTCACGAACTGTGCGCTTATCTAGGCATAATTTCGCGTAGGAATTGCGCGCAGTTACAATATCGAATGGCATCCAAAGCACGGCAGGTTCTCCTGGTTACTCACAGCAAACACAGGCAATGTTTCTGCCAATGGACCCTCGGATTACCCGGAGGTCCATTGGCTAAGACATTTCTTGTGCACAGGCCATATGTACAGAATTTGATAGCTTTACTATGGACATAACGCGTAAATTAACGCGCAGATCGACGTGCTATTTCTGCGCATTTCATGGCAGGACTTCTAGTTTTAACTGTAAGCCTGTTTGTGTGGAGTTAGTATGTTGGGAAATCTGACAGTTACTCGACGTTGCTGTCGCTGCGCGGTGATTCCCTCCGTGTACTTCGCCGTCCTCCATCCGTAAAGCTGTCCGACATGTGATGGCCTTGGCTGTCGAACGTTTCGTTACACCCCAATAAATAAATAAATAAATAAATAAATAAATAAATAAATAAATAAATAAATAAATAAATAAATAAATGAATAAATACATGCGTTGCTACTCTTCAGTGAGCAAATTCTGTTCTAGATAAGTGTTGCATTCGATTTCCGACTGCGCAGAGATGTATGCTACTCAGTGAAGAAACAAAGTATAAAAACATGTTTTGTTTATTTTCAAATTTAAATATAAATAATTAAATATAAATAAATAGCTGAAAAACAAATGAATAAATAAATAAATATAAATGAATAAATATAAATAAATAAATATTTACTAAAATGTTTCATTGTCTTTTGCATTTGATAAAAGAGAGTGGCTGTTTGGATTTCTTATGTTCGATTTGAAACCTGCATCATAGGCCCTACATGTAAACAATCAGATCAATGTTCACGCGGCCAAGTGTCAATGGTGCCAGGTGCATTACAAAATTCATTTGACACTAAAAATGTTGCATTTCGCACCAAACATACACATTTGGTAAGTTTCAAAGATTTTGTGGCTTATTATTTCAGTGTGTTGTTTAAGATAAAATCGCTGTCTGATGACACAGGCGAGAAAACAGCCAGGTAATACTAAACTAAAATATCGTCCTCTGAATGCAACAAGGTGTCACCTGCAAGGTGACACCTTCGTGCACTCGAATGACTATACATAGTTAATGCCTTCTCATTTATAAACAGATTACATTTGACGCTAAAAACGTCCATTTGGCACCAAAAGATTAATTTGACACCGAACAAACATTCCACTTGAACTGAAACGGACAAGAAAAATGTCTCTTCTGTGGTCATTTCCAGCGAACTATTCCTGCAATTCTGAACATGTCAAGCCAGAAGGAAGATGATTTGACATTTGAAATGTATACCATTCCAGCGTTCCTATCTGTGACGCGAACAAGCAAAACTCTGAGGGTTTGTACAAATGTGGGGAGGAGGACACATTCAGGATTCGGACGACCTGTAATGCAGTAATTAAGGGTATGTTATGGCGGATTTGTGGTTCCATGGTCCACGTTTGGGTCTTTTTACAAACAACTGCGGCGTTGGGTATAAACTTATTGCCCGCAAAAACGTTTACCAATAATTGCTGTTCACATGTAGATGAAAGGGTGTTAATATAGGTTGATTCTAGTATGTTTGTTTGCCGAGTGTGCTGCCATCTCATCAATGACCTCTCTTCCACCGGTTAGGAATCAAAGAGAAAAAGATTAACGACGTGGGATGTCGCAAGTAATAATTTTTTTTTGATTATATTATTTAGCTCGCGAGAGCGTAATGATCTCTCTAATTAAACAAGGAAGAAATCACAATTAATGCGTTTCCTAGTATCCCTTTTCGTGCAATGAATACATTTGTTTTCCGTAACATTACTTCCGCTCTCAGTATAATGTTTTCGAGGGGATCTCGTGTTTGGAAGTAACTTCATTTGTAATATCTCATATGATTGCAGACTAATTTGATTACTTATTTCTGGCTCAACTAACCTACTAAGAATATTTATTGTATATGTAACCCATTTCATACTACATGGGCAAGTCATTTGTGGAGTACAAGAACAAAATGAGACCAAAGTCCAGGAAAGTCAGTCGTGGTTCGTGTTAAAAATCAGTTTAAACGAATAAGTAACTTTGCTTCAAGTCACCATATACTGCATGAGCTGTAAACGTGAATATCGTGTCATTTATTTCACTATTCTACAAAGAGACAGATATGTGATAGTAAAAGTGATATTTTTCTATAACTGATTGCGGCACAATTGCACATCAATAACATATTGTGATTTCACGACCGAATAAATAAAAACAAATTAAAATCTTGATTCAATGGTCTCTCGTATTTCTTTTCAGGCAGGTGGGACACCATGGTGCTCCATGTTCCAATAAGACTAAAATCCTCGCCCTCTGATTGGACGGGAGCTCGCTTAGTTGTTTCTATGTTTAAGGCTCCAGTGGCATATTTTACCGTCTGGCATCCACAGGGGAAATATTTGAAAGGATGATAACAGTGAGAGGAGATTCAAAGTTCATCCTGTCTATAAATTCATTCTATGAATGTATATTCACAACCCTCTTATAAAAAGTCGAGGTTACTCCGTCTCAGTTCAAATCATGAACTTGTTCATGATTTGAACTGAGATGGAGAAACCTCGACTACAACTGTCTTAGGGATTGATATTTATTTTATCCAGTCGTTGGGTACACGAGAGGTTTATTTACTATTAAAGTGGTTATTGTTAAAGTTGCCTTGTTCATTTAAGATGCCTTGTTCATTTCACGACGTGGGCTTGGGCATTGGGTAGGGTAGGTTAGGGTCTTATTGGAACATATACGTCATTGTGATGAAATGACGTCTCGGTTGAACATAAGCTACGAGCCGCAAACCTCAGACCATGCTACCGTCAATTAATCACAATAACGTTCAAATGGGGATAAAAGAGTCGCGATCCGTTCGAAATTCTGTGTCCGTGTTTTTTGTGCCAACAGTCCTGTTTCGTGTCAAACGTGATCAGAGGTATTCAGTACACTTCTGGCTTAGGCTCTCCCTTTGTTTTGGTTGCAAAATCTTAGAGACAACCCTGAAACGTCTACACAAGGGTGGTTGAACTGAAAAATTAAGATAAGTCAACCTCTACCTAACGCTACAATACTTGCTAAAGATAATGTCTAACATTATTATTTTCTGTCTCAAAAGAAGAACTAACTTCCCCTCACCGGACTAAGCACAATATTTATGTATTGCTGCTTAACGCAACATCAGCAGGTAAGGCTATATTGTGGCGGGAAAACGGTGGAAAGTAAAACATGCCATTGTCAGTTACGAAGTAAAATGGACTAAAATTTGGAAATACAATAAAAGGTCTAAGACATGCGCAGCTTGAGTATAAAAAAGAGATGATGGTAGTACAATGTAATCCTTATAAATCAACGAGATGATTTAAAACTTGCATCTAATTTAAAATAACAGAAATAATTTAAAGTTTTTTTTAAAAAGGTTTATTATTTTAAGATAGAATTTTGTGCGAGCTCGTATGATAAAATTGATGCCCTAAAGATCCAAGTGTGAAATACTGCCCTCTGACATGAATAAAATCAGTAGAATGTAAAATAATGTGCTCCACAGACAATAGTTGCTGGCAAGGACACATTCTTATCGCATATCACCCTCTAACAACAAGTAATGATTAAGTGGCATAAGTTGTGTTTTTGAGGCCATCATCGGAAATAATAACAACGTTTGAATGGGGATTTTTTGTGAATACACTAGCCTATTATAGCAATATGATTAGGTAATAGACCAAGATTAACTTTCTGCCTTAGTGTGCAAATTTGGGCTTGCGGGGACCAAGAGAACTTTCCGATGCATTTTAAGTTTATTTGAGACTGAATATCCTCAAAGGGTCTTTGTCCCTTTATCAGTATGTAACGAGCTTTCAGAGGTGATTAAATTGATTGTTGTTTCCTTTTTATCTGACGAATCACACCAGGTGCTAAGAATACCCTTTGACCACGACTGCAGATTCACTTCAGTTTAACCCTGAAACCGTGTTAACCTTTTGGACCCTGATGGAATATTCCATGCTTGTTCTGAGCCAGTATAACAGGTAGAGTCAATATTCGTTACTTGGGGAAAGACCAATCAATATTTTCAACCCAAGGCTGCAGGTTGAAAATCTCGAAAGGTCTTCCACAAATATTTACTGAGCAAATGCCTACTTTATTAATTCAGGTGGTATCGCTGCCCTAGACCGGAAAAGGGTTAAATTCCAATGGGAGTTTTGCCAGTCGAAGAGAGCTGGTGGGGGACAAAGGTTATTCTTAGTGCCTGGATGTTTATCGTGCAAAAAACTGGTAACAACAGCGCGAGCTCTTATTACCTGCATATTTTAGAATGTCCGACGTCACATCTATTTGTTTCGGCCACGTTAGACAATCAGAAGGTGCGATCAGTGCTGGTAAAGGGACAATATACGTTATCTCGGGAACAATCCAAGGTACAGGGAGAGTTAGCACAAGAAGTCGTTTTTAAACCCAGAGGCGAATCGAGGATAACGACTTCGTGTAGGGGTCCAACCATAGAAATGATGCTAATAAGTACAGTATTTTAGTAAATTCATTTAATACGGTACCATTTTAGCCATTTGAACCTGAAATGAGCCTTTTCCGGTCTAGGACAATGATACCACCTGAATTAATAAAGTAGACAGTTACTCAGTAAATATATGTGGAACACCTATCAAAATGTTCAACGTGCAGCCCTGTAAAAGGTTTATGGGATAAACAAAATAATCGTCTTGTGTTTTCAAGTACAAAATGTTTCCACTCGTATAAAGGCTCGTCGGTTTCATTCTTAATCCTACTTATAGAATTTTTTTTATTAGAAAACACAATACGTTTCTTTTATATTTCTACTAATATTCGCACTGCAGTTAATAATACCAACACAAACGTACAAACACATGTAAGTGCTCGCAGATTGCTAGGGCACATTGTACCTGAAAATAGTATTCCATAATTTCCAATTCCACCACACTGGCACACACATCACATACATTGTCTGATTGTTGTCAACATAACGGAACGTAAAAGGTGTCATTAAATCCAATGACTGATAGCTTGTCTGGGGTTTCTGGTGGCTAACATTCAAAATGTTCACTGTTATTAAGTGCGACTTCCTCATCTAAAATCAACAAGCGTCGGTTAATCCTTTGGCTTTAGATCCGAGCCGAGACTACAAAATCACTCGAGTGATACACAATTTGCAATGTCACAATATCACCTCCGCATTCGTCTTTTAGCGCAGGGTTTCAGCTTGACAACATCGTTTCAAATAACAATACCCCCCACCCCCACCCCCACACACACACACAAATAAATACATGCGTATGAAACACAATATACAGTCATACACGTCTAAAATACTGCAAAGTTTAACCCTTTGAACTCTAGTGGTATCTTCCATGCCAGTTCAATGGCAGCAATTAGAAGAGTCCATATTTATTATTTGGGGTAGACCAATCAACATTTTCAACGTGCAGCCTCAACGCTGTACGTTGCAAATATTGATTGCTCTACCTCACACATTTACTGAACAACCATTCTATTTAATGACGTTATGACGTATCATGTTCCTGGTCGGAAAAGCGGCCGCTAGGATTCAAAGGGCTAATCCATGGAAATAAGAATTATGCGATAGACATTGGAACGCTGAAAATACAGCGATTCAAATTCGTGTAATTAACAGACTTCTCCACGAGTCGTGTGACCTAGTTTCATACAGTACATGAGGGTGGATTGGGAAACTGATCTGTGACGGTTTGCACGGTATATCCCTTCCATTATGAGGATTTTTATATATATGAGAAAAAAATGTGCCACACTGAGCATTCGATGCGGGCTTCAAACATGGTTGTAGTCTAGTCTATTTCACTGCAGCCCATCATATAGGCCTACTTAATGTATTCATTACGAGTATTTTCTGAATAATATCGTGGTGTTATTACACTCTACCCTATACTCTCTACTCCTACCCCCCCCCCCCCCACACACACACACACACACCGTTCCTAAGTACCCATTGGCAGTGGAAAATCATGAACTAAATTCTATGCTTAAACAATAAAGAAAGTGAATATCGTTGGTCAGACTTAGGTGGGTTTAGTGGAAATAGTAGGCTTACTCTGATTTGCCGTAGTACCAGTGCCGGTGGAACTAACACTAAAATTTGTGGAGTTGGAGGAGAGTAGACCATATTTTATTCCTTTCAAATTTGCCTAAAACCTGTAGCTTATAACCCTCTTTAATAGTCCAGGCACATTAGACATAAAAATGAGAAAGTAAGGAAAAAAATCGGAGAAAGCTGATTTTTTTTATATGTTTCCGGGACACACATTGCGGATAAAGTGTGAAAAGTCCCCGCGAATCCGAGTTGAGCTTTTTTAGTTATAGCGTTTTTTTGATGAAAAAAAAAAATTAAAAAAAAATTCGACCCAGCTCCATATTTCTCATTCTTATTCGCCTTAGTAGGGTGAGAATCATAAATATCGTGCTGAATTATATTGAGAATACATATCCCCAACAGAAAATGCCAACTTTGTACCAATCCTCACACTCAATGGTGAAATATTCACGAAAATGTACAAAATTACGAAAAAAAATTTATTGTTTTCATACACACAACGGTACACAACGTCCATTAAATCAAATCTACGACTACTTTGGGAGTTAAATTATATATCAAAAATTGCAGAAAAGCAGTGGCTTTATAATGATATATAACACTAGTCATTTATTCCATAATGAACTGGTGAAACGTGTGAAATATTAACCATACCCCCTAAAATCAAATTCAAACGGCATCGACTTTTCTCATTCAAATACCGTATTATAGCATCATTGTTTCAATTTCCATGTTCGATTAAATCACATAATGTGGTGTTCGCCTACACTCAAGATGCATTGGCATGTAATGTGTGCACGCCCTTGATGTGAACGTTTGTCCAGTGACGTTTGACCAACCACTTTATATCAAAGCAGTGGAGATTGTGTCTTCGTCAGATAAGTTGACAAACGTTTTCGTTAGACTCGGCGGCTTCCATATGATTATGTCATATTTAGGGGCAATTGGTTCGATCATGGCTGGTAGCGGCTTGGATGAACTTTGGGGGACTGTTTATGCTGGTGGGTCAATCCATCATTTGATCAGTGGTCATGCATATTCAAGAGCAGTTCGTGCCCATTTGCTAACACAAATTGCCATTACAAAACTTGTGTTTGAAGAAAGCCGAACACTTGATAACATAGACTGCACAGAAGTCAATGAAATATTCTGTGGACTTGCCAGAGGTGACTGTACAACAGCTGACGCTGTCAATCAAGAAAGTGTCAACCATCTACTGTCAAAATTACACGAACTGCTCCAGAATGCGTCCGTAGGACGCACGGGAAAGCTTTGGGTACAATACTACGAGCAAATAGGTCTTCTCCAGTTGTTCTTGAGAGCAGAGCGCACAGGCGACTGGGAACTCCACACATATTGTGTTCGCAATATGATTCCAGTATTTCACGCAGGTGGTCATTTTGCATACGCAAAAAGTTCTCATCTCTATTTGCAGCAGATGAATGAGCTAACAGAAATAATGCAACAGTATGATTTGAAGTTGTTCACTGAGAAAGGTTACTTTACCATAAGGCGCTCAGATAAATTCTGGGACGGGATATATTCTGATCAGACTATAGAGCAGTGTTTAATGAGAATGTTCAAGCTCCCTGGTGGTCTCACACATGGCAGGGGAATAACCGATAGCACTGTTGCGAAATGGGTACATGGACTACCTCTTTGCCTTCCGATATGTAATGCTCTCGAAAATTTTGTTCATGTTCACACTGGTCATGGCGAACAACATCGGGATCTCCGTCAAAGTTCACAATTGACTGATGCCAATGATATCACCAAATTATTGAACTGGCTCAGAATGCATTCCCCCTTTCAGAATAGAGATCCACTACAATTAGTCTCTATAGCGACCGGGCTTGTGGCCGACGAAACTGTGAACTGTGACCAAGTTCGCAAAATTGGTGAATGTTGCGTATCGAATGTTGTAAGCAAAACGTTCAACAGCATCAAACTACGACGTGTTGACACTGTGAAGTCTTTCGCATCGATGGCAAATAGCATCAAAGTCCGTGGAAGTAAGGTAGTGATTGACCCCACAATTCTGTTCAACCGCATCACATGTGTTATTCAGTCACATGCAGAGATGGAAGAGTATCTCAAATATGAACTTGCCCCGAAACCACCAGCATTGTTTGATTCTGCTGGAATGAGGAAGACACAGAAAAGCACGCTCGGTAAGATCCTCAAAACATACGGTTCCGAGCAAACTAAAATCCCAGAACATTCTCTGTTTGTTGTAGATGGTGGATTTTTATTGAGGGTAGTTGTATGGCCTAAACAGTCGTCATATAAGGACATATGTACATCTATCTCTTAACATCACGAATTCGAAGTGTTCGAGGGGCCCTTTACACGAGAATAGATTTTCCCTTAAGTGTTCCTTTTTATTCTACTTCAAGTTACTAAAGTTTAAATAAGGTTCGTTTCTGTCTATTTCTTGAATTATGAGCCCCTCAAAACAAAGGCCAAACATAGTGTAAATGGGATACGCCCACAGTTCAATTGAACTTAAGGGCAATAAATTTAAACACTCTCTACTTTGTGGAGTTAAAATAAAAACTAGGTCGCATCATGCTTCCTAGCGTTAACTGAATAAAAAAGGCATAGTTTTCGAAACTTGTGTTTGAAATAACGATACATTTCACTGAAACATGTTATTGTGCCAATAATGCGTTTCCAAGAATCAGAAACACAAAAAACCTCTTTTCACACCAATCGACCAGCAGACAAGTGGAAAATTAAAATAAATACTGTCCAGGAGATAAATTCAGTTTTAACTTTGTTTTGTACTGCTGCTAAAATGCAATATAAGTTATATCGGGCAACATCCAGGATGCATGGAGATTTAATACATCGATGTAGTACTGAAATAGTTAACCGGATAATCGGTTTGAAACCAGTTAGCTACCTAACCGATTAGAAAAACCGTTAACCGGTTATAGGAAATATCGATAGTGATCGTCATTCCACGTTTAAAATGTAGTAAATCTTCCGCTTCTCTTTGTGATAGATTACACCTCGAAGCCGCATTGTATATATTAAGAAATAATCGACTTTGGGTTCAATACTTCGTTAATGATCGGCAGTCTCCGTGAGTACTGAGTAATCGCAGAAACTGTTCCGTAGTATGTATACAAACGAACGTTGTCGAGAACTCAACAGCGTTCGTTTGTATACACACTACGGAATAGTCTGAGAATACTGCTTTCCAATTCTTATAGTTTTGATCCTATATTCGGTGAAATAATGGCCACGGATAACCTGATATTATCCGGTTATAGCTCTCGGTTAGTCGGTTACGAAAATGAGTCAACCGTTTCAGCCCTACATCGATGTTGACTTTCAACTCCAATGCGCAAGCCGAAGGGTTGGAAAAGTGACATCCAGGCATTAAATCTCTATGTACCGTGGATGATTCCCGAGATAACGATTTTGTCCCGCCTCTTTCCATGGAATAATGCGTATCTCAATATATAACATAACTATCCCAAATGTAGCCTCCAACGACAAAACTGAAGTCCTGCACTGCGCCTCAAATCCGGAAGCAATCGGTATTATTGAACTGATGCGAACAACGCATGCATACAACCAAGTAACGAGAAGAAAAATAGTCCGATGATTTACTGTCGAATTTCTCATCCTTCAATGAAAAAAAATTGGAGAATGAATTTTTTCTCCTGAATTCATATTTACCTTTCACGGAATCAGTTTAATTTAACACACATTGAGACGAGGCCATGAAAAGACCAACAAAAACAAACGCTATCACGCCATTCACGAAACTAAAAATAGCTTGATTCTATATACAGTACGTAGAGAGTGTATTATCACTAAATCACCCGCAGAGTGGAGATTCCACCCAAGCTATAATTGCAAATTTGTTGCAAAGCATAACAAGCACAGCCAAAGTTCCAGCCAAAGGACCTCCGGATTATACCCGGAGGTTCATTGGGCGAAACATTGCTTGTGTTTTTTGTCCAGTTGTACAGAATTTGAAAGTGATACTTTAGGTGATAACTCCACTCCACTTGACGAGAGGGTGCTGGCATTCAGAGCAATACTGAGTTAAATTTAATTCTGATTTTGGCCATTTCCAGAGAAACAGAAAATAGTTTATAAATGTGAGTAGTATAGGATGCAGAGATCTGCCCTTCCTACCAGGTCTCCGGGGTCAGAGACCCCGACCCCGAGGTCATTGACCTCGGTGCCCAAATCCATTAGGAATCCCCGTCCACTCTCCCCTCCCCTCTCCACCCTAGGCCTAGGTTATGTTTAGGCGCCCCCTCACCCTACCCACCTTGTATGTACCCTATATTTTTCAGGCTATCCCTCCCCAAAGCCCATTTTAGGACCCAGGCTATGTATAGCTCATTTAGGCTTTCCCCACATTGTTTAGGTTTTCCCTGTATGTGGGCTCCCCTTCCACAGGCCCAGTCCCTCCACACCAAAGCCCTGGACTGTTCCTCCCCCTTTCAAAGGCTAGCCCAAAGCTGGGGAATATTCAAACTGGGGTATCCAATGAGTACTAACAAAAGAGTGCCACCATCCCCTATCCCCTCCCTGCCCTTCCCATAACTTTATTTCCTGGTAAATATCTTTAAGGTAAATGTTGTCAAGGACATGCACACATAACGGCATACAAATTGCTTTAGATATAAAGACTACCTGGTTTTGTTTAGACATGTCATAAAGGAATTATGATAGAGAACACCTGTTCTTTGTCAATGCATAGATAATGGTGATTAAGATAGAGAGAATCTTTGTTTATAAGAAGATATGATAGTGTCACGTTGTATAATTATGAAAATAGATAAGGGACAACTGGTATGTTTGATTATGTCATAGATAAAGGTATTATGATAAAGGACTCCTTTGTTTATAAGAAGCTTAATATGATAAAGACCATGCACACTGTTTGATTATGTCATAGAAAGATGATGTCACGTCTCAGGTGTTTGATAACCCAATAAGATCGCGGCGATGTCTGATTGGTGAAACAGTTGTCCAATCAGATCATTCCACACGGCGGTATGTTCCATGGGACCAATAGATAAGCGTGTTGTAAAATTATCCCACGCAGGCGTTCTCTGATTGGTCAAATAACTGTCCAATCAGATCGAGCCATGCAGTATTTTCGACATGGTCAATAGGTTTGTGATCTGGAGTGTTGTAGTAAACTACATTAGCATAGGTTAGCTAAAAAGGAATGAACAACTCTAAATGTTCTCTCTATGAAATTTTATTTTCACATAAAATCAGTTTTACAAATAGTAAATTGGTTTTACAATAGTCAAAATGGATTTGCAATCAGAGTTACAAATTTACAAGTATTTTTTCAAAGCGAAAATGGTTTTACAATCAATTAAAAAGGATTTACAATCAGTCAAAATGGATTTTCAATAAGTTTTTACAAGTAATTTTACAATTTCACCATAAGTAATTTCTACAATAAGTAGTTGTACAATCCTTTTACAGGTAAGCATATAATAAACATAATTAAATGTTCAGTGACTGTCATTTGTCCCTGAAAAGGGACAGTTTTTGATGTTGTCGTTCTTCTGGAGTTTCTCTAGTTATGATCCCAAGCTGTCTGCACATCCCGAAAACGTGTATTTCCTTAATAATGGATTAAACAAGTATTTTCGTTTCTCAACTGCGAATTTTTCAGCTTCGTTCATTCCGCAACCCGTAAGTAGCTGAGCAGTTTTTCTAATTTTTCCATAGACCGGATGTTGTCTGAAGTGCCTTACTAGACTCATTGCCTTAAATAATCTTCTACAGAGGGAAGCTCTCACGCTGTATCTGAGAGCTTCCCTGGCCGTTTTGGTGGCCTCGTCTGTGGGCAAGCCATTTTCTACATACGACACTTCCAATCTCTGAAATTTAGTTGTATTATCTTCATATGCTCTTATGATTAAAGTGTCTATTATGTTCGTTTCACCACCTTCCTCTTCTGAATATTCACTTTCAGTAGTTATATCACTATTGTCTGACTCTGAATATGTGCTCTCGTCAGAATCAGACAAGTTATAATCTTCGTTTGACTGATTGCCTTCCGCCGTTATCCCAAACCTCTTGAGGCAGTAACCATCTTCATGTCTATTGCGTGTAAAGGCTCTTGAGAATGCTTTCCTACAGAAGTTATAGTTGTGGCTCGGCATGTCTTCTCTCTTTGAACGCTCTGAGAACAAATGAGAACTGGGTGGACATCACGATTTATAAGGCAGTGAAGAGTACCCTCAAATACGTGCATGCATACATCAGTTTTACGTATGTGCACATCCGTTTTACATACGGGCACATCCACTTTACATACGGGCACATTGGTTTTAAACATATACACATCGGTTTTAAACATATACACATCGGTTTTAAACATATACACATCAGTTTTACATATGTGCACATCGGTTCTACTCACCCTACCAATTGATGGTTGCTTCAAATTCTCCCACAGAGCATTGTGGGAAATTACAGTGATGCGACTCTGGGGTAAAATAAGTTTTTGCTTGACTTCACACTACTTGACACAGTTTACTTAAAAAAAAAACAAGACATAAAAGTCAGATAAATGTCAAGTCGGAGAATGATAATCTAAACTTCACATGCCAACTTGATAACAAACTTCCGTCCATCAATGTTACAGGAATTTTCTGCTTATTGAACAACATAGGTGCCACAAAATGGTCTCAAACGGTCTTAAATATTTCTCAAATGGTCTCAAATGGTCTTCAATGGTCACTAAATGGTCTCAAACGGTCTTAAATGTTCACTAAATGGTCTTAAATGGTCACTAAATGGTCTTAAATGGTCACTAAATGGTCTTCACTAAATGGTCTTAAATGGCACTAAATGGTCTTAAATGGTCTGAAATGGTTACTAAATGGTCACTAAATGGTCTTGAATCATTCTTAAATGGTCACTAAATGGTCTTGAATCGTTCTTAAATGGTCACTAAATGGTCTTAAATGGTCATTAATGGTCACTAAATGGTCTTAAATGGTCACTAAATGGCCACTAAATGGTCCCTAATCTGGTGTATTTACTATATGTAAAACCACATGCACATATGTAAAACCATTATGCACATATGTAAAACCATGTGCACATATGTAAAACCGATGTGCAAATATGTAAAACCCATGTGCACATCAGGTTTACATATGTGCACATCGGTTTTACATATGTGCACATCAGTTTTACATTAGAATTCATCTCGTATGAAAGTTATCAATTTCCAATAGATGCTTTGTGTGTCTTTTCGGTCTAATGTACAGCTTGACACAATGCATTAAAACTATCGATAAGTCTATAGACGGTCATTTGGGAAAAGCTGTCAAATTTGAAGATGGTTATTTTTGAGTTGTGGATCATTAAAGTCAGAAAGTTCGTGAGGTGAATTGTCATCAGAAGATATGACTTGGAGTGATCTGTCCTATTCAGGCTTTTAAATGCTGAAGGACGCCCCATGCACTCGGTGGTCTCGACATCCAAGTATAGTTTCACTGCTACGACACGGAAAGGGCACGTGTTATAGTTCAACAGTCTGATATCAGGTCCCAATCGCTCTAGTGAAGCGGCGCACAATGGAACAGTGGATTTTATCTATGCATCTCAGTCGAATTGGGCTGTCTGCTCAGAAGAAATACCGCTCCGTGGAGCAATCGATATACAAATTTTTCCAACTATACCTGAGCCACGATCACATGGAAATGATCCGTGAAACAGGTGTCGCGATGTTTCTCGCATATATTTTTTAATCCAAGAACAGGGAGGTTTTGAAACCGAACCGAAAATCGAGAAAACTCCCAGCTCTACTCGACTGGGATATAATATTTTACAGACAATTTAAGTGAATAACTCTTGACGTTACGACTTGGAAGGGGTTGGCATATGATCATCTGGGTTTCAGTGTTACATTTCATACTAAACTAATATACATTTGGGCACGTGATCTAGCTCCTTTACTGAATATTAAACTCATTCTTTAACCCTTTACAAACGAATCGACTACATCCGCCTGCGTAATATGCCAATTCAGAAGTAGAAAAAAATAAAAATTCAACAGAAGCATATCATGTGACCCCCTCGTTGGAACGGGCTCGTTGAGCTCGTTCCAATGAAGGGTCCCATGATTTGTTGTATTTTTTTTAAACAATTGTCTGCGCTGGGTAAAGGGTTAAAAATGACAGAGCGCAGTCTTCCCATAAAAAAACTTCGGAAGTGGGCGAGGGGTTCGCAGTCGTATTCTTACACGAAACGTGAACCAGCTTGACCCAAGAAAAGAAAAATTGAAATGATCAAATGAAAACACTTCTACGGGCATCGTTTAATGAATTCTGAAAGGCGATGTTAACAAAAAATCTCATTGAATGCCTCAAACGATCGATGTATTTGCGAACACTTTTTGGAGCGATGCCCAGCAACGCGTTTTTTATTGTTTGTTTCATGATTATCGGGTTTTTTGATTAACTGATAAACAAACTCTTCAAACCATTCCTTAACGCTCCCCTTCAACTCGTCCAGTACCTTAACAAATGCATAACCCATACCTAATTTAATTGACTAAGTTCTCAGATTTCTCTACAAGCTGTAGAATCGCCGGAGAAATTTTATTTCAATAATCCAGATCTTTAATTTGAAAAACTGTTTGTATCCTGGAACGCAGAACAAAAATCATCAGCTCCAAAATGAATCTCTCCTCAACAAACAATTGAATGATTTCAGTAAAAATTGAACGTTCCATTCAAGAATCATACATGCACCCAGGTTCGTCGAGGAGGCATGGAGGTGCTACTCCGGGGCACGAGGTGACCAAGGAGCCTGTAACGGATCTGAAAGTAAAACCTCGGGAAAGGGGGTGGGGAGAAGGAAGAGGGTCTTGTGTTTTTCTGGGAATTTGCATTGAATCTTCTTTTAGACGCTAACCAACAAAATGAAATCTTGACTGAATGCGAATGTAAATTTGTGTATTTTCTTTGATACCATGAATCTGGTTATAAAATCCCACCTGCTGCAACCGCGTTGTGTCCTTGGGCAAGACACTTCATCTCCATTGCCCGCGTGGGGGCACGATGACGCCGTTTACATTTCGTACTGCACGTCGATGGTATGCATGTCTTCAACCAATCTAACCCTGCCTGTGCTGCAGTGCGGAGTTACGAGGTTGTGGAGCTGGCAGCTGCTCGCCGTTGCTCGGTGGTTCTCTCCGGGTACTCCGGCTTCCTCCACCCGTAAAACTGTCACGGTCATGATTAGCCATTGTGCATAAATATGTGACCTTAAACATCAATAAATAAATCAATAAATCTGGTTATAAAGAATAAAATTGAATTGAATTGAATTGAACTGTGAAATCTCAAGGTTAAAATCCATGGGTACATAATTACACGTAGAAAAGTCATATTATGGCATCGCAAAATAATCGATTTGTAGACAATTATCAGATATTCCTTGTCGGATAATTGTCTATGCAGCCGACCTGACAGGCGTTGAAGGCTAACCCTTTACCTAACACGAAAGGCAGACGACACTTGAAAACAAAATTCTTGAATAATTATTTTTTTCATTATTTGCATCCAAAATATAACCTATGACCACTCACTGGAACGAGCTCATCGAGCTCCTTCCCATGAGTGGTCATAACGTATGGTTTGGTGAGAAAAATGAAAAGAATAATGAAAATTGTGAATGGCGCTATCGGTTTTTGGCCGTAAGGTTGGGAGAGTGTTGAGTGAACAATCAAGGCATATTGTTTTTAGTTCCCCGTGAACGACGGCGCGTGAATCGAACGATTGATATTTGATCACCCTTACACACGTGTTCGTGCTTCATTTCACCATTTAGCAAATAATCGAAAATCAGATAAAACGGATTTGATCATTAATTTGGATCTACATAACAAGAAACTCTGGTACATTTTTGTGTGATATTTGGCGTGGGAAGCGAGACAAATGCTGAGTTTGGTCTTAGAGATTTGTTTCCATATTTGTTCAGTGCAAGCACCTTTATCCACGTGGAAGGGGTGACATGGGGTTGTTTAGCCTCGCCATTAAAAATATTGGGGAACGAGCCAACGAGGAGGGTCGGAATCCGGGCACGTGCCAAACTTGGCTCTCTGAGCTGAGTTGGGACTGCACTGTGATTTTCTTCCCTGCCAAGTAAACTCGAAATATAGGTTCGTTCTAGGTTAGGTGTGATTCCTAATCACTTCGGGCTGCGGAAAGGAAACAATGATTAAAGTAACAACGATTCTTTTATTTAAATTTAAAATAAACCCATTTCCATATTCAGCACATTTAACAATTTAGTTTAAACAATATTTATTTGAAAAATTATGTTATACATACAGTACGTGGAGAGTGGATTGTAACTAAATCACCCACAGAGTGAAGTTATCACCCAAGCTATAACTGTCAAATTTTGTACATATCGACAAAAAACACAAGCAATGTTTCAGCCAATGGACCTCCGGGTTTAACCCGGAGGTCCATTGGCTGAAACCTTGCTGGATCTGGTTATGCTTTGCAACAAATTTGCAATTATTCCTCAGGTGGAATCTCCACTCTCTCTGCAGGTGATTTAGTGATAATACACTCTCCACGTACTGTATACACTAGCTAAAATACAACAAAGAAAAATCGAAATTAATAAATTAAAATACAGCGGTATACAATATAACAAATAAACTGATTCACAGATTGCTGAGGGAAGGAGGGATTCGACAGTAAGCATATAGCTCATGTAAGTCGTCCCCCTAGCGTCTGTATAATTAACCTCATCTTTGTGGTATAGATGGAATATAAACTCATACACTGCTGTCTGGTGGCCGAGACCCTTTCTAATTATGCTGATTTAGTTGATTGTAAAACTAGCCGTACACCCGAGGCACAGGTCTGGACGCCGCACCCCCAGGCACGCAACCAATTCCATCTACATTCACGAAGCATGTGCATAGAACCGATCGTAGGTTGAGAGGCCGGACGCCCATCCTCAGGGCAGCGGAAGTGTAGCAGTATAAACTAACTCTATTCAACAACAAAATTGCAGGATGGCACTCAGGGCGCCAGACAACGACATTTGAGATTGTTCAGACTTAACATGTGAAGAAGAACTATATAGGTACAGAAATCGAGAAAAAAAAGAGGAGAAGGAGGAGCAGGAGAAGGCCACCTTGAATATACGAAACATAATATTCCATTCATAAAATCACAAGAGAATAACCGTATAATGTAGTGTTCGGCATATATAGCCTCATTGGAGATGAGCCAAAGAAGAGAAAGAAGAATTTAAATTGGAAGCAGGAATAAAAACAACCAATTAAACACAGTTGGTAATGTTCCCTGTGTTGGATTCAATTGCGTTTGAGTTCACCGGAAGCGTCTACTTGATAGAATGAACTTGTGTACCACTTCAAAAATATGACGGTTCTCCTCAGAACTCAAGAATTCGGAGCCAAAAAGGAATGTGCAGATGGAGTAGATTGAGTGTATTACTGCGAGTATAGGAGAACAGTGGACAGTGTAAGAGATAGTGTTCTGGTGTCTCACAATCGCCACACTGACAGGAAGGTGTATGTGATAAAAGATTATCGTACAAGTGAGAATTTAAACTACTGCAACACAGCCTGAGCCTACAGTGGTATATTTGTGCTGTGCGCGATTTCGAATCACTGAAATACAAGGGTGGTCGGGGGTTGCCATCATTCAAAAAGGTCTTGAAGCTGATCAAAGACGAGTTTTAGTGGATAGATAAGGGCAATTTGTTCCATTGTTCGGTAACGCTGGGAATGAAAGAAGACTGGTGTAAGTGTGTCCGAGAAAACGGAATTTTGTGGTTGTGAGATTACCGGAGCTTGAGGGATGGGTTTGACGATGAGAGGGGTGGATAAACCCTATTTGCAATATATGTGGGGGACATTTGATGATACATTTCGAAAAACTGCATTAGCTTATGTTTACATCGCCTTTCTTGTAGAGAATCCCAGTGCGTTTTGGAATAAATCAGTGACTTACTAGTACTTATGGTTGCTTCGGTTATGATCCTTGCTGCTGCGATCTGCACTTTTTTCCAGATCGTTGGCTTTGGTTGCCGAGCAATTGTCCCATACAACATCAGTGTATTAAAGAAGGGGCATAATGAAGGCAAGTTTCTTTTTTTTCTAACACGCCTCGAACAAGGTTAAATTTGTGCTTCCTCAACAGGTCGAGGTCAGACCAAGCTTTAGAACAGATATGGTCTATGTGGTCCTTCCATGTACAGGTGTTATTTAAAATGACTCCTAAGTGTTTATGTTTATCGACTTTGGTTATCCGCGTGTTACCTAAAAACAATGGCGGGTGGGTGGTTGGATTGATTTTGCGTGAAAAAGCATGCTCTCTGTTTTATGGGGATTAAACTCAACCAGCCATAATTTGACCCAATCATCGATTCTGGCTAAATGATGGTTGATTAAGATGGAGGCTTGCTCTGGATTCTCTACAATTAAATATAGGGATGTATCGCCTGCAAAGAGACATATACTACTAAGTAAATCTTCAGTAATGTCGTTGAAATATATCAGGAACAATAAAGGCCGAGTATTGACCCCTGTAGAACACCTGCTTTGATCGATCTCCACGAAGATGTCTCCAATCCAATCACAACTCGCTGCGACCTATCTGACAAAGATTTCAAAAACTATAAAAGATCTCCGGATATACCAATTCTCTCCAGCTTGTGAACGAGACCAGCATGCCACACCTTGTCGAAAGTCTTGTTGGCATCGCAAAATACCACTCTCAATTCTTGGCCTTCACCAAGCGCTTGACAGAATTCATCATATATATCAGTCAGTTGGAGAACAGTAGAATCGCCAGGTGTGAAGCCCGATTGAAATTGACTAAGAACATTGTTGACAACCAGAAACGGACACAAGCGTTTGAAAACACATTTTTCAAATATCTTCCCGACTCAGTTTATCAGTGACATTGGGCGATAGTTAGTAGCTGTATCTGAGGGCTGCTTTTAAAGAATTGGGGAGACAGTAGCTTTTCTCCACAAAGACGGAATGTATGAGCTATTCAGAAGTATATTAAATAAGATCAACAGTGGCTCACATAAGGAGGATTTGCATTCTCTAAGGAGACGTGAACTTATGAGATCTGGTCCAGATGCCTTAGATACGTTAATCAACTTTATTGCTTCAAATACTTCACTGGAATTAAGGGTGATACTATCAATCGTTTGTGGAACGCGAGGTGGCAGATCTGCCAGGGAAGCATTCCAATGGTCAACTGCTGAGATAGAACAGGAGTATAAATTGAACACTTCAGCTTTCTCAGCACATGAGGAATATAGTATATTGGAGTGAATAATAGCAGGAATTCCAGCTGTATTACTGGTAGTGATGACTGTTTTAAGGTTCTTCCACCATATTGATGAAGAGCTTTCGCTGCTCCCCAAGGTGGACTGAACTTTGGATAGGTATGACTCTTTTTCCTTCCTAATGGCTGAAACTACTTCATTCCGTTTACATTTATATTTTGCCCATGCGTTTGCAAGATCCTTGCGTTTAGCTATGTGATACAACCATTAACCGTTTTCTTTGTCTAATTAACAGACTTATTCCATCGTGCATTCATTTCGGTTGATTTGATCTCGAAGTAATACGTTTATTTGGTATATATTGTGATGCAGTGACGAGCAATTTGTCAGTACACGAGGAAACGATTGTATCAAGACAAATGTGGAAGGATCAGAATTTTGATATCAACTGTAATAAAGTGTATATTCATACATACAACACGTTTTAGCTTGTATTTTCTGCTGATTACTATTTGCATGTTTTTACTAAAAAATGAAGTTCAGTTAAATATCACTGCACTTTCTGCGCTGCGTTGTGTGACTGTGATGACAGAATATTTTAAATGCAACTGTGTGTGAAGTATAATATGATCTCTTCAATACATTATAATTTGAGTATAATCTACGATGCCACCTACCGAGAAATCTATGACACCACCTACCGTGAAATCTAAGGCTGTTAATCCATGTTAATTTTGAATAAAACATCCTGCGAGATCCTTTGTTTTGATTCTCGACTTTTGTTTCTCAACTCGTCAGATGTAATTTTCTAGAAACAATAAATGCTGATCAATAATTATTTCTTCACATTTGGTAAGTTTGATTATTCTTGAACACTGTGGTTTATTGATCAGATACGATCGGTAATGAAATAATGTAAAATTTAAGTTTTGATATTGCTGGATTAACTTTGTTTGATCTGTCACTGGGATCGGCCGTTCACGAATTTATAGTACTAAGGAAGCTCGCCTTTCTGTGCCGAGTCTGAAATATACTTAACTCATTTAATTATTTCTATTTAGTTATTATGTATTAAGGAAGCTTGACTTTCTGTTGTGTGAATTTAAATCTGTTTGTCAACTTTTGTTCAGTTCTCAGATATAAGGAGGCTCATACATTTTAGTTGGCATTTCTACAATTTAAGGAGGCTCATACATTTTTTTAGTTGGTTGAATTATTTAAAGTAGCCCATCCAGTTTTGATAAAAATCTAATTTTCGGGAACATTTGACCCTATTGCAACTACAGACTGACCACTTGATATTGAGTGTATTCGATGGTACAGCAACAGCCAGAAATAACCATAATTGTCCAGGCAACCATATTTAATAAGCTGAGAGCCATATTTGAACATTTATTATGTTTCATTAGTACTTTAGCAACCGCGTGACCACATTTGAATTTGTGTTGTAGATAAGTGATATAGTGTGATATAAAACAGAATGCAGCTGTAAAGTAGAGAAAACCTCTGTTCAATCCACAGGGTATGCTTTTACTTTATTCTTCTTTTCTGTGAAAGCATTGAGAAGCATGTTAGTGCCTTGTTGTAGGTAGAATGAATGAATAACCAGCTATGATGTTTATTCATAGATAATGTTGATAGTGCTAATCTACAAAGGTAGAATAGCTAGTTATGGTTATGTTCAACTTACATAAGTGCAAGTAACTCTGGCTGCAGTCGAAATAGTAAAAGTAATGGAGCAGTATGTACTGTTTTATCAAGTTTTACGCAAGTTCACAAATTATTTGTTGTGCCGTATGATTGCCATAGCAAGGGGCAACACCATTATAACCCAGTTATGAATGAATGGCAAACATGAATTCATGTCAGGGGTGGGTAGTGTTGCATTTTGCTATGCAGATTTAACTATCCAAGTCATTTTCAAGAGTCAATTTTGAACATGGTATAACTATATTGTTCAAAAGGTCATTGATGCATTCTCTTTAAAATGTGTCATTTTAATAATATTGTTTTCTATGTTGAGTAATAGCAGATCTTACTCAAATGCCCAAGAGACATATTTTGTTCGAACCAATGAAATACCAACTGGTGGATAGAATCGGCCTTGAGGAAGATATTTGTAATATTTAGAGATGTGATGTTAAGTTGCATTATGAAGTTTTATTATGTGAGTATGTAGTTATTTTACATTATAAATAAGATATTGTATTTTGTTATTGGTATAGGATGTAATTTAATTTATTCATCGTCATCAAGATGGAATAAAATTAAAATCGATCACCATTGTGTTTCTGGTTTTCGGACCCTGAATACTCGACCCTGTTCCAATTGTCACCCAATGTGAATTCAGAATGAACAACAGAAATGGTACTAACTTTACATGTGTGATATTATGAACTGGAACTGTGTATTGTGATTAAGGAGAGGTAATATAGTGTACAATAACTAACAATCACCCTAGCTGGAAAATAGAACTTTCAAAATGAGTGCGATGAACAATTAATTTATTTTCCTATATTCTACATTATTTTTTTTTGTTTTTCTTTTTCTTGTTCAGTTTTGTTTATTTCTTATTATACTCATTTTTTTGTCATGTCTTTATCAGAATGTTCAATTTAAAAATAGTATCGAGTAATTTTCATATCATCCATTCTTGAATCCATTGGTGTTTCGTTGGTACGATCAATATAAAAGAAATTAATAATTATTCAAAGCAGCCTATCTAAGTGACAGATTATTTGTTTTGGCAAATTAACAAGTTTATTCCAGCTAGGAAAATATATGTTTATTTTTCATTTTCTTTCCATTTATTAGTTATTCTGATTACTATCATTTGGTTTTCTTTCCGCTTATTATTATTTAAATTTTAATAATTGCAAAAAAGTAACTTCATTTTTTTCCTTCCTGCCTAGTAATTATAACAAAAATGAACCATCAAAGTTAACTGTTTTGTATGATTGTATGAAAGAGAGTCAGTGTTTCTGAAAATAAGGTGTTGCATAATAAGATAGCGCATAGCATACAACTGCATGTTTATTGATTTATTATCAATATACTATCACTTGTTGCAATATTTTTTTTTTACAGTATAATACAATACAATTCACTCATGAGTGAACGAAAGTTGAATAAGTATTTAGAAAAGCCATTTGAAATTACTGTTGATAATGACGTGTCTATAGTTGTGGTTTCAACAAGCAAAGGCAAGCATCTTCAACGCCAATTAGAATACTTTAACTATAATATCCCAATTAATTGGTGGTGTAGAAGTGGTGTTACAACTAGGGAACAGTTAGGCTTCACACAATCACACATTGAACAAATTTCTAATGCATCTAAACATGTTAAACTTTATGTTTGGTTAGGAACTTGTGATGTAACAATCAAAAAAGGAAAATTTATATATTTAAGGCACAAGAACATAGAAAAGTCAATTGAAAATTTAAAATATTCTTTTCAGGAGTTTATAAATTTATCTAATAATTATTGCAACTGTTCCTTAATTTTCTAGAAATTCCACCTATTAGTATTGTAGAATGGAACAAGAAAAAGGGTCATAAAAATCCACAAGAGTTTTTGCAAGCTGATTTTCAGTTACAAAAAGGTTTAGATATTTTAAATCATTGGATTTACAATTACAATCATAGTAATAATTTCTATTCCCCAAAATTTATTTTGGACATCCAAAACAGTAGAAAGAAAGTTCATAAGAAGGAAAGATATAGCTTGAATTTCAATTTATACCTTGATGGAGTCCATCCTAAGCCTTTATTAGCCAGAGTTTGGTTGAAGCGTTTGTATCAGTGTATGATGAAAAATTAGTTCTTTGATGTGATTGATTTTCACATGTTGTATGTTAATTATGTTTATCATTGTGATTTAATTTATCTTTCTTCTGGTACTCTTCAAATCAACTGTTTTAAATCCATTCATCATATACTGAAACAGCAAAATGGCTGAGGATCATATGTCTGAAGAAGAAATTAGGAATTTGGTGAAAGCTTCTGAGGAAATGGGTGTGAAGCCAAAAGCTGGCTCACCAAAAGAACTGCAAGAATGGATGAAAACATTTACTTCATCCAAAATAAAAGCTGAAAAAAACTTAGATAAACCTTTTTATGTAAGTCAACTGCCTCGATTACCAACTTTCTATGGTGATGCTAAGGGTGAGGTAGCTTATGATCACTGGCAGTTTGAGATTAAATGCCTCCTTTCTGAAAATTATTCAGAAGAAATAGTGATGCAAGCTATTAGACGTTCACTAAAAGGAGAGGCTGGAAGAATTGTTATGAGGCTTGGACCTTCAGCATCTCCTTTAAATATATTAGCAAAGCTTAACAGTATCTATGGAAACATAGAAATGAGTGAGACAATATTAGCACAATTTTATAGTGCAAAGCAAGGAAAAGATGAAAATGTTTCCAGTTGGGGATGCCGTCTGAAAGACATTTTATATAAAGCTGTTCAGCTGAAACAAGTTGAATTGTCTCAAACTAATAAAATGTTAAAGACAATGTTCTGGTCTGGCCTGAGACCAGAACATAAAGATATTAGTGGTCATAAATATGACACAATAGCCGATTTTGATGAACTTCGAGTGGCATTAAGAAGACTTGAACAAGATCACATGCCCACCAGTTCTTCATCTAAATCGGAAAAGAGAGCAACAGTGAACCAAGCTCAGGTAGCAACTTCAACAGAAATTTCTGAGTTAAAATCAATGGTTCAAAAATTGACAATCGAAGTAGAATCTTTGAAGAGAGAAAGGACCACACCTTATGAATCATCATTTTCTGATAAAAGTCAGAAACAGCAATTGTCTTCAACCTATAAGAATCAGAGGCGGCAAGATTTTTCAAAGCCTCGATGGACTGATAAAAATGATCACGGTCAGCAATTTAGCACTGAAAGACCAAAAACAAAAAAAGAAATCACTTGCTATAAGTGTGGTCAAATTGGACATGTAGCTATTGGGTGTAGGGTGAGAACAGACCATTACAAGGGTAATTTAAATGGCAAAGGACCTATGGGAAGGGGCTATCCACAGGCCTGTCAAAAAAAGCCCTGAATGAATGCAAAGAAAGAAATAGGGACCCAGTTGGTCTAATAGGGGCACCCAATGAAACTATAGTAAAACTCGAAAATGTAAATACAGCATGTCTACTTGATACTGGATCGACAGTTTCAACAATAAGTGGAAATTTTTATCAGCAACATTTAGTATATAAAACAATTATTAAATCAATGGATGATTTAATAAACATCGAATGTCCTGATGGTCAGACACTGCCCTATCATGGATATATAGAAGCAGATGTTGAAATTGCTGAATTATGTGGAACATCAAAGACAAGATGTATTTTTCTTGTTGTACCACAAGGTAATTACAATTCGATGGTACCAGTTTTATTGGGAACAAATATACTTGATATATTTATGAAAGAATGTCAACACATCCATGGGGATCAGTTGTTACAAAAAGCTGATCTAATAACACCATGGTATATGACTTTTAGATGTTTAACATTGAGAGAAAGAGAATTGACAAAAAATAATTATCGGCTTGGTATTGTGAAATGTGCTGAAAATAAAATAATTTTGATAGCTCCTAATACTCAAGTCACTGTCACTGCTTATGTAGATAAGCAATTACCTTATCATCCAACATGTGCTATTTTGCAAACTATTCACAATGTGCAAAATTCAAGTTCTGATGTACATAATTTTAATTCTGTAAATAATTTAGATATAACTCCTGGTATGATAAGGTATGCCTATCGAGATAAAAATTGTATAAATGTTCATTTGTCAAATGTTTCTACCAGGACAGTGGTAATTCCACCCAAAGCTATTTTGTGTGAAATTCAACCTGTCACAATTGAACATAATAATCAACATAAAATTGATAAAGAGCAAATTCCATTGTTAGAAAAAATAGAGGTCAATTCTGAATCTTTGACAGCAGATGAATTAAGATGAGGTCTTGATATTATTAGAGATTATGAAGATATATTCTCTAAGAATGATCAGGATATTGGTTGCTCTTCAATGGTTAAACACAGAATTGATTTGATGGATGATATTCCATTCAAACAAAGACATAGACGAATACCACCTGCAATGTATAATGAAGTAAGAGATCACCTTCATCAACTGCTTTCAGCAGGTGTGATCCGTCGATCTCATAGCCCATGGGCATCAAATGTTGTGCTTGTTCGGAAAAAGAATGGAGAACTGCACTTGTGTATTGATTTCTGAACACTTAATAAGAGAACTGTGAAAGACTCATATGCTCTTCCAAGAGTAGAAGATATTTTAGATTGTCTTGGTGGTTCTAAGTACTTTATGGTTTTGGATATAAAGTCTGGATACCACCAAGTTGAAATATTAGAAGATCGCAAAGAAAGAACTGTGTTTACAGTTGGACCTTTGGGATTCTATGAATACAACAGAATGCCATTTGGTCTTTCAAATTCTCCTGCAACGTATCAAAGGTTAATGGAGGAATGTCTTGACGACTTAAATCTGAAAATTTGATTGATATATCTTGATGATGTAATTATTTTTTCCAAGACATATGAAGAGCATTTGGAGAGATTGAATAGTGTTTTTGAATGGTTTAGACAGTGTGGATTGAAATTATCTCCACCAAAATGTAAGTTTTTCCAACAAAGGGTTTTCTATGTTGGCCAAATAGTGTCCGAGCATGGAATTGAAGCAGATTCTGTCAAAATTGAGAAAATTCAGAGTTGGCCAAAACCAAATAATCCAAATGAAGTTCGACAATCTTGGGTTTTGCAGGATATTATAGAAAATTTGTAAAAGATTTTTCTAAAATTTCAAAACCATTGACAGAATTAATACCTGCAACTAATATTTCCAAGAAAGAGAAAAGAAAGGTAAATCCTCAAAAAAATTGGAACAAGAAAGAGCATTTCAAAAGCTGAAAAAACTTCTTTCCTCACTACCCATTTTAGGATATTCCAATTACAACCTGCCATTTGAGCTTCATATTGATGCAAGTCGTCATGGCCTAGGAGGCATTTTATACCAAAATCAAGATGACCAAAATCATGTAATAGGCTATGCAAGTCGTGGTTTAAATGCATCCGAAAGCAATTATCCAGCCCAAAAATTGGAATTTTTGGCATTTAAATGGGCAGTAACAGAAAAATATCATGATTATCTGTATGGTCAGAAATTTACAGTCCTTACAGATAATAATCCATTGACTTACGTATTGACATCTGCCAAGTTGGATGCAACTGGACATAGATGGCTATCAGAATTGGCAGCCTATAATTTTGACAGTTTTGACAAATAATTCCTCAATTTCAAATTCACCATCTGAATTAGACAGTGTCGCGGTACCCGTTGTTGTACCCAGAAGATCAGTCAGAAGAAGGGAAAAGCCAGATTGGATGAATACTGGAGGGTATGTCATGTCGCAGGTGACCGAAATGCCTTCATGGCAAATGAAAGAATTAATGTTAGAGAATTTAGCATCAAAGAAAGTGTTTTCTGAGGTATCCAAGGATGTTTCATCAGCAATACTTTCCACTTTATTAGAATGAAGGTGATTAAAAAAAAATATTCAAACATGTACTACAGAAATGTCAATATAATGAGAGTCAGTGAGGATTGCCTTGTTACTCGATATATTATGTTGATGGTCAGAAATCTTTGATGATGAAAGATTATAAACACTGGAATTTTCAGCTAATCACAGATACTGTGTGCTATGTTACTCATTCTCATTTAACAAAAGGTGTAACCACCTCCATTTATTGCTCATTGGGACAGAATTTGTCAGCATGATAGAGTCAGTGAGGATTGCCTCGTTACTCGCCAATTATGTTGGTTTGTTCTATTCTCAATCAAGAATCGTAGAGGTATAGCACATATAGACTAGTGTATATATTTTGTTTTATTTATTATTATTTTTTTTTTTTGAATGAATAAATCTGTGGACAAGGTGAAACTCTTATAGCTAGTACTATCATTCAATATAATAGAGTTAGTGAGGATTGCCTCATTACCCTTCATTTACATTGACAAGTTTTCGATTATATTAAAAGTAACACACAAAATTCCGGTTGTAATCTATGTATACATGTGAATATTTACCATTTGGTAGAGTAAAAATGATTTGAGTACTTGTAGCTTTGTTGAGTAATGGAGGATCAACCAATGTAATAGAGTCAGTGAGGATTGCCTCGTTACTCGTCATGTACATTCGTTGATTTTCTCACAAAGATACAATAAAACCATGTACAAGTGCTATTTAAATGACAAGGATGTCATTTAGTTTTGGGGGGGGGGGGGGGTGGAAGGATCAGAATTTTGATATCAACTGTAATAAAATGTATATTCAAACATACAGCAGGTTTTAGCTTGTATTTTCTGCTGATTACTATTTGCATGTTTGCATGTTTTTACTAAAAAATGAAGTTCAGTTAAATATCACTGCACTTTCTGCGCTGCATTGTGTGACTGTGATGACAGAATATTTTGAACACAACTGTGTGTGAAGTATGAGACAATCTCTTCAATACATTATAATCCAAGTATAATCTATGATGCCACCTACCGAGAAATCTATGATGCCACCTACCGTGAAATCTAAGGCTGTTATTCCATGTTAATTTTGAATAAAACATCCCGCGAGATCCTTTGTTTTGATTCTCGACTTTTGTTTCTCAACTCATCAGATGTAATTTTCTAGAAATAATAAATGCTGATCAATAATTATTTCTTCACATTTGGTAAGTTTGATTATTCTTGAGCAATGTGGTTTATTGATCGGATACGATCGGTAATGAAATAATGTAAAATTTAAGTTTTGATATTGCTGGATTAACTTTGTTTGATCTGTCACTGGGATCGGCCGTTCACGAATTTATAGTACTGAGGAAGCTCGCCTTTCTGCGCCGAGTCTGAAATATACTTAACTCATTTATTTATTTCCATTTAGTTATTATGTATTAAGGAAGCTTGACTTTCTGTTGTGTGAATTCAAATCTGTTTGTCAACTTTTGTTCAATTCTCAGATTTAAGGAGGCTCATACATTTTTAGTTGGCAATTCTACAATTTAAGGAGGCTCATATATTTTTTAGTTGGTTGAATTATTTAAAGCATCCATCCAGTTTTGATAAAAATCTAATTTTCGGGAACATTTGACCCTATTGCAACTACAGACTGACCACTTGATACTGAGTGTATTCGATGGTACAGCAACAGCCAGAAATAAACATAATTGTCCAGGCAACCATATTTAATAAGCCGAGAGCCATATTTGAACATTTATTATGTTTCGTTAGTACTTTAGCAACCGTGTGACCACATTTCAATTTGTGTTGTAGATAAGTGATATAGTGTGATATAAAACAGAATGCAGCTGTAAATTAGAGAAAACCTCTGTTCAACCCATAGGGTATGCTTTTACTTTATTCTTCTTTTCTGTGAAAGCATTGAGAAGCATGTTAGTGCTTTGTTGTAGGTAGAATGAAGGAATAACCAGCTATGATGTTTATTCATAGATAATGTTGATAGTGCTAATCTACAAAGGTAGAATAGCTAGTTATGGTTACGTTCAACTTACATAAGTGCAAGTAACTCTGGCCGCAGTCAAAATAGTAAATGTAACGGAACAGTATGTACTGTTTTATCAAGTTTTACACAAGTTCACAAATTATTTGTTGTGCCATATGATTGCCATAGCAAGGGGAAACACCATTGTAACCCAGTTATGAATGAATGGCAAACATGAATTCATGGCTGGGGTGGGTAGTGTTGCATTTTGCTATGCAGGTTTAACTATCCAAGTCATTTTCAAGAGTCAATTTTGAACATGGTATAAATGAATTGTTCAAAAGGTCATTGATGCATTCTCTTCAAAATGTGTCATTTTAATAATGTTGTCTTCTATGTTGAGTAATAGCAGATCTTATTCAAATGCCTAAGAGAGGTATTTGGTTTGAACCAATGAAATACCAACTGGTGGATAGAACCGGCCTTGAGGAAGATATTTGTAATATTTAGAGATGTGATGTTAAGTTGTATTATGAAGTTTTATTATGTGAGTATCCAGTTATTTTACATTATAAATAGGATATTGTATTTTGTACATTTCAGGGTACTTTGTTATTGGTATAGGATGTAATTTTATTTATTCATCGTCGTCAAGATGGAATAAAATTAAAATCGATCACCATTGTGTTTCTGGTTTTCGGACCCTGAATACTCGACCCTGTTACACAAACATTATCAAAAATATGATTCGGGCAATGTTTGAGAAGGCCTGGTTTAATGAAGGATAATCGCCTCTAGCATATCCGTTTTTTAAAGACAGGTGAGAAGGTTTTAAGAACTCGACTTCGATTGGAATTGGACAATGATAGTGGATCATTTCTGGAATAAGTGGTTTAAGAACAGCACATGCCTTTATTTTGATCGTGTCACTGACTGCAAAAATATCTAGCAAAGAAGCGACCGACTCCGTGAAGCAAGCTGGCTCACACACAAGCTGTCACAGGTTATACTAATTGATTATTTCAGAAATGCTGCCTCTGGTGGGAGCCAGTTGGTTGTCGTTTAAATCATCCGTCATAATTATGTCGACAGTTGGCGTGTCTTTGGCTTTTTCAGTGATGCTGCTATGGCAACCCATGTGTATGAAGAAATGTTGGGTGACCGGTAGAACACTCCCAATAATAACGATCTACTCAGTTTTGAGAACACCTCTGCATATAAACACTCAGTATTTGGCATCGCAGGATCGGGCCTGTGTCGGAAAGAAATACCACCCTTTATGTAGATGGCGGCGCCACCTCTTCGCGCCAGGCGGTAGAGGCACAATCGTTCCTGGGACCCATGGAGAAGCAAGTTGGATGTGGGATCGTTGCTGTGCAACCATGTCTCTGCCAGGGCTACAATATCTTGGGGGAAGATTCGTATTGAACGGTATCTAACTTGGGTTTTAGGCTCTGGATGTTAAGGTGGAGAATTTTCAAACTATTCTGATTATGGTCCGAGTGAAAAAAGCTTGGGCCTGAGTTGATTTCGATATCACCCGACAATAGTCGAATTTTACACCAAACAAGGAAAATTAAGGTAACAATTAGAAGCGAGGCTAGTACTCTCAGTGTGAATGTTGCCGTCGATGCTTTCACATTCATGTGACGACGCGGAATTGTTTTGATGGAATTTAAAAATATGGTTTGCAGGTTGGTCGATAAAGCAAAGGATCAGGGCGACCATAGCAGTGAAACTTGCTTGCAGCTCAACTCCGCTGAGACGCAAGAGTAAGAAAATTAAAATGCAAGTAGAGTGATTTTTCGACAAACGTTGCTTCATGCTGCTAGTATATATTGTAAGATTGAAAGTACCTATCCCAGCGCGGTGCAATTCAATGTAACACATTAAGTGATCTGTTTATGATAATATTTGTAGTATTGGAGAGATGGTGCTCGGATATTGGTATTAATCACGTGGAGTTGTAACAAAGCAGATATGTTCTGAAAGCAGGCTGTATTAAAGGTGACCTGGAGGAAAAGGTCGTTGTCAAGTATATGAAATGAGAGATAGTAAAGCATGAAAAAAAGACTGCATATGATTTAGGCAAAAGGTGAAAGTACAGTTAAAACTAGAAGTCCTGTCATGAAAGGCGCACAAATTGCATGTCGATCTGCGCGTTCATCTACGCGTTATGACCACAGTAAGGCTATCAAATTCTGTACACAGGGCCTGAGCAAAAGCAACCCGGAGGTCCATTGGCAGAAACATTGCCTGTGTTTGCTATGAGAAACCAGGAGAACCTGCAGTGTTTTGGACGCCATTCGATACGGCAATTGCGCGCAATTCCTACGCGCAATTAAGCCTAGATAAGCGCACAGTTCGTGACAGGACTTCTAGTTTTAACTGTAAATACTATGTACAAGATAACTGTCAAGCATCTCTATATATAGATGTAGAGAGCGACCTGCTGAAACGAAGTCAAAATGTTTATTTACACAGAATGGATATTCCGTAGTTTGCTATGTTGGTTAGAGGACTGGTAAAACTAAGGTATTCAGATATAGGCGATAGGGAGCTAATGATTAAGACCTCAGGATGCCGTGTGAGTTGAGGAGGTGGGTTGTTTGAAAATGTGACCGTGACAAGTTGGTGAGCTTCAGCGTGACAAGTGCGTGATTCAACGCGTGTATCTTATAATATAAATCTACTAGATACGGTGGATATATAGTAGCAGTTGCATATTGAAATACATGTGCCATGTCGATCAGTCGCATATATAATAACAGACGTGTTCTGTCCATTCAATCAGGCAAAGAGCAAAGTTATTCCCGGGTTCCAATAGTTGATAGAGAACGTCGGGACCAGTGAACCACAGGTGTGGAGTAAACATCTTACTTTCTGTTTGTGCAGGTCGATCAGTGCTTAGGTACCATTGACAAAAAGCCGTAAGATAGCAATGAACAATTGACAGACCATTCCAGCCACGAAAGTGTCGATAAGTTGACAGGAAGGATGTGCCTTTATATTACAGTACAATGGCACAGAGATGGCAGAGCACACCCCGGACTTACGTTTCTTCTTGCGACATAAACACCATTTAATCATTCATACAAAAAGATTGTTGGCAAGAAGAGGTCTAGGGCGTCCGGCTAGCCAGCATTTGTTGGGTCCAGTGCAAGCCATTGTAAGCACTTTAATTCAAACGAAACCCTTTCAAATGTTGGTGGACATTTTTCATTAATGTAATTACGAAGGAGTACAATTTGATCAACATGGTAAAAGATTTATCAGAGGAGTTAAATAGTTTTTCATCGGCTTCAGTTTATCTATAGTACAGTAGTGGCGCTATAGTACACTTTCAAAATGTCACTGTCGCGGGTTCGCAACAGGAGCTTAAAACACCGAATCTTAATATTTTGCGCCTGTGCGCGACTGCAGCTCTGACTGCCGTGGGATCCTGACTAGCAGTGTTAATTACCTTGAGGCAACATAGTTCTGATTTGGATACGGTTCATCCACTCTGTCGGCTAGTTTAGCAAGTATGCGACACATACCTTATACATGTGTCCTTTGACAGAACTCTCCATGAATGTTCCTGTCCTTTTGAAATTCACACAGTTTATGGCAGGACTCACAACTTCAAAATGTGCTTTCGAGCTTTCGCGAAGTGTCACTTGTCGACTTTGAGTCGATATTCACAACACTCTGATTCTAAACCAGGCTACTGCGGGATCAACCGCTACGTTCCCAGGGGCAACTACCACAATACAATAGCTACACTTTGAAACAGGCGCGAGTCGATCCTTGCTAACGACATATAAACTAAGACTTTACCTGGGTTCGTAATTTTTTCTATCAATTCGTGCTTGTAGCTTTCCTACTTCCACCTAATCTGACAATAGCGGCGGATAACGGAGCTTCGTGGATTGCCCAGCAATTCCACTCGCACGAGACCCTATTATAGCGTCTCCTATTCGGCTAAAACGCAAGTCTCCCCGAACTAGCTTGTTCTCCACACTTTGGTCTTGGGATGGGTAGATAACAATATTTCAAGATGCCTAAACATGACACGCGACATTTCTGAATATAAAATCACCGCGCGCCAATGCATATGCTATCAAGCGTATCTCGAGAAATAATATACTTGATAGCCCTGACGATTGGAATCAATCTGTAAGTGCCAGTCACTTCGAGATACATTAACTGAGCATGAAGACATTTTATTCTAGTCAGAATAAAAGTAATAATAAAAGTAGTAATATGCCAGAGAAGTATCCCACTGTGAATCGCTTCAGGCTAATAATAGATTAAAACGTGCGCTTACAACACAGAGAGAAGAAATATATAAATATATCTGAACTTGTAAGTAGGTGGAGGGGGCCTCCTCCCTTTCAGACTGTCTTTGTCAGGACATACATCGTGTACTGTCTTTGATACACAGAACTGTCCCACAATACTGTTGAAATTTAAAAATCGACATGTTGGGACTGGAGTATCGAAAACAAATCACTACTCGGATATTGCGTACATCATAAATAGGTCCATACATTCCTCTCCGGTTCCGTAAATATCCATGACGGCCCTACACACATGTGTGCCAATCGCCGAAACGCATTCGTTAAAATACTAACGCGAAACAGACTGGGACAATATAAAGCTTAGACACACGTTTTTCACTTTACTTCAGATGATATCCACATACAAACGGACCACGTTTTGTACGAGATGACTTCACAACGTATCCCCGAGAACCGATTTGCAGTTATCTAGCTTTCCTCAAAGTTTGAATATATATATAAGGCCATTCTCCATTTTGTGTAATGTAATGATCAAGGGCCGATAGAGTTGTCCATTTTGTCAAATATTGCAAAGGACTACCAGTCCATTGTGTTACATTTAATTATTCATTTTATTTATTTGGGGTTTAACGACACTTTCGACAGCCAGGGTCACCTGGTGTCGGGCGCTTTCTCGTGTGGTGTAAGCCTGAGTACCTGGAGAGAACCACCGAGCAGCGAAGAGCAACTGTAAAACTCCCCAACATATTAACTCCACACAAGCAAGGTTAGCTTTGGTTGAAGACAAGTGCGCCAACGACGTTTAGTTCGTGCAGCGCCACCGTGCCCCCTCGTGGGCAATCGAGATTAAATGCCTTTCCCAAGGACACAACGCAGTCACCTCTGATGGGGATCGAACCGCGGACCTTTCGGTTTGAAGTCCAATGCCGTAACCTCTGAGACATCACTCCTTATAAAGATTTTGCATTATTCTATAATTTCAGAGGGGACTGAAGTTGAAAAGTTATGGACAAATGTGAAGAAAATGCCATTCTCATAATTCAGTTGGACCGCAAAAAGAAATTATGACGTCACAAAAAAGTGTATGCACTATGAACACGACAACAACAATCTTCGGATATTGCGAGCTGTGGGGGTGGTGATCCGTGATCCGTGGCATACATTTTCCCGAGGATTCTCACCTACACACATCTATGTATTGCAGCGAGCTGCAGTCAATGAATCTAAAATCACCAACACTAGCTACAAGTATCGGCAATGTCGTAGTGCAAGTCGGGGCTAAGTCATGCCGACTAAAAGGTTTATAACTGGTCCGATTCACATATTGCCAAACTCGCAATCATCCGTGACAGTGTTTTACCTCAACGGAGGTCTTTGAACATGCAAATTATCGGGCAATAGTACTCAGCCCGCCTACTACCCACAGAAAGCATGAGTTGGTGGGCGTATCTCCCCCACAACTCCCCCCCCCCCCCGGATTTACGCCCTTGACAACCAGTGAATTAGCAGTTACAACAAAATCGTTGTCTGTACCTTCCCTGTTAACCATTACCTAATGAACCCACCCGCGCAATTTACAAAATAAGTAATTTCAACACAACCATCTCACGTGAAGTCTCACTGGAACGGGCTCGTCGAGCTCTTTCCAATGAGGGGGTCACATAATTTGGTTTTGTTGAATTTATTGAAAAATTAAAAATGTAGTTAAAATAATAAATATTGATATCTTCTGCGCTGAGTCAGAGTCGTGTAGGCTACAATACAAATCAGAGGGCACAACTAAAAACACGGCGTGATTCGGATTCTCTTTAAGAACAACTACTGGCACAAAAGATTTTGCGGTTGATCTGAACTCAGTCTAATCTATACGTCTTCCAACTTGAAACACTGATATTCACCATGTGTTATCATTCTATAATTGCCAAGCCATATATTTTCAAACGACGCCCGTCTGAGAATCGATCAATGAGACTCATTAGATTTGCGCTTTCAATATTTAGTTTTTTCCTGGTTCCGGACGCCGTTCAGTTTCTTGACTGTAAACAAATTAAACTTTGTTAAATGGGTCAGGTTCACGTAGTTGTTTACTCAGAGCCGCAGATTCAGTGGTAAACACGGAGTTTGCTTCGTCTCATCACACCTCTTCTGCTTTGCATTGATACTTTTTTGTCGGCAAATTTATGGTCGTCCAGCACTACCCGAAAATCTATCAATGCCACAGCATTGGTCAGTTAAGGTAGAGCAGGTGGATATACAACTTACCACCCTTCAGGATGACACGGAATAATATGTGTAACAATTCTGAAGGTAACCTATTTGTCTTACTTTTTCTCCTAATTGCCTCATATCTGGCTATTCTTCAGAAAAACATATTGATGCTACAAACACTGGTAATAAATAATTGCTCATCATTGAAACATATGTATCAGTGTAGTAGTGTGAAGAAATGTGGGGATCGTTTGTACTATACGGTTCATTTGATCTTCACGAACCATACTATGTAAATTAATTCTTAACCCGCTGAGTATTTTAAAATATTTTTCATCAAATCTAGTCATGGCTGCAGCCATGACTAGATTTGATAAAAAGTTCATCTAAATTCTATAAATCATTTATCAAGAAGTGGATGCAATATACAGGAGAAAATAAATATGCCCCAATTATATTTATTTCAAGGGCAAGAGATTTCATGTCCTGGACAGGAATATCTGCTAGCAGCACATAAGGAGTTAAGGTCTACCGAAAGTAACGAACTTGGTATCAAGGACATTCGACCCAAGCACCAGACTGAAGTGTAGGCCTTCTCTTGACTGCAATAAAGCGCCAGCTACAATGCTTTACCATTTCAGATGGCGCCCTGATATACTTAAGGTACAAGGTGAGGGGGCTGTTTCTTCAAATCTCTGCTAATATGAACTCGATATATACATCACAAATATATTATTAAAACATTTGAAACATAAAATTCACTAATGATGTTTCCTTTTGTTTTTCTTTTTTTTTTGAGGGGGGGGGGGGTTCTACTATTCTGTGGGATGGGTAGTAAGTAGTGTGGGGTAGTGTGTTCTTGGGGCTATTTAATTCTACATCGCTGGAACCGAACTGACAAAATTGGAAGAGAACCATCACAGAGAGTTCCTAGGTCATAACGGTGCAGACGTGTGAGGCTTTCTAGTAAAGAAGGAGTTGAATACAAGTTTTCCATTTTCAGCTCTTCCGAGAACTTAGCTAATCACTTGCCGACCTCATCCATCGCGAACGTTATATTAACGACGTCTATGTAAAAACTACATGACTGAATTGCACCAAATTTGGTATGTATGTTCCGTATTGTATGTCAATCCAAGGTTGTTTTCATCAAACTACAACGTCTAGAGTGTTTATCATAAGAGGAATAACCCGGTTGGTACCTACAAGCCACAAACAAATCACAATAAAATCTTCTTCTCCAGAACGACCAATTGGTTTGTGGTATACAACACCCTTAGTGGGGTTAGATTCTAATTTGTTCAAAGCAAGTTCCCGGAATCATACATGGGCTCCTCATGGGAGACTAAAGTTTACCTTAGTTTAATGTAACAAAACTTATTTACAAATCTTCTTTTTCAGATCCAGTCAGCATCTTTTGATATTTGGTATATAGCATCCTTATGTGGGTCGATTTCAAGTTTGTTCAAATCAAGACCCTGCGTTTATATGTGGACTTCCTGTGGGAGGCCGAATTTCAATTTACTGCAATAAATAGAAAATTCCATAAACATCTCCTTCAGATCCAGTTGGTATTCGCTATCCTTGGAGGAGGGGGTTAGATTCAGGTTTGTTCAAAGCTTGTCCCAGGGTGCGTATTGGGACTCCCTATGGACGCCTGAACGTTACTTTAGTGCAATATGTGGACAATTCTTTGAAACTCTTCTTCTGTGGGTCAACCAGTCACAATCTTTTAATATATGATATTCGTCATTCTTGGGGGATCAGATTCAAGTTTGTTCCCAAGGTTCATATTTTAACTCAGTGCAATATTAATAAAGGTCTTTAAAAACCCTTCTGCGGATGCATCTTCTGCGGATGCATTTTTACTAACAGCAATATGAGGATAATTCCGTAAAATCTTCTTCTTCAGATCCACCCCAGAATCTTTTAATATTTCGTATTCAACACCCATGGAAGTCAGATTCAACTTGTTTAAATCAGGTTTCGGGGTTCCTGTTTGGGCTCTTTTTGGAGCCCGAATTTTGACTTGGTGCAAAAAGAGGACGAATTTTCAAATCTTAATCTTCGGATCTACCAGCCAGGTTTGTTTGATGTTAGGTATTCAGCATCCTAAGGAAGATCAGAATAAACATTTGTTCAAATTAAATCCATGAATTCATATTTGACTCCCTTTAGAAGCCCAAATTTAGGGGTGGTGGTAGGGTGATTGCTTGTTTTTTTACTCTTCGCTTCAAAATGGGTTTTGCATGATTTCAAGCGATTTTATAAAACAAATCACCCAATTCGCATGATTTCAAGCGATTTTATAAAACAAATCACCCAATTCGCCCATATAGTGCGGCTGGTATGGGACGGGGTCCATTGGATGAATTTTTCCCCAAATGACCCACCACTCAGGCCAGTTGGGTGTTTTTTTTTAATAAAATCAGTTCTAAGGTCATCTTAAAGCAAAAGAAGAAATCATTCAGTGAAATTTACGGTTTGTTGCCTTTTGCAGCTTTACAGGAAAACTTGGCATGTGAATCCTCCGACATAGACAACAGAATTACAAATAATTCCACGACTTCAATCTTCTGTGTAGTGTTAACTTGTCATAGATGCTGAATCGATCCTTATATCCTTCTTTAACCCTTTACCTAACGTAATGGCCAAAACCGGCCAGCGCTATTCTCAAAAATCGCCAATTAATTTTCATTATTTTTTCATTTTTTGTCTCAAAAACATAGGTTATGAGCCGAACGAGGGGTCATAACCTATGTTTTTGAGAGAAAAAATGAAAAAAATTAGTTATTCAAGAATTTTTTTTTTTTGCAAGTGTCGTCTGCTTTTCACGTTAGGTAAAGGGTTAAACAACTTTCACAATTGAGCGTTTCAGGCCCCTGGGCCTACTGTTGGTTTTCTAGTTACTGCACGGTCAACAAAAATTGTGACAATTTCAATATGGATGCCATGGTTGTCGTATTGGCTAAATCAGAACGATAATCATTGAAAACACCCTCCCTCTAGCTATCACAAATGCACCATCAGAATGATGTTCCATTTGAGCATTTGGTTTTCAAGTTTATGCATGAAGAAGCTAAGGTTAATGGATGGAGAGGCGAACGAACGGATGACTGGACACCGAACGAACAGACGATTGGACACAGCCATACCATAACATTGCCCACGTATAAAACCAGCATAATTACAATTACACATGCACAAAGGTAGCAGGAAACACGAATCACATCATCATCCAATTTCTAAAACAAAGAACTGCAAGCTAGAATTTAGGTTTGAAATGCAATTTAAAATTTTGTAATAGAATTCAGTATTTTGTTTTATAGCAGTTCATGTTTACAAATCTGGCTTGAGGCTACAGTCCCAGGATTTGACAACCTTTAACCCTTTACCTAACGTAACGTCCAAAACCTACCAGCGCTATTCTCAAAAATCGCAAATTAATTTTCATTATTATTTTCAATTTTTGTCTCAAAAAACATAGGTTATGACCCCTCGTTGGAATGAGCTCAACGGGGGTCATAACCTATGTTTTTGAGACAAAAAATGAAAAAAATAGTTTTTGAAGAATTATTTTTGCAAGTGTCGTCTGCTTTTCAGGTTAGGTAAAGGGTTAACTGAACTTTGAAGACATTAGAGCTGAAACGGTTAACAGATTAATCGATTAACCAATGACCAACGTCTTGATCGATCAAAAAAGTAATTGTTCGATTAACCGTAACTTTTAAACTACTGTTTTATATGGGTTAACAAAGAAGCAGACTTGCTCCAAAATAGACAAACATTGTCACACTGACTCACATCAATTATATGAGACAAAGTAAAGCATGCAAGTTATATGCTGATATACTTGTTCACTTGCATGATTATTATACTGTATCAGTAGCTGTGAATGGTCCTTCATAACCCTTTACCCAATACTTGCAAAATAAATTATTTAATTACTAAAAATTGTTGTCTCAAGAACATAGCTTAGCTCGTGAACTCTTCATTGGAAAGAGCTGAATGAGCTTGTCCCAATGAGGGGTTGAAAAGCTATGTTTTTGAGACCAAAATGGAAAATATAATAAAATTTGAATGGAGATATTTTTATATAGCGCTGGCCGGTTACGTTGGATAAAGGGTCAATGATGTAACTCATCAACGGTACGGCAGTTATTCGGCTATCTATTAGGGCAAGTGATTAATCGGTTAACTAAGGTTAATCCATATGATTAATCGATCAAGAAAATCCATTAACCATTTCAGCTCTAGAAGACATACTGTGCCTGTGGGGTGGATAATTAACAAAACATCCGCGGACTTGAGATTCCAGCAATTATCTCTATACATGTGTGATGCATGATCTCTGAAATGCACATTGGTCACATAGAGAAAATCCTCTCAAACTCCGCCATCTTTGGGGTGGAGTGGGGTTGAGTGGGGCGGCTTTTGCTATAAATGAACAATGCTCAACAACAAAAAAATTCTCGAAGGTTTTCAGTTTCTCGACGCATCGTGTAGTAAACACTAGAAGTCCTGTTATGAAATGTGCACAAATAGCACGTCGATCTGTGCGTTAATCTACGCGTTGTGACCATAGCAAGACTATCAAATACTGTACATATGGCCTGTGCACAAGCAATGTTTCAGCCAATGGACCTCCGGGCAACCCGGAGGTCCATTGGCAGAAACATTGCCTGTGTTTGCTATGAGTAACCAGGAGAACCTGTCATGCTGTGGATGCCCTTCGATATGGCAATTGCGCGCAATTCTGACGCGCAATTAAGCCTAGATAAGCGAACAGTTCGTGACAGGACTTCTAGTTTTAACAGTCATCTCCGTGAAAATGCAAACAGAATATTTACAACATCGTTTAGTTATTATTGACCAAAAAACTAGTATCGAGAATGGAAAATTTATGCAGTGCTGTTAGTTTTCGTTAAAGGTAAAGTGCATGACGTTCGAAGAACTGAAATTGGTTTGGATACAGCGAAACTGCTTTCACGTCATCAAACATCATGGCCTGGGGGGAGTTATAACTGATATTGATTGGAAGTGGATTAAATGGTGACATTTTTCGCTGGCAATCCAACAATCCATTTGTACAGAAATTTGGTTTCCTTCCGAAAATGGGACTGCGGGTTGAATTCAGAGTTCCATTGGCGGACAATTTAATTATACCTCTGAAGAAGGTTTGGAAAATTGGAAAGTTGTAGTTATTTGAACACAAAAGCGGTATATTTCTCAATTAGATCGCGAAAGAATCTCGATGAATCTACAATAGGGCATCTAGATTGCGTAAATAAAATATTGTGAAATCATGCCCGTCTAAACGAAAAACAGGCAAAATAACCTCGGAGATGCAATTTATTTATTTATTTATTGGTGTTTAAGGTCACTATGGCTAGTCATGGCCGTGACAGTTTTACGGGAGGAGGAAGCCGGAGTACCCGGAGAGAACCACCGAGCAACGACGAGCAGCTGCCAGCTCCCCAACATCGTAACTCCTCACTGCAGCACAGACAGGGTTAGATTGGTTGACGACATGCGTACCATCGACGTGCAGTACGCCTTAGTACACGGCGTCATCGTGCCCCCATGCGGACAGTCGGGGATCAGAGACTTGCTCAAGTTCACAACACGGGAGTCCGAATCGTACGCTCAGATGGTTACCCATCCAAGGACTAACCGGGCTCGACGTTGCTTAACTTCGGTGATCTGAGGAGAACCGGTTACCGCAACGCCATCGCACCCCCATCGGAGAAGTAATTAAGGTGAGATTCTATTGAGTGAAGGACAAGAAAGTAGACAGAGTATTTCAATCAGATCGCGAATGTGTCTCGATCTTGTTGAAAGGTACTGTGCGCCTTTGTAATGACTGTGTTCAGTAATCGTCGTGCCTTCAATTCCTGTATGTAAGTCACTTATATCATTGATCTATTACTAACGATATGCTCCCCTGTTATTCTGACGATGTATCAACACCAAGGGTGAAGTATACAACATTTGACGTTTGTATCGGTAACATAAAACAAAACCTTAATAACCGTGTGGTTAAATGTGGTATACCCAAACAGTTATCACTCTCATTGCCAAACTAGTACGACAACCAGGTGCTTAAAATTTATCTTAAAACTACTAATCAACATAGGTGAAGAAATGCTATCATGAGCTCACAATTTCATTACAACCAGACAGATATGTGATCGCAAAGCGAATCTAGAGATATCATCTAACGAAGCGGGACTAACGACGATTTGTCCCACTCCAGAGAGAAGGTGTCTGGATCATGAGAACAAACATGGCACTTAATTTCAACTGTATACAATTAAATTTAATTTTGACTTTTTCCGGTTCTTGGTCGGGTTTCAAACATCACAGGGTTGAAAATATTTGTGTCTTTGCGAATACGAATGCGACACTGAATAACCCCAAGTGTTCCTTTAGGTGTATATAAAGTGTGAAATGGATATCTGTTTGTTTGTTATTGCCACAAAACGGGAGTATATATGGGTTAACACGTGAAAACATCAAGGACGTGGAAATGTCACGAACAAAAATATTCAAAAGCTCTCGTATCAAAATATTACAATTTTGTGAAAATCGGACTCCTTTAAATTTTACGGTCATTGACTTGCTGTGACGTCAAAACGTTAACCCTTTGAACCGAGCGGCCCTTTTTCTGTTCAGGAACATGATACGTCATAAGGCCATTATATAGGATGCCTGTTCAGTAAATGTGGGGGGGGGGGGGGGTACACAAATCAATATTTTCAACGTGCAGCCCTGAGACTGCACGTTGAAAATATTGATTGGTCTTCCACAAATAATGAATATGGACTCTTCTAATTGTTACCACTGAACGGGCATGGAAGATACCACAATTCTTCAAAGGGTTAATTGGACGCTGTTTTAGACAAATGGTGAAATCGGAAAATTTGAAAAAAAACGCCGTGAACTAGAGCAATCGTCCATAGATCAATGTTAGAAGTTACCTGTAGATTATGTAACTACGAAGTTATACGTTTCACCGTTTTTTGCGTTTGTAATAAAACATTTAAACAATGACCAAAAGAGAGAGAAGGCGTAAAAAACGCGTACAATGGAGATAAAATTAAAAATAAGAAAACATCGAGTTTCTATTTTTGGAACTCTACAAAATACTAAACTTTCGTGAAAATTGGGCGCATTTTAATTTTTTGGACGTTGTCCCTCCATGACGTCACGAGTCAGTTCGGCCTTAACCATTGAAAGTATTTCCAAGGCCAACGACACGTGTTTAGATAAGATTTTATTTCCAAAATTTTGAACGGATGGGCATAAAACGGCATTTAAAAGGAAACATAAAGAAAAAAAGCAAAAAATGTGCACCGCACACATTGTTCATATTCAACATACAAACATGTTATTAAAATAGCACGCATTTTCATTTTCTAGATATTGCATCAGCAGGACGTCACCTAAGAGTTGAACCTTAAGAGGTGAGAAAATACCAGGATGCTAACATAGTTTTAGATATGGTTTTCCGTGAAGATTATTTCTCTAACAATCATATAGATTTGGGACAGAAAACCACGAGAAACGGTACGTATCACATAATGTGTTCCAGTTCCGTATCATAGAGACGACTCATTCTGATTCCGTATCATATAGACGACTCGTTTCCTGGAACGCGACGGGCTATCATAACAGGGAGCTATCATAACAGGCTCATGGATACATTCCATGTGCGTGTCAGCGATCGACTCAGCTGATCGCTTACAGAACAAAACAAATCCAAATTCCTAACAGGGACATTGTAAAAAATTACCGTAATTCTACGGTTTACTAATGACAGATGACTGTCAAATACAACGGTCTCGAGGCCGTAAATTGATTTTAATGGTGTCGCTGTAGAAAAAACCCTCGAATTTGATCCAATGAAAGTATTTCTCCCTCCACGCTGTCCAATTACGTCGCACGGCGGTAAAACTGGTGAATTATGGGAAGTCGCCATTTCAAGAAGGACGCCCGATGCTTTTGGAGACGAACAACAACATATTACTATCAAGTTGTAAGTGTGTGGCTAAGTGAATCAGGTTCATTGCGGTCTTGAATATGAAAATCAAATAACGTTAATTTTTTTATGCGTATAATTGTTTCGGTAATCATGCAGAATAGCAGACTGTTTTTACTGCGTCACCGATATACGGTGGATCTTATGGCTTGTGCCCACGTGTCTCTGCGAAGGCCGGTGTAAAAGGAATGGAAGTCCGTAGGAACGTTAGTCCCTCTGGACTATTATTCCGCGGAATTATAGTCCTAGGTCTAACATTTCTAGGAATAGTAGTCCGCCGGACTACTATTCCTAGAAATGTTAGACCTAGGACTATAATTCCGCGGAATAATAGTCCAGAGGGACTAATTTTCCTACGGACTTCCATTCCCGTTACACCGGCATACCCATATGCTTTTATTGGTTCAAGGTAAAATGCGGTTAATGATGGCTGGAATAAAAATATGATTTTCAGTTGATTAAGCCATATGGCTGGAACTCTGCCTCCGGTCATTTTGACCGTAATTATTTTGATGGTAATTTTTGCGGGAAAATAAGTCAAATGATGGTTGAATTTTTTTACGGTGATATGACCGGCAGCTAGTTTCCAGGCATATGACCGTACAAATAACGGCAAACCGTGAAACCGTGAAAAAAAAATTACGGGAATATGCGGCAAATGACAGTTAACACATTTTTACGGTTTGTCGTAATGCTTACGGTCATATGCCTGGTAACTAGATGCCGGTCATATGATCGTAAAAAATACGGTAATGTTTTACAGTGTAGCGACAGAACTATTAATTGTCAATGACCTTACCTCCTTCCACAATAAATAGAAACTCCACAATTCAATATTACACATTCGTACATTCAAGCGTATCATCATAAGACGTGACAGTGAATAATTTGACAACACAACTTTGAAAATTGCGGTGACAGAGTTACTCATTGTTTGTTAGAGTGCACAACAAAATATGTTTTTTTTAAACTTTTTCTCCACCAAAATTATGCCTCAAAACTGTATTAATAATTTAAAATTTAATCTGTTTATGTGACAGAATTGTTAGATAAATGAATTATCATGATAATGTGCATGTCCTGTGATTTGCATCATATTTTCGGTGGTGTCCAAAAATGGGATCACAACTCGCCGGCAAAGCCGGCTCGCTGAGATCTCATTCTGGACACCACCTCGAATCTGATACAAATCACATGACATGCACATTATCATGATAATCTGTATATATCCAAAATATCAAAAGGATAGTTTTTAAGAATCGCCTTAAATTGAAAAATCCTCCCTCCCACCCAAAGTTAATTTGACGAAAACAGAAATAAAGGAGGAGAACCATTCACAAACGCGATGCAGATATCCCGAAAATTTTATTTCTGTAAGTAAAAGAAAAGTACCCGAAAGAGGAAGCTAAAGAAAAAAGAAGAAAAGGCTAGCGATTTCAATACAACATTTCAACTTCGCTGGCCTGACTTTCATACTGTGTTAACATGTGTGATTTGATATTCAATGATTCCAATATATTCCATGCCCTTCAATTAAGCTGGATTATTTCAGAGTTCATAAGTTTCTTTTTGATCCCTTCATTATTATTACTCGTGTGAAATCAATCTGGTGTGTGACTAGATTTATTCCATATCATTTTGTCTAAGTCTGTATTAATTAATTAATAAGTAGAATTTCTTCTGGTAACCCTATAGCTCTCATTGTACTAAATTATTAATGTTAGTGGCCACAGCAATAAGATATATATACAGTTAAAACTAGAAGTCCTGTCACGAATAGTGCGTTTTTCTAGGCTTAATTCCGCGTTGGAATTGCGCGCAATTGCCATATCGAATGACATCCAAAGCACGGCAGGTTCTCCTGGTTACTCAAAGCAAACACAGGCAATGTTTCTGCCAATGGACCTCCGGGTTACCCGGAGGTCCATTGGCTGAAACATTGCTTGTGCACAGGCCATATGTACATAATTTGATAGCTTTACTTAGGCCATAACGCGCACATTAACGCGCATATCAACGTGCTATTTGTGCGCATTTCATGACAGGACGTCTAGTTTTAACTGTAGTAAATTTACAACATAAGTTGATTTCAGTTATCCGCATTTATTTATCTATATTTTATCTGTATTAAATTTTCATGAATCTTCTTTAAAATATTAATATTTTGTGCTAAAGAATCCCCCTTGCATCTTTTTACAATATCAATATTCTTTTCAAAAGGTCCCCCTCTACTAATCGTTGGGCCTATGTCAACTGCTCCCCCCCCCCCCCCCCTCCGCACACACACACACACCTCCCGTGTTCTGGCCTGGCTAAATATTTGGTTGAGAGTTATCTGCCTCGCAATGTTGCACTCGGATATGATGCAATATTCGAAAGTAAGGCTCCTTGAAAACCCTATTGCTTGGGAAAACCGTTAAAGCATCTTATTAGGCTTTTACACCAATGTTGAATACTTCTCAAGACAAAGGAGATGATCGCAGTATTTTTGGGGCCTAAAAATGCAGTTAACTATTTGTGTATTTTTGTTGTTGGTTATTCCCAGAAAAAATGGGTTCAAGGACGATACTTCAATTGCTGTTGAATTTTTTCACTTACTTGTTGCATGACCCCCCCCCCCCCCCCCACACACACACACACACACATTTTCTGGCCAGTGAAATTTCTGTGAATTACTGTATTTTCTGTAGGTATTGGAATATCTATGTTTAAGGGATGCGATTATATATTTTCACATAATTCTTCACGTGGTCGCATATGGGAAAACATTTCGTAGTGTGATACCAAAACTGTTGTAGCTCGTAAAATGGTTCTTCACAAACAGTCTTATATTAGACATCTATTGGGAACAATTAATCTAATTTAAAAAAAAAAACGATATAAGAACCATCACTTAATGGTTGAAAACGATAGACGTCAGCAAAAAGTTTCTTTCTGAATTATCCTTTTATCCACGAAATGCCTGCGAGGGAATGAAGTCTGAAGTGTGACACCTTAATTACTAGTAAGGAATTTACGCGTGATATCGCATTTCAACGTATGTGATTTTACGCTATGTTTTACGACTAGGATAGAATATAGCTTTCTGTTTTTCGCAAATAGTATACACATACACATGAAATAGCATTTGGGGAGTGGGCACAGGGACGTGGGTCACCTGCACACTGATTCACACGGATGGTGTGGATCATGGTCTGACATGGCAAGAATACAATGCAAAATGTTATTTTGGAAACTAAAACACCTCAGCATTGAGAAAGCTGCATCTTTCTGGTTCCATATTGAACGCATTTCCCAACAGGGCCGAAACAATGTTTCGGACCACTGTGGAAATTTGTTGATTATGGAGCCAGATTCGTGCGCCTTTCTCGAATTAAAGACTCTAGACGAGACAAATCGTGGACTGGAATCTTTCATCACAGCATAACCCTTTACCTACCGTGAAAAGCAGACGACACTTTCCAAAAAATGTTTGAATAACTATTTTTTTTCATTTTTTTGTCTCAAAAACATAGGTTAAGACCCCTCATTGGAACGAGCTCGACGAGCTCGTTCTATTGAGGGGATCATAACCTATGTTTTTGAGAAAAAATGAAAATTAACTGGCGATTTTTGAGAAGAGCGCTGGCCGGTTTTGGCCGTTACGTTGGGTAAAGAGTTAAGAGCAAACAATAAGAGTGGAATGGCGGTAACCCGAAAGAGCAAGACACATTTCTTGTGATCGCAGTTGAGTCGTACTACGTGATGTAATCACAACCCCCTTGTTCTTTGGACATTTCCTGTTACAGTGTCAAAAAAGAATTTCAAAATGGTTTACTTGAAAAACGTGATGCCCTTTAGCCTTTTGGGAAAGTTAATTATCAAACGGAATAATTAGAAGCGAAATCTACAGGATATTGATTTCCTATGATCTTCGAGTGGCTTAGTGTCTGGGCTGTAATTATAATGTACACCCCCCCCCCCCCCCCACCCCTCTTACGAAACTCATCTATGGTTTTACTGCTTCAAATCATTTCAGCAAATTCCGAACTCTGAAATAATGAAGAACGATGGTGATATCACAATTTTAATTATATACCTATCTGGTGATTTGGACTCGTCAATGGTACAGAATACTCCACTGCTGATCATTTCCACGGGTGGGCAATATTTCCACTGACGCAGTAATAGTAGATTCCAAACACTAATTATAGGAATAATCCTCCAAAATTTCATCAATGAAGCACCGGATTATTAAACTAAAATTGTGCCGATGGTGACTTATATTACCTGGTAAACGCATGCATCACTGCCCACGCTTGGACTTTGGTCAGTCCACGGTGACCGTACAGTACAGTATGTGGAGAGTGGATTGTAACTAAATCACCCGCAGAGTGGAGTTATCACCCAAGCTATAACTTTCAAATTTTGTATATATCGACAAAAACACAAGCAATGTTTCAGCCAATGGACCTCCGGTTTTAACCTGGTGGTCCATTGGCTGAAACTTTGCTGGTGCTGGTTATACTTTGCAACAAATTTGCAATTATTGCTCGGGTGGAATCTCCACTCTGCGAGTGATTTAGTGATAATACACTCTCCACATACTGTATGTACGACTATGAGAATACCGATGGATTCTGCATGGATACCATGATTATTTCATGAGGAAATATAATTTTTTAAATGGCGACCGCAGGCCCTGCTTGTCCACCCAACCACTCAAAAACAGTAGATATTCCTTTTATTTTATTCGTTGCCTATCCTACAAAATTGTACTTATTAATCCAAATTTAATGTTTATTTATTACTTCAATAACGACAAACATTTCAGTTTAAAAAAACACCTCTTCTTTTTATTTTTAACAGAGGCATATAATACAACTTTGTGCCCTTAGGTCTTGGTACCCAATGTTTTCCCCTTGAATATGACCTCTGTACACAAGAATAAATCATTAGCGAAGATTCATCCGATACCTATATCAGCTCTAACCCACTCCACCGCTCCGACATCCTTGACCTCATAATAACGAGCTACTCCCTAGGCAAAAACGTCATCAACCACAAAGTGGGAGATGACGATCTAGGTAGCGATCACCTACCAGTACATGCCACAATCAGCTTTGGGTCCGGACCAATAAGCTACCCCCCCCCCAAAAAAAAAAAAAAAAAATCTCAAGGAACTTGAGCAAAATGGATTGGGACTTATACCGAGACATTCTCGACGCCAAACTCGCAACAAGTAAACCCCCAAACGCGAACGATATTGAAGATCAATGTACTGACCTCAGCAAAATTATTACCTCCACCCTAGACGAAATCTGTCCCAAGGAGGAAGTGCGCCCCTGGAGACGAACAATTTCCGAGAGCACACTCACTCTAATAAAAACAAAGCGAATAGCCCTGCGCAAGGTCAAAACCGAAAAAGACCCCACCAAGCGAGTGGAACTCAAAAAAATCTACAACCGCCTTCACGGCGAGGTTAATGAAGCACTGAAGGCCGAACAACAAAACAATTGGGAGAGGGCCACCTACAGCCTGAACGTGACAAAAGATGCGAGAAAATTCTGGAACACCTTCAAGGTGCTCACAGGTCAAAAAAGCAACCCAAGACAGTCCATACTGCTCGAAAAAGCTGACGGCACCCTCGCCGCCAGCGACAAGGAAAAAGCCGACACCTTCACGGAATTATTGAGCCGAACTCACCAACACCACATAGGGCCGGAATATGACGACTCAGTCATGAACACAATCGACAACTTCGTTGATTCCCACCCAGAGGTTTACCGCGACCCCTACTTCGGCAACGAATATGAGGAAGGGGACGAACATGACCTAATCATATTTGTATGGCAAAGTGATCATATCGAGTGATCATATTGTATGGCAAAATGATCATATCGAGTGATCATATCTGTATGGCAAAGTGATCATATCGAGTGATCATATTTGCATGGCAAAGTGATCATATCGAGTGATCATATTGTGCTTTAAAACCGATGAAAACCAATGAAAACTGATGAAAACACTTGGTAAACCGATGAAAACTGATGAAAAGTGGGAGAATTTGAAGGAATCAATGATGAACAGGTTGGGGTAGAATCCACCCTATCTTGGTATATAATTGCCCAATCAGCGATTGGGAGGTAGGGGTAGCACCCATCCTATCCCTGTACATAAATAGAAGATCGAAAAGATGATTCACACTATATTTGTGAACGGTGTAAAAATCCTACTCTCATAAAACTAATTATTATCGACACAGACGAAAATTACACAAAAATGTAAACTTTAAACGACCTATAAGCAGAGCGAACACCAATACAGCCGAGTTAACAACCAGATCTATCTGTAACCAACTACCCTATCCTCCAGTGCATATGAAATCAGCCTTTAGTTGGACCAATGCAGTAACAAGTGGTAATATTTTGGGGCTTGCAAATAAGCTAGAACCAGTAAAACCACGAGTGATGGGGGAATCACCGAGGGAAAAAACTATAGATGACTCAACCAGCCTACCCTCAAGGAGAATTCAGTGTATTGAACCATGGGGGAGTGAACAGTTACAGGAAGTACGCACACTCCCGAATGCTGTAGCTGGCCCACCTGTAGACCAGGGTATGAGACCAATTACAGAATCTTTAACATCGAGTTCTAAAGATAAAGGGGTGCTCTACAAGAAAATCTGTCAGCGCCATTCAAACTTACGCAATGAAAACACCAAACCACACTCCTTAAAGACTAGTTTTTCAGTGGAAAATGAGCCCGCTATTGACTAGTTGGACAGTATTGCAGAATCTATGAAGCGCAGGGCGCTTTTGATACTCCAGATAATAAAGAATATACTTAATTTATCCTTGGATGAGAAATATCGACTCGAGTATAACGGCATTACAATTTCGGGCTCCAATATGTGTGATCTAATAAATGATCTGCTGCGAAAAAGAAAAGGTTTTTAACCGACAAGCTGGAACATTTTGGGAATTATCCTTAAAGATCAAAATATCCCAAGAGGCCAGATCGGAAATAAAGAGCGTATGGGTTCTTTTATTCCAAAAACAACATCTCTACAAAACTGCGATGGATTAGTCTTTAAAGAAAATCCACTGGAAAAGCCCGCGAAAGTGGAATGGAATGTGCAGACAACTTTAGATGATAACTAGAGAAAGAACAGAAAAACAACAAAAACTGCCCTTTTTCAGGACCACGAGTCAGTTACTGAACATTTAATTATGTGTTTTTATATGATTACCATTAAAATTATTGTAAAAACTACTCATTGTTGTAAAAAATTACTTATGGTGCAATTGAAAAATCACTTGTAAAACTGATTAAAACTCCATTTTAACTGCTTGTAAAACCAATTAACTACTTTGTAAAAAAAACTGATTTTATGTGAAAATAAAAAAACTGAATAGACAGAAAAAATTAGAGTTGTTCATTCCATTTTGACTCTCGATGGCATCATGTAACTCAATACCCAACAGAAGAAAACTGATTACGTGTATGTATAACAGATTAATACTCTTCCTCTTGCCCAGATACGCTCTCGGCAATAATACCGTAGAAAAATATGGCTGATGCACATAAAAGCATATTTCGAGAAACAAGTTCAGACACGTCCTGAAGATAACGCACCTGTGGAGCTTAGGTAACCTACTTATCAAAATAAATGTTCACACAAACAAGATAATCCTCTTAACTGAGTACTTTGAAAATATCTCGGTACAATATTAACCCAAACACATTGTATATTTCGGAAAACAGGAACGCGATTTTTGATTTGAATTTTTTTAATTTTAATATTTAAATCACTGGCAGAGTAGCTTGTTTGCGTCACAGATATCATGGGGGAAGACGCCATCTTGTCATACGCCATCTTGGGCCGCCATCTTGGGTCCCAATAGGCTTTGGGTACAGGGAGGGAGGGGGATCCCTCCCACTGTGTGTATTATGGTAGCCACGTCACAGATATCATGGGGGAAGACGCCATCTTGTCATCCGCCATCTTGGGCCGCCATCTTGGATCCCAATAGGCTTTGGGTACAGGGAGGGGGCTCCCTCCCACTGTGTGTATTATGGTAGCCACGTCATGCGGGAAGACGCCATCTTGTCATCCGCCATCCTGAGTCCCAGTAGGCTTTGGGTACAGGAAGGGGGATCCCTCCCACTTTATGTATTATGGTAGCCACGTCATGGGGAGACCGCCATCTTGGATCGCCATCTTGGGCACAAAGAGGGTATGACTGGCCTAAAAGGGCTCTGTGCATGGGGAGGGGCGCCTAACAGCTTTTAGGCACGAAGGAGGGACTAACTGGGTTTTGACGCAGGAAGGGTGCCTAGGGGTCCTTGGGCGCAGTGGGGGTGAGGGGGGACTAACGACCGTGGGCACAGGGAGGGGTGAAAGCAACCTAAAAAAGGCCTGGCCGCTTTGGGCGTGGGGGTCCCCCGGCGAGGTCCCCCAAAACTGGTATGAAAAGGACATCTCCTACTAGTCACCAATAAATAAATAAATAAATAAATCTAGCACATTTCTCAATGTCTATATTGTATCGGGTGATGCTGAATATATACAGACCAAAATGTTCAATCCTGCTAATACCATCTTGCAGGCACCTTGTTCTCCCGTGAGGTGCTTTCCGAAGGCCCCGGTGGAAGGAATCCTGGCAGTTGAGAACAGACTGGTTCCCGGTTAGGACAAATCTCCAGGATGGAGATCAGGTCGTAAACACTGCTTTGGCCCTGGTCTTGATCATGGAGGTACCTGTTCAATACACTGCTTTGGCCCCAACTTCGGGAGTAGACGGATGGTCGGACGGCCCGTTCTGGGGAATCCCCCCCCCCCCCCAAAAAAAAAAAATAAAAACAAAAAAACAAAACAAAGTACTGGGTGTCACGTCGGGGGGCATTGGGTAGTCATTCTATCGGTTATTTCTTTTAGTTTGTTTTATCATTGCTGCTCTATACTGACATTTAATGATTTTAATACTTTTAACACCTTCTGTTTTGTTGCAATGTCTGTATTGGTAGTCAGAAGCAGTTTTTTTGTTGTACTCGTTTGTAAGGAAATTGTTGGTTGAATGGCCGCTACGACCAGGCACTTCCCACAAACTCTACGGGTCAATCGGCCAGCGGATATGCTTTTGCATCAACGCTGGTCGAGTATACTGTGTATGTAATTCTGGTGCAGTTCGCTGGTGATCCGCGACATTCACCCCCAGGTTGGGCTCAAAGTAAGGGCGGAAATCATACGCAGAAGAATCTCAATTAATATTACAATGGCTTCCAAAACCAAAATCAAACGACCGTATGTTCAGACAACGGAAAATATTTCATCTGATTCTGACTCTGATGGTAATGACAAAATAACACACAATTGGCCTAAATTTATCAACCTTACATCACAAGATGAACATAATAAAAGTTAGCAGCATCAATCCCTTTGCTTTAGAGAAGGTGATTTATGGCATGGCCGGGACAGTTAAAAGCGTCAAAAAATTAAGATCTGGTGACCTTTTGATTGAATATTCATCAAAGATTCAATCAAACAATTTGCTAAAAATTAAAAAAAAATTAGACATAGAAGTAAAAGCGGAAGCTCACGGGACTCTCAATAACAGCCGAGGTGTTGTAAGATCTCGTGAGCTTACCGATATTGATGAACAGGAAATAGTAGATGAAATGAAATCACAGGGCGTAGCAGGGGTCAAAAGAATATCAATTCGGAAAAATGGCAATATAATTCCTACAAATGCATATATTTTCAATTTTAATACACCTCAGCCACCGCAATCATTGAAAATAGGATACATCAACGTCGGAGTGGATTTGTATATCCCTAATCCACTTCGATGTTTCAAATGTCAAAAGTTTGGGCATAGCCAGAATTCTTGCAGAGATCAACCAACCTGCCATAGATGCGGCAATACACACGATGAGCCAGGCAACAGTGAAGTTTTCAAATGCATTAACTGCCAGGGCAATCACATGTCATCCTCAAAAGATTGCCCTGTGTGGATAACAGAAGAAAAAAATACAAAAATTGAAATGTGAAAATCGAATAAGTTTTAGAGAGGCCAGAGACATTGTGACATCTATGCCTGTCGTAATTTCAACATCAGCACTCAGAAAAAAATACCAACAAGGTCAGTAGAATGCCAGACAGCATATACATGGTTCCATGGCACTATTCCTGTTCCACTGCAGGCTTTTACAATCCCTCAAAATAGTCAAATAGAACCAAAGTAACTCAAACGCAACCTACAACTCAAAAATTAACGGAAGATAAAAGAGACCAGAAACAAGAAAAACTTACACCTAATATTGCACAAAATAAAAAACAAACAATACCAGATCAGAAAAATGAAGCAAATAAAACAAACCATGCCATACAACAACGAACACAACAGAATCTGAGCCAGAATCAGATCAGAAAATTAGAAAAAGAGAAGAAGAAAAAACAAAAACAACAGCATTTGTCAGAGAGAACGCCCAAAGCTCTTCAAAACGCAGTTACACGCAACCGTTTTGAGAGCTTTGAAGATATGGACGTCGGTGAGTGCATCGACGATACGTTATGGTAATTACGCCCGAACTCCTCACAGAATAAGTCCCCGAGGAAAAAGCCACACAAGAAAGCTACCGGGGCTATTTCGCCCATACGTCCACCATCACAATCTCCAGCCAAACAAGGGTAATTGAAACAATAACAATATTATACAGTGGAATTGTCGAGGTTTTAGATCGAATTTTAACGAACTGGGCCTTCTAAGTCAAAAATATGCACCTGCTGCCTTTTGCCTGCAGGAGACAATCTTAAAGAAACCTGATAATCAGGATCATTCAGCCTTTCAACATTATACTTCGTATAAAGCTTGGGCAGATGAAAATGACCTTCATGAACGTGGAACGTCTGTCTTGGTCCGAAACGACATTATTCACAGTTCTGTACCTTTACAATCAAATTTACAGGCTGTAGCGATACGCCTGACCTTAGACAAGACAGTTACGTTATGTTCAGATTATGTTTCACCAAATAAACCACTTCAGCTGATTGATCTTGAACATCGGATCCACCAGATCCCAACTTCATACATTCTGTTGGGTGATTTTACCACTCATAATCCTCTTTGGGGTAGTTCCTGCAACAAAGAGGACTTAAAAGGCAAAACAGTGGAAGACTTCATAACGAAATATGACTTGTGTCTGTTCAATGATGGGCCATACACGTATCTGCACCCCGCATTTGGTTCTTACACTTCAATTGGTCTTTCAATTGTGTGTCCTTCCATCTTCCTTGATTTTTCTTGGAAGGTGGAGGATGACTTGTGCGGGAATGACCACTTTCCAATTGTGTTGGAGAGTGTTGTTCCGGCGGATGATGAGAGGGTGCCCCAGAGGAACTTTAAAAAAGCTGACTGGGACACTTTCTCATCGTTTTGTTCCCGAACGCCTCACACGGGATAAATTTCAGGAGAGTACTGACCAGATTGAACATTTCACCACAGAGTTGCTTGACATTGCAAGCCAAGTCATTCCTAAAACCACGGCAAATCTAAAAACGTTTCACTGAACCATTGTTTGATACTGAGTACAAACAGGCTATAAAAGATCGCAAGAAATTTGAGAGGGAATTTAATAAGTCACCAACCACACAAAACTTGAACAAATTACGTATAAATCGGGCAAAAACTAGATTAAACAAAAAAAGAAAGGCTCGTGGGAAACTTATGTTTCTAAACTTAATCAAAACAGCCATATCGCTACAAATTAGAAATGATTAAAAAATTAAAGGAAGAGGCACAAAATCAGCTGTACAACACATACAAGATAACAACACACTCATTACATCAAAACAAGAAATTTCAAACAAGTTGGCCTCTACATTTCCTAAACATTCGAAAATTGTAACTCAGAATTTCTTAAAAAAAAACAAGAAAAACACAAGAGTAAATTTACATCCAATAACTCAGAGGATTACAACGAACATTTCTCAATGGAGGAGTTAAGTAACTCTTTGCATAGAGCAAAGGATTCTGCCACTGGACCTGATGAAATACACTATCAACTTTTAAAACATCTACCTCAAACTTCACTTGCACTTTTATTATCTATCTTTAATGACATATGGGTGACTGGCCAGTTTCCACCTTCCTGGCGAAAAGCTACAATAATTCCCATTCCTAAGCCTGATAAAGATCACAGCAACCCAAGCAATTATACGCCAATTGCCTTAACAAGTTGTCTGTGCAAAACCATGGAGAGGATGATCAATGATCGACTTGTCTGGTTTCTGGAATCGAACAATCTACTTGTGAATATGTTCAGTGTGGTTTCAGAAACCAGAGAAGTACTGTGGATCATATGGTTAGATTAGAAACGTTTATAAGAAATACCTTCGCCAGAAAAGAACATGTGGTCGCCATCTTCTTTGACCTGGAAAAAGCATACGACACAACGTGGACGTATGGGATATTAAAAGATCTTTTTAACATGGGGTTGAGAGGGCGTATGCCATTTTTTATTGAAAACTTTTTAAAGGACCGCCAATTTCAGGTTCGTGTAGGGTCAACGTTATCTGATCCTCACGAGCAGGAATTGGGACTTCCTCAGGATAGTATTTTATCTGTTACCCTTTGCCCAGTGAAAATCAACAGTATTATGGATGCAATTGAGAATATGGTAGACTCGTCATTGTATGTAGATGACCTTTTAATCTGCTATAGCAGCAAAAAAAAAATGAATGCTATAGAGCGCAAACTTCAGCTGTGTTTGAATAGAATCCAAAATATGGGCCACAGAAAATGGCTTCAGATTCTCTAAGATGAAAATTAATTGTGTTCATTTCTGTAAGCTCCGGAAGCACCACCTTGATCCGGAATTGAAAATAGACGGGAGCCGTTTTAATGTTGTTAAAGAAGTGAAATTCTTGGGTTTGTTGTTTGACTGCAAACTGAATTTCACTTCTCACATAAAACAACTAAAGGTAAAATATAAAAGAGCACTGAACATTTTGAAGGTAGTTGGTAGCAATGATTGGGTTGCTGACCAAAACACATTACTCAATCTGTATGGATCAACTGTTCGATCAAAATTAGATTACGGTTGTATAGTTTACAGTTCTGCAAGGAAGTTATATCTCAAGCCACTTGATGCAATTCACAATGGTGGTATTAGAATTAGTCTAGGGTCTTTTCGAACATCCCCAATAGATTCGATGCTTGTTGAAGCAGCGGAGCCTTCCCTTGAGAAGCGCAGAATTAAATTGTCTCTTCAGTATGTATCTAACCTTTTGGCCAATCCTTCAAATCCTGCTTATAATTGTGTTTCAGACCCTCAAAATATTGAATTTTTTAACCGCCACCAGAAACATATTCCTCCATTGGGAATTAGAATTAAACCCCACATGGAGTCTGCTAAAATTAATTTCGATTCTTATAAAAGAAAACCGTAAAACACATATTCCTCCTTGGCATCTTAAACAACCTACAGTTATTTTGGACCTTGCTTCTACCAAAAAATCTGATACCTATTCCTTGCAGTTTAAACAAACATATGCCGAAATAAAGTCCAGGTATAGTGCATATACAAGGATCTTTACAGATGGATCTAAAGATGGTGACAAAGTATCATCAGCTGCTGTTACTGGTGATCATATCACCTCAATCCGAATACCGAATCAGAGTTCTATTTTCACAGCTGAAGTTAAAGCCATTCAACTCGCACTTGAGCACATCGAGTATGCACAGGAAAAAAAGTCGATCATCTTCTCCGACTCTCATTTTGGAACTTCGTGAGAAGTTAACAACTCTCATGTCTGACCAATATGATATCGTGTTTTGCTGGTTACCCGGACTTGTGGGTATCGCTGGTAACACCAGAGCAGACAGTGCAGCAAAACAGGCTTTAACAAAGCCTCTCACTGATTTTAAGATTCCGGTCAGTGATTTCAAGTAGTTGCATCAACTCTGTGTGGCAGGCGGATTGGGATGGGGCAACTGATAACAAGCTCCATCGCTTCCGACCAACTATTTCTGATCACTACCCATCCAGTAACCTTTGTAGAAAAGATCATGTTATTGTGACACGATGTCATATTGGTCATACAAGACTTACACATTCCTTTTTGTTAGAGTGTAATATGCGACCAGAGTGTGTTCCACGTCAGCAGGTGTTGTCAGTGGAATACATTCTTTTTACATTGCACTGATTTTAATCTTGTTAGAAGGCAGTACTTCACAGCTGGATCACTTAGAGATCTATTTTATAATACGAGCCCACACAAAATTGTGTCATTTCTGAAAGTAATCAACCTTTTTACAAAATTTTAAAATTGTTTTTATTCTTTTAATCTCGACTCATCAAGTCTCAATTCCTCAGGTTGATTTATAATGCATTTACTTTTCTCCCCCTACTGCATGTGTAACATACGTCTGTCCAGTGTGAGATAGCAGGGAGAGACAGATGTATCCCACCCCACCCACGTGACGTTATACATTTATAACGTTATTATGACGTTATGCATATCGTATCAGTTTTTTGCTACCAACTAATTCATACTGACGTCATCGGAATGCCGTGTGATCAAAGGTTGATGCTCTAAAACTCTTTAAGTACCAAGATGCCACCGTTCCTAATTGATTTCGTGGTATATACATTTGGTATATACGTAACGTTTCCATGCTGTTTCCGATGGTGTCATTAGTTTTTCAAAACAAGGAATACCAAATGAGTTGATTATATCAGCACGTGACCGCCGATTACCTCTGGCGAACGTTACCTCTGTATGGAGGGGGGGGGGGGATCCCTGATGGGTACGGGTGTGGGATGGGAAAATCTCACCCTCGGGACAAGATATTTGGTACAGACACTCGGCAAACCTCGTGTCTGGCCCAAATATCTTGCCCTCGGGTGAGATTTTCCCATCCCACACCCGTACCCATCAGGGATTATAATAATCTCATTACTCATTGCTATTCTAATCATTTTTGTCTTTGACATGTCTTTTGTGATTATGTTTTTATTATTCAATTTTTACTTCATTATTGGTAATGACTTTTTTTTATATATCACAGTTTTCTCGCCACGATATAGCCCTAGCTGCTGATGTGGCGTTAAGCACCAATAAATATAAATAACTGATTCAGTTGGGCTTTTTATTCTTTTATTATAAAATTTGTTTTTGTTTTTGGACGAAACGATCAGTCCTCTTGACATCCAGGGTTGTCGTTTTATAAATTTGTTACCAGAACAAACACGTATTAGAGGAAAGGCCACATCAAATAATTCTAGATAAATATTAATAAAATTATTATAAGCTACAATGGGGCTGTCCGAACCCAAAACCGAGGAAAAATCACATTGCGAGAGTAGTAATTTAAAAGTTTCTGTAGTTTCTGCATTTATCTTTCGCACCGACGAATATGATTCGCCTCTGTCTTTCTGAAGATCGGTTTCCATATAAAAAAAATACCAAATTGGTCGGAAACGTCACTTATTATTAGTCCAGATACTGAAGTGGATAAAAAAATATTGGTGGTAAAAATGTGATCAATCAGTGTAGCTAAGTGAGTAGTTAGACGGGTGGGTATTGTAATCACAGGTAAAAATACTTGGCTGAACATTTGGTTAGTGTAAATTTCTGTTTTCACATGGGAATCAAATTTAAGAAGGTCAATATTAATGTCGCGCATTATATATGAAAATATATTTTGTCGATTTAGTTTTTCGGCTATTTCGTTTAGCCCTGTCAAAAAAGTATCAAAATCCGACTTCGTTGGCGTGTTTGGTCTGTATATCACCCCCAATAACTTCCCTGGACTTCTTGATATTAACTTAGATAAAAAGAGATTCCATGAAGTGGGGGATAAAGGCCGACAGTCAATACTCGCTTTAATAAAAAATCCGACTCCTCCCCTACCGTCGTCACCATCAGAGCGGTTGTTCTTTATAAGATGGTGATAGCCGTCAAGAGAATATGATATGCTTGAGGGGACATGAAAAATTTATGTTAGCCCAATGATGTCGAATTTATCTTTGGTCCCTTGCTGGTTAAACAAAAGGTCATGTATGAGTTCCCAGTGATCATAAATGCTCTTGCAGTTAATATGAAAAAGTGAGAAAGATTCATTTTCGTTATTGAGCTTGGATCAAAATTTTTCCAGCAAATAATAATTACATTAGTATTTATGTTCATTGAATGGGGAATCCTCTGCATCGTCAATAGAATGGGTTTTATTGTTATACTGAGCCACAAACCCGTATTTCAAGTCAGTCTGGGCCTCATCTAAGGTTATATATATTACCCGACATGGTAATTGGCAGTACTGTTGTCACCAGCGTTGGCATGTAGACAATCTAATAGCATTATACTATGTGAGGGGCGTTTAGCAGTCTGATTTCATTGCACAGATACAGTACGTGGAAAGTGTATTATCACTAAATCACCCGCAGAGTGGAGATTCCACCCAAGCAATAATTGCAAATTTGTTGCAAAGCATAACCAGTACAAGCAAAGTTTCAACCAATGGACCTCCGGGTTAAACCCGGAGGTCCATTGGCTGAAACATTACTTGTGTTTTTTGTCGATATTTACAAAATTTGAAAGTTATAGCTTGGGTGATAACTCCACTCCGCGGGTGATTTAGTTACAATCCACTCTCCACGTACTGTATATATACGATGGAAGTTAAAGTAGTCAATGATAAAGAAAGAATAATGAAAGTGAATACAAGAGAATGAAAAATATACATAATTATATGCATAAATGAGTAAGGATGGACATACGGACTGTGGTGAATGACAGGATATCAGTTTCGATGTGCCAAACGAAGTTTTTTTTCCTGAAGAATACGAAGGAGTACGATGCTTACATGATCTCCCTCGACACTCTTGTATCGGAAGATAATTTATCGAGTTGTTACACAGAGGGAGCGTGTCTGTGAAAACATGTCGAGGGAGGATAGGTAGGACCTGTATGGAGCATTTCTGTAGGGGCATATTGAGGGAGGATAGGTTGGACCTGTAAATCATAGCTCTTATGATTATAATACATGCACTCGGTTAGGTTTGATGTCCAAATACTCATCTGCAAATACTCTTTCTGCAAGAGCATGTCGAGGGAGGATAGGTTGGACCTCACCTGTAGAGAGCGTGTCTGTAATAGCATGTTGAGGTGGGATAAGCTGGACTTGTAAATCATAGCTCTTATGGTTACAATACAGTTGAAACTGCAATGTTTCAGTCAATGGACACCCGGGTAACCCGGAGGTCCATTGGCAGACACATTGCCTGAGTTTGTTATGAGTAACCAGGAGAACCTGCCGTGCTTTGGATGCCATTCGATATGGCAGGTGCGCGCAATTCCTAGATGCAATTATGCCTTGATAAGCGCACAGCCCGAGACATGACTTCTAGTTTTAACTGTACATGATAAGGTTACTACGTCTGCCCCAAATACCCCAATAAAACAAATTAAATTTATTCCATTGGGGTACTGAGGGACAGATGCAGCATAATAACGATGATCCACCCTGAAGAAAATAATAGCCTTAAGATCGTAATATGCTCACGTATATATGGGCTAATACAGTTGGCAAGACATTTATTTAAGTTTTCAACGCGAATGCAGGTGACGCACCCCCCCCCCCCCCCCAACTATTTGAACTTCTACTTTTTTCAATCAAACAGGCAACAGGAAAAATAAGGTAACTTCTGATATTACTAAAATTATCACGAAAATTATTTCAAAGAAAAATAAAACTGGAAACCGGAAGATACGATAAATTATGATGTTAATAAAATTATCATTAACAATTAATTTTATGAGGAAACATAACGATGTCTATCACTTTATTTGCCCTAAAGATTGTGAATTTTCAGTCATCCGCTCTTCATTCATGCTATTTAACCCTTTACCCAATTCAGACGATATCAAAATTTATTATTTTAAATATAATTTTTTTTTAAATTTTTCAAAAAAATTCAACAAAACCATATCATGTAACCCCTCATTGGAACGAGCTCAATGAACTCGTTCCTATGGGGGGTCACATGATATGGTTTTGTTGAAATATTTTGAAAAATTTAGTTTTTTCAACTGCTCAATTTGCATATTACGTCTGCGGATGCGGGCGATTCGTTAGGTAAAGGGTTACAGCTGTTGACAAACATAGTTTCTCATTTATCAACCAGAGCTTATGGTACTGTCCCTCACCCGAAGGAGCACACGGGGCTCGTTCCGGGGAGGAGCGAGATCACATGCCCTAGGTGAACTTCGTGTATTTTGAAATAAATATAATGTCTGCGAACAAAGTGAGTGATTCTGATTTCAGTAATTATTTAGTCAGTGATCCTCTCTTCATTCATACAGTTAAAACTAAAAGTCCTGTCATGAAATGCGCACAAATAGCACGTTGATATGCGCGTTAATGTACGCGTTATGGCCCAAGTAAAGCTATCAAATTCTGTATATATGACCTGTGCACAAGCAATGTAACCCGGAGGTCCATTGACAGAAACATTGCATGTGTTTGCTATGAGTAGCCAGGCGAACCTGCCGTGCTTTGGATGCCATTCAATATGGCAATTGCGCGCAATTCCAACGCGCAATTAAGCCTAGATAAGCGCACTATTGGTGACAGGACTTCGAGTTTCAACTGTATTATTTAAGGCTGTTGACAAACATAATGTTTAATTTATAATTTATCAACCAGAGCATACGATACCGCCTCTCACCCGAAGGAGTACAAGGAGATTGTTTTGGTGAGGAACAAGATCGTATGCCCAAGGTGTACTTTGTGCATTTTGTAATAAATGGAATACAAAGTGATTCGGATTTAGTTATTATTTAATCGTCACAAAGAGAGAGAGAGAGAGAGAGAGAGAGAGAGAACAATATAAAAATAAACAACGAAGAACACAAGTGAATGTACAGGTAAGGTACTTCAGTTGAAAGTCATCACGAAAACTGCGCGAAAAATTACTACTGCTAGCTTAGATTAATACAACATTAACCGTATGAACTGGAGAGGTATATCAATTGCCAAAATAAACACAACCTATGCCAGCCACTGGAAAGAACTCGGCGAGTTCGTTAAAATGAGAGCCACAGGCTGTGCCTTCAGAGCAGAGAAAAAGATAATACTAATCCTTTACATAACCCACTGTGATTCAACAGCTTCCATGAATTTCCCCCGTATTAACTGGATGAGTGCTAGAAGCCACCGTCGTTTTTGTTTTAAAAGATCATGATACCAGAGCAAAAGCCAACATTTTTCTTGCTCATGTTTCATATTCAATCAATTGCAGATGAAAATTAGTTTATTTAAATCCGTCTTATTACAAATTATTGGAAAGTACATATGGTCACCCCCAGCAACCTATAACACTAAAAAAAACTTGAGTAACAAATTCAGATCACAAAGAATAATATAACCCTCGACCTTAGTTCTCAAACACGAGTTTCCCCGTATTAACCGGCTCTCTGCTGGAAGCCACTATCCGGGCTTCCAAAAAGGAGGAGGAGGAGGAGGGGGGGGGGGAGGGGTAGTAGAGAAAGAACCACCATTTTCCTTGCTCATATTTCATATTCAGTCAAATGCAAATGTTCTGTTTATATAAATTCGTCCTGTTACAAATTATTGGAAAGTTCCCAATGGTACTCTCCAACAATCTATAACAAGACAATCTATAACAAAACAAAGATTGAATTGTAAATTCAGACTACCAAACCTAATCTAGCCCTCTACACTCAGGCATGAATTTCCCCGTATTAACCAGTTGAGTGCCAGAAGTCACTATCAGGGCTTTCAAAAAAATAAGGGTACTAAAGCAAAAGCCAACATTTCCTCTGCCGAAGTTTCATATTCACTCAAATGCAAATGATATTTTGTTTATATTAATTTGTTTCATTACAAATTATTGCAAGTACCCGCGGGCAACCTCAAACAATTTATAATAAACCAAATTTTGAATAACAAATTCAGACAACCAGAAATAATCTAGCCCACAACCCTCAGTCTCAGCGCTGACTGATTGGAGTGTTAAACAAACTACAGGGGTTTGAGTCTTCATATAAGCCATGCTGTGTTGCAAATAATACAAGAAAGTCGACGCGCGTACAGTACAGCCGCCGTGGACTGATCACTTTCCACGCGTGGGCAATATTTCCACGGACGCAATAATATTAGATTCCAAATACTAATTATAGGAATAATAATCAAAAATTTAATTAATGAAGCACCGGGTACAACCCGGAGCTTCATTAATTAAAATTTATCTGATGATGATTCTTATTTCCTCGTAAACGCATGCGTGGACATCAATGCCCACGTGTGGATTACGACCAGTCCACGACGACTGCACTGTATGTAGCATGCACGACATATTACGGAAATGAACGAAAATTCACTAATAGGCAGTTAAATACTCCAACGCTTTGATTAGGGCTGTCACGATTTTTCAATTTAGGAATCGATTAATCGTCGCAAATAATCGATAATAATCGATTAATCGTACCTAGATGACCCCCACCCCTCTCCCTCTCTTTGAAGTCGATAAAAATGAAGTTCAAGTCAGCTGACCTACCTCAAGTAAACAACGAAGACGATCAACTTTTAGGTACATTCAAAGCTTTGATGTTCTGAGCTTTTGAATCGTCAGTGTAATAATCAAGACCGGTCGGCAGTTGCGAACTTCGCAACTGCCGACCGGTCTTGATTATTACACTGACGGTTCAAAGATTCAGAACATCAAAGCTTTGATGAATGTACCTGGAATACAAATGCTTCCAACGGCTTCTTTGGGTTTAACATCGATGTTCTTAACTCAATACCTTTAGAAACAATAGTTTTTTCATCAAATTTTCTTTTAATTATTAAACATCTAAAACGGGATACAATTTACCGATTATTCGACAACGAAAAATACTAATCGATTTCGCCGTGACCGATCAACAATCGATTAATCGATTGATCGTGACAGCCCTAGCTTTGATGCTACTCTTAAGCCCTCTCTGTAATTATCTCCAATGGGTTAAGCCTAACTTCCCCTTGATCATTCCTATGGGTTATAGGGAATTAGTTACTAAGCTTATTGAGTAAGAAACAAAACACAAGTTAGGATAACAAACTAATAATGTTCGTCTAATCTACGTTGTGTTCTAATTGGCACATTTTCTCCCTTATTGACTCGTCCACCAACATGTGACAATTAGAATACGATGTATTCGAACCCGAAGCCTGGGGAGATTAAGTGACGAGAATCTATATCGGCCAGTAGTACAGTTCCTTCCCACTAAGATAGTAAGTTGATACACAAACAGAGTAAAACCGCTCCGCCCGTTTCTTGCTGGGTGTTGCGATTCGATTTTGCCGCAAAATCCGGAACCGAACCAGAAAAAAAGAAAAACAAAAGGCTTTAGTGATATTGTGCCATTATACCTGCATTCCTGTGTACGAGAGGATGTCAAAAGTTTTGAGCCTAACATGAATAAAGCTGGAATATCGGTGCAAAACATATTTATTTTTCAACATAGACCCCTTGTAATTCAAAACACTTGTTCCACCTTGTCTGCCAGTCGTTGATGCCGCGTTTGTAAAAGTCCATATCTTGGCCCTGTAGCCAAGCCTCTACAACATCAGTAACTTCCTCATCATCTTGAAATCTTTGAACACGTAAGTGTTTCTTCAAATTTGGAAAGAGATGGCAGTCACTTTGACTACTTGGTGACTACCATCTCTTTCCAAATTTGAAGAAACACTTACGTGGTCAAAGATTTCAAGATGATGATGAACTTACTGCCTATTTAATTAACGCATACCGTACGCTTCTCCACATTTGTCATGCTGGCCCGCCTGTTCATGGCGTCACATAGATGGCCAACTGATGTTTGTAAACTTGATTTGTCACAACTGTGGTGACAGGAATTCCGACTTATTAAATATTCCAGCTACACCATCAAGGCATGACTTCGAGGAAGGCATGCCTTGATGATGCAGTTGAAATATTGGTCAGTCGGAATTACAGGTACAAAACTTCTTTGAAGTCTATTTTTGGATATATAAAATATACTTGTAGTAGTCGTGACGCAATAGCTTATTGAATTAACACATACGTACCGTTAGTCCACATTTGTGATACTGGGCCATCTGTCCGTGGCGTCGTGAAGGTGGTGACTGGAATTCCGACTAATCAAATATCTCAGCTACACCATCAAGGCATGCCTTCGTTGAAGGCATTCCTTGATGATGTAGTTGGAACACTAGTCAGTCGGGGTTTATAGTTCCAAAACTCAAAACTTCTTTCAAGTCTGTTTTGGATATATAAAGTCTACATGTAGTAGTCTCCTGACGCAAAATCTTATTCAATTAACATGTTCCGTGCAAGCACTCCACATTTATCATACTGGTCCCCCAAATAGCCTGAATAGGGTACTACAGATCTCCATTTGTATGGCCGACTGTCTCCTAAGAAAGTGGACGATTACAAGAAAAGGCAAATCGATATCTATCATTGAAAAATGTCCCGGCAGGAGACCATATAGGGGTGCCACACCTATAAACCCCCATTAGCGACACCACTTCAGACAGAGGAATAATACACTCCAGGAAAGAGGATCTAATGCGTATGCGTATGTCTGTTTTATACGATCGACTATAAGACGTGTAGTGACATGAAAAGACGTTGTCAGCTGAGTTGAGGGTAGATTTTAGAATTTATTGAAGCAATAATTGGCAGATTGCCAATTTTACAACAGCACTATTATGGTAACATAAGGAAACAATATAATGAAACAATATAAAACGAAACGAATGAAAAATAATTTGGAACAATAAATAAACAACGGATACACCCATGATAAGGTATATAATCATACAGTTATGCATTAAGAAGGCATCGCAATGATTACCATAAATCATAAATCACTGCGGGACTTCAGATTCTCGTAATATGAAGAAGCGCCGGATTATGTTACAGATTGGATTGCACATTTCTAGGATTCCGACAATCAAACATTCATCTCTACCCATATCCTTCAGCTTCACACATTTGTAATACCGGCATAGCGCTCATTAAAAGCATCCTTCAAATGGCATTTCCGTGGATCAAGTTTTCTGTTTTACACCTAGATTTCCACTCATTTCTTGACGTTTAAGAACACATACTTCAGCACAATGGCCAATCGTGACCGCAACATGGATATAACGTGAATTTTAGTCAATCGTTTGGACCTTTGTTGCCCATTTGAGAGGACTTCCACCCCAACCATTGATGACTGCGTCCTATTTTATGAGTAAACAATGCCGGTTTACTATTCTAAACAAGCACTGCTTCACTTCCCGCGGTTCCCACAGCGGTTCACTCATTCTAGATCTGGTTCTCCTTGGTTATTCGTGCAGATCAGTGGAGTAACAACCGCTGATAGGTGCCCATCGGTGGCGTAACAACCGCAGATAGGTGCGTTTACTCCCCTTCAATTCCTAAAAAAACAACCGAAACAACCTCCAAACCTTCACATGCTCTCCCCAACGACACCTTCGGTATTGACTGTAAGTGGCATGTTTTATTCATAAGGGATATTGCGCTCTCCGCTACTCTTTGTGCTCCTACGCGTTCACTTCGGTGCCACCGTCTCTTATGGAAAATAGTTCTACACACGTCAATTAAACATTGACTACAATGGAATAATCACATTTCACAAATGCACAACAACAAAAATATTACGCGTCATCTGGAAATCAATTATACGTTTCACCAAAGGCTAAAGAATGTATACGCAAGAACGCATTCCCATTACTCCGAATCAATTGTCTGTATTCCATCGAAAGGTTACCTAAGCCTTCTAGTCCCAAGTAGTTATTTGAAAAATATCAGTCAATCGAAAATATGATACATTTTTTGCGACAAATCGATAGCAATATTAGATTGTTCCATTCCGTAACGTGGATGGCTTTTTCCAGTGGGTGAAGTAGTATTTTCGACACACATTAGCGGCACAAAGCGTCACAGCAAACTTGAGGAAAGTGCTTTGCATTACGTCGCTTATTTGTGTCGCCCATCGTATGGTCTCGACCCTCGCATTAAGAAAGAATGTTTCCAGCCCTGGGAATATCTATTTGAAAAAGAAGCCTAAAAATGCAAAATCTGCTTCACTGGAAAACATTACCGTGAAAAATACAGCAGAAATACTGCAAGCCAGATGCCGATACATTAGCCCTCAAATCTTTCTGTAAAAAAATCGTATAAATCAAACTCTGTTAAGGACTACCAATTGTGTTCGATGATCGAGCAACACCAAAGTCCTTATATTGGTTTTCTTTTCACTACACCATAAAGCTGTACTCTTGACATGGAGCGTAGAACATTCAGTACATTTATCTCGCAGACGCATGGCTGCAAGTTAAAAATATTAAATTGTCTACCCAAACAATTATCTTTTCAAAAGCAATCAGCTTTATATGCAAGTAGTAATTTTCGTTACCATTAATTGTAATGTTACCTTTCCACACGGACAATAGTGAACGTTAGAAATACGTACAGAACTCGATATTTTGCCAAAATCTTTGACAGTTCGGTCGAATGTTTTTATATCTACGCCACATGTGCCATCACATTGATTTCTCGAGTTGAAACGTGTCGGAGTTACGCAGATCTTTCATACATTTTATCAATTACATAACGCCGATAACCCTTCATAACAAGGCACCCATATTCCCGAGACTTCGCAGAATAACGTTACCTCGTCTCCTGAATGCTAGAATGTCTAATGTCCCGTAGGGGACAAAGGACATTCTAGCACTCAGATGACGACATATTAGCAGTATAGCTTTCACAAAGATTTGGATGATCTAACGGATAGTCTAATGTGACGCCAAACGGTACATGGACTGATTATACCTGGATGTTTTATTTTATTTATATATTTATTTACTTAATTATTAGGGTTTAACAGCACATTCGATAGCCAGGGTCACCTCGTGTCGGAGAGTTCTACAGGTAGATGAAGCCGGAGTACCCCGAGAGAACCATCGAGCAACTGCGCACAACTCTCAAACTCTCCAACGTACTAACTCCGCACAAGCAGGACTAGCATTCGTTCATGACACGTGCACCATCGACGTACAGTACGCTTTAGTACACAGCTCCGCCTTGTAACCACATAGGCAATCGGGATGAAGTGCTTTGCCCATGGACACAACGCAATTACCCCTGGCGGGATCTAACCTTGGACCTTTCTGTTTGACGTCCAAATGGGTATTATAATTGAAACGGAGCTCACCATCAGACTAGTTATCTCAATAAATTGGTGAAAACCCCATGTGTCACATATCACATGTGATTGGGTTAGTTTCGCATTCCGGTACAATAATAAATTATATATGCTCACAACGTATTTACAATTTGAAAGGAGTTATTTCAAAATTCAAATATCAATTGGCGTTTCGAGATATCACACAAGAAGACAATCATAATGCCCCGAATGGAAATCAGTCACCAAAAAAGAAAAAAATAATAATAATATGCCTAATCGACTCCTAAAATCACTAACAGTTTCCAAACCTGACCGAGTAACATTTTTTTCGTCCAAACTCAGCTGCATAACAATCGCAACCTTCTTACATCGAGGGCACGTGGAGTGACAACATGATTGTCCCCGTCCGACCACACAGACCACAGTGCCACCTCTCAGCTACGAGAAATGCAATGCCCAAATCTCTTGATCACAAAGGCCAGGGTCAATTCAAAACGGACTATATATCACCAATTTCGTTCTGTCGGACCATAAAGTTCATAGCTTAACCGTACAAAATTACCAACCCCCAAGAACTCGTAACAGCCTCAATCACGAGGCGGCTTAAAGTATCACGAATGGACTACATGATATACATGACTTGGCCCGGACTTGTTTACGTAGATTGTCAATACAAAAATTGCCACGGGCGCTCTTTCATGGATCATCTTATGTCGTGCTACTACAATTCAGTAGTTCTGCTGAACGCGTACACAATATGTAGCTATTTGAATGAGACGTCATGGATATCGAAGAAAAGTACTGACTATTTGCATCGCTGTAGTGCCACACTTCCAAATTCTTGAACGTGAAAATAAAACAGTACTTATTTATTTCACCTCTGTTCGGTCATCCTCGACGCTGTACAAATGTCTAATAATGATAAGATATATTCGGGTGTCAACGTTCAGGTGACCTAACACTTTGACACACGTTTGCCTTGTCACGGTCAGACAATGTTGTTGTGAATAAGCGCCTCGTGTTCCACAAGCATTCAACCTTTCGTTGGTTCGGTTTATATACTGCCGACAATATAATTGCTACATGCGTGTAAAAAGTTTTCGTGTTGCCAACAAATACACAGAACGACACTCGTGTGTGAATGAGTTAATCGATATGGCACGAGGGTCAGCGCGAATGGATAGAACGGGAGGCCACAGGCCTCGAGTTTTATCCTTCCACGATGGCAGAAGTGCCAGATCGAATAACCAATTCACACACGCGTGTCGTTCTGTGTTTATTAACCCTTTACCCAACGTAACGGCCAAAACCGGCCAGCGCTATTCTCAAAAATCGCCAATTAATTTTCACTATTTTTTTCATTTTTTGTCTCAAAAACATAGGTTATGACCCCTCGTTGGAACGAGCTCAACGAGCTCGTTCCAACGAGGGGTCATAACCTATGTTTTTGAGACACAAAATGAAAAAAATTAGTTATTCAAGATTTTTTTTTTTGCAAGTGTCGTCTGCTTTTCACGTTAGGTAAAGGGTTAAACGTCTTCACGTCTGTAAAACCAATTATTAGAACAATCAGCACCTCATTTGAAAACTATCAAAAAAAGAATACATTTTATCGCCAACCAAATTTGCGAGGGGAACCCGTGTTTCTATTTCGTCCCCTGAGTTTCAATGTGTTCTATGTGCCTACTGGCAACCTACTGGCACATAGAACACATTGGAACTCAGAGGACAATTTTCAGCTATTGCTAGCGATTCAAATTATAATTACGTTGCGCGATTTGTAGAACATTTCAGTGAAATTTCGTTTCTATTTAAAAATAGCCAATCAACGATTTCCGCTCCGCACATTTGTGCGGAAGGGATTTTCCTTTTCCACATGGTTTAGTGTTGCTGTAGATGGGGATGACAAAGAACAGATGTGTAATAAACGTTTTTACTCACAGTGTTTATTTTTCATACCTTTTTCGAACCACAAAGTGCATCGTGTACTTGCTTCATGGTCACCATTGCCGAATTTGTCCATGAAACGCACTCGTTGCATTTCCCTGCAAATCATGTTATTTAATATTAACAATGTTCAGCTTACGAGCGCCAAACCACGAACGATTTTACAGATAATGAGGGTGGAATGAATGCTCCCCAAACAATGTTACTTCACAGGGTACTGTGTAAGTTTTGCACGCACAACCCGACAACAAATTGCTTCTTCGTCAAAACAAAATTTCCGACCGACCAACTTTAATCAATTCCGCACGAACAAATCACACAAACAATACACAAATAATATACATTTCAGTAATGCATAAATTCAATATTTCGAAAGAATATCTCAAACAATTCTGAAACCAGCCAAGTACACGCTAGAGTCGATTGGCATGACTAGGCATATTTTATTAAATAACATTTCGACAAACATTTTACATTTTTGTTCATGTACAAAGCAAACAATTTGTTCGTGGGCACCAGTAAATACATTAGGAGCAACCCTACCACCCAGGAAAAGCCAGAGATAAAAACATAATAAGGAAAAAGCTCTAGAAACCTTGAAGTCGGAGCAATGTAAAGATGATCTGCATTTACGAGACGCAGACCTCCGTTCTTAACCCATCACCCGCGGGCGTAAATTCGATCCCAAATTCTCGGAAGAATTAACTGGAATGGCGCTCAAGCCAACCAATCCTTAACATGACGTCAGTACTAACCATTGCGCATCAATTATTAGTGCTCCCTTTCAGCCCACGACTGTTAATACGTTAATTTTTTACGCGATTGATATTAACGAAGTTAACATTTCCGCACCAACAATATATTTTTTCTCGCTATACTTTAAAACGCGAGAATATAATATTATTAGGTCAATGCCCATCGGCTACGCGATCAGCATCTACCCGAGACAAACGAACTGACCACACAGTCGACACGAACTTTCCCCCACTGACAATAGTTTAGAAATGATAACTGACCCTTTTCCTGTCACCATGCCAAATATCTTTAATTTATTTATTTATTAAGGTTTAACGACACTTTAAGAGCCAAAGTCATATCGTGTCAGTGACTGTTTTACGGGTGGAGGAAGCCGGAGTGCCCTGAGAGAACAACCGAGCATCGACGAGCAGCTTCCAGCTCATCGTAACTCCGCACTGCAGCACAGGTAGGGTTAGATTGGTTGAAGACATGTGCACCATCGACCTGCAGTTCGCCTTAGTAGCAGGTATGTCAAAGTACCGCATGTACCAACATAATCGGTACCGGGGCGGTAAGAGCCTGTACCGCCGCAACCGGCACCGGTACCGGGACGGGAAGAGCCTATCCCGCCTTAACCGGCACCGGTACCGGGACGGTAAGAGCCTATCCCGCCTTAACCGGCACCGGTACCGGGGCGGGAAGAGCCTATCCCGCCTTAACCGGCGCCGGTACCGGGACAAATCAACAATTGAATGACATATTGCAATCAGATGGGAGAAATTCGCATTTATGCCACCCCTGTCCCCAAGATCGAAAGACGAATATGGCATTGTGCCAGTTATTTTGCGGCGACATCAAAGTCATCATAATACACGAAGGTCGTTCTTTATGATTAATTTGATGTCACCACAGAATCATTTCTTTGAAGTAACCGATGACGGCACTTTCATTGTCTTTGATGCGACGTTTGAAAAGTAAAAATGGTCGGCCTTATCGAGGTCGTGGTGCAGACAGAGCATGCACCTGTAAAATGTCTTGATATGTTCTTTCACAAATAAGTTCAAAGTATGCCGTGCAAGTGTGCCATACACGATTATCAGCCTGTTTACTCTCGTTCAGTTCGGAATTTCCCCATAAAATAATTTGTCCCAGTACCGGCGGGACAAAAGCTGCAGTACCGTTACCGGTTGGAGCATGAAGGAACCGGCGGTACCGGTATAGATAGAGAGATACTTTATTCAGCAGCATGCATGAATTATTTTTTACAATGTAACAAATTTCAATTTTTAAATAGCAAAATACAGCACATACTGCTGGGAGATGGAATAGCTATATTGGCTGTCTACCTGCCATCTCCCTCAGGTTGGAAGAATGTGTCATTGAATTCAGACCAGTGTATGTCAGGTAAGGTACATTGTCAGTGAACTATCTGTAATATTGCGAATTTAATGAAGTATGCTATTGAGTGAAAGTGTGACTGTGGATCATGGGGCATTGACATATTCCAAAAAAATGGCTCCCCCATCCTCCAAATCGACACGTACCGGTTGACATGCATGCTTAGTATACGGCGTCACTGTGCCCCCACGTGGACAATCGGTCCTAAGTACCTTGCCAAAAGACACAACGGGGGAGTTCGAATCGATCGCTCAGACGGCCACCCATCCAAAGACTAACCGGGCTCGACGTTGCTTAACTTTGGTGATCTGACGAGAACCGGTTACCTCAACGTCACCGCGCCTCTGAATATCTTTTATTACGTGACAACCTGCAAATTTGTATAGCTCAGAGCAATAACTTGCAATAGAGTCTATTTTGTTAAAAGAAGGTGTTAACTGGAGTAATTTCAGAACTTTCGATTTGATGCGTGTGAATTATAGTAGATAAACAATTTAATTGTCAGTGAACCCTTTATCCAACGCAGACGATATCAAATTTTATTATTTTAATTACTATTTTTTAAAATTTAAAACAAAATCAACAAAACCATATCGAGTGACTCCTCATTAGAACGAGCTCTATGAGCTCGTTCCAATGAGAGGTCACATGATAAGGTTTTATTGAAATATTTTGTTGAAACATTTTGAAAAATTTATTTCTTTTAATTGTTGTGTTTGATTGTGGGCGATTCGTTAGGTAAAGTGTTAGAGGAATTATGAATTAATTGCAAGTGCATTCGAATGCACGACAAAAAAATAATGAGATGTGAATCGTTAATTTTCATCGGCGTCGGAAAACAAAAACAAACCATACTTGAAAGATACCGTGGGAATAATTAATTCCTCACGGCATTTCGTAAGTGTTATATTATTTTTTCCGAAACACATTACTTTTATTATGATTTACCGAACGGAAGGGAAACGTATAATCCAGTTACCACACACCACTGGAGACATCAGATGATGAAGTAATGTAAAGTCCAAATATCACACATTTTCTAATTTCTGACATCAGTTTTCTTTCTCCTCATTTGTTGGGATATAAAAATCTTACCGATATTCGTATTATAACAGACTAATTGGCTGAATCTGAAAACGACGAAAAAAATCTGTACCGGTGTGTTTACACAAGAGAACAATAGGCTTAAGGCTACAGTTAAAACCTAGAAGTCTTGTCCCGAACTGTGCGCTTATCTAGGCTTAATTGCGCGTTGGAATTGCGCGCAATTGCAATATCGAATGGTATCCAAAGCACGGCAGGTTCTCCTGGTTACTCGTAGCAAACACAGGCAATGTTTCTGCCAATGGACCTCCGGGTTACCCGGAGGTCCATTGGCTGAAACATTGCTTGTTCACAGGCCATACGTGCAGAATTGGATAGCCTTACTATGGTTATAACGCGTAGATTAACGCGCTGATCGACGTGCTATTTGTGCGCATTTTATGACAGAACTTCTAGTTTCAACTGTATAGTCTATATCTAATTAGGATCGGGTATTTTGCGGGAAGGGTCTATAACCGTGAGGATTAACCATGGGTGTCTGTTGTGTAATTCTCAAAGACGTTTGAATGATTTGTAATGCCCGTATATTTGTTCGTTCCCCAATTTTAACCTCTGATTATCTTCAGAAAAATTGTTATGGATACCAATGACTTGTACATATATACAGTACGCGGAAAGCGTATTATCATTAAATCACCCGCAAAGTAGGGATTCCACCCAATCAATAATTGCAAATTTGTTGAAAAGCATAACAAGCGCAAGCAAAGTTCCAGCCAATGGACCTCCGGGTTATACCCGGAGGTCCATTGGCTGAAACATTGCTTGTATTTTTAGTCCACGTGTATAGAAATTGAAAGTGATACTTTGGGTGATACCTCTACCCGCCGGGTGATTTAGTTACAATCCACTCTCCACGTACTCAGTAAACTCTGTTTACCGAACACAGAAAATCCACCGACTGTATGTCTAATTGATATCTGAACGCAGAAACATCTCGGGTGTGACCACTAATTAGATATAAACTAAAATTATTATCAAAACAAAAACTTACCGAGGTGTGAATTTTAATTTTTCAGCGTTTTGAGATTACGCCGACCGATCTACCACAAACTATCCACATGCTGTTTTACTGATCTTGTCATTATGTGCGAATATTTGTCTGCCTGCCTGTCTGTTTACACTAACATTTGCATCCAATGTTGACGCTGGTACGAAACTGGTTGGTGCCATTTTTTTAGCTAATCTGGTATATCGTATAATGTTAAACAAAATGCATTGGCGTCAAACGCTGGGAGGGGAGGGGAGGGAGGGATGGGGGTTTTCGCAGTCTGATCCAAATAAATTTATCGAGTTTTGAAAAACGAACTGGCATTTATTTGGAGAGTGAACGGACAATTGATCACGGGGTTCATGGTGGCTCAGTGGTTGACTGTTGGACTTCTATGCGAGAGGTCCCGAGTTCGATCCCCATCCGGGACGACCTGCGTAGTGTGCTTGGGCAAGGCGCTTTGTCCCGGTTACCTACATGGGGGCACGATGACGCCGTGTACTAAGAAGGCGCACCGCACGTCCATGATGCACATGTCTTCAATCGCTGTAACCCTACTTGAGCGGAGCTGGAATAGAGTTAGAATGTTGAGAATCTGACAGTTGCTCGTCAATGCTCGATGGTTCTCTCCGGCATCCTCCATTTGTAAAACTGTCACGGTCACGATTAGCCAGTATTTTTCCTATTGCAGTTGTCGCGTCAATATTTTATACAACCCTTCTCCTTTTATAGTTCATTTTGATTACTTTTTCTCGAGATTATTTTGAGTTGTTTTCGAAAATGTCTCCTTACCGACCAAATCCGATAAACGCATTCGTCCCAACAGTGGAAAGACCTCAGGACTGAAAATGATCTGCCAACTTCAAGGTTACACACTGCTAAACAAAGAAGTAGTGCGCATGAGCACTGCGCATTATATTTGCCCGCTAGCAGCTAGCCATATATCCTAGCAGGACTGATATTAACGCCATGTTGCTCACTACACTCATTTTACAGTTACTTGCACATTGTCCACGATAAGAGTATTTTCCCGCGCTTCGACACGATAGCGGCAACAAATATCGTTTTGATGTTTTGATTTTCCATTTGGTAGTTAGGAGGTTATAAGTTGTTCATAATATTGTTTCTTGGCGGAGGTAATAGCAGATGCAAATCTGTCGTGTAATGGTAGAGCACTGTGTAAAATTAGGTCAATAATAGGAAAGCATTGTGATAAAGAAGGGAAGGGCTGTTCGTTTTAGCTGCAAAACGGCACAATCGGAAACTGTCCATCAAACTACTGTGAAGGCAGCTGCCGAGCGAATGTCACAATCAACATCTAACCAGAAACGGGTTATAGTGGTGAAATATTCCTTCCTCAATACATATACAAACAGTTGAAAGACCGCCCTTAAACATTGTTGTAGTGGGCAATATCCTTCGGGAACACAGGACTAAAAGATCCATGGTCAGATCCTGATCAGTGGTAACTCCGTGGTGTCCTCGGGGGCGCATGGTGGCGCTATTTGCTAAGACATATTACAGATCGATGGCGCCCTTACCATCAACTGCCACTATCTCAGCAGAGTTAGTAAGTTGGAGAGCCCAGAGTTGCTCCCCACGAAATGGTGGTTCTCTCCGGGTATTGGACTCGTAAAACTGTCCGACACGATGTAACCCGGACTGATTAAACTCAAATAAGTAAATAGCAACATCCAGGAACACGGCGTTCAAACGATTCAGCTGAAAGGCGAATTGCTTATTTTCCTGTGTTTTTCATCAGAAGTCTGGAAATGACAGAACCAATTGCCACGCGTTCTGCTGCTTCTTTCATTCACGGACTTGCAGTAAAACTTTTTGAAATCCCCCACTCTATACCCTTTATCCAACGAATCGCCCGCATCCGCCCGCATCCGCCCGCGTAATATGTAAATTCAGCAGCTGAAAAAATATTATTTTTCGAAAAATTTCAACAAAACCATATCATGTGACCCTCTTTGGAACGAGCTCATCGAGCTCGTTCCAAAGAGGGGTCACATGATATGGTTTTGTTGAAATTTTTTGAAAAAATTTAAAAAATGTTATTTCAAATAATAAATTTTGAAATCGTCTACGTTGGGTAAAGGGTTAAGAAAATGCTAAACCAAACCGTCTAATGTTAGAGTTACTTCGGGGCTTGCAATTGCATATGTATATAAGGTAAGATAACAAATTCATCTTAGAAGCTTAGATATCTGCAGGGTTCAAAACAAAAGCAATTATTTCTCTTCAGTCGGTTAAAGTGGCGGAACTGTTTTGAGATTCGTTGTCTTTGAGTAAGTAATTAATTTTAGAGATACGATTGTTGTAAGGAACACTGCGTGAGTGAGTTTGAAATATGTTAGGTATTCTGTTACTTGCTGTACGCTAATGGTTTAATTATTTTTTAATTTTGGTGTCTTACCTTACCAGCTGGAATACGAGATTGTTTTAAATGGAATTTCGCGATCTCTGTAAGAGAAAAGGCTGAAAGCCAAGAATTGATTGTACCCAGACAGTACTTTTGCGTAAGTACGCTCTCAGGGATATAAAACAGTGTATATAATCATTGTACGTGTATATGCTCTTAACACCGATGGATGTCGAAGAGTGTATTCGACCTGAAGCCTATGTCTCGCTGTTAGCGAGCCTGTGTGTGGATGTGTGAGGTATGTGGTGGGGGTGGGGGTGGGGGGTGGTTGTCTTCCCAATTTTGTGAGAACCTAGGCCACAGTGTTTGGCTTCCCACAAAAATTTACTTTTTTTCTCCGAGTCATCGCAAAGAAGAAGGGGTAAAGGGTTAGGGCTTGTCTTCTCAATCTTGTAAGGACTTGTTTGTCACATACAACAAAAAACAAACAAGTCCCCTCAACGGTATCCAGCAGATCTGTGAGGGTGTGTGTGGGAGGGGGGTTGTCTGAGGCTGGGGCGAATGTGCGGACGAGGGTGTGATAGCGTGTGCATGCCGACATGCACGGACGTGTGTGTGAGGATAAGGTTGATGGTGTACGTGTTGTGGGTGTGTGTAAATGAAATGAAATGGACTTTATTTTGCAGAATAAAGTTACCAATAATTGGATATAAGTACAGAGGCTAAAACTATACTATGTACCGTATAAATGGCAAAGTAAACTGAAATTGTCTTGGCAGTAGAATTACCAAACGTCTTTGGTTGATTAGCATCGTGATAATTGGTTGGGTTGATGTACAAAGGGCACCGAATGAGCATTGTAGGCGGGGCGACAAAGTGGAGCATCATAGAGCCATCGGAAGCAACCCTAGCTGTTGCCCCAGGGTTGGTTCCGAGACTGTGTATGTGTGTGATGGTCGAGTGCACGGTAAGGTGTGAATATCATGGGGTGTGTCTTCGAATTGTACGGACAAAAAATGCATTTTACGCAGAGGTATTGCTTCCACTTTCTACAAGGTACGTTTTTAAGCTAAAATATCGAAAAAGGTACATATATATTATCACTATTATGTTTATGTACAAAATGTTGTATCAAACTCTCGACCTTGTTTCTAAGGCAAGTCGAGATATAGCCCTGGAAACAAGAGCAAGACTCTGATCCAACATTTTGTATACATCATGGTGATGAAAGCTTTATCTTACAATTCTCAACTGTAGGATGATTGTTGTTTTGGTTGAAACTGTATGCGGCTACCTTGAACTTTCGCGATCTTCAGATAAACTTACTGAGCGTGTGTATGTTCAACAATCCGAAAAGACTGTGCACGTTAACTCTTTACATCTACGGTACATAATATTACGTACGAAAATTGCCGTGCGCTGCGACTTTTACGTAATATTACGTACTCCGACTTTAAACCCGAGCGGCCGCTTTTTCGTCCAGGAAAAAGATACTTCATCGTTTCATTAAATAGGATGGATGCTAAGTGCATGTTGTGTGTGGTTGACCAATCAATATTTTCAACGTGCAGCCACAAGGCTGCACGTTGCAAATATTAATTGGCCTACCCCCCCCCCAAATAATGAATATGGCCTCTTCCTGTTGTTGTCATTGGACTGATATCGAAGATACAACCAGGGTTCAAAGGGCTGACGATTGTGTTTGACGTCGCCAAAACCTGATTCTTCCTGACGTCAAAACGTCACGATAACAGTAGTCGGAAAGGGTTAACAGTGTAGCTGTGTGTTGTTCCAGCTTGAATGGTTCCAGTGATTCAAATACAAAGGCATAAAGGCAATGTGGATCCATAATTTAATAGTTATACTTTTGAGAAGTGTAATTTTCTCATTTCGTATAAATAAACATACAGGTGCCTCGCAAACGCATTTCGAAGGCTTGTAATGTTCTATAAATAGCAACGTAAACAAATTGTAATCGGGATGCGGTTGTATTAAGCACGACCTAGTACATACTTATTGTTAGATAAATATAGAATATACCCGTAGTAGCTTGCTTCACCACGAGTGGTGAACATTTGGTACACTAAGCAACTTTGGTATATTTTATTTATACCATAATCGTTAGATTATTAAGAGTTGCTCTTATTTTTTTTCGATTTCACTGAACAACAGACGTACATACGTGCGAATTTGTTTTTGTTTACATGAACATCGGTGGGCGGTACTTCCGCTGTCAATTTTATCGCCGAAACGAAATGGAAAACGAAACGAAACCTTTTTCGTTTTAATAACATAATAACATACTATTTCGAGTTATGGATGCTTTATTAACACGAGACAATGCATGTTTATTAATTTTTGCATCTTATGAGGTAAACCCATTTAAAAGCGTAATATATAATTGCAACTTTCATTTCACCTTTCGCGAGGCGACGTGCGATAAATTTAGACAAGTTTGCATTCAGGTCGACGTCACCAAAGGTGAACTTGTTTGCAGTTCTACTGTAGGTGTAAATTTTAACTATTGAAATCCCATTGCTGGCGTGTTCACCACGTTTGGTGTGAAAACCTGAAATTTTTATCATGGGCTTTTCATATATAGTAGAATTGGTAATCATGTTATAAATAAATAGGATTTCGTTTTAAATTCTAAAGTCAGTCAGTATTGACATATTGCTCAATGGGGGAGAAATATATCACTGCAGCGAATATGGTGAAAAAAAAATATTTAGCATAAAATTCACAGGTGGCAACTGTAACTTTATCAAGAAGAAAATTGAAAGCCACTACATGTACTACTCTGCCGCCCAGTAACAATGAACCCTGAGTGGAACACCAGATCATAGTCTCTCCAACTGGCATCGTATTGCTCTTTGACAGACTGATAAATGGTACCGGAAACAAATCTCAAAGGGAATATTACAAACTATTGTATCATTTATACCATGATTACCTATTCTACTATATATAAAAAGCCAATGACATAAATTTTAGCTTTACACACCAACCGTGGTGAACACGCCAGCAATGGGATTTCAGTTGTTAAAATTTACACATGCAGTGGAACTATATCCAAGTTGACCTTTGGTGACCTCGTCTTGAATGCAAACCTGTCTACATTTATCACTCGTCGCCTCGTGAACAGTGAAATGAAATCGGTAATTATTTATTCAGTTTTTAAATATATACGTTTACATCATAAGATACTCATCAATAACAACCATATGTTATCGCATGTTAATAAATCATCCATAACTCGAAATAGTATGTTATTAAAATGAAAAAGGTGTTGTAATTTCGCGTTTCGTTTTATATTTCGTTTCGGCGAAAAAATTGCCAGCGGAAGTACCGCCCAACAGGGCTCATGTAAACAAAAACAGATTCGCACGTGTGAATATTGATTTATTTAACATTTAAACTCTTATTAATCTGACAATCATGGTGTAAATAAAATATACCCGAAGAAGCTTGGTGTACCAAATTATCACCACAAGTGGTGAAGTGGTGTTAACCGCGCGCCAAAGGCTCGCGGTTAACACCACTTCACTACTCGCGGTGACCATTTGGTACACCAAGCTACTATGGGTCTATTCTATATATACATAATATTATAGGGGTCTGTGAAGCTTCGAAATTTGATCGATTCTAAACCGTCCCGACGATTCGATTCAATTCTTGCCACTGTGATTTGGAAATTTTCGAGTCGTTTGGATGTTCTTGAAATCCCACCAAGTGTTTCCGCTTGAGTTCATGTTCTACAACCAGGTTGCTATACCGACGGTCTCGTGACAACAGAAGAGTTCATAGAGTGTTCGCTTCGGAAACTACTTTGATTACCTTTATTACGTTTTGGAATATCCCGCTTTTTCGAATGATTTGCTGAAACAGAGTAGTCGCCTTTGGATAAAAATTACAGTGCTCCAGTAAGACTACAATTTCCACTCTCTGCTTGGACGAGAGCTCGCATAGTTTTTTTCTACGTTTACGGCACCAGTACAGTTGTTAGCGTCTGACGTCATCGCGTGAAATATTTGAGGTTGCTCATTTCGCAATTATTCCATCAACTCCAACTCTGTGATTTGCAAACCGCTTCATTTAGTAAATTGTTCACATGTGTTGCAGACGATGTCCCGAACGAAGTTTTGTATAAATTACAAATCGGTTTAGGATTTGATCTAAGATGGACAAATATCGACCTTCATCTGATATATTAATTATTTGTCAAGTGACGTCACGGAGCACACAAGCGGTTTATTACTAAACTTGTGATCGTTCGTTAAAAGTTGCCCTGTTCATTTCACGATGAGGGTTTTGGGCTATTGGAAGATATACGTTTTTAACGGTAGCATGGTATGATGTTTGCGGTTCGGAGCTTATGTTCAACAGATAGGCTTCGATGTGGTTTGCGGCTCGGAGCTTATGTTCGACCAAGACGCGAAGTGTCTCGGTTGAACGTATGCTCCGAGACGCAAACCTCTGACAATGTTGCAGTCAAATCATCACAATAACTTACAGTACGTGGAGAGTGGATTGTAACTATATCACCCGCGGAGTGGAGTTATCACCCAATGGACCACTTTCAAATTCTGTACATATGGACAAAACATGCAAGCAATGTTTGAGCCTGTGGACCTCAGTGTTTAACCCGGAGGTTCATTGGCTGGAACTTTGCTTGTGATGGTTTTGCTTTGCAACAAATTTGCAAATATTGCTCGGGTGGGATTGCCACTCTGCGGGTGATTCAATGATAATACACTCTCCACATACTGTATAATAATTGAGTGGAGACTGTCGATGCTTACGGATCTAGAAGGTACAATGTATAAAACATGAAGAGTGGTAAGACTCGATTCGAGGTTCGAGTTGATTTAAAATTATCTGCCTAATTAAATTAGCAATTCGATTTCAATTCGGTCGACATTGGGGGCGCGGTGGCTCAGTAGGTAGAGGTGCAGGCTGCAAGCCAAGAGGTCCTCGGTTCGAATCCCACCTGCGGCAACCGCGTTGTGTCCTTGGGCAAGACACTTCACCTCCATTGCCCACGTGGGGGCACGGTGGCGCTGTGTACTAAGGCGTACTGCACGTCGATGGTGCACCTGTCTTCAACCAATGCTGACCCCGCTTGTGTGGAGTTGGTACGTTGAGGAGCTGACAGTTGCTCGCCGTTGCTCGGTGGTTCTCTCCAGGTACTCCGAATGCCTACGAATACCATGTAAATCAGTCCGATGATTGTAAAACTTTCGAAAAATGAGATGAAAAGAATAGATTAAAACAATTAACCATATTAGAAAGGTTGATTTCTTTGAGAAACGAGAGAATCTAGAGAAATGTGGTTGTGTAAAACTGTTCTCTCGGAGACGGCAAATTATAAAATCGTTGTCGGATAGGCCCAACATATGAGACTCGCATGTCCCTGCAATGTGAGTTATTTCAGGAAGGTGAAATACAATTGCCCGAGTCGCTATGTCTGTACAATACTGTCATCAACTACGCAATGACAAGTCTACTTTGCATTTGGTAATGGTTTGTTCATACAGAGAGCTAGGACAGTATTATTATATTTTATCTTACAGCAAACAAGTATTTCCTCCAATACAAGTAAAAACGTCAAAACAAAATAAATACAAATATCTATCTTACAGTCAACATGTATTTTGTCTGTATTAACTCCGCAACTGTCGTGTATCCGACCCCCTGATACAGATGTTTGTATCAGGGGGTTGGATACAAGCACGTTCCTTTCGCGTGAATTCCATTTTTTTTTTCTTTTTGTTCATCCGTACGAATAAATAGTTTGTTATATATTCGTCTACATTCTTGACTTATCCCCGATATATTGTAAGACAAAATGATTATTACCATTATGTGGATGTACAAAATATGTATCCGAGTCTCGTTCCGGGTTCTAAAGGTAGATCACGACTCGTCTTCGACTCGTCGTGATCTGCCCTTAGAACCCAGAGCTCGACTCAGATACATAGTTTGTACATCCACATGTGGTAATAATCTCTATGTATTGAGCATAGCAACCACACGTGGGATCATTCGATTCAAAAAGAGAATAGTTTTTACTTGTTCTCATCGTAAACGCAATGCAACTGTCAAGGCCACCATTTCGATAACAATAATTAAATTATAAATAAATTACCAACTCAGTGAAATTAAATGGACTATATAATTTTTTGCATGGTGTTTTTATACAGGCCAACCATGCGTTAAACCTGAAAAATAAAACAAAGAAACACACGGCTGAAACACTGCTATAAACTTCGGTGGTAAGAGAACAATGAATGGGGATTATGTAATGCACAGCCCAAGAACGTAATACCATGACGTCATGATTATCATTCCTAAAAAGTCAACTCATATGTAGTACTTTAGGGGATCTGACATGTCTACCACCTATAGGGTCCTGGGGATGGGGCCCAACCTAAATACCCCAGGGGTAACTATGAGGACAAGCAGACCAGGTGTACCCGAGCGCATAGCGATGCTTGAAAAAGAAAGAGCTGATAAAGCTGCATTAGAATCTAAACTAAACAAATTACTGTATAAATGGACAAATTAGAGGAAGAAAAGATTGTTACTGAAAGAGGGCATCAAGTATTTCTAGCCGCTCTTGGTACAAGCGGCATGGTCTCCCAATCACCTCTCACATCCACATCCTCTTCAAGCTCTCCACCTGAGAAGTTAACAGTCGCCACTGAAATGCACGCAGACCAGGGCCCTGCTGCCATCCCACTTACATGGAGAGACGCTTCAGAGATACCATAGTTTAAAATCATCTCCATTTTGTGAGATTTGAGGAGTTTCTTTGTAATGGCCCACATCGAGAGACAATCTCCGAGAAGCAGATACCAATTATCACCTATTATCACAGGAGATTTTTTCACCACTCTTTATCACACAAACACACTACTATCTTCCATCATCACTTGACCAAGCTGACTGAAAAGCGTTAAAAATTTGTAGAATATCTTCAGTTTACTTCCAAGTTATTTTAATACTTTCGCTTACCGTAGGTACAGTAAATGTTTTCTTTCCCAATTCTCCTTATTATTAATAATATAAGTAATCTCGAGCCACACCCGGGGTGCACGGGCATTTAATAACTGGATGTCGATTATCAACCCTGATGCGCGACCAGTCAGAGACGCAACAGTAGTATGTAATGTGGTTTTTGGGCAATATTGGCAGGTCCCCGGTGCAGGACCCCGGAAGTGACGTCATGTCACGTGACCTAGTGGCGCCATATTGTGTTGCCATGATAACCCGCGAGAGCGGCCATGTTGTGACGTCATCTCCATAGTGATACGTGTTGTTAGAGCGCATGCGCAGCACGTGTTGTTAGGGTGATACGTGTTTCCGTCGTCCATTTTGTATACCGGAGGCCGCCATCTTGGTTTCTATGGTAGCACGTGGTTGCTATGTTACCCCATTTTTCTGCAATGGGACGGCTTATGTTCGGAGGGTGTGTTCGATTGCAAGGAGTAATTTCCTGATTCGTTGAATTACCACAAACAACCCGACAAGTTGTACTATTTCGAATTCTTTCAGAATCCTATTTAGGATTGCGAAACTTTTGGCTTATAATAGTAGCACGGGGTGCTATAGTACCGAGGGGGTACCATGGGAGTGTTCGATTGAAATGGAGTATATCTAATTACCCAAATAGACCCGACCCCCCGTACAGACCACAAAAATCTCCACCAAACCACCCAAACGGACATGTGAAGCCCCATTTTGGGCATATAAAAATAACACGTTATGCTATAGTATCAAGGGATACAGGGGGTGTGTTCTATTGAATAGGAGTACAGGGCCTGATTTTCCCAGAATCCCATTTTTAATGCCTATTGCATATGTTTCTCTATCACTAACAGTCTATCCTGTCCAAACTATCTCTGGTTCTCTCGTCCAGGTCTTACAATTACCATTTACCTCGAGTGACTCGCACATATTGCTCGAACGACTCGAATCCCATCGAGCAAACGAGCCAACGAGCAATTGCTCGTTCGAGTGACTCCTCGAACGACTCTTCAACTCATTTCAGTATTTGAGAATATCTATGGCATGGCTACGTATCTGTTGAGGATACCTCTCGAGGATACTTTTTATAGGATACTTATTTGAAGATATCTGGTCCCTTCCCTGCTAGTAAAAAAACAAGAATTTCTGTTTTATTTTAAAAATTTATTGACTTTTCTGTACACTGTTTGTTATATAGTTCAATATTTCTTTGTTCTGTTATCTCCGTTGTGTTCGATCACTTCATTCTTCCTTCACTTTGCTCTCTCCATTGTCATCATTGGTTCTGTATCTTGATCGCTGTTGGCTGCGAAGCTTTATTGTAGAATAAGTCTGGTTGTAGCGAAGAATCTTCTCGGTCTCGTTCATGGGTCTAGATTCTGTAATCTCCCTCAATTCTCTATCCAGGTCCATCAAGGCACGTTCGTTGAGTTCTCTACGCACCAAACACTGTCGATCTAGTAAACTTTCCAATAAACTGGGTTCGACCAAAACGTATTATTTGTCTTCACTTGTTGGATTATGCCTTGGTTCTGGTTTATTGCCCATTCCGGTCATTACTGCATGAGGCATTTCTGTTGGTGGCTCTGGTACCCGCAAGTTTCTGGTTGGTTTATTTGGTTCTGGTTTATTGCCCGTCCCGGTCATTACTGTCCGAGGTATTTCTGTTTGTGGCATTGGTACCCACGGCTTTCTGGTTGGTTTATGGGTATTCATCAGGTACGGTTTGGACAGTTCCATTGGTTTGACTTGGTTTATTTCTTTGCGTTCTTCTCTTCTGCATATTTGACGTAGTTTCAGTGGTAAGTGGACTTTCTGGTGTCTGGATAGGTGGTGTCTCCTGTTAAACGTCTTTGCCCACTTTAAGCATCGATACCTCTTAGAGCCGTGGATGGTTCGCCTGTGTAGTATGAGACATTTAAAATGACTGAATGATTTCTGGCACTCTTCACAGGTGTGATGTTGATCCATCGCTGGTTAAACGTGGAATGACAAAATTGTTGAGAGGAATCCCTTTTTATACCCTCGAGATTTTATGTAAAAACACGGAACATCATTTTATGGAGTCGGATAGGAATCCTATTTTATAGAATCCCTTTTTCGAAAACGCCTGTGGCTATGGAATCCATTTTTTCTGACATGAATCGTCGAGTCGTTCAAGGAGTCACTCGAACGAGCAATTGCTCGTTGGCTCATTTGCTCGTTGGGATTCGAGTCGTTCGAGCAATATGCCGAGTCACTCGATCGAGCAATTACTGTAAAGCTCATTTGCTCGATGGGAATCGAGTCATTCGAGCAATGGTTTATCAGTAACTGCTCGATTGCTTATTGGGTTTGGGAATGCGTTTGGTATGCACAAGGGAGATAACTGCATTATGGGAAATCAAGCACTGGTAATTATAAGATTTGGACGAGAGAACCAGAGATAGTTTGGAGAGGATAGACTGTTAGTGAGAGAGAAACATGTGCAATAGGCATCAAAAATGGGATTTGGTGAAAATCAGGCACTGTACTCCTATTCAATAGAACATACCCCCTGTACTCCTTGATACTATAGCATAACGTGTTATTTTTATATGCCCAAAATGGGGCTTCATATGTCCGTTTGGGTGGTTTGGTGGAGATTTTGGTGGTCTGTAAGGGGGGTCGGGTCTATTTGGGTAATTAGATATATTCCACTTCAATCGAACACACGCCCGGTACCCCCTCGGTTCTATAGCACTACGTGCTACTATTATAAGCCAAAAGTTTCGCAATCCTAAATAGGATTCTGAAAGAATTCGAAATAGTACAACTTGTCGGGTTGTTTGTGGTAATTCTACGAATCAGGAATTACTCATTGCAATCGAACACACCCTCCGAACATACCCCGTCCCATTGCAGAAAAATGGGGTAACATAGCAACCACGTGCTACCATAGAAACCAAGATGGCGGCCTCCAGTATACAAAATGGACGACGGAAGCACGTATCACCCTAACAACACGCGTTGCGCATGCACTCTAACAACACGTATCACTATGGAGATGACGTCACAACATGGCCGCTCTCGTGGGTTGCCATGGCAACACAATATGGCGCCACTCGGTCACGTGACATGAAGTCACTTCCGGGGTCCTGCACCGGGGTCCTGCCAATATTGCCCCAAAACCACATTACATACTACTCGCAACCATGCTACATGGCCAATAGTAAGAAGACGAAGAGTCCGATAAACTACAGTCGATTTCCTCGTCATTCAGTAAAGAAAATTGGGAAATGAACTATTTTTGGAGTGAATTCCTATCGACCCTCCAAGATATCAATTTAATTCAAGACAGACAGAAACGATTTCAAGAAAAAGATGGACAAAAACAAACGCTATCACGGGACTATTTCACACGCCTCGAGAAGTTTGTTACTTAAGCCACTTTGAATCAGTGTATACTGGGCGTTCCAAATGTCTATCCTACTTCATCTTCCCATGGAATAAACTATGCCTTGTGTTAGACACGTTGAACTGAACATTGTATGTCATACGCATGTCTATAGGAGGGTTAATGTTATTTAACCCTTTACCCAACGAATCGCCCGCATCCGCCCGCGTAATATGCAAATTGAGCAGTTGAAAAAATTGAATTTTTCAAAATATTTCACCAAAACCATATCATGTGACCCCTTATTGGAACGAGCTCATTGAGCTCGTTCCAATGAGAGGTCACATGATATTGTTTTGTTGTTTTTTTTTTAATTTAAAAAATATATATTTAACATAATAAATTTTGGGTAAAGGGTTAAAACGATGATGTCAAATTCAACTATGTGTTAGAGAATGAAGCCGGAGATGACATTGTGATAGTTCTAATAACTCGACACTCGAATTATTTTGCAATTTCGATGACGCCGAAAGCGCTCGTGGAATTGAGAAGAGGTATGTGCAGTTAATAACATTGAGCATTTTTAAAATTAACCATCAGAAAACTCAAAAAGGTTATCAGTCACTGGTGACAAATTTTTAAGGCCTGTTCGACAAAATCAGACAATGTCTAACACTGTCAGTGTGTGTGAAACGGGGAACTGGGTAACAGTATATTCACGGAACTTCTGCACTAGCTATTTGCGAGCATTTACAGGTGTTTGTAACCATTTTTTATTGGTATTAAAGGCAATACAAATATTAGATGGTGATAAATTAAGAATTCTAAGGGGGATTTTCCCAGTCGAAGTGAGCTAGTTGGGGGTGAAAAGTTATTCTTAGTGTTGTGATATTTCTTGTGCAACAGACGGGTAACAACAGCTTTTGTTTTCGCGCGAATTGGGATCATGTACACGTTGTTCGCATCGATCGAGAGTTTGCAAATTACTTCCAAATTTAAGGATCGGTGCAGAACTTATCGTTTAAGGCTACATTTGAGATAGTTTATGGTATGTTTTGAAATACGCACTATTTCCATGGTAAGTGGCAGGACAGAATCGTTGTCTCGGGCAACGTCCAGGGTACATGGAGATTTATATACCTGGGTGTCTCTTTTTTTTCAACCCTTCGGCTTGCAGAGTTCAAGACTTTAGAACACCACCCCAGAACCCCGCTCGGAGGTAATAACCAGTTTATATTACAATATTCCTTCCTTTCTCGACATGTTCGTGTATATTTTGTCAACTATCCGGCGTCTATGAAAGTAGTACTACGCATATCTATAAGACATCTTTTTCCCCATACAATCTATACAAAAAAATCCGCCATCTTGTTTTGAGGAGGGAATGTTTTGAGAGAATTTCCCTGTATACTCTATAGAATAGTAAGACTGGGACTGCCTTGTCACTTGTCTAAGAATGGCCTACTGTTCTCCTTTTGTTTGCCTAGTGTATGGGACTTTGATACTATTATTCTAGGTACTAACACGTGCATCTGCAGGTATTCTAGAAGGATGAGTCACGGTTTTGACTATTGTCTGAGGATAAAGCCTATTGTTTTAGAGGCTTGACACGCCGCGTCCCATATTGTTCCACGACCGTGCCGTATTATTCTAGGTAATAACACGTGCGTCTGCAGGTGTTCAAGGAAGGGTAAGTCACGAGCTTGGGTATATTTGTGTGGGGCTCGTTGAGTCAGCTGTAAATTTCCCATGGGTTTGTGGCAGTGAGTCACGTAGTTTGGCATTACGGGGCGTGGACGGTTCGCTGAGTGAGTGCGCGTGCATTTTATGATAACATATCGGAAATGCCCTACCAAATCATAAAGCCAACTATCGCGCAATGAATCAATGACGACAGCGTGCTCGGTGCAACCCCTGTTGTGTTTAGGTTGGGCCCCATCTCTATGCTCAGAGCTACCCCTGCGGTGTTTAGGTTGGGTCCCCAACCCCAGACCCCTATAGGTGGTAGGCATGTCTGATCCCCTAATGTACTAGAGAGTCAATGTTCAACGATTCTGTATGGTTGACCAACCATTCACGACGAGTAACAGTTGTACACAAAACGCTGTTTGATCAAAAGACTGTTATCGAGATGGTTGTGTAGAATGTGATGACGAAATTATTTGAGATTTCTATCAATTTTCTGCTTCTCTTCATTTATTGCAACGAGTGAAATAATTTTATTGATGAAATTGCTAACATAAAAAACGGTTAATCCTCCTCGACAATATTTGAATACGTTGTTTAAAATGTCCAGCAATGCATACTAAATTCTTATTCTCTATAGTAGTCGCAGATTAGATATAGGATGATATGGCATTGGTACCCCTTTATTTCGAATTTCCGCACAGCCCTTCCATCAAATATAGTTATTCCCATCCGTTACGAAAGCTCTCTCGGAACAAAATCGCTATCTGTCGAAATGTTGCAATTCGCCGAGCTGATGTTCACTTTTTGTCATTTCATTGCGACTTCGAAGTCAATGACAGCTGCAAGCTGACGTTTCAGATGTTGGAATTATTTATTTATTTATTAGTGTTTAAGGTCACATATTTATGCACAATGGCTAATCATGACCGTGACAGTTTTACGGGTGGAGGGAGCCGGAGTACCCGGAGAGAACCACCGAGCAACGGCGAGCAGCTGTCAGCTCCCCAACATACTAACTTCACACAAGCAGTGTTAGCATTGGTTGAAGACAAGACTTAGTGCACCATCGACGTGCAGTACGCCTTAGCACACAACGCCACCGCACCCCCACGCGGGCAATGGAGATGAACTGTCTTGCCCAAGGACACAACGCGGTTGCCGCAAGTGGGATTCGAACCGCGGACCTCTCGGCTTGCAGCCTGCACCTCTACCTACTCAGCCACCGCGCTCCCTCAGATGTTGGAAGTATTGTAAGTAATTATCATTTTGAAACTTCGGATTCAAAATTAAAATACTTTAATTCAAACCGCAACATTTTTTAAGTAAAGTCTATCAAAATACTAAACTACGGGCATCACATTTTGGGGCTTCAATTTGAAATTCCATCCCTGAAAATGATTGATTTATCCGCCTCGTCAGCTTCGTCAAGAGGGGAGATAAATATCTTACATCGTATCCCATGAGCAGGTTACGCTGTGTAACATAAATGCAACCTATATTGTTATATATATTGGGTTCATAATCACTCAACCCAATTGATTTGTATTAATTTTCTACCAAAATGATTTTAGAGTACCTACAAAATGCGTGTTCTCTTAATTTTCACTTTATGATTTCAGATATACAGGTAGTATATTAAATGTTAGAACATAGCGCAAATATCAAATACAAAGTGTAGTGATAGCAACAATAACTTTAAAAAAAAACAATTAACGATTTAAAAGGTATGCTTATTTACAAATAACTTAGTACAAAGAAAAGAAAATAAGCCATGTGCATTTAAGTTCATACATCTTTTTCGTTGAAAGTGGAGCGTAAAGTCATTGTTTTTCGGCCATTGAGTGAAGGTGGAGTATGGAGGCCTGGAATCAATGACCCCAGTTGGATTTTGTTTCTGTATTTCACGAGCGCCAAAGGCGCTAATGAAATACAAGGACAAACTCCATGAAGGATTATTGGGTGTGTCCTCAAAACGTCGAAAAACTAAAATTCCCGCCTCGGTAAGTTTGTTTTGATAGTAATTATAGTTTATATCTAATTAGTGGTCACTCGTGAGATGCTTCTACGTTCAGAGATCAGAGATACAGACGGTGGGCTTTATGTGTTCGGTGAACAGAGATTACTGAGTTGTGAAAGAAATATATAGCACGTGGAGAGTGGATTGTAAATAAATCACGCGGGGAATAGGGTTATTACTGAACGTATCACTTTCAAATTATGTACGTGTGGACAAAAAATACAAGCAATGTTTCAGCCAATGGACCTCCGGGAATAACCCGGAGGTCCATTGGCTGGAACTTTGCTTGTGCTTGTTATGCTTTTCAACAAATTTGCAATCATTGCTTGGGTGGAATAACCACTCTACAGGTGATTTAGTGGTAATACACTCCACACGTACTGAATATACGTATAAGACATTGGTATCCATATCAATTTTCTGAAGATAATCAGAGGTAAAAATTGGGGAGCAAACAAAGACTCGGTTCTCAAACTTTATAAACCATTCAAACGTCAATGAGAGTTACACAACAGACACTCACGGTTATTCCCCGCGGTTATAGACCCTTCCCACAAAATTCAAAATCCTAATTAGATATAGACTTTAGCCTTAAGCATAATGTTCTCTTGTGTAAACACACCGGCATAGATTTTCATTTTTTAGACGTTTTGAGATACAGCCTATTATCGATTCTAGTCCCCGGTACTCTACTCGAGTTGCTTTCTATATTTATACCACAATATAACTTTAATTAAGAGGATGGAGCTGATATTTATAAAGAAAAATATCACCTTCGGCGGTCTGTTCTTGCTCACTAATATTTTGCGTCGACGCATTTCATTCACGTAATAAAGTCGCTCAGACGTCCAACGTCCAACCAGATGCGTCCTTACATAATGTCCTTACGCGGAATCCGGATTCCATACGTGGTGTACTTAGGACATTTTCGCGTGACGTTGAGTGCATTCGGCAATCGCGGTATAATATTGCCCGATATTGCTTCCATGTTTAATGACTTCCACGAAGGTTTCAAACTGTCACACAGATGGTGTTGAGTTTAGTGACATGTGACAAGCTTTACAAATTAGCCACGTCGATGGACAATGTCGCATTAAAGGTTGCGGCGGCCTCTGGATTTTACCACAACCTTCGCGATTACTGTGTGTAGTTACCACTGATCGCTGTACAACGGTATTGACGGACGCTCTTTAATCACAAATAGAAAAATGACTCAACCACCGGCATTTTGTAGCGGGCATGTTACTATAACAAAACGAAAAAAAAAATTCTCCAAGTTTTTCAATGTTCCGATCATTCGCAATCGCTGATCGCTTTTTGAAGAATATTCTCTGATGTCTGTTAACAGTGAATGTTTTGCTGACTTTTACATTTTAAGCGGCTCTGCCATTTGAATATTTACAACACATTTTAGTTATAATTTTGTAAAAAGAAAACAAGTGTCGAGATTGGAAAGTTGATACCGTTTAACCCAGTGGCGTAGATAAAGGGTGGGGGGAGGGGGTCGGAGCCCCCCCCCCCCCCCCCCCACGCCAGAAGTTTTGTCGGAAATGTTTTATGCCTAATAACATTAAAAAGCTGGCTTTGGCGATAAAAACATGCCATTTTGGGTAAATTTTGGGTAAAAAAGACCAATTTTCAGTACATTTGCAGTAAACAACAGATTTTTTCTGTTTGTTTGGGTTTTTGTTGTTGTTACACTGTCGGAAAATTTTCGGTCTGTCGGAAAATTTTAGGCTTGCCCCTCCGCCAGCGAAAAGCTATCTACGCCACTGGTTTAACCTTTTATCCAACGCAGACGACTTCAAAATTTATTATTTTAAATATCATTTTTTAAATTTTTTCAAAAAATTTCAACAAACACATATCATGTGACCCCTCTTTGGAACGGGCTCGACGAGCTCGTTCCAAAGTGGGGTCACATGATATGGTTTTGTTAAAATTTTTCGAAAAATAATATTTTTTCAGATGCTGAATTTGCATATTACGCGGGCGGATGCGGGCGATTCGTTGGGTAGAGGGTTAACTAGATTCGGGCTTGGTAAACGCCATGACGTTTGAAGTGGAAGCTGTTACGCTGTGACTATTTGCACAGCAAACGTCTTTAATGGGTGGAGTTGCGACGTTTTTCGCTGAGGTTCAAGTAATACAGTAATAGATCATTGGTAATCACGGTGATTGTAGACCCATTTTCGTAATTCCCTGGCGCGATGCGAAGGAACGTGTGCATAAAAACGGCCGGGCAAATTGATGTCATAGACGAGCAAACGTGCGTCTCCAAACATGTCAAATTGAAGAGTGAACTCTAAATTTAAACAATAGAGCACCATATCAGCTAAACCCTTAAATCGTTATGTGAGTGCGATCAGAAAAGTCTGAAACGAACATTTTTTTTCCAATTGTACAAATGGTTCAACAGATTTGTTCACTGATCGGAAAAAACACAAATGTCGCGGCTACACCAATCGAATAAAGGTTAGAGCGTGTGTTTTCATTTCAATCAGAAACAAAGGCATGTGTTTGTGTTGTCCTTTCTATCAGAAATAAAGGCGAGGCCCAGACTCGCCTTTATTTCTGAAAGAAAAAAATGGGTGCTCTGATAGGAGCACAATGGGCTATTGCTTTTAAAACAACGCGTCATACTTCTCCACTGGATGTAGGTACGCTACACGCTTCTTGCTCAACGTCCGATCTCTTCGAAAACAAGAGAACGGTTTAAACAAAGGATTTGTGCCCCAAACAGTGCGGGAAAATTACATGGGAAGTACCTGGGGTGAGGAATACTGAAGGATAAACAAGAAAATCTCCCAACACGTTGATCTGACACAAAGTATACGCCACCTGGTGAGAGCAATGGTTAACTCATGACTGATCTAATGACCCAGAATTAACAACATAAGCTACTCATTGGGTAGCGGTCATATCCAATTGTATTGAACATGATATTATTACAAGTTCACGAAAGATGAGAAACAAGTTGTAACGAAACAGAATCAATGTACAGACGTCGAATTAATGTATGGTATTCAAAACTTAATTAACATTGTTAGTTGTTCGAACTAGGTAGTTGAGTAAAATACAGTATGAGGAGAGTGGATTGTAACTAAATGGCCCTTGGAGTGGCGTCATCACTCAAAGTATTACTTTCAAATTCTATACAAATGGACAAAAAACAGAAGCAATGTTTCAGACAATGGACCTCCGGGATCCATTGGCTGCAACTTTGCTTGTGCTTGTTATGGTTTGCAACAAATTTGCAATTATTGGTTGAATGGAATCTTCACTCTACGGGTGATTTAGTGATAATACACTCTCCACGTACTGTATACTAGAACAGTGATTTTAAAGGCGGTCTCTTTCTTGATCTGATCACGATTTGGCTGAGACGCAATTACACCAGTCGTTCTTATTTGTTGGAGTTTAACGACATTTAAACAGCCATGGTCACCTCGTGTGGGGCAGTTTTACTGGCAGGGGGAAATCAGAGTATCCTAGCAAACCACCGAGCAGAGGCAAGCAGCGGCGAGCAGCTGCCAGATTCCCATCATATTAACTCCGCACAAGTAGAGTTAACATTGGTGACGGCAAGTGCAACATGGACGTGCAGTTTGCCTTAGTACACACCGTGCCCATACAGTGCAGAGTGGATTGTAACCAAATCACTTGCGAAGTGGAGTTATCACCCAAAATATCACTTTCAAATTCTGTACATATGAACACAAGCAATGTTTCAGCTAATGGACCTCCGGGTAAACCCGGAGGTCCATTGGTTGAAACTTTGCTTGTGTTTGTTATGCTATGCAACAAATTTGCAATTATTGCTCGGGTGGAATTTCCACTCTGCGGGTGATTTAGTGATAATACACTCTCCACGTAATGTACGTTGGTAACTGGGCTGGTGTAACCAGTACTTCTAAATTGCGAAATCAAGATCGAATCGAGAAAAACAATACTGACTCTTCTCCGAAATTTCCTATTTTAATATTACGAACAATATTTCTATTGGTTTATCCCAAAGATGCACATTCGACATCCTCTTTGCTCGCCTTTCCCGAATATCCCCTCAACAAAGACCCACAGAGAAGCCTTCCGATAAAGGCATCCCTCAGTAGAACACAAGTTATATATGGACGCGCGACAAGCAAGCAATCAGATGACATTTCTACACTTTTCCCTGGGATGTCGATTAAACACCAAAATAAATTGCATTTACACCTCCGACACAACGTAATTTTAGAGACTTTTTCACGCGGCACTGGATTTGGCATCACGTTCCAGCTCAATAAATGGAGTGAAATGATGAGAAACGCCTCCTTGTTAAAACATACACGTAAACAAACAATATTTTCAATACCCCATGAAAATCCAGAAAGCCCGGGAAGTGACATTCCGAACATTTATTTAATGAGTGGGCAAGGATTATTAATCCGTGAGCACGGATTAAAAACTTGTTAGGTCACCTGCCGGCCCCCGTAAGAATGCGATAGGGATGCATTGTATTTGACAAATAATAATTGTGATGACTTGTGGAAAAGTGTCTGTTGGTCACGTCAAGTCACCAGTTTCCTGCATTTGGCATTAGCAATAGTTTTAACTGACTGAGTGCTAGAAACCAATATCAGGGTTTTCCCCCTAAAATTAGGGCAACAGAGTAAAAACCAATATTTTCCTTGCTCATGTTTCCTTTTCAGCCAAACGCAAAAGATATTTTGTTTATATAAATTTGTTCTATTACAAATTATTGGAGAGTGCCTGTGGGCACTCTTCAATAATTTGTAATAGTACACATTTTAAATAACAGCTTCAGACCACCAAAAATAATATAGACCCCAACCAGTTAACAGAAGGCACGAGTATGACTACCATCCGTTCAGAACAGACATTTCCTGAGAATTAAAATGTTTCGGGATTTTTTGGAACAGATTACCAAGAATATTGTACTGTACGTACAGCTGTACTGACATTAATGGAGAGACATGCACTATACATAACAGATGGACATCCCTGCCTTGAATGATAAACATCGTAGCAGTAAACATCCTACTGAGTAAGTTAATTAGTTACTCAAGAGACGACAAGATTTATGGTCATTTACATATTTCTGTAAGTCTACAGAGCCAGAGACAAAATCGTTTTTTATTCTCAAATTGTAGTTAATTTGCATTTCTTATTCGCTTTTACAACTCCAGAATTTGATAATGGTTTATTTTGATCTTATCCTCAGGCCATCCCAATGAAAGTGGCTGATGGCAGTGTCGTTATACCCCAATACATAAATAAATGAATGAATAAATAAATAAATCCTTAGGCCAAAACAAAACAAAACTGATTGTGCTTCTTTTGTTCTTTTCTTAGGATGTGAGAATAATTTGGCAATTAGAGTTTGCGAGTTTTCTTGTGGTTATCCATTCGTCACGTTTTCATGTCTGTCAGATAAATTTGTTTTCCAACATTGCCTCCTGGAGGATTTATTTGAATCACAGGGCCGATAAAGTACCAGGTCTCTTTGTGAATGTTATTCCCGATTAGATTTGTCTAACAGGTCATCAAAATCCCTACACACAAGAAAATCCTTACAAATTTAGTTATTTTCTTCTCCGGAACATACCTTGTGTGTGACCCGACGTCGAAACACGCGCAACAGGCTTGTTCAAATGAGAGGACTTAACCTCACGGTCGTTCTTAGAGGGTTTTTTTTTCAATGGGGAGGGTAGGGGGCGGACGATGATCAGTTATTTTATTCAATTTCTAACAGGGGATGGAATCAGGCCCGTGTTTGTAGGAGAGTTCGAGTGGGTTGTCTCCCTTTTAATTTTTGAACCTCCTAAGATGAAGGCCGAGGCCTCCCTCATGCTAAATAAAGTCTATAGAAATTTTGTATGAATATGTATTGACTGAATAGCTGGCATTCTATAGTCCTTGTGTAGCCTGGTCATTGTAAGGGAAACGATGATTCGAGAAAAAAACAGACCGGTCACAGATTCGAGTCGGAATTTCCTAAAATGTAGTCAGCTGATTGGAAAAGTCGGAGAATTGGATCGAAAAGTGTGATCTGATCACGAGTTGAAAATTCAATACCACTGAAGGATGAATCTGAAAAGTTGTAAACATGAAAAAAAATGATGTTCTGAATTTCCAACTACTGGAATTGAAACCTTCGAATTTCCAACTACTGCAAATTATGATGGTTATGGGGGGAGGATGAGACCCCCCCCCCCCCCCCACACACACACACACCCTGTCGCTACTTGCCTGCTTAACCTCTACCTGGGAAAGAAATGAAAATTCAAAGCTGAGAATATTTATATTCCCGCACTGCTGTCAACAAGCTGTTCTGTATAAAAGGGCTGAACATAGGAATCGGTTCGAAAGTTTTACTTCCATGAAAATCGAAATCTTTGAGAAGAGACGAGGCACATTATACGGATCTTGGAATAATATGTAATGCAAATGATAATGAATGTTTTGGGCTTTCATGGCTGTGTCTTTTCCTCCGGACGTAGCAGTCACCATAGTCACTTGAAATAAAATACAAAGCAGCTTCTGCCCAGCTGGCCTGTGCATCCACTCTCCTATTTTGATGACAGGAAGGTTGCATAAAGTACAGTCGCCGTGGACTGGTCGTAATCCACGTGTGGGCTAGAGATGTCCACGCATGCGTTTACCAGGCAATAAAAAAAGCATCAGCAGCAAAATTGTAATTAATGAAGCACCGGGTTGTACCCGGTGCTTCTTTAATTACATTTTTGATGATAATTCCCATTATTTGTGTTTGGAATCTAAAATTATTGCGTCCGTGGAAATATTGCCCACCCGTGGAAAGTTACCATTCCACAGCGACCGTACTGTATTTTCGTCGTGTCTTCCGAGTTATCCCCTTCCACACATGACTCTCGTGCCCTTGCGATTGGCATTTTAAGTGATGAGTCTGTCTTCTGAAACATTACAGTTAGTGTTTATTTTATTAGTTACGATATGATAGTGTGAGTGATGTATTGACAAATCGTTATTTGAGTTTGCACAAGCACAGGTGGTAATAGGTATCATATCAGTTCCGTTTCCCTTCTCACTAACAATTGTTTCTTGGAAAACTTTCCGGCTCTCACCTTAAAGACTTGTAGAAATCACTAAAGATGAAAGAGGCAGGGTGTTCATCTACAGACTCACTGTCGTCTGACTCATTGTGCTACTTCTTATTGTCACTTTCTTTTAACTGGCCCCGCTGCTCAAGCATCTCTCGCAAGAGCGTCTAAGATTCAGGCTTAACTCTGCTATTACATGAATTTTCGTCACGTTAACGTTCTGGCACAGTTTCTTCTTCTATTTCGCACTTTGTGCACATTAACCCTTTAAACACTAAAAGCCGCTTTCCAGTCCAGGAACATGTCACGTCATAATTTCACAAAGTAGGATGAGTGTTCAGTGAAGGTGAGTGGTAACCAATCAGGCTGCACGTTGAAAATATTGAATGGTCTACCTCCAGGTAATGAATATGGACACTTCCAACTGCTGTCACTGAACTTAATTGGAAGACACCATCACGATTGAAAGGTTTAATTTTCACAAAGCCCGTCATCAACACGCCACATCTGTGTTTGTTTGGGACCTAAACCAATAATTCTGCAACTATGTCGTGCAGCCCTCTCAGCGTTCAGTTCACGACGCACCAACCGCAATCTAACTCTTTTCCTCACCTATTGGTTAAAGAAAAGAGTGACTTTTATTACCCACATCGGCAATGTCTGCGCCCTTCACTACTTTTCGGGCATTTCCACAGTACCAGCATTTTCGAGTTTCACATCCTCAGTCCGCGTTTGAGTGGTGACTTGGTATTGTTTGTGGAACATTTTGGAATTACACATTCTTTAGGTAAAGGGTTAACATGTGAATGAGATCGTCGTACGTAGTACTTGCTATAGCCCAATGCCGACGCCAGACCTGTCTATCAACTCTCCTGTCATTTCCAGACAATTTGCATTTGTTTCTTTCTATCAAATTCGTGTTATTAAATTAGTTGTACTCTCTACTTTTGAAGCATGTCTTTCTACTTTTGTTTTAGATTTTACCATTTTCGTCACAAACCACATCTGACTACCCCACATTGAAATCTGGTACAGAAGCTTCAAGTTACATCTGACATCCATTAGTACGCGATATTAGAGCAATGCATGTTTGTCAAGGTGATAGCTTAAATGTACGATTTGATGGTGTAAAAAGTGTATATATTTTTGCTAATCTTTCTCACTCGGGCTACATATAAAGGGTAAAGATGTTTGTCTGTATGATCATCTGATCCATTTCATTGGTGATTGATTCGCACCTCTGAGTTCAGAGAGTGTACACCTTGATTGCTATCATTGTGAATTTGGATATACCAACCAGATTGAAGAAACCCATTTCATCTCTGGACGTCTCTTGCTCCATCTCCTGGACTATCCAGAAAATAGGCACGAAGGTCCAACTGACGTTGGAATTTAAAGTTGAAGATGCAGAGAACACCATAACACCACCCTCTTCGGAGAGAGATAGTACTTTTAATGAGAGGATCCCCTCTCACACTGTCCTCCCCCGAGGAGGCCAGGAGGCCCTGAAAAGAAGAAGAGGAAACAGAGACCATCAACCAAGCGGAGGGATTCGCAGCTGGAAAGGCTGGATGTGGAAAGTCCTGTGGAGACTGAGATGGAAATGGAAGCTGTCCTCTCGCCAGGTCCCGATCACCACTCGCCTCTCCCTTCAATACCAGAAAGCCAAGACCAAGATGCCGAATCCACTCAAACAACACAAGAAACCGCGACAGAAGAAATTTCAGGCTGGTAAAAAACAATTGAAGCTCTAAAAAAATTAAAAGATCAGGATATTGAAGCATTCGAACAACTCAGACCGGAATTAGAATTGACTGCACAGCACTTCTCAAAATAGGAAGCGAAATACAACAACAGCCCTCCACCACCATGCACTCCAACTGCTATAACTACATCAACTACAATATCACCGCCAAAGCCTCCTCCCTCTAAGAAGAGAAGCAAGAAACATGAACGCCGCTAACTTTCCCTCCTTCCACTTCCACTTTTGACACGATCAGACATGTTGCACGACAAAAGTAAAAGGAATAATATGATACTCTAAAAGAAGGGTCGAAAGGGGCTTGCCCCACACCGTCCCTGTGCGCTCCCGGCGCGCTAAAACCATCTCGTTTCGTCTGTATGACGGACCCCGAAAACATATTTGCCACTTAAACAGACCAGTAAAGTAAGTCATGCGCTGCTAATTAAGCGTGAAATTTTATGGCCATTATCGCGCGTCTGGCGAACCCAGCGATGAGCTGTCTGATAATAGATTAAAGGGGTAGAGACCGGTTGTCTCGTGCAGTCATTATCTATGTAATTTTGTCCAGTTAATAGGTATTTGTTGTAAAAACAGTACACACCACACCCATGTCACGTATCTGGTCTGTCAGCACATGTCAGTATATACCGAAATTGAGAGTCTTTCAACGAAACTCAAAAGCGAATATTAAATTAAGATAGATCGAAGCAGCCAAGTCCATGATAAGCAACTAGAATGAGAATTAATGTTCTGGCTATCGAATAAAAGTCTGGGGATTTCTCCAAAAAAAAATATTCCAGTCTGAAGGCGTGTAAGGCTGTGCGTCGTAGGCGAGGAGCTGGAGATGCTCAGTGGTATAGTTTAGAGGAGGTGCTGCATCGGCGCGAAAGTATAGGCACGTTGTGATATAGGGTAGCCACAGAACTCATAGTTAGATTAGGAACAGTCGCGAGCCAAGTCAGTGGCTATATATGAGTTTAGGATCAGAAGTAGGAAATACGAGATCAGGGAGCTAACGGGTGTTGGCATTTAGGTACACGTTATTACCTGTTGTAGAGGCAAGCCATGCGTAGACAGAGTAGGCTTTGCCTGTACGAACATTATTCTGAGATAAACGGAGAGGAGCACTTAACCCCCTAAGTGGCGACAACTTGAGTGAAAATCGTCTAGTCAAGTGACGATACATTAGTGGCGATGCGACGGCAGTGGTAGAGTGACATTCCGACACATGTTAGAGGAAGTCATCCACTAAAGTGACAATACGTTAGTGGTCTTGCGACGGCAGTGGTTAAGTAACGTTCCGTCACATGTTAGAGCAAAGGTGTCCGGTAAAGTGACAATAAATTGGTTGCCGGGCATAGCTAGTGAAAGCGTGAAGTTCCAGTTGTATGTTCGTGAAAAGGCGACCAGAGTCCAAACACGAGAGACAAGGAAGAACCACCCCAACAAAAATGAAACGGACGGGTTCGTCACGGTGAGGCATACGTCCACGTACGGATGCAGGCGGCACTCATTGAGTTGTGGATGAATACGCGGCGTGAATCTATTCTCCCAGTCGGGACAATGGCCAGTCTCCGACAATGTTTGAACAATATGTATTGGATAGCGGCATACCTGGCCATCAAAGATTTTAGGATAGTTAGGGCAAAACATCACACTTAGTTAACTGTCCTCGTGTCATTTAGTTGTATCAGTTGGGTGTTTAATATGAAGAAATGGTATGGGGAAAGGTAGGTCGAGGGTGAGGTAGAGGGTCGGTATGATTGCTAAAGAAAACGAAAGAAAGGTAGTTATAAATCACATTAACACTCTACACTCTGACGTAAACACACTGACATTTCAAACAGCAATATTTTCCCCATAATTCAACCGGGAGTTAACCAATTCAGTCTTGTTTCTCAGAAATCTAATTACTTGATGCAGATTTTTAGATATATTATGGATAAATTTACTGACTTGAATTTTGATATTTCAACATCAGTGTGCAGATGTTTAAACAATTCGTTTCTTAAAATTCGAAGAGAGAGGTGTGGGATTGGGGAAAAAATCCGTGGCGCTTTCCTTAGCTCAGTCTAGTCAGTCACTTTTTCTTTACAGGGTCAAGTATCATTGTTCATGGGATAAAGCATCACTCGTGCATCTCACTTCAGACTGTGAACGCCCCCAATTAGCCCAAAATGGAATATCAATCGGATATCGCAAAGACATCAGTATGATTGAACTCTACAAAAACAATGATCCGGACTAGACAGAATAACGATGTATTGTCTGCATTCACCACATCGTTCGGGTAGGAGAGTACCTTACTTTAGAGGACCACCGATCAGGGACGTGGCTAGAGGTTTCCGATTGGTGGGGGGGGGGGGGGGTGGTAGTGAATTTCCAACTATGGGAAGGGACCGGGAGGGGGAAACCCTCTCCCGGTTCCTCCCCCTAGTTGGAAATTCACTACCGAGAAAGATGTGGAAAATGAAGCCATGAAAGGGGCACAAAATTGATTCTAGTAACTTAAATGCCAACACATTTATGATAGAATTATAAGGTTATTATTATTTGGTATTATTCTGGAAAAGAAATATGAGCAATTCATATTCTCCTAACATTCAATCAGATCTTATGGAGGAATGATCAATTTTCGATGTTTCATCATTTTGTAACTGTGAATGATGGAATTGACGGATGGTGACGAATTTACATGATGTGATTTTCTTGAAGTGCTTTTCGAGGATTTTTTTTATTACGATATGTAAACGTACTATAGAAATCTCGTACCGATTGACATCATGCATACTTATGAAGCTCGATATTGTGTACACAGTAGTTTTAAAAAGTAGCAGAATTTTTGCCGATTTGAAACCGAGGTGGAATTTTTGGAAGCGAAGGAGACATCAACATCGCCAAAGAAGCTCTAAAATCTAGAAAGATGGAATTTACAACTACTAATGTCTTGCCCTCCAAATTTCCAACTATAGGAAATTTTTGCCAGGATTGGGGGGTGGGAGTGACCCCCACCCTGTTGTCATGTCCCTGCAACCGATCGCAGTGACCCCACCTGGAGGCTAGGTCGAAGAAAGAGAATATGGTCCTTCAACAAAGCGCAGGGACGCCCAATGCTTTGAGCCCTGGCAAGACTGAGATGTAATTATAGGGAGGCGGTTGTACCCGGTACTTCAGAATAAAAGAACATTTCCACAAGCTTAGGAAACAATACTATAAATTAATCAGGGAAAAGAAAAGGAAATTATTCGGGGAGAAGGTAGACATTTTAAATTCAGTTTCAGATGGGGACTGCAAGACATTTCGGAACACAATAAAATAAAAAATATTAGCGGTAAACCCAAAGTAGACGTGGAGACACCAGATGACCTCAAAAGCTGGATAAAACATTTTCAGGACCCCGTAAATGATTGTGACCCTCTAACACGTTTCCAGCAAGAGGCAGCTCACAATTCACAAAATTCTATAACGCCCCAGTATAACCCCGCCACTGACAAACCGATCACAATTAGAGAAGTAAAATACCACCTATCAAAACTGAAAAACATCGGGCCCTGACGGAATAATCAATGAAACACTCAAATATGGGAAAGAAATCCTAGCTGCTCCAGTTACAAAACTGTTCAATAACATCCTCTCGAGTGGAACATACCCATCACAAAGGAATAAATCCTATATCACCACCATACAGAAATCAGGAGATAAAAACACACCAACGAACTACAGGGGCGTGTCAATAATGAGCTGCTTAGCAAAAGCTTTCAGCTCCATAATACATTCAAGATTGTTGCAGCACTGTGAAGATAAATTAACGAATTTTCAGCATGGATTTAGAAAAGATCACAGTCACCACCATACACAAATCAGGAGATAAAAACACACCAACGGACACAGGGGCGTGTCAATAATGAGCTACTTAGCAAAAGCTTTCAGCTCTATAATAAATTCAAGACTGTTGCAGCACTGTGAAGATAAATTAACGAATTTCCAGCATGGATTTAGAAAAGATCACATAACCTCTGATTGTATATTCATCCTTAAAACATTAATTATTAAATATACCGCTGAGAAGAAAAAGCTCTACACCTGTTTCGTAGACTATAAAAAGGCTTTCGGTTCAGTTTGGCGTCCCGGCCTGTTACAGAAACTGTCGGATATGCAGGGACCGATCAGGACTATTTAAAATACGCTCTAGCCTCGGAGCCTTTTTTCAATTCATGCGCCAGAATCACACTGCTGTTTGTAACGCACACTGCAAGTATGTAATAGCTCTCATCATTTTCATTTAGTACACTATAGCAAACATTAATCTTCACTGTGGTTTCTGATCAAGTCTTGGCTGCCTATTTAGGCAGCCAAGACTTGATCAGAAACCACAGTGAAGATTAATGCTTGGTAATTAAGACTTGAAGTATTAACTTAAGCACTCTACAACAATGATAAATGATAATCATATATATAATACATGTAAGAGTGTCTCTCTCGATTATCCATCGAAAGAATATCAAAATATGATCTGAGAAGTTACGTGCCAACTGAGAAGCCTATTTCTGAGATTTAAGAGCCAGGTCCTGGTGTTTCAGAACCAAATACGCACTGGCGCATGTCCAGGTCGGTCCCTGGATATGGGGGTGGGGAAAAAATGTTTTAACATCATAAAATCAATGTATGCGAGACCACAATCGTGCCTGAAATTCAGTGACAGGCGGACGGAATATTTTGACATAAACATCATAGTGAAACAAGGGGATAATTTAAGCCCAACACTTTTTAATATATTTATTAATGATCTGCCTGAATCATTCATAGGTATTATTGCAAATCCCGTGCTTCGTCACTCTGAGGTCCTATGTCTTTTGTTTGCAGACGATCTCATCTTAATGTCAACATCACAGAAGGGTTTACAAGAGAAACTCGATAGATTGTTTGAATATAATAAAAAATGGAGATTAAAACTTAATATTGGAAAAACAAAAGCAATGGTTTTCTCTAAAAACAACTCACACCAAAACCCGCCGAATATGAGATACAATGACGTCACCATCGATGAAGTAGAAAACTACACCTATCTTGGATTAAAACTTGAAAAGAAAGGACAGTTTGGGGTGAGTGTATCGAGCTAGCAAATAAAGCAGCCAAGGCTTCATTTTCCCTCTTCACTTCTATCCCTCTAAAACAGATACCACCAAAAATGGGGCTAAAATTAATGAAGAGTCTTATAAATCCAATTATGACGTACGGTTCCGAAATCTGGTTCCCTGAGATCATCCATAAAATTACATAATCTAAACAAAGGGCACTCGCTCGAGGCAGGTGCTTTAATAGCCTCTCACATCTTAAAAACATCGCGTACGAGAAAACACAAGATCGATTTTGCAAACAGATTCTGAACTTACCAAAACAGGCGAGCAATCTGGCTACAAAAATGGAACTAGGAATAATGCCCCTCCAAATGATGATGAAAAACACTTTCTACTACACTGTAGTCTATTGGACAGCGAAAGGGAACAGCTGCTCATCAAACTAGGAATGGCCGAACATTTCCGTAAAAACAATGACGATAGACAAAAATTAAAGCTTTTATTGGGGGCGATGACACAGAGTCCACAAAAAGCGTAGCTCATTTTATTTACCAGGGGTCTGAGAAAAAAGGAGTCTGGCAGCCCCTCATCGACAGCTCTGTTACATAAAACCAATATTCCACACATGTAATATAAGTCGTGGTTTAACTCTGAAGTTACCGCATTTTACTTATTGTTTAAACCTTTGTTATTGAATATTGACTTGTCTTTCGAGTGTCATTATATTTTGTTTATAGTTTATATTTTGTATTTTATTTTATGGTAAGTACATTTGACCTTAATGGTGTAGCAGTACAATAAAGAATTTGAAAATTTGAATTGAATTAATTAACTTTTTGTTCATTATTCCTGTAAGTAGTGTTTGGAATCTTATATTATTTGAGTCCGTGGAAATGTTTTTCCGCCCGTGGAAAGTGACCAGCCCACGTCAGCTGTACTGTAGTGACCAGTCCACGACAGATGTACTGTAGTTTTCCAACGGAGCAATCCAAGATGCCGTAAAATAATAAAAGAAAGTATTGACGCGACTGTTTTGTTGCGAACATCTTTCCCTCATTAATTAACATGGATTTTCTGTCAGCAATAACATTATTCTAGGCGTATAACTGCGTAATGCGATATTATCAGATAAAATTGGTAATAAATAGGATGTTATGTGCCCGATTGTGCCGTAAATGTTTCCAGTTCTGTTCTCTGAACATTCTCACTGTCATTTCACTTCTTGAACATAACATAACAATGACTTATCTACACGTCTAATATTAAGCAGCTGTAATGATTGTTTATAAAGCTGGGTTGATTGTGGAATCGCGAAAAGTTATGTAATACTGGACTAACACTTTATCTACACTAGTCGACGCGACACTTGCAGCCAATTTTTAAATAACTAGACATTTTCATTTTTGGCCGCAGATAGAGCTTCTGACCTGTGATTGGAACGAGCTCCCTCACACAAAAGTGGTCTTTCAAGACAGGTGGTCTTTCATAACAGGTTTCAGGTCTTCTCAAGTCAGTGAATAACCAACCACAAAATTCTGAGATGGAGAAGAATGGATTCTTGTAATTACTTTGTAGTTGTTCTTTTTTATGAAGTTTTTGTAACAAATTGAAATGGACCGTTATAAAAATCATAAAAATAAATTTGTGTTGAAAATCTTCTTTGAAGATTTTCAACACAAATCTATTTTTATAATCCTATCTGTCACATTTCAGGTATGTATGAAATTGTTTACTCAGAAATAGGGCTGTCGCGATTATTCGATTAGTCGATTAACCGTCGACTATTGAAGTAGTCGACGTTTTTTATTTTTAGTCGATCGTCGTTCATTTTCAAGGTGGTACACGTCTACTACACGTCGGGGCTAAATTGCATTGTTTTGTGAGGTGAATGATCAATGAAGGTGAATAACTTTAAGTATCTAACCATAGTTAACATTCATATCCGGAAGACTGTACGACTGTCACTGGCTGTGTAAGAAAGAACACTCACAGTTACTCGAGAAGAATAGATTCTTCTGAATTTCTCCAGTCTTGTACACACGAATGCACCCACTGGAAAACCCAAAGCGCGGAAGTGACAAAATTATGACGAAAGTCAGAACGTCAGATCACTTCTCAAAGTTCGGAACTTCAGACTAAGATCCAATTTTAACAACTGACGAGGGAATGCATAGATCTCAATGTTCAAAATTTCGAGAAACTTATTGCAGAAAGCAAACATATGCAGGAACGTTCTTTGGTAAATTCATTTTAATTCATCGGCTTCAATCTAGTTCAAACTTGGACCCGCAGTCAGTAATATTATTTTGGGGGTTGGTACGTCCTACAGGACGTACCAACCCCAAAAATTATATTACGGACTGTGGGTCCAAGATTGGACTACATGTAGCTTCAGTCGGGAGCGATTTGTTGTTCCCACAACCCCACTTCGTCTGAACACAATGGTGCCATTGTCATTTTCAGAGTTTTACGAACAGAAGAATGATTTGCTAAAAAATCATGGAAAGCGACTATTAATCGACTAACCGTCGATTACTGGTCACGATTAGTCGATTACAAAAAATGATAGTCGCGACAGCCCTACTCAGAAATAATCCTAATCTTTTCACAGGGGTCTTATAAAAAACATCTCAATCTTTAATGAGTTATGTAACTGAATAGCAATTGAAACCCAATTAAGAGCTTTTAATACTTATAATACTTATAATTATGTTAGTATAACCACAATGGATTTTCCAATTCCAGAACAGGTAAAAAGTTTTTGTCATGGTTTCAGTCTTCAAAGGGGCGGTCTCTCAAGACAGGTCTATTATAGCATAAAATACAAGTTGGTACCAGGTCACAGTGGTCTCTCAAGGCAGGTGGTCTCTCAAGACAGGTGGTCTCCCTGTTTTGTGGTTATAGACTACGATTTAGAGACAAAATGTGAAGAAAAAAATAATAACACAGTACTGCCGCCGTGGACTGGTCAGTTTCCACGGGTGGGCAATATTTCCACGGACGCAATAATACTAGATTCCAAACACTAATTATAGGAATAATCATCAAAAATTTAATTATTTAAGCACTGGGTACAACCCGGCTTTAGTAATTAAAATTTTGCGTATGATGATTTTTATTACCTGGTAAACGCCTGAATGGACAACACCCCCTACACGTGTATTACCACCAGTCCACGGCGACTGTACTGTATATGAAGGGTAATTTTTATGAATTTCGCTGGCCGTATATTCCCGCAACCCAGCGTAAAGAGTGATCGCAGTGCAAAACACTAAGTTATGGCTGCACGATATTCAAAACTGAATTCCGGTATCGGTATTAAAAAAAAATACCGCGGTATACCGGTATATCGAAAACTGTTCAGATATATGAACACAAGTACCACAACCGAGACTCGAGGCATCACAGTCGGAACGAATTAGCATGCCTTGATGATGCGGTTCGAAAAAACCTTTACCCAACGCAGACGATATCAAAATTTATTATTTTCAAAATTAGTTTATCATATTTTCCCTAAAGATTTCGACAAAAATATAGCACGTGACGCCTCATTGGAACGAGCTCAACGAGCTCGTTCCAATGAGGGGGTCACATGGTATAGTTTTGTTGAAATTTTTGAAAATTATTTTTTCAGCTGCTGAATTCGTTTATTACTAGGGCACAAGCAGACGGTTCCTTGGATAGAGGGATAATATTATTCATTCGGGGCTACAGTTAAAAAACTCAAGACATCTTGAAAATTAAATTGAGGGTAAATAAATAATGACGATAAACCGATATTTTTGTAATTATATCGGTATTCAATCGATATTGATTTGAATACCGGTATATATCGGTTTATCGATATACCGTGCAGCCCTACACTAATTAACTGGATTCGAGTCACTTTGGCGTTTTCCTTCGTCAGGTGTGTACAATAAAATTATTACATATTTATCGCCTCTGTAGTCAACAGTTTTCCCATGTATTTTACCCGTCAACTGTTGGTGGCAAGAGTCTTAGGCAAAATAATGATATTCTAAACTTAATAATGAGGTAATTAACCAATTCCATTGCGACGATATTGTGTGAGCAGATCAGCACTTTTAAACACAATTAAGTGCACGCAGAAGTAATAATCGAAAAAAATGATATTTGATAACATTTGTTGACTGATTCTGTTCAAAATCGATCAAAAAATGAAAAGAATTGTTAACAAAATATCATTTTCCGATTTTCCAGATCGTGTGGAGTGTCATTATCGTAAAAGGTGATTACGTTTTGGAAACAAGAGGTGTTTAAAGCGTATGATAGAATCAATGCGTTTCTGTTATTTATAGCGTATATATTTCTACACAAGGAGATTATTCCCAATTCGTTTTTTTTCTCAAAGCCTACACCTTTTAATTCTTCTCCAAATTTAACGCCTCTAAGAGGCTGGAATTATTCCGAAAAATCGTCAATCAAATTTTGTTTTTCAATATTCACGACACACTCGTTTGGTTCCTTCCAATAGGGGATCAAAGGCTGGTTCCGATGCACATAATAAAAGTGTCGTCCCAGCTGAAGCTCTGACGTAAGATCTGTTCATACTTGGCTTCATTATCTCTCTTTCTTGTTACAAAAGCCATTTTGTTGCCTAACTGGGGACAAGAACAAAAGTACAATTGAATTTTATGGCGAATTTTCACGAAGTTAAACTCGACATAACTTCGTTGAAAGGGGACGGCGTTCAAAGATTGCTTTCCGCGGAAGAAACTTAGTTTTGTTCAATGCATGTATATGGAACTAGTTTTTTTGGGGTGGGGAGCTTTCGAAAATTTTAGGTGGACCCTGCCCCCACTCGCGCCCTCCCCCCCCCCCCCCCCCCCGCCCATCTGTATCACTGAGACCTATGCGTAAATACGTGATTGAAGTATCCTCAACCCTCAAATGCCTCTTATACCCTCTTCTGTGTATTGAATAACAATGACCAATAGTCAATAGAACCGAGATTTCGGCTGAGTAGAAAGAGATACTAATGTTACTGTGAATACTACCAACAATCAACAGAAGACGCTAGTGTGGTTAGAAGTAATTGTACTTTCTGCACAATAGACCGAATCCAGGCCTGGCATTCTGAAAAATTGAGGAGGGCAAAAAATCGCTCTCCTCAATCAGCTTAGGAGAGCAATTAGCTTCACACAGCATTTTAAGTATCCAGTTGAACGAACTCATTGAAACTGAAACCAACAGACTACATCAGTGATTTTATTAACTTTACTAAGGTAAAGCGAAATCTCTTAGACATCTAGATGTCTCACTCAACAACCGAACACACACTTGACAAGACCTGTGTGTGTACCCAGACCTGTTATCCAAGAAAGTCATATGCCTACCACTACCACCTTCAACCCCCAAGGGGGGTTGAAGGTGGTAGTGGTAGGCGTATGACTTTCTTGGACAACAGGTCTGCTTGAATCTACAGTCACATCCTGGTGCAAGTGCTTCAAGTGACAGGATAGTAGTAATGGTAGTATATTATAGTGTCAATATTCCTTGAATAATTACCCCTCATACTGTGATGTCAGTTGTTGAACATGAAACTGACAGAAAAAAAATATTTCTGTGACCCATTTTGCTTCAAATGATTGCAACTGTGTTTGGGTATGGTTGCAGCCATTACCTTTTACCACTGAACCACTTTCAAAATGAAATTACGTGATGTTATGTGACTTCGAAGTTAAATTACATTTTTGCTTTATAACAAAAATTTAATGTGAGCATAATACATGTAATCTCAATCACCCCAGACCAAAATATTTAGGAGGGCAATTTTTCGCTCTCCTTAATTCTTTCAGGAGGGCATTAAGGAGAGCTAAAAAATCGCTCTCCTGAAATTGCCAAGCCTGCGAATCATGGTTCCAATCCATCCCTGATGTATAAACTCGATATTTACAGTGCGGCCGCTGTGGACTGATCACTTTCCACTGGTGGGCAATATATCCACGGACGCAATAATATTATATTCCAAACATTAATTATAGGAATAAATCAAAAATTTAATTAAAAAAGAATCGGGTATAAATAACAATAACTAATGCGAGCTCTCGCTTTGGCGATATCGAGCGTTATTTGTTGCAACTTATTTTTCTGCAACTTATTCAGTCTGGGAAGCGACACTCTGCTTCTCGTCTTAGGAATGTAAAGCTAAACAGACGAAATGCCATACTGACCAATACTACTGGAAAGCGTCTGCTAGGAAATCGCATGGATCACAAGAAAAAAACATGGGTTCAGAGTGTTCGAAAAGGAATTGACAACCTTATAGACTTTTTAGATGATCTGACCTCAACTTTTCTTGTGAGTCGTTAATCATCTTTACGGGGACGATCATTACAGATAGTGCCCAGTCATATAACACATAACCAATGCATTTCGGACAGTCGGCGATGAATGTAAGTCTAGACTACCTGACGCTAACATCACTTTCAGAACTAACCAAAATAAAAAGATAATTTATGGACTTATTCAGGGAGTAAAATACATTTAAGGAAATCCGAAATGGGTTTTCGTAAACATCATTTCAAAATGTCCATACAAGAATACGATAAGAATATTAAAAAAAACAGAAATAACTTCTGTGCGCAGAATTCAACTTGTTCTATAAACGAATCAGAAATTAATATTTTTGGCTCCATCCACTTTTAAAGTGAAGAATTACAAATATGAACTTCAGAAATGCAGTTGGGAGTTAAAAAATGCAATTTCCAGCAATTTTGCGAAAATGCCTTTTTGATCTGGATCCACATTTTAAAACTCCAGCGAGTTTTGACTCAAGTGGTATTAATCAAAAGTTCATACGTCATACCGCGCTTGAGGTTTGAGCACAGGGCTCAAAATAAGCGGTGTCTCGTCGCTTTTTGCTATGCAAAATTTGCAAAAAGCTACACAATGTTCAATTATGTATAGCATTTTGCGATACAAGATAATCAACTGCAGCCTATTAAGCTGCAGTTGATTATCTTGTATCGCAAAATATAAATGGAAATTTGCAAACAAATTTGAAAACTAGTTCATTGATGCTTTACTTCTGATTGTGGAAGATTCCAGGCATAACTCAGATTAACTCTCCATCAAGCATCATAAGCAACTTCATATGTAAGATGAATTCTATTGGTTAAAATTCTTCCTGGTTTTACAACATTTTGCATAAAATGTCCATTTAAAAAAGCTTCAAGCCCATCAAATTAAAAATCCCAACTTCCATTTTGAGAACTCTATTAAACAACCAAGACGTCATTTGAAAATATCCAAGTGCATGAACCCTTAAAGGCAGTTCAGTTAAAAAAACATAGTAAATGTTTCATGTGTTGCAGATCATTTGGAAATGCCCAGATATGAATGGAAACTATTCTATCTCCTTAGAAGAATTCAATACAAAACAACTTAATATAACTCTGGTATACAAAAATATTGATGCAATTTTTACAAAATGCTATTCATTTTTTGGGAGATGTGTAGCATTTTGCTGCGCATAGGAAACAATTATTTTGAGCACTGTTTGAGCATGACCCATTTTCAACCTCCAATACATCCCTTTCTCCCTAACATCTTGAAAAACACAGGCGGTCGAGTACTAGTGACTGTTTATCAGTGTGCCAGAAAGCAGTGAGATAGAAAGATTTGTATTCGAGTTGTCGTCCTGACAAGGTGGAGGAGAGAAGACAGAGGTCCAAGAGATTAAGAAGAAGAAAGAAAAAATGAATGAAAAAGAAACCATTCAAAAGCAATACTTCGTTTGGTTCACACCAATTAATAATAACGGCATTGTGAGAGTATCAACTCACGTCAAAATGTTACTCCATCCACCATGTGCAGAAAGGAAAGAATTAGGCGTCATAAGGAGCGACCTGTTAGTAACCACGGGCGACACATACAAATACACCGTGTCACACGGCACGCGAATCGAGATATAAGAACTTCAAACTATTCAATGCCTCAAACAAAAGTTTATGAGCAGAAATCGAACTATTTGATAACACTTACTTTCTAGATCTAATGCAGATGTTTAAGATTCAACACCGGTTCCTTAAATTCATAAATAGATCTGTGTAAAAAATAATGTTCGATTATTTACTAACAATGGGCGCTAAAATTAGAAATCTTAGTGAGCTAAAAAAATATGTTCTTGAATAAAGTTTTGAAACAGAAGTCGTTGAAAAAAAACTAACGAGTTTTTGATTTACTGATTCTGTTATACAGTACGTGGAGAGTGGATTGCAACGAAATCACCCCGGGAGTGGAATTATCACCCAAAGTATCACTTTCAAATTCTGAACATGTGGACAAAAAACACAAGCAATGTTTCAACCAATGGACCTCCGGGTATAACCCGGAGGTCCATTGGCTGGAACTTTGCTTGTACTTGTTATGTAGTGATAATACACTCTCCACGTGCTGTATGGTCATGTATAGATATAATATGTCTCGTGGACAAATAGTGGTGGTCTGCATTCTAAAATCGGATGGGTTAAATATTAATCAAAATCAACTGGGTTGAGTGAATATGAACCCAAATATGAATATATATATAACTGGGTTCATATTCACTCAACCCAGTTGCTTTGAGTTGCGTTTTAACCCAAATACTTTTTGAGAGTACTGTTTGTTCGAAAGTGTGTCCTAAAGATATCGCGGCAGTAAATACTGGAATTATAGTAACCCGTCTTGAAATGCTACGCACGGAAATGATGCAGTCTCTAAAAATAAGCAGCCTTGGGAAATAATACTGTTTCAATAAACATTTGAAACATTCTAATAACATCTAGCATTATTGTTGAATATTCCAGATAAATAAAGAGGGTGATTTGATGACTTTTGGGCCGAACAAATAAAACTGACTTTTGGTGTGGTTTTGTTGGGAATTCCCAGAAAAATATGTGAACATAACCGGTACTTCCCTTGCTGTCAGTTTTTCTCTCTTATTTGGTGTATGACCCCATGTTTTCGTGTCAGAAAATGTTGTCTGAAGGGCTATACTTGACAAAGATATTTGAATGCCGAAATTAGAATGATGCGACCATAATTTCTTTCGCTTGAACATTATAATGGTCGCCTATGGGAAACTATTTAATGCTGTGATACCTGAAGGACGACGCTATCTGTTTGAAACATAACCAGCATTTCTTCAAAACAGAGAGGGACATTTATCTCTGGCAGGCATACTTTCTTTCAGTATCGTCCTCGTTAATCGAACCTGAAAAATAACTTAATGTGCTTGAGATAATTAGTGAGGAAATCCTATATTTCAGTTCACGTGGTGAAATTATTTTCAATAATGAGAGAAATATGAACTTCTTACCTCTTCACCCATGTTATAGTTCTGACAGATGTCAAACACGCCTGAGTAAAGATGAGAGTAGATCCAATGCACAAGGCCAAAACTTACTGGACTTGTACATTTAGTCGGGTGTTAGAATTGTAAATTGTAGAAGGGCAGGTGGTACGTTGTTTGGGGAATTCATATCAGTACAACGTGATAGCCAATGTAGACTACCTAGTTGCCAGTGAATCAGTTCTTGATAACATTCCAATCACGAAAACACAAGTCCGTTTTGGGCATTTAAATCCACCTCGACGAAATCAAAACTAACCACTTTCTTGCAAACCGATTGAAAATGCTAAAATCTGTTAAAACAAAAATTTCATGAGCACTGGCAAATCCCAGTTTCGTGAATTTAAAACCACCAGCAATGTCGGCAAGCTATATATTAGTGTATTGACGGAAAGGCTTTCTGTATATCGACCGGGTAATAAATGGTTCACCAAATACTTTCCAAACTGGGTTTCGAAAAGCCTAAACAACATCAGACAACATTGCTGTAAGTTAAAAATCTAGTTAATAAAGGTTTTAAGCAAAATAAAAGACTATGTGCATGTTTTGTCAATTTTAACTCTTTGCATGCTGCTGGCGGATATTCCTGCCCAGCACAGGGTTTCTCTTGTCTCGGAAATAAGTGTAATTTGTACATATTTTATCATATTACCTCTCAGTAAATGGAATGGATTTTTTCAGCAATGATTCCTTCTTTTACATTCAGATTAATTTTTCATCAAATGTAGTCATGGCTGCTTTAAAGCAGCCATGACTAGATTTGATGAAAAATATCTAGAAAATACTCAGCGGGTTAAGAGTTAATAAAGCATTCGATATATAGGATTTGGAGAGAAGGTTTGTTCCTCGGGTTTCTTAAGAAAAAGGTAGGCGGAATGTGTTATAGATCAATCAAGGCAATGTTCACCTGCAATACGTTTTATGTAAAAGAAAGAGCAGCTTATCTACAAAATTGTATAACTCGTTAAGATTAATGCAATTAATGCAAGATAATAATTTAAGTCCAGATTTATTTAATTTAATTATTAATGTTATTCCAGGACACATACGTAGCAATGACAACACTTGTCCTTAAAAGAGGTTAAGCTGCAGTACAGTCGCCATGGATTGGTCGTAATCCACAAGTGAGCAGCGATGTCCGCTCGTGTGTTTATGGGGTAATAAAAATGATCACCATCAACATTTTAATTAACGAAGCACCTGGTTGTACCCAGTGCTTCACTAATTACATTTTGGATCAGCATTCCTATAATTTGTGTTTTAAGTCTATTATTTTTGCATCGTGGCTCAGTGGTTACGGCATTGAATTTCAAACCGCAAGGTTCACAGGTTCGATTCCCCCCCACGGGTTTCTGCGTCCTTGGACAAGGCCCTTCATCCATCCCGATTGGATGCATTTATCTTCAACCAATGCTCATTGTGCTTGTATGGAGTTAACGCGTTGGGGAGTCTGATAGTTGCTCGCCGTTGCTCGGCGGTTCTCTCCGTGTTCTCCTGCTACCTCCGCCTGTAAAACTGTCCTGCACGAGGTGACCCTTGCCATCGAAAGTGTCGTAATATGTAGAAATAAGTCCGGTGGAAATGTTCAGGCGCGAGTTTTGTGTGAATATCTGATCATTTTGTTTACACAAAAGCTCATGGAGAATTTTTGTCAAACCCATTTTATAACGTGATTGTGTTAAACGTTTATATTTCCCCTGTTATTCTGATAGAGCCCAATCTCTCTATTTTTACGTATTATTTTAAGTTTTTTTTTCTACGAAAAGAATACGTTCGGTCAAAATTTATTTGAATACTGATGGTAAAATGTGTGTAGAGTCTATATAAATTAATACAAAATCACCGATAGTGTGAGTATTTATATCATATTTTGTACTTAAAGCACACGATTTCCTCTGTTCGTTATACAAACTAGAGACATCAGGTCACACAAAGTAGATCTTCTGTTTCTCAAGCCATTATTTGTAGAATTGCATGCGGACGAGCGGTGTTTTATTTTATTTTTTATTTCTGTAATTATTTCTTTGCCATCGAAAGTTCATGTTCTTGGTTTATGTTTTAGGCCTCATAATCTACGGACTAGCATGGGTAGTGGTGAATTTCGACCCTTAAGTGCGAGAAGGCTTTGCAATGCCAAAGCATTGCAAATTCTTGCACTCAAGGGACAAATTCATTTTTGTTTTTAACTTGGGTAAAATATCAGACAAAACCATTTAATTTTTTTTTCAAAGTTTACATTGGTTATAAAAAGAGTGTTTGCGGCGGGAGGGCCTGAGAAACAGATTTTTTTTTTTTTTATGTCTTAACGTTAAACTATATATAAATTGCATGAATGTGAATTAGAAAACAAACCGTTTGGTCACTTTTATGTTGAAAATTGACAATCTTTTTATCCCGAAGCGTAGTAAGAGATGACGTGAAAACGATTGCTCTTATTGTGATTCTCCATATTCTCTTTTAGGGTAAAAATAAAGATGTGTGTGCGTGCCGTGAATTATTAGGCTTTCCCAAACCCTGTTTGGGAAAGACTATTGTTATTCTTCTTTTTCAAAATTTTTCTTCTCTAATTTTTTTTTTTTTTTTTTTATTAGGCTTTCCCAAACCCAGTTTGGGAAAGACTATTGTTATTCTTCGTTTTCAAAATTTTTCTTCTCTAATTTTTTTTTTTTTTTTTTTTATTAGGCTTTCCCAAACCCAGTTTGGGAAAGACTATTGTTATTCTTCGTTTTCAAAATTTTTCATCTCTATCTTTTTTTTTTTTTTTTTTTTTTATTTTTTTTGTTCTCCCTGAATTTTGTCTGTTGAACTGCTCGAAAACAAGCTGTACGATTTTGACCAAATTTGGCACACTTATGTAATGTCATAAAATCTAGTATTTTCAAAATATTCTGCCAAAACCTTCAAAATTTCACCATTTTTCGAATGTCTCAAAACTGTTTACAGTTATTTAGCTCAAATTGTCCACACATTTAGAGCATAATATGATACACCACAATTACCACTCAAATCTTTCAACATTACCCCCACTGGCCAAAAATGACATGAATATAGAATTTTTCTTCAAAATTGATCAACATCAAGGGCAAATTTCTCTAATAACAAGGTTGTTGTAACAATTATTTTGGTTTGGATAGATGCAACAATGATTGCGGAAGAAAATTACTGTTTACCTTTTAATCTCAGATTTTACCCTCAAGCACAATGAGAATGAGAATAAGAGTACCGTTTGGAAATGACAAAATTAGCCAACTTTGGTTGCTTTTTCCATCATTTTGGAAAAGGGTTAATTTCAAACACTTTTCGTGTACGTATTCACAATTGACTACCGAGCATATTTGCTGTTGTAAGTTTGTTTGTAAAGTTTAACCCTATCCCATTCTGGTTGCATAAATGTAGGTACCGTCCAAAAAAACTCCATTTTTTTCAGAATTTGGTAAGTTTAGGTGACGATTTACTCCATTTTTAATTGCTTGAGCTCTGAATGTTTCCTATAGCTGCTTGCAGCAGTCAAAGTATGACAAATTTTGTTCTATATGTTATTATTAAAAGTTTAACCCTTGGCAGATTTGAGACTTCTCACAAGGGTACTGTCGGAATATTTGTTATTTTCGCCAACTTCAAGAGCAAGTTTTTCTAATTACAAGGTAGTTGTAATAATTATTTTGGTATGGCTAGATGCAACAATGATTGTGGAAGAAAGTTACTGTTTACTTCTTAATCTCAAATTTAACCCTCTAGCACAATGAGGGCGAGAATAAGAGTACCGTTTGAAAATGCCAAAATTTGCCATTTTTGGTTGCCTTTTCTATCATGTTGGAAAGGGTTAATTTCAAACACTTTTCATGTACGTATTCACAATTCACTATCGAGCATATTTGCTGTTGTTAGTTTGGTTGTAAAGTTTAACCCTATCCCATTCTGGTTGCATAAAAGTAGGTACCGTCCAAAAAAAATTCCAATTTGTTCAGAATTTGGTAAATTTAGGTGATGATTTACTCCATTTTCAAATGCTTGACATCTGAATGTGTTCTATAGCTGCTTGCAGCAGTCAAAGTATGACAAATTTTGTTCTATATGTTATTATTAAAAGGCTGACCCTTGGCAGATTTGAGACTTCCCATAGGGGTACTGTCAGAATAATTGTTGTTTTCGCCAACGTTTACATGCACTTTCTCAGCACTGGATCCATATTGTCTCAAAACATTTACCATCAGAGGATTGGGCCTTCATCCAAGAACAATTTTGCTGTTATATATTTTATTCAAAGTTTTAACCTTCACCCAGTTTTCGGGCCGTGAATTTGAGTGCCCTAAAATTCTTCATAAAATTGGCTAATTTGGAGCTCACTTTTCTTCCATTTTCAAAAGGAATATCGAAAAATGATTTATATGTTCGTATTTACAATTGCCTACCGAGTTTATCTGCTGTTGTAAATTTGGTTGTAAAGTTTAACCCTATGCTCGCTCTGTTTGCATAAAGATAGGTGCGGTCCAAAAAAACTCTTGTTTTCAGAATTTGGTAAGTTTAAGTGACGATTTACTCCATTCCTAATTGACTGAGCGCTGAACGTTTTCTACGGCTGTATGCAGCAGTCATAGTATGACAACTTTTGTTTTATATGTCCTTATTAAAAGTTTAACCGTTGGCAGATTCGAGACTTCCCATATGGGTATGGTCGGAATAATTTTAATTTTCATAAAATCATTGAATATTGATAAGCGTGCAGTGGTAGTTTGGAACAGAATATCCGAAAATGCTTTCGAAATTCGGATTCACAGTTCAATTTCAAGAATATTTTCTGTTATAAGGTTGCTGTAAAGTTTAACGCAATCCCTGTCTCAGATGCATAATGATAGATGCTGTCAAAAAAACTCATTTTTCAGAAGTTCGTAGGTTTAAGTGACAATTTACTCCATTCCTAATTCATTGAGTGCTGAATGTTTTCTATGCCTGCATGTCCAGGCACATTAGACATAAAAATGAGAAAGTAAGGAAAAAAATCGGAGAAAGCTGATTTTTTTATATGTTTCCGGGACACACATTGCGGATAAAGTGTGAAAAGTCCCCGCGAATCTGAGTTGAGCTTTTTTAGTTATAGCGTTTTTTTGATGAAAAAAAAAATTTTAAAAAAAATTCGACCCAGCTCCATATTTCTCATTCTTATTCGCCTTAGTAGGGTGAGAATCATAAATATCGTGCTGAATTATATTGAGAATACATATCCCCAACAGAAAATGCCAACTTTGTACCAATCCTCACACTCAATGGTGAAATATTCACGAAAATGTACAAAATTACGAAAAAAAAAAATATTGTTTTCATACACACAACGGTACATAACGTCCATTAAATCAAATCTACGACTACTTTTGGAGTTAAATTATATATCAAAAATTGCAGAAAAGCAGTGGCTTTATAATGATATATAACAATAGTCATTTATTCCATAATGAACTGGTGAAACGTGTGAAATATTAACCATACCCCCTAAACTCAAATTCAAACGGCATCGACTTTTCTCATTCAAATACCGTATTATAGCATCATTGTTTCAATTTCCATGTTCGATTAAATCACATAATGTGGTGTTCGCCTACACTCAAGATGCATTGGCATGTAATGTGTGCACGCCCTTGATGTGTACTCATAAACAGGACGCACAGGAAAGCTTTGGGTACAATACTACGAGCAAATAGGTCTTCTCCAGTTGTTCTTGAGAGCAGAGCGCACAGGCGACTGGGAACTCCACACATATTGTGTTCGCAATATGATTCCAGTATTTCACGCAGGTGGTCATTTTGCATACGCAAAAGTTCTCATCTCTATTTGCAGCAGATGAATGAGCTAACAGAAATAATGCAACAGGATGATTTGAAGTTATTCACTGAGAAAGGTTACTTTACCATAAGGCGCTCAGATAAATTCTGGGACGGGATATATTCTGATCAGACTATAGAGCAGTGTTTAATGAGAATGTTCAAGCTCCCTGGTGGTCTCACACATGGCAGGGGAATAACCGATAGCACTGTTGCGAAATGGGTACATGGACTACCTCTTTGCCTTCCGATATGTAATGCTCTCGAAACTTTTGTTCATGTTCACACTGGTCATGGCGAACAACATCGGGATCTCCGTCAAAGTTCACAATTGACTGATGCCAATGATATCACCAAATTATTGAACTGGCTCAGAGTGCATTCCCCCTTTCAGAATAGAGATCCACTACAATTAGTCTCTATAGCGACCGGGCTTGTGGCCGACGAAACTGTGAACTGTGACCAAGTTCGCAAAATTGGTGAATGTTGCGTATCGAATGTTGTAAGCAAAGCGTTCAACAGCATCAAACTACGACGTGTTGACACTGTGAAGTCTTTCTCATCGATGGCAAATAGCATCAAAGTCCGTGGAAGTAAGGTAGTGATTGACCCCACAATTCTGTTCAACTGCATCACATGTGTTATTCAGTCACAAGCAGAGATGGAAGAGTATCTCAAATATGAACTCGCCCCGAAACCACCAGCATTGTTTGATTCTGCTGGAATGAGGAAGACACAGAAAAGCACGCTCGGTAAGATCCTCAAAACATACGGTTCCGAGCAAACTAAAATCCCAGAACATTCTCTGTTTGTTGTAGATGGTGGATTTTTATTGGGGGCAGTTGTATGGCCTAAACAGTCGTCATATAAGGACATATGTACATCATATTCCAATTATCTAGTGAGACATTTTGGCGCGAACGTCGTGGTTGTTTTTGATGGTTATGCTTGTACAATGTCGACAAAGGGCATGGAACAAGCCCGTAGATCTAAAGACAGGTATTCCATTGATATCAATATCTCACCCGAGTTACCAGCCACCACACCCCAATCCGATTTCCTTGCAAATGCCAAGAACAAAACCCAACTGATCGATCTTCTAATGCAGGAGCTATCTGCTATCAATATTCAGTCCAAGCAGGCCGAGGCTGATGCTGATGTACTGATAGCCGAAACTGCACTTGACATCGCTCAAGATGACAACAATGTTGTCGTTGTGGGAACAGACACAGACTTGTTAGTCATTCTTACCTCTCGAGTTCAACCGGGATGTAATATTCACAAGATGTATTCCATTACCCCAAACTTACTAGTTTCAGTTAGTGCAATAGCAACCAAAATGGGTGACCATAGAAGCAACCTCCTTGTAGCACATTCTATATGTGGTTGTGACACTACTTCTGCACTCTTTCGAGTTGGTAAGAAGAAAGTATTCAGTACAATTGTCTCCGATGTTACTAGCGACTCACAACAGTATGTCAACACAATTTTGGCGGATGACAGTACACCAAGTGCAGTAGCCGCTGCCGGGGAACAACTTCTCCTGATCTTATACGGGAGTAAAACTGTTTCCTCTCTCGACCAATATAGATATGTCACTTACAAGCGTTATGTAGCAAAATCTAAACTGAATAAACCCATCGACCTAGCCTCACTCCCACCAAGCAGCGATGCTGCACAACAACATGTCTACAGATGTTATCTCCAGGTCCAACAATGGCTGGGCACTTCGCTTCCTCCGACGGATTGGGGGGTGGTCGCTAGACAATGGACTTCTTGTACCGACTGCAGCCACAAAGCCATGTGCCCCCGATAACCTACTGAATCTGATCAGTTGTGGTTGCAAGAGTGCTTGTACAAAAAGGTGTGGGTGTAAGAAGGCAGGACTCTCTTGCTCAGGTTTGTGTAATTGCAGTTCGGATTCTTGTAACAACCACAGAAACACTGTCCTGTCGGAAATTTCTGAGTTCGATGAATAATATATATATAGGTCATGTCATTTCTGTATAGAGCGTTGATAATAGTCAATGTAACTGAATCCATGTTGATTGATTTGTACATTCTGTAAATATTATTTATTGATTTTTGTACATTCTGTAAATATTATTTATTGATCTAATGCTGCCAGACACAGACGTGTTTGTTCGGTCCCAAGCCCGAAAATAGTTGAGTTCTCATGCTGACGAATTTTATGCCAAAAGGGGAACTCGGCCAGAAGCAGAGGGGGTCTTCCATAATGTCTATTTTGTAAGCAATGATAAAAGTCTTCAAATGGTGGTGGATTTTTTATCGTCTGTCCAACTAACATCCCGTTCTGTACTACGACCCTTTGGGCAAATCCGTTAGGAAAATCGTCATTTTTTGCGTAAATCCGATACTTTTTTGTGAATTTTCAATAATTTTTCGCAGAAATTGTCACAGAATGCACATTTTCCTCTAGGTAAATGTATATTAGACATTATGTAGCTCGAAATACGCGTAAACAAAAAATACAGTTGGATCAATTCGAGGTTACAAAGTTCGTGCGATTTTTTTTTATTTTTTTCAAACGCGTTTTCGAAAAAAGGCTGTAGAAAAAAAAGCTCAACTGGGATTTTAGGGGATTTTTGTCTAATCGTTCAGTGACATGCACTCGACATTCTCTGAAAAAATCAGCTTTCTCCGATTTTTTTCCCTAGTGAAACCTAATGTTCTTGGGCTAATGACAACTTCTGTTTTATACGTCATTATCAAAAGTTTAACCCTTGGCATATTTATGAGTTCCCATGTGGGTATAGTCGGAATAATTGTTATTTTCGTAAAATCAATCCCTGAATATATTGGTAACAGTGCAGTGGCCTTTCAGTGGCGCTACATGAAGCCGCAAATAGTTAAGGTTGAAAAGTTCATCAAATAGACAAATATATCACCTAACTCCGGTGACACGTAAATAATGAATGGAAAAGTCGTTGAGTTGAGAATAAAGTAGGGACGAATCTTGCCTTCGTTTTTCCACCTGATCCACGGTATTTCCACGAGGTCTCGGCACTTGACAAAGATACTAAACTGTCGGGCAGGGACAGTAGGAAACATTCTGAGAATTTCAAGTTGCTGCCTTGCATGATCGGGACATAATCGGAATATATCCGACATTGTATCTGTCGGATATATTCCAATTATGTCCCGATCACTTCACCCCGACTGTCCGCATGGGGGCACCATGACGCCGTGTACTAAGGCATACTGGACGTCGATGGTGCACATGTCTTCAACCAATCTAACCCTGCCTGTGCTACAGTGCGGAGGCACTATGTTGGTGAGCTGGCAGCTGCTCGTCGTTGCTCGGTGGTTCTCTCTGGGTACTCCGGCTTCCTCCACCCATACAACTGTCACCGACATAATATGACCTTGGCTGTTAATGTGTTGTTAAAACCTAATAAATAAATCCAGTACCAGTTTTGCTAGTACACATATTAGTACCGTCAAACAGAATTCATGTTCTGATTAATTTCGTACTTTTCTGTACTCACCTTCCCTGAGTAAGATTGGTATACCTTTTCAATCTCAGATTTAACCCTCAAGCACAATGAGAGTGAGAATAAGTGTACCATTTGGAAATGCCGAAATTATCCAACTTTGGTTACTCTCTACTATCATTTTGGAATGGGTTAATTTGAGACACTTTGCTTTGCTATATGCAGAGATGTTTAATCAATAAATCCGACTTTAGTTATGTTCTGGGACTTAATGAAACATGTGCTTTGGTCACTTAAAAATAGCACTCTCTGCAAAAATGACTTTGAGTGAATACTCACTTGTCCAGAAACAAAAAGGAAAGAGCTCTTTGAGCTTTCCATAACTGCTTTCAAAAATCAATGGGGAACAAATTTTGTGTTATATGTTTTGGTGTTCGGTGTTATCCAACACCAGTCTGGTCGTACAAATATGAATACCGCCAGGAAAGAAAGCACATTTTCTCAGTGGTAGACTGTTTGACTTCTATGATAGAGGACCCGAGTTTGATCCCTATCTGGGACGACCCACGTAATGTCCTTGGGCAAGGCACTTTATCCCGGTTGCAAACATGGGGACACGATGATGCCATGTACTAAGGCGTACTGCGTGTCAATGGTGCACATGTCTTCAACCGCTGGTACCCTGCTTCAGCGGAGCTTGAACATAATTAGAATGTTGAGCTGACAGTTGCTCGTCGATGCTCGGTGGTTCTCTCTGGGTCCTCCGACTTCCCCCACTCGTAAAACTGTCACGGTCACGATTAGCCATTGTGGATAAGTATGTGACCGTAAACACCAATAAATAAACACCGTCAGGGAAACCCTCTGTGAAATCCTTCTGTCAGTAAATAGCAAAGTAGTAATGTAGTGCAAGAAATATTAACAAGCTGTTCAACATCCCTTTAATCAACTCATTTTGACTTGAACTGTACCCATCACTGTGTATACTAGCTCTCCAGATGGTTTAAACCATATCAAATAAACAACTAATTTGTGTGTGACAGTAACTCATATTACATGCATTTCATTGTATCTGAAACAGATATGTTGGAAACATTGTGAAATCATGGAGTAGGAAGCTTACCCTCGTGTGTTGACAAATCCCACACATTCACAAATAGACAGAATGAGAGAGAATAAATTAATTATTGATATTTAAGGTCACTTTCAGCATCTACAGCTATATCATGACCATAATATAGGTATTTATTCAAGTCCAGGTATTCATTGCACGGGCGTACAGGGCTATTTTTCAGGGGGTGGGGGATGAACCCTTTTAGCCCGAAAAAGTTGAATCTCAGGAGAAAATGCCAAATGTGGGTATGGGAGGGGGGTCTCCCTCCCATTGAGTACCTGGAGAGAACCACCGAGCAATGGCAAGCGACTCAGACTCCCCAACATACTAACTCCACAAAAGCAGGGTTAGCATTGGTTAAAGACAAGTGCACCCTCAAAGTACCCGTAGTACACATCGCCATCATGCCCCCCCCCCCCCCCCCCCCACGTGGGAAATTAAACTGCGATGAAGTGTCTTGCTCAAGGACACAGTGTGGTTGCCACAGGAGGGATTCGAACCGAGGACTTCTTGGATTGCAAAAATCATCTCTACCTTCTGAGCCACCGTGCTTCCGTAATATGCAGTAATAGAGCCCTTTATGTGTACTTGTGTGATTATAAATGAATAGTATTAACGTGGATACGGTTCCACTGAATCAACTTGTACAGTATAATGGTCAGTTTACTTGCAACTTCTAAGTGATAAGATAGGAAAACAACATTTTGTGTGGAAAACCAAAATTTTTGTGGTCATTTCTGGCAACAAAATTGTCCGAAATTTTCTTGCATATTGACCGAAAAATCGGCTCCTTCCTGACTCAGGGGTGGGTTGGGGCACAGTCCTTCATGAAACCCGACCCGTACGCCCATAATTCATATGTACTAATTTTTTCCAAAGCACAAAGGACATCACTTGTTTTGCTTTCTATGAAAATATTCTGTAATTATTGAAGAGCAAATTTTGTTTTAAATGTTTTGGTGTCCTGCTGTATCTCAAACATCTGTTTTTGCTGCATAAAAACTAGTAGCATCACAAAAACTTTGATTTACACTAAATTTTCTGTTTTCAAAACTGATCGATAGTTTTGTGTACAATACAGTTTGCCTTTTCACATTAAAAAGTTGGGAAAGCCCGTAATTTGTCCAACAAATTACAATTCTCTAGTTTATTTTATTACTTTTTATCGCTTAATTTACGTTGAACGTGATTGAAAAAAAATATAAATGATTATTTGAATTTATTTACCGCTTTGTAACTTCAATCATGAGATAATTTCTTCCACTGCAACGAATGAAAATTCCTAAATGTGATCAAACGATATAAAATACAGTTTATTTCTCTCCCTAAATTATATATTGAATAGATAATAATCCTCAGGTAATGAGACTCTTTCTAATAAATCTTCAGAAAGATATGTGCTTCTGTTTATTGTCAAATCACTAACTGGACAGTGTTCTTGTGCTTTGTCTGTTTTGGGTTTGTGATGGATTATCTCACCTTTAACATGTTGTTTCAATGACAAAAATCTGTATTCACCGATTTTGTCACAGTCCTCTGTCACTTAGCGAAATCTTCGTTGGCTGCGAATTGTTCATTTCATATTTGCACACTGTTTTTTTTTTTTTTTTGGTTATTTATTATTATATTTATTATCCTGTATGTATTTTGTATTAAAAAACGCCTCGGCATACACATGCTTAGACATAGAGTAAATACAAGTGAGTTATAAATTATTATGCTAACACTGAATTCATTCCTCTGTTGTGCACGCTGAAAAGCGACGGACAAATAATTTTTCCGTTTCTGTATACTTTTTTTCATTTGAATATTTTTTGCAAAGTTACTTTTTATTACTATGTACGAGATTGTCTTCAGATTAGTCAATTTCTTGAATTCAAGTTTGCAATAAATAATTAATGACAACCATGTTTTCTCTTACTTTTTCATTTCAAATGTGAATCCCCTACTACAAAAAATTAGTTTGATTCATTATATGTTAATTGTATTCACTGAAAGCTATGTACAAAACATTCAACCCGTTTACACTTGTTCGCATGTATACAGTTAATTTGTTTTTTTTCCCAGTAAATATTGTTTAAACTAAATGTAAAAACTCTCCAGCCTATATCATCTGAGAGCTGATATCACCAAATCCAATTAACACATTTCACTCGGCCGCGAAACACCTGCCTGGCTGTCTACATTGAATATATATAGTTTTTGGGGTTATCGCCTTTGCCGAAGTCAGTTCTGGCGTTGTAAACCCCAATAATCAAAAAAATAATAAATATTGTTGCACCCATGGAAATATTGCCAACCTGTGAAAAGTGACCACTCCACGACGGCCGTACTGTACCGTGTTTACAATATGTGGATTGCATATTGTTTTCTACTACATCGTTTGGACTACAAAAGTCAACAGCTTCTCTATCTGACTACGATTACAGTTGGGGTTGTAGCAGGGAAAATGAAATAAATGAATTTTCCTTGGTATATTTAGCCGAGAAAATAATTAATCAGGACACAATACAGGAGTAAGACAGAACACTGACAATGCTATACAATAGCACTCAAAACATGCAATGCAATTAATCAAAACGGATGTACGTACAGATATATACCAAGAACAAGCACACCCACCAATGCACAAAACATGCTCAAAACATAAACAGGGAAGAGTAAAACTAAATAGGTTAAGGATTAGAAATATAGTTAATAAACTAGATTTAGGAAGATAATATACTAAAATACCTATCATCCAATGAAGCGTAGCAAAATACAATCCAAAGAATGAGAGCTAAGAAAGGCTGTTTATCTTAATCTAAAATAAAACCCCACCAAGTCAAAGGCCACAAAAAAATAATGGAAAGAGAGAAAGATATTTTGTAAAAAAATATATTATAAAAAAATATATTATAAGGACGCTGACCCCAAGAAGAAGAAAACATATAATATATACAACATGCTGTAAATACTGGCAAACATTGAGAAATTACCCAAACAAATAGCACATTACCGTAAGAAATATGCATTCATGGAGAAGAACCAACTGAAAACACGAAAGCGGAATTTGAATAATAAACGGCACTATATCCAAACTGGGGATAAATAAGTAATGTATACAGTACGTGGAGAGTGGATTGACTAAATCACCCAAATAAAGGTGTCCAAGGCGTCTGGTCCTGACCAAATAAGCTCGCGTCTCCTAAAATAATGCAAATCCTCTCTCAGTGAGCAACTCTCAATGTTATTCAACATTCTACTGAATAATTCGTACTTTCCTTCATTATGGAAAAAAGCAAATGTCTCCCCAATCCTAAAAAAAACCCTCAAACACAGTCACCAATTATCGCCCGATATCGTTGATCAGCTGTATTGGTAAAATATTTGAAAAAATGCGTCTTCAAACGCTTGTGGCAGTTTTTGAGTGAAAATAATGTCCTTAGTCAGTTTCAGTCAGCTTTTACACCTAGAGATTCAACCGTCCTCCAACTGCCTGACATATATGATGAATTCTGTCGCGCGCTTGATGAAGGCAAAGAAGTTAGGGTAGTTTTTTGTGATGTCAGTAAGGCGTTTGACAAGGTATGGCATGCTGGTCTTATCCACAAGCTGGAGAGTATTGGCGTTTCAGGAGAACTACTTCTGTTTCTAAAATCGTATCTTGCGGATAGGTCGCAGCGAGTTGTGATAGCCTCGAAGTCTTCCTCATGGAGACCCATCAATGCCGGTGTACCTCAGGGGTCTATACTCGGACCCTTACTGTTTTTGATATACATAAATGATATAACCAGCGACTTATTCAGTAGTATACGTCTCTTTGCAGATGATACTTCCTTGTATCTAATTATTGAAAACCCAGAGCAAGCCTCGGTCATAATCAATCAAGATTTGGCCACACTCGAGCATTGGGCCAAAACATGGTTGGTTGAGTTCAATCCCAACAAAACTGAAAGTATGTGTATATCACGTAAAATCAATCCAGACTCTCACCTCCCCTTATATTTAGGTGACTCACAGATATCGGAAGTTCGTGACCATAAAAATTTAGGACTCATTCTAAACAGTACATGTACATGGAACGACCACATTGGTCATATTTGCACCAAAGCCTGGCCACGTTTAGACCTGCTGAGGAGGCACAAATTTAACCTTGATCGCAGTGTCCTGGGAAAAAATATATTTTGCCTTTATTAGGCCTCTTCTTGAATATGCGGATACTGTCTGGGATAATTGTTCTGTGACCAATATCGCGGAACTAGAAAAAATACAGATTGCAGCAGCAAGAATCATCACCGGAGCAACAGTTAGTGCCAGTAAGGCTCTGCTGTATTCGGAAACACGGTGGGAATCCCTGCAAGAAAGGCGGCGTAAACATAAATTAATTCAGTTTTTCAAAATGTATCATCACATGTCACCTCCATACATCTCCAACAAAGTTCCCCCACTTACCTCCGTGACGAATTCATCACGTAGTCTACGATCTGGCCAAAACCACCGAGTTCCCTTTTGCCAAACGCAACTGTATCAGTCTTCTTTTATCCCCAGCGTTACTGACCAGTGGAATAAGTTGCCGTTACCTGTCCGCGAGAACTCATCATTGATTAACTTTAAAACATTTCTCAGTGATGGTAACCAAAGACCCCCAACGTTCTACAGTAACGCGAAATCTCGCAGGGCTCAAATATACCATTGTATGCTGCGGTTGCATTGTAGCAGTCTTAATTCTCACCTTTTCGACAATCATTTATCACCCAGCCCCTACTGTCAGTTTGGTGAGCACGAAACTACTGATCACTTTTTCTTTCATTGTCCCCTGATTTCAAACGCTCGAAATTATACAATTAATTTACTCCCATATGTAACAGATACATCCACACTTCTGTTTGGCTCTGAATTCTTGAACAACGAGAACAACCGCCTTATTTTCGAAGTGGTACATGGCTTCATTTTATCAAGCAAGCGATTTCAGTAATGCAGAAACTTAACAATACGCCCCCATCTCCACTCCTTGTGGAAAACGCAATTGTTCACTGCACCAAACAGGTTCTGCTTAGCTAGTATAATAGGACCAAGTGACCAATGCTGGTGGTGGAATAGCCCTTCAGACGTTCCAACGTTCAACACCTCTAGGTTTACTTACGTATAACTTGCCACTAAATGAACTAAATGAAACAAGCTGCCTACTTACGATTTTCTTGAGAGTTAATTCTATTTAATTCTATTTAACATACATTGAATCAGTATCCGACTCCCTGGTACAGATACTTGTATCAGGGGTACGATGTAAGCACGTTTCCTTTCCGAGAGTTCAATTCTTTTGGTCCCACACAAATAAATAGTTCGTTATTACATTCGTCTGCATAATACATTCTCGACTATTGCCCAAGGTATTGTAGGATAAATAAATTATTACCAACTGTGCGGGTGTGCAAGGTGTGTGTCGGAGTCTCGCTCCGGTTTCTGGGAACATTTTGAGGCTCGTCATCGACACGTCCTGAACTGCTCTTGGAGACCGGAGTGTGACTTCGTTGCTTTCTTTTTACATCAGGATAATATCTATGTATCATGTATTCAAGCTCATTTCATCTTATTATTTTCCTATTAATTAGTTTTTAGTTTTGTTTTCTTCTTTTTCCTTTTTCTTTTTCTATTTATCAGCATTCCTGTTCTTCCTTTCTCTTCTTTCTTTCCCTTTAATTTTAAGTTGAAGTTTAAACAGTTTCACATGTCTTTGTCCGGCGGTCGAGACTGCCTTCCTCTACTCCGTATTTCTTCTGATGTGTTGCTTAACTTATCTGCCAATGATCTCCAATCGTAGTAACTAAGAGTAATTTGATATGCAATGGAGGGAGCGCCTCGGCCTCCGTGTGTCGGCATGTGAGCTCTTAATCTGATTCGTACCACCTACAGGAGTAAGTTCATAAGTTATCAGGGAGACGACTTACATAAGCCTTAAGCTTTTTGTCGAATCCATCCTTTACACAGTAATCTACTTTCGTTGTTTTGTGTATACTATTGTATTTAGTGTTGTTCAGAACTTTTGTTACCCTACTGTTATTGTGAAATGTGTACACATGTCATTTAGTGAATAAATACTGTTTAAACTAAATCACCCAAAGAGTCACTTTCAAATTCTGTATATATGGACAAAAAACACAAGCAATGTTTCAGCCAATGGGGTTTAACCTGGAGGTCCATTGGCTGGAACTTTGTGTTTGTTATACATTGCATCAAATTTGCAATTATTGCTTGGGTGGAATCTCCACTCGGCGGGTGATTTAGTGATAATACAGTCTCCAAGTACTGTACATACCCTTCTTCAGAAACATGTTCGTACATTATTTATTTATTTATTGGTGTTTAAGGTCACATACTTATGCACAATGGCTAATCGTGACCGTGACAATTTTACGGGTGGAGGAAGCCGGAGTACCCGGAGAGAACGACCGAGCAACGACGAGCAGCTGCCAGCCCCCCAACATCGTAACTCTGAACTCTGCACCGCAGCACAGGCAGGGTTAGATTGATTGAACACATGCCCACCATCGACGTACAGTACGCCTCAGTACACAGCGTCATCGTGCCCCCTGTAGGCAATCGGGGTGAAGTGTCTTGCCCAAGGACACAACGCGGTTGCCGCAGGTGGGATTCGAACCGAGGACCTCTCGGCTTGCAGCCAGCACCTCTACCAACTGAGCCACCGCCCCCCCCCCCCCCCCATGTTCGTACATACCCTTCTTCAGAAACATTTTCTCCAAGAGAGAAAAAAGGAAAAGAAAAGTAGTTGGGTAGCACATGACTGAAGACCTGTTTTATCCAGAAAGGTCCATAGAAGCTATAGTAACCATGCAAACCAGAGGTGAATCCTGTAAAAGAAGAAGGATAGAATTGAAAACCAAGTTAAGATAATCTATTAATAAATTGTATAAAATAAGGACGGTACAGTCTAGTTCCCTCGAAATTCAAATGAAGTGCATCTTTCTTAGAGAATATTTCCCTTCTGGGTTTGCCAAATTTCAAAAAGGGTCTGAACGATTTTAAAAAATTCAACGTGTCTTTCTAGTCAGAGCGCACCCAATTAGGTATTGACAGTTTTTACTTTATTTCCCAGAGAAGATAAATCCCTAGGATGAGGTAAAAGAGAAGAATAAATAATTTTAGCCTCAGAACGAAGCTTGGAAGCAATTATTAAATTACTAAAAGCGGCTGCAATTGTCCCTGTTGATTTCTTTTCAATATCATCTGTACCCACGTGATAAAATATGTGAGAAAATGAGTCAATTTTCAATAATATGCAAATTTGGCATCTGAAAAAATATTTTTTTTTTTAAATTTGAAAAAATGATATTTAAAAAAATAAATTTTGATATCGTCTGCGTTGGGTAAAGGGTTAATTGATGCTTTGGATTAAAAGACGAGTCAGTATCGGGCATTAAATATGATTTTCTAATCAGTAACAAAAAGGCAAGAAGAAAAACACCAAAACGACCAATGAAGTGTGTTTTGATCGTCTAAAATTGATTTGATTTCCAATAAAATACTTGGAGTCATAGGCAGAGCTTGATGAATATAGTGATTCATTTGAAGAAAGATGTACTTACCCCTCCACTTTTTTCGCCAAGCGTAGTAAAACAATACTATCATTTTATTTTTTGTTGTATTGAACGTTGTGGTGTAAATGGTCGGTATGCCTAATCCCATATTCCCAAGTGCACTAAATCAGAGAATTTTTGAAATTATGTTTGCCCCCCCCCCCTGTCCCCCCACACACACGCTAGCTGCAAACAACAAACAAGAGTCGAGGGTCCAGATTGCAACAAGGCTTGCCGCGTTTAAACGGATTGAAACATAGTGCTTAAGAGTATTCGACGAATGCTAGAATCGAGAAGGTGCAAGGAATTCAGCCTACAGCAATTTTAAAAAATAAATACTATTTAATATTTTAGAAAAATTCTGAAAGGTATAACTCAATGAAATCATGCAAATATGAATATCATTGGAACCGGCTTGTGCAGCCGGTTCCAATGATATCCATATTCGCACGATTTTGTTGCAAAACAGTAAACATTTTCTCAACTTAGGGAGAGAGCACTCCCCCCCCCCCCCCCGAAACACACCCCAGTTCGGCGCTGCACAATCCCCAAGTGTACCCCTTCACTTTTGTAACTCTGGCGCCGCCACTGCATCCAAGACTGCCTTTAATTCACCCAAAGCCCAAATAACATTGTCAGAGTATTCAGCGCCCGTGAAATCACCCTTTTATTGATAAAAGAAATGACAAATTTTCTTGTTTATACCCAGATATTGCATGTGGATGATAGTGTTTTTGTGACATTAGTGAGAAACGTGCTTGTCGTGGGGATGTGTTTGGGGTACGCTATCAACCAGAAACATAATGTTTCACTAGAGGAACTGCACTGCAATCATTAAAACATAATAGTCAGTAACAACAACTTCGATGTCATGAAACCTTTCAGGGGATGCTTAATTAAGTTCCAGGTGTATATTTATTTAGCTGTGCTGAAAAATGTGTTTCACCTTTGTGATTAGATACTGAATTGGTTTGCTAATCTCATTTATTTCTGTCAACATTTTCATATCCAATAGGCAACCCGTACTCTTGAAACTGACAAATATCCTTGTCCGAATAACTGGCTAAACGGTTTACCACCATTAGTCAGACACCCATTTGTCATACACCCCAGCTGTCAGACAGTTAATTAGGGATTAGCTGAAGTTAAAGTAGATGATTACCTATTGTTATAAATGGAACAACCCAGATATATACAATTTGAATAAAATTTAGTTTCAACATTTTGTTTGGTACTTTTTTTTGTTTTTGTTGACATATAATCAAAATACCTTTTAAATATTTTCTGAAAAATAATCAAAACATAAAAATCACACATGTATTGTGTAATAACACTGATAACTTCAGGCTTTATGGTGCAAAATTCAAGATTTAGGTCATGCCCGACCTTACAGAGAAGAATCTGAAGTTGGACAATCGCCTAAATTCATCACTACTTCATTGACATCCTAACCTCTTCAGATTCAAAAATATAATAAAGAACTTTGAAAAGGCAGAGAAAATCAAAATTGCTCAAATGGACTTTGGTGCTGCTTCACCTCCCGGAAACAGGTCTACAGGGAAATTGACAACAGCCTGAACCGCCTTTAGGAACAACTAGGACAGGGAACAAAGTCTCCAGTGGAGTTCCTTGATGCAGCTGGAACACTGTTAAGAATGCGATGATTTGTTTGTATTTTCATGTCTAGAAATCTTTTCTTGTTCTATTTCATATTTTTTATTTTATTGTCATTTATTTCCTATTTATTTTCTTTGTTTCATAAAATACGATTTTCTGTTTATTTATTACAAAAGATATTATTTGTTTGTGCGATTATTCATGTTATTGTCATTTATTTCACAATTTTAATTTATTGTGCCTAGAACTCTTCTTATTGTACTTCATAATTTTTTTTATTTTATTGTCATTTATATTCTATTTATTTTCTGTTCATTTCTAAAACACACTGGTGAAGAAATAAATCATTAAAAGCTAATTAATTGTTTCTTTTCTGTCTGATTTATTGGATTATCCCACTTTATTCTGAAGGTGATAAGTAAGGAATTAGCTATTCAAACAACCCAATAATCTGTGATTATAAACTGTCTGACAACTGGGGTGTCTGACTAATGGGGGGGATACCGACTAAACAATTATGAAAACAAGGAATGTTTAAACTGGAAGGAGTTGGACATAGGCGAAGATGGTAATCAAAAAGACCAGTATTGCACACGGCTTCATGAAGATCGATCATATTTTTAGGAAAAAGGATCTAAATCAAAATGTTAATCAACACCTGCGAGCTTAGCAGGTATTTCCTTTACGGGTATATTTGATGTTTTCTGTTTGAGATCAGTATATGCACAAGAAGAATCGTCCTCATAACTGTCTGAACAAACTGATGGATCAATACCCGAGGTCAAGTTAACAGCATCTACAAACTCGGTATTGTAACATCAATATTTTTAGTGAAATTGTTATGAATATGAAAACTGGGAACACTATTATTACACACACACTACTTTAGGAAACATTGTCTTTGAGGAAACACAAGTTGCTTCTAGAGTCACTGGAATTGTGTAAGCATTCAGTTTGTAACGCAGTCGGAGTTTGAATCTTGTCGGAACCATGGTGATTACTTGTATTTTTAGAAAATTCAGGTTTCAAATAGTCAGGACAAAATTTGTTTGCTAGAGTGTCCAAACTGTGATTACTTAAAGGTATTCCTTTACGTAGGCCTAGTCATTTTCGATATGGACACGCTGAAGATGATTCGGGATGACTCAACTTTTCTTTTGCCATCAGGTGGCACAAACATGCTCTACCAAATGAGTCTGCCCACGAACGTAAGCCTTGCGTGGGGCAGAAAACAAACATTTATTTCTTTGAAAAGCTGAGAAGAACCCAAAACTGTCTGCCTTTTCATTAAATTTTGAACCACGATCATGATCAAAAGATTTGGTTTTAAAAGTCCTGACATGCTCAGCTAAAATCGGGGTTTCGATCTGAGTTGGATCATCTTCCCACGTGTTAATTCCCAACTTTATACGTCGGGGCCAATCGCTGTAAAATTCAACAAGGCTTTCCAATCGTAAATCGCATAGACGTAAGAATTTGTTTTAAGAAACTTAAGCCTGCCAGCTTTTTCAGACCTTCCAATTCCTCCACGAGTCGGGATTTCAACCTTCTCTGCTGCAAACTGCTGAAAGCTTAACTCCACAAAGTTCATGTCGCAACCAGAATACTCAAACTGCAACGCAGAGTGTGGAAAGAGCTGAGGAAAAAATAGTCTATCACTGGCTTGGGTTTCTATTTCTGACTTGAGTTTTAAATTGGATTTAGATTTAAGATTTGTAACATTATTACAAGCAGGGTTTAACATAGAGTCTTTGTCTGAACTTGAAGCTGAGAAAATAAAATATAAATGTTTGTTTGATCTTTTTTTAAATTTGCAGAAGATTTCTTTTGAGAGACGGAAGCAACAGAGTCACTTTCTGAATCTGAACATAAAGAAGCCATAGACAGAACGGTATTCGCGTTCGAACTGTCATTTTTTACCGCACGAGATCGATTTCGGCGTCGGGATAATATTGAACGAGAAGCCGAAGGCTTCGAGTTCAATATTATCCCGCCGCCCAAATCGACAGAGTGCGTAAAAATGACCGTTCGAACGCGTATGCTGTTCGGTATTTATTGCACGCCTTCAGTTTACTAAAACATTATTAATCTATTTTAACGGAGAGATAATATTGAACTCGAAGCCTTCGGCTTCTTGTTTAAAATTATCCCTCCGCCGAAATCGATCGAGTGCAGTACAAAATGATAGTTCGAACGCGTATGCTGTTCTGTATTTATTGCACGCCTTCAGTTTACTAAAACATTATTAATCTATTTTAACGGAGAGATAATATTGAACTCGAAGCCTTCGGCTTCTTGTTTAAAATTATCCCTCCGCCGAAATCGATCGAGTGCAGTACAAAATGATCGTTCGAACGCGTATGCTGTTCTGTATTTATTGCACTCCAACAGAATACTGAAAAAAATATTAAAAACACAAATTATTGCCAAAAATAACCCAAACGCAAAAAAAACAAATACTTAAATAGTCCGCGCCCGTGATCCGAATTGTTCAAGGACAATACAAAAACAATTATTGTTCCCTTCGGTTTTTGCAGAAAAAGCATGTATTTTATGAAAATAAAAGCATAGGTGTGCAATAAAAACCTAAACGGATCATTTTTCGATTTACTGCACGATTCAAATCGCTCATTTTTCGGAGGGCGTTCAAGTCATTTTCATTCGTCAGTTTTCTTGGAAATGGAGCTTTCATCTTTCATCGGAACTGATTTAGTTTTAACTTTGGTCTGTTTGGACTGATTCACAGGTAAGTCTTTACCTTTAAGTCTTTTCTCTTCTTTTGTTCTTTTGTTTTATTTATTTCTTCTAACAATTTTTTCTTGACTAGAATATCCTCTTATATTTTCTTTTGGTTGTTTACAGAGTCTAACTCTTCCTGGAGCTGCTTGATTGACAGTGCTGAAAGTTCCATGTCTTCGAAATTCTCAGCCTTACTGACTAGAACATCAACATTTTCGTGGGAAAAGCTTAGAGGGGTACTGTCTGCACACTGTCTGTCAGTGACGTGAGAAACACCATCACACAAATTAACATTATCAGAGTTCCAATCAGCAAGATTATCAGGAAAGATAGTTTTCATTCATTCATAGCTCTGTAGTCAATTTGTTTCAATGTACGACGAGATCTATCACTTTTGGAATTGTGGACCGAGTCCGCCCAGTAGCGTAGGGGATGAGGCCGCAGGGCCTGCATTGCGGGGGTGGCTGGTCGGCTAGAAGGGGGGGGGGGGCGTCTTGAAGGACGTCCCAACGCTGGAAGAAAGAGGGAAAGGGAGAGAGAGAGCGCGACTGTGTACCAAATACACATAATTTCAAACTTTCACTTCCACAAAACGTACTCTTTGTTGTCTATGTATTATTCTTTTAACCCTTTACCTAACGTAACTGCCAAAACCGACCAGGGCTATTCTCAAAAATAGCCAATTAATTTTTATTATTTCTTCATTTTTTGTCTCAAAAACATAGGTTATGACCCCTCGCTGGAACGAGCTCGTTCCAACGAGGGGTCATAACCTATGTTTTTGAGACAAAAAATGAAATAAAATTGTTATTCGAGATCTATTTTTGCAAGTGTCGTCTGCTTTTCAGGTTAGGTAAAGGGTTAAGTGAACGCTACATCATTGTAACTGATAGGGGTGAGAAATGAACAATATACATACATGGTGCCTCTCAAGTCACACATGTTGGGCGTACATGTGTGTATCGTTGGATGGTGGGGTTGAAACTTAAAACATGTAATGAAAAAATGTACAGAGTCGTACTTTTAGAATCGATCCAAAAGGCTATACCTTCATTTAATTTATGGCGTATGTGCTACGTGAAATCCTGTATGCTGTGCACGGTAACATCACTAAATTTGCTCCCGTTTTAAAGGCAACCACCATTATGAAAAGGCCCCCGTCTCTATCTCGCGGGGGAGCCACAAGATTTTCCTCTACGCCACTGAGTCCGCCATAACAACAACAATCCTGGTAAGCGTCTGTAGCAACCGAAAACGATTTTTCAAATTAAAAATTCTAACGTTATATATGTTGGCAAGATACTCTCTAAAGGGAACTAAATTTCACTTCACAAATTCACTTCAAATTTTTCAAAAAAATAAAAAGAAACAAGATGGTCAACTTTCCGGATCATATTATTTTCAAAAGGGAATGAAGCGGCGGAAAGGATTTCTATATGCGGGAAACGTCATGTTCGAATAAAAAGGAGTACACATTGAAAACAAAATTAGGTCAAGCAACCCCACTGTAATTAAACAAATGTCGATCCACTGCGAATCAATAGAAAACGAAGATGTTGTTTTTTTTAATAGAATAATACTTATTCTGGTAGTGGATATCAGTTACAAAAATATATCAGCCTCGGGTCTTTTTTTCAAACGCAGTCTTTAATGTACTGACGAGGGCGCTGAAAGCTCATTGTAAGATACAAAAAAAGTATTTACTTTGATATCTCATGAAAGAAATGAGTTATTCGACTCATTGGTGAAACATATACGTCTATATTGCTTGGATCCTGGGGAGATTAATCGATCAGCAATCGTTATAAACAAATTAAATCTGCAATTCTGTAAACGTTTTCTTCGGGTTCATTCATAACCGTTAAACAGTGCTGTTTTGGTAGAGCTGGTGGTTTCATTTATCTATTGATATACAAAACACATTGATTCAGAACGGGCTTGAGACTAAAATTAATGGAACCAATCCCGTGTTAATTGGTGCATACTGAGAACTGAGTCAACAAATCACCCTTCTGTTACAATAATAGAAGTGATATTATCTGAATCTGTATTTTGATTTGTGTGGATTGACCCAACATCAGACCAGCCTCACTTAGGGAAAAGTCTAAAACGAAGTCTTTGGGACATGCCTGGCCAATCATGGAGGTATGGAAAAGCTAATGCTAACGAATTCTCCAACTGCTAATTAGAGTTCCATAAAACACGTTTAAACTGAAACGCTTCCAGTCGAGCAGAGGAAGTTTGTCACAAAATTTATGACAGGAGCGCATGAATCAAAAATGAAAGATGCCGCTACCATAAGCCCTCACAGGTGTCATGTGACCAGGGATATCGTAGATAGAGCGATATAAACACATCGGAAGATGACATGCATGCTTCGTTTGAAAGTTCAAAGTTGTCATTCAGCGTGATAAGCTCATGTTTGTTGCATGTAATATTTGTACATTTTTTGTCACCTTCCGAAGACAGATCAGTTAAATTTACTGTTTTAAGCTCCTAATCGAGAATTAATATTAGTACGTGATACTTATCTAACAGAAGTATCTCAATAGCGAAACAGTTAACCTTTTAGTTTAACCCTTTAAGACTTTAATTATCCTGACCTTCAAACGTCACTGGGAATTCAGTTTCTTCATCGTTTTTCAAAAAGCGACGTCAAACGTCGGAAAATACAAATAACAAGATATTTTTCACATTAGTGTTTATCTGATTGAGGGCTAGATTATTTTTGTGTGGTCTGAATTTGTTATTCAAAACTTGTTTTATTACAAATTATTGGCGAGTGCCCACTGGCACTCTCCAATAATTTGTAATAAAACAAATTTATATAAACAAAATATTATTTGTGTTTGAATGAATATGAAATATAAGCAAGGACAGTGTTGGCTTTTGCTCTGGTATCCTCAATTTTTGAAAGCCCTGATAGTGGCTTCTAGCACTCGACCAGTATTAGTATTTTAAGCTGCGATAACATTTCGTTCAACGGTTGTCACTGAGCACTATTAGAAAATAGGAATTAAGGTTAAAATTTTAAAAAATCGAAAAATAATAACAAAACAAATGACCACAAAGTATCAACACGCCGTTTGATTTCGTACGTCATAAGACGTACGAAAGTATCAAAAGGTTTAACAATATTTATTCAAAAATGGTTGGTAGTTACATGGAACAAATATAATTTATAAAATATACATGAACAATAGAAGGTATTGTAATTTTGTATAGTTAACTGTAATAACGGGTGCGCGGTGGCGTTGCGGTAACCGGTTCTCATCAGATCACCGAAGTTAAGCAACGTCGAGCCCGGTTAGTGCTCGGTTGGGTGACCGTCTGAGCGATCGAGTCGGACTCCCGCGTTGTGTCCTTGGGCAAGGCACTTAACCCCGATTGTCCACATGGGGACACGATGACGCCGTGTACTAAGGCGTACTGCACGTCGATGGTGCGCATGGCTTCAACCAATCTAACCCTGCCTGTGGTGCAGTGCGGAGCTACGATATTGGGGAGCTGGCAGCTGCTCGTGGTTGCTCGGTGGTTCTCTCCGGATACTCCGGCTTTCTCCACCCGTAAAACTGCCACGGCCATGATTAGCCATTGTGCATAAGTATGTGACCTTAAACACCAATAAATAAATAAATGCATAAATGAATAAACTGTAATAACAGGTTTCGACATCAAGCCTAAGGCTTATGTAAGTCGTCTACTAAAAGTGCAAAGTTACAACATAATCATTTATCGTTCAGAGTGATGCAATAGAGGTTTCAAACGGTTGAAGAGATGGAGAAAAAAAAAGACTGCGAGTGAAGTACGTGAGGAGAGTGGGGTCAGTTTGCTAATACCATGATGTCAATGTCTGACAGGTTGAGCCTCGATCGACAAGGCGGTCACCAGTAATTCACGTCGCGATTATTCGGGAAGATCAGTTATTGCTTGGCGATTAATTCCCTGGGTAGGTTACCCTGCTTATCTTCTACACAACATACCATACCACGAGAAAGATTTTAGTTACTCGGTATGCAATACCCAAATAACTGAAGAGAACACTGTTACATCTAGGCGGAACGGAACTCAAGCTCAGCCCAAAGATTTGGAATAAGTAGCTGAAACGGTTTCACTTCATGATGAAACGCTGAGCCGTGTAAAAAGTGTTTTTGTTTTCGTGTTCCGTGAAAAGTGTTCCGATCCGAACAGGAGAACACTCGAAGTTAACTGATTTGAGAGTTGGTTAATTGTTTCTTGACTAGCTCTATCATAAGTGGGCATTCTAATAAGAAGTGCTGTAATGATTAACCCTTTACCCAACGCAACGGAATAAACCGACCAGCGTTATTCACAAAAAATAACCATTCAATTTTCATTATTTTTGCACTTTTTTGTCTCCAATACATAGCTTGTGACACTTCATTGGAACGCGCTCGTAGAGCTCGTTCCAATGAGTTAGTCATAAGCCATGTTTTTGACGCAAAAATAAAAAAAAGTTATTCAAGAATTTTTGTTTGCAAGTATCGTCTGCCTTTCGTGTCAGGGAACGGGTTATTGGGCCTCTTGTTGTCAATGCGTGGTTCGTTGCCCCCAGCACTTGACGTAGCCCGTTACGGATGAGCTGTCGACAAATGAAGTCATGGCTGTTGTCGGCAGCCATAGCTTGATTGGATAACATACTCAGAAATGTGTGTATAGGTAATTTGTAACACATTTTAGTGAATGAATTTGCTCTGTTTTTAATCAATCACACTTTAATCAAAGATGTCTGCTTGCCCTATCCTTGTGACAGCGTTTCATCTCTGAGAGAATTTTATGCGATCTCTATTCACAGTACATTATTAGTTGATTCGGTGGGTATGTGTGCAGGATGTGTACAATATTGTAAGTGTGTGAGGGTGGGGGTGAGTATGTTGGATGTAATTAAATGCGTGTAAATGTGTGTCGGAGATAACACCTCTGAACTTTGTTTCCGTACACTCCAATAAAAGTGGAGTTTTGGACCATTTCAATGTGAATATACAGAATAAATTATGTTAAACGAGTGTCCCGAAACGGGTTTACGAGTGTTCAGAGATGTGCGTGTTTTAGTATTTTGCTTTAGAGCTGGGCGGTTTTTGCTGAGTCTTGCGGCTCGGTTCCGGTTTGTGCGGTAAACCGAAAAACCGAATCGCAAGACTCAGCAAAACCCAACCAAAACGCTTTACTCTGTTTGAGCATACAGTTGAAACTAGAAGTCCTGTCATGAAATGCGCGCAAATAGCACGTCGATCTGCGCGTTAATCTACGCGTTATGACCATAGTACGGCTATCAAATTCTGTACATATGGCCTGTGCACAAGCAATGTTTCAGCCAATGGACCTCCGGGTAACCCGGAGGTCCATTGGCAGAAACATTGCCTGTGCTTGCTATGAGTAACCAGGAGAACCTGCCATGCTTTGGATGCCATTCCATATGACAATTGCGCGCAATTCCTGCGCGCAATTAAGCCTAGATAAGCGCACAGTTCGTGACAGGACTTCTCCTGGTTACTCATAGCAAACACAGGCAATGTTTCTGCCAATGAACCTCCGGGTTACCCGGAGGTCCATTGGCTGAAACATCGCTTGTGCACAGGCGATTTGCACAGAAATTGATAGCCTTACTATGGTCATAACGCGTAGATTAACGCGCAGATAGACGTGCTATTTGCGCGCATTTCATGACAGGACTTCTAGTTTTAAATGTACATACATACAAACATACATTAAACAGTACCGGCAAAGAAGCGGGTAAGGGAAAGAGATCCGATATACATACTCCTCCTCCTCCTCCCCTCATCCTCATCCACTCCTCCTCCCTTCTCATCCTCCTCCCTCCTCCTCCTCCTCCTCCTCCTCTTTATCGTCATCATCATTGTCATCATAATTATAATCATCATGATAACCGGAATAATTTGTACAAAATGCACTTGTTACATTAACAGTGCGAATAATTATCATAGTCTTGATAATAAAAGTAAAAGTAATGTTGACAGTCACGATGCTAACAAAGTGACAGTGGTGACAATGGTCCGTGATGGTTAACATCATCAGGCCATCATCATCATCATCATCGTAGATATTTATTGATAAGGCTTTTTGTGGTGAGTGGCGTCGTACAATTTATTGCGTTTGTTTTTCCTATTGAGGAGACTGACGTGTTCTTTCTTCCCTGTCCATGCTCCTAACACACAGAAAAACAGAACCGAAAACGATTTTTTTTTCTGAAACGGAGTCGAAACCGAAGCGAACCTGCCCTCCCCACCCCCACCCCCCACACCCTCATCTCTAGTTCGCATAAGTGCGTGTATACATATGGATGTTTGCGCATAAGCTGTAATATGTTTGATTATATGTATTTATTACTTTCCAACGTGTGATTTACTGGGATTTCCGGGTTTGCTTATAAACGATAATTTCACAAGTGAATTATGCAATCAACAATTGTGTCATATATCCGTGCGCGAGTAGGTAGAGGTGCAGGCTGCAAGCCGAGAGGTCCTCGGTTCGAATCCCACCTGCGGCAACCGCGTTGTGTCCTTGGGCAAGACACTTCACCCCCATTGCCCATGTGGAAGCACGATGACGCCGTGTACTAAGGCGTACTACACGTCGATGGTACGCATGTCTTCAACCAATCTAACCCTGCCTGTGCTGCAGTGCTGAGTTACGATGTTGGGGAGCCGGCAGCTGCTCGTCGTTGCTCGGTGGTTCTCTCCGGGTACTCCGGTTTCCTCCACCCGTAAAACTGTCACGGTCATGATTAGCCATTGTGCATAAATATGTGACCTGAAACATCAATAAATAAATAAATAAATCCGTGCGCGCAAACGAAGACGCTTTGCCGTGGATGTAATGGGGACTTCATTGTTTTTGGGGTTTTTTTTAACCCTTTACCTAATATGAAAAGCAGACGACACTTGCAAAAAACATTCTTGAATAGCTATTATTTTTATCTTTTGTCTCAAAAACATAGGTTATGACCCCTCATTGGAACGAGCTCGACGAGCTCGTTCCAATGGGGGGTCATAACCTATGTTTTAGAGACAAAAAATGAAAACATAATGAAAATTAATTGGCGATTTTTGAGAATAGCGCTGGCCGTAAAGTTAGGTAAAGGGTTAAATAATATAATTATCGTTAATAATGAAAAGTAATAAACAGAGTAATCGTATGACTGGACTGGTTACGTGAAATAATTCATTCGAGGCGAGGAACTATACTGTAAATATGCGCATTCGCGCACTCGTGTTTGTACAACGTCACTCACCTGTCATGAATTATTTCACGTAACCAGTCCAGTCAAGCGATTTGTAAGAGTGTTGGTGGTCATTAGAGTTTCACACATTTACGTTCTCACTTATAATATAAACCTTTGTACCATAATGGTTGTACAAATAAAGTATTATTACTGGTCTCTTCCTTCATGTTGGGTGTCCCTCATCCCTCATTTTCATATATCTTCAACCGAGTTCCACCAGAGCTGATTGAGTAGTTCCATTACTTATACACTACTAACACCTTCCCTAACATTCGACATACCTAGCTTCTTCCGATTTCCTTCGTGTTGTCCTCCAATGAGAGTTTTTCCATACTTCATATTCTAGTCGCAGTTTTAAAGTTTAAAAGGTCTCCACAGGGATTTTAGTGGAACCTACAAGAGACATGTTTTCCACTCTCCAAACAGGTGAATACTCAGTTCTGTTCTTTGTATGTGTATTATAGTAGGCACGTTATAGAAGACATACACTCTAAAATTAGATACGTTAAAAATTAACCCAAATCATCTGGCTTGAGTCGCTATTCAGAGAATTAGAGTTGAAAGGGTTAAAATGGGATTCTGGGACTAAATCGATTAAGACTGAATCTTACGAAACTAGTCGCCAATACAACGCACAGCAATCATAATCACATAAAGTGATCGAGATTTTTTTAAAGCATGAATAAATTACCTTTTTCAGGGGCGGTGGAACCGGGGTGGGGGGAGGTGGTTCTGGGGGGGGGGGGCGCTTCAGCCCCTCCACTTTTTTTGCCGGGCCATGCGTTTTTGTATGCATATATTTTAACATAACCAATGAGTGGTGAAACAAGGGGCGGATCCAGACCCCCCCCCCCCCCCCATATTTTCGCCAGCTATGTTCTCTCGTACTGGTTCAGATACGATGTATTTAGGATCATTGTTTGCAGTGAGTGGCAGCAAAGGCTAAAATGTATATAGTCTCTTAAAAGATCGGTTAACTAAAGTAGATCGTAATCTTACAAACATACAAGTACCAAATCCACGCCCAGACAAGATAATCCACAGACAGTATAGTTGCTGTTAACGTCTGGTAAAGCATGCAGGTGAGGTCTTTTTATTAGCTTTGGTCGTTACGACCAAAGCTGATAAACAGACCTCACCTGTATGCTCTACCGACGTTTTTTGACCGGCTCTCAAAGTGTGAAATCTTTCAAAAACATCTCCCGAAAAATCTCAAAATATCCGCTCAGATGCATGAAAATGGGAGTTTTGGGACCCTGTAATTTAAAATTTTCCTACGACGGGCCGAACCGTGGTCATCCCGTCATACCGATGACCATTCATTGCCCGATCCAGCCCCACACTTTGAAAATCGTTCCGCCGCCCCTGTTTTTAGCATGCGCACAATGAATCCCATGTGTACAAGATAATGCCGTTTGTGGGGTAAAGTAGTGCATTTCAGTTCCACTTAAAATGCATATTATATAATGTATCCGGTAAAGCAGTGGGACCGGGAATTATGGAATTTTTCAAATCAAACATGAAAATGGGGCATTCCAGAGACCAGGGACATGGCGACAGGGTGTGTGTGTGTGGGGGGGGGGGGGGGGGGGCACCCCCACCCCTAATCCTGGCCAAAATTTCCTAGAGTTGGAAATTCGGAGGGAAAGTCATGAATAGTTGGATATTCCATCTATCTGGATTTTAGAGCGTCTTTGGTGATGATGATGTCTCCTTTACTTCCACAAATTCCAACTCTGTTTCCAATCGGCAAAAATTCCAGCTGCTACTATTTACAACTGCAGTGTATGCAATATCGAGCTTCATAAGTATGAATGATGTCAATCGGTACGAGATTTTTATAGTGCGTTTACTTACTGTAATAAAAAAAATCCTCGAAATGCACTTCAAGAAAATGGCATCATGTAAAATTGTTATCTTGAGTTAATTCCACCATTCACAGTTATAAAATGATGAAACATCGAACATTGATCATTCCTGCGTACGATCTGATTTAATGCTAAGAGAGTGTGAATTGCTCAAAGTTCTCAGCTTGAGCATTTATTTAGCACATATTCATTTCCAGAATAATACCAATAGTAATAACAACCTGATAATTCTGTCATAAATGTGTTGGCATTTCAGTTACTAGAATCAATTTTATGTCCCTTTTCATGGCTTCATTTTCATATTTTTATCTGTAGTGAATTTCCAACTATGGGGAAGGACTGAGAGGGGGTTATCCCCTCCCGGTCCCTTCCCCTAGTTGGAAAGTCAAAACCCTACACCCCCACCCCCCAATTGGAAACCTCTAGCCACATCCCTTCCAGAGACATGGAAAGTCAGTGATATGTTGTGGAGTGGAAACGGGAGTTTGTGACGATGCGAGATGTGTGGGTGTGATTATACAACGGTGAAGCGCTCATTAAAGAGGAGCACTGCCAAGGAATAAAATAAAGGTAGATCGAACCTTGGACACCACAGGAAATAGATGAGTCGTCAATGCGATCGTTTCAAAATATTGTTCCGCGAATAAACAATCAATAGAACGTTCTCAACTCCCCGATCCCCGCCCCATTGAAAAAGCTATCTTTGACACCGTGTTAAAGGTTAATAAACGTATTATGTACACTCTAAAGTCAGTTGGGTTAAAGATTAACCCAAATCAACTGGGTTGAGTGGATATGAACCCAACTGAGTTCATATTCACTCAACCCAGTCGATTTGGTTTTAAATTTTTAGAGCGTATAACAGTTCCTATACGCCATGTATACTAGGTCGATAAATGTGGAGTTCGTCAATATAAACACAAACATGTTTTGCACCTTCATTGGCCCACGTGTCTAAAATCAGTGGCTGGGCGGAAGTAAAAGAAATATAACCATTTCGCTTGCTGTAACTGGACCCAAGTTCAAACAGGAAAAAGGAAGTACATCGGCAGAATACATACACCACATGCCTCTGAACCATAGTTTTTTTTCCAAAGTAATTAACGAAACTATATTTCAAGTGATTGAATTAAAGAGGAAGTCATTGATAAACTCTCGACTCGTACTTCAGATTATTTACAACTCGAGTGCTATATTTTCTTCTTTTCTGATTAAGATTTAAGTGTCAGACTTAAGGTAAGACCTCACGGCAACACCAAAGATTGTGTTCTCCAATCACTATTTGCTCAATTAAAGAAACGTGTTGTCAGACACAACGTCTCCTGAGTGCTAGAATGTTCTATATCCCATAGGGGACATAGAACATTCTAGCTCTCAGACGACCACAAATTAGCAAAACTAAAGAAGTTCAAACTGTCAGTATTCAGCACTACTTGGTTTTAAAATTAAACTGGGCCACCAGGAGGCTACCATTAAGCGGAACTAGTTTTGTGTTTTTTCTACATACTCCACTGCAACACATGCCTCCATTCTTATTGAGTAAATTTAGTTGGTCGTAAAGAAAAGTTAACACCAAAGGGTATTAAGAGAACTCACAGTCCAATTGTTTTTGAGCTAGATGTGATAATACATGATTTTTTTTCGTTTTTCCTGCGGTGACTGACTAATCGATTGCTGTGGAGTTAGAACGATTAATTCCATACAAAATATTTGAAACATAAAGATATTTTTTGCAAAATCAAAATTATGTTTTATCCAAATGGTTACCTTTTTTAAACTATCGGCTTTCTGGTGAAATGTCGGCATTCGAGCAACCAATAAATTGCCCGACGGACAAAAGAAGCTTCCGACTTGGGTGAGGGGCACCATCGAAACATCCACTAGCTTCGGGCCTGCCAGAAGTGAAATGCAAACTGACAATGGTTATTTTATTTTTCTGAGAAGCAAAGAGTTCTTCCATGTTTGTCATTTGACTGCGGATCAGTGTTCGCGCTGGCCTGAAATTTTTAGGTGCCACGGGGAATTTTTGTTCGGCACCAAATGATTTTTTTTTGGGTGTCAAATGAATGTTTTAGTGACAAATGGAATCTGATCGTGAATGAGAACAAATTAACCATGTACCGTCCATTGAGTGCAACAAGGCGCCATGCATTGCAGATGGTGCCTTGTTTCACTCAACGTACGATGTTTTCAGTGTTACCTGGAATATTAAGTACTTTAGTTGCCAAAAAAAACCATAAATAAAAATAAAGATAAAACATAAAAGGCTATTGATTAAAGTTTACAAAATAATTTCATGATTATTATTTACTTGCTGTTTATTCACACCAAATAAATTATCTTCCAGAAAGATTATAAAAGATTAAGTGACAAAGAAATGTTTTGACAAGATCGGATTAAATGGATATTTATTTATATTTATGTATTGATGTTTAAGGTCATATACTTATGCACAATCGCTAATCATGACCGTGACAGTTTTACGGGTGGAGGAAGCCGGAGTACCCGGATAAAAACACCGAGCAACGACGCTCAGCTGCCAGCCCCCCAACATCGTAACTCCGCACTGAATTACAGGCAGGGTTAGATTGGTTGAAGACATGCGCACCATCGACGTGCAGTACGCCTTAGTACACAGTGTCATCGTGCCCCCGTGTGGACAATCGGGGTTAAGTGCCTTGCCCAAGGACACAACGCGGGAGTCCGAATCGATCGCTCAGACGGTCACCCATCCGATGACTAACCGGGCTCGACGTTGCTTGCTTAACTTCGGTGATCCGAAGAGAACCTGTTACCACAACGCCACTGCGCCCCCGATTAAATGGATAAACTAGTAACAAACATAGAAGAATGATTATACCTGGCTCTTAACTATTTAGTTGGATAGGTGTGAACTCTGTTTGGACTGTGTCGTTAGAAAGCTATTTTCTCGAAAACGACGCAAAGACTTTGAGACCTACCAAAAGTATATTTTGGTGCCAAATGCTGTATTTTTGGTGTCAAACGAACAACGTGAACATTTCCGCGGATAGGTTAACCATTCATTCCACTACAGTACGTGGAGAGTATATTATCACTAAATCATCCATAGAGTGGAGATTCCACCCAAGAAACAATTGAAAACTTGTTGTAAAGCATAACAAACACAAGCAAAGTTCCGGCCAACGGACCTCCGGGTTAAACCCGGAGGTCCGTTGGCTGAAACATTGCTTGTGTTTTTGTCCATATGTCGAGAATTTGAAAGTGATACTTTGGGTGATAACTCCACTCTAGGAGTGATTTAGTTACAATCCACGCTCCACATACTGTATGTGTTCCATGAATTTAAACGATAAATAAACATGGCTTCAGTAATTAATGATAATTTATGGATTGTAACTTTACGAGTTTATTTTGATCCGCTTTCTAAGTGCTTTCTAAGTTAAGTATTCAATTACATGTTTACATGCTTTCGAGCTAAAGCCCCACCTAACTAGCTGTGTTATGAACTACATTCGTGTGGAGTTCACACGTGTTTATTTGTTTATTGTCGCCAGCGAAACTGATGGTCATCAACAGAAGCATTTGGTATCCATTTCAACCTCCCATTATGATACTTCTGGCATCCTCAAGTAGTCAAACCATTTTATCATAAGGTTCTGAAAGAGAAGATGACTACAAAGCTAGTGCTGGTTCTCTTCAGTTGTGATTCACAGGTGGCCATCTGAAGGAAAAAAATATAGAATATACCCATAGTAGCTTTGTGTACCAAATGTTCACCACGAGTGGTGAACATTTGGTACACCAAGCTTCTTTGGGTATATTTTATTTATACCATGATCTTCAGATTATTAAGGGTCGATATTATTTTTTCTCGATTTTACTGAGCAGCAGACGTATACACATGCGAATCTGTTTTTGTTTACATGAGCACCGGTGGGTGGTACTTCAATTGTCAATTTTATCACCGAAACGAATTGGGAAAGGAAACGCGCAAATCACGGGGCCTCTTTTATGTTTATAATAAAATAACGTATTATTTCGAGTAATGGGTGTTTTATTAACAATGAGACAACGCATGTTTGTTAATATTTTGGTATCTGATGAGGTAAACTAATTTAAAAACGTAATAAATAATTGCCTCTTTCATTTCTCTCTTCGCGAGGCGACGAACGATAAATTTAGACAAGTTTGCATTCAAGTCGAAGTCACCAAAGGTCAACTTGGATGTAGTTCCACTGCGGTGTAAATTGTAACTATTGAAATATCATTGCTGACTTGTCACCACAGACACACGTGTTCAACACGGTTGTGGGGGTAAAGGTAACATTTATGTAATAGGCTTTTTGTAAAAAGTAGAATGGTGTAAATATAGAATATACCCATAGTAGCTTGGAATACCAAATGTTCACCACGAGTGGAGAACATTTGGTACTCCAAGCTACTGTGGGTATATTTTATTTATACCATGGTCCTCAGATTATTAAGAGTCGCTATTATTTTTTCTCGATTTTACTGAGCAGCAGACGTACATACGCGCGAATTTGTTCTTGTTTACATGACCATCGGTGGGCGGTACTTCCGCTATCTGTTTAACACTGAAACGAAATAGAAAAAGAAACAGGGACTTTTTCTTTTTAATAACATAATAACATAGTATTTAGAGTTATGTATGCTTTATTAACATGAGACAATGTGAGTTTGTTATTTTTTGGTGTTTTATGGGGTAAACTCGTAATAAATAATTGTCACTTTCATTTCACTCTTTTAGAGGCGACGTGCGATAAATTAAGACAAGTTCACATTCAGGTCGACGTCAGTAGTATGTAATGTGGCAGGACCCCGCAGGGGACTGTTGAAGGCAGTCAATAAGCTATCGAGCAGTTACTGATAAGTCATTGCTGGAGTGACTCAAATCCCATCGAGCAAATGAGCTTTAGAGTCATTGCTCGATCGAGTGACTCGGCATATTGCTCGAACGACTCGAATCCCATGGATCAAACGAGCTATCGAGTAATTGCTCGTTCGAGTGACTCCTCGAACGACTCTTAGACTCATTTCAGAAAAAAGGGATTCCATAGCCACAGGCGTTTTCAAAAAAGGGATTCCACAAATGGGATTCCACAAAAGGGATTCCATCAGTGGGATTCCGTCTTATCTCGAGTGACTCGCATATATTGCTCGAACGACTCGAACCCCATCGAGCAAATGAGTTATCGAGTAATTGCTCGTTCGAGTGACTCCTCGAACGACTCTTAGACTCATTTCAGAAAAAAGGGATTCTATAGCCACAGACGTTTTCGAAAAAGGGATTCCACAAATGGGATTCCACAAAAGGGATTCCATAAGTGGGATTCCGTCTTACCTCGAGTGACTCGCATATATTGCGCGAACGACTCGAATCCCATCGAGCAAATGAGCCAACGAGCAATTGCTCGTTCGAGTGACTCCTCGAACGACTCTTAGACTCATTTCATAAAAAAGGGATTCTATAGCCACAGACATTTTCGAAAAAGGGATTCCACAAATGGGATTCCACAAAAGGGACTCCATAAGTGGGATTGCGTCTTACCCCGAATGACTCACATATATTGCTCGAACGACTCGAATCCCATCGAGCAAATGAGCCAACGAGCAATTGCTCGTTCGAGTGACTCCTCGAACGACTCTTAGACTCATTTCAGAAAAAAAGGGATTCCATAGCCACAGGCGTTTTCGAGAAAGGGATTCCACGAATGGGATTCCACAAAAGGGATTCCATAAGTGGGATTCCGTCTTACCTCGAGTGACTCGCATATATTGCTCGAACGACTTGAATCCCATGAGCAGTATAGGATATGTGTAATAATTTATGCGCCTCGTCTCGGGCCTACCCGGCCCCGCGCCCAGGTGGGCCCTGGGTGTGGCGTAGATATTATTATATATATATCATATTTCTGATTAACTGTGAGCGTAAGAACAAGTGTCCACAATCCATCTCCAAGTAAGGCTTGCATGAGGCACGCGAACATTTGAACACAGCTGTCAGTGGGTGAAGTCACACTGTATCACGAATTCTCAGTTCAGTAAGTGAGGTGAAGTATTGACTACACAATCCTTGTTGGTGTGCATCAGATCCAAACACACTAGCTACCGCGAAAAAAGTCCCACACGCATACCGATGGGCCACTGCGTGCCTGTTCTCGTGTACAGCACCGTGATTACAAATGAGCACCAGGAATTTCGATCGGATCACGATCGGATACTATTTTCCCTGTACTTCGCGATTCGGTCTTGATTTCGCTATTTTTTACTTATGAAATGTCGACCCACTGATGCAGGTGTGATGCGATTGTTTTCAAGGGCCTTCGCTCGAATCGATCTCCCAAGGGAGTGTGGCCAGCAGACTGAGACTGGTGACACATTGGCTTGCTAAAAAGAGCGACCGAGATCTTGAACCGGTCGGTTGGGCAATCCGACAGTTACTTATTGTTGCACTGTGCTTCTTTCTGGGAACTTCGGTTTTCTCCACCCGTACAGCTATCTAATGCAATTAGATCCAGTCTGTTTTGGAAATAACATTAAGAGCGTAATAATCAGAGATCAATGAAAATTATATTTAATTCTTAATTTATTATTCGTCACAGATTTTGTAAAAGCGGTAGGTGGTCATTTGATTGAGGGGGGGGGGGGGGGGATACCCTCACCAAGCAAACTCGTTCATCGGAACATTGTCATCTAAACAAAAAACCTTTACATGCTGCCAAGATGGTAGCTTGAATTTACGATTTTGTTATTTAAAAGTGTGTATATTTTCGATAATCTTTCTCACTCGGGCTAAATGTAAAGCTTAAAGACTGATATATGACGGATCCCGAAAACCGATTTATCACTGAAAAAGACCAGCAATAGCTCAAGCGCTGCTAATTAAGCATGAAATTTAATGTCCATTATTGCGCATTTATTGAACGCCATATGGGCTCTGTGAGGACTGATTAAAGAAGTAAGAGAGATCAGTGTTCTCCTGCATTCATTATCTGTGTAATTATGGCCAGTTAATAGATAATTGTTGTAAAAACAGTATATCTCACATGTTCTGGACACACTCACATATTACACAGCAAGCCTGTCGCCAAATGTCAGGATATACCGAAATGCGAGTCTTTCAAAGGAACTTTAAGGCGAATATTAAATTAAGATAGATCTGAACCACCAAGTTCAAGAGGAGCAATTAAATTGAGAATTAATGTTCTGGCTACCGAAATAAACATGGGGAAATTTCTCGAAAAATTCTTTCCAATCTGAAGCCGGGTAAGGCTGTGGATCGTAGGTCCTGGGGATGCCCCATGCTATAGGTTAGAGGAGGTGTCGCATCGGTGCGCGAGTAAAGGCACGTTGTAGTGTAGGGGAGCCACGTAGCTCATATTTAGAATAGGAGCAGTCGCGGGCCAAGTCGGTGGCCATTTTAAGTGTAGGATCAGAAATAGAAAGTGCGAGCTCAGGGAGCTATTAGTATTTAGGAAAACGGCATACTTGTTGTAGAAGGCAAGGCATACGTTTGCAGAGTGGGCTTGCCTGTATGAACATTATTCTGAGATAAACGTAGAGGAGAGTTTAACCCCATTGGTGGCCACTGCTTAAGTGAAAAGCGTTCAGTGAAGTAACAATACGTTAGTGGCCGTGTGACGGGAGTGGTAGACATTTCGTCACTTGTTAGAGCAAAAGCGATATAGTAAAGTGACTATACGTCAGTGGCCGTGCGACGACAATGGTACAGCGACATTCCGTTATATGTTAGAGCAAAGGCGTCCGGTGAAGTGCCGATACGTTAGTGGCAGTGCGACAGCAGTGAAAGAGTGAAGTGAAGAGACAACCAAAGAACAAACACCAGTCAGAAGGCGCAAAACCAGCGACAACTGAGAATGCGGGCCCGCAAGTGACTCAAAACCTGCGTGGGTAGCTGGTCATTCAAGTTTTGTTTTCGGATTCATTGGATTTAACCCTTTACCCAACGGAGACGATATCAAAATTTATTATCTTAAATTTCATTTTTTCAAATTTTTCAAAACATTTCAACAGAACCATATCATGTGACCCCTCGTTGGAACGAGCTCATCGAGCTCGTTCCAACGAGGGGTCACATGATATGGTTTTGTTGAAATTGTTTGAAAAATAATATTTCTTCAACTGCTGAATTTGCATATTACGCGGGCGGATGTGGGCGATTCGTTAGGTAAAGGGTTAATGTAAGTCATGAAGTACCATATTCATTTTTATCATATGACTCGTCCGTTTTGTTCACTTTAAAACATTTGATATTTTGTTTTCATATTAATTAGTGATAAATAAAGCCTTCCGTCAATTTCATTGGTCAATTTCAAAACTAGACAATTTGATTGGCTGAACAAAATACAACTGGGCCACATTTTCATAATTTGCATAATTAGAGTTGGGAGCTTTCATTGGTCAATTTCAAAACTGGACAATTTGATTGGCTAAACAAAATACAACTGGGACACATTTGCATAATTTCAGTAGGGAGAATTTACGTTATCTGTCCTATTTAGGGTGGTTTATATTGTATTAATCTTTTACCCACAAGAAAAACGCCATTCATTTTTTTGTATATTTTCACTTTTTGATTCCAAAACATATGTTATGACCCCTCATTGGCACTAGCGTGTCGCGCTCATTCCAATGAGGGGTCATAACCTATGTTTTGGAAGCGAAAAATGAAAATTTTTAGTTATACGCGGATGTTTTTTCCAAGTGCCGTCTGCAACTCAAGTTAGGTGATGGGTTAAAAAATCATACTAACTGGCTAATTTGTGCGTGTGTGTGTCATATGATAAATAGAATATGAAATGAGTGTTTTTCTCATATAATATTTATGAAACGAGTCTAAGAATTTTCCATTTTGGCGAGCCCAAACGGAAAATTCGGACGAGTTTCATAAATATTATATGAGAAAAACACTCATTTCATATCCTCTATATATATACATATGTATTAAAATTGTTGTTTTTCGTGAACCCTTGTTGATTCATGCTTCTTGACGAAAAGTCACAGACCCCTTCAGGATAAGAACCACGCCATCAAAAGTGAAACGGGCGGGTTCGTCACGGTGAGACATACGTTCGCGCAAGGATTCAGGCAACACTCCTTGATTTTTGGCTGTATACATGTATGTGGCGTGAATCTATTTCTTCCAGCAACGACAAAGCCCGATTTCCGACATATGCTGGTGTTTCCATGAACAGCGTATGAACTGAAAGTCGCTGTGAGATTACCATAAGTAAATTTTCGGTCTCTTGTTTCTTCCATCCTTAACGTAATTTCTCGGGAAGCTATCTATGCGAGCTTCCCCAGAAATAATGTCGAAGCTTGGGATTATCGAAATCTGCGAATCACAAATTTCTTTTCGAATCGAATCTCGAATCGAATCGTGTCTCTGATACCGACATCGAATCGAATTCCGAATCGAATCTTAAAAGACAACTTATTTCATATTGCATCAAACGGAAGTTACGGAGCACTGTGATGACCCTTACGCGAGGAAGTGAACACCTTAAAAACCAATAACTAAATATTCTCTGTAGCACCGTCGCTGAAACAGCTAGGCCTATTGTCCATAGTTTTAGTTTTTGAAGGCCTAACTTGTTACTATTCACGTTCTTAAGAGCGTGAATAGTAACAAGTTAAGCCTTCAAAAACCCAAACTGTGGATAATGTTCTGGGCCAAATTCACACCTTATCTAACAATTAAACATTGTCAATTACTCAAATAAATAGGAATTGAGCCTACATGAATGAATTTTCTAATGACAGTTTTATCCTATTTTTGTTGGAAATGTAACAAATTGAAGTTAGTACGAGAGATTCGGAAAAAAATCAAATCCTGAGACTGATTCGGGATCGATCTCGAAGCATGCGTATGGTATCGATATCGAATCGAATCTCGAATATTCGCAGGACCCTACTGCGAAGCTTCGAGATTCGATTCGCTTTCGAATCCTAAGTTAATATTTGGTTCCATTCGAAATCGGCTGCCCGATTCGTTTCCTAGGGCTCCCCCATGGGAATATGTTTTGATATCAGCCAGCTCCATAGTCTCACAAAAAGTATTGTTGGGATGTAAATCGTATATTAATAATGTTGAAATGAAAGTTTAAGTGTAACTTCAGCTGCATTAAAATAACATCTACACACATGTCACGAGCCATGTGAAATCCATTATCAATAGTCTCTACCACTGCTGAATGCAAATTTATAGTTTCGAAGCAATATCAACGATCAATTATAATCCTTACAGGGTAATATTCCAACAACATCATCAAGGCGTGCCTTCCCAGGAGGCATGCCTTGATAATGTAGTTGTAGAAACGGCCTTGAGTATCACTTTTACGCGGACGACACACAACTATACATTCACTTCAAATATACAGCTGAAGAGGTGTCCCGCTGTAAGCTAGAGCGGTACATCGCAGATATCAGTCAGTGGATGCATGATAACTACCTAAAGCTGAATGCTGAAAAAACTGAGGTCATTTACATAGGGCTTCCCCATCAACTTTCCAAAGCTTCGAAGGAATCTATGTTGATTGAAGGCAATACAATCAATCCCAGCAAGGAAGTGCGTAATCTTGGCTTTTTCTTGGATGAGAACTTGACATGCGAGAGACACGTGCATTACATCTGTCGCACGCCATTTTACCACCTGAGAAACATCAGCAAGATAAGGCCAACTATTGACATGAAGACTGCTGAACAACTTATTCATGCCTTTGTCACCAGCCGCCTCGATCACTGCAATTCTTTGCTATACGGGTGCAAAACATCAGTGATTGATAAACTCCAACACATTCAGAACTGCGCTGCAAGAGTCCTCACCCAAACTCACAGGTTCTGCCATATAAGTCCAGTCCTTCAGAATCTACATTGGCTCCCTGTCAGGCAACGGATAAAATACAAAATATTGTTACTCACCTTTAAGTGTATAAACAGCGTGGCCCCGGAATATTTATCTGATCTGGTCAAACCCTACACTCCCACTAGGTATCTGAGCTCCTCTACATCCAATGACCTTGCGATACCTAGATTTAAACTTACCACAGCAGGTGATAGGGCCTTTAAATGTGCAGCCCCAGCTCTCTGGAACTCTATTCCGACACAATTAAAACTTCCACAAACAACCATTAAATTCAAGGCTAGTCTTAAAACCTATTTGTACAAATAAACCTTCGCGAACTAATTATTGATCGTGTGTACGTGTGTGAGTGTGAATAATTGTAAAGCCATAGAGCACAATGTGGATTATAGGCTTAAACATTATTTATCATTATTTATTATTATTTTATTAGTTGGGATTTGAGCCATCACAATCGGAACAAATCAGGTTTGTAGCACCCCAGCCTGCATCTTTCACTTTCAAGACGCGACCAGAATCAAAATGATTTCGAATAATAAAATTTAAAATATGCGAAACGCAGGGCCCAAAAAAGGTGTAACACGTTCTTTATGAGAACGTTTCCAAAACGTTGTCAAGACTTGGGATTAGACAAACAAAAAATCGGGGTTGTAGTTCTGGATTTCGATTCGCTCTTGTTTTAACGCACATTCTCGCGAGACTAGTTTTAATACTTGGTCTGGTGTCACACGCCCTGTCGGCCATACAAATTAGACTATGGATTACCCTATTCGGTCTGTTCTGGACCCAGTGTCACCAATTTAGAGTACCGGTACGGTGAGTGTTAATTAAACACGATGATGCGTTACGACTACTTCAAGCATATTTTATTAATATACAAATACATTTCGAAGAAGTCTCGAACATTTGAACAAGAATGCCGACTGACGAATATTCCAATTATCTCATCAACGCAAGTTTTTAGCGAATGCAAATCTTGATGTTGTAGTTATAAATTTGAAAAATCGGGGCCTGAATCGTCACAATCGGGGAAAATCAGGTTTATACCTTTACACCCCTTCCTCCAATCAGCGATCTGCTCACAACATCACTCTTTGTGCACGATCTTCACAACATTCCTCTGAGAAAGACCCACGCCCAACACCCCACCCCGCCATCATCACCATAATGAAAGCCATGGTCTCTCCTTTGCGGTATGCATGCAGTATGTCATGGTAGAACCCCTGTCGGAAATGTTCCGCGTCTTGGCTTTGGCACAGGGGTTAGTTAGAAGAGCTGTTAGACAGGTTGCTCATTGCACGAATTTTTTTCTAAACATCTTCTCCGCGTCTCTGTCTTTAAGAAACAAGACTTAATTCACATTTTACAATATTTGAACTTGAGAAATAGGAAGGTCGAAAAGCAGCTATAATTTATAATTAAGTGCAAAAGCTCAATTGCAAACAAGCAACAGATTAATTGGAATAATCTGAACTGCAAACACACAACACATTGATAAAATCTGCCCAGGAAAATTGATCAAAATTTGTCGCTATGAGAGAAAGATATTCACCAATGGTAAAATTATGTTTTCTATCCACAGTATTTGTCATATATCATATGAAACGCAAACCATAAACGGATGGAATAAGTTACACCGAAAGCCAATAAAATTTGCCATTTACCGCCACAAGAACATTGACCTCGACCATTACAATTAACATCAATTTCAAAATTGGCAATAAAATGCTTAGCTTTTTCCCCGAGGGAGATTATCTTAATGTTCTTTCCGTACACTGAGTTTCAATCTCGAATCTTAACAAATAGTCCAAGAGAGATTCTCCGCGTCTTAATTTCAAGTGTAAGAATATCCAGAAAAATAGTTATTTACACACAGTATCCAAATAAAATGACAAATTGACCGTGTATGGAAAATAGTTCGAAAGTTCGTGCCTACAGTTTGGAGGAAGGTCAAGAGGAATCTGTAAGGTATCACAGTACTAAATATTTTTCCATAAGCGACCATTATAACGTTCAGGCGAAAAAAGATATGATCGAATTACTTTAATTTTCCCATTCAGATATCTTTGTCAAATAAGGCCTTTCAGACAATTTTTTACTGACCGAAAACAGGAGGTCATGCAACCAATAAGATAGAAAATCTGAGAGGATGGGAAGTATCGGTCACGTGCGCATATTTTTAGGGAATTCCCAACAAAAATACACCAATATAGTCAATTGTATTTTTGGGGCCCAAAAAGTCATCAGATCACCCTCTTTGCTTATCTGGAATATTCAACAATAATGCAAGATGTTAATAGATTGCTTCAAACATTAATTGATACAATATATTTTTCCAAAGGAGCTTAGTTTCGGAGATTGCATCATTTACGAGAGCAACTTTTCAGGGCGGGTAACTTTAAATCAAATATTTTGTACAGTCATGTCCTAAGCGGTTTTCTCAATTAACAATCTGCGCTTTTGGATTGTTCGGTCTACATTCGCCAACAGTGTACTTTCGCCTACAAAACTTATTAGGTAAAAGTGTAGGCGATAGTGCACTAAACAAGGTATAGGGATTAGTAGTTAATTACCTGTTGCACCAACAGTAAATGGACTGACCGATTGGTGATTAAAAAATAAGTAAAGACAACCCTTCTAGTCAACCTGTTTTATTACATTTTATCTTGTATATGTACGACAAATACTGCATATTTCAACAAAATAGTTTGTGCAGCAAAAACAACCTTTATAGATAAAGTAAGCATATCACAAACTCCATGAAAAATAACGAAGATAAATGTGATAGTCTCTCTGTTTCGTCCTTTTACCCTTTTACTCACCCACTCTCGCAGAGAGAGAGAGAGAGAGAGAGAGAGAGAGAGAGAGAGAGGTTAAAATATGCTAAACATGTTCATGTTCTCATAATGTTCGGATTTAAGTTAACACCCCAATTTGACCAGAAAACAACCTTTATAGAATATGTATAAGTTAACACCCACAATTTGACCAGATGACCTGCAGCATCAAGAAACTGCTTAGGTGTTTTTCCCTAAAGATAACTGGTCTTTGAGTCTTTGAAGTCTCTGGTCAAGTTCATGGTATTTCCGTTTTCGAGGAGGAGGGCGAGCACCATGCATTCTGGCTAAGTTTGTTTCTCTGTGCTTTCTCAGATTTCTGTATTTCATTTACAAAGGCAAATATGTTGCGATGAGCACGTTGAACAGTCTTATTTAGGTGGCAATGCCACCCCTCAAAATGATTGTTAGTTCTTAAACCATTGTTATTATGGTGGTTCCAAACTGCTGGAGGAAAACTAGCCTCTTCATCAAACCAATTCTGCACCATATAGTCATCGAATGTCATGGCCTGCACTATATCCTGTGACTCATCCATCACCTCAATCCACACATCTTGAACCTTTAAATGTGTACAAAATTAAGTTTAAAAACATAATTATAGCTGAGTAAATAATTTTAAACAAAATAAAAAAAGAAATTAAAATAAAATAGGTAATTATAAGAGCGGTCACTGGATTTAATTCTACTGGAAATGTATGATCGACCAGTCCATTTACTCTAGGTAAATCAGGTAATTATCTACTAATCCCTATACCGTGATTAGTGCACTTTCGCCAACACTTTTACCTGATAATTTTTGTTGGCGAAAGTGCACTGTAGGCGAAAGTGGACGGCACCTATTCGATCGACCCATTACCACACTCGACATTTAGAAAACACACACAATAATTTATTCTGTATAAACGCAAAATTTCGAAATTTCTATCACAACAAAGCTTCAGGTCCATCATTGAAACAACTGCTCCGTGTTCGATTCAGTTAGGATTCATACGCAACAGTACAGCCTCCGTGGACTGAGCGTAGCCCACGTGTGGGTAGTGATGTCCACGCATGCGTTGACTGGGTAATACAAATCATCATCATCAAAATTTTAATTAGTGAAGCACCGGGTTATACCCGGTGCTTCATTAATTAAAGTTTTGATGATTATTCCTATAATTAGAGTTTGGAATCTAATATTATTTCGTCCGTGGAAATATTGCCCATCCATGAAAACTGACCAATCCACAGCGACCGTACTGCAAGCCCACTGCACTCTGATGTCAAAATATCAAAATGAAAATCCTCGATTTTTACGGATAATTTACCGCTAGGAATGTAACTAATTCAGTTTTGTTTGAAGGGCGCATCGAGTTTGAAAACTCTGGAAACGAGAAGGACAAATTAAAAGGTCATCCTCTATTGTAATATGTACCATGGCCTTGTGTCCTCATAAATGTCCAAACCAAATCCCACATCTACCTTTGAAATTCACAGCTACAGCCTACGACATGCCAACCTTACCACTCCATCCAGCCAAACAAACGTTTATCCTTCTTCATTCCTTCCTTCCACCACGCGGTTGCGGAATACCCCCCCCCCCCCCCCCCCCCCCCCGCTTTTCAAAATTAGGGAAAATACTTCACTCCCAAACTTAAAAACATACCTAATTCGCAACTGACGTCGCGTCTCTGTTCACTTTTACTTTACACCATTCTCAGGTTTTACATTTTCGTCTTCACTTCAACTGCAGCAACCTTAACAAAAACATGTGCAATATCTTTCTCTTTGAGAACTGTTTGTGTAGAAGTGGCGAATGCAATCTCCAGACCATTACTTCTTTCATTGTCCAATGGACACCCAAACAAGAATTCAAACTTTGGGTACGATGCGCCATCCCATTGCGACCGATATTCTTACTCTATACAGCGGCGATTGTTTCGATTCTGAATCTAACAAATCTATATTCCAGCTTTTCCGTCGGTTTATTCTTCGGAGTATACGTTTCCAATAATTTATAGCAATATAACGTCATCACAAACGCCATTGTACAGTACGGCCGCCTAGGACGGGTCACTTTCCACGAGTGGGCAATATTTCCACGAACGCAATAAATATTAGTCTCCAAACACTTATACAGGCTTGGCAATTTCAGGAGAGCGATTTTTAACTCTCCTTACTGCCCTCCTGAAAGAATTAAGGAGAGCGAAAAATTGCCCTCCTAAATATTTTGGTCTGGGATGATTGAGATTACATGTATTATGCTCACATTAAATTTTTGTTGTAAAGCAAAAATGTAATTTAACTTTGAAGTCACATAACATCACGTAATTTCATTTTGAAACTGGTTTAGTGGTAAAAGGTAATGGCTGCAACCATACCCAAACACACTTGCAATCATCTGAAGCAAAATGGGTCACTGCAATATTTTTTTTTCTGTCAGTTTCAAGTTCAACAACTGACATCACAGTTTGAGGGGTAATTATTCAAGGGATATTGACACTATAATATACTACCATTACTACTATCCTGTCACTTGAAGCACTTGCACCAGGATATGACTGTAGATTTAAGCAGACCTGTTGTCCAAGAAAGTCATACGCCTACCACTACCACCTTCAACCCCCCCCCCCCTTGAGGGGTTGAAGGTGGTAGTGGTAGGCGTATGACTTTCTTGGACAACAGGTCTGGGTACACACACAGGTCATGTCAAGTGTGTGTTCGGTTGTTGAGTGAGACATCTAGATGTCTAAGAGATTTCGCTTTACCTTAGTAAAGTTAATAAAATCACTGATGTAGTCTGTTGGTTTCAGTTTCAATGAGTTCGTTCAACTGCATGCTTAAAATGCTGTGTAAAGCTAATTGCTCTCCTAAGCTGATTGGGGAGAGCGATTTTTTGCCCTCCTGCATTTTTCAGAATGCCAGGACTGATTATAGGAATAATCATAATATTAATAATGTTGATGGTGAGTTTTATTACTGCGTTAAAGCATGCGTGGACATGAGTGCCCACGTGTGGATTTCTACTAGTCCACGGCGACTGTAATGAAGGTACGAGGAACTCAACTACTGGTCACGGTCAACATGGGTCACTCTTTTTCCTGTCAAAACTCTGACTTTTCTCCTCGAGGTATCCACTTTATGTTTTCATTCTTGTCATACAAATATGCGAGCATGTATAGGAGATACATAATCCTGTACCAGCGGTTATTATGTGGAGTGCATAAAAACTTGTATAGACATCATTGTATAAGCTGGTGCATCCACCTCAGTTTATGTATTTTGTGTTCACCTTTCATTTGTTCTTTCGCGTGAGAGCCTTAAATAATCATTTAAATTAAAATATCGGCACGTAAAGCCACCGATGTTTCCCATAATGTGACTAGGAATTTATTTAACCAATTCAATCTTGAGATTGAACAGATTAAATTCCTACTTGCTTTATGGAAAATGTACTGATTGAAATTTCAGTATTTTGAGATTAGTTTGCAAAGGGTTAACGAAATGAAAGGGAAACTCTTATGGTAATTTCTTCGCAGACTCTCATACACTTCAACATGCACAAACACTTAAATGTGCACACGAGCGGTTATGGAATCATCAACTTTAGGCAACGGGAAGCACAAGATCGGCAAAAAAAAAACTATACAGAGGACAAAGAAAAGACGTGCGACAGGGCGTGAGAGTGAGTACATCGTACTGTGTACGAATCGGTGAGTGGATATATACCGTAATCGAGGATCCAAGAAAGTAGAATCGATGACACGTCATCCGGTATTGACTTTCTCTGACAGGCTTGTTGATGAATCTCGGCTTTCGAAAACCACACACTGCTGGACGTTTTTCTTTTCTTTTGTGTGAACAAAATGGAAAGCTGCCAAATTGCCCCAAACCATCGGTGTGTGGGCTTTTGTTTCTTTCATACTCAATACGTCAGAGCTTCATTCACGAACCTCCACTGGAATTTTACATCTTAAAACAGAATCTGTCCCCCAACCCCCGTCCCTAGCAAAACATGTTGGAAAGGTATAATTACCTGAAAAGCAGCAGGAAACAACAGTAGTTCCCCGTTCACTTCTTTGTGTCAGGTCGATATTTGGTGGGAAGTTTTCAGACTGGTGGTGGCGGACTTCTTTCAAGGTAGTTGTGTCTTTCTTGCGTCTGTGGCGTCTCTTCGCTCGGCCAGGTGTGGATTTGTTCATCGTGGAGACCAGGGTTGATGCCTGTGCAGCCTTTCTGCCTCCGGTCAGTCAGCGGTGGTCTTGGTTGTGTGGTGTTACGACTGAGCGGAGCTGCTCACATTATGAACCTCAGGACAGACCGGCTTCTTTATTCGTTAATTATTTATCCCATGTGATAAAAGTTATTAAATTCGTTCCAATGCTTTCGTTGTTACCGACAGTGGTTGCCACTTCATCTTGCCCTGGGCTCGTAAAATAATCCTAATTCCTGATCAAATGGACGTCGCCGCATTTAAGTCAATTAGCGATATTCCCACTTGAACCTCTGAATGGGGAGTTATTAGAAATATTTATAATTGTATCCAGTAAACAGTTTCGTGTGAAAAATTTAAGAAAGCATTGTACTCTTTTATATTTCTTTTCAGAAATAAGAAAATGTTGTCGAGGTGACACTGTGAAACATATGAACATTTAAGATATCGAATTTAGTTCTCAATTCATTTTTTGCCGCAACGAATGTTTCAAGTTCCAAAACTCCTCTGGCTCTGTTTTGAAAAAGATTCAGTGCTGTCATCACAATATTGTACTTTCCTCGACCACAATGCGATAGAGTTGCGACACAGTTACACATTATAGAAGGGTGGGATTTCATGAATAAAACAAGTTTATTGCAAACGCAACGGAGAACAAACGAAACCTGCATTTTTAAGTCCGTTTACATGGAGACAACTTTTACGGGGTACATTTCATCATCGTCTGCGCAATTGCAACAGGGGGTTGAAACAAATGAAGTTTAATATTTGAATAATAATTAAATATTGTTGATATAGACTCAATATTTAATTATTATTCAAATACTAAACTTGATTTGTTTCAACCCCATGTTTCTCTGCAGATTTAATAATATCACTGCGCGAATTTATCGATCGACCAATAATCTCACAATGCCCTTTACATTACAGTTTGACACGCGCAAATTCATTAACCCCTTAACGGACTGTGTTATAAATCATTTTTCTAGTATATACCTATGGTATATACCTAACTTTTGTACGATCTTTCCGATGAAGTTGTTCGTTTTTCGAAAGAACTACGACTTGATAAATTGGGTATGTCAGCACGAGACCGCCAATTATCTATAATAACGTAATCCTCGTTTGTGAGGAGAAAAATCATCCTCGATGAGTCTGAAGGTGGGAATGGGGAAATCTCACCCTCGGGAAAAGATATTTGAACCAGACCCTCGGCAAGCCTCGGGTCAGGTTCAAATATCTTCCCATCGGGTGAGATTTCCCCATCCCAATTCCAGACTCATCGGGGATCATTATAATCCTGACGTTCAGACGTCACAGTGAATTCTGTTTCTTCAATGTTTCTTTAACGTTTTTTCAAAATGCGACGTCAAACGTCGGAAAGTACAAATAACAAGATATTTTTTCACTTTCGTGATTATCTGGTTGAAGGCTAGATTATTTTGGGTAGCCTGAATAGTCAGCCAAAACTTATTTTATTACACATTATTGGAGAGTGCTCACATGCACTCTCCAATAATTTGTAATAAAACAAATTTATATAAACAAAATATTATTTTTGTTTGACTGAATATGAAATATAAGCAAGGAAAGTGTTGTTTTTTTGCTCTAGTGTCCTCATTTTTTGAAAGCCCCGATAGAGATTTCTTGTACTCAAACAGTTAAGAACTCTTGACCGCAGGATTATATTAGTATTTTAAACTGCGATAACATTTGGCTCAACGGTTGTCAATGAGAACTAAAATAGGAATTGAGGTTAAAACTTTAAAAACTCGAAAAAATAATAACAAAACAAATGACCACAAAGTATCAACGTGCTGTTTGATTTCGTGCGTAATGAGACGTACAGAAGTATCAAAGGGTTAAGATCGGTTTTTAGATATGTGTGGTATGTATTTAGATCAGTAGTGACTGGGACACTGGTGATAAGAAATATGACTCCAATCCTTATTAATATGCAGAAGCAGATGAGTCTCAAACCAATATGACGCGTGTGGGTAAAAAATGCTACATATGCTTTGAGTTCAGCTGAGGATGTGGAAACTCAATGAAAACGGAACGGGTTCATGGTGGGATGGAGGAGGGACACAAATGTCTAAGACGCCCTGGATCTACCGTGATTCGGCCTGGTGGGGGATGGAAATGAAAAATTGATGAGTGCGAAGCTACGTCTTAAAGGGTGTATTTGAGAGAAGGAGAATTCAAGGGATATCAATTTTTATCTGATAACCATAGAGTATAACAACCGTTGTATATACTTGAAGTATATACAACGGGTGTTGTATATAATTATAATTTATGCGAACGACCTTTGACCTCGTTCGATTCCATTTTCATTCATTCATAAACTTCGTAATGCAAGTTTGAATTCTACGTTGAAGGAGCAAGTGAAATTTAATCGAAATATATATGACATATTTTCTATAAGTATAAACATGTAAATTTTCAGTTTATTTTGCTGAAATAAAGAAATAATTACAACCTACTTCGTTCAAAACCTTATGTAGAAATTACTAGACTGTCAGTAATGTGTAATGCGCTATTTATAGCTACGTCTACGTCCACGATCAAAGTACTGCTCCAATTACACGTTCGTCTGCTACGTGAAAAAAAACGTTTCGTACGAATTGTAAACAAAAACAAAAGTGGACCATAAATAATGGAAATTGGAAACTTCTCGATTGAATACACTTTATCATCGTCGCCAGGAAGAGCTAAAAAAGACATGAATAATAGATCAACTGCAACCAGTGGTTTTGTCTGTACAGCAACAACCAAAAGATCGCGTTTGCTTTGTCTCATTTTCTACGGAGGCCCGTGGGAATGAGCATAAAAGTGAATATAAGCCTCAACTATTGAAACTGCTGTTTGTTATCAGATAAAAACAATATATATATAGTGTTTTTTTATATCTGGTTTATACAACTCGTTGAAATATAGTTAATATTTTCTCGGCAGAGCCTCGAAAATATTAACTATATTTCAACTCGTTGTATAAACCAGATATAAAAAAAACACTATATGTATATTGTCTATATATACAATGTTTTCTTCACGGCTCACATGTACCTCGTGTCATTCAAGAGACGCTATAGATAATCGAATCTTCAAACTAAAATACCCACGCTACATGTTACATTGATATCAATTTTATTTTTCAAGGCAATCACAGCCTGCACAATCCTGGATCGACTCGAGAAAAGGCTATCTTGACAATGAGGCAACATTTCTCCAGGCAAAGAAATGCAGATACTGATATATTGATCTGTCACTAGCGCAAAAGCTGAGGCGAAAAAAATGGAATTCTACATGTTATTTGTCTACTTCCTTTTATTGAGCATGTTATATTAATTGACAAGAGAGACCTTCCCTACAATCAGTGGCGTAGATCAGGGGTGGCGTCAGGGATTTCTCGACAGGGGGGCTGACCTCTCCGACAGGTGGGCTATAACATTTGACCTCCCAAACGAAGGACAATGAGTGAAAATTGGTAAATTGGAGAACCAAAATAGAAGCAAGTTGAGCATGTTTGTTGATTATTTAACCCTTTACCTACATGTAACCTGAAAAGCAGACGACACTTGCAAAAATAATTCTTGAATAACTGTTTTCATTTTTTTGTCTCAAAAACATAGGTTATGACCCCTCGTTGGAACGAGCTCGACGAGCTCGTTCCAACGAGGGTCATAACCTATGTTTTTGAGACAAAAAATGAAAAAAATAATGAAAATTAATTGGCGAGTTTTGAGAATAGCGCTGGCCGGTTTTGGCCGTTACCTTAGGTAAAGAGTTAAAGTAAACATATTATAATAAGGTCGGGAAATATTTCATCTATAAAGCCAGTTTGACGAACGACATTAAGGAATTTCGTGAGACTCACTATTCTCTATCAAAGTTCCAGTGCTGCACGGGTTCGAGACAGACAAGACGAGATATCTACATTCGATTGTCGGAAATTTCTCGTGAAGTCGGGTTTACGAGACTCTCCGACGGACTGACTAAAAATCTTCGACGGGGGGGCTGGACCTCTCCGACGGGGGGTGAGGTGGGGGGGGGGTGACCCCCCTCCCCTTGGCGCCACCACTGGCGTAGATATGGGAGTGGGCTGCTCCTCAGCTTCCCTCCAGCAAAACTGTTATCGGAAAATAAAATGGTCGGTTCGTCGGCAAAATTTCGAGGCTTTTGGTGGCAAACGTTTGCGAAACGAAAGGACACTATTGGTATTTATTAACAAAAAGTATGTTTTTAGGTTGAATTTTCGACAACATAAACACTTTGAGTGCCAGGACCAGCCGCTAAAACCATATAAATTCGGTTGTCTAATGTGCAGTTGAACGAAACATTTTATTAGCCTGTCAAAATATATGGGGGCGTGCCAACAGAACACCAATAGAAATTTCAGAAGGTTTATGCTGTTTGTTCAAGGTTCGACACGTTGTATTTGGGGCGAGCGATATGCAATCGTACGGTGGCTGATTTAGGCCACCCTCAATACTTTTCTTTATCTCGAGATCTCGAGATAATATCTCAAGATCTCGAGAAACTATCTCAAGATCTCGAGATAATTATCTCAAGATCTCGAGATAATATCTCAAGATCTCGAGAAACTATCTCAAGATCTCGAGATAATTATCTCAAGATCTCGAGATAATATCTCGAGATCTCGAGATAATATCTCGAGATCTCGAGATAATATCTCAAGATCTCGAGAAACTATCTCAAGATCTCGAGATAATTATCTCAAGATCTCGAGATAATATCTCAAGATCTCGAGAAAATATCTCGAGATCTCGAGATAATATCTCAAGATCTCGAGAAACTATCTCAAGATCTCGGAATAATATCTCAAGATCTCGAGATAAACATATATAATCGGTGTCACCCTTTGATCATTAGCATGAATTCATTCAAACTGTTTATTCACTAGTCACATCTTTTCCGACTGCAACATATTCGTGCCCCCCCCCCCCCCCCCCCCCAAATAACAATTACACGAATCCACTTCTGTCACTCAGAAAACTTATCAACCAATCACCTTGTTGCGAAGTTATGAGAGCCCACCAACTCTCAGCCCAGCACTAATATAAACCGAGTCCCGTCATCCGAACTTGCACTTGCTTGTGTCCTGTTACCACTCCAAACCCAAAGTGTCAACCTAACACCCGGTACCTCCTAATGCATACTGTAATGCTTTTTTACCCTAAAACTCAACGATTTCTCACTTCTTTTCCTCCCAGCCCATGCTGATTGTAGTGATGTTTACCCTAGAACACAAAGTTTAATCACTACTTTACAAGACACACACCAATAAATACTAAATATTTCCTTCCAGCTCCACATTGAATGGAGTGATTTGTACCACAACTCACAGAGTTTACTCACTACTTTGCAAGACACAGACCCGTAAATACAAATAGCTCTCCCAGCTCCACGCTGAAAGATTTCATCCCCACTCCCTTGGTGGATTTTTCACCTTCTTTCGACTTTGCTGACTGAGACATGCAACATAAGTTTAACCCCATTCCCGCGTCCATTTTAACCGAGCAAATCGACGGTGCTACCCGATGTATAACAACCCTACACCAGCGACAGCTATAAACCTACCCTAGGATTCCCTTTCCTCTCGTTGGTTTGAAAAGCCTGGTTTAGGCGTAACTAGTTATCTCCAGCGGATACTGTTTCCGGACGATTGATTAAGGACCTCACTTATTACCAACGTCAGTGTTAGGAAAGGGCTTATCCAGTACAAGGGTGCAGATGTTAGACAAAACCGTGAATTTATGGTCAATACCCAGCAATCTCCTGACACACAGGAGCCGTTCTCACAATTACACACCCAAGCTGAACCCCATAATCCTGAGCCCAAGGGGCGAATAGAATCCCCCTCCTGTGAATCCCAAACGTGGCAGGATGGGCATGGCTAACATTAATTGTTTCCACACAAAACCCAATTACATGTAGTAATGAAAAGATTGACCTGTCGCCCGACAAGTCTCAACGGTCCATACACCTTTCACACTCCTCCAGACATACCCGAAAGTGACAACTTCAATGGTGATGTATACAGTCCCGCGCATATATAGAAGGACAACTTGAACCCGATTTCCAGTATCTCCGAACAAGATGAAGCACCCTCAACGTCGTTTACTGCCACCCTTAACCAGCTGCAACATGTCACCCCAATTAACCATGGGATCCTCCGTGATCATATACTCTCACCCGCTCACAGGAGACTCCCCAGTACTTGTGACCTCACCCCCAACGTCAACTCATGAATCGACAGTAATACAGGACATTCCGTCCCATAAGATTGATTGGTCTCCTATGTTCTCACCGGCTGAAACCCATTCCAACCTGGGAAACCTTAATTTCGCCATCCATGAGAGCATAGTTCCACCAGGACCACGAGCCACTCCCTCTTAACTCACAAGATGACACAGACACACACCCAGTTTATGAGAGCAACATCTTGCCCACCCAAACCCCGATAGCCCACCACACTATCGATTTGTCCTCCAACTATACCCAACTATGAATACACGTTTCATACTTCTCCAGTGGGACTACCAACAATACCCCTCAAAAAACACCACTGCGAGCCATCCTGCAATGATAGTCGAAACTCAAACCCGTGAACATACCGCCCGGTTTGACCTATCGCTGCTGCAGCTCCCAAAAAATGTTTGACCCAATTGGCGGTCCTCCCAAATAAGCGAAAGTGTCTCTCCCGCCAAACAGTGAACCCCGCAATGTTCTGTTGAAAAGATGTCCCCGCGATATTTGAAACAATAAGTAGCACCCCACTTTCTATTTTGCTACTCCCGGTCCCATAAAGGGATTTCCTCCCAAAGATACCCATAGTAGCATCCCCACCGTAGATTAACTGGCCACCTGGTGCCCCCCTCCAGCCTATATCAAACAAACCCCTCTTGGGACGCAACAATAGTTTCCCTTCCTCCTAGTACCCTAAAAGGTAAGTGGGACCCTCCTCAAGAGGACTGAAGCCTGTCTATGATATAAGGGAAAGATGCTCTCATGACACAAGAGCATCGCCTGCCCCTACCTGGTTATAACACATCCACTCCCTCCTTTTTCACTACTCCGTTTTCCACAAAGAGCCCCTTTCCCGACAGACCCGAGTAGCTCCCTTGATCCCCGATTTATCGGCAATCATGGATGGCGAAATTAAGGTTTCCCAGGCTGGAATGGGTTTCCGTCGGTAAGAACATAGGGGAACAATCAATTTATTTATTTATTTATTTATTTATTTATTTATTTGTTGTTGTTTAAGGTCACATATTTCTGAGCAATGGCTAATCGTGACCATGACAGTTTTACGGGTGGAGGAAGCCGGAGTACCCGAAAAGAACCACCGAGCAACGGCGAGCAACTGTCAGCTCCCCAACATATTAACTCTACACAAGCAGGGTCGGCATTGGTTGAAGGCAGGTGCACCATCGACATACAGTACGCCTTAGTACACAGCGCCACCGTGCCCCCACGTAGGCAATGGGGGTGAAGTGTCTTTCCTAAGGTCACAACGCGGTTGCCGAACCAAGGACCTCTCGGCTTGTAGCTTGCACATATACCTACTGAGCCACGGCGCCCCCAGGACCAATCAGTCCTGTGATACGGGATGTTCTGTATTACTGTCGGTTCATGAGTTGACATTGAAGATGGGGTCACAAGTACTGGGGGGGGGGGGATCTCCTGTGCCCGGGTGAGAGTATGGGATCACGGAGGATCGTATTGTTAATTGGGGTGCCATGTTTTAGCTGGTTGAGGATGGTAGTAAACGACGTTGAGGGGGCTTCATCTTGTTCGGAGATACTGGGAATCGGGTTCAATTTGTCTTTCTTTATATGCGCGGGACTGGATACTTCAGTGTTGGAGTTGTCACTTTGGGGTATCTCCCTGGATAAGTGTGAAAGGTGTATGGTCAGGTGACAGGTCAATCTTTTCATTACTACATGTAATTAGGTTTTGTGTGGAAACAATGTAAGTCATGCCCATCTTGCCACGTTTGTGGTTCCCTGGGGGGGGGGGGGGGGGGGGGGGTGATTCCATTCGCCTCTTGGTTGGACTCAGGGTTATGGGTTTCAATTTTTCAATTTGGTCCCGGGGGACAGGAGATTGCTGGATATTGACCATAAATTCACGGTTTTGTCTGGCTTCTGCAGCCTTGTACTGGGCATACCCTTTTCTAACAGTGACTCTGGTAATACGCGAGGGCCTTAATCACTCGCCCGGAAGCATTATCTGAAGGGGGTAACTAGTTACGCTTAATCCAGACTTTTCAAACCAACGAGAGGAAAGGGAATCCGACGACAGGTTTATAACTATCGCTGGTGTAAGGTTATTATACACCGAGTAGCATCGTCGATTTGCTCGGTCAAAATGGACGCGGTATGGGGTTAAAGTTATGCTGTATGATGGGTCCGTGGAATAACAGCGTGTCAAGAGACGATGTGTCTCAGTCTCCAAAGTGGAAAGTAGGTGAAAAATCCACCAAGGGAGTGGTTGATTGGTTTCACTGTGGGGGTGAAACCTTTCAGCGTGGAGCTGGTGGAGCTATTTGGTATTTTCGGGTCTGTATCTTGCAAAGTAGTGAGTACACTTTGTGAGTTGTGGTAAAAATCACCCCTTTTCAATGTGGAGCTGGAAGGAAATATTTGGTATTTATGGGTGTGTGTCTTGTAGTGAATAAACTTTGTGTTTTAGGGTAAAACTCACTACAGTCAACGTGGAGCTTAGAGGAAAAGAAGTGAGAAAACATTGAGTTTTAGGGTAAAAAACACTACAGTATGCACTAGGAAGTACCGGGTACAGGATCAACACTTTGGATTTGGAGTGTTAGACAGACACAAACTTTTCATCTTGTAAAGTAGTGAGAAAACGTTGTGTTTTAGGTTAAAGTCGCTATAGTAGGTACTGGGAGGTACATGCTGCTGGGCTGACACTTTGGGATTGGGGTGGGAACAAGACACCAGCAAGTGCAAGCTCGGATGACGGGACTCGGTTTATATTAGTGCTGGCCTGAGATTTGATGGGCTCTCATAACTAACATGCAACAAAGTGGTTGGTTGATAAGTTATTCACTTTTCTGAGTGACAGGAGTGGATTCGTGTAATTGTCATGGGAGGCATGAATATGTTGCAGTCGAAAAAGATGCGACAAGTAAATAAACAGTTTGTGTGACAGGAGTGAATTCATGCAAATGATCAAAGAGTGACACCGATTATATATGCTTATCTCAAGATCTCGAGATATTATCTCGAGATCTCGACATAGTTTCTCGAGATCTCGAGATATTATTTCGAGATCTTGAGATATTATCTCGAGATCTTGAGATATTATCTCGAGATCTTGAGATATTATCTCGAGATCTTGAGATTGTTTCTCGAGATCTTGAGATATTATCTCGAGATCTCGAGATATTATCTCGAGATCTTGAGATAATTATCTCGAGATCTCGAGATAGTTTCTCGAGATCTTGAGATATTATCTCGAGATCTTGAGATATTATCTCGAGATCTTGAGATATTATCTCGAGATCTCGAGATAAAAAAAGTATTGAGGGTGGCCTAAATCAGCCACCGTACAATCGAAACGATTATCCGATCACCTTTATAGTCCGTGAACCCGTGTGTCGGGGATAGGTTTGCGCCGATCTTCTGCGCACGTTGTTTTCTAAGTTGGAAGAATCGTCGGTACGTTGACGTTGCCTCACTCTTATCTGGAAGAAGTCCATATACAAGTTACAAGTGGAACCATCTTGCTCTCTATAAAAGAGAAGATAGTGTAAAGCTGATGGAATACTTTAGGACATTTGTCGAAGGTGCCATCCGAAAAATAGCTCTCAGCCTCGGAAAGAAACTGGAGGTTGTTGTCAGTTGTTACAGTTGATGAGTGTTCAATCACGACCAGTAATCAGCGAAACTGCTACACGAATTTCACACCAGAGTTTTACATCATTATTGATATTGACCATAACTCAATCTTAACCCCGACTGACTGCTAATTAATTGTAGGCTGCCGGCAAATGGAGGCTAACTCAAAGTAATGATATTTCAAAACATCATCTTGACATTCTTGTACTTATGTTATACACCTGGAACATAATTAAGCACCCCCTGTTTTTCGCAGTGGTGTTGGAACGGTCCACGATGAAACAATACCGGTAATTACTGTCAAAAATGTAACTTGTGATCTCCTGAACACAATGGCAATGTCTGACGTCAGTAGCAAGTGTATCCACCACATGCGGGACGACAGCCTCATCCCTACTTCTAATGCTACCAGTGAGCCATCTGATACGACCCAGAGGCAACTGCTGCCACTCCTCGTGCAATGCAGCTTACAAATCGGTCAAATTCTGTACAGGCGGATACCTTGCTTGCACCCGACATCCACGAAAGTCCCAGATGTGTTCTAAGGGATTCAAATCAGGTCACATTGCTTTCCAAGGTAGTATTGTAATAGCGTTGTTCTGAAGGAATGCTCTCACAGCATGGGAACGATGTGGCCTTGCATTGTCGTCCATGAATACAGGGCGAATAGCCAACGGGTGGTTGTCAAAATGCGGTACGACAAACGGATTGAGAATATCACGGATGCATTGGTGACTAATGAGATTCCAACGTACAGTCACCATATCAATCATGAGAGAGGCATCCCCAGATCATTACTGACCCTCCACCATAAGGAACATTCGGTCTGATATTCCTGGGCGCGTAAGAATTATTTCTATGCCTCCACCCCCCCCCCTCCCACACCCGAGACCACCTGCGACGTGAAGCAGGAACCTACTCTCGTCTGACCAATAGACTCTCATCCATGTCCTGAGATTCCAATGTTGTCGTGCCATAAACAACTCCAAACGTTGCCTTTGATGCTGATCGGACAGAGCTGGACGTCTGTTGACCCTTCTGAAACTCATACCCGGTGTTTTGAGACGATTTCGGACAGTTCTGTTGCACAAACGCCTGATGTGGAGCCAACGGCGTTTCAAAACCCACTTGAAGCAAAGAGTTCACGCATAATCAGACGTGCCACACTCCGATCTTCCAGCGGAATGGTCTTTCGGGGTTGTCTAGACCTTGGTCAGTCCTTAACATCGCCATCCTTGTATCTCTGGCAGTCTCCTCCTTGTCATGTCAACATTTACTGATAAAAGAAGTGACCAATTTTCTTGTTTTACACCCAGATATTGCATGTGGGTGTTAGTGTTTTTTGTGACATTCGTGGGTAGCATGCTTCACTGCATAGGGGATGTGTTTGGGGGTACACTATCAACCAGAAACATCAGGCTTCACGAGACGAAATGTACTGCAAGCCATAGCAATCATTAAAGCATAATAATCAGTAATAGTAACTTCACTGTCATGAAAAAATTCAGGGGGTGCTTAATTGAATTGAGTTCCTGGTGTGTATATTGATTTATGACGTATGACGTTCAAGGTGAAATTCCATTCTTTTACCATTTTCTATGTAAAAGATTTGTTTTTGGTAACTGTGCTGTCATACGATAAACAGAATATGAAATTCGTTATTTGGTCTCTCAATATTTATGAAACTCCTCTACGAATTTCATCTTTTGCCTCGCCAGAAGCTCGGTAAAAGGGAAAATTCTTAGATTCGTTTTTATAAATATCGAGTGACTAAAACACTCATTCCATATCCTCTGTTTCTTGCTGCGAAAAATGTGCATATCACCTTCATATTCATTTTTAACAGACGGCAAAGTATAATCTTTAACACTTTTGGCGCGACAGGCGACTAAAGTCGACAGACGGCAGACCCTGCAATGGTAGTGCAGTAGTCATTTCAGCCAACCGTCCGTGTCCATTTCCAAGTGCTTTTAACCCTTTACCCAACGCAGACGATATCAAAATTTATTATTTTACATACCATTTTTTAAAATTTTTCAAAAAACAGTCAACAAAACCATATCATGTGACCCCTCGTTGGAACGAGCTCGTTCCAACGAGGGGTCACATGATAGTGTTTTGTTGATTTTTTTGAAAAATAATATATTTTCAACTGCTGAAGTTGCATATTACGCGGCGGGGATGCGGCCGATTCGTCGGGTAAAGGGTTGAACAAACATACGTATTCCTATGTTTCATGCACCATTTATGTCCGAACCATGAACAACGATATCGTCCCTTGAAAGTACAAAGGTGCTATTTAAATATATACAGGAAATCATTTGAAAAACTGTCAATGAGATCATTAGAACATCTTTTAAAATAATAACGCTTTAGTCTAACAACCTATACTTTTTGTACAATTCCTGATGAATATTAGGCGCTAAGAATTCTGTTTTTCTGATTATTCCGTTCCAAAAGAGTTAAAAAGCGATCGACGATCATGTGGGGTCGAAATGACTTTGAGAACTGTTTTGTTGAGCATTGTTTATTGATAAACAACAATATGCCCCCTCCCCCAAATATGGCGACAGTTGAGACGTTTACGTGGCGTCCCAGCAATTCAGTTGTATAGAAATCGCTGCTACAGGTCTTTGAGGAGTTATAAAAATCGCGTGTCTCATACTCAGATACTGCGACACTCAGATTATTAAAGGATGTTGGTTATTTTACTATGAGCCAGCTAGGATTATTTTATTATCAGGATTATTTTGGCGAATCCAGTACCTTGAAGGTCGCATACTAATGCCGATATATCTTTAATTCCCAATTACTGACCCTTGTTTGTATTCATGAAGCCCGATAAGTGAAACTTGCATGTCTTCGTTGTGACATAAGTATGATTAAAGCATGATTAACTCTCATTTGTCTGGAGTAAGATAAATTTTTTTTCGTTGAAAGTACAAAAGTATCATCTTTTGCCGATTTGTTTTTATTTATAGGTTGGATATACTGCGATTTAAAAAGCGGAGGGGAGGGGGGATGCACACACATTTAGGTACAGTGTTTTTTCACGGTGTTAACATTTGTGCGATTGCATTTAATTTGTCCATTCAAATATTATTTTTTTCAAACGTAGCCCTTCCGACAACTCCCCTTCCCCCAAAACACCTGGGGTGCCATGCAAAATGAGGTAGAGAGAGAGAGAGAGGGGGGGGGGGGAGAGGAAGGGGAGAGAAGTGAAAGATAGAGAAATGGGGAGAAAGGAGAGAATAGAGAGGGAGGGGGAGAGAGAGAGGGGAAATGAGAAAGGGAGAGGAAGAGAGAAAGGGAGAGGGAGGGAGAGACGGAAGGGGAGAGAAAGGGAGAGGAGAGAGAGAAAGAGAAAGGAGAGAGAGAAAAAGGGGAATAGGGGCGAGGAAGGGAGAGAGAGTGAGAAAGGGGAGAGGGGAAGAGAGAGAGAGAGGGAGGGAGGGAGAAGGGATGCGGAGAGAGGGTGAAGGAGAAGGAGAGAGGTAGATGTAGGGAGATCAACATTTGGAGATTGGATACATGTTGGTGACGTAGCGCTCTACGCGTATCTGCTTAAGGTATAACAGTAAAAAATAGTTGAATGAGAGTTGCTCTCCTTGAAAAGTGATGTGTTGTCCTAAATTGTGATGGCTCCAAAATAATACATTGTGTTGAAAAACTTTTGAAATGTTCCACTGAGATGGTGTATCATTGCTGAATATTCCAGAAAAAAAGGATAATGAATTGAAGAATGTTAAGAGCTTTTGAAACCAATAATTATTGACTATTGGGGTTATTTAGTTGGGAATTATTTCTCATCTTCTCTCTCCTTCTCCCTCTCTCCTTCTCCCTCTTCCTCTACCCCCCCCCCCTCGCTTCCCACTCCTCCCCTCCCTGCCCTCTCTCTTCCCCTCTCTTCATCTCTCTCTCTCCCTTTCTCGAGCCCTCTTTCCTTCTCTCCGCTCTCTCCTTTCTCTCTCTCTCTCTCCCCTCTCTCTCCGCCTCTCCCTCTCTCTCCCCTCTCCCTCCCACTCTCTTTCCCCCTTCCCACTCACTCTCTATTCTCTCCTTTCTCCTCTCTCCCTCTCCTTCCCCCTTGCTCTTTTCTGCTCTCCTTCGCCCCCCCCCCCTCTCTCTCCACCTCATTTTGCATGGCATCCCAGTTTTGTTTTTTTTGTTTGTTTTTTTTTTGGGGTGGGGGGGGGGGCAGAAAAAGTCTGAAGGGCTATGTTTGAAAAAAAAAGATATTTGAAAGGACAATGATACCTTAACAGTATTCGCGTTGCCCGGAAACTGTCTATGCCAAACTATTTGCCATTCTGGATATTTTAGCAAGCCGCGAGTCTTTAGAAAAGGCAGCATTTAATTAGATAAATACTACATGCAGTCGCGAATTATAAGTTACAGGGCGTTTAGTTGGCAGATACATTGTCATTTTGGGCGACGAGAAAACAATATTAGGTGAGGCATAGCCGAGGAGAAGCCGAGGCGAAGCCGAACCTAATATTGTTTTCTCTGAGCCGTATATGACACTCTATCTGCCAACTAAACGCCTGTAACGTATTTATTATGCACGGCATGCTAAAATGTCATTGGGGAAGTTAACTCAACGAATAGTTAAATGATGCGCACTTCTCGAAATATGTAAACAAAGCAGACGATGTTTACATACGCAACAAGGGGAGTAATTTTGCTTCCGCATTCTAATAAATCACTCGTGACTTGTTCTATAACCGCCAATGTTTTGGGCTGGTTTGGCATTTTATTATAACAGTTTCATTCAATCGAATGCAATGTTTATACGACGGGGCTATTTTATATGGTAGGTCTTCTGTACGACTGCGCTGCAGCATGTACGTACGTGTAAATTAAAAGCTGGTCAACGAAGATTTGTTGGCACCATATCAGTTTTTAGTGCACTTGGTGACATTGGCGCCCGACGACGTGAACACGGTACCTAAATGTGAGTGCACAAATCCCCCCCCCCCCCCACCCAGCCCACCTCCTCCGCCTTTTAACTTGCAATATATCCAACCTTTAAATAAAAACAAATCGGTAGAAAGATGATATTTTCATAATTTCAACGAAAAAAATTATCTTAGTCTAGACAAACGAGAGTTAATCATGCTTTAATCATACATATGTCAAAACCAGGGCATCCACGTTTCACTTATCGGGATTCACGAATATATACAAGGATCAGTAATTGGGAATTAAAGATATGTCTGCATTAGTTTGCGACCTTCAAGGTACTGGGTTCACCAAAACAATTCTAGCTGGTAGATAGTAAAATAACCAACATCCTTTATTAATCTGAGTGTCACGATATCTATAAATGAGACACGAGATTTTTATACCTGCTCAAAAACCTGTATAGCACCGATAAAAAACTTTCATCGGTCGCCATATTGGGGGAGGGGACATATTGTTGATATAAATAAACAATGCTCAACAACACAGTTCTCGAAATCTTTCCGACACCACAAGGTAGAGGATGGCTTTTTAAAGCTTATTGTTTGATGTCTGTTAAAAATTAATACGTAGGTGATATAAAAAGTAGGCAGTGCAAAAATGTTTGTAGCGGGTCTCGCTTTTGTCTAAAACGTGATGTGACCTATGGACCTGAAAGTGACAACAAATGAGTCGAAACTTGCTGGAGGTTCACAATATGAGTCAAGGTCAGTGGGGTCACCCAGGAGTCATTGTGAGTAATCTTCAGAATTGCTGGAAATGCCATTTTATGAACACCTAATGCATTTCCACACTTCATAGATGTATTTATATGATCAAAAAAGTAGGCTAAACCAAAATATTGAAATTGAGCCATGTTTATATAATATATCAAGCACACTTTGTTCCATGGACACGGGACTAACAGGTAATGGGTCTAACCTCACTGGAAGTACAAGATATGGGTCAAGGTCACTGAGGTCACTCTAGGGTCCGACACACCTTCGAAATTCTATTCGATTTCGAATCCTTTAACCCTTTACCTAACGAATCGCCCTCATCCGCCCGCGTAATATGCAAATTCAGCAGTTGAAAAAATATTATGTTTAAAAAATTTCAACAAAACCGTATCATGTGACCCCTCGTTGGAACGAGCTCGTCGAGCTCGTTCCAACGAGGGGTTACATGATATGGTGTTGTTGAAATTTTTTGAAAAATTAAAAAAAAATGGTATTTAAAATAATAAATTTTGATATCGTCTGCGCTGGGTAAAGGGATTCAATTTGAAACCATCTCGACTATTCGAAAAATGCGAATCCAGGAGAGTTTGGGATTTCATACATTTGTTTATTGTCGTCGTCCGGTTTGTACAATACATCACTCCTTGAGTGGAACAGGACGTCATCTGCAACTGCAGATGACGCCCTTTCACACTGAAGGGGCGATATCTGACTTTTTATTCGTCCACTTTTGTAATACCTGGTCAATTCTCGTTTGAAAAAGTCTCTATCCTAACATAAATGCTAGTGAGTTGTCACCAACAGAACAGCGAGTACATGAAATGCCCAACACTTTTTTGGTCGTGATACATTCAGAGAGATAGCTTTGAGTAATCTGAATGTCAGTGCGTCAATGCCCCGTCCTATTCGATACTGTGAATAAACGTTGTACATAGGGTCTGTGGTCTGTACCATGCCGGAAGTTCTATACGGAATGCCCTTGGTTGTCAAAGGAATAAATTGCCCAATCTTTCGGATATAAGTGATAGGTCTATCCACTTGTGCTTGCGGTGCGATAGTTAGAAATAGTCAAACAGTACGCATACTGATTCTGGATACACGTGTGAGATAGACAGAACACGTAAGATAGACGTAGTTTTACAGTAATCGGGAAGTGGATTCGATTCGAGATTAAATTCGGTTTAGAACATTTTGCCGTATTCGATTCGAGATAGGATTCGAGTGAAAAACTGGGATTCGTCGGTCCCTAGGTCACCCAGGGGTGACTAAATGTATTTTTCAGTTTTGCTGAAGATCACAATTTATGACCCGCTAATGAATTAAGCGCGTCAACTTCGAAGTACTTTGGCAAAGGCATTATCGTTGGTGTGGTTCATTTATTATTTATCCTTTGCCGTCGTAGGGTATACGAGAGGTTTATTTTCTAAACTTGTGATCGTTAAAAGTTGCCTTGAACAAGGCAACTCTTAACGATCACAAGTTTAGTAAATAAGTTTTTCACGATGTAACTTTTGGGTTATGAGTAGTGTCCTGTTGGAACATATAAGTCATTGTGGTGAGTCGACGGTAACATGGTCTAAGGTTTGCGGGCCGGAGCGTATGTTCAACCTCGACACATACGCTCCGAGCCGCAAACCTCAGACCATGTTACCATAAATTTATCACAATAACTTATAATGTTAAGGATTCAAACGGCACAATTTCCCATAATGCATCAATCAAGTCAATCAATTCAATCTTGTTTGACAATGAGCTCTGCTAGATAAGACAGATTTCGTTAAATTCTTAGTAGCATTGTCCGAAAAAAATGCTACTTATAAATTGGATATTTGGAAATATGTACAGAGGGTAAGTAGACCGATATACTCATTGAACTGTACAAGACATGGCAACATAAAGTATTTAAGGATCTTGTCACACCGTTACCCCACGCCTTACACGACTGACGCCAACATTGACGGTTTGTTAAAAAAAATGGAAGAGACGAGAATATAAATTAAACGCCTCGCACCATAAATGACAGTGCATGCACCATGGCTTTGACAAAGAATAAAAAATATCAGTTGTATTCCCTTACATCCAAAAATCGAAAAATAAACTCCTCTTTCTGCTTGTCACGTTTATAACTTGGTAGACGTGCCCGCCAGGTTGAATATGCATATTCGTTGAAATACTGCTAGTGCTTCTCCGCTTTTTCGCGGAAACAAGTTTCTGTGGGGATTTTATTGATTACCCCCACTCCACACGATCCTTAACGCCTAGGTGTCCATGGAGCCACAAACTGTCCTTTCTATATTGCTCTGAAAAAGCTGTCCCAAGTCTATTTTTTTCCTTGAGAACTCCACTGGTATGAAGCATTTATATTGGCAATGTTTTTACATCATTGTTGGCTGCCTGTGCAGGCAGCCAACAATAATGTAGAAGCACCGTTAGGTCTTTGCAGCCCTGTACATGTATGTACGGTAATTTTGAATCTTAAATTCAATATCAGGATAATGTTTAAAAAGATCAAACTATTGGAATATGTACACGTTTGAAAACGGTAAGTCAAGAACTGAACAATTTGTGCTCTTGTACTGAATCAGTTGGGCGATAACTATTCTCTACTCGCCAAGAAAAAAATGTTACTTGTCAAACTTTTGTTGCAAATATATTTTGTGTTAAAGGAGCCATCACACAAAAGAGCACGGACTTCTTTTTTCTGCTGGTCTTTCTCCGTGTGGACCTATTCGACTCCAACACGTAGACGTTGTGGCACCAAGAACCCGATTCCAAAACGACCAGATATTTTATTTATTTATTTATTTATTTATTTATTTATTTATTTATTTATTTATTTATTTATTTATTTATTTATTGGTGTTTAAGGTCACATATTTATGCACAACGGCTAATCATGACCGTGACAGTTTTACGGGTGGAGGGAGCCGGAGTACCCGGAAAAAAAACACCGAGCAACGACGAGCAGCTGCCAGCGCCCCAACATCGTAACTCCGCACTGCAGCCCAGCAGGGTTAGATTGGTTGAAGACATGCGCACCATCGACGTGCAGTACGCCTTAGTACACAGCGTCATCGTGCCCCCATGTGGACAATGGGAGTTAAGTGCCTTGCCCAAGGACACAGCGCGGGAGTCCGAATCGATCGCTCAGACGGTCACCCATCCGAGGACTAACCGGGCTCGACGTGCTTAACTTCGGTGATCTGACGAGAACCGGTTACCGCAACGTCACCGCGCCCCCAAACGACCAGATCAGGAGCGGAATTGTTCAAACTTCAAAGCCGGTGTCAAAATTTCCACAAGCGCCGATATTCGAGTGTCAATATGAATACTCAACAGTAATATAATTTTTCGAATTACGTCAGCGCAGACTGACTTCCAGAGATAGAGTAACTGAATCGCCTATGTAACATGTTGGCAGAGGTGGCGCAGGACAATGAAAGTGTGCGTGTTTGGTGGGAGTGGGTGCACAAATGTCCGAGAGGCACCAAGCATGCCATGATACCGAGTCAAGGTGTGAATTTTTTGAAGACATGATGCATAGAAAATTCCATTTCATTGTTGTTCGGGTTTTTTGTGTGTGGATTGGGGAAGGGTGACGGGGCATGTACTATACAAAGGAGGCAGTTAGCTCCCTGAGCTCGTACTTCATGTTTCTGCTCCTATTCTCATAAAAGACCACCTACTTGGCCCGCGACTGTTCCTATTCTAAATATGAGCCCTGTGGGGGCCCTACATCACAACGCCCTACTTTCGCACCGATTCGGCACCTCCTCTAACCTATAGCATGGGACATACCCAATCTTGCGTATGCGACCCACTGTCTTACACGCCTTCAAACTGGAATTAATTTTTCGAGAATCCACCGACTTTTATTTAGATCGACAGAACATTAATACTCATCTTAATTGCTTCTCTTGAACTTTGCCGCTTAGATCTATCGTAACTTAATATTCGCTTTTAAGTCCTTCCATGTCAGGTTATAGTCCTTCATTTGTCTGGTGCCTGTCATGATCTGGTCTGGGCTGGGTCCATTTTCCCCACTTCAACACGTAGGCAACCCTTCAGGTCAAACATAGGGGGAGGAGAAAACGTAGACGGAACCGGTTGACAATGGAATTTATTGGCGAAATGAAACTAAATGTATTTACATCCCAGGAAAATACATTTCAAGAATTTTGTTTATTGACACATTAGGGGCTCTGAAATTTTCAAATTCGATTAGTAATCATGTAGCATGTCTATGGTAGAAACAGTGGAGAATCTGTGCATCTTTATCGACCCCCAAACCGCCTTACCAGTTTTGGTGTCAAAAACCGGGCTTTGTCGTTGCTTGGGGAAATATATTCATGCCGCGTATTCAGCCAAAACTCAAGAAGTGTCGCCTGAATCCGTGCGTGAACGTATGTCTCACCGTGACGAGCCCGTCCGTTCCTTTTTGTTGGGGTGGTTCTTATCCTGAAAGGGTTAATGACTTTTCCTCGAAGAGCGTATATCAATGGGAGTTCACTGGAAGCAAATATTTTAATACATATATATAAAAATAAATGTGGCAATACGTGACTTATATGAAATCCAAATGAATAAGAAGAACAGAACGTCAATCATACCCCACCAGCACAGTTTGTGAGGCACTTGTGGGCCCGCATTCTCTGTTGCCGCCGGTTTCCATTCCTTGCCGCTGGTGTTTGGACTTGGGTCGCCTTTTCACTTCGCTCTTTCGCTGCCACTAGCGTATTGTCACTTTACCGGACGCCTTTGCTCTAACATGTGACTGGATGTCACTCTACCACAGCCGTCGCACGACCACTAACATATTGTCACTTTACTTTTTCGCCTTCCATCTAACAAGTGGCGGAATATCACTCTACAACTGTCGTCACACGTCCACTAGCTTATTGTCACTTTACTGGACGCTTTTCACTCAAGCATTTGCCACCGGTGGGTTAAACGCTCCCTTCCATTGACGTCAGAATAATGTCCATACTCCGTTACATAATACAATATATATTTTTCGAGAATCCCAGTCTTTTATTTAGATCGACAGAGCATTAATTCTCATCTTAATTGCTTTGGCGTATCTTGACATTCAGTGACAGACCAGATGCGTAATATGGGTGTGTGTTCACAACCTGTACGATGTACTGTTTTGACAACAATCACCTATCAACTGGACATAATTACCAAGATGATGACTGCAGGAGAACACTGGCTTTTACTACCTTTAATGTTTTATCAGACATCCCACGCGGCGTTCAACAAATGCGCAGAAATGGACATTAAATTTCATGCTTAATTAGCAGCGCGTGAATTATTGCTGGTCTGTTTAAGTGAATCAGTTTTCCGGGTTCATCATACAAACGCACATGTTTATACCTTTGGCCCGAACGTGAGAAATTATCAAAGATATATACACTTTTAAACAACAAAATCGAAAATTCAAGCTACCTTGGCACTTGGTGCATCTTTATCATTTGGACGTTTTCCGCTTTCTGTTTAAATAGTGTCTCTCTCACTTGCATTTTCGAATATGAGCACCCGGAAGATTGGTTGAGGGGTAGACTATTTCTGGCTACCGCAGGGATGTCCCGTCGTCATGGTGATTCAGGATTTTTTTTTTAAACTCGTATTGTAATAACAATACTCAGATTACAAAACCGACAGAGAAATTCGACCGGATCGCGACTCAGTAGCGGTCCGGCCGAGTGCGCTACCCACCCCCCCCCCCCCGGAACACTAGAATCTCACCTGTTGGAAAATAACGGAAAGAACGTTGAATCACAAATATTTTTCTTTTTTCTTGATTCAGACTTGATTTCCAAATATTTTATTTTTGATATCTCAATCCATTTGTGTACGTATGTCGCATCTAGATCGCGAGCTGATCAAGACAGAGACCGATTTGTGATCACAATTCTTGTAGCACTACATATAAAGTATTACATAATACAATATATATACAGAGGCGGACTGGCCGTATGTTCTACCGGGAATATCCCCGGCGGACCTCCCTATTAGGTGGCACCTAGAGCCTGAAAAATTGATGCAGCCCAACACCTGATTGTGCCTGACATTTAGTGAATATTCCCAACAGGCGAAATTGATCTGATTGCAAACAATGCCGGTGTATTGAAATGTTCTGCGTAAGGACATTATGTAAGGACGCATCTGGTTGGTCGTTGGACGTCTGAGTGACTTTATGACGTGAATGAAGTGCGTCGAGGCAAAATATTAGTGAGCAAGAACAGACCGCCGAAGGTGATATTTTTCTTTATAAATATCAGCTTCATCCTCTTAATTAAAGTTATATTGTGGTATAAATATAGAAAGCAACTGAGTGGAGTACCGGGGACTAGAATCAATAATCGGCTGTATCTCAAAACGTCAAAAAAATGAAAATCTATGCCGGTGTAAAAGGAATGGAAGTCCGTAGGAATATTAGTCCCTCTGGACTATTATTCCGCGGAATTATAGTCCTAGGTCTAACATTTCTAGGAATAGTAGTCCGGCGGACTACTATTCCTAGAAATGTTAGACCTAGGACTATAATTCCGCGGAATAATAGTCCAGAGGGACTAACGTTCCTACGGACTTCCATTCCTTTTACACCGGCAGTCCACGTAGAGAACATTTCGATATACCAGCAGTCTGGTCTGCCACTGATCGCTCAGATGCAAGGAAACGCCGTTCTTGTAATTTGAAAAATCACACTTTTCTTCTATCGGGTCGAACTATGGTCGGCCTGATGGATCCGCGCACCCCCCCCCCCCCCCCTGCTGATACCATTCTTGCCGAATGAGTTATGAAGATGATACAAAAACGGCACCGAAATGTCCTATGTGTGAACTGCCGGTGATCGCTCAGATGCAAGAAAGCGGCGCTCGTTCAGTTCGAAATATCAAATAACTCCGCAAGCAAAAAATATAAACCCTATCACTATTTTATCAGTCAGAACTACTTAGTGTGTCGCGGAAAGGATATCATATGCGAAATTGTGTTGAAATATATACGTGTATTCACCCATGTGCATTCAGAAATGAAATTAGATTCTAGTAAATGAACATAAATTAAAATGGGCTGAAAATCGGAGACAATTTGTTTGTATTCATTTCATCACTCCAGGGCATTATCGTAGACAATGGTGTGAGATCCATTGTTCTTTCAAGTAAACTTGAAAAATATTTACATAATTAAATTTGATATGCCAAATTAAGTCGGTTAAGTGATTTCCAAGCACTGAAGTGGCCACAAAGGCGTAACATCGAAGCGACAAAGGCCTGAAGGAAACAAGCAAAACAACATAATCTTTTCAATGAGCAGAATACAGGCATACGCCATCGCGCACCACCTCTATTTTTTGACACAGTAACTTGAACAAACCGTAAAATAATTATTTTGAAAAACAGATTAATAATACAAACACAGTTCCTCAAGGCTTGGATATATAATTGAGGTATACCTAAAACAGTTTCACTAAATTGAAAAATAAATATACGTTATTACAAAGGGCAACTGTTCTTGGTGATCATATTCCGCCGAGATGACGAGACCAAATCTGGGCGGAATATAACAACCCAGGCTGATTAACTGATGTAATAGTTTATTTATCAAGTTCCATTGCAACCAACATTTCAACGAGTGTTGTTTTATTGTTAACTATTGTTATGTTAAGAACAAGGTGTACCCGCACTAAACTGCTTTCCCTTGGGAACCATTTGAACCCTTGTATGATACAAAATACGATTCCGTCATTTTAGTTTGAACATTTCATTTTCCTACTTTTTGGAACTACACATTGGTGTCACAAGGGAGGGAGAGAACTGACGAAAACGTTTGGTAACAATTTCACAAACAGATTTACGAGTTCGTTTTTTTTAAATTGATAAAGGAATCCATTCTTACTTTCTTGAGTATTTAGTAGTGTTGAAAAAATGGAGATACCAAAAACAGTTTTCACGTGATTCACAGTTTCGGAGATGAAGTCTTTTCCAGTTTTCCGTTATGGTAACTGCCATTCAATCACTTGGAGTAGTTGTGTCCTTAGATTAACTGAGCATCCACGCGATACCGTCATGCAAAAACAAATATGAATATTTCCTTGAGAGCATCATTGTGTAATGAAGCAATTGTACTTTGCGACAATGATTTGCCGTATGGGAGTTTAGCAAGGAATATTGTGCTTTCATCAAATATTTCATTTCTGTCATCTAGAGAACAGAATGTCATCGGACGCCAAGAAAAGGACACTTGTCAGAGACCAGTATACAATGAGGTTTCACTTTACTGTTTTCAACCAACTTTTATATTAATTCAGATCGGATTCTGGTACTGGCTTTATGATGCACTCAAAAAGCCTGTAACTTAAAATGAGGGTAAGAAGATAAGATAGTTTTTTTTATTGCACTACCACAAGTGGTGAGTATGGCACATCAAGTATACACGAGACAACTGCAGTACACAAACATTCAAAACATTAGGTAAAGAACGGTGTCAGCATTTAAAGCAATAAAAGTATTCCAAGGAAACACAAGTGCTACCGCCTGCACTAACCTATCCACTCTGACTACCCCTTCATCCATCCCCCTCTCTCTCTGCGTCTCTCTCTCCCTCTGTCTCTGTTTCTCTGTGTCTCCCTGTGTCTCTCTTTCTGTCTCTGTCTCTCTCACTCTCTCTCTCTCGCCCTCTCTTTTCCCACACACACAATTTTGTGATATATTAGGAAACGTCATAAGAAATTAACAACTGTTAAGGGTATGAATATCTTCGATAAACAGCATTCAAACAACATCAATAGGGTCCCCCTAAAATAATACGTGAACCCTTCCAATCACATCCACCCCAGTCCATATCTTCTGGCACTCTGATTTCAGACACATCGATATGCCCTAAGATCCGCATTAAAGTAGCGAAAGCGTCGGCAAGAAACTCAATACTATGCTACCGTTCCCGTTTCCAGTCTGAAACAAAAAACACACCGCTATTCGATGTACCCAGATCCTCACGAGACCCGCCCAGAGGAAATGCTACAGTACGTGGAGGGTGGATTGTAACTAAATCACCCGCAGAGTGGAGGTATCACCCAAGCTATAACTTTAAAATTTTGTACTTAAAGACAAAAAACACAAGCAATGTTTCAGCCAATGGACCTCCGGGTGTAACCCGGAGGTCCATTGGCTGAAACTTTGCTTGTGCTGGTTATGCTTTGCAACAAATTTGCAAATATTGCTTGGGTGGAATCTCTACTATGCGGATGATTTAGTGATAATACACTCTCCACGTACTGTATGTCTGAACAGATTCTGAACATATACTGAAGCCTTATAATACACGTATTTAGCTTGCGTTTTCTGTGTTGTCTTCAAAACTCACCAGTCGGCGTATTTTTACGTCTTTCTTAGAGAATATACGGTAAATTTGCACACCCCTTCACCGGTCCGAGAATGTATAGCGTATATACACAACTGCAGTTTACACCATAAAGGCCCCCGTTGTTTTCCGCAACTAGCTGTGTCCTCCGAGTTAAGTATACACCTTTGGCTTCGGTCTCGTTTCCGCGCGGTATTGGTCCTAGTAATTAGGACAGTGCTTATGCAAGTTCTCCCACAGCTCTTGGCTTTTTACAATTTAACGAACGCTCACAAACCCTTCGCGGTTCATGGCTGACGGCTGTTACGGTTTTGTGGACCTTCAAGGAATCTCAGAGCCTGGCCCTCCGCGGCCCAATGAGTTCTCTGGAGGTTGAGGGACTGACTGCCCTGGGACTATCTCTCAAATTTATACAGGTTAGGAAGGAATTATTTCTCGTAATAATTGCCTCAATTGAAATCGGAGATACCCAGCTAACCTGATGCACTTTAAATTGGACTTCGTTTAATCCCTTTACTGCCACGCCCACTTTAGCCATATATGGGTGACCTTTATGTACGCCTGTATGCGAGGAAGTTTAATACAATTTATGACATACTTGAATAATAATAATAATAATAATAATAATAATAATAATAATAATAATAATAATAATAATAATAATAATAATAGTTTTAAAGCCTAGAATCCACACACGGTGCTCATTTGCTGTACAATAATTTCATACATACATGTACACACATACAGATACATACTCTCACAGATGCATTGATACATGGATCACTATTATCATTTATTGGTGCCCAACGCCACATCAGCAACCAAGGCTATATCGTGGAGATAAGCGACAGAATCTAAAGGAAAAAAGGGTATTGAATTAAAATAAAATAAAATAAACAACAAACCCCCCCCCCCCCAAAAAAAAAAAAAATAACTACCACTTTACCAACACAAGTATGTGAGTGAAACTCTATCATCCGATTAATTGTTGGAAAGGGCCCTCTGAGCCCTTTCCAACAATTATTCAGACGGTAGGTTTGATCATACCAGAACGTACAGATAATCATCATAAAATAGATGACAGTAGTTGCTTTCGCAGCGTAAGTGTTAATGTTTCCAGTCTTATAAATTCCTGACCATAACGGACGGCATTTTTGGGGTGCCTGGCGATCATTGCATTTCCATTTTAAAGAAAAAAACTGTCCCGCTCATTTAACTGGTCAAGTGCTGGAAGCCCAAATGTGGGCTTTACTCAGAAGAGCAGGTACCACAAGTTAAAGGCTTCTTATTTTGTAGATGTGCTTCGTATTATCTTTGAAGTGAAATTATTTAGTTTGTAAGGAATTGCCTTGTTGCAATTTATGGGAGAGTGCCTATGGGCACTCTCCCATAAATTGCAACAAGGCAAAGACACATGAACAAATTTTCCTGACCAAAAATAATTCAGCACTCTACCAGTTAACTAAGATTATTTTCTGATCTTTACAAAGCGCATATAGCTTTACAGACGACATTATCGCGGTGTAAAATTTAATTGGGCGTAACTAATGACCAATTCACATCTTCTGGTGTGTGCTGATTACTTCATTCAAACGTATGTTGATATTATATGCAACTGGTCTGTGGATAATTATCGTTACACTTTTGAAAGACAATTGGCTCTCTTGATAATTGACATAACCGATTAAGCTGTTTATTCACTTCACAATATTGGCTACTTTCTACCGATATACGAACACATAGTATTTTAAAACAAGATATTTAAAAAGGAGGAAATTTATTTTGCCTTAACATCTCTTAACTCCTTGACAAATTTGCCATCTATCTATTCCCTTACTTGGTCGACCTGTTTGATCTGAAACCCAAATAACGAAAAATTTAAGTTCAGACTCGTGAATCCTGACTTGAGTTCAACTCTGTACTCCGCTCACATTTTGACTTCAATCGATAATTAACAAAGACAAAACAAAACAGCTGGGTTTCAAGTTTCCGTCACGTGACTTTTGTCTAATTAAAGTCGATAGTAATTTGATATGAGCTGGTTTACACATACTTAAGAGGTTTGTTTATCAGTAAAAATTCAACCCTACGGCACAAAAGAGAAAGAACCATGGGTGGATTTAAATATTATTATTATTTTTTATTACTTTCCAAAGTGTGATTTATTTGGATTTCCGGGTTTGATAAAAAACGATAACTTCACAAGTGAATTCTGCAATCAACAATTGTGTCATGTATCCGTGTGCGGAAACGAAGACGCTTTGCCGTGGGTGTAATGGGGACTTCATTGTTTTGTTTTTGTTAACCCTTTACCTAAAATGAAGAGCCAACGACACTTGCAAAAAAAATTCTTGAATAACTAATTTTTTCATTTTTGTCTCAAAAACATAGGTTATGACTCCTCATTGGAAAGAGCTCATAACCTATGTTTTATAGACAAAAAATGAAAAAATAATGAAAGTTAACTGGCGATTTTTTAGAATAGCGTTAGCCGGTTTTGGTCGTTACGTTAGGTAAAGGGTTAAATAATAGAATTATCGTTAATAATGAGAAGTAATAAACAGAGTAATCGCTTGACTGGACTGGTTACGTGAAATAATTCATTCGGGGCGAGGGACTGTATTGTAAAACACTCGTGTTTGTACAACGCTCCTCACCTATCATGAATTATTTCACGTAACCAGTCCAGTCAAGCGATTACTCTGTTTGAAATCACAATGCAAAATTACACCACATTCGCTTCCTCTCTGATAACATTGATGTCAGAACAGCCAGAAACATATACATGTTGTCAGATGAAAGTGAATACGATATGGACTCTGCCCCCCCCCCCCCCCCCTCCAAGCAAACGGTAGCCTGTCTTCTTGGTGCTGCCCACGATCCATGTGTGGGCAGTGATGTCCACGCATGAGTTTACCAAGTAATAAAAATCACCAGCAAGATTTTAATTGATGAAGCATCGGGTTGTACCCGGTGTGTCATTAATTAAATTTATAATGATTATTCCTATAATTAGTGTTTGGAACCTAATATTATTGCGTCCGTGGAAATACTGCCCACACTGGGAAAATAACGAGTCCACGACGTCCGCACTGTAATAAATATCAGGCTTGCTAAATATCAGGCTTAAGCAAAACTCAGCCTTGATTCCTCTTGGGAACTTTGTTCGGATTTATGTTCTCTTGGAGTTATGAGACCCAGTAACAACTTACTAGCTCCCCAAGCAAATCTTCAATTCATTGACTACCGTGCATACTATCCACTTTCATCAACTGGAAGTTCGATTGTCTGGTCTTCACGTTTCTATTGAAATGATAGACAGGTAGACATATAGAAATCACAAACAATTCCTTCCAGGTGAGGATAGGGAGGGTGAATATCAAATCACCGAGCACGGACTGTACCTCAATTGTTATAATAACGAGTACGAGGACGTTCCAATGAGAGGTCACATGATATGCTTGAGTTGTTTTTTTTTTTAAATTTTGAAAAATATTTAAAATAATATTTTTGTGACGTCTGGATTGGGTAAAGGGTTAACATTTCAAGTAAGGTATACATCTGCCTATAATCAACCATCTCCGATACCCATTTAATACATCATCTCACAGATCCCTTCAGGAGACGAATAGCCCCGGGTTTGGGGCTGTGAAATATAAATCCCATCTGGATTTAGACTGCAGTCTCTGAATGCCGGCTGCGCATTTAGTTGATCGTGCACCTCTCCAGTCGAACCAAATGTGCTTAGACCCACCGAAGCATCGATATGGTGGATGGATGAACTTTAGAACTTATCCATCCATAGCATCACGCGTGGAACGGGTTTTGTGATATCACACGCGCGTATGAGAAGATAGACTCTGCCCTACCCTCTTAACCCTTTACCTAACGAATCGCCCGCATCCGCCCGCGTAATATGCAAATTCAGCAGTTGAAAAAATATTATATTTAAAAAAATTTCAACAAAACCATATCATGTGACCCCTCGTTGGAACGAGCTCGTCGAGCTCGTTCAAACGAGGGGTCACATGATATGGCTTTGTTAAAATTTTTTGAAAAATTAAAAAAAAAAATATTTAAAATAATAAATTTTGATATCGTCCGCGTTGGGTAAAGGGTTAACAGGGATACATTTGTGTCACTGGATTTTTTATGCATGCAATCCTCTTGACTTTAGGGATTTTTGCAAGGAGCAAAGACTGTTAGTGCAATTGGACAATCGTACGTAAAATAATCCCTAAACGCTCTAATTTTTATGACAAACCACTTGTTGGGGGGGGGGGGGGCATCCACCCCTCCCCTTCCCACCTCCACCCACCCATAATTATTTACGACACGGAGACGCGTTTCAAGCACCTGCCAAGGTATTTGGGAAAATTACATTTTCCTCCTTATTGACATTTTTTTTTTATTTCGACATATATTCTCCCCATTTGTAAGTACCGATTAGTTAAAAGCAACGAATGGTATAATTTTATTCAACTGCAACCAGCCGTAAGCTGCAGCTGATTATATTTTGTAACGGATTACAATGCACGATGGGAAGATTGTGCATTTGAGATGGTATTTCTTGCGTTCCTACAATATTTGTATTATATTTATCAACCAGTTTTAACAAGGAAACTGGATTGCACTTAGGTTAGTGACATTTAACAACGTTACCCCATCTGGCCTTGTGTGGATCTTCAAAAGTCGATTTCATTCCATACGACATCGTTCCGATGATTCCAATCGATTCGAGTCGCAGTGATTCCGACATTTTCGAATCTCCGCGATGTTCTTAAAATCATATCAAGTATCTCCCCTTGAAGTCATCTTCTATCATCGGGTCTCCTGTACAGGAGACCCGATGATAGGAGACGCGCTCGAGACGTTTCCGGTTCAGAGGTTCTTTTTTATCGCGCTTGTGGAATGTTCTCCATGTTTGGGTGACTCTCCCAAACAGAAATAGAGTCGGCATTGAATGGGCTGAATTCAACATCTTAAAATACTATTCTTGGCAGGAGACTAACACTATTTCCATATTGCACGGCTGTGAGAAGGTGCAGTAGCTACAGCTGTGATTACTTGAAAAGTGGTAAGTTCAGATACAGATTCAATTCGATTCGAAACCCACTGCCCAGTTCGATTCTACTCGAATTTAGTGCTCTAATTTCTCGAATTCTTTTCGCTAAAATTCTTCAATTTCGTAAAGAAGATAGCATGTATACAATGACCGGAATTGATAAAAGCGTTCTCCTAATGCCAATAAGGCGAACGAAAAGACTTATAACACTCGTGTTGTTTGTTAACTTGAAAGCTGTTGAAGTGAGTATTTTAAAATAGCCAGCGTACAGTTCATACATATTCAATTAGTTTTTTCCATTAGACTGACATCTGTAACAAACATGACCACTGTAACTAAATAAACGTTGAGACTTTGATCCATCAAATTGATTTTGTACAATCCGGTTTGGCGTATTAACGTCTCGTGTCCTTTTAGGATAGCAATACTCACTGGACAAAAGGTTTACTTAACAATGGTAATAGAGACATCGGGGTTACGACCTCTCGTTGTAAATTCGCCGTGTGCGTGAACCAAGATTAAATCATTGTGTGGATATATCATATGCGGCCAAGCAAGTAATGTTCCTGGTAGCCGGCAAGGTGAGTACATTTGTAACTAATAGTCCTGAGGACTTCTCAGAAATAAAACGAGGAAAGGTGTCAAATAATTTTACCCTGTTTTTTGTTTTCTGTTTTTTCGTCAGACTAATAGTTCGGTTTGTTGTTTTCTAGATTATAACACTGTCTCAAATTAGGGCCCAGCGAAGATTCGACATTCGATTTTATTCGAAACTGTCGGGATGTTTCGATTCGATTCGACTGGAGTCACACTGATTTGGGAATTTTCGTATCATCGAGTTGTTCTAAAAACGCTATCAAGTGTTTTCTACTGAATTTTTCCTCTATCATCAGGTCTTATTCAGGAGACCTGATTATAAAAGAAAATTTCAAGGTGGTCCCACATTAGAACCATTTCTTGTGTATTCCTTTTTGTAGCTCAACATGGCAATGTTAACTATGAGATATTGTGATGGGTAGCCATCCGTTATCCGTACGCCCGTACGTCCGTACCTCTGTCCACCCACAATTCCTTTAGCATACCCTACAGGCCGTATATCTCACCCGATCAGTTTCAAATGACATACGTGGTTTGGGGTAATGTCTAGATTAGGGCTATCGAATTTTCCCGAATTTCCTTGAAAAACATGGTCGCTGACGGCCATTTTTGATTTGGTAGATAAATTGTCCACAATTCCATTAGCACATATTACAGGCCGCATCTCTCATCCGGTCTGTTTCAAATTCCATGTGTATCCTTGGTGTGATGTCTAGACGGAAGCTATAGAGTCTTCCGGAAGTTCGTTGAAAAGCATGACCGGCAGTGGCCATCTTGTATTTTGCATATAAATGTCCATCAGTGCAACCTATAGACCGCACCTCTCATCAGATCTTTCTCAAAGTTTATTTGCAGCTTTAGTGTGATCTCCAGATGGGATCTATCGAATTGTTCTAAATTTTGTTGAAAATCGTGGCTGCCAGCCATCTTGGATTTGGCATATAAGTTGTCAACAATTCCATTAGTCCATCCTACAGGTCACATCCTCCCGATATTTTTCAGATTTCACACTTAGCATTGCTGTCAATTCTATTCTGTAGAAACTTGAGTGAATGACTTGGCATTATTGGAACTTTCTATTCAATTCAGTTAGTTCTTGGGCAAGTTAAGCTGCAGTGTCATTGACACTTTCTCTATTTATTTTCCCAAACTGACAGGTCGTAGTTGCCTACAATACTTGATTGGAATTATTAACGGTTGAGAGCGTTGAGATTCGATTAGAGATTTCGTTCGACATCCTCTGTTTAACTTGATTCCGGGTTTGATTCGACCGGAGATTTAAGATTGACATGCTCGTTTCTCAAAGGACAATTAAGGGCAGCTCTATATGCTGAAAAGTATAGAATATGGAGAGTGGATTGTAACTAAATCGCCCATGGCGTGGAGTTATCACCCAACGTATCACTTTTAAATTCTGTACATGCGGACAAAAAACACAAGCAATGATTCAGCCAATGGACCTCCGGGTGTAACCCGGAGGTCCATTGGCTGGAACTTTGCTTGTGTTTATGCTTTGCAACACATTTGCAATTATTGCTTGGGTATAATCTCCACTCTTCGAGTGATTTATTGATAATACACTATCCATGTACTGCAGTATCAAATGTTATTTAACTGCGTCGCAGACTGTTTTAATTTTGCAAAGTTGGAATATTTTACAAGAATCTAAAACTTTTTAAAAGTATTTGTTGCAGTGCAGTCGTGTCAAAAGTCAACAAATATTTGCGTTAGGGTCGCTACTGGGTGGAAATCTATTGGCAAATGTCAGTTCGCATTTCCACCCACAATACTGTTGGATCTCACCCTATGAAGAGGAACCGCGAAACCATTGTATCTGAGATGAGAGTTGTGTTAGTGTTTACTTTATTCAGTGAAGATTAAGCAAAATTTCTTTCGCAAATTCTGGATTTTGCGTCTACATTTCCTATTTCAACATTCAGGTATTAACGAAGTTTATTACTTTTCAAAGTGTGATTTACTGGGATTTCCCGGTTTGATTATAAGCGACAACTTAACAAGTGAATTATGCAATCAACAATTGGGTCATGTATCCGTGCGCGCAAAGGAAGACGCTTTGCCGTGGGTGTAATGGGGACTTCATTGTTTTTGTTTATTTTAACCCTTTACCTAACATGAAAAGCAGACGACATTTGCAAACAAAAATTCTTGAATAACTAATTCTTTCATTTTTTGTCTTAAAAACATAGGTTATGACCCCTCATTGGAACGGCTCGTTCCAATGAGGGGATCATAACCTATGTTTTAGAGACAAAAAAAATGGCGATTTTTGAGAATAGAGAGGGCCGGTTTTGGTCGTTACGTTAGGTAAAGGGTTAAATAATATAATTTTCGTTAATAATGAAAAGTAATAAACAGATTAATCGCTTGACTGGACTGGTTACATGAAATAATTCATTCGAGGCGAGGGTCTATATTGTAAAATACTCGTGCGCATTCGCGCACTCGTGTTTGTACAACTTCCGTCACCTCTCATGAATTATGTCACGTAACCAGTCCAGTCAAGCCATTACTCTCTATATTATTATCAAGTCATCGTTACTGAGATAGAGTGAAGTATACTGGAAATAACGTTAACGTACACGACCCAACAATCTACAGCTGTTGGAGTTTATTTTCAATTTCTCCACGTTTTATCTCTCGGGGGGTCTCTGGAATATCAATTTACGGACACATTACCTGATCAAAAGAAGAGGGGAATGTCTGTGTAAAGTTGATTGACGTAGGAGATGCCGTGACTTCTATTCCTAGTTCGGTCGGATTTTTTCTGTCACACAACAGGAATGTTTGGACAACAATTGGATGGATGCCAGGGGATGCATCCCTTCTTCGTGCTCGATCAGGCCTTTTCTATTTTTGTTTATTTATTTATTATGACACAAAGAGATATTGAGTGTTTTCATGGACATAATAATTGAACGCAGAAGCGGGATCTGTAATAGAAACAAGTTACATGATGCATGGCGTCGACCAGGGTTCGACATTAATAGACCGAAGGTAATCTTTGGTCCTACATTTGGAGCGACATGAACTGTGAGTTCTTTGGCCTCACTGACGTTAACGTCCTAACCATACACGCCGACGTTGACCCCCCCCCCCCCCCGCACGTAACATGTCGCCATGAACCCTCTTGCCAAATACGCCGACGTCAACCCCCTTATCTAACACGTCGACGTGACACCTCCGCCCCCCTTACCTAACACTCCGACGTTAACCCCATTACCTAATACGTCCACATTTACCCCTAACCTAACACGGTTAGTGGATAACTTTTGCCTTAAAGAATTCTTGAATAATTAAACATTTTCACTTTTTGACTGAAGAACATAGCTTATAATCCTTTTTTGAAACGGGCTCGACGAGCTCGTCCCAATGAAATTTCATAAACTATGTTCCGGAGGCAAAAATATACTAAAATTTGTATGCTAGTTTTCAGAACAACATTACCAGTTATGGCCTTTATGTTTGGTAAAGGGTTAACCCTTTACTTAACACTCTATCTTACGTAACGGCCAAAACCGGCCAGCGCTATTCTCAAAAAACGCCTCTTAATTTTCATTATTTTTCCATTTTTTGTCTCAATCAAAAGCATACATTATGGCCCCTCACTGGAACGAGCTCATCGAGTTCGTTCCAATGAGGGGTCATAACCTATGTTTTTGAGAGAAAAAATAAAAAAAAACCGTTATTCAAGAATTTTGTTTGCAAGTGTCGTCTGCTTTTCATGTTAGGTAAAGGGTTAAGTGGAGCGAGCCAATATCGATAACTTTCCTTTGTCTGTCTGTCTTCTGTTAGTCCACACGATACAGCTCATCAGCATTTGAAATTGAGTGGTCAAAATTGGAACATAAGTTGGTCCCAAGGCGACATAGTGTGATCTTAGAGGCCCATGGACCAAATGTTAAGGATAGTGCCCCATTTTTGCCGTTTACTTGCATGAATTTCTGTGTATTCACAGGATCTCCCAACGGTCTTTGAGGCAACAGTGACCCCGTCAAGGTTGTCTGATGAGTTGAAACTTACCCATTAATAGGTCAATTCTCAAGGTCACATGACCCATAAGTTAAACTTTGACACTGATGACATTTACAGAAGTGATCTAGAGAATGTACCCATTTCAGTGGGAGTTAAAACTTTATATCCAAGATTGGGTGCCAATATTAATTGGGTGACAGAATAGTGAGATGTGCTGTTTGCCTGTCTATCCGCGTATTTGTCACACTTTGTATATTTGTGTACCCGCATGATATCTCAACAATTGTTGACACAATTATGTTCGAACTTGTTGTACCGAAGTGGTTCTGATCCATGTTGCGTTTACAGGTCACAATATCAAAAAAGATTACGTGACCGGCAAGAATATTTTAAATAGGTTTGGCTCTATATGAGTCTCAAACTGTCAGGCAGAAGTCAAAACACCGTTAAATACCGATGACCAAATAAAACTTGGTTATAGTATGGTGAATGGTGTCGTCTGTCTATACTTACAAATTGATGCAGATGGCGCATGCTGTTCTCTGCTGGGTATCTGTATTGTTGGTTTCACTGATACCATCGCCGTTAGAGGTACATTTTTAAACGTTATTTTACTTTCTAGTTGTTTTACGCAGTTCTGGCGATAATTAAAGTACCTTCATTTGTGATTGTAACTGTGTACAAAAGTGTTTGGAGAGTTTCTTAAAAGCATATTGACTTTTTTAACAACTTACTGTTGAAGTGCATTATAAGAACGAATTAACTTTAATCCGTAAATCAAAGTAACGGATAAAACCGGCAGCGATATTCACAAAAATATCTCTTCAATTTTCATTATTTTTTTTCATTTTTGTCTAAAAAACATAGCTTATGATCCCTCATTGGAACGAGCTCGTTGAGCTCGTTCCAAAGAGGAGTAATAAGCTTTGTTTTTGACGCAAAAAATGAAAACAAATTGTTATTCAAGAATTTTGTCAGCAAGTGTCGTCTCCCTTCGTGTTAGTCAAAGGGTTAACACATGACACACGATAATATAACAATAACATGAGTTGGAGGGCGTTACGGGTTTTTAACGGACCGAGAGGAATGAATAACAACCCAAGGGTGTATTACCGACCCAAGACGAAGTCGAGGACCGATTATAAGCCAGAGGGCTGTTATTCAGTCCTTGGGGGCCGTTAATAAACTGGAACGCCCGACAAAAACATGTTATTACTATTATTACCATGACCGGAAGTGGGCGGCGAACTGTTAATGATTTTTTGGGGGTTTTGGATTTCTTCAACGCCGGCCACTCGCTTCTGATTGCATGACGACAGGAATTACTGAGTTTTACCGCCCCGCTAAACTCCGTTAACCCTTTACGCAACGTAACGACAAAAACCGACCAACTCTATTCTCAAAAATCGACAGTTAATTTTCATTATTTTTTCATTTTTTTTTGTCTCAAAATCATAGGTTATGACCACTCGTTGGAACGAGCTCGTCGAGCTCGTTCCAACGAGGGGTCATAACCTATGTTTTTGAGACCACAAATGAAAAAATTCAAGATTTTTTTATGCAAGTGTCGTCTGCTTTTTCATGTTAGGTAAAGGGTTAATATACTGGAGAACCCGCTAAAGTGGTAATAACAGCATATAAAAAGAGGAAAGGAACACGCACTCTGTTGTTTCATGTAAATAAACATACATACTCTGTTTAATGGAAACTAACAAAATTTAATTAACGTCTTATGGTGATTGGAGTCCGAGCGGGCATATTAAAATACTGATTATTATTCCAAACTGCCAAGAAACCACACAGAGATAATCATCGCAAATACGTTATTACTTAACCTCCTGTTAACATACTACGCATGACACGTGTTTTTCTTCAAATTTCGACAGAGTATCTCGATGGACCGTACTAATATAAGTTCTTCATTGTAAAAGAAAATTTTTCACATGATGATTCGGTACATCACTGAAGCAGCGGAACCAGTGGTGGGACAGAGGGACACATTCCCGTCCACTTTGTCCACAGATATGCTAGGTACGCGGTTACACATTTGTCAATATACAGGTATTCTGTAAAAAAAAAATCAGAAAATCTAAATTAATTTAGTTGAAATTGGCCAAACAATTCCGCCCTCCATCGGTTCGGTCTCTTTTTGCGTCAACCATTCGAGTTAGGAGGTGATTGAAGGTGAAGTGTGAGAACAGTAGCTCCTTGATCACAGCATTGGACCTTCAAACAAAGGGTTCGAACCTTACCCGCGCCATCTGTTTTATGTCTCTGTGCAAGAATTTTAATTCCGATTGTCCATGCGGGTTAACGATGGCACTGTGAACTAAGTCGTACTGCATGTCGATATAGCTTTTGTCTTCAACTGCTGCTAACTCTGCCAGTGCGGGGTTAATGGGTTGGAAAATCTGAGAGTTGCTTGCCGCTGCTCGGTGGTTTTCTCCGGATAATGCGGGTTCTCTAACCCTAACACTGTCCGCTGCGATATGACCATGACTGTTGAAAGGGTCGTAAAACCCCAATAAACAAACCGAAGAAGTAAGAGAAACAGGCCGTAGCATGACACCCCACTCCCATACACACACACTTTTAACACCTCTCATCGCACGGATCAAGACCTACGAGTCATTCAACTTATATTGCTTCTGGAACTTGGCCGTCCTATGGGTGGACTAATGGACAAATATCTATTCCACTGGATTGCTGGAACATCAAAGAAAAAATGGTGCCAGGTCAATCAACGCCCAAACCTCTCCCATCCATGACGTTCAATGACGTAAAAAGTTGTTACGCTGTGGCTGTTGTCACAACGTGACAGCTTTCACATCATCAAACATCAAACAAAAGCCAAGTACGAAAACCAGTAACATAATCTCGGCTCCTGTTTTTACCAATAATAGCTGAAATATATTGTAAATAGTCAAATTGTATTGTTGCAAAAATTTATAAACATATTCAGTTTTCGCAGACAGCATTGTAGGTTCTTATATATAGCATCATCTGCCCTCTCTTTGATATCGTCGGTTGAAGAACCTTTCTATATGTGACCATGAATTGAGCGATCCAGCCATCCAGTTGTTTAGACATCAGTCGCGTCCAACCGTATCGTACAATCTTGACAAGCGGACAACCGAGAAGAGTCCATGGACTGTAAATTTAATTGTCTGGTGATCAAATTTCTTCGTCAAATTTCTTCGTTTGGTCAATGCCCAGTCATTAGGTGTTCAAGGATACCTCAAACACATCTTTGATTTTTCAAAGCGGAAATTAACGCCAGTATCGTCTACCAAATGATATTACAACAGTGGAGGTGGAAAAAAAACAGAACAAAAACAACGAATAAATTTCCAAGATCAGACTGACAAACGTTATTGATTGGAAGTCTGTAAACGGTTTACAGCTAATTGGTTTATTTGATGGGTTTCTCTCATCCATAAATATTGTCATTCAAACTCGTTTAATAAAATCTTGACTCAAAAAACATAGCTCAATTCAATGAGGGGATATAAGATATGCTTTGGAAGCAGAAAATGAAAATTGAAAATAAATCTGATTTTCTGTTGCGATTGTCGTCTTCTATTAGTGTTTTTGTGAAGGGTGAAAATACTTGAAGCGCATACTTTGAGAACATGTGGCTAGTCTTGACTTTATATCCGTGTTGTGGTCACGATCACTCCATAAATGCTGAATGTGATCATAAAGACAGATAAACATAAACACAAACACATCGAATACTCAAATACTGTATTGTCGTAATGTGGATATCCGTGGTTTGCAGGTGCTAAATGCATTGTCTATATGAAGACCATACTTGATTACACACTTTGTTCAAATACAGGCTTTGGGTGATAGCGACCACATGAATACAACAGCTTTGGTCCTCTCCTCGTATTTATTTGTAATTGCGACGGGGCACAGATTGTTCGCCCGACTATCCGTCGGCTGGGCGTTTCTTCATCAAACGTCAGTGTGTGATCAGAGTTTCTGGTCTATTGTTTTTCAAAGTCATATTGTATTACTCTCTTGTGGGTTCCGCTCGCCTACTCATGCACAGTGGAAGCGGCGATCTATACCCACGTTGTCTGTTCGGAATCAAATGGTCGCTGCTATCCGAGCAGTCGTCAGTCATTTTTCCTTCCCCATTTGCAGTCCAGTAACTATCTTCTGGTTACAGGGGTGGTAAAATCATTGTTTGCACAACCATGATATGAATTTTCCAGACGGTTCTTGTGTACACCAACTGTGCTTCTCAGCGAGTTGTTCAGACGTCGATCATACAATCACCGAAATTCAGGGGCGGCGGAACCGGAAGCCTAATGTGGGGGGGGGGGGGGGATTTGCCCCCTCACATTTTTGGCTAACAGTGTTCTAATTATTTGAAAATAGTAAACAAAATAAGCTTAAATGCTTGTTATTCTACTTGACATCATCATTACCAAAACACTTACTTCTGAGGCGGCGATTATCCGAAATTATCCGTGTCGAGTTCGACGGTGGAGAAGTGACTACCCAAATATCATGTCAGAGTACACAATGTTGACCTTTTGGACGATTTTGGGTATTTAGTGGACTGACGACCCAGGATAAGTGCTGGTAATCCGCTATTCCATTAAAATCACCCAGATTGCCTCTTATGTCTCTTGTTACTCGAGTTTGGAGGAAAAGGTCCCTGTTGCGGTATAAGGGTTAGTACCTTTCGGGAGGTGGGAGATCTACATCTTCGCTAACGCCACAATCGACACTCAGAGGTTGTCGCCTGGACTCTGGATCGGATGTTAGTCTGACACCTTATCAACGTCTTATCTGTAGATAGGTGGATATTTTATTCAGCAGTACGGCTCTGCGAATCACACATTTTCGATTCGAATCGAATCTCGAAACGGATTGCGTCTATTATTCAGAATCGAATGAAATCACGAATCGAATTGTGAGTGTCTTGAAGATGACCGATAAGGGGGGTGGGTGGGTGTAAATCTGATTGTTCCGAATGTGGCGGCTCAAGTCCCGACTGATGAAATATTCCAGCTACATCATCAAGGCATGCCTTCCAGGAAGGCATGCCTTGATGATGTAGTTGGAATATTACCCAGGACCAGGTGCGAGACTTAACAGCTCTAAGCACTGCATAGTACTAGCTGCTAGCAACAGCTCATCGCCATCATTGTTTGGAAACTTTTACTTTGTTTTCAACAGAAGTGGAGACATGTGAGTATGGACTTAATATGATTTGTGGCATGGTCAAATGATTTTTTATGTTAATATAGATGAAATTACACTTGTCTTTATTTTCGGCATTATTTACGTACAAATTCCATCTAAACTATACGTTTTTCGAGACGACGATACAGACTAATAGCAAGCTATATTCCCGTGTAAAGATTTGAAAGGAAACGAAACGGACAGCTAATTTCGAAACGAATCAAATATTAACTTGAGCTTCGCAGGGAGCTATTCAGCAGCATGCATGTTTTTACAAAGTGGCGGAGGCCACTGTTGACTGGTGGATATTTCTTCCTATCTTCCAACTGTGCCTTGAACTAACAAAAACTCAAGTGCAAGCCCGACATGGGCTAACTGGAATTATCTGACCGTCTCTATGTTTGGATTCCCTCTTGCAAGCATAAAGCAATAAAGCGCATCTCGCATCTGGGAATAATACATGGTCCGTCCCCGAAGATATTCGCTAATGATCGATGAAAGTATAATTCATCGCCGGAGAGTAAAGTGTTGTATGTACCACTGGGACATGGAACGCTTTGGTATCCGGGCGCCGAAATCTGTTTATGCTACTATTGTGTAACTGTGAAAATCCACCAAAATATGCTCAGAATTATAGTATCACGATAAACTAACTCCCGGTCATTTCCCTCAGTAGAGTATATGTTCTTATGATAGTCCAACAACGTTAAAATTTAGAATTTGCTTGTTACAGTATCAAGGTATAAACATGGAGGTGGTTTGCTTCTGACTAGGCGCTCCTTACTCTTTCTCTTCCTAAGAACTGTACTTCTATCTTCTTACTCTATATCAGTTAGGGAAATCTAACCAATTTGTATCTTTTTATAGTATTTTCTATTTTTCTTTATTAGCGAATTATTTGTGTCAACAGGTATCTTTTTTTTTTTTTTTTTTTTTTTTTTTTTATACTTTTTATTCAGATATAGTATTACATTAGAAATGTACAGTGATAATCGATACAGTTGTGTATTCACATAGGTGATTTACAAAAAAATAAGTAACAGGAATATGCACAATTGTGCACATGAAAAAAGGAAAAGAATCTCATATTCAATGAAACAGTAGTCACTTCAGGAGTGTTTGTCGTAGGTGGTATTTCTGTCTCAATCTCATGGAAGTAAGGATTGAAACTGTCTCGTCGATAGTCTGGAAGGAGAGTTACGTGAAAAATACTCTGTTTTAATTAACTTTACATCGGCGTTTTGGCTAAAATTGCTCAAAAACTAATGCAAGGTCAAACAACAGTAGCTAGTGAGTTCCACCTCTCTTGAATGGTAGTTTTCTTATTGGCGGAATATACATATAATGACATTAATTCGATCTGTTTATAATATTTCAGCCGTTCAATATAACTTGAGTAATTAGGGGTACACCCCGATGTTCTGCATGAGAGAATAAACTTTTTAAATAAAAGAATACTGAGATCAATGATCGGAGGCATGGTTTGAATGTTTGAATGTAAAATAATATATTCGGGGGTCATGGGAAAAGTCAAGTTACAACATTCCTCTAATTTTGAAAGCCAGTTCAGTAGAACTGTTTTAGAGAATGGGCCGTCAAAAAATAAATGTTTTATAGTTTCTTTTGTGTTACCGCAGAAGGTACACAGTTCTGTCTCTACAAGTTTCATTTTAAAAAGCATGGAATTTGTACATATAATTCTTTGTAAAATTTTGAACTGCGTGGCTTGCAGCTTTGGATCATCTGTGGTCACAAACGGAGTTTTGTAGATCGCTTCCCAACCAGAAGTTTGCAAAGAAATGTTCAGCACGCTGTTCCATTTAGTTTGAGCTTTTTGGGGATTTTTCACTGACTAGCTCAAGGAAAAGTGGGTAGAACGTTTGAGATACTTTTTGTGTGATATTCAATTTCTCGACAGGTATCTTATTGTACACGTTCTTGATAGAAGGAATTGGTCCCACTGTCTTCTCGTTTGTTATCTGTTAAAATTACTATGAGTGGAAATGACCACAGATAATCTAACAGCTTACTGTCGAATCCACACCCAATGATAATGTAAGCTATGTATTACCATGGAAATTCTTTTGAAATAAATACTGTTTAAACTAAATTCAAATAAGCTACATAAAACAACACATATCACATACTGCTTGGAGATGGCATAGTCAGATTGACTTTCTTCTTTAAATTTCATTGAATTCAGACCAGCGTATACCACGTAAGATACACTATCAGTGAACTGTCTAAAATACTACGGATTTATTGATGTATGTGATTTAATGAGACTGTGGACCAGAGCCAATGCTATAAAACTTTTACAATTGGATTTTCTAGAATTGTATTTTCTCGCTATTAATATAACTGACTAAAATGAATCATTAGCATTTTAAAAGATATGGCAATTTGCCAACTGGCAAATTGCCAGATCTTTGAAAATGTGGTGGTTCATTTTAGGCTATTGAAATTCATAACTAAATACAAATCTAGAAAATAAAATTGTAAAAGTTGTATAGTATTGACCCCAGGAAGTAAAACATATGCTACAGTGGAGCCCACTTAATTGGATATCTCTTAATTGTATATCCCTGTTAATTGAATATAATTTTCAAACACAAAACCATTTACCATACCCTCAGTACAAATTTGATCTGTTAATTGCACATGGGTTGTAGAGTAAACTCCTGTTAATTGTATATACATTTTTGTAATATGTCGAAAAATTACTTTGACACGCACCAAATTCCCCTTATTTATCAACTTCTTTGGCCGCACTACATCCAATACAGGCATTTATTCTATTATATCTTGTTTGACAGAGCTCTATGAGCTCTGGCAAACAAGATATAATAAAATAAATGCTCAGTTTACCTCCAGAACACGGGAAACCGACCAAATCCCTGTTAATTGTATACTCCTGTTAACTGAATAATTTTCACTGGCAAAATGGATATTCAATTAAGAGGATTCTACTGTATTAAACTCAGATCTCCCTATCCTCCAAAAATATAGAAACTAGAAACAATGATGATACGAGAAGTAGGTTAATATCTGTGATTTTGAGTTCAGTGACAATAGAATGAGTTGGCTACAGCTAAGATTTATGAAGCGCTGTTCTCCAACTCTGACCAAGGTGAACAGCTATGCAATGCGTCATGAATATCCCCACGACCCACCCACCCAATCGAAACCCTGAGCTGCAACTGTATGTAGGGCTGCTAATCATCTCTGATAAAGACAGTCAGTGAGATATACTGAGCTGATACCAACGTGACACTCATACCGATGGTGATAATCTGTATGGGACTATTCGTTCTCCCGAATGGGATAATAACTTGAATACAGAAAGGTGATCGACCATGCATAACGCACTGAGAAGATAATTTATTTCCATGCAGGGAGGATATATCCTAGAATTTATTCACAAATTCATGAGCGGTCCGAGAATATATATAATTTTCACACAATTATAGTACGCATTATATATGGGCCCACGTCGTCTCTTACAGCTCGCTGTGTCCTCCTGGTCACGCATGTTACAACCGATAATGTTACAACGCCGCATAATGTTACACCAACGCATAATGTTACAAAAAATGTAGTAAACAACCGATAATGTTATAAACTCCGCATAATGTTATAACTTTTTTCAACCCGTTATGTTATAAAAATCGACGCATAATGTTATAACTTTTTTCAACCCGTTATGTTACAACAAATTAACCGATAATGTTATAACTTCTGTATACTAATTCCAGTTACAGCTATTGTAGATGGACTTTACCACTTACCATCTATTGCCGCATAAAGGTATGTAATATTTATACTAAAGGTTTCTGCTCTGGTTAAAGCGAGGAGACAACCCCCCCCCCCCCCCCTCCCACAACTCCCGGGGATTTATCATAGAATGACCTAGTCATGTTACATAGACGCGGATTATCCTGGTAACTCAATCGTGTGACGTCATTACCATGATCATCCAGTGCCCAACATGGTGAAGGCGGGGTGGTGGAGGAGGGGTGCTATTTTATCCGGTTGGTACGTTTACCAACATGCGTAGTCTCCGCTTCCAGAAATGTAGTGTACCATAGTCCCCTGACGCCTTTGGGGATGGGCAAATGCCCATGTTTCTGCTTGTTTTGGGCATCTAAAACTCATTTGTCGCATATTTCTTAGTCATAAGAATATCTTATTGTTCATTAATTTGACATTTTAACAACTAACAGTAAACAAAAATGAGGTGGAGTTAAAAGAGGTCAAAAAGTTGGATGGTGCGAGGTACATATGGTGGATGTGGCAGGTTGGTAGTGTCGCACGGAAGCCGAAGGATAAGATGCGAGACTGGGTAGGAAGAGGAATGGGGTTTAGGAGGACTGAAAGGGGTGGGCAGGGATTAGGCTGAGAAAGAGAGGAGATCATGGATTAGTACATCAGGGTGACCGCGCAGAGAAAGCTATCTGGGAATACTATAAGAGAGTAGTGCTAGACGGTATGATAATATAGAGGGTGGAGATGTTGGAAGAAGTGGAAGTGATGAAATTGGGATTACAGGTTCTGGAAAAGGCGGAATCACTAGAACAGGCAGTATAGGGAGAAGGAGGAGATTGTGGAGGAGGAGTTGTGTTGATGTTGTGGCGGTGTTGGTGATGGTGTTGAGTAGTATGTTGAAAATGAGCCATTTTGTAGGATCCGGGCAGGACCCCGGAAGTGACGTCATGTCACGTGATTGGGCGGTCATGTTGGGTTGTCATGATAGTGCACGTGGGTGGCCATGTTGTGATGTCATTATCATGATAATAGGTGGTTGGAGTGCGTATGCGCAGCGTGTTGTTATGGGGACACGTGCTCCGTCTCACCCCTAACAACCCGACAATAGATATCGAATTAATCCAAACAACCCGACAATCTTTAGAAAACTGACCCAAACACTCCCGAAAACACTCCCAAATAAAGCTAGGATAGTATCCTTAATGAGGGTATGAGACGTATGAATAGGTAATCATTGCGCTCATTTTCATAGCTTTCATTTTGAGACGTATGATTTTGAGCGCATCGTGCTCATTTTCATAGCTTTCATTGCTTCATAACACGAAAAGTGAGATTCCGTGGGTTTAGTATCCTTAAAATATAGAGTAGTATCGTTACCTAATGTCCGACCATATAATGGACGCGTAATTTATCACAGAAATGGGTTTATTACAATAATGGTTGGTTTATTACAATAGTGTTTTTTTTAACTGAAAGATAAACTGGAAGGGGCGCCGTCCCTGTCCCCGGAGCCCTACTGCCCCTTGCCCCTGGAGCTCCTGAAGTCCCGGTCCCTCGAGTTTCTGGCGAGTTACTAAATCGGTACGGGCAGGATTCGGGAGTGTTTTCGGGAATGTTTTGGACAGTTTCCTGAAGATTGTCGGGTTGTTTGGATTAATTCGATATCTATTGTCGGGTTGTTAGGGATGAGACGGAGCACGTGTCCCTATAACAACACGCGCTGCGAATACGCATTCCTACCACCTTTTTCATGATAATGACTCCACAACATGGCCACCCACGTGCACTATCATGACAACCCAACATGACCGCCCAGTCACGTGACATGACGTCACTTCCGGGGTCCTGCCCCGGGGTCCTACAAAATGGCTCATTTTCAACATGCATAACTACTCAACACCATCACCAACACCGCCACAACACCAACATCAACACAACTCCTCCTCCATAATCTCCTCCTTCTCCCTATACTGTCTGTTCTAGTGATTCCGCCTTTTCCAGAACCTGTAATCCCAAATTCATCACTTCCACTTCTTCCAACATCTCCATCATCTATATTATCATACGTCTAGCACTGCTCTCTTATAGTATTCTCAGATAGCCTTCTCTGCACAATCACCCTGATGTACTAATCCATGACCTCCTCTCTTTCTCAATCTAATCCCTGCCCACCCCTTTCAATCCTCCTAAACCTCATTCCTCTTCCTACCCAGTCTCGCATCTTATTCTGGGGCTTCCCTGTGATACTACCAACCCGCCACATCCACCATATTTGCCTTGCTCCATCCAACTTTTTGACCTCTTTTAACTCCACCTCATTTTTGTTCACTGTTAGTTGTTAAAATGTCAAATTAATGAACAATAAGATATTCTTATGACTAAGAAATATGGGACAAATGAGTTTTAGATGCCCAAAACAAGCAGAAACAGAGGCATTTGCCCATCCCCAAAGGCGTCAGGGGACTATGATACACTACACTTCTGGAAGCGGAAATTATGCATGTTGGTAAACGTACCAATCGGATAAAATAGCACCCCTCCTCCACCAAACCCGCCTTCACCATGTTGGGCACTGGATGATCATGGTAATGACGTCACACGATTGAGTTACCAGGATAATCCGCGTCTATGTAATGTGACTAGGTCATTCTATGATAAATCCCCGTGAGTTGGGGGGGGGGGGGGGGTGTCTCTTCGCCTTAACCAGAGCAGAAACCTTTAGTATAAATATTACACACCTTTATGTGGCAATAAATGGTAAGTGGTAAAGTCCATCGACAAAAGCTGTAACTGGAATTAGTATACATTAGTTATAACATTATCGGTTAATTTGTTGTAACATAACGGGTTGAAAAAAGTTATAACATTATGCGTCGATTTTTATAACATAACGGGTTGAAAAAACATTATGCGGAGTTTATAACATTATCGGTTGTTTACTACATTTTTTGTAACATTATGCGTTGGTGTAACATTATGCGGCGTTGTAACATTATCGGTTGTAGCAACGCAGACGTACCTAGCGTCTATATCCGTCTTCAGTTTCTCTCTGCCAGGTTTTGGTTTTCGTATTTGCGATAGAGTTTAGGTACGTTTTCATCAACACTTTTCTTTCGGGGTTAAACCCACCGTCACCTGGACTTCATTTGCTCTCAGTTCTCATTATGGTACGCCTTCGTCGGCGTCTTCACACACTTCTTCACTATTGCCGCCACCGCAAGCAATTACAAATTCAAATTTTACGAACAAAGTTATCATAATCTATTGTCGACATCTGTCATCTATCTCCCGTCAAACAGCTTCAACACAAATATCTTTATCTAACGAGCTTTGCCATCTCCCAACGACTCTTATCTACTTACTAATTAGAAATAAAAATCGTCTTCTTCAGAACCTCTGTTCAGAATGTTTAATATTGGAAAAACGTCATTGTTACGAGGGTCAGATTCAAGTTTGCTCTAATCAAGTCTGTAGGTTCATATTTGGGCTTTCTGTGGGGGCCCCAATTTTAACATAGTGCAATATGAGGAAATTTATTTAAAAATCTTCTTCTTCATAATACCCACCAGTCAGAATCTTTTTATATTTGGTATAGAACATATCTGGCGGGGGGGGGGGAGGGGAGGGGATCAGATTCACGCTTGTTGAAATCGAGTCCCTGGGTTTATAGTTGGCCACCCGAATTCTAACTTAGTGCAATATGAGGAACTTTCTTTAAAAAACTTCCTCTTTAGATCCACCAGTTAGAATCTAAATTCTGTGTAAGCTGTTCATTCTTCACTTAGGTATAAGTGAATCTTGTAAAGGAACAGTGACTACAGACCTTCTGGTTTGTCATGTCAGGTCTTTAACACCTCATTGTCACAGCTCTGATCAAGTTGCTACTGGTGCCATTAACTGGTAAAGGGCTAAATTATTTTTGGCCACCAAAATTTGTTCACATGTCTTTGCCATGTTACAATTTATAGGAGAGTGCCTGTAGGCACTTTCCTATAAATTGTAACAAGGCAAATCTTATTAGACTAAATAATATCACCTCAAAGATAATATGAAGCACAGCCACTGAATTTGAAGCCTTCAAGTTGCAGTATGTGCACTTCAGAATAAAGCCCAAATATGGGCTTCCAGCAATCTACCAGTTAAACTCAAGGGGGAATTGAAACAACTGGCCGCCGTCAGCAGCAGAGATAATCCGTCTGACAAATTATCTTAATGCTTAATGTTCAGTAGATGTTGTTGGCATTGATTGTATCATTTCAAGAAAAAATAAGCAAACATCCCTGAATTCATTTAATTTAGGTGAGAGAATAATACTATCAACAATAAATCTCAAGTCTGCATTCTGCATCTAGTCTGCATCAAGTGGCTAAGTGTCCGATGACAGGTTATTTCTTTCCACCATCAAGCAGCCATGTGTTAGATTAGCTAATTTTTGATAATTATCAAGTCCCATATATATATGTGTGTGTGTGGAATTTGTCAAGGAACAGAAATTAACTTATTCTCAATTATCACAATTCTTGCCTTATTTCATAATCCTTTCATAAGCATTCAACACTATCCTTTTCATCAAACACTACACACAGTCAAGCTGAGCTAACGTGTCATTGATACCTTCATTTAGGTTTCTATGGGGGCCCAAATTTTAATTCAGAGCAATGTGAGGACATTCTTTAACTGGTTGAGGGCTTGATTATTTTTGGTGGTCAGAATTTGTTCATCAAAATTTGTTTTATTACAAATTATTGAAGAGTGCCCATAGGCACTCTTCAATAATTTGTGATAAAACAACTCTATATAAACAAAATATTATTTGTGTTTTACTGAAAATGGAAGATGAGCAAGGAAAATGTTGGCTTTTCCTCTGGTACCCTCATTTTTTTGAAAGCCCTGATAGTGGCTTCTAGCACTCAACGAGTTCAAAAACCTTCATCTTCAGATCCCATTCAGGCGGTATTCGATCGACTGTTGATCAGTTCGGACGCTCCACTGGATTCATGGTGAGCACCACTAATTACAGCCATATTGAGTTTTCCACACAAATTATTGGGCATGTTAAAATGTTTGAATGTGAGCAACACCAGAGACTGGTCCATCCATGTCTCTGGTAATGCCTGCCAGGATATCTTGGATTTTCACATACCACTTGGAATGGCACCAGAAAAGAAACCAGAAAAGAAATCTCACAAGGAACGAAAAAAGCCAGAAGCCAGACCATAGGCCACTCCTGGGAGTGGTAGTACCTTAGCCCAGTCGGGCTCTGGTCCATACCCAGAGGACCCTGATAGGGCCAAGTGCAAGATGAGGAAGAAACGCCAGTCTACTAAACACCAGGATGCCAAAGGCCTAGAGGAGAAAGACTGAAGAAACCCGCAAATACAAGGAAGAGGTAATGGAAATCTTCTTCCACATCCAGACGGAAAAACAGCACTAGACACCACCCAGTCATTAAATGCCTCCCTCTCCAGTTCCATCTCCAACTTGGATCCCCACGCTAAAGAGGAACATGATGACGAATTAAGTAAGCTCGCCCACGAACTGGAACTACAGATTGTGGGAGCAGAAGAGTCAACCGACAGCTCTCCAGTTAAAACCGAACTAACCACAGAGCTCCAGGAAAAAGCTGTTTTTATGCTCGAGAGACACCCAAAACGCCATAGATTCCCAACTGGCAGTAGTAAGAAGGAAAACAGACGGACTACAGTCCCAAGTCGCCATGGCACGAAATCAGAATCAACAACCAAACGCCATCACGGAATCGCAGCCCCCGCCATCAAAAGGCAAGGAATCACCACCTCTACCGCCACCCTCAAAGAAAAACAGGAAGAAGCAGAGGAAGTAAGCTAGCGAATCGTCAAGCAAAGAAGACAGCCAAGTCACATCCACTTTTGGGATGCACATCGAATCCCCAAGTGAAGAATCTTACGGAGGATCCACCAGTCAGAATTCTTTCATATTTGGTATATAACATCTCAAGGGGATGAGATTCAAGTTTGTTCAATTTGAGTCCCTGGCTTAATATTTGAGCTCCTTTTGGGGGGAGGTGGGAGTTGGGGGATTTGGGAGGGGGGAGCAGGTTGGGTTCAAGTTGATCAAATCCATTCCTTAGTGTTTTTTCATAAAATTTGCCTTCCATGACTCCATTCCTTTGTAGTGTTGACGAACCATGTCTAACCGAATGTGACCCCAAATATTTTTTGAACCGCTTTGTCAGGTTAGCGTTTAAAGCCCCTTGGGCCTCTTGTTTTCTGCACTGTCCACTCTATACAGCATTCCAACAAGAACACTTTTCTATCCTATCACATTTAAATATTAATATTATATCTGCAGAAGTTCAAACAGAGATAACGCGGTGATTTTCACTGGTGTGCAGAAGGTTATTAACGTCTCCGAACGATTTGAATGAGTTAATATATGCGCTATAAAACAGTCGAATCAAAGCGGCTTCGGGAACTACTGTTTTGCCCCGAAACATCTGTTTGTACCAGGAGATCGCCCTTGTATACCGGTGCGTTCCGGTGTGACAGGAATGGAAGTCCATAGGAAAATTAGTCCCTCTGGACTATTATTCCGCGGAATTATAGTCCTAGGTCTAACATTTCTAGGAATAGTAGTCCGGCGGACTACTATTCCTAGAAATGTTAGACCTAGGACTATAATTCCGCGGAATAATAGTCCAGGGGGACTAATTTTCCTACGGACTTCCATTCCTGTTACACCGGCGCAGACTCTCAGTTATTACATTTCACACTGAATGGTAAGTCACTGATCGATTTGTGACGTCAGCCCTTTGCCATCTATCTAGCTAATGAACATTTCTTTCCCGGGGCGGTTGCTTAATTGTATGCCGTACTCCTGAAGGAAATCAACCTGCCCACTCAAATTCTGTCATCTTTTTTGTGCTTGTGTATACCATCGCTTCGTATAAGGAATGGTCGTTTGTTTCTGTCTATTTCTTGAGTTATGAACCCCCCCCCCCAAAAAAAAAAAAAAAAAAAGAAAAAAAAAAATATAAAAGCCAGATTCTGTTAGTGGGAGTAGCCCATTTACAATATGTTTGACAGGGACCGACCTGGGCATGCGCCAGTGCGTATTTGGTTCTGAAACATCAGGACCTGGCTCTTAAATCTCAGAAATAGGCTTCTCAGTTGGCGCATAACTTCTCAGATCATATTTTGATATTCTTTCGATGGATAATCGAGAGAGACACTCTTACATGTATTATATATATGATTATCATTTATCATTGTTGTAGAGTGCTTAAGTTAATACTTCAAGTCTTAATTACCAAGCATTAATCTTCACTGTGGTTTCTGATCAAGTCTTGGCTGCCTAAATAGGCAGCCAAGACTTGATCAGAAACTACAGTGAAGATTAATGTTTGCTATAGTGTACTAAATGAAAATGATGAGAGCTATTACATACTTGCAGTGTGTGTTACAAACAGCAGTGTGACTCCGTAAATTGAAATCTGGCGCATGAATTGAAAAAATAGGCTCCGAGGCTAGAGCGTATTTTAAATAGTCCTGATCGGTCCCTGGTTTGGCCTTTGGTTTTTGGGGGTTCATAACTCAAGAAATAGTCAGAAACAAACGATCATTCCTTGTAATTAAACCTGAGAAAAATGAATTTAAACGCTCTCAACTTTGCGGAGATGAAATTAAAACCAGGTCGTATCACACTTGCTAGTGATAACTGAATAAAAAAGGCATAGGTTTTTAAAATTCTTTTTGAAATAACGAAACATTTCACTGAAACATTTTATTGACCAACGAATTGCGTAAGTTAAAAGGAACGTCATAGGCCACACACACACAAAACTTCAATCTCCCTTTCCACTTGATGGGAGGTGCTGTAATTCCAAGCAGAACTAAGTTAAATTTAATTCTCATTTTAACCATTTCCCGAGAAACTGAAGACACAGTTTGTAAATGTGGAGTTCTATATAAACCCAGATGACATGAAGCTCACTGACCTTTGTCTCAGAAAGAGCTCATTCAGGCTATTTTGAGATTGGAAAGTTTCGTTCGCGTGAGTTTCGTTTGTGGACCGGCTGTGTTTTACGTTTGCTTTGGGTAACACGATGAACGCAGACGTTCATCTATTGCGTATAAAAAAAGAACATGGAATAAAAAAAGCATGACAAGGGTTTCATTGTTTATTAAATTTTATTTTGACTCTTTTTAATATGATGAGATAAATATTAATTACTTTTCATTTTGAAACAATATGAGCGTGCAGGGGGTTCCTTTCCATTCACAATAAGCAACGTAATTTTTAAGATTAACATTGGCGCGCGGTTTAATACGGGCCAAAATGCGGGTTTTTTTCGGTTCATAGTGTTATAAAAAAAAGAAATACTTTAGTCAATCATTTCGCCTGGAAATGCATGAACAGAAAAAAGGGTTAACCCTTTACCCAAGGTAACGGCCAAAACCGGCCAATTAATTCCAATATTTTTTTCATTTTTTGTCTCAAAAACATAGGTTATGACCCCTCTTTGGAACGAGCTCGTCGAGCTCGTTCCAATGAGGGGTCATAACCCATGCTTTTGAGACAAAAATGAAAAAAAATAGGTTTTCAAGTGTCGTCTGCTGTTCATGTCAGTGTTAATTATTATTATATTACGTTTTCCCTAAAACTACTTATTGTTTATATTTTCAAAACACTTGTTGCTATTCCTGTGTTTCCTATGTTTGCAGTTTATTGTAAGGGGAGCGAGGGAATTCTAGGTGGAAATAACTTGTCCTCTAATCCTCGTTTGCACCATAAATGGCAAATAAAAATATGTTTAAAATAAACTAGTGACCAAAAAAGATTTTTTTTGTAACAATCTTCCAAATGAAAGGCTCTTCCATTCTTCCAGAGTACCCTCGAACCACAAAAAAGAAGTAAAACCATGTTCAGTACAGACCCCAAAACCTAAAAATAGGAACAATTAGCTAAACCTGTTACAGCTGACATGCTCAAATAGGGTCGGGTAGAAACAGACAATAACATAGATATAAACATAGGATTCCAAAGGAATCCGAACTACTAAAACAATTGTCTCGTAATTAGATAAACTGCTATTCAATCGAACACACCCGCTGAACACGCCCGTCCTATTAAAGGATTTGGGGGTCACATATCATAACAACCACGTACCACCATAGTAACGAAAATGGCGGCCAACATTTAACAAAATGGATGACGGCAACATGTATCGCCCTAACAACTCGCGCTGCAAATGCCCACTTCCACCAGGTATTACTATGGTAATGGCGGTAAAGATGGTCGCTACGTTTGCTACCATGATCACCAAAGATGGCGTAGCTAGGCCACGTTACATGGCCTCTCTTCCGGTTTCCCCCAGCAGGGATCCACAAAAGATAGGTGGAATGTGCGAGACATACTACGTGTATGATTGATTAGTAATTAATTATAAGACTTAGCAGAATATATATCCTCGCTTCAGTATTGGAGAAATTGAATATATTTATATACAGATTAGCACCACAGTGTGTGTCTCCTTTCCGGGAATTCAGATCAAGTCGAGTTGTAGGAACAGAATAGTATTTCGACGAGCCCGTTTGGGCGAGTCGAAATGCGATTCTGTGTCTACAACGAGACTTGATCAGAATTTCCGGAGACACACACTGTGGGGATGATAAATTTATCACACAATATTGACCACAAAATGTGTTATAAAACTATTTTAAGAGGATCTTTTTCATTTGCCTTATCGATGTAAAGACGCAAATTGAAAAATAGAATAGCGTTCATTGATCTCCATATTGAGGTCAGTGATGACGTTACACTTCAGAGAAAATTACATCACTTGGATTCACTTTACTGAATACTGTCTTGCGAAGTGGAGCAACTGTGTGTTTCGTCAACGTGAATTTGGTTGTAACTTTTGTAACAATTACTGGTGAATTAAATATCCCTCTTGGTGTAAAGGTTTATTATAGTTTAAAATATGCCGTTCGTCGTTTACTGAGGTGGAGGTTTCCACATTTCATAGCGAAAGCTAATCCTTTAACTTCAAGAGAGAAGCCTCGACTCGAGCGTTCAGGAAAATCCCAATAATAGGCTACAAACCAGCCCAAGATGCCGAAAAGTGCGCATAATTTAACTATTCGTTGAGTTTACTTCCCCAGTGACATTTTAGCATGCCGTGCATAATAAATACGTTACAGGGCATTTAGTTGGCAGATACAGTGTCATATACGGCTCAGAAAAAATAATATTAGGTTCGGCTTCACCTCACCTAATATTGTTTTCACTGAAGGGAAAAACGCGAAGTAATCGAAAATGATATTAATGCCGTTGGTTTGGCAACAGCAGAATCACTCGCTTGTATCAGGGGCCCTTGATGCGGATTCGGAACAAGGGCCCATATACATTAAACTTTAGTTGCGTAACAGTGCAAAAACGCCCCGATTGTGAGATAAATATAGTTATTGTGTTTAAGGTCACATATTTTTGCACAATGGCTAATCATGACCACGACAGTTTGCGGGTGGAGGAAGCCGGTGTACCCGTAAAGAACCACCGAGCAACAGCGAGCAACTGTCAGCTCCCCAATATACTAATTCCACACAAGCAGGGTTACCAGTGGTTGAAGACAAGTGCACCATCGACGCGCAGTATGCCTTAGTACACAACACCACCGTGCTCCCACGTGGACAATGGGGGCGAAGTGTCTTGCTCAAGGACACAACGCGGTTGCCGCGGGTGGGATTCGTACCGAGGACCCCTCGGCTTGCAGGCTCTCTCTCTGGGGCGCGGTAGCTCAGTAGGTAGAAGTGCGGGCTGCAAGTTGCAGCCCGCACCTCTACCTACTGAGCCACCGCGCCCCTGGGGAGGGATTGCATGATTTATAGTTTTGGTGGATGAGTTGAATTGAAGAATGGGGCTGCGAAATGTTTGAGAGCGAAAAACGACAGAGGAAAACCTCAATCACAACTCAAGACGCAATGTATCGAACGTGTTTTCACACTATTCGAATGAACACAGAAGTATTCTGAATAGGATTTGGAAGGAAATAGTGAGCTGATGCAAGAGAGAAAATCAACTTTCGGGGACTATTGAACTTAATCATCCGCCAACTAAATGAGGATAGCATACGCTTCTAAACTCAACAACGTGGAAGCACCGAAGGTTTTAATTGAATTCTTCACTTCAATTACTTCTATCTAATAGATTATCTGCGGTTTTCAAAGAACTGCATGTATCAAGCAGTGAGATTTATCAGGCAGTCAGAATGAGCTGTCAAAGTTGATCCAGGAACTTTAGTTCTTTTTTTCTCTTTCGAAATAAAGACAAAAGGTACGCCGGTAAATGTGTTGGGGCACGTAGGGGATGTGTTGCACCCCCCCCCCCCCCCCACGCGTTTTGTTTCCAAAGACACGCTTCATGACTGCTCAAATGGTTTACAATATAAGAGTATGAAAGTGTGTAAATATACTGGTCACCTTATATACTGAGTCAAAAAAGAAAGTATAATAGAAACAAATGTGAAAAATAGCATAAAGGATGAAAAATAATAGTTCTAATGTTGAATGTTTGTGGACAAGAAGTAGTGCAAAGAGTTTAATGACGTGTTGTGGTTGTGCACCCAACCGTATACAATTTTGCTACGGATTTCAAAATAGCACGTGCTACCCGAGAATGTCAAATTGAATGGGTGACCGACGATTTTCTTTATGTTATGTTGTGCTAGAGAGTCTGGGTTATTGAGAAAACACGCTAGTTTTTGTCTTCCGACATTTTAAAAAATGCCAAGGTTAACCGAAAATCAGAGGTTGCGTGCCATTGGTAAGCTTGAGGCTGGGATACCTCCAGATGAGCTCGCCGCTGAGTTCGGAGTCACTGTGGACACTATGTACCATCTTATTGGAAGGTATAGAACCACTGGATCTACTGCAGACCGACCGCGTTCAGGTCGACCAAGAGTTACGACCCCTGCACAAGACCGACACACCAGAACGTCTATCTTGCGGGATCGGTTCCTTCCTGCGACGAGGAGAGCAGCAATTACTCCTGGTACAATTAACAATAGAATCATTGCACAAACTGTCCGCAACAGACTTGCCGAACACAGCATCCGCAGTAGGCGTCCATACTACGGACCAATCCTTACCCAACGTCACCGTACCGTCAGAATGGAATGGATACGTCAGCGTGTTCACTGGACTCGGCATCGTTGGAGCACTGTTCTTTTTAGTAATGAATCACGATTGTGTCTACGGCGCGCTGATGGTAGGGCAAGAGTGCACCGCCGACGAGAAGAACGGGTTTCTGATGCGTGCGTGTGAAAATGCGACCGTTTCGGTGGGGGTAGTGTAATGGCTTGTGCAGGAATTTCCTTGCACCATCGAACGCAGTTGATCTTCATCGATGGTAATCTGAATGGACTGCGATATATAGGGACGAAATTCCTAACGCTGTTGTTGTCCCGTTGTTCAACGCTAACGTCGGATTGCAGTTATTCCAGCAAGACAATGCCAGATGGCACGTGCCGCGTATCTGTCGTGACTTTTCGTGGGGAGCAGAGCATCGAACTTCTTCCCTGGCCTCAACTTTCGCCAGATTTGTAACCAATCGAGCATCTTTGGGATCAGTTGGACCGTCGGGTACGATTTCAGGATTTTCAGACATTAGGCGATTTACGTAATGTTCTAAGGCAGGAGTGGAACGCAATACCACAGAGTGACATCCAGAGACTTATCAGGTCCATGCGCTGTCGATGTCTTGCCACCCAAGAGGCAAACGGTGGACATACACGCTATTGACTGCATGTGTGCACTTTTCATTTCACCCCATGTCTGAATTGCGACGTCGTGGCGTAACGCTGGCAATAGTAAGAACATGAAATAGTGCAAATTCATACAGCTCGACTCGAAACATGAATTTACAATAATTTGTTTGGGATTAAAGCCGATAATCCTAAAACAATTGCTCCTCCAAGTTCATTATACTTTCTTTTTTGACACAGTATATTATTTTATCGACGGCTCTAAACAAATTTAGTTGAACTTGGATAATGAATTCCGCCTTCGAGCTGCTCGGTGTGTTTCTTTTATTACATCTTCCAACATGTAGTTTAGAACCATGACCAAATCGTGAAATGCACACTGAAAAAGATTTCCGGTCGAACCGAACCCCGAATCGAAACAGGCGAATGATTTCAAATCGAATCGTTTTTCATTTTTTGTTTTGATTAACGACACTTTCGACAAATAGGGTCACCTTGTGTCAGGCAGTTTTACAGATGGAGGAAGCCAGGGTACTCGGAGAAAACCACCGGGCAGCGGCGAGCAACTGTCAGATTCCTCAACGAACTAAGTCCGCACACGGACACAACACAGTTACAGTTAACACTAGAAGTCCTTCGCGAACTGTGCCCTTATCTAGGCTTAATTACGCGTAGGAATTGCGCGCAATTGTCACATCGAATGGCATCCAAACCACGGCAGGTTCTCCTGGTTACTCATAGTAAACACGGGCAATGTGTCTGCCAATGGACCTCCGGTTTACCCGGAGGTCCATTGGCTGAAACATTGCTTGTGCACAGTCCATATGTACAGACTTTGATAGCCATAATATGGTCATAACGCGTAGATTAACGCACAGATCAACCTACTATTTGTGCGCATTTCCTGACAGGACCACTAGTTTTAACTGTACCCTTAACCACTGAGCCACTGCACATCAGTGTTTTACAATATGAGAGAACGGAAGTGTATTAGATTACAGGTAGTGTAGTAAAAAAACAAATTTAGTTGCACTTGGATAATGAAAATATAATGTCAGAATTCTGGGCGAATCGAATCCAAATCGAATCAGGCGGATGATTTCGAATCGTACCGAATCTCGAATCGAATCTCATTGCTCCTTCACTTATATATAATGCGCCTTCTTGACAACCGTAAAGATTGTCAATCTGCAATCAGATAATGTACGCAATGGCGACTCGTCTGTTTTAGCGAAACAACAACAACAAAAAAAAAAACCCCGGAATACCCCAAGGAGGAAAGAATGCAGCCTCGTACGCGGAACCTTTTTGAGCTTTTTTCCGTCATCAGGTCTGCTGAGCAGGAGACCTGATGATGGAAGAAGAGTATAAGGGGAGACATTTAGTTTAAACAATATTTATTCAAAGAATATGCTAAATGTTACAAAACTGAACAACAACTGAAAAGTAACAACACAAGGCACTGTAGCTCAGAATACAGCATATATTTGGCACAAAACAAATTGCTAATTAAAGGAGGGATTTGACAGGAAGCTTGGAGCTTATGTGAGTCATCTCTCTATGACATTTGGTAGGATTTTGATAACATCTAGACGATTAGAAAATTTCTGAATCAGCACGACTTGAATTATCTGGATGATTTCGAATCGAATCGAATTTCGTAAGTTCGGTTGGCACTAAAAGAATGTCGGCAGATGTTTCAAAGTCACACTATATTTATTAGGGTTCTCCTAACCACCCCACCCTCATGCAGTATCAATCATACGAAGCCACTATATATATATATATAGGACATACCCATAGTAGCTTGGTGTAGCAAATGTTCGTGGTGAACATTTGGTAAACCAAGCTACTTTGGGTATATTTTATTTATACCATGATCGTCAGATTATTAAGAGTCGCTATTATGTTTTCTCGATTGTACTGGGCACCAGACGTACATACGTGCGAATCTGTTTTTGTTTACACGAGCATCGATGGGCGGTACTTCCGCTGTCAGTTTTATCGCCGATACGAAATGGCAAAGGAAACGGGGCCTTTTTCATTTTAATAGCATAATAACATACCATTTCGAGTTATGGGTGCTTTATTAACATGAGACGATGCATGTTTGTTAATGTTTGGTGTTTTATGGGGTAAACTCATTTAAAAACGCAATAAATAACTGTCACTTTCATTTCACTGTTCGCGAGGCGATGCGCGATAAATTTAGACAAGTTCGCCTTCAGGTCGACGTCACCAAAGGTCAACTTGGATGTAGTTCCACTGCAGGTGTAACATTTAACTATTGAAATCCCATTGCTGGCGTGTTCACCACGGTTGGTGTGTAAAGCTAACATTTATGTCATAGGCTTTTCATGTATAGTAGAATAGGTAAACATGTTATAAATATATATACCATCTTACACGGTACTCGTCAACACCTGATAATCACAAAGATGAAATTGTTATGGATCCATTCTTAAAAATTTGTTTCATCTTATTACGCAAGTGATGAAATATAGTTAATCTGGAAATTAAACGATCCTGGGATAACGAGTCGTTATAAATGTATATCGCTTGCACGCGAGGTGAACCGGAATATTTGTGAGTTATCATCAGACCGTTCAAAGTCACTGCTAGGACTTATTACAAAGATTCGCGAAAACCTCGAAACTCTGAAAAAAGTAAGTTTAAAATGTCAAACTGGATGGAGTCGAAATAAATTTACAATTGGATTACTTTATAAAAAAACTCTTGTGGTCGCAGGGGATTTAAATATATGAACTACATATATTATCATAAGCATCACTGACATTTGTTTCCAAATATTGGGGGCTTGACGGCGTTGTGTACTAAGGCGTACTGCACGTCGATGGTGCACTTGTCTTCAACCAATGAAAACCCTGTTTGTGTGGAATTAGTACGCAGGGAGTCTGGCAGTTGCTTGTCGTTGTTCAGTGGTTCTCTCCGAGCACTCCGACCGTAAAACGGTCTGACACCAGGTGGCCCTGGCTGTCGAAAGTGTCGTTAAACCCCAATAAATAAATACATTTCCAAAAATTATATTCGTCATTGTGGTTGCGTGGATGGAGTGCAAAATGTCAACCAAGAGCCAACACTATCACCCTTTTACAACTGTATTTTTAATATAACTGGCTAAAATGAATCATTAACATTTTAAAAGATATGGCAATTTGCCAGCTGTCAAATTGCCATAACTTTGAAAATGCTAATGGTTCATTTTAACCCATTTAAAGTCATAACTAGAAAATACGGTTCTAGAAAATACAATTTTGAAATTTCTGTAGTACTGACCCCTGTAATTCTCACCAGCGACCTCTATTACTAATGCTACTGATGTGTTTTATACGGAGTCCTAAACAATTTACAAACACTCTATTTTTAAACTCCCTTTTATCTCACTCGCTGCTAATAATATCCGGTGCTTGGGGACATTTCTTGAAAACCGACTACTGCAACAGTTCACTACAATTGCATTTCCGGTGAGATGCCAATGAATACGACCACCCAGGCGTGATAGTAAAGCACTTCTATGGACTCTTTATGATTGAGAGGTAAACCAATAAATCTCACGTCAAGTCCTATAAGGAATATCACTCTGACCTTTCACTTGACTGAAATTTAGCATTATCGTCTGCTGTCATCAACAATCCAGTAAAACGAATACAAAAATCAATTTTTTTTTTATTTCTCGCCCCGTCAAATGGTAAAATAATATCTGCCCAATTAGCCACGCTATCAGACAAAGTCATATTCTGGTAGAACGCTGAGAGAAATTGCTTCAGGTTACTGTAAATGTCATTTGCCTTGAGCTCTTTGTCAAACCATTGTCACCATTTCGCTGTTGTCTCTGACTCGGTGATTTTTTTGTCTATGACTTTACGAGTTTTTTTCTAAACACTAGTTTGTATGCTAACCACGAATAACTTGCCAATGTTAAAAGTGCAGAAGTATTCTCTTAAAATGTACATCACTCGTAAGCAAACAATTTAATTAACCTTACACTGCTATATCCGACTCACTTGCCAAAACATTTTTGTTGAGTAACTAAATATTTCCACATTTTTACATCCCAAACATGGCTTATGATAGGTCGGCTCCGGCTAGGGTTGGGGGCTGAGAGTAGGGGGCGGAGGGTGGGGTACGTCCGCCCCCTGATCTACACAGCATTGTTCACAATATTTGAATAGAGTAATCGAATAACTATCGACAACGCTCAAGTGTTATCCTACTTGATGTATTTATAGGCTTTGCTTCTGGCTATTTGACTTATCATCGATCCTTCATTTCGAGGAACACACTTTTCGAGTCGTGCATTATCCGAAGTGGTGACGGCGCCGGAGTAATTATGACCCCAATAACGTGTCACATTACACAATGTAATAATAATTCTTTGATCGGCCGCTGAAGTGTCGCGGTTCTCATGTGAGATGGCCCTGATTAACTCTGTACTCCTCGATGCCTCCCATCACCAAGCATCTCCTCTACACCCAACACAAACTGTTTGATGGCATCCCGTACCCATTTCAGCACAATCTCTCCGATAAGCATACTAACCCCCCTCATTTGCGTCATCGAACTACATAGCTTTCATTTCCTCATCCCACGTCTCCATTATACTCCTAGTGAATCTTATTCTGTTAGACTGACATTTTGGACATTCTAATAGAAAGTCCCCCAGGGTCTACGCAAGTCCCCCAGGGTCTACGCTACTTCCACATTACACATTTGACACCCCTTTTCACAGCCTTTCCCATTTTCCCCTAAGCTTCAGCGACAGCGACTTCAGCCTAAACACAGTGACCCATTAACGATGCTATCTGAGTCGTCTGAAAATATGTCTGCTTTAAAGATTTTTAATTACAAATTCAAGTAATGTCGCGTTGCTTCTGGTGCTTTACACTTTGCATACACTGTTTTTTACTTAGTCTTTCACATACATGCAAAACCTGGCAGTCGATTAGTATTGAAATGGTTAATCGGATAATCGGTTTGAAACCAGTTAGCTACCTAACGGATCAGAAAAACCGTCAACCGGTTATCCGAAATATCGATAGTGATCGTCATTCCACGTTTAAAACGTAGTAAATCTGCCGCTTTTCCTTTGTGATAGATTACACCTCGCAGCAGCATTGAAAATATTGAGAAATAATCGACTTTGGCGTTCAAGACTTCGTTAATGATCGGCAGTTTCCGTGAGTGCTGAGTAATCGCAGAGACTATTCCGTAGTATGTATACAAACGAACGTTGTCGAGAACTCGACAACGTTCGTTTGTATACACACTACGGAATAGTTTGAGAATACTGCTTTCCAATTCTTATAGTTTTGATCCCACATTCGGTGAAATAATGGCAACGGATAACCGGATATTATCCGGTTATAGCTTTCGGTTAGTCGGTTAGGAAAATGAGTCAACCGTTTCAGCCCTACAGTCGATATTTTTTTCAAACTGGCGATGTACAGAACGTGGAGAGTGTATTATCACTAAATCACTCACAGGGTGGAGATTACACCCGAACAATAATTGCAAATTTGTTGCAAAGCATAACCAGCACCAGCAAAGTTTCAGCCAATGGACCTCCGGGTTAAACCCGGAGGTCCATTGGCGGAAACATTGCTTGTGTTTTTTGTCGATATATACACAATTTGAAAGTCATAGCTTGGGTGATAACTCCACTCCGCGGGTGATTTAGTTACAATCCACTCTCCACGTGCTGTATTGAGCAAAACGTGCACAAGAAACGAAACCCTAGAAGAGAGAAAATAATTTATGTTATCACCATTGTTATGTACAAAATGTTGTATCACATCCGAGCTCCTGTTTCTAAGGCCATATCTCAACAAGTCAAAGAGCGAGGATCAGATTGTACATATAGAATATACCCATAGTAGCTTGGTGTACCAAATGTTCACCACGAGTGGTGAAGTGGTGTTAACCGCGAGACTGTGGCGCGCAATTAACACCACTTCACCATGACTGGTGAACATTTGGTGTACCAAGCTACCCCGGGTATATTTTATTTTCTACCATGATCGTCAGATTAATAAGAGTTTAAATGAAGAATAAATCAATATAAACACGTGCGTATCCGTTTTTGTTTACATGAGCACCTGTGGGCGGTACTTCCGCTGGCAAGTTTATCGCGAGACGAAATAGAATACGAAGCGCGCAAATTACGAGGCCTTTTTCATTTTAATAACATAATAACATACTATTTCGAGTTGTGAATGCTTTATTAGCATGAGACAACGTATGTTTGTTAGTTTTTGGTATCTTATGGTGTAAACTTATTTAAAAACGTAATAAATAATTGCCTTTTGTATCTGAATCACTGTAAGCATTCTAGCTGAGAGATCACGCAGTTACACTGTTAAAGCGGGCACTCTTTTAGGAATGTCGAATATGTGCGCGCTCCATAAGCTTATCCGAGGATCGCAAAAGGCAGTTTCACCCAAAACGACAAACATTTTTTACGAGTCTGAAAATGAAATGTGAAACTAAAATGCTAGAAAACCCCCTTCCCTCAACGACACGATACCAAGTATTTTAATTATTTTTTGTAAAAGATTTTTTAAAAAACATATTTTGTGACCACTCATTGGAAAAAGGTCGTTCCAATGAGGAGTTTCACGATATGGTTTTGTTGAAATTGTTAGAAAAATAATGTATTTTTTAACTGTTCAGTTTGTAAATTACGTGGGTAAGGTGTTTACAGTTAAAACTGGAAGTCCTGTCATGAAATGCGCACAAATAGTACGTCAATATGCGCGTTAATCTACGCGTTATGGCCATAGTAAGGCCATCAAATTCTGTACATATGGCCTGTGCACAAGCAATGTCTCAGCCAATGGACCTCCGGGTAACCCGGAGGCCCATTGGCAGAAACCTTGCCTGTGTTTGCTGTGAGTAACCAGGATAACCTGCCGTGCTTTGGATGCTAATCGATATGGCAATTGCACGCAACTTATACGCGCAATTAAGTCTAGATAAACGCACAGTTCGTGACAGGACTTCTAGTTTTAACTGTAGTTATTACAGTTGGAAATTGTAAGTCAAATCAATCATCACCATTACGTTTATGAATACCATGATTACCTATTCTACTATATATAAAAAGCCTATGACATAAATGCTAGGTTTACACACCAACCATGGTGAACACGCCAGCAATGTGGGTTCATAATTTAATAATTATATTTTTGAGAAGTGTTTTTTTTTTCTTTTCAAATATAGAGATGTACAAGGCCCTCACAAATGCGCTTCGATAGCATTACTGTTCTATAAATGGTAACATAAATCGTAATCAAGAACGCGTTTGTATTATGCAGCTGCAAGATACAGATTGTTTATCGGAACCCCCGATACACGTTCTATTTAGGTAACTACGGACTCAACACGGCTTAAGCGACGAAAACATTTTACTCTTTCCATTCTTTGCGCTAGATAGATGGATCATGTGAAGAAGCAGGCAGAAAACCCTTTGCCTAACACGAAAGGCAGATGACACTTGCAAATAAAATTCTTGAATAACTAATGTTTTTTTTTATTTTTTGCGTCAAAAACAAAGCTTGTGACCCCTCATTGGAACGAGCTCAGATCATATACGTTATTGCGATGAATTGACGATAACGTGGTCTGAGGCTGCGGTTGTGGCATTGTTACCGTCAATTCATAATCACAATAGCTTATAATGTAGACCTCACTGCGACCAATTCGCAGACAGAAACAGAAAATCATAGGCTATAATTCTGACATAACGATTGGTTGCGTCAAAATTAATTTTAGTAATTGTATATTTTTCACTGAATATTATTTATTGCTACAGTTAAAACTAGAAGTCCAGTCACGAACTGTGCACTAATCTAGGCTTAACTGCGCGTAGGAATTGCTCGCAAATGCCATATCGAATGATTTCCAAAGCACGACAGGTTATTCTGTTTACTCATAGCAAACACAGGCAATGTTTCTGCCAATGGACCTCCGGGTTACCCGGAGGTCCATTGGCTGACACATTGCTTGTGTACAGGCCATATGTACACAGAATTTGATAGCCTTACTATGGGCATAACGCGTAGATTAACGCGCAGATTGACGTGCTATTTGTGCGCATTTCATGACAGGACTTCTAGTTTTAACTGCATCGTCGTCAGAAAGCTAAATTAAAACCAAACGCCTTTCACCATGTCGAAGAATCAAACTCGGAAGAGCAGTCTTCAAACACATTTTACCGCACCGGGCGCAACGGCTGCATTGCGTTTCGGGCGTAAGTGGCTTTGCAACTTGGGGAATATTTCTCGTGACAACAGCTGTACGATAGATATTATCTACCGAGTTCAGTAATTCTTCCTATCTTCTTACATCGATGGTATACCTGTATGCTAATCCGGCTTCTCATCATTACTGTCAGATTGTGATGGCTGATCTTATCACGCCATGCATGTATAGACTGTTCACTGAGACTGAAAACGCTAGCCCATCAAGCTGTCTAGATACATGCGATATGCTTGTAGCTGTCGCCATAAATATGATAAACTATCTAACATTATTAAATTATATTCCCGTTGGCATGATGTGAACTTGAAAAGTCCATTGTTGGGAGTAAAAGCACATGGTGAATGACCACTGGGAAATTGCATTAATACTGTGCTTATATATATATAGAAGTCTCTCCCGCAAGAACCCTGGGAAGTGGAGACTGGAGGAGATTTTTACTTTGCTGTGTAGAAGTCTTCCTCCAATGAACCCTGTGCAGTGAGGTATATTGTCGGATTGCCGTCGTAAACAACAGGGACGTACGGATGCCTTAACTTTTTACAGAAATAGTCGAGAGAGAGAGAGAGGGGGGCGGGGGAGGGAGGGCGGGAGTTATTGAGGGAGGGAGATGGAGTGGACAAAGGGATGGTGGGGGAGATGCAGGGACGGAGAGGAAGGTGGGAAGGGAGAGGGAGGTAGAGAGGGGAGAGAGAGGAGATAGAGAGGAGGAGAGTGAGAGGGAAGGGAAAGAGAGGGAGAGGAAGAGATGGAGAGGAAGAGAGGGGTGATTATAGATTGGGGAGGGATGGAGGGAAGAGAAAGGTGGATATAGGTAGAGAAGAAGGAGGCAGAGGAGCGTGAGAGGGGGGACGATGGGGGTTAGGGATGAAGGGGATGAAGGAATAACAGCATATTTACCAATATATGTTATACCACAATACTACTCCACCAGAGAATCGGTATATGTGTAGGTGAGGGGGGGGGGGGGGCGAGGGAGGGCCGGATTCCCTCCACACTTAAAATCATCCACCCGAAACTTGTATTTCAGATTTGGGCTCCCGTCATTACAATCTTATAGATAATTTACAGGAAGGAGATTCTCAGATTATTTGTTCGTAAAATGTGATTGCAGATTCCCTCCTATGATTTGTCTATTCTATGACCTTCGAGCCGAGAAACGCGCAAAACATTTTTGTTCGATCCATATTTAACTGGTGGAGTGCTAAATTATTTTCTTCAAGATTTGTTCATGTATCTTTGTCTTGTTGCAATTTCAAGGAGAAAGATAGCAATTATAAATAGGCAAATGCACACAGACTGAATAATTTCACTTCAAAAATAATATGAAACACAGCCACAGAACAAAAAGCTTTTAGATTGCCGTTGACGCACTTCAGAGTAAAGCCCAAATATAGGCTTCCGGCACTCATCCAGTTAATAAATTTTCATTGTTACGGAATTAGGATCGGTGGGGATATTTGTTAAATATGGAGACACAAATTACACTTTTCTTAACTGTCGATGTGTGTTAGTCCCAACCATAGCTTCCACTACGGTACATGGGCTACCACTAATATATTTCAGCGTGTGGATAGACTTTTAAGACAGTTTCCCCTCCCTTCCAACGCGCACTGCCTCCAAAGTCCTTGGTAAATGTGTTAAGGCTGGCAGCTGCTAAAGGTCCACGTTACAAGAATCTTAGTTGAGAGTGCTCTGAAGTGCCTAGTATAGATATAAACTATAGGAAGAACCACACTTTGCTTTCTATACACCACTGTCGATGGGGCGGTATCCAATATCACCGTGTGGCCGCCCCTACGTCAGTGCAAGTGTAGATATAAATTCTATGGGTTAATACCTTGGAAGGGCATAAGTATTGAAATGTTCACGGCTTAAGTAATAGTAGTTGATATTTGGGCCCTTTGAAGGGTAAATCTATTTAATCCATTCCAGAGGGCCTACTGACATTCTCCTATAAATTGTAACAAAATTTAGAATTGTGTATAAATACGATCCAAAATTTTTCTAGCAGACAGTCAGTCAAAATACAGGCTGGACAGAAGGAAATACAAAACAAATACTTCGTGGATACGAGAAACTGTATTTTAACTCGTCACATGGAGTTTTTCTCGCGCCCACGCGTGAGATAGCTGTTGACACCCAAGCAAAAAATCCTAAAAAACTACTATATCAAGGGTGTAGCAGATGGGGGCAGAGTCGTTACTGAGGGCTGTCGGAAAGGAGGTGTTCACATCTAGATTTTCATCTACACTCCCCCCTCCCCCCCCCCGGCACCCCAGGTAGGCAAAATTCCGACAATCACCAGTCAGTATTTGGGGAGGGATTTTCACTTCTTTCCAATCAATATTTGGAGGACTTTCACTACTTTACTGTCTAAAAACTTTATATTTCCGCATAATTCTAGACATATTTGAAAAAAAAATATAATTTAGGGCTTCTAGTTTCCAACAAGTGTAAATTAGACGAATGATGGAGGTACACCCCCACACCCCATAGCAAAATGGGGGATGTAATAGGGGTAAATATAGCCCAGTCTTAAAAAAAGTCACTCATTGTAAACATTGGTTTAACCCTTTACCCAACGTAATGGCCAAAACCGGTCAGGGTCGTTCTCAAAAATCGCCAATTAATTTTCATTATATTTTAATTTTTTGTCTCCAAAACATAGGTTATGACCCCTCTTTGGAACGAGCTCGTTCCAGTGAGGGGTCATAACCTACGTTTTTTAGACAAAAAATGAAAAAAAAATTTTTTGCAAGTGTCGTCTGTTTTTCATGTTAGGTAAAGGGTTAAGGTCCCCAAGTAATTTTGTAGAAAACCAGCAGGATTTTATTGCGATCAACAAATTTTCTCAATTTAAATTCAATAAATAGAAGCGAAATTTCACTGGAATTTTCGACAAATTGTGTCACGCAATTACAATTCGAATCGCTAGTGATAGCCGAAAATCGTGCCAGTAGGCAAATAGAACACATTGGAACTCAGGGGCCGCAAAAGTAACACGGATTCCCCTCATAGATTTGGCTGGCGATAAAATGTGTTCCTTTCGTTGATAGTTGTCAAATGAATTGCTGAGTATCCTTCTAATAATTGTTTTTTTATAGACGTGGAGGCGTGTAATAAACACAGAACGACACGCGTGTTTGAATGGGTTAATCGGTATGGCATGGGTACCAGCGTGCAGGATAGAGCGAGAGGCCACAGACCTCGAGTTTATCCTTTTGCGATGGTACAAATGCCATATCGATTAACCCATTCACACGCGCGTGTCGTTCTGTGTTTATTACACGCCTCCACGTCTATAAAAAATAATTATTAAAAGGATACTCAGCAATTCATTTGACAACTATCAACAAAAAGAACACATTTTATCACCAATCAGATTTGCATGGAGAATCCGTGTTACTATTCCGTCCCCTCAGTTCCAATCGGATAAGAATCCCATTTACGGAATGGTTTATATAGTTAGTATATAGATGTTTTACATTGAACGCTGTATAAAATGGTACATAATGGAGAAAATGAAGCAATCTGATTGAACAGTTTGAAGGCCTGAGCGAAAGTATTGCTAGAAAGTAGTGCTACAAGTCAGTAATAATGGTCCAAAGCTTGAACAGTGGTAGAAGATTATTCCATCGGGTGACCAGAAGTAATGGTTCAAGGCTGCAAGAGTGGTAGAAGACATTAGTATTGGGTGACTGCTGTAGAAGCTAATGATAAGACATATAGACCATAGACAAGTAGTTGATGTATAGACTCTAGGAGACATATAGGAGCTGTATAGGAACTGGGTCATATGTATCCTTAAATACCGAAATGAGGCTAAGAGTCGTATATGCGAGTCACTCGATCGAGCACTTGCTCTAAAGCCCATTTGTTCGATGGGATTCGAGTCGCTCGAGTTGTATGTGGGAGTCACTCGAGGAAAGACTACCTGTATATGAGCTATATACGAGTTGTATAGGAGCCATATAGGAGATAGGAGCCATATAGGAGCTGAGTCAAAGGTATCCTCAAATACCGAAATGAGTCGAAGAACAGGATGTTCGAGTCACTCGAACGAGCAATTGCTCCATAGCTCGTTTTCTCGGTGGGATTTGAGTCGTTCGAGCAGTATGTGGAGTCACTCGATCGAGCAATTGCGCCATAGCTTATTTACTCCATGTGATTCTTGGCTTTAGGAATCATATAGGCTTTCTTTGTACACAATGGAGATAACTCTGTAGACAGGTTATGGGAAATCAAGCACTGGTGATTATAAGAGTTGGAACAGGAGATACTTGGGACTAGATAGACTATTAGTGTTTGAGTAGCATCTTTAATAGGCATAAAAATGGGATTCTAGGAAACAGTACCCCTATTCAATCGAACTTACACACCCCCCCCCCCCCTCTGTACTATAGCACTACGTGCTGCTCTGCTGCGAAATATTCTGGGGGAAATCCGTATTAAATAAAGTCAATTTCGGTAGTTTGGGTGGATTTTGGTGATTTGGATGGATAGTCGGGTTGTTTATGGTATTCTACGAAACGGGAAATTACTCCTGTTCAATATAATATACCCTTCGAACATACCCCCGTCTTGTTATTGGCCTTTGGATAACATAGCACAACGTGCTACCATAGAAACCAAGATGGCGGCCTCCAACACACAAAATGGTCAACGGAAACACACATCACCCTAACAACACGCGCTACGCATGCGCACTGACATCACGTATCATTATGGGGATGGCATCACAACATTTACAAATAACCATCCAGAAGAACCCCCCACCCCCCCCCCCCCCCACCCAGTCACACCTGGGCTTACAATTGCACTGGATTATTTGCGACCTGGATGGGCTTTTGACCGGACACAATCGTGATGAGTGCCTCTGATTTCAGCACAAAAACAATTGTTGCGGTCACATTATACGACAGGTCTTCAATGATCGTACAGTAAGTCTGTGGTAATCGTACGACTGTAGTAAGACTATCGCACGATTATAGTACAGTTGAAACTAGAAGTCCTGTCACCAACAGTGCGCTTATCTAGGCTTAATTGCGCGTTGGAATTGCGCGCAATTGCCATATTGAACGGCATCCAAAGCACGGCAGGTTCGCCTGGTTATTCATAGCAAACACATGTAAGGTTTCTGCCAATGGACCTCCGGGTTACCCGGAGGTCCATTGGCTGAAACATTGCTTGTGCACAGGCTATATATGCAGAATTTGAAAGCATTACTTGGGCCATAACGCGTACATGAACGCGCATATCAACGTGCTATTTGTGCGCATTTGATGACAGGACTTTTAGTTTTAACTGTATGTCTCTCGGGGATTATCTGTGCCTTGTTCGGTTATCAAAGACTTATGGCGACCCATCGTTTAACCAATGTAAGATAACGTAAAATTTTCAGCGATTAATGAAGATCAACAAAGATTATAGTACGAAGATCTCACGACGATCGAAAGACCTTCAAAATTTATCTACGATCATCGCCAACGAGGAATATACACAAGCAACTCCGTGGAATTTGCTATTGTTATTTTGGCTGGTCGTAAGAACTTACGATTGTAGGCGAGATCGCGCGTTACTTTTTGCTATTTATTATGGTGGAAATTCTGTTAAGATATAAATGACATTCCATTCTATTCACATGTGGATGCAATGCGCAACGAATGAGTCGAGGTAGTCCCGAGAGATTGTCAGCTCGGACAGGAAAAACGTGCCGGATTATGATGTTTGAATTAGAGTTACCCACCTTGAAATGTTGCACTCGGAAATGATGCAATTTCTGAAACTAAGCAGCCTTCGGAAAATATATTGTTTCAATAAACATTTGAAACATTCTAATGACATATTGTATTATTGTTCAATAGTTCAGATAAATAAAGAGGGTGATTTGATGATCTTTTGGACCTAAAAAATACAGTTGACGATTGGTGTGTTTTTGTTGGGAATTCCCTGAAAATATGTGAACGCACGTGACCAGTATTCACCTTCCTGTCAGTGTTTCTCTCATGTTTGTTGCATGAACCCCGGCTTTCGGGCCGGAAAAAAAACTTGTCTGAATGGCTATACTTGACAGAGATGTTTGAATGCCAAAATTAAAGTGATGCAATCATATTTGTGTTTTCGTAGGAACGTTATTATGGACGACTACGGTAAAATATTTGGTACTGTGATACCATAAATGAAACTCCATTCTACTCCTAGCGATGGAATGCGCAACCACTGAGTAGGGCTAGACCCGAAAGGTTGTCAAGTCTGACAGGCAAAACATTCCGGATTGCGAATTTAATTTATATTGTATTGTTTTGTCGTTGTATTATTTTGTCTTAGCATGCAGTTCGTCTGCATATTTCACTATTGACGCAATCTCCGCGTAACCTCGACGATCGTTCGTGGGTTATTTCCCAGGTCTGAGTACGTGTGGTTTCAAATGTAAGGAAACAAAACAAAAACTTAAAAATGTTTGCGAAACACAGAAGCCAAAATTAATACTAGCCTGCAGAACGAATAATAATAATAGCTAAATCATCCCGTGAATACAGGAGTGGCAAAGTCCGCATACCATCTTTGAAAATTATTCCGATGAGCGGCGTGACGAATGAGTTGATTATTTTCACTGCGATACTAGGAAGGATGATGACTCCGATTAGAAAATATGCCCCACTACACCAGGAACACTTAGAAAGTTTTTTTCATTGCGATTACAATAGCTCTCCAGCACGACAAATTCGTTATGCAAGTCTTTGGTGGGGTACATCGCCCCATATACTATGCCAGAACTTTATATACTACGAGTTACCGGTGAAGGATACATAAAATTTAGACAGGTACCCTACCAACGTCATTTATAACTGTTAGAAATCAAAGATAATTAACCCTTTACCTAACACGAAAGGCAGATTGACACTTTTTTCCAAACATTAGTGGACTCAAAATAAATAACTAAGAATATCTGATAAGCCAGTATGCTGCATGATTTCCCTAATTGGAAAAAGAACATCGATAAAAACCCTAACACTACCAATTTTAATACACTGCCTATCTGTCTTACCAGACCCTCCTGTAAACATATTAAACAAAATACAAATTTTATGCTTCCTGTTTTTATGGGCAGGGACACAAGGGGGGGGGGGGGGGAGGGGGGCACTAAAAATTTGTAAGACGTGACGTCCTATTTTTTGTTCGGCTCCTTTTTACACCCACCCACCCACCCACTACGTGCAAATTTTCTACTACCGTTCTCAGACACCCACCCCCACTCTCCCATTAAAATCCAAAATAAGCTTATAAACTTAGTAGGCACAGCTGTCTTTAGGGTTTTTTTTATAATGTTCTTAACCCAACGTAAAGGCCAAAAACCGGCCATCGCTATTCTCAAAGATCGCCAATTAATTTTTATTATTGTTTCATTTTTTGTCTCAAAAACATAGGTTATGACCCCTCATTGGAACGAGCTCGCCGAGCTCGTTCCAATGAGGGGTCATAACCTATGTTTTTGAGACAAAAAATGAAAAAAAATAGTTATTCAATCATTTTTTGGCAAGTGCTTTTCATGTTAGGTAAAGGGTTAAACTGGTACCACCAATTTAAACCTCTGTGGGCTGCTGTGGTCCCCAATCTACAAATGACAAGCTGTTCATTATCAGGCTTGGCCAGAGCAGGTGTACATATACGGGAACAAATTTTCATTTGAATTGTTCCCAAAATATTGTCTGCACATTTTCTACATTTCGAACAAGACACCCACCCCTACTAACGTGTGGCATTTTCCCAGTGTAAGCCCAATATTCTCACATATAATGCCTCCTGATGTTGTATTTATGTTAAGAGTGTGATGTACAACATCATCTTTAAGGTTTGAAACACAAATGATGGTATATATTAGCTGATATATTGATATATTTTTAAAAAATTCAATAAATTGCACAAGTTGGAAATGCACATCTTTGGCGCACTCAAGAGACCCACCCACCCCTACGTCACGTCTTGCAAATTTTTGGTGGCGTCCTCCTGAGGGACATGTGAAAAAATTAAAAGAAATATCCATATAAATCGGATAGACCGGGGTGGCATTAAACTCCCGCACATAAGATCATACAGTTAGTCGCTAAAAAATATTTTGGATCAAGAAACGTTTAGACCCAAATATGTTTGCGCCTTCGAAAACGCTGATATTGAAAGATTTTAAATAATATTGCGGTTACAAGATATGGTCCTTGAGTAAGGAGGGTTTACTGAAATTGGGCGAAGGCACTAATCAATTTGGGACAACAATCCCCAAGGCCTGGTCGCTAATAGCAAAAGACTCCTCTTCAAATTCAGGCGAAATATGCGCCCAATCCATTTTCTACAATAAAAATATAAAAAATCGACAATGGGCTATTTTTTAATCCGAAATGGTGTAAAAATGGTATCGTTTTTGTAAATGATCTCTTGAAGGAACAAGGAGATTTTCTTGGGTTTGACGATTTTTGTGAGAGATATGGCTTCTCTACTCCATTCACTGTTTACCAGGGTGTAACAAATGCAATCCCCCGACATGGAACGTTCTTCTCAAAGGAAAAGGAAGGAATCAGTCGGTTACGAATGAAAACATTGAAAAATTGAATTCGACAAATAAGTTGAATATTTTTTTTCACCCGCTATTCATGCAGCTAGTTACTACACCACCCTCACCGTCACATAACAAATTGACCACACTTTTGTACACAAACCCGAACCCCGGGGATTGGGAATTAGTATACTAAGGTCCATTTAACACGACTAACGATGTGTCTCTACTAAGCCCCCAATATAAAATCATACACCAAGCGTCATTCACCAACAGAAAACTCTTCAAATGTAGGCTCTCACGGAAACGGAGCTTTGCACGTTCTGTTTCAATACAAGAGAAACAAGCTTACGTCTGTTCTTTAATGCTCTGTTTCTCGTTCTATTTTGGTAAACGTCATAGGTGATAGGTGTCTTACTGGAAAAATGTAATATTTTCCTCCCCTTGTCAGCTCAGTACATTCTTCTGGGACCTAAGGAAAATAATTATAATAACCCAGTAGATGAACATGTACATGTAACAGATTCATTTGTACTCCTCTTCAAAAAAATATATTTATTCTTGCAAGGTGAGAAGGTTTCAGCCATCCTTCCCAAATTTCTTGGTTCAGCTACGATTTTACCGCGACGTGGACCTTATGTCACTCTATAATTACCCCAAAAAGAAGCAGGATATTATAAGATTAAGACGGGAGTCGATAAAAGGCCTTTTTTGCGACTAATTAAACCTCTGTCAAAACATATAATCTTTTTTATTTGTATTTCTATCCTGCAACAACTACCATGAAACATTTAGTAAATAGTAAATGGTTGTGAACTGTGATGTATACTCCACAAACTACTATTGTATCTACTTTTGTATTTTTATTTGTATCTTTAGTCACAATATATACTCTCCCAAAAAAGAAAGTGTGCATGCTAAAAAATAACACTAAAAAAGATATATATCATTTTCATTCATGGAAATTTTATTCAATCACAGATGAATCAATTTGTGATCCACACGAGCAATTTCATTACGCTACGACGAATACTCTTGGTGCCATGGAGAGTCAAAGACACTAAGGGTCAAACACAAAAGTCACACACTCAATATCTGGTATGACCTCCGTCTGCATCGACTACTGCTGTGCATCTACGCCTCATGGAAGCGAACAAGTTAGCATGGAAGTGAGTTAGGGTAGGGTTAGGTTAGGGTTAGGTAGGGTTAGGGTTAGGTTAGGTTAGGTAGGGTTAGTTTAGGGTTAGGGTAGAGTTAGGGTTAGGGTTAGGTTAGGCTAACCCTAACCCTAACCCTACTCTATACCACCGCAGTCGAGCACGACGATGACATAACGTCAAAATCGGACGAATTGCAGGTCTTCGAGGACGTAAGCCGTATTCTCTCAGCCGGTTGATTACTGTTTGAGGATGTATCCGTCTCAGGTTAGGGATGTTCCTGGCTGTAGTCGTTGCCGTTTGTTGCCGGTTCCGGAGATGGACGACACGGATATACCGATCTTGTGCAGGTAACTCTGGGTCTCCCGGAGCGGGGTCGGTCTCGAACGTCATCATGTTGTGCATGTCGATGGACTAGCCTGTCTACAGTGTTACGGTGGCAGTTCAAATGCTGGCCAACCTCTCTGTGTGTTTTGCCAGCTCTAATCATACTCAGGGCAAGGAGACGTTGATTCATTGTCAATATTGGCATGCTAATGTGGAGTCGTTTTAACAGCAGCGCAAGTTTGAATGTCAACGATAGGAAGGCCTTACTTTAGTGTTTAAATACCCAATGATTCACACTGCTGCATGAATTTTCAGCCTCTCCACGTGTAAAACATGCCTTTTCACAAACATGCAGCACGTCATTTAACGTTAATGCAATTTTAACGGGGAAAGCTGTTTTTGTGTTCAATATAACTTATTCATGAACAGGTTAACACTCTTTACACCTATGAAATTATTTTTTTGGAATTTGATCAATTTCTGCAATGCACACTTTCTTTTTTGGGCGAGTATACTTACCTAAAAAAAAAAGATTAAAATTTCATTTTTTGCGGCAAAACATAGATTATGACGCCTCATCAGAACGAGCTCGTTCTAAAGAGGGGTCATAAGCTATGTTTTTGAGACAAAAATTGAAACAAATAATCAAAATTAAATGGTGATTCTTGTGAATGGCGCTGGACGGTTTCGGTTGTTACGTTGGGTAATGGGTTAACGTAATGGGTTGGACAAAATAATTGCACCAGTATCATAGTACATTCTTAGGAATCCGGATACATTTTATCGGAATATTTGTCAACAAACTGAAGATGGATAACATTACATATCTTTTAACACTTTCAATCCTAATTTTATAGAATGACATTTTCAATGAGAGTCCAGTGATATTGGTTGAAAAAATCGTAACGGACAGATACACTAAAATATTCTACGTGTCCTATGACTGCAGAGTGAAGGCTGGTCGTAGCTTGCGGGGAGTTGATGCGGGTGATTATCCTCCCATTTGACAATGAATAATGGGGAAAATATGGTGTGTAGTGATTCATGAGGTCGCCCACTCTCAACACCCCTGGATATTTGATCTACCTAAAGCTCTGCGTTGAACACACCAGTTGGCCGAACCAACAAATTCACAGAGCTGTCATTTAGTACTTGGTGCTGAACTCAAATTTCTACAGAAAGTTGTGGGCTTATTAACTTGTTTTGATTTTTTTACGTGACTTGTTACTAATAATTACAGACAATTTGCGCTTGCCATAAGAACAATTCTGCACAGAGACTGTTAATCCTAACGGGTTTTATATGCCCGTTTGAAAAAAGGTCGTATTTTGTAATCAGTCTGTCCGTCCGTCCGTCCGTCTATCCCTATGTCTGTCTGTCCATCTGTCCGTCCGTCCGTTAATTTTTTTGTTTTCCGACCGACAACTCCAGTTTGGATTATTTGATCTCAACCAGAGTTGGTACGTGCATTACCCAGCTCGCAATGCAGGACAAGTTCGAATATGGGTTCCGTTCAATTATTTTTACATGAGTTACGGCCCTTTTTCGACTTACAATTATTTATTTATTCATTGGTGTTTTAAGATCACACATTTCTGCACAATGGCTAATCATGATTGCGACAGTTTTACTGGTGGAGGAAGCCGGAGAACCCGGAGAGAACCACCGAGCAACGGCGAGCAACTGTCAGCTCCCCAGCATACTAACTCCGCACAAGCAGGGTTAGCATTGGTTGAAGACAGGTGTACCATCGACGTGCAGTGCGCCTCAGCACACAGCGTCAACGTGCGCCCAGGTGGGCAGTGGGGGTGAAGTGTCTTGTGTCTTTCCCAAAGACACAACGCGGTTGCCGCAGATGGGATTCGAACCGAGGACCTCTCGGCGTCCAGTCTACACTTCTACCTATCGAGCCACCGCGCCCCGACTTACAATTCAACCTTTTATTAACATTTTGGTTTCCGACCGTTAACTCCAGTTTGGATCATTTGATCTCAACCAAAGATGGTATGTGTATTACCCAGCTAGTAGTCCAGGCCAAGTTCGAACATGGGTTCCGTCCAATTATTTTTACGTGAGTTACGGCCCTTTTTCGACTTAGAATTCTACCGTCTATTAACATTTTTTGTTTCCGACCGATAACTCCTGTTTGGATGACTTAATCTGAACCAAAGGTGATACAATTTAAAATGGCTAACAGGCCTATTTAGCCACGCCTGGCGGTGCTCTTGTTTCCACAAGAATGACCTGAACCCACTTGACCCTTTATCTAACCTAACGACCAAAAACATCCAGCGTTATTAGCAAAAGTCGCAAATTTTTAAATTTTACCTCACAAACGTAACTTATAACCCCTCGTTGGGACGAGCTCGTTGAGAAATAAACTGTTTAGTAGTTCAAGTATTTGGTTTGCAAGAGACATCTCTTACTCTTCCTGTGTGACATAGTGCCAGCATAGTGCCATAAACAGCCAGAAAATTAACCAGAATAAGCCTACCACAACCTAAAATATCTCGAAAGTTTCTCAATAAAACCATACAAATATGGATATAATTAGAACCAGCTCAACGAACCGGTTCTAATGATATCCATATTTTTATGGGTTTATTAAAAAATTGTGAAATTTGTTTTCGAAAAATGTGAAATTTAATTTATTTTTTAAAAATACTGTGTTAGGTAAAGGGTTAACGTGGCTGGGTATCGCGGCGATCCTACAGCTAACCTACGCTGGTACTTAAATACAGAATTGCACGTTTGGTATGGTACCAGAAACGTTTTCCACAATAACCCGGCCGGACGGAAGGTACACAGGTCCTAGGTGAAGCGGTCCTTGCTCCCCAAGGCGCGAGGATGTTCCCATAATTGGCAGCGAAGAGACAGACACTACATATGCTCGAAACACCCTGGAAGAATTTCAATTTGGCAGTGGTTGTCTAATGGCATTGGGATGTGAATCTTTAGTCTTGTCACGGTGAGAAGGAGTTTTTCAAGCATCTCAGGACTCTTTTTTCCACACTGCAACAATCATCCTCTCTGCTTTCAAGATCGATATATAGATAGTTGACCATTAAAAGCCATTGCTGGTAACCTACGTAAGGAAGGCAACTGCAAACTACAAAGGTCTGTCAGAAGCCACGAACTCAATTCATATTAGTACAAATGGGACATATGGGTGTGCTATCCGTGCAGGTCTGCACAAACTGAACCAGTCATTGAACCTAGAAGTGGGAAGTCAACACCTTAACAAATCAAATTTCTGATTCGCGGAACGAGTAGGCAACTTCTGAAAAACATTCAAATCGTTGGGTGACTGCATGCAATACTGATTGTTGTTGCAGTTTCAGTAATTAATGCTATCGTACCCTAGGTTACCTTTACGTAAGATGTGCGAATGCATTTTGAATGTTGTCATCAAAGGGCCATAGTTTATCACAGATCATTTTAGAGAAATATATGCATTTTTTGATCTGGGCACGGAAGGATCAAATGTATCAGGAAGACTCCGATGGTATCGATTATGAACGTTAAGTGGTTCCTTTTGCAAATATTTCTGTTCTTACAAACTGCGCTTCAGGCAGTAAGTAGAGACAACACAATCAGTCCGCTCTCTGTAAAAGTTTATTTTTTACTTGGTATATACACTGCAAAAAATATAGGTTATCTTTTAGACCCAAAACTGGTTCTAATCTTGTCCCTGAGATGGAACCAGTTCTGTTTAAACAGTATTTATTTCAAATCAAATAAATTTACCAAGATTAACATTAAAAATTAACAGAATTAAACATAAATCGAGGGGGTTTCAGCCGTAAGTGTAGAGCTTATACGAGGTCGTCTCAAATCATTATTAAGCAAAGGAGATATGAACAGTTGGCATATCGAACCAGTTTTGGTTCTGTACGGAACCAATATACCAGGTATTCATATTCGCTTTGTTTCAAAATGTTTGGCGACTGCGTTTAATAAGCTCCACGTTACTGCTGAATCTACTTCAGTTCATGTATTATTCTGTTAAAATTGAATACTAATCTTGGTAAATTTATTTGATTTGAAATAAATACTGTTTAAACTAAACTGGTTCCATCTCAGGGACAAGATTAGAACCAGTTTGGGTTCTAAAGAGAACCTATATTTTTTGCAGTGTATATGCAGGCATAAGTGAGCATTTTCTCACTTTTCTAAAGTATCTGTGTAGGCATAATATAATCTTCATATTTATTCGTATTAACGCAATTGTAGTCCCATTGTACCTTTAGTTACTGATGTCAGTAAGCCGATAGGCTGGGAAATGTCAGTGAATACACAATCGAGCGCGCTATGACCGTCAAAGCACTCCGTATAAATATAGAATATACCCATAGTAGCTTGATGTACCAAATGTTCATCACGAGTGGTGAAGTGGTGTTAACCGCGAGCCTTTGGCGCGCGGTTAACACCACTTCACCACGAGTGGTGAACATTTGGTACACCAAGCTACTTTAGGTATATTTTATGTATACCATGATCGTCAAATTATTAAGAGTCGCTATTATTTTTTCTCGATTTTACTGAGCACCAGACGTACATACGTGCGAATTTGTTTTTGTTTACATGAGGATCGGTGGGCGGTACTTCCGCTGTCAGTTTTATCACCGAAACGAAATAGAAAAAGAAAGAGGACCTTTTTCATTTTAATAACGTAATAACATACTATTTGGAGTTATGGATGCTTTATTAACATGAGACAATGCATGTTTGTTAATTTTTGGTGTTTTATGGGATAAACTCATTTAAAAACGTAATATATAATTGCCACTTTCATTTCACTCTTCGCGAGGCGTCGTGCGATAAATTTAGACAAGTTCGCATTCAGGTCCACATCACCAAAGGTCAACTTGGATGTAGTTTTCACTGTAGGTGTAAATTTTAACTACTGAAATCCCATTGCTGGGGTGTTCACCACGGTTGGTGTATAAAGCTAAAATGTATGTCATAGGCTTTTCATATATAGTAGAATGGGTAATTATGGTATAAATTGGAATATCACGAAAAATGGAGCCAAGTCCCGATTTTTTTTATACTGGAGAGGGGGGCAATTTGCTATGATTTTATAAAATTATCTTAATTTTCAAAACAATTTGAATAAAAAAAATCAAAATATTGGGGGCGGCAGTGACGCATATGTTAAACAACTTGAAAATTAATCATCTACATAATATTCGTAAGTTCACGATCAAACTGGGGAAAATATAAGACACGGGTGACAACGATGCACACCTACTTTTTATACAGCACTTCCTGGAATCAGAAAAATGACGTGGTACATGCATAATTATGTGATTTTTTATACTTTGATTTGACCTGGACATTAAAAATATTGAAACAATCGTATACGATTGCATTCGGTCCGTCAAAAAATGGAACGTGTTCCACATTATTCGGACGGAAAAGAGTGACGTATTCGGATATTTTATCGTACACACAGGTGTGACCACCCATATGGAATGCTAAAGTTTTCGTTTCATTCAGATGACGTATACGACTGTCGTGTCAAAAATCGGATGCTTGACGTAAGATGGTGTAACCGCGGCCGTATTGTTTATTTGGGGCTGAATTACACTTTCAATAGTCATGGTCGTATCGTGCCGGGCAGTCTTACGAGTGGAGGAAGGCAGAGTACCCAGAGCCCATGGAGCAACTGCCAGATTTTCAAACATACTAACCCGGCACCAGCAGGCTTCACCATTTGAACACTAGTGGTATCATCTCTATGTCAGTTCAACGGCAACACTTGGAAGAGTCCATATTCATTATTCGGGATAGAATAATTAATATTTTCAACGTGCAGCAGTGGGGTTGCACGTTGAAAATATTGATTGGTCTACCCCACACATTTATTTGGCCGCCTCCAACTTAATGAAATCATGGCGTCGCGGTAACCGGTTCTCGTCAGATCACCGCAGTTAAGCAACGTCGAGCGCGGTTAGTAGTTGGATGGGTGACCATTTCAGCGACCGATTCGCGTTCCCGCGATTGCCTACATGGGGGCACGGTGACGCTGTGAACTAAGGCGTACTGCACGTCGAAGGTGCGCATGTCTTCAACCAATCTGACCCTGCCTGTGTCGCGGTGTAGATTTCAGAGTTACGATGTTGGAGAGATGTCGCTGCTCGGTGGTTCTCTGTGGGTATTCCGGCTTCCTCCACTCGTAAAACTGCCACCGACATGATATAACCCTAGCTGTTAATGTGTCGTTAAATCCTAATAAAAAAATCATATCCCCGTGCAGGAAAGGTGGCCTCTCGGGTTCAAAAGGGTTAACAGCGGTTTATAGCCATCATCTATGTGGGGCATGTTTTAGTATACAGCGCCAGCGTGCCATCGCGCAGGAAATCAGGATTAAGTATCTTGCCCAAGGACACAGAGAGATGAAGTTGGCCAGGATAGAACAGACGACTTTTCGTTTTAAAGTTCAATGCTCTAACCATGGAACCAGCGCGAGCCAGTGCATTTGTGTAAACCTGTCAAAAATAACATATATCTTGAAACACGGGAGACAATATTACTCTTCTATCTTCTCATTCGATCTGCATTTTGGTGACATTTAAGCCAGTGTTGCGAATAATCAATCAGTTCTGACAGTAAGCATCACAAGAATTCAGACATTAACTTATTGTTTGTCACGGAACAAATTCATTTGGAACAGTGAAGCTATGACGGGAAGGAATTAATGATATATCGTTTGAACGTTACAGCTTTGAACAAAATAAGGGCGAAATCAATTCTCTTTTTCCTGATGAGAATTATGATAAGGGATATTGGATGGTCACAGTCAGACTGTCCATTTCAATTGATAGAGTCACAAACCCAGTAGACTCCCATGTTTAAATAAATGAATTACTCCGGGTAGGTAGCGTAGTCCATCCCGGAGTTAGGGATCTGCGAATCACAAATTTCTTTTCGAATCGAATCGTGTCTCTGATATCGACATCGAATCGAATCCCGACTCGAATCTTAAAAGACAAGTTATTTCAAATTGCATCAAACGGAAGTTACGGAACACTGTGATGAGCCTTATGCGACGGAGTGAACACCTTAAACACCAATAACTAAATATTCTCTGTAGCACCGTCGCTGAAAAAGCTAGGCTTATTGTCCATAGTTTTAGTTTTTGAAGGCCTAACTTGTTACTATTCACGTTCTTAAGAACGTGAATAGTAACAAGTTAAGCCTTCAAAAACCAAAACTATGGATCATGTTCTGGGCCAAATTCACACCTTACCTAACAATTGAACATTGTCAATTACTCAAATAAATAGGAATTGAGCCTACATGAATGAATTTTCTAATGACAGTTTTATCCTATTTTTGTGGGAAATGTAACAAATTGAAGTTAGTACGAGAGATTCGAAAAAATCGAATCCTGAGACTGATTCGGGATCGATCTCGAAGCATACGCATGGTATCGATATCGAATCGAATCTCGAATATTCGCAGGACCCTACCCGGAGTAATCCATTTATTATCATATCCTGCGTGAGAGTGATTTTAGTTGAGGAGTCAACATTGCTATGTCGACTCCTCAAATAAAATCACTCTCAGGCAGGATGCGATTTAAGCCATGCAATACAGTTCCATTTTTATTCTCGGTTTCCCTCTTCGTTGTGAAACGAACACATTGAAAATTGTTACTATAAAAGAGGACAGAGAAATTCTACTGAATCGCGACGGCGTGGTGATCCGTTCGAAATTTTCTATCCGCTTTCCTTCCCACATCACCTTAGAACCACATCTGACGAAAAGTCAATGCAAGAACAATGAATCACGGATACCAGTTTCCCTTTTGCGATTCGATCATAAATTTCGCAATATGTTCTCTCATGAAATCCCCACCCACTGCTGGTGCGAGCGTGTCGCGACCAAATAACGACCGGGTCGAGAGGGAGACCTTTTGCGATGACAGACTTGTACGCTGACTGTACTAAGACGACTGTACCTAATGCGATACACTCTCGCTGAGCATAATTTTAACGCGATGACCCGATTCGTAAGAATGATAATCAGTGATTTTCACTGCATGTTTCCCTCCGAACATTGGCCTAAGTTTATCAATTTATATATGTTTATATCAGGGCTGATCGTTTTCAAAATCTGCCTTTGCCTCCAGAATGTGTACTGTGTAAAATTACTGCTCGCCCCACAAGGCAATTGACATGTCCCACGCAAAATATATTTTCTATAGAAAATTAGTATTGATATCATAGTTTCTCTCTGTGGTATGTGCTCAATTCTGATTTTCTATGTTTTGTTTAGATGACTGAAATCTACATGTATAGTTGGAATTCCTGAACTTTGTTTTGCCTATCTCATATTATGGTTTAACCTCGGCGGTAAATACAGTTGAAACTAGAAGTGCTGTCACGAACTGTGCGCTTATCTTGGCTAAATTGCGCGTAGGAATTGTCATATCAAATGGCATCCAAAGCATGGCAGGTTCTCTTGGTTACCCATAATAAACACAGGCAATGTTTCTGCCAATGGACCTCCGGGTTACCCGGAGGTCCATTGGCTGAAACATTGCTTGTGCACAGGCCATATGTATAGAATTTGATATGCTTACTATGGTCATAACGCGTAGATTAACGCGCAGATCGACGTGCTATTTGTGCGCATTTCATGACAGGACTTATAGTTTTAACTGTAGGTGATAAACGCATCAACCCAAATGGCCCAGACAGGGAAGAAAGAGTTTGGTTTAATGTGTTCCTTAACTCACCCCATTTCTAAAATTAAAAGCAGAATCCCTTTTTTAATGCAACTAGGAATTTAACCAATTCAGTCTTTCCTATTTGGCAGGTCAGATTGAGATCTGTCAAACAAGACGTTGATTACATTTCTAGTTGTATTATAGAAAAAAAATCTACGTTTTGAAAATTCTGATATTTCTCTATCAGTGTGAAGTTGAAGTGGGTTAAATTAGAAACAAAAACTGATTTTGATTGGAACGTTTTATTTCACGTGTTGATGCAAGCTCTAGGGATACGTGTGAAATTCTGTAAAAAATCCGACTCTGTTATGGGCTGTTTGTTTACCCACTTTGTGTTGCAGTTATGAATATTCCAATTAAAAAGTATTTAATTCACATTAAAACATCAGTATTTTGACTCAATTAGTGGAACTACGTGACGACGACTTCATCGTGAATCTGCAGCTGTGGGGAATATTCATTCGTAATTATTAAGTAAACAAACCTGTCTAAGAGGATTGGAAATGGCATTAAAGATGCGGTCAAATCGAGTCTAGATTGAGAAATATTTCTTTCGTTCGTTCAAATAAAATGAATGTTTATGGTCTTTTTATATTCAGTCGGATGGAATAGTTCAGCTATTCCGTGACCCGTATATATTTGCTTTTCCGAGCAGGTGAAGTATTTTAGCCGGTTGAATCCAAAACAGGCGATGGATTATTTAAAACTAGACTGATACTGGGCCATAACAGAGTCAGATTCGTTTACCTGGTTAAATGTTAGAAGCCCATATTTGGGCTTTATTTTGAAGTAAGGCTACCACAACTTAAAGGCTTTATCTTCTGTGGATGTACTTCGTGGTATCGTTGAAGTGAGGTCATTTAGTCTTTATAGATTTGCCTTATTACAATTTATGGGAGAGTGCTTATAGGCACTCTCCCATAAATAGTAACAAGCAAATACATGTGGACAAATTTTAATCAACGCAAATAATTCACAACTCTACAAATATGACTTTGGCTTGAGAGCGAGGTACTGACACTGTAATGTTCAACTCGTAGAATGTTATCCTCCATACATCCACTACCACTGTCTTCTCTTCCAAGGCGATTGGATGATTGCAATTTTGAACCCTGACTATCTTTGTTTGACAATAAGGTTGAAGTTCCATACATAACACTGTGCTACAAATTGCAAACCGAGATTAGAATCCAGGTATAACTGAATTGCGTGTAATAATCTCAATGCATGTTGTAGACGTTTTTATTGCCAGTTTATGTGCAGGATACCAAAAGTTCATTAATCGTGAACCATACCCTATTGCCATTCCGTCTGAAAAAGCATAACCAACTCGTTCCATTTGTAGGTATATAGACAGAACGCGATGTGTGTTTGAATCGGTGGGTGTTTTACACAACGAGTTGGAATGGTGTTGTCATATTTCGCGAGAGACGGCTCTCGCGAAATATGACTACGCCATTCCAACGAGTTATGTAAAACACTCACCGATTCAAACACACATCGCGTTCTGTGTTTATTATACATCCCATGCATTAAAATTCATTTAAATAAATAAATTTTAATTCCGATGTTTAAACCCAAAGGTAAAGGGTCCGTTTGTTTTGTTTGAAGCTGTATTGATCAAACTGATCGATAAAAATTCAAAACAACATTTTGGGAACCAGTGTTTGTTGAAATTCGCATCGCTGTTTCTCTTCGGCTGGTGTCCATTCCCGCCTAACCATTTGGTGGCTATTGCTGTTAGTAAAAATATAAGTACACATTTGGGCAGATTTGCAAACCAGCTGGTAGAAACTTTTTTAAAAGAAGTTCGAAGCATGTCAAGATGTCCGAAGATTTACCGAAATGAAGCTGACCAATTTAGATATAAAGGGATCCGCAAAACGAGACGGCCTCGGGACTGTGATAATGTTGTGGTTGGAAATGATTGGTTTCTTTTAAATATTATCTCATTTTTGGTTAACTAATTTTGTGTGAACCGACTTTATTTTGCTTTGGACGTTTTCATTTTCACAAAAACGTGACAGACGATCGATAATTGTGTAACGAAGTTTGGAAACTTTTCGAAGCGTAACTAATGACTCGATGTGAAAGGAACTAGTATAAACGGTGCTGGGGAAAAAGTTCCGTCTTGTACATCACCCGTTGAATACAGAAACATGTATGTCATAGCGGCCATTCCGCTAAATACAAGGGTTTAATGGATGTGTTATAAAAAACTCCTGATTGGAATTAAAACACGTACGAATAATATTTGAATTGCCGCCCGTTTCTGTTATGCATTGTGATACAAATCCATTAGGAATACGGAAAAAAGTACAGAACAACAGCCTGCTGGCATGACATATTTTTGTAATAAAAAACGAGGCGACAGTCTTTTTTGTTCGACGTGGTAGTAAAATCTAGTAAATGATAACTTAGCTTCGATACACTAGAATAGAGATCAGTGTATTGTGCACTGTTTATTGTGTTTTTTAACATTTTCAACGACCAGGGGCATATTATGACGGACAGTTTTACGGCTGTGTGAAGGAAGCCGGGGAGGGGGGGGGGGGGGAGAGAACCACTGAGCAGTGCTGATCAACTCTCAGACTATCCAACTTATTATATATTCACAAGCAAAGGTAGAAGCGTATGAGGCAAGTGCACAATCGACGTGCAGTACGCGTTAGTTCATAGTGCTACCTCGCCCCTTCATCGGAAATCGGGAGGAAGTGTCTTGACCAAATACAGAACGCAGTTACCGTTGGTCAGGATCGTCCTATGCTCCAAGCACTGAGCGACCGTGCTCCCAACTCGCTCAACAATAAGGTATAATTGGTCATTTAATATTTAGCATGCATTCCTATGATACAGGTCACAGAACGGTCGTCGTAGGCTGGTTACACGCATTCGTATAGTACAGGTCACAGTACGGTTTCCGTGGTCTCGCTATTTTCCACGGGTGGGTAACATTTCCACGGACGCAATAATATAAGATTCCAAACATTAATTATAGGATTAATCATCAAAAATTTAATTAATGAAGCACCGGGTACAACCCGGTGCTTCATTAATTAAAATTTTGCTGCTGATACTTTTTATTACCCGGTAAACGCATGCGTGGACATCACATGTATATCTAAAGAATACACTCATTCACGACAAATATTTTTCGGCATGAACGGTAACATCTTGAAGAAGCGATAGGGATTAAATGGTCAACTCTTTCCCTAACGTTAATGGTTAATCTGCAAAAGCCATACACAAAAAAGTTCTGTCAACAAATTCTTGTGTGAGATTCTTCTATACAAAAATGCCCCGAAAACGAAGGTTAGGACCGTTCATCGGAACTGTCTCAAGGAGTTCGTTCCAATGAGAGTCAATAAACAACGTTTGGGATGGTGGTGAGGAGGGGGGGGGGGGGGAGCTTTTAGTCATATTATTTTACGAGTGTTGTCTTCCGTTGGTGTTGGGTTGATGACTAAAGGTGTTCATTGTGGAAAAACAACAATAAAATAATTAATAAATAAATAAAATAATATTTTGCCCTAACAATACACGTTGAACTAAATACCTGGTGAAAGTACCGGCAACTGGTTGTCTGTGATTTTACCGTATTTTCACTTTATAGCACCGGTCGGAGTTGAGTGGTTGTTTTCGATAAAGAACCAATAGGATGAGGATACCTCAAAGCTCTCTTGTGTCAATGTTGGATTTGATTTGCAGTAGTGTTCTTACTTCAACGTGAACTTAACGGGTGTAGAAATACTTCTTCCAAAAACACGCCCCCGTAGAATAGTTCACAGGCAGGTAGGAACATTTCCCTCTTTGGAACATCTACCCCCACCCCTTTTCTGACGCTCCATCCTAAGTGCGTCAATTGTGTAACAAAACAAGCATGACAAAATTAGCAATCGCTTAAATCATTCTTTGAGAGATTTGCGAAAAGATTTCCGGGTAATCGTGTCAAGTTGAGTCCATTAATACTTTCAACTTCCAGTCTTATGGCTACATTTTGCAAGTATTGATTTATCAGTAGTATCGTTTTCTCCTTTTCACTCTTGAGTAAACCTTGTAAAGAAAATTATGTTGCAAGTACACAATTTAATGTTTTAAATGTGCATCTTATACAGTTCTGTGTTTCCGGAAGCGTAGCGATCCGGTCGAAATTCCCTGTCCCCTACTTTCCCTACAACATTGTAGAATCTCACCTGTTGAACCAGAAAGCGACAGCATGGATATTATACGCTACTTTTGTTCGTTGTCATTAATATTTAATTCTTCCCGGCTTGAAGTCCTAATGTTTTACTCGCGAAATCGCAATCTAATAGATAAAAAGAAGACCTTTGTAATCATAGTACTGTTATCTTCTTGTAACAAATTCACGTTGTTCAAAATTAAACGACATTTAGTTTCAATCTAAAAGAGAGTCTTGTGTGTGTATTTTTCTCATGGCTGAGTCCTTCAAACTTCGCACAAAATAAGATAAGGTAAGGATATTGAATAAATAAATATCTTGCATTAATCATTTGTCTGTTATTAACCCTTTACCTAACATGAAAAGCAGACACTTGCAAACAAAATTCTTGAATAACTCATTTTTTTTGTCGCAAAAACATAGGTTATGACCCCTCATTGGAACAAGCTCGTCGAGCTCGATCTAATGAGGGGTCATAACCTATGTTTTAGAGACAAAAATGAAAAAAATAATTAAAATTTATTGGCAATTTTTGTGAATAGCGCTGGTCGGTTTTTGCCGATACGTTAGGTAAAGGGTTAACCCTTTACCCAACGTAACGGCCAAAACCGGCCAGCGCTATTCTCAAAAATCGTCAATTAATTTTCAAAATATTTTCATTTTTTGTCTCAAAAACATAGGTTATGACCCCTCGTTGGAACGAGTTCGTCGAGCTCGTTCCAACGAGGGGTCATAACCTATGTTTTTGAGACAAAAAATGAAAAAAAATTAGTTATTCGAGAATTTTTTTTGCAAGTGTCGTCTGCTTTTCATGTTAGGTAAAGGGTTAAAATAAATATTATTCATTATAATATGGTTCGGTGATCTGTAAAAGATAGCAGAATGTCCAAATGGGAAAGTCTCCAAGGATGAAATGTCCCGGTGAAATGTCATGTGAAGAATGTCCGGATTCCGATTTGTTTTACCTTAATTCTCGACATCTGTTCTCCCCTTCCGTTTTCAGCTGGTGCATATTTATAATCTCTTCCAAAATTGGTTAATACTTTTTGTCTTTTAGTAATTGATAGTTCTCGTGCAAACATAGAATATTGTAATAGCTGTAAAACTATTATATATACTCACATCTAATTACCGGGCACGGAAAAAGCATCTGTGACCGTAGCCTGGTGTTACTGGGGGTAATTCAGGGATTAAAGAGGCGTATCGCAACTATTAATTACTTGTTTAGCACGCGTGCACGTGTTATATCTGGGACGATTTTGACACAGTTCACGGTGTATCACATCTATGAGGAAGACTGAATTGAGTTGATGAAAAATGGATCTCTGCAAAAATCTGAAACGAAGATTTGTAATTCTCCTTTATTTGGTTTAGCTTTATTTTCATTTCCGTGTATTGTTAGTCAACTGTACAAGCAACGCAATCTGTAATACACACATATATACTTTCCTGCCCTCTGCTAAAGTGTTTTAGCAACAGTGAAACGAAAACAATGCGACTAGAAAGCCAGACCCACTTTTTTTGCAGTTTATATTGAATACCCTGTCGTACTAAAATAAGACCGCAGGTAGAAAACAATGAGACCGGTCGTACTAAAATAATGCCACCGGTAGAAAATGAGACCGCAAGTGGCCGCTGACAAAGTACAAGGGATAGTGTCCTCAAATAACACTCTCTGGTTATATGGGGTGTACCAAATGTATATCCAAAGTTTGGTGCCGATATTTTTAATTTTAACCCTAAAACTTCCACTTTTAATGCATAGCGCGATATCTGATTGCGGTCTCACTTTTCCGCAACTGAGGACATTTAGACCGCATGAAAACTTCTGGTCCCCAAAACACCAAAATGAACACAATCTGGTGACTTGGGGTACAGTACATGGAGAGTGTATTATCATTAAATCACCCGCAGAGTGGCGATTCCACTCGAGCAAAAATTGCAAATTTGTTGCAAAGCATAACCATCACAAGCAAAGTTGCAGACAATGGACCTCCGGGTTTAACCCGGAAGTCCATTGGATGAAACATTGCTTGTGTTTTTTGTCCATATGTACAGAATTTGAAAGTGATACTTTGGGAGATAACTCCACTCTGCGGGTGATTTAGTTACAATCCACTCTCCACGTACTGTATATTCAATGTATATCCGAATTTTGATATTGATATTGATATTTTAACCCCTAAACTTACACTCTTAATGTCCAGCGCGACTTCGGATTTACGGTCTCGATTTTCGCAAGCAGAGATAATGAGACCCGCAAGTAAATTATTAGTCTTGAAAATATCATATAAACGTGAAAGTATACGCTATATTATATATAAAGTTTAGTACTTGAATGGTTAACCGGATAATCGGTTTGAAACCAATTAGCTACCTAACCGATTAGAAAAATCGCAAACCGGTTATCCGAAATATCGGTAGTGATCGTCATTCCACGTTTAAAACGTAGTAAATCTGCCACTTCTCCTTTGTGATAGATTACACCTCGAAGCCGCATTGAAAATATTGAGAAATAATCGACTTTGGAGCTCAAGACTCCGTTAATGATCGGCAGTTTCCGTGAGTACTGAGTAATCGCAGAAACTGTTCCGTAGTATGTAGACAAACGAAAGTTGTCGAGTACTACTCGACAACGTTCGTTTGTATACACACTACGGAATAGTTTGAGAATACTGCTTTTCAATTCTTATAGTTTTGTTTTGATCCCATATTCGGTGAAATAATGGCCACGGATAACCGGATATTATCAGGTTATAGCTCTCGGTTAGTCGGTTACGAAAATGAGCCAACCGTTTCAGCCCTAGAAACTATACGCTACCATATACATAAATTTGACACCAAATATGTTGGTAATATCTTGATTTTAACCTCTTATTATTTTAGGTGTAAAGTCTGATAGAAAATCACATTTTCGGTCTCATTTCTACCAATCACAAAGACACAGATTATGAGGAAACCCTTTTCTGAAATGAGACACTTAAGACTTAAAGTATTTGGTTATAATTTATTAACACAACTCATCTTTTACCTGTGCCTAAGATCATCAGCTATAATATACTTGGCAGATTTAAGGGGGTTTTTTTTCTACAATGAATTACACTACTGTTTTGTTTTTTTGTTTTTTTAAATTATCAACTCCCCCCATTCTTTACCCGGCCTTGGGACCGGCAGTTATAAAACTTGACAGGTCTATATTTTTTTCTACAGTGAATTTTGCTTTTGTTTACTTATTTATTTATTTTTCCTTTTTAATTTATCAACTCCCCACATCTTTTACCCAGACTTGGGAATGGCAAGTATAAAACTTGGCAGATTTAGAGGGTTTTTTGGCGGGGGAGGGGGGGGGGGGGGGGAGCAATAATGCATTTCTCTACTGTTTTTCGTTTCTCGGCCTCTTCAAGGTAGGATTTTACAGTGCATTTCACTACTGTTTTGTCTCAGCCTCTTTAGGCTTTTGCTGCGCAATTTCTTTTTTCTTATTGCATTACTCGGATTGTCTGGGTTTATTGCTCCAAATCACAAGGAACTGAATTCCCGGGTCGATTCAAAATGTCTGTAGCCTACATTCAAGTATTCTGATTTGTTTATCGTGCGTGGAGTGGGCGGGGTACTTTTTCTCAAGTTCGCCCTTGTCCATTAAGCTTGGAATTTTTTAACAAGAATATTCGAGAACCCCACTGACAATACTTGGAGATGGGCCAAGGCAGTTCCTATCAAAATCACCTGCGTTTTGTCCCAAGTTGAGTTTCGTACCGGGACGATCCGTCCAAACAGCTGATCTATCTAGGTGGGAGTGTGTGTGTGGGGGGTGGGGGGAGGCGTTTTCATGTGTTTTCGAAGGAACATATTAACCTCCATAGCGTGGAACCCTGTCCAATATACTTGAATTTATTTTAAACTAATTCCATTTGAATCACCAGTCACAATGCTTTGAGATGTGTCTTCACCTCCTTTTAATGAGATAGATTCAACTTTGTTCACAGAATGTTTCTTGTTTTTTTCTAATGCGGAGAGATTGTATGGTGTATGCACAAAATAAGAGAGTTTCACTGGCATTTTCTCACGCGCTTGTGCTTGCACAAAACGGTTTCTTGTTGTTCTCTTTATCTGTATGGATACATGGTAGAGTCCCTGCTGGGCTAAAACATGACGGAATCAAACCATTGTACCGACATGAATAACAAAGTGGTGGTAAAACATAAAAACCGTCAAAAACAAAGATAATTTAGTTTACAAATCGATGCTGAAATGAAAATTATGAAACTTTCGTTTCATCTATGAGTCATACACCTATATTTCTGATGTTTCCACCACCTTTGATTCACTTGAAAAGCTTACATGACTAATTTATTCAACAAGAAGATAATTGTAACCGCTTATCGCCTTTGCTTTCATGAGAATAATTCATGATAAAGAAATGTTTAACTCTTTACCTAACATGAAAAGAAAGCAGACGACACTTGCAAACAAAATTCTTGAATAACTAATTTTTTTCATTTTTTTGTCTCAGAAACATAGGTTATGACACCTCATTGGAACGAGCTCGACGAGCTCGTTCCACAGAGGGGTCATAACCTATGTTTTTGAGACAAAAAATTAAAAAATATTGAAAATTAATTGGTGATTTTTGTGAATAGAGCTGGCCGGTTTTGGCCGTTACGTTATATTATTCTACGAGTGATTTAAATCTGATTACCGACCTTAGTACCTATTTGTATTATTTATACTATGTTCTTAATAAATAATCGACTTTGTTACTTAAAATGAAGACAAAAACATACTTTCTATCGCAAACACATGGGTTTGTTTGGTTTACATCAGCGCCGGTGGGCAGTACTTCCGTTTGCACGTGAATGCTTGATTGACAGCAAGACACATCGTTGAAGTTGACTGAATTTACCTTGCTTTTTTCGTCACATTATTATTAACAATTCTTAAATTTTATTTAAATATTTAGTTGTAGGTATTTTAAACTTAATAAGTCATTTCAAGTAGTAGATAGTACCGCAAAACGTCGTATGTTTGAATGAAACATCGCGAAATGTGAATGTATCGAAATCGGCAAACTGGGTCATGTCAAAGGCTATGTTGGATGTAGTTCCTACATTAAGTTTAAATTTTGGTAATGAAATACCCAAATGAAAACGTTTTAACTGCAGTTGAAGCTTTACATCGGTAGTGGGGTTAAAAGCTAAAATTTAACATACGGGCTTTTCACAGGAAGTAACATAGGTGAGCATAGTATAAAATACACTGTTTTCTTGCAGAAAAACATTTAACCCTTTACCTAACATGAGAAGCAGACGACACTTGCAAAAAAAATTATTGAATAATTATTTTTTTTTCATTTTTTGTCTCTAAAACATAGGTTATGACCCATCGTTGGAACGAGCTCGACGAGCTCGTTCCAACGAGGGGTCATAACCTATGTTTTTGAGACAAGAAATTAAAATATTTTGAAAATTAATTGGTGATTTTTGTGAATAGCGCTGGCCGGTTTTGGCCGTTACGTTGGGTAAAGGGTTCAAAAAGCATTTCATTTGTTGTTGTTCCAATTGTTCCAAGTAGAGTAGGCTAATTGGACACGAAATATATTTTAACCCAATGAAACTTCTCCCTGAGCACAGGTTATGGAGTTGTAATTAAGGTACATGGTGCCTACTAGACAACAATAAGCGTCCATCTGGGTAAAGTAAATCGAAATTCGATTCCTCCCGATATCATCCTGATCATTCGATTCGGCCAGATTTTCGAATCGACGAGATATTCTCAATATCTTTCCAAGTGTCCCCTCTTGAAATTAATGCCCAATGAACTATCGAGATTCGATTCGGGTTCGAATCTGTTCACTGATTCGATTCAATTCGAAACTATTTCGATTATTCGAAAGAAATCAAACCCTAGAGAAGTTTGGATTTCAAACATCTCTATTGTCGACTCTCTGAATATGACGCCTCATCCAGTAGGTTTTTATTTGGAACAAGACACACCGTATTTAATCTAACTAGGTGATAGAGTGGAAATCGTGCAACGTCTAGTTTGGACAATATATCGTCCTTTGGGTGGAACATAGTTCCATCCGCAATGTTGTAGCGTTGCAGATGAGGCCTTGTTCTACAGAAGGGGCGTTATATTGCTTTTCCTTCAACAACCTTGGTGATACCTGGTCAATTTGCGTTTAAAAAACATAAATGCGGAATGAGTTGTCACCACCAGAATATTGTGTCAAGGTGATAGCTGAAATTTACGATTTCGCGGTTTAAAAAAGTGTATATTTTTTTGATAATTTGTTTCGCTCGGGCCAAAGGATTAAGAATGTGTGTCTGCATCATGATCTCCGAAAAAAACATATTTGTCACTTAAACAGACCAGCACAAATAATTCATGCGCTGCTAATTAAGCATGAAATGTTATGGCCATCAGAAGCGTCTGCTAACGCCATAATGGGACAGATTAATAGAAGTAAAAGATCGGTGGTCTCGGCCAGTCATTATCCATGTAATTAGGTCCAGTTAAGAGATAATTGTTGTAAAAACAGTACACCCCACAGATTCTTAACACACACCCATATCACACATCTGGTCTGTCAGTGTATGTCAACATATACCGAAATACGAGACTTTCAAAGAAATATGAAAGAGAATTTTAAGAATTTTAGAATCTATAGCGGCCAAGTTCAAGAGAACCAATTATAGCGGGAATTAATATCCTTGCAATCGAATAACAGTCCGGGGATTTCTCAAAAATTTGATTCCAGTCTCAAGGCGTGTAAGACTGTGGTTCGTAGGCAAGGGGCTGGGGGTGTCCTATGTATTGGTTGGTGTGCAATACGGAATTCCGTATTGCACAGCCGTATTGCACGCCGTATTGCATAAGAGAGACTGCTTGGGCATGTAATAAAACTTTATTTTCATCTGACAAGCAGAACAGTAGAAATCCCGTGTTTTACGTTAATAGGTGTCGGAATACAACTGGCTGGCCACTGGCATATGAACAAATTGCTCCTTTCAGAAATAAGTGCCTAGTCCATGTACTCGGACTTGTGGCTCGATGGTGCGAAATAGCCCTGTAAACTTTGAAAAACATTTCCGTACTTACAATACAACAATTCTTTCTCGCTGTACTTCGAAACGCGAGAAAATAATATTGTTGAGTGGAGACTGGCAATTTTTAAGATTCCAAGAAGATGTAATAATCACAACCTGAATTGCCTGATATCAGATTAGAGATTTGATAAGAGTCTCAATCCAGTACCTAATTCGATTATAATTACATTGTTAATGTAGTTATACGTTTTGGGTCCAAATATTCAATTCCCATTGGTCAGCTGGATGAAAACGTCATGACCAAATGTAATTCATTTTCCAATGAATACATTTGGTCGAACTTTGACCCGCATTTACGGTAGAAAGCAGTTGACAGAATGTAATTCGGCGGTGTTTGGGTGGATTTTTAACTTATAGCGCCTCTCGCAGCGATCAACTCCGCTGGTGTTTCTTTGGTGACATTTCCCAACTGCGGTCCGTTACTAAAATACTCGTTTCCATTTATAAAGTTGTGAAAATTAAAGCTTATCTGCCTTTGGGATATCATTTAGACGGAACCGGCGCTCAACTCAGAGTTGTGCGCTTAGTCTTTTGTTTGAGGGTGTTTTTTCGCCTCATTCGTTCGCACATGTTTTATTTCGTCTTTCTGCTTTGTTGTTTGGTAAAAAGTAGTTTAAACAGTTACGGAATGTAATTATAAGAATTGAATGCAATTTTTATAATCTTTATTGTTCATACTCAGTTCATACTCCAATAAAGATTATAAAAATTGCATTCAATTCTTAATTGAATTCGCTTCTACACAGCATTTGAGATTCACAGAGTCCAAGCTGGAGTATTCTAGCACCGAGAATGCGAATACACAGAACACGGAAAGTGGATATGTACGAAAAGAAAGGGGCAAATTTACGTCATAATAGACCAAGTCAAAACGCCGGCAATTTTGACCGATATACGGTCAGTTTTCGTTCATCGCAGTATTTTCTTAAATAGTTTGTTCCTATTACATTACACACTGAACTTCTATAATTATTCGTAAACTCCGAAGACTTATTTGAAGGCGAGAGCACCCAGGCAGTTCACACAAACACTTCGACTAAACGTCGAGCGTTCTAGAAACGAATTACCGCAAACATTTTGAAGGCATTTCAAATTTTGATCGAAATGCCCAGTTCAAGGACGAGAATCTGATGAAGATATTTGTCATCAAATCTAGTCATGGTTGCTTTTAAGCAGCCATGACTAGATGTGGAGAAAAATGTATCCAAATTTAACTCCAGAAGTCTTTGGAGGAAAAAGCCCATTCAATCAACAGGGAGATAATTTGATGAAATGTGCCCAAATTACACCTTTCTTAGTGGCAAGAGAAATCCTGTCCAGGGTAGGAATATCTGCCAGCAGCATGCGAGGATTTAATTTGGTGATTGTTACCAGTAACTGTATTTGTTCAGTTCAATGTGTAACAAGCATGAACTATTCATAATACGGATGTTAATAAACGAAAACCAACCACTAGAGTTTGTGTTATGATCAACATTTCTCGCCTTGAAAACATTGCCGGACAGTGTCCTGGGAGATAGTAGTACTTTTCCCTTTTCCTAAAATGTCACTAGTATATGCACTCATGCTTAAAATCCTTAAAACTGATTCATGTACTCTTCCTCTCATATTTCGTAGGTCATTTTGCTATAGTTATTTATTAACTTCCTTTTCCTTGCTACGTTGGCCTTCACAAAGCGTCAGAGTGCCCCCATTGGTGCTGGAAATTATTTTAATTTCCCCAGCGGAAGACCTTGGACTCTCACCCATGGGGAATATACGCTCTCAACGCAGCATCAGGTAAAGTGAAGTGGGGAAGAAATATTTTTCTGTTTTCCACTGCAGCCCCGCTCCCAACCCCATTTCACCTAGCCTGTTTTCGTCCCTGCTGCCGAGTGGAGTTTCAACCGGCGGTATTCTTCAAATCTATTTTCTAACCGTCAAGAAACTTCAAGAACAAAAGTTTCAGTTCAAAGACTACTGGTATGCACCCGGGGAGGGGGGGGGGGGGGAGATTGTGCTTTTCATGTTTTCATATTTAAAAACAAAAACGTTGTGAGTAATAGTCCGGAAGGAAAATCCTCCTTCCCTTGACACTTATGTGATAATCCCCTCGCCTTATACTCTACAACTATATTTTTATGAAGTGTGTCTTTTTCTTGAATGACGAGATGAATTGTCTTCAGCCACTACTGTGTTGTTGAAGGAAAGAGAACAGGGACGCTGGAAGCATTTTAGGGCAGGGAGTGTCAGACCCCGGGAAAACGCAACTGGCGACCGGTCTTGAAGATTACACTTACGGTTCAAAAGTTCAGAACATCAACGCTTTGAATGTACCTAAAAGACAAATGCTTCTAACAGCTTCTTGAGGTTTAACGTGGACGTTCTTGACATTTTACCTTTAGAAACAATAGTTTTTTCATCATTTTTTTTTAATTATAAAACGTTTAAAACGGGGTCAAATTTACCGATTCTTCGACAACGAAAAATACTAATCGATTTCGACATGACCGATCGACAATCGATTAATCGATTAATTGTGACAGTCCTAGTTCGGATAGCTAAACTATGGGAATAGAAAACTTGGGACTTTATGAAAAGAATGAAAAACAATAACACTGTCAGAAAACTGTAATTGATTTGAGAAAAGTTTGTAATTATTTGTTTAAGTTTAATGGTTGATATGAAATTATCTCGGGTTGATATCTTGGTCGATATCAAACCAACCTAGTAATAACATCTAATTACATATAGTCAGAAATTATATTGGAACTGGACCCTCCAGATATTTGTTAAAGATTTCATTAACCCTTTACCTAACGTAACGACCAAAACCGGCCAGCGCTATTCTCAAAAATCGACAATTAATTTTCACTATTTTTTTCATTTTTTTGTCTCAAAAACATAGGTTATGACCCCTCGTTGGAACGAGCTCGTCGAGCTCGTTCCAACGAGGGGTGATAACCTATGTTTTTGAGACAAAAAATGAAAAAAATTTGTTATTCAAGAATTATTTTTGCAAGTGTCGTCTGCTTTTCAGGTTAGGTAGAGGGTTAATTTATACTACAGTATATTCAGCGATTGCAAAAGCTTGTATGGAAACGCGTCGCGATCTCGTCGACTTGTCTGTCTGCTTTCATACACACATCAGAATCTCAATCACAGTCACAAAGGAATTCGAGAACATTGAAGCTTAGAAGGTCTTTCCGTTTGTTTTTTATTCGTTTTTTTTTTCATTTCAACCTACTGGTGTGAGTGTGTCGCGATCTGATCGTAATCTTATCGCGAAGAGACCATTTTTGCGATCACATTACGGTGACATTTCTGCACTTAGTTCTCTTGTATTTATCATCTGGGGCTAATACTATAAAACTTTTACAGAATTGTGTTTCCTATTTATGGTAATAACTAATTGAAATAAACCATTAGCATTTTCAATAATACGGCCATTTGCCAGTTGGCAAATTGCCATATCAGTTTAAATGCTAATGACTTGTTCAAGGTTTATAGTATTGGACCCTGGTACAGCACTACAGTTGTATTTTCTAGAATTGTACCTTCTTGCTATGACTTTAAATGGGTGGAAATGAACCAATAGCATTTTCAAAGATGTGGCAGTTTGCCAGTTGGCATATTTCCATATCTTTTAAAATGCTAATGATTCATTTTAGTCAGTTATATTAACAGGTAGCAAATACAATCCAAGAAAATACAATTGAAGTGTATTGGCCCTTTTTCATCTTTATCAGTCTAGCCTCTATTGACAATGGTTGATATGAAATTATCTTGGACTGATATCTTGTTCGATATGAAATCAACCTAGTAATAACCTCTAATTACATGTAGTCAGAAATTATATTGGAACTGGACCCTCCAGATATTTGTTAAATACTTCATTAACCCTTTACCTAACAGCTCGTTCCAACGAGGGATCATAACCTATGTTTTTGAGACAAAAACTGAAAAAAAATAGTTATTTAAGAATTATTTTTGCAAGTGTCGTCTGCTTTTCAGGTTAGGTAGAGGGTTCATTTATACTACAGTATATTCAGTGATTTCAAAGGCTTGTATGGAAACGCGTTGCGATCTCGTCGATTTGTCTGTCTGCTTTCATACACACAACATCCGAATCTCAATCACAATCACAAAGGAATTCGAGGACATTGAAGCTTAGAAGGTCTTTCCGTTTGTTTTTTATTCGTTTTTTTTTTCATTTCGACCTACTGGTGTGAGTGTGTCGCGATCTGATCGTAATCTTATCGCGAATAGACCACATTTGCGATCACATTACGATGACACTTCTGCACTTAGTTCTCTTGTATTTATCATCTGGGGTCAATACTATAAAACTTTTACAGAATTGTGTTTCATATTTATGGTAATAACTAATTGAAATAAACCATTAGCATTTTCAATAATACGGCAGTTTGCAAATTGCCATATCAGTTTAAATGCTAATGACTTGTTCAAGGTTTATAGTATTGGCCCCTGGTACAGCAGTACAGTTGTATTTTCTAGAATTGTATCTTCTTGCTATGACTTTAAATGGGTGGAAATGAACCAATAGCATTTTCAAAGATGTGGCAGGTTGCCAGTTGGCATATTTCTATATCTTTTAAGATGCTAGTGATTCATTTTAGTCAGTTATATTAATAGGTAGCAAATACAATCCTAGAAAATACAATTGTAGTGTATTGGCCCCTTTTCATCTTTATCAGTCTAGTCTCTATTGACAATAGGATCTCGAGATTTAATTTCCATTAATTAAAAAATATTACATAACATCCTGTAAATAGCACACTCTGAAGGATGTTTCAGGGAATGTAGGTGTACATGTTCAAGCGCGATTGCAAGGAGCCAAATGATTATTTTGTTCATACATAATACCCGACGTTTTGGGATGACACGGTTGGTGCAGTAGGGTTTTTTTTTCTCGCGGCCGTTATTTGATATTGCAGTAATAAATAACTGATTGAGACTTATTCGCATCGAAAAGTGGCAGAGACAGTCGGAAGTAATGCCATATCAGAATCTAAGAAACCTTGAAAAACCATTGTTTTGAAAATGTTATGAAGAGTTCTCTTCGGTAATTATTTTCACATCATTGCTGAATATTCCAGAGAAAAAGTGGATATTGATAAATATTGGGCTTCCAAATGGATATGAATTCAATGGGAGCGGTTCACTTCCTCCAAAGACATTTCTCTCCAGGACATTTCAACAGTTCTCAGGAATACTTTTCTCCGCCGACATGTATTTCACCACACCTGATGCGTCATCCTAAATGCGTTTTTCACATAATTATCTTATGTAAAATAGCATGCGTGAATAATTACCTATCATTTAAATCATGCTCTGAAGTTTTGGGACTGAACAATTGTTTAACCCTTTACCCAACGCAGACAATATCAAAATGTATTATTTTAAATATCATTTTTTCAAAAAAAATCACCAAAACCGTATCATGTGACCCCTCGTTGGAACGAGCTCGACGAGCTCGTTCCAAAGAGGGGTCACATGATTTGGTTTTGTTGACATTTTTCGAAAAATAATATTTTTTCAGCTGCTGAAATTTGCATATTACGCGGGCGGATGCGGGCGATTCGTTGGGTAAAGGGTTAACAAATGTTTAACATTTCAGCCTTCTGACTGCATTTCGTAAATATTTCATTATCTGTGGTAATCTGTTCTTCTATTCACCTTTATGTAAACCTTTCAAGAAAATGATGTTACTTCTACGTCATTTAATATTTTAAATCTTTAGTCTTTTAATCTTCTCGTAAAAACTCGTGTTCATACAATTTGATGTAAATATAAAAGAGTGGTCTATGTACTATTATTTTTTTTGCTCATGAGACCGATAGCAAATTCCTCAGAAAATAAGATAAGATAAGATAAAACTAAAATATTGCATAAAAGTTGTTTTTTAATTAGACGAGAAACATGTTTTAAAACAAATGTAAATATGTTTCATTGCCTCTCCCTGCGCACGACGTAGAGTTGTAATCAAATATCATTCAGTCGACTGCTTACATCATTGAACCATCATTTATCGTAGAATAAAACGAGACTTTTAGCTCGAATCGTACTTGCTCCTCCCTATGGAGCCAATGCATATTGCAAAACTAACGCAGCTCAGAATGAGTTCCCACCCTCTAATGATTGAGGTCGGGCGCTATGTGAGGGGTGGCAAGATACAAAGGGACGACAGAATCTGCCCGTTATGTTCTTCAGGCGTGGAGGAGGAATTGCATTTTCTCCTACAATACCGACAGTACACTTCACTGCGGGAAGCATTATACAGACGTATAGAAGAAACAAGTGGCATCAATTACTCTGATCTTTCACCGGAAGACTTCCTGAATAATTTCATGCAAACATTCGACTACGAAATCACGCCTGAAATTATCAGATTTACTTGCGCTGCGCTCGATCACAGAAAAGCCAAGATGTCCGAAATACCCCCTTAACCTGTATGTGTGTATATATGGGTGCATGTGTGTATACATATGCACGAGAGTGTTGTGATCGAATACTCCATGCAATATATAATAGGACTGTATCACATTGCCTGATTTGAACTGTCACTAATAACTAACTGTTTGTCATCATGTACTTTAATTTAATGTGCGCCTGTAATTGTTTTTGTCACTTTTCCGTATAATAATAATAACTCTTTGGCCAGCCGCTGATTTGTCGCGGTCATCTATGTTCTTGTCATTTATCTTTGTTGATATCGAGACAATAAATATCTTATCTTATCTTATCTTGAACCACCTTCTACCATTTCGAGAATTTATTTTGCAACTGCCCAGCGCGGTTAACGGACGGCAATTGCAAAATAAATTCTCGAATTGGTGAAATATAAAATTTTTGTCTCATACACAACGCTTATGGTGGCTCATTGGAGCGAGCTCAGTGAGCTCGTTCCCGTGAGGCATCATAGGTTGTGCTTGTGAAACAAAAAAAAATTGGAAAACAGAACAAACTATGTTGCGCTAGTCGGCTTTTGGTCGTTACGTTGGGTGGAGGGGGGGGGGGGTGGAGGGGTAAGAATTTTCGGATGATGTCGGCTAAATTATGTTTACTGCACTCCATCTCTGAACTACAGGTAGGAGGTCGAACCACAATAAACCTTAAAAAAAATCAATTTCGTGTAATATATGTGATGTCAGTTTATGTTTGCATTATGTTATGTTTTCTAGTGGACATGTATGTCATATACCCATGTATGGGGTTGAAAGACAATAAAAAATTATTATTATTATTATTATTATTGAGAACGCCAACGTACAGAACAGGGAGAGTGGATGTGTAAACATGTTTAGGATCCAATCACCACGGCAATAGATATTACGATTAGCAATTTATTGCATATATATTTCGTAAAGAGTGGATTACCACTCAACCGGTCATGGAGTTGAGTTTCCACCCAAACAATAACTCCTTTTCTGTGAAAAAGCATAAGGACGCCAAGCAAAGTTTTATCCGGAGGACCTTTGGCTGAAACTTTGCTTTGAGTTCATATGCATTAGCGGGGAAGGCAACAGTTATTGTATGCATGGGATGTCCACGTTGTGGGTGTTGTAGTGGTAATCAGCTCTACATGTACAGTTTTAACGTACCGTCAAAAATAAGAGATCGTCTCTCTCTCTCTCTCTCTCTCTTTCTCTTTCTCTCTCTCTCTCTCTCTCTCTCTCTCTCTCTCTCTCTCGAAAGAGAGAGAAAGAGAGAGTGAGAGAATATCAAATGATGGAAGAATATTACAAAGACAAATAAAGTGAGATCAAAATACAGGACATGGTGGAGGAATATTGTACATGAAAATGAAATGAAAACGAGCCGAATAGATATAAAGATATTTGTGTTCGACGTTGGGTTATCAGTGTCAGTTGTCAATGGTGCAGATTCACTTATATCATTTGTCGGTTAGTACACCCTAAGATCCTAAGACATTTGAAGAGAAATGCCACTGGACCCGGCGAAGCTTCGAAATTCGATTCGTGTCGAAATCTTCCAGGCAATTCAATTCGATTCGATTCGAGTCGCGGTGATTTGTCGATGTGTTCTCAAGCTTTTATCAAGTATTTCCCCTTGAAGTCTTCTGCTATTCACCTTTGATGAGAGCGCGGTAGCTCAGTGGTTACGGCAGTAGACTTCAGAACGAAAGGTCCACAGTTCGATCCCCGCCAAGGGTAAATGTGTTGTGTCCTTGGGCACGGCAGTTAAAATCGATTGCCTTCGGGGCACGGTGGTGTTGTATACTAAGGCTTACTGCACGTCGATGGAACCCTTGTCTTCAACCAATGCTAACCCTGCTTGTGAGGAGAGAGTGCGTTGGAGAGTCTGGCAGTTGCTCGTCGCTGTTTTGTCGTTCTCTGCTGGTGCTCCGGTTTTCTCAACCGTAAAACTGCCCGACAGTAGGTGATGCTGTCTGTCCAAAGTTTCGTTAAACCCCAATAAAAATCACCTTTGATGACAAGGATGTTCCGTTTCCGAAACTATTTCTATCCCTTTGCTGCATTTCGCATTTTGATTGACTCGACCAACTAGAAAATGAGCCGCTGTTGAATGGGTCGAGTTCTGAAACTGACAATACTATACCCGAGCGGAGACAAACAGTCATGATTGCCAATTTTCGTCATTGAAAGAGAGTTACGGGAAGGTTAGTTCCCCATAATTTTCTAAAGCTGTCAGTAAATTTAACACTAAGAGTATGGGAATGGCATATGAAAACTGAAATTTAGAAATATTAACCCTTTACCAACGTAACGGCCAAAACCGGCCAGCGTTATTCACAAAAGTGGGCAATTTATTTTCATTATTTTTTTTTCATTTTTTGTCTCAAAAACATAGGTTATGATCCCTCTTTAGAACGAGCTCGACGAGCTCGTTTCAACGAGGGATCATAACCTATGTTTTTGAGACAAACATTTTTTAAAAAAATAGTTATTTAAGAATTTTTATTGCAAATGTCGTCTGCTTTTCATGTTAGTTAACGGGTTAACGAACTGGTATCACCGACGAGCGCATCATTTCACAAACATTGTCCCTTCCAATCAGTTTGAACGTTTCACTTTTATTCTCTGTGAAAACCATTTAAATATAAGAAAACGACATTTGTGCTCACTGTCCCTACGACAGGTGCGCACCCCCGACCCCAACCCCCATTAAGATCTGCAACCCTTAATAAGCTTACATATGTCCCAGCACCATCATGCCATCCCCTACCTGCTTTGTCAGGGCTCAACATTCGTGACTTAATCTCAATGACAGTAATAAAGTATACATATCCAGAAAGGGCCAGTGACTGGCCGTTTATTAACATATTGAATGATAACGGTATTTACATAAGTAATAATTTTTTATTACAGCCATTTGATAGATGTTACGTAACTATTTACATGTAAATCCGAAAACAAATACATGATCTAATGCCACAAATGGCAGAGGTGGGAGAATAAACGCCGCAATGTCTGGCACAGTTTCCTCTAGTCCACTCAGTCAGACACCCCCCCCCCCCCCCCCCGCCCCCCATTCTCTGTTTAAACCCATTTAAATATAGGAAAACGACCTTTTCACTGTCTTTTTTGATGTCCTGTGACTTTTATCTGTTCATTAGATCAACTTTGTGCGTGTCGTGACATATAATAAGGCACTGCTGTCCTTTTCATTAAAATAAAAGTCTCGGAGGTGAGATTTGCTATTTTTTTACCTGGGAAGAATACAAACTTTCAAATTACTGTAAAAACACAATCGCTAAACAAGGAGCCAATATGGACACTTCTTGGCGGTAGATGTGAATGTATAATACTGAAATATATTCTTAATAACAGATTATCTTCTAATTAACTTGCCGAAAAAAGCCAACTTTCCTTTGGTTATTTTTAATAAACGATAACAAGAGACATTACCGAGAGTTCGTCCCTTGAGTTCCAATGTGTTCTATGTGCCTGCTGGCACATAGAACACATTGGAACTCAGGGGAGGAGTTGTCTGTTGTTTTCGTTTATTAAAAGTAACAAAAGGAAACTTTGCTATATTTTCTATTGATGTCTCCCCCCCCCCCCCCCTCCCCAACGCCTGTCGACATATCCCTGGTTCTTTGCTCGATTCTCACTTCCAATGGATAATTTGTTCATAACACTACACGCGCTTGTTCATTGGACTGATATACTATAATTTTTGGACGGTGTTGTAGTTTAGGGGTGGTTAATCCACCTTTCGGGAGGTGGGCGATCTATGTTCTCGCTAACGGTATAATCGACACACCGTGGCTGTCGTCTGGACCCCGGTTCATGGCTCTCTCACCACCTTGTCAACTCTCTACATGTTTGGGACTGTTCTTGCTCGTGAAGAGGCCAGTGGCTTTAACTTTTTAATCGACGATAATGTACCGAAAAGATAATTTATTTGCATGCAAACAGGAATATGTGGTACATTTATTTACAAATTCATCGGTCTGAAAATATAGAAAGCTCAGTCAGTTGTCTGCAGCTCTTGGCTGTTTAGTAATTTAACTAACGCTCGTGAACCCTCCGCGGTTCATGACTGTCCACTGACACGATTTGTGGATCTTCACGCAATCTTAGAACAGGGTCCTCTGCAGCATACTGAGTTCTTTGGAACTTGAGAGACCGACTTATCTGGGTCTTTCCGTTAAATATATACCGTTGAGAAGAAATGAAATTATTTCTAATAATAATTGCCTCCTTTGCAACCGGCGATACCCAGCTTGGCTGATGCACTTTAAATTGGACTTCCTTTAAAGTTCCCAGACTTAGACATTCCTGACCATAACGGACGACATTTATGGGTGCCGGGCAATCCTTGCATTTCTCCTTGAAGAGAATAACTGTCCCTCTGCATTATTGGAACGATTGCGGAAATAAATTCTTGCTCGTGCTAAACAATGATTTCGGGTGATCAAGAAATGAAACATAGAAGAAAAGGAAGTAAAAACTGCTCTTAAAAGGTAAAAATCGCCCCCAAAAACCTCAAATAACGTAACTATGCACACTGTGTTTATTTTTTAAAATTATTTTCCCCCAAAATGAATTAACAAATGTTTTCTCTTGTTGGGATTTGTCTTGTTGGGTTCGTCTAGTGATTTTTTTCGCATTCGTTTTGTTGAGATGACATGCAGCATGCATCTCATCCTCAATTATCCTCACACTGCCCGCAATGACGCCGATCGCGTGTAATCACCTTGCGGTTGTCATACCAACCGCGTTCCTCTTCTATGATATGCGCACTTAGTACATGTGGCTGTCAAGTTTACAAAACGTCGTACAGAAATTTATGACGGAACGCGTTCCAGGACACTGCTTCCGACACACGTCGATTCTTTGTCTGTATAGTATACGCCTATTGCGTGTTGTTGCTGGGTGTTAACGACACTTTCCGTAACCACGGTCACACGTGTCGGAACAACTAATTTAAGTGTCACGATATCTACCATAAAAAATGTATAGGCCACTGCAGTTTCACCCTTAACATAGCTTAGCGAAAATATACAGCTGGCGCTCTTCACAAAATTCGACATCCAAATATTATTATTTTTCCAATAATTACCTCGTAAATATAGCTTATGACCCCTCATTGGAACGAGCTCTGCGAGCTCGTTCCAATGAGGAGTCCATAAGCTATTTTTTTTCGATGCAAAATTAAAATGTTTAGTTATTCAAGAATTTATTTGTCAAGGCATCACTTATTCGTGTTAGAAAGAGGGTCAACTGGAATGAGAAAGTTATGTCCGGCAGTCAGGGGTGCCCCTGGAAGTCAAGTGAAAATTTTCCTTCACATGTAATATTTGTCATACAACTTGTATGTAAGTTTGGCTGTATACCCAATGGTATATCCTCCAAGGAATTATTCTTTCATGTGAACGAGGTTATGTACATTCGTCTAATCCGGTCTCGAGGTGATAATTGATAAAGTAAAGTCACCCGGTCGTAGTTAGCTCATCAATTATTGACACTAGTAATCGGTGTTTGTCTTGTGCCAGCGCGTGACCATAATGAACAAATATAATTAGTCTCAGAACTGACCACTGGTGTTTGTCATGTATAATTGAGTTTGAACAAGAATGAAACAATATTCACGCTTCCACTCAGTCTTTCACAAACTGGGCAGCAGCAGAACAAATCGATCAGAACCGTATGGACCTAAACAAAGTGATTCTTATTTCATTTTGTGAATTTATTTGAAAAATTCCTCCTGTGGGAATTTTGAGAAGGGGCAGTACTTGTTTACTGTTGTAGAGAAGTATAATTGCAGACAGTATAAGTTATTGTGGTGAATTGTGACGGTAACATGGCCTGAGGTTGGCGGCTCAAAGTGTTTGTTCAACCCAGACGTGATGCAAGAAACTCGGGGCAAGATATTTCAGGCAAACACTCGGCAAGCCTCGTGTCTAGCTCAAATATCTTGCCCCTCGGGTGAGATTCTCCCTCCCACCCAGATACCCATCGAGGATAATAATGATCCCGGCAATTGTTTTTTTCCCAAACTGCGGTTTTCCTGTTGGACAAATGCCCCATACATGTTGATACATCTCACTACTGCGTCAAAGTCGATTTAAAATGCCAGAATCCAGAGAGCTCCCTATAAGTGAATCTCTGAACTGAGCATAAAATAGGTCGCCTATTTTAGGGAGTCGGGTGCATCACTATGGCGTTCGATGTTGACTAGTTCACACTTGGCCCCAAAGTGCGTAAAAAACTGTTCAAGGCGAGCAGAGCTAAAACAAATATATAATGCTGGGTGGGACCAAGTTTGGACGACATGTTGACATGTCGACATAAAACGGTACCTTTTTCTCAAGCATTTAGAAAGCTGCATGGCCTCAAGCCACAGCTATCTGATGAGCGGACGTTCTTAGAAATGGCTACTTATGTGGCTATTTTATGGACATATTAGGCGGCTAACATAAAACACATGTCCAACATAATAATACATGTTTTTGGGGGGAAAATTTTGGGGGGAGTCAGCGAACCCTAACCCTACCCTTGACTGAATCTAACCCCACCCACCCCTAACCCTAAGCTAACCCTAACCCTAAACTAACCCTAACCCTAGCCACATAACTCTAACACCCCTTCACTGACCCCACCCCACCCACCCCTAAACCCCACCCCTCAATGCCATAACCCTACTCTACATTTATCCAACCCCCACCCCCAACCACCCACAACCCCCACAATAAGAGATTCTGTTACGTGGCTAGCCACGTAACAGACTTTAACCACATAAGTATCCTGTTTTACTAACTTGTAGCCACCACATAAGTAGTCATTTGTGTGTGCGGAATTACACCCTACTATATGTTAACCCTTTGAAAACAAAAGGCAGCTTTCTCGGCACAAGATCGCGATATGACATGAATTCATAAGGTAGGTAATTGCTCAGTGGAGTTTTGAGGTAGACCAATCAAGATTTTCAACCAGCAGCCCCAATGCTGCACGTTGATGATATTGTGTGATCTTCCTTTAACTGGTAGAGTGCTGGAAGCCCATATTTGGGCTTTATTCTGAAGCTCAGGTGCCACAACTTGAGGGCTCATATTCAGTGGATATACTTTGTATTATCTTTAAAGTGGTATTATTTAGTCTGCAAGCGTTTGCCTTGTTACAATTAATGGGAGAGTGCCCATTGGCACTCTCCCATAAATTGTAACAAGGCAACGACATGTGTACAAGATTTGATGGCCAAAGATAATTTAGCACTCTACCAGTTAAGTAACAAATATTGACTTTACGAGTTGATGATCTAAACTGGCATGGTATATATCATCAGGGTTCAACGGTTTAATGTTGTCTATCGGGCAATTGTATCTAGTCCTCCAGCAAGAGTTCGTTACATTCCCTCCAACATTCTTAGCAAGTTACAGCCCTGGATAATATGAGTTGTGTTTCTTACTAGTCAATCAGTGTAAAATAATTAAGTATAAACTGAGGCTTACTTGAGCTGAAAATGAGCCATGCACATTTGGTCCAATATGATCGAACTGGACTTTGGATGGGAAGTTACTTTTTTTCGCCTCAATTCCTAATTTAGTAACTGTGTTAAATTCTTGAATGTGAAGTACAGTTACCCAAGGAACCAAATTGACTATGGCTTGACATTAACGCGTCTCAAATGATCAAGTGTAATTCTTCTCCACTCAATCACATCGGATGTCTGTGTAATGTGGATTTTATTCAATCGTTGTCTCGTCTTACGAGTAAAGTTCGAAGAAATTAGTAATAAGGATCGATTGCGATATTGACAGGACACACGACTACAATCTGTATTGAACATAATCATTTGATCAGTGGATAAGATAAAAACTGTAACCCTGAATACGTTTGCCTTTCAGTTTGAGTCGCGTATTTACTCGCGTGCTTATTCGAGCCGGCCTTTTCCATGGGCACTGTGAACAGGGGCATGGGAGTGTGACACCTCTCCACAATATTGTTTTCCAGTCGAGAAAACTTCGTCTAGACTGAAGTTTTGGATATAGATTCTCCCTTGCGGGGAATGATGTACTCTCTTACGCGACTGTTATAATCCATGATGGGTACGGGTGTGGGATGGGAAAATCTCACCAGAGGGCAAGATATTTGGGCCAGACACGAGGCTTGCCGAGTGTCTGGACCAAATATCTTGTCCCGAGGGTGAGATTTTCCCATCTCACACCCGTACCCATCAGGTATTATTTTTCTCCCCCCACCATACAGCGGTTACGTTAGCCAGAGGTAATCGGCGGTCACGTGCTGATATAATCAACTCATTTGGTATTCGTTGTTTTGAAAAACTAATGACAACATCGGAAAGAGCATGCAAAAGTTATGTATATACCAAAGGTATATACCACGAAATCAATTAGGAACGGTGGTATCTTGGGGTTTAAAGAGTTTTAGAGCATCAAACTCTGATCACACGGCATTCTGATGACGTCAATATGAATTAGTTGGTAGCAAGAAACTGATACGATATGCATAACGTCATAATAACGTTTGTAATGTATAAGGTCACGTGGGTGGGGTGGGATACATCTGTCTCTCCCTGCTATCTCACCCTGGGCAGACGTATGTTACACATGCAGTGGGGGGAGAAAAGACGTGTTACCTTATTCGGGAAGTTGGTGGCTCAGTATGACCGATTTAGAGTTCAAAACGTGTTAACCCTTTGATACATTTGTACAGTTAAAATTAGAAGTCCTGTCACGAACTGTGCGCTTATTTAGGCTTATTTACGCGTAGGGATTGCGCACAATTGCCATATCGACCAAATGTTATCGTAGCTTACAATACTAATATAATCCTGCTGTCAAGACTTCTTAACTGGTTGAGTGCTAAAAGCCACAATCAGGGCTTTCAAAAAATGAGGATACCAGAGCAAAGCAACACTTTTCTTGCTTATATTTCATATTCAGTCAAACACAAATAATAACTTTAGAACATTTTACTTTGCAATACAGTTCCGCCGCCATGGACTGGTCACTTTCCACGGGTGGGCAATATTCCCACGGACAAATAATATTAGATTCCAAACACCAATTAGAGGATAATCCTCAAAAATGTAATTAATGAAAAACCGGGTACAACCCGTTGCTTCATTAATTAGAATTGTGTTGATAATGCTTTTTATTACCTGATAAACGCATGGGATTTCGATTTTCAGTCCATGGTGGCAAAACTGTATATTTATACCCTGATTACCTATTCTACTATATATGAAAAGCCTATGACATAAATTTTAGCTTTACACACCAACCATAGTGAACACGCCAGCAAATGGTTTATTCCCGTTTCGCCGATGAGGTTAAATAAACAAACCAAAACTAATCGCCGGTGGAGGTGTGAACAAGTTGTTAATCCCACTGATTGATATTAACTCTTCTTCACCGGCTGAGTTCATGGTCCCAAAGTGATTAACAATCAGTTAACATTGATCAACTGTAAACAACTAAACAACTTCAAACATCTCAATAGTATATAATATGACCCTTCATGCTGTACATCAACAACATTTCCTTCAATTCATCATGGCAAGTGAACAAGTAAATGTTTCTTTCATCCCTAATAAGAGAGGTGGTAGACACTTAGTTTATGGTGGTTATAAATTTCGTGTGAAGTCTCAGAATCAACCAAATATACATTGGAACTGCGTTAAAAAAGATTCTTTAGGATGTCGGTCAACTATCAACACGAAAAACGATTTTATCAGTTCGCCGATGGGGCAGCATAATCATCCACCAGATATGGAGCAGATTGTAGCCGATGCTTTCCTAGCAGATTTAAAGAAAACCGTTCGACACGACAGCAAATCAGTGAGCGCACTTTACCAAGAGGAGCTTGGTTCTCTCAGATCGGATACCGACCCACTCATCATTGCTAAAGTTCCTACATTCTATAGCATCAAATCAGCATTATACAGGTCTCGTGCGAAAACCATACCGGCTCTTCCGAAAACTCGCTCAGCAATCAGCTTACCTGATAGTTACATGGAAACAACTGCAGGAGATCAGTTTTTACTGTCAGATCCAAGCGACGTCAACTGCCTCATTTTCAGCACAGCGTCAAACTTACACCTCCTCGACGAAGCGACTTCGTTTTTCTGTGATGGGACATTTGAGAAATCACCGAAACTCTTTTATCAGCTGTATACCATCCATGCTTTCGTCGACAATAAGATGTTGCCATTAGTCTATGGCTTGCTGCCTATTAAAACCAAGTCAACTTATATAAAATTCTTCAGCACCATACGCCAGAAGGCTTCATCTTTAGACATTCACCTACAACCAGCAACAATCTTTACTGATTTCGAAACTGCTGCACAAAATGCTTTACGACAAGTTTTCTCTTCTGCGACCATCAAAGGCTGTCACTTCCACTACGCCCAAGCAGTGTACAAGTATGCAACAGAAAAGTGCAGCCTCAGAGACGATTACAAGCAAGATGATAACATTCATGCGGTCGTTCGACGTGCTATCGGCCTTCCATTTGTACCACCACATATGGTCAGCGACGTATGGCTTCTTGTATTAGAGGCATGGGAAGAAGCGTTGGAGGAGAGAGACGTCGACCCAAGAGTTACCAAGTTCACAGACTACGTCACGACGAACTGGGTTGAGAGTAGCAACCTCAATGTGTGGAACCATCACGAGACTGTCGGCCCTCGCACCACAAATCATGTAGAAGGATGGCACAGCAAGTTGAAGAAGGCAATTGCCGGAACCCATCCTAACTTGTTCTTCTTAGTTGATTTCATTAAGAAAGAACAAGCATTCACAGAATCAACAATTCTGCAGTTGAGACATGGTGGGAAGGTGGCCCCACGAAGAAAAAAGTATCGTGCCATCGACAATGCTTTATCTTATTATAAAAGACTCTTTAGGGAAGGTCAGATTGACGCACTGTCATTTTTAGACAGAGTCAGTCGAAATTCGGGTTTTTAAAAAATGTGCTTTATGCCTTTAAATGTTCATATTATTATATTATACTTGCTCGTTTATTGTTATTTTTAGACAGAGTCAGTCGAAATTCGGGTTTTTAAAAAATATGCTTTATGCCTTTAAATGTTCATATTATTATATTATACTTGCTCGTTTATTGCGTTGATAAATCAATAAAAAAATTACATTACATTCAGTCGAAATTCGGGTTTTTAAAAAATGTGCTTTATGTCTTTAAATGTTCATATTATTATATTATACTTGCTCGTTTATTGCGTTGATAAATCAATAAAAAAATTACATTACATTCAATCAATTCGTCGTTACTTGTGAGTTTCCCTGTGGTACATGGGTTAAATTGATAAAAATTATCTCCCAACATCCAAATTAACAAATTATCGCGGCACTTCTTTGATCTGCGGATTACTGACACCTACCCCATTAGAATCACATCGGCGAAACGGGAAGACCCCATTTCAATAGCTAAAATTTACACCTACAGTGTAATTACATCCAAGCTGACCTTTGGTGACCTCGACCTGAATGCGAACTTGTCTAAATTTATCACTCGTCACCTCGCAGAGTGAAATGTAAGCGGCAATTATTTAATATGTTTTTAAATGAGTTTACCTCATTAAGGTACCAAAAAATAACAAACATGCGTTGTCTCATGTTAATAAAGCACCCATAACTCGAAATAGTATGTTAGTATGTTATTAAAATGAAAAAGGCCCTGTGATTTCTCGTTTCCTTTTTGCATTTCGTTTCGGCGATAAAATTGACAGCGGAAATACCGCCCGCCGCGGCTCATGTAAACAAAAAAAAAAAAAGATTCGCACGTATGTACGTCTGCTGCTCAGTAAAATGGAGAAAAAATAATAGCGTCTCTTAATAATCTGACGATCATTATATTAAAATGAAAAAGGCCCTGTGATTTCTCATTTCCTTTTTGCATTTCGTTTCGGCGATAAAATTGACAGCGGAAGTACCGCCCGCCGGGGCTCTTGTGAACAAAAAAAAGAAAAAAGAAAAAGATCCGCACGTGTGTACGTCTGCTGTTCAGTAAAATGGAGAAAAAATAATAGCGTCTCTTAATAATCTGACGATCATTATATTAAAATGAAAAAGGCCCTGTGATTTCTCATTTCCTTTTTGCATTTCGTTTCGGCGATAAAATTGACAGCGGAAGTACCGCCCGCCGGGGCTCATATAAACAAAAAAAAAGAAAAAGATTCGCACGTATGTACGTCTGCTGCTCAGTAAAATGGAGAAAATATAATAACGACTCTTAATAATCTGACGATCATGGTATGAATAAAATATACCCAAAGTAGCTTGGCGTACCAAATGTTCACCACTCGTGGAGAAGTGGTGTTAACCGCTCGCCGAAGGCTCGCGGTTAACACCACTTCACCACTCGTGGTGAACATTTGGTACACCAAGCTACTATGGGTATATTCTATATGTACCATAACATTTATAAATCATACAGAAGCTGGTGATGTAAATTTACAGATGATACACTATCGTGATCGCGAACCCTGATCCAGAATTTCGATCGGGTTGTGACTGGGCCCGCTTTCCTCACCAAAGCACTGTAGAATCTTACCTGGCGAAAAATGATTACGATAATATTGAACATCAAATGTATTTTCCTTTCGCACCCGGACGTAGCGTCTTCTTTCACAACTAAGGTTAGAATCCGTCAAACTCATACCGAGAAGATACGGGACATGAGCTCTTTTTTCCCAAGGTGAGTCGCATCCCTGACTTTATCCTTCATGAAAATCGACTTTTGATAAAGCTATCTCCATTAAAATTACTAGACGCGCAAGGAAGGTCTAATTAAGAAGCAAGTAATCGCTGAAAAAACGCATTTCTCATATGGCATCAGTAGAAAATAAAGCCAGGTTTCATTTTGTTACGTTTAATAAACGGAAACCAACAAACAGCTCCCGCAGCTGGCTGTTGTTTTCGTTTGTTAAAAATAAACAAAGCAAACTTGACTTTTCATTGCAACCTAATTAGAATCAACTGGTTCACAGATAACCCGTCATTAATAATATCTATAAGTATCACCCACCCACCCAACCCCACCCACCCAACCCCCCACCCCAACACTATGTGTTCCCTTCGGCGTCTTGTCTCACGAATGTGATTTTACAGTAATTTGCTAGTTCTTCCCAGGATAAAAATAGCAAATCTCACCTCGTAGAATTTTATATGAATGAAGGACAGTGTCTTTGTTTTTGTCACGATGCGCACTCTGTTGGTATAATCAACAGAAAAAAAGATGATTAAAACGCCGTTTTCTTATTTTTGAAAGGAAGGTTCAACATAGAATAACAGCCATTCAAATTCATTGAAATTTCCTTTTTTATAAAAGGCCAGCTTCTGTATTTGTATACAGTAGAATCATCTTAATTGAATATCCATTTTGCCAGTGAAACTTATTCAATTAACAGGAGTATACAATTAACAGGGGTTTGGTCAGTTTCCTGTGTTCTGGAGGTAAACTGGGCATTTATTCTATTATATCTTGTTTGACAGAGCTCACAGAGCTCTGTCAAACAAGATATAATAGAAAAAATGTCTGTATTGGATGTATGAGTCCAAAAAGGTTGATAAATAATGGGAAGTTGGTGTGTGTCACAGCAATTTTTTCGACATATTACAAAAAAATTATACACAATTAACAGGAGTTTACTCTACAACCCATATGCAATTAACAGATCAACTTTGTACAGAAGGTATGGTAAATGGTTTTGTGTTTGAAAATTATATTCAATTAACAGGGATATACAATTAAGAGAATACCCAATTAAGTGGGCTCCACTGTACTACTTTTAGGGGGAAATGCCCGCAGTTTGTGAAATGATGCGCACATCGATGATACAAATTACTAACATAATGGAATTCCAATCTTTATATGAAATTCGCGCTTCCTTAGTGTTAAATTTACTAACAGCTTTAGGAAATTAAGGGGATCTAACTTCCCCGTAAATCTCTTCTAATGTCGAAAATTGTCAGCCATGGAAGAGTCATACAAGAATTTATTACTCAAAGTTCAGTTCGTACGAGAGTTCAATGCAGCTGATATCTTCGTCGCTGATACAGACATCTGAAATGATACTTGATTTGTCTGGGGTATTATCTGATTTATTAGTCAATTAGTCTAAATAGATTTCGTCTACAAAATTAATGTTTAAATTTAGACGCCTTTTGGTAAATTCAACTTCCTTGAATGTTAGTCATATAATCACGGAATATAAAAATGGAATATGAAAAAATACTTATTAATAAATGTCACGATACACGTATATTGGTACATTTAACTGACTACATTGTCAAAACGAAGCGATGAATTGAACGCGAACCACAAGCACACATCTTCGGCATCGAACTTACGGTGTATTACCAATGTCATCTGGAATCACGCGTGGTTTCAAATGATATCGGTAACACACGCATGGTTACAACACAGTGTTTTCGTGCAAACAGTGCCTCTAGCGGTTTGCACCCCGTTAATGGAGGATAAAAGTTCCTGTTCGTGGAATTATCCGATTGGTGAATTGAGTTTGTAAGTGTGAATAACATTTTAAAGTGCATGTTTTGGAAAGATATAAAATAGTGGTGACCTATTATCTTCTGAAATGTGTGAGAGAAGATTTAAATTGGGTGGGGGTAGGTAAACATATGTCTATTTCATTCAGTGCGAAACTGGACGGGAGTACAGCAAGCTCCAAAGGCACAATTTACATGGTGACCTATATTTTTTCAGTAAATCTTTTCAAGAGATGATACACTAAATGGAAAGATGGTTGTTTTTGCCCAAATCAGCTTGATGAGATGGGGAGAAGAGGAAAGATTAGCACTGTCGTCAATGGAAAAAAAACACTGTCTTGTAATTTCATAATTTACATGATAAATCCATGGCGACATTCACGTGTAATACGTATATTAGACTTCCTACAAAACTCAACCGACAAGGACTACATCCCATCTCTGGGTAAGAAGCATCCATCGCTTATTGATAAGACAAGATCGAACAATGCCAAGCTAAAAGTCAACAAGGCAACTAAGCAATCACAGGTACATACAGATTCTTTGTCTCCTATTCAATCATGCGTTCAAGTGTGCTGCATTGTTAATGTACCAGCTGCTGAGTATTAGCATGAATATGTGGATAAATCATCAATACAATGCCAAAACAATCCTAATGTGGCTATTTTAAACGGGAAATATCGCGTACGAAACCGCATTTGGACACCTGTTTTCGGCTAACTTGGTTCGCATTTGATGTTCGGTCGACTCGAACATTTTTCGGGCAAATTCGATTCGAAAGTCGAGTCGAAAAAATATCCATATTCGCAGGGGCCTAATAAGTCAGAAATTTGCTAACAACTTTTATTGGCATGTAAAAAGTAGAAGGTTTGTTTTAATGATTTTTAGATTGCGATTAAACTACAGTTAAAACTAGAAGTCCTGTCACGAACTGTGCGCTTATCTAGGCTTAATTGCGCATAGGAATTGCACGCAATTGCCATAACGAACGGCATCCAAAGCCTGGCAGGTTCTTCTGGTTACTCATAGCAAACACAGTCAACGTTTCTGCCAATGGACCTCCGGGTTACCCGGAGGTCCATTGGCTGAACCATTGCTCTTGCACAGGCCATATGTACAGAATTTGATAGCCATACTATGGTCATAACGTGTAGATTAACGCGTAGATTAACGCGCAGATCAACGTGCTATTTGTGCGTATTTCATGACAAGACTTCTAGTTTTAACTGTAAACCCACTTTAATCCAGCAATGAAAGTACTTTCCTCTTCTATGCTTAGTGGTTCTAAAATTTCGACTGACACACAAAACATGAAAAGTAGGGAAACGTATTAGCGTCACATTCAATTTAGTTATTAATCCGTAATTACGAATTAGTAATCCGTAATTACAGATTCGTTAATCCGTAATTACGAATTAGTGATATGTAATTACGAAATATATAATCCTTAATTACGAAATACTAATCCGGAATTACAAATTAACTAATCCTCAATTACGAATTAAATATTTTGTAATTACGGATTACTAATTCGTAAATACGAAAAACTAATCCGTAATTACGAATTAAATAATCTGTAATTACGGATTACTAATTCGTAAATACGAAATACTAATCCGTTATTACGAATTATAATTCGTAATTACGAAATAGCTAGTCCGTATTCACGAATTACTAATCCATAATTACGAAATAGCTATTCCGTAATTACAGATTAACTATTTCGTAATTACGAATTAGTAATTCGGAATTACCGATTAGCTATTCTGTAATTACGGATTAGCTATTTCGTAATTAGGGACTGCTATTCTGTAATTACGGATTAGCTATTTCGTAATTAGCGATTACTAATTCGTAATTATGAATTAACGAATTCGTAATTACGGATTAGCTAATCTGTAAATACGGGTTATTAATTCGCAATTAATAACTAAATTGCATGTGGCGCTAATACGTTCTTGTAGAAACCGTATTTATTTTTGAAATATCACTTTCCAATTCCGAGTTATGCAATGGAAACTTTGGAGTGACCCACATGTCGAAAATAGATCGCATCATGTTTTCGCTGCAGAAGGGGCTTCCCGTTGGTTTATTTCTATGATTTGTTGCAAGTTCTCGAACTTATACCATGGGTTTCCTTGGAAGCATAATTTCAGATAATATTAATAACTCTTACTGCATTCGCGTTACTGGCAGATGAAGGTTCACAGTTGTCCTACTTCGGAGAAAGAATTGTATTACACGCATGTTCTATGAAATCCACATCTATAGCAATACTAAACCATGCGGAAAATGAAAATCCGTTCCGCAGATACGTGCCGAAATGAAATCGTTGACGGACTATTTTTAAATAGAAGCGAAATTTCACTGGAATTTTCTACAAATGTGCATCGCAATTACAATTTGAATCGCTAGCGATAGCTAAACACAATAATAACACAGGTTCCCTCGCAAATTTGGTTGGCGATATAATTCGTTCTTTTTGTTGATAGTTCATCCTGAGTTCCAATGTGTTCTATGTGCCTTCTGGCACATGGAACACATTGGAACTCAGTGGACGAGTTGCCAAATGAATTGCTGAGTGTCCTTCTAATAATTTCTATTATAGACGCGAAGGCGTGTAATAAACACAGAACGATACACGCGCGTGAATGGGCTAATTGATATGGCACTTCTACGCTGGCACTCGTGCCATTTCGATTAACCCATTCACATGCGTGTGTCGTTCTGTGTATTTACTTCGCATGTTCCTGGCACAAGTAGGATTAGCGTCAGTTGAAGGCAACTGTACGGTCGTCGTTCTTTCCGCCTTACAGTACGAAGCACCACCGTGCTTACACGGGCAATCGGGTTGGAGTGTCTTTCCCAAGGTCACAACCCATATGACGCGGGTCACGATCGAACAGTCGACATTTAGATCTCAAATGTAATGCTCTAACCAATGAGCCAACTCGCACCTAAGGTAATCTGAAAAAAAACACCGATGTTTGAATACATACCGGTGAACAATGGACCATCGCGATTCCTATCACCTTTGGTGACTCGTCCAAACCAGCCGTGACTGAAGCAGTATACAGTATGGCCGCCGTGGACTGGTCACTATTCACGGGCGGGCAATAATTCTACGGACGCAGTAATATTACATTAAACACTAATTATAGGAATAATCATCAACAATTTATTTAATGAAGCACCTGGTACAACCAGGTTCTCGTTAATTAAAATTTCGCTTCTGCTGATTTTATTACCTGGTAAACGCGTGCGTGGACATCACTGCCCGTGCGTAGATTACGACCAGTACACGGCGGCGGTGATGTACGTACATTAAAGTGAGCCAAATGTGATGTTTTTCTCCATCAGGTCACGTCCGGGTCGAGATCCAATTATACACACTTGGATCGAAATACATGAATAAAATATTGCGAAATCAAGACAGAATGATGGCGAAAAACAAAACACGCACGCAGAGTCTCAGATCCACATTTATTTCCGGAGAACGGGGAGGGTGGATTATACGGTTATTTATTTTATTTTATTTTATTGGTGTTTAAGGTCACATACTTATGCACAATGGCTAATCGTGACCGTGACAGTTTTACGGGTGGAGGAAGCCGGAGTACCCGGAGAGAACCACCGAGCAACGACGAGCAGCTGTCAGCTCTCCAACATCGTAACTCTGAACTCTGCACCACAGCACAGGCAGGGTTAGCATTGGTTGAAGACATGCGCACCATCGACGTGCAGTACGCCTAAGTACACAGCGTCATCGTGCTCCCATGTAGGCAATCGGGGTGAAGTGTCTTGCCCAAGGACACAATGCGGTTGCCGCAGGTGGGATTCGAACCGAGGACCTCTCGGCTTGCAGCCTGCACCTCTACCAACTGGGCCACGGATTATACGGTGCTGTGGAGAGTAAAGAAAAATTTTGACCGAATCGCGATATCTGTGATCACAGTATATTATAAATCCTTGTAGCTGTTACGTAGAAACAGAAAGAAAACTATCATGAATATAAATTTTGATGAGTGGGCGCAGCGACTTGGTGGTTAGAGCACTGCACTTTAAACCGTAAGGTCGATTGTTCGATCCTGACCAGCGGTGCAAGATGCTCAATACTGATGGCCCGTTTAGGGGCTCGATCGGGCAATTTTATGGGGAGAACAAATATTCCAGATGATTGTAATGTCTAAGTGCTTAAAGCATTGCACTTTGAGTGTTAAAATCAAACCCTAAGAGTTGGAATGGGTTTAACACCTTGAAAGTGTCAGTTTTAACACTTTAGTTTTTAGTGTGTGTGGTGCCGTATGGGGAGGCCCATCCTAACACTGTTAGCAATTGGAAAATGCGGAGTCATAATGTACCTTTTGCTCGAAGAACTAACAATTCTTCAGAACCTCTGGTCCAAATCTAAACTAATTTGATACAAAACATCTTGGTGGAGAACACTCTTCTGAGTATTTTTTCCAAGAAGTTGCTACTCCCCTTAGGGCTGGGGTTAATGCCTCATTTTTTTAATGGTATTTTCATGAACTACCACGGAAAATGCTTTGATATTTGGTATGAAACTTCCTTAGATGGTGGAGATTGACATTTATTCAAGGCAAGTTGTTAGGTCAATATTTGGGCTCTCTGTTGTAGCATGCCCATCTTGGGCTCCACACAAAATTTCTATTTCATGAACCAATAGGCTAATTTGAACCAAATTTGGCATGTGGTATAAGTGAGTCATAAATACTTGATTTTTCCGAATTTCTTTTTTTCGCTGCTCCACGGGAACCCCAGAAGATAAAAATAGACAAAATTCAAATGACCATATTTCAAAAACAGCATGAACCAGAATATTTGCTTTTTTTTAGTATGAAGCTTCCTTAGGACCAGTGAAATCAAATTGACCAAAACAATTGCTATCGATTTTGTCACGGAGTGCCGTATGGCCATCCCATTTTAACACTGTTGTCAAAAGTAAAATGCCGAGTCGTTATCTTTCTTGTGCTCCATCAACTCTGTATTCTTCTTTCGGACCTTTGGGCAAAGTCTAAACTAATTTTGTACAAAGAATCTTGGTGGAGTTTACTCTTCTGATTTTTATCTCAAAAAAGTTCTGATGCCCCTTGGGGTGGGAATAATGCACCATAAGTTGAAAATGCTTTAACAATCATCTTCTCATAAGCCACTCGAAATAATGCTTAGACTTCTGGTATGGAACTACATTAGTAATCTCAGGAAGGCAGTAGGGCCAAATTTGGGCTCCATTCAAAAATGACATTTCCAGAACGAATGAGTTGATTTAGATCAAATTTATCATGTAGTATAAGTGGGTCATAAGTATTTGATTTAAGCCCGATTTTGGGGTGTGGGAGGGTAGAGACACCAACTGGAGTTAAAAAAAAAATTGAACGGACTCTTTTTTGAGACTTCATGGAACAAATCTTTTTTTTTGCCAAGAAAGGTTTCCTGGGACTGCAGAAATGAATGGTTAAAAATTGCCTTTCGTTGTATCATGGCAAATCAAAAGATTGCTTTTGCTGCCCATCACTTACTGACACACTCATCTCTTTTGATAACTTGAGCCAGGTGAGCGTTTTAGACTCACTTGTGCCTCTGGTTATAGGTCTGAAGCAATCATGCAATGAGTCATTAGTCACTTTTTTCCAACTAGTTTGAACTTTTTTATCTTTTTACTGAATAATGTTAACCACAACGGTAGTACCGACATATGATATACAGTACGTGGAGAGTGGAGTGTAACTAAATCACCCGCGGAGAGGAGTTATCACCCAGACTGTAACTTTCAAATTTTGTATTTATCGACTAAAAACACAAGCAATGTTTCAGCCAGGGAGGGCAGGCACCACGAGCAACCGTTGGAGTCCCAATATGGTTACAATGTGCTGCGCATAGAACATGTAATTCCGTTTATTTAGGTCTAAAAAGCACTGGAGCATTTGACGCCTATATCACAGTTACTGACCATCAATTGTATAAAGGTCGCCGATACATTCTAACTCATTTATCGTATCACCAACGTTAGTCTGAATTACCAAACTGTCGTCAGACGGATACACTCTAATGTCAACAATGACTCACCCAGATTAATGGATGGAGCTATGAATCATACATAGCTAGCATGTCGAATCACGATTTGACCTAAATAAACTGAATTACAAGACAAACAGCACTTATCAGACTCCAGTATCTGAAATGAGCTGTGTGCTGGAATAAACACGAGAACAAGTCCTGGCGAAATACACATAACTCAGCCACATGTTCTATGCACAGCACATTGTTACCACATTGGGACACCCACGGTTGCTTCCGACTTGCTCGTGGTGCCTGCCCCCCCCCCCCCTACATTTATATGACGATGTGTTTTCTCTTGAAACTGAAAGTAAAATAAAATATGGGTTAAAGTCCGACTCTTCATAAAATTTCAATTCATGGGTTATTGTCCGCCTAGTATGGGTTTTTGTCCTCATGGGTTATTGTCCCATGGGTTTTTGTCCGCATGGGTTATTGTCCTATGGGTTTTTGTCCGCCTGGGTTATTGTCCCATGGGTTTTTGTCCGAATGGGTCATTGTCCCATGGGGTTTTGTCCGCGCACCGTTTGGAGAAATAAAACAAAACGTTGAATATTCCAGGAAAGAAATCAAAGTCGTTTCGTACGGGGAACCTCCTGGAAGTCTCCTTCTGTCATCAGGTCTCCCGTGGAGGAGGGGGAAGGGGTTGTCCTGCGGAGGAGACCTGATAATAGAAGAAGAGTTGAATAGGTGGCGACATTATTTAATAAATATAGCATGGCTTTGAGTTGACTATGCCAAAATAGTGGTCCTCGAGGAGAGGATAGTCCCGACGCGTAGCGGTGGGACTATTCTGTCCTCGAGGACCACTATTTTGACATAGTCAACGAAAAGTCATGCTATATTTTTTATATTAGATGTGTATGTGAGGGGGGAGGGGTGGGGGGGGGGGGGTCTTCATCGGTCATATATGCAAGGTAACACTCTTATTCACAGCCAAAGAGAAAAGAAAATTGTTCAGGGTTTAAACAGGTAAACTAAGTTAATTCTGCCACTCATAGTTCTGGGATAGAGAGGTAGAGAACCAAAACTCCAAGAAACACAATACCATTATTCCATTAAACACCTCCCCGCCCCAAAACCTACTACAAACATCACTTTCGATACACATATTTTTATTTCTCCAAACTAAATGTAATAATGTATATGGGACGAGATGTCTTGTAAAGTATTTACGCTTCAATGGAATTTTCTAAGCGAATTCGAATGTTACTATTTATAACAGTGCACTATTACCGTGCACTATTCTTTTTTTCAAAAATGATAGTAGGTCTGTGCGATTTCGCTGACGAACTATCGGAAAATAGGGTGTTTCTGTTCAACCAATCAAAACGCGGGAAAGTCACGTGACGTCTAATATTTGAAAATACCATGGATCACAAAGCTGATGTGGTCACGCGATTCGAAAATTTTCGAACCAGAGCATATCTATCAAATCGAATTACGGAACTATTTAAAATCGAATATAATTTAGCAGCTTAATAAAAATTTTATTTTTTTGGTTGCAGTTTTTCCAAAAACATCACTCATTAAACTATGAACAATCCATAAGCAATTTTGGAAAACAAATTGAGTTATTCATAAGAGCAGTCTGTAAGTATCGTCTCCAACTGATGTTGGATAATGGGCGAGTGATGAGATAAAGCTCCAGCATCCTTTACCTAATGTAACGATCATATCTCTCCAGCACTGTTCACCAAATCCATCCTTAAGAATTTTAATATTTTTTTCAGTTCTTGCTCAGAAAACGATGCTTATGACTGACACCTCATAAGGTACCATAAGTTATGTTTTTGAAGCATAACATGAACCATTCTTAGTTACTCGAGTAACAAAATTGCAAATATCTTCAGTAATTGGTAAGAGTATAAGGATTTCTCCCCCAGGTGGGGATTTCCATACATTCTGGGGTGGTTCAAGCAAAGGCGTCACTCGAGGTCTTACTCCACAGAAGCGAGGGGGCTGACCGGTGCGCTTTTGATATAAAAAAGATAATCTTCTCATAAGGACTTGATCGATTAGACCAAACATAAACTTTAAAAAACTTCAGCTCATTTAAGCCTATTCTCGTGTATTATGTGTATTTTTCATATTTTAAATATTTGATTGTCGTGATGTTTCATACAAGTACTAGTTTGCAGCAGTCTTGACTTTTTTCGAGGTGGGATACAGACAATTGCCCGCGGACATTTGCCCGAAAGCAGAGCAGACATTTGCCCCCAAAGAACAATTGCCACACAGTCATTTTCCCCGATTGCTAAATTAAAGACCGGAAATTTGCCTCGGTAAGGCAATAAAGTCCAGTAGATACAAAGAGTGTCACCAATTGAGGCTTGAAAAGCATAATTATTAAGATGGCCTCTTAATTGGCTTCTCTGCACCGACAACTTTTATAAGTCTCGGTGAGATAGTGAAACCTATTAAAGAATACTCACATAACCGGTATCTTTCATGTTAACACTTACGCGCACGAAAACGACTATTGTCACCTATTTTATGATGATTATCTGCACGTTCTGGTATGAGCAGATCAAACCTACCATCTGATTAATTGTTGGAAAGGGCTCAGAGAGCCCTTTCCAACAATTAATCAGATGATAGAGTTTCAAGTGTGTCATAAATTCTTCCTCGAAGACAGGCATACAAAGATGTCCTCCATATATGGCTATAGTGGGCGTGGCAGTAAAAGGGATAAAGTAAAGTGTATAATCAGGTATGTGTCATTAGAAATGATATCTGTTATCAGATATATAGACAATAAACATATAGTGTGTTTTTATATCTGTGTTATACAACGAGTTGAAATATGGTTTATTTTTCACACTATATGTTTATTGTCTATATATCTGATAACAAACAGACACCCGTCTCGTGCGTCTACCCGACTTATATATGCTTCCCACGGGCCTCCAAAGAAAACCAGTCTACGAGACAAAAGAAATAGGACAAGACGCATAGAGTTGTGTCCCTTACATTACAAAATCGATGACGGCGATTGTAAAGTGCGATTGCACTTCTTGCATCATGTAACTGCGCTGGAACAAAATAAATTTCAACTATTTTATTAACAGTAACAAAACGGTGTTTCAGTAGAGTTGTTCTTTTTTTGACATAGTTCCAGTTTTCTTCCGTGTTTTATGCTGTAGTCCCAATATAACAAATAATTTTGCGTTTGTTTACAATTTTTACGAAGTGTTTTTTTTCAGGTAGAGCAGACGAACTTTTAATTAGCGCAGTTCCACGAGTACTTTTGATCGAGGCCGTGAATATAAATAGTTCGCAGTCGCCGCATACTAATTACTATTAACATTCAAGTAATTTCTACAATGTTTTGAAGCAAAATTTTAGGTTGCCTTTATTGAAGCAAAATAAATAAGAAATGACACCATCAGAGGATTTTGACAAAGTGCAATAAGCGTACAATTAAAACCTGCCCTGTGATATAACGATGTTTCATGAATGAATGAATGAAAATGGAATTGAAAGAGGTCAGAGGTCGTTCGCATAAATTATAATTATATACAACACCCGTTGTATATACTTCAAGTATATACAACGGTTGTTATACTCTATGGTTATCAGATAAAATCAGGTATGTGTCATTATAAATGATATCTGTTATCAGATATATGTATTAAGTTAAATACTTAATAAATATAGCATGGCTTTGAGTTGACTATGCCAAAATAGTGGTCCTCGAGGAGAGTATAGTCCCGACGCGAAGCGGAGGGACTATTCTCTCCCCGAGGACCACTATTTTGACATAGTCAACGAAAAGTCATGCTATATTTATTATATTAGATGTGTGTGTGGGGGGGGGGGGGGGGGAGGTTCTTCATTGGTCATATATGCAAGATAATATTCTTATTCACAGCCAAAGAGAAAAGAAAATGGTTCAGGGTTTAAGCAGGTAAACTAAGTTAATTCTGCCACTCATAGTTCTGGGATAGAGAGGTAGAGAACCAATACCCCAAGAAACACAATACCATTATTCCATTAACCCCCTCCCCGCCCCCAACACTACTACAAACATCACTTTCGATACACATATTTTTATTTCTCCAAACTAAATGTAATAATGTATATGGGACGAGATGTCTTGTAAAGTATTTACGCTTCAATGGAATTTTCTAAGCGAATTCGTATGTTACTATTTATAACCGTGCACTATTCTTTTTTTAAAAAATGATAGTAGGTCTGTGCGATGTCGCTGACGAACTATCGGAAAATAGGGTGTTTCTGTTCAACCAATCAGAACGCGGGAAAGTCACGTGTCATCTAATATTACATAATAAACATGTGCTGTATGCTGAGGAATATTATATACTTGTCGGAAATCGGGCTTCGTCGCTGCTGGAAGAAATAGATTCACGCCGCGTATTCAGTCAAAATTCAAGGAGTATCGCCTGAATCCGTACGTGAACGTATGACTCACCGTGACGAACCCGCCCGTTTTGCTTTTGATAGGATGGTTCTTATATTGAAGGGGTAGGTGACTTTTCGTCGAAAGACATGAATCAACAGGGGTCACCAAAAACAACAATTGTAATACATATATATATAAACGAGTATGGTAATTTGTGACTTACATTAAATCCAATGAATCAGAAAACAAAACGTCAATCACCCCTACCCACGCAGTTTTTGAGTCATTTGCGGGCCCGCATTCTTTGTTGTCGTTGTCTTTTTCCTCCTTCACGCTGGTGGTTGTTCTTTGATCGCCTCTTCACTCTTTCGCTGCCGTCGCACGTCCACCAACGTATTGTCACTTCACCGGACGTCTTTGATCTAACATGTGACGGAATGTCACTGTACCATTGGCATCGCACGGCCACTAACGTATTGTCACTTCACCGGACGCCTTTGCTCTAAGATGTTGGAATGTCACTGTACCATTGCCATCGCACGGCCACTAACGTATTGTCACTTTACTTTATCGCTTTCCCTCTAACAAGTGATGGAATGTCACTCTACCACTGCCGTCGCACGGCCACTAACGTATTGTCACTTTACTGAACGCTTTTCACTAAAGCAGTCGCCACCAATGGGGTTAAACGCTCCCCTACGCATATCCCAGAATAATTTCCATACAGGCAAAGCCAACACCGCCTATGTATGGCTTGCCTTCCACAACAGGCGTGCTGTCTTCCTAATTTCTGACCCTACACTCAGATATGGCCTGCGACTTGGCCAGCGACTGCTCCTATTTTAAATATGAGCTCTGTGGCCCCCAACACTACAACGTGCCTATACTTAGTTTAAACAATATTTATTCAATAGTTGATAAGCAAATCCATTTCACAATAACAGTTGAGTAACAAAAATCAGAACAACGTAAGATTTAGTACTAGTATTATACATGAAACGAGTAAAGGCAAGAAAATTAATTACTCTGTAAAATAGGGATTCGACAGGAAGCTTAATGCTTATGCCTATACTTTCGCACCGATGCGGCACCTCCTCTAATCTTTTGCACGGGACATCCCCGGCTCTTACGGTCAACGATCCACAGACTTACAGGCCTTCAGACTGGAATAACTTTTTCAAGAAATCCCCCGATTTTTATTTCTATAGCCAGAACATTAATTCTCATTTTACTTGCTTCTCTTGAACTTGGCCGCTTAGATCTATCTTAATTTAATATTCGCTTTAAAGTTCCTCTGAAAGACATGCGTTTCGGTATATCCTGATATCCGGTGACAGGTTAGATGCGTAATATGGGTGTGTGTTCAGAACATGTGCAAAGTACTGTTTTCACAACAGTTACCCATTAACTGGCCATAATTACACAGGTAATGACTGCAAGAGAACACTGGTCTGTCTTACTTCTTTAATCAGTTATTATACAGCCCATGTGGCGTTCAGCAAATACGCAATAATTGACATTAAATGTCATGCTTAATTAGCTGTGTTTGAATTATTGCTTGTCTGTTTAAGTGACAAATCGGTTTTAGCGGCTTGCCAGATACCTATCTTTTCGTTTCATGTTTAGCCCAGTGAGAAAGGTTATCAAAAATATCGCACCTTTAAGCTATCACCTTGACAACACTATAATGAATTATTGAAATAGCAGAATCTTCTTTATTATTACTCGAGGCAAATCGTCCCCTGAGTTCCACTGTTTTCTATGTGCCAGTGGAACTCAAGAGACGAAATGTCCGTTTTTAACCGACAAATCTATTCAGGGCAAATGTCCTCCTCTGATTTATATGCCGGTGTAACAGGAATGGCAGTCCGTAGGAAAATTAGTCCTTCTGGACTATTATTCCGCGGAATTATAGTCCTAGGTCTAACATTTCTAGGAATAGTAGTCCGCCGGACTACTATTCCTAGAAATGTTAGACCAAGGATTATAATTCCGCGGAATAATTGTCCAGAGGGACTAACGTTCCTACGGACTTCCATTCCTTTTACACCGGAACAAATGTCCGCGGGGCACATGTACGTCCGGCGCAAACGTCCGTTGTCTTCAAAATGCAAGCGGGGCAAATGTCCGAGGGGCAAATGTCCGGGATTCTTCCAAGGTTGTTGCAGTACGGCTTAGTCCACTCCACGCCTGTTAGTTTCAAGTACGCATGTGAGTGAATAACTTAAATTTTAAAATTTAAACATAAACTATCACATGGATTATCTTGGGAGTCTACATGGGGGAAGAGTTTTCCTAATTCAAAGTAAACGTTTCCAACCTAAATCCACATTCAAATAACAAAATATATATTTAACAATTGGTGTCCTGAACAAGCAGTCAAAAACCCTCAGAAAACCAATATCCACCAAACTAAGAAAAAATGAAAAGCGTCTGAATTAAAGGACAAACAACAGACGTGTTCTTCTTTAACCTTTGAGGATCTCATTCTGATTTGATCACTTTTTATTGCAACAGTCCAGGTACCCCATCAGGTTGGCTGTAGATACACCTGTAAGTTACATTCTAAGAACCTTCTCAGTTGTTTGACGTTATCTTCAGGATCAAAGTTTTTGATTACCATAAAATCATTCTTCCTTATTCCATAAAAGGGTAAACCAGAAACTCGAATTAAAATGAAGCCACTCCACGCCACATGTTGTTATAAAATTAATTTGCCGTCTATATCCCAAAAAGCTGGCATGTGATGGCGACACTGCTTTCGTGAATAAACAAACATTATTCTTCTTGACATGACTGGTATAAATAATTCAACCCTTTACACAACGTAGCAGCCAAAACCGGCCAGGGCTATTCTCAAAAATCGCCAATTAATTTTCATTATATTTCCATTATTTGTCTCAAAAAACATAGGTTATGACCCCTCATTTGAACGAGCTCGACGAGCTCGTTCCAATGAGCGGTCATAACCAATGTTTTTGAGACAAAAATGAAAACAAATAGTTATTCAAGAATTATTTTGCAAGTGTCGTCTGCCTTTCATGTTAGGGAAAGGGTTAAAGAAAAAAGCTTTTGAAATTTAACAAAGAAAATCAAGGTAATGGTATAGGTTACACATAACTCGTAAGAATGACAACAACTTCGCCGAAAACCTTTTAGACGAGAGAATAGGCAATAATTATGTTTGGAAATCCTAGGCTAATTGTAATGTAATTGCCACACCATTATTATGGCTTAATCTCCGGTCTTCTACAACAAGTCAATTACATTGCTGATGGTCCATTCAGTATGAACGTGTCTGTGTTACATACGAGAAACATTAACTCCTTGACTCCTACAGAGGAGGCAAATAGCACAGTCGCTCATTGGTTACTGCATTTGTCTTCAGTTCGAAAGGTCGTAGATACGATTCTGACCAACATCATATCCATTGTGGTCTTGGGTAAGACTTAATCGCAGAAGCTCAAATGGAAGTACAATGGACACAGTATACGCTGTCGTGGACTGGTCTCTTTCCATGGGTGGGCAATATATCCACGGACGCAATAATATTAGATTCCAATCACTAATTATAGCAATAATCATCAATAATCGATGAAGCATCGGGTACAACCCGGTGCTTCATTAATTAAAATTTTGCTGATGATAATTTTTGTTACCTAGTTGGTCAAATGGACACTTGGCCGAAAGGACACTCCGTAGAATGCACATTTGGTCAAATTTTCATTTTTTAAAAATTTCGTCGAAATTAATATTTCAACTTTTTTTATTTTTTCAACTTTTATTCTCTTTATTTGTTTTCTATTTTTTTTTTATTTTCTGTCTTCAAGTAGTATAAAGGTATTAGTGTCCAACCGATTACCAAAAATTGTCGCTGACCGATTACCGGTTATTTGAGCCCACAATCGGCCGATTCTGATTGTAATACCGTGCACTACAAGACAAGTCGAGGCTCGAAAGAACTACATTAAACTGAACATTTTTCAAAGTGTTAAACTTCGTTGACAGGGGTCCCAGTAAAATTACCAGTCGCGCACACTTGGGCGGTAAACGTGGCTCTCAGAGCCACGTTTACCGCCCAAGTGCGCGCGACTGGTAATTTTACTGCGACCTGAGCCAGAGGAGTGCATCCTTCACTTTTCCGGTATGAACTGGCGGTTGCTGCAAGTGTGCTCAGTTGTAAGCTTTACATGTCGTTTAACACGTATATCCCGTAAAGGGCGTCTAGAGAGATTAAGAATACACATTGTGGTTGTTTGTCAACTTTATTGAATGGTATCACCGACATCATTTTACATTAACAATTGAACAATTGCAGAATTTTATAAACTGCGATTCAGAAAAATCACAAATTACTTGGCAACAATCGGTTGAACCGATGTTCCAGGAGCCGTTGCCGTTGTCATCCGATTGCCCATAATCGGCCGATTGTGGTGGCCGGTTCCGATCATCGGTTGAACACTAAAAGGTATGTGGAGACCGGGCTGTATTTATTTGTCTTGATGTGGAGTTGACCGGGAGTTTGGTTCATTCTGTTCTTCCTTCCATATAAGTTTGGTTTCGACACAATGTTTCGACAGTGCCTATCATCAACCTGCATACACAGTACAGCCGCCGTGGAATGGTGAAAATCCACGCGTGGGCAGTATTACCCACGGGCACTCTTTCATTCAATAATCCGTAGTTTTCATCAAATATTCAACGAAAGAAGCACCGGGTCGTATCCGGTGCTTCTTGCACTGAAAATTTGATGGCGATTCCATTGTTTTATGTTGTCACAGATTCACTGTTAACGCGTGCGTGGAAATATTGCCCAAGCGTGGATTTTTACCTTTCCACGACGACTGTATGTTTTAGAAAAAAAATATATTTGTTTCTTTGGGTTTTTTTGTTCGTTGTATATTGCATATGCTAGTTTTGAAAAAGTACAAAACAAAAAATAAAATGTTTTTAAAGTTGTTTTTATTTGTTAGAGCGCCAAAACACAAATTATATCGTCAGTAAAGCTATTTCTGTAAAGTATATATATAGTTTCCACGTGTATTGCCCAACATTGAACAGTGTTTAGCCCCCAAAATTAAATTAACCCGAATAAAAAATTTCAAACAACTTTTGTCGAAAGTTCGACAAAAATTGTATTCGACCAAATGCCCATTCGGCCAGGTGTTCATTCGACGAAGTATCCTTCGACCAAATGTTCGTTCGACCAAATAATCATTCGACGAAGTGTCCATTCGATGAAGTGTTTTTCGACGAAGTGTCATGCAGCCGCGTGGATATCATTGCCCGTGCCTGGATTTCGATCAGTCCACGTCGACTGTGCTGTATCGTGCTAAAGTGTAAATCACGTCAAAGCTGATTCTCCTTGTACCGGATTAGTAAGTTGGGAAATCAGACACTTAGTCTTCGTTCCACGATGGTTTTCTTAGGATACAGCAGCTTTTTCCAAGTGTAAAGCTACCCAACTAGATAGAAGCATGGCTGCTGAACTATGACATTAAATCCTAACAAACTCCATATTCGAGGCGAATTTCTGATTCATACATGAAGTTCAACCGACGTGGACTAGTCACTTTCCACGGGTGGGCAATATTTCCACGGACGCAATAATATTAGATTCTAAACACTAATTACAGGAATAATCATCAAACATTTAATTAATGAAGCACGGGGTACAACCCGGTGTAAAAGGAATGGAAGTCCGTAGGAACGTTAGTCCCTCTGGACTATTATTCCGCGGAATTATAGTCCTAGGTCTAACATTTCTAGGACTAGTAGTCCGCCGGAATAGTAACAACGAGGGTGGAGAACGGGGGACTAGAGCCAACGACCTGAGCTAGAGTTGTTCCTGTATTTCTTCACGAGCACCGAAGCGTTAAATACAGGAATAACTGTTGTTAGGGTTGTTGATTGCTGTCCACGTACTCTATCAGTTGTGTTCTGTATTTATGCACGAATTTATTGGATGAAGCCGATATTTTAAAGAAAAAAATATCACATGGCGTTCTGTTTATATTTTCTGGCGTGACGTGGTTTTGTGTCAAAGCATTTCATTCACATCATATAAGGTCACTTAGATGCGTTTTCCCATGACGTTCTTACGCGTAATCCGGGTTCAACGCAATGGTATCCTGTCTCGTCTGGAATGTTACTTGTTTTAGCTAGGGGCAATCATACAGCTGACTCAACTTTTAAATACTATTAAGCACATTCTGTCGAATTACATCAATGCTCACTACAGATGTATACTTTTTCTAACACCAATTGTTTTACTATTTATTTATTGGTGTTTAATGTGACATATTTCTGCGCAATGGCTAACCCTGACCTCGACAGTTTTACGGGCGGAGGAAGCCGGAGTACCCGGACAAAACCACCGCGCAACAGCGAACAACTGTCAGCTCCCCAACATACTAACTCCACACAAGCAGGGTTAGGATTGCTTGAAGACTGGTGCACCATCGATGTGCAGTACGCCTTACTACACAGCGCCACTGTGCCCCAACGTGGGCAATGAGGGCGAGGTGTCTTACCCAGAGACACAGCTGCAAGCCGATGGGTCCTCGGTTCGAACCCCACCTGCGGCTTGCAGCCTACACCTCTACCTACTGAGCCACCACGCCCCCTTCTTTTTTACTGTTGACCCATGCCGACAAGTATTTTGAATAGGGTTTCCGTATGCAATACAGTCTTTGTTACACGGGTGAACACCTTTTTCATTTATTGAAGGGTTCAGTTATAATTTGATCCCTCAGAGGGGACAACCCACTGGTAACTATACAACTGGGTTGCTGGGAAGCTAATTGGTCACACACCAAAGCAGTTTCTCAATAGACTCCATCGTTGGGATCACGCGAATATTGCTATAAATAAGAAATTCTCAACAACAGATTTTTTATGGGAGGTTTTCAGTTTCCTGACGCACCGTAATCGTCGATCCCTTATTAAGGAATATACTTTTGATGTCTGGAAAATGAATATGTTGATAATGTGATCATTTTTCGCGACGATACAAATTGAAAGTTTATTATATATTTTAGCTATTGCTGATAAAAAACAAGTGCCGAGATTAGAAAACTGATAAAGTGCAACTAGTTTTCGTGCTAGGTAAACACCATGACGCTTGATGACGTGAGAGCTGTTACGCTGTGACTGTAGTCACAGCGTAACAGCTCTCATGTCATCAAACGTCATCGATGGGAAGAGTTACCGCACTGATTGACTTGACGCCATCTTGTTGATGGGGTTGGGGCAAGTTGAATTATGATGTTTTACGCTGACGTTCCAGCAATCCAGTTATATATCAGTGGCCAAGCCTTATACGGGTGTAGAATTCAATTATTACAGATCCCCCAACTTTTTCTTTGATATTCTTATCGTATGTGCATGCTCTGCCATTCATCCTTTCATGAAGAAATATGCGGATTGGTTAAAAAAAATACAACGATAATCTGCAGTCCACTACTATGGTTGCAACAGTGATATTTTGCTGACGGGATTGCGATCGCGTCGACACACACTTAAAAACCAGTGAGTAAAATATTGTGAATTCAAGACAGAATCACGATAAACAATCGACGAAAAACATCTCATATTCAATTCTTTCACATTTTGTTCCGACGAACTGCATTGGCATGTCTCTATGTGTTGGGGAGGATAAGGGGCGGGGCGGGGCGGGGCGGAGCAGGGTGCGTTTTGGGAGATCTGTTCGATCGCATCACCATCTAGTCTGATTAAGGGTTATATGTGTTAACCATTGATATTTGTTAACTGTGATGACTTGTCTTGTTTCGGAATGCCTACGTTGGGGACTGTGAACGTGCCAACCACCGTTTGGTCACTATTCCCGGCTAGCGCTCGACGACACTGGATTCGGGGACTGGCTTGTGGCAGCTAAACCTTCAGAGCGACGTTGCTTTTTGATCCTTCGATGTCGGCTCTTTCTATTATCGAGAAGCAGAAGAATTTCCCAAGCGATGGATTGTTCACCCACTAATAGGGAACTTGAGCTTGGGTTTATAACGTCGTGTGACAGGTTAGTTTTTCCCTACGTATGAGACCCTAACCCCACCCCAGTATATACGCCCCTGGAAGCGTCCGGTTGAACAGTGTCTATATTTTTATTTTTATTTTTTTTTTGGGGGGGGGGGGGGTTTGGGGGGGGGGGTTAAAAATGCAAGTATTGTGATAAGTATGAAAACTGCTTCTGGTATTCCCAGCATACACTTGGAAACTGTTACCTCGAAAAAAACCTGATTGCCCCGTTTGTACTCTAACACGCCCTCGCGGTCGCAAATACCTTTGATTCTAAGTTGCAAGGGTTGCGGATATGCACAGAACGACACGCATGTGTAAATGGGTTAATTGATATGGCAAGGGTGCCAGCGCGGAAGGATGGGACGAGAGGCCGCTGGCCTCGTGTTTTATCATTCCGCGATGCACAAACGCCATATCGATTAACCCATTCACACAGGCGTGTCGTTCTGTGTTTATTACACGCCTTCACGTCTATAAACAAACATTATTAGAAGGACACTCAGCAATTCATTTGACAGCTATCAACAAAAGAAACCATATTTTATCTCCAACCAAATTTGCGAGGGGAACCCGTGTTACTATTTCGTCACCTGAGTTCCAATGTGTTCTATGTGCCTACTGGCACATAGAACACATTGGAATTCAGGGGAAGATTTTTAGGTGGCGATTCAAATTGTAATTGCGGTGTACGATATGTGGAAAAATCCAGAGAAAATAAGCTTGTTTATTAAAATAGTCCGTCAACGATTTCCGTTCCGCATATATGTGCGGAACAGATATTCATTTTCCTCATGGCTTAGTGTTGCTGTTGATGGGGATTTCTGGCTTGTAATAAATAATTGGTCACAGACGCTGTACGCTAATACTCATTGTACAATTATTTACTGTTTTTATTTCAGAGAGTTCAATTTATATGACGGTGTAATACACAGAGTAAATGTAAGGTCACAGACGTCATTGCATTATCCACACGGCATTATTCCAAATCACACCGCGCCGCTTAAAAATCATCGTACGCATAAACTGTTTGTTATAAGAAGACAACACTTCAAGAATACTTGTGTGGCGAATGCGTCGTTTGGATTCAGGATGAAATTGGATTTATCGAAAACCGTTTCGTGATCCCAGAGTAATGGTTTTCGTGTACAGAAAATAAGTATGTGTCGTGCTATGTTGAGGTGATCGAAAAGTTTCTTCCAATAGTGATGTGTTTTTCAAGGGAGTGTACGCTAAATGTAAAATGTGGTTTATTAAGTGTATCCTTTTAATTTTTATCAGTCTATTAAGTTCGTCGTTATCGGATGTTGTGAATGTTACGTTAGGGTACCTTACAGTGGACCAAACGCCAGTGTTTGTACGCAATAAGCAAGGCAGAATAATATCGGGTGCCATATCACTAGCTTTGGAACAGATTAACACGGATCTTTCACTAATTCCGGGCTATTTCTTTAATTTAACATGGAGCGATACGGAACACGCAACCTTGATCAGTACCCGTAGATTGACGGAACAATGGAGGTCAGGAGTTAGTGCTTTCTTTGGACCTGAGGATAGCTGCACCGTAGAGGCGAGAGTAGCGGCATCTTGGAACTTACCAATGATCAGCTATGTAAGAAATTTTACTTTTTTAACACCTATAACGTTTTACCCAGATAATAACTATGGGAGGAACAACCAGGGACCGACCTGGGCATGCGCCAGTTCTGAAACATCAGGACCTGGCTCTTAAATCTCAGAAATAGGCTTCTCAGTTGGCGCGTAACTTCTCAGATCATATTTTGATATTCTTTCGATGGATAATCGAGAGAGACACTCTTACATGTATTATATATATGATTATCATTTATCATTGTTGTAGAGTGCTTAAGGCTTAAGTTAATACTTCAAGTCTTAATTACCAAGCATTAATCTTCACTGTGGTTTCTGTTCAAGTCTTGGCTGCCTAAATAGGCAGCCAAGACTTGATCAGAAACCACAGTGAAGATTAATGTTTGCTATAGTGTACTAAATGAAAATGATGAGAGCTATTACATACTTGCAGTGTGTGTTACAAACAGCAGTGTGACTCCGTAAATTGAAATCTGGCGCATGAATTGAAAAATAGGCTCCGAGGCTAGAGCGTATTCTAAATAGTCCTGATCGGTTCCTGAACAACCCTATGTACTGTATGCAAAATCCTACTTAAGTAGGTCTCAAATTAGCAAACTCGCGGGTTCTGAAATGTTCTTACCTCCCACCCTCCCCGTTCCCGTTTATTTATGTACTTTTAGAACCCTCCGGCCTCCAAATCAGAAACACATACGCAAAATGGGAACGACATTGTTTTAAGATCCACGTATCTCTCTACGATGCAGCTCTGGGTGCCTTGCAGTTTATCGTTAAACTGCCCCCCCCCCCCCCCCTCCCACCGCATTGCTCTAAGCAGCAGTGGGATTTTATTCCAAATATCTCCCCATGATTGTTTGTACCATGGGATGGAATGTTTGACATTCGGTTCTCCGATGTTAAAATATCGCCATTTCAAGCAGCAATGTTTTCCCATAATACAACTGTGAATTTAACCAATTCACATCTTTTTTGACAGAGCTCGTAGAGCTCTGTCAAAAAGATTGAATTGGTTAAATTCTTAGTTGCATCTTGGGAAAACTTTGCGTCTTGAAGTTATGATATTTCGATATTAGTGTGCGGCTGGTTAAAATAGGTTTACTAGTACCATGTGGTCATTTACAAGTACTCTGCAAACCGAAGGCCAAAATTCACTCTTAGAAATATTATTACTTACTGCACTTCTATGTAATTCAGGAAGAATTGATAAGACTCACAGATATATTGCTGTTCTTGTTCATGTTTTCACCCTTTTTACCCATAAGATTATCATTTAGTTATCTGTAGCTGACACAGATTAAGAAATTTGGAGCATATCATTGAATGCCGTTGCTTTAATATTTTCCTTTCTGATTTTTTTTAATTATTTCAAAACAATGTTAAAGTTTTGTTTTTTAAGTGCCTTTCCTGGAACATATTCTTTTTTCAACATTTATTTGATTTGTATGTTATGACCCCGACTTGGTCGGAGGGGGTATCTAGTGGAGAGCTGCGTACGTTCGTACGTTCGTGCGTAACGTAAATGTGTCCGTCCAACATATTTACTGCTCTAGCACGGTCATTATTTGTCGGATTCAAATAATTTTTGCCATGCTTGTCTGACAACATGGGGGAATGGATCCTACAGAAAAAATTAACATCTTCGCCTAAACATTTACAGAGTTATTTCCCTTGTTTAACTTCGGGGATTATTATTGAAATATAATTGAAAAATGTGTCCGTCCAACATATTTGCTGCTCTAGCACTGTCATCATACGTTGAATTCAAATAATTTTCACCATGCTTGTTCCTCGGCATGGGGAAACGGATCTTGCAGTAGAATTGATATCTTCGCATGAGCATTTACAGTGTTATTTGCCCTTGTTTAACTTAGGGGATGATTGAAAAATGTGTCCGTCCAACATATGTGCTGCTCTAGCACTGTCACCATACGTTGGATTGAAATAATGTTTGCCATGCCTGTTTATATTAGTACAGATTGCTGCAGGCACATGCCATGCTTTTGATGGCATAATGCTATCCATGGTATTGCAGGAGGGGGCATATGCCACGCTTCGCGTTGCTCTTGTTGTTTTTAATTTCGGATAAATAATCACCACACAAAAAATAACAGAACTATAAACAGCCTTTAGCCGACTGTCAAGCTTTCATTATCGTTTGTGAGTTCATAGATGTTAACTCTTTTCCTAATATGAAAAGCAGACGACACTTGCAAAAATAATTCTTGAACAACTAATATTTTTTATTTTTTGTCTCAAAAACATAGGTTATGACCCCCTCATTGGAACGAGCTCGTCGAGCTCGTTCCAATGAGAGGTCATAACCTATGTTTTTGAGACAAAAATAATGAAAATTAATTTGGAGATTTTTGAGAATAGCGCTGGCCGGTTTTGGTCGTTACATTTGGTAAAGGGTTAATGACAAAAAATAAAAATACTTCCTTCTTTTTTAAATTGGTAATATATATATTTTGTAGGAAAACAGTTACTCGCTACTTTTAATTTCTCCTCCATTTTGCATATTTTTGAACGCATTTTCGCAATTTCACGTGTTTAAAAGTTACTTCATTGCACCACAGTACTGATATCCTTCTGATTTTTAATTTGATGTTCTGGAAATACTGTGTACTCTGAATAGCGTACGCATGATTATTCATTTACATTTATTGGTGTTCAAGGTCACATACTTATGCACAATGGCTGATCGTGAACCTTACAGCTTTTACGGGTGGAGGAAGCCGGAGTACCCGGAGAGAACAACCGATCATCGACGAGCAACTTTCAGCTCCTCAACATTCTAACTCTGTTTAAGCCCCACTCAAGCAGGGTTACAGCGGTTGAGGACTTGTGCACCATCGACGTGCAGTGCGCCTTGGTACAAGGCGGCATCGTGCCCCCCATGTAGGCAACCGGGATAAAGTGCCTTGCTCAAGGACACAACGCGACGGCATGAACTTTTGAATATACAAAGGGTCTCAAACGAGTTGCGATTTCATGTGAATTATTATCTGGACCATTTATTATATATTTAGAATTTAACAACATTTTCGACAGCCAGGATCGCCTCGTGTCGGGTAGTTTTACGGGTGGAGGACAGAACCACCGAGTAACGGGGAACAACTGCCAGACTTCCCAACGTACTAACTCCACACTCGCAGGATTAGTGTTGATTGGTGGCAAGTGCACCATCGACGTGCAGTGCATCTTAATACGTAGCACCACAGTGCCCCCCCCCCCCTCCCTCCCACGAGAACAATTGGGATTAAGTGACTTGCCCAAGGACACAACGCATTTACCCCTCTGGGGGATCGAACGGTGGACCTTTCGGTTTGAAGTTCAATTCCGTACCCACTGAGCTTCGAACTCCCGTTATCTGTCCCGACTTCGCTAAAATCGATATGAGTCAAGGTTTACAGATGCTCAGACCGATTTTAATGAACGAGATTGGGGAATTTTATGTCAATTTGTGACGAATTTGAGGTTGTTTTTATCACATTATTTGTAATCTAACCCTTTAACCTTTCAGCTACCTTACATGTAACAAGTAAAACTAGCCAGTGCTGTTCACAATCAACATGAAAAGCAGACGACACTTGCCAACAAAATTCTTGAATAACTATTTATTTCATTTTTTTGTCTCAAAAACATAGGTTATGACCCCTCATTGGAACGTGCTCGACGAGCTCGTTCCAATGAGGGGTCATAACCTATGTTTTTGAGACAAAAATAAATGAAAAAATAATGAAAATTAATTGGCGATTTTTGAGAATAGCGCTGGCCGGTTTTGACCGTTACGTTGGGTAAAGGGTTAACTTTTTGCCATAAAAACATAGCTCATGTCCCTAACTGGAACGAGCTCGTTCCAATGAAGGAACATCAGCTGTGTTTTCGAGATAAAATATGACAATATGTAGTTATTCAGGAAGTGTTTTTTGCTGATGTGGTCAGCTGTTTGTATTGGGTACACATTTAATGAAATATAAGGGGAGATTCAGTCAAATTCCGTCTCCTAAACGGTGCAGAATTTAAAAAAAGGAGAAAATCAAATCCAACATTTGCTCTTTGCCATCTGATTTGAGGATAAGCAATTGAGCGTTTTTGTCTTGGCCCTCCCATATTGTGGGGTAGCGGGTGTCAATTTATAAGGAGATATGTTCGACCAACTAGGGGCGAAGCCGAAAATGCATGAGTGATCGCATGAGCGATCTCACAACCATCACCCCAGCGTTTCATTTGGATCGACCTGTCTTTGAATGGGTCAGCGACTTTTAAATAATATCGACGGTGGTTCACTAAAAATAACTTATTTACATGAATAAATATAAAGTAGAATCTTGCATCAATCACCCAAGCCTTAAATTTGTTCTCATTTGCGAGAATCGTTTTTGATTCTCGCAAATTCTGTTGCGAGAATCAGTTTTCCTTTCTTAAATAATTTAGAATTATGGAGGAGTGTGATACCCCTGAAACGTTTACAATTCGTCCCCCGAGTTCCAATGTGTTCTGTGTGCCAGTAGGCACATGGAACACACTGGAACTCGGGGACGAATTGTAGTTCCTGGAATTGTATTTTCTAGTCATGACTCTAAATGGGTTAACCCTTTACCCAACGTAACGGCCAAAACCGGCCAGCGCTATTCTAAAAAATCGCCAATTAATTTTCATGATTTTTTCATTTTTTGTCTACAAAACATAGGTTATGACCCCTCATTGGAACGAGCTCGTTGAGCTCGTTCCAATGAGGGGTCATAACCTATGTTTTGGAGACAAAAAATGAAAAAAATTAGTTATTCAAGAATTTTTTTTTGCAAGTGTCGTCTGCTTTTCATGTTAGGTAAAGGGTTAAAATGAACCATTAGCATTTTCAAAGATCTGTCAGTTTGCCAGTTGGCAATGTTAATAATTGATTTTATTCAGTTGTATTAATTGGTAAAAAAATACAATTCTAGAAAATACAATTGTAAAAGTTTTATAGTATTGGCTTCAGTACATATTCCATAGTAAAATTCAAACCTAATATTTATAAATGTACTATACTTTAACACTAATGGTCTAAGCACCAATGTTGAGTTTATTGTCTTATAACTATACTAGCGGTTGATACCAGGCGTTGCACGGGAGAAGATGGTTATATCAGCCGTTTTCGAAATAGAAGGTCAAGGTCACCAATTTTAAGGTCAAGATCACCCCGCGCGGGCACCCCGATAAAGTCAAAATGATCGATGGGTCAATATACCCGCACATATGAAATTTTACCCCTATCGGCCCAGCTGTTTTCGAAATAAAAGGTCAAGGTCATCAATTTCAAGGTCAAGGTCACCCCGCACGGGCACGGCACCCATCCCATGTTACTCGCAGGGACGAATTACCCCCGTGTAGAAAATTTGAGATTGATCAGTCGAGAAATGGAGGAGAGGAGAGATAGAGATAGATAGGGAGAGAGAGAGAGAGAGAGAGAGAGAGAGCGAGATAGAGATATAGGTACAGACATTCACATTTATATATTAGATGTAGAACACGCGTTCCGTCATTTAGGCATTTGGCGATCTTGCTGAAGTTACATCACCTTGGTAGTGGTTTCTAGAGACGTTTTGATTGCTTGTATTGCAAACCGAGACTGCACTGCACAGAACTGCCTGCCAAGGCGAAGTATTTCCAAATTACGGGAGAAGAAAAATAAGTAGAAATGTCCACGCCATTGAGGACACGTTTAGAATCTATGACAAGGATCAAATGAACCTTTTGCGTAAATCAAAGTTGATTCTCATTGTTATCCTTCCGAAAATCATTTGCGATTTCAATAATTCAGAAAGTTTATTGAACAGTTTCAAACAACGCATCCACATTATCTCTTTGTATTGTCAATACATTTTCGGGCTGACTCCCGAAACTCCCCGGCTTAGTTCGCGATACTGTAGTTCCACTTAGGTTTTCGTCATTATTAGCAATTACTGACTACAACTGGTATATAGCTATCGACGTCCATGACTGTATCTCTGTCATCCCCCTTGTCAATCCTTTAGGGCACCTACCAGACCCAGTGTGGTAATCGTCCGGGCCTTTTAGTCTTCCAGAGATTCCAAGTATTCGTCACGATATATACATTTTTTTTTCAGTGCAGTAAATTAAAAGTCGACTTCCTATGTAAAATGCTATGATTTAACTCCCCTGCGTGTTGCTGGCGACTTTTTTTGCCCGCGGCAGGATGTTTTTTTGCCATAGAAGTAAGTATAATTTGGGCACATTTAATCCAATTTTCCATCTGTAATTTGAATGGATTTTTCACCAGTGATTTCTTGAGTTAAATTTCGATGAATTTTCATAAAGTCTAGTCATGGCTGCTTCTCAACAGCCATGACTAGACTTCATAAAAATCTCTTGAAAATACTGAGCGGGTTAAGAGTTAATGAGGAATGCTCTCCCTTTCTTTGATGATAAATTGGGTTGGTATTTTAGTATATTTACCGTATATTCTGGAATGATTTTTTTTTTTAATTTTGTGGATAAGAAGCCTTGGCAAAAGGAATTCGAAAAGCTTCATCGACATTGTTTTTCCAGATAACCAGCACACAGGTCGTGACAAACAAGCCCAAGAAAAACGATGCTGCTGATTTGTTTTCAATTTAAGCAATTATATGGCTTAGATTTCTAACCGACGGAATCCATCACATGCACTAATTACTTCAATCTCTTATCATCAGGTCAGAGGAATCAGGAAGTTGTCCATTCCAATAACGTGGTGATTATAATTTTTTTATTTATTTTATTTTATTTTATTTATTGTATATGTACTCTTACACCAATAAGTAGTGTCCAACCGATTACCAAAAATGGTCGCTGACCGATTACCGCTAATTTGAGCCCACAATCGGCCGATTCTGATGCCGATTCCGATTGTAATACCGTGCACTACAAGACAAGTCGAGGCTCGAAAGAACTACATTAAACTGAACATTTTTCAAAGTGTTAAACTTCGTTGACTGGGGTCCCAGTAAAATTACCAGTCGCGCACACTTGGGCGGTAAACGTGGCTCTGAGAGCCACGTTTACCGCCCAAGTGCGCGCGACTGGTAATTTTACTGCGACCTGAGCCAATGGAGTGCATCCTTCACTTTTCCGGTATGAACTGGCGATTGCTGCAAGTGTGCTCAGTTGTAAGCTTTACATGTCGTAAAGAGCCACGTTTACCGCCCAAGTGCGCGCGACTGGTAATTTTACTGCGACCTGAGCCAATGGAGTGCATCCTTCACTTTTCCGGTATGAACTGGCGATTGCTGCAAGTGTGCTCAGTTGTAAGCTTTACATGTCGTTTAACACGCATATCCCGTAAAGGGCGTCTAGAGAGATTAAGAATACACATTGTGGTTGTTTCTCAACTTTATTGAATGGTACCATCGACATCATTTTACATTAACAATTGAACAATTGCAGAAGATAATAAAATGCGATTCAGAAAAATCACAAATTGCTTGGCAACAATCGGTTGAACCAATGTTCCAGGAGCCGCTGCCTTTGTCACCCGATTGCCCAAAATCGGCCGATTGTGGTGGCCGGTTCCGATCATCGGTTGAACACTACCAATAATGGTCGAGTGTACAACAAGTAACAAGTTTTAAAACAGCATATGTTACAAATGAATACAGTTAAACATGAATTTTTTTCCAAACTGAATTAATTTTATGAGACCAGTTACTCTGTGAGACTCTGGGTTTTGAGCAACTGAGTATCATCCACATGAACGTTAAAAGAATTTAGATGGGGCTTCGACTAAGTTGACTTGGGGTTTCCATATCCCTTTACACTTTAGGTCATTGTAAGTATAACAACCTGTGTATTGATGATCTCTGGGTCATCACAGATCATCAATGACTTGAATTTCTCCTGGTCAGTTTTGTTGTCGAATGTGTTATCAATTTTACGAAAGCTAGCCACGAGTAGGGTGCGCTCGTCAGTGAACAGTCTGCAATGGAGAAGAAGATGTTGCTCATCGTCTATGTCCTCGCTCTCTGCACACAGACGATCACATTCGGGTAGATTAAAATATCTTCCTCTCTCGATACCCAATCTGTGGCAGCTTAAGCGTAACTTTGTTATAGCCTCTCTGTGCTTTTTCACTTTACAACAGGATAGATAGGTTGCAAGTACAGGTTTTGAGTGGATCAGTCTGTACGTTTTGAGTTTATTTCTACCTCGTGTTCTGGTGTCATCGAAGAGGGACGAGTTCATGGCCGATTCAAAGAACTTTTTAGTTAGATCAGTATTATTTTGAGCAGACATATCATTAGTTAATACTTGACATGAATTAATGGTATCGACCCATGAGAAAACCCCTTTACCAGTCAACTTTTTGTCTTCTGCTACAGCCAGTCCAAGTAGTGTGTCGTCAGAACAATTTCCTATGTGTTCGTTGTATTTTTGGATTTTATTGATGATATTTGCTGTAAGTGGCAACAGCCCCAGTTCCATCATGCAACCAATGTTACTGGTGTTTTGTGGAACACTAAGTAGCTGTTTACCAAATTTTTTATAATGGACCAATCGTAAAATTACATTTCCAGCTAGTGAAGTATCCAACCTTAAGCAAATAACAACTTCATTAATTTATAAACTGTCTTATTTAGTCCCCCGCCCCCACCCCCACACACACACTCACAAACCTGGTTCATTTTTATTTTATTTTAAGTCTCACCTTGTATTTTCAACATTGATTCGTTCTCAAACATAAAAATAGCAAAATGTTCACTTCGGATATTTACAAGCACAGCACTGGAATAAAAATGCGGTGGTCACAAACTTTGACAGCGAAATTTGATTGGATCACGACTGGATCGCGATTCTGTCGAACTTATCTTTCCGCCTTTTCCCCAATAAGTAGTAATGACTGGTAATATAGGTATCAGGAGTTAGCACGAGATTCCCCCTGCCCAAATGCGACAGTCTGGGGACATAATTTACTATAGTAATCCCCAAAGGCATCTGGAACATATTGTACCAGTCCTGGGTGAATTATTGGGTCGGACTGTCAAATTTACTATAGAACTCTCCATAGGTCTGCCCTCCGACCCAGTAAGTTCTGGCCTATAATCCGGCACCCAGGACTGACGGTATTGACCAAATTTCCTATGGAAATTACAATAGTCAATGTTTGGTTTATTTATTCATTTATTTATTATTAGGGTTTAACGACACTTTTGACTCCCAGGATCACCTCACGTCGGAGTGTTTTAAGGGGTAAGGAAGCCTGAGTACACGGAGCCAACCACCGATCAACGACGAACAACTTTCCCACTCCCCAACAAACTATCTCCATACAATGAGGGTTAGAATTGGTTGAAGACAAGTGTACCATCGGCGTACAGTACGCCTACATAGAGCCACCGTGTCCCCCACCTGGGCAATCGGGATTAAGTGCCTTGCCCAAGGAAACAACACAGTTACCCTTGACGGGGATCGAATCGTGGACCTTTCGGTTTGAAGTCAAATGCCGTAACCACTGAGCCACCGCGCTCCAGATTCTTGGTCTGTGGTGTCATTTTCGTGTATGGGAAATCCTGTGTTAAATCTTTTGGTCTAGATCGCCACTTACCACTTCTCCCATAGAACTACAGAGTCTAGTCCACATTCTTGGACAAAAAAGCGAGAAGATTGAACCTATGCCATGTTCAAATGTTAATCATCATTTGGTCTTAGTTTGCAATTTTGTATTCATGAAATCTCGTCCCACCAGTGTATAAGTACAGTACGTGGAGAGTGGATTGTAACTAAATCACCCACAGAGTGGAGTTATCACCCAAACTATAACTTTCAAATTTTGTATATATCGACTAAAAATGCAAGCAATGTTTCAGCCAGTGGACCTCCAGGTTTAACCTGGGGTCCATTGGCTGAAACTTTGCTTGTGCTTGTTATGCTTTTCAACAAACACTCTCCACGTACTGTATGTCGCGCTCCTATCGCGATCTTATCGAGAAAAATACTACCTTTATGATCTCTGTACTCTATCATTAACCTTTCGTTAACCCTTTACCTAACATGAAAAGCAGCCAACACTTGCAAAAAGAAATTCTTGAATAACTATTTTTTTTCAATTTTTGTCTCAAAAACATAGGTTATGACCCTTCATTGGAACGAGCTCGACGAGCTCGTTCCAACGAGGGGTCATAACCTATGTTTTTGAGACAAAAAAAAATGAAACAAAAATGAAAATTAATTGGCGATTTTTGAGAATAGCGCTGGTCGGTCTTGGCCGTTACGTTGGGTAAAGGGTTAAACATCTTTGGATACACCGAATCGTGTAGTGTTCAACTGATTACCAAAAAATGGCCGCTGATCGATTACTGGTTATTTGAGCTCACAATCGGCCTATTTCGATTATAATACCGTGCACAACTGGACAAGTCGAGACTCGCAAAGAACCACATTAAATTGGACATATTTTACAGTGTTTACAGTCCGTTCACTACCAGATAAATCGAGATTCGAAAGAACTGCATTAAATTGAACATATTTTACAGTGTTTACAGTCCGTTCACTACCAGATAAGTCGAGATTCGAAAGAACTGCATTAAATTGAACAAATCTCAATATTAAACTTCGATGACTCAGGTCAAGTAATATTTACTGCGACCTGAGTCAATGGAGTGCAACCTTCACTTTTTCGGTATGATCTGGCGATTGCCGCAAGTACCCTCTATTATAAGCTTTACATGTCTTTTAACTTGTTCATCCCATAAAGAGGCGTCTAGAGAGATTAAGAATACACATTGTGGTGGTTTTTCAACTTTATCGAATGGTATCATTTTACATTAACAATTGAACAACTGCAAAAGACAATGAAATGCGGTTTATGAATCATCACAAAATGCTGAGCAACAATCGGCTGAAGCGATGTTCCAGGAGCCGTTGTCATCCGATTGCCCACAATAAACTTTCATAGGGGTAAGAGCTGGGCGGTATTAACATTTCAAGTTCGACTTCGGTACCAGTATGGTTAGAATGGTTTGCCGCGGTACTGGTACGATACAGTACGGCCGCCGTGGACTGGTCAGTTTCCGCGGGTTGGCAATATTTCCACGGACGCAATAGTATTAGATTGCAAACACTAATTATAGGAATAATCATCAAAAATTTAATTAATGAAGCACTGGGTACAACCCGATGCTTTATTAATTACAATTTTGCTGATGGTCATTTTTATTACCTGGTGAACACATGAGTGGACATCACTGGCCACGCGTGGTTTTAGCCGGATCCACGGCGACTGTTCTGTATTCGCTGTCAACAAAATACAAATATTCACACCAATACCAATAATAATAATAATGATAATTTATTTATATAGCGCTTTTCCCAGCGAAACGCTGCTCAAAAGCGCTGAAAACATAGGTGACGGTAACAATGGTATAATCAGCGGCCGAAGGCTGCTTGAAGGAGATAGGTTTTCAGAGCTTTCTTGAAGTGATCTGCATTTAGGGTTTTTCTAAGGTTCTGATGGAGGGCGTTCCAGAGTGAGGGAGCTGCAAAAGTGAACGATCTCTTCCCTGCCGTTGATCGAATTCGAGGTACAACAAGGAGACTCTCAGAAGCTGATCTGAGATTCCTCGACGGTGTGTGTACTTTGATGACCTGCTTAAGGTAGAATGGTGCTTTGTCGCTATGTAAGATGTTGTGTGTCACCGCCAATACCTTATACTTAATGCGGGACTCAACTGGCAGCCAATGCAGGGATTTTAGGATTGATGTAATGTGGTCATATTTTCTCGCGCCAGTAATGATCTTAGCTGCTGCGTTTTGAATACGTTGAAGCAGGTACATTGATTTCAGAGGAAGGCCGAAATAGAGAGAGTTGCAATAGTCCAAACGGGACAGGACTAAAGACTGTATAACAGTTTCCAGAGTGTTTTAATACAGTGGAGTCCTGTTAATTGAATAGCCACTTTGCCAATGAAAATTATTCAATTAACAGGAGTATTCAATTAACAGGGATTGTCACTTTCCTGTATTCTAGAGATAAACTTGGCATTTATTCTATTATATCTTGTTTGACAGAGCGCCATGAGCTCTGTCAAACAAGATAAAATAGATTAAATGCCTGTATTGGATGTACTGAGGCCAAAATAGGTCTATAAACAAAGGAAAAACTGGAGATAATTTGGGTAATTCATCGACAGGAGTATTCAGTTAACAGGGAATGTCACTTTCCTGTATTCTAGAGATACACTTGGCATTTATTCTGTTATATCTTGTTTGACAGAACTCCATGAGCTCTGTCAAACAAGATAAAATAGATTAAATGTCTGTATTGGATGTACTGAGGCCAAAATAGGTCTATAAACAAAGGAAAAACTGGTGAGAATTTGCGTAATTCATCGACAGGTTACAAGATCTTTTATTCAATTAACAGGAGTTTACTCTATAACCTGTATTCAATAAACAGGTCAAATTTGTACTGGGGGTATGGTAAATGGTTTTGTGTTGGGAAATTATATTCAATTAACAGGGATATACAATTAAGTGATATCCAATTAAGTGGTCTCCACTGTATTGAAAGAAAGATAATTTCGATATAAAACCTAGCTGTAGATCCCCGCTTTACAGTAGACAAAGCCGTCGATTTTCAAAATATTGGAAGTAACACAAACACTTGCCATCGATTATCTGATTTAACAAAACACCTGAGAAAAAATGCCGCTCCCACTTTTCTCAGAGTTTTTGCAACATGAAATGACCGGTGGTGACTGCCGTTAGAAACGCAAAGTCCATGGACTCTGTCTTAAATTTCGCCCAATGTTCTGGTATTTGCCCTTTTATTTTTTAACTAATGTCGGGAATATTTTTCAATATCGAAATTTAGGTATTTTCAGATTCCCTCGATGCCGTAAATCGGTGTTGGCTCGATACCGAACGGTACTTACGGTATACCGACCATCTATAACGGGACCAAATAAAATAGATAGGGGATAGTTTGTGTTTAGTTGGTGAAGAAACTTAGGGCACTCCTCCAACTCCACAGACACATTCGCGCGTGATGATAATTTCGTTTGAGCAAATGAATGTTTTTAAAAATACTGCGTTTGGTGAACGCGACCAGCAACAAAACACTCCCCACTGAGACACGTTTATTTATTTAAGCTGGCATCCGTAGAATAATAAGATATGTTATCTATTGGGAAAGTAATATCTGTGGCGTACATGTGTATGTGTGTCTGTTGGTGTGGGCGTGTGAATAGTGTGAAAGGGTAACTATTTTAATAGTGTGTACAAACTTGTGTATGTGGAACTCGGGGTAACTTAGGCGTCTTGAGTTTAAGAGCCAGGAGGCTAACATTTTGGACCCCAGCCCATTTTTCCACTTAAGGCTGAAACGGTTATGATATTTTCATGACCGGTTAATCATATGGTATAACCACGGTTAACCGGTTAATGAGATATGTAAGGTATTCCAATTATAAAATTGCTATTTTTTACCAAAACTTCTAAGTAATTTTCCAATGAAACTATACAAACATTGAGATCATTAGAACCGGCTCGGTGAGCCGGTTCTAATGATATCTATGTTTGTATCAAATGTATGGTCTTACTAAGGCAGTAAAAAGTAACCATAGGCCTTGGGATGGTTATTTGAGGTTACTTTCTTTCTGGTTATTTTGGCCGTTCTGTTGGGAAAGGGGTTAAACTTCTATTTGCCATAAAATGCTTTACCATCATATTTTTTAGGAACATTTGCACTGCATGTATATTTGCATGTGATAAGAACGGTTAACCGGTTATGAACTTTAAAACCGGTTGTTCCAATAACCGATGGTTGACCGGATAACCAGTTAACTGTTTCAGCCCCTTTTCCACTGCGCATGTACACATTAATAACATATTCTTATTTCGGTTATTTGTTTTTTAAGTTTTTCGTCGTCTGAAAACTAGATACTTGTGTATAGGGTGCATGGTTGGGTTAAATTGTTGTGGTTTAAAGTCCCATTTTGCATTGGCAGGTCAGTCATTTGGATTTCACGATGACTCAACCCAAAAGATGAGAGAAAGTACAATACTTTACAAAAAACATCTTAAGCTGGGCTGGTTATTTCTTTACCACGGTATTCCTCATTATTGTAACTACAAAGATTTTCTTGAAATATAATCTGTTGCATGCAGACTGTATCTGTAAAACGTATCGATCCCTTAGAGACATTGTGTAGTTATTTCTTCCTGTAATTATATATTTTTAATTTGTTTGGAAAATACCAAATGAACAATAGGACCGATTATAAGCGGATACAGTTTGATACTAAAACATGTTGGTTTTTGTTTTGTTTTGTACTTGTTTTTATTGGTACCAAGATTCAGTCATATGAAACGTTTCGAATTAGTGGTATTGTGAGTCAGAAAGATGCCGGCTCTGCATATATGATTTCTTTATGCAAACAGACATGACGTACAGTTAAAACTAGAAGTTCTGTCACGAAGAGTGCGCTTATCTAGGCTTCATTGCGCGTTGGAATTGCGCGCAATTGCCATATCGAATGGCATCCAAAGCACGAGAGGTTCTCTTTGTTACTCATAGCAAAGACATGCAATGTTTCTGCCAATGGACCTCCGGGTTACCCGGAGGTCCATTGGCTGAAACATTGCTTGTGCACAGGCCATATGTGCATAATTGGATAGCTTTACTTGTGTCATAACGTGTACATTAACGCGCATATCAGCGTGCTATTTGTGCGCATTTCATGAAACGACTTCTAGTTTTAACTGTACAGTGATTTCACTTTTTCTTCAGTCTATTCATTGACAAGGTGTCACGTAAAGAACCATTTTGCATTGAGGGGGATATGACAAAAACTCTACGAACCAGAACCTTACAACAATGACATCAGTAATCGACCCCAATTTCAAAGCCGACGATTATGGGTTTTCATCACTCATTTAGTGGTGAATTATTAGTTATTACTCTCTTCCTCGTCGTGCTCGTAAGAAGTGTCAGAGACTGCAGAATATCAAAATACATTGTAATTGACATGGGAATGCCAGCTTAAATACATAAAGTTGACACCAAGGTCTGGCGTTCTAGAAAGTATGGGCCTCCAAATAATAAGTCTGTGTGAAACACACAGTCTATTGTTTTTGTATGGTTTCTTTTTCTTTTTAGTCTGTGTGAAACACACAGACTATTGTTTTTGTACGGTTTCTTTTTTTTTATATTCTTCTTCTTCTTCTTATTCTCCTGTCTTCTGTCTTCTATGCACTTCCTTGTCCTCGCGATAACTCGAAAACGAATCGTCCTATCTCTCTGATTTTTGGCATACTGGTGGATAGTCAAAAGTTCTCGGCCACCTATGTTTTTCAGGTCGCTAGAGCCAATGAGTATGACCCAGCCGGCCACAGGGCTTTCACAGCCTCCAATTTCCTGATACAGTAAATTCTCCCCAAGCAATAGGACGCTATGTTATTCACACTGGAGATAATGTAAACATCAGTGGAGTCAGCTGTTAAAAAATGAAATGTAATCTACTAATCTTGTTATGATAACGGACCTGGACGTTGGGGCAAACCAGGGTAAAAAAATCGTCAGAGAAAGGGTCATGGAGGATTGTAACCGTAATTGGCGAGAGGGGGTCAAATCAAAGAGGTCTTTGGGTGGCCTGCGTGATAAAGAGAGGCCAGGTTTTGAAGAGTACCTTGATGGCACATTTGGGGGGGGGGGGGGGCACTGCTGTTCAAGCTGAGGTCGCGATCCCTGGAGCTGAGGGGAAAAATTGGGAAAGACGGTGAAAGGGAGTGCCAGATGTGTAACTTGGGCATGGTGGAGACCCTGGAACACTTCCTTCTAGAATGCCCAAAGTATCAGTCTAAAAGAATGAGATTCACTGGGAGTATAATGGGGAAGTGGGATGGGAGAATGAAGGACATGTGGTTAGGGGGAGACTCAAAGGAGAGGGTTAATGTGCTAATCGGAGAGATTGGGAAGAATGGGGCAAGGGATGTCATCAAGCAGTTCGTCTCCGAATGTTGGGAGGAGAGGAGAAGCGTGGGAACAGGGAGGCAGTTGGGAGTTCAGGGGTAACCAAGGCCTTCTCGTCCGAGAACCGCGACAAATCAGCGGCTGGCCAAAGTGTTATTATTTTTAACGGGATGTAAGTTCCTGGAACTAAGTTGAGAGAAACCCTTTGCCTTGCAAGGAAATAAATAATAAATTATTCAGGTCAATGATTTTAACCCTCTCAAGACTTCAATGTGGATTGCACATATTTTGTTTCAGGCAGAATCAAGTTAACCCTTTCCATAAAACTGTACTGAATAATTGTAAAATTTGTTGAAACCTATCTTATTCAGTTCAATGCTTTTAACCCTCTCAAGACTTCAATGTGGATTGCACATATTTTATTTCAGGCAGAATAAAGTTACCCGTTTCTTAAAACTGCACTGAATAATTGTAAAATGTGTTGAAACCTATCTTATTCAGTTCAATGCTTTTAACCCTCTCAAGACTTCAATGTGGATTGCACACATTTTATTTCAGGCAAAATAAAGTTAACCCTTTCCATAAAACTGCACTGAATAATTGTTGAAACCTATCACAAAACTGTCAGGATGTCGGTAACAATGCAATACTGGCATGGCCGACTGTACTGTTAACTGTGTCAGTGATATGACTGTTTAAAACTCATTTGTTAGAGGAGTTCTATAGTCTTTCACTGCGCTCGGCTCGGTCTCACCGAGAGTGCATAAATCTTCGGTGCCAAAGTGCCATTAAGAGAATATCTCTGATTTGTGCCGTTCCATCCCTCCGGAGTGCAAAAGCAGGTACTGTCAGCTGAGAAACTTAATGTTTTTCGCTTTATTTTCTGTAGCATTTAATTCTATGTGGAATGGGGTACCTTTTCAGTGTGCCTTCCAAAGTAAGGGATTCTTAACCCTTTAGCCAACATAACGGCGAAAACCGTTCAACATTATTCACCGAAATGTCTATTCAGTTTTAATTACCTTTTCATTTTTGCTTGAAAAACATAGCTTAAGACCCTTTATTGGATTGAGCTCATTTTTTAGAGGATTATGTATTAATTGGTGTTTAATGTCACATATTTCTGCACAATGGCTAATCATGACCACGACAGTTTTTCAGGTGAAGGAAGTCGGAGTACCCGGGAAGGACCACCGGTCAACAACGAGCAAGTGTCAGATCCTCCACATACTAACTCCACACGAGCAGGGTTAGCATTGGTTGAAGACGGGTGCACCAATGATGTGCAGTAGGCTTTAGTACAAAGCGCCACCATGCACCCACATGGGCAATGGGGTGAAGTGTCTTGCCCAAGGACAGAGTGAGGACCTCACGCCCTGCAGCCTGCACCTCTGCCAACTGAGCCACTGCCCCCCCCCCCCCCCCCCCCCATTTAAATGATTAAAATGGAATATTTAAAAGGAATATTTTAAAACTCTGAAGATCTTAATATAGGGGCATTATTCAGAAAGACTGCGAAATGCATTTCATTACACCTTAATGCATTTCTAAAGTTTATGAATGTATTTCATCACTCAAATTAGTGGGCCGAGCCAAAATTGTCCATTTCTGATTCGTGTATCAAACCCTTCGAATGCTGGTCACATATATGCCATTTCTGGTTTCTTATAACAATGTTCTGATTCCTATATTCTGATTTTTTTAAAAATATTTTACTCCCGAAAAATAAGCCGCCATGAATTCTCTTTCTTTATAGTTTATTCCTGATACTTTAACACTTTTCACACAGACTTGAATTTACTGGTGGCAGTAATTTCTGTTTCTCTAGTTTTTTTGTTTTTTTTTCTTCTTTTTCTTTTTCTCCTGTCTTCTGTCTTCTATGCACTTTCTTGTCTTCACGATAACTCGGAAACGAATAGTCCTATCGCGTTGATTTTTGGCATGCTGATAGACAGTCACATGTTCTCGGCCACCTATTTTTCACATTCCTGGGGCATCAGTGGTGTCCTTAGGGGTGTTTTGAAAGTGGGTCACGCCCATATCTCAGGCGTGGTATGATGTATGGGCATGGGACTAACACCAAATATGGGTCAAGGTCACGGAGGTCACCTAGGGGTCATTGAGTGCATTTTTCAGAAATGCTGGAAATCACATTTTTTGACCCACCTAATCCATTCCCAAAGCCCATACATGCATTTTTGCGTACAAAAGTGGGCGTGGCCAAAAATTTCGAAAGTGGATCACGCTCATATCTCGAGCATGATATGATGCATGGACCTGGAACCAACACTAAATGAGTCGACACTCGGTGCAGGTTCAAAATATGGGTCAAGGTCACTGAGGTCACCTGGGGGTCATTGAGTGTATTTTTCAGAATTGCTAAAAATCACATTTTTTTTGACACTCTAAAGCATTCCCGACGTCCATGCATGCATTTTTATGTCCATTTCTGATTCGTGAATCAAACTCTTTGAATGCTGGTCACATATATGCCTTTTCTGGTTTCTTATAAATATTGTACTGATTCCTGTATTAATATCTGTAAATACTGCTAACGAAAACCCATTTCGGATTTTTTAAAAATAGTTTACTCCCGAAAATAATCCCCCATAAATTCTCTTTCTATATAGTTTATTCCTGATACTTTAACCCTTTTCACACAGACTTAAATTTACTGGTGGCAGTGAATTCTGTTTCTCTAGTTGCACTTCTCTGTTTGCCAAGAAGTTTAATTGCCTTCTTAAATCCCATTGCGACATTTATTTGACTCTTGACCATTTCTGGTCGATTCCTGGGCCGGAGATGCTGAAGAGGCTGTTTTTTCTGAAGAATGTCCGGCTCGAGGAACTAATGACCAAAAATATTCTTTTCTACATGGCTGTTTCTAGAGGTCACAGAGTACATTTAAAGTCGACATTTATCGATTAATCTCTTCAAAAGTCGATCATGAAATTTCATAATCGTGCCAGCCCTAGTCTTAGCACTGTGCTGCAGTGTGCCCGCGTGGGCAGTCTGGGTTAACTGTATTACACAAGGAAGCAACGTAGTTACCACTGGACAGGACCGAACCGTCGACCTTTGGAAGTCTTATGCTCTAACAACCGAGCATCCGCGCTCCCAGATTTCACAAACTAAAAATTGTAAATTTAAAACTATTGACCAAAACAGTAACGCAATGCAAAACCAGGCCTTACAATTGCTCCCAAAGCGCCAGAATCGATTTTGATTTTCGCCAAATCCTGCTGCAAGAATCAATTTTTGGTTCTTAATTAATTTAGAATTTTAGAGGACTGTTAAACCCTTTGAGTGCAGCAGGAACATATTCCGTTTAAAATAAAAACACACACCTCATATTTATATATTTAATAGACTTTATCACTTAAGAGCCCAACTTCAATGTTGGTGACTTTCTTGCCTTACATGTATATGAAGAACACCATTTGAGAATATACAATTAAAACTAGGATTCCTGTCATGAAATGCGCACAAATAGTACGCCGATCTGCGCGTTAATCTACGCGTTATGACCATAGTAAGGCTATCAAATTCTGTACACGTGTCCTGTGTATAAGCAATGTGTCAGCCAATGGACCTCCGGGTAACCCGGAGGTCCATTGGCAGAAACTTTGCCTGTGTTTGCTATGAGTAACCATGAGAACATGCCGTGTTTTGGATGCCATTCGATTTGGTAATTGCGCGCAATTCCTACGCGCAATTAAGCCTAAATAAGCGCACAGTTCGTGACAGGAGTTCTAGTTTTAACTGTAGGCCTCTGTTGGTCTGGCTGATGGAAATTTCAGTACCTTGGTAGTGGTTTCTGGTGAGGTCGTGGCTGCCTGTTAAGTTAAAAATAAGTTCAATTCTCCAAGCCCTTCAATACATTTCCAGAATCCATTTCAAGAAATAAATTATCATTTTGAGAGAGTCAAAGATGACTCTCGTTGTTTTCTCTTGACTTTGCTACAATCGTTTCTGACTCTCATGTGAATTTTAGATCCGGGAAAATATTGCAGAACAGTGTTTTGTTTTATAGTAGATTAGTTCAGAATGATTTCAACAATTCTAACGTTTCTGCCGAACCAAATGTTTGTATAATTGTCATGACTAAATGTGGTCTGGTGTAGATGGGAGGCTTTCATTGAGCATCCTGCGTTAATATTCAAGACTCAAAACCATGATTTGGCCTTGTTTTCGACAATTTACAAAATGGATCCATAGAAATGCCACCTTCTTGATTCTAATGTCTCGAAGATGGCATCGTGGCGTGTTAATAAGCATGGTTATGTGGGGGTGGGGGATGGGTGTGTGAGAAAGACGAAGGCGAAAAATTATCCATTCGATACGGTTGACCACCCCCTTTCATACCAGTAAGGCCGTAGGTAATAACCGTATATATACTAGATGGACAAACATCAGCTTGTTTATATTATGATTCTATCATGTGCTTCTGGTCACGATTCGGTGAACCCCAACGAATCTCAAATTTTGGAACGAACCGAATGATGACGGGCATTTTCAGTCGAATCGAATCTCGAATCGAATCTCACCCTCTTCAAGTTAACCCTTTACCCAACGAATCGGCAGCATCCGCCGGCGTAATATGCAAATTCAGCAGTTGAAAAAAATATTATTTTTCAACAAATTTCAAGAAAACCATATCATGTGACCCCTCGTTGGAACGAGCTCGACGAGCTCGTTCCCACGAAGGGTCACATGATATAGTTTTGTTGAAATTTTTTGAAAAATTTGAAAAAATGATATTTAAAATAATAAATGTTGATATCGTCTGCGTTGGGTAAAGGGTTAAAGATGTTGCAGATATTTACAGCTGTAAGTATTGTCAGCATCCCCTCACGCACTCAAGCGAGACCTCCTTGAACTGTTATTCGATCATCAGGACATCCCCCTCCCCCTCCCCCTCCCTCCTGTACAGGGGACCTGCTGATAGAAAAATAGCTCAAGAGGCGGAGACGTTTGGTAGAATTTTGAGAACATGTCGACGATTCGAAAATGTCCAAGCAGTACGACCTGAATCTAATCGAGTCGAATCGTCCGAGTGATTTCGAATCAATATATAATTTTGAAGCTTCACACGACACTCTGTTTCGGTCAAGGATTTGTTTCACTTCAGTTTATAAGATGCTTGAAATAGAAAAACATAAACCCATTAAGTTGAAGTTAAAATGCGCAGGCCAATGGGTTTCTAAATGTGTTCTCCATTGTTGTACTTACACTCCTTTGAACTCGTTATTTGATCATGTAGCATGTGTGTGTGTAAAGGGATTGAGTGTGTGTGTGTGTCTCTGTGCCCAACTACCCTGCGGTTTCGCACGTGCAATTTCGACATTTATAGATATGCGATGATCATTGTCGTAGGATATACATAATGTTTTTCCTCTGCAGTTGAAACTGGACGTCAAATCGGACGGTCGTAGTTTCGATGCGCCTTCGTATCATCTGCATGTGTTAAGGCTTTGGGCACAACATACAATTCCACTTGCCCACATGAGTGGACGGTGGCCCAGTGTTCTAAGGCTTGCAATACTTTGATGGCGCATTTGTCTAAAGCCAGTGCCAGTTGGAGACTTTCGCAGTTACTATCCATTCCCCAGGTTCTGTCCACTTTCCCCTACATGCACGCCCATAAAACTATCCAAGAAGATACCCCCCCCCCCCCCACCCCCCTTGAGTGTAACAAGGCGTCATCTGCATTACAGATGGCGTATTGGTCCACTCAAGGAACGATGTCGTTCTTGCTGTTGAAAGCATCGTCCAACAAACGTAAAATGGAAAACAAAAAACAACCCTTGTTCTGTGTAAATCGAGTGTACATTATGGCCATGGTGACGATTTACTTGACATCTACCAGCACACTACTTTGGGTATTTAGTGGAAGTTTAAAGTCCCAGGAAGAAAATATGCAGGTCAATCGGGTAAACTACCCATTCGTCCATGAATAAGATAAATTTTAATTTGGGGCATTAAGGTTTTGTTGCTTTTAACTAGTCTTTAAAGGTGCAGGCAGATGTCTGTCCGACCGGAAGCAAACTTCTGAAATTATCATTAGATTTAAAACCGGGGGCACGGTGTCTCAGTGGTTAGGGCATTGGATTTCAAACCGAAAGGTCCACGGTTCTTTCCCGCCATGGGTAACTGCGATGTGTCCTTGGACAGAGCACTTCATCCCGTTTGCCCATGTACGGCGGCGCTGTGTATTAAGGCGTATTGCACATCGATGATGCACTTGTCTTCAACCAATGGTAACCCTGCTTGTATGGAGTCAGTACGCTGGGGAGTCTCACAGCTGCTCGCCGTTGTTCAGTGGTTCTCTCCGGGTACTCTGTCCGGCACGAGGTTGTCTACAGTGTCGTTAAACCCAAAGAAATCAATAAATAAATTAGATTTCAAACGCCGCTCGCAAGGAGTGTATGTTCTGTACATAACCTTTTCAAATCTATACAGCCTCTCTCGTTTGTTTATCCATTTATCTATGAAAATGGTGGCAGAAGCTTCACGTTAAACAGGTAAGAAAAGTATCTCTTTTGAATCACCACAATTGCTAGTTCAGTCCACATAAAAGTAGATATATTTGTTTGGAAGTGACCTAATCTAATATGGCAGATACGGTGTCCGTTAATTCTATAGAGACTCGCTTACGTTCAATATGGCTTTCTCAGATGTCATATTAGTCCACTGACAGACTGTGCAGATAATAATATGCACCATACCTTCAAATATACATCATAGAGGATGGAGGACAGGGACTAGAGAGGGTATCTGGAGTTACCTTTCTGCCGGCACTATATATAATAGATATGGAATTTCGACGAGCATATAATTAAATGCATTCACTCATGCAGTGGAATGAAAGTTATGGCCTTTTAAGATTTGACCAAAAAATATTATTTGTGAGACGATGAAATTATGACACAGACTATGTTGAGGGAGATTATCCGCTCTATTTTCTAGTATGGGGGCCCTATCTGAGGAACGAAGACGAACGTCAATATTTTCGCTGAGTCAAATGTAAAAAGAAGGAACACTAAAATCATTTATTATAATTTAAACGTAACAATTCGTGATTGTACGTTTCGCCTCAAATTTTGTACTTTTCTGACTAATTGTGGTATGTGTTCTACACCAGCACGGAATTATAGGTACTATATGGTGTTTCAACTTTGAACAGTTATGAAAAGTGGGTAAGCAGTGTGCAGGAGACATTATTTTGAGCAGAAAGTGAATTCGCCTGAAATAAAGCTATAGTGTCATATTTAGGGCCCAAAGAGAAGCCCTATAGGACTCGTCCAGCCTGTCTGTCCTTTGGTCTGTCTATCAGACTTTTTGTCGGGCCGATCCTCCGTCCGTGCTCCGTTTCTGGGTGCGAACTTTAGTCTCCTTTAGCGAATTCTTTCGACAGGTCAGACGCATATAGTCTATGGAAGTTAGATGTGCTGTATGCATACCTTTTCAGAACCGACGGTCAGATATTGAGGTCGCTGTTACTAAAATAGATTTTTGCACATAAGTTCGTTTTCAAATGAGAAGTTGGTTTTCCTGGTTCCATTGTTATGAAAATATACAAACATGTTAGCCGTATATATGTTAGATGAGCTGTATACTTTTTTCAGGTTGTAACGTTGAATATGAGAGTCTCTGTAAATAAAAATAGCTATATGTACCTTATTTCTTTTCCGGATAATACAGTACGGGCCTCGTGGACCGGTCATTTTCTACGGGTGGGAAGTATTTTGACGGACGCAATAATATTAGATTCCAAACACTAATTATAGGAATAATCATCAAAAATTTAATCAATGATTCACCGGGGACAACCGGTGTTTCATTAATTAAATTTTGCTGATGATCATGTTATTTTGCCCGGTATAGGCATGCGTGGATACCACTGCGAACGCGTGGATTTCTACCAGTCCATGCATGGCGATTATACCGTAACTGTAGTTTCTAGTACATGTTGCCTGTGGCTGTCAGATATGTTGTATACGTCTTGTTTTAGTTTTATGGCCAGAAGGTCAAATGTTGAGCGTTCCTATCACTAAATTTAATTTTTTGCGCATACATTTGAATCAGGATCAGAACTTGAGTTTCCGTAAGCCGCTTGTTATGAAACTTCAGCCATGTAGTCCATGAGTGCTAGATGTTTGACACACTTTTCAGGTTAGAAAGTTAAACAGTTATGGTGTGTATTCTTTTACTTTTTTGGTCAGAACGTCAAATGCTGGAGGGTCGCTGTTGATAAAAAAATAGTTTTGTGTACGAATTCGTTTCCGGGTGAAAACGTAAATTTACCTGGATCGTTTGTCACAAAAACGTGCACGCTCATACCTTATGGATGTTAGATTTGTTGTACACTTTTCGGGCTACAGTTAAAACTAGAAGTCCTGTCACGAACTGTGCGCTTATCTAGGCTTAATGGCGCGTAGAAATTGTGCGCAATTGACATATCGAATGGCATCCAAAGCACATCAGGTTCTCCTGGTTGCTCGTAGCAAACTCAGGGAATGTTTCTGCCAATGGACCTCCGGGTAACCCGGAGGTCCATTGTCTGAAACATTGCTTGTACACAGGCCATATGTACAGAAAAATTGACAGCCTTACTATGGTCATAACGCGTAGATTAATGCGCAGGTCGACGTGCTATTGATGCGCATTTCACGACAGGACTTCTCGTTTTATCTGTAGCAAATGAAATGCCGCTACAAATAAATTATCGACATTTTTTGCGCATAAATTCGTACACGGGTGAGAATTTGAGTTTACCTTGGACAAATGTTAAGTAACTTCATATTCATGTATCCTAAGAGTGTGTTAGTGATACCTGTTTGCCGTGTCGTGTCATACCTCCTCAACTCCTATGGGCCCGACCGATTCCCAAATCGACAGGTGTGTGTATTTCTATCCGATTTTTACTAAATGGACAAGCTTAGGGGCACTATTTTGCGTCATTTTCCGAGAGTGATTATGATTGACTTTGAGATGAATGGCAAATCAATCCGAGCAGGGCTGGGAGCAGTTAACGTTTCAAACGTTAACGTGTTAAATTATTTTAACAACGTTAAAAAAATTTAACCAAGTTAATAACGTTTAACTTTGAAGATTATACTTGTATAATATGTAGCATTCCGTCGTTATCTTGTGTTTACTCAAAACGGATCGCGCGTGTGTCGATGACGTCGAATTTTACGCCATTTGACGAAATTGGAGAACACGAATAATTTAGATGTCCGTCAATTATAGACGACCTATTGGTTTGGTGGAGAGACCACGAAGCCCTCCTACCAACGTTGGCGAAGTTGGTCCGCCGATATTTGGCTATCCAGCAATATCAGCTTCACCCGAACGCCTATTTGCCATGTAAGGACTGGTATTCGAGAAAGGGAGGATGTCTCTTTCTATGGATACGGCCGCAGCAATTGTATTCTTAAATGAAAACATCGCTGAATGTAAGAATTTACGATAATCCGCGAGAACTATATTAACTACTCGTCCCCTGAGTTCCAATGTGTTCTATGTGCCACTAGGCTGCCACTAGGCATATAGAACACATTGGGACTCAAGAGACGAACTGTACGTAATAAAAATAGCCGAAGTTATTAACATTTTGCTCATTTGAACATTTAACGTAATTTAACTCGTTAAAGCAGAATTATTTAACACGTTAACGTGTTAAGGAGAATTTCAACTCCTCCCAGCCCTGAATCCGAGTCAGTCTTGAAGTTGTTTGTACAAGTTTCGGTGTTGTGAAAGCTGAAAAACAACGGCAGTTTTGTTTGGTTGGGGCAACATTGACACATAGATTGGGAACTTGCAATAATATCAGACCCTCACTTCACATACTTTGGTTGCTTCCTTCCTTATAACGTTACGATTAGCCAATGTGCAGATAATATGTGACCTAAACACTAATCAAAGTCTATACAATGATTTCCATACGTATTACGGAAAGGTATAATGTGTGTGGGATACCCCGCGACAGTTTGGTTATGACACAAGCTAGTAAGATACCCTATATATTATTAATCGACCAAATCCGTTCGGCATCTGAGAAATCAAGCCATCTTTCATCAAGGTTTGTGGAGACTTGATCATTTTCCCACATGTTCGTATGTTCCGACTAGACCGAACACATCTGTAAAACGCAGGCCGTTTGTGTCCGCAAACGAGGCGATTGTGTCCGTATGCAGACTTCGGGCTCACGTCTGGAAATAAGCAGACTGTCATGAGGTCCCCAGAGGGTGAATTTGGTAATGCTACCCTACACAGGAGGGTAGCATCTCTAAATTTACTCTCCGAGAACCTCAGTCTGAAGCATGTTCTCAAGCTTAGACTGAAAGAGGTACCCAGAGGATAAATTAGCCCACTGTATGGGATAGTATTAGCAAATTCACCCTCTGTGGACCTCACCTTGTAAATGACAGATTGCTTATTTCCAGGCTTGTTCGGGCTGATTACGTCTGCGAACCCAAACCGATTGTGTCCAAAACCCCATTATGTACGTTATGCACAAACGCTGTGTGTTCACAATCCTCAGGCTTAATTGGAACATAATACGTCCGCACAATTCAAGCCAATGGTATTCGCAAGAGGATTTCGCTGGCGCAACAGACACAATCAGCTCAAGATTTGCGGACGCTAACAGTTTGTGGACAGAAACGGCCTTGCGGACCTATTCAGCTGAGAAAACAACACTCGTACATGTGAGTATTCATATATGCGGTCCATAATATCGTGGCAGGTAGAACGTTTTAAAGAGAAAGGGACCCAGACGATCCACCCTGCGATCAGCGAAACACAACGAGACATGCTACAATGTGTTTTATTACTCGTGTACTGGTTTTAATGCAGTGCCCCGGAGATCGCGTCAGGTAAAAGTCCTGGGATGGAAGAAAAAAGAAAGCCACCACACCTTTTAGCAGATTTAAGGTACTTCCAAATTCCAGATTTCTATGAATGTTCAGTAATTGCGTTAAAAGCGGGACACTCATACTTTTTAGTGGCAAAACGAGGCAAGATATCAAAAGCAATGAGTACAAAACATTGCTGAGAGTGCAAAGTAGTTCACACCGATTCTTCGCATCTCTATTCTCTATCGGAATGTTGTTCTCTTCACAAGAGGCGTCGCCAAGATAACAGAGTCGGGATCTAAACAGGAGTCCCGACTTATAAAATATTGCTGTCGAAGGCGTGCCTTGAGGATGTGGTTGGAATATTAGTCAGTCGGGATTATAGCTCAAAAGATCAAATATTTTTTTAACTTTTTGTGGATACAGAACGGTCGCCGTGGATAGGCGACTTTTCACGGATGGGCAATATTTCCACGGTCGCAATAATATTAGATTCCAAACACTAATTATAGGAATAATCACCAAAAATTTAATCAATGAAGCACCGGGTACAACCCGGTGCTTCATTAATTAAAATTTTGGTACAACCCGGTGCTTCATTAATTAAAATTTTGGTACAACCCGGTGCTTCATTAATTAAACTTTTGGTACAACCCGCTGCTTCATTAATTAAAGTTTTGGTACAAACCGGTGCTTCATTAATGAAAATTTTGGTACAACCCGCTGCTTCATTAAGTAAAAGTTTGGTACAACCCGCTGCTTCATTAATTAAAATTTTGGTACAACCCGCTGCTTCATTAATTAAAATTTTGGTTCAACCCGCTGCTTCATTAATTAAAATTTTGCTGCTGATGATTTTTATTAAAATTTTGGTACAACCAGGTGCTTCATTAATTAAAAATTTGGTACAACCCGGTGCTTCATTAATTAAAATTTTGCTACTGATGATTTTTATTACCTGGTAAAAGCATGCGTGGATATCGCTACCCATATGTCGATTACGACCTATCCACGGCAGATGTACTGTAAATAGAATATACACGTAGCAGTTGTGACGCAACAGATTATTCAATCAACACGTTCTGTTCTGCATGGTCATGCATGACCCACTCTATATGTGATATAAATCCAAGCATTTAGTCTAGTTTCCTAATAAAGTATATGGTCCCTAGTAAGAAAGAATCGAAGTAGGTCTTCAATCCAGGCGAAGATCCCCCGGCTGAAAAAAAACATATATAACGGGGAGAGGGGTTTGGAGGGATCACCCACTCTCCTTCCCTACTCACCTTCATAACGCATTCTGAGAGGTCTTCTGTAGAAGTAGAAACACAACTCTACAAACTGCTGTTGTGGTGGCGAATGGACTGCCCACATCACTGGCCTCATTCACTGTTGCCATACAAACAATTTTCTTAGGGGGACAAGGTATACCCCCCCCCCCCCCACCCGCTACACACCTCTTCCTTTCATGACCCGAGTAGTGCTCTTAACCGGAAAAAATAAAAAAAAAACTGTCCGCGTCTTTGATAAATGGCCCCAAAGCAGAATATATAAATATATGCTTGTCGAGTTGAAAGGATTCATACATCATTTGCATTGAACTGCGATTATGTTCAAACTTTATCAAAAGTATGGGGTGCGATGACGATCGCACGTGCATGCAATTCCCTTCAGTCTGTCTTCCGACTGACAGGAAGAGTGACAGATGATAACCCGCGCTGAATATTTCGTTTTGCGTTTTTGCATAATGTTTTGTTAATCTATCAAAATAACTGTAAGTAAATCAGACTCGTGATAAAATTGATCGAGTTTTTCACGTTTTTGTGAGCAAAAAAACCCAGGAACATTGATTGGGTCATTGGGTTTATTGGTATTGCAAACGGAGAAAACAGCATTGAAGTCGTAACGCATGAAATGTAGGACATATATACACGGAACGGCACGCAAACCTCGAGTTTTAGTCTTCCGCGATGGCACAAATGCCACATCGATTAACCCATTCACACGCACGTGTCGTTCTGTGTCTATTACACGCATTCACGTCTGTAAAAACAATGTTTGAAGAACACTCGGCAATTCATTTGACAGCTTGTCCCTTCATCGCGTTTCAGGTAATTAGTGTCCAACCGATTACCAAAAATTGTCGCTGACCGATTTCGGTTCGGTTTAACGAAAAACCTCGTTTCCGTTCATTTTGTTTGTCGATGTGTTAAGAAGATAAATAAAGCTTCAGGTTATCTGAGCCCACAATCGGCCGATTCTGATGCCGATTCCGATAGTAATACCGTGCACTACAAGACAAGTCGAGGCTCGAAAGAACTACATTAAACTGAACATTTTTCAAAGTGTTAAACTTCGTTGACAGGGGTCCCAGTAAAATTACCAGTCGCGCACACTTGGGCGGTAAACGTGGCTCTCAGAGCCACGTTTACCACCCAAGAGCGCGCGACTGGTAATTTTACTGCGACCTGAGCCAATGGAGTGCATCCTTCACTTTTCCGGTATGAACTGGCGATTGCTGCAAGTGTGCTCAGTTGTAAGCTTTACATGTCGTTTAGCACGTATATCCCGTAAAGGGCGTCTAGAGAGATTAAGAATACACAGTGTGGTTGTTTCTCAACTTCATTGAATGGTATCATCGACATCATTTTACATTAACAATTGAACAATTGCAGAAGATAATAAAATGCAGTTAATGAATCATCACAAAATGCTTGGCAACAATCGGTTGAACCGATGTTCCAGGGGCCGTTGCCGTTGTCATCCGATTGCCCATAATCGGCCGATTGTGGCGGCAGGTTCCGATCATCGGTTGAACACTAGAGTTGATAGTCACCTTAGTACTACAAAAAATGCCGTAATATGGCAATTCTCTCTAGTAATTAACACTGAATTTTCCGCGCCTCGTCGTTTTTTGGCCAGCTTAAAAACGAAGCAAATACGGTCTGTAATCATAACACACAAAGCGTCTGAGGTATGGTCAATTTTAAATTTAAAAAATACGGTGATTTTATTTAAATCAGACGTTTTTAGACTTTTTAATCCCCCAAATCTGACCATTTGGATACTCATTCCTTATATCAGAGGTAACCTCTACTTCTCCCAATCAGAAGTCACCATCAATATATTGTTTATTTTGCTAACTTGCGTGGGATTCGCTTGTTGGGAAAAAAATAGTAATTTGTCTTGAAGCATTTATGACTCCTGATGTAAACTGTCTTGTTCGATAGAATATTTCAATCCTTTATTGTTTTCGGGTAAATAGACTCCTTCCTTCTTTTCTTCGGTTCTACAGATGATACTCAGAACCCCTTTACATTTTTGTTACGGGATAGTCGATCAAGCTGGACAAGAATATTCTCTTTATTTATGTGCAGGCGGTTAGACACGTTTCTATACTGGTGGGGGGGGGGGGGGGGGGTGACAAGCCAGCTTTGGGGGGGGGGGGGGGGGGTACATGTAATTGGGAAGAATACTGGTTAAGGTTGGGAGGTTTCCCGTAGTCCTAATTATGACCCTACGGTCGTTACCCCAGCCTCCCAATTCAGATAAGTGGGAAGATGTGGTAACAACTGGAGGGTCCACAGAGAAGTGGGAAGATGGGGTAACGACCGGAGAGTCTTTATCAGGACTAAGCCTCCCCCGAGAAAATGTTTCAAGATTCAGTGCTCTAAGAGCTTATCTGAGACGTTTGTAACGTGTGTAGCCCTATATTATAGACCATTGTGGTGCTCTATGTTATGTGAAACTTGTATTGAGCCACCCCCTCCCCCTCCTCCGTGAATATGCCATTATGTGCACTAGGTCGTTGACATTTTATACATAATCGTCATTCGGGATATTTACCTTGATCGAGAGTTTCTCCAACTAAATCAACGGAGCTGACGGATGAGGTGTCGAATTATATCACTTCCGTCCTTTGGAGTATCGCAAGTTTGTCTTTGTTGTTTTCCTTTTTTTTTCTTTGTGGAGGTTTCAAACTCCAACACACACTGATATTTCAAAGTTGATCGCACAAAGAATTTGTGGGCATTTTCTTAAATATTGATGAGTTTGATGTTTACAGTTAAAACTAGAAGTCCTGACACGAACTGTGCGCTTATCTAGGTTTAATTGTGCGTAGGAATTGTGCGCAATTGTCATATCGAATGACACACAAAACACGGCAGGTTCTCCTGATTACTCATAGCAAGCACAGGCAATGTTTCTAACAATGGACCTCCGGATTACCCGGAGGTCCATTGGCTGAAACATTGCTTGTGCACAGGCCATATGTACAGAATTTGATAGCCTTACTATGGCCATAACGCGTAGATTAACCCGCAGATCGACGTGCTATTTGTGCGCATTTCATGACAGGACTTCTAATTTTAACTGTAAGCCCCGTTTGGGAAACCTTTTGGTCTTCGTTGCTTTATTATAACTACTATTGTTGTGATCGTTCCATCTGAGGTCTGAGCTGATAGTACAGAAATATACTATCTAGAATATTTAAGAACTTTGACTCATAAACATTTCAGTCTTTGGTTCCGGGACTGTTTTATCTCATTTACAGATATCCAGTGATATGGAGAATCTGACAAAATATTCAGTCACTCATCACGAAAAAGGTGCTATAAAAACAGAACAGAAGCACAAACGGCTTTCGAAATGGACTCCAGATACACTTTTCAAAAAATTGTAGGAATAACGTTGGTGGAAACCCCACGTTCATTTTATAAGTATTCAATATACTGTAGATGACACCCGGTATTACATCATGACTACACCGACTGAGGGTAAATGCTAATGCTTTTGATATTAGTGTGGTGTAGCCAACGGCTAACTAAAGTCCTGTAGAAACCTGATGGCCTGGAAACGACTCTGAAACGTAGGAACCGCAAAATCGAATTTTTGGTTTTGCCAACTCCGGAACCTAACTTTTTGAACTCGAGACTACATATAAGTGAACTAATCCTCACCAGATTTCGTGTTTATTCAGTCAGTCGTTTGTTTTACAAATACTACTAGCAAATAGATATATAACAACAAAGGATAGGAAAAATTCTACAGCATGATGTTATATGTCTGGTCTAAAGTGAAGAGTTGGGAGGTTTTCATTTTCCAGAATCGGTTTCGATTTCGGTTCGGTTTAATGAAAAACCTCGGTTTCCGTTCATTTTGTTTGTCTATGTGTTAAGAAGATAAATAAAGCTTCAGGTTCCTTAACTGTGAAAAAAAATCCGCAATAATTTGTACGACACAACTCACCACAACAACGCCCTGCCCGTAAGTATTTCCATTACTTTCCTGCCATCATTATTAAGGGTTCTAGGTTACAAGTTGACGAATAAATTTCATTTAATCTATGTTATGTCCTCATTGTCACATTTTCTCCCTTATGGACTCGTCCGGTGGACGAGTCCAAAAAGGAGAAAATGTGAACACTAGAACACGAATGTTGCGTTTTCATTATCACATTTTCCCCTTACTGACTCATTGGAGAACGAGCCAATAGGGGAGAAAATGTGACAATAGAACGAGACGCATTCGCCCCATTTATTGAAAACAGACGGAACTCTTGTTCTTTGTTTCAGATTGCCACACTGTGAATTCACACAACTGAACACTGGAATGTTGAAGCGTCAACAAAAAGACACCCCAACTCACTCTTCTCACTCCCAGGATAGCGTCAAGTCAGTCAACAAGGTACCTCCTTCCATAAGTGATGCTTGATGACGTGAAGGCTGTAACGCTGTGAGGGTAATCACAGCGTAACAGCTATAAAATCATCAAGCGAGAACCTAGCATGACTACTAGGAACACGTGATGAACTTTAGAACATTAGAACTTGTTCTTTTGTCAATAATAACTCAAATATATTGTAAATATTACGTTTACATTGACGTAAGAAACTGCGCACAGCAGCAACGTATTCGAATTTCGCAGATATCAGTGTATATTTTTTAAACATCATGTACAGTTAAAACTAGAAGTCCTGTCGCGAATAGTGCGCTTATCTAGGCTTAATTGCGCGTTGGAATTGCGCGCAATTGCCATATCGAATGGCATCCAAAGCACGGCAGGTTCTCTTGGTTACTCATAGCAAACACATGCAATGTTTCTGGCAATGGTCCTCCGGGTTACCCGGAGGTCCATTGGCTGAAACATTGCTTGTGCACAGGCCACATGTATATAATTTGATAGCTTCACTTGGGTCATAACGCGTACATTAACGCGCATATCAACGTGCTATTTGTGCGCATTTCATTACAGGACTTCTAGTTTTAACTGTATCTGCCCTGAAGAACCAAGTAATCATGGGAACATCATCTGATAAGCTGGATGCCAGCCATCGATTCTGGCGGTGTGGAATGGTCCAGTTGTTTAGCTGCTGGACTCCTGATTACCAGGAGGGATTGCCGACGGTTCGATTCCAGAACGAGGGATAGAAACCAACATTCCAAATTCTTGGAAAAGCATGCATCATTCTGCCCTTCAGTATACGCACACGGGCCCGTGCCAGTTTTCGTCTGAGGCCAGCGAATTTCACTCTTCCATGTAGCTGCCGCAAGAAAGGCTAACGAAGTATTGATGGGAACATCATCTCATAAGCTGGATTCCAGCCATCGTTTTTTTTTTATTTTGTTGTTGCTTTTTTACGGTGTGCAATGGTCCTCTGGTTTGGGTGCTGAACTCCCGAATGCCAGGCGGGATTGCCGACGGTTCGTTACCCTGTCGGGGATCAGAAATCAACATTCCAAAATCTTCAAAAACATCATTATGTCCTCCTGTGCCAGTCTTCACCCGAGGCCAACCACAGCACTTTCGCCGTACTGTAGCCAGCGCGTTTCACACTTTCTGCTGCTGTAAGGAAAGTGAACCAAGAATTCACGGGAACACCATCTAATAAGCAAGATGCAAGCCATCGTTTTTTGGGGTTTTTTTTGGTTTTTTTTGGCGGTGTTCGATGGTCCTCTGGTTTAGGTGTTGGACTCCCGAAAGGCAGGCGGGATTTCTGACAGTTAGATTCCATGACACACACACAGACACATTCACACACACCCTCACACACACCACACACACTATTTCACCCTTACATCTGGCTGAATTCCACAGGAACTAATGTTGATACAGGGTGGATGTTGAGTAAATTATCTCTGATCCTCCTGTTCAGATACAATGTCATGTAGGCGTTTATGTTGTCTATTCTCGCACTCACTCAAAAATACCTGTTCCTAGTACTGAAATGGTTAACCGGATAACCGGTTTGAAACCGCTTACCTACCTAACCGAACTGAAAAACCGCCAACCGGTTAACCGAAATATCGATAGTGATCGTCATTGCACGTTTAAAACGTAGTAAATCTGTCGCTTCTCCTTTGTGATAGATTACACATCGAAGCCGCGTTGAATATTTTGAGAAAAAAATCGACTTCGGTCTTCAAGACTTCGTTAATGATCGACAGTTTCCGTGAGTAATGAGTCATCGCAGAAACTATTTCGTAGTGTGTATACAAACGAACGTTGTCGAGTACTCGACGACGTTCGTTTGTACACACACTACGTAATAGTCTGAGAACACTGCTTTCCAATTCCTATAGTTTTGATCCCAGATTCGGTGAAATAATGACTACGGATAACGGGATATTATCCGGTTATAGCTCGCGTTTCCCTGCTTGAAAGTGTTGCACCATACGCTGGTGTAACTTTTGTAATTTGTTTACAAGTTCAGAATTAAAATACAACCGAACATTTTTGTAAAATTCTCCATTTTGTTTCTCTTTGCGGACTATTAAAATCCCTGTTGGGCACGGGTGTGGGATGGGAAAATCTCACCCGAGGTCAAGATATTTGGGCCAGACACGAGGCTTGCCGAGTGTCTGGACCAAATATCTTGTCCCGAGGGTGAGATTTTCCCATCTCACACCCGTACCCATCAGGGATTATTTTTCTCCCCCCACCATACAGCGGTTTCGTTAGCCAGAGGTAATCGGCGGTCACGTGCTGATATAATCAACTCATTTGGTATTCGTTGTTTTGAAAAATAATGACACCATCGGAAAGAGCATGCAAACGTTATGTATATACCAAAGGTACATACCACGAAATCAATTAGGAACGGTGGCATCTAGGAGTTTAAAGAAATTTAGAGCATCAAACTTTGAACACACGGCATTCTGATGACGTCAATATGAATTAGCTGGTAGCCAAATACTATGCATCGCGTCATAATAACGTTATAAATGTTTTACGTCACATGGGTGGGGTGGGATACATCTGTCTCTCCCTGCTATCTCACCCTGGACAGACGTATGTTACACATGCATGGGGGGGGGGGGTGGGGGGGGGGGAGAAAAAGTACTATTGTTTCCAGACAAAAACGGTTAAAAATCAATTTCAAAAGTCATTTCGACGCACAAGTGGTAACTCGTTCTTTCTCTGCATTTATCGAAGGTGAAGCGGAATGAAAATTGATCTGTAACTGATTCACGATGTTATAATTGGAGTCAATGGTAGGAGTACAAAGTAATGGAACTATTTATGGAAAGTGTGGATGTGGTAGTTTTTGAGAGTTCAGAGAAATTAATTTGGCTGAATTGCCGTTTGTCAGCAAATGAAGTCATTCGACAGCAAATGAAGTCATTCGAAGGACTGGTACACACAGATGACCATGTGCATGTCCTGTAATTTGTATCAGATTCTCGGTCGTGTTTACAATCGGATGGCAACAAGCCCGTCGGGGCGAGTTGCAATCCGATTGTAAACACGACCGGGAATCTGATACAAGTTACAGGACATGCATAGGGTCATGATAATACATTTATCTCGCAATCCCATTATAAAAAGCCCGTTCCCCCCCATTTTGCAGTTGCAATTGTTCAAAATTTTGAATTTCAGTAACTATATTTTAATGCGTAATAACGATGTATATACACGATAGCGCGGTGTTTACCGGAAATTGAATCCGTCAGATACGAATCGGAACGGGTGTGGGGGGGGGGGGGGAGGGGTGAGGGTTGAGGGCTGATGCAAACGTTTTGTTCCGAGTTTTTGGGTGCAAATTAAGTTGATTGTAAGTCAAATCTATTGTCAGGAAGATTATTCATCACAAACATATACGATGTCACCTTAAGAATTTCATTTAATTTATTAGCTCACCTACGGTCATGATTAGCCATTGTGCATAAATATATGACCTTAAACACCAATAAACAAATAAATAAATAAATATTAGCTCACCTTGACGAAGTCAACCTGAGCTTATCTAATCGTTCTCCATCCGTCGTCCGTCTCTCCGTTTTGGGCTTCTCCAGCAAAACCACTTCAAGTGAATGTGTGTGTGTGTGATAGTTCTGAGGGGGCATTGCATTTTCGTTCAACTCAACGTGCCCAGTCCCATAAGGGGTGGTGGGGAAAATGCTCCAAAATTTGTAAAAAATCTTCTTCTCATGAACTAACAGGTACAATGACTTGGTATTTTGTATGGAGTTTCCTGTTGAGGCGTAGATTCAAATTTGTTCAAAGGAAGTTCGTGAAGCAATACTTGCCTTTGTAATGGGAGGGGGAGATTTTTTACCCCGCCCAAAATTAATATTTTCTGACCCGATGGTCCGATTTAAAACAAATTTGGTTTGTGATATTATTGTGCCATAAGTTTTTGATTCATGCAAAAAAAAAAATAAAAATCCCGTGTCCACGTGGGAACCCCAGGAGCTAAAAATAGAAATATTCTCAAACTCCAATATTTCCCAAACCTCACGGAACAGAGAACTGTTATTTGGTATGAAGCATCCTTATCTATAGAACTGAATGATAAAAAAATTGCCATCGGTTGTAACAGGGTGTTCTGTAGAGGGTATCGAAATAATTCTGAGTCAGCATATTTGCGAAAATTAACAAAACATTTTCTTCAGAACCAAATCTTTTGATATTTGGTGTACTACATCCACAGGGGAGGGCCGGGGGGGGGGGGGTGGGAGATATAATTTTATTAAAATGAAGCCCCTCGGTGGTTCATATTTGGGCACAATACAGTAGCCCGAATTTTTAACTTAGGGCAATATGGGGAATAATCTTTACAAATCTTCCTCTTCAAACCCAATAGTCAGAATGCTTTGATATTTGGTGTATTACATCTCTAGGGAAGGGAGGGGGGGGGGGGGCAGATTCAAGTTTGTTCAAACCGGGTCTCTGTGTTCATATTTGGGCTCTCCGTTCTAGCCAAAAATTTCAACTTAGTGCAATATGAGGGAATTTATTTAAAAATCTTCTTCAGATCCACCAGTCAGAATCCTTTCATATTTGGTATAAAACATCTCTAGAGAGTTCAGACTTAGGGTTGTTCAAATCGGGTCCCTGGATCGATATTTGGGCTCTCTATGCCCCACCTCCCGAATATAAATTTAGTGCATTATAAGAAAAGTTCTTTAAAAATCCTCTTCGCCAAATCCACTAATCCGAATGGTTTCATATTTGGTATTCAACATCTCTTGGGGGATCAGATTCCAGTTTGTTCAATTCCAGTGTAGGGGTTTATATTTGGGCTCAATACAGGAGCACGAATTTTAACTTAGTGCAATATCAGGAAATTTCTTTAAAAATCTTCTTTTTCAGATCCACCAGTCAAAATCCTTTGCTATCTGGTACACAACATCTGGGAGGGGGGGGGGGGGGGGGGGGGGCTCAAATTCAAGTTTGTTCAAATCGGGCCCATGGGCTCACAATTGGGATCCCTATGGTAGCCCGAATATTAACTCGTGCAATATGAGCAAATGTGTTTAAAAATCTTCTCCAGTTCCACGAAACCAAATGGTTTCATATTTTGTATACAACATCTCTGGGGAGATCAGATTCAAGTTTATTCAAATCGAGAGCCAGGGTTAATATTTGTGATCCCTATGGGAGCCCGAATTTTAACTTGGAACAATATGAGGGAATTTCTTTAAAAATCATCTTTTTCAGATTCACCAGGCAGAATCCTTTCATATTTAATATACAACATCTCTAGGGTGGGGGTCATTATTAGCTTAACTGGACATAGTCAAGATAAGCTATTGCCATCAAGCGTGCGGAACTCTGTTAGTCTGTGAGTCTGTTAGTCTGTGAGTCTGTAACATCTGTTCACATTTCCTTTAGCACGGGCTACATCCCGCAGTCCTTGTCTGATCGTCACAAAATTTCATATGCAGGTTTAGGGTCATGTCTAGATGAGAACGTCCCCTTTTGGTCGCGATCGGGCAACCGGTATGGCTGCCCGAGCCCCAAACCCGAAAACCATTAGCACAGTCTACAGGTACAGGTCGTATTTATGAAGGGATTTCATTGTAACTTGGTAGGCTGCCTCTGTATAATGCCTAGATGAGAACGTCCCCTTTTGGGCATGATCTATCAACCGTGATGGCTGCCCAAGCCCGAAACCCAAAAACTTTTTGCACAGTCTACGGGTCATGTTTAATGTGGAGGGATTTCATTGTAACTTGGTAGGATGACTCCTTATGATGTCTAGATGAGAATTTCCCCATTTGGGCATGATCTGCCAACCGTGACGACTGCACGAGCCCAAAACCCGAAACCCTTTACCACAGTCTACAGGTCATATTTATTGAGGAATTTCATTGTAACTTGGTGGGTTGACTTCATACAATGTCTGGATGAAAAAGTCACCTTTTGGGCATGATTGGGCAACTGTTACGGCTACAGGGGCCCAAATCCCGAAAACCTTTAGCACTGTCTGCAGGTCATATTTATGAAGGGATTTCATTGTAACTTGGTTGGATGACTCCAAATAATGTCTAGATGAGAACGTCCCATTTTGATCGCGATCATGCAGCCTTTATGGGTGCCCGAGCCCAAAAACCTTTAGCATAGGCAAAAGGTCATATTTATGGAAGGATTTCATTGTAACCTGTTAGGTTGACTCCATGTAATGCCTAGATGATGACATCCCCTTTTGGTCGTGATTGGTCAGTTGTGATGGCTTCTAGTGCCCGAAGCCCGAAAACCTTGAGCACAGTCTACAGGTGATATTTATGAAGGGATTTCATTGTAGCTTCTTAGGATCACTCCAGATGATGCCCAGATGAGATTCTCCCCTATGGTTGCGATCATTCAGCCATGATGGCTGCCCGAGCCCGAAGCCCGAAAACCTTTAGCACAGTCTACAGGTCATATTTATGAAGGGATTTCATTGTAACTTGGTAGGTTAACTTCATATAATGTCTAGATGAGAACGTCCCCTTTTGGCCATGATCATTCAGCCTTAATGGGTGCCCGAGCCCAAAAACCTTTACCGTAGGCAAAAGGTTATATTTATAGAATGATTTCATTGTAACCTGTAAGGTTGACTCCATATAATGCCTAGATGATGACATCCCCTTTTGGTCGTGATTGGTCAACTGTGATGGCTACAGGTGCGCGAAGCCCGAAAATCTTGAGCACAGTTTACAGGTCATATTTATGAAGTGATTTCATTGTAACTTCGCAGGATTACTCCAGATGATGCCCAGATGAGATTGTCCCCTTTGGTTGCGATCATTCAACCATGATGGCCGCCCGAGTCCGAAAAACTCAAGCGCAGTCTACAGGTCATATTTATGAAGGGATTTCATTGTAACTTGGTAGGTTGACTTCATATAATGTCTAGATGAGAACGTCCCCTTTTGGACATGATTGGGCAACTTTGACGGCTAAAGGTGCCCGAAGCTCGAAAACCTTTTGCTCTGTCTGCTGGTCATATTCATGAAGGGATTTCATTGTAACTTGGTAGGATGACTCCAAATAATGTCTAAATGAGAACGTCCCATTTTGGCCGTGATCATTCAGCCTTGATGGGTGCCCGAGCCCAAAAACCTTTAGCATAGGCAAAAGGTTATATTTATAGAAGGGTTTCATTGTAACCAGTTAGGTTGACTCCATATAATGCCTAGATGATGACATCCCCTTTTGGTCGTGATTGGTCAACTGTGATGGCTACAGGTGCCCGAAGCCCGAAAACCTTGAGCACAGTCTACAGGTCATATTTAAGAAGGGATTTCATTGTAACTTCGCAGGATCACTCCAGATGATGCCCAGATGAGATTTTCCCCTTTGGTTGCGATCATTCAACCATGATGGCTGCACGAGCCCGAAGTCCGAAAACATTTAGCACAGTCTATAGGTCATATTTATGAAGGGATTTCATTGTAACTTGGTAGGTTAACTTCATATAATGTCTGGATGAGAACGTCCCCTTATGGACATGATTGGGCTACTGTGACGGCTAAAGGTGCCCGAAGCCCGAAAACCTTTAGCACAGTCTACAGGTCATATTTATGAGGGGATTTCATTGTAACTTGGTAGGATGACTCCAAATAATGTCTAGACGAGAACATCCCATTTTGATTGCGATCATTCAGCCCTGATGGGTGCCCGAGCCCCAAACCTTTAGTATAGGTAAAAGGTCATATTTATGGAAGGATTTCATTGTAACCTATTAGGTTGGCTCCATATAATGCCTAGATGATGACATCCCCTTTTGTCGTGATTGGTCAGCTGTGATGGCTACAAATGCCCGAAGCCCAAAAACCTTGAGCACAGTCTACAGGTCATATTTATGAAGGGATTTCATTGTAACTTCGTAGGATCACTCCAGATGATGCCCAGATGAGATTGTCCCCTTTGGTTGCGATCATTCAACCATGATGGCTGCACGAGCCCGAAGTCCGAAAACCTTAAGCACAGACTACAGGTCATATTTACGAAGGGATTTCATTGTAACTTGGTAGGTTGACTTCATATAATGTCTAGATGAGAACGTCCCCTTTTGAACATGATTAGGCAACTTTGACGGCTAAAGGTGCCCGAAGCCCGAAAACCTTTTGCACTGTCTACAGGTCATATTTATGAAGGGATTTCATTGTAACTTGGTAGGATGACTCCAAATAATGTCTAGATGAGAACGTCCCATTTTGGCCGTGATCATTCAGCCTTGATGGGTGCCCGAGCCCAAAAACCTTTAGCATAGGCAAAAGGTTATATTTATAGAAGAATTTCATTGTAACCTGTTAGGTTGACTCCATATAATGCCTAGATGATGACATCCCCTTTTGGTCGTGATTGGTCAACTGTGCTGGCTACAGGTGCCCGAAGCCCGAAAACCTTGAGTACAGTCTACAGGTCATATTTATGAAGGTATTTCATTGTAACATCGCAGGATCACTCCAGATGATGCCCAGATGAGATTGTCCCCTTTGGTTGCGATCATTCAACCATGATGGCTGCCCGAGCCCGAAGCCCGAAAACCTTAAGCACAGTCTACAGGTCATATTTATGAAGGGATTTCATTGTAACTTGGTAGGTTGACTTCATATAATGTCTAGGTGAGAACGTCCCCTTTTGGACACGATTGGGCAACTGTGACGGCTTCATGGGCCCAAAGCCCGAAAACCTTTAGAACAGTCTACAAGTCATAATTATGAAGGGATTTCATTGTAGCTTGGTAGGATGACTCCAAATAGTGTCCAGGTGAGAATGTCCCCTTTTGGTTGCGATCATTCAACCATGATGGCTGCCAGAGCCCAAAGCCCAAAAACCTTTAGCACAGTCTACATGTCATATTTATTAAGGGATTTCATTGTAAATTGGTAGATTGACTTCATATAATGTCTAGATGAGAACGTCCCCTTTGGACGCAATTGGAAGACTGACGGCTACTGGGGTCCGAAGCCCGAAAACCTTTAGCACAGTCTACAGGCCATATTTATGAGGGGATTTTAATGTAACTTGATAGGATGACTTGTTTTGGAATAATTTCACTGTAACTTGGTAACTTTTGTTGATATACGTTAACTGTGAGGGCCACATACATTAACTGTGAGGTCATATTAACCCACCCCTCAGCTCTTTAGTACAGTGTACACCTCATATTATTTTTGTCATAAACATAGCACACAGGGAACATAAATGAACATATTCCCAATTATCACAATTCTTGTCTTATTTCATAATCCTTTCATAAACATTGAACATTATCCTTTTCATCAAACACAACACACAAGTTAAGCTACAGTGTCATTGGCACTTTCATTTTATTCACTGCTGAGGGGCTCAAGAATTGACAATGATTGATTAATGTAGATTCATTCGTGGCCTCGGTTTATATCACGTTTTGTTCAAGGTGTGCGTTCGGGCCCCATGGGGCCACTTGTTTTGGTTGAGAGAGCCGTTGTATGCAAGAGAGGAGAGCGACCCCTTTTGCGGCATCTCCCCTTTTCAACTTTTTCTCAGCCGATATGTACCTAACGGTAAAAACGCTGTAGCAGGACCTTCACGTGGTTTATAAAACTGTAGGTTATCACAAAGAAAAACATATGTTAAAAAACCAAAGTCAAGGCTTATTCATTGGTCATTTAAATTCGTTAGTTAAATTTTAACATGGCAAGGGAAGATAACGGGTCAGTGGAATTCGTGCTATGCCTCGCATCACTTAGTTCAGCGATCTGAACGTAGTGGCTACCCCTCTACGTTCAGATTCTTCCCATTCAATCCTATAGAAAAAGTTCCCAGCAAGTTTTTATGGGAACTCAAAACTCGAAATTAGGAATATATATCAAGCTTTCGCCCTTATTACCGGCTGCAATCGATAGTACACGTATTTCCTTACATTTGGGCAGAGTTTATTAATCCAAACTAGGTTTTATCCTTTAATTGTCGTCATTTGTGTACTCGTGAGGAGGCGACGGAGATTTCAAAATCGGCCATGTTTTTGTTTAAATATAAAACAGTAAAAACGATAACCCGGTAATGGCGTCGAAACGAATAGACCTTTTCATCGATGCGGAATAGGAAATTCGATCTCATTCGCGCAGAGGAGGTCATCAAACTCGGTCGCATTCGCACAGAGCAGATTATTAAACCCATTCTGCGCAATTGCGATCAAATTTCCTATTCCGCATCGATGAAAACGTCTATTCGTTTCGGCGCCATTAACGGGTTATCGTTTTTACTGTTTTATATTTAAACAAAAACATGGCCGATTTTGAAATCTCCGTCGCCGCCTCACGAGTACACAAATGACGACAATTAAAGGATAAAAACTAGTTTGGATTAATAAACTCTGCCCAAATGTAAGGAAATACGTGTACTATCGATTGCAGCCGGTAATAAGGGCGAAAGCTTGATATATATTCCTAATTTCGAGTTTTGAGTTCCCATAAAAACTTGATGGGAACTTTTTCTATAGGATTGAATGGGAAGAATCTGAACGTAGATGGGTAGCCACTACGTTCAGATCGCTGAACTACGCATCACTGAGCTATATCTACTTACACCCCATGCAACGAGGTCTCCATGTAACAAACATTGCTGTAACGAGATTATAAATGCGGCCACTTTGGTGATCAGACCCTGGTCGAAATTAGTTGTCAACATCTGTAATGATTGGACTGTTTACAGTCGTTTGTTTCTTGACTACATAGTTAAAGATGCACCCGTTTGCACGTTTGCATAAATCGTCTCAGAAATTTCGAACCTAATTTCAGAAATTCAGAGGTTAATCTATTCCGAGCATCAAGTTGTTTTGCAGTGCCTTTAGCAAAACCTCATTCCTTTATACGTCCGTCAGGAATTCTTCTGGCCTCTTTGCGAAAGGGTCCGGTGCCCATGCCATTGGGGAAATTTGCGTTATGGGGGCTCCGAATGGGAATTTGTTTTGAAAGGGGAGAACATACAAGTCTAAGAAAATTTATATTCGAATTAATCAGAGAACATAAAGACCGATACCCAAGCAACTGCATGTAACTACTTAAGGAATAGTGCATGGCTTGGAGTTGACTACGCCCATATAGTGCCCAGTGAGGTGGTGTAGTTCCCGCCGCGAAGCGGAGGGAACTACACCACCTCACTGGGCACTATATGAGCGTAGTCAACGACAAGACATGCACTAATCCTTATATTATATCGAACACCCATCAAGAAAAAAACATCTGTCCGATTTGTTAATCTATTACCAAGGTAGCAGCCCAACCAACCAGCGTTATATAGAAAAAAATACCATGTAGTTTTTAAAAAACATTTTCTTCTTCCAAAACACGACTAACTTGGATTATTGATATGAGCAGAAGACAGATTTTGAATCGGTCGGTCGGCAGGGGTAAACAAAACATTTCCCCAAAACGGAACTGTGTATTCTAGAATCGCGCAACTCGCGAATGAAAACAAAAATTTTCGAACTTTGACTACGCAGTTTGAAAATTTCCACACATTTGTCACACATGTACATTACCGAATGGGTCAGCACGGGATACAAACGAAGATTCAATTGAATTCCATTATTTATTCGTTTACTGCCCAAAACATACAATTAAATAGCGAAATAATATGAGCAGCGAAACAAACGATTTTTCATATCCGGACGCGTTCTCATGAAAGTTGGACCCAGGTATGGTTCATTCTCTTCGAAGCGAGATATGGATCATCTTCTAAAATGAACGCCTCGAAAAAAGTGACTTCAACAATGGAAAAGCGATACATTTTTCCACAAAGATTTCTTTCCGGGTCGTTTTGTGGATGTTGTGTCTCTGTGAATCGACTTTTTAAATTTAGCCTGATCAGTTTTATTCACCCAGTATGAAAAGAGAACTGATATAGTAGTGTGCTAAAAATAGAAAACATGTAGTGCCTGGGTGCAGTGCCTGGTCAGTTCTGTGGATGCAAACTACACGAAATAGGGTATCATCTTTCAGCCAATCAGAATGCAAGGAAGGCAAATGAGATATAAGTAGTTAGGGGCGTGGGATCCTAACATCTCACAACTCAAAGTATCGCCTCCGTAGACTTGGTATCTAACATCCAAAAAGTAATGTTGATTGTACATTCAATCCACTGTTCGTGATCCTGTTTTGCCTCGTGATTCATCAGTGGCAACCGTCCTTTTGGGGCCTCAAAACGTATATGGATTCGACCTATCTCGTTCAAGCTCTTAAGACGCAGCTCAGCTCTTTCTCTGGATATGTCCATGTACAAGCAGTAATTTATTCTTCTCACCCAACTAAAAAAAATACAAAGTTTATTTGAAAATGTCCCAGTCCGTGCCGACATGTACTCCCCTCTGTACGTCACCATTATTTGAACGTAAGGTTAATCCTATTTATTGTACTCATCTCCCTACTGATCAAGCGTCATGTGTGTCCTACATCCCCGGGTTTCTTATTTTTTTCTGATTATCTCAATTTGTTTTCTCTTAGTTTAAACATTCCTAACAATATCTAAAAATGGACAAAAGCCTCCCACTGGTGCAAGTTATTTATCTTATCAGGGAGACAACTACGAAAAGCTTCAAGCTTACTGTCGAATCCTTTCCTTATATTTTGTGCCTTTCTTCTTATTTCTGTTATATTGTGTACAGTCATTTAGTTTTTATAATCTGTTATTCGAAGTGCAAATTATTTGATATGTATACATGTAACGAGATTTTTTTTTGAAAAAAAAAATATTGTTTAAACTAAACAGTGGCGGCGCCAGAAATTTTTTTTTTTTTTTTGGGGGGGGGGGGGGGCAACTAGGGGGGCAGACTCCCATGAAGGGGGGCAAATACGTAAAGGATCATATCATTACTTTGTTATGAGGTAGTCCAAACTTGGACCCAAAGTCCGTAATATACTTTTTTGGTTTGGTACGTCCTGTGGACGTACCAAACCAAAAAAATTATATTACGGACTTTGGGTCCAAGTTTCGACTAAATGTAATGGTAATTAGCGGTCCTCCTTTCAAAAAATCCTGGATCCGCCTCTGGTGGGTCTGTGCGTGAGAGAGAGAGAGAGAGAGAGAGAGAGAGAGAGAGAGAGAGAGAGAGAGAGAGAGAGACTCATAATGCCCATCTGTCATAATGCGAAATCCATGAATTTTTTTAGACAAGGGATATGGATAGACATGCCTTTGTTGGCTCATAACTTAATTATAACTTATAAGTATTTGCATCCGAGTCTTTAAATCTCTACTGCCTGGATGTGTTCATCAGCTATCCTGAGGCTTTGGGCTAAGTGTGTATGGGAAATTATTGGAATAAAAAAGAGAGGGGTGTGTGTGTGTGTGTGAGAGAGAGTGACTGAATGTGTTTGTGTGTGAGGGTGGATGGAAATGCATGCGAGATGGTTGGGGGGGGGGGGGGGGGCAACTGGGGGGGGGGGGGGCAAAGCCTTCGTTTGGGGGGCAAATGCCCCCCCCCCGTAGCGCCGCCACTGAAACTAAACTAACTAACTATAAGTAAGTTTTATAAGAAACAGTTACGTATAATCATGTTCACGTAGTCTCCGTAGCCGTTATAAAATTGTTCTTATACTGCTAAAAAACGTGCTATTTGCCTTTTGAATTAAGAGACTTCGTTGAGCAAGCAATTTAAATTTCATGTACAATTGGTGTCCTGAACTGGGTGGTCATAAGGCCTCAGAAAACCAATGGTTTTCTGAGGCCTTATGACATCCCAGTTCAGGGCACCAGTTATTTTTGTTGAGTGAGAACTGAGTTTGGAAATCTGGGGTTAAGAACTGAGAAAAATCATGCTCGAATGTCATTGGGAAAGGGTCCCATAAACAACCCCTGCAGATACCCAAATTAATTCCAGAAACTGAGTTGCATCTATTAAGTATCAATTTATATTGTGCACTGGAAACTCCTTAGCTATTTTTATATCGCGAAGACATGAGACATGCCGGTTAATCTTACTAAAGGAACTCTATCTACATAAACTTCATTCAAATACAAATCAAATTGCAGGGAGAATCTAACCGCCATTGTATCTTCTTAAAGTTCAGCTTTAATTGAAACGCGTGTGGTCTGACGTGGTGTCTATTCTTTTTCTATGTAAATATATCAAACTCAATTTTCGTTTCTTCGCTGTTTCGCGCTCTCTGGTAGAGCCGACAAATGTGCTGCATTTATGTATTCATTTATATATGTGTCGGAAACCGGGCTTTGTCGCTGCTGGAAGAAATAGATTCACGCCGCGTATTCAGCCAAAACTCAAGGAGTGTCTCCTGAATCCGTGCGTGAACGTATGTCTCACCGTGACGAACCGCCCGTTTCACTTTTGATGGGGTGGTTCTTATCCTGAAGGGGTCTGTGACTTTTCGTCAAAAAGCATGAATCAACAGGGGTTGACTGAAAACAACAATTTTAATACATATATATATAAAAAAATGGTAATTTGTGACTTACATAGAATCCAATGAATATGAAAAACAAAACGCCAGTCAACCCCTACCCACACAGCTTTTGGGTCACTTGCGGGCCCGCATTCTCTGTTGTCGCTGTCTTTCCTCCTTCTCGCTAATATTTGTTCTTTGGTCCCCTCTTCACTTCACTCTTTCACAACCATCGCACGGCCACTAACTTATTATCACTTTATCGGACGTTTTTACTCAACATGTGGCGGAATGTCACTCTACGCTTGCCGTCGCACTGCCTCTAACGTATTGTCGCTTTATTATGTCGCCTTCTCTCTAACCAGTGACGGAATGTCACTCTTCCACTGCTGTCGCACGGCCACTAGCTTATTGTCAGTTTACCGGACGCCTTTCCCCCAAGCAGTCGCCACCGATGGGGCTAAACTCTCCCCTACGTTTATCTCAGAATAATGTTCATACAGGCAAGCCTACTCTGCCTCCATACGTCTTGCCTTCTGCAACAGGAATGCCGTCTTCCTAAATACTAATAGGATTTGCCTTGCTACAATTTATGGGAGAGTGCCAACAAATTATAACAAGACAAGGACAAATATACAAATTTTGATAATTACCATTAATTCAGCACCCTACCGGCTAACACCTAAACATCCGCATTTGTGACATCTGGACTCTTGTTAGGTTTTCCATATCCATTGTTTGGGATATGTTTCAGAAAAAACGATTATCTCATACCGATCAAAATACGCCATGGCACGTATTGTATCCTATGGAGATTGATTGCTTTATGTAGATTCATTCCTGGCCTCGGTTTATATCAGGTTCTGTTCAAGGTGTGCGTTTCAGGCCCCGTGGGGCCTCTTGTTTGTGTTGGTTGAGAGAGCCGTTGTATTCAAGAGAGGAGAGCGACCCCTTTTGCGGCAACATCTCCCCTTTCAACTTTTTCTCAGCCGACATGTACCTAACGGTAAAAACGAGGTAGCAGGACCTTCACGTGGTTTATAAAACTATACGTTATTACAAAGAAAAACAAATGTTAAAAAACCAAAGTCAAGGCTTATTTATTGGTCATTTAAATTCGATAGTTAAATTTTAACATGGCAAGGGAAGATAACGGGTCAGCGGAATTCGTGCTATGCCTCGCATCACTGAGCTATATCTTCTTTCACCCCATGCAACGAGGTCCCCATGTAACAAACATTGCTGTAACGAGATTAAAAACATCTGTAATGATTGGGCTGTTTATAGTCGTTTGTTTCTCGACTACATATTTAAAGATGCACCCGTCTGCACGTTTGTATAAATCGTCTAATTTCAGAAACTCAGGGGTTAATCTATTCCGAGCATCAAGTTGTTTTGCAGTGCCTTTAGCAAAAACTTCATTCCTTCATTTATTTATATTTATTTATTTGTGTTTAGGGTCACATATTTATGCACAACGGCTAATCATGACCGCGACAGTTTAACGGGTGGATGAAGCCGGAGTACACGGAGAGAACCACCGATCAACGACTAGCAACTGTCAGCTCCTCAACATACTAATTTCATACAAGCAGGGTTAGCATTGGTTGAAGACAGGTGCACCATCGACGTGCAGTATGCCTTAGTACACAACGCCACCGTGTCCCTACGTGGCCAATGGGAGCGAAGTGTCTTGCCCAAGGACACAACACGGTTGCCGCAGGTTGGATTCGAACCGAGGACCTCTCGGCTTACAGCCTGTACCTCTGTCAACTCTGCCACCGCGCCTCAACTGTATTAGGTAAAGGGTAAAGTTATAACCTTCAACACGCCTACGGGTTAAGAACAATTACTAAACTCGCCCAGTAAATTAGGTCTGTAGCGAAATGAAACTCTCGGTATGTTTCTTATGTGGTGCCATAGAGTTTGCACCCCTAACCATTTTCATCGTTTGAGGAGACCTTCGTGACAGTTAACACCCCTTTTTCGCATTAGATCAACAGTTCGCATTGGCAACTGTCATTATGTCCATCTATTTAACAACATCAGTTTCTCAGTTTTAACATTATTTCCTGACAGACTGACATCTGGAGATATGACTGGCTGGAGGTGGGATGGAATAATGCTCTCGCACTCTTGGAATATTTACTGGTTGGCTTAACCCAGTGCAATAACATGAACATGTAGACAATATGATAAATTTGGTACAAAATTCGTAAAGAAGACCAGGATAATGATTGGTGTATAAAAAATAAAAATGCAATTCCTTGAAAATCCGATTCGAGTTGACACTGGTTGTCGATAGTGTCGTTAGACTCCAATAAAACATTCGTGAAAAAGAACCGTCCCCCACCCCCCCCCCCCCCACACACACACACACTAAAATAACCCCTTGAGAAAGAATAATCGAAATTACTCCTTTACTTTTTATTCCATCCGAGGCAAATTGAGCCAATAAGGCGACTATATTTTAATGTGGCGTTAATAATCTTTTTGTTTCGTCAACATGTAACTTGGACAGCTACTGTTGGCTTTCTGCTGTTGTTTTTTCATTCAGTTAAAATCTACAGAGGATCCATCTGTTCCTTCTGCACTTGCTCATCAGTTGATAGAAACCTATTGATTATTCCGGACAGCCCAGTATTAAATGATTCACGTATCTGTTAAAATAACTAGAAATATAATTCATTTATATATACTTCCGCTGAAAATAAAAGGAAATAGTGAAAACATAGATAGAATCGTATTCTTTGTCTTGACTGAAACAAGACTCGAGTACATTATTTGAAAATCGTCTTTTTCACTGTACTTGCAACCGGTTTATTCCCAACAAGACGAATCCCAACAAGACGAATGTCATCCCATCAAGACGAATCCCAACAAGACGAATGTAATTAAAATGACTATATATCCCACTTATTTTGAGGTTTTTTCAGTGCTGGAAGCCCATTTTGAGGCTTTATCCTGAAGTGTGGTACTAGAGCTAAAAGACTTCATATTCTGTGGATGTACTTCGGTTAATTTTTGATGCGATATTATTAAGTCTGGGTGGAGTTGTCCTGTTACACTATAGACTCTTCCATTATTTGTAACAAGCCAATAATGCGTGAACAAAATTTTGACAACCCACACCACACAAAACACGCTACCAGTTAACAGAGGCGCCACGCTTTGTTATAAGACGTCATTTGCTGCAGTTTTTTGTACCTTTTTATCAACAAAACCCCCAAACACATGCATAACATAAAACTCTAAAATACTTCAAATACCATACAGTTCGTGGAGAGTGGATTGTAAGTAAAATCACCCGCGGAGTGGGGTTATCTCCCAAGCTATAACTTTCAAATTTTGTTCATATCGACAAAAAAAACCACAAGCAATGTTTCAGCCAATGGATCTCCGGGTTTAACCCGGAGGTCCATTGGCTGAAACATTGCTGGTGCTGGTTGTGCTTTGCAACAAATTCGCAATTATTGTTTGGGTGGAATCTCCACTTTGCGGGTGATTTAGTGATAATACACACTCCACGTACTGAACATTGTAATGTACACGTTCTTTTTAAAGTGAATTTCCCCCATATGTGATGAGAAAAAAAGTCGCCCAGTTGGGATTCGTCTTATTGGAATTGTCTTGTTGGGATCATCTTGTTGGGGTATATTACCAATTCGTCTTGTTGGGATCGTCTTGTTGGGGTATATTACCAATTCGTCTTGTTGGGATCGTCTTGTTGGGGTATATTACCAATTCGTCTTGTTGGGATCGTCTTGTTGGGGTATATTACCAATTCGTCTTGTTGGGATCGTCTTGTTGGGGTATATTACCAATTCGTCTTGTTGGGATCGTCTTGTTGGGGTATATTACCAATTCGTCTTGTTGGGATTCGTCTTGTTGGGGTATATTACCAATTCGTCTTGTTGGGATCGTCTTGTTGGGGTATATTACCAATTCGTCTTGTTGGGATTCGTCTTGTTGGGATCATCTTGTTGGGGTATATTACCAATTCGTCTTGTTGGGATCGTCTTGTTGGGGTATATTACCAATTCGTCTTGTTGGGATCGTCTTGTTGGGGTATATTACCAATTCGTCTTGTTGGGATCGTCTTGTTGGGGTATATTACCAATTCGTCTTGTTGGGATCGTCTTGTTGGGGTATATTACCAATTCGTCTTGTTGGGATTCGTCTTGTTGGGGTATATTACCAATTCGTCTTGTTGGGATTCGTCTTGTTGGGATCATCTTGTTGGGGTATATTACCAATTCGTCTTGTTGGAATCGTCTTGTTGGGGTATATTACCAATTCGTCTTGTTGGGATTCGTCTTGTTGGGATGACACCGCGCAACCGGCTATCACGGCAAAAATAGTATCAACTGACACGAAATAATCTAAAATATTATGAAAGTGAGAACTCTTTACTTTTCCATGGTAAAAGGTTGCTGTTGTTGTTATCTGTAGTACAACATTAATATCCATTAACGTTTCTATTGAGCTTTTAGTGAAAGGTTAGAGAACTATTTTGTTTCATGGACGACTACTTTCGTCGCTGAAAGCGATTCGTTCAATATCCACTGATGGATTTTAAACTGAAATATTTGTCAAGGCAATTACTATTCATTAATTTGAGATCAAAACGTGAAGAGTTTTTAGAATAGGCAACGCATTTAACAATAAGAATATCAATAGCTTTTTGAGTGACTACCATACTTATCTCATTCGTCACTTGAAGGTGAAATATGAATATTTCTCCCACTAGTCACGAATGAAATAAGTATGGTATCCACTGAAAAACGACCTGTATCCTCTATCTGTTTTGTTTGAGGGAGCTCAAAATATAATGGGATTCATTCTTCTTCCACTGAATTGAAATTCGTGTAGAAGTGAAGGAAGTTATGAAAGGAAATGAATTCGTTATCTCTTCCGCGGTGTATGGACATTCTCAATGGTCTGATATCTGATACAGCGTTCGGATGCGCCTCAAGATCTATCGGCTTTCAAACCAGGATATGTGAAAATACATCCTGGGATAGAAGCGAGATATAACTACTAATACAACATTGTAAATATGACAAGCAGACAAAGAGTACTTTAACCTATCAGATTATTCTTTAATTTAAATGATTATCCGACTGATCACTTAGCTGAAGATAGGACACAGATGATCCAATTTTGATCAGGTTCACGGAAACATGATGTTCTCACAATAAATGGAGAATATTTACGCTGTTCTTGTGGACGCTCGTAAAAAATAAGACTTTCAGGTTCACACTCAAGAGATAATATCAGTTATCCTTGTGTTTTCAGGCGTATGGGAATTTACGCCGGTTTGGGAACTCATACACCCTGAGGCAAAGCCGAAGGGTGTATGAGTTCCCAAACCGGTGTAAATTCCCATACACCCTGGAAAACACAATGATAGCGGATTTATTTCCAAGAATTTTGGTGTACTTTATACTTTAACCAACATTGTGGGAAAAAAACTGACAGAAAATTTGTACTTTGCAAGTTTCTTAAATAAAACCAGACAAATATGGATGTCATTGAAACTGGCTCAATGAGCCAGTTCCAATGACATCCATATATGTGATATTTTGTTGCACATAAATATTAAATTTCCTGTATTTTTATTTTTGTTCTAACATAACCGAGCAGAAGGTATGAATTAATAATTAAAAATGGGTACTTTTTTAGCCATATAGCTTGCTCTTGTATATTCTTGTTTTTACACCGTGGTCAAACACAGTGTAAAAAAAGGTCACTGTGGATTGCAAGTTACACCGTGCCTCTCAGCCAATCAAAATGCAGTATTTTGTTTCATTTGGAAATAATTCCCGATATTCATAGCGTAGATGTTCTTTTTATTATATGCTACGTGACATTTTATTGCGCAATGTCCATCCCAATTCGACTGCACGAGGTTGCAAGAGATCTGCTGATCCTCCCTTCAAGGCGACGTTATGCGCCGAAGTGTGTAGACTTGAAAGTATTATTTTTCTGTAGCACAAGCGCTTGTGGAAAATAAAACTTTCGGGTCCACACTGATGAGATTACTTTATAAGGTCCAAGGAAACATGTTGTTTTCACAATAAACAGAGGATATCTACGCTGTTCTTGTGGGCGCTCGTGAAAAATAAAACACTCATGTTCACCCTCAAGAGATAATTTCATTTATCATATGACTCGTCCGTTTTGTTCACTTTAAAACATTTGATATCTTGTTTTCATATTAATCAGTGATAAATAAAGCCTTCCGTCAATTTCATTGGTCAACTTCAAAACTAGACAATTTGATTGGCTGAATAAAATACAACCACATTTTCATAATTTGCATAATTAGAGTTGGGAGCTTTCATTTGTCAATTTCAAAACTGCACAATTTGATTGGCTAAACAAAATACAACTGAGTCATATTTGCATAATTTCAGTAGGGAGAATTTACGTTATCTGTCCTATTTAGGGTGGGTTATATTCTATTAATCTTTTACCTACAAGAAAAACGCCATTCATTTTTTTTGTATTTTCACTTTTTGCTTCCAAAACATAGGTTATGACCCCTCATTGGAACGAGCTCGACGAGCTCGACGAGCTCGTTCCAATGAGGGGGTCATAACCTATGTTTTGGAAGCAAAAATGAAAATTTTTAGTTATACGAGGATGTTTTTTCCAAGTGCCCTCTGCAACTTAAGTTAGGTGATGGGTTAAAAAGTCATACTAAGTGGCTAATTTGTGCGTGTGTGTGTCATATGATAAATAGAATATGAAATGAGTGTTTTTCTCATATAATATTTATGAAACTCGTCCGAATGTTCCGTTTGGGTTCGCCATAGGCTCGCCAAAACTGAAAATTCTTAGACTCGTTTCATAAATATTATATGAGAAAAACACTGATTCCATATCCTCTATATATTCACTAAAATAGCGTAGATTTTCTTTTTATTATATGCTACGTGACTTTTTACTGCGAAATAATCAGCCCAATTCGACTACAAACAGTTTCAAGACAATAACAAAGACCTACTAATCGTTTTCTCAAAGCGACGTTCAAGGCGACGTCATGCGCCGAAGCGTGACGTCATTTAGTAAGCTACTGTGGGATATTTCTCGATATTTTCCCATAATTCAGCTTGGAATTTAACCAATCCAGTCTTGTTTGACAGATCTCAGTGAGCTCTGTCAAACAAGATGCAAATTTTCCCATAATGCAGCTTGGAATTTGACCAATTCAGTCTTGTTTGACAGAGCTCAGTGAACTCTGTCAAACAAGATGCAGTTTTGTTCAGTTCCTTCTTGTATGATGGGATAATTTACAGCTTGCAATTTCAATATTTTGACTACAGTGTGCAGAGGGTTAAAACTTTTCTTCTGCAGATCTATCACTCAGAACTATTTGATGCTTGATATGCAGTATACAGCTTTGGAGGTGCAGATTCAAGTGTGTTCAAACCAATTCTCTGGGTTCATATTTAGGCTTCCTGTGGGCACCCGAATCTTAACTTGGTCCAATATGAGGAACTTTATTTTAAAATCATCTTCTTCACGTCTACCAGTCAAAATCTATTGATATTTGATAAAGTGCATCTTTGTTGGAGGTGGGGGAGGTCAGCTTGAAGTTTGTTTAAATAAAGACCCTGCAGTCATATTTGCAATCCTCGTGGGAACCCTAATTTTAACTTAGTATAATATGATAAATGTTCTTTAAAAATCTACTTCTTCAGATCCACCAATCAGGATATTTTGATATTTGGTTGGCAGGATCCTTAGGGGGTGCAGATACCAATTTGTTTAAACCAGTGTTCATATTTGGGCTCCCTAAGGCAAGCTAAATTTTGACTTAGTGCAATATGGGGAAACTCCTTTAAAAACAATTTTCTTCAGACCCACCATCAGAATCATTTGATATTTGAAATGCAGCAACCTCAGGAGGTTTAAATCACAGTTTGTTCCAATCAAGTCCCTTCACGCTAAAAACTAAAGTGTTAAAAACTACACTTGAAGTGCTGTATTTAATGTATTTAACACTTACTAAGTGCTGAACTAGCACTTTGTTCAAGTGTAGATATCCCAGAACTTGACAGGTGTTACAATAATACCACTTGACAAGTGTAATGTCGAGACACGTAAAAGGAAACGACGCAAATGACGCGGATCAGGCTCGAACTCTCGAGCCTGATCCGCGTCATCTGCGTTGTGTCCTTTTAATTATGTACCCACCAAGAGCAAATCAAATTATGGACGATTCTGGAAGAACCACCAATGCTAGACACATGGGAAGTGCCATCCATTCAAGTTCAGATGTCTGACGATTGTAGTGTCTAAGTGCTTAAAGCATTGTACTTTGAGTGTTAAAATCAAACCCTAAGAGTTAGAATGAGTTTAACACCTTGAAAGTGTCAGTTTTAACACTTTAGTTTTTAGTGTGTTGTGTCATATTTGGGCTCCAAAGTTTTAACTTAGTGCAATATAATTTTTAAAAAAACGTCTTCTTTACATCCATGAGTCAGATTATTCTGTTACATAGTGTTGAAATCCTTAGTGTGGTAAGATTCAAATTTATTCAAATCACATCTCTTGGCTCATATTTGGGCTCCATGTGGAGTATGAGGAATACTCCTCAGATATCTTCTTCAGATCCACCAGGCAGAATCGTTTGATATTTTGTATTTAGCATTACTGCGACCCTTAAATTCAAGTTTGTGCGAAGTGTTAAGCTTGACTGGTTTTTGAAGGCACCAGAGGGGTTTGAAATTTAACACCGAACCTAATGGAAAATTTATTGTTTGTTTAAATGAATTGTGCCAGCGCACAACAGGGGTGACAAATTTAAGTCAGAAGTCGAGATGGCATTGTTTGTTAAGGAGAGGAAGCCAAGTAGCATGGAGGAAATGACTCGAGTGGCCGAGCAGTATTTGGAGTCTCATGGTGGAGGTTTGACCCAATGTAGGCTGGCAGGAATGCGGGTACCGGAGTTGCAAATGCACCCGTAAGAACCCAACACTGAGGCTCGGGCAACGACCGGGTCAACCCCACCGGGTCAGGGGTCGGGGATTTAGCTTGCTACTTTTGTGACAAGAAGGGGCACCTGGCCCGTGACTGCTGGCGGAAGGCTATGTCGGGGAGACCAAAAGGGGGCGCAGCAAAGAATGGAAGGAGGGACCCGTCCCTGAAAAATTGGAGGAATGGCAATAATGCCAATCAGTCCTTCGGGAGGAGACAGACTGCCGCATTGTGTGAAACAATCGGGCCTGAAGATAGCCCACTGCGGCGGTGCATAGATGGAGGGAAGCTTAGGTTGGAAGGGGGAGGAACGATCCCTATAATTAGTGGAATGTGCGAGAAGCGCCCCTCCGATAAGGAAAAGGGAGAGATGCCTGTATATCCGGGTTATGTGGGTCGAGAGGCAGTCCGGGTGCTTCGGGACACAGGGTGTAGTAGCGTGACTGTCAAACGGGCACTTGTCAGGGATGAACAACTGACGGGACATGATTACATGTGTGTACTCATAGATGGGACGGTGAGGAGATTCCCCCTTGCGAGAGGGAGGGTGGACACACCCTTCTTCGTTGGAGAAGTGGATGCCATGTGTATGGAGGCGCCCATCTATGATCTGGTGGTAGGCAACATACCCGGCGCAAGTACAACACCCGACAAGGCATGGTCGGGAATGGGCTCACGTAAGGAGGCTTCAGCGGTAGTCACTCGAGCACAAGCCTCGAGGGAAAAGCGGCCAGTAAAGCGCCTCAAAGTATCCGGGAAGGCAGTTGAAGAGGTCCACGTGAAAGATCTCATGGAAGCCCAAAAGGTGAACCCCACATTGAGGAAGGCTTGGGAATCAGCCAAGAGTAGTGATTCAGTAGCTACTAGTGGTAAGGGCCGATATACCATGAGGGTGGACAAGGGAGTGCTTCACCGGGTGTATGAAGACCTCAAGGCTGGATCGAATGGCGAGGTGAAGCAAATCATGGTGCCGCTAAAGTATCGGAAGCAGGTGATGACACTAGCGCATGAATCGCTAGTGGGAGGGCACTTGGGGTCGAGAAAGAGCTCGATCGGATCACGACCAGTTTCCATTGGCCTGGCATCATAGGGGACGTCACGAAATTTTGTCAGTCGTACGACATATGCCAGAAGACAGTGCCCAAATGTAGCGTACCCAGGGTTCCGTTAGGGGAAATGCCCCTGATGAATGAACCATTTGACAGGGTTGGAGTGGACTTGATCGGTCCGATAAAACCAGTATCGGAAATGAGGAACAGATATATCCTGACCATGGTGGATTATGCCACGAGGTACCCCGAGGCGATTGCTCTTCCCAAAATTGAGACGGAGCGCGTGGCTGAAGCCTTGACAGATCAGGGATCTCATTCACCTCGGGGATGCTGGAGGAGGTGTGCCGGTTGGTTGCGGTGAAGCAACTAATCATCACCCCCATAACCCCAAATGCAATGGACTGTGCGAGAGGATAAATGGGGTTCTTAAGGGGATGCTTAGAAAGATGTGTCAGGAGAGACCCAAGGGCTGGGACCGGTACCTACCAGCGGTCATATTCGGGTTTAGGACTATCGAGCTCCTCGATCACAAGGTTGGCGAAGGAAAGGTTGAGATGGACGACGAGAAACTCGAGAGGATCCGCAACGCGAACCTCACTCAGACAAAGTTAGGTCCTTCATGGGGCTGGCCGGGTACTACCGGAAATGTGTCCCCATTTTTGCCTAAATAGCGACACCAATGACTGACCTCACAAAGAAGGGACAGCCCAACAAAGTGACATGGGGACCGCACCAGGACCGGGCATTCAAGGTATTGAAGGACCTGTTGAGCAGGGCACCCATCCTCCGTCTGCCCGATTTTTTTTTCTAAAACGTTCCTGGTGCAAACGGACGCATCCGACATGGGCGTATGTGCAGTATTGCTATAGAAATAGGATGACGGACGTTTCCCTGTGGCATATGCCAGTAAAAAGCTACTTCTCAGGGAGATGAACTACTCAGTGATAGAGAGGGAGTGTCTAGCTATCGTTTTCGCCGTTAAAAAGTTCCAGAACTTCTTGTATGGGCGGGAGTTTATTTTACACACGGACCATAGGCCGGTTTCATACATCCAGAAGTGTAAAGTGGATAGCAGTAGGATTATGAGGTGGTCCCTCCTGCTGCAGAATTACCGCTTCAGGTTAGAGGCAATCAAAGGCAGTGAAAACGTGGTTGCTGATTACCTGAGTCGTCAGTAAGAGGTGCTTTCCGGAGGAATAGGAAGGGTCCCACCACACATGTAAATATTTAGAGGTAGTGCCTAATAGGGCAGGTAACCCGCTGAGAGGCATGAGTCGGGTGGGACACCCTATCCAAGGATGGGAGTAAGTTGTAAGATAATGGGAGTTGGGGCAAGGGGCCCATCGGCTGGCTTGGGTCAGGGTGGATAGCCCTTGCTAATAATTTACGCAGGTGTTGCTTGAGTCTATATAGATACAGGTGTGTGTATGATAGAGTAGTGCTATATTTTACGATGGAGAGTGTGAGAGTGTATATGGGCTGTTATCTGCGTGTGTACCAACGGACCACCTCCAATTGTGCGCCGCTGGAAGTGAGCACGCGAGTTTATATGGGATGTAGATGGACTTATGCGTTCCAATGGGGAATAGAGTCGAAATACTGGAGAGTTATTTGTAATGCGCATCGGTGTGCGCATGCGAGTGACTGTGCGTGTGAAAATTCTAAGTATATTAGTGTAATAGTAAAGCAAGACTGCGAGATAGCTCTAAGTGAGAAGTGTGAGAGTCGATGCACGTGAAAGCTATCCCCTTGATTTATTTGGAATAACTGAGAGTATGTTCCTTGGAAGGGGGTTGTCAAGGTGATAGCTAAAATTGCGATATTTTGTTTATAAGTGTAAATATTTTCGATAATGTTTCTGCCTGGGTTAAATCTAAAGCGCAAATATAGGTATATGAGGGGCCCCGAAAACGGATTTGTCAGATCAGCAATAACTCAAGAGCTGCTAAATTAAGCATGAAATTTAATGTCCATTAGGGTACATTTGTTGAACGCCACATGGGCTATCAGATAACTGATCAAAGAGATATTCTTCTGTTGTCATTATCGGGGTAATTATGGCAGTTAATATTTAATTGTTGTAAATACGGTACATCGCATATGTTCTGGACACACATCCATATTACACATCTATCCTGTCTCCGAAATGTCAAAAGATACCAAAGTGCTATTCTTTCAAAGAAACTTAAAAGCGAGTATTAAATTAAGATAGATCTGAGCGGCCAAGTTCAAGAGAAGCGATTAAACTGAGAATTAATATTCTGGCTATCTAAATGAAAATCGGGGGATTTCTCGAAAAATTCATTCCCGCCAGTTCCAGTCGGAAGGTGCGTAAGGCTGTGGGTCGTTGCGAGTAGATGGGGAGGTCCCATGCTATAGGTTAGAGGAGGTGCCGCATCGGTGCGAAAATACATAAGGCTGTGGGTCGTTGCGTCTAGATGGGGATGTCCCATGCTATAGGTTAGAGGAGGTGCCGCATCGGTGCGAAAGTACAGGCACGCTGTGACGTAGGGGGCCACATAGCTCATATTTAGAATAGGTGCAGTCGCGGGCCAAGTCGGTGGTCACATATGAGAACAGGATCAGAAACACGATGTACGAGCTCAGGGAGCTATATGCATTTAGGTAAACGACATTACCTGTTTTGGAAGGCAAGCCATACTTAGGCAGAGTAGACTTTGTCTGTGTGAACATTGTTCTGAGACAAACGTAAGGGAGAATTTAACCTAATTGTGCGACTGCTTGTGTGAAAAACGTCAAGTAAACTGACAATAAGCTGGTGGCCGTGCGGCGGCAGTGGCAGAGTGACATTCCGTCACATGTTAGAGCAGAGGTGTAGATAAAGTGACAATACGTTAGTAGCCGTGCGACGGCAGTAAAAGGAGTGAAGTGAAGAGGCGACCAAGCAGGAAATACCAGCGAATAGGAGGAAAAACCAGCGACAACAAAGAATGCGGGCCCGCAAGTGACTCAAAAAAACTACAGACAACGGACGAACAAACGGACAGACAAGTTGATGTCTGCCCCTACCCCCTCCCACATCACAGCTTTGTTGTGGGGAGAATACAAAAATCAAGGTTAGGTGAAGATATACGCTCACTTAATACGAGCGTCAAGGTTCGAATATTAAATTAGCGGTACCTCACTGCGTGTCGTGCGGCGATACCGAGCATCGTTTTTTCTGCAAGAAATATGATGGTCTCGCCCAAGCACCTGCGCGAGTTTTCTAATCATCTGCCACTAACTGTTCCAAGTCTGTTTCCCTCCACATAAATTGACAAATCAGTCATAGACATACGTTTAGCCCTTTTCACAAACGCAGACGATATCAAAATTCATTATTTTAAATAGTATGTTTTGAAATTTTTCAAAAATATTCAACAATACAATATCACGTGACTCCTGATTGGGACGAACACGACGAGGTCGTTGCAAGAAGGGGCTTGTTGTAATGTATTGGAAAATAAATATGTTCCAACTACTGAATTTGTAAATTACTCGGGCGGATGCGGCTCATTCTTGTGGTAAAACGTTAAGTGTGTGATGTATTAAACATTCCTATCAATATGTATTTAGATACTTCCTGTGCGTTTTATTTTTTCTGAAGTGGCAGCCAACATGGTCCATCAACGCGCTTTCTACCATATTTTAGTGCACAAATCAACACACTTAGAGGAATACATCTCATTGATTAATGAGCATCGAACGGACGTATATTAACGTCAGTGCCGTTTCTCTTTGAATCTAACTGGTAACGCGTTGATCCTAATTAAGGTCGAGTACTATAAATTACATTCTAAATAACTCTGGGGGCACCTCGTTAAAAGGAGAAAGAAACAAATTGGTTCAAGTGCGAGAGAGGGTATCCCTTATTCATTCGCTGCGTAATGGTCTTTTTATCAAAAACGCAAATACTACTTACGGCGACATTTCAAAGACTATTCATCTCATTACTGTGGCAGTATTGGAAATGGGGTTGGTCTTATTTTTATTTATCTAGATACAAAACAATGTTTCCTGTTCGTGTTTAGTTACAGTGAATTAAATCTGCACTGACTAATATTTTACTAGTTTTACACACAGTATTAATATTTATTTCAGCCACATTAGTATGAAGGAGGTTAATCTTTCCTTCTAGTAATATGGGTTGATTGTAAACTTCACTGGCTTTTCTGAGTTCACACACATGAAAGTCATGAAGTGAGTACTGTTACGGGTAATTGATTTTCATTGGTCAAGAAAGGTCTGCAGTAATCTGCAGTGTCCAGTTCAGGCTGCCAGCCCACTCAAAGAGAAAACTTATAGAAAACTAAGTAATTAAATACCTGATTTTATGAAAAAACTGTTCCTATCCACTCCTATGAAATTCCTGGAATATCCAAGAATTTCCACAAGCCACAGACACAATTATGTTTAAATTAACAATATATATATTTATGAATCAAAACACAACCACATTGCAAACAGAGAGAAAGGAGAATGCACTGAACTGGACACTGAAGATTAACCCCATTTCCAATACTGCCACATTACAAACGGGCTATTTCATTTGGTCTCCCTTAACCCCCTGAAACCTCGTTTCCTGGAATGGTATCGCCTTTGTGTACACTTGCAGTGCGATAGGTCAGTCCAATGTCATTATACATGGAGGATAAGATAATAAATGCAGTCTGCAGACACCAGGCTGCAGACTGCAGTTATTACTTTATCATCAATGCCTATGTATAGACCTCTGACAATAAGACAAAAATCAGACGGAATTATGCCTTGGAAAGAAATATCGGCCTTACGGGTTTAAAATGTTAATATTAGCTGCACTGACCTCCATGTTAGTGTTTGAAGTTTATATCTAGAAATGGTTTGTTATTTCGAAATGTATCAGATATTAAATGTACATGTACACCCTGCCTCTATCTGGATGCCGTGTTGCTTGCTTGTCTGCCCACTGCTGAGCTGTTTGCAAGTGCATTTCTGTGTATTTGTACCTGGTCTGAGTATATATAATGGGTTTCACCCGCTGTAACAACGCCGAGTGTCCAGGGACGTAGCTAGAGGGGGGGGGGGGGGGGCTTACCCCCACCCCAATATTTGTCCAAAAATCAAAGGTAGTTGGAAATTTTTCAGGCAAAAATTCCAACAGTTGGAAATTCGAAACATTGTTGTAATCGAGGTTTTTTCCGAATGTGATATTATATTTCCAGGAAAATTCCAACCGCCGACTCCCACAGACAAAATTATGACCGAACAACCTGGGACAACGCAAGTTTTTCCGACAATTCAGCTGCCGCCTGGTTAATTCTACAACCGTGGTCGTGTTACGCATTTTGTTCTTTTCTATATGCAATGCACTCAGAGACTGCAGTTTGTATTTGGACTCAAAATGTGCCACGTGTGAGGCTGCGTCCTGGACTTTTTAAAGTTACTGTCAAAATTGTGCAGTTTTCTTTGTCTCTGTACTCTCATAAAAGACGGATATAGCCAGACTGAAAATTTTGATTTGTATTTGTTATTGTTGAATTAATATCTCACACATACTGTGACATATAGGTCAGTTAACTCATTACTCATACTTTGTAAGCATAATAAATGGTTGTTAGTAATTGAGTTCATTCCAAGATTAATGTGTTCACTGCTCAGCACGACATCATATTTGAGATGATTAATTAATAAATAATTGATTGAATACTCATTTTGTGAACATTATCCATGCATGTACATTCAGGTAATTGATGCAATGCCTTACGAAGGAAGATAGGGCCTATTTGCAGACTACAAAACCACAAGAGTCACTCTGAGTCAACATATTTTTCCCTCGGGGGGGGGGGGGGGGGTAAGGGGGAAGTGTGGGGGAGGGGTGGCAGTGCTGGAAATGAACAAAATTGACGTGTGCAGTTTTAAACTCCCGAGAAATCAGTGACGGGAATTAATTGGACCCGTAAAGTGTTAGTACATGAATTTTGAGGGAATACTGTCACCAAACACCAGAAACTTTAAATGTAGAAAGACCTGCTGAACTACAAAAGTAACTTGCCACTGGCTATAAAAGTAACTTTCCGCTGGCCACAGGGTGCTGTTTTCTCAAAACAACACACATTTATATGCTCTCACAGTATATTAGTGCTCCACAACATTTTTCAACAAGTGCATTTTTTATCTCCCGTAAAATAGAAAACACAGGTGCTGACGGGAGCAATTGCACTCGTACCAGTCTCATTTCCAGGGCCTCTTGGAGGAGGGGGGGGGGGGGGGTGTTAAGGTAGGTGACACCCCCTTTAAGTATACATCCCTAGTTGGAATTTTCGTAGATCTTCACCCCCCCCCCCTCCCCCATTGAAACCTCCTAGCTACATCTCTGCGAGCGTCAGGCCAATACCACCAGACTAACCTGGCGTATACAGCCGCATGCTTGTCATTTTCAAAATTGCACGAGATTCGCAATGGTCTGCACTACATTACTCTCACTTTCAGAGTGCGGCTGTTTTGGGGTCTCTAATGTTGGAATTTTAAATCTGCATCACAGGTATCTCATCTAAACATTCATAATGTTTACCAGAAGTTCTGTTGCATTTCTCTTTTTTATAGCAGTTATGCAGAACTGTTGGCTGAAATTATTTTTATGTTAATTTCAAACTGATCACTATCAGAAAAGTACAGATAGACAATAATAGTTCATTGTTCGGATTCGAGTTTTCGGGAGGATATACAGATTTTTATCCTCAGTGGGGAACGCGGAGGATTATTTCACGAGGCGTTAGCAACCCGTTATAATTGATTCCGTGGCTACTATCAAAACATGTAAAAAAAATAGTCCGTCATCGCTGACAGTGGAATACCATGCTGGGAGTGAAATACCATCTTCGCCGAGTGTGAGTGAGAATACGATTCGTTTTGGGGGAAGAAAAACGGGAAAAAATACGCTATAACTTTACACATGGAACTTAATTAAGCACCCCCTGTTTTTTTTTCGCAGTGGTCTTAATAGAAACTGTTATTACTTTTATGCTATCTTTCAGATGGCCAAAGTGATTGTTTGCGGAAAGAATGGTCTATTGACAAATGAAAGACAACACAATGATGAAAACATGCAATATTTTAATGGCGCTAATTACACATATCTGTAACTAATGTTTTTGATGGAAAACCTCCAGTGAGTGAGCCTTCTGATACGGTCCAGAGGCAACTGCTGCCACTCCTCATGTAATACAGCTTCCAAATCAGCCAAAGTCGGTACAGGCGGATCTCTTGCTTGCACACGACGTCAAATAAAGTCCCAGATGTGTTCTAAGGGATTCAAATCGGGGCTCATTGTAGGCCAAAGTGGTGTGGCAATAGCGTTGTTCTGAATGAATGCTCCCACAGCATGGGAACGATGTGGCCTTTCATTGTCGTCCATGAATGCGGGGCGAGTTGCCAACGGGTAGTTGTCAAATGAGGCACGACAACCGGATTGAGAATGTCCTGGGTGTACTAATGTGAGGAACAGTAGGTCTGATGTTCTCGGGCACGTGAGCAGTATTTCTATGCTTCCACACTCTCATGCGACCATCTTTGACGTGAAGCAGGAATCTCCTCTCGTCTGATCAATGAAGTCTCCCCACGTCCTGAGATTCCAATGTTGTCGTGCCACGCATCACTTCAAACGTCATCTTTGATGATGATCGACATGTCTGTTGCAGGCATGGCAACGATTTGCCATGTTAGTGCCTCTCACAGTTTCCTCCTTGCCATGTTAACATTTACTGATAAAAAAGTGACAAAGTTCCTTGTTTTATACCCAGATATTGCAGGTAGTGTTTTTTTGTGACATTCGTAGGAAACATGGACGAGGGGATGTGTGTTTGGGGTACACTACCAACCAGAAACATCATTTTCACTAGATTAAATGTACTGCAAGACATATCAATCATTAAAACATAATAACCAGTAACAGCAACTTTGGTAGGAGTGACGGGTTCCCTACCAGTGGCGCCTATATATGGTCGTCATACTCTATTTTCCACCCTGTATTCCACTCTGCAGTATAAACCAATCACTGGATTAGAGTTGTTAAAAAAAGATATGCGCAGCGTGAGGTAGGGTGGGATGCAAATTGGGGGGTGGGGGAGGGTGGTGACTGGAGTCAGAGTCTATATTTAGGGACCTTTTTATTGGGATTTAACAACGCCTTGTGTGATACAGTTTTACGGGTGTAGGAAGCCGGAGTACTAACTCCGCACAAACAGGGTTAGCATTGAGTGAAGTGCACCATCGACGTGCAGTACGCCTTAGCATACAGCGCCACCGCGTACCCACGTGGGCAATCAGGATTTAGTACATTGCCCAAGGACACAACGCACTTACCCCTGGAAGGGATCGAACCGTGGCTCTTTCGGTTTGAATTCCAGTGCCGTGACCACTGAGCTGTTATATTTATGGATTGTTGCCCCTGTGCCCCCCCCCCCCCCACCCCGCAGCGCTGCCTCTGGCGAAGAGGAAAGTCGGATGAGTGCCCTCATAGGTTTATTTTCAGACGTTCTTCCCTCTTTACTCAACTGTGGGTTCATGCAAAAAGCTGTTTTCTCTTCATGTTTATTTTTTGTTTGCGCACGATAATAACTGAATGACAGCAGAACATTGTTTAGTTGCCGATGTCGAAGCAGTTTTCAGGTGGAGGTTAGCGGTGTTAGTCCGCGTGTGTTTATTTGTGTGTTTAATATTACAGATCTCTACGCCGTCTTAAACTTCTTGGGAACCTGCCTTTCTCACACATTTTTCATTAACACACTTTTCTGTTCGCCTATTAGTTACCTAGGCGGTATTCCGCCACTCGAATGAGACTATTTCAGTAGATTTCTGGTATACGTTTTTTTCTACGAATGGTGGTGGCTTGGGCACTAAGTATCGTTCATGGTCTGTGAAAGTTGAATTATTATCGTCCTTTGTTTTCTGTATTTTTAATTCCCAGAACAAGTTTACGGGAGGATATACAGTTGGAATTGGAAGTCCTGTCACGAACTGTGCGTTTATCGAGGCTTAATTGCGCGTATCGAATGGCATGCAAAGCACGCAGGTTCTCCTATATACCCATAGAGAACACAGGCAATGTTTCTGCCAATGGACCTCCGGGTTACCCGGAAGTCCATGTGCTGAAACATTGCTCCTGCAAAGGCCGTGTATACAGAATTTGATAGACTTACTATGATCATAACGCGTAGGTTAACGCGCATAGCGACGTGCTATTTGTGCGCATTTCATGACAGGACTTCTGGTTTCAACTGTAGCTATTGTGCTGTCCTTCCGTCTGGCCATTTCTTCATCCTGCTGTGGACGAAACTGGTTTCTGCTCTCCGTTTAAACTTCCGTGGTGGAGATCAAGTCCAGGCTTGCCATTTGCATTGCCCATTATGGGAAGAAGGAACCTATTCATTTTGTGAACCAACCGTCACATTGAACTTGAAACTGGCGCCCGCTCCATAACTAAAGACACTCTTGACCGATTTCCTGAGACCTTGATATATAGACTCGGCATTCTCAGAGGAGGAATGCTTTTCAATGCGGGGTCGACACGAATAAGGCTACGGTTACAGTGACCTTGAAATCGCCTTTTGTTTCATAGTTAGAATTTGCGCTCTCCAACATCATGTTTGGTCATTTGAAGGCTCTGTTGACAGATGGGTTCTATTTGGTTAGAAGAAGAAGAAGAAGAAGACATTGGACTTTAATTTCTGTTCCATTCCCAGAGATCTATTTTGACCAATTTGTAGCAAGCGTATTAAGTAGGTTGGCCATAATGGAATAAAGAGCCCTATTCACATTGGGTATGTTGTCTCAAAGGTCAAGATCGCATTGGCCGCAAAGGACTGGCTTTAATTCGTGACGGTGTTAATTCTTTGCATGTGCCCTGCATGTTATGTGTACACATTGTTACACACTGTGCACTAGCACATAAGCACGTCTTGGCGTGTCGGAATAGATTGAATATGGTAGTCACAACAAAGGTAGGAAAGGTCAGATTATGTGAAAGAAACGGGGTGGGATATGCAGAAAACAAGGATTCTGTGATTTTGGTGATTTACGGTTGTTTTGTGTTTTTGTGATTTTAGGTAGATATCGGGTTTTTTCTGGTAATTAAATATACCCCAGTTTAATCGAACGCCCCGTTCATATCAGAAGCTTCTGTGTCACATAGCAACTACATTCCACCATAGAAACAAAGCTGTGGGCCTCCAGTAAACAAAATTGAGGACGGAAACACGTGTTACCCCAACAACATGTGCTACATTAACATCACATATCACTATGGCTGTCGGAAACCGGGCTTTGTCGCTGCTGGAAGAAATAGATTCACGCCGCGTTTTCAGCCAAAACTTAAGGAGTGTCGACTGAATCCGTGCGCGAACGTATGTCTCACCGTGACGAACCCGCCCATTTCACTTTTGTTGGGGTGGTTCTTATTCTGAAGGGATTAATAATCTTTCCTCGAAAAGCAAAAAATCAACAGGGGTTCACTGAAAACAACAATTTTAATACATATACATATAAATAAATTTGGTAATTTGTGACTTACATGGAATCCAATGAATATGATAAATAAAATGTCAATCACCCCCTACCCACACAGATTTTGTGTCACTTGAGGGCCCGCATTCTCTGTTGTCGCTGGTTTTCCTCCTTCTCGCTGGTGTTTGTTCTTTGGTCGCCTCCTCACTCCACCCTTTCACGGCCGTCGCACGGTCACTAACATATAGTCACTTTATTCGAACACCTTTGCTCCAACGAGTGACGGAATGTCACTCTACCACTGTCGTCGCAGGGCCTCTAATGTATTGTCACTTTGATTGACGCTTTTCTATCAAGCAGTCGTCACCAATGGGTTTAAACTCTCCCCTACGTTTGTCTCAGAAAAATGTTCATACAGGAAAAGCCTACTCTGCCTATGTATGGCTTGCCTTCTAAAACAGTAATGCCGTTTACCTAAATGGAAATTAGCAGTCCAGGGCCAGGTGACCCGTCTTGTCACAAACGTAACAATTTATCTCCCTGACCCCAGACCCGGTGAGGTTGACCCGGTCGATGCCCGAGCCTGAGTGTTGGGTTTTTACGGGTGCCTTTGCAACTCCGTTTCCCATATTCCTACCCGACCTACCTTGGGTCAAACCTCCATCATGAGCCTCCAAATACTTCTCGGCCACCCGAGTCATTTCCTCCACGCTACTTGGCTTCCTCTCCTCAACAAACTATGCCATCTCGGGAGCACACGATGGTATAAACTGCTCACTGATAAGTAAGTCTTTCAGGGAGGGAAATGACTCTTTAATTTCAGATAAGTCGACCCATCTGTCGAAATATCATGTGGTCCTTGACACAAACTGGTACACACTTTCACTCTTATCAGCCTTACATTCTCTAAATTTCGTCCGGAAACCCTCCTGGGTGAGCTGGTACCTCTTGAGTATAGCCTTCTTCAGCTCACCGTAGTCATTAGCTTGGTCAGGGGACATGCTCACATATACTTGTAGCGACTTGCCCGTCAGCAGCGGACTTAGACTGACCCCCCCCCCCCCCACCCCCCAGGCGTCATCGGGCCAACCCTGACTCGAAGCAAGCCTTTCAAATCTCCGTAAGTAGGCGTCAATGTCGTCAGTCTGTTCTTTGAACGTGGGTAACTGGGGATAAGGTGCCCTCACGTTTCTCACGAGAGTTACACCACCCTGTCTACCACTAGGTGCGGGTAACTGCGCCCTAGTTCTTCAAATTTCCATTTCCCTCTCATGTTGCCTTTCAGCCTCCTCGCGTGTCCTTCTTGCCTCCTCACGTGTCCTATCACGCTCTACCGCAGCTTTCCTTTCAGCTCTTTCTCGCTCTGATGCAGCTTTTTCTCACTCTAACGCGGCTTCTCTTTCAGCCATTTCTGGCTCTAATACCGCCTCCCTGTCAGCTGTTTCTCTCTCAAACTTCTTGTGTGAAAATTTCTTTCTCTCGCTCGGCAGCTCTTAGTGCTGCCTCCCTCTCGCCACCCTGTCAACCTCTTTCCCACGTTCGACCACCCTTAAGGCAGCCCCTTCGCGCTTCAATGTAACCTGACGCTCTAACTATGCGGTCATTTCTTTCGCCACAGGCTTTTGCTCATCTTTCACAATTCATTTTCCGGGAAGCCCAACCGCTCTCCCATACTAATTAACTGTTCCAAGCTTGTGGTATCCATTGTTAAAATTTGCCACTAAAAGTTCCACACACAATTTTTTTTTTTTTTGACTTCAAGGGTTAATTATTGCCTATTCCACACTGCGGCATATTATTAAGCGAGAATTCCTACCGCCGTTATTTTAAATTCGCTGATCGAATTTAAGAGCTAATCTAACCAACGATTAACCCCTGCACAGCTTATGAAAAAATATTAACATTTCAATGCGGCAACGTGTATGAACATTATTGCTGAAGCATGTATTAAAATTGCATTGAGTGATCCTGTTGTTTTTGAGGTTTCCAATTGTTACCTTTTAGGAAGATCATGGTAGCCTCGCCAGATGTCGGAAACCGGGCTGTGCGACTGCTGGGAGAAATAGATTCACTCCGCGTGTTCAGCCAAAACTCAACGAGTGTCGCCTGAATCCGTGCGTGAAAGTATGTCTCACCCTGCCGGACCCGGTCGTTTCACTTTTGTTGGGGTGTTTCTTATCCTGAAGGGGTTAAGAACTTTTCACCGAAAAGCATGAATCAACAGGGCTTCACTGAAAACAACAATTTTAATACATAGACACATAAATGAATATGGTAATTTGTGACTTACATGGAATGCAATGAATATGATAAACAAAACCCTACCCTCACAGTTTTTGAGTCACTTGCGGGCCCGCATTCTCTGTTGTCGCTGTTTTTCCCCCTTTTCGCTGGTATTTGTTCTTCGGTCGCCTCTTCACTTCACCATTTCACTACTGTCGCGCGACCACTAACATATTGCCACTTTATCGGGACGCCTTTCCTCTAACTAGCGGCGGGATGTCACTCCACCACTGCCGTCGCACGGCCGCTAGCCTATTGTCAGTTTACTTGATGCTTTTCACTCAAGCAGTCGCCACCAAATAGGTAAAACACTCCCCTACGTCTATCTCAGAATAATGTTCATACAGGCAAATCCTACTCTATCTATGTATGGCTTGCCTTCTAAACCAGGTAACGCCATTTACCTAAATGAAAGTTAGCTCGCTGAGTTCGTACTTAGTGTTTCTGATCCTATTTTCATATATGGCCACCGACTTGGCCCGCGACTGCTCCTATTCTAAATATGAGGTTTGTGGCTCCTCTACATCACAACGTGCCTATACTTTCGCACCGATGCGGCACCTGCTCCAACCTATAGCATGGGACATCCCCATCTACTCACAACGACCCACAGCCTTACGTACCTTCAGACTGGAATTAATTTTTCGAGAAACCCCCCGATTTTTATCTCCATAGTCAGAACATTAATTCTTGGTTTAGTCGCTTCTCTTGAGCTTGGCCGCTCAGATTTATCTTAATTTAATACTCGCTTTAAAGTTCCTTTGAAAGACTCGAATTTCGATATTTCCTGACATTCGTGACAGACCAGATGCATAATATGGGTGTGTGTCCAGAAGATGTGAGATGTACTTTTGTCACCATAATTACATATTAACTGGCCATAATTACACAGATAATGACAGTAAGAGAACACTGGTCTCTCTCGCTCTTTCAATCGTTATCAGATAGCCCATGTGGCGTTCGACAAATGCGCAATAATGGACATTAAACTTCATGCTCAGTTAGCAGCGCCTGAATTTATTGCTGGTCTGTTCAAGTGACAAATCGGTTTTCGGGGTCCGATGTATACCTATATTTACGTTTTATGTTTAACCCAGTTAGAAAGATTATTGAAAATATTTACACTTTTATACAACAAAATCGATAATCCAAACTATCACCTTGACAATGGCAATGGCGTCATGACATGGCTACTTACGGTACTTGACATAGCAACCCCGCATGACATCACTGGGTAATTTGACTATGCCGTCACATGAGATCCACCGAAGAGATCCACCTAATCAGGTTTGGAACACATGCGACTTGCACATTTATTGAACTTCCGCTGTGGCGCTGTCTGTACACCTTCGCATCACAATAATGGAACACAAGGATTCCACGCTTCTGGATAGGGAGATAACAGTTTCTTCAGCCATTGACTTTATTTCTAAGTCACCATTTTTCGATCCCCAGTTTATTTTACTCTATAGATCCTCATAGTAACTCGGATCCTCTCCGTTTTAAAACTCGCCCAATAAACAAAAGACAGGCCAACCCACCTTTATGAAGTATATCCTGCCTACATGTTTCATATTTCCATCCCCTTGCACCTATATTCTCACGAATCCTCACCTATTGTTACCGGTTTCTCATATATGTCGCGTATTTTATAAGAAAGACAAATATTAGTACGAAGGTCCTCCACGATGTCGGGGCAATGAGGGCATTAAAACAAAATCGTTTTTATGTTTGAAATGTTGGAAGTATTGGATTATTGAGGTCGCAAACTAGAGATTCCTGAAAGGGGAATTGTAAACTCGAAAGCTATTAATTTGTTACATCGATATATCTCCAATAATAAACGAAATTCAGTTACATCTAATTACATCTCCTAATTATGATTAGGTGGATACTTTGTTCAGTGATTATTATGATCAGTCTGGGGGTGGGATGGGGAAATCTCACTGGAGGGGCAAAATATTTGAACAGTCCCGAGGCTTGCCGATTAACCCGGAGGTCCATTGGCTGAAACTTTGCATGTGCTTGTTACGCTTTGCAACAAGTTTGAAATTATTGCTTGGGTGGAGTCTCCACTCCGCGGGTGATTTAGTGATTTTACTCTCTACACGTACTTTAAGTCCGACGCGGGTTGACCCTGGCTGTCGAAAGTGACGTTACAAGCCCCCCCCCCCCCCCCAAAAAAAAAAAAAAGAACAGAAATTCTGTAAATTCTTCAGGGAACGGACCATCCCCAAATAGAACGTGAATGGTTGGGATAAGTTTATGAGATGTACGATAGGAACTAGGTCCAAAAGACAGTCTCCGAGTATCGGCTACTCCTCTCTTTGGTCCTACAGCCCCCTCCCTTTAACATAATTACACCCCCACCCCCTCGACACGCCTTGATGATTTATGGTACCTGCGTATGCAGTGTTAAGAAATTCATGTATCGAACCCTTCGCCGACTGGAATTTGGCCAGCATCTCATAGGTTATAAGTGTAACCTATCAAATTATTGTGTGTTGTTCTACGGGTAAATTCTTTACGGTTTACGAGTCCCCCGTTGTGTACATTCTGTTGTTAAAGGTTATCTTCTCTTGGTATTAATTCTAACAAACTTCTTGTGTGAAAGTCATCTCACGAGGACCGCATAAATATCAATCATTGTTATATCAAACCTTGAAAGCTTAAAAGATAGCAGTCGGTGCCTTTATGCTTTGCATGGTGGTCCTGACTTTATTAGTTACACGGTTTGTTTGTGGCAGGGGCCAATGATTGGTCGCGGTTCTCAGGTGAGAAGGCCATGGTTACCCCTGTGCTCCCAGCTGCCTCTCTAGTCCCACGCCTCTTCTCTCCTTCCAATAACCGGAGACGAACTACGTGGTGATGTCCCGTGCATCATTCTTCCCAATCTCTCTAATAACAGTATTAACCCTCTCATTTTGTCACTCACTAACCACATGTCCTCCACTCTCCTATCCCACATCCCCAGTTTATACTCCCAGTGAATCATATTCTGTTAGACTGGTATTTTTGACATTTTAGTAGAAAGTGTCCCAGGGTCTTCACCACTCCTAAATTACATATCTGGCACTCCTTTTCACTGCTTTTCCAAATATTTCACCCACGCTCCAGGGACCGACACCTCAGCTTGAACAACAGTGACCCCCCCCCCCCCCAATGGTGCCTTGAAGGTACTCTTCAAAACCTGGTTTCTCTTAATCAGGCAGGCCACTCACCCCCCCCCCCCCCCCCCCCCTAACTTGACACCCTCTCGCCAGTTAAGGTGAACATCCTCCAGAACTCTGATAATATTCCAACTACATCATCAATGCATGCCATCCTTGAAGGCATACCTTCACGATGTAGTTGGAATATTACTCAATCGGCATTCTAGTTAAAAAAAAACACTCCCCGTGGGAACCCCGGGAAGTAAGCAGCACTTGTTTACTGTGGTAAACCAGTTCCACTTTACTAGTAAAATAGGACCCAGTCACCAATGCTTGGGGTGAAAGTCCTCTAAAATGGGCAACATGTTGATCAACGATTGACGAAACTTGACTTCATCTCCATGTTGTGTCACGATTAGCCATAGTGCATAAATATGTGACGTTAACCACCAACAAACAAACAAACAAACATAAAAAAAACACCAGTCGCAATGGTCGGGACGCATTTTTTTTAATTAATACTTACCGTAGTGATACACCCAAGTTGGCCATGATGTGTGCCCAACAGCCCGATTCGGGCACTATGCCCCCCCCCCCCCTCCATTTGTAACACCGACTGTGATGAGATGATCACCAGCAAGAGAGAATTGATATCCGAGACTCAAATCATGCTGACGAAAGTATCCCGACTGGAGGTATTTCAGGCCCCACCTACCCTCCAATGACACCAGCTGGTTAGTGATCCATTGTGGAATTAACTGGCACCGTAATGCCATACTAAGATGCTAACAAACCGTTGAACGACTATATCTTATCAACTACTTTTTTCAATATAATTATCTGCGTATTGCGATGAATAATAAATGATAGAATTCTCGCTTGTATAATGTGAAGCGGTTGTCGTCAGTCGACATTCTGAAAGATGAGTGAACTTGGGGCGACCAGTCTGACTCCAGCTGTATACAGATTTCGTCTAACTATATAGTTTAAATCCACAGTGCATGCCTAAAAAACAACGAAATTCTGAGAAACGTCGAAGAGTTAAGATATAGCGATAGGTACGAAATATGAGCTCAAGCATCAAAATACAATAAACACATTGAGAATTTCCCGAATATAAAATCTTCATCCAGACCTCTTGTCATATATGTGCACGGTATTCATTAATATATGATACAATGCTGGGGGCAGAAATAATGTGTCTTACTCCCACCAAGTGGGTAAGCCGTCCATGTAACATGTTCGAGGCTGGTAGGAAGGAGGGGGACAAGTCGAGCTCCACTAAAACGTGAATTTTCAGGGGCTATTCCCCGCATTCGGAGGCTATTTTAACCCTTTACCTAACATGAAAAGCAGACGACACTTGTAAAAACAATTCTTGAATAACTAATGTTTGTTCATTTTTTGTCTCCAAAACATAGGTTATGACCCCTCGTTGGAACGAGCTCGACGAGCTCGTTCCAACGAGGGGTCATAACCTATGTGTTGGAGACAAAAAATGAAAAAATAATGAAAATTAATTGGCGATTTTTGAGAATACGCTGACCGGTTTTGGCCGTTACGTTGAGTAAAGGGTTAACTGATTTTGCTATCATCTAACAGAGTACTTCTGTACGTGTTCTTTACAGAATCTGAATTTTCAGGAGAAAATCTCTAAGATACACACTACTTTGATCAAAAAGGAAACATCTTTCTCGACCAGATTGCGATATGACCAGGGACGTGGCTAGAGGTTTCCGATTGGGGGGTGTAGGTTAGTGAATTTCCAACCAGAGGGAGGGACCAGAAGGGGGTTAACTAGCAATTCACTACCCAGAAACATTTTGAAAATGAAGCCCTAAAAGGGGGCGTAAAATTGATTCTTGTAACTGAAATGCCAATATTATCAGGTTATTTTTGGGGGTATTATTCTGGGAACTGAATGTGTGCTAAACAAATGCCCAAGCCGAGAACTTTGAGCAATTCTCATTGTCCTAACATTAAATCAGGTCTTATGCAGGAATGATAAATTTTCGATGTTTCATCATTTTGTAACTGTGAATGATTGATTTTCTTGAAGTGCATTTCGAGGGATTTTTTTTATTACGATAAGTAAACGCACTATAGAAATCTCGTACCGCATACTTATAAAGCTCGATATTGCGTACACTGTAGTTGTAAATAATAACAGTTAGAATGGTTGTCGATTTGAAACCGAGTTGGAATTTTTGGGAAGTAAAAGAGACATCAGCATCACCAAACATGCTCTAAAATCCGGAAAGATGGAATTTCCAATTACTCATGACTTGCCCTCCGAATTTCCAACTTTTGGAAATTGTCGCCACGTCCCTGGATATGACCACGACCTACTTAACAACAGTGGGTCAAGATATAATAAATAAAATAGGTGAAGACCGCCCCAGGACAAATAAAAGACAATAGCATCGGAAATTCAACGTTCTCGCATTTCATTTCCGATAGGCGAGATTCTACAGTGTTTTGGGATAGCAAGAGGGCATAACACTTCGAAATTGCCTGTCCACTTGTATAATCACTCTAATTGTAAGACAGAATTTGAATATTCAAACTGAAAATCCCTTTGTGTACTGCAGCTTCAGATGCATCGTGTATTCTAAAATATAACGACAGAACAGCTACATTATAAGGCGACCGGCTGGACCCTTTCCTGATTATTAGGGGTGATTTCTGCTGTCCTATGTGCAGGGGCGTCGGAAGCACTTCAGGGCAGGGGGTCATACCCAGGGAAAAGGGCATTTACTCGCACTAGCAGCCCCCATGACACACCAAGCATGCATGTCTCGAAGGCTGAAGGTCCGACATGGGGTGTTTGAGAGGAGTTTTTTCCTCTCCCATTGGGAGGGGGGCACCTCCTCACCAAAATAACCCAACTCCCCCATTGAATTTTGAAAGCTCCCAGAACGGATTTGTGGTGTATTTCAGTTTGACGTCGAGAATAAATCGATGAAAAAAATCAGTGACGAACATGGTATGCCCCCTCTCACCCCCGTGATCCGAAGGGAGGGACAGCAGCTTCCCCCATCAGCCCCCATGTTCGGGCATCCCTGCCCATGTGTGTAAACCAATCACCATATAGAACTATTGTCGACTTGGAATTCATCCCCACGTGTACGTCTTGCTGTCAAGTACAAACGACAAACGGTCTACCGACAAACAGACATATCGACCATAGAAATCCAGACAAAACGAGATCAGTTTTTGCGTTACTGAGGTAAAACGCAGTGGTGAGCAGTGAACAAGATGCCAGTTTATAATAACGAAGTAACAGGGACCGACCTGGGCATGCGCCAGTGCGTATTTGGTTCTGAAACATCAGGATCTGGCTCTTAAATCTCAGAAATAGGCTTCTCAATTGGCGCGTAACTTCTCAGATCATATTTTGATATTCTTTCGATGAATAATCGAGAGAGACACTCTTACATGTATTATATATATGATTATCATTTATCATTGTTGTAGAGTGCTTAAGTTAATACTTCAAGTCTTAATTACCAAGCATTAATCTTCACTGTGGTTTCTGATCAAGTCTTGGCTGCCTAAATAGGCAGCCAAGACTTGATCAGAAACCACAGTGAAGATTAATGTTTGCTATAGTGTACTGAATGAAAATGATGAGAGCTATTACATACTTGCAGTGTGTGTTACAAACAGCAGTGTGACTCCGTAAATTGAAATCTGGCGCATGAATTGAAAAATTAGGCCCCGAGGCTAGAGTGTATTTTAAATAGTCCTGATCGGTCCCTGGTAGTAGTCGGATGTTATCAAGAAATGCCGGCAGAATATTGTAGTGAAATGTCTGTGTGTCCAAGATATTAATTCGAACATCTTTACTTATTCACTTCACATACACACATGTGGTTGTTTTTTCACATTCAACATTGTGAGACAACATGTGTCTAATTACCAATATTACACTCAAAACGTACGATTTAAGATCATTAGGAAGCACTCCTATTGATGTTTTGCAGATAAAAAGGTATATGGCACTACAAATGTTCACAAAGTAACATTGTTCTCTATACAGCGTCTACACGAGATATGATTCGCCATGTTTGAAACATATTTAATGAATCTGGGAGGTGGTGACCTTCGCTCGTTTACTGCAGTACATATTCATTTTAAGAGCCATGTTGGCTGCAGATAATCATGTATCTATTCGGCCATGGTTCCGAGCTCATGTTGAAGTATTGGTGGAAACACTACCCCGATTAATATATTCTTATTTTCACAGTTCACTGGCGATGAAAGATTTTAATATATTAGTTACATAAAATTTAGTTATTTAAATGCCTGCATTGGGAATACGATGCATGAATGCGTTGTATTGCCACAATTCCTTTCACCGAAGCATGTCAAGGAAAATAGCGAATAAGCGCATTGATCTTTACACAGGTGGATTACTGGAACGCTTTCGATCACATATAGAAAAGTGTCCCTACCTCCGCCATCTTACAATATACAGTACGTGGAGAGTGTAATATCCCTAAATCACCCACAGAGTGGAGATTCCACCCAAGCAATAATTGCAAATTTGTTGCAAAGCATAACCAGCACAAGTAAAGTTTCTGCCAATGGACCTCCGGGTTAAACCCGGAGGTCCATTGGCTGAAACATTGATTGTGTTTTTTGTCGATATGTACACAATTTGAAAGTTATAGCTTGGGTGATAACACAACTCCGCGGGTGATTTAGTTACATTCCACTCTCCATATACTGTACATACGGGAGAGGGCGGATAAACGAACCATGCTCAACAAAAAGAATTCTCAGGTTTCAATTTTCTGATCCTTCGCAATCGCTAATTGCTTTTTAAAGAACATACTTTGATGTCTGTGGAAAATAAATATATTTTTGCTGTGCACATTTTTCGTGGCAATGTAAATTAAATACTTTAGATATCTAATATATAAATGCGAATGTCTGTCTCTCTCTCTCTTCCCCTCTCTCTCTCTCTCTCTCTCTTTCTCTCCCCTCTCTCTCTCTCTCTCTCTCTCTCTCTCTCTCTCTCTCTCTCTCTCTCTCTCTCTCTCTCTCTCTCTCTCTCTCTCTCTCTTTGTTCCGGGTGAACTCCTCCGTTTCTGGACCGATCGACCTCAAATTTTGTACACGAGGGTAATTCGTTCCTGCGAGTAACATGGAATGGGTGCCGTGCCCGTGCGGGGTGACATTGACCCATACCCACAATACCCCTATGCCTAGCATTGCATACTACCTATACCATTCATAGGGTAACATGAAGCATTTGGTAGGTTAATATTATCAACGGTTAAGATGGGGCCAACAGGGGAATATACCACCCATACTATACTACCGTTCTAAACTACCAGGCATCACCCATACCCACAATACCCATAAGCCTAGCATTGCATACTACCTATACCATTCATAGGATAACATGAAGCATTAGGTACATTAATAGTACTAAGGGCTAACATGGGACCTGTAGGGTTACAGAGCATACATCCTATACTACCACACTAGGTGACCATGCATTACGCCCATCCACCCCACAATAACGTCTGTCCTGCATTATATACTACCTAAACCATCCATGGATGACACAAAGTATTTGGTAGGTTAATATTATCAACGGTTAAGATGGGACCAACAGGGGAATATATCACCCATACTATACTGTTGTTCTATACTGTCAGGCAATACCCCCACCCCCACTCCACAATACCACTTGACCAGTCATAGAATAATACAAAGTAATCGGTTGGTTAACAATACCGAGGACTAACAGGGGACCTACAACGGTACATTCAATGCCTCCTAAGCCTCACTTACAAACAAACGATTATAATACTGCATGACCTAGCATTACGAACTACCAATACCAGCCATAAGATAATACGAAGGTATGTAGGTAAATAGTACTAAAGGGGTAATAGGCCGCCAACAGACCATTCATCTTATACTGCCAATCTAAACCACCAAGGACTATCTCGCAAATACCACACCGGGCGACCATGCATTACCCCCATTCCTACAGTACTGCTTGACCTAGCTATATCAGATATAGGATAATATGAAGACCCAAGGGCTAATAGGATACCAACATGTATATATACCACCACTACCATATCACCCCACCCCCACTTACGAGAAGCCCGACACCCCCTGACCCGAACAACGTTATGTCGGAATGTATACTGGACAATAACAGCGTTCAATGTCTCTATGACGTCGCATGCGTATCATGACGTCACGACGTCAATATACCGTTTCGAGAAAAAAAACTTTCAAGAAAACCCAATTTTCCCATCATCTTTCCACCACTTACCCATAATATATACCCATAGCCCTGTGTTTACATATATCACTATACATACCATAGCATACCATATAGGCAGTAGGGACACCATTTGGCGGATATAGCTGCAAGGAGCCGTACTTTTGCTCCCCCAAAAGTTGCTCCCCCAAACGGCTGCGGTTCCTATGGGAATTTAACACTAGCTGCTCCCCCAAAGCTCCGGGTAATGAGGGTCGATCGGGTACATGCTATACTACTTATGTAGTTAGAACGTTGAGGTGTCCGAAAGTTGCTTGCCGCACTCGCTGGTTCTCTACACGTACTGCCGAATTTCCCCACCCGTAAAACTGTCCGACAGGAAGGTGCACAAATTTCCGCTTGAAGTCAATCGCGGAAGATCTCCTTCCAAATTGACCCAGTGTGGAGGTTTTCGTATTCGACCCTCGTTTTTAGCCAATACAATGCGTGATGCACCTTATCGTTGCTACATATTAAATTAAATATTATAGTTCGGTGTAGGGTCCTGCGAACCTCAAATTTCATTTGTTTTTGCACATTAAATTGTCAGATTTATTCTGCCATATAATAATCCACTTTGTCTCCTATTCAAATGCTACAAGTAGTTTCATCAAAGGCTGTCATTAATTTAATCACATAAAAGCAATAAGTGTACCTCTCTGAAATGCATAATTGACCAAGTTTTAAACCATTTTACTGCCACGCCCACTTCAGCCATATATGTAGGACCTATATGGACGCCTGTATGCAGGGAAAGTTTAATACAACTTATGAAACTTATGACATATTGGAAACCCCATCATCCGATTAATTGTTGGAAAGGGCTCTTTGAGCCCTTTCCAACAAGTAATCAGATGGTAGGATTAATGTGGCATACCAGAATGTACAGATACTAATCATAAAATAGGTGACAATAGTCGCTTTCGGCAGCATGAGTGTTAAAGAATTAGACTAAATGCAATAAACAGGTCACATTAGGTCACGCATGGCGTTGCACAATTTCCACCTTGTGAACCCTATGCCCACACCTTTTTAGGAACCATCACTCTTCCCGGGTTGATGTTGAAAGCATCAGTGTTTCCTTTTTTAAAATGCAAAATGGAATGCAGACATGCGTCCATCACACACTTACCGTTCCAACCCCGTGTTCAATACGCAGTTATAAACCAACATGTGTCATTCACGCACAATCTTCTGATTTCAAGTCCTTGTGGACGTGCCACAACAAACATTAACTTTCGCCCATATAATTATAATTCTTATCCAAAACATTTTGAAACGTAAAACGATAGGTCTTCAGCAGATAGGTCTTATACCAAAGATCTCAACTCGCCATTACCCAGGATTTGTATTAGCCTTCCGTCCAGTCCATGTCTACTGAAAACGAATGTAGGGAAAATGTTTCTACATATCCTCAAAGAGAAGACTTACGAATTTAATGTTCGAGTTTCGTCGGAGTGGGTGATCCAATATCGCAACTGCAGTTTTAACGAAAACTAAGATTCAGTAAATTTCTGTCACATCTAACACACCTCCAAAAAGTATATTTGGCAAGAATCCATCTTCCGATCTACACGCGGCAAGTCTTTTGCGAACGTCTTAATCTCGAAGCTCCTGTAGAGATATTCTGTGAACTCTATTACAAGGTGGTGTTCATTTACTGGATAACATATGACAAACACTGGGTGTTGCTGTCCTACCCTCTCTACCTAAAATACACAAAAATTCACAAATCAACGCAAACACAATAACAATAGAGATAAAGAACTGGCGTCACTTGACGTGAACAGTTTTTTTTTTGTGTAGCAATAAATGCGCATTACTACAGTTAAAACTAGAAGTCCTGTCATGAAATGCACACAAACAGCACGTCGATCTGCGCGTTAATGTACGCGTTATAAGCATAGTAAGGCTATCAAATTCTGTACATATGGCCTGTGCACATGCAGTGTTTCAGCCAATGGACCTCCGGGTAACCCGGAGGTCCATTGGCAGAAACATTGCCTGTGTTTGCTATGAGTAACCAGGAGAACCTGTCGTGCTTTGGATGTCATTCGATATGGCAACTGCGCGCAATTCCTACGCGCAATTAGTTTAAACAATATTTATTTCAGATCAAGTAAAATTTACAAAGAACAACGACAAACAAATAACAGAATAGAACATGAACTGAAGTGGATTCAGCAGTAAGCTTGAAGCTTATACAAGGCTGTCTCCGGAAGACAATCAAGCCCAGATAAAGCGCACAGTTGTGACAGGACTTCTAGTTTACCTGTATATACCAATGATTGCCACGTCAATCATCATTTCTCTCTCAGTATCAGATTGAGTGTGATTGAGTGTGAAACTGCTGATACTGGCAAACCCCACGCAGTGTGATAAAATTAGCCCTAAATTTACAAACCATCAATTAATATAAACTTTTAACATCTTTGTCGCTGTACAAATGCATCAAAAGCATCAACTCATTTTTCAACGTTTGTTGTCCAATCTTCATTAGATTTGTGCTAGGTTTACCGAAACGAAGAGGCAGTTCGAATCTACCCAGTCAATATTGGAGATAAAAAAAACGCCGTAGCAACACCTACAACTAAAAATTTGTCGTCTGCTTTTGTCCAAAAAGAATTTCCATTTTATCACTCTTCTCTTCTCTTGGGTATTCTATTTAATTTGTGCCTAAAGCAGTTATATAATAAAAAGGTTATTAGCACAGTGACGGTTTCTGGTATGCTGAATCGCATCTCGCAGAGGACCTTCACCAAGCAGTATCGCACGATCCTTGGAGAATGTCCTCGACGAGATTCGATCACACCAGACATATCTTTACTCTACCGGTAATCTCTATTTATGGTACATGTGCCTCAACCGTTTGCCTAACGTAACCGCCTAACCCGACCAGCGCTATTCACAGAATCTTCATTCAGTTTTTTTATTTCAATTTTCTCCTCGAAACGTATTTTCGGACTATCATTTGTTCCTTTGAGAGGCCACAAACAAAGTTTTTGAGGCAAAAAGTGACTTTGGCTTGGGTATTCAAACACTCGTTTGCAAGTAAAATGATTAATAAAATACATTATACCGCGAAGGTAGCAGGAACCTGATATCCGTTGGGACGATACGCCGCTGTCTGTAAGTGATCAAACTTGTCAAAGAAATATTAGTGAATATGTTTTATGATTTTTATTCTCATTTTGTATCCATTGTTCATTTTCCAGTATGGGGAATGATATAATGTATGGATTCCGGTCTCTCAGCCCTTCTCTTCCACGAGACATCAAAACCATGCCAATATTTTTTCACATCACGATTATTGGTGTTGTACATTGAGATTATTACCATTATGTGGATGTATAAAATATGTATCCGAGTCTCGCTCCGGGTTCTAAGGGCAGATCATGAAGAGTCGAAGACGACTCGTGATCTACCCTTAGAACCCGGAGCGAGACTCGGATACATATTTTGTACATCCACATAATGATAATAATCATTTTATCTTACAATGTATTGGGGATAAGTGAAGAATGAAGACGAATATATAACGAACTATTTATTCGTACGGATGAACAAAAAGAAAAAAAAATGGAACTCACGCGAAAGGGAGGTGCTTGTATCCGAACCCCTGAAGTTGCGGAGTTAATACAGACAAAATACATGTTGATTGTAAGATAAACAACAATATCAGCATGTAGTGCCTGGCCTGAGTTGTTTCGAAAATGACGGTGACTAACTCCTAGCTGTCTGGTATTATTATTATTAATTGGTGTTTAAGGTCACATATTTCTTATCAACCTACTCACAATTGTTTACTACAGGCTTGCACTACAGTGGAAGTCCCTAACTCGGATAAAATACTCTCTATTTTTGTCTTTCCCAAGCAAGTTGGGAAAGAAAAGTGGTGCAAAAGCACCAATAAAAATAAGCCAAAACTGGGTCGAGTGCAACCGGCACAGACCCAGTACGGGACGCTCTCTCCCAAGTACAACTCCACGACTTCCGTTGCCAGTGCGCATATACCGTCTCTAAAGACTCATTCTTTTTTAAAATCCGCTTCGTGTCAAGATGTTTTTGCACGCTTATCAGTGTTCCACCAGCTCGATGTTTGATGATTCCTGATTCATTATACCACAGTGTATCCTTTGTATTCTCAGGAACAGTGTTTTATATATTCTCTTTTCTATTATATGTCCATAATGTATATTTATTTGCTCTCTCTCTCGAGTCGCGCGCGAATTTCGCGTGCCATGCGGTTCGGACTTAGATTTTTTCACAATTATTGTTAATGCTTTTTTTGCAAAATTTTCTAATTGTGTTAGAGTTAGGTGTCAGCGGGGGGTACCATTCCTGCAGTGTTTCTTCTTTCTTTTGAGAGTAGTCTTCCTGTTGGGTGGTTCCCGGTCGACCTTCTGGGGTCTTTGTTTCTGTCACCTTTCTCTCTTCTTTGGGGGTGTTCTGTTTTCTCATCTCACCTTCTCTGCTCCTCTCACCTCTATCATGCCCAGGACAATTCCCTGTGGGCAATGTCTGCTGCCAAAGCATGTGGACGATGTACATTCGTCTTGTTCCTCCTGTAATGGGTGTTCGGCCGAGCGGCCGTGTGGTGTCTGTGGAACATGGTCTTCCACCTTCTGGGCGTCAGTAAACCGTGTTGTTCGTTCTCGTGGCCGTGCCTCCCGCTCCCGCGGGAAAGGAGAACGTGGTCGTTCGGGGCCTCCCGAGTCGACTTTGTCTGGTGAGAGTTATTCCTCCTCTGTGGGGGATGTGCAGTCTTTTCCTGTGGTGGATACTGCGGAAGCCGTTGAGTGTTCTGGTGTAGAGATGCCTGGTTCCGGGACTACGGTCCCCCTCCAGTCGACATCTGAGGCTGTCACTAGGGTTGTGACTCCTCCTCCTTCGGAGCCGAGCCGGTGTGCTCTCTCCACTATTTCACCAGCCTCAACGACTCTCGACGTATCTACTACTGCTGCTGGCCCGTCTGCTTCGTTATCTGTTTCAGCCGGCCTCGGCTTTTCGCTGCAGGGGACTGCAGGACTGTCCGATACTGTAGACGTGGGATATCGGCCTCAGCCTTCCCTGACTTCAACTCGGCGAAGTCGGAAGGGGCTGCCGGCCGAGCCCATCGCTGTGGTCTCTTCGCCGTCGAGCACCACAGTTGTGTCTTTGGATTCGGATGTTCGTAGTGGAAACACTATGAACTCCGTGGCGTTTCCGTCTACTCACTCTGGTCACACGACCAGTTTTGGGGGACCAACGCCTTTTGTGCAGCCTGGACCTTCTGCCCCGCAGAGGTCCGCGGTGACTCTCATTAGTTCTCGCAATATTGATCCTCGGGGTGCATCGTACCCCTATACACGTCTGCCTTCAGATGTTTCGGCTGCCGCCCGTCGTCCCGCGTCGGGTGTTTTGGAGGATCGTGACCCTTCGCTGGTTAAGAGGGTCAGAGGTGAAGCCACTTTGCCGGTTCGCTCCCCTGTCGAACCGGTCGGTACAGGCAGTGAGCTTAGGGAGGCCCTCTCCTTACTCACTCAGGTTCTTTCTAAGAGCCTTCCTGTTGCTTCCAGCGAGGCTATGGGTGGTTTCCAGGCGCCTCCTATGGCGCCGCCTCCCGGGATTGGAAACAGGCCGGTTTCTGATTCCTCTGGTGTCCCGACACCATGGGAGGCGTCGGCTGGTTTGCCCACGATGGGCTATGTGTCTTCCGACTCTGGGGAGGAGTCCGACATGCTTGAGGTCGAGGGCCAGCAGTCTTCGGACTTGGGGGCGGCTCTTGACTTTGTATTGGGTTTCTGCCTGAGCTCAAACCTGCTAACCAGCCGACAGTGTCAGCCTGGCCGCGATCATCGGTCGCACGCCAACAGCCTATGGAGCAACCTGCTTCTGGGCGCCTTCGACCGTGCCAGTCGGTACAGGTGGTTGAGGCTTTTTCAGCATTGGATGCCAAGCTGAATCCCAAGGCTTTGAAGACTTCGTTCTTCACCAGGGTTGACACCTTTTTGCCTCCTGTGCGTTATCGTTCCTACGATTCCGCCAATCCGTCAGTCTGCCAGGCTTTGACGGTTCTGGGTCAGGACTCCACTTCCCTCGGCTTTCCAAGCCCAAGTCTGCCGTCATTCCAATGACGACTCTGGAGTCCACGTTGGGCTTATCTAGAGAGATGCTTGGCATGCTTTCTCTCTCAGATCACGTCGTCTCAGCTTTGGCTGCTTATCTGCCTCCAGATAAGTTTGACGAGGTACAGGCTCCTTTGCGTGTGCTGTCCAAGGCGCTTATGCACCTTACTCACACGCATGCCTGTAACACGGCCAATTTGGAATTAGTTCGAAGGGACGCTGTGCTGGACACAGGACGATCCCTTCCCGAGGAGCAGCGTGCTACTCTTCGATCTGCTTCTTTGGCAGGTCCGCAACTTTTCCATGGTTCCGTGTCGACGGTCCGGGATGACGTCCTACGTCATTCCAAAGATCAGCTGCTGTTTCGTCAGCTTGATCAGCCTTCTCGGGGAGGCAAAGGCCGTTCCAAGCCTAACAAGTACCCTTCTGCTTCCTCTGTGAAGCAAAAGGCTGGTCCTTCTGCCGCCGCCTCTACTTCTTACTCACGGGGTAAAGGTAGGGGTCGGCAGAATCGAGGGAAGTCTCAGGATTCTTCATTTAGCAGAGGAGGTGGTTTCTCCTCTCGCGGGCCTCGTCGGGGCTCGAAATGAAGGTCCTCACCTCGACTCGTCCCAGGTTGGAGGAAGGATAGCAGAGTTCGCAGATCATTGGACCACCATCACATCCGATCCATGGGTGTTAGATGTTGTTCGGTCCGGGCTGTGCATATCCTTCCGACGGCACCCCACTCTGTCAAGGGTGCCTCTTCCAACCACAGTTCCTTCAGACGTTTTACGTCGGGAACTTTTGTCCACGGAGATTGCCAATCTCCTGGCAAAGGGGGCGATCGAGGTCGTCAAGAACGTTCAGTCAGTGGGTTTCTATTCCCGCCTGTTCTTGGTGCCGAAGAAGGACGGCCGACTCCGACCGGTTATCGATCTGAGTATCCTGAACCAGTCTATCATTGCTCCCAAGTTCAGCATGGAGTCTTTCAGGTCGGTCCGCCAATCAATTCACCAGGGAGATTTCGCAGCCAGCATCGACCTGCGAGACGCTTACTTCCACGTTCCGATGCATCGGGCGTCACGGAAGTATCTCAGGTTCGCTTTTCTGGGGCGAGTTTACCAGTTCAAGGCCATGCCTTTCGGCCTCAACCTGGCTCCTTGGGCGTTCACCAGACTGATGTCGCATGTGATAGCGTTCCATCGCACACAGTCCAGGGTGACTACTTCGGCATATCTGGACGATATCCTCCAGAGGCATTCCAATGCTGCCTTACTGGAATCGGATGTCGCCACTCTGTTGAGCTTGCTCACGTCGCTAGGATTCAGAGTCAACGAGGAGAAGTCGGACCTGGTCCCTTCTCAGTCGTTTTGTCATCTGGGGATGTCTTTCCAAACCAAATTCAATTTGGTGGCTGTTCCCCAGGCCAAGGCTGTGATTCTCTCAGCTTTTGCTCTGACTCTGTCCCAGTCCAGGTCCGCGACCGCTCGGAGTTTTCTCCGGCTGATCGGTCTCTGCGGTTCGGTGACGGATCTCATTCCTCTAGGTCGGCTGCGTGTCAGACCTCTCCAACACTTTCTGCTCAGTCGTTGGAGACCGAATGTAGATTCTCTGGATCAGGTGCTTCCGTTTCCGGACTCTCTGTATCCTCACCTTCTTCCCTGGACAGATGTTCAGTGGATTACGCAGGGTGTTCCGCTGGACTTACCCACGTCCGATCGCGTTCTGACGGCAGATGCCAGCGATCTCGGATGGGGTGCGACGTTGGATCCTCTCGGTCTTTCCCTACACGGGATGTGGGACCAGGATCAAGCAGCTCTACACATCAACCAGAAGGAGATTCTTGCTCTTCTTCTGAGTTTCAGGCAGTGGATCCCTCACCTGTCGAATCGCCAGGTCCTTCTACTATCCTACAATTCGACAGTGGTTGCTTACATTCGGAACCAGGGCGGCACGCACTCGCTTCCGATGTACGAGTTAGCTCGGGATCTTTTACTGCTCGCTCAGGATGTTCACGCCGGAGTGGTTGTTCGTCACATTCCCGGTCGTCTGAACGTCCTAGCCGACTCCCTGTCCCGACAGGGCAGGGTTATTTCCACCGAGTGGATGCTTCACAGGGCAGTGTTCCAGTCGCTTTGCGATCTCTTGGGACGTCCCCACATCGACCTCGTTGCGACTCGTTGGAACCATCAGGTGGACACTTTCGTGTCCCCGTGTCCAGACCCTCTGGCTTTTGCCGTGGATGCTCTGTCACTCGATTGGAACGGTCTAGTCGGCTACGCCTTCCCGTCGATTCCGATTCTTCCTCAGGTTCTCGCCAAAGTTCGAACCTGCAGTTGTCGAATCATTCTGATCGCTCCCCTGTCGCCTCAGCGGGTGTGGATCAATCAGCTCCGCTCGCTGATGGCGGCGGTTCCGGCACGTCTCCCGCTACGTCGCGACCTTCTTTGTCAAGGTTGCCCGAGGAGGTTTCACGTCGACCCGACTTCATTGTGCCTTCACGCATATCTTTTGTCAGGTCCTGTCTCCTCTGTAGAGGTTTTTCGAGACGAGCAGTGGAGTGCATTTCTTCTTCAAGGAGGCACTCCACTGGTTTAGCTTATGCAGATAAATGGAAGGTCTTCTGTCGATGGTGTGCTGATCACTCTGTTGATTATGCCAATCCTTCGATTTCACAGATTGCGGAGTTTCTGGTATATCTGTTTGATTCTCGGGGTCTCCAGCCTGTTACCATCAAGGGTTACAGGTCTATGCTTTCAGAGACTTTTTCTTATGTGGGGAAGCGTCGCATCGGCACTAATCCTTACCTCTCCAAGCTTGTTCGGCACTTTTCTTTGAAAAGGCCTCGGACTTTGCAGCTTACTCCACGATGGAATCTTTCGTGGGTGCTGCTTTGCTTGGGGGGGGGGGGGGGGGGGGCGTTCGAACCTTTATCCCAGGTGGATATGCATTTTCTCACATATAAGACGGCTTTTCTGATGGCATTTGCTTCGGCCAGACGGGTTAGTGAGCTTCACGCCCTCTCGGTTGACCCGGCCTTTTTTAGGAGCTCTCCCAACAGTGTTACTTTTACCACTGATTGCTCCTTTTTGGCTAAGAATCAGTTACCAGATACTACTCCTCCTCCTATCTGTATCAGGGCTCTTCCCTCTGTTGAGGGTACTCGCCCTTTGCTCTGTCCGGTCCGTGCTATTCGCATTTATCTTGATCGGACACGCTTCATACGGAAGGGCAGAAAACGTTTTTTTTTTCTGTCTCTCATTCCGAGTCGACAGAAGATCTTTCCTCAATCCATTTCTCGATGGATTTGTCTTGCTATTCGTACGGCTTATAGTCGTTTAGCAGCTGGCGATTGTATTACCAATCGTATTTCTGCCCACGAGGTGTGGGCACTGTCTACCTCTTGGGCTTATTCTAACTCCGTCAAGTTGTCGGATGTTATGCAGGCAGCCTACTGGAGAAATGGTTCTACTTTCTCCACCTTTTATTTACGCCAGTTGCAGGAGCAGTCGGAGGACCTTTTTGCCCTGGGTCCTCTTTCTTCTGCTCAGGCTGTTGTCTGCCATAGCCATTAGGCTTCTTGAAGGTCAGTTTCAGCCTTGTGCTGTTACTGTCCTTTTTCTGTCTGTGTGTCACACAGGCTCATATGTCTCTTTTCATTGTCCTTTACCAATGATTGCGACATTATGGTTGATAAGCCTCGGGACCTCTTCCTTCTACTTCACGGTTCCAGTGCACTAGGGTTATGTGGGGGTTGGTTATGCGATTCCCTCCAGCCTTTTGTCTACTCAGCCTGTAGTAAACAATTGTGAGTAGGTTGATAAGAAATCTAAATTTTATAGTAAATTTCCTTTCTTATTATACCTACCACAATTGTTTACATGGAGGCCCTCCCGTCTTCTTTACGGGTAAAGAATCTTTCCTCCCCGCTGATCACATAACTCTAACGTTTACGGATTCAAAAAGAATGAGTCTTTAGAGACGGTATATGCGCACTGGCAACGGAAGTCGTGGAGTTGTACTTGGGAGAGAGCGTCCCGTACTGGGTCTGTGCCGGTTGCACTCGACCCAGTTTTGGCTTATTTTTATTGGTGCTTTTGCACCACTTTTCTTTCCCAACTTGCTTGGGAAAGACAAAAATAGAGAGTATTTTATCCGAGTTAGGGACTTCCACTGTAGTGCAAGCCTGTAGTAAACAATTGTGGTAGGTATAATAAGAAAGGAAATTTACTATAAAATTTAGATTTCTGCACAATGGCTAATCATGACCACGACAGTTTTAGGGGCGGAGGAAGCCGGAGTACCCGGAGAGAACCACCGAGCAACGGCGAACAACTGTTAGCTCCCCAACATACTAACTCCACACAAGCAGGGTTAGCATTGGTTGAAGACAGGTGCACCATCGACGTGCAGTACGCCTTAGTACACAGCGTCACCGTGCCCCCACGTGGGCGATGGGGGTGAAGTGTCTTGCCCAAGGACACAACGCGGTTGCCGCAGGTGGGATTCGAACCGAGGACCTCTCGGCTTTCAGCCTGCACCTCTACCAACTGAGCCACCGCGCCCCCAGCTGTCTGGTAATACAATGATATAATCAACGATGCACTCATTAATGACAGTCAGCCAGTACAAACGTAATGATAATTGGCCCCCATAAGACGTTTGAATTTTGACGATTGCATAGTATTTAATACTAGTAATTACCAACGTCAAGTTGATACCACGCAGTTATTACGAGTAGTGGGTTGGACGCAATGATGCCTGTAGAATATGTGATGCCCACAGGTTGTGAACACTAGATAGCTGCGGAGTAGGAATGACAGGATATTGGAAGCGCATCTCCCCCAATGTAGTTGGAGGAATGGATTTGGAATGGATTTCCAAAAAGAAAAAAAAATAAGTGTCTCAATTGATAGACATTTTACAGGGCGATAGAAGCAACGTACTATTGCTCTGGCAGTTTCTGACCTAGTTAGGTGGTATGTGTTGGAAACCGGAGCTTTGTCGCTGCTAGAAAAAATAGATTCACGCCGCGTATTCAGCTAAAACTCAAGGAGTGTCGCCTGAATCCGTACGTGGGCGTATATCGCCGTAACGAACCGCCCGTTTCACTTTCGATGGGGTGGTTCCTGAAGGGGTCTGTGACTTTTCCTCGAAAAGCATAAATCAATAGAGGTTCACCGAAAACAACAATTTTAATACATATACATATAAATAAATTTGGTAATTTGTGACTTACATGGAATCCAGTGAATATGATAAACAAAACGTCAATCACCCCCTACCCACACAGTTTTGGAGTCACTTGCGGGCCCGAATTCTCTGTTGTCGCTGGTTTTTTTTCTCCGTTTCGCTGGTATTTGTTCCTTAGTCGCCTCTTCACTTCACCCTTTCACTGCCGCCGCACGGCCATTAACGTATTGCCACTTTATCGGACGCCTCTGCTCTAACTTGTGACGGAATGTCACTCTACCACTGGCGTCGCACGGCCACTAACGTATTGTCACTTTACTTGACGCTTTTCACACAAGCAATCGCCACCAATGGGGTTAAACTCTCCCTTACATTTGTCTCATAATAATGTTCATACAGGCAAAGCCCACAATTCCTACGTATGGCTTGCCTTCTAAGACAGGTAATGCCGTTTACCTAAATGCGAATAGCTTCCTGAGCTCGTACTTCGTTTTTATGATCCTATTCTCATATATGTCTACCGACTTGGCCCGCGACTGCTCCTATTCTAAATATGAGCTCTGTGGCACCCCTGCATCACAACGTTCCTATACTTACGCCCTGATGCGGCACTTCCTCTAACCTATAGCATGGGACATCCCCATCTACTCGCAACCACCCACAACCTTACACACCTCCAGAGTGGAATGAATTTTTCGAGAACCCCCCCCCCCCCCCCGATTTTATTTCCATAGCCAGACCATCAATTCTCAGTTTAATCACTTCTCTTGAACGTGGCCGCTTAGACCTACCTTAATTTAACATTCGCTTTTAAATTCCTTTGAAAGTCTCGCATTTTTGGTATATCCTGACATTTGCTGACAAGCTAGATGCGTAATATGGGTGTGTGTCCAGAACATCTGCGATGTACTGTTTTACAACAACTACCCATTAACTGGCCATAATTACTCAGATAATGACTACAGGAGAATATTGGTCTTTCTCACTCTTTTAATCTTTATCAGATAGCCCATGTTACGTTCGACAAATGCGCAATAATGGACATTAAACTCCATGCTCAATTAGCAGCGCTTGAATTATTGCTGGTCTGTTTAAATGACAAATCGGTTTTCGGGGGCCGTCGTATACCTATCTTTACGCTTTACAGCTAGCCCGAACGAGAAAATGTATCAAAGATATATACACTTTTATACAATAAAATCGAAAATTCAAGTTATCACCTTGACAGTATGAGAACAGGATTTTGCTTCCCCTAACCTAGAGAACAGGGAATTGGTCTTTAAAATACAGCTACCTGGTGATAGCATGATATTATTCTTAATAGCTATTTTAGAATGGATACAGACCATGTATATTCACCTCAAACCCGGTTACCAAAGTTATGTGCCAAATTCACACCGATGGATGTTGTAATGATCCACCGATCTCCGTACAGTTGAAACTGGAAGTTCTGTCACTGTATTCTGCACTATTTTAAAGTAATGGCGCGCTGAGTACGTGCACTTTGTTCCTAGTCAACTCAGGTCCTGTAGAAAAACAGCATGCCCAACTCTTACATACTAGTAAATAAAGAACATTGGCATCATTCCTACCCTCTCCTGAGAAACGTGTACATATAATGACGTGCACAGACATTAAAATTTGACTCCATATACAGAGTGATGAGCTGTGGCTTATCCGCAGCTCCATCTATTCTCCACACCAAAAGTATTCATAATCAATTATTTATAACCGCACAAGAAACACTTGCAAACTTTCATCTCATGGACCACCCGGTGGTCCATGTGATGGAAGTCTGCAAGTGCTTCTTGTGTTTTGTCCTCAGAGACTGCAAATATTTACCAAGTGAAAAGTCACCCCCACAGAGATTTACTAGTAATCCACCCTCCACATACTGCAGTCCCAATATTTCCTTTTTGTTTGATCGGTTCAGAGTACTTCATTCTTCCGGAGTAAGGAGAGCGTTAACTAACGAGAATTCTAGATTGGTAAAACGATCACTGACCACCACAGAAAAGTGTCTCAACAGCGCCATTCTTGGGATGGGGGGGGGGGGGGGGAGGCGAACGTTGACGTAAATAAGCAATGCCAACAAAAAAAAAATTCTAGAATATTTTCAGTTTCACGACGCCGCGCAATCGTCGATCGCCATTTTAATAATATACTTTGATGTCTACAAAAAATGAATAGGTTGATAAAGTGCACATTTTTCGCGGCGATACAAATTGGATGATCACAATTTCACACCATATTGTAGTTATTACTGACAAAAAAACAAGTGCCGAGATTGGAAAATTCATGCCATATCAATAATTTTTCGTGCTAGGTAGACACCATAGGTTACAGCATTGAGCTTCAAACCGAGAGGTCGACGATTCGATCCCTGCCGGGGATTACTGTGTCGTGTCCTTGGGCAAGGAAATTATAATCCCGATAGTCCACGTGAGGGGACGGTGTACTGCGCTGTAGTATAAGCAACCACGATGACAGAATGAGTGATTTTAAAAAGCAAAGAGAAAAGTTTATGCTGGCTTTTGCGAATGTTTCTTAAAGCTTATTTTTGGAAAATTAAGAACACGACTTAATCGAGCAAAACGCCACATTATGGGTGTTTGTTTAACAAATTTGTTCTGCAGTCCCCGGTAAAAGACAGAAATATCGAATAAAAGTCAGCTACGCGTTTCAGCAACATTCTCCAGCCACTGCTGCGTTCGACAAACCGATTCCGGCGGCTGTGATATATCACCTACTTGAATGCTCACATGACACCAACAATGTATCCACAGTTCACAGGCATCCTTATCTAGAATACACCCACCCCTTTTTCCAACACCCACCCACAGCCATGTTTAAATCAGTTCACTTTCCTTTTAAATTGTGTTTGTGGTTTAGTCTTGTGAACTTATGAAGCGATTGTTGGCTACCGCTTTCAGCAACCAACTGACTTTTTTAAAACTATTTTAAAACTTTAATAACAACTAATAAGTGGAAACCAGTTGAAGAGACAAATTGGATGAAAGGTGCTTCGAGAACTACGTTTATTTTAGCACGTAGCTATTCGTATAATTTACATCTTTATTGAAATAATCAGCTAAAAATGACTTTCAGCTATTCTTGGTCTATTTGTTTCAGAAATGTGCCGATTATGAAGTGTCGGACAAGCAGCTTTACCCAACCTTTGCGAGAACATTTCCGCCAGCTACTCAAGTCACAAAGTCCATCATATCTCTATTACTGAAGTTTAACTGGAGGCGATTCACGCTCATCGCAGGCTCGTCACACAAACAACAGACTATTGCCGACAAATTGCTGCAATTATCAGAACAATACAATTTGACGTTGAACGATCGGCGGGACTACAAAGAACCACACATTCCATTAACAACGCCGAATCCATTTCCAGGAATTGTCGCAGAAACGTATATAGACACGAGAGGTATGTTATCAGATTAATTCTCTGTTTGCGTGGTACACGAATCCTTACATCGTGATGCCAAGTACTTGACCCGTTACCTAAAGAATCCGCCGCATCCGCTCGCTGTAATGTACAAATTCTGCAGTTACAATGAGGGATGACATGATATGGTTTTGTTGAAATCTTTTGAAAGCTTTGAAAAAATATTATTTAAAATAAAAAAAATGTGATATCGTGTGCGATGAAAAGGGTTAAACATACACACAGATATTCTCAATGCGCAGTGCGTTTTATTACACGCCTGTTCTTTGTAATTCCCATCTACAGCAAAACTAAACCATGCGGAAAATGAAAATCTGTTCCGCACATATATGCGGAACGGAAATCGTTGACGGACTATTTTTAAATAGAAGCGAAATTTCACTGGAATGTTTTAAAAATCAACGCAACGCAAATACAGTTTGTTTGAATCGCAGGCGATAGCTGAAAATCATCCCCTGAGTTCATACTAGAACCCAGGGGACGACAGAGTACCACCGGTTAACCTCGAGAATTTGGTGGGCAATAAAATGTGTTCATTTTTGTTGATAGTTGTCAAATGAATTTCTGAGTGTAATATTTTTCATATATATATATATATATATACCTGTAGACGGGTAATATACACAGGACGACACACGTGTGCGAAGGGTTAATGGGTATGGCACCTGTGCCATCGCAGAATGATAAAACTGCATACACCCCATTTCACACACAGGCACGTATTTATACACGTACTTATCTACGACAAGTATTCATTGGAAGTGTGGAGTACTTCGATTCAGGGAATAACGCTGTGTTGAGAAAACAAAGTCGTTGGATTTTTTCCGTATTGGGGAAACGTAGTATCAGATCGGCGGATTGTGTCCACCAGGTATTAACGTGTGTGATAAACGGCTATAACTACGTATATATTGATATCTGATATATGGTTATGGTATTAGGATATGTCTTCACGTCCATATCACGAACTTCGAGTAAATCGATATGTTTTGTTGGACCTTTGTTCGAGGCTTTAGTAGATAGGATATTACTGTGTAGCCGCCGTGAAAAAGATTGTGGCATCCGGATAATTGCGATAGACAAGGCAGATTAACGGGTCAGCTCAGGAATGGAACAATCATATAGTTCTGTCGCTTCGTGGCGAGTATAGTTCTGTCGCTTCGTGGCGAGGAACTTTCATGCACGGTGCTGTGATCACGAAGGCGCATAGAGAATTTCGCCTGGATCGCGACTGGGTCACGATCCGGTCGAAATTATCTTTCCGCTTTTCTCTCCACAGCACTGTTGATTCTCACCCGTCTGAAAGGAAATATTAGAACACTAAATCTGGGATGTTATTTTATTTTGATTTCCTTAATTAGGACTCAAATTCTCAATATTTTATTATTTATTTATTTATTGGGATTTAACGACACTTTCAACAGCCAGGGCCACCTCGTGTCGGACAGTTTTGACCGGTGGAGCAACGGCGAGCAACTGTTAGACTCTTCAATATACTTACTCCAAGCAGGGTTAGCATTGAAGACAAGTGCACCATCGACATGCAATACACCTTGGTACACAGCGCCACCGTGCCCCCGCTTGGGCAATCGCGATTAACTGCCTTTCCCAAGGACACAACGCAGTTACCCCTGGCGGAGATCGAACCGTGGACCATTCGGTTTGAAGTTCATTGCCGTATCCACTGAGCCACCGCCCTTCCTCTATATTCTATAACTATCACTTCTTAGGGCGTTCCCTAGTGCATTAACAAAGTTTAATAGAGCTTTACAATAACGTAACGCTCAATTTCAAAAAAGTCACGTGACGTGTCTGGCCGTTAATGGGTTAAAGAATCTCATGAACAGCCCGATACGTCACGTGGCTTTTGTTCCTCGCGGTCGTACACTCGGAAATGGAAACGGTTACTGGAAATGGTTTCAACAAATCAACAATGTGATTTTTATTTAAATTATTAAATATGTCAATTAACCAGCAAAGCTGGCCCTATAAGAACAAGCAGCTGTCTATAGTAAGTAAGTCTGTATACATTTTAAGCCATTATTCCTGACTTAAATATACATATTCTAAGACATTCTAAGAAGATAAACTACTAAATTCGGCAAAGACGGGACTGTTATGTCGATTTATTCTTCTGGAATATACTACCCACAATAAACCCATTTTTAAACATATTTTTTCTTGCTTTTTTAAACTGGATATTTGGGTAAGTGAAAATAATTTTCAATTGGGAGGACCTTTTGTTTCGGCTATTTTTATCAAGTGTTTGCGATAGAACAGCAAACACTAGAATCTCATCTTCATCTCATCTTCTTTCTCGTTGTCGTTGTAACTCCAAATGACATAAGTTTCTAGAACGGTAGTAAGATTCCACATACCCCAAAGCCGGTGTGTCCAATCAGGGTACCCTTCCTCTTATCGCACACGTTTCTTGTCAACACGTCTTATTTTTCGCCGCCATTATGTCTACACCTTTTATGCCTGCAGAACACCTCTACTCCGCCAGTCCATCAACTCGAAATTTACCCAACGAATGGTAGTAAGATTCCACATCCCTCAAAGCCAGTGTGTCCAATCAGGTTGCCCTTCCTCTTATCGCACACGTTTCTTGTCAACACGTTTTATTTTTCGCCACCTTTATGTCTACACGTTTTATGCATGCAGAACAGATCTACCCCTGCCAGTCCATCAACTCGAAATTTACCCAATCAAGACACGCAATTAGTGAATTGAGCTAGTATCCTCGAAAAATCATGAAATTTTCCTGATTTGGTAACATGGTTTTCACAGCCTGAAAAAATCCATTCATCCAAAGAAAAATCTTACCTTTTACTGATTTTTGCGAAAAATATAACCTCAAAATACCATCCACTGTCTATCATGGAGTCATTCATACCATCCACTGTCTATCATGGAGTCATTCATACCATCCACTGTCTATCATGGAGTCATTCATACCATCCACTGTCTATCATGGAGTCATTCATACCATCCACTGTCTATCATGGAGTCATTCATACCATCCACTGTCTATCATGGAGTCATTCATACCATCCACTGTCTATCATGGAGTCATTCATACCATACACTGTCTATCATGGAGTCATTCATACCATCCACTGTCTATCATGGAGTCATTCATACCATCCACTGCCTATCATGGAGTCATTCATACCATCCACTGTCTATCATGGAGTCATTCATACCATCCACTGTCTATCATGGAGTCATTCATGTTATTCAAAAATTGTGGAAGGAAACAATAAGACAGTACGAAAAAATTGACGACATAAAAAACGAAACAAATTGAAAAATTTAAACAATCCCAAAATGTCTGTCAGGTCTTTTATCCAACATTCTTGTAACAGTTTGCCACATCCCCTCTACAAACACAAGGAAAATGGAATGGAATTTCGAATACCAGCTTACAGTCTGGTGACTGGGAGCAGATATAAATGAAAGTGTCAATGACACTGTAGCTCAACTTGACCAACTTGAACTTGGTAAGTTATAAATGAAATTGGTACCAATGTTATTTGATGAAATTTCAACATAACAGCATTGTGTGTGCACAACGTCAGAGTAATCCATGCAATTGTTAACCCTTTACCCAACGAATCGCCCGCATCCGCCCGCGTAGTATGCAAATTCAGTAGCTGAAAAAATATTATTTTTCAAAAAATTTCAACAAAACCATATCATGTGACCCCTCGTTGGAACGAGCTCGTTCCAACGAGGGGTCACATGATATGGTTTTGTTGAAATTTTTTGAAAAATTTGAAAAAATTATATTTAAAATAATAAATTTTGATATCGTCTGCGTTGGGTAAAGGGTTAAATGTAAACAGTACGACTGGCTAAAAGAAGAATGTTGATACACAAATGCAGTATGTTCAGAGGTTATTATAAATGGCAACTTGTTTTCACAGAAATGTATGCTAATCAATAGCTCTTATCTAAAGGTCTTGCCAAATGAGCACACCAAGTTCAAAAACAATCCTATAATAAATGTGGCCTTTAGGCCATGTCAAAAATGTTGATGCACAAATGCAATAAATTCAAAGATTGTTGCTAACAGCAACAGTTTTTGATGGAAATGAAAAGAAAATCAATAGCTCCTATCTTTGTCACCCTGCATAAGCATACAAAGCTTCAAAACAACCTGATAATGAATCATCGATTGCTTATTGGGTTTGAGAATGCTTTTGATATACACAAGGGAGATAACTGCATTATGGGAAATCAAGCACTGGTAATTATAAGACTAGGCCGAGATAACCAGAGATAGTTTGGACTGGATAGACTGTTAGTGATAGAGAAACATATGCAATAGACATTAAAAAATGGGATTCTGGGAAAATCAGGCCCTGTACTCCTATTCAATAGAGCATACCCCCTGTACCCGTTGGTACTATTGCATAACGTGTTATTTTTATATGCCCAAAATGGATCTTCACATGTCCGTTTGAGTGGTTGGTGGAGATTTTGGTGGTCTGTAAGGGTTGTCGGATCTGTTTGGGTAATTAGGTATGCTCTAGTTTAATCGAACACACCCCAGAGGACCCCTTGGTACTATAGCACTACGTGCTATGCCGATAAAATGGGAAATCCGTACCAAATAAAGTCAATTTCGGTTATTTTAGGTGGATTTTGGTGATTTGGAGAGATTGTCGGGTTGTTTGTGGTAATTAATTTACTCCAATTCAATCGAACACACCCATCGAACATACCCCGTCCCATTGTAGGCCTTAGGTAACATAGCAACCACAGCAACCACGTACTACCATAGAAACCAAGATGGCGGTCTCTAGTATACAAAATGGACGGCGGAAACACGTATCACCCTAACAACACGCGCTGCGCATGCGCACTCACACCACGTATCACTATGGGGATGACGTCACAACATGGCCGCTCACGCGGGTTACCATGACAACACAACATGGCGCCACTAGGTCACGTGACTATGACTTCACATGAGATCCTGCAACGAGATCCTGCCAATGAGTCCTCAAACATACGAGGCATACTACTAACTTTGATTGTACGAAGTATTACGTGTATAATTCTATATACAAACATATGACTAATAATGTCCAATTTTATTATATATATTTTTTTCACAACTGTGTCTGAATCCAAAAAATCTATAAAAAAAACTAAAAAAATATCCATACATCCCATTGAACCTTAATTGTGGAATCCAGGATGGCGTGGTGATTACCTCAGAATCACTTCAAAATTCAGAGCCTCCAACTGAACTTATGACATGACAGACAAGTGGACGGTAACAGCTGGGACAAACTATTGCTGGGAAATCTTCTCTCTCAACCAACCAAAACACATTCTCCTGGACACAATGCGTAATTGATACTCAAAGTAATTGAGACAGCAAAGATTTCATGTAGATACATTTTTCGATGGACATAACACAATAGTTCCACATTTTACCCCCATAAAATGATAGGTCATCCCTGTTACTTGCAATATAATTAAATAATCGTAGGGCGATCATCAAACCTAATAGACGAGTTTAGGGCATGGATATTGTCATTATACCACCGAAGGCGGGAACTTAAAATTTTGAAATCTGAATTTTAGGGCTGGGAGGTTTTTCGTTTTTCTTTACGGTTCGGTTCCGGTTTTTATGGCAAACCGGAAAACTGAACCGCGAGACCCAGCAAAAAATACAACTGAACGGTTTTACTGTGTTTGTGCATAAACCGCTCCACCTACTGGGGGAGGGGGGTGGGGTTGGGGGAGGGTAGTTGGAACTTAACCCTTAAGTCCTCAGATTAATTTTAAAGTATTTATGGCCTTTTTCTTCTTACATAGTTATTGATGACTTGGCAGTGGTTCTACATCACTGCTGGCTGCCTATACAGGCAGCCAGCAGTGATGTAAACCACTGCCAGGAAAAATGCAGTTTACACACAAGAGTAATAAAAAAGATTACACAAGGGAGCACCTGCTTCAATGCAATATAAAAGTGGCGGTTTGGGGCTATTTGGGGGCTTAAGGGTTAACTACGGCCATTGTGGACTCTGGTCACTTAGTATATTGGGCAAACGGGCAAATACGCCGTGTTCTCATTGCCACATTTCTCCCCTTATTGACTCGTCCACCGGACTCTACCGGACTCCACCGGACTCTACCGGACTCCACCGGACGAGTCAATAAGGGAGAACATGTGACAATAAGAGCACAACATAGTTTAGACAAACTTTATTCATTTGTTTCCCTGATTTTTGTTTTTTTCTGCCCAGATTTATGTTTTTCTCTAAATGAATAGGCTTAGCAACGGAATCCCCAATAGAACCCAAAAAGAAGTTAGCCTCAACCCAATTCCAATACAGACAGGGCCTTTGTGGCGAGTGGATGGTATCGTACAAACTCTTGCAGATTTTTATCAAGTTGAGGAGTCTGGAGTATTATTTGCTACCTATTCTTAACACAAAGAAAAGCCGAATCGAAACCGAGTTTTTCCCTGAAACCGAACCGAAACCGACACCGAATGGGAAAACAATCAAACCTCCCTGCTCTACTGAATTTATCAGCAAAATAACAAATTTAGCCCAACTGTAAGTTATCACTCGAGTTACCGGAATAGTCCCTCGTGTTACTACCGTTAAAACTAGAAGTCCTGTCACGAACTGTGCGCTTATCTAGGCTTAATTGCGCGTAGGAATTGCGCGCAATTGCCATATAGAATGGCATCCAAAGCACGTCAGGTTCTCCTGGTTACTCATAGCCAACACAGGCGTTACCCGGAGGTCCACTGGCTGAAACATTGCTTGTGCAGAGGCCATATGTACAGAATTTGATAACCTTACTATGGTCATAACGCGTAGATTAACGCCCTGATTGACGTGCTATTTGTGCGTATTTCATAACAGGACTTCTAGTTTTAACTGTACCTGTTGCAAAAAACGGACAAGAACGTGACGTAGATCAAATTGAGTAATAGTTCAGAAGCCACTTATGTCTTGATTAATATTTAAAACTGAACGACCCAGAGATATTATAAAGTCTCTTCCGAATTGTGTATACATCGTGTCTTCGGTGTAAGAGAAGGATGTTAGCGATGAAATCAATAGACTATAGAAGAGCTGGAAGGTTTTTATTTTTCCGATTCCGAATAAAATTTTTTTACTAATTTATTTTAGCTGCTGTCTCCCACTTATTTTCGCATGGCCCAGCATATTATTAAATACCACGATGACGGACTCAGAAACCTCAAATTTCATGACCTGATGGGCGTGGAGGAGCAGAGTAAATTGCATGGTAAAAAAAGCAATACAATTTTTTTTTTTGGGGGGGGGGGTGGAGGGTAGGGGTGGGTATGCTCGCTGTCTATATATATTTTCGAATACCCCAATGACGCGACCCCTAGAATATAACATTCGATGATCTTACTTGGTTAAGCAACTAATACTGCTTAGAAAAATGTACATTTTTCTTCGGGGTGGGAGTGGTGTAGTGGGGAGGGGAGATTATCATGCTGCTGTATTTTTGTATTAAATACCACAACGGTATACACCCCCACCCACATTCAAATCCCGAAGTCCCTGCTCTGTTTGGAGAGTAACTAGCAACTAACGTAATTGCAGATAACATACTATATTTAGTGGAAATTAACGTCCTGCCGCGACTCAAAATGTCAAAATGTTCCAGGATAATACCATTTAGGGCATATAGAGGACTTTTAAAAATTCCAAGCAGGGACACCAACTCTCTCTTATTTGTTCCTCGAAAGGCATTATGAAGGCAATGAAGTAGTTAAACTAAAACCAATCTCCAGCAAAAGTGGATTCCGTTTTAGCCCCACCCCCTAGACCCCCCCCCCCAAACCCAACCCCACCAACCCCGTCACGGTATATTTACCCAAACATCGGACGGACTTCTTGAAGATTCAGATTTGACCATTTTTTGGCATACATGTATATTAAATCCCATTCACATGTACATGAATATAAAAGAATCCCTGCCGATTTTGTACCAATCAGAACCTAAAGCGGGCGTAGGAGGTGGGTGCCCCTTTCTGCATCTATTTGTATGGATTAATAAATGATCGATTACAAAACGCTCCGTTATGGTTGGGGAATGTGTTTCTCCTTGTGATTCGACGCCACTGTGTTAACCCTTTACCCAATGTAACGGTCAAAACCGGGCAGCGCTATTCTCAAAAATCACTAATTAGTTTTCATTATTTTTCATTTTTTGTCTCAAAAACATAGGTTATGACCCCTCGTTGGAACGAGCTCATCGAGCTCGTTCCAACGAGGTGTCATAACCTATGTTTTTGAGACCAAAAAAATAGTTATTCAAGTGGTAATTTTTTTTGCAAGTGTCGTCTGCTTTTCATGTTAGGTAAAAGGCTAATACATTATGCATTACACTTGTTTTGACAAGAAGTTTATTTTTAGTTTATACTTTCAATAAAAACATCGGAAGAAAATTGTTTCATTTCTCTTACAATGTTATTACAACGCTTGCGCTATTCTTTTCTTCTATAAGACAATAAAAAGCTCAAAAAATCGAACTCGGTCATTAATAGTTAAACTGCGGTAGATATTGTAATATGAAGTTTGGTTTTTTAACAATGGCATATATAAAGATAGTTCTCACAGTGATATAACAGAAATCTCTTAAATTATTTAAGAACTGACAATCGATTCTCTCAGAATCGGAATAAATATAAGGCCTGAGTTGACATCTGTGGCCACACGGTAACAGACCATGAATAATGAATAACAGTTGATTGCTAATATACGTCTGCAATTCAAGAACACTGGTACAACAGCACCTACTGGGTCTGCAAAGCCATTTCCAACTCCAATATTCACGGAGAAAGGATTATTACAAAAGCATCGTTTATTTTTCTTGATTGGGCCTTAATTTCGCAATGTTTTATTGATGAGACCACGGCTTTGATGCAGACGAAAAATAGGGTCACATGGCAGCTTAAAAATACCTCAACCTATCAGCCTAGTTAACTAGCTCATGATTTGAGAGAGGGAAGGGAATGGGGATGCTGAGAGTATTTCGATGAAGTTTATATTGTCTTGTACCATTGAGATAACGTCTCAGCGTTTCACCTAGTCAAATCGGTGTTCAGTAACAAAACTCTCTCTCAGAGCCCGGCAACAGTTCGAAATTCGGTTCGATTCGAGTTTGGTCTGATGATTGGATTCGTTTTGAGTCGCTCTGATTCGAATATTTTCGAATCGTAGAGATGCTCTCAAAATCATATTAAGTGATTAAGTGTATCCATTTGAACTCTTCTCCTATCACCATGTCTCCTGTACAGGAGACCTGATGATATAAGAAGAGTTTAACCCTTTACCCAACGCAGACGATTCACATGATATGGTTTTGTTGAAATGTTTCGAAAAATAATATTTTTTCAGCTGCTGTATTTGCCTATTACATGGGCGGATGCGGGCGATTCGTTCGGTAAAGGGTAAAGGAAGTTCCGATTGCGAAACTACTTCGGTTCCATTCTGGACTATTCCTTTTTTATTATATGCTAGCCTGTGGATTATCGGAAATTAACTAAAAGATATTTCTCGATATCCATAAACTTGATGGATAACGAGGAATATCCCTCAGTAGCTTTCTAAATGAGGCCACGCTTCGGCGCGTGACGTCGACTTGGGGGAACGATCGGCTGATCTTTGTTATTGTTTTGAAACGAACGTATCTGCAGTCGAATTGGTCTGAATATTGTGCAGTAAAATGCCATGTAGCATATAATAGAAAGAAAATCTACGCTATTTTAGTAAATATCGGGAATTATCTCATTCGTGTCGACCTGAAAATATACTACTCAAAGTTTGCTAAGCACCAAATATTTGACACATCATTGTGAAATTTTCTTGTGACATATTCGCGATATGTTTGGTGGATATGATTGAGGAATGTATTGAGATGGTCCCCAGTGTTTTCATTAACTCTTTTGACAGGCAGACTTTTCGTGACAGCCATAGAAAGCATGTACCCCTTGATTTTCATGATGTTTTCGTGTACTGCCTACATGTACATGACATGTGTAGAGTATTCAATCTTCATTTCAACACAAACTCTTGTGATTTAATGATTGAATATGGCAAATGCAAATGTAAGAAGACATTTGTCTGAAGCAGAAATGTGGCGGGCTGTAGGGATTGTTGAGCAAGGGGCTACCCGTCGTCAGTTTGGTGAAGCCCCTTATTGTGCACCATACGGTGGTCACCAGAGCCTGGGCAAGATTTCAACAGTATGGCATACCAGTAAGACGGCATGGTCTTGGAAGAGACAGGGCAACATTTGCAGCTGAAAACCGGATTTTGATCATTCAGGCCCGCAGGAAGCGCGCTTTGCAACAGCCACCCAGCTTCGCAGTGACCTTCAGAATGCATCCGGGGTAAATGGTTCGACGCAGACTATCCGAGCAAGGTTGCAGGAATGTGGTCTCCGATCGAGAAGACCATGCGTTCGCATTCTGCTGTCCCAGAACCATCACCAGGCACGATACGAATGGGCCAAGGACCACATTGGATGGACCAGAGAAGATTGGCGACCTGTCTTTTTTGCAAATGAGTCAAGGTATTGCTTAGACCACTCAGATAGGCGTTCTAGGGTATGGAGAAGACCAGGATAGCGATTCCATGCAGCCAACATTGCTGAGCCTTAGCGCTATGATAGAGGGTCAATCATGGTCTGGGCCGGCATCAGCAGGGATGGACGTGCAGAGCTCTGTGTCCGTGAACGTGGTACATTGACTGCACAGCGGTATATTGATGAGATCATGGATGTCCACGTCAGATTGTATGCAGTTGGAGTGGGTGATAGATTCATTCTGATGGACGATAATGCCCGTCCTCATGTTGCCCATGCTGTCTGGGAATACCGACAGAGGGAGGGGATTGAGCGTATGGACTGGCCAGCAAGACCCCCTGACCTCAATCCAATTGAAAATGTCTGGAATGAGTTGCATCTTGCAATTTCAGCCCGTCCAGTCCAGCCAAGAAGTGTCCAGGAGCTTGGTGTCATGCTGGTCCAAGAATGGAACAGCATCCCAGAAAGGACCAGCAGGAGCCTCAGCATGAGAAGGCGTTGCCAAGCTGTAATTAACAGTAATGGGTCTCATACTCGATATTGAACCCATACCTGTTCGCTCCGTCAACTTTTTGGCATATTGAAAAATGTCCTCTTTTACCAATAATATCCATTTTCCATGGTTATCGTATTCAAAGGCTAAAAAATAATGTCAAACACAAATAAAATCTTAATTTCTGTACTTAAATCATTAAAGATATAATTAAATAAAAAATGTTTACACTTTTCATTACAATATTTCAACTAAAACGTAAAACAGGTAGTTGGATATACGTGGTGCTTAGCAAACTTTGAGTAGTATATTATTTTTCACTCTCGCAAGCTCTCGTGAAAAATAAAACGTTGAGGTCCTCACTCATGAGATAATTCCCTATATTCACTAAAACAGTGTAGATATCCTCTATTTTTAGCTCACCTGGCCTAAAAGGCCATGTGAGCTTTTCTCATCACTTGGCGTCCGTCGTCCGTAAACTTTTCACATTTTCATCTTCTTCCCTGTAACCGCTGAGCCGATGTGAACCAAACTTGGCAGGAATGGACTGTGGGTGGTCCTCTGCTAACGATCCTCATTTTGTTCCCGTCGAATGAAAAACATGGCTTCCAGAGGCATTCTTTGATTCTGGTTGGTGGATTTTCAAAAATCTTCTCCTCTGAAACTGCCAGACCAAATGTCTTGAAACTTCACACAAATGATGACTGGGACGCCCTCTGCAAACGACCCTCATTTAATATTGATTGAGTCACAAACATGGCCGCAATTGCGGCTTATAGTTACACATTTTCATCATCTTCTCTGGAACTACTGAGTTGACATGAACCAAACCTGGCAGGGATAGTCTATGGGAGGTCCTCTACAAACGATCCTCATTTTGATCCCATGGGTTTGAAAACATGGCCGCCAGAGGCATTCTTTGATTCTGATTGGTGGATTTTGAAAAATCTTCTCCTCTGAAACCACAGGGCCAAAAGTTTTGAAACTTTGCATGGTTGATGACTGGGACACCCTCTACCAACGATCCTCATTTAATGTTGATCGGGTTGCAAACATGGCTTCAATTGCGGCTTATAGTTACTGTCGAAATCCTATGGGAAATCACATTTTCATCTTCTTCTCTGGAACTACTGAGCTGATATGAACCAAACCTGGCAGGAATGGTCTAAGAGAGGTCCTCTACAAACGATCCTCATTTTGTTCCCGTGGGTTGAAAAATCTCGCCGCCGTGATGCCTGGGACCCCCTCTACCAACGATCCTCATTTAATGTTGATCGGGTTGGAAACATGGCCGTAATTGCAGCTTATAGTTACTAAAAAAAACTATGGGAAATCACATTTTCATCTTCGTCTCTGGAACTACTGAGCCGACGTGAACCAAACCTGGCAGAGATAGTCTATGGGAGGTCTTCTATAAATGCTCCTCATTTCTGTTACCGTGCATCGAAAAAAATGGCTGCCAGAAGCATTTTTTGATTCTGATTGGTGGATTTTGAAAAATCTTCTCCTCTGAAACCACAGGGCCAAATGTTTTGAAACTTTGCATGGCTGACGACTGCGACATCCACTACCAACGATCCGCATCTAATGTTGATTGGGTTGCAAACATGGCTGTAATTGCGGCTTATAGTTACTATAGAAACACTAGGGAAATCACATGGAACTACTGAGCCGACGTGAACCAAACTTCGCAGGAATGGTCCACGAGAGGATGGAAATACGTGGCCGCCAGAGGCTATATTCTAATGCTCAACCCAGTGCCTCTCCTGTCTGCACGAAGATCGGTACTGTCAGCAAAATACTTGTTTTTGAGAATCTGCTAAGGGTTGATTCCAGTTTTCTCCACTGAGAACTGGGGAAAAAACCCCAAATATTGTGTATTCAGTACAAGTCAAAATAAGTTGTAGTATAACTGCAATAAACTAAGTAAACTGCTTCTCCTGCACCGACAAGATCAGAATCTGATATTTTCTGGAAAGCTATCTGTGCGAGCTTTCCAGAAAATTATGTCAGTTTCTGGTCTTATCAGTGTAGGAAGAGAAAAATACATAGTTTATAGGATTATCCTACAACTTATTTTGACTTGTACAGTAAACAAGTACAGCAGTAATTATGTTAATACTCTTACTCTCAAGTTACTTATCACAAATACTGATTGATGACAGGTGTTTGGAAAGCATGGATGTTTTGTTTATTTTCTTTTCCCCATCATGTCAGCTTAGCTGACCAGTAATTATATATCATTTAAGATTTGACAAAATTGGAGTAAAATGTGTTTCCTGTAACCCTTTACCTATCCAAAGCTATTTGAAAGAGAATACCGTCTGATAAAACTGTAATTTTCAAGATATTTAACCTTCTTTTACTGATTTTTTGTTGAAACAGAATTCATAAATGTGTGCATTTTCAAGAAATCTTCTTTGAAACTACAAGGCCAAATGTTTTGAAACTTAATGTGACTGATGACTCTAACCCCCTCTCCCAATGATCCTCATTTAATCTTTATCGGTTTGCAATTATGGCTGCAATTGTGGCTTATATTTACTAAATAAATCCTATAGGAAATCACATTTTCATAATCTTCTCTGAAAATATTGAGTCAATGTGAACCAGACTTGGCAAGCATGGTCTATGAGAGGTTCTCTAGAACTGTTACTCATTTTATTCCTGTTGGATGAAAAACGTGGCCGCCAGAAGCATTCTTTGACTCTGATTGGTCAACTTTGAAAACTCTTCCCCTCTGAAACCACAGGGCCAAATGTTTTGCAACTTTGCATGGTTGATGACTGGGACACCCTCTACCAACGTTCTGCATTTAATGTTGATTGTTTGCAAACATGGCCACAATTGCGGTTTAGAGTTACTATAGAAAAACCGTGTGGAAAATCACATTTTCATCTTCTCTCTGGAACTACTGAGTTGATGTGAACCAAAACGTGGCAGGAATGGTCTTGGGAGACCCTCTACAAACGATCCTCTTTTTGTTCCCGTTGGTTGGAAAATATGGCCACCAGAGACATTCTATGATTCTATTTGATGGAATCAAACGTTTTGAATCTTCCTGTGATTGAGGACTGGGACACCTTCTACCAATGATCCTCATGTAATGTCGATGTAATGTTGCAAACATGGCCACAATTGCAGCTCATAGTTACCATGGAAAGCCAAGCCTATGGGAAATCACATTTTTATATGTAGTTCCAGGCGAGCGATTAAAGGCTCTTTAGTTCCTCTAGTTTTATTTGTCCACTCCGACGGGTCGCTGTAGAATATCATAATCGAATGGAGACTGACAATAAGGAGGGTTAATATTTACAAACTTGAAGTGCGGTGAGATTCATTTCCAGATTCGATTCGATTCGATCCGAAATTCTCGGCTTAATTCGATTCGTGATTAGTTTCGACACGAATTATTAGAATGGCAGCGCCCTACCCTCTCTTGTTTTATGGAAATTAATTCAGTCGTTCCCATCAATGCCTTTGGGGTCGTGTTGTTGCGATTTATTTATTTATTTATTTATTTATTTATTTATTTATTTATTTATTTATTTATTTATTTATTGGGGTTTAACGCCTCGTGTCGAACAGTTTTACGGGTGGAGGAAGCCAAAGTACAAAGAGAGAACCACCGAACTACGGCGAGCAACTGCCAGACTCCCCAATGTGCTAGCTCCACACGAGCAGGGTTAGCATTGGTTGGGGACAAGTGCACGTCGACGTGCAGTACGTCTTAGTACCCCAACGTGAGAAATCGGGATGAAGTGACTTACCAGAAGGCACAACGCAGTTACCCCCGGTGGATGTCGAACCGCCGACCTTTCGGTTGGAAGTCCAATGCCGTAACCACTTAGCCGCCGCGCTCCTGTTGTTGCGATTTGATACGTATTACGTGTTACAACAATTGCGTAATTTGATTCTTACTGAAGATTGACACTATTATCAAGTTGGTAAAATTGGATCTTGGTCGACGTACAAGAGATTGTTTATCAACCATAACAAAATACGTCATGATTTATTAAGGTGTAGAAAATGAGGAGTGTTGCCAAATACACACAATGAATAAATACGAAACAATGGTTGTCACAAAATGATATGAAATGCGAACACACGAAAATGCAGTAAGTTAGAGCGTTATGACATCCAATATCAACAAAATCCAATACATTACACCACTAAACAAAAGTATTACTCGAATAATTCCGCTAACATTCCCCGAAATACCAACAGATCCACGAGTTCTCGTTAATACATATGAGGCAGAACTCCAAAATCACAAATAGTGGTGGAAATATTAATACTAATTCCCGTCACAGACTGTTGAGGAATATGTTATCCTGTCTGTCTGACAGGACATTATTGTCCGTTGGGTTCCTTTTGGGCTGGTGCATGTTATTCAGGCTTCCTGTTAAGTATTTTCAAAAGTTCTTAGTATTTCGACGAGTTCGTGGGGCAAAAATAGACGGTAATAGAATTATAACTGCAGTATCATCCAGTGGTGGCGCCAAGGGGGGGGGGGGGGTCAGGGGGAGGTCCAGCCCCCCTCCCCCTCCCTCCTCCCCCCGTCGGAGATTTTTAGTCAGTCCGTCGGAGAGTCTCGTAAACCAGACTTCACGAGAAATTTCCGACCATCGAATGTAGATATCTCGTCTCGTCTGTCTCGAAACCGTGCAGCACTGGAACTTTGATAGAGAATAGTGATTCTCACGAAATTCCTTAATGTCGTTCGTCAAACTGGCTTTATAGATGAAATATTTCCCGACCTTATTATAATATGTTTACTTTAATCTTTTACCTAAGGTAACGGCCAAAACTGGCCAGCGCTATTCTAAAAAATCTCCAATTAATTTTCATTATTTTTTTCATTTTTTGTCTCAAAAACATAGGTTATGACCTCTCGTTGGAACGAGCTCGTCGAGCTCGTTCCAACGAGGGGTCATAACCTATGTTTTTGAGAAAAAAATGAAAAAAATTAGTTATTCAAGAATTATTTTTGCAAGTGTCGTCTGCTTTTCAGGTTACATGTTGGTAAAGGGTTAAATAATCAACAAACATACTCAGTTTGCTTCTATTTTGGTTCTCCAATTTACCAATTTTCACTCATTTTCCTTCGTTTGGGAGGTCAAATGTTATAGCCCCCCTGTCGGAGAGGTCAGCCCCCTGTCGAGAAATCCCTGGCGCCACCCCTGGTATAATCGCGAAAATAAAGGAAGCCTTACAATGAGCTGTTTACATGCAAACATTACTCGAAACTAACGCCACCAGGTCGTTTTGCTGACAAAAAAGGTAAGCCAATATGCTGCACGAACTCGCATCATTATGATCTCAACATCATTGAATTCTTAAATGATTCCTAATAAGACAATGTTTTAAAGAGCAAATTTCAACATTCCATCTCTTTCGTCATCTTCCCACCCCGTTCATTTAATTTCTGCCAGTGAATCTGGGTGATATAACCAGTGTGACAAGATACTTGTTATACTCGGGGGCATTGCAGAGGGGTGTTTAGGGGCGTAAATACGTGTTCCTGTCTGGACATTCTTTTTGTCCTGATTGCCTTTTTAGATGTCGAATCGCTCTTGCTTGTAATCATGTACTTTCTTACCAGACTAGATTTGATACTTGGTCTTACGCAGTTGAACATACAAATGCGGTTTTTTTGCGCTGCTGGGGGGGGGGGGGGGGGGGGGGTGGTCTAGTATGGCTAATATAACAATAACATAAGATTGCGGTTGGGGCGGGGGGGGGGGGGGGTTACGGTTTATTAACGGCACGAGGGGAATGAATAACTGCCAGAGGGTTTATCACCGACCCGACTTGAAGTATGGGCCCAGAGGGCTGTTCCTCAGTCCTCAAGGGCCGTTAATAAACCGGTACGCCTGACAAAATCAAGTTATTACTATTACTACCATGACCGGAAGCGGATAGCGGGATTTTAATGAATTTTTGTTTGCATTAACGCCTGCAGCTCGTTTTCGGTTGCATGACGTCGTGAATTATTGAGTTTTGCCGCACCGCTAAACTCCGTTGATAAACCAGAGAACGTCCGCTAAAGTGATAATAATATAACAATAAGATGCGATTGGAGGGCGTTACGGCTTATTAAGAGGAATAAATAACAGCGCGCGGGTTTATTACCAGCCCGAGACAAAGGCGGGGCCCGTTAATAAGCCAGAGGGCTGCTGTTATTCAGTCCTCGGGGGCCGTTAATAAACCGGGACGTCTGACAAAATCATGTTATCACTATTATTACCAACCATGACCGGAAGCGGGCGGTAGATTGTTAATGAAGTTTGTTTCATTGACGCTCGTTTCCGGTTGCACGACGTCATGAATCACTGAGTTTTACTGCCACGCTAAACTCTGTGAAAATACTAGAGAACTTACGCTAAAGTGGTAATAATTTGGGGTAACGAAATTATTAATTAACTGGCTGAGTGCTGGAAGCCCATATAAGGGCTTTATTTTGAAGTGAAGGTATCACAACTTAAAGGCTTCATATTCTGTGGATGTGCTTCACATTATCTTTGGAGTGAAGTTATAAAATCTCTATAGTATTTTTTCCTTGTTGCAATTTATGGGGGCGTGCCGGAAGCGGGCGGTAGATTGTTAATGAAGTTTGTTTCATTGACGCTCGTTTCCGGTTGCACGACGCCATGAATCACTGAGTTTTACTGCCACGCTAAACTCTGTGAAAATACTAGAGAATTTACGCTAAAGTGGTAATAATTTGGGGTAAGGAAATTATTAATTAACTGGCTGAGAAATGGAAGCCCATATTAGGGCTTTATTTTTAAGTGAAGGTTAACTTAAAGGCTTCATATTCTGTGAATGTGCTTCACAGTATCTTTGGAGTGAAGTTATATGATCTCTGTAATATTTTCTCCTTGTTGCAATTTATGGGAGCGTGCCTATGACTCGTCCGTTTTGTTCACTTTAAAACATTTGATATTTTGTTTTCATATTAATCAGTGATAAATAAAGCCTTCCGTCAATTCCATTGGTCAATTTCCGAACTAGACAATTTGATTGGCTGAACAAAATACAACTGGGCCACATTTTCATAATTTGCATAATTAGAGTTGGGAGCTTTCATTGGTCAATTTCAAAACTGGACAATCTGATTGGCTAAACGAAATACAATTGGGTCACATTTGCATAATTTCAGTAGGGAGAATTTACGTTATCTGTCGTATTTAGGGTGGGTTATATTGTATTAATCTTTTACCTAACGTAACGGCAAAAACCGTCTCGCGCAATACAAGAAAAAAAAACATGCATTTTTATTATATTTTCACTTTTTGCTTCCAAAACATAGGTTTTATTATATTTTCACTTTCTGCTTCCAAAACATAGGTTATGACCCCTCATTGGAACTAGGGTGTCGCGCTCGTTCCAATGAGGGCTCATAACCTATGTTGTGGAAGTAAAAAATGAAAATTTTTAGTTATACGAGGATGTTTTTCCAAGCGCCGTCTGCGTCTGCAACTCAAGTTAGGTGATGGATTAAAAAGTCATACTAAGTGGCTAATTTGTGCGTGTGTGTCATATGATAAATAGAATATGAAATGAGTGTTTTTCTCATATAATATTTATGAAATTCGTCCGAATTTTCTGTTTGGGCTCGCCAGAGGCTCGCCCAAACGGAACATTCTTAGACTCGTTTCATAAATATTATATGAGAAAAACACTCTTTCCATATCCTGTATTTATCACACGTATTTATCTACATTTCCAGGAACTCCGAGTGTTTTGTAACTATAATTCAGACTGACCAACTACATCATCAAGGTATGGTATTTGATCACCCGGGACTTGAGCCATCACAGTCGGTACAAATAAGCGTTTCACAACAGCCCCCCTCCCCCCTCTCCCACCTCCAAACACAATTACGAACGTTTTATAATAAAAAGTGAGACTGAATGGAACTTTGTCATAAAGTAAACGACTAGTCCCGTAAAATCACAAATATATTTTATAAATCTCTAACACGTTTTCCAAAACGATGAACTGAAGCACATTCTGTTTAACCTTTTACCTAACGAATCGGCCGTATCCCCCGCAAACTCAGCAGTTGAAAAAATATTATTTTTCAAAAACGTTCAGCAAAATCATATCATGTGATCGCTCACATGATTTGAGATTTTTAAAAAAAAATTCAACAAAATCATATCATATGACCCTCGTTGGAACGAGCTTGGCAAGCTCGTTCCAACGAGGGTCATATGATATGATTTTGTTGAATTTTTTTTGAAAAATCTCAAAACGTAATACTTGCAATAATGCATTTTGATATCGTCTGCGTTGGCTAAAGAGTTAATCTTTTTGAACTCAATACAGTCCAGTGATCGGGGCATCAATCTCTTTCTCTGTCAGATTGCAATCGGATTCCATTTACACGAGAGGGCGGGATTTAATAGGTAAAATATTGCAAAATCAAGGCTGAATCAGGACAAACAACCTAAAATAGTGATCCCTTTGTAGCTGGTGATATTCTACAGTGTTGTGGGAAAAAGACAACCAAGACATTTCGATCTGCGGGAGAAGTCAGTATTATAAAACATTTAAAATTGTATTTTCTAGAATTTTATTTTCGATCTATTAATATAACTAACTAAAATGAATCACTAGGATTTTAAAAGATATGGCAATTTGCCAACTGGAAAATTGCCGTAGGGTCCTGCGAATATTCGAGATTCGATTCGATATCGATACCATGCGTATGCTTCGAGATCGATCCCGAATCAGTCTCAGGATTCGATTTTTTCGAATCTCTCGTACTAACTTCAATTTGTTACATTTCCAACCAAAATAGGATAAAACTGTCATTAGAAAATTCATTCATGTAGGCTCAATTCCTTTTTATTTGAGTAATTGACAATATTTAATTGTTAGGTAAGGTGTGAATTTGGCCCAGAACATGATCCATAGTTTTGGTTTTTGAAGGCTTAACTTGTTACTATTCACGTTCTTAAGAACGTGAATAGTAACAAGTTAGGCCTTCAAAAACTAAAACTATGGACAATAATCCTAGCTTTTTCAGCGACGATGCTACAGGGAATATTTAGTTATTGGTGTTTAAGGTGTTCACTCCGTCGCGTAAGGGTCATCACAGTGTTCCGTAACTTCCGTCTGATGCAATATGAAATAACTTGTCTTTTAAGATTCGATTCGGGATTCGATTCGATGTCGATATCAGAGACACGATTCGATTCGAGATTCGATTCGAAAAGAAATTTGTGATTCGCAGATCCCTAAATTGCCGCATCTTTGAAAATGATTATCTTTCATTTCAACCTATTTAAAATCATAACTAGAAAATACAATTGTAGGAAATACAATTATAAAAGTGCTATAGTATTGGACCCAGCTGATCACGAGTTGGTCACGATCAAAATCATTTGTCCGCCATCGGAAATAAAGTGTGTTGATGAAACTTGTTTTTTCAAGAAACACACTCTCAGTAACCTTTCTATTCTTAGATACATGCTGTGAAGAAACCAACATTGTACAAGGTGAATTTCATCTATTGGATCTGTGAGTTTAACGAGGAGATCGGTCAGCTGGAATTTTCCTTGTGTTTTCTTTTCAGAGAATCAGAACCGTGCTGCCTGTGTGGAACATCCCCCACCTGTAGGTGTTATGTGATACTTTTGTCCACTATTTTCAAGTCAAGACGATATAGTCGACGGCTGTTCGCCTAGTAAAATATAATGGAAAATCTCTTTAGTGTGATCAAATTCGGTGTTGATGGTGTCGCATATGACCAGGGCGCCGAAAGCACGAGGACAGAGGGCATCTGACATCCCGCCCTTCGGGCCATAGGGACGAAAGGGGCACAGAATGCGCTTCCCATGTTCGTCGCTCAATAGTTCCAATGATTTATTCTCGCAGTAAAGCTAAAATTCACCCAAAATACGCTCGTTGTGCTTTAAAATCTAATGGGAAGTTGGGGATGAGGTACCCCCTCCCGATGGGAGGGGCACCTCCTCTCAGAACTCCCCCACCTCGGGCCTCAGGGCTCCGGTATGCCATGACGGGGCTGCTAGTGGAAGTAAATTCTATTCTGCGAGGGTCTGACCCTCCTGTCTAAAATGCTTCCGGTCCTTGAGTATGACCAAATTTACAAGTAACGCATGATTGAGAGGATTAAGGAGTGTTTGTTCTATATCGTGTGAGTGAGGGGGTGGGTTGGTGAGTCTTATTGTACACTAGCGGCATTAGGTGAGTATTTGTTTGGTTTAGTGACTGAAGTTTCTAAAATAAAAACAACACATGTAATTGACTACGGACACTTGAACTATTGCCCCACATAACTCTCACTGTCGTAAAACGTCAGTGAATAAATTGGTTATTAGTAACTCAAAGTTATTGGAATCCATCTTGCGCAGCAATTAAAATCTGTTCCAGATCATGATCGATATTTTTCTCAGAAAATATTTCAACTCTTGCAGTAGAAAAAAAATAATGTCGATATTACCTTCATGTGAATGCGGTTTACGAAGGACAATCAACATCAACAAATCCCGACTCCCGTTCGTTAAATAGCCATGAAACAACGACAATCAGTGTTGTGTATTGCATAACATGTCGTTGACTGATTGTGCGAAACCCATCAATGTGCACTCATATATCAACTATGTTATTGCGTCCAGCACCGTTCAGACATAGATTTAAGTAAATCGCACAAGGAACTCTTTCAAATTGATCTATCTAAGACCTAAACACCGAGTATTATTTCTCTTAACGAAATACAAGATAACTAGAAGAGAAAGTTGTGCAACATCAACATTGTATTTCTGTGTTTCAAAGGAAGGGTACCAATATTTTGTTCTGTCTTGAAAAAGGCAGACAGAAACTTGCGTACAGTCATCGTTCCATTCAGGAGACGAGTACCTTCCATTGGCCAGAAATGCCATCGTCCTATGCCACACAATTGTTATCACAACAATACCGGTTTTTATTTCTTCGAATCTATGACAGCGTTTATACAGGTATTCGCTTAACGCGCGGGGGCGCGGTGGCGTTGCGCTAACCGGTTCTCGTAAGATCGCCGAAGTTAAGCAACGTCGAGGCCAGTTAGTTCTTGGATGTCTGACCATCTGAGCGATCGATCGGACTCCCGCGTTTTGTCCTTGGACAAGGCACTTAACCCCGAGTGCCCACATGGGGACACGATGACGCCGTTTGCTAAGTCGTACTGCACGTCGATGGTGCTCATATCTTCAACCAATCTAACCCCCCTGTCGGGGGTGGTTCTCTCTGGGTACTCCGGCTTCCTCCGCCTGTAAAACAGTCACCGACACGATGTAACCTTGGCTGTTAAAGTGTCGTTAAACCTTAAAAAATAAATAAATAACGCAAGACATATCAATTGTTAGTGACAATTTGAGCGCTTTCATATACAAATATAGTCGGCGTGAACTGGTCGTAATCCACGCGTGGGCAGTGGTGTCCACGCACTGGGCTTACCAGGTAACAAAATTCCGCATCATCGACATTTTAATTAATGAAGCACCGGGTTGTACCCGGTGCTTCATTAATTAAATTGTTGATGAATATTCTTATAATTAGTGCTTGGAATCTAATATTATTGCATTCGTTGCAATATTGCCAACTCGCGGAAAGAGACCAATCCACGAAGGTCGTGCTGTATTGTTTGCTCACCCTATGACGTATGACATTTATTTGCTGAATATCTAAACGTAATCTGAAATAAATATTTATTTCTATTTTATATCAATTATATAAATACATGTTTTATAACAAGACGGTCAAAGAATTGTTCGTTAATAGGTACGATAATACTTGTTAATATTAGAACTTGCATCTGTTATATAAATACATATCATACATCAAAGCTAGATGATAGTTGTGTTTCCAAAAGTCCATACATATATTTTTACACTAATAGGGTGGGGCCAAACGTTTTGAAAGTGAGTCACGCTAATATCTCAAGCTTGGTATGATTATAGACCTGCGACCAACACCAATGAATCGAAACTCAAAAAGGTTTAGAATATTGCTCAAGGTCACTGAGGTTACTGAGGGGTCACTGACTGCAGTTTTCAAAATTGCTGGAAATCACATTTTTTATCTCCTAGTGCATTTCAGAAGTTCATACATGCATTTTTACATTAAAAAAGTCCCGTAAATAAGTCTCCATGGATTTTCTTTCTGTATTATTCAGTTTTGATGTTTTCATCATTTTAACATAGAATTGAATTTACTGGTCACAGTAAATTCGGTTTCTCTAGTTAATTCAAGTCTTTGTCTGACAGGAACCTCCACTTCAATAATAATCCATTCTCTGAGTATTTCATATAGACAGATTTTCGGAGTTTTCAGACAGTGGTTATCTTCAGAACAATTTGTTTCTTCGCTCCAGCGTTGTTCTGAAGAACAAAAATAATATACATGTACAGTACGTGGAGAGTGGATTGTAACAAAATCACCCGCAGAGTGGGTTTATCACCCAAGCTATAACTTTCAAATTCTGTACATATCGACAAAAAAACACAAGCAATGTTTCAGTCAATGGACCTCCGGGTTTAACTCGGAGGTCCATTGGCTGAAACTTTGCTTGTGTTGGTTATGCTTTGCAACAAATTTGCAATTATTGCTTGGGTGGAATCTCCACTCTGCGAGTGATTTAGTGATAATACACTCTCCACGTACTGTACTACACAGTTCATATGCATATGTTTAATATTAGTTTTTGAATAAATCCATCATCCTTTCGGGCGCCATGGAGACCATTTCCCGGTTTTCATGAGACAAGGTAATGAAAGTCGAGCCACGGCTCAGATGAAGCATCAATCCATCACATGTTAGATATTAATACTTGCGGATAACCTAAAGCAAGATGTGTGAAGTATTTTGCTCACGATACAACGTCACTCATAAGATTTCTTGTCGCTCAGATTAGTTCCGTAAGGAATTCGACGCTGTTATAGGCTGTTTGTTTGGTCTTTTTCGTGGCGTTTACGTGCAGTCTGCATGGGGTCCGTCTACCCAGAAAAATATTCTGGTATTATTTCGGGCTTCACTCAGTGGTATTCCAATCAATAGATATTAATGTCGCGTTCAAAGCATAAACATTTTAATATAATTGGTGGAACTAATCCAAAGGTTCCTTCAAATCAATTTTCGATTGAGAAACAGTTCTTGCACTGATTCAAAGAAAAGGAATGTTTATGGTACTTTTATATTCAGTCGTCTGTGTCGCAGGATTACGGGGTTGAATTGGGGGAATTGATGGGGGAAAATTTATGTTCTTATCAGTGCTCAGCCGACAGCTGGTGACTGTCGTCTGAACCCCAGTTCGAACGTAAACCTTGCCACCTTATCAATGCCCTATCCTCTTGGGACTCTTAGGATTCCTGAAGGTGCCTCTGGCTTACAACGCCAAAGGGCGATCAACGATAATTCACTGAACGATTATTTATTTACATGTACGAAGAAATATAATATGAAACAAATTACTCACAAAATTATCCATAAGAATACACTAAGTACGCGAATAAAAGAGTATTCTTTGGGGCCTTCAACCTCTCCCACAGCTAGCTGTGTCCGCTGGATCAACCTCACTTCATCTTCATTTTCTCATGGTTTGTGATAAATACAAAGTGTCTATTCACTTCTCGTTGCTTCCTCCTCGCAGGGTTAACTGCACCGTCACTCGGGCTTAACACATATAATGTTCTGCTTGTGTGACTCTATCAGCGTTCTCACGGTTCAAAAGAATTCAACAGGCGTCTGCCACAGTTCACGATCACTTTGCACCTTGCCTGGCTCTCACATGGTTAAGTTATTCTTCGCCTTCAGATATATACTTAACAAAGCTTACATAAAAATATTCTGCAGTGTTCTCAACATCACCAATTCTCCCACTGCCTAAACTATCTTAACTCGCGTTCTATTCAAGAGCTTACTCAAGCTCTTAATACGGTTTCTAGACCTCAAGGTTACAGCCTTTACTTCTTTGGCTACTGTGCCACTACGGTTCGCAACCGTTAACAAACTACAATCGGTTCCTTACAACCCTCACAGGGTTACAACAATACGCGGACTTTCAATCTCGGTGCCTATGACCCTCGACGGCCAAGGCTAATTTCGGACCTTCTCTGAGTGCCCTCAGGCCAACTGCCTCTCAGAATTCTGCTTCACTCTTTATACAGTCGGAACGCAAAGTTTAAACATATTAATTCTGATTTAACGAGTGCTTTGTAATTCGATATTGATAGAGATATAAATGTGAATTTCGTTTGAGATGAAAACTTTCGACATTTCGGAGACAGAATAGATGCGTAATATATGTGTGTGTCCAGAACATGTGTGATGCTCTGGTTCCAACAATTACAATTTAACTGGCTTTAATTACCCAGATAACGATACAGAAGAGAGTATTGTCTCTCTTACTATTGATCTGTTATCAACAAGTGCCATAATGGACATTAAATTTCATACTTCATTTAGAAACTCTTGAATTATCGTTAGTTTGACAAATCTGTTTTCAGGGTCCATCACACACCTATCTTTACGCTTTACATTTAACCCAGGTAGAAATATTATCTAAAATATTTACACTTTTATACAACAAAATCGCAACTTTTAGCTATCACCTTGACAGTCTGGAACATTTCAGTTGGTCGGAAAAGCGAATCATATTATGTTATTGTTATATTAGTCATTGAATTAAGAATTAAATATAGTGACAACACTAGCATATTGTCACTTTACTTAACGTTTTTCACTTAAACAGTCGCCACAGATGGGGATACCCTACATTTATCTCAGAATAATCTTCATACAGGCAAAACCTACTCTGTCTACGCAGGACATGCCTTCTAAAACAGGTAATGCCGTTTACCTAAATGCAAATAGCTCCCTGAGCACGTACTTCATGTTTCTGATCCTATTCTCATATATGGCCACCGACTTGGCCCGCGACTGCTCCTGTTCTAACTATGAGCTCTGTGGACCTCCTACATCACAACGTGCCTATGCTTTAGCACCGATGCGGCACTTCCTCTAATAGCATGGGAGATCCCCATCCTCTCGCAACGACCCACAGCCTTACACACCTTCAGACTGGAATGAAATTTTCGAGAAACTCCACGATTTTTATTTCGATGGCCAGAACATTAATTTTCAGTTTAATCGCTTCTCTTGAACTTGGTCACGAAGATCTATTTTAATAGGTAAAATATTGCAAAATCAAGGCCGAATCAGGACAAACAACCTAAAATAGTGATCCCTGTGTGTGTCCAGAACATATGCGATGTACTGTTTTTACAACAATCACCTATTAACTGACCATAATTATAGAAAAAAAAAACACAAATAATTACAGGGGAATTTCCTTAACACCGACGTGCAGCAAATTGCATAGCACTCTTATAAACAATAGGCTGGTAAATTGTGGCGAAGAAAATGGGTTAATTGTTGAGGAACAAAATGGATTTAGGTCAAACAGGTTGTGTATTGATAACATTTTTGCGCTCACAACAATTATCAGGGACAAACATGAAGTTTTCGCAGCGTTCATTGATTTCCAGAAGGCGTTCGAGCGCGTCGACAGAGACATGATGCTATTAAAACTTCTGAGGCTGAGTGTAGACCGTAAAACATAAAACTCAATTAAAAATATGTATTTTGGCGCAGTTTCATGTGTCAGGGTAAACGGTGATTTGACTTACACCTTTGACTGTAAAACAGGCGTGAAACAGTGAGAGAATTTATTACCCACACTTTCTCCCTATTTACTGACGATTTGGCAAGAGAATTGATAAACTTACAAAATTCGACCAAAGTTGGAAGTGATGACATTTCTCCTCTATGCCGATGACATTGCCCTCCTGTCTGAGAGCGAAGAGGGTGTTAAGAATATGTTGAATACTGTTAGTGACTGGTGCCGAAAATGACGAATGTCTGTTAATGATTCCAAAACCAAAATTGTACACTTCAGAAACCAACGAAAATTGAAAACACAGTGCGAATTTAAAATGGGAAGTAAATCAATAGAAGTGGTAGATAAATAGAGATTATTACCATAATGTGGATGTACAAAATATGTATCCGAGTCGAGCGCAGGGTTCTAAGGGCAGATCACGACGAGTCGAAGACTCGTCGTGATCTGCCCATAGAACCCGGAGCGAGAGTCGGATACATATTTTGTACATCCACATAATGGTAATAATCATTTGATCTTACAATATATTGCGGATAAGTTAAGAATGTAGACGAATATACAACAAACTATTTATTCGTACGGATGAACAAAAAGAAAAAAGATGGAACTCACGCGAAAGGAACGTGCTTGTATCCGACCCACTGATACAAACATCTGTATCAGGGGATCGGATACACGACAGTTGCGGAGTTAATATAGACAAAAATACATGTTGATTGTAAGATAAATATAAATATTTAGGTGTGATATTGCACGAATATAAACAGTTTGTTCTCACGGCTGAAAATCTTGCATTATCTTCAAAATTCATACCTGTAAAAATGTAGGTTCTCTCACATTCGAAAAATTATGCTCTAGCTGTGTTTGCCCAGTTTTAGACTACGCGTCGGGTGTTTGGGGTATAAGGCTTACTCTTCTACTAGCGTTAAATGGGGACATTCTTATACATTTGGCACGAACAAGAAAAATTATCGAAGATATATACACTTTTAGTATACGTAAACGATAGATTATCGAAGAAATTGCGGAAAGATAGAAACAGTATCCCCCACTGTGAAGATATAGGAATTTTTCCTTTCACGGTATCAATCAAAATGGCGGCTTTCAAAGCATCACTTCAAGGTGAATACGCGTCAAATTACCACTGGAAATGACCAATTTGTACTACAAACGTATAACGAAAAGTAAATCTGGCGGTTTTGAGTGGATAACGATCATTTTCGGCAATAATTCAACACGTATCCACCTTGAATTGATACATAAAGCCGCAGGTCCAAACATGGCCTGAAAGTCCGTAATATAAGTTTTTGGTTTGGTACGTCCTTTCCAAGGACGTACCAAGCCAAACACTTATATTACGGAATTTCAGGCCATGTTTGGACTGGCAACCCGCCAGCTGAATCAGATAGCAAGACGCTGTCTGTTCCGTGTATCGATCAAGTGACTTCCGCGCATCAATGATTCAATGCGCGGTTTACATTCATGCATCAATTCAAGGTTGAAACGAGTGGAATTATCAGATTCTTACAAAAAGCGTATAATATTTATTTAATTATTTATTAGGGTTTAACGACACATTAACAGCCAGGGTCATGTCGGTGACAGTTTTACGGGTGGAGGAAGCCGGCCGGAGTACACGGAGAGAACCACCGAGCAACGACGAGCAGCTGTCAGCTCTCCAACATCGTACCTCTGTACCTCGGCTCAGGCAGGGTTAGATTTGTTGAAGACATGCGCACCATCGACGTGCAATACGCTATAGTGCACAGCGTCATTGTGCCCCCATGTAGGCAATCGGGGTTAAGTGCTTTGCCCAAGGAAACATCGCGGGAGCACGAATCAGTCGCTGAAATGGTCACCCATCCAGCTACTAACCGCGCGACGTTGTTCAACTTCGGTGATCTGACGAGAAACGGTTACCGCGACGCCACCGAGCGTATAATATAAAGAGAATCTAGCGTTTTTGAGTGGATACCGAAAATTATCTCACTTGTGGCCGAGACAAATGGAAAATAAACATTTGTCTCGGTCACTCGTGAGATAAGTTTCGGTATCCACTCAAAAACACTAGATATCCTCTCCTATTCGTACATCAAAATAGAAAATTCAGGTTATCACCTTGACAGAACGCTGAAACATATTTTATGTAGATTTGATTGTTTTTTTTATTGAGGATGTCCTTACACTCGTACAAAAGAAAAAGAAGTACTGGTATCATACTCGTCGCTATTATCGCCTTAGTATTTTGTGCACCCTTGATTTCATTTGGGCAATGGAGATTAAGTGTCTTTCTTAAGAACACGACGCACCTGACACGGGTAAGGACGAGCTGAAGTTCAATGTGGCTCAGTGGTTAGAGCATTGGACTTTGAACCGAATAGTCCATGGTTCCATCCTGATCGTCGGTAACTGTGGTGTGTCAATGGGCAAAACACTTAATCCCGGTAGCCCACAACCAATGCTAACCCTGCTAGTGCGGAGTAAGTACTTGGAGGAGTCTGACAATTGCTCTCCGATGTCCAGTGGTACTCTCTGGGTACTCCGTCTGCCTCCATTCATAGAACTCTCCGACAGGAGGTGACCCTGGCTGGTATTTATTTATTGGTGTTTAAGATCACATTCTTTTGCACAATGGCTAATCGTGACCGCGACCCTGGCTCTTGAAAGTGCCATTAAAACCCCCAAAATATAGAAATAAAATGCAAAGTTCACACGGATGAATACATAAGAGAACACCACGATAAAGAGGAACGCATTAGCGATTATTTCGAACATTTTCAGACAAATACCTGGCGAACTTGTGCTAATTTCTATATTACGTCTGATAACTGGCCTTGAACTGGGGACAAATAACAATTTGTTGGGTGAAGACAGACACTGGCAAATGTTAGTGAAGGATAAGCCGTTTTTTGAGAAAGAGAAATAGTAGTGTTTACACTCATTCCCATATGCGAAACTGACGTCTCAACCCTTGTTAGCAAGTTTAATAGAACAGTTCTATTATTTTCCCGAGCGGATGACTCACTTTCCATTCCAAACCATTGAAACGAGTTGATGAATCATGTAAAAGTCGGGTAATCTGTAGGTAAATTTATCTCTCAATCTCATAAACCGACAGTCTTGGTGTGGGTACTTTTCTTCATATTAGTTCCACATCAAGCCTAGAACAATGATAATCATTTCCCATTTATTCTAAAGAACGATAAAACGTATTCGTACATATATAATTACCGAAACAAGCTTGTAAAATCAGACAAAGACTGACAGTATTTCAGAAAAGGGAAAATGCACAAACATTACGGCCATTACTTTCTATTGTGTCTTTTATCAACTTTTTCTCCATGTTTGTCCTTGTTTAGGACGATTCTTCTGAACAGATCAAACTGGTTACGTGCAATATTGCACTCTAAAATCAACTGGGTTAAACATCCCAAATCAACTGGGTTGAGTGAATATGAACCCAATTGGGTTCATATTCACTCAACCCATTTGATTTGTTTTTTTTTTTTTTAACCCAGCTGATTTAGAGTGTGTGCACTAGCATGCAGTACAATACTGATGGACAACCTATTGAATAACTGAAGAGATGCCGGTGTGACAGGAATGATAGTCCGTAGGAACGTTAGTCCCTCTGCACTATTATTCCGCGGAATTATAGTCCTAGGTCTAACATTTCTAGGAATAGTAGTCCGGCGGACTACTATTCCTAGAAATGTTAGACCTAGGACTATAATTCCGCGGAATAATAGTCCAGAGGGACTAATTTTCCTACGGACTATCATTCCTGTCACACCGGCTTTGCCTTTGTGTGTAGAACTGTTGTCTGTGTACGTGGGAAGGGAGCGGTGGTAAGATTTTCTACATGTTCAGATAGTCTTGTGTTCTAGCAGGTATCCATTTTACACGTACCCCAAAGGTAAACACGGAATAATGAGGTAACATTTCTCTGCCGCTATCATTTTACGAGGCTGGAATATGTTGATTTGATAATGCAGTAACTGTCACTTGAACTGCGTAAAATACACAGATTATTAAATTAATTCCGGCAGCTAGGAATATATGTCTATTCGGAAACATAAATCATCTAACAACTTCTTTAGTGTTTTGCAAGATAAATCTCATTCCCACAGTGTATGTGTCAGATAAGTGTTTTATTGTATTTCTATTCCGACACGAGCCTGCAAAATCATGCAAAAACTTACAGTTTAACAGAAAACATCGACAAGTAACAACAGTTTACTGGATTGCAAGTTTCAAGTTGTCAATTAAACCGTATTTCATTTTTCTGTACACAGTTGTATGTATATACAGCTCTGTACTAGAAAAGGCTGTCATCACAGATGTAGATGCTGAATTTCGTGAATTAAAAATCTGAAACATTAACTAGTCGTCGGAACCAAGGGCGCCGGGAGCAGGTGGGACAGCCTACTTGCCCCGAGGTGTGGTGGCAATGGGGCAGTGCGTGACTCTTTTTCCCCGAAGGGCGCAAAAAAAGGACTACTTTCCGAGAACTGCAACTTAGAAACACTCCTAGTATTCATTTCGAACGCATTCTTACCTATGCCGATGGCAATTTGGAGAGGGATCCAGTATAATGATGTTGGCTGATCAACAATCATCAAACAAAGAAGCTACACAAACGGCGGTTGAGTTCGGAATCTATCCATCGTCCCTTGGATGCAACAAGGCGGCTCCATCTGCAATGCAAAGGCATTGCAGATGGCGCCGTGTTGCCATCCGGGGACGATATATGTATATAATATCAATACAATGGAGTGTCTCATTACAATATATAATTTATCACATGACTATTGTAAAGTTCAATGAAAAAGTCTATCTGATATTCTTCTATATGAGAACACGTGTAATATGACCTGCAAGGATTTTCATTGGCTGAATTTTAAGCCTCATCACCTAATTAATATTCATATTGTACCACTCCATTGTTTACAAACAAAACATGTCGCGTGTACTTAACTATCGAGTGAACGAAATTGTGAAAATAGATGGAAAAGGAGATGGGGAAATTGTTAAGATGATTGATTCCACAAAAGGCTTGTTATACACTGTGAAAATAATAGGTATCGACTTTGAAGTGACTCTGTCGGCAGAACGTTTGAGCCCATTACACGATGAACGCTACGAGACTCTAGATTGCCAAGAAACTGTTGGCGTTGCTAAGCAAACGGACGCTACTCAACAGCGTCGTTTTGTTAATATCAGCGGTGCAGATATAGATGGATTTGTTGAAAAAGAAACAAATAAAAACACTTTAAGCAAGACCTTTTATGATATGAAGTTAGTAAGAAATTTTCTTCAAAGCAACAATATAAATGAGCATCGTGAAATTCACAACATACCGCCCAGTGAGCTGTGTGTTATTTTATGCAAATTTATCCTGTCAGTCAGAAAATCTGACGGCTCTGAATATGAACCAAGCTCGTTGCGTGGATTTATTTCCAGTACTGACAGAAATTTAAAACGTTTTAATTATGGCCACACAGTGTAGAATTTGTGAAAGTGAGAGACATATTGAAGGCCAAACAACGACAACTGAAACGAAGTGGCTTGGGCAATCGTGAAAAGAAGGCGGAGCCAATAAGTGACAATGAAATTGGCATTTTGTGGCAAAGCGGTCAACTGGGTTCTTCGACACCCGAATCTATAATAAACTCCTTGTGGTTTTTAAACACTATTCACTTTGGTTTACGGGGCTCAGCTGAGCACCGTAAAATGTGTTGGGGGGATGTTAGTTTGCACAAGGACCCAAATGGCCAGGAATATTTACAGTTTATAGAAAGACAAACAAAAACTCGCCCTGGTGACAATGTGAGAGATGTTAGAAGTGTGCCACCCAGAATGTGGTGTAACTTTGATTTACCAGAAAGATGCCCTGTGAATATTTATAAAAAGTACTCTCTTTTAAGGCCCTCTGGTTACAGTGACGAAAGTGACCCTTTTTATATAGCAACACATACTAAACAAGATATTATGAATGTCGGTGATCAGTGGTTTAAAAGACAGCCGATTGGAATAAATAAACTTACCTCCATCATGAAGCGCATGGCAAAAGCAGCTGGACTCTCACCGGAAAAGAAACTTACAAATCACAGTGCTCGCAAACATCTTGTTCAGAAACTTAGTGAAAATAACATCCCTGCTCACCAGATTATGCAAATCACAGGACACAAGAATATCCAGTCAATTAACAATTATAGCCATATCAATGAACAACAACATAAACAAATTGCTCGTGTGTTATCTAACTCCAATCTTCAAACTGAAAATAGGCCTCAATATCCTAAATCCATGGACACAGATGTAGTTTATCAAAACCAGTCAATTTCTAACACAAATTCCACTGATCGAAACACACAATTTGCGGGTAGACTACAGAATATGTTCACAGGCAACATTTATGGTGGGCACTTTGAAATACACATTCATAACCCAGAAACATCATCAGCCCAACCCGCTCAGAAACGTAGGCGCATCATTGTGTCCGACAGCGACTCGGATTAAAGTTTATAAAATATAGAAATTGTAAATCCCTTCTTTGGATTTGCTTCTCTTATTGTTGACAATTGAATTACTAATGAGGGTTTTGTTGCAGTCTATTTATTAAATGTCAATAAGACCGTTTGTTTTGAGAACTATTTTGTAAAGCGGAAGTATTGAACGTATTCAGTCAACATGGCGAAAGCAGGTTAATTTTCTTTTTCCATGTACGGAAACACAGACTCGTTAAAAATAAATCGGTTCAAGTTCGTTTGTGTGTGTCGTGATAAAAAGAATCTGAAATTCGTTTCTCTTTGACATAAGATTTATGAAACTCGTTTCGACAATTTTATTTTAGCTCGCCAGAGGCTCGCTAAAATAAAATTGTCTACACTCGTTTCATAAATCTTATATCAAAGAGAAACTCATTACAGATCCTCTATATATTATAGAGGCATAGTCTTCATTCACATCCAGAGTCGAGTGCCCTTTTGTTAACCCCCCCCCCCCCCTTTTACCCCAGATGCTTCCGGCCCCCTCAGTCAGTACCATCTGCTTTCGTAATGCAGCCCAACTTAAACTTACGACTTTTGTTATTTAAACAGGACAGATATCGCGTCACTCGATTCACATTTTGCCATGCAATTCCTGCAAACTAATTGTGCTTCAATGTATGCCTAACTCTCCTTGTAAATTTACCTTTTTCAGTTAAAGCATGGTGGACACCGGACTGTCGGGATAACGATATGACACATTCATTTCCTCATACACACACGTAGATACATACGTTCTGCGATAATGAATTTTTGTTTTGCTCTTACACCCACCTACCCATATTGTTCAACCGATGATCGGAACAGGCCACCACAATCTGCCGATTATGGGCAATCGGATGACAACGGCAACGGTTCCTGGAACATCGGTTCAACCGATTGTTGCCAAGCAGTTTGTGATTTTTCTGAATCGCAGTTTATTATCTTCTGCAATTGTTCAATTGTTAATGTAAAATGATGTCGATGATACCATTCAATAAACTTGAGAAACAACCACAATGTGTATTCTTAATCTCTCTAGATGCCCTTTACGGGATATACGTGTTAAACGACATGTAAAGCTTACAACTGAGCACACTCGCAGCAATCGCCAGTTCATACCGGAAAAGTGAAGGATGGACTCCATTGGTTCAGGTCGCAGTAAAATGGCCAGTCGCGCGCACTTGAGCGGTAAACGTGTGCGCGACTGGTAATTTTACTGGGACTCCAGTCAACGAAGTTTAACACTTTGAAAAATGTTCAGTTTGATGTAGTTCTTTCGAGTCTCGACTTGTCTTGTAGTGCATGGTATTACAATCGGAATCGGCATCAGAATCGGCCGATTGTGGGCTCAAATAACCGGTAATCGGTCAGCGACCATTTTTGGTAATCGGTTGGACACTACCTACCCATGCATATCGATAATCACCTTGGTAAGGGTGTTATGAACAATGTCAACCAGTTGATTTCCGACATCAGATTAGAAAGGTTCGCCTTTCAGAACATATCTTTCTACTTGCTTTCAACGTTTCTGACTGGTAATATTTATACGCCGTACAGTCCTCACAATTGCAGATGGTGAATTTTGACTGGATTGCGACTGGGTTATCTGTCCACTTTCCTCCCAAAATACTCCAACATCTCACCTTCAAAATTGTCTCCAAATCGGCCCAAGGGTTCTGAAAAATGACAAATGGGGAAGGGACAAAACTCTTGACCATCCAAGAGCGAAGCTGCACTTAAAGATCAGTTGAATTAAAAATTAACCCAAATCAACTGGACTGAGTGAATATGAACCCACTTGAGTACACATTCACACAACCCAGTTGATTTGGGTTAATTTTTAACTAAACTGATTTTAGAATGTGAATACCGAATTGCAAGTGATTGCATCCATCGGTTCATGTAAAAATGTTTTTAAATGTTGGGTGGAAGTTTGGCCCATTGCCTCCCCCGCCCGCTGGTTGTAATGACCAATTTTCTTAACAGTATCCCCAATATAAATGTGGTCAGCAAATCATGTAGAAAGGAATTGTTTATTCTGCGCAGAAAAGACCGCGTTGTTGTCATTAGTTATTTCATTATTCGACGAAGTACACTCGGCTGATCGTGAAACAACGGATTTCCGAAAATCCGTTAGCTGTATTGACTTAGCAAATATTACCAAAAACGGTGACCTCAACGTGCGTACACATTGAAGAATTTGATAACTTTTCTGATTGATTGCAACTTCACAAAATCGTCCTTTCTTGGTTCGCACGGGCGTGCTGTGTTGTTACCTTAACTGCAGAATTGTATTTCATCTACACGTTTTCATTTGCATTGGTGAATATAAATGCTCATTGTTGGATGAAAATACGTTTACACAGTGGGTATAAATGGGGAGTGAATCAGTTGAAAGGTAAACTCTCAATGATGAAAGTACCTGATGTATTTGTAGTACGTTTTTAGCTCACCTGACTGAAAGTCAGGGTGAGCTATTCTGATCACTTTTCGTCCGTCGTCCGTCGTCCGGCGTCCGTCGTGAAGGTGGTGTTTGGGCTTTTTCTCCCAAACCACTGGCCGCATATTAATGAAATTTCATGTGAGAAGGGGTTGTGTCTGCGGACTTTGATTTTTTGTCAAATTAGGTTTCGGCTCACTTTGAGCAGAGGGATGGGGCAAAAATGCTCCAATTCTTAAAAAAAATCTTCTTCTCAAGAACCAGCTATAGCAGAGACTTGATATGTGGTATGCAGCTTCCTTTTGAGGTGAAGACTCAAGTTTGTTCAAGAGAAGTTGGAGGGGCTATATTTGACGATGTTAAAGGAGGGGCAAAAATTTTGGCCCCGCCCCAAATTTCTATTTTCCAAACCGCGAGGCCGATTTGAACCAAATTTTACATGAGTGCTTATTGGGTCATAAGTACCTAATTTATGCCGAAATTTTTTTCCCCATAGCCCCGTGGGAACCACAGGAGCTGAAAATAGAAAAAAATGAAAACGCCCATATCTCCAAAACTACACGGCACTGAGAATTCTTATTTGTTGTGAAGCTTTCTAAGGACCAACAGAATGGAATGATAAAAAAAAAAAATTGCCATCGGTTTTATGATGGGGTACTTTTTGGGGACTTTGAAAAAGTGCTGAGTCAGCATTTTTTAACACTGTGGGTAATGGGAAAAACATAAGACTACTTTTCTCGGAAACCACTGCTCCAAAAGCTTTAAAATTTCACATATAACATCTTTGTAAGATTGTTTCACATGTTTATTGAAATCAATTGCCTGGGTCGATATTTGGACTCTCTAAGGGAGCCCGAATGTTTAAATTAGTGCAGTATGAGGAGTATTTTTTAAAAATCTTCTTCTTCAGATCTAGCAATAAGAATGTTTTGATATTTGGTATGCAACATCCTTGTGGGGGGGGGGGGGGGGGGTGAGATTCAAGTTTGTTGAAGCCAAATCCCTGGGTTCATATTTAGGCTGAAAATTTGGGGTCCCGTTGCGGACTTCGAAATTTTGGACCAAAATCCGAAATTTTTTTTTTTGTTTTTTCTGCCTTTCGGTCAATTTTAAGACAAAAAAAAAAAAAAAAAATTTTTCCCCTGAAAATTTGGGGTTCGGGTGGGACTTCGAAAATTTTGGACCAAAATCGGAAATTTTTTTTTTTGTTTTTTCTGCGTTTCGGTCAATTTTAAGACAAAAAAAAAATTTTTTTTTTTTTTCCCCTGAAAATTTGGGGTCCGGGTGGGACATCCGAAAAAAAATTATTTTGTTTTTTATGCATTTCTGTCAATTTTAAGACAAAAAAAAAAAAATTTTTCCCCTGAAAATTTTGGTTGCGGGTGGGACTTCGAAAATTTTGGTCCAAAATCGGAACATTTTTTTTTTTTTTTGTTTTTTTCTGCGTTTCGGTCAATTTTAAGACAAAAATAAATTTTTTTTTTTTTTTTCCCCTGAAAATTTGGGGTCCGGGTGGGACTTAGAAAATTTTGGACCAAATCCGAAAAAAATTTTTTTTTTTTTTTCTGCCTTTTAGTCAATTTTAAGACAAAAAAAAAAAAAAAAATTTTTTTACCCTGAAAATTTGGGGTCTGGGTGGGACTTAGAAAATTTTGGACCAAAATCCGAAAAAATTTTTTTTTTTTGTTTTTTATGCATTTCTGTCAATTTTAAGAGAAAAAAAAAAAAATTTTTTTTTTTTCCCCTGAAAATTTGGGGTCCGGGTGGGACGAAAATCCGAAAAAAATTGTTTTTTGTTTATGCATTTCTGTCAATTTTAAGACAAAAAAAAAAAAAAAATTTTCCCCTAAATCCCAGTGTTCTCAGAGAGAACCACGGAGCATTGGTCAGCAACAGTTGGACCTTTCGACGAACTAAATTACTAACAAACCTCACGCTGGGATTGAATCCAGATCTCATTGGTTAAAACACACACATTACTATCGCGCTCCCAGTTCAGCATGCGATGGATAAGTACCTTGCTCAAGGACATAGTGCGGCGCGGCACAGGACCGAACCACACAACCTTTCGTCCACAAGTCCAATGGTCTATCCGTTGAGTCAGTTCGACCTATTTTAAACTTTAATTTAGTACATATATATATGTGGATTCGACAATAGACTGCCAGCCTTCACACTGTTATTTCCATTTATTTATTTCAATTCCTTTAACACAAGGACATGAGTTAGCAAAGCAAATTAACAGCTTTTCGTTGCAATACACATGTAAGGATATACGTTGAAAATAGAATCAGAATAAGGCCTTCCCGTTGGCCGATACAAGCAGAAGTATCATGATATAATAATACCAGTCATGGATTGGGATTCCATCATGTTCACGTATTCAACCAAAGATAAGTGAAGTAATTATCCCCAAAGAGATAACAAAAAGTCACCATTTTTATTTCAAAAGACAGTGAGCCACGACAGAAAAAAGCCGAGATCGTTCCAATGAAAGCTAGTAGTCTCAGGATTTGGAAACAAAAATATCACGAAATTTGAATAACAAGGTCGACACAAACATAACAGATATCGTCACCTAAAGGGGGACAAGTTTGTTCAACTGGAACTAGCATGGGCTGAACTCTTTCCAACGAAAGCGCATTGATATATGGACGCCATTGACTGGTCACTTTCCACGGATGGGCAATATTTCCACGGACGCAGTAATATTAGATTCGAAACAATAATTACAAGAATAATCAACAAAAATGTAATCAATGACGCACCGGGTTGTACTTCATTAACTGAACTTTTGCTGCTGATGATTTTTATTACCAGTACCTGGTAAACGCTTGCGTGACATCACTGCCCATGTGTGGATTACGACCACTCCACGGTGACTGTATTGTATCTGAAACACAAATGTTTGTGTGTAGCGCTGGAAGTACTTAAAAGAGATCGTAGATCAGGATTAAACAAGTTTGTACGAACGGGACGTGGTTAACCTCTCAAGTCATCCCTCAAGATCAGTGACAAGTTTTATTCCAGCCGTTCCTCAAGCCGGAACCTATAAAGTTTCCAATCATAGTCGAAAACAGGTTATTATTTTGGGGGAATTGCACAACAAAAATAAATTAAAAGCGTTCAAGAGCCATTTGTCATAGCAGCTGACACGTGCATATGCACAATTCGAGATAAACATATCTAACGATTGCATGGTTACGCGTTATTAATGTGTTTTTGTTTGCTTTATATCCCATGACCTGTTTTAAAAAGCAAAGTAATTGGTAGTTTGTGAATATGATTTCCATCAAATTAGCACGTGGTGTATCAGGGGGTAAGTGATAGGAGTAGTAGAAGATGCACCAATCGATATCGGTTGGCCGGGGAAGGTACGGCACAGGTAAGTACATTCACCGGGGGGGGGGGGGGGGGGTCAAAGGAGGTCATGGGAGGGGCGAACTTTTTATTTTTATAATTAAATTTTAATTGAATGACGTAATCCCCCTAATAATTGAATGACGTAGCATTTATTTAAAAAATGCTAATTGCTATGACATCATACCGACCATCCCATCACTCCCCTCCACCCCCTCCACACCCATGCTGATGCATTTATATTTATAACTTGAATGACGTATGATCAGTTAAATGAAACGGGTCGTTAATTTTAAATTAAATTGAAAAGCTTAACTGGTAGAGTGCTGGAAGCCGATATTTGGGCTTCATTCTCAAGTGCAGGTACTGCCACTTAAAGGCTTCAAATTCAATGGATATGCTTCATATTATCTTTGAAGTGATATTATTTAGTCAGTTAGGATTTGCCTTGTTACAATTTATGGGAGAGTGCCCACTGGCACTCTCCCATAAATTGTAGCAAGGCAAAGACATGTGAACAAATTTTGATTACCAAAAATAATTCAGCACTCTACCTGTTAACAAGTTGGTCTTTTGCACGCAGACTATACTTGAATTAACAAGAATATACAGATATTTTTTGGGGCACATGTGATAGATATTCCAGTGTATAAGTATTCAATTCACCTTGAAACATCAAGATATTAAAACAACTGGTAGAACTACGCGGTACTATCATACAATTATGGTGAGTAATCATTCGTACCGTACAGTCGCCGTGGACTGGTCGTAATCGGCGCGTGCATAACCAGCAATATTTTAAATGAATGAAGCACCGCATTGCACCCGGATGCCACCCGGTGCTTCATTAATTAATTCATTTATGATTATTGCTATAATTAGTGTTTGGAATTTCATATTGCGTCCCTGAAAATCATGCCCACCCGTGGAAAGTGACCAGACCATGGCGACAGCACTGTAATCATTTAGTAAATAAAGTAAAAACACATGTCAAGTAGTATTGATAAAGTCGTTACATATTTGCTTAAATGAAGTCACGATTGAGAAGCAATTCTTGTGTTGGTTCATAGAATATGAATGTTGATGGCATTTTCGGATTATATCGGATAGAATATTTTAGTTGGTCGGAAAAGCGAACCGTTTTCCGAACAACTGATGTATTCCAGACAATGAATCTGAACATGGACAGTGGATTGTTTAAGGGTTACACTGGTTCCAGGTCACAACAGCGTCGAATTCTTCACATAATGTGACTGGTTTGAAAGAGATGGGAGAAGCTCCGATTTCATATAGGGGTACCAAGAATATCGACGAAACAGCGGCCTCATAAATTAGTTGAAATATATTGAATAATGTTTTTATTAAATAGAAATATGTTACAAAATCCACCAAATATGAACATTACGAACTTTGTTCGTGAGTTCCATGCATGCGGTTATCAAGTAATAAAAATCATCATCAGCAAAATTTTAATTAATGAAGCGCCGGTTTGTACCCGGTGACTCATTAATTAAATGTTTGATGATTATTGCTTCAATTAGTGTTTGTGATCAAATGTTATCTCACAATCGGGGCGTTTTTGCATTGTTACGCAATTAAAGTTTAATGTATCTGGGCCCTTGTTCCGAATCCGTATCAAGGGCCCCTGATACAAGCGCGTGATTCTGCTGTTGTCAAAACAACGGCATTAATATCATTTTTCGATCGCTTCGCGTTTTTCTTTTCAGAGAAAACAATATTAGGTGAGGCGAAGCCGAACCTAATATTGTTTTCTCTGAGCCGTATATGACACTGTATCTGCCAACTAAACGCACTGTAACGTATTTATTATGCACGGCGTGCTAACATGTCACTAGAGTGGGGAAGTTAACTCAACGAATAGTTAAATTATGCGCACTTTTCGGCATCTTGGGCTGGTTTGTAGCCTATTATTGGGAATTTTCTGAACGCTCGAGTCGAGGCTTCTCTCTTGAAGTTAAAGGATTAGCTTTCGCTATGAAATATGGAAAACTCCACCTCAATAAACGATGAACGGCATATTTTAAAATATAATAAACCTGTACACTAAGAGGGATATTTAATTCACCAGTAATTATTGCAAAAGTAACAACCAAATTCACGTTGACGAAACACACAGTTGCTCCACTTCGCAAGATAGTATTCAGTAAAGTGAATCCTAGTGACGTAATTTTCTCTGAAGTGTAACGTCATCACTGACCTCAATATGGAGATGAATGAACGCTGTTCTATTTTTCAATTTGCGTCTTTCCGTCGATAAGGCAAATGAAAAAGTTCCTCTTGAAATAGTTTTATAACACATTTTGTGGTCAATATTGTGAGATAAATTTATCATCACCACAGTGTGTGTCTCCGGAAATTCTGATCAAGTCTCGTTGTAGGCACAGAATCGTATTTCGACTCGCCCTCACGGGCTCGTCGAAATACTGTTCTGTTCCTACAACTCGACTTGATCTGAATTCCCAGAGACACACACAGTGGTGATAATCTGTATTTATTGCATCCGTGGAAATATTGTTCACCCGTGGAAAGCGACCAGTCCACGGCGACCGTACTGTAAGAAAGCAAATTGTACTCGCCATGCAAGCATGGTCACTTTAGTTTTGGTTACACCTTGTACGTGGTTACATATTGTACGTGTCTGCTGAGACATCCAGACCCTAGATCGGTCTTACCGCGGACAGGCGGCGCTCAGTCTCTTAGAGGAAGAGCTATTGAATTGCAGGAGGCGTATTTACAAGCCTTACAAAGGTTCTCATTCGAAAGATAGTATTTTTCACACGGGAATGTTAACAGATCACAAACGAAACCATCAGTCTGAAAATTTTCTTGATCCAAAGAAGTGAACTTACCTTCACTCCTCTCTTCTCTCAAAACAATAATTGTCAAGAAGTAAATACCGTCGGGGAGGGGGGGGGGGAGGCGTCGTCAGTAGGCTAAAAACATCGATCCTTGAAGAAAGTCGACATTTGATGAAATAAAATGTAAAATAAATACCATGAAAAGAAGATTTTCTGTTTAACCCTTTACCTAACATGAAAAGCAGACGACACTTGCAAAAAAAAATCTTGAATAACTAATTTTTTTCATTTTTTGTCTCAAAAACATAGGTTATGACCCCTCATTGGAACGAGCTCGACGAGCTCGTTCCAATGAGGGGTCATAACCTATGTTTTTGAGACAAAAAATGAAAACATTATGAAAATTAATTGGCGATTTTTGAGAATAGCGCTGGCCGGTTTTGGCCGTTACGTTGGGTAAAGGGTTAACCCTTTGAAACCCGGTGGTATCTTCAATGTCATTTCAGTTACAGCATTTGGAAGAGTCCATATTCATTATTGGGGGGGGGGGAGACCAATTAGAATTTCCAACGTGCAGCTGAACGTTGGAATATAGATTGGTTTACCCGCATATTCACCCAGCAACCATCCATCCCACTTAATGAAATTATGACGCATCATGCTCCTGGACCAGAAAAAATGGCATTTTGGGTTCAAAGGGTTAATATGAAAACAAGTGGAATTCAATGTATCAAACCATGGGGGAATGAGCAGTTACAAAAAGTACACACACTCCCAAATGTTGTAGCTGTAGTCCGGGACATGAGGCCAATTATTGAATCTTCAACACTAAGTATTGAAGAGAAAGTGATGCACTACGAGAAAATCCTTCAGCGGCATTCAAACTTCCGCAATCAAACCACCAAACAACACTAAATAAGGTATCGCGGAACTAAATATTGACATTAGAGTGAACCGCCTTAAAATGTTGCACTCGGAAATAATGCAGTCTCTAGAAATAAACAGCCTTGGGAAAATCCATTGTTTCAATAAACGTTTGAAACATTCTATTGACATCTTGCATTATTGTTGAATATTCCTGATAGAAAAGAGGGTGATTTGATGACTTTTGGACCTAAAAAATACAATTTACTTTTTGTGTGTTTTTGTAGGGAATTCCCTGAAAAATATGTGCACGTGACCGGTACTTCCCTTTGTGTCAGTTTTTGTCTCTTATTTTTTGCATGACCCCCCCTGTTTTCAGACCAGAAAAAGCTGTCTGAAGGGCTATACTTGACAGAGATATTTGAATGCCAAAATTAAAGTGATGCGACCAAAATTGTTTGCCGCCTGAACGTTATAATGGTCGCCTATGGGAACATATTTAGTTCTGTGATACCTATAAAAGCTAACTTTTCAGTAGAAAAAGAGATGGATGTTGACTTGCTGACCAATATACCAGAATCTATGAAGAATCTATGAAGAGCTAAATCAAAATGGGAGACAGAAGATGAAAGGCCGACCAGATACTTTTGCAATCTCGAAAAACGGCATTACACGGAAAAAGTAATCTCAAAACTTGTAACAGCTATTAGCGACAAGGCCTTGAGGACTATTCTCCAAAATCTATATGTGCCTTCACCCAGTTTTAATAAACTCTCCTTACTCAAGGACCATATCTTGTAACTGCCATACTTTTCAAAATATCAGCGTTTTCGAAGGCGCAAAAATATTAGGGTCGAAAAATTTCTTGATCCAGAATATTTTTAGCGAGTAACTCTATGATCTAATGTGCGGGAACTAAATGCCACCCCGGTCTATGCAATTAATAAGGATATTTCTTTTATATTTTTCACATGTCTCTGTCCATAAAAATTGGAAGAACGAAGTCTGTATATTGTTTAATATATTTTCAGGAGGGTCTGCTAAAAGAGAAAGGCAAAAAAAAAATAGCAAAAGCCTCCTCCTCAAATTCAGGCGAAATATGCGCCCAATCCATTTTATACGATAAAAATCGACAATGGGTTATTTTTTAATCCGAAATCGTGTAAAAATGGTATCTCTTTTGTAAATGATCTCGTGAAGGAACAAGGAAATTGTCTGGGGTTTGACGATTTTTGTGTGAGATATGGCTTCTCTTCTCCGTTCACTGTTTATCAGGGTGTAATAAATGCAATTCCCCAGACATGGAAACTTCTTCTCAAAGGAAAAGGATGGAATCAGTCGGATACAAATGAGAACATTGAAAAGATGAATTCAACAAATAAGGTGAATAAAATCTTTTACCCGCTATTCTTGCAGCTAGATTCGACACCGCCCTCATCATCCCAAAACAAATGGTCAACACTTTTGGACATAAACCTGAACTGCGGTAATTGGGAATCAATATACAAAAGTCAAATTAGCACGACTGACGACTCGTCTCTTCTGAGCCTCCAATATAAAATTATACACCGAGCATTATTCATCAACACAAAACTTCAAATGTAGGTTCTCAGAAACATAGCTTTGTACATTCTCTTTCAATACAATAGAAAGAAGCTTTCTTCTATTTTTTTGAATGTGCTGTTTCTCATTATATTTTGCTAAACATAACAGATGCTTTACTGGAAAAAATGTATTATATCACTCCCCTTGTCAGGACAGTACATTCTTTGGGGACTTAAGGAAACTAATTATAATAACGCAGAAGATGAGCATGTAACAGATTTACTCGTACTCCTCTTCAAAAAATATATTAAAACCTGCACGGTTAGAAGGTGTCAGCCATCCTTCCCAAGTTTCTTGATTCAGTTACGCTTTCACTGTGACGTGGAGATTCTATCACTCCATAATTAGTCCCAAAAGATGCAGGATAATATAAAGTAAAGATGGGAGTCGATAAAAAGGGGTTTTTGCGAGTAAATAAACCTTGGGCCCAAAATACAACCATTTTGTTTTTTATATATATATTTCTATCCTGCAACAACTACCTTGAAACATGCAGCACTCAGTAAAAATGTACAATAAGTGTTGTGAATTGTGATGTATACTTCAGAAACTACATTTGAATATACCGTTGTATTTGTATTACTAGTTACTATGTACTTACTTCTTATCCAAATAAAAAAAATAATCTATGAAGAGCAGGGCTGGAGTCAATTACATTGAAAGTAATTAATTACAATTACAATTACACTGGGAAAATGCAATTACGATTACAATTACTTGTTTTTTAAAAGTAATTAATTACAATTACTTTTTGAAAAAGTAATTAATTACTTTTAATTACTTTCAATTACTTTTCACAACTTTTTGGAGAAATCACTGACAAATTATCTTTTGGTGGAACCCAGGGTTAACATGGAGGTCTATCAACAGAACATTTGCAAGTGGTTTTTAAGCCCTTTCTCAGAAATTATGAATTTATATTGGTGGAAAATACAACTGTCAGGTGATTTGGGCATAATCCACCCTCAATGTAGTGTATACTTTATTGCAATATGAAATAACAAGAAACACTCAGTAAAGATCCATACATGTACTTTAATACTTTCAACTTTCAATTCTAACAAAAACAAATAAAATATGTACATATCTTTTTTTTTACATTAGCACATCTTATGACACATTTTTTTGAGAAAAAAAATTCAAACTTAGGCAAAAAAATAAGGCAATCCCTTATGGAATTGAACCTTTTTACTGTCTTTCAGTGTATTACAATATTTGTACAAACTCAGGAGACTCGAAACTTTTTACGTTTTTTCATTGATGCATCAGATGTATATTTATTTTTTTGTGCTGCAATATATTTGATTTGTTACAATTTATGAGAGAGTGCCTATAGGCACTCTCTCATAAATTATAACAAGTCAAATATATTGCAAACTCACATAATTCCCTGATTTGAAAAAAAGAATTGCCTGAGAACCAATTATTTTATTTTGTGTAGACTAACATATACCTTTTTTTACATTAGCACATCTTATGGGGGTATGTGACTATTGCATTTTACCCTCATTAGTTTTTGAAATGTATCGTCTCTAAGGGCACATCTATCAGGTTTAAACACTTTACCAGCAATACTAAAAAGTCGTTCCACAGGGGCGGATGATACAGGCATTGTCAAATATTTAGATGCTAGAATGAAGAGGAGAGCACATTTGTTGCTCTGGGTATAAAGAATATACCCAATTTATCCTGGGACAAGAAAGACGAACTCGTGTATAATGACGTCACAACTTCAGGATCAATTATGACTGATCTAATAAATGATCTGTTGTGAAAAAGAAAATATTTTCAACCGATAGGATGGGATATTTTGGCACATCCTTAAAAATCAAAATATCCCGCGAGGCCTGATCGGAAATAAAGAATGCATGGAAACAATACCCGGGATTCAATCTTCAGCCACCCTGCAAAGCTACTATGGACACACCTATAAAGAAAGGATTCGGAAAACCGAGAAAGCAGAATGACATTCATGGCAGCAAGCTTACAGAGAGAACATCTGGACCAAATACAAGGAACAAACAAAATGAAGAGACTGTTGATGTGCTAAAGCATGAAGACACTTTACCTGTCTCAGATCAGGATAAAAGTCAGAGAGGCGGTTTACTGAACAGTGTTCAGTCTATCAAGAACACCAGCCAACAAGCAGAAAATCTCACCATCGAGTAGGAAAAACTGAGCAGTCTGATTCGTAGCCTCGACCAAACTTCATTTGATCATATATTTCATATCAGTTGGTTGTGGATTAATAATCAATATCAATTTGATTAGTTTGGATCTCTGGTTAGTGTCGATTGTTAAAAATGCAGTATATCTCAGATTTCTTCATTGTTTTATTTGTGTTGACTCGTAAACTACCGAGTACCAGTCCGTGCTTTCTCGGCAATTATCGCATTCGCCCACTTTCGGGAATCCTCGTAATTTGCCAAATGCTACTTCCTGACTACATGGAAATTATACAAGCGTAGATTTCAAAACAAACCCTGGCCACTGTTGCTTCTGTGTGACCCAATAAAAGTCGGATGTTATTTTCAGAAGGCGGGTACAATAATAATATTTCGGAATGTGATCCAATAAAAGTCGTATTGTATCAACAAAACGCAGGAATACAAGTTGTTCTCGTGTATTGTCTTGTTTTATATCCGCATTTGCCACGAAAAGGCCTCGAGTTTTGCTGTTGTTTTGTACAAAATATTTTTCCCTGGACCAGGTATTTGCGATATAGGCATAGCTGCCGATCGCGACAACTAGGGACATGCTTGACAAATTGCATGCGATAATGACAATATAATTTGGACATGCACTGTAGTATGGTTCAATAAATCAGATTTCATTTTGACTTGTGCTGTAATGTGGTTCAAATGCAAAAATCGCTTGAACATTACAATTAATTTTTCATCAGCTCTGTACCCTCGATACACTTTTTACCTAAAAGTTGGCAGTAAGGTGAGAACAGAGTGTGTGTGTGGGGGGGGGGGGGGTGCTTATATGGGGGGGGGGGGGGTCGACAGAAGCGTTCCACATAATTTCGACTTGGGTTGTACAGCCCTGCCTATGAACGGTGCAGTTTCACAATTGAGTGCGGTAAATCAGTCCCGATAGTTGAATTAACATGCTAACCTGGGTACCCTTCACATGAGCGTCATAAAATCTATCAGCGGTGGCACACAACCACGTGGAGTGTCTTGCTCACGGGTGAAATGCGCCGTAGGGCTGTCGCGACTATCATTTTTTGTAATCGACTAATCGTGACCAGTAATCGACGGTTAGTCGATTAATAGTCGCTTCCCATGATTTTTTAGCAAATCATTCTTCTGTTCGTATAACTCTGAAAATGACAATGGCACCAGTGTGTTCAGACGAAGTGGGGTTGTGGGAACAACAAATCGGTCCCGACTGAAGCTACATGCAGTCCAATCTTGGACCCACAGTCCGTAATATAATTTTTAGGGTTGGTACGTCCTGTAGGACGTACCAACCCCAAAAATAATATTACTGACTGCGGGTCCAAGTTTGAACTAGACTGAAGCCGATGAATTAAAATGAATTTACCAAAGAACGTTCCTGCATATGTTTCCTTTCTGCAATAAGTTTCTCGAAATTTTGAACATTGAGATCTATGCATTCCCTCGTCAGTTGTTAAAATTGGATCTTAGTCTGAAGTTCCGAACTTTGAGAAGTGATCTGACGTTCTGACTTTCGTCATAATTTTGTCACTTCCGCGCTTTGGGTTTTCTAATGGGTGCATTCGTGTGTACAAGACTGGAGAAATTCAGAAGAATCTATTCTTCTCGAGTAACTGTGAGTGTTCTTTCTTACACAGTCAGTGACAGTCGTACAGTCTTCCGGATATAAATGTTAACTATGGTTAGATATTTAAAGTTATTCACCTTCATTGATCATTCATTTCACAAAACAATGCAATATAGCCCCGACGTGTAGTAGACGTGTACCACCTTGAAAATGAACGACGATCGACTAAAAATAAAAAACGTCGACTACTTCAATAGTCGACGGTTAGTCGACTAATCGAATAATCGCGACAGCCCTAAAATGCGGCTGTCGGGACTCCAAAATTTATGCATACCAGAACCTACAAACATCTGCACAAATTAATACAGATAGTGTTGCACAGTAAAAGTCAAATGGAAATACCAATGACACTGCAGCTCAACTTGTCCAAGAAGGGACTGAACTAAATAGAAAGATCCAGTAATGTCATGTCACTCACACACGAGTTTCTACAGAAAAGATATCACACCAAAGCTACAAATGAAGCCTGAAAAAATCGGGTGAAGTATGGGGCCTGTTGGGTGTACTAATGGAATTGTTGACAGTTTATACGTCAAATCCAAGATGGTCGGTGGCGGCTATATTTTTCAACGGAATGCAGAAAAGGTTGATACCTCCCATCTGGACATCATACCAAAGCTACATATAAAATTTGAAAAAGGTCGGGTGAGAGGTGCGGCCTGTAGGGCCTGCTAATGGAATTGTTGACAATTTATATGCTAAATCCAAGACGGCCACTGCCAGTCATGTCTTTCAACAAAATTCAGAGACATTTGATAGCTCCCATCTAGACATCAAACCGAAACTACATATGAAATTTGAAAAAGATTGGATGAGAGGTGTGGCCTGCATGGTGTGCTAATGGAATTGTTGACAATTCAAATGTCAATCCAAGATGGCTGCTGGCAGCCATATCTTTTTTCTGAAATTCAAAACCTTTAATAGCTCCATCTAGAAACCACACCAAAGTTATATATTACATTAAAAAAGATAAGGTGAGAGATGCGACCTGTAGGATGTGCTAATGGAATTGTTGAACATTTTTATCCGAATCCAAGATGTCTGCTGGTGGCCAGTTTTTCCCACAAAATTCAGAAATATTCTATAGCTCCCATCTAGACATCAAATCAAAGCTACATATGAAATTTGAAAAAGATCGGGTGAGAGATGCAGCCTAATAGAATTGTCGACAATTGATATGCCAAATATAAGATGGCCACTGGTGACCAGGTTGTTCAATGAAATTTGGCAAAATTCAACAGCTCCCATCTAGACATTGCCCCAAAGCCACGTGTGAAATTTGCGTCCGATCGCGTGAGAGCCGTGGCCTGTAGGGTGAGTCAAATCCAAGATGGGTGCTGGCAGCCATGTTTTTCAACAAAATACAATAGCTCCCATCTTGACATCACACCAAAGCTACATATGAAATTTGAAAAAAAGAATAGGTGAGAGATGCGGCCTGTAGGGTGTGCTACATGTAATGGAATTGTTGACAACTTATATGCCAAATCTACGACGGCTATGTTTTTTTCACAAAATTCGGAAAAATTCGAATGCTCCCATCTAGACATTTCCCCAAAGCTACATATGAAATTTGAGACTGATCGGGTGAGAGCTTTGACCCTAGGATGTGCTAAAGGAATTGTTGGACAATTTATATCCAGAACCAAGATGGCTGCTGGTAGCCAAGTTTTCATCAAAATTCAGAGCAATTCAATAGCTTCCGTATAGACATCACACGACAGCTATACATGAAATTTAAAAAAGATTGGCTGAGAGATGCGACCTGTAGGGTGTGCTAATGGAATTGTTGACAATGTATATGCCAAACGCAAGATGACCACTGGCGGCCACGTTTTTTAACGAAATTCGGAAAAAAATCGATAGCTCTCATCTAGATATTGCCCAAAAGCTACATTTTAAATTTGAGACAGATCGGGTGAGAGCTGTGACCTGTAGGGTGTGCTAAAGGAACTGTCGGACAATTTACATCCAAAGCTAGATGGCCACTGGCGGCCATATATTTCAACGGAATTTGAAAAAGCACGATAGCTCCCATCTAGACATTGCTCCAAAGCCACATATAAAATGTGGAACTGATGGCCTGACAGCTGTGGCATATAGGGAGTGCTAAAGGATTTGTGGACGGAGGGAACGGACGTACGAACGGACGTACGGACGGACATACTGTCAAGGCGATAGCTTGAATTTTCAATTTCGATGTTTAAAAGTGTATATATATTTCCATAATCTTTCTCGTCCGGGCTAAATGTAAAGCGTAAATATAGGTATATGACGGACCCCGAACAACGATTTGTCATTCAAACAGACCAGTAATAATTCAAGCGCTGTTAATTAAGTCTGGAATTTTATGTCCATTATCACATTTCTGTTTAACGCCATAATGGGAGGTCTGGTAAGAGATTACAGCGAGGGAACACCAGTATTCTCCTGCAGTCATTATCGAAGTAATTATGGCCAGTTAATAGGTAATTGTTGTAAAACAGTACATCCCACATATTCTGAACACACACCCATATTACGTATCTGGCCTGTCGCCGAATGTCAGGATATACCGAAATGCTAGTCTTTCAAAGGAACTTAGAAGCGAATATTAAATTAAGATAGGTCTAAGTGGCCAAGTTCAAGAGAATCAATTAAACTGAAAATCAATGTTCTGGCTATAGAAATAAAAATCGGAGAATTTCTCGAAAGATTCATTCCAGTCTGAAGGCGTGTAAGATTGTGGGTCGCAGGTGGCGATATGGGCATGTCCCATGCTATAGAGGATGTGCCGCATCGGTGCGAGAGTTAACGTTGCAGTATAGGGGAGCCACGGGGCTCATATGTAGAATTGGGGCAGTCGCGGGCCAAGTCGGTGGCCATATCTGAGTGTAGGATCAGAAATAGGAAGTACGAGCTCAGGGAGATATTGGTATGTAAGAAGACGGCATACCCGTAGCTGAAGGCAAGCCGAACGTAGGCAGAGAACGCTTTGCCTGTATGAACATTATTTTGAGATGAATGGAGGGGAGCGTTTATCCTCATTGGTGGCGACTGCTTGAGGGAAAAGCGTCCAGTAAAGTGACAATAAGCTAGTGGCCGTGCGACGGCAGTGGTAGAGTGTCATTCCGACACTTGTTAGAGGGAAGGATATATACTGAAGTGACAATACCTTAGTGGCCGTGCGACGGCGGTGGAAGAGTGACATTCCGTCACATGTTGGAGCAAAGGCGTCCGATAAAGTGACAATACGTTAGTGGCCGTGCGACGGCCGTGAAAGAGTGATGTGAAAAAGCGACCAAAGATCAAACACCAACGACAAGGAAGGGAAACCAGCGACAACAGAGAATGCGGGACGCAAGTGACTCACAAACTATATGGGTAGGGGTTGATTGACGTTTGGTTTTCTGATTCATTGGATTCAATGTAAGTCAGAAATTACCATATTTATTTCTACATATATATGTATTAAAATTGTTGTTTTCAGTGAGCCCTTGCTGATTTATGCTTTTCGAGGAAAAGTCATTGACCCCTTCAGGATAAGAATCACCCCAACATAACGAAACGGGCGGGGCCGTCACGGTGAGACATACGTTCAAGCACGGATTTAGGCGACACTCCTTGAGTTTAGGCTGAATACGCGGCGTGCATATATTTCCCCCAGCAGCGACAAAGCCCAGTTTCCGACACATACGGACGGACGGACGGACGAACGACGGATCACAACGCATTTCAATAGCTCATACTTAGCGTTGTCAAGTTGAGCTAACAACTGTAAACCAGCCGCTTCATCATGAAGAAATCTTATATATATTGGACGCTCGGGTAAAAACAAACTGGTGGGATTCGGGGCTCCAAAATCGTGATTATATTGAAATTTAACAGAATTTCTGATATTTCATTACACCAAGCAATGTCGGACTTCAAGTCTTGAGTGAAATGCGGGACTCAAAATTATGGCAAAACTGGGTTTCAATTGGACTATGTTTAACGCAGTTTCTTGTGTACGTCGGACTAATTTCTGCATCTTGAGATGTTTTATAATTAAACGAACAGGGTTTACTCAATTTTTTGTCAGCGTACAGGGTTTACTCAATTTTGCACCAGCGAGAAGGTTTGAAATCCAAATGGCTTAATCAAGGTGTTAAGCCTAAATAACTTACTCATCACTCATCACTTGTAACTCAGAATCTCCGCTTGTTTCCTATAATTACCGCATTTATCACTCATTATTATTGACCGAGGAGGTTATTTTTCCCAAATACACAAAGTCTGCAAATATCTCGCATTTTTGGGTGAAATATTTTTGGTGGTTCCTTTATGCTTCATCAGGTAATACGGTCTATACTTTTACAGTGGGGGAGGGGTGGGTTCTTCGTTGTAGGCGTAAGAGGGTACTGAAGAACTACTGATACGCTGATTTTCTCCATAGGCACAGTCAAAATTTGTACGACAGAAGGTGGGGGGGGGGGGGGGGGGGGTGGTCTAGGCCTTTTCGCACTTTTATGATAAAGTTTTGGGTAAAAATCGGGATTTTATCAAAACGTTTGGGATACAATGGTAGTTCTTACATGTTTTGTGAGATTTTTTGAATAACATTTTTGCGATGTTTGACGCAAAGGGGAAGTCTTTTATGATGAGATGGGGATGCCTCCCATGTTTTTTGATAGACTTTTTGATCGATTTTTTATCAAAACGTTTGCGATAGAATGGTGGTTATCTATTTATTTATTGGGGGTTTAATGACACCTTCGACAGCCAAGGTCACCTCACGTCGGACAGTTTTACGGGTGGGGGAAGCCGGAGTACACGGAGAGAACCGCCGAGCGAGGGCGAGCAACTGTCAGACTCCCCAACGTACTAACTCCACACAGACAGAGTTAGTATTGGTTGAAGACAAGTGCAGCATCGACGTGCAGTACGCCTTAGTACACAACGTCACCCCCTCCCCTCCCACGTAGGTAATTGGAGAATGGTAGTTCTTTCCTGTTTTTTATGGTCGGCTTATTCATCAGTAAACGTCGAAAAAGTAAAAAAATTCGGTAAAGGCTGGCAAAAAAATAATTTTGAAATTTCAATGATGTTTAAAATTTTCAGAACATCACCTTTTTAAGCTTTTCAAATGCTTTAAAATTAATTATCCGTTTCATTTAATATTTAAATGCGCAAAGACTGCCGAAAAGGAAAAATCTTGTCACAAACGGAACATGAAATTCTCTCCATATTTACTTTGAGATTGAATAAATCTTGATTGTTGCGATTGGAAACACTAAATGGAATTTGTCAGGAGCGCGATTGAACACTTGATTGGCTTAGCCTGCTCCGTGCCAATTAGTGTGGTATAACCAGTATTGTTTCGCAAACAATCAACTCAAGGATGTTTTGTATGATACATTTCATCAATAAACAATTGAAGTCGCAGGGATTATCACCTTAATTTTATCACCTTATAGAACATTATTTTAACTTAACTTTGCCAATTAAGAGTAATTAAATCTATAAAAAAAAAAAAAAAAAACAGTGGGACCTGTTTAACACAATTGGTATTGCTTGCAACAACAGTTTAGCCTAAGGGTGTTTTGGCAAGCGACGGACCACAATGAATAAGTTGTGTTACAAAACATGTCAGATCTTGCTTTTCAAGAAACTAATTTGTTAAATGAGATTATCAACTTTTTCAGTTTTAGATGCTATCTGAGCCTCCGCCATTTAAATTTCACTGATGTTTAAATGTATTAATACAAAGGGGGTACGTGACCCATTGTTCAAAAACACAATATATCTCCCAGTTACGCGCTCTGACACTATCCAATGTTGCTTCATAGAGCCGTGTCATATACATGTATTGTAGGTAACTCGAAGGTATTTCTCACAAACTGCTGAACCTTTCTGTTTTCCAAGAAAACATGTTAGAACTCGCATTTCGAGAAATGAAGTTTTGATAAGTTTTTAAACCTTCTTTTTTATAAATAACTATTAATAAAGTTAAATGCTTCAAAATTATTATGCCATATACATTTGATAGATTCTTTACGGTGGTCAACAAACAACCTATAATAGCGTCGGCTTCCTTACGGAACTGGACTGATGGCATGGAAGCTTGATCGGGGTACTATAAAGCTCAGAAATTTTTAAGAACTTCGAATCTGCCTTTTCAACATGTTAGTAAAGAAAAGGGCAGCATTGCCAAAAATAGTTAAAAAATAGTTCAATACGTTATTTGTTTTGTAACAAATGTCTGCGGAATTATCAATAGTTGCCAATACTTTTAACGTATTTTAACGTTGAGGTTTTATTGTGTATGTCATCCCAGAATGGACTGACCTTAACTCGTAACCCGCTGAATATTTTAAAAATATTTTTCATGAAATCTAGTCATGGCTGCTATAAAGCAGCCATGACTAGATTTGATGAAAGATGCATGAAAATTTGACTCCAGAAAATCCCCTGCCAAAACGTTGATACAAATTGGATTTGGAAATTTTAAATGTGCTCAAATATTACTTATTTTAGTGGCAAGGGATTTCGAGTTTTGGGCTATAATATCCACCGCCAGCATGCAAGGAGTTCAATATATGTCTCTACAGAGCGTATCACCATAAAAATACCTTTTGGAGAAAGACAAGTTTTTGAAGAACGACGTTTCACGATCATTCAAAAGCTTCGAATTGGCATTCATAACGTCTCTGGAATTACGTGAGAAGTTGAATACTCTCCTGTTTGACTGATATCATATCGTGGTACTGCTGGTTTCCTGAACATGTTGGTTTATCCAATAACACCATGACAGACAGAGCAGCAAATCGAGCCTTAGACAAGACTATCATTGTATTTAAGATTTCATTCGTTGATTACAAACCACACATATCAGGCAATATATCAAATCTGTGTGGCAGTCTGAATGGGATGGTGTAGCAAATAACAAACTCTATTGTATTCGACCTAATGTTGCGAATAATTAGTCGACTGGTAACCTTTGTAGAAAGGATCGGAGCCTCCAAATGTTTCTAACAGAAACCAGGAACATTTTCCTCCCCTGGGAATTAAATGAGATTCGATAAAAGAGAACCGTGAACCACAAATTCTTCTTCGACATTTAAGGAAACTCAGTGCTATTTTGGCCCTTCCTTCCTCACGAGACAAACTCTCTGCAGTTCAAACAAAAATATTCCAAAGTAAAGTCTAAGTATAGTATATACAAAAGGATCTGTGTAGATGGATGTAAGGGTGGTGACAAAGTATCATGGGCTGTTGCTGGTGCTGATGACATCACCTCTATCACTCTATCAAAATACCAAATAACAGTTCTATTTTCACAACTGAAGTTAAAAACTAGCACTTGAACACGAGAATGTACAAAAAATGATGCCGATTATATTTTCCGACTCTCCGTTTTGCTAGGTTTATCCTTTTACCTAACATGAAAAGCAGACAACACTTACAAACAAAATTCTTGAATTTTTTAATTTTTTATTTTTTTTTATCCCAAAAACATAGGTTATGACCCTCATTGGAACGAGCTCAACGAGCTCGTTCCAGCGAGGGGTCATAACCTATATTTTTGAGACAAAAAATGAAAAAAATAATAAAAATTAATTGGCGATTTATGAGCATAGGGCAGGCCGGTTTTGTTCGTTGCGTTGGGTAAAGGGTTAAGAACACTTTTTGGTACTTCGTGAGAAGTTATATACCTTCACGCATGACCATAATGATATTCTGTTTTGTTGGTTACCTGGATATCTCCTATAACACTTGGGCAGATAGTGCAGCAAGGCGGGTTTTAAACGAGCCTTTCACAGATTTGAAAATTCCTTTCGGTGATTTTAAACCACATATCAGTACCTACCTCAAATCGATGTGGCAGGCGGAATAGGTCAGGGAGACGAATCACAAGCTCCGTCGCTTCCGAGTAACTATCAATGATAAATAGCCTTCTAGTAACCTTTGTAGAAAAGATCATGTAATTCTGACACGATGTCATATTGGTCATACAAGACTTACACATTCATTTTTGTTTGAGTGTAATATACGACCAGAGTGTGTTTCCTACCAATGTCTCTTGACAGTCAAATACATTCTTTTAGTTTGTACTGATTAGGGCTGCACGGTATATCGATAAACCGATATATACCGATATTCAAACCAATATCGATTGAGTACCGATGTAATTACAAAAATATCGGTTTATCGTCATTATTTATTTACCCACAATTAAATTGTCAAGATGTCTTGAGTTTTTTAACTGTCGCTCCGAATGAATAATATTATCCCTTTGCCCAAGGAATCGTCTGCTTTTACCCACGCAATATACAAATTCAGCAGTTCAAAAAATAATTTTCAAAATTTTCAGCAAATCTATATCATGTGACCCCTCATTGGAACGAGCTCGTTGAGCTCGTTCCAATGAGGGGTCACATGATATTGTTTTTTTGGAGTATTTTGGGGGGAAAATCTGATAAACTAATATTTAAAATAATAAATTTTACTATCGTCTGCGTAAGGTAAATGATTTTCGAACCACATCATCAAGGCATGCTGATTCGTTCCGACTGTGATTCCTTAAGTCTCAATTGTGCTACCTATGTTCATATATTTGAGCGGTTTCCGATATACCGGTATGCCGCGGTATTTTTTGGAATATCGATACCGGTATTCAGTTTTGAGTATCGTGCAGCCCCAGTACTGATGCAATAAACCTTTTTTCTGTTCATACATTTTCAGGCAAAATGATTGGCTAAAATATTTTTTTAATAACACAGTGAACCGAAAAAACACATTTAGGCCCTCCCTAAACCACGCCCCCAATTTTGTCTTAAAATTACGTTGCACAGTGTGAATGGAAAAGAACCCCTGCACGCTCATATTGTTCAACGTGAAAACTAATTAATATTTATCTCATCATATCAAAAAGACTTTCAAAATAAAATTTAATAAACATTGAAATCCCTATCATGCTGTTAATTCCATGTTCAATTTGTTTATACGCAATAGGTGATCGCCTGCGTTCATCGTCTTACCCAAATCAAACGTTAACAATGGCCGGTCATAATAATCCACAAAGGAAACTCACGCGAACAAGGTTCAACCAACTTCATGTCATCTGGGTTTATATCGAACTCCACGTTCACAAACTGTGTTTTCGATTTCTCAGGAAATAGTCAAAACCAGAATTAAATTTAACTCAATGTTGTTTTGAATGACTGCACCCTCCCGTGAAGTGGAAAAGGAGATTGAAGTTTTGTGTGAGCGTGGCCTATGACGTTACTTTTAACTTACGCAATTTATTGGTCAATCAAATTTATAATGACACAAAAACATGTTTCAGCGAAATGTATCGTTATTTCAAACAGAATATTTGAGAAAACTATTCCTTTTTTATTCCGTTAACACTAGGATTCAAGATGCGACCTGCTTTTTATTTTAACTCCGAAAAGTTAAGAAAGTGTTTAAATGTATTGCCCCTCAGGTTTAATTATAAGGAATGGTCGTTAGAAATTATGGTTACATTTACGGTGATCTGCTGGCCACCAGCTGCAGGTATGTCACTGTAAATTTTACAGTAACTCAGTTTCCACCCAAAGAATAATCACGGCAGCCGAGACGTGTTCATGTTTAGTGAAGCTTGTCTTTTCAGCATGAATGAATTTAATTCTTTAATCACAACTTTTGCCGCCAATTGGCAGCAGGTTGAAAATATTAATTGGTTCACTTCTGATGATAATTGAACACGCATCCGATGTCGCGAACTGTGAAGCTATATATACATATCAGATCCTTGGTTCTATTTATTTATTTATTTATTTATTAGGGTTTAAGGTCAAATACTTATGCACAATGGCTGATCGTGACCATGACAGTTTTACGGGTGGAGGAAGCCGGAGTACCCGGAGCGAACCACCGAGCAACTGTCCGCTCCTCAACATTCTAACTCTGTTCAAGCTCCGCTCAAGCAGGCTTACAGCGGTTGAAGACATGTGCACCATCGACGTGTAGTACGCCCTAGTACACGGCGTCATCGTGCCCCCATGTGGGCAACCGGGATAAAGTGCCTTGCCCAAGGATACAACGCGGGTCGTCCCGGGCGGGGATCGAACTCGGGACCTCTAGCACAGAAGTCTAACAGTCTTCCACTGAGCCACCGCGCTCCCGATCCTTGGTTACGCTTCTCGACTGAACAAAATATATTCATTGCAAAAGTACGAACTTTTACCGTTACATTTTACGGTAGTATACCGGCAGCTAGTTGACAGTACTATGCTGTATTTTCAACAGTGGCATTTTACATTGTATAATCCAGTCAGGCAGTTCTCTTTCTAGAATAACAGATTTGGTTTGTTCCGAGTCTCTACCCATGATATTTTTCGTAACCTAATTCACCTATTCCAGGTAGAGTTACGCAGTACCACAATCCTTTGAATATCATTTCCAGTTGACTGACACAACAAGTTTATTACTTATGCAAGTCTAGACGGAAGCTTCGCATGGCCGTATTCGAAATGGTTGGACAAACTTTATATACTCTTGTCTAGAACTCACAAGGTTCTGAACGTGAACATTCATTGCAATACCGTAGTCAAAGTATACAAAATCTAGGCTACTGAAAAAAGTTTCAAAATTGGTGAATCACCCCGCACAAAACCACTCCTACCTAAACTTTCAGTGTGAATCTGCGTTGGCTTTTACTCTTTACCTGCTGCTGGCAGATATTCCTGACACAGACAGCACTACTCTTGTGAGGAGAATAAGTAACATTTGGGCATTTGTACTTAAATTTACCCACTGTAAATTAAATCTTGACAATGACCAATGAATTCTTGAGTTAAATTTCTAAAAGATTTTTATCATATCTAGTCATGGTTGCTTTAAAGCAGCCATGACTATATTTGATAAAAATATTTAAAAAAATACTCTTCGGGTTAAGAGTTAAGCACTGAAAAACGCTTTACTGCAAATGATCTCGTATCAGATGGTAGATTAAATGTGGCATCGAACGTGGCGGTGGTGTAATGATATTCATCGAATTTCTTTAATGCGCATACGAATCAGAGAGAATTATTAAAATTATCTTTGACACTCTATTACGCGCTATTCATTTTCAGAGGGAACGGCGTTGTGTTGTAAATTAATCAAATTTGTTTAAGAGGATTTTTCTGAGTTTATTGTAAAGTATTAGTTTCGGTGTTAATAATACGTGGGCAGTTTAAAACGTTTGTTTTTCATGTTCGAAAAAAAAGAGAAAACTGAAAGAATACGACATATTATCAGAATATCTGGGTGTGATGTCATCAAGGATGGGCAGGGAACTTCACCACCTCATCGGGGAATCCACGACCTAACTTCAAAATCCTTCATTGTGCCAACCATCTCTAAGGAACCAATATCTGTTCTGATTAAACGTGAATAACCATTTTTGAGGGTTTTTACCTCTTTTGACGCAGAATAATCTGAGAAAGAGAATTCTTAGCGCTTAATATTCATCAGGAATTTTACAAAAAGTATAGGTTGTTAGACTAAAGCGTTATTATTTTAAAAGATGTTCTAATGATCTCATTGATAGTTTTTCAAATGATTTCCTGTATATATTTAAATGGCTCCTTTATACTTTCAATGGACGATATCGTTGTTCATGGATAGGACAAAAATGGTGCATGAAACATAGGAATACTTATGTTTCTCCAACCCTTTTCCCAACGAATCGGCTGTAATATACAATTTCAGCAGTTGAAAAAATATTATTGTTTAAAACATTTCAACAAAACCATATCATGTGATCCCTCGTTGGAACGAGCTCGTCGAGCTCGTTCCAACGAGGAGTCACATGATACGGTTTTGTTGAATATGTTTTAAAAAATTTGAAAAAATGATATTTAAAATAATAAATTTTGATATCGTCTGCGTTGGGTAAAGGGTTAAAAGCAATTAGAAATGGACACACACAGTTGGCTAAAATGACTACTGCAGTACCTTTCCGCGGTCTGCCGTCTGTCGACTTTAGTCGCCTGTTGCGCCAAAAGAGTTAATACATGTATACAGAGGCTGCGGAAACGGGTGCGACACAGGTTGCACGCGCCACGTCCTTTTCATACACGGTAACGCTGCACGATATAACGATAAGTTCGAAAAGGAGATGATTGTAAATGTGTCAAACAACACAGATATTCTTGTATAGATATATGCAAATGTGAAAATGATCAGTTGCTTTTGGCCAAAGAGTTCCAAATTTGGCATGTTTGGTTTATTTCTTCCTGCCTTCCAATTGGAAGTTGGTTAAAGTACAAAAATAGACCAAACCAAGACAAGATCATGCATCTTGCCTCGCACAAAAGAACGACGCCATACAGCTGTTTCAAAGGTTTAGCTGATGCATCTGTAACATTACCACCGCGCCAACCCCCCCCCCCCCCCCCCCCCCCACACACACACGCACAAAGTTTGTAAAATCTCACGTTACATTCGTCAAGACCTAGGAGTCAACGAAATTGTGCTTCTGTGCATTCATCTCTCAACCTTTCTCCCAGTGGGCCGAAAAAATGGTAGGCCAGGTGCGTTATGGAAGTTTGAGACCCTACACTTTCGTTGAGCTTCAACCACCCGTATCTGTTAATGGCCAAAATGTAACGTTCGAGTCCATTCCAGGCAAAGTTCACCAATTATACTTTGGAATGAATGGAAAAGTTGTGATACTACGGCAAAGGAATTATTTACGAAAATCATGTTGGCTGATTTTCAATCGGGTGGTTATTTTCTACTTTCTTAGATTAACCCGATACCGTACGTAACAGTCAGAACCAGCGCTGTTCACAAAAACGTCATTCAAATTTAATTCATTTATCCACTTTTTTACCTCAGAAACATTGCTTACTTATGACCCCCTCATTTGATGGAGTTGATCGAGGCTTATACGATATATCCCAATTTAATTTTATTAAAAATATAGGCTTTCCTATGTGAGGGGGTATACTGCATTAATTTTGTATGTTTTCTTAACCTTTTCAAACGGTATGCATAAAATTTGCGTAAATCAAACGTGGGTAGTACGTTAGTCGACAACACAACTAACACCTAACAAAAACAGAACAGAATATTCAGTGGTAATTTAACCCTTTACCCAACGAATCTCCCGCATCCGCCCGCGTAATATGCAAATTCAGCAGCTGAAAAAAATATTATTTTTCGAAAATTTTCAATAAAACCATATCATGTGACCCCTCTTTGGAACGAGCTCATCGAGCTCGTTCCAAAGAGGGGTCCCATGATATTGTTTTGTTGAACTTTTCTGAAAAAAAATTAAAAAATGATATTTCAAATAATAAATATTGAAATCGCCTGCGTTGGGTAAAGGGTTAATCCTACAGACCGGTAGGGAACCTTCCCTTATTGCCAGATAGACTCGTATATTTAAACGTATAATGTTGTTTATGAAAGATACAATTCACGACGTCAGCGTGGAGTAGGTTAATGCCGTTACCGGCAACCATTTACCATGTAGGAGGGCGACCTTTCGTATTAATTTTAAACACCAACGTTTTTGATACTCCGCAAGAAACTTTATGAGATATTCTATTCAAAATAATGATTTACTGATCTTCAGTTCGCAGCGCCGATAAATTGCCTTTTGTGAATGGTGTCAACCACCACATTGCATAGCATGTGATATATAAATTAATTCTTTTTCGAAATACAATGATATGTGTACTTTTGAGGAATTCCAAAACACAACATTGCTTTCGAAAATGCGGCATCCCCGGTACCCAACCTTCGCAGCCAGCCACAACAACGGGCACTATCATAGTAAATGTCATAACAGATCCCCGTCGTAGCCATGGTACATATACGTAGCTTGGCGCCACGTGCGCACGGACTTCTCGTTGTGAAGATACAAGTTTTATAGCGACCCCCAATAGTCTTCGGTGTAAAATATGAGCGCCGGACAAATCCCGTCATGACCAAAGACATCAAGACAAAAACCATCAAGATTAAGTCTCTTTCGACACGAAACTCTCCAGAAAAATCACAAAAATAGGCAAACACTTTCATATGTTTTTTTTTTACAAACTAACTTCTTTATATCGCTATTTAAATTTTTCTATACCATGTTCAATATATTTTTGAGACTTCATTTTTTGCAGTTTTTTTAATCCACAATTAATTTTTCAGTAAAATAATACTTTAATTGTGTACTAAATATGCAACACAGTTTTTATCAATCATTTAATTGCTTGAATCAACTGGAGTAAACAGAAGATAATATCCCTCTTAAAACATCTTCTTTATTTCAGTTTAAAACAAACAATAAATAATCCTATTTACAAAATACACGAGTCGAGTTAGACTTCAGTACATTACAAAATACATACTCGATGTAAGTAGGTTGGTCTGGGCTGGGCTATTTTAATCGGCAATGCAAGATACCAGATGGGCCGGTCATGATGAATTGTGAGTGTACGCCAGCAGCAGTAGCCAGTTCTCCACACCAGTACATTAATGTACTCATGTGACCTCGGATGTGGGGAAGAATAAGACCTATCGTTCGCGAACAAAAATCGTCTCACAAATGGGATCCTTTAGTGTAAACCAGGACTGACAAAACAACCAGAGGTGAACGAGGAGAAAACTACACATTTGCGTCTGAACACGGATTCGATCTCTTCTTACTAAGGTGTTCAGATAATTCGTCGCCTGAGTGCTAGAGTGTTCTATGTCCCATAGGGGACATAGACCATTCTAGCACTCAGGCGCGAATTGTCACCTTCTTGGTTCTGAATTGCCTTAGCAGAAGGACCAATCAATGTATTAACATTAATGTTTAAACATTTGCTTCGTGAGATCATCAATTCACAACTCACATGGATCTTAAAATGATAATTTTGAAAACTGTCAAAGTAATGATATTAATAAATTTAAAAAAGTTCATCAGTATAGAATAGCTTGAGGTACCGTTTGAACACTGGTGGAATCGCCCATGTCAGTTCAATGACATCTGTTGGAAGAGTCTGTTTTCGTCATTTGGGGGTAGACCAATTATTATTTTCAACGTGAAGACGCATGGCTGCACGATGAAAATATTAATTGGTCTACCCCACACATTCACTTATCATCTATCCTACTTAATTAAATTATAACGTATCATGTTAGTAGTATATTGTAGAGGTTTCAGGCCTGTTCTTCCGGAGTCCGGGGCCGGAGTCCGGGGCCGGATGGCGTCATCTTAATTAAAATGTTACGTAAGGTATTCAACGTCACTTAATGAATATTTTTTTTAATCACTTTAATAACTGTTGTTTAATTAATTTTAATTAATGACTGTTGCCTAATTAATGTAATTAATGAGTGTAATTAGGGTTGATTATAATAATTAGTATATTAATAAATGAATTAATAATGTCGATTAGTACATATTATTTTTAAAGTCATAATTTGGGATAGATATTATTAGATAAAAAAAATAAAATATTTAAAAATAATATATATTTAAAAATAATATTGACGTACTGGTCATATATATGAATGCTATCGACTGACCCTGACCTGGGCACGTGCTAAGGTAAACACTTCATTGTGTCTGGGTGTAACTAAATCGATTTTTTTTCAAACGCGAACTATTATACAAGAGTGACAGATGTTGAAGTAATTTATTGTTCAAAAGTTATCGGCGTAATAAAAACCTCATTAAATTAGTGGTCAACACGCAACCTTCTTCCAGACTCTGATATTCAAATTTTCAAATTTCATCGATTTTTCAACGGTCCAATTTCTACGTTTTGACGGATTCTCAAAAAAATCACAAGAGAAATCACCATGAGACTACTGTACACGGTGGAGAGGCTATACCTGGCTGTGCTTTATGCCCCAATACTTTGATGAATTAACGGATCATCTGAAAACCCACCAACGTGTTATCATGGCCCAGCTCGAATTTGATGAACAAGGGTCAGAAATTTCATTCAGTTTGTGACGAATTTGAGATTCATTATATCACATAATGTATAAGTTTACCTTTTAGCTAACAAAAGGACTGAAGCTGGCCAGTGCTGTTCACAAACATCGCCAGCCAGATTTTATTATTTTCTTTCGATTTCTTTTTCTCATAAACAAAGCGTTTGGTCCCTAAATGGAACGATCTCGTCTCTTATACTCTCAATTGGACTCCCCAGAAGATAAAAAGGCAAAAGAGTTGAGTAAGCTGTGGAATTTGAGATGCACGACAGCAAAATTTGGATGATCGTTCAACACAGTGGCGTTGCTTCAAAGGATAAAAATGACATTGTTGTGGCCTTTACAGTTAAAGAATGGGATGTGTCGAAGAGGCGTAACAGCACCCTTACTATTGTGATTGTTATTAGGAATTGCAATACGGATTTACAGATTCACCTCAACCAAAACTCGTTATGGATTATTTCAACCTTGCTGGTTGACTAATATTTTATACGACGTGATGATCTTAAGCCAATAAGAAAGATGGATGTATACCTTGTTTAAATAATCTCAAAATCGGTATGCTGACTTCGGAAGGGGGAAATAATAAACACCTAACTAGATTGGCAGATCAGTGGTGATTTAGTCCTGTAGCCCTATAGGTCTTTAGAACTAAATTACTAATGAACATCTACACAAATTATTACTGAACCTCCCCACAAGTGTAAGATGGACTCGCCCGTTTCGCTGTAGTCAGCAGTGTACAAGATGACATCATCCATGGCGTCATTGGGGAAAGGATTAATTAGCAGACATATTGGGATTCTCACACTATATGAAAAGTCAGTTATTCCTCCGTGGTTTTAGATACTTTTTTCATCTAACGACTTCATTATTTAGTCAGTTAAAAAACAGGATTTTTTATAAGAAGTTTATCCTTATATATTCAATGCATAACGAAACTCCATCCAAGGACTCATTTCCCAGTGACTTGCGGATACAGCCCTGTTACTAAATGCTGCAGATACAGTACAGTCACTGCGGACTATTCGTAATTCCACGCGAGGGCAGTGATGTCCATGCATGCATTTACCACGTAAATCAACAACAGAATTTAAATTAATGAAGATCCTGTTGAATCCGGTGCTTCATTAATTAAAATTTTGATGATAATTCTTATAATTAGTGTTTGGAATCTAATATTATTGCATTCGTGGAACTACTGGCCACCTGTGGAAAGTGATAAATCCACGACGGCCACACTGTGGATGATACGTTAGTTGGATGATATGAAACTTCAGAACCGAGTTCATTAAATTCTATATGAGATGAGGTCTATCGAGGCTCAAATCGATTTTAGTGAACAAGGTTTAGTAATTCAATATCAAATCGTGACGAGGTTGATATTCATTTTATCACATATTGTGTAATCCATCCCTTTACCTAAGGTAATGGCAAAGCCCAACCAGTTTTATCACAATACGAGCTTTCAGTATAGTTTCCAATTTTAGTCTCGTTTTAGTTCGTCCCAATGAGAGGTCATAAACTATGTTTTTGAGAGAAAAAATGAAAGCATTTAGTTATTCAGGAAATGTTTTCCGCAAATGTCGTCTGTTACTTGTATTGGGTAGACAGTTAGTGAAATATAAGAGACGATTAATTGATTGAATTCTACTCTCGATACCAGCTCACTCACAGCATTAAGTTGACTTCTGACGTCATATCCGTATTAGATGTGTTGTGGGCTCTCTTTTCTTTAAGGAGATTTTTTTGTGAGGTTGATTATGTGGTCAAGGAAGATTTAGGAAAATTGTGTGATGTCAGAAGGAAAGCCTGGAAGCCCAAATCTTCTGGCACGAGATACAGTACAGCCGCCGTGGACTGATCACTTTCCACAGGTGGGCAATATTTCCACGCACGCAATAATATTAGATTCCAAATACTAATTATAGGAATAATCATCAAAAATTTAATTAATGAAGCACCGGGTACTACCCGGTGCTTCATTAATTACAATTTTGCTGATGAAAATTTCTATTACCTGGTAAACGCATGCGTGAACATCACTGGCCACGCGTGGATTAGGACCAGTCCACGGCGACTGTACTGTAAAAGAGCACTTTTAAAAGTGTTCATGGAAGACAATCGCCCCACCCACGAATTAAACGCGCCAGAAATAAATATTGGCGTTTTATATGTGGATTTTTACGCGTCCATTTTGAAAACAAAATGTGCAGCTAAAATGTTTTTGTGCGTTTTTGTTTTCATTTCTTATCAAAGTAAAATCTTTCATTAATTTAGAAATGTACTACTAATTTCACTATGGCGGTCTAAACCTTTGCCATGTTGGGATGTACTGTACAGTCGAAGTGGACTGGTTGTAATCCATGCTTGGCGCTTCATTGATTAAGTTTTTGATGAATATCCCTGTAATTGATATTTGGAATCCGAAAGTGATCAGTCCACGGCAACCATAAGGTATTATATCTGAGTTTCGGTTTGGTTCTTTTTTCTTTCGAGCGTCGTTCAACTTTCAGTTAGGGGGATATATACAATTCTTAATTTAAAATGTTCATTTGACGCCGCGATGTCGATTACTGTTCTATCCATGTGCCAGTGACTGATACATTCCTTACATGATCTCCATTAGCAGTTTCTATTTGGCGTTAGAAATCCAAATCACACGAAGGGTGTTAGGATTGTTTCGCCTCTGTGCCGTTTAATGATATTTTTACCACGGTTACTTATTGTACTATAGCTGGAAAGCGTATGGCATAAATTTTAGCTTTACACAACAACCGTGGTGAACACGTCAGCAATGGGATTTCAGTAGTAAAACATTACACCTACAGTAGAACTACGTCCAAGTTGACCTTTGGTGACGTCAAATTTATCGCACGTCGCCTCGCGAAGAGTGAAATGAAAATGGTAATTATTTATTACGTTTTTAAATGGGTTTACGTCATAAGATGCCAAAAGACAACAAAAATGCATTGTCTCATGTTAGTAAAGCATCCATAACTCGAAATAGTATGTTATTATGTTATTAAAACGAAAAAGGCTCCGTTTCGTTTTCCATTTCGTTTCGGCGATAAAATTGACAGCGGAAGTACCGCCCACCGATGTTCATGTAAACAAAAACAGATTCGCACGAATGTACGGCTGCTGCTCACTAAAACAGAGAAAAAATAATAATGACTCTTAATAATGTGACGATCATGGTATAAATAAAACAAAGTAGCTTGGTGTACCAAATGTTCACAACTCGTGGTGAGGTGGTGTTAACCGCGCGCCAAAGGCTCGCGGTTAACACCACTTTCCCACTCGTGGTGAACATTTGGTACACCAAGCTACTATGGGTATATTCTATATATATCAGACCTTTATTTGAACTAAAACCAACCAGTTTAACGTTTTTACTTAATAAACGCACCTGAAATTGTGAACTGTGGAACATGTTTTGGGGTTGTGTTTATCCTTAATACCGCGTGTTGCAACTTTAAGCTGGGCTGGCAGGGTCCATTATCATGTAAAGTAATTGCTTAACTTTTCAGTGGTGATTCTGTTGGATATTATGAGATTAGTTTCCTTTACTGAGCAGTTTCCAGAAATGAGAGCGCCTTTGATGTGATGAATAGCATTCAAAAGATTGTCTTTACATGTCAATGGCCAATCCTTTCTTGAACTGATTGCCATTAAAAATTGCCATACGCCTTTCTAGATTCACCTCAAGGAAAAAAAGATTATGGATTATATCGCCTTTGCACTTTGACGTATAAGTAGTGACGATTTCAAGCCACTTAACTGGATAAATGTTTATCTTCTATAAACCCGTTCAAATCGGCATGCATACTTCGATACTGGCGCGTTATTACTGTTCCACCATTCATTCACACTTCTGAGTTCAGAGTTTGAGGACACAAATTAACAGCTCTAATGGCTTCACTGGAATTTTCCGCAGCAGTCAAGAAACCCCAGTTAGCTCTGGACGTCTCGTATACTCCTACTTGGACTCTCCAAGTGAAAAGCGAGAGCACCTATCTCGCTATGGAATTTGAGAGACATGGTAGCACAACACCACCCTCGGGAGAGGTAAAAACTATTGTGAGAGGACATCCACTCACACTGATCATCACGCGAGTGTACCTGTATCAAATCCCGCGGATAAAGAGACAAAGGAGATGAGGAATAAGAAGAGCAGGACGGAACTCCAGACGCTTTACTAAAGAAGAAGAAAACAAATGTGAGGTACAGATGGCAGATGAAGCAGCCACCACTTCCCTTCCTCATGCCACATCTCTACCCGTCTAACAGCCATGCACTTATTTATTTATTTATTTGTGTTTAGGGTCACATATTTCTGCACAATGGCTAATCATGACCGCGACAGTTTTACGGGTGGAGGAAGCCGGAGTACCCGGAGAGAACCACCGAGCAACGGCGAGCAACTGCCAGCTCCCCAACATACTAGCTCCACACAAGCAGGGTTAGCATTGGTTGAAGGCAACTGCACCATCGACGTGCATTACGCCTTATTACACAACGCCACCGTGCCCCCACGTGGGCAATGGGGGTGAAGTGTCTTGCCCAAGGACACAACGCGATTGCCGCAGGTGGGATTCGGACCGAGGACCTCTCGGCTTGCAGTCTTCACCTCTACCTACTGGACCACCGCGCCCCCAGCCATGCACTTTATCAAAGCCAACTTCGACGTAGCATTGAGAGTGAAGTGGTTTCGAAAGAAAATTCAATTAATCTTTTTCATTGGCTGGCTAACTAACACAAGTAGTAGACGGCAGTTTGAGAAAACATTTCCGGAATAACTAAATATTTTCATTTTTCTCTTGAAAGCATACTTTGTGACCTCTCATTGGGACGAACTACGACGAGACTAAAATTAAAAACTATACTAAAAGCTGGTTTTGTGAATAAAACTAGTCGGCCTTTAACGTTAGGTAAAGGGATAGATTCCACAATGTGTGATAAAAAGAATATCACCTTCGCCACGATTTGATATTGAATTACTAATCCTTGTTCACTAAAATGGATTTGAGCCTCGATAGACCTCAGCTCATATAGAATTTACTTAACTCGGTTCCGATGTTTCATATCAAATCGTAACTCTCCCATCGAATGGCATCCAAAGCACGACAGATTCTCCTGGTTACTAATAACAAGCAAACGAAATGTTTTAGCCAATGGACTTCCGGGTTAAACCGGGATGTTCATTGGCTGAAACTCTACTTGTGCATAGGGCATGTGCACAGAATTTGATAGCCTTGCGTTTGCCTTAGCAGGCAGATCAACACGCAGAGTGGCGCGCTATTTGCGGGCAATTCATGACAGGTCTTCTAGTTTTAAAGGTACGATCTCCATGCAATCGCCTGAGAGAGGACAGTGAACTTACATGCAAATGGGAGATGAGAGCTTGACCTGATCGTAATTTAAAATGCCCCCAGATGCTAAAGATAAATGTGAAAGAAATAACAATTTATTACTTTCCAAAGTGTGATTTACTGGGATTTCCGGGTTTGATTATAAACGATAACTTCACAACTGCATTATGCAATCAACAATTGTGTCATGTATCCGTGCGCGCAAACGAAGACGCTTTGTCGTGGGTGTAATGGGGACTTCATTGTTTTTTTAACCCTTTACCTAATATGAAAAGCAGACGACACTTGCAAAAAAATTCTTGAATAACTATTATTTTCATTTTTTCTGTCTCAAAACCATAGGTTATGACCCCTCATTGGAACGAGCTCGACGAGCTCGTTCCAACGAGGGGTCATAACATATGTTTTATAGACAAAAAATAAAAAAATAATGAAAATTAATTGGCGATTTTTGAGAATAGCGTTGGCCCGTTTGGGGTAAATAATATAATTATCGTTAATAATGAAAAGTAATAAACAGATTAATCGCTTGACTGGACTGGTTGCGTGAAATATTTCATTCGAGGCGAGGGACTATATTGTAAAACACTCGTGCGCATTCGCGTACTCGTGTTTGTACAACGTCCCTCACCTCTCATGAATTATTTTACGTAACCAGTCCAGTCCAGCGATTACTCTCCATATAATCTAAAGGAATATGGGGACAGTATTACGAGTTACAGAGATATTTCTATCCAGAATACGGCCTATCATTATGAAATGTCTGATGGTTTCAAATCGAGCAGAATACAATTACCATGCCAAGTCTACCTCTCTAACTAGATGTGAGAGGATAAGGTGACGCCAAATCCTAACACGCGTGTCACAGAACACCAAATGTCTTAATAGCGTAAGATCAGCCATTGCACCTACTTTCAAGTGTCTGACGTCACTACCATCATATATGGTTTTGCTGTGCCTCAAAGTTAGTTTGTCCAATCAGAACGCTGGAATACCAGTAGTATAGCATGTACCCGATCGTGCCTGATTACCCGGACTTTTGCCGGTGCAACTAGTGTTAAATTCCCATAGGAACCGGACTTTTGCCGGTGCAAAAGTACGGCCCCTTTCAGCTAGATCCGGTAAATAGTGTACGTACTGCATATATAGTATGCTATGGCATGTATAGTGATATATGTACGCATGGGGCTATAGGTATATATTATGAGTAAGTGATGGAAAGATGATGGTAAAGATGGGTTTTTTTTAAAGTTTTTCCCGCGAAACTGTTGACGTTGCTATTGACGTCGTGACGTCACGATGCACACGCGGCGTCATACAGATGTTGACCAATGTTATCGTCCAGTATACAATCTGACATAACGTTATTCGGGTCAGTGGATGTCGGGCTTCTCGTATGGGGTGGCGGCGACATAGAAGTAGTGGTATATATGCATGTAGGTCCCAAGTTAGCCCTTAGTACTATTAATCCACCTTATGCTTCATATTATCCAATGTCTGCTATAGCTAAGTCAAGCAGTAGGGTGGGTGGGTGGTAGTGTGGTATTGCGAGCTAGTCTTTGGTGGTTTAGATTGGCAGTACAGGATGAATGATCTGTTGGTCTATTACCCCCTTAGTGCTATTAACCTACCGAATCCTTTGTATTATCTTATGGCTGGTATTGGTAGTTTAGTGTTAGGCCAGGCAGTATTATGCTAGGTTGTTTAGAACGGGTGGCATAGGATGCATGGCATATACCCCCGTAGGTCCAGTCCTCGATATTATTAACCAGCCGATTGCATTGTACTATTCAATGACTGGTGTAGGGAGTACGTCATGACAGATCAAGTGGTATTGTGGAGTGAGGGTGGGGGTGGGGGTAATGCCTGGCAGTATAGAACAACGGTATAGTATGGACGATGTATACCTCTGTGGGCCCCTGCAGGTCCCATGTTAGCCCTTAGTACTATTAATTCACCTGATGCTTCATGTTATCCTATGACTGGTATAGGTAGTATGCAATGCTAGGCATAGGGGTATTGTGGGTAGGGGTACTGCCTGGTAGTTTAGAACGGTACTATAGTATGGGCGGTATATACGCCTACAGGCCCCCTGTTAGTGCTTGGTACTATTAACCAACCGATTGCTTTGTTTTATTATATGGCTGGTATATGTAGTACGTTATGGTAGATCTAGTGATTTTGTGGGGGTGGGGGTAATGCCTGGCAGTATAGAACAACGATATAGTATGGACAATATATAGCTCTGTGGGCCCCCGACAGCCGTTGATACTACTAATCGACTTAATGCTTTATGTCACCCCATAACTAATATAGGTAGTATGTAATGTGGGGGCCAGACGTTATTGTGGGTGGGTAGGTGTAATGCATGGTCGCCTAGTGTGGTAGTGTATGGTGTACGCGTTCTCCCCCTACAGGTCCCATGTTAGTCCTTAGTACTATTAATCCGCCTAATGCTTCATGTTATCCTATGACTTGTATAGGTAGTATGTAATGCTAGGCCAAGGGGTACTGTGGTAAGTGTAATGCCTGATGTTAAAACACGGAATCCAAATTTTACGGACTCGGCTAGGAATCTCAATTACGGGATGCTTTATATGTATACACTGATGGAACATTTTGAAGGCCAGGGCGAAGATATAGCTAGGAAGTAGTCGTACACGTCAATATTAATGGATAGCAGTTTAGTCAATAGTACTGGTACAAGGCCGCAGTGGAACAAGCCTGCTGTAGAAGCTAATGGTAGGACAGATAGACCATAGCCAGTAGTGGCCTGGGAGCTTTGGCGACAAGATGGAAACGGAATCCCATTTGTGGAATCCCTTTTTAGGAATCCCATTTTCTGAAATGAGGTTAAGAGTCGTATTAAAAATTCCTCAATCAGGTCTAATTTACTACGACTCTTATCCTCATTTGACATAAAAGGGATTCTCCAGAAGGAATCCCATTTGCGGAATCCCTTTTTAGGAATCCCATTTGTGGAATCCCTTTTTTCTGAAATGAGGATAAGAGTCGTATTAAAAATCCCTCAATGAGGGATTTTTAATGGCCTTCTTAACCTCAAAATTCAATGAGGCTATGAGGGATAATAAATGAGGACTCATTGAGGGCTTTTTAATACGACTCTTAGGAGGATGGGATGGGGTTCTCACTAATATTATCGCAATACTCGAAGTTTTCTCTTTGAATGCTTCACCACCAAAAGGAGCATTAATATTGTCTGTTCTTAATATTCTAGTGTTGGAGACTCTCCCGTCCGTTATCTGAGCGACGGGACTAGATTCAAACACGAACTGGCCAAAAATCACCCAGGTTGACGATAAAAAAAACCCACATATCGTCGTCCCTTGAGTGGATTAAGACGCCATCTGCAATGCTTTAGCATTGCAGATGGCGTCTCGTTCCACTCAAAGGGCAACATATTGTTCAAACTAGACGTAACTCAACCTCTGCTGTCGCTTCAAATGACAGTTTTATGAATTTTCCGAATAAATGTTTTTAATGTAGTCAGGGTGTATGCGATAAATCCCGTTCCTCAGAAAATTGCAAGATGAGTTCAGAAAGTCGACAATAATGAAATATAAGAAATCCCGAACTCTCCTGGATTTTATTTTTTTCCGTAAAATCGGAACGGTTTTGAATCGACTAACTGAAAAGATTCGGAAGCGAATCACATCTCGAAAGTTTGTCGGCCCCTGTCCTGTCGTTATACCCGAATGATTTTCCTCAGGGAAGGCTTTACTTAACTCGTTACATAACAAAACGACACTTGCAAAAATAAAAAAAATATCTTGAATAAATATCAGTTTCCATTTCATGCCTGAAAATATAGCTTAAGACCATTTTCTTGGAACAAATTCAATAGGCTCGTTCCGGCGATGATTATTAGCTATGTTTTGGAGGCAACAAATTTCAAAAAATAAAACTTGAATAGAGAATTTCAGAAAAAAAGGTTGGTCGTATTCAACTATGTGAGCACGTTCCAATGATAATCATGCGCTTTGTTTTCCTTTTCTCTCTGCAAAAAGTACAATTTAAACTGCTATTATCGGAAACGGTCATTAATCTGACGTCCTCGTCCTTTCACTGGGTGTGTCTGCATGGGCATTGCATCATTTTCTCACGTTCGTCATATATGACTTCATCGTGTTTCATCATTTGTGAGGGCAGTGGCTCAATGGCTACGGCATTGAATTTCAAACCAAAAGGTTCTCCGTTCCATCCCGCCGGGGGAACTGCGTCGTGTCCTTGGGCAAGGCACTTCATCCCGATTGCCCATTTGGGGGTACGGTAACGCTGTGTTCGAAGGCGTACTGCCCGTCGATAGAGCACTTGTCTTCATCCAACTCTAACCCCGCGCGGAGTTAGTAGGTTAGAGAGTCTGACATTTGCTCGCCGTTGCCCGGAGGTTCCCACCGGCTTCCTCCACCCGAAAAACTGTCTGACATGAGGTGACCCTGGCTGTCAAGAGTGCCGTTAAATCCCAATAAATAAATAAATAAATAAATAAATAAATAAATAAATAAATAAATAAATAAATAAATAAATAAATCGTGTTTCATCATACAAGTATAAAGTCAAGTTTGGACAAACGGCCCAGCCAATGTTTCCAGATTTATTTAACCCTTTGAACCCTGGTGACGTCTTCCTTGTCAGTTCAAAGTCAGCAGTTTGGAGAGTCCATATTCATTACTTGTGGGTAGGCCAATTAGACCTCAGGGCTGCACGTTAAAGATTTTGATTGCTCTACCCCACGCATTCACTTAGCAGACGCCCTTCTCAACTACATTATGACGTATTATGTTCCTGTGCCGGAAAAGCGGCCCTTCGGGTTCAAAGGGTTATTTCTCACCCCAGGACTGGTTTTCGGGACACGTTATATCAGCACAACAAAACATATTCACCACACACAAAAATCAAACACGCCTAACTTCCCTGGTTACAATAGGAACACCACAAAATCAACGCCACCAAAGAAAAATAAAAAAACTAAAGTAATACTGAAATGTTTAACCGGATAATCGGTTTGAAACCAGTTAGCTACTTAACCGATTAGAAAAACCGTCAACCGGTTATCCGAAATATCGATAGTGATAGTCATTCCACGTTTAAAACGTAGTAAATCTTCCGCTTCTCCTGTGTGATAGATTACACCTCGAAGCCGCATTGTATATATTGAGAAATAATCGACTTGGGCGTTCAAGACTTCGTTAATGGTCGGCAGTTTCCGTGAGTACTGAGAAATCGCCGAAACTATTCCGTAGTATGTATACAAACGAACGTTGTCGAGTACTCGACAACGTTCGTTTGTATACACACTACGGAATAGTTTGGGAATACCGCTTTCCATTTCCTATAGTTTTGATCCCATATTCGGTGAAATAATGACCACGGATAACCGGATATTATCCGGTTATAGCTCTCGGTTATTCGGTTACGAAAATGAGCCAGCCGTTTCAGCCCTAAACTAAAGAAGAGCATTGTTGAAACAAATATCACACCATGATTTGTTGAATAAAATACGTTTTAGATTTTCTCCGGAACTAAATTCGAAAGATTTGTATAGCTATAAAAATGTGAGCCAGATAAAAAATTGAACAATGTATGATGACCTGGCAATAATATTGTAAAGCCATCTATGGTGAAAACGCCTTTGTTCAAGACGTTCTCGTTCCCCAAGCATTATACAATTGTGTTATTGGCGTTGACAATCACCGAAAAACATTTAAAAAGGTCTTATGTACCAAATTGTTCAAATGTTTAAACACATTGTCCTACCTTGTAGAACTTTTTTTCTCTAAGATATATTGTGCAGCAGCATTTCTGTCCGTGGCTGCCTTTGTCCCACATTCTTCAGTAGGCTGCCACGTAGAAGCATAGAACTAAAGAGTGTCTTCTTAATGATTCAAAACATTTTAAAGTGAGTTTCGCAAAAAATGCGAGGTAAGTATCATCACTTTACCCAACACAACTCGAGGACCAAGCATGAAACAGAAATTGTTCAATAACTGAAATTTTTCAATTTTGCCACATATATATAGTTTATGTACCCTCGATGAACTCGTTCCAATAACGAGCCATGAACTATGAACTATGTTTTGAAGGCAAAAGTTGATAAAATACTAAAATTCGAATGGCGATTTTTAAAGAAAATAACGTTTGTGGCAATTTCATTTCGAAAAAGGAATAAGTGATATATTGTCATTCCGAAAGCGATCAGCGACTTTCTGTTTGTTACTTTAATCCATTATCGACAAAACTCATCTTGAAAATCTCTTGTACTTACTCAAGATGCTGATAGAAATCCAATGAAGATCTCCACAAAGCCACCGATTTTCTTTAATATGCTGAAATGCAAATAACTTCTTCCTTAAAAGACTTATTGAATATTATGTTGGTACTAAACTAATTTGGATAATTGGATAAAAACCTTTTAACGACATTCTGAACTAGCGCGTGAAGTGTAATGGCTAAATGATTGTTTTACGTGAGGTTGACGGCACTGTTAACATCCAGACTTTCATTATGTCAAACCTTGGAGGACATTTGAGTGCACAGAAGGGACCACTGCATGACAACAACTAACCGTCACGATTTTCGTACAATGGACTGTCCAAGAGGTATGCTAGACTAAGCCTACAGTTAAAACTAGAAGTCCTGTCACGCACTGTGCGCATATCTAGGCTTAATTGCGCGTATGAGTTGCGCGCAATTGCCATATCGAATGGCATCCAAAGCATGGCAGGTTCTCCTGGTTACTCATAGCAAGCACAGGCAATGTTCCTGCCAATGGACCTCTGGGTTACCAGGAGGTCCATTGGCTGAAACATTGCTTGTGCACAGGCCATATGTACATAATTTGATAGCCTTACTATGGTCATAACGCGTAGGTTGAGGCGCAGATTGACGTGCTATCTGTGCGCGGTTCATGACAGGATTTCTAGTTTTAACTGTAGGAGTCCCGAGAATAAAAGGACCTCGAGATTTGTTCAGGCAGGTCGCCGAGAATAATTACACTCCAAAATCAATTTGGTAAAAATTAACATAAATCAGATGTGTTGAGTGAATATACAGTACGTGGAGAGTGGATACTAAATAACCCAAGCTAAAACTTTCAAATTTTGTACATATCGACAAAAAACACAAGCAATGTTTCAGCCAATGGACCTCCGGGTTTAACTTCGCTGGTGGTGGTTATGCTTTGCAACAAATTTGCAATTATTGCTCGAGTGGAATCTCCACTCTGCGAGTGATTTAGTGATAATACACTCTCTACGTACTGTAAACACAGTTGGGTTCATATTCACTAAACCCAGCTGATCTGAGTTAATTTTTAACCCAACTGATTTTAGAGTGAAGCCTAAGTTTTCCGAGGTATCATAACCGGCAGCTGTTTCATATCATCGACAAGCAGTTTTTACCCTTTATCTAACCTATCGGCCGCATCCACCCGCGAAATATGCAAATTCAGCAGTTGAAAAAATATTATTTTTCAAAAAAATTTCAACAAAGCCATATCACATGATACGATTTTGTTGAACGACGAGCTCGTTTAAAATAATAAATTTTGATATCGTCCGCGTTGGGTAAAGGGTTAAAGTCATACCATCACCATGCCACAAACCTTAACGCTATTAGCTCCGGCTCTTCCATTCGAAAGACATGGGGGGGGGGGGGGGGGGGCGTGGGGGTGAAATGATTCACTCAAGGACTATGTAACTCCTGGAGAAACATTTTCGATCTTGAGGCGATTGTCTGATGCTACAGATTTAGGGCCATGTGAGTCTCAGACTCAGAGATCGGGTCGAATCATTCCCCGACTTGAATCAGATAGAGGTTATCTAATCGAATGAAATCTCGAATCGTATCTCGCGGCTCTTATAATTGTAAATATATCGTACATGTGAATATATGTACTCAGGTATTGCATTTAACGGCCACTCGTCCGATTGGGCAAGTCAGTCAAATAAGGGGAATATTCCAGAACGAAAACAAATTAGTTTCGGATACAGAACCTCCTTAAACGCTTCTTCTAACATTAGATCTGTGACAAGTGCATGCGTAGGCGCAAACGTGTGTTTTGGAATGTTTCGAAAACTCATTTATAGATTTAAAATATATTATTACCTCGGTGATTTTCGTGAAATTTCGACCAAAGTGTGTTCTGTGGCGGGAAAGGTCGTTTAATATTACGAGTTCCACCAACAGGAACCAATACTATGAGACTTTTACATTTGTATTTTTTAGAATTGTATTTTCTATCTATTAATGTGACTGAATAAAATTTATTATTAGCATTTTAAAAGATATGGCAATTTGCCAACTGGCAAATTGCCATATCTTTGAAAATGCTAATGGTTCATTTCAACCCATTTAAAGTCTTTACAAGAAATGTATTTTCTTCAAAATAGAGTTGTAATAGTTGTATAGTATTAGCCACAGGTGAGATTATTCTGTGAGCAATTATTACCACCTCATTGCCGCGCTGTAATTTGTGTATCATTACTGTCGACACCAACTATTTATTTATTTATATATTGGTGTTTAAGGTCACATACTTATGCACAATGGCTAATCATGACCGTGACAGTTTTACGGGTGGAGGAAGCCGGAGTACCCGGAGATAACCACCGAGCAACGACGAGCACCTGCCAGCTCCGTAACATCGTAACTCCGCACTGCAGCACAGGCAGGGTTAGATTGGTTGAAGACATGCGCACCATCGACGTGCAGTACGCCTAAGTACACGGCGTCATCGTGCCCCCGTGTGGACAATCGGGGTTAAGTGCCTTGCCCAAGGACACAACGCGGGAGTCCGAATCGATCGCTCAAATAGTCACCCATCCGAGGACTAACCGGGCTTGACGTTGCTCAACTTCGGTGATCTGACGAGAACCGGTTACCGCAACGCCGCCGCGCCTTCGTCGACACCATCTGAAACAAGGCAATGAGTTTTTCAGTACCAAAAGATGTCCCGCCTTTCAAAATATTAACGTTTCATTGCCAGTTATATTAATTTTGCACAGTACTGTGAACAAACAATGAGCGGAGTATTTTACGCAGATCGCGACTGTGTCGCGATTTGCTTGAAATTCTCAGTCCGCTTTCTAAACCATGACACTGAAAAATATCACTTGTCGAACAGAAATGTGGAAAACCGAATTCGAACGATTTTTTGTTCGTTTTTCCCGATTCGGTCTTCGTTTCACAGTATTTTATTTTGGAAAGCTCGACCCTCTGGCACCAGAGCTTCGTGAAAGATATCTTTGACTGTCTGCTTATCCGTCTGTTTGGATTTTATGCAAACCTGAATTTACACCTGCCTAACCGGATTAGTACAAGTTCAACATTTTATTCATTTACTGCACATGTGGATATAGTATAGTTGCTCGCCACACTTTGTGAAATGTCAGAGATATCATGGCAAGGATTGCACTCACCACGTTACAACATCAAAGTTCACAAACTCCTTTAATTAAGCCTTTTAATGGTAAAATTACGAAATGTCATGGCTTCCCATTTTATGGATTTTTCTATGTACATTTCTATGTCTTACTTGGAAAGATCGCAAACATAAAATCGTTTCCGAATCCTTATTAAACCGATGGTTGTTGCAAAGAAATTTGACTTCATTCAGAAAACGTCCCTTGATCATTTATGTGTTTTTCAACGACACTGTCATGTTGTTATTAACTTATTTGGGTACCAGGCACTATAAGTTATCCGTTCATATAAAAAAAAACGACCAACAGAACATATAATGTGATTAGAAATAACATAATTTATATTACTAAACATAATTTCAAGTTTTACTTCCATTCTCCAGATTTGATAATTATTTGGAGAAATTCCCTACGGGTAACGGCGTTTAACAAAAGCTCTCATTAATAAAATCAGAATGCCGATTTTTGTGAATAATGCTGTCCGGTTTTGTCATTTGCGTTCGGAAATGGTATCTATAACGTGATACCCAGAAAGTCACAAACAATGTTTTTTTCGACGACATAGATAATATATTATAATATTCTATGAATTTCCCTGACCCTTACGGATGACTGGAATCATTTAAACGTAGCACAGTAACAGAAAAGCAGAAAAGTTCCGAATCATCGCCATTAGAATGTAATGCAATCGAATGATCGGGACTTTTTCGAATCGAATCGCATCATGAAGCTTCGCAGGGCCCCAGTTCATCCCACGTAGAATATGTAAATACGGGTATGACACTGCCTGCCTGCCTGCCTGCCTGCCTGCTTGCTTGCCCGCCCGCCAACTCGAAAGCCCGATAGCCCACCCGGAACCCGACAACCCGATACCCGCTCGCCCGCCCGATACCTACCCGCTTGCTCGCTTACTCGCTCACCCGCCCAAGAGCCCGTTCGAGACCCGAACCAACCCCCGCCCGCCCGCCCACCAGCCCGCCCGCCCGCCCGCCCGCCCGATCGACAGAAAAAAATGTCAGAATCAGCCCGACTCGAATTGATTCAAATCAAATCATTTGGATAATTTCGAAACGAGTCGAATTTTGAAGCTCCGCAGGACCCTACGAGACCAGGAGCCAATACTATGAAACTTTTACAATTGTATTTTCTAGAACTGTATTGCCAACCTATTAATATAACCGACTAAAATGAATCATTGGCATTTTAAAAGATATGGCAATTTGCCATCTGGTAAATTGCCAGATCATTGAAAATGCTAATGGTGCATTTTGACCCATTTAAAGTCATAACTAGAAGCCAATACTATGCAACTTTTACAATTGTATTTTCTAGAATTGTATTGCCAACATATTAATATAACCGACTAAAATGGATCATTGGCATTTTAAAAGATATGGCAATTTGCTATCTGGTAGATTGCCAGATCATTGAAAATGCTAATGGTTCATTTTGACCCATTTAAAGTCATAACTAGAAGATACATTTCTAGACAATACAATTGTAAATGTTTTATAGTATTGGTACCTGGATCATACATCTGGCATTCTGGTTTAATATTCTCCATGGAGTAAATAAATGGCAGGAGTTCGGGTATCTCCGACCACGCCTTATTGGGGTTATTGCACTTTCTGGAGACAGGATGGAGGGCCGTTCGTCATGCATTTCATTTTGTGTGGACATTAACGAAAGCAACTAATTTTCATCTTATTTGTTTTAACGCCATTGATAAAATGGCTAAAATGTCGCGGTGATTGGATTTAGTGCAAATTGCTCGTGTTCAACGTCGGGATGTTCTGTTAGTTAGCTGTAATGTTGAAGGGGGAAATGCGAAAATAACCCGTTTTGAGCTGTGCTCATCGTGTAATTCGCAAGACTTATTACAAGTCATGGTTAATTTAGACGGCAAATCCTGTTTGAGTCTTTTGAAGTATTCACGAAACACGCACGTGGATTCCTTTTTCTTCTAGCTGGACCATTCAAAGGGTCGAGTGATTGATTTACTTTTTTACGTGTGCCCAGGATTGTATGGTTTCACTCAATAGGAGCGAATCTTATAAATGGCTTTTGCACCATGGAAAGTTGCACTCAACAAAGACATGAAACGAAATATGATATAGTCCAATGTCTTCAAATACAGTACGTAGAGAGTGGATGGTAACTAAATCACCCGCAGAGTGGAGTTATCACCCAAGCTATATCTTTCAAATTTTGTGCATATCGACAAGACACACAAGCAATGTTTCAGCCAATGGACCTCCGGGTTCAACCCGGAGGTCCATTGGCTGAAACTTTGCTGGTGCTGGTTATGCCTTGCAACAAAGTTGCAATTATTCCTCGGGTGAAATCTCCACTCTGCGGGTGATTTATAATAATTGATAATACACTCTTCACGTGCTGTATATTGATCCGAAATGCACGCGTTAAAATCGTGACAGCGACATGTATACCAATCAACTATTGGGCTGGTTGACGGGCAGATAATTTGATTGTCTTTGTTTGAGTTTGAGTGTGGTCGCAAAAGCTATCACGGCCAGGTCGCGGCACATTAATACCAGTGGGTAGAGATTTTATGAAAAAAATATTGCGAAATCATGAATGAATGAAGAAAATAAATGAAAATAGCATACGAGATACCATGCTCTCGTACTTCGTGTTCGACGGATGACATTGTATAGTGGTGTTTCGATTGGATTGCGACCCAGTTGCGATCCGGTCTAAATTCATTGCCAGCATTTGTAATCACAGCACTGTCAATGGTGCTTGTAAAGATAACACGCGGTTAGTCTATAACATCACTGCTTGTAAAAGCTGGTGGGTACGTACTCAGCAATCCGTTCAGTCCAAGCTTTTGTTCATTTTGTCAACCGCTCAATAGTTTCAGATACAGTCAGACATCGCAGAACTAAATATAAGACGTATAAAGGCGTTATAGTGTATTGATTTTTATCAAACAGAAACTAGAAAATGGAAATAAGTTTTGGGCGTGCAAGTTCGCTTTCAATTTTAAAAAACGTATTGACAACATATCATACTGATAAAACGCCTATTGTTTACAGAAAGAATTCATACGGCGTGCTTCTGTTCACAGTTGCGCAACAAAGTAGTGGAGTAGAACAAAATCAGATAGCACATGTTGATCGATTCGGTATATTATTAGTTACACAGTTTGTTGGTGGTCTAATATGGTATATATGGGGTCAATTAATTCCATATTGGACTCGAACTTCTGTTGATGGCCTAATATGGTATATATGGTGTCAGTTAATTTCATATTGGACGAGATTGAAGCTCGAGTCCAATATGGAATTAACTGACACCATATATACCATATAAGGCCACCAACAAACTGTGTGACGAATATATCTTACCGACTGCTGCATCGATGCACAGAACTAATAACAACAGCGATAAAAAATAAATGAAAGAATTCTCACAATGTGTTCACGTGTCTTTGCCTTTTTACAATTTATGGGAGAGTGCCTGTAGGCACGCTCCCATAAATTGTAACAAGGCAAATTCATACATACCAAACAGTTTCATTTCGAAGGTAACATGACACACATCCACAGAATATGAAGCTTTTTAAGTTGCCTAACCTGCACTTCAGACCAAATATGGGCTTCCAACACTCAATCTTTCAACTTGAAGCGTTTATCGTCTGCCGCCATTTTGAATAATCAATGAACAAAGGGGAGATTACCCATAGCTGGAGACATATATTCATGTTGACAGGCAGTATGTGGTTTTATATGCAGTCTGCATGTGACGTATTTGAACCAATGACATTCCCAGATACTTGTAGGAGGTAAGATATTGTCTAATATATTATTAAATACCAGTTTCCACGTTTGTTGAGCACTTTTGTCGAAAGCAGCTGATCTGACCACACGTATTCGCACTGTCGTGAGTTACCTCTCCTTGATATTTTTTAAATATGGTTTGCAAAGGTATTTGAAGTGATAACCACTAGTCTCTTTTCAATTGGGTTGATGGAACTCACATTTGTCACAAACAGGAATGTGTCCATGCTTCCACCATTCTGACGGCTGTGAGTGGACATTTGTTCCTATGAATAAATAATATCCAACTCCAACGTTTTTAGCTCGCCTGTCCCAAAGGGCCATCTGAGCTATTGCCATGACATGGCGTCCGTCGTCGTCCGTAAACTTTTCACATTTTCATCTTCTTCTCTGGAATCGTTGAGGTGGTGAGAACCAACTTTCGCGGGAATGGTCTATGAGAGGTCGCCTACAAGCGATCCTCGTTTTTTCCCGTTGGATGAAAAACGTGGCCGACAGAGGCATTCTTTGATTCTGATTTGTGGATTTTGAAAAATCTTCTCCTCTGGGACATACCAACGACCCTCATTTAATATTGATCGGGTTGCAAACATGGCCGCAATTGCGGTACATAGTTACCATAGAAATCCTACGAGAAATCACATATTCATCTCTTCTCTGGAACTACAGAGCCAGTGTGAACCAAACTTGGCAGGAATGGTCTATGAGGGGGTGGAGGTGTGGGGGTGGGGGTCCTCCTCAGACGATCCTAATTTTGTTCCCATCGGTTGAAAAATGTGGCCGCCCGAGGCCTTATTTGATTCTGATTGGTTGATTTTGAAAAATCTTCTCGTCTGAAACCACAAGGCCAAATGTTTCGAAACGTCACATGCTTGATGACTGGGAGACCCTCAGCCAACGGTGCTCATTTAATGTTGGTTGGATTGCAAACATGGCTGCAATTGCGGTTTATAGTTACTATAGAAACGCTATGGGAAGTCACATTTTCATCTTCTTCACTAGAACTATTTATCCGATGTCAACTAAACGTGGCTGGAAAGGTGTATGGGAGGTACTCTACAAACGATCTTCATTCTGTTCCCGTCGGTTGAAAAATATGGCCGACAGAGGCATTCTTTGATTCTGATTTGTGGATTTTGAAAAATCTTCTCCTCTGACACCACGAGGCTAAATGTTTTGAAACGCCACATGCTTGATGACTGGGACACCCTCTACCAACGATCCTAATTTAATGTTGATCGGGTTGCAAACGTGGCTGCAGTTGCGGCTTATAATTACTATAGAAACCCTATGGGAAATCACATTTTCATCTTCTCTGGTACCACTGAGCCAATGTGAACCAAACTTGGCAGGAAAGATCTATGAGAGGTTATCTACAACTGTTCCTCATTTTTTTTCCTGTTGGATGAAACACGTGGCCGTCTGCGGCATTATACTGTACATAATGTGATGCGGATATGGTTTTCATTCAGAAGGGAAATATACTGTAAATTTCGTTCTTCAAGATATAACACTTTCCAACTGAAACTAATGAACGCATCGGAACTCCCATAAATACGGCGTTTCTAATCATCATTCTGCAAAAGAACATCCCCGCTTCGTCGAGTAAGTAAGTGGACAATCTTCCTCTCTCAATACCGGTGAAATAATTACCGTGAAGCTTTCGTGTGGCGTAAATCGCCCGTTCAATCTCCGCAACAACTCACTTCCGTAGCAATGAGCGAGTCATCGGATTATATGAGCCCTCGTCAAGTCAGTGAACTCTAGTATATTGATGGACAAAGATAAACGATTCGAAACGTAAATATCTGTCTGGCTCGATTCGATTGTCGATTTGAGTGACAATTTCTCACTCGTAAGGCCTCTGGGCGATGGCAAGGGCGATTTTGCCATATTTGGGGGAAATAACGAAGTGCTCCGTTGACCCAAAATTAAACTATCTATCGCCAGAATACACAGAACGACACGCGCGTGTGCATGGGTTAATCGATATGGCCTGCGACATCTCGTTTAATCCTTCCACATTGGCAGGAGTGCCATATCGATTAACCCATTCACACACTCGTATCGTTATGTGTTTATTACATGCCATCTCGTCTATAAAAAACAATTATTAGGATACTCAACTATTCATTTGACAACTATCAACAAAAAAGAACACATTTTATCGCCAATCCAATTTGCGAGGCGAACCCGTGTTACTATCTCGTCCCCTGAGTTCCAATGTGTTCTATGTGTCTAAGACACATAGAACACACTGGAACTCAGGTGACGATTTATAGCTATTGCTAGCAATTCAAATTGTAATTGCGATGCACGATTTGTAGAATATTCCAGTGAAATTTCGCTTCTATTTAAAATTATTTTGCCTCACCTTTGTAACATCTGCCGTGATTGGTTAATTTGACACCTTCTAAAAGTCAGAGTACTGGAGCTTTGGGGCAAAACACGGGTACTATCGGAACGTTTTTCCCTGGAGACAAGAGAACCAAGAAAATGTAAGCTCCACTTCCATTGATCAGCGTCGATTGGAATTTCTCAACACCAAACGCTGGCTCCGTGTTTCTTTAACTTTTTTCGTCACCGGTAGACACAAACTTACCGACAAATGGGCATCTTCAGTGGGGGTGTTTTCAGTTTTAACTGCAAACAATGAATTGAAAAAAATCAGAAATATTAAAAACTCACCTGTTGTTCACCACCTCAGTGGATCCTGAATATGAGTTATGACCTCAATCAATTATATTTCCACAAGTTTAGTAATTCCCGTCCTCACTGAACCTCCGCCTCAAGTTCAAAATAAATTGTTTCACTCCGCTTAATTTTATCAACTGTCGTCGTCCGAGATACATGAATCTATATTGCATTAATTTATACTACTTATCACACAAGCATTAACAATGAATTATAACATGAACAGCTGTAAACATTGGCATTTGTTGATATAGAAACTCCCAACGCGACGGCACTTGTGACAAGTTATTTTCGAAGAGACGTCATTCGTTCGAAATGACGTCATGTTTTTGGATTGGACTACATTGTTGTTACAAGATTGATGGCATGCTACAGTTAGCGCATAACAATGAACGTTATTTTTTGTTCGACATAATAAAATAATTAGAACGTTTCTTTTCATATTCTATCGGTCGATAGTACCTGAGTTTGTGTGATTTCTGAAATAAAACCTGAAGCAGCGAAGCTGCTTCAGGTTTTATTTCAGAAATCACACAACCTCAGGTACTATCGACCCAGAGAACATGAAAAGAAACGTTCTAATATTATAATAGTCCGTCAATGATTTCCGTTCGGCACATGATTGCGGAACTCATTTTTATTTTCCGCACGGGAAAGTGTTGCTGTAGGTGGGGATTTTGAACAGGCGTGTAATAAAAAGGTTAACTGCACAAGCAATCGAAAGGCGTCAATTAGTATCACATTAGAAAATGAAACATGAAATAAAATATATAATGATTTACATAATATAGATTGGTTACAATGTTTTGGGAAATATTAGACATAATGTATGCATTAGGTAATGTCTTAGTTAATGGATAAAACAAAAGCGATGTCGTAATGGACGTTCCGCCTTTCAATATAGATCGAAAATGTCGGCGCGCTAATAAAAAGTGTCGTAAAAATTGATATACTGTGCGAGACTGTCTATGAGTCATAATATACTGAATGGAGACCAGACGTAAAGCATTGCAATTTGTTAATGTAATGCAAATGGGATATTGTACGCCGTAATTTCATCTTTTTGACAAAATAGAACTTAATACTAGAGAAACAAAATTTACTGCATCCAGTAAATTCAAGGCTGTGTGAAAAGGGTTAACGTATCGGGAATAAACTCTACAGAAAGAGAATTTATGGAGGTTTATTTTCTGGAGTAAAATATTTTTTAACAAATCAGAAATGGGTTTTTGTTAACAGTATTTACAGATATTCATACAGGAATCAGAACAATTTTTATAAGAAACCAGAAAAGGCATACATGTGACCAGCATTGAAAGGATTCGATACACGAATCAGAAATGAAAAGTTTTGGCTCTGCCCACTAATTTGAGTGATGAAATACATTCATAAACTTTAGAAATACATTAAGGTGGAAATGCATTTCCCAGTCATTCTTAATAATATGCTCTTGATGACCCCATTCAGGTGGACCATATATTGAATCTCCAGCAATTTTTAACTCAGTCGGTGTAATTCCATGTCTACATCTACATCGAAGAATGAGCGCAACCCACTTTGAAATAATGGCTCCACCGACTTCAGATCTGTCATTCAGATCGAACGGGTGCAAAAAACATATATGCAAACTGGGTATTGTTAACCAGCATGCCAAAATGCATAGAGATAGGACGATCCGTATTTGAGTTGTCGCGCTGACAAAGGATGCATAGACTCTATATCGGAGATATTGTCATAAAAACCTTAATAACCCCAAGAGCTCATTTGAAGGCCTACTCTTAAAAGGGCATCTAGTGACCTAAACAAGGCATACATAAAACTGGAACTTCTCTAATAAATTAATTTTAAACAGTCATAGCACAAACACAGTTAACAGTACAGTCAACTACGTCAGTATTGCATCTTTTACCGGCATCCTTACAGAATTGTGATAGGTTTCAATAACAAATCTTCAGTGTAGTTTTACAATTACATGTACACTTGAATTCTTCATGATCAAGTTGTTTGTTTTTATATTAACTTGGTTTGGGAATTAATTCTGTACAATGAGATTAAATAAACAGATCACGTTATTGTATGTGACAGTCACAGCTTACTCCCTAACTGCTTTTTGTGAAATTCTTTCATGGAGAAAATATTCATACAGGAATCAGAACAATTTTTCTAAGAAATCCGAAAAGGCATATATGTGCACACCATTTATAGGGTTCGATCAAGGAATCAGAAATTGACATTACTGCCGCTGCCATTTGAATGATGAGAAACACGTTTAATCTTCAGAATTGCATTAATTAGTATAAAGTGACTTTCTTAATAGGTCGCAAAAAATATGCATTTAATGACCTCTCTTGACTGCATAGAGGTGGACAACATTTTGAACCTCCAGCAAGTTTCAACTCATTTGGTGTAGGTAGTATTTCTATAGGTCACACCAAGCCTGAAGTATGAGCAAAAACTACTTTATAACTAAGAAAACCCCGGCTATGGTGTGTGGAACATCCACCCATGGTCCTTTATAATTGTGTGAAGTTTGATGACTGTGGCCCTAACAGTCTTCGAGTTATTGGCTCGGGCACAGACACACACATGGACACATACACGGACGGACACAAGCACACTTCAATCACTATATGCCACCCGACTTTAGTCGGGGGGGGGGGGGGGGGACATAAAAAGAAATCTTTGAGTCCCAGAGTGAGTCTGACTGAACTCAAAAATATTTGTTCTCATAGCACAGTGATAACAAAGGCACCCAAATACACTCGTTCCAGTCACAAGGTGATAACAAAGGTACCCCAAGAAGTTTTGTGAAGATCGGTTCATAAATACAGACTCTAGCCCGAGCCGTATTAACATATGCGCTTACTGTGTATAAGTACCACTGAACAAATCAAAGTTCATCTAATTTGCATAATTTCCGCACGAAAAAAAACCCCCGTATTATATGTGATGTATTCCATGTTACTAAACATTCCTACAAAAATTTATTCAAATCAGAACTTTCATACAGAAGTTCTGTACAAAAAACTGATTGCACTAACTTTGGTACAAAATGGCTGCTGGCGGCTATATTGAATTTTGGACTGCACCCCAAAACACTCGTTCTCATACCACGGTGATAACAAAAGGTACCCAAGAAGTTTCGTAAAGATCGGTTCATAAATACAGCCTCCAGCCTGTGCCGTATAGAAGTTGTGTACAAAAAAACCTGATTGGACCTAATTTCGGTACAAAATGGCCACTGGCAGCCATCTTGAATTTTGGACCGCACCCAGAAACACATGTTATCGTCCCAAGGTGATAACAAAGATACCCAAGAAGTTTTGTGAAGATCGGTTCATAAATTCAGCCTCCAGTCCGAGTCGTATTGACACGTGCACGTACTGTGTATTAGTAGCACTGAATAAATCAAAAGTTTATCTAATTTGCATAATTTCTGCTCGAGAAAAACAAACCCGTACTATATGTGATGTATCCCATGGTACTAAAGATTCATACAAAAATTTATTCAAATCAGAACTTTCATACACAAGTTCTGAACAAAAAACTGATCCACTAACTAAAGTACAAAATGGCTGCTGGTGGCCATCTTGAATTTCGGACTGCACCCATAACCACTCGTTCTCGTCCCACGGTGATAACAAAGGTACCAAAGACGTTTCGTAAAGATCAGTTCATAAATACAGCCTCTAGCCCGAGCCGTATTGGCATTTGCAGTTACAGTGCTGAAAGTAACATTAAATAGATTAAAGTTAGTCTAATTGGTATAATTTATGTACGAAGAAAAAGAACCGTATTATATGTGATGTATCCCACGGTACTAAACATTCACACAAAAAATATTCAAATCAGCGCTTTCATATGGAAGTTCGGCGCAAAAATCTGATTGCACCTAATTTTCTACAAAATGGCTGCCAGCGGCCATCTTGAATTTCAGAACGGACCCCAAAACACTCGTTCTCGTCCCACGGTGATAACAAAGGTACCCAAGAAGTTTCGTAACGATCGGTTCATAAATACGACCTCTTGCCCGAGCCGTATTGGTATTTGTACTTACAGTGCTGAAAATAACACTAATTAAATCAAAAGTTAGTCTAATTTGCATAATTCACACACGAGAAAAAAAACGTGTCATATGTGATGTATTCCATGGTAATAAACATTCATACAAAAAATTATTTAAATCAGAGCTTTCATATGGAAAAAAAAAATATCTGATTGCACCTAATTTTGTACAGAAAGGCTGCCAGTTGCCATCTTGAATTTCGGACCGGGCCCCAAAACACTTGTTCTCGTTTCACAGTGACAAGAAAGGTACCCAAGAAGTTTTGTTTCATAAATACGGCCTCTAGTCCGAGCCATGTGTACGGCACGTCAGACGGACAGACAGACGACGGGCCATGCCAATACCTCGAATTTGGCTTCGCCAAAGTTGAGTTAAAAATGGACTAAGTTTAACAACCAGTAGTTTTGTAAAATATTGAAGCAAGTCAAAATTCAGACAATACGCACACATCTGGAAAATGTAGAAACATCCTGTGAAATAAAAAAAGTAATACCTTGAAAATTACAAGAGGCCTCACGGGGCCTGAAGCGCTCATCTTGAACAGAACACAATTTAAACAGAGTCCAAGAATGAGCACATTAAACAAGCCATCTCCATAGGCTACACTCTCAATTCTTGAGTCCCTCAGGAGTGACAAAAATAATACGGGCATCATGCCTTTTCTTCACTTGATCATAAAGTAAAATGTTGAGCTCCCCAATGAAGCCCCTTGATACAACCTTTGTGGATTAATCTTAGTTACACACTTCTAGAGGGTACTGAATACAAAATTTTTAATTCTTCAGCGAAATGGCCAATTCCGGCCCCCCTCCTTTCCCTAGAGATGTTGTATACCAAATATGAAAGCATTCTGACTAGTGGATCTGAAGAAGAAGATTTTTGAAGAAACCCCCTCATATTGTACAGAGTTAAATTTCAGGTTCCCATATGGAGCCCAAGTATTTACCCAGGCACTCGAATTGAAAAGATTCTGATGATTGGTTCTGGAGAAAAAGATTTTTTTTAATTTTTGCAAATATGCTGACTCAGCACTTTTTTCGATGCCCATTACAGAACACCCTAACATAACCGATGGCAATGTTTTAACCATTCAATTCTACTGGTCCTAAGGATGCTTCATACCAAATAACAGCTCTCTGTTCTGTGTGGTTTGGGAAATATGGACGTTTGAAAATATTTCTAATTTTAGCTCCCAGGAATTTTTTTTTTTTTTTTTGCATGGGTCAAGTACTTATGACCCAATAACACCACATACCAAATTTGGTTCATACCGGACCATCGGTTAAGAAAATAGAAATTTTGGGCGAGGTCAAAAATCTTATCGCCTCCCATTACAAAGCCAAATATTGCTTCACGAACTTCGTATGAAAAAAGTTGATTCTACTCCCCACAAGGAAGTTCCATAGCAAATGTCAAGTCATTGTACACTGGTTCTTGAGAAGATTTTAAAAAAATTTTGGAGCATTTTTCCCACTCCCTTCCTAAGGGACTGGGCATGTTGAGTTGAACAAAAATGCAATGCCCCTTTGGAATCATCACTCACGCAAACTTTCGCTTGAATTGGCCCAGTGGCTTTGGAGGAGAAGACCAAAAAATGGGGTTGACGCACGGCGGACGACGGACAGAGAGGGATGAAATTAGCTCAGCTTGACTTTGTCAAGATGAGCTAATAAGAGAGGTTAAAACAATATACCCTATATGCAGAAAGATAGAGGGAAAGACAGAGGTAAAACAATATGCCCCCTGACTCTTCGTTGTGGGCATAACAAGGACATACGTCAATTGTAACTAGACCGTCCAAGGTAGCCACTTGAAATTCTGAGAACGTGTTCTATCCCCGCTCGACAGTTTAGTATCTTTCTTGAGTCCTGTGACCGGATGAAAACACCGTGGATGTACACATAAGAGAAGTCTCAAATCTGCCAAGGGTTAAACGTTTATTAATAATAACAAGATATAAAACTAGAAGGGTGGTTGGTACTGCCGGCAGGTCATAAAAAGTATACACTCCGTTACATGTACAGTAGATTGTGGAGAGAGTTTTTGTAGTAGCGACTCGAGAAGCTCTGCCCAACTCGACCTGTGCCTGAAAAATCAAACAACCGAGCGCATAGCCCGTGGGAGCCTCACGCGCATGCGCATACGCTCTTTTCGAATTGGACTTGTGGAAATGCGCAAATTTGTCGCCTTTCCAGACATCCGATGCCCGAGCAACTATTCGTGAATGCTGGGTGAAAATTTCGTGGAAATCCGCTGATAATTCGCTGACATATAGCGTTTTTGAAGAGAGGAGGTAATTTTCTGAATTTGGTATTTTTCAAGTCGGAGCGAAAGAAGAGGGCGGGAATGGCCACAGTCTCTCGTGGTGCCCCCTCTCTGGGGTAGGTCCACTTAAAAGTTACAATAGAGCATGGCTGACGGAGGGATGGCTGCAAATCAAAGTAGTTTCTTTGAGAACAGCACCTAGGGATCCCATCGCAACCTTGAAACCTTTGAGAATCATCGGAAGTTAAAAGTGAAAAGAAAACGGCGGTGGGTAGTTTTTTGGCGGGAAAAGTTTAATGAGAATTTGCATATAAGACATTAAAATAGCACTTCAGACATACGCTCAGTGTGTCCAGACCGCTGAAGGCAGCGACTTGCAATTTTCAGAACTTGTTCTACGTAGCCTGGCCGACATTTGGGCATAAAATCGAGTGTTCTGACCGCGTGGAAAACATCATGCCTCGCGTGGAATCCGTGGGGACGGTTCGTTGCCACTTTATTTCCAATGCAAGGAATTTCCATTCATTATTTACTTGTCAACGGCAGAGTTTGGCATTATTTCTGTCTGATGAACTGTTCAACTTTAACTATTTACACCTTTATATAGGACCGAAAGATCACTGCATGCTTGCCAATATTCAGGTACTGATTTTACGAAAATAACAATTATGTCAACAGTACCCACTTGGGAACTCTCAAATCTGCCAAGGATTAAACTTTTAATAATAACATGTAAAACAAAAATTGTCATACTTTGCTAGCCGCATGCACCCATAGACAACATTCAGCACTCAATCAATTAGGAATGGAGTAAATTGCGACTTAAACTTACCAAATTCTGAAAAATGGAGTTATTTTCGACGGCACCTATCTTTATGCATCCGAAACAGGGATTGGGTTAAACTTTACAGCTACCTTATCAAGGAAAATCTTCTTGGACTTGAACTGTAAATCTGAATGTCAACAGAATTTTCAGATATTACCAAAATCACAATTATTCAGACAGTACCCATATGGGAGTCTCAAATCTGCTAAGGGTTAAACTTTTAATACTCACATATAAAACAAAAGTTTTCATACTATGACTGCTGCATGCAGCTATTGAAAACATTCAGCTCTCAATCAATTAGGAATGGAGTAAATTGTCACTTAATCGTACCAAATTCTGAAAAAGCGTGAGTTTTTTGGACAGCATCTATCTTTATGCAAACAGAATGGGCATATGGTTAAACTTTACAACCAAACGTACAACAGAAAATATGCTCGACAGGTAATTGTGAATACGAACATGTGCATCACTTTTCGATATACCATTCGTAAATGGAAGAAAAATGAACTAAAAATGAGCCATTGTTATGAACGAGTTAAGGGTACTCGAATTCAAGGCTCGAAAACGAGTTTAAGGTTAAAACTTTGAATAGAATATATAACAGCCAAATTATTCTTGGGTGAATGCTCAAACTTCTCACAGGAAACGTTTTGAAAAAATGTGGCCGCAGAGCTGAGAAATTGCATGTGAAAATTGACCAGTTTTTCCCAAATTGCACTTTGCTCGGAATTTTGAGGTCAAAAGGAAGCAACGTGGGTAATACAGCTTATGTAGTCAGGTGTAGTAAGTCATGCTACAAATATAATGAAAGCTCCAGCCAAATCGTCCTGGGTCTTGTTTGAGAATTGTGGCAAAACGTAACATTGTGACAACATTTTGCACGGTTTTGGCAGAAAAAGAAAAACTTCAGAAATGCCATGATCCAGGTGAGAAACTTCTAATGAAGCTCTACATATGTGCCAAATTTCAGTAGAATAGTAAATAATCCATCAGACAAAAATCATTGAAATAGAAAATAATGTTAATACTAGAGAACTAGAATTTACTGCACCCAGTAAATTCAAGCTTGTAAGAAAAGAGTTAAAATATCTATTGGGAAAAAACTATATAGAAAGAGAATTTATGGAGGGTTATTTTCGGGAGCAACATATTTTTAAACAAATCTGGAATGGAATTTCGCAAACAGTATTTACAGATATTCATAATGGAATCAGAACAATTCTTCTAAGAAACCAGAAAAGGCATATATGTGCACAGCAATCAAAAGGTTTGTCAAGAGAATGCATTAGGTGTCCAAAAATGTGATTCCCAGCAATACTAAAAAATGCACTCAGTTATCCCTGGGCGACCTCAGTGACCTTGTCCATATTGTGAACCTCTATGGAGTGTTGACTCATTTGGTGCTGGTCCCCATGTCTATGTGTCATACCATCCTTGAGATATGAGCGTGACCCACTTTCCAAAATTTTGGCCACGCCCACTTTTTTATGTCAAAATGCATGTGTGTATGTTAGTAATGCTTCAGGGGGGTCAAACAAATGTGATTTCTAGCAATTATGAAAGATGCACTTAATGACCCTAGGTGACCTCCATGACCTTGACCCATATTTTGAATCTCCATCGAGTGTCGACTCATTTGGTGTTGGTCCCAGGTCCATACGTCATACCATGCTTGAGATATGAGCCTGACCCACTTTCAAAAATTTTGGCAATGCCCACTTTTTATGTCAAAATGCATGTGTCTACGTCAGGAATCCTTTAGGAGGTCAAAAAATGTGATTTCTAGCAATTATGAAAAATGCACTCAATGACCCCTAGTGACCTCCGTGACCTTGACCCATATTTTGAATCTCCATTGAGTGTCGACTCATTTGGTGTTGGTCCCAGGTCCATATGTCATACCATGCTTGAGATATGAGCATGACCCACTTTCAAAGATTTTGGCCATGCCCACTTTTTTACGTCAAAATGCATGTGTATATGCCAGGAATGCTTCAGGGGGTCAAAAAATGTGATTTCCAGCAATTCTGAAAAAATGCACTCAATGACCCCAGGTGACCTCCGTGAATTTGACCCATATTTTTGAACTTCCATTGAGTGTCGATTCATTTAGTGTTGGCTCCAGGTCCATGCGATACACCATGCTTGAGATATGAGCGTGACCCACTTTCAAAAATTTGTCCACGCCCACTTTTTTCATGAAAAAATGCACGTCTGAATTTTGTGGAAGCATTTGGAGGTCAAAAAATGTGATTTCCAGCAATTATGAAAAATGCACTCATTGACCCCTGGGTGACCTCGGTGACCTTGACCCATATTTTGAATCTCCATCGAGTGTCAACTCATTTGGTGTTGGTCCCAGGTCCATACATCATACCATGCTTGAGATATGAGCGTGACCCACTTTCAAAAATTTTGGCCACGCCCACTTTTTTACGTCAAAATGCATGTGTGTATGTCAGGAATGCTTTAGGGGTCAAAAAATGTGATTTCTAGCAATTATGAAAGATGCACTTAATGACCCTAGGTGACCTCCATGACCTTGACCCATATTTTGAATCTCCATCGAGTGTCGACTCATTTGGTGTTGGTCCCAGGTCCATACGTCATACCATGCTTGAGATATGAGCCTGACCCACTTTCAAAAATTTTGGCAATGCCCACTTTTTATGTCAAAATGCATGTGTCTACGTCAGGAATCCTTTAGGAGGTCAAAAAATGTGATTTCTAGCAATTATGAAAAATGCACTCAATGACCCCTAGTGACCTCCGTGACCTTGACCCATATTTTGAATCTCCATTGAGTGTCGACTCATTTGGTGTTGGTCCCAGGTCCATATGTCATACCATGCTTGAGATATGAGCATGACCCACTTTCAAAGATTTTGGCCATGCCCACTTTTTTACGTCAAAATGCATGTGTATATGCCAGGAGTGCTTCAGGGGGTCAAAAAATGTGATTTCCAGCAATTCTGAAAAAATGCACTCAATGACCCCAGGTGACCTCCGTGAACTTGACCCATATTTTTGAACTTCCATTGAGTGTCGATTCATTTAGTGTTGGCTCCAGGTCCATGCGATACACCATGCTTGAGATATGAGCGTGACCCACTTTCAAAAATTTGTCCACGCCCACTTTTTTCATGAAAAAATGCACGTCTGAATTTTGTGGAAGCATTTGGAGGTCAAAAAATGTGATTTCCAGCAATTATGAAAAATGCACTCATTGACCCCTGGGTGACCTCGGTGACCTTGACCCATATTTTGAATCTCCATCGAGTGTCAACTCATTTGGTGTTGGTCCCAGGCCCATACATCATACCATGCTTGAGATATGAGCGTGACCCACTTTCAAAAATTTTGGCCACGCCCACTTTTTTACGTCAAAATGCATGTGTGTATGTCAGGAATGCTTTAGGGGTCAAAAAATGTGATTTCTAGCAATTATGAAAAATGCACTTAATGACCCCTAGGTGACCTCCGTGACCTTGACCCATATTTTGAATCTCCATCGAGTGTCGACTCATATGGTGTTGGTCCCAGGTCCATACGTCATACCACGCCTGAGATATGGGCGTGACCCACTTTCAAAACACACATACAGACACCACTAATACCCCAGGAATCTGAAAAACATAGGTGGACGAGAACTTGTGACTGTCTATCAGCATGCCAAAAATTAATGAGATAGGGCAATTCGTTTTCGAGTTATCTTGCGGACTAAAAAGTGATGAGTAGACAGAAGGCCAGGAGAAAAAGAAGAAGAAAAAAAAAAAAAAAAAAAAAAGAAAAGAAACCCTGCAAAAACAATAGTCTGTGTGTTTCACACAGACTAATAAACAATGTCTCGACCCAGTTCGTGGATGAAGCATTACTTAAAGTAAACTGACATACAGAACCAAGCTCTCAGTCATCCAGTCTGGTTATGTTCGGAATTAAACGCTGTTATGGCTGTTTGTTTTCCCACTTTTTGTGGAAATTTGCGTGTAGACGACTGTTATTGTAATGTGATGTGTCTTTACTTACACAGGCATGCAGGTATTTTTTGCTGCCCCAGTTATGGATATTCCAATCAATAAGTATTTAATTCCCCTTAAAAACATCAAGATATTAACATAATTTGTGGAAATATCCTGCGTTATCATAAAACTAGTAGGTAGTAGTAGTAATCTTTATTTATGTGACATGTGCATATATTACTCGTTTACAGTATATTTAGATTCGTTACATAACACACCTGGCCTTATAGGCCTATATGTCACACTTTTAACATTAGTGGTTTACTGTGAGCAAGGTAGATCACGCGCACCCACTTTCATACATACACACACGCACGCACCTCAACGCTCTCTCTCGCTCTAAATATCTCTATCTCTCGCTCTCTCTCGCTGCCCCCCCCCCCCCTCTCTTTCTCTCTTTCACACATACAGTCACACATATACGCATTCTTTTTCACTCACACCATCGCATGCCCCCACCTCCCTCCAAAACACGCACATTTTCTTTCTTGCACGCACTGTCATGTTCACCCTCACACATTAAACATGTGCAGGCATACATGTACACAAATATATCAAGCATGATATCCCGAGCATGTACATACAGATACATATTTTCAGTGGTGTATTGCTTGTCTTCTTTTCATATATGCACATTCTTACACGTTCTTACTTGTGGGGTTTTCCCATGTTAAACCCTAACCACACAAGAAGGTCCAAAAATTAACCCCACAGTGCAAAAAATAACCCCACAAGTGGCCACTGTACTAACCCAACCCCACAAATATCACTGACCCTAAATTGTAAACCCCACAATGTACCTCTGCTAAGCCTGCATTTACAAGAAACTTGACTGTCTGTCTTGGTGGACACTCGTTGATACGAAATGAGATCTGTTAGGGATTGCTTTGAGAATATTCATGGTTTTTGTCCGAAATTGCATGAAAAAGTGTAATTCGTTAATCATTAAAGAATTCACATTCTAATAGAAAATGGGTCTCATTCTCTGCCGATTTCTTGCAAAATAAGCAGACCCTATACTCATTTTTTTCGTTTTTATATCGGCCCATTTCTATTCTGATGAGAAGAATTCCAAATCTGAACTGGAAAAGTATGGAGCGGTTTTGGCGATTTAAATTCAATTTGACATAGTTTTCAGCCTTATATTCTGTTTTAAATAACTTATATATCCGTAATTTCGTGGCACTGCTTACACACTCCAACCATTTTGCGACAAACAAGTCTGAAAATCAGCAATATCACAAAGGGTTAGATTTGTGTAAACATCAAGTCGATCAACTTCATTTAGTAATCTACCGACATCAGTATTCCACCCACCAGACACAGTATTATGATCCCACAAATATATTTTCTGTGCCAGTCGCTTATCATCCATATTGATCATAAAATTCCACAGGCGTATAATACTGATCCATCTCCTTGTTCTTGGGGAATTCATCCCCACATCTCCGTTGACTGCTGCAAGGGATGCGAATCTATGAACACCAAGAAAATATTCCAGAGCTCTATTTTGTATTAAATCTATACTAGTATATTTGTTATAACCCCAAACTCCAGAGCAATAATATAGGATAGGACATACACATTGTTGGTATAATTTTTGGTAGGTTTGAAATCCAATGTTATTAAACCAGACAAATATGGATGTCATTGGAACTGGCTCAATGAGCGAGTTCCAGTGACATCCATATCTGTAATATTTTATTGCACATAAATATTAAATTTCCTGTATATTTATTTTTGTTCTAACAAACCCGAGCAGAATTGAATTAATAATTAAAATGGGTACGTTTTAGCCGTATAGCCTGCCATTGTATGTTCTTGTTTTTACACCGTGGTTAACCGTGGTGTAAAAAAAGCTACTGTGGATTGCACGTTACACCATACCTCTCCGCCAATCAAAACACAGTATTTTGTTACATTTGGAAATAAGTTAATGTGACAGTAAGGCAGGGCAGTTGAATTAAAATATGACTGGCCATCCAAAACACCTTGAACAGTAAGGTCAGAATATCAAATTTACAACCAGAACATTTTTCCCATGGTTCAATTACGAATTTAACCAACTCAATCTTGTTATACAGAGCCCATCAAGCTCTTTTAAACAAGATTGAATATATAAAGGGGATAATAATTTGAAAACATATCGGCTCTCAGATTTTGCTTGAGAGTGAAAGAGCATGTGGACAAAAAAACAATGTTTGCAAAGTGTACGACATCAGAAGAAACGCAGAATTACTTAAATCTGTAATACAAAAACATTAATGGAGACACATTTTTACAGGATACGACCTTGTGAAGAAATAAATAGAGTTGCCAGAAAGAGATCGGGGGAATTCCCAAGTAAACATAACAGCCGTTGAACAGCGTGATATAATTTCTAAAGACACGTGGACATAATTTTACCTTCGCAGCTGTCTGAATGAATGAACGCATGAGCGCGATTTTAACTGGAAAAACATGCGGGTTGAACAATTTAATTTAAGTTAGATTATTTGTCGCAAACTTTACTTCATTTGCGCATTTTACAATTCATGTAATCCACTCGTAAAAAACAAACGATTGTTTGCTAGTTATTTTCAAACCTGCAGGATTAAGATTGGTATTCTAGGATATTCAGGAGACAATACCATGGGGTATCGTGACACAAAGCACTATCTAACATGGGAACTTTGCTACTCGGTATGCCTCGACGACTGAACACTCGTGCCATCCCACCTCAATTACTGGGCTTTTTCCCGAGCAGCTTTGGGAAGGACTCACATGCAGAAATCACAATAGTGTGCTACATCATAACTTTTCGGGAGCGGGATGGCTGAGTGGTTACGGCATTGGACTTAAAACCGGGAGGTGCACGATCAGATCCCCACAATGGGTAGCTGCGTTGTGTCCTTGGAGAAGGCACTTACTCCCGATTGCCCACGTGGGACAAGGTGGTGCAGTGTACTAAGACGTATAGCACGTCGATAGTGGACTTGTCTTCAACCAAAACAAAACCTGCTTATGCGGTGTTGGTACGTTGGAGAGTCTGACAGTTGCTCGTCGCTGCTCTGTGGATTTCTCCTGGAACTTCGGCTCGGTCCACCTGTAAAACTGTCCGAACACGATATGGCCCTGGCTGTCGAAAGTATCGGTGAAACCCAATTAAAAAATCGCCATTTTTTACAGAATTTCATCGGTGAATTTGAAACTAAAACACCGCATGATTTATTGTGATGAATTAGATTACAGTTCCAGAAAAGATAAATGAATATCGAGGACAATTATTGTAAACGTTCATGCTTTGGTCCAATGTAATTCAGGCGAACGGACAACCTGTTAGAGCGTTTTTTTTAAGCTTTTTTATCGATTTGTTTTTTTTATTGTGTTTTCATTGAAGCCATTAGGAAACGTATCGTTTCTCCATCTGTGCATTTTGGAAAATCAGCTTGTGGGAGATTCAGTACTATCGCCGTAGACTTATCGTTATCCACGCTTGGACAGTGATGTCCATACATACAGTACGTGGAGAGTGGAGTGTAACTAAAACACCCACGGAGGAGTGGAGTTATCACCCAATCAATAACTTTCAAATTTTGTACTTATGGACAAAAAACACAAGCAATGTTTCAGCCAATGGACCTCCGGGTTTAACCCGGAGGTCCATTGGTTGAAACTTTGCATGTGCTTGCTCTGCTTTGCAACAAATTTGCAATTATTGCTTGGGTGGAAACTCCACTCTGTGAGTGATTTAGTGGCAATACACACTCCACGTACTGTATGTTTATGCAGGAAATAAAAATCATCATAATCAAAATGTTAATTAATTTTTGATGATTATTCCACTAATTAGTGTCTGGAAACTAATATTATTGCGTCCGTGGAAATATTGTCCAGCCGTGGAAAGTGACCAGTCCACGGCGGCTGTACAGTATACCACACTTCTCTGCGGCATATTCCGCCGCCAAAGATAAAATGTCCGCATTGCTCTCTGATAAACTGAAAAGAATTCATTGAAATATATTTGTTTTTCTTTATATTTGAATCAATGTGTTCGTATATGATTTCATTTTTCAGCTTCATAAATGTTATTTGCTTGCACAGAAAGGAAATAACAAGATTGTATCCGTTATGTCTCTTGAGAATCCATAAATAATTTGTGTCTTTAGAATGTGTTTTTGCGCTAATCCATTCAATAAGATATCCAGTTAAAATGCCCCTAAATGTTCTCGATCTTCTCATGGGAGATGTCTGAATTGATTTTCATGTCAAGAAGTGCGAAATGCTGGTGCATCGTTAAGCCTTATTCGTAATTTTTCAACTTAACATTACAAAACACGGTTTTCTCCAAACAACCCTACATCTTTCAATTTTATTCAAATTTGTATCGTTCAAATGATTGCTTGTGCAAATACATTCATCTGACAGCTGGCGCCGGGCAGGGCGGAAGCTTTTTGAAAGTGACACAGCTAAAATATTCGCACATCGATGTCTCCATCTCTTTTGGTGTGTCTGGTGTTCCCTCGGGGAAATCTTTCCAATTTACTACAACTTCTGATATTATCTCAAGATATTTCAAACCCCTCACCTTTCACCCTTCACGTAAATGAACCGCCTCACCTCACGTCTCGTACTATAGGGTCGTAGGCAAGCCAGAAAATAAGCATACTGTCATCTGCAAAATGAGGTCCCCAGATGGTGAATTTACCCTCTGTGAACCTCAATCTGAATCAGGGTCTCAGAAACTAAACAAAAAGAGGTACCCAGAGGATATACTGGCCCCCTGTAGGAAATAACATCATCAAATTCACCCTCTGCAAATGTCAGTCTGCTCATTTTCAGGCCTGGTCGCAGGTCACGTAGGCCGTGACGTGAGATGAGAAGTATCGTTCATTCCATTGAAAGCAATATGGCTTGGAATAATTATAGCCCTGTTTCATCTTAACGAAAAATCCGCATAATTCGATTTCTCCCGATCTCTCAGATAGACTCCGGTGTATATGTGAAAATAAGAATAATCGTCGGCTGTTTATAGCAATAGTGCACCGGAAGTGGTGCACATTCAGAAGAACTACAAGTAGGGACCTGCGAATTGCCGATTTTGATCGAATCGAATATCGAATTGCATTGGAGAAAACGAATCGAATTACGAATTGAACATCGAATCGAACCATAGTCAATTAATACGTCGTCAAAAAAAGTTGTTTTCTTTAATAATAACTCCGATTATTAAAAGACACACAAGTTATGTAGAGTGCATTTGAGGCCTCACCACTCCCCACGCTATAAACCGAGACATAAACCAATATACTAGCTATTTATTGAAACTATTTGAATTGTTGACTTTGTGGCTTCGAAACTGCAGCAATAAACATTTTAAACGAACCTGGCTGATACCTCACTTTTATCACATGTTTTCTTGAAAGAAAAATTCGTTTCAAATCGGATCGACTCCATTCCGGCGGTGAAACCATTTGTTTTAAGTAAAAATGCGGAATGACTAAACCGAAACGATAATTCAACGCCGAATGGAGTCGATCCGCTTGTAAATTAAAGCATGCTCTACTTCTGTTTATATAATAATCAGGGGTATTCTTTTAGAAAACCATTGCTTTTGACATGTATCCAGTAACTGATCGAGCAGAATGCTTAATACAAAATAATGTGATCATGTTGTGGAACAAATCATTTATTGAAGTTGAACAGCTGAATAACTATTCAAAGTTCGAAACATAAAATTGTTATAAATGGTCGTTGGTCATAATGCACATGAGGTTGAAATGAACAGTTGTAGCGGTAGAAGTGTCTGTAGGGATGTAGCTACAGCGGTTTTACAGTTGTAGCCACGTCGCTGCAAACACTGTTACCGCCTCAACTGTTGTACAGGTGTAGCTACATCGCTACAAACACTGTTACCTCTACAAGTCATTTGCGTTTCTACTCAGAACAATTCTCAATATAAAATAATGTGATCAATTACAATTTGTAAACAGTCGCGGTTATGGCCGATGTACAGTACCTGTAGAGGGTATTATCACTAAATCACCCTCGGAGTGGAGATTCCACCTAAGCAATAATTGCAAATTTGTTGCAAAGCGTAACAAGCACAAGCAAAGTTCCAGCCAATGAACCTCTGGGTAACACCCGGGGGTCCATTGCTTGTGTTTTTTGTCCTTATGTACAGAATTTGAAAGTAATACTTTGGGTGATAACTCCAATCCACGGGTGATTTTGTTACAATCCCCTCTCCACGTACTGTATATTCGAAAATATTCCAATTTCCAATTTCGAATCGAATCGAATGGAATATTGGCTTTCGAATCGAATTTCGAATTTTCGCAGGAGCCTACCTATAAGTATATTATCCTTGACTAGACTCCACTGCTTTATTGAGGAAGCACTTTAAGTATGAATGGTCTAGCAAGTAATTTTACTCTTGCTTTTACGCCGAATTTTTCACTTCTTTTTCAATTGCCTATTTACTTTCGGTATCTCGTCCAGGGGATTAAGATTTATTATAAACTTTCGCTCCAAAAGTGATCTTGTATTCAGATTATAGGTATTAATTTTTAAACCATTTAAATTCGCCTTAGCAGTGAGACCAAATGCCGCCTGCATCCAACAATTTGCAACGAAATCGTAGGGCGTGGAGTGAGGTGTAGGGGAGGGAGGGCAGGAAGCTGTTACAAAATCTTGTAGACCTTACTTGTATTATATATTTAGATGTTACAGTCAGTCGATAATTAACACCTCCTTAATTCCTTCACTCTAAAATCAGTTGCGTTAAAACTCAACCCAAATCAACAGGAATGAATGAATATGAACCCAATTGGGTTCATATTCACCCAAACCGGTTGATATTGGTTTGGGTTAATTTTTAAATCAGTGGGTTAGAATCAACCCAAATCAACTAGGATGAATGAATGAGACCCCAATTGAGATCATATTCACTCAACCCAATTGATTTGGGTTAATATTTAGCGCAACTGAATTTAAAGTGCATGTCTGGAAACATTTTCTGGTTGTCATGATTGTTTTGTGGCTTCTGAGATTCCTTTCGGAGAGAGTTGTTCCGCCCACTGCACTTCACTACCAATTAGTGAGAACGTCTTTTGTAAGTCTCCCCAGTGCTACAGAATCAAGATACAATGCCGCGCTGATTGCAAATAGCATTTCAGGAGTTTCAAGATTCAACCCCTACTGAGAGAGTTCCCTTCAGCACAAGTGGCATAATGAAATTATACATAACTATTTCAGCACTCATGACTCCTCCAATGTCAGTTCAATGGCACCACTTTGAAGACTCCATATCTATTATTTCGGGTAGACCACTTAATGTTTTCAACGTGCAGCCCAGGGGCTGCACGTTGAAAATAGTATTGGTCTACCGCACGCATTTACTAAGCAACCACGCACTTCATTTCTACAGGTTGTTTCACAATCCTGGGCCGGAAAACGAGCTTTGGCGATCAAAGGGCTGAGCACGTGCACGGTCTGTCAGCGACCGGGTGGTGGACTTGATTCAGTAAAGTTGCTCTAGGTCGTTTTTCTGTTGCTGGACGATCGATGTACATTACACGTGGTTTACTAAAGATTGGTTGGTGTAGAATGAAGCTCCAGAAAATGTTAATTGTAATTTTGTGTACTTTTTTACGTTTTCCGTATAGTCGAATAATTGAATTATATACTTGCAGTGTATGTGTTTCTTGGAGAGATTAATGGAGTGGTCGACTTGGTGTCTAACCTGTACGCCAGAGGACTATTGGATACAGGAGAATATATTGTTATATTTGTGGACGAATACGGGTATGATGTTGGTGAAGATCCTCTCAAATATTTTAAACGTAAGTACCTCTAGTGGTTTACTTGACTTACCTTAGAAGATTATATAGATTTCTAAAGAGTTGCGATTTCACATGCTTGATGACTGGGACACCTTCTACCATTGATCCTCGTGTTATGTTGATCGTGTTGCAAATATGGCCACAATTGCGGCTCGTAGTTACCATGGAAACCCTATGGGAAATCACATTTGTATCTTCTTATCTGAAACTACTTTTCCAGTGTGAACCAAAATAATGTGTGGAAAGTCCTCTAAAAACAGTCATCATTCTGTTTCACACAGATGAAATAGCATGACAGCCAGCTGCGTTCTTTTATTTTAATAAGAATAACTGAGGAATATGTAGTTCTGACAGGTGAACGATTACAGGCTCTTGGGAGCCTCCTGTTTAGTGTTTAACGACACCTTCGACGGCCTGGGTCACCTCGAGTCGGACTGTTTTACGGGTGGAGGAAACCGGAGTACCTGGACAGAACCACCGGGCATAGACAACCAACTGTCAGTCTCCTCAACGAACTAACTCGACAGAAGCAGGGTTAGCATTGGTTGAAGACAGGTGCACGTGCGGTACGCCTTGGTACAAAGTGGCACCATGCACACACATGGGCAAAAATGCCTTGCCCAAGGACACAATGAAGTTACCCCTGGTGAGGATCGAACCATTGGCCTTTCGTTTTGAAGTCCAATGCCGTAACCACTGAGCCATCGCGCTCCTTTCTGAATTTTATATGAAATATCTGTATCTATTGTTCCGAAATTGATCTGAGTCGAGTTTTACCGAGGTTCAGGTAGATTTTAGGGATGGAGGTTCAGAAATTTCATTTCAGTTCGTGATAAAGTTGAGATTCTTTGTATCACATAATGTGTATTTTAACCTTTTAGCTAACGTATCAAGGAAAGCTGACCAACGTTGCTTACAAAAAATTGCCATTCAAATTTTATTTAAAAAAAAACAACAACATACTAATACTAGAAGTCCTGTCACGAACTGTGCGCTTATCTAGGCTTAATTTCGCGTAGGATTTGCGCACAATTGCCATATCAAATGGCATCCAAAGCACGGCAGGTTCTCCTGGTTACTCATAGCAAACACAGGCAACGTTTCTGCCAATGGACCTCCGGGTTACCCGGAGGTCCATTCGCTGAAACATTGTTTGTGAACAGGCCACATGTACAGAATTTGACAGCCTTGCTATGGAGATAACGTGTAGATTAACGCGCAGATCAACGTGCTATTTGTGCGCATTGACAGGACTTCTCGTTTTAACTGTAGCTTATGATCCCTCACTGCGAGTGGTCATAAGCTATGTTTTAGAGACAGAAAATGAAAATATTTAGTTTTTCGGGATATGTTTTCTGAAATTGTCATCTGCTGTTTGTATTAGGTAGACAGTTAATGAAAAATAAGAAAAGATTAATTCAGTTCAACTTCCGCAACCAACTTACCCCCAACGTTATCGCGTCGGCGATTACTTCTGACGTCATTCATGTATTATACGTGGCGTGAATGATATTTTCCGTAATGAGCTATTTAACAGTGATTATGTACGGCAGAATAGAAGCGCCACATCATTGTAAATTTCCAGGGATTACTAATCTGTTTTTGTTGATTACTGATCTGTTTTACAGATTACAAATCTCTTTTACAGATTACTAATCTGTTTTTACACATTACTGTCTGACCAATCACAGTCAACCTCTTATAATACGAACTCTGTGGTTGGCTTTTGTTACAATAACTAAACCATTTCAAATATTTTGATCTCTGTCCATTATGTGTGTAGTGCAAAAGGATGTGAAATGTGAGAAGCCCTTGGTAGGGTGGGAATTAAATTAAGGTGGAAGTAGCCGAGGCAGTAGTAGGATGTGATGGCCGAGAGGGTAATCATACTGTGGCGATGGAGATAAAGTTCAGATAAATTCCCCGATACCCCCTGTATATAATGCTACTTCTGTTGGTTAACCCCGATGGACCCTCGGTGTGGGTTGCTCAGGGTGCTCCGAAAAGTCAACGGAGAAATTTACGAAAGATACCCGAGTGATTCTTATGTTAACACAGGGTGTTTCAAAACGTCAAAGGGGGATTTCAGTAACACAATTCAACGAGAGAATATTTTCTACTTTAATTTTTTGGCAGTGCTTTGGGTAGAAACCGCATCTTTCGTAAGGGTGAGCTTTTTAAATGGATATTAATGGCAGCGCAGGTAAGGTCATGTCGTGTCGGGCAGTAGAGGTTGAGGTAGAGGTAGAGCTTGAGAATACAGAGAGATCCACCCAACAACCAACAAAATCGTCAAATTATTAACACTAGAGGGCTGGTTGAAGGCACGTGCACTACTGACAAATTATTCGTGAGAACCGCCGTTATATAACTGTTTTACTCTGTAAAAACAGATTAGTAATCTGTAAAAACAGATTAGTAATCTGTAAATACGATTGGTAATCTGTAAAAACAGATTAGTAATACGTGGAAATATTTGATGGTGTGGCGGTTCTATGCTGCCGTAATAATGTGTTAAACGAACATATCAAAGATCATCTACCGATTGATGAGCGTTATGTAATGCTGAGGGTTGCAGTAAGCGGTGCGGACGTTAGGAACGCTGCCGTACTAGCGTCAATCCAGACATCAAGCATTTAGTAATGTACCGCTTTGAAGTCATATTGCTGCGATCGCAAGGACCTTTCCATCTTAGCACTCATTACGCCGCTTACCTCCCCAACCCCAACGACCACGCTAAAAAACTCACACTCACACATATATAAACACGCCTCTTCCGTTCGATTTTTCGACTGATGACCCTACCAAACATATGTAGTGCGCAGTTTCACAATTTGTTCAAAGCGTTTTTTTAGAACTGTAAACATGCTATCTATTATTGCTAATCACTTACTTACGATGTCTATAGACTGAGATGATGTGATTTGCTTTCGAGCCCAGCTAACTAGTTCCGGCTACTCGTAAGCTAAGGTCTTTGTATAATACAACGCATTCAACACAACTTTTTGTGACTCTAGATTCCTCATAGTGTCAATATTATATTTACGAGTGGAGAACGGGACCATTTCACAATTTTGTAACAACTAATCTTTTATCTGAAATTCCATGCTTTTAAACATGATGTATTTCGTTTCAGACGTACATATTAATACATAACCTATAGTGGTATTCCTGAAAGTTGACAGTACGAGATGAACCAGACTAAACAAAACGCCACAGGCGGTTTGTTTGGTCTGGAAGTTCTGGTCATGTCGTCAAGACTGGATAAGACTACCCAGATTCACTGACTTTTGATTTTAAAATAAGAAAACACCTGTAATGTGAAAAGAAGTGAAATTATATTTACCAGATAACACATCCTAATCTCGGCATAATAATTATAGGAATTATTTATCTCATACTGAAGTCCTGCAATCCCGTGGGGGTGGTGGTGGTGGTGGTGGGGGGGGGGGGGGGTGAGGCAGATCAACTTTATTGCGAATAGCAGTCACGAGGAACATTTGCTCTCGATTTCGAAGGGCGGACTTCATGAAATATGCTACAGTTAAAACTAGAAGTCCTGCCATGAAATGCGCACAAATACAGTACGTGGAGAGTGTATTATCACTAAATCACTCGCAGAGTGGAGATTCTACCCAAGCAATAATTGCAAATTTGTTGCAAAGCATAACCAGCACAAGCAAAGTTTCAGCCAATGGACCTCCGGGTTAAACCCGGAGGTCCATTGGCTGAAACATTGCTTCTGTTTTTTTATCGATATGTACAGAATTTGAAAGTTATAGCTTGGGTGATAACCCCACTCTGCGGGTGATTTAGTTACAATCCACTCTCCACGTACTGTAGCACGTTGGTCTGCGAGTTATTCTGGTGTTTGTTCTTTGGACGTCTCTTCACTTTCACTGCCGGCGCACGGCCACCAACGTATTGTCACTTCAGCGAACGCCTTTGCTCTAACATGTGGCGGGATGTCACTGTTCCATTGCCGTCGCGCGGCCAGTAACGTATTGTCACTTTACTATATCGCTTTCCCTCTAACAGGTGACGGAATGTCACTCTACCACTGCAGTCGCACGGCCACTAGCGTACTGTCATTTTACTGAACGCTTTTCACTTAAGCAGTCGCCACCAATGGGTTAAACTCTCCCCTACGTTTATCTCAGAATAATGTTCATACAGGCAAGCCTACTCTGCCTTCGCATGTCTTGCCTTCTACAACAGGTATGCCGTATTTCTAAATACTAATAGCTCCCTGAGCTCGTACTCTCTATTTCTGATCCTACACTCAAATATGGCCGATGTCTTGGCCCGCGACTACCTCTCCTCTAAATATGAGCTATGTGTTCCCTTACAACACAACGTGCCTATACATTCGCACCGATGTGGCACCTCCTCTAACATCCCCATATCCTCGCCCGAGACCCACAGTCTTACACACCTGGAATGAAATTTTCGAGAAATTCCCCGATTTTTATTTCGACAGCCAGAACATTAATGCTCAGTTTAATTGCTTCTCTTGAACTTGGTCGCTTAGATCTATCTTACTCTCGCATTTCGGTATGTCCTGCCATTCGGTGACAGGCTAGATACGTAATATGGGTGTGTGTCCAGAACATGTGCGATGTACTGTTTGTACAAAAAAATACCTATTAACTGGCCATAATTGAACAGATAGTGACTGCAGGAGAACACTGGTCTCTCTTACTTCTTTAATCAGTTATCAGATAGCTCCAAAATGGGTCCCCCAGACCTACGACAATGGACATAAAATTCCACGCTTAATTAGCAGCGCATGAAATATTGCTGGTCTGTTTGAGTGACAAATCGGTTTTCGGGGTCCGCCATATACCTATCTTTACGCTTTATATTTAACCCAGTGAGAAAGATTATCGAAAATATATACACTTTTAAACAAAATAAATCGCAGCTTTATGCTATCACCTTGACATGGTCTACGGATAAAAAGATATATTACCAAAACTTAACTTGCGTCAGTATATCTGTTGCTGTCAGTATTACTAATCGTTGTACGATATTTTTCTTTTAAAATATTCTTAACCCTTTACCTAACATGAAAAGCAGACGACACTTTGCAAAAAAAATTCTTGAATAACTAATTTTTTTTTCATTTTTTGTCTCAAAAACATAGGTTATGACCCCTCATTGGAACGAGCTCGACGAGCTCGTTCCAACGAGGGGTCATAACCTATGTTTTTGAGACAAAAAATGGAAAAATAATAAAAACAAATTTGCGATTTTTGAGAATAGCGCGGGCCGGTTTTGGCCGTTACGTTAAGTAAAGGGATAAAAGGACAACAAGCCACTAATTTGAAAAACGATACCGTCTCTCAGATTTTGCCTGCACAGTACGACCGCAGTGAACTGGTCACTTTCCACGGGTGGGAAATACTCCAACGGACGCAGTAATATTAGATTCCAAACACTAATTACAGGAATAATCATCACCAATTCAATTAATGAAGCACTGGGTAAAACTTACGGGTGCATATCGAAAATTGTGGTTTGTATTGTCAGCTGGTGGACTTATTTTTTTTCAAATTCGCAGATTATTGTCCATTTAATTGAAGCGATAAAAATACTTCAAAATATGGTTCATTACTGGAAACCCCGTTATTTCATGGTTATATCACGACCGATGAGCCAATATGCAATTAAAACAAATAACCTGGTTGCGACATTTTTTCTGATATATATTAATTGTCTCAGAGATTCGCGCAATGACCGTTTCCTTAAATCATCTTACAGACGATGGTTTAAGTATTTCTTTGAAAAAAAAAGCTTAAATTAGTTTTTTAAACCGAATGTTATGCAGCTCGAACTGGCTCCATTGAGGTGGTATTAAAAAAACACACCGATATATAGTGCTCATTTTCATCTTCACATAGGACATTTTCTTTTCTCTCTACAGACCTCGCATCATAGTAGACCGCGTTCATAGATACACAACCCGGCTGATTTCTTACACATATGCCTTCCATCATCATTTGGTATTAAACGCATCTTCGTAATGAAGCATATTTCATTATCTTACAAAAAAGCTCAACAAATCTTGAAAAAAACTCTGAATATATTCAGCAATTCAAGGTTGAAAGAAATAGTTGCAAACTATCTCGTCTCAGGTAGAGCTGAAACGGTTGACCGATTAATCAATGATCAGCATCTTGATCGATACAAAAAGTAATTGATCGATTAACCGTTACTTTTGAACTACTGTATTATATGGGTTAACAAGAGGACAAACTTGCTCCAAAACAGGCAAACATTGTCATACTGACTCACACCAATTATATGAGACAGAAAAAAGATGCAAGTCACTTGCTGACATACTTGTGTACTTGCATGATCATCATACTGTATCAGTGGCTGGAAATGGCCATTCTTAAACCTTTACCCATTGCGGGTAGCAGACGATACTTGCAAAATAAATTCACGAATTACTAAAAATTTTCAATTTGTGTCTCAAAAACATAGCTTATGACCCCTCATTGGAACGAGCTCGTTGAGCTCGTTCCAATGAGTGGTCATAAGCTATGTTTTTGAGACAAAAATTGAAAACATAATAAATTTGAATGGAGATTTTTGTATATAGGCCTAGTCGGTTTTGTTTGTTACGTTGGGTAAAGGGTTCATGCTGTAAATCATCAACGGTATGGCAGTTATTCAGATATCTATTTGGACAAGTTATTAATCGGTTAACCAAGGTTAATCCACGTGATTAGTCGATCAAGAAAACCCATTAACCGTTTCAGCTCTAGTCTCGGAGGAAGATGCAGCCTACCTTTCGAGACCCTTGAAAGGCACTCAAATTTTGTCAAACTCTTTCTGAAATCCACATCCAGTTCGTCATTAATGGAAGGAGAAAGTCATAACATGTTACGAGTTGGCCATGCAGACACCCTTTGTTTCGATCAAATATAATTGGCATTTAATAGTTTACCCAATTCACCTGACCCTCCTTCGCGCCTTATCAGATTAGAGAGTAATAGACTTGCACGTAAACATTAGGACTAATGGTTTGTTTCGGCGATGTGGTGTTGAATTTCGTCTATAAAATCATACACGTGTGGTATCTACAGTGTCCCAGAGCATATCTCTCTTCAGCTGTCTGGTATTTAGTTTGGAATTTATCACACGCTGTCATTGGGAATGGAGTGGTTTCACGCGCCGAAGGCGCACGGGGACGTTGTGGGGCAAGCCGCCTTCGAACCTCTTTAGCTGTTTAAGGTTTATGACTACGTGTCTTGTCGTGATGAAGGCGGGATAGCGTCGGGTGCTCGGCTGATGTCCAGGTTTGGGTGATTTGAGGACTCATGGTTTGTCATTGTGATGATCGTTGTCTGACCCCTCGGATGAGGACAAGAGCAAGAGGGGGGCCTTTCGCAAAGGTGCTACCTCTCTCCGAGGTGGCTGTGGCATTTGTTGTTTTTTTTCGGGCAAGTAAATTATTCCGCTCAGGAGGTTCGCAATCGTGTGGTGGAGAGCCATCATTGGCAAGTATAGTCTGCCTCAGGCGGTTGATGGAAGCTGCAGTTGGTTCACTTGTTCTCGATTACAGTTGGATGTATATTTTGGATCGTGAAGAGAGAGCAACAACGGCCCCTTTCGGGGACCACCTATTGAAAGACCCGAACTTCCCTGGTTCGGGGGCAGGCCTGCTTTGTAATCTATTTTGCTGGGTCAAAAATGCGTGCTACAGACGCTTACAAAAAGGGGGTAGAAGCGGGGCGCAGGGCCAACGCTCACCTTCCTGGAGGTGGGTGACCACTTCTAGGGATGGAGCGGAGGATGTTCAGAGTCCATAGCGGTTACTGTGTTCCATATCGGTTAGTTTCCATGGCGGTTATTGGGGTGCCGGCGACCAAAAACAAAGCATCTTGGTGTACCTGCTAACACTATTGCTCACACTGGTACGTTTATATGAGATGGCTGACGAGTCTCCCCGCGCTCGAGTTCCGACAGAACCTTCTGGATCTGCCGCAGAATTGTTTATCACCACTATTACATCATATGGAGTACGTCTGTAATTTCAGTTGTGAGTCAATTCATTTTAATGAAGATCTAGAATCAAATCCTGAAGCGACCATCGTCATCTTTGTTGATATTCTTCTAACCGAAACATTCTTTCATTACGGTTCAGAAAGAACCCGACGATAATCACCATGTGGTCAAAACGTCGACACCAGAAAAGAGTGAAGACAAGCTGGTCGATTTGCATATACTTTATAACGCTGAATAGGGGCATACCATTCATTCTTAAGTCACTAAAATTCAAACTCTGCTCGCCCCTCCCCCACAAACCCATGGGAGTGATTATCCCACCCAATACCCACTCCAGCATCACTCAGATTTACGGTCTGGATCCGTCCTCTGTTTCTACATCGCGAATGGTGATTTTACGCTCAAAGTTTGTTTTCTTGTTTCGAATTGCATATCGTCGCGTGAGAACCAAAAGGTTCTATCTCCCAATTTTCATTTTTGTGGAAAACGGGGCTTGAAGTTTCGTGACCGGATTTACCATAGTAATATGCATTTTGAGGTGGTGATCATGGTGACCATTGTTCAAGTTGGCTTATTTCTCACTATATATGGAAATTTACAGCTATTGACTCGTTCATTGTTTTTAAAAATACAAAAATGTGTTTGGAGATAGAACCTTTTACACACAAAACTGTCGTTTTGTGTCCGGACCATAGTGTACTTGCAGATAGAACATTATGGTTTACCTCAGCCACCAATTTGGGTGCGTGCAAAAATGCGGCAGCAATTTATTGTGGGTTGGTTGGAAAATATGCAATAGCGCGTGGGTCAGGGGTGGGGAGAAGCAGGGAGAGGGGGTTTTATTGGACACGCAGGGCCGTTGACGGGGGAGGGGGGTTAGTAATACCGGGGCCTGGCATTATTGGTGGCTCGCCGATTTTCCCGAATTGCCTAAGAGCAGGATTATTTTACGTGTGGGTCCTTTACATTTACAACGCGTCTATTTTGGACTTGCAGTGAATTAAGGACCCGCGCGTAAGAGAATCCTGCCTTAAGGCAATTAGCCAGAGTTAGGGAAAATCGGCGGGCACCAATAATGCCGGGCCCCGGTTTCCAAAACTACCGCTATATTTGTGCATTCACAAAACCAGAATTTGCGGTTTTGCGGTTTTGTGAATGCACAATTATAATGTAAGTTTTGCTAATCTCGGTGTATTGCTGGCGCACCAAGCTACAAACTTTCACTTTCAGTTTTAGAGCCCTTTCCTAGAATCTAGACGAACTTCGACTAGGATTCCAGGAAAGGCTTCAACAGTAAGCAAGGACTCCGGATAATCCCTCCGCCGGGGCTCGGATTTTCTCCAGACGGCCTTAGTGGCAAGTGACTGATTTTATGCAACATTCAGTATGGTACTGCGCGATATTGGGGAGTTGCAATTCCATTGCGTGTATGTTTTTGTAACTTTTTTGTTCTACATCACAGTTTTCGAACACAAGCTTCTCGATAAGTACATCCTCTCACGACACAGGTGTGAATATGCCTGGCCCGATGTAGTTTCCTTCAGGGATGCAGAAAATCACACACGATATCAACACATAAATTTATTTTTATCGCTGAAATATGAACTTAACAGAGTTCAACAAACACAACTCAACTTCCAGCAGTTTGTTTTGCCGGCCAGGGCGCCGGAGCCACGATGACAATGGGGCAAATGTTCCTATTACCTTGCCGTCATGTAGGCGGGTGTCTGGGCAAATTCTATAGCTGTTACTATTTAAGTTGAATATCAATAGAAAAAGAAACAGGAAACAGACCCCAAATGAGATAGGACCATACTTATAGTTCAGTTTGATTCAAGACCGCGGAAGCTCCCAAATCCCTGGGTACCCGCTGAGGATGGAAATTATGTTAGTGGGCAATGGGGGTGGGTGGGAAGTGGTACTTTCTCATCGCGTTTGTCTTAAATACGGAACAAAATGTTCCAAATCCGAAAAGGGAACATATGTGCTCGTTTTACCATGGTCCAAAATTTAACCCAAAGTCCGCAATATAATTTTGAGGTTTGGTACATCCAAAGGACGTACTAAAACTAAAAAAACTGTAATATGAACTTTGGGTCTAACTTTCGACTAGTTTTACTGTAACTATATTCTGTGCTTATTATGACTAGTTGCAAACTTGTAACATACAATATCTCACTAAAATAGATGGCAGCGTCGACAGAAATAGGTTGCTAGTTTTGATAGAACTTTTATTATCTTATCTGGTCAATGTGGTCATACAGCTTGTGAACGCTATGTCAGAATTTGTCCTGTTGGGGTACCCATAATTGGGGGAAAAAGCGTGGGTGAGTATATTATACCCCCCCCCCCAGCTCCGCTGTTCCTGGTCTTATTGAAACTTATTGGCTATTTTGGATACCAGTGCAGCGACGTTTGTGGTATTAACTAGAACCTATCAGTAGTAATGCCCATTTGTTATTTCCCAGCAGAGCAGCAAGAGGTTGAGGTAAAATGTTCCAGTCAAGACTAAAGCGCAGGCTTACAAGGAAAACATGGCTGCTGGATACTACATTTTTCGGGCAGATATGCGGAATGTGATCTGTTCTCATCGACCGGTTTTCCTCCCGGCGTCCCAGTCGGCTTGCTGGGAATATTCGACCAAAACAAAAATGTCCTAACTGGACATAAGACATTTTTCAACAAACTAAGCAAAAATTGAAACAACGGAACAGTAATTAACTGCGGACTCTATAACGGAGTTTAAACGCTGGAACGTGAAAATGTTGCGTATTGTGGACGAAGACAGAAGACAATGATCGGGATTAACCCTTTACCCAAGGTAATAGCGAAAACTGGCCAGCGCTTTTCACAAAAGTTGCCATTAAAATGATATTATTATGTATTCATTTTCTGTCTCAAAAACATAGCTTATGACCCCTCATTTGAAAGAGCTCAATAAGGGGGTCATCAGCTGTGTTTGTGAGACAAAAAAATGAAAATTTTTAGTTATTCAAGAAATTTGTTTGCAGACTTAGTGTCGTCTGCTATCCACGTTGGTAAAGGGTTATTAACCCACCTATCGCGGAGCTTTTGGCCACTATCTTGCGTTGCCTTTGTCAACGATGCTTATATGATCGATGCAGCATCGAAAAAATAGTCATGTTACTAAAAGTTTCAGGGAAAGTGTGCCATTGATCTATCAAGCTATCAAAGAGTTACTTCATCTTTCCAAACTGATTGGAGCTTTATCATGAACGCCAGTGACGCAAACATCTTAAACATTTAAACACGTTTCAATAAGGAATCGCATATGATTGCCTTCAAGCTACAGTGGAAATTAAAAGTATAAAGGTGGCAATCTTGTACCCAACAAGCAAAGTATACGTGAAAGTGTTTCACATAATTCCAATATGTTATGATCAACTGCAAAGTTCTGCTAAACAAAATGAAAGAGTTGGTTGTGACTTTAGACAATTCTGACTAACACCGAACGAGAAGACAGTTACTTCTTAACCCTGAAAATGACCTCATAGTATTCTTTATCGATTGATGGTATCCATTTCATCATGCTTTTAATGTCAGTGACTTTTTCCTTTGGAAGCTTTTTTACATTTTTGGATCACCCGCACTGGCGGGAGGTCGTGAACCTGTTGCCGTCTGCTTGTGGCTGTCAAATTAACCTCAACAAAATCTGAGCCGGCGAAACTCGTTTTATAGGCACATTTGTTGGGCTTGTCTGCTTCCACAACTAAATGTTTAACCCGTGTAAATGGGATTTTACAGAATTTAAGGTGTTTAGATGTATTTTGGAAATCATAAAAATTATCTGACCTCAACTGCACAATTCGAGTTGATTTGGGTCTAAGATGCAAATGTTTGTGAGAAAGTAAAATGAATGGAAGGGAATAGTTCAACTATAAATTCCCCCTCCCCCATCCCTCCCTCCGCATAACACAAAACACCCTCTAACCATTGTTACACGGAGGTGTTGGATAGGGGACTTATTGTTATGTTTCATGTGCTATTTCGTGCATCGATTATCTTCCTATATCGAAGTTAATGGAGAGACAAAATAGCACAGGGCGCATGATAATTCTGTCCATTATCAAACAAGAGTATCCTTGCCGCTGCATAATTCGTACTGTCGCTCATGGGTCTGTGCATGCAAATTGTGTTTAAAATGGACTTTTTGTTATCCTAATGGTACTGAAAATTCCAAGTAAAATTTCCTTTATACGAAGATTTCATTATCGTTCACTTGGAAAATGCCCCCCCCCCCCCACCCCCCTCCACCCCACACACACATGCACACACTTACGAATAGACTCAGAAGTAAAAACGCATACATAATTGCCCAAGCTGGTGTATACTATAGTCTGTTATTTAAGTTGCCACCAGTCCTTACAACCAGAGACAAACCAGCACCCCCCCCCCCTCCTTAAATTCGGGAGGTTCACCAAGTCACTGGAAAGCAATATTAGGTTGCACTCGCAGATATTGTCTACATGGCCCTGATACCATTTCTAAAGCAAGACATCAGGAGGTCTCAGATGCAGCATTAAATTATTGAAAGGCTACCCACACTAATTGATGGTATGATGACCGGACATTTGTGGCCCATTGATACCGGGTATTCCCCGTGGGAACCCCGGGAAGTGAGGCAGTGCTTGTTTATTATGGTAAACACGTTCTGCTTTACTGGTAAAATAGGACCCAGTCACCAATACTTGGGGTGGAATTCCTCTAAAATGGGCAGCATTTGGTATAAACGATTGACTAAACTTGACTTTATCCCCATGTTTTGTCACGATTAGAAATTGTGCATTAATATGTGGCATCTAACACCAATAAATAAATGACACCGGGAATGTTCCGTTGGCCAACTAATACCCCAAAGCCCGCTAGATCGATTTTCACATAACAAGCCCTTTGCACTGACGACTTCCTGGGAGAGCCCATTTAGGTAGGCCTACCACATTTTAACACAAATTCGAGGGGGTGGGTGTTATCTGCACAAAACAGGCGAGCAACAACGAAAACATATTGGGGGGGGGGGGGGGGCTATCAAGGCGTATCCTCAGAAGGTGCCAATTATGCTGGCAGTATGATAGCGAGCATCGTGCGAGCCGAGCAGTGGGGATGTGGGGGATGAGCACGAGGGAGGGTATCCCCTTTCGACAGTGGGGGGACTGGGGGATTGGTGGGGGGGGGGGGGGGTCTTCCCCCGGGAAATCTTTGAAAAATAAGGACCAAAACTCCTTTCTCAGCGATTTTGGGACTGTTGTGACCGACTCCTCGGGTGAGGACTGCTGGACACTTCAAATTTGAATCTCTGATCCTTTTGTCATCAGACCTGTTTCTAAATTTATCTGTTTTGTCCACCCCTTCTTTTGTGCTTTGTATTGGACTGACTTCAAACAACGCCAAGAGTTTAATTGGGACCATTTGTTTTTTGGCGGGGTGGGGGTATTCTCCCCTCATCACCCCCCCCCCCCCCCCGCTACAAATAGATGAAATGGGTTTCCCAAATATTTGTCTCAGAACGCAAATCTTATTTTCAAGACTCTTTATGCCCTGGCAGCGTGGAAGAAGATTCCGCGATGTGAATAGATGGGCGTTGGAATAAAACAAACTGCTAATTTTTATTGAAATATAATTTTATTACCATAACTATTAATTGAGAAAATGCGTATCACGTCAGAGCCATAATGTTCTATCTCCAAATGTGAGGGCGACATGAATTTCCAACAGTCCTTCTATTAGAACCAGAGTGTTCTATCTCCATTTCGTCAAAAAAGGACGTCTTTGTGGAATTTCAGGTCGATTTCGCGTCGGTAATTGCTGGTCGTTTTTTTAATGGAGTCCACGCGTTCTTTGTAATAGTTTATGAGTAGAATTGAGCGACAAAACATCAGAATTTTAGACTTTACCTCATAGTTGTTGTTTTCTCGACATTCATAGGTAGCCATTCGTCAAACTTTGGTCACATGATACTTTTTGGACTTTCTATTGGGTCAGGAGATAGAACCCTCTGGCTCGAACAAGAACAACTATTTTGGAGATAGAACCTTTTTGCATTGCATTTTACGCTGATTCTAGCCACCAGGGGCATGCTAGGACCAGCTAAATCGATAGAAAACCACCCAATGATTCGAATGACACCAATATCTCATTTTTGCGCCAAAATGGAGATAGAACCTTCTGGTTCTCACACGACGATATGGCTCGTTAGGCTTTTGCAATTATTATTCATTAAAAACCTAAGGGATGTTTGTCTCTTCGAGTATTTGTATATTTAGCATGCACATTTGTAGTAACGTGTGTTTTTTCTGTTCGCAACCAGTGCCTTAGCTTGATAAATATAGAATATACCCATAGTAGCTTGGTGTATCAAATGTTCACCACGAGTGGTGAACATTTGGTAAACTAAGCTACTATGGGTATATTTTGTTTATACCATGATCGTCAGTTTATTAAGAGTCGCTATTATTTTTTCTCGATTTTACTGAGCACCAGACGTACATACGAGCGAATCTGTTTTTGTTTACAAGAGCATCGGTGGGCGGTACTTCCACTGTCAGTTTTATTGCCGAAACGAAATGGAAAATGAAACTGGGCCTTTTTCATTTTAATAGCATAATAACATACCATTTCGAGTTGTGGATGCTTTATTAACATGAGACAATGCATGTTTGTTAAGTTTTGGTGTCTTATGGGGTAAACTCATTTAAAAATGTAATAAATAATTGTCACTTTCATTTCACTCTTCCTGGGGCGACGTGCGATAAATTTAGACAAGTTGCATTCAGGTCGACGTCACGAAAGGTCAGTTTGGATGTAGTTCCACTGTAGGTGTAAACTTTAACTTTTGAAATCCCATTGCTGGCGTGTTCACCACGGTTGGTGTTCAAAGCTAAAATTTATGTCATAGGCTTTTCATATATTGTAGAATAGGTAATCATGGTATAAACAACAATTTTCCATGATTAAAGTGTTCTTTTGAAGTACATGGAAGACGCAAATTGTTAAGAGCTTTATAATTACTAAAAATATGTGAGCGAACATTGCACGATTAACTGCAATCTGTGTATTCTAAACACCCTGAAGGGGACATCATTAACGAAGTCTTGAACGCCAAAGTCGTTTATTTCTCAATATATACAATGCGGCTGCGAGGTGTAATCTATCACAAAGGAGAAGCGGCAGATTTACTACGTTTTAAACGTGGAATGACGATCCCTATCGATATTCGGATAACCGGTTGACGGTTTTTCTAATCGGTTAGGTAGCTAACTGGTTTCAAGCTGATTATCTGGTTAACCATTTCAGTACTCTCGAACAAGCTCCTAGATTACCTACCACTAACGTTATTATACGTAAACCATTCCGAGAACATTTTGCAAAATTACTACTAAAAGGTCACGTAACATGCAATGCCCATTTGAATCTGGAAGACTAAAACCGATAATTTTTATCTCAGTTGGGGTTTCAAAGCTCAAACTTCTGACCTTATTATGGGATGTATTCACAGCATTTACCAATTCCTAGAGATGGCCGAAGCATTGGAACTAGGGGTGGGGGCACAAGGATACATACTTGCCCACTTTTTTTCCAAATAGTATGCGATTGCACATTGTATTCAATGCTTAAAGCACGAACATGTTTCAAACACACCTGATTTATTGTATCTACAACTGTAGGGAGCATGGTGGCTCAATGATTAGAGCAAAGGACTTCAAACCGAAAAGTCCACGCTTCGATCACGGTCGTCGGTAACTACGTCCTTTAGAAAGTACACGTGATCCTGAGTGCCAGTGATGGGGGTGGGGTGCGCTCAGTAGCGCTGTATACTAAGGCGTACTGCTAAAAGATGATGCGCTTGCTTTCAATCAATGTTAACCTGCTTGTGTGGAGTTACTACGTTAGGGAGTCTGACAGTTGCTCGCAGCTTCTCGGTGCTTCTATCCAGGCGTTCCGGCTTCCTCCACCCGAACAACGGTGCTACGGGGGGTGGGGGGCGGGGTGTCTTTATCTGTCGAAAGTGTCGTTAATAAAGGAACAAAACTACAAGTGTAATACAAATTCTTCAGCATTCGGCCAAAGAACTCCTCCTTCGGCCGGTTCGATCTAATTCTTCTGCTCCCACTAGCATTCAATCCGAAGGCAAGCCGAAGGATGAAGTGGAAGAAACGAAACGATCCGTGACGAAACTGGTGGAAAAAACATATTCTCGTACAGTTAAAACTTGAAGTACTACCGCCAACTGTGCACTTTTGTAGGCTTAATTGCGCGTACGAATTGCGTGCAATAGCCATATCGAATGTCATCCAAAGCACGGTAGACTGTTTTGGTTACTCATAGCAAACACAGGCAATGTTTCTGCCAATGCAGCTCCGGGTTACCCGGAGTGCGTTAGCTGAAACATTGCTTGTGCACAGACCATATGTACATAATTGGATAGCCTTACTATGGTCATAACGGGTAGATTAACGCGCGGATCAACGTGCTATTTGTGCGCAGTTTATGACAGGACTTCTAGTTTTAACTTTACATTTTCTGGTATACCCTTATAATACGTCACATGACACAAAGGGGGCGATTCGATTGTTACCTATGCCATCCACTCAGACAACTCAGACATTATGTCGGATGGTTTCAAAGATGGAGGAAGAAACTCTTCCACCATCATTGAATCTATACGACACGATGTGAGTCTGGTTGTTGAAAGCCTCAAAGCCCAAATGAACAAACTAACAGACATGTCATGAAGCTACAGCGTTTGCTATTCAGAGGAATACTATACTTATCGCGTCCCAAACTTTACGCACGAACACGCACTTACTAACAACAAGTACCATCGCAGTTGTCAAGACCAAATAATCTATGAAATGGTATTTATGTGGAACCATTTTCAAACTGTTTTCCCAACATGCCAAACATTGAAAGGGACGATGCGTCTTTGAAATGTGTGTCCACAAAAAATATGTGCATATGCAGAACACCCATATAAAAATGTCCCGTTATGGCTTGATGCGCGTTCCAGGTGAGTTGACTGATTTAACCATTAACCTGAAGTAAGGATCATACTCGACTAGAGCATTTTTTTAAATTTTCACCATTTTTGCCTTCAAACTCTAATTTATCAACTTTAACCGGAACCGAGGATCAAAAGCTATGTTTAAACATGAAAATTGTGGTGTTCAAAAATTTGTTTTGCAAGTTTCGTCTCCATTTGTGTTAAGTAACGTGCCCCGACTCAAACGTTACCCTGGACAGACGATAAATAATATCGACATTTTGTCATTAGTGAGGACAAAATGGGTCGCATTTTCACAAATAGCAACGCAACATATGAAATTAACTTTTGTGACATCTAACAATTGTCCTATCGTGTGTAGATTCGTTTTCTTACATACAGTACGTGGAGAGTGTATTATTTCTAAATCACCCGCAGAGTGGAGATTACACCCGACCAATAATTGCAAATTTGTTGCAAAGCATAACCAGCGCCAGTAAAGTTTCAGCCAATGGACCTCCGGGTTAAACCCGGAGGTCCATTGGCTGAAACATTGCTTGTGTTTTTTGTCGATATATACAAAATTTGAAATTTTTTGCTTGGGTGATAACTCCACTCCGCGGGTGATTTAGTTATAATCCACTGTCCACGTACTGCAGTTCTGACATTTATCTATTCTGAGAACACTTTGAAGAAAAAGCTTTTTGAAACTTTGACACTGTGTTTGAAAAGAAGCTACCTCAGCGACATACATCTGCATTTATATCAAGAACATAGTTTAAATCTGTCCTCAAAATATGGGTCACACTTTTACATTATTTTGTTCAGGCATTCAGATGTCTTGGAAAGTAGAAAAAAGCAGTTAATAGTTTGAAAAAGTTCGGGAATTTTTAAAATGTAACGCATTATTTGAAAAATACAGATTATCATGACTATGTGCATGTCCAGTGATTTTTATTACACATCCATTAAACTTTAAACCCATGTATTTAACGGAATCGCCGCTATGACATACATGTGTTTGTATTCAACTCGTGACGTACAAGCCGGAACATTTTTCCTAGCACCGTTTATACTAGTTCCTTTCCTGTCGCGTTTTTAGTTACGCTTCGAAAAGTTTTCAAATTTCGTTCTACAATTATCGATCGTCTGTCGCATAGTGTGAAAATGAAAACGTCTAACCAAAGCAAAATCAAGTCGGTTCACAAAACAATTAGTTAACTAACCAAAATGAGATAATATTAAACAACAATCATTTCCAACCACAACATTAGCCCAGTCCCGCGGCTGTCTCCTCTGCGGATCCCGTTATATCTAAAATGGTCAACTTTATTTCGGTAAATCTCCGGACAACCTGACATGCTTCGAACGTCTTTTAAATTTTTTTCTCCCAGCTGTTTGGCAAATCTGCCCAAATTTGTTCCTATATTTTTACTAACAGTAATAGCCACCAAATTTTTAGGCGTGACTGTCCACCAGCCGAAGACAAACAGCGATACGAATTTCAACAAGCACGCCCAATATAAAAGATAACGAATGTAATTTAGACTGGTTTCCAAAAGGTTGATTTGAATTTTTATCGATCCATTTGATCAGCACAGCTTCAAAAGAAACAAACGGACTCTTCACCTTTGGGCTTAAACATCAGAATTAAAATGTGTTTATTTAAATGAATTTTAGTGCATGGGATGTGTAATAAACACAGAACGAGATGTGTGTTTGAATCGGTGTGTGTTTTGCAGAACGAGTTGGAATGGCGTAGTCATATTTCGCGAGAGCCGTAGGTCATTCCAACTCGTTATGTATAAACCCACCGATTCAAACACACATCGTGTTCTGTCTATACATTTATCTAACAATCCTGCCACATAAACAAATTTAAAATCTTAAATTATTGATTCCCTTTTGGGACATAATGTGCGGCGAGAAAAAGTAAAAAAAAACATATTTTATGGAATTATATTGTTGTGCACTCTAACAATCAATGAGTTACGTGGTCACCGCAATTTTCAAAGGTGGGTTGTCAAATTATTCACTCTCAGTTTCACCTTCTATGATGATCCGCTTCAATTTACGAGTGTGCGGCGTCGTCACTCGACAACGTTCGTTTGTATACACACTACGGAATAGTTTGAGAATGCCGCTTTCCACTTCTAAAAGTTTTGATCCCATATTCGGTGAAATAATGGCCGCGGATAACCGGATATTATCAGGTTATAGCTCTCGGTTAGTCTGTTACGAAAATGAGCCAACCGTTTCAGTCGTAAATACAAGTAAATTAGTTCCGGAAGTAGGGTTTGTGGAAGTTACCGAGTAGATCCTTATATTTTGATTAGGAGGAATTCTTTTTATAATCTCGATGATTTTTAACGTGTGTTGTGGTGTTTTATGATAAAGCATGAATGTTTCCTTTTCTATTACAGATACCAGCGATCATCCCGATACCGCTAGGTATAACGAAGCAGCTCGTTCACTTCTGGTCATTGCTCCAAGCCCGCCTTCTAATACTAATTATAGTCAGTTCAACAGTTTGGTAAATCAATACAATGAGAAACCACCTTTCAACTTTCCAAATCCATTCAAGGTTGAAAAGAAAGTAAGTATATGCCTGATGGATGCAAGTTTAACTCAAATCCTCCGCACACTGATACCAAAATTCTAAAATTGTTAGCAACAAAGTTTCCTATAAGGCGACAAAGAATTCCGCCAATTCAATCTTGTTTGGCATAGCTCACTGAGATCTGTCAGCCAAGATTGCATTATGGGGAAACATACAGGTTGAAATAATGATATTTCGATATAACTGTATTGTGGTTCAACACGCAAGTTGCTTTGGTATGTTCATGTGTATGTGCAATTGCTTAGTAGAGTTTTAACGATACCATAATTACTTTCCATTAGGCCTAAAAAAATTAAAATCTGTCGTTTTGGCTTCCACTTGCTCCCTTTTTATAACCAATGCAAACTTAAGCAAACAATAATTAAATGGTTCAGGTCTGATATTTTACTCAAATTAATAAAATTGATAAAATTGTCCCTTGAGTTCAACAAGGTTTTCCAATGCTTTACAAAGCCTTCTAGCAATCAAGGGACGAAATACACCACCACCCATGCTATTCTGTAAATTATGAGGCCTAAAACATTTTAACAGACCAAGAGGACGAACAATTGATTGCAAAGAAATTCTTACGGAAATATAATAAAAAACAGCCCACCCACATGTAATTTTACAAAAAACGGCAAATTTGTAAAGTGTACATTACATTTCATAGATCTCAGAGCCCCTGAGAAGCTTCGCGACTCGATTCGATTCAATGTCATCCGGATTTATCGAAAATTTTCGAGTCGTCGAGATATTTTTAAAATCCTACAGCGTACCTCATCTTGACCTCTTCTTCTATCAAGTCTCCTCCGGTCGAAGACCTGGCTTGGTACTGGGGTGAGAAGGCCCTAATTAACCATGTGCCTCAAATGCCTTCCGATCCTCATGCCTCTCCTCTCCTCACAACATCCGCAAACGAACTGTTTGATGATATCCCACATGGTACTGAAATGGTTAACCGGATAATCGATTTGAAACCAGTTAGCTACCTAACCGATTAGAAAAAACCGTCAACCGGTTATCCGAAATATCGATAGTGATCGTCATTCCACGTTTAAGACGCAGTAAATCTGCCGCTTCTCCTGTGTGATAGATTACACATCGAAGCCGCATTGTATATAGTGAGAAATAATCGACTTTGGGTTCAAGACTTCGTTAATGATCGGCAGTTTCCGTGAGTACTGAGTAATAACAGAAAACTATTCCGTAGTATGTATACAAACGAACGTTGTCGAGTACTCGACAACGTTCGTTTGTATACACACTACGGAATAGTTTGAGAATACTGCTTTCCAATTCTTATAGTTTTGATCTCATATTCGGTTAAATAATGGACACGGATAACCGGATATTATCCGGTTATAACTCTCGGTTAGTCGGTTACGAAAATGAGCCAACCGTTTCAGCCCTAATCCCACATCCCATTATTCCCAATCTCTCCCGATAAGTATTCTAACTCTGTCCTTTGTGTTACCCAACTCTCTCATATCCTTCATTCGACCATCCCACTTCATCAATATGCTTCAAATGAATCTTATTCCGTTAGACAGATATTTTGGACATTCTAATAGAAAGTGTTCTAGGGTCTCCAGTACTCCTAAATTACACATCTGACACTCCTTTTTCACTGTATTTTCCAGTGGCGGCAACCACAGCTTAAGCAGCAGTGGCCACAAAGGAGCAATCAATGAACTCTTCAAAATCTGGTCTCTCTTTGTAACACCTGCCACCCAAAGACCTCTGTGCTTTAAACCCTTCTCGCCAATTTCGGCCACAATCCCCCATGATTTTCTATAACGATCGTGTTATCTTATGTTGTCCCAACTTCTAAGTCAGAGATCTCCAGTGAACAGTACTGTATTAACTCCCTCACTTGCCCAGTCCACCCTGATTTGTATTTGAATTCAAATATTTATCACACAGAATATCATTACGTCTATCCTGTCCTTGATGCTCATCCATACAAGCTCGCCCCTGATTGCTTCTAGTGCTATGCCATTACTTGACCCTGTTATCAATAGACTTTTACCATTTGTAGACTTTCGAAGCTCTTTACAATAGTTTTGTTTAGATTGATCACTTCCGTACCATCTGCACACAAATCATTTCCAAGATGGTTTTATCTACAGTTAAAAGTAGAAGTCCTGTCACGAACTGTGCGCTTATCTCGGCTTAATTGCGCGTATGAATTGCGCGCAATTGCCATATCGAATGACATCCAAAGCACGGCAGGTTCTTCCGGTTACTCAAAGCAAACACGGACAATGTTTCTGCCAATGGACCTCCGGCTTACCCGGAGGTCCATTGGCTGAAACATTGCTTGTGCACAGGCCTTATTTACAGAATTTGATAACCTTACTATGGTCATATCGCGTAGATTACCGCGCATATCGACGTGCTATTTGTGTGCATTTCAGGACAGGACTTTTAGTTTTAACTGTACGAAAACATTATTGAAGCTGTTTCTCCCCAAACGTTTCATTTCATTAAGAATGCGCTTTTCATTCACAATTAGTTTTTCCGTGTGGTTTCAATACATGCCTCCTAGTACTCCTAGTCTCCTGTCTCCCCCACACTAAGAAGTTTGGTGCTGCTACCTTCCAGAATACAGAACTCCGCCACTCTCCATCTTCGTATTGGTTCCACATTACGACCCGCTGGTATAACGTTGCTTCTATTTACATTTAGTACGAGTCTCCATTTGTTCTCATATCTCCCAACAATCGATTCTCAGCATTTTCGCCAGCCACTCTTCGCTTTCTAGCACTAGTACCATATCATCAACGAAAAACAGCCCCGGCATCTTTGGGCCCCCAAATGCTAACCCTGGTTGCTTTGCGGGAGTTCGTCTCCTAATTATTTTATGTATAATGTGAAAAGAATTGGCGAAAATATACGCCCTTCTTTAGGCCCGTCTCCATTGGCACCCTTTTTGTTGTTATGCTACTCAAACTAAGTTTACTTTATACATCTTTATACATATAATGATTTCAGAATTCCAATAAGCTCACCCCTCAGCCAAAGGCCTCATGCCCTCCATACATATTCGATCATAATACCTTTTAACATCTAGAACGCCATAAACATCTTTTTATTTTGGGCTTTCGGAGTTTCTATCATTTGATATAGCGTGAAGAAAGTCTCAATGACTCTCCTTCCCTGCCTGGAGGCATTCTGGATCTCTCCAAGAAACTCTTTCTCTTCGATCACATCCTCTTATCTCCGATACAGGGCCTTACAGAAAACTTTTGCAATGTTGCTACTGGCAGAAATCCCCGATAATTGTCTAACACTTCCTTATCTCCCTTTTTGTGTATAAATATAACCTGCGTTTCCCTCCTCTCGATGTCTACGTTGAATAGGGCCGTTAAGCTTTTACACTGTTCCTCACCCCATGTTAGGAATCCGTTAGAAATGTTATCCGTCTCTCTCGCTTTTCCGTTCCTTAATTTCGGGACGACTTTTTGAACCATCTCTACTTTTATTACGCTTCACGCCAAGTTCGATACATTTTCCTCAAAGTAATTTTCGCTCTTCTTTGGGTTCCCTTTCCTCATCGCTTATCATGTATTTTTTCCCAGTGGCCAGTGCTTGACTAGTTCTGATGCGATTTGGTCTTGAACGTCTGTATTTATACCGCCACTTTAATATTCTGTGACTTACTTCCTTTGTTTCTTTCTAGTCACATATTTCCAAAATACGTCCCAACTTGATCCTCCATCATTCGTGTCGCCCTAGTAAGAGTGCATGTCCGCACCTTCCGATTATCGTATTTAATCTTACAGTTAAAACTAGAAGTCCTGTAATGAAATGCGCATAGATAGCACGTTGATCTGCGCGTTAATGTACGCCTTATGGCCATAGTAAAGCTATCAAATTCTGTACATATGGCCTGTGCACAAGCAATGTTTCAGACAATGGACATCCGGGTAACCCGGAGGTCCATTGGCAGAAACATTGCATGTGTTTGCTATGAGTAACCAGGAGAACCTGCCGTGCTTTGGATGTCATTCGATATGGCAATTGCGCGCAATTCCAATGCGCAATTAAGCCTAGATAAGCGCACTATTCGTGACAGGACTTCTAGTTTTAACTGTATGTAATCTATTGCGTGCTCGTTGGTATTCTTCCTTTGCTATCCAGGCCTCACTACTTTCTACCCACATTAATCTTCTTACTTTCCCAGTGCGCGGCACATTTGACCTTTCTACCGTTTGCAGCCTTTTTTCAACTCGTCATTCACACTATTCCCAAGTTTCCGTGTTGGCACCATAACCTTTCCTATACTTCCATTCCCTGCCTCCATTAGGCTGACAACTGTGGCATCTACACTTTTCGGAGCATTGGCCTCCCCGTGTACATTCTCGAGCTTTGGTTTTTGATTTTCTTAACACTGCACCCACTCAGCACCCTTTCCCAAATCTCAATGAAGCGTATTTTGCTTCTTGGTGGGTTTTTGCCCCTGAATGTAACGTGGTTAGGATCACCACTCCATTTTACCCCCATCGTCCACTTCTACCTCTATCACCTCCATAAGTACAGTTAAAACTAGAAGTCCTGTCACGGTTGTGCGCTTATTTAGGCGTAACTGCGCATCGGAGTTGCGCGCAATTTGCCATATCGAATGGCATCCAAAGCACGGCAGGTTCTCCTGGGTTACTCATAGGAAAAACAGGCAATATTTCTGCCAATGGACCTCCGGGTTACCCGGAGGTCCATTGGTTGAAACATTGCTTGTGCACAAGCCAAATGTACAGAATTTGATTTCCTTACTATGGTCATAACGCGTAGATTAACGCGCAGATCGGCGTTCTATTTGTGCGCATTTCATGACTGGACTTCTAGTTTTAACTGTAGGTATCTGCGAGAATATACTCGATTATATTTATACTGTCGTTCTTTCCCAGGTCTATTTCCCCTTGCAACTCCCATCGTTTTTCAGAATTTTCAGACCGGGCTTATTTGTGAAGTTGAAAGATAGAGAAAGAGTTCAAGGCGATTCCGCTGTCGAAACTACTTTGATTCCGGGCAGTTCGTGACAGGACTTCTAGTTTTAATTTGGAAGTTATATTCTTTTAGAATAAAATAAAGAAACGGGTAATGCCTTGTGTACAGCAATGCTTGAAGTGGTATCGAATGTAATAATAGTGATAATAGTGGCAAAATTAACAATTATGTTTCATAGTGATTATAACTCTGTTTGCATTGCCTCTGGGTATGAAAACTTAAGTTTCCTTACTTCGTTGACACTATGGCCTTTGTAACTAGAGTTTAATATCCGCCGCAGTAAAATTTTTCTGCATTTGTTCCGATGAAATTCAATTATCCGATTGATTGCTGGAAGCAAGTTGTATAACTACTTTCAACAGCCTGTCAGTTCAGATATCTAGTTTAGAATACCAATAATAGATTTATTACAGAGGAACAAAAAGGTTTCCCGAACATTCATCGAGTTTTACACTTTTTGCGCTCTACGGATATTGTAATTAAGTGTTCAGTCTTCTGGGAAGTCGAGTGAATGAAGCTTGAATCATTAGCGCTCCCACATAGGATTCGAAATTGTTGATGATCTGTTAGTCATTCCTAGTACGGCATGCACTAGTATCAGGGTCTTAACACACTTTTTGGGGGTGGGGGGGGGGGGGTGGGGGTGGGGGGGGGGTCATATCACCCAACTATACACCTGGAACATAATTAAGCACCCCCTGAAATGTCTCATGACAGTGAAGTTGCTGTTACTGATTATTATGTTTTAATTATTGCTATGTCTTGCGGTACATTTCATATAATGAAATATGATGTTTCTCTTGATTGCGTACCCCAAACACATCCCATCGTCATGCTTCACACGAATGTCACAAAAAACACTCACATCAACAATATCTGGGTATAAAACAAGAATGTTTGTCACTTCTTTGATCAAAAAAAGGAGGAGACTGTCAGAGGCACTAAGATGGATAAATCCTTGCTACGCATGTAACAGGCATGCCATTCAAAGCTATTGGAAGACAGCTTGGCTATAGTCGTTCTGTCATCGTCAGACTTGTCCGAAAACATCAACAAACCAAGGATGTTAAGGACCGACCAGAGCCTGGACAACCCCAAAAGACCTCTCCTCGGGAAGATTGGAGTCGGGCATGCTTCGCTAGGCGTGAACCCGTTGCTTCGAGTGGGGGTTTAAAACGCCTTTAACAGCCCGAAGCCGTCTCAAAGCACTGGATATAAGGCCCAGAAGGGTCATCAAGCGTTCAGCTCTGTCCCATCAGCATCAAATATTGTCGCATGATTACGGGGTTAAATTGATGGAGGAAAATTTATGTTCTTATCGGTGCTCAGCCGACAGCCAGTGACTGTCGGCTGAAACCCCAGTTCGAACGTAAACCTTGCCACCTTATCAATGCCCTATCCGCTTGGGACTCTTAGGATTCCTGAAGGTGCCTGTGGCTTACAACGCCAAAGGGTGATCAACGATAATTCACAGAAAAAATTATTCATTTACATGTACGAAGAAATATAATATGAAACGAATTACTCACAAAATTATCCATAAGAATACGCTAATTACGCAGAAAAAAGTTTATTCTGTAGGGCCTTCGACGTCTCCCACAGCTAGCTGTGTCCGCTGGATCAACCTCACATCATCTTCATCTTCTCGCGGTTTGTAATAAATACAAAGTGTCTATTCACTTCTCGTTGCCTCCTCCTCGCAGGGTTAACTTCACCGTCAGTCGGGCTTAACACATATAATGTTCTGCTTGTGTGACTCTATCAGCGTTCTCACAGTTCAATCACAATTCAATCGAGGTCTACCACAGTTCACGATCACTTTGCGCCTTGCCTGGCTCTCACGGGGTTAACCCTTTACCCAACGTAACGGCCAAAACCGGCCAGCGCTATTCTCAAAAATCGCCAATTAATTTTCAAAATATTTTCATTTTTTGTCTCAAAAACATAGGTTATGACCCCTCGTTGGAACGAGCTCGTCGAGCTCGTTCCAACGAGGGGTCATAACCTATGTTTTTGAGACAAAAAATGAAAAAATTTAGTTATTCAAGAATTTTTTTTGCAAGTGTCGTCTGCTTTTCATGTTAGGTAAAGGGTTAAGTTATTCTTCGCTTTCAGATATATATTTAACAAAGCTTACATAATAATATTCTGCAAAGTGTTCTCAACATCACCAATTCTCGCACCACCTAAAACTATCTTATCTTGCGAGCTATTCAAGCGCTTACTTAAGCTCTTAATACGGTTTCTAGACCTCAACGTTACAGCTTTTACTTCTTTGGCTACTATGCCACTACGGTTCGCAACCGTTAACAAACTACAATCGGTTCCCTACGACCCTCCGTGGGTTACGACAATACGCGGACTTTCAATCTCGGTGCCTATGACCCTCGACGGCCAAGGCTAAATTCGGACCTTCTCTGGGTGCCCTCAGGCCAACTGCCTCGCAACGATCCACAGCCTTACACACCTTCCGACTGGAATTGGCTGGAATGAATTTTTCGAGAAATCCCCCGATTTTTATTTAGATAGCCGGAACATTTGTTCTCAGTTAATTGCTTCTCTTGAACTTGGCCGCTTAGATCTTTTAACACTCGCTTTAAAGTTCCTTTGAAAGACTCCCATTTTGGTATCTTTTAACATTTCGGAGACAGGATTGATGCGTAATATGGGTGTGTGTACAGTGTGTCCAGAACATTTGTGATGCACTGTATTCTACAATTAGATTTTAACTGGCTTTAATTACCCAGATAATGATAACCGGAGAGAATATTGTCTCTCTTACTATTGATCTGTGATCTGGCGTTCAACAAGTGCGCCATAATGGACATTAAATTTCATGCCTAATTAGCAGAGTTTGAATTATTGTTAGTATGATAAATCTGTTTTCAGGGTCCGTCAAATATCTATCTTGCTTTACATTTAATCCAGGCAGAAATATTTTATCGAAAATATTTACACTTATAAACAAAAAAATCCCAACTTTTAGCTATCACCTTGACAAAGATGACGTTTGGAGTGGTGTATGGTACGACAACATTGGAATCTCAGGACGTGGAGGAGAGTCCATTGGTTCCTGCCTCAAGTCACATATGGTCGCATGGGAGTGTGGGGGCATAGAATTACTGCTTACGTGACCAGGAACATCAGTCCTACTGTTCCTTATTTCGGGGGATCAGTAATTATTGGAGATGCCTCTCTAATGATTGTAAAGTTGATATGGTGTCTGTACGTGGGAATCCCAATGGCCATCAGTACATCCAGGACCTTCTCAATCATCCGGTTGTCGTGCCTGAGTTTGACAACCACCCGTTGGCTACTCGCCCTGTGTTCGTGGACGACAATGCAAGGCCACATCGTTCCCATGCTGCGAGAGTATTCCTTCAGAACAACGCTATTACAACACTGGCTGCATTGAGCCCCGATTTGAATCCCTTAGAACACATGTGGGACTTTCATAGGCGTCGTGTGCAAACAAGGGAATCACCTGCGCAGAATTTGGCCGATTTTGGAAGCTGCATTGCATGAGGATTGACAGATTGACAGCAGACGCCTCTGGACCGTATCAGAAGGCTCAATGGTAGCATTAGCCTGTCATTCGGACACGTGATGGATACACCAGCTTCTGACGTCAGACACTGCATTTGTGTTCAGGAGATCACAAGTTACATTTTTGTCAGTAATTACCAGCATTGCTCCTCATCGTGGACCCTTCCAGCACCACACTTGTCGAGAGGACATTTTACCATCTAAAACGTTAGTGACAGATTTGTGTAATTAGCGCCATTAAAACACTGCACATTTTCATCATTGTGTTGTCTTTCTTTTGTCTTTCTTTTTGTCTTTCCGCAAACAATCACTTTTGGCCATCTGAAAGATAGCAGGAAAAACACAGGGGGCGCTTAATTATGAGCCAGTTGTATATTTGGAACATACCTAATTTCTTTTATCAGACTTTATTATACGCTACAAATGTACTTTCCATTGATAAAAAAACTTACGCGGCAAGGAATTTATTAGAGTTTTATGACAGCGCTGTCAATTGCAAACCAGCTATGTAGAAGTGGCCGACAATCCGGGTGGTTTCAACAGGAAAAGGTCATTTGTTATTAGTCACTATCTACCTGTATGTGGAATTTTAGCGATATATATATACTGAGTCAAAAAGGAAAGTATAATACACTTTGAGGAGCAATTTTTTAGTTTTAGCGTGTTTAATCCCAAACAAATTACTGTAAATTCATTTTTCGAGTCTAGCTGCGTGAATTTGCATAATCTCATGTTCTTACTGTTGCCAGCGTCACGCCAGGACGTCGCAATTCAGACATGGTGTGAAATAAAAAAGTGAGCACATGCAGTCAGTAGCGTGTATGTCTACAGTTTGTCTCTTGTATGGCAAGACATCGACGGCGCAAGGACCTTGTAAGTCTTTGGATGTCACACGGTGGTATTGCATTCGACTACTGCCTTAGAACATTACGTCAATCGAGTAACGTCTGAAGATCATGAAGTCGTACCCGAAGGTCCAATTGATCCCAAAGATGCTCGATTGGCGACAAATCTGGCAAAAGTGGGGTCCAGAGAAGAAGTTCGATGCTCAGCTCCTCAAGAAAGTCACGACAGATACGCGCCACGTGACATCGGGCATTGTCTTGCTGGAGTAACTGCAATCCGACGTTAACGTTGAACAACGGGACAACAACAGCGTTACGATTTTCCTCCCTATTTCAGATTACCATCGATAAACGTCAACTGCGTTCGATGGTGCAAGGAAATTCCAGCCCAAACCACAACACTACCCCATCCGAAACGGTCGCATTCCCGCACGCAAGCATCAGAAAACCGTTCTTCTCGTCGGCGATACACTCTTGCCCTACCATCAGCGCGCCGCAGACAAAATCGTGATTCATCACTAAAAAAAACTGTGCTCCAACCTGCTGAGTCCAGCGAACACGCTGCCATACCCGTTCCATTCTGACGGTACGATGATGTTGGGAAAGGATTGGTCCGTGGTATGGACACCTACTTCGGATGCCGTGTTCAGCGAGTCTGTTACGGACAGTTTGTGCACTGATTCATTGTTAGTTCAACCAGGAGTAATCGCTGCTGTCCTCCTCGCCGGAAGGAAGCGATCCCGCAAGAGAGGTGTCTTGATGTGTCGGTCATGTGCAGGGGTCATAACTCCTGGTCGACCTGAACACGGTCGGTCGGCAGTAGGTCCAGTGGTTCTATACCTTCCAAAGTGGCCACAGTGAATCCGAACTCAGCCGTGAGCTCGTCTGGAGGTATCCCAGCCTCATGCATACCAATGGCACGCAACCTTTGATTTTCGGTTAACCTTGGCATTTTTTAAAATGTCGGAAGACAAAAACTAGCGTTTTTTCTCAATAGCCCAGGCTCTCTATCACAACATAACACAAAGAAAATCGTCGGTCACCCATTCAATTTGACATTCTCGGGTAGCACGTGCTATTTTGAAATCCGTAGCAAAATTGTATACGGTTGGGTGGACAACAACAACATGTCATTAAACTATTTGCAAGACTTCTTGTCCACAAACATGTCACATTAGAACTATTATATTTCATCCTTTATGCTATTTTTCCACATTTGTTTCTATTCTACTTTATTTTTTGACTCAGTATAGTCTGACATTAATGTACTTTCTAATCTGCGTACATTTTTGTCGGGCAAACAAGAGATTTTGGCCAACTAAATACACAAAAGTTTGTGTATATTTCCGTCGGGCAAGCAAAGGCATCTGCACAACTTGGTATTTCCAAATGTATAGCCCACCCTTACCTCACAAACTCATGATCGGGAGATTTTTGTCACATTCCCTCATCTCTAAAAAGAGGTCACTGACTTGTGTATTTGAACATGTACAACTTGGGGATAATTCATCGAGCTCGATCCGGTTAGAGGTCCTCTTCTATTCTTTGCAATTGATGAATGATGAAATCGAGGGGTGTCGCAAAGACGACAGATTGTGGGTGGGGTGGGGTGGGTGTAAGCCTGTTTTTATGGACTGTGATGGCTAAAGTCCCGACTGACAAAATATTCTCACTACACCATCAAGGCATGCCTTGATGGTGTTGTTGGAATACCAGTCAGTCGGGATTATTGAACAAAACTAATGTGTTCTTGGGAATTTATTTTTTGATATATGTATGGACTTCCCAACTTTTTATTTAATTAGCATTTGATAAATTTGCGGTCTTCTTGGTCTGGCACCTTGCGATATTAAATACAAATGATAGGGCCGAGCCAGAAAGGTCCAGTTCAATAAGTTCCGTCCATCACACAAACCATTTGCAATAGTCGATCTTTCGTAAAGACAATAATGGCACTTCATGGTGTTGCATTACCATTTTATTTTTTCTCTTTTTCAATCTAGATATTCCAATCTTTTTTCTGTACTTTCCTCATCTACATACCTGTTCCTATATATCCACCTGTTACTTTATTTGTCCCTCACTCAGGGGGAGGCAGGAAGACAGCCAATCTGGCTATGCCTCTCCCTACTGGTATTCATAAGTAAGGTAGCTGGGTTCAAACTCAAAGCTTTGATATCTGTATTATGATTTGTACATTTCGTCTAAATTGTGTTTTAATTTCTGTATACTGGTGAATAAAAATACATCACAAATATCAAATTAACATGCACATTGGTGATGCTGGGTCCCAGCAGCCTGGGTACCACATATCCCCATTTGAATGAGTAACTAACTCTGTATGTAACATAAGTCTAATTATCATATGACTCGTCCGTTTTGTTCACTTTAAAACATTTGATATTTTGCTTTCATATTAATCAGTGATAAATAAAGCCTTCCATCAATTTCATTGGTCAGTTTCAAAACTAAACAATTTGCTTGGCTGAACAAAATACAACTGGGCCACATTTTCATAATTTGCATAATTAGAGGTGGGAGTTTTCATTGGTTAATTTCAAAACTGGACAATTTGATTGGCTAAACAAAATACAACTTGGTGACATTTGCATAATTTCAGTAGGGAGAATTTACGTTAGCTGTCCTATTTAGGGTGGGTAAAATTGTACTAATATTTTACCTACAAAAAAACGCCATTCATTTTTTTTATATTTTCACTTTTTGCCTCCAAAACATAGGTTACGACCCCTCATTGGAACGAGCACGACGTGCTCGTTCCAATGAGGGGTCGTAACCTATGTTTTGGAAGCAAAAAATGAAAATGTTTAGTTATACGGGGATGTTTTTTCCCAAGTGCCGTCTGCAACTCAAGTTAGGTGATGGGTTAAAAAGTCATACTAAGTGGCTAATTTGTGCGTGTGTGTGTCATATGATAAATAGAATATGAAATGAGTGTTTTTCTCATATAATATTTATGAAACTCGTCCGAATTTTCCGTTTGGGCTCGCCAGAGGCTCGGCCAAACGGAAAATTCTTAGACTCCTTTCATAAATATTATATGAGAAAAACACTCATTCCATATCGTCTATTTATCAAATCTAAACAAAGCACATGATTAGTTGCAAGAGTGAATCGATATCAAAGACTCCAGTACTGAGGAAACTTCTCAGCCGGAAATATATTGGGAGGGGTGGAGTGTCACCCTCCTCCTCCCCCCTCCCCAACTTCCATTAGCGACGCTGCTGATTACATCCCTTTTATCCGCTGGGGGAAGTGCTCGAAAATTACCTTTACACATGTGTTACTACTGTGAAAAGCCAGTATGTTAAATTGTAGCTGTTAACCCCACTAACGGTGTGAAGCTTCTACTGCGGTTAAAACGGTTCAATAAGAATTCCATTACAACAATTTACACCTATAGAAGGAACTACATCCCACTTGACCTTTGAAATGTCCCAATTTGTCAACTTTGATACATTCACACTTCGCAATGTTTCATTCAAACATACTACGTTTTACGGTACTATCTACTACGTGCTATGACTTCAGTTTACAATACATACAATTAAATATTTAAAAAAAAATAGGAATTGTTAATAATAATTTGACTTAAAAAGCGAGGTAAATTCAATCAACTTTGGACGATGTGTCTAGCTGTCAATCAAGCATTCACGCGCAGCAGGAAGTACAGACAATCGGCGATGTAAAGAAAACAAAGCCATGTGTTCGCTTGTCTGCTTATCGAAAATATCGGTTTTCTCCATTTTAAGTGACAAAGTCGATTATTTAGTAAGAGCATGGTATAAATAAAGCAAGTAGGTGCTAGGGCCGGTAATCAGATTTAAACCACTCGTAGAATAAGGCTTTTAACCACTCGGCATAGCCTCGTGGTTAAAACCCTTATCCTACTGGTGGTTTAAATCTGATTACCAGCCACAGTACCTATTTATTATATATTTTTATTTTATTGCTCACGTTATTTGCATACCTTGTATAGAAAATATTTAGGCAGTTATTTGAAACCTGTAATACAGTCTCGTGAATCCGCGAATAATATATAATGTATTGGGTTCTGTCACCCGGTGCCATATTATTTTATATTTTATATCTCGACCTCTATGCCCACCTTAACCTCCCACCCCCACCAAGATAGTGTTGTAATAGCGTTGTACTGAAGGACTGCTCTCACATCATGAGAACGATGTGCCCTTGCATTGTCGTCCATGAATACAGGGCGAGTAGCCAACAGCTGGTCGCCAAAATGAGGCACGACAACCGGGTTGAGAATGTCCCGGATGTACTGATGACCATTGAGATTTCCACGTACAGTCATCATATCAAGGTTACAATCATGAGAGAGACATCCTCAGATTATTAATGATCCTTCTTCACAAGGAACAATATGTCTGATGTTCCTGGGCAGGTAAGCAATATCCCCATGCTTCCACACTCTCATACGACCATCTGTGACTTTAAGCAGGAACCTACTCTCGTCTGATCAATAGACTCTGCTCCACGTCCGGAGACTCCAATGGTGTCGTGCCATACACCACTCCAAACGTCGTCTTTGATGCTGATCGGACAGAGCTGGACGCTTGAATACCTTTCTGGAACGCATACACAGTACTTTGAGACGATTTGGGACAGATCTGTTGCACAAACGCCAGTTGGGGTGCCAAAGGCGTTTCAAAACCCCACTTGAAGCAAAGAGTTCGCATCTAACGAGGAGTGCCAGTCTCCGATCTTCCGGATGAGAGGTCGTCTGGGGTTGTCCAGGCCTTGGTAGGTTCTTAACATCATTGATTTTGTTGATGTTTTCGGACAAGTCTGCTGATGAGAGAATGACTATAGCCAAGTTGACGTCCTATAGCTTTGAATGTCATGCCTGTTGCATGCATGCCAACGATTTGCCATCTTAGTGCCTATGACAATCTCCTCCTTGCCAAGTCAACATTTATTGATAAAAGAAGTGATAAGTTTTCCAGATATTGCATGTGAATGATAGTGTTTTTGTGACATTGGACGAAGGGATGAGTTTGGGGTATGCTATCAACCAAAACATCATGTTTCACTAGATGAAATGTACTGTAAGACATAGCTATCATTAAAACATAATAATCAGTAACAGCAAGTTCACTGTCATGAAACATTTCAGGGGGTGCTTAATTAAGTGCCAGGTGTATAGTTTTGATTCTGTGAGAATAATTTTTCATATCACTGTGGAAGGGAGGATTATATTTTTAGCTCATCTTGACAAAGTCAAGCTGAGCTAATCTCATCGCTTGCCGTCCGTCGTCCGTCGTCCGTCGTCCGTCGTCCGTCAACACCATGTTTTGGTCTTCTCCTCCAAGGCCACTGGGCCAATTCAAGTGAAAGTTTGTGTGAGTGATGGTCCCAAAGGGGCATTTCATTTTTGTTCAACTCAGCATGCCCAGCCCCATAGGGAGGGAGTGGGGGAAAATGCTCCAAAATATTTTTAAAATCTTCTTCTCAAGAACCAGTGTGTACAATGACTTGATATTTGCTATGGAGCTTCCATATGAGGTGTAGAATCAAGTTGTTCAAACGAAGTTCATGAAGTAATATTTGGCTTTGTAATAGGAGGGGTAAGATTTTTGGCCCCGCCCAAAATTTCTATTTTCTGAACCGATGGTCCGGTATGAACCAAATTTGGTTTGTGGTAGTATTGGGTCATAAGTACTTGACCCATGTAAAAAAAAAAATTCCCATATCCCCATGGGAACCCTGGGAGCTAAAAATAGAAATATTTTCAAACGCCCATATTTCCCAAACCCCACGGAACAGAGAGCTTTTATTTGGTATGAAGTATCCTTATGACCAGTAGAATTGAATGGTAAAAAAAAATTGCCATCGGTTATGTTAGGGTGTTCTGTAATGGGCATCGAAAAAATGCTGAGTCAGCATATTTGCAAAAATTTCAAAAAATCTTTTCTCCAGAACCAATCATCAGAATCTTTCGATATTTGGTATACAGCATTCATAGGGGGGTCAGATAAAAGTTTGTTGAAATAAAGCTCATTGGTTCATATTTGGGCTCTCTACAGGAGCCCGAAGTTTTAACATAGGGTAATATGGGGAATATTCTTTAAAAATCTTCTTCTTCAGAACCACCAGTCAGAATCTTTTAATATTTGGTATACATCATTGTTATGAGGGTCAGATTCTAGATTGTTCAAACCAAGTCCCTAGGTTAATATTTGGGCTTCCTATGGAAGCTCAAATTTTATCTTTGTTCAATATGGTGGGTAATTTAAAAAAATCTTCTTCTTCAGATCCATCAGTCAGAATGCTTTGATATATGGTATGCAACATCTCTATGGGGGTCAAATTCAAGTGTGTTCAAATCAGATCCCTAGGTATATATTTGGGCTCACTATGGTAGCCTAAATTTTTACTTAGTGCAATATGAGAAAATTTCTTTAAAAATCTTCTTCTTCAGATCCACCAGTCGGAATGCTTTTATATTTGGTATACAACATCTCTAGGGGGGTCAGATTCCAGGTTGTTCAATTCCAGTGCCTAGGTTAATATTTGGGCTCCATATGGGAACATGAAATTTAACTTAGTACAATATGAGGGAATTTCTTCAAAAATCATCTTCTTCAGATTCACTTGTCAGAATGCTTTCACATTTGGTGTACAACATCTCTAGGGGGGTCAGATTCAAGTTTGTTCAAATCGGATCCACAGGTCAATATTTGGGCTCGCTATGGTAGCCCAAATTTGAACTTAGTGCAATTCGAAGAAATTTCTTTACAATTTCTCTTCTTCAGATCCAACGGTCAGAATGCTTTCATATTCGGTACACAACATCTCTAGGGAAGTCAGATTTAACTGTGTTCAAATCAAGAGCCTGGGTTAATATTTGGGCTCTCTTCGGGAGCCGGAATTGGCCATTTTGCTGAAGAATTAAAAATTTTGTATTCAGTACCCTCTAGAGGTACTAAGATTAATCCACATAGGTTGTATCAAGGGGCTTCATAGGGGAGCTCTACATTTTACTTATGATCAACTGAAGAAAAGGCATGACGCCCAGATTATTTTTGTCACTCCTGAGGGACTCAAGGATTGACAGTGTAGTCTATGGAGATGGCTTGCTTAATGTAGACTCATTCTTGGACTCTGTTTAAATTGTGTTCTGTACAAGATGAGCGCTTCAGGCCCCGTGGGGCCTCTTGTTATTTTTTACTACCGTCCTGAATATGAATTATAAGGAACATAACAACAGCGATCCAGCCCCGAGTGTCGTATGTTATATATAGTTCAGAGATCTGAACGTCGAAGCTACCCCGAGGCTAGATCGATGAACTTGAATTATATGGTGGAGTAGCCACTACCTTCTGATCGCTGAACTAATATTATACAGAGATGCACTCCTTTATATTTTCAATATTAAAATACGATACAGGAGAGGTATAATGCCGTACAAACCTTGAACTAACCGTCAAACTCTCCAGAATAATGCATGAATACTCATACAGGTAAAACTAGAAATCCTGTCACGAACTGTGCGCTTATCTAGACTTAATTGCGAGTAGCAATTGTGCGCAATTGTCATATCGAATGGCACCCAAAGCACGGTGGGTTCTCCTGGTTACTCATAGCCAACACAGGCAATGTTTCTGCCAATGAACCTCTGGGTTACTCGGAGGTCCATTGGCTGAAACGTTGCTTGTGCACAGGCCATATGTACAGTTTTCAAGTAAAAATATTATTCTACGATTAGGATTAAGAATGAACCCGACGAGCATCTGGCGAGTCGGTTTCATTCTTAATTCTACGAGTAGAATAATTTTTTTACTTGAAAACACTATATGTTTATTTTGTTTATCCCATAAATCTTCTATAGGGCAGTCGCGGCAAAATCGTGCCATAATTTGATACAAAACACAGCGAGAAGTGAGGAGCACATTGGTCCAATTCGATCGACCATCAAAATTGGCAAAAATAAACAGGGCACAGTAATACATTTCTGTCTAAAAATAATTCCTATACATCATTGAGCTAAACTTGCAAAAAGACTTTATTATATGAGCAGTGTGTGGTGTTTTCTACTGGCATTGTGTATTACTTTCAAAACGATTTCAAGAAATCAACAATCGAATTATTAATTATGCTAGACAAATGTGGTAGAGGCCAGAGGTCAACAAGTCCATCGCTACTAGGGGAATAAATTATTTCAGTGTTAAACCTACAGGGAAAATTTATCACACTTCTAGGTGAATAAAGCAAACCTTTTTTCAACTCCTTCATTGTTCAAATAAACAGCCATTTATGGGATATAAACCATTTCCACTGTATCTTCTGTTTGCACGTGATTTCTTTACAAGATAAACCACCATTGAAACCGACTCTCCAGTATATAGATTCAATCATCTTGAAACCGATCAAGGAATTTGCGACTTTACTCGTTCATGTTTCCTATTTTCGTGGCACATCCAACAGTGATATCTGAAAACTACCAATAAAATGTACCAACGCGTTCGACAAAAAAACCACGCAGCGATCGCTGAGAATGAAAAGTATTTTTTTTTTTTTTGCCTCATCATTTATATTCAATCAGCGGGCCGACCCGTCCCAGGACAGGTAGCCGCGCCCATGTTGTGGGGAGTTGCTGGTTGCATTGCATATGCAAGGAGATAATGAAAGCTTGAATTTGTAGTTGGACACGGACTGAATCACAGAGTCAGTGAAACACGGAATCACACACACTCGTTTTTAAAAAATAAAGATATTTGACAGAAAGGTACAAAGGATATTTAGTGTTTTTGAGTGGATACCGAAAATTATCTCATGAGTGACCAACACAAATGTTTACTTTTCGCGAGCGCTTACGCGAGCGAAAATCACCATTTATCTCGGTCACACATGGGACAATTTTCGGTATCCACTCAAAAAAACACTAGATTTTCTTTTTATTTTCGCTTTGTATAAGAATCTGATAATTCCTCTCGTTTCAACCTTGAATTGATGCTTGAAAGTGAACAGCGCATTGAATCATTGATACGCGGAAGTGATTTGATCGATAATCGGAACAGACAGCGTCTTGCAGTCTGATTCAGCTGGCGGATTTCTAGTCCAAACATGGTCTGAAAGTCCGTAATATAAGTTTTTGGCTTGGTACGTCCTTTGAAAGGACGTAGCAAACCAAAAACTTATATTACGGACTTTCAGACCATGTTTTGGACTGGCGGGTTTTATGCTTCAATTCAAAGTGAATACGTGTTGAATTATTGCTGGAAATGATCGGTATCCACTCCAAAACACTAGATTTCCTTTCCAGTATATGTTTGTAGAACAAATTGATCATTTCCTGTGATAATTTGACTCGTATTCACCTTGAAGTGATGCTTTGAAAGCCGCCATTTTGATTGATACCGTGAAATTGAAAATTTCTATATCTTCACAGTGGGGGATACGATTTCTATCTTTCTGCAATTTCTTCGATAATCTATCGTTTAGCGTATAATAAAACTATTTTTGTGTCATTTTAGGTTTCTGTTTATGCTGCATACCTGTATGATTCAGTATTTTTGTATATAAGAGCTCTGAAAGCTGTGTTGGAAGAAGGTGGTGGCGTCACAGACGGAAAGGATATCATCAACAAGATCAGGAACAGCAAATACAGAAGTAAGTTCATTAAATGTGTGGCATAACTCTGCCATATTTGAGTTGAACAATAAATGGACAGTGGGTTACTATCAGACAGTCATAAGGAGGAGTTTTCTCCAATTCAGTTGTACATAATCTGTAAGAAAATTAGCAAAACACTAGCAAAAGTTTAAATAAGGGGCGACCTGACAGGTCGAATCTTTGTTTTCTGTTTGTCTAATGCTTTTCCACAAAACAGTATTTACTGCTAGATATGTGGGGTTTCAATATTTCGTTTCGTTTCGTTTTAGAAGAAATGTTAGGTTTGGAATTTTTTTTTGTTTCCAGTAAGTATGTGCATAATTTCAAAACAATGTGTATACAGTTATGGACAACAGCGTCAGTGGAATAAGCGGCAGAGTCGCCGCAAAAAGAAGATAATTTGATCTCTATTCAGTGGCGGCGCCAGAAATTTTTTTGTGGGGGGGGGGGGGGGCAACTAGGGGGGCAGACACCCATGAAGGGGGCAAATACGTAAAGGATCATATCATTACTTTGTTATGAGGTAGCCCAAACTTGGACCCAAAGTCCGTAATATACTTTTTTGGTTTGGTACGTCCTGTGGACGTACCAAACCAAATAATTATATTACGGACTTTGGGTCCAAGTTTCGACTAAATGTAATGGTAATTAGCGGTCCTCCTTTCAAAAAAATCCTGGATCCGCGTCTGGTGGGTCTGTGCGTGAGAGAGAGAGAGAGAGAGAGAGAGAGAGAGAGAGAGAGAGAGAGAGACAAAGACAGAGAGAGAGAGACAGAGACAGAGACGGAGAGACAGAGAGAGAGAGAGAGAGAGAGAGAGAGAAAGAGAGAGACTCATAATGCCCGTCTGTCATAATGCGAAATCCATGAATTTTTTTGGACAAGGGATATGGATAGACATGCCTTTGTTGGCTCATAACTTAATTATAACTTATAAGTATCTGCATCCGAGTCTTTAAATCTCTACTGCCAGGATGTGTTCATCAGCTAGCCTGAGGCTTTGGGCGAAGTGTGTATGGGAAATTATTGGGAATGAAAAAGAGAGGGGTGTGTGTGTGTGTGAGAGAGAGAGAGTGACTGAATGTGTTTGTGTGCGAGGGTGGATGGAAATGCATGCGAGATGGTTGGGGGGGGGGGCAAAGCCTTCGTTTGGGGGGGGGGGGCAAATGCTCCCATGCCCCCCCCCCCCCCCCCCCCCGTAGCGCCGCCACTGTCTCTATTCCACAAATAATACCAGATCTTAACGTTAACTTCGGGAAAGGTCTCGGAAAATGCTTTCCACGAATCAGTGTCATGAGCTTGTATTTCCAAGGAAAGGGAATAAGAATGCATTTTGTAGAACTAATTGGCATTTTATTCCGAATAGCGCTATACCAACATTTCATATTTCATTTTTTGTTTCTGCAACAATGCTATGGGCTGCTGAACAACTTCCTTTCGTGGACGCGACGGGTGCGAACGCACTTACCCACAAAAGTGAAACTCCACTTGAGGGACAATCTACCTTTTGTGGTTTGAAAATTTTGATAAAATGGGGCGGCCTCACTTTCCCCGATACATGGTACTCTTAGGCACAGAGAGTACATGTCGGGGTAAAGTTGTTTCTCGTTTGCACTCATTTCTGTGAAACACTTAGGCCCTACTTTGATATTTGTTTCCTGTAATATCCTCGGGTATATATAGAATAAACGTATAGTGTTATGGAATAAACGTATAGTATTATGGAATAAACGTATAGTGTTTTCAAGTAAAAATTGTATTCTACGAGTAGGATTAAGAATGAAACCGACGAGCCTCTGTTGAGTCGGTTTCATTCTTAATTCTACGAGTAGAGAAAATTTTTTACTTGAAAACACTGTACGTTTATTTTGTTTATCCCATAAATCTTCTACCGGACAGTCGCGGCAAAATCGTGCAATAATTCGCTACAAAACAAGGCGAGAAGTGAGGAGCACATTTGTCCAATTCGATCGACCAGCAAAATTGGCTAAAATAAATAGGGCGCAGTAAAACATTTCTGTCTACAGATAATTCCTCTACAAACTTGAGCTAAACTTGCAAAAAATACTTTATATGAGCAGTGTGTGGTGTTTTCTACTGGCATTCTGTAATACTTTCAAAAAGATTAAACGCAATCAACAATCGAACTATTAATTACGCTAAACAAATGTGGTAGAGGCCAGAGGTCAACAAGTCAGTCTCTACTAGGGGAATAGATTATTTCAGTGTTAAACCTATGGGGAAAATGTATCACCCGACTAGGTGAATAAAGCAAAAATTTATCCAAGGCCTTTATTGTTGAAATAAACGGCCATTTAGGGGATAAAAAAAAATATCAAGGTGACTTGGCGTTTCACAAGAAAAAACTTGAATGGTCCTGGTACTACTGGCTCTATCTATGTAACACCGCTCTTCTCGCTGATGCATTTCTGTCAGAGTCACATACAGTACAGTCGCTGTGGATTAGTCGTAATCCACGCGTGGGCAGTAATGTTCCCGTATTCGTTCAGCAGGTAATACAAATCATTATCAGCAGCCAAATTGTAATTAATGACGCACCCGGTTGTGCCCGGTGCTTCATTAGTTAATTTGTTGGTGGTTATTCCTATAATTAGTGTTTGGAATCTAATATTATTGCGCCAGTGGTCATATTACACACTCGTGGAAGTGATCAGTCCACAGCGACTATACTGTACTAACGGTATTACATAATGTATGTAGGCGAAATGTATATGTGGAAAATAAAATATGCCTTTCAACCTTATCCATCTGTTTTGTATGAAAGTTTTCCCATAATAGTGCAAAGGTGTTTATATTGTAAATCCTATTTCATATAATATTGTTTTAAGATGCTACATGTTCCACAGAGCTCCATTTCATACTTATTGTTTAAAATTTTCGGTTGTCGCCGATCACCACTTAGAGCATCTCTCCAACAAAATTCCTTGCTATGCAGCTGTGTGGTCAGTAAAATCTGGAACTGTCTTAAATTCTGTACAACGTTTGTAAGTGACAGAAGAAATTGAAAATTACTGTTGTTTTCTACATTCTTTCGGTCTTGGTTTCTGGGGTTTTTTTAGTTAAAAAATTAAATCAAAGTCAATTTTCTCTTGACTGTACCGTCCGAAACTAGTGCGGGAGTGGATGGAATTCCACGTTGCTTTAGCTCCATTGGTAACTCACTCGTCATCTCTTGAGTTTAGAAGAATCACACTCACAGATTCACAGCATCCATGACTAAATTGGTGAGAAATATCTTGAAAATACTCAGCGGGTTATGAGTTTTCAATTCCCGAAAAAAACACGAGACCACTGAGTAAACCTTCAGCCGATGTACCGCCGTGGTGTACTACACATCCCGTTTCATATCATTTGTCTTTTCAACTTAGGAAGCCAAGACGTTACTAGAAACCAAATAGAAAATAAATAGTTACTATGGTGTAATAATAATATTTTTCAGTCAATTCAGGATTAAATACATTTGATTATGCCAAAATAGAGAATGTTATTAAATAATAAAGGCTTGTCCAACACAGATGGAAGCTCTCAACAAGAAAATCGTTATCAAAAAGTAATATAATTGCAGTTAACCCTTTACCCAACGCAGACGAAATCAAAATTTATTATTTTAAATACCATTTTTTAAAATTTTTCAAAACAATTTCAACAAAACCATATCATGTGACCCCTCGTTGGAACGATCTCGACGAGCTCGTTCCAAAGAGGGGTCACATGATATTGTTTTGTTGAAATTTTTTGAAAAATAATATTATTTCAACTGCTGAATTTGCATATTACGCGGGCGGATGCGAGCGATTCGTTGGGTAAAGTGTTACAATGTAGATCTGGCTTCTAGGTTCAAAAAGTAAGCTGTTATAGTTCAGCCGCCGTGGACTGGTCACTTTCCCCGGGTGGGCAATATTTCCACAGACGCAATAATATTATATTCCAAAAACTACTTATAGGAAGAATCATCAAAAAATTTATTAATGAAGCGCCGGGTACAACCACGACGATTGTACTGAAGGCTGACTCTCAGTTCAGTCCCTAAACACTGTTATTCGGCAAAGAAAATACAACAACGCGTACACTTCTAAACATTTCTATGCATAGGTGTGTGGGTTCTACACATTAATTAGCAACAGACAGTTACCAGTCACAAGGATGCTTTCTCCATTTGAACACAAAGTTATGTATAAGATACGTGTACGTACGTGATGCCCATCTTTCACCTACAAATACTGATAATACTCATATTTACTTTCACCGGAGACTTGTCATCCTAACCTAAAAGCTAATGTCTAAAATAATTTCCAACTTTCTGTTATTGTTACAGTACAGTCGTCGTGGATTGGTCAAAATCCACGCGAGGGCACTGATATCACGCATGCGTTTACCATAAATCATCATCAGCAAAAATGTAATTAATGATCCCCCGGGTTGTACCCGGTGCTTCATTTGATGATTATTCCTATAATGTGTGTATGGAATCTAATATTATTGCGACCGTGGAAGTATTACCCAGTGACACTCCTCGGCGGTCGTACAGTACAGGAAAAATCTGAGAGACGGTCTTTCTTATCAACCTACCTCAATTGCTTACTACAGGCTTGCACTACAGTGGAAGAACCTAACTCGGATAAAATACTCTCTATTTTAATCTTTCCCAAGATTTGGGAAAGAAAAGTGGTGTAAAAACACCACGAAAAAATAAGCCAAAACTGGGTCGAGCGCCATCGGCGCACACCCAGTATGGGACGCTCTTCCATAGTACAAATCCACGACTTCCGTAACACAGTGCGCAATGCGTCAATTCGTCTTTCTTTTGATTATCCGCACACGTGGTGGGTGTGTGTGTGCCATCTTTGTTAAAGTATCAGTGATATTTTAACTCGTCGATAATGGTTTTCCTGTGACTGGATTTATGGATCTGAAGATCGTATAATAACAGGACTGTGTTTTATATATTCTCGTTTATATTTTCAACCACATTCTCATTGTATATTATTTACTATTCCGTTTTCGCGAATGTTTTGTTTGCGACATCGTGTCATCGCGATTCGACAATGAATTTTTCGGTTGATAAAAATTTAATTGTTATTGGAGTTAGGTGTCGGCCGTCTGGGTTCTGCCACCTTTTCTCGTAGTTGAGGGTGTTCTTCTACTTTCTGTTTCTGTTGAGTTCACCTTTTTCTTCTACTGCTCTCACCTCTGTTCTTTCCAGTTCGGTTCCTTTAGGGCAATTCCTTTTGCCCTCGCCATTGGTGCGTTCTCGTGTCCGTTTCGTCCGCACCCGCGGGTGGTGTGGAACGCTGTCGTTTCGGGAGCCTCCCGACTCGACCACGTCTGATATGAGTTTACCCCCTCCGTGGGGGATGTGCAGCCCCTCCCGCCTCCGCGCTTTGGGGGGGGGGGGGGGCGGGAGGGGCACTGTCGTTTCGCCCCCCGACTCGATCACGTCTGGTGTGAGTTTGACCCCCTCCGTGGGGGATGTGCAGCTCCTCCCGCTCCCGCGGGGGTGGGGAACGCTATCGTTTCGGGGCCGCCCGATTCGACCACGTCTGGTGAGAATTGCTCCCCCTCCGTGGGGGATGTGCAGCTCCTCCCGCACCAGCGGGGGGTGGGGACCGCTGTTGTTTCGGGGCTTCCCGATTCGACCATGTCTGGTGAGAGTTATTCCCCTTCCCTGGGGAATGTGCAGTGTTTTACCGTGGTGGATACTGTGGGAGCTGTTGGATTTCTGGTGTAGAGATGCCTGGTTCCGGGACTCTGCGCCCTCTCCAGTCGACATCTGAGGCTGTCACTAGGGTTGTGACTCCTCCTTTGGAGGCCGAGCTTGGTGGCTCTCTCCGCTCTTTTCCGCCAGTTCCAACAGCTCCCGTAGTATCTGCTGCTACTGCTGTTCCGTCTACAACGTCACTGGGCACCGTTTTTAGCCGGCCTCGACTTCTCCCTGCCAGGGTCTGCAGGGATGTCTGTAGTGTGGTTGTGGGGTTTCGGCCTCAGCCTTCCCAGACTTCCACTCGGCGAAGTCAGATGTGGCTGCCGACTGAACCCCCTACTGTGTCCTCTCAGCCATTGAGCACAGTAGTTTTATACCTGCAGTGGTCTGCTGCGGTGTCTGGTTGTGTAGACGTGGGGGTATCGGCCTCAGTCTTCCCTGACTTCAACTCAGCGAAGTTGGAAGTGGCTGCCGGCCGGACCCTCTCGTGTGGTCTCTGCGCCGTCGAGCACCACAGTTGTCATTGGATTCGGTTGTTCTTAGTGGGACACTATGAACTCCGTGGCGTTTCCGTCCACTCGTTCTGGCCACACGACCAGTTTTGGGGGACCAACGTCTTTTGTGCAGCCTGGACCTTCTGCCCAGCAGAGGTCCGCGGTGACTCTCATGAGTTCCCGCTATGGTGATCCTCGGGGTGTGTCACACCCCTATACACGTCTGCCTTCAGACGTTTCGGCTGCCGCCCGTCGTCCCACGTCGGGTGTTTTGGAGGATCGCGACCCTTCGCTGGTTAAGAGGGTCAGAGGTGCAGCCACTTTGCCGGTTCGTTCCCCTGTCGAACCGGCCAGTACGGGCAGTGAGCTTAGGGAGGCCCTCTCCTTACTCACTCAGGTTCTGTCAAAGAGCCTCCCCGTTGCTTCCAGCGAGGCAGCAAGTGGTTTCCAGGCGCCCCCTATGGCGCCGCCTCCTGGGATTGGAAACAGGCCGCTTTCTGATTCCCCTGGTGTTCCGACACCATGGGAGGCGTCGGCTGGTTTGCCCACGATGGGCTATGTGTCTTCCGACTCAGGGGAAGAGTCAGACATGCTTGATGTCGAGAGCCAGCAGTCTTCGGACTTGGGGGCAGCTCTTGATTTCGTGTTTGGGTTCCTTCCGGATCTCAAACCATCTAACCAGTCGAGAGTGTCAGCCAGGCCGCGATCATCGGTCGCGCGCCAACAGCCTATGGAGCAACCCGCTTCTGGGCGTCTTCGACCGTGCCCGTCGTGCCCGTCGGTACAGTTGGTTGAAGCATTTTCAGCCCTGGACTCTAAGCTAAGTTTCAAGGCTATGAAGGCTCCGTTCTTCACCAGGATTGACACCTTTTTGCCTCCGGCGCGTTATCGTTCCTGCGAGTCCGCCAATCCGTCGGTCTACCAGACTTTGACGGTTTTGGATCAGGACTCCAATTCCCTCGGGCTTTCCAAGTCCAAGTCTACCGTCATTCCGATGACGACTCTGGAGTCCACATTGGGCTTATCGAGAGAGATGCTTGGTATGCTTTCTCTCTCCGATCACGTCGTCTCAGCTTTAGCTGCTTATCTGCCTCCAGATAAGTTTGACGAGGTACAGGCTCCTTTGCGTGTGCTGTCCAAGGCGCTCATGCATCTTACTCACACGCATGCCTGTAACACGGCTAATCCTAATTAGTTCGAAGTGACTCTGTGCTGGACACAGGCCGATCCCTTCCTGAGGAGCAGTGCGCTACTCTTCGATCTGCTTTTTTGGCAGGTCCGCAACTTTTCCTTGGTTCTGTGTTGACGGTCCGGGATGATGTCCTACGTCTTTCCAACGATCAGCTGCTGTTTCTTCAGCTTGATCAGCCTTCTAGGGTAGGCACGGGCCGTTCCAAGCCTAACAAGTACCCTCTGCTTCCTCTGCGAAGCAAAGGGGCTGATCCTTCTGCCACCGCTTCTCCTTCTTACTCAAGGGGTAAGGGTAAGCGTCGGCAGTCTTGAGGGAAGTCCCAGGATTCTTCATTCAGTAGAGGAGGTGTTTTCTCCTCTCGCGAGCCTCGTCAGGGTTCGAAATGAGGGTCCTCACCTCGACTCGTCCCAGGTTGGAGGAGGGATAGCAGAGTTCGCAGATCGTTGGGCCACCATCACATCCGATCCTTGGATGTTAGATGTTGTTTGGTCCGGGCTGCGAATATCCTTCCGACGGCACCCCACTCTGGCCAGGGTGCTTCTTCCAACCACAGTTCCTTCAGACATTTTACGTCGGGAACTTTTGTCCACGGAGATAGACAATCTCCTGACAAAGGCGGCGATTGAGGTCATAAAGAACATTAGGTCAGTGGGTTTCTATTTCCGCCTGTTCTTGGTGCCGAAGAAGGACGGCCGACTCCGACCGGTTATCGATCTGAGTTTCCTGAACCAGTCTATCATTGCTCCCTAGTTCAGCATGGAGACTTTCAGGTCGGTCCTCCGTTCAATTCACCAGGGAGATTTCGCTTCCAGCTTCGACCTGCGAGACGCTTACTTTCACGTTCCGATTCATTTGGCGTTACGGAAGTATCTCAGGTTCGTTTTTCTGGGGCGAGTTTATCAGTTCAAGGCCATGCCTTTCGGCCTCAACCTGGTTCCTTGGGCCTTCGCCAGACTGATGTCGCATGTGATAGCTTTCCATCGCACACAGTCCAGGGTGACTACTTCGGCATATCTGGACGATATCCTACAGGGGCATTCCAAGGCTGCCTTACTGGAGTCGGATGTCGCCACTCTGTTGATCTTGCTCACGTCGCTAGGTTTCAGAGTCAACGAGGAGATGTCGGACCTGGTCCCTTCTCAGTCGTTTTATCATCTGGGGATGGCTTTCCGCACACAATTCAATTTGGTGGCGGTCCCCCAGGCCAAGGCTGTGATTCTCTCAGCTTTTGCTCCGACTCTGTCCCAGTCCACATCCGCGACGGCTTGGAGTATTCTCCGGCTAATCGGTCTCTGCTGTTCGGTGACGGATCTCATTCCTCTAGGTCGGCTGTGTGTCAGACCTCTCCAACACTTTCTGCTCAGTCGTTGGAGGCCGAATGTAGATTTTCTGGATCTGGTGCTTCAGTTTCCAGAATATCTTTATCCTCACCTTCTCCTCTGGGCGGATGTCCAGTGGCTTTCGCAGGGTGTTCCGTTGGACTTACCCACGTCCGATCGCGTTCTGACGGCAGATGCCAGCGATCTCGGATGGCGTGCGACGTTGGACCCTCTAGGTCTTTCCATTCACGGTATGTGGGACCAGGATCATGCAGCTCTACACATCAACCAGGAGGAGCTTCTTGCTCTTCTTCTGCGTTTCAGGCAGTGGATCCCTCACCTGTCGAATCGCCTGGTTCTTCTGTTGTCCGACCATTCGACGGTGGTTGCTTACATTCGGAACCAGGGCGGCACGCACTCTGTTCCAATGTACGAATTGGCTTAGGATCTTATACTGCTCGCTCAGGATGTCCACGCCGGGGTGGCTGTTCGACACATTGCCGGTCGCCTGAACGTCCTAGCCGACTCCCTGTCCCGTCGGGGCAGGGTCATTTTCTCCAGGTGGATGCTCCACATGGCGGGTTCCATCGATCTCTTGTGACACGTTGGAACCATCCGTTGGACACTTTCGTGTCCCCGTGTCCAGATGCTCTGGCTTTCGCCGTGGACGCTCTGGCCCTCCTTTGGGATGGTCTTGTCGGCTACGCCTTCCTACCGGTTCCGATTCCGCCTCAGGTTCTCACCCAGATATGAACCTGCAGTCGTCGAATCCTTTAGATCACACCCGTCGCCTCGGTGGGTGTGGATCAATCTGTTCCGCTCTCTGTTAGCGGCGGTTCCGGCATGTCTCCCTCTACATCGCGACTTTCTTTGCCAAAGTCACCTGAGGAGGTTTTCAAGTTGACCCGACTTCATTGTGCCTTCGCACATGTCTTTTATCGGGTCCTGTCTCCTCCGTAGTGGTTTTTCGAGATACGCAGTGGAGTTGCTTTTCTTCTTCAAGGAGGCACTCACTCCACTGGTTTAGCCTCTGTGACTAAGTGGAAGATTCTTCTGTCGATGGTGTGCGATCACTCTGTTGCTTCTGTCACTCCTTCGATCACACCGCTTGCGGAGTTTCTGGTATATGTTTGTTTCTGGGAGTCTCCTGCATGGGTACATGTCCATGCTTCGGAGACATTTTTTTCCTATGTGATACCGCATTGTTTCGACACTCATCCTTGCCCCTCCAAGCTTGTTCAGCTCTTTTCCTTGAAAAAGCCTAGGACTTAGCAGTTTACTCCAAGATGGTCACTTTCCTGGGCGCTGCTCTGCTTGGGGGCGGGGGGGGGGGGCGTTCACGCCTTTATCCTGGATGAATATGCGTTTTCCCACATGCCAGATCTCTCCTGCATCCATTTCTTGATGGACTTGTCTTGCTATTCGTGCAGCTTCCGCTCGTCTAGCTACTGGTGATTGTATTAGCAATTGTTTTGTCTGCCACGAGGTGCGTGCATTGTCTTCCTCTTTTAATAACTCTGTCATGTTGTCGGATGACTGATGTTATACTGGCAGCCTTCTGGAGAAATGCTACATTCTCCTTTTATCTGCGACAGTTGCAGGAGCCGACAGAGAACCTTCGGGTCTTTTTTCTTCGGCTCAGGCTGTTGTCTATCCCAGCCTTTCGGTTTTTTCAGGGTCAGTTCCAGCTTTGTGCTGTTACTGCCCTTTTCTGTCTGTGCGTCGCACTTCACCATACGCCTCATCTTTCATTGTCTTTTCTAATATTTGTGATGCTATGGTTTGATAGAGGGATCTCTTCCTCTGTCCACGGTCCCAGTGCTATTGAGTTATGTGTGGGTTGGTTATGTGATTCCCTCCAGCCTTTTGTCTATGCAGCCTGTAGTAAACAATTGAGGTAGGTTGATAAGAAGTATAAATTTTGTAATAAATTTCCTTTCTTATTATACCTACCGAAATTGTTTACATGGAGGCCCTCCCGTCTTCTTATTCGGGTAAGAATCATTCCTCCCCGCTGATCACATAACTCCTGTGTTGTTCGGAATCAAAAGAATGGCGAATTGACGCATTGCGCACTGTGTTACGGAAGTCGTGGATTTGTACTATGGAAGAGCGTCCCATACTGGGTGTGCGCCGATGGCGCTCGACTCAGTTTTGGCTTATTTTTTCGTGGTGTTTTTACACCACTTTTCTTTCCCAAATCATGGGAAAGATTAAAATAGAGAGTATTTTATCCGAGTTAGGTTCCTCCACTGTAGTGCAAGCCTGTAGTAAACAATTTCGGTAGGTATAATAAGAAAGGAAATTTACTATAAAATTTATACTTTTTCAAATTAGTGGCTTGTTGTCCTTTTAAGAAAGTTTTCACAAAAGATAATAAGTATCGTACAACGATTAGTAATACAGACGCAAGTTAAGCTTTGGTAATATATCTTTTTATCCGTAAACCATGTCAAGGTGATACCTTAAAGTTGCGATTTTTTTTTGTTTAAAAGTGTATATATTTTCGATAATCTTTCTCACTGGGTTAAATATAAAGCGCAAAGCTAAGTATATGATGGACCCCGAAAACCGATTGGTCATTTAAACAAACCAGCAATAGTCCATGCGCTGCTAATTGAGCGTGGAATTTTATGTCCAAATATTGCCCTCCCGTGTAAAGTCCCCAGTTCACGGCGACTGTACTGTACGATTGGTATTATAGAGCATCGGGACATGAAGGACAGCTTGGGTAAGATATGTGGGAATTATAAGGGTGGGAACATCATGATAAGGAATATCGAATTCTGAAGAAGTGTACAATTGCCTTAGCGCATTCTTATGACACTGGACTGACACGACTGTTACACTTTCTTGCATAGTCGTTCAGGCGCGCGCGCGTGTGTGTGGGGTGGGGTATAAAAAGTTTCAACAGAATTAGCGACACAAAGCATCGCCGCGTGTTAAAACTAATAATAATATAATATTCCGTAAGTACAACGCGTGGCAAAATATGCTTCAGCTGTCCAAAAACAAAGCTAGGAATTTCTAACTCTTGAAGGTGTTGCAAAGGGCTGCATGCAGTAAAATGCTAACACTATCAGCGTTTTTCTTGAAGATGGACGGCATATCTGTAAAATATATATGTCACGTTATACCAGCAACTTGACTGAAAAATAACTTCCGAATTCTAGTAAATTTAAACAAGTGTCGTGATCGAGTAAATAAAATACCACCAGGAGCCAATACTATGGAACTTTTACAATTGTATTTTCTTGAATTGCATTTTCTAGTTATGCCGTAAAATGGGCTGAAATGAACCATTAACATTTTGAAAGATGTGGCAATTTGCCAGTTGGCAAATTGCCATATCTTTTAAAATGCTAATGATTCCTATTTTAGTCAGTTATAATAATAGGCAAAAAATACAATTCTGGATAATTCAAATGAAAAAGTTTTTATATTATTGGCTCCTGGGCAATTTTCGTATGGTGAAAGTCTGTAGTGTAAACACGATCGTACGCTTAACGTCTTTTTAGAGGGCACAGTATATCAGTGCCTTTCTGCCTCTGTAGACGTTGACCGAAAAGTAAACAAATGGCATTGCGTTCTTACCCGAAGAAAGGCGACATTGTAGGCATTTTCCTTTGCTTACCATTCTGAAGTATTTTGAATTCGTAGCTTTGGTCTTGGATATCTGAAGCATATTTGGCCACGAATTGTTCTCACTAAATAAAATGTTATTATGAGTTATGGTACGAATACTGTGCCAGACTTCCATGAATCATTTATGCCTCACAGCCCTCACTTTCGTGTATAATTTGTGGATATTTATTTCAAATTTTAAGAATTTCAAACTTTGGAATTTCATAGTAAATTGCTTTTCCTTACTTATTTTGCACCTCAGTATCCATTTTGCCCATTATACTATTTAGCCATTTTCTTTACATTGTTTCGTCCCGTGGAAACCCCGAGAAGGGAAGCAGTGCTTGTTTACCGTTGTAAACAAGCTCTCTTTTTCTGGTGAAAAGGACGCAGTTTTCAGTACCTGGGGTCCTCTAAAATGGGTCGAATGGGTATAAACGATTGGCTGGACGTGACTTTATACCCATGTTTCCGTCACGATTCGCCATTGTGCAGAAGTATCTGACCCTAAGCACCAATATATAAATTAAATTTATATTGTTTCTGTATACATTCACCTTAAATTTCATGCAGAGAACAAACGATTTGTTAACAGGTTTTTTTTCAAAATGTTGTGGTCGTTTTTGCACCGATGTTTTCGTACATACCCAGTAGAAGATTCTGTAAGTAGGCGAGTAGTTTTTCATCTTTTGTGTGAACCCCATCAACACTGAGGTCCCGAGTGGTATATATCGGCCAAAGGAATATAATTTGCAGCACAGCGAGAGATTATATTGCGTATTCATAAGAGGGGTGGGGTACAGCAAAAATATAATCCCATAGTGCTGTAGGGTTAAATTATTGCCGTATCCTTCTTACCGATTGGATGTGTAGTGTGTCGTCATACCATATAATGCTACTATTTTCTTGACGCAAGAATTTATGCATAACATGTTGAAAGGGTTATTTAGTGGACTCAATTGAATTGCAATATGACATTGTTATTACTGTCATGCAAAGGTAGTACAACGACTCTTTGAACCCTAAAGGCCGATGTACCGATCCAGGAACATGATACTCACAATTTCACCTCATAGGATGACTGCTCAGTAAGTGTGTGGTGTAACCAATCAATATTTTCAACGTGCAGCCCAAAGGCTGCACGTTGAAAATATTGAATCGTCTTCCAGCAGGTAGTGAATATGGACACTCCCAACTGCTATCATTGAACAGTCTTCGAAGCCACCACCAGCGTTCAAAGAGTTAATTCTTACATGCATTAGATAGTTATAACGTAATATTTCGCCACTCCTATGACTGGGATGGTATCGTTACATTTCAACAGACACATTCCTCCTGCCCTGGGATTGATAAAGAAACATAATTATTTCAAAATACCCAATTTTCTTACGCCTACATAGCTGATGTACTTATGAGCTAAATTAATTCATTTATACTGACATCGAATCTTACGGATTTGAAAGTAAGTCCTTAATCCCAGAGTTTATTTTTGGAATGGTGTAGATAATGGCAAGTTGTTATAGCTCGGGCATTCTTAGATAATTGCATTTATGTTGAACTATCAAATTCTGTCGTAATTACTGAATAATCGCAGGCAATTGACCATTTCGCAAATAGTGTCCTGATTGAGATTTGCCGTAATTTCTTCGAATAAGTTATCAGTTATCTTAAACCATTTCATCTTACAACAAGAACATATCTCCCCCGATAAATGTAAAGACGTCTAGACAAAATACAAATCTGTATTGAGGGTAGCCACCTCATGTGTTGATCATTCGATTCAGAAAGAGAACTTTTTACCTGAACTGAATTGGCAACGAGGTATTACATATGTCGAGGCCAACGTTTTTGATAACAGTAATTGAATGATAAATAAAGCAGCTCAGCGAAATAAATTCGGTTAGATCATTATTTTGATGACATTATTACATAGGCATACAGGGATTGACGGGAAGGGAGAGTGATCACTCCCACTCGCCATTACTCTCCTAAGTGTTTCAGGGGAGCAATTAATCTCACGCCTTCATGATGTGTGTTGCAATTATGTAGATCTGAACATCAAGTTATATATTGCATTTCTATCACCAGTTAACTAGCGATCTGCGAATCACAAATTTCTTTTCGAATCGAATCTCGAATCGAATCGTGTCTATGATATCGACATCGAATCGAATCCCGAATCGAATCTTAAAAGACAAGTTATTTCATATTGCATCAAACGGAAGTTACGGAACACTGTGATGACCCTTATGCGACGAAGTGAACAACTTAAACACCAATAACTAAATATTCTCTGTAGCACCGTCGCTGAAACAGCTAGGCCTATTGTCCATAGTTTTAGTCTTTGAAGGCCTAACTTGTTACTATTCACGTTCTTAAGAATCTGAACATCAAGATCAAGAGTCATAAGCTATGTTTTTAGTTTAAAAATGAAAAAAAATAACAAATTCTGTATGATCATTTTCGTGTATAGTGCTTGTGAGTTTGGGATGTCATCATAAGTAAGGAGTTAAAATCACTCTCCTGAATTTTTCACTCTCACAAAGTCAAAATGAAGAAAGTGATCATTCACTCGCTTGCATTTTCTTCTCGGCAGTCACTGGGCCTATCATGCGTTTAACATGAAAAATACAACCAAGAAGAAGCACAGCTCTACAACACTATTAAAAACGTTAGGTGTTCTAGTATAAGAAGAACAATGAATAGGAATTACGTCAATCACAGCTCAAGAACGTAATATCATGACGTCATGATCTTCATTCATGGACACAGCATTGTTGTCAAAATAGACGCCGTTAAAAACTCTACCCAATCCCTGCCTTATGCGAAAATACACAGAACAACACGCGTGTGTGAATGGGTTAATCGATATGGCACGCTTGGCAACGCGGAAAGATAGAATGAGAGGCTGATGTGTGTTTGTTACACGCCTTCACGTCAATAAAAACAATTATGGGAAGGACACTCAGCAAGTCATTTGACAACTGTCAACAAAAACAAGACATAACCAAATTTTCGAAGGGGACTATTTCATAGCCTGAGTTCCAATGTACTCTATGTGCCTAGTGGCACACAGAGCACATTGGAACTGCCGGACAATTGTTAGCTGTCGCAAGCTATTCAAATTGTAATTACGTTGCCCGATTGGTAGAAAATTCCAGTGAAATTTAGCTGCTATTTCACAATAGTCCGTCAACGATTTCCGTTCGGCACATATGTGCGGAGCAGATTTTCATTTTCCCCATGGTTTAGTGTTGTTGTAGAGGAGGATTTCACAGAACAGGCGTGTAATAAAGGGAGAAAGGGAGGAATATTGTAAGATAAATAGGTTATGACGGACTCATCGGTATAGGCCCAGATACGAGGTCTCCACTTCAACACATCACCTCGGAAACCTACATGGTCGTAGTAACCTGTATGTACATACAGTACGTGGAGAGTGTATTATCACTAAATCATCCGCAGAGTGGAGATTCCACCCGAGCAATAATTGCAAATTTGTTGCAAAGCATAACCAGCACCAGCAAAGTTTCAGCCAATGGACCTCCGGGTTAAACCCGGAGGTCCATTGGCTGAAACATTGCTTGTGTTTTTTGCCGATATATACAAAATTTGAAAGTTATAGCTTGGGTGATAACTCCACTCCGCGGTGATTTAGTCACAATCCACTCTCCACGTACTGTATCAAACAACACGGATCAGTATGACGTATTCTAAATACTGGAAACTCGAAACATTTTTAAGGGATTCTGTCAAGGGTGTTAATACGGTCTTCATTTTTGCAATTTCTAATATTCGTCATTACATCTATGTTGCCTAATTTTCAAGTAGGGAGGTGGTACAATAAGTGGAATTGCACATTGATATCACATCAGTAGGTCTGCGCATGTAAATAGAATTTCGGATGAAGAGCAAAGAACGTCATCAAAAAGAATGAGACAGAATAATCGAAAGCCAATTACAAAACACAATTGATACTGACGCACTTGTCTCTGCATTCGTACTTCCTTTTAGGTAACAATTATTGCTGTGGGCAGATGCTATAACACAAAAACATTAACATTTAACATACTCATTTCTAGCTTAACAAGTACAGTTCAGTCGCAGTTGCGTGGTTGTAATCAACGCGTAATTAGTGATGTCAGCACATGCGTTTTCAGGTAATAAAATGCACCATCAGCAAAAAATTGAATTAATGAAGCACCGGGTTGTACCCGGTGCTTCATGAATAAAATTTTTGATGATATTATTTCTATAATTAGAGTTTGGGATCTAATATTATTTCGTCCGTGGAAATATTGCCCGTCCGTGGAATGTGACCAGTCCACACCGTCCGTTCTGTAACTAAGAAACAGTGAGCTTACAGATAATCGCCTCCAACGAAGAATTTTATCGGAATTTCAAGTCGCTGGGATATTTTCAAACACGGCGATTCATTCACCATAAACAGATTTGCCAGTCAGCAATTAGAGCTCAGCAGATTACTCCCCTCAACGGTCTCTTCTACGAAGAACCCAAGTTAAGAATGAATGTTGGACGTCATCGCCACAGAATGATTTGAGTGTTGAATGCCTTTAATGAACGGGGCAAAAGCATCGACGCGTTCCGGCAGAATGAGTAGAATCATGCGGGCGGGCGATGCATTGTTTTATTTTAGGTCGCAACGTTTTATTAGTCTTCATCGCCCAGTTGAAACCGACTCGGTACCTCTGGTACTTGTGATTTCCCTTAGATTTCTTTCAGCTTATAATCTTTCACGATTAGTTTCTCATGGAACATCATGAAGCCATTTATGTTTTAACAGGTATCCAAGGTTTCTTGTCAAGCATAGACTCCAATGGAGACGCCGAGGGCAATTACACAGTTTACTCCAGAGTGCCTTCTGTTCAAAACATTACTCAACTAGCCATGCGTCCTGTTGGTCATTTTGAAATTATTGACGGCAATACATTACCGGTGAGTGTATATATGTTTACTCTGCTTCGTTTCTAATTCTTATAATCTTTATTTTTATCATATGACTATGACATTTTTACCCTAAATATCACTACTGTTTGACGATGTTTTCCAAACTGTTGTATCACACCGGGTGAGATTTTTCCGGATCAAAAGTCCATATCACACTCTTACGGAAATCAAAAATCCATATCACACTCCCACGGAAATATCCGAGAGTTTCCGTGAATATTTTTCGTAACTAGGGAAGTCGTTGCTGTTTCGTCTGCTATTTTGTAACCGGCTTTTCACCGCATATTAATTAAAATGGCACATTTGGGTGAATTTGACATCGAAACAATGTCATATGATAAACATATCATCATAACAGTGTGATAATATCTATTTATTACACACCCATTAGACTATAAACCCTTGTATTTAACGAAAACGCCGCTATTACATAAATGTTTCTGTATACATCTCGTGATGTACAGACCGGAAATTGTTTCCCAGTACCGTTTATACTAGTTCCTTTCCCGTCGGGTCATTAGTTACGCTTCGAAGAGTTTCCAATTATCGATCGTCTGTCGCGTAGTATGAAAATGAAAACGTCCAAATAAAGTCGGTTCACAAACAAATAGTTAACCAAAATTGAGATGATATTTAAAAAACAATTATTTCAAACAACAACATTAACGATCTCCCGTGGCCGTCTCGTCTGCGGATCCCATTATATCTAAACTGGTCAACTTCATTTCGGTAAATCTTCGGATATCGTGACATGCTTCGAACTTCTTTTAAAAAGGTTTCTCCCAGCTGTTTTGCAAATCTGCTCAAATTTGTACTTATATTTTTACTATCAGTAATAGCCACAAAATGGCTAGGCGTGAATGGACACCAGCCGAAGAGAAAAGCGATCCGAATTTCCCCAATAGATAAGATGACGAATGTAATTTAGACTGGTTCCCAAAAGGTTGTTTTGATTTTTTATCGATCCATTTGATCAGTACAGCTTCAAACAAAACAAAGGGACTCTTCACCTTTGGGTTTAGACATCGGAATTAAAATTTGTTTATTTAAATTAATTTTAATGCATGGGATGTGTAATAAACACAGAACGCCAAGTGTGTTTGAATCGGTGGGTATTTTACATAACTCGGCTCTCGCGAAATATGACTGCGCCATTCCAAGTCGTAACGTAAAACACCCACAGATTCAAACCCACATCGCGTTCTGTCTATTTATTTCATTTTTTTCTTTTGTTTTTCTGGTAGTTATTGGATATTTTTTATCACCTATTTAGCCATTCAGTATATAGAGGGTAAAATCACATAAGATTAACAAGAAAAATAACCCGAAAAATGATGAAAAGAGAAGCAACAAAGTGACACGAAAATAAATGAAATTACTATAACGTTCCGTAATAAAAAAAGTAAAAAGATTATTGCGACAGGGTTTCGCTCTTGTCGCCATTCTCTGTAAGGTTCCCCCAACAACACTGTGTAGTCTCGCCAATCAGAAAATAAAGGCGAGAATGTTAAATAATAATAATAATCATTGATTTTCTAGAGCGTAAAACCACAAATAGTGCTCTAAAACGCTTGACAGAAATAAATACACTTTTCTGAAATGTAGAGTCACATCTGTTTTGGTTGCCTCTTAGAGAGGTTTAGGAGAATGCTTCAGTAAATAGGACAGTTTTAAGATTTCTTTTGAAAACATCGAGCGTTTCTGAAGTTCTGACACTAATTGGCAGGGAATTCCACTATCTGGGACCCACGATGGAGAACACACGATCATGAGCCTGATTAGATCTGCTAAAAGGCACAGCTAGTTGAATTTGGTTTTTAGATCGGAGACGGCGCGTTGGTTAATATACAGTGAGGAGCTCTTGCAGGTAAACTGGAGCCAGTTTGTGGATACATTTGAATACTAAGATCAATATTTTGAAATCAATCCTCTGTTTAACTGGAAGCCAATGTAATTGTCTTAAAACAGGTGTTATGTGTTCAGAGCATTTGGTACCAGTAATTATCCTAGCAGCAGTATTCTGAACTTTTTGAAGCTTCTGAATCAGGCACTGGGACAGCCCCACTAACACTGAATTACAATAGTCTAGTTGTGAGGTGATGGAGGAGTGCACAAGTTTTTCAAGTGCTGACTGGTTAAGATAAGGTCGCAGTCTTCCAACATTACGAAGCTGCCAGTAGCATTTTTTGACATATTTTATTGATATGGATGTCTAGTTTTAAATTTGAGTCCATAATCAGTCCAATATTCCTGGCCGATTCACTTTTCATAGTGATGTTGTTTCCAACCAGAATTGATGTAACAGAGGGTGTAGGCATGCGAACCCCGGATATCACTAAGAATTCAGTTTTAGAGTCATTCATTTTCAGTTTAAAGTCTATCATCCATTCCCGCACAAGATTTATGCAAGTTTCCATGTTATTGACTGCGGTGAAGGAGTCACTTGGAACAGATGGGTTGAATGTGATGTACAGTTGGGTGTCGTCTGCATACAGATGATACGATATGCCATGCTTTTTAAGAAGGCGACCGAGAGAAGAAGTGTACAGAGTAAACAAGAGGGGTCCAAGAACTGAGCCCTGAGAAACACCACACTTTAACGTCCTGCTTTCTGAACCGATCTTATTGATGTATATTCGTTGACTGCGACCTTCTAGACATGATGCAAACCATGATAAGACAGTTCCACATATGCCATGCTGTGTCAATGTCTGCATGATAATACCATGGTCGACAGTGTCGAATGCTGCTGACAAATCCAAGAGAACAAGCAGTACAGCCTTACCCTCAGGCACTGATTTAACAATGTCATTTTTGACTCGTAGTAAGGCTGTTTCGGGACTGTTTTTGGCTTTATATGCAGACTGGAAGGGCTCTAAAAGATCATTTTCATGCAGATGATTTTTTAGTTGTAAAGCAACAACCCTTTCCAACAATTTAGACAGGAAAGAGAGGTTCGATACTGGTCGATAATTCTTCAGGTTGTCAGGATTAAGAGATGGTTTCTTGATGAGTGGAGTAACAAGTGCTTTTTCAATGCATTTGGAACAAATCCCTCATGTTGGGATGCAGATATAATAGATGTTATTGCTGGCAGAAGATAATCAATTGTCTCTTTTAAAAGGAATGTTGGAGTTTGATCAAGATCATTGGATTTATTGGATGATGATAAAATCATTTTTCGAATGAATTCTTTTGAGACAGAGTGAAAATTAGAAAAATCACTTTTTATGACAAGATGATCAAACTCTGGTGGTTCACGTGATGGTATACTATCCAGAATTACTTGAAAATTGGTTATGAAATAGTCACTGAATTTTTCCAAAATTTCTTCAGTATTTAGATGATCTGGGAGAATGACTTTTAGTTCTTTACCAAGGAGACTATTGTATAGCGAGAACAGCACCCTTGTATTAGATTACTCTTCTACAAGAGAATTGTAGTACTCCCTCTTCGCCTTTTTGATGATCTTATTAGTTGTATTTCTTTGGTAGCAGAACATTTGCCAGTGAACCTCAAGCTTCGTTTTATTGTAAAGACGCTCAAGTCTGCGGCACTGTTGTTTAGCAGCTCTAACATCTTCTGAAATCCACTCCACTTTTTCCCTATTAGTTTTAATTTTTGACTTGGGTGGTGCATGTTCAGCCATGATGCCCTTAAGAGTTTCTTCAAATAAAGATAGCAATTGCTCAGATGATTTATGACTACAACAAAAATAGTTCGAACACAGATTTGATGAACTGATATCCATTTTCAAGGCATCAATGTTTATGGATTTATATTTTCGGTAAGTAATTTTCTTGGGAGGGATTTTTGAAGTTGCTAGTGTCAATTCGACCAAGACCGCATAGTGATCAGACAATGCTGGATCTGTGACATGGACATTTTGTACTGACGTGCTGTTACTTTGACTGACGAACAAGAATTAGATCCAAGGTGTGTCCTCTCTTGTGGGTAGGTTTTGAGAACAGTTGTGAATAGCCATATGATTCATACAAATTGGTGAATTGCTTAGCAAAAGTGTCATGTAAATTGTCAACATGGATGTTGAAATCACCGGCAACAGCTATATCAGATCCATACAAGGCATAGAAGGACAGACATTCAGAGACTTAATTTAGAAACTGTGCTGATGTAAGTTTGTTCCTTTGTGATGGTCGGTAAACTACGAGTAATCGAAGTGAACGGTTGCTCGACACGAGGCAGCCAATCATTTCAAAAGATGGCGGAGATTTGTATAAATCAGGATGCTGTTTTATGTTTAAGGCATCACTGTGGATGACAGCTACACCGCCACCTCGACTTCCCCGTGAGTTGTTTATGATGGAGAAACCCAGTGGTAATAGTTGTCCAATGGAAAAACTGTCACTATCATTTTCTTTCAACCACGTTTCAGTTAGAGACAAAACACCGAGATTGTTATCTAATATGAAGTCCTTCAGATCATGTTCCTTCCCAGAAACAGATCTTATATTAAGTAATCCAAAGTTCAAATTAGGTACTTTGTTCCTCTCAGATCTGACATTGGCCGTTGAAAATATAATGGAGGTAGTTTTGTAATGAGCTGTATCTTTGTGGATTAAACTAATGTTACTGAAATTCACACCAGAATTAGTGTGTCTTTTGACAGCCTGTCTGTGTTGTAATTTGACAGTTTCTATTTGGTATACTTTGTGTGATCTGTTGATGGGATGACAAAACTCTGGTTTCAATATCCTTTCTTTTTTCAAGGTTTTAAAAACACTAGCTTTGGGTCTGTGCTTAATATGGTTCATTGTTCTGTTGATGGAATTGAGATCTTCTGAGGTGTAACTGATCAAACACATTTTGCTTGTCCACAATTTAGAACTCCAGTCTCTTGTAACATCAGGTGTGAAATAACAATTTCCAATTAGCAGTGAAATTAGGTGTGAAATGGGTTCGACTCCCGCGTTGTGTCCCTGGGCAAGGCACTTAACCCCGATTGCCGACATGGGGGCAGGATGACGCTTTGTACTAAGGCGTACTGCACGTCGTAGGTGCGCATGTCTTCAACCAATCTAACCCTGCCTGTGCCGCGGTGCAGAGTTCAGAGTTACGAAGTTGGAGACCTGACAGCTGCTCGTCGTTGCTCGGTCGTTCTCTCTGGGTACTCCGGATTCCTCCACCCGTAAAACTGTCACCGGCATGATATGACCCTGGCTGTTAATGTGTCGTTAAACCCTAATAAAAAGGCAGGGTGCATTCGTTTTGTCGGCCCGCGTTGGTTTTTTTTTTTTGTTTATTTCGGAGGCAAAATTCAAAATGTACAAAACTATCATAAGGTGTGATTTTAGTGGTATCACATCGTTATTTGTAATGCAATATGTCGTATACATTGACACAGTATTATTATTCTCTTCGTGAAATGCGACCCGATTCTCATATATATGTACAAAATGAATATTTATTTAATTGGTTGAGGGTTAGATTAATTTTGGTGGTCTCAATTTGTTCATCAAAAAAAAAAATGTTATCACAAATTATTGGAGAGTAGCAATAATTTGTAATAAAACAATTATTTTTTATCTCCATTTTGGTTGTTCTATATTGCTTTTGTGTTGTATGATGACTAAAACAGAAAAAAACTATCATTGAAATCAACATGGAAACTCTAGTATTTAATTTTAGGCTCCCACAAGTGGATTTTAGGCATCGGCTACCATTCCATCAGATATAAAAAATAAAAATAAAAACCGCCCTCCCTCCTTCGTTTTAAAAAATATTGCCTGAGAATCAATTATTTAATTTTGTTTGTCCCTATTGATTGAATGTTGATTTGGCATTAATTTTTTTATAACATCTCGAAGCACTGCCTTAAGCTTGCAATGACCAAGAAGACGCCTCTTTTGCCACCACAGTATTGTAACGTCCACTCTTTAGACCCAGATGTTACCTACCATGTCAATTCAAAGACATCAGTTGGAAAAGTTCATTTTAATTTTTTTTTGAAGGGGGGTACACGAGTGATATGTGATATATACTTTATTCACCAGTATACAAACAAAAAATTGAACATAAAATACATAGAATATACACATTTACAATATGTATTTGAATGAAATAGAGCTGCAAATTCATCAGTACTGCAATTGTATACTGGCAGGGAAAGACATAGCCAGATTGGCTGTCTTCCTGCCTTTCCCTGAGTGAAAGAGAGAGAAGAAAAAGAAAACAAAAATAGTAATATAGATGAAGAAAATAGACGGAAAGAGAAGGAAGGAGAGTGCAGGAGAAGGAGGAGAAGATAATGGTGCAATATAGTCAATTCCTGTTATATTCTTTTTTAAAAACAGCTCGGATATAGCACGTCGTGTGGTTGGTGGTGTGGTGGTCAGTGCCCAGTTCAACTAGGTCGTAGGTCCGGACCTTAACATTGCATTAATTAACAGCATACAGCCAAATAAAAGTTACTCGAGAAGAGAAATAAAAAAATGCTAGTGCAAAGTTCGGATCCAAGGCCATTTGAGACGAGAATACCAGACCAATTACGTTCAAATTAAATTACCGACACATCTTGTCAGCTAATAGAGGCAGATATTATCCTCGTATTGAATTGATGTGAATCGGCACGAGCTGACGAAAGGGTATACACACCTAGCGATGTATTATGAACACAAATAAACACATCAACATTAAGTGACACAATCTGAGCAGTAGGGATTAGAACAGGAGATATTAATTGAATATGACGAAAGCAATTTTGTAATTAGCGTTTTTTTTTAAACTTCATCCTATTTCTCCTTGCCTTGATATCCCTTTCCAGTTCGTTCCATAATTTAGGGAATGTAAAGACAGGTAAGTTGTCTAAGGTTTTTGTTCTAGTCCTATGTCTGTATAGAAGGTCAGTTTGACGTGTGTTCACATTGGTTTGATTGGTCGAAAAAAAAGGTCGCAACCGATGCTGGGAGATTTCCATTTTGCCAGTCAAACATGAACAAAGCAGCATGCAGGTTATACAGGTCTTTTATCTTTAGGATACCATCTTTAGTGAACAGTGGGTCAGTATGGGCGTTATATTTCTTATTATTAATGATTCGTATTGGCCGTTTTGGAGTTTCGACCCTTCGATTACAAGCTTTTGAGGCTCCCCATAAGGGAATTCCGTATATAAATTGATTCTGTATTAGTTTAAAATATAGGGTTTTCAAAACTCTGTGAGGGTGAATCTTTTTCACTTTACTTAGGGCGGATTGGCGAGAGCAACTTTCGAGCAAATTTGGGATATGTGTCCATTATAAGATAGATTTTCATCAATATTTATACCGAGGAATTTTACTGATTTTTCTTTCTGCTTATTACCAACTTTGTCAATGACCTGATTATTAATACATATGTTCTCATGAGGATTATCTTCTTTGGGTTGGATTGATAATTATGTATTTCGTTTTCTTGGGGTTCAGAACTAAGTGGTTGGCGGAGCACCAATTGAATATTTTTTGCAGTTCCTTATTGAATTCTTCGACCAGTGGGTTTATCTCTACTGCAGATTTATATCCCGAGGTATCATCTGCAAACAATAGAAGATTTAATTTGGTTGAATTATTTATATTATTTATGTATATAAGAAATAGTATGGGGCCCAATGTTGAACCTTGCAGCACACCACATGTTATTTCGGCCAAGTCGGATTTACTGTCACCAAAGGAAACATACAGCATTCTGTTCTGAAGGTAGCCTTTAAACCAATGGTTAGCGGTGCCTCTTATTCCATAATGATCAAGTTTTTGAAGTAGTGTCTCGTGGTTTATGGTATCAAATGCTTTCGAGAGATCCAAGAATAGCGCTAGAGTATTATTTTTACTAATTTTGTTGTTTTCTGTGGCTATATATTTTAACAATTGCATAACAGGGTGTAGTGTACTGTGATCTTTCCTAAAGCCGTATTGGTGGGGATAAAGAATATCAAATTTATTTAAAAATTTGGTGAGTCTGGAAAGCATAAGTTTTTCTAGTAGTTTCGAAGAAACGGGCAATATACTGATTGGTCTATAGTTCGAGAAGTTGTTTTCATCACCTGATTTGAAAACTGGGGTAACTTTGGCAATTTTCATCCTTTTTGGGACTGTTCCCTGATTGAATGAGTTGTTAACAATATTCGCAAGTAGGACGGCAATTAAGTTTATTGAGTGTATAAGGATATTGGATGACACGTTTTCACAGTCCTGACTTAATTTAGAATTCATTGAACTTGCTACATTCGTTATTTCAAGAGGCGAGGTTGGTGTGATAAATATGCTTTGTGGTAGTCTAGTATTCAAATACCCGTCAAATGACTTGGGGGTTTGGTTATTAGTCTTGAAGTTTGATTGCCTATGTTTGCAAAGAAATTATTAAATTCCTGTGCAATATCCTTAGGATTATGTTTCTTTTTGTCACCAAGATTGAAGAAGGAGGGTAGGGAACTCTTATTTCTATTCCTATTAAATGTCTTGTTTAGAACTTGCCATGTTTTCCGCATGTTATTCTTATTTTGAAGGAGGATTTTCTCATAATACATAGTTTTACTTTGCTTCCGAATTCTGTTAAATAACCGGCAGTAGTTTTTGTAATTCCTAATATTAAGTTCTGTAGAGGATCTTAACTTCTTGTTGAGGAATTTATTCTTATTATTTGCTGACACTAAAAGACCCTTTGTCATCCAAGGCTATCGCTTTATGTACTTTTTATTTGGTTTGAGGCTCTTCATTGGGAAAGCTGTGTCAAAGATATTCAAGTAGATGTTCAAGAAATTTTCATAAGCTACATTGGGACAGTCGGCCTCCATAACTGATGAAAAATCGCACTGGGACAATAACGACTTAAAGAGTTCTATATTTGTAGAGTTTATTATCCTGGTAAGAAATGGTTTCGATCTGTCAGCTTTGGCATAAGCTAATTCAACATAAAATATTCCAAAGTGGTCAGATACATCAGTGAGGAATATTCCAGATTTAAAACAATTAGAACCAGAAACTGAGTTCGAAAAAATGTGGTCTATCAATGTTGCAGAACGATCTGTTACTCTAGTTGGTTTGGTAATGACAGGTATGAAACCCTCACTAAACATCAAGTCAATAAATAAGTTTGTTTTGGGATGAGAATCCACTTTTAAGAGGTCAGTATTAAAATCGCCCATAATTAAGGATGTTTTCTTTTCTTTGTTAATTTTATCTGTTACGTAGTTCATTTTCGACTGGAATAGGTCTATATCTGCTTTGGGTGCCATATTTGGTCTATATATTACGCTTATTATTTTAGAGGAATGTTTAAACTTTAATTCAACAAAAATAGACTCAAGTACATGTGGTATAAAAACAGAGAGATCTGGACGAACACTGAAAGCAATATCATTCTTTATGAACAACCCAACTCCTCCGTGCCTGTCGTCGTCACTGGATCTCGTTTTAGTTAAAAAAGGGTGATATCCTTCTAGAGTGTAGGACACATTTGCGGGGACTTGGAAGATTTTCGTAAGGCCCATGACATCAAATGTGTTCTCTGCATCGTTCAGGTCGATCCCGCAAGTGAGACATCCTGGTGTGTCGGTCTTGTGCAGGGGCTGTAACTCTTGGTTGACCTGAACGCTGTCGGTCGGCAGTAGATCCAGCGGTTCTATACCTTCCAGTGAGACGGCAAATAGTGGCCACAGTGACTCGGAACTCAGTAGCGAGCTCATCTGGAGGTATCCCAGCCTCATGCATACTAATGGCACGCAACCTCTGATTTTCGGTTAACCTTTGCATTTTTTAAAATGTCGGAACACAAAAACTAGCGTGTTTTCTCAATAACCTAGGCTCTCTAGCACAACATAACACAAAGAAAATCGTCTGTCACCCATTCAATTTGACATTCTCGGGTAGCACGTGCTATTTTGAAATCCGTAGCAAAATTGTATACGAGTGGGTGGACAACAACATGTCATTAAACTCTTTGCACGACTTGTCCACAAACATGCTACATTAGAACTATCATATTTCATCCTTTATGCTATTTTTTCACATTTGTTTCTATTATACTTTCTTTTTTGACTCAGTATATTTCAGCTAACTATTTTAAAAGTCAATTTAATTTCGATTTTTGAAGCAAGGTTACATTTTCTGTCATAATTGTAAATCAATGAATTGTAAAACAATTTTGGATGGATGACTATTTTAGTACAGTAGAAGGTTCTAAATGGTCTGCCAAACCTAAAATAAATCACCCAGAGAGTGGGGTTATCACCCAAAGTATAACTTTGCAATTCTGTACTTAAGGACAAAAAACACAAGCTATGTTTTAGCCAATTTACAACAGACGGAGACAAAACCATACAAGTTGTGGGGTTGAGAAAATTTGTTAACTAAATCAGGATCGTCTCTCCTGAGCATCAGGCAACGTTTATCTTCATCGGTAGCTTGATCAAGGTAAATGTATAACCTACAAATGTCATTTATTGATGATATCATCATAGAGATGACTACGTAACTGAGAGGAGTCTAGAAGGGACATTTTAGGGCAACGTGCTCGCTTTTAGTAATTGATTCCACGTGTAGATAACAAAATCTGCACAGAAATGGTGTTACAATTGTAGTTTCCACTAAAAATATCCTTGCTGCCCTGTATACAGTTGAAACTAGAAGCCCTGTCATGAAATACGCACAAATAGCACGTCGATGTGCGCGTAAATCTACGCGTTATGGGCATAGTAAAGCTATCGAATTCTGTGCACAAGCAAGGTTTCTGCCAATGGACCTCCGGGTAACCCGGAGGTCCATTGGCAGAAACATTGCCTGTGTTTGCTATGAGTAACCAGGAGAATCTGCCGTGCTTTGGATGCCATTCGATATGGCAATATTGCGCGCAATTCATACGCGCAATTAAGCGTAGATATGCACACAATTCGTTTTAACAGTATGTGAAGATTACGTGGGTCACGCTTCATCAAACTCGAGGGAATGTGAAGGTTTGTTCAAATTTGCATGGTTGATCCCCCAACTTTTGACAATGTATTCCACGTTACGAAGAAAGTCCCCGTTGAGTATCCTGTCTGAATTGGGTCCTATTGCGTTGCCTTTGCATTTTTTATTCACTATCTTCCACAACAAAGATCGGTCGAGCTCCGAGGGTTCCTCCGCGTCAATGTATTGCTGTCGTAGGAATTTATTGACACATTCGCGGTGGAAACGCCTGAATGCTCTTTTGGACTCCTTATAGTCAACATAAAGTGCAGCTGAGGTACATATTGGGCGACCGGTTTTTACCCAGATTTTCCTGAAATATCGCATTGAATTGTGAAGTGTTTTCAATTCGTGGGACCAATATGGTTTGAGATAGGGTTTGTATTTCCTCCTAGGGAGACAACTTTCGGACGCTTCGCGTATACAATGAGTAATATCTTCGTATAGATTGTCTAGAAATGTTTTGGATGGTGTTACACTGACAGGGTCAATGGTCGTCAGGAGATTATCCAGAAGTGATCTGTAATTGTTCGTAACGTCGGAAGTCGTATTTGTCCACTTATACGTTGGTCTGTCTGTTTCCAATTCTTGTTTTAGGGGAATTTCGGTGATCCCGAGAAAAGTTAGGATTGGGCAGTGGTTAGAAACATTGCAGGCTGCGTCATCTGCAATGCAGAGTTTCTGAAATAGATCTAGATTGGAAATCGAAGCTATAAAGTGGTCAGTTAGGGATTTACTTTTTGTCACATCGAATGGGTAACAACGAACATTCCGTCAAAGCACGTGCTTTGGACAATTAACCCTTTATCCAACGAATCGCCCGCGTCCGCCCGCGTCCGCCCGCGTAATATGCAAATTCAGCAGTTGAAAAAATATTATTTTTCAAAAAAATTCAACAAAACCATATCATGTGACCCCTTGTTGGAACGAGCTCGTCGAGCTCGTTCCAACGAGGGGTCACATGATATGGTTTTGTTGAATTTTTTTGAAAAATTTGAAAAATGATATTTAAAATAATGAATTTGATTGGGTAAAGGGTTAAAGACATTAGGTTGTTGTTTCAAGGCTTGTCTGTACATCCTTTGTGCGTGCGTCAGGTTAATTATTTGTCGTTTTGTGACATTAAAGTTGCCTACAAATAAAATATTCCAATGACTGGAGAAGCTGTGATAAAGTTCTTCCAGGGCAACTAGTGATGTTTGGCTGTTGAGTAGACTTGGAATATGAAGAGCATTTCGGTATTGAATTTTATCTTCATACCCAGTATTCGCTCATTTATGTTAATTCGCTCGCATAGAGATTTTAATTTTCGGTGTACAAGAAAGCTGACGCCTCCTTTTCCCATGACATCTTCCTGTCTTTGAATTTTAATTCAGAGAAAGGGGAAGAGATGGAGAAAAACTCGCTATTGACGTCATTCATCAAGTCAAGGTCCGCTTCTAGAAACCATTGCTTAGCAATACCGACAAGATCGATTTCATTTTTGACGAGAATGTTTCTTAAGTAAAGCATGCCGGTTGCATTCCTTGCGTATATCTTTATTTTGGTGTAGACATTAGAGAGGTGAAGGTTGTTTACTTGCAATATAAGCGCTGTGAACCTTATGACAGCATATTGGTGTGGTCCGGATTGGCAGACTCGAATCTTGACTTGCTCATTCACGGTCGGCGTGAGACACTTTTTGGCCAAAATGTTTGGTGCTTATTACGCCACAATGATCAGCGAAAATGTTTACTCGGGCTGACATGGTCCCTGCAGCTCGGAATTCATCAGGCGTACGACTGAGTATTTCACGTTTCTGTCTTTTAGGTACGCTTCAATGTCCGAGGCTGTGACATGTGTAGCAATGCCACTCAGGAAGAATCGTCTTGGTTTAGGGCTGTGAACACCTACAGTTCGTGGAGAGTGTATTACCACTAAATCACCCGAGCAATAATTGCAAATTTGCTGCAAAGCATAACCGGCACCAACAAAGTTTCAGCCAATGGACCTCCGGGTTAAACCCGGAGGTCCATTGGCTGAAACATTGTTTGTGTTTTTTGTCGATATATACAAAATTTGAAAATTATAGATTGGGTGATAACTCCACTCCGCGGATGTTTTAGTTACAATCCACTCTCCACGTACTGTACAAAGTTATTTGACTGGTAGGTTGCGTGTTTCTGGTAGCTGCGCACTCATTGGTGCTCATTATGACTGTAATGTTTTTTGCATAAGCGTTTTTTGGATTGATGATTTTGTATGTCTCGTACTGCTACTACGTAGGAAGAGACTTGTTAGTATCACTCGCGGCTGGTGGTGTATGGATGTCAGCATCTGCGGAAACTGAAATAATGTTAGCTTCCACTGAGGGGTCCTTCCGAGAGAGATAATTTCTGTTTCTGTTTGAGGTACACATGTAGTTTTTGAATCGAGCTACCATCGTGCTCTCGATGAATCTCTAGTGTTCGTCAAGTCAGTTTGATGCTTGTATCATGCTCTGAAGATATTCGGATTGGTTGGACGTTGATCGAGCAAGTTCCTTGATGTTTTCTGCAAAGCCTTTTTATGACGTCACACGTAAATTCATCTATTCTTTGATCTACGCATACCCGATAGTCACATGGTTTGGCGTTGGAGGATTTCTGAGAATCAATGTGCGCCTTTATTTCGGCGATTCCAATGTCCTGGACATCAACACAAGACACAAGACCTGAAACACATTCGTTCTCTGCCATGGCATTGGATCAGCGACAGTTTGTTCCGTTTGCTTTCTCGTCAAGAGTGCTATTTGCTCGTGTTTCTACGACACGAACGTCAAGTTAAAGTTATTTTAGGTCTTTTCTATCTGCATTTGTGAGTGTTTGATGTTATCACATTCTGAAGTTGAGGTTTCGATTTGTGCGTCCATCTGGGCATTTGTTTCTTTTGAAATCTGTATGACCGCGTACAGTTTACAAATGGCGTGCTCCGATAAACCAATGGGTTCAAATATGTCAGAAGTTAAGTGTGCTTTTGATTTACTTTGTGTGACTAGGTCGCTAATCGATTCAAAACATTCATCAAGTGTAAACTGCAATAGTTAGAATATATCACAACAGTACCTATAACTCAGAGGTTTACCACTTCTTAGAGGTACAGTTAAAACTAGAAGTCCTGTCATGAAATGAGCACAAATAGCACGTTGATATGCGCGTTAATGGGCGCTTTATGGCCCAAGTAAAGCTATCAAATTCTGTAATATGGCCTATGCACAAGCAATGTTTCAGCCAATGGACCTCCGGGTAACCCGGAGGTCCATTGGCAGAAACATTGCATGTGTTTGCAATGAGTAACCAGGAGAACCTGCCGTGCTTTGGAAGCCATTCGATATGGCAATTGCGCGGAATTCCAACGCGCAATTAAGCCTACATAAGCGCACTATTCGTGGCAGGACTTCTAGTTTTAACTGTAGACGTCGTTTTAGTCTCACGCAACTGTCGCTAGGAAATAACGGGATAGAAGTGAAAAAGTGAAACAGGGATGAACGGATTTTCTCTAGAAGAATCTCGTTATTGTCCGTGAGTGACCTCAACGTGCTGATAAAATCACCTTTGCTTCAAGAGAGAAGCTGCTGTATGTCTGTTTGTTAGAGAACAAACACAATTTACTTGGCATTTAGAAGATGTTTGTGAAGCAAAACAATGAATACACGTTCAGGTGTGAACTTTACTCTCGTAAAGAGCTCGACGAGAACGAATTTTTCCCACTCTGGATTTTTTAAAAAGCCAAACCTGTATGGGTTTCTCATTATTATGTCTAACTGTTGGCCCACTTTCAACATCGTGTGAGACAGATTTACGGGTGGAGGAAGCCGGAATACGCCGGGTGATATACCAAGCAGCGGAAAGTATACGTGGAACTCTCCAACCTACTACACCCCTCCAAAAGCAGGATTAGAATCTGACGAAGGAATGTGTACCACGACGTCCAACACGACTTAGCCCTTTACCCAACGCAGACGATTTTAAAATTTATTATTTTAAATACCATTTTTTAATTTTTTTCAAAAACTGTCTACAACGCCATATCATGTGACCCTTCTTTGGAACGAGCACGACGAGCTCATTCCAAAGAGGGATCACATGATATGGTTTAGTTGAAACTGTTTGAAAAATAATATTTTATCAGCTGCTGAATTTGCATATTACGCGGGCGCATGCGGGCGATTCGTTGGGTAAAGGGTTAGCACAGTACACCAGCGTGCTCACTGATGAGCAATTAAAATATCGGAGCTAACCTGATGTTGAATTAATATCGCGTTAGATCCTCTATGTCATTTTTAGAAGGAATAACAGGTTTTAGATTTCCAATGTAAACATTAACATTTTGGTACTCATCCAACTATAACTATAATTCCAACAGAGTGGACTTCACTCCACAAGAAACAAATAAGTGTATCCGGCATTGTTATGCAATCTTTCTAAGTACCTTATAATTATTTCCATCTAACGTTTAGCTCGTTTCTTGTTGACGTTAACTCCATTCATGCTGCTGACATTTTACCAGCAGAGGACAGGAAATCAGTTATCGCTGAAATAAATATAATTTGTTAATTTTGATCCACTTTTCCAGTGACGTAGAAAAAGGGGGGGGGGCAGGGAGGGAGCCCCCCCCCCCCCACCAGAAGTTTTGTCGGAAATTTTTGGGGACCATTTTTAGACGAATTTATTTATGCCTAATAACATTAAAATGCTGGCTTTGGGGATAAAAACATGCCATTTTGGGTAAATTTTGGGTAAAAAAGACCAATTTTCAGTACATTTGCAGTAAACAACAGATTCTTTCTGTTTGTTTGGGTGTTTGTTGTTGTTACACTGTCGGAAAATTTTTGGTCTGTCGGAAAATTTTGGGCTTGCCCCTCCGCCAGCGAAAAGCTATCTACGCCACTGCACTTTTCTCCAGATAGTTGGATCAACGTTTTGCCATAATTTCTTAAGTTATATTCCAATTAACTTTGTGTCAACTCTAGACATGCTTCACAGCTAACATGACTTGATTTGATGGAACATATTTACCCCTTTACCCAACGCAGACGATATCAAAATTTATTATTTTAAATACCATTTTTTTTCAAACTTTCAAAAAAATTCAACAAAACCACATCATGTGACCCCTCGTTGGAACGAGCTCGTCACATGATATGGTTTTGTTGAAATTTTTTGTAAAATAATATATTTTCAACTGCTGAATTTGCATATTACGCGGGTGGATGCGGCCGATTCATTGAGTAAAGGGTTAAAAAATACTCAGTAGGGTTAGAGTTGAACAAATGACTTCATTTTGTTGCATTTGACGTTTAATAAAGCATGGTATACAGTACAGCGCCGTGGACTGGTCGTAATCCACGCGGGGGCAGTGATGTCCACGCATGCTTTTCTCGGGTAACAAGAATCATCATTAGAAAAGTTTTAATTAATAAAATTAAATTAAATTGTTGATGATTATTCCTGCAATTAGTGTTTGGAATCTAATAATATCGCGTCCGTTCAAATATTGTCCACCAGTGGAAACTGACCAGTCCACGGCAGCCGCACTGCCCACTGTATCAGAAATGGATGCATAAACTCCTAACTCTTTTACTCTTAAGAAGTAACCAAATATTCCCTCGGTTGATGTTTCTCTACTGCAGACATTAAGTCGAGAAAAAGTAGATTTTTGGAACCAGTATTTAACAAATTTATTAATGGAGTCAAAAATGTGCAATTTATACCATGCCCACCTATGTTACTACCTGTCAAAAACACCTTTGTTCCAATGAGACGAAAATCATCCTCCTCTGATTGGACGAGAGCCCGCTTAGTATATTCTATGTTTACGGCTCAAGCGGCAAATGTTACAGTCTGACGTCACAACGCGAAATATTTGAAATGACGTCGCCCGTTTCGTAATTGCTTCACCAACGGAGTGACGAGCAAGCCGCTTCATTTTGTTCTGGATTTTTCACTCGTGCAGCAGAACGGTGTTCCGGATGAAGTGTTGTTTAAATTACAAACCGATTTACGATTTGAACTAAGATGGAATGAGTTTATCTGGTTTATTGATTATTTATCCAGTGCCGTCGCAGGACACACGAGAGGTTTATTTACTAAACCTGTGATCGTTAAAAGTTGCCTTAAACAAGGCAACTTTTAACGATTACATGTTTAGTAAATAAACCTCTCGTGTGTCACGATGTAGGTTTTGGGGCTATGAGTAGTTTCTTATTGGAACATATGCGTTATTGTGATGAATTGACGGTAACATGGTCTGAGGTTTGCGGATCGGAGCGTATTTTCAACCTCGACGCTTCGCGTCTTGGTTGAAAATAACCTCCTAGCCGCAAACCTCAGACCATGTTACCGTCAATTCATCACAATAAATTATAATGTTAAATTTTTGGTTTTAACCCCCACCCCACCCCCACCCCCATCCCTCCTTATCGATGTAAAGCTTCTACTGCGGTTAAAACGTTTTCGATGGGAATTCCATTGCAAAAATTTACACCTGTAGACGAAATTACATCCCACTTGACTTTTGGTATGACTCAATTTGCCGAATTCGATACATTCACACTTCGAGACGTTTCATTCAAACATACGATGTTTTGCGGTGCTATCTACTATGTGAAATGGCTTATTAAAGTTTAAATTATCAACAATTAAATATTTCAAATAAAATTAAGAATTGTTAATAACAATTTGACGGAAAAAGCAAGGTAAATTAAATCAACTTTGACGATATGTCTAGCTGTCAATCAAGCATTCACGTGCAGCCGGAAGTACTGCCTACCGGCGCATATATACACAAAACAAACATGTGTTCGCGCCTCTGCTAATCGAAAATATCGTTTTTTTCTCCATTTTAAGTGACAAAGTCGATTATTTATTAAGAGCATGGTATAAATAAAACAAATAGGTACTAGGGTCGGTAATCAGATTTAAACCACTCGCTGAATATGGGGTTTAACCACTCGGCAGAGCCTCGTGGTTAAGATCCTTATCCTACTCATGATTTTAATCTGATTACCGGTCCTAGTACCTATTTATTCTATATTATTATCAAGGCAGAGGTGAGTGCATCCCAAACAAAGCTTTGTGTACTGTATTTCTACCATGCCTCCGAGGCACATGGACCACCACTGACATATATCAGTGTATGGGCGCCCTTGTATGATCTTGTCCCCGCCCTAAAATTCGAAATACTTCCCACGTCCCTGATTGCCACCACATCGCGACAGGGTTACTGTAATCGGGGCTGAAACCATTGGGATCATTTATTCCTGGTCATTTGCGAAAATGCTGCTTACAGTTGAGCTTATGTAGTTATTTATTTTGGGGGTTTAGGGACACTTTTCGACAACCAGGATCACCTCATGTCCGACAGTTTTACGGGTGGAGCAAACCAGAGTAACATGAGAGAACCACTCCCCAGCGTACTAACGTCACACCTGCAGGGTTATCATTGGTTGAAGGTAAGTGCACCACCGACGAGCAATACACCTTAGTACACAGCGCGACCGCGCCCCCACCTGGGCATTTGGGATTAAAAGCTTTTCCCAAGGACACCACACAGTTTCCCCTCAGGATCGACCCGCTGACCCGCTCTCGGTTAGAAAAGTCAGACCTGGGTCACAACGCAGTGATCCCTGGTTAGGATCGAATCGTGGAACTCTCCGTCTGAAGTCCGATACTCACACCTCTGAGCCACCGCGCTGCCGACAACTATCCTTACCCTTGGGCTGTATTGTCCTGTAATTTTGTACTCTTCGAGTCCCGCTGTGTCGGAAATATTGAATAATCATTATACTGAACGACCGAAAGTGTCTTCAAGCAGAGTCGATGGCCAGTAACCTTAAAACGCAAACCGCGTCTTAACAAGTCAAATAGTCAATAAATTTAGTCAAGTGTGTGATAAACTAATTCAGCTTGAAACGTAAGTTATAACTTTTCCACAGCAAATCGCACGAATCGATTCACAGATGACATAATGGATAAACAATCGTCAAGGAAGATCCGCAATAATTTAATCTAGCAGTCACATTCGACTTTCGGATTAAATTATCTCTAATTCGCCGTATCAGACTAAATAGATTTCCGGTTTTGCAGTGGACACTATTGTTCAAGTCTGTATATTTATAACAACGATATGATCTATAGAGCTGTGATTACAAACACGGGCAGAAAATTTGGATCGGATCGCGACTACGTCGCGAACCGCTCAAAATTATCTGTCCGATTCTCTCCCGGTAGCATCTCATCGGTCGACACGATGTGCACGAATATTACGAATATTGAATTTAAGACTCTACATCCATTTGTTCTTCTTGGCTCTATCGTGATTTCGTAACATTTTATTTAAGAGATTTTGGCCTTCTCGTTAAAGTGTGTCGCATGCAGATGCGTTCTATTCGAGAAAGTTAACACCTTGAGAATTTCTGTACTCCAAAATTATAAACATCTGTTCGAACTTTCCGGCTACATACTTTTAAACTTGAAGGGCATGAACTAGGTCATCAACAAAAGCAATACAGTTGGAGAGAGGGAGGAATTGGGTGGATGTGACGGCCACTTCCCTGATTTTTTTCGCGAAGTTATTGAGCCTGAGCCCAGTTTATGATGTGGAAACTCGTTTTCCGGACTTTTTCACCATACATTGAGATAATTGCCTGATTTTTTAGATGTGGTCACGAGTGCCTGCAAATCGAGTCCGAGTTTGATCCCGGCCGGCTGATTTTTCGCGGAGCAGCTTGGTTGCGAACTCAATTTTTATTATACGCGTTGTCTATTCTAGAAAAAATCTTTACATTTTAATTACAAATTAATGCAAATTATTTGCTTCGAACGCGACAAACATTTCTGCTTACAAGCCATCAGCGAATAGCCAACGAACGAAATTAGTCAACAGTTAAATAAAATAGTTCCCTCAGCTTTTCACCGAATGCTCCACAGAATACACGGAAACATTAATTTGATACCACAAATAACAACACCAACAACTTTTCACCATGAAATAATAAACATCTCTCGGATTACTAAAACACAAGCAATGTTTCAGCCAATGGACCTCCGGGTTTAACCCGGAGGTCCATTGGCTGAAACATTGCTTGTGCTTGTTATACTTTGCAACAAATTTGCAATTATTGCTTGGGTGGAATCTCCACTCTGCGGGTGATTTAGTGATAATACACTCTCCACGTACTGTAGTAAGAAATATGATTTTTAAATTACGTAGTCGTATCCCTTGTATCGGTGAAGACGACAAGTACGACGTCTACATTTCCATTATTTGCTTTTATCTAACAATCAATTTAATTTGCACCCAAAAACTTGGTAAAAAGGTTTGTATCAAGCCCCCCTCCCCATGACCCCCCTCCCCACCCCACCCCACCGTTCCCATTCCGTAAGAGAAATTTAATTTTGGGTATATATGGACGATTCACATATATGTATTGTTAATACGTATTAAAATACAGTTCCTGAAATTCAGACAGTTCTTACCAATTTCAACCCAATTTGACCTGAAAAATGAGGGAAACGGGCTGTATGTAATAGGACTGTTAGATAAATGTATTATCATGACCATGTACATGTCCTGTAATTTGTATCAAATTCGAAGTCGTGTTTACAATCCGATTGTAAACAATCCGATTGTAAACACGGCATCGAATCTGATACAAATTGCAGGGCATGCGGGTGGTCATGATAATGTATATAAATAAAATTAATAATTATGTTTCCAAATAAATGGGACACTACAAACAGCCAAGAAGTCCCTGATGTGCTTCGGCAGAGAAAGGATGTGGGTTTCAAAGGATCAATCAATCTGTTCAAAGCGATAGTCGTGGACTCGACGAAGGTTCTTGGAAGGTGACTCACACTGCACTCGAGGTCAGTAGATACCTAAACGTTGGGCCTGGTGAGCGTTCAAAATTCGATTCGATTTCGAATTTTTTCCTTGATTCGATTCATTAAAAAAATCATCTCGATTATTCGTAAAAATTCGGAGTGTTTTGAATTTCATACATTCCTTTATTGTCAATCCTCTGAAGATAAAAAAAACTCATCCTACTGTTTTGTAAGGACCGTTGTGTACCGTTATGACAGGAATGATAGTCCGTAGGAAAATTAGTCCCTCTGGAGTATTATTCCGCGGAATTATAGTCATAGGTCTAACATTTCTAGGAATAGTAGTCCGGCGGACTACTATTCCTAGAAATGTTAGACCTAGGACTATAATTCCGCGGAATAATAGTCCAGATTGACTAACGTTCCCACGGACTATCATTCCTGTCACACCGCATTCACTCTAACGGGATAACACGAATTTTGTAGAAAAGTTCCTGAAAGTGCTGGGAAATGTGGTATGAAACGATAGCGGAGATCGCCTTACGTTTAGTTTGCACATACATCGCCCTTTGAGTCGAACACTGCGGCATCTGCAATGCTGCGATGCTGGGTGCTGAAGCCTTGTTCCACTAAATTGACGATATGTAGATTTTTTTTTCTTCCACCTTGGTGATACCTGTTCAATTCTGATTTGAACCCAGCCCCGTTGCTACGATAACTGCGGAGTGACTTGTCAGTACTAGAATATTCATAAAAGAGAATGTTAAAACTCGTTGTGATAGTGATATATTCGACCACCCCGAATGACAATGCGACAGTACCTCGTCCATGATTCTAAGCATTGTCATGGTCCAAGGCGACATTTCTACATGGAATGTCTTTTATTAACACATGAATAAACAGCTCAACGTTTGACAAACAAGTTATACTGATAGCTGCATCTTACTTGAACTTGCAGTTCGTTGGTATATGAACGCATATTGACATTGGCTTCACGTGGAAGGTAAACAACACCAGTAAGACGGCCATAGTATCATAAAAAATGTGAAGTTCGTTTGATCTAGATTCGATTCGAGATTCGATTCGGTTTCGAACCTTTTGCGTGATTGGATTCGAGATTTGTGCTCTACCTAAACGTGTTTTTTTTCTAATCCACTGCGTGATCGTTGATGTAGTTCAAGAGAGAGGATCTTAATTTATTTCTTGAAATACAAAATAATTAAATATTATTCCTTGATATAATATTGGCGGAATCTCTCTGCGGAAGATAATAAATTCATACCACTGTTCTTATTATCCATTTGTTGAAGATTCTTTGTGGCTGTATGTTGAAAGGTACAGAGCTGTTATAATATTAGTTATCCTTGTGTTTTCCAGGGTGTATGGGAGTTGACATCGGTCTGGGAACTCATACACCCTTCGGCGAAGAAGCCGAAGGGTGTATGAGTTCCCAGACCGGTGTCAACTCCCATACACCCTGGAAAACACAAGGATAACTGATTTATTTCCAAGAATTTTGGTGTACTCAATATTTTAACCTACATTCTGGGAAAAAAACAGACTGTGATATTTTATTGCTCATAAATATTTCCTGTATTTTTATTTTTGTTCTAACACAGTCAAGCAGAAGGTATGAATTAATAATTAAAAATGGGTACTTTGTTAGCCATATAGCCTGCTCTTGTGTATTCTTGTTTTTACACCGTCGTTAACCACGTTGTAAAAAAGCTACTATGGATTTCAAGTTACACCGTACCTCTCAGCCAATCGAAATGCAGTATTTTGTTTCATTTGGAAATAATGTCCTTTATAATTTGTTATTTCAGCAATTTCAGTATTTTAGGAATAACGAGATAGATTGGGTAATGGGTCACCCTCCAGTGGATGCACCGGCTTGCGGTTATCGCGGAGAATTCTGTATACCACCAGAAAGTAAGTATGATTTCGTATCTTATCTATAATAATAATAACAACTCCAACAAGAGAACGGTGCATTTATCAATAATATGAACTCGAAGTAAGGAGGTTTAATTTGTAGTTTGATTTAGAATAAGAAGACATAATTTGCACTATATTGTATTGCAGTAAAAAAGAAACTATTAAAATCATCGGAAGTGGGCCCTCAGAAGGGTTAAGATGTATCATGTGGCACTCTCTAATATACCGAACTCCTCCGGTGTACCAGAGCAGTGTCCAGGTATGCTGGGACAACACCCAGTGTGCCACTTTAGAATACGGTAAGGGGACTGCATACCCAGCCATCTTCGGGGGACCGCATGACGATTTTTTTGATCGAACGCCCATATCCCTTTAATTGCAGTTCATAGTTCCGGTCTGATGCTTTTCTCTCTGACATTTTATGATCGATACTTAAAACGTGGCTTTATACAATTAACACTACGACTTGTGTTTCCAGCAATATCCACGTGAACTGCTATCTTTGTGTAAAATAAAGCTCGCAAACGGGTGGCAATGGCAAGACATGAAAATAAATAACACTTTAGATGCAAGAGAAAAATATTTAACAAAAGAGCGTTGTGAGTGGAATGACCTTTAAGGGTACAGACAACACTAGCCTGAGTACACAGGTCGTGATATTTTGCGTGAGTTGTGACAGTTCTTAAACGTTAAAACGAACACATTTAACACTTTCAACCCGGTATGCATAAATATTTGCGTGAAGAAAAATTTGTAGTGGACGAGCAGACAATATGAATAGCAGTCTAAAGCGAGGCTCAGTAATAATTTAATCCAGCAGCTCGACAGAGCTGCTGGATTAAATTATTACTGTACCTCCCAACAAAGCAGAACGATTTTGCCCATTTCGGCATTGAGAGTGTTTGGCCGAAGTGATACCTTCCAGGGCAGCAGTGTTGAAAGGTTTAAATCTTCAAATTATGTACACAGATAATGATGTTTAATGTTGGAAATAACATTCACTAAAGAGTAGTAATTCCGATGCCTCGTGGGGGTATGGTGGCGCTGTATACTAAGGCGTAGTGCACGTCAGTGTGCATCTGTCTTCAATCAATGCTAACCCTGCTTGTGTGGAGTAAGTATATTTGGGAGTCTCACAGTTGCTCGCCATTGCTCGGCGGTACACCGGCTTCCCCCACCTGTAAAACTCTTCGACACAAGGTGACCCTCTCTGTCAAAAGTGCCGTTAAACCCTAATAAATAAATAATTCCCATGCCTGACAAAGGTTGTAACACCAGAAGCATTACCACAATGGCAACTTAACAGTGAAAAATTAATATTCGAACTATTACAACTCTGATAAAATCAGCACTCACCAAACTTAGCACTACCAATAAAATCACCAGTAGAAAACAATCATCTAGAATCAGAATGAAATATCATTAAATGCTTAGTTCTCCACTTTTGAAGACTACGAACCAAAGAAATAAAACCGACATTGCATGCACTTGGTCAGGAGTGTGCCCCCCCCCCCCCCCTTCCGCCCCAATCTCAGCACTTTAAATGAAAAATATCAACCTTATATACATCCATGTATGGAATCTCTAAATTCTGTTCCTGTACTCTTACTCTGATATATCTTGGTTCATTTTGCTGCAGTTATGTCTTCACTTCCGGGGCACTTAATCCTTTAACAGTTGCCCAGGGAGCTCCAAATGGTAGTTATTTTCCTCGGACAAAACCATGGATCTTCACCATACTTATAACTCAGCACGAGGTGAACTGATGTGGGAGAGAAATAACTAGTCTTTGATACTGGAAGGCTTCGGAACACTTAGTCCCTTGAGTTGAACAAAGCGCGGTCTGAAATGCTTTAGCATTTTAGGTGGCGTCTTGTTAAACAAAATGGGCGAGTCTTCTCAGTGTAATAAATGTACATGCCCACACCGCACGAGGGCCAAATCAGACCCTTAACAAACAGCTATCTACGTTTACTTTTGCAGTCACAGACCCACATCCTTTTTCCAGAATATGTGAGGTGTGAGGGAGATTATGTCTCACCTGAAACAAATTTGAAGGTTACGTGGTTTCCATGTGTGCTGATCTCCATCTACCTTCACCAGGTCCCTGCGAATCACACATTTTCAATTCGAATTGAATTTCAAATCGAATTATGTCTGTTATTGAAAATCGGAACGAACATTGAACCGAATAAGAGCCGTCTTGAATACACTTATCAAAAAGTACCATGGTAAACCATGGTAAATCCCAAAATACCCTGGTAATACCATGGTATACCATGGTATTACCAGGGTATTTTGGGATTTACCATGGTTTACCATGGTACTTTTTTATAAGGGTATGACCGATGAGGCGTGATTTGTTACGATTGTGATGGCTCAAGTCCCGACTGACAAAATAATTCTATCTATCTATTCCAATGTTAACGTCTAGAATCCACCGAAGTGCTCTCTGACATACAATATTACCCCGTATCACAGGACTTTACACCCTTTGTTCATTCTATGACATTCTCAGCTCAACTCAACGGAGCATACTGCCGCTGCTTCACAGACGGGCACACAAGACAAGCTCCTCAACAGGTCCCTATTTTACACCTAGGTATGATGGGGATTGTGTAGTACTGGTGAACATTCCCAATCTCCACAGCTGGCATGTGATGCAACGTCGCAGAATCACACGCTCAAACTACGGAATCACATAATCCGCCAACATCACCAAGGCATGCCTTCGTCGAAGGCATGCCTTGATGATGTAGTCGGAAAATTACCCCGTCAGGATGTATTTAACATTGGAAAAGACTAGTGATAGTAGAATTAGCATAGTTGGTGGCATGAGTTCAGATGTTATTTATGTTTATGTAGCAGAAATAACACTCAGTCTTTTATTTTAATATTATTTATGTACAATTTCCATCTGAACTGTACGTTTTGTGAGACGAAGAAGAGGACTGATACCCAGCTATAGTCATGTGAAGAAGATTTGTTAGGAATCGAATTCGAATCGAAACGAACCGAACACGAACTTAATATTCGTAATCGAATCGAATCGAATCTCGAAGCTTCGCAGGGCCCCGTCATTCACTCCAAGAAGATCATACGAAGACCTAATAAAACTTTGCTGGATTTAGATAGCCTAACCATGAGGTTTTCTCCTAGAACAAATGGGGAGTCGGCCTATTATCACATATGTAAGATCATAACTACAGCAAAAGCGAGACGTCGTGGAAAGCAATGCGTTTGATAGCATACAGTACCTGGAGAGTGGATTGTAACTAAAGCACCCGCGGAGTGGTGTTATCACCCAAGCTATAACTTTCAAATTGTTTACATATCGACACAAAACACAAGCAGTGTTTCAGCCAATGGACCTCCGGGTTTAACCCGGAGGTCCATTGGCTGAAACTTTGCTGGTGCTGGTTATGCTTTGCAACAAATTTGCAATTATTGCTCGGGTGGAATCTCCACTCTGCGGGTGATTTAGTGATAATACACTCTCCACGTACTGTATATCATGAAACGGTGACATAGTTCATTTTATTGATGTTCTCGTACATTCCGCGACACCAGCATCCATCTGCCGGATCGTACCAACGATTTCTTCATGCAGAGAGCAAGATGTAGCTATACATTTTCTGGTCTCAATTTGCAATGCTCGGTCCACGTGTCCCATAGAAAGCTGAACTCGAAGTGAACAACATGGGTCGCTGTCGCACCGTTGTTGGTTCGTTTGTGATTTTAAGCTTTAATAATAATATTAACAGTTTGCTGGCCGCTGATTTATCGCAGTTCTCGGGAGAGGAGGCATTGATTAACTATTTTTTTTCAAATGGCTCCTAATCCCCACACCTCTCATCTCCTCCCAACACCCATAAACAAACTGTTTATTCGACATCCCATTCCCCATTCTTCACAATCTCTCCGAGAAGTATACAAACCCTCTCCTTTGTGTCACCCACTACCCACATATCCGCCACCCGCCTACCCCACATCCCAATATACTTCTCCCATCCCACGTCCATATTATACTTTACCATCCCACTTTCCACATCCCACTTCTCCATTATACTTCTCCCTTCCCACGTCCCCATTATAGTGTTTATTGTTACCACAGGTCGACGGTGATCGTCGAATGCATAGAGCCGTTGCCCTGTGAAGCAAGGTAAGAAAAGAAGCAGCATATTGGCATTGGAGCTTTACCACCCCTCCTGAAACCATCATTCATACGGTCAAGCCCGGTGTTATGTCGCAGATCTCGATTTGAGGAATTTCCTTGATTTTATCTAACAATCAATTTAATTTGCACCCAAAAACGTCTGTATTAACCCCATTCCGATTTTGTGTCAAACAGATTCAAGTCCCGGTGTTTGGGAAACGGGCTTTTATATAACGGGATTGTTAGATAAATGTATTATCATGACCATGTGCATGTCCTGTAATTTGTATCGGATTCTCGGTCGTGTTTACAATCGGATCGCAACAAGCCCTTACGGGCTTGTTGTGATCCGATTGTAAACACGACGTCGGATCTGATACACATTACAGGGCATGCACATGATCGTGATAATATCTATATATCGCAACCAATAAATTACAAGATATAGTACTCTGGTCACCAAAACGATCTTTTTCGCGACCGGATCGCGACACATCTCCCCCGGTGGATAGAGATGTAGTAAATACAATACTGCGAAATCAAGACCACATCACAAATAATACAAGCGGCAATACCATCTCAGATGCAATGCTATTGCATTTTTTCGACAAATTCTATGGTGGTGTGGGGAGGTAAACGGCCAGATAATTTCGATCGGATCTCGACCCAGTCAGGCTGCGATCGCAATTCTTTGTCCGCTTTTTGTGATCATAATACTGCAATGGTTTATCTCACAACTTAGCTTAACTCTTTACCCAACGAAGACGATATTAAAAATCATTATTTTAATTTTTTTTTTTTAATTTTTCAAACAAAAATCATCAAACCCATACCATTTGACTCATCTTTGGGAGAAGCTCGATGAGCTCGTTCCATTGAGTGATATATTTTTAAAAAAATATATTTTTTCAACTGCTAAATTTCGAAATTACGGGAACGGTTGCAGCCGATTTTTCGGGTAAAGGGTTAATCAAATTGGCAGTGACTTAACCTTACATGAAAAGAAGATGGCACTTGCGAAACAAAATTCTGGAATAATTATTTTTTTTATTTTTTGTCTCAAAAACATAGGTTATGAACCCTCGTTGGAACGAGCCCCACGAGCTCGTTCCAACGAAGTATCATAACCTATGTTTTTGAGAGAGAAAATGAAAAATAATGAAAATTAATTGGCGATTTTTGAGAATATCTCTGGCCGATCTTGGCCGTTACGTTGGGTAAAGGGTTAAGTGGCAGAGATCTCACCCTCGTACAATAGTGTTTATTTGTCAGATAACAAACTGGTAGTATGACGGTTCAATAGGTAGAGTATTGTACTTCAAACCGAAGATTCCATGGTTCCATCCAGTCAGCTGTAACTGAGTTTTGTCCTCAGGCAAGACACTTAATCCCCATTTTCCACGTTGGGGAGGCGGGTGGGCAGTGGCGCTTTTGGCTAAGTCGCACTTCGCATCGATGTTGTACTTGCCTTCAACTGCTTCTTATCCTGTTGGAGAGTCTGACAGTTGTTCTCCGCTGTTCTGTGATTCTCTCCGGGTACTGCGGCTTTCTCGACCCCTGTAACTGTCCGACACGATGTATAGTTAAAACTAGAAGTCCTGTCATGAAATGCGCACAGATAGCACGTCGATCTGCGCTCTAATCTACGCGTTATGATCATAGTAAGGCTGTCAAATTCTGTACATATGGCCTGTGCAGAAGCAATGTTTCAGCCAATGCCCCTCCGCGTGACCCGGAGGTCCATTGGCAGAAACATTGCCTATGTTTGCTATGAGTAACCAGGAGAACCTGCGGTGCTTTGGGTGGCATTCGGTATGACAAGTGCGCGCAATTCCTACGCGCAGTTAAGCCTAGATAAGCGCACAGTTCGTGACAGGACTTCTAATTTTAACTGTAACCCTGTGTGTTGAAAATGTCGCCAAGTCCCAATAAACAAACAAACATTCAAACAAATACGCTCGCTTTCGTTTTGTACCGAGTAACTCAAACGATATTGTGTTGCTAATAATCGTTAATGGGATGACTCGCTGGCCATAAGCTATGTTTTGAAAGAAAAATATATGTTCAATTAGCCAAAAAAGACAAAATGCAACAGGTTTCTAAATAAAACCATAACTGAATTAATAATTACAAATGTTTCTTCTACAAAAAACATCACTTTTGACCGACAATTGCTTGTGAACTATTTTCAGCAATAGTCCGGTTTGTCAATAATTGTGTGAACATTCAACCCAATAGAAACTGTTTTAATTTAATACATGATTTTGACATTCTCAATAAGTTGATTACGTTTGAATAAAAGAGACGGGTATGAGACATATTGTCAATAGTACATCCGAAATCTATTGTCCGTGAGAAAAATACTTTTACGCGCATTAATTCTTCTCTGAGACTAATCAATAATTCTCTCAGTCCATTCAAAGAAATCGTGTTGTTCTGGCATAGCACGTCTTGTGTTCACAGTGGGCCAGTTCGCTGCCCTAGTTTGTACAACATTCTTTAACAGACGGCACTACATCTTTCTCAGACCTTTCTCGTCAGTTTGCTGTGCTCATAACCTTTTGAAACCGAAAGGCCTCTTTTCCGACCCAGGATCGTGATACGGCCTGAATTCACGAAGTAGATTGTTGTTCATTGAATGTGTGTGGTGCATCAATCAAGAGTTTGAACGTGCAACACACAAGGCTACACGTTGAAAATATTGATTGGCCTTCCCAAGGTAACGAATATAGACAGGGGCGGCAGAAGCTCGATAAAAGTGGAGGGGCACAAATTTACAATGCGACCATGGTTCGACCCACTGTGAGAAAGGATACTATATGTTACACAGTTTGGTAGTGACCTAATATGGAATTAACTGACCCTTATATACCATATTAGGTCACTACCAAACTGTGTAACGAATATATCAGTAGTAGGACAGGGCCTAGACGACCCATATTTGGGGACCTAGGCTGGGGGACCTACGAAGTGACGTCATACCGCAATGTATTATGGGTATCACGTGGTTGTCATGGTAACCCATGTGGGCGGCCATGTTGTGACGTAATTGTCATGGTGATGGGTGAATGTGAGTGCGCATGCGCAGCTCGTGTTGTTAGGGTGATACGTGTTTCCGTCGTCCATTTTGTATGAAGGGGCCGCCATCTTTGTTTCTATGGTGGCACGTGGTTGCTATGTTACCCAAAAGCTCCTTATAGGACTAAGAGGTTTGTAACAGGTATGTTCGATTGACTGGGAGTATTTTTTTGGAACGACTTCTCTGTATAATTACCCAAATGAGTTCGAGAATGGGCGTAAATCACCGGAAACGACTTTATTTGATATGGATTCCCCGCAGAATCCTGCTTGTAACCGAATTGGACTTGTTTAGAGTAGCACGTAGTGCTATAGATTTTTTAAAAGGTCGTGTTCGATTGAATGGGAGTATTTTTGGAAGTACTTCCGAAGATAATTACCCAGCTTTGCTTATTATTACTATATTTAGCTATTCTGGTCTATTCCTGTTAGTTCTGACCCTATTCCAAGTACTCTTATTGTTTCATTTATCTAGATCATTTATATAAATTATAACTAACTGTGCTTATGTGCTAGGGCACATTGTGTCACATTGTGCTTTTTCACATAGGCACATATGGGATTCTCCAGAAGGTATCCTATAAAGGTATCCTCAAATAATACAATACTAGGTCATATGTATCCTCAAATACCCGCATGTGCCTATGGTAGGACAGGGTCTAGATGACCCCTATTTGTGGGACCTAGGCTGGGGGACCTAGGAAGTGACGTCATACCGCAATGTATTATGAGTATCACGTTGTTGTTATGGTAACCCATGTGGGCGGCCATGTTGTGACGTAATTGTCGTGGTGATGGGTGATGTGAGTGCGCATGCGCAGCTCGTGTTGTTAGGATGATACGTGTTTCTGTCGTCCATTTTGTATGAAAGGGGCCGCCATCTTTATTTCTATGGTGGCACGTGGTTACTATGTTACCCAAAAGCTTCTTATAAGGCTAAGAGGTTTGTAACAGGTATGTTCGATTGACTGGAAGTATTTTTTGGAACGACTTCTCTGTATAATTACCCAAATGAGCCCGAGAATGGGCGTAAATCACCGGAAACGACTTTATTTGATATGGATTCCCCGCAGAATCCTGCTTTTAACCGAAATGGACTTGTTTAGAGTAGCACGTAGTGCTAAAGATTTTTTAAAAGGCCGTGTTCGATTGAATGGGAGTATTTTTGGAAGGACTTCCGAAGATAATTACCCAAATAAACCCGAGAAGTTTTACTATTTCGAATTCTTCAGAATTCTCTGCTTCTATCTATATATGCAACAGTTTTCGTCTATCTGGCCATGTTCCTTTGTTGTAGAGTAGACTCCAGTAGCGTAGGAGAGCCTATTAGTTGGAACAGCTTTGCTTATTGTTACTATATTTAGCTATTCTGGTCTATTCTTGTTAGTTCTGACCCTATTCCAAGTACTCTTATTGTTTCATTTATCTAGATCATTTATATAAATTATAACTAACCAATCAGATTGCTTGATTTCCCATGATCTGTATGCAGAGTTATCTACCGTTATTAAAACGAAGTCGTATCCATTTCTCATCACCTGGACCATATTCCCAGGCACCCCTTTTTGGAGAACATATGGCCTTCGGCACCCCTTTTTGTCATATGTGCTTATGTGAAAAGGCACAATGTGACACAATGTACCCTAGCACATAGGCACATCCTTTATGTGCCGATATGTGCTTATATGTGAAAAGGCATAATGTGCCCTAGCACATAGGCACATACGGGTATTTGAGGATACCTATGGCCTGGTATTGTAATTTTTTATGATACCTTCATAGGATACCTTCTGGAGAACCCCTTTTTGTCATATGTGCTTATGTGAAAAGGCACAATGTGGCACAATGTGCCCTAGCACATAGGCACATGCGGGTATTTGAGGATACCTATGACCTGGTATTGTATTATTTGAGGATACCTATCGAGGATACCTACTGGAAAATCCTTTTTTGTCTTATTTGCTTATGTGAAAAGGCACAATGTGACACAGTGTGCCGTAACACATAGGCACATACGGGTATTTGAGGATACCTATTGCCTGGTATTGTTTTATTCGAGGATACCTACTAGAGAATCCCTTTTTTGTCATATGTGCTTATGTGAAAAAGCACAATGTGCCCTAGCACAAACATGCACATTCTGGCACATTTTTACCTGTGCTATTTGCACATACTGGCACATTTTACATGCGCTATTTACACATACTGGCACATTTTACATGTGCTATTTACACATTGTGTGCAAGGGCACAAATATTGTTTGGATTTGCTGCAAATAATGTTACAGGAATGGCTGTATATTGACATGTTTGAATGCGCCCATTTTAATTCATTATGTAACTGCAAAACATGTCTGTGGAAAAACAGTGGAGAGGCACGTGCGAAATTTTAATTAATGAAGCACCGGGTTGTACCCGGTGCTTCATTAATTAAATTTGCGTTGATTATTCCTATAATTAGTCTTTAGAATCTAATATTATTGCGTCCGTGGAAATATTGACCACCCATGACCAGTCCACGGTGGCAGTACTGTAGACCATTATGATCCAAAAGGTTAATCGTTGTACCTTGACCTAACAGGAACTAGCCAAGGCTGTAAACTCAGAACATAGTATTCTTGACAAGTCCTGGAAGTATATTTATATAGTTTATTATATGATGAAATATCTACATTATTATACAAAATGAATGATAAAAACATTGAGAATGGCTTGGTCTGTAAAAGGAGTTAATTGATATCAGGTTTGAATTCTGATGGGATTTATAAATATATCGGGTTTTTATTGGTCACACTTTCACACTCTCTCCCTCTCTCTCTCTCTCTCTCTCTCTCTCTCTCTGATTGTTATTTTTTATCGTCTGTGCACAATATATTTTAACTCGGAATGTTTATGGCGCCATAACTAAAACTCACGCTTTCCGCGGTCCAGGCCTGGATTTTCACTCGATCTCTTGAAGATTTCTTTTCACGGATAAGTTTTCTCATACTTATTCATCCACACTTGTCCTTCTGGGATTCACACTTTGAATAATATTCATTTCGTTGAATGTTAATTTTCTCGACTCGAATCTCTCATTGTTACTCGGCTTGTGTAGATCATCTCAGTTCAATCTCAAAAACTCGGTTGCTACTCGGCTCGTGGAGCTCATCTCAGTTCAGTCTCAAAACTCGGTTGCTACTCGGCTCGTGGAGATCACCTCAATTCAAGCTCTGGCAGAATAACTACTGCCAATACTCTGGATTTCCTTTTTGGAATCAAGATTAAACTTTAGTCCATTTTATATGGAACATACAGTCAATTTCATATAACATTTTAACAGTTTCTGTAAACATCCATCTCAATCTCTCCAAGTTTCATTTTTACTTATAAAAAGCAGTTCTGGAGAAAACTTGTTTTTTACTTCACATACTGGTGACCAACAAAACTAAACTAACATTTTTTTCTCTCACACACACAGAGATTTTAGAACAGGCAAGCCCTTCCCAGCATTTCTTATCAATATGGCTGTCACATTTAATTTCTGTTACAGAACACAGTCGTGGGAAGAAGTTGAAATTCTTGGTGCCAATTTCCCCACGCTTAACCCCCATTCTCGAACTGATATAATTATTATTTATCAACACTGTTATGAATATAAGATATATTCATCTCTATGAGTCAAAACATGAATTAACCCTTAGTATATCATACTAATATTTTTGGTGTTCAATATTAAGCTGAACTTATATGCCAATACGTAACAGAACTCCCCTCTGAAAATCGGCGTGGGCGATTTTCACTCAGTAAGTCAAGTCTTCACAAACTAAGAAATGCAGAAAATATATATGTACCAATATGGATATGTATCTATTTACAAGCGACTGAAATGAGATAGGGCTTCCCCTATGCCTCTGTTGTCTCACGAGCTTCCAGCAGACGCAGCCTTTGAACAGGTCGTCTCACCAAACCATTTGCAGTTTTTAAAGTTACTGATCGCACCAGTCCGTCTCGTCCTGGGTGTGTCTCTACTACTTTCCCCAAAATCCACTCCTGCTTCTTCATAGTATCATGTGCAATCAATACAACGTCGTCTGCTTTTAAGTTCTCTTGACTGTCAGTCCATTTTTGCATTTTATTCAATTCAACCAGATATTCTGTGTTCCATCTTTTCCAAAACTGCTTCGACAAACGTTGACGGTATTGCCATCGTTTTCCAAGTGACGTTTGTCTTAACTCTACATCTATCTCGGGTAGTGTATTTAAATACTTACCTATTATTAAATGACCTGGTGTTAGAGGTAAAGGGTCCTCTTTGTCAGCTGACACATCAGTCAGTGGTCTGGAGTTAAGCTGTGCTTCAATATCCGTTAAAACTGTTTCCATTTCTGTATACGTCAGCCTAGCTTTCCCCAATACTTTTTTCAGTGGTGTCTTGACACTTCTCACCATTCTTTCATAAAAACCTCCATGCCATGGGGCACGCTCTGTTATAAATTTCCATTGGATCCCTTTTTGTACTAATCTGTTTTCTATCCTTGTTTTGTTGGAAGGTGTATTGAAGATTTGAAATAATACCTTTGATGCCTTTTTAAATGTTTTGGCATTGTCAGAATACATGATGGCGCATTTCCCTCTACGATTAATCATCCTCTCCAAGGCTCTCAAAAACTCATCTGCTGTCATATCTGGTACCAATTCAAGGTGGACAGCTCTTGTTATCATGCAAGTAAACAATGTGATATATGCTTTTCTATTGAATTCATTGTCCAACTTAACATAAAGTGGACCAGCAAAGTCGACACCGACATGTGTAAATGGCGGTACTTCTCTGACTCTGTCTGCAGGTAATGGTGCCATTTTTTTGTTTCAGTGGGCTAAGCTCTTTACATGCTGAACACTTGTGGATAATGCGCCTTATTTCTTGGCGACCACGTATCAACCAAAATCTGCACCTCATACTTGCAAGAGTTTGCACCACACCAGAATGACAGTTACTGACGTGATAATGCATAACAAGTAAATCAGTCAAACAATTATGAGTGGGCAATATAATTGGGTTTCGCGTTTCTTCAGGTAAGACAGAGTTCTGCAGCCGTCCTCCAACGCGTAACATTTCTTGTTCCTTGTCCCAAAATGGGTCCAATGGAACTAATGAGCTATTTTTTGGCAATGCTTTCTCTGATTTCAAAGCTTCAATCTCCTCTCGATATGCCATCATCTGTGCCCATTTTATCCAGAAATTCTCTTCCTCATGTCTGTTTTGCATTGTTAGAGGGTCTCGAGATTTTTCAGTAAAACTCCCCTCATCTTTACTTCTGTGTTTCTTTAACCAACTTCTCACTCTTGTAAACACTCCAATAAATTTGTTGTAAGAACCAAATTTTTTTACACACTGCTTCATGTTATCATCTGCTGCGCTAACTGATAATGTAGCTGCTGTTAAAACCTTTGATTTCCGTTTTTTACTTGCTGTATCAATAGCTGATTTATTGGGAACATTTTCCTTTTTCGGCCAACACTTCTCGTCCATTTGCAAAAACTCTGGACCATTCCACCACAGTGTTGACTGCACTAATGTTTTTGCACTGCAACCACGTGAGCACAAGTCGGCAGGATTGTTCCTACCTGCTACATGTCTCCATCTAGATGGTTCAACTAGACCCTGTATTTCAGCCACACGGTTCGCAACATATGTTTGCCAAACATAAGAAGGTTGGCTAATCCATTCTATGGCCACTCTAGAATCAGACCAGCAATAAACTGCTTCTATTGGTAGATCAATTTCCTTCTCAACATATTTGATAAGTCTAGCTGCAAGTAGACTGGCTGTAAGTTCCAGTTCTGGTAGACTTCTACGGTTTTTTAATGGTGCAACTCGTGTTTTTCCACACACATTTGCAATATTAATTGAAGAGTTCACGGAATCTTCTACTCTAAGATACACCACGGCTCCATAAGATGCTTCACAGGCATCGCCAAATGCATGTAATGTATACTTTGGCTTTGTAACATGTTCTGGCACAAAACATCTGTTCACTTTTATCTGGTCCAAAATTGGGACTTCGTCTTTCCACTTATTCCATTCCTGAACGAGCTCATCTGGTAATGGCTGATCCCATTCGCAAGCCGATGTCCAAGCTCTTTGGAATAATTGTTTAGCTTTTAAAGTAAATGGAGCCAACAACCCCATTGGGTCGTATATGCGGTGTAACTGTTTTAAAAATGTTCGTCTTGTTTCACAAATGACGTCATCCAATTTTTCGTAAAATGAGAACATCAGTATATCTTCAGTTGGGAGGTATTTTACTCCAAGAGCTGTTGTCGTGCAGTCATTTTCTGCCATGGTTATAACATGATGGGATGCCAAATCTTCCTTTTCCAGGCGTTTCAAAGCTTGGGGTTTATTTGAAACAAATTCTCTCAAAGGGAAGCCTCCCCTCGCCAATAAATTTTTCATCTCGACACAGAGATCAGCTCCCTTTTCTTCAGTTTCAGCACCAGTTAGAATATCGTCCACAAACATATTCTTCCTTATATCACTGGAAGCTGTTGGGAAAGATTCACTTTCACCCTCCACGTGTTTAAATATTGTTTTTATACTTAAAAATGGTGAGCATTTTAATCCAAACGTAACTGTTGTAAGTCTATACTCGTCTGGTGTCCTATGTACCTCCATATTTCTCCATAAAAATCGTTGCAAATCTTGGTCTTCTCTTTTCATTTTGATCTGTAAAAACATTTTCTCAATGTCGGCCACTATAGCAACTTTATGTTTCCGAAACCTGATCAGCACACCCAACAAGTCGGGTTGTAAAGGTGGTCCAGGCAACAGGGTATCATTGAGTGACACACCTTCAGTGCCCTTTGCCGAACCATCAAAAACAATTCTGACTTTCGTGGTTGTTTTGTCCATCCTAACTACTGGGTGATGGGGCAAATACCAAATGTTGCCCTCCTTTGACTCCACAGGGTTTTCAATCTTCTCGGCTCGTCCACTTGATATAAGCTCCTGGACCTGGTTTTCATTCAATGTTCTCAGTTCAGGATTCTGACTCAACTTTCTTTCTATTGATTTTAGTCGACTGAAAGCTAGGTATTTATTCGACTTTACTGTACTATTTGTCCACTGTGGGTGACGTATTAACCCTGTCTCATAGCGAGAATTGTTAAATGTTGTCTTCTCTTCATATTGGCAAATAGCATCAGTCTCCAGTGGTTTCATTTCTTTTGCTTCTTGTGGCAAAATGCCAATGTGCTCCAATTCCCAGTGTTTTTCAGCTATTTCCTCTGGCTTCTGTATGTCAAAAGACACTCTGTTTATCTGAGGGTTTGTATCATTCGTGGCCCTAGCTGTACAAGGACCTGACAAAACCCATCCAATATGAGTTTTCTGAGCGATCGACATACCTCTTGGACCATGTATTCTCTCAGCCATCTGGATACTCTGGGTATCTTCAATACCAAGCATTATATCCACTTCTGCCCCCTTTGTTCGTGGATAAACATCTGCTAACTGCAATCCTATCAAATATGGCATTTTTGAGAAATCTACTTTGACCTCTTTCAAATCAGCACTTGGCTTATCAATCACGTAAGCCACAATCTCAAACACTTCTCCTTTCCATTTTGGGACAGCTGATGACAAATAAAATCTCACTTCTTGCGTCTTTAAATGCAGGGCCTTTCCACCAGCTAAGGTGAATTCTCCTTCAACCACGCGGCCTTTCAAATTGAGCTTCTTGGCCATTTTCTTGCTGATAAATGACACCCCACTTCCGCTGTCAAATAAAACCCTTGCTTGTGTGACACAAGCATTAGATTCCACCTCAACAATGCCACTTTGCATTAATATTTCTTTAGGACCATTTATGGCTTTTTCAAGACCAGCTGTTGACTCAATTTTTTCATTTCTTACCTGAATTTCAGCCGTTTCTGTTTCTCCACTGCTGCGTCTTGAATGGTTGAATTCCTTGTGTGGATATTCGTTTTTATTTTGGCGTTTCTCAATATGTAGCAGAACATTGTGTTTTCTACCACATTTGCTGCAAGGACTAGCATTACAGTTCGTGACAAAATGAATGAATGAATGAATGAATGAATCTTTATTTTGCAGCATACTATTACATATGAAAAAAAAAACAATAACATATAACATTCAGTATTATACAAACTATATATCATACTGCATGGAAATGGCATAGCCTTGGCGACTGTCTTCCTGCCATTCCCCAAAAAAGAAAAAAAAAGAAAAAAGTTTTTCCTGGCGTCAGAGCGAAGAATCAACGTTTCTGTAGATTTTTAATTTTTTTCCTTCTATGGCTGTTTTTGACTTTGTCCGGTCTCGGGTGCATTTAGAATTATACCTACTGGAAATATGTCTGAAGCGGTGGCTTTGGGCGGGTAATTATGCTCAGGATCCAATAGAATTAGATACAGTCAGGGCACTGTGGGTTATTACATGTGACATTACTTGAGTATGAATTTAGGGCAGTGTCTATCAAGAATTGCTTGAAGCACGGTCTGCTGAGGTTCTGAATTGTTGGGTCAATGTCGTTCCATTTCCTCGGAAAAGAATGAATAGGAAGCTCAGCCGAGAACTGCGTTCTAGGTGTTAGTGTTTGTATTTTTCTTGATTGTCTTGTGTTCATATCTGCGGGATGCCTGTATATTTTAAATGTGTCATTGAAGGAGGCGGGTAGATTATTATTGGACCAATCATGCATAAAGAGGAGGACATGTAAATTGTACAGGTCTCTAAATTTAAGTATGCCACATTTCTTGAAAAGTGGGTCAGTATGCGAAGTATAACTCTTTTTTGTTATAATCCGAATGGCTTTTTTTTGCAAGTTAAAAATCCTGGTAGCGGATGTCACATGTCCCCATGCTTGGATACCATATATCAAATAACATTGGATTAAAGAATAGTATAATGTTTGCAAAGCTTTCAGGGGTAGGAATTTTTTTGCCCTGTTCAATGCGTAATTAGCCCTCGCAATTTTCAAGCAAATCGTAGATACGTGTTGCTGAAATTTGAGATTTTCGTCCATGTTGATTCCTAAAAACTTTATAGTTGTCTCGTCCTGCTGGTTTCCAACCAAAGAAATAGGATTGTTGTTCAAGGTCAAATGTCTGTCTCTAGTGTTATAGGAGTCATTACGTGGATGGGATATTGTAAATCTTGTTTTTGTAGCATTGAGAGCTAATTGTTAGCAGAGCACCATTCGTTGATTTTGGATAATTCAACATTGGCATTCACAACTAATGAATCTAGATTATTGCCCGAAGTGTGTCCAGTAGTGTCGTCTGCAAATAACAATATATTAAGCAGTGTTGATTTACTGATGTCGTTAATGTATAATAAAAATAAGATCGGGCCAAGTATAGATCCTTGGGGTACACCCGTAGTTATGGTCTTTGTATCCGATTCGATATTTGAAAAAGAGACGAACTGTCTTCTGTCTGTCAGGTAGTCTTTGAACCAGGAATTAGCAATGCCTCTAATGCCATAGTGTTCCAGTTTCCTCAAGAGGATACTATGATCAATAGAATCGAAAGCTTTTGAAAAATCTAAAAACATTGAAAGGGTGCAATTTCTTGTAGATTTGTCATTCTCAAGGGCAGTCTTGTTTATCAAATGCAAGATAGGATGTACAGTGGAGTGTTTCTTCCTAAAACCAAACTGATACTGGTAAATAATATTTTGATCGTTTAAGAAGTTAGACAATCTTGTATACATGATCCGTTCTAATACCTTAGAAAAAGAGGGGAGGATGCTAATTGGTCTATAGTTGTTAAATAAAATGATTTGTCCGCAGGCAGTTAAAACAAGCTTTTGAGTCTTTAACTCTTTCTGTTCTCTGGGGTATGGTCAGTTTATTAACTGCATAACATTTGACCGATGGGTGGTTTTTACCACAGAACAAACAATCAGATCTATTGCCTTTATTGTGGAATGATGTGTTCCTCGTGACATTCAGTGCATAGCCACTAGGCTTGTGTTTTTCAGACTTGTTGTATGTTTCCCTTTTCTTATATTTATTGGTGTCTGCTTTAACCTCCGCATCAGTTCGCCGAGCTACTTGGAGAGCTTCTTTAAGTTTTTGAAGTAATTCAACGAATTTGATAGGCAGATTGTTGTGAGTTCGTCTCTCTGTTCTCTCATCTTTGATGCGCTCGCCATCCCATCTTCTCACCAAGACTTTTGGGAGTTTAGGCCGCACTAAGGCTGTCAATACCCAACTACTGTTAATAAAACTTTCGTTGTTGTCAGTTTTCCTCAGTAAGTAATTCCAACATGTTACCAGTTTGGAATATATTACATCTAATTCCTTGGCATTGGCTGAAAATGTTGGGTTAACATTTGCAATCTCTAAAATTACTTGTTGTACTCTTACAAGGACATCTCCATACTTATTTTCCAGTATTTGTAGTGTTTCTTCAAAACTTGGATTTTTCAAAGAGAGAGCTATCTTTAAGGCGTCGCCTTCAAGAACACTAATTACGAAATGAGCTTTCTCTGACTCAGAATAACAAGGTTTATCTAATTCTGCCTTAACAAGGTCCTTCCACTGGTCAAACAACTCTGGTTCGCCTTTGAACTTTGGTACAGTTATATCACGTTTCCTTTTTGTCATTGTAGTGACAATCTGTGATAGTTGGTCACCAGTTAGTCCGGTATTGATTGATTTAAAAGCAGCAGTTAAACTTTCAGTTAACTGCTTATTTGATGAATGTCTCTCGCTGTCATGCGATAAATCACTTGCGTCAGAACTACGTCTGCTGTTAGCAGTTGAATGCACCAATCCCTTCATTTCCATGATCTGCACTTTGGTGCTTAATGACAAATACAAGTCTCTAATGCTTTGTTCGCCATTTTCTTCCTTCTGTCTTGATTCATCATCCATGTTCTCTAGCCTCTCTGTGTTATCAGGGTTAAACTCTATGTCATCTTGTACTGCTTGCAGCTCATTAAAAACTTTGCTCAAATTCTGCGAGTCCATACTGGTCGCTCTCATTGACAACTCGATATCGCTACTAGGTGAACCCTCGACTTTCAGACGCTCGGTTTGCTCGAAGAGCTTCAAAACTGATTTGTGTGCCTTAGTGAACCTCATGCGACAAATACGCCGCTTTTCCAGAAGACTTTGCAAACTGACCTCTGTCTCCATTGTGATTCTCAAAATACAATCGCCACTCTAAATTATTACAAGAAATAATTTCAATTACATGTAATTAACCCTTTTTACAATTAATATTTAAACGGTAAACACGAAGTGAGAAAAATCTCATACAAGATGAAGGGTCAAGCAGGCAGAACAAAACACAAAGACCTCAAACATTAGCATCTTTTTAAACACTTTCCAGCTCTAAAAATATTGAAGAATACAGTCGTTCGATCAGAGCTGTACTGACTCCCATAAAATGCGAAACAGTAGCAGCATCCGGCTCGAGGGACCAAAAAATGTACCTTGACCTAACAGGAACTAGCCAAGGCTGTAAACTCAGAACATAGTATTCTTAACAAGTACTGGAAGTATATTTATATAGTTTATTATATGATGAAATATCTACATTATTATACAAAATGAATGATAAAAACATTGAGAATGGCTTGGTCTGTAAAAGGAGTTAATTGATATCAGGTTTGAATTCTGATGGAATTTATAAATATATCGGGTTTTTATTGGTCACACTTTCACACTCTCTCCCTCTCTCTCTCTCTCTCTCCTCTCTCTCTCTCTCTCTCTCTGATTGTTATTTTTTATCGTCTGTGCACAATATATTTTAACTCGGAATGTTTATGGCGCCATAACTAAAACTCACGCTTTCCGCGGTCCAGGCCTGGATTTTCACTCGATCTCTTGAAGATTTCTTTTCACGTATAAGTTTTCTCATACTTATTCATCCACACTTGTCCTTCTGGGATTCACACTTTGAATAATATTCATTTCGTTGAATGTTAATTTTCTCGACTCGAATCTCTCATTGTTATTCGGCTTGTGTAGATCATCTCAGTTCAATCTCAGTTCAATCTCAAAACTCGGTTGCTACTCGGCTCGTGGAGCTCATATCAGTTCAGTCTCAAAACCCGGTTGCTGCTCGGCTCGTGGAGCTCACCTCAGTTCAAGCTCTGGCAGAATAACTACTGCCAATACTCTGGATTTCCTTTTTGGAATCAAGATTAAACTTTAGTCCATTTTATATGGAACATACAGTCAATTTCATATAACATTTTAACAGTTTCTGTAAACATCCATCTCAATCTCTCCAAGTTTCATTTTTACTTATAAAAAGCAGTTCTGGAGAAAACTTGTTTTTACTTCACATACTGGTGACCAACAAAACTAAAGTAACATTTTTTTCTCACACACACACAGAGATTTTAGAACAGGCAAGCCCTTCCCAGCATTTCTTATCAATATGGCTGTCACATTTAATTTCTGTTACAGAACACAGTCGTGGGAAGAAGTTGAAATTCTTGGTGCCAATTTCCCCACGCTTAACCCCCATTCTCGCACTGATATAATTATTATTTATCAACACTGTTATGAATATAAGATATATTCATCTCTATGAGTCAAAACATGAAATAACCCTTAGTATATCATACTAATATTTTTGGTGCTCAATATTAAGCTGAATTTATATGCCAATACGTAACAATCGTTTAACAGTTTATGCACGAAGTTTGTGCGAATCAAAAAGTTGCAGTCCGTGATGGGACTAAACAAACAAAAAAACACCTCTCTGGACAGGAGGATCCGTAAGAATTTAATTCTATAACCCTATAGGGCTATAGTATTAAATCATTGCTGCACCTCGCTATGAATGTAAGGTGGACTCTCCACTTTCGCAGCAGACAGACGTGTGAAAAACGATGCAATTGGAGGTGATAAAGTTTAAAAGAGTAAAAATCGGAAAAAAATCAGGAAGTTTAATTCCCTGGTTATTACAGTCATATTTCAGTGTTTTGTATAAACAAGGGTTGGATAACTCATGGAATTCCACTCAGTCTTGTCTTGTAGGGCAAATACTTAAAGACTCAACTTGTTCAGTGTAAAAGGATGGTTGTCATGTGCATTTTGTGTCGAACAAATCAATCACCTTTCAAGAACAAGTCCATTTTGTAAGTATTCCGTTCTGTTCACTGCCGGCTGCTAACTGAGGACGTTGCTTTGTATTGAACAAACCAATCAAATTTCAAGAACAAGCATGTTTTATTAGTTTTCTGTTCTGTTTACCTGCGGTTGCTAACTCTGGATGTCGCGCCACATGGGCAGGGGAGTTAAGATCGCAAAATCCATGACGTTCTGGCCCATGTGCCGAACCTATAAACCCAGCGCCAGAACATCGAAAACCAGAAGACAGTTAACAGGAGCCAATACATCTACATACTTGAGAATAACGAAAAAAGTTAATGATTTTCTAACGTGACATTCTGTCTTGCAACTCGTTTTAGTGTTGGGGATTTTGGATTCGAAAGAGCAATTAGTGCTTTGAGAGTTCCGTTTAACCCTTTACCTAACCTGAAAAGCAGACGACACTTGCAAAAATAATTTTTGAATAACTATTTTTTTTCATTTTTTGTCTCAAAAACATAGGTTATGACCCCTCGTTGGAACGAGCTCGACGAGCTCGTTCCAACGAGGGGTCATAACCTATGTTTTTGAGACAAAAAATGAAAAAAATAATGAAAATTAATTGGCGATTTTTGAGAATAGCGCTGACCGGTTTTGACGTTACGTTAGGTAAAGGGTTAAACGACGATTGTTTGTTGAAAATAAAATATTGCTCTCCTCAAATACATACCCACCAGATTATTCGAGTCTTTAAATATTGTTTTCGGCTTCTGGAATTTACACCTTTCATTGCAATCGGTTGTGTATCTTGTCAGGCTCTCTTTTAAAGGGTACCTCACTTCGATGGAGTACGTACCTTCAGCCGTAACTTATTCTGCTTGTGCTGCTTGGTAAGTTAACACTTGGTCGCCGATTGCTGGTTTATTGTTGCTAAAGCCACCTTCAGCGTCTATTGCAGTATCACGCCCACGACGCAGGTATAAATTTAAGATCAGTCAATCGTATATACCGATGTTGCCCACTTTGGTAGAGTAACATCAAAGTGTGCAGTACACTGCAGTTGTTGATCATCGGGTAAATTATACCAGCAAAACCGAACTTGTTTACCACAGTTAACAAGTACTCTTCCTATTCAGACTGGGAGTAAAACTCGAAAATAAATCTAAATGTTGATTTTGATTCTTATATGTAGGAACGTAAGGTCAGAAAATGCCAACTTTAATAATCTGGGAAGGGTCCAACGTATCCCGCTGTTATCTATCGATTTTGATCTCTTATCATTAACTCTTTCAAATTAAATGCACTGAATGGTATGGTTTAATGCACTACTGCCTGCTAGGGTTGCACGATATTCGAAACTGAATACCGGTATCGGTGTTCCAAAACATACCGCGGAATACTGGTATATCGAAAACTGTTCAGATATATGAACACAAGTACCACAATCGAGACTTGATGCATCACAGTCGGAACAAATTAGCATGCCTTGATGGTGCGGTTCGAAAAACCTTCACCCAACGCAGATGATATCAAAATTTATTATTTTCAAAATTAATTTATCAGATTTTCCCCAAAGAGTTCAACAAAACTATATCATGTGACCCTTCATTGGAACGAGCTCAACGAGCTCGTTCCAATAAGGGGTCACATGATATAGTTTTGTTGAAAATTATATTTTCAACTGCTGAATTTGTATATTACGAGGGCACAAGCAGACGATTCCTTGGATAAATGAATAATATTATTCATTGGTGGCTACAGTTAAAAAACTCAAGACATTCCTATTTTCGAGTTTTAAGTTCCCTTTTTCTATAGGATTGAATGGGAAGAATCTGAACATAGAGGGGTAGCCACTACGTTCAGATCGCTGAACTTTGAGTTGATTACATGTGTGTTGTGTTCTATACATCTCAACCTTCATTTTGATGTATAATGTTTGTATATTTAATCTGAATTTAAGGAATATCAGAGGTGAGAATTTCAAAATAAACAAAATTCCATAACTTATAGCACCTTAAAATAATAAAAAAGAGTGACAATACACGTTTGTGAGGATGTTCAATTCAAGATTTGGCCTCTGGGTTTATTTTTTCAGTTATTCAATCGATATTGGTGTGAATACCGGTATATACTGGTTTATCGATATACCGTGCAGCCCTACTGTCTGCCGGGAAATGGACATGCCGAATTTGTATTTGCAGGGAGGTTAAATAATACCCGAACCCCACAACTGAACTGAATCATATTTGAAATTACAACTTGTGGTAATAATCAAACATATTAAATTAATTCTCGGGGCACAGTTTGTCGCGACCCCAAGTTCTTGAAATCTTGCAAGAAGATATCGCTGGGTTAATCATTCCAGGCAGTATGTATGCCCTTTATACGACGATTGCTTCGTGTATTCGACGTTATCCGATACAATACAGGCATCTAGAAATGTTCTATGTGCACCACAAATGGCATCTGGATTGCGCGTAAGAAGACCATGTAAGAACACATCTGATTGGACGTTACGAGTCTTGAGTGACGCTATGACGTGAAAGAAACGTTTCGACTAAAAACAGTGTAAAGTAATAGACAGAACAACACAGGCGTTTGGATGGGTCAATATTTATCTCGCGACTTTGGTTGGGTGTAAGAATACCGCGAGAGGCGTAGCAGATATTTTCCCAAGAAACCAGAAATAGTTCTGTGCACAGCATTCTATAATGGAATTAGAAATGGCTACTTTGTCTTCCACCACGTTTTTGACTGAAGACATACATATAGGCATATGAACTTCAGAAATGCTTGAGGGAAGTATCAGATACAATGCAGAGCAATTTTGAAAAATGCACTTAATGACACCTACAGTACGTTGAGAGTGGATTGTAACTAAATCACCCGCGGAGTGGAGTTATCACCCAAGCTATGAATTTCAAATTTTGTTCATATCGACAAAAAACACAAGCAATGTTTCAGCCAATGTACCTCCGGGTTAAATCCGGAGGTCCATTGGCTGAAACGTTGCAAGTGCTGGTTATCCTTTGCAACAAATTAGCAATTATTTCACGGGTGGAATCTCCACTCTGCGGGTGATTTAATGATAATACACTCTCCACGTACTGCAAGTGACCCTAGTATCTGGACCCAAATTATTAGCTTCCACGGTGTTTCGACTCATTTGGCGTTATCCGAGGTCCATTTGTCATGCCATGCTTGAGATATGAGCGTGACCCACTTTCAATGTATTTGGCCACGCACACTTTTTGAGTGAAAAAAAAATGCGAGTATGAACTTCGAAAATGCATTAGGGATCACAAAAGATTTTCAGAAATTCTGAAAAATACACTCGATGACCTCTGGGTGACCAGAGTGGCCTCGTCCACTATTAGGAATCCTCATCGAGTTGCGACTCATTTGGTGTTGAAAGTCTATACGTCATACTATGATTGAGATATGAGCGTGACCCACTTTCAATATTTTCGTCCATGCACACTTTTTGGAGTGTAAAAAATTATGCATCAGTCTCTGGAATGCGTCAGGAGGCAAAATGTGATTTCCAGCAATTCTGAATAATGCACCCGTTGACCCATGGTGAACTGAGTGACACTGACCCGTGCTTGGAACCTCCATTATGTGTCGACTCATTTGGTGTTGGTCTCAAAAATCATACCAAGCCTGAGATATGAGCGTGTCTCACTTTCAAACCACCTCTATGGACACCTCCAATGCCCCATGAGGCTGGAAAATATAGGTGGCTGAGTACTAGTGAGTGTGTATAAGTACACCAAAAGGCAGCAAAGTAGGAAGATACGTATTTGAGTTATCGTGTGGGCAAGGAACTGAACAAAAGACAGAAGACCAGGGGCAAAAGAAAAACAAAAACAAAAAATAAAAAAAAGAAAAGAAAAAGGAAACATACAAAAACAATAGACGGTGTGTTTGACACAGGCTAATAAAATAAGGGAACTGGAGAAACAGGATTTACTGCGACCAGTAAATTCGAATATGTCTGAAAATGGTGAAAGCATCAGGACTAAATAATATAGAAAGGGCATTTATGGGACCTCCATTAAGTGTCGACTCATTTGGTGTTGGTCTCAGGTCAAACATCATACCATGATACCAAGCCTGAGATATGAGCATGTCTCACTTTCAAACCACCTCTATGGACAACTCCAATGCCCCATGAGGCTGGAAGATATAGGCGACCGAGTACTAGTGACTGTGTATAAGTACGCCAAAAAGCAGTGAAGTACATGCACGAAGATAGTATTTGAGTTATCGTGTGTGCGAGGAACTGAATAGAAGACAGAAGATCAGGGGCAAAAGAAGAAGAAAAATAAAAAATGAAAAAAAAGAAAAGAAAAAGGAAACATACAAAAACAATAGACTGTGTGTTTGACACAGGCTAGTACAATAAGGGAACTAGAGAAACAGGATTTACTGCGACCAGTAAATTCCAATCGGCGTGAAAATGGTGAAAGCATCAGAACTTAATAATATCGAAAGAGCATTTATGGAGCCTTATTTTTCGGAGCAAAATATATTTAAAGAAATCAGAAATGAGTTTTCGTAAACAACGTGTCAAGATTTCCATACAGGAATCAGATGAAATTTTTAAAGAAACCAGACATAATGTATGTGCACAACATTCAACTGGTTCTATAAAGGAATCAGTAATGGATATTTTTGACTCTGCCCACTTTTTTAGTGAATAAATACATGTATGAACTTCAGAAAAGCATTTGGGTTAAAATATGGGATTTCAAGCAATTCTGAAAACTGCATTTAATGAAACCTGGCTGATCTCAGTGATCTGAAACGAAATCAATAACTTGCATGGTGTTTTGACTCATTTGGTTTTGGTCCCAGATCCATATGTCATATCATGCATCAGATATGTGTGTGACCAACTTTCAAAATCTTTTGCCCCCGCCCAAATTTTTTAGAATACAAATGCATGTATGAACTTTGGCAATGCATTAGAGGGTAATAAAATGTGATTTCCAGCAATTATGAACAACGCACTTAATGGCCTCTGGGTGACGACAGTGATCTTGACCAAAATTGTGAACTCCCATTGAGTTTTCAACTCATTTAGTATTGGTCCGAGGTTCAAATATCATACAATGCTTGAGATCCCCAATGAGCTTTGACACCAGGTTGGTCCCAAGTACATAGGTTATACCATGCTTGAGATGCGAACGCGACCGGCTTTTAAACGCTTTGGTCATGCCCAGTTTTTGAGTATAAAAATACATGTATTAGCTTCCGCATTGCATTAGAGTGTCATAAACTGCGATTTTCAGCAATTCTGAAAAATGCTCTCAATGATCCCTGGGTGACTGCAGCGACTTTGACCCATATTTGGAGACTCCATTGAGTTTCGACTCACTCGGTGTTGGTCCCAGGTCCATATGCTATACCGTGCTTGAGATGTCAGTGTATTTAGATTTTTGTTAAGTGTGTTTTCCAGTTTTTTTGTGTGATGGACATCTGACGATGTTTTGGATATTTTCCTCTCAGAAATTGTCTTATGTCTCTGTAAAATAGGCTTTTTGGAGGCTAACATCAAGTTCCAAATCCCCTGACAACACGCGTGAGCGGCCATGTTGTGAAGGCTTTACTTGATGCTGTATTTGAAATATACTGAGTCAAAAAAAGAAAGTATAATAGAAACAAATGTGAGAAAATAGCATAAAAGATGAAATATAATAGTTCTAATGTTGCATGTGTGTGGACAAGAAGTCGTGCAAAGAGTTAAAGACATGTTGTTGTTGTCCGCCCAACCGTATACAATTGTGTAATGGATTTCAAAATAGCACGTGCTACCCGAGAATGTCAAATTGAATGGGTGACCGACGATTTTATTTGTGTTATGTTGTGCTAGATAGCCTGGGTTATTGAGAAAACACGCTAGTTTTTGTCTTCCGACATTTTAAAAAATGTCAAGGTAAACCGAAAATCACAGGTTGAGTGCCATGCTGTCAGTGACGCAGTCAATGTGAAGCGAGTGTAGTTCTAGAACCAATCATTCCAATCATTCCAGACATGACCTGTAACCACTTTCCAATCTCAATCGAAATCGGGTTTTTAAAACCTCTTCCTCTTTCCTCTAACCCTTTACCCAACGAATCGCCCGCATCCGCCCGCGCAATATGTAAACTAAGCAGCTGGAAAAATATTATGTTTCGAAAAATTTCACCAAAACCATATCATGTGACCCCTCTTTGGAACGAGCTCATCGAGCTCGTACCAAAGAGGGGTCACATGATATGGTTTTGTTGAAAATGTTTGAAAAAATTCAAAAAATGATATTTAAAATGATAAATTTTAAAATCATCTGCGTTGGGTAAAGGGTTAACCCATTACCTAATATGAAAAGCAGACGACACTTTCCAAAAAAAATTCTTGAATAACTACTTTTTTTCATTTTTTGTCTCAAAAACATAGGTTATGACCCCTCGCTCGTTGGAACGAGCTCGTTCCAACAAGGGGTCATAACCTATGTTATTGGGACAAAAAATGAAAAGATAATGAAAATTAATTGGAGATTTTTGAGAATAGCGCTGGCCGAGTTTGGTCTTTACTTTGGGTAGAGCGTTAAAGGAGGATATAGCTGTACTCTCGGGTAAATTATGAATCCTTAAATGAGCCCTTCCGAAACATCGACTGGAACTCTGTCTTTGTTAATTCATGCCTTGATACTGTAGTTTCCCACTTCACGCACACATCTTGATCGAAGCGTCCTTGAAAGAATATATTTTGCTTTTAATACGTTCTCTAATACACTGATACTGTTTGGAACAAATGTTCTGTATCTGAAGTCGCAGAACTTAAAAAAAATACAAATCGCTGCAGCAAGGATCATTACCGGTGGAACCCTCCGTGCTAGCAAGCTTTGTTATATTCCGAAACAAGATGTGACTCTCTACAAGAATGTCGTCGTAAACATAGGTTAATACAGTTTTTCAAAATGTACCATCATATAACAGGGAGCGCGGAGGCGTTGCGGTAACCTGTTCTCGTCAGATCACCGAAGTTAAGCAACGTCAAGCCCGGTTAGTCCTTGGATGGGTGACCGTCTGAGCGATCGATTTCAACTCCTCCGTTGTGCCCTTGGGCAAGGCACTTAACCCCAGATGTTCACATGTGGACACGATGACGCCCTGTACTAAGGCGTACTGCACGTCGATTGTGCGCATGTCTTCAACCAATCTAATACTGCCTGTGCTGCAGTGCGGTGTTACGGTGATGGGGAGCTGGTAGCTGCTCATCGTTGCTCGGTGGTTCTCTCCTGGTACTCCGGCTTCCCCCACCCGTAAAATTGTCACCGAAACGATATGACCTTGGCTGTTAAAGTGTCGTTAAACATTAATAAAATGAATAAATAAGCATCAGATAGCACATCCTTACATCTCCAATAAAATTCCCCCGATCGTCTCCTCGACTAATCCATCTGTTAGTCTCCGGTCAAGTCACAAACACCGAGTTCCTTTCTGTTGGACACAGTTGTATCAGTCTTTATCCATCCCAAGTGTTACTGATCAGTCGAATAACCCGCCCTTACATATCCGTGAGAACTCGTCCCTGCCTGCGTTTAAATATTTCCTAACGGACGGAAACCAACGTCCACCAATGTTCTACAGCAGTACAAAATCTCGAACAGCCAAATACACAATTGTAGGATGGAGTTGCGCTGCAGTAACCTTCAATCGCACCTACAGTACGTGGAGAGTGTAGTATCACTAAATCACCCGCAGAGTGGAGATTCCACCCAAGCAATAATTGCAAATTTGTTGCAAAGCATAACAGGCACAAGCGAAGTTTCAGCCAATGGACCTCCGGGTTAAACCCGGAGGTCCATTGGCTGAAACATTGCTTGTGTTTTTAATCAATATACACAAAATTTGAAAGTTATAGTTCGGGTGATAACTCCACTCCGCGGGTGATTTAGTTACAGTCCACTCTCCACGTACTGTATACGGCAACCACTTATCACCCTCCCCTTTATGTCAGTGTGGCGTGACCGAGACACCGGAACATTTTCTCTTACATTGTCCAAGTTTTTCAAATGCTCGCAATTACACGTTTAACTTATTTCCATTTGCAGTAGATATTTCCACACTTCTCTTTGGTTCTGAATTCCTGAATAATGAGGATAACCCCCAAGCAGAGCTGGGAGCAGTTAATGTTTCCAACGTTAACGTGTTAAATTATTTTAACAATGTTAAAAAAATTAACCTATTTAATAACGTTTAACTTTGCAGATTATAATTATATAATATGTAGCATTGCGTCGTTATCTGGTGTTTACTCAAGTCGGGTCGCGCGTGCCGATGACGTCGAATTTTGCATCATTTGACGAAATTCAAGAACAGGAATAATTTAGATCTCCATCAATTATAGACAACCCTTTGATTTGGTGGCGAGACCATGAAGCCCTTCTACCAACGTTGGCGAAGTTGGCCCACCGATATTTGGCGATACAGGAATATCAGCTTCATCCGAACGCCTATTTTCCATGTAAGGACTGGTATTCGAACAACGGCGGATGTCTCTTTCTGACAACACGGCCGCAGCGATTGTATTCTTAAATGAAAACATCGCTGAATGTTAGAATTTACGATAACCCGAGAGAACTATATTAACTACTCATTGGAACTCAAGAGACGAACTGTATGTAAGCTCAATCATATTCAAATTCAAATAAATAAAAATGGCGGAAGTTATTAAAATTTTGTTCATTTTAACATTTAATGACATTTAGCTCGTTAATGTAGAATTTTTTTAACACGTTAGCGTGTTAAGGACAATTTTAACTCCTCCAGACCCTACCGACAAGTAGCTGAAGTAGTACATGACTTTATTTTATGAAGTAAACCATTCCAGTGAATAATAACGTAGTGGCAATCCTCGAATGACTCCCACCTCAAACTAGTCCAACGAGACGAAAATACCCATCTCCCCATCTCCCATACTTACATCACCTTTATTCTTATCCGAGTTCAAGTCCAGTCTCCATTATCTTCAAGCTCAACCCGCCGAAATATTTTCTTCCAATTGTACACAATCGGCTCACATAGAGTTAAAACTAGAAGTCCTGTCACGAACTGTGCGCTTATCTATGTTTAATTGCGCGTAGGAACTGCGCGCAATTGCCATATCGAATGGCATCCAAGGCATGGCAGGATCTACTGGTTACTCGTAGCAAACACAAGCAATGTTTCTGCCAATGGACCTCCGGGTTACCCGGAGATCCATTGGCTGAAACTTAGCTTGAGCACAGGCCATATGTACAGAATTTGATAGCCTTACTATGGCCATAACGCGTAGATTAACGCGCAGATCGACTTGCTATTTGTGCGCTTTTTATGCCAGGACTTCTAGTTTTAACTGTATGACTCTATTGTGTGTGACGCCAATGTATCATGTATTCATGCTGGTCTTCACACTCACTTCCTTCTTCTTTTCCTGAACTCGTTGCTTCTTTACTCTTCACTTCCTCACAAACTTTAAACAATATCAGACATCGCTGCCGGGTGGTCCGTATCTAATTATTCCACTCTGTTATTGTATGGAGTTGGCCTTGGATGTTCCCCCGCTTTGTGCTGCCACAAGAGTTCGACTGCGGGTAAGGGAGAGGTGCTCGTCTCGGTGCAGAGCGTGGTGACGACCGATGCCAACCCCAGGAAGGACGGAGGTCTGACCCTCAGGCAATAATGTGTGGGTTTATCTAATGATCTACAATGGCGTCTTGCGTTTTTTTTCCTACACGAGCCAGAGATACGACTTACATAAGCTGTAAGCGTTCTGTTGAATCCCTGTTTTAAGTGTTTGCCAATGTTTATTTACGTGTTGTATTGTGTACTGTAGTATCTTGTGTTGAGTGGTTTTTTTTATATTTTTCTCTTCTGTGATGTGCCCTTGCAACTTAATTCTTAATAAATATTGTTTAACCTAAAAACGTCGCCGAGAGTGTGACGCCAACATATCTAGCCGATTCATGCGGTCTTGAGCTATTTGGAAACCGGTAATGTATAACTCGGGCGAAAACTTGAATCACATGAAGCAGATGTTTTGTTCATAAACAAAAACACACTTCTAAAAGTCGGTCAACTGCACCATGAAACGTTTTAGAAATTTGTTGGAACAAGATGTAACAAAGAAAAAGAGGAAAGTACACTCCGAAAACAGTGAATTCGAATGAGAATCCTACTGAAAATACGTTGTTTTGAGCACCGCCCCGTCCAATATTGTTTTTGCATCACCTCACACGACCCCGTTTCCGCCAACTAAGTACACTGTAGCTTATACTAAAGTATTCATAAGGCATGGGGTTTCAAACTACATCGTTGCCTGAGTGCAAGAGTGTTCCATGTCCCATAGGGGACATAGAACATTCTAGCACTCAGGCGACGTACTATTTACCTTGCACGTACGTACCATACTCCAGTTTGGTCATGTCGAACCGCCTTAGGGTCGAGTCGCGCAGCACGTATCTCCAATTATATGGCCGTTTGTGTCTGTGACATTAAGTCCAAGTAGCAAATCGTGTCTCGCAAGAAAATACATGATTACTGGCAAGGAAGAATCGATATCTAAGTCTCATCTCCAGACGAAAGTTTCCTGACTTGAAAAATGATTTCCATTGAAAGTGAGCCAAAACACATTTCGCCGTTATTTTCCGTTCTTATTCCTGATCTGATGGCTTGTACGTTTAGTTCGACACAACTGCCATGGATTTTATAGTAATTGAGGTCTTTCATTTTCCATTTCACATTTTCCGCCATTAATTATCCAACGACAGATCATTCAAAATCGAAACTGAAATACTTCATTTTTAAATATTTTCTTTTGTTAAACAAATATCGCTATTGTAAATCATAGAAACCACATGCAAATAAATTTAGTCCATTTAATCTGCTTTCTGTTATTCCGATATGACTGACCCAAACTGCAAATTAAGTTTGTTTTTCAATCTGAATGATCACGAATATGACAACCGTCGATTATTCCCAGTTCCTTATTCGACATTCGTTATCAACCGATTTTATCGGTTGATAACGAATGTCGAATAAGGAACTGGGAATAAGTAACGATTGTCACGGCCATGAAAAATCATACTGGGATCTCGGTGTTGCACGCAAACAGCCAGTCTATTACTTTCTCTTTTTAAAATCATTATATAACCGATGGGATGTTTCAGTTTCACATTCTACCTCTTTCCGAAAAATGGCTAAACTCTTTCAACTGTTTAATATAATTTTATGGAAATGTGATCATTATTTCAGGACTGCACAGCTTAAATATCAGACACCTTGGAGCCTTGGGAGGGGGGGGGATCCGAGGAAAATATATTGGTGGGGTTCACACCATCTACTCATCTCTTCTCTTACCCACGCACGTGCAGGGATATATGCCTATATTTTTTCGGGAGGGGGAGGGGGAGTATTTTCAAGTGCGATGATATTTTTTTTTCCGTTTCCTAGTTATCAGACTACGAAGTTATTAACTAATCTCATTTTAACCTACAATACAACCTTCTATAATGGCTTTATAACATACGGCTTAGCAGTTGTTGAGATAGCTGAATTCTGCTAGTTAAGTAGTTTTGACTTCGTAGGTTACCTTTCAACGTTTCTGAGCTTCTAGTTTTGTTAAAGTTTGAATTATTACCATTTCAGCTTATAATATTAGTTTTCCCCTACTCCATTCTTACAAAAAGAAATCTTCGCAGCTCTTGATATCCGCGAGATTTCAATTATGGAGAGATCGGTGAATTTATGGGGTATAAAATTTGACTTATAATAATACTCCTTGAATTTTGTGAGGACATGATCTTTTAATGTTTTCAGATAACTCCTCCTCTGAAGAAATTGTTTACCTGACGTCAACTCAGTAAGACATTTTTTTATTACTGGGTTTTAACGACACTTTGGATGCCCAGGCTTACCTCGTGTTGGACAGTTTTCTGGGTCGAGGAAGCAGGACTTTCAAGAGAGAACCACCGAGCGGCAGCAAGTACCCCTCAGAGTCCCCAGCGTACTAACTCCGCACAAGCAGGGTTAGCATTGGTTGAAGACAAGTACAGTATACCTAGGCGCACAGCGCCAGCGTGCCATCCACGTGCGCAACCGGGATCAAGTGCCTCGCGCAAGGGCACAACGCCGTTATCCCTGGTGGGGATCGACCCGTGAACCTTTCTGTTTAAAGTTGAATGCCGTAATCACTCAGCCACCAAGCTCTCTGTAAGACGTTTATAATTTGACGCCAAAGTTGATCTGTGCATTGTGGGTTCATGAGAGGACTTTTCACATACACTAGATTTTACGGCTTGTGTGCATTGATTTTGCATTGATTTTGCAAAATTAGCAAAATTGAACAAGGTTGCTTCCAAGTTTTAATCTAAGCTATTTGAAGTGGCAAACAACTTTTTGTGCCATTTATATTGTAAATCAATAACACAAAATCACAATCGGGCGGAAGATCTTTTCTCTGATCCACCATCTGCATGTACAAGTAATTCAATATCCAACCCGTTCAACAACAAAATCCAAGCTTTGAACATGCTACATATTGTCCCATGAGTACAACAAAGCTCCATCTGCAATGCTAAAGCATTGTAGACCCCCACCCACCTCCTTTGTTGTACTCAAAGAAAAATGTATATATGTACGTTAGTCCCATGACATATGTTCTCACGAGATTTAATCTCGAGTGAATTGCCAGATATGTGTTAACTGCCTCAGCTCAAGGGACCTCAATAGATCTATGGTGCCTGATAAATTGTCATACACCTATAATCTATCGGGGTCCTCGGAATTATGAATTAGTTTCCTCGAACGTGACAAGTTTTATTCCCCCTATAGGTGCACTGTAGCTCATTGGTTGGAGCATCGGACTTTAAGCTAAAAGGTTGATGATTCGACGCTGATTAGCACCATTTGTGTCCTCAGACAAGAGACTTAATCCCAATTTTCTCCATGGCGGAACGGTGGAGGCATAGTGGCTCTGTATACTAAATCGTACTCCATTTCAGTGGTACAATTGCCTTCGGTTGATGTTAACTTAGTTGGGTTAGTAAGTTGCTCGTCGCAGTACCATGGCGCCCACTGCCTTCCTCCACCCGTAATATGTTCGGCATGATATGACCCTAGCTAGCCTTTAAAACCAAATAAACTAACAAACATTCACCATATTGGATCTCCAGACACTGTAAAGTCACCTTTCCCTGATTACGTGGATTTAACACTGGTGTTATATTTTTTAGGGATGAGCAGTTCTTGTAAGAAAGTGAGCTACAAACCGTTCACCATTATGAAATATACAGAGGATACCTATGGTTGTTGGGTGGATACCATATTTATTTCATGGCGACTAGCAGGTGAAATATAAATTTTCAACTCGCGACCCGTGGTCGCGATTTGAACATTTATATTTCCCCTCTTTCCCCTCATAGGCCGAAATGAAATAATTATAATGAGGACCACATGCGTTGCCAATTTTAAAATATCTTTACGTTGTAGTCCAAATGCAAAGTAATTGCTTTGAACATGGCAAGCATTTCACTTTAAAAGCTATGAGAATTAGCCAAGGGACTGCTTTCTGCGAGAAAAAATAGTCGTTTCACTGAAAGCTGCACAGAAAAGCAAATGGATAGTAATTTCATACCACAAATGACAATGACGACAACAACAACCACTTTCCACCATGAGCTTGTAACCATCACCCACTTTCATAACATTTTAGCGAGTTTAGATCGTGTTCGTTGATAATATTTTCACTGTGATTCGCCGGTTGTGCCAACATGGAAAACTTTTTTTTTAAATAACGTAATCGTATATCTTGCGTCCGGTAGTGGGTCAAGTCGAAAAATTCTACGTCAGCGTTTCCTCTATTTTCTTGTATTTTTTAGCGTCAATCTATAATAAATATTTTTGTTATACGCTAGCCTGTGAATTATTGCAAGTTGTCTAAAAATATTTCTCGATATATATCGACTCGATAGATATCTATAAATATCCCTCAGTAGCTTCCCAAATGACGTCACGCTTCGGCACATGACGTCGCCTTGATGAAATGAACAGCTGGTCTTTGTTATTGTTTTGAAACGTACGCGTTAGGGGTCGAATTGGGTTCTGAATCTTGTGCAATAAAATGTTTCGTAGTATATAATAAAAAGAAAAGCTACTGTTGTTTAGTCAGTATCGGGAATTAACTCATGAGTGCGAACCTAAAAGTTTTATTTTTCACGAGCGCTTGCGCAAGTGAAATATAATATTTTCTGGTCCACACGATGAATTTTTTCTGTAGCTTCCTAAATGACGTTACGCTTCGGCGCATGAGGCCGCCTTGAACGTCGCCTTGAGTTAACGATCAGCTGATCTTTGTTATTGTTTTGAAACGTGTGTGTTTGCAGTGAATGTGGGCTGAATATTTCTCAGTAAAATGTCACAAAGCATATAACAAAAAGAAATTCTACACTATTTTAGTGAATATCGGGAATTATCTCATGAGTGTGGACCTGAAAGTTTTTTTTTCAAAATAATACTTTCAGGTCCACAAGAATGACATAATTCCCGATATTCACTAAAATGGTGTAGATTTTCTTTTTAGTGAGTTGCCCAAGAATGCAACGTCTCGGTTTGAAGTTTAATGACGTAACCATCGACATGCAGTACGCCTTAGTACACAGCGCCACCGTGCACCCACGTGGGCAAATGGAACGAAGCGCCTTGCTCAAGATTGCAACGCAGATACCTCTGGCGGGGATCGAACCTTGGACGTTTCGGTTTGATGTTTAATGCCATATCCGATGAGCCACCACGCTCTAGGGCTGCACGGTATATCGATAAACCGATATATACCGGTATTCAAATCAATATCGATTGAATACCGGTGTAATTACAAAAATATCGGTTTATCGTCATTATTTTTTTCCCACAGTTTAATTTTCAAGATGTCTTGACTTTAACTGTAGCTCAGAATGAATAATATCGCTTTACCCAAGGAATCGTTCGCATGTGCTCACGTAATATACAAATTCAGCAGTTGAAAAAATAATTTTAAAAAATTCAACAAAACTATATGATGTGACCCCTCATTGGAACGAGCTCAAAGAGCTCGTTCCAATGAGGGGTCACATGATATTGTTTTGTAGACATTTTTGGAAAAATTTGATAGACAAATATGTAAAATAATAAATTTTGATATCGTCTGTGTTGTGTGAAGAGGTTTTTCGAACCCCATCATCACGGCATGCTGATTAGTTCCGACTGTGATGCCCCAACTCTCGATTGTGTTACTCATGTTCAGATATCTGAACAGTTTTCGATATACCCGTATATCGCGGTATTTTTTTGAATACCGATACAGGTATTCTGTTTTGAATATCGTGCAGCCCTACCACGCTCTCGCTTTCTCTGTTTCCTTCATTCCGTACTGCGCAATATTCAACCCAATTTCACTGCAAACACGTACGTTTCAAAACAATAACAAAGATCAACCAATCAGATGTCTTCTATTTCTTTCATTTCAAATATCCTGTATTTAGTGTTCCTTGAGCTCAACACGATTGTAAAGTCATCAGTTTTATTGCCATTAAAATCTGTCATTTCCCATTTCACACTTCCCAATATAAATTAGCGTACGACAGGACATATACAAACCGAATTTGATACGTTGATCGCACTTCATTTTTATCACATTTAAAATGCTATGTAAACTCTTAGAACGCAAGTACAAGTACATTCAGTTGACATTCTCTTACTCCGATCTGATGTGACGTGACTTGTTTAAAATCAGAATAATTATACTGTGATGTCGGTTATGCGTGTAAGCATAGAGTCCAGTGCTTTCTCTGCTATTTATTTATTTATTTCGGGTTTAACGACACTTTCGACAGCCAGGATCACCTCGTGTAGGGCAGATTTTACTTGTGGAGGAGGCCGGAGTACTAGGAGAGAAGCACCGATCAACGGCGAGCATCTGTCAGACTCCCCAACGTACTAACTCTGCACAAGCAAGGTTAGCATTGGTTGAAGACAAGTGCACCATCGACGTGCAGTACGCCTTAGTACACAGCACCACCGTGCACCCACGTGGGCAGTCGGGATGAAGCGCCTTGTCCAAGAATGCATTTACCCCTGGCGGGGATCGAACCGTGGACGTTTCGGTTTGAAGTTTATGCTGTAACCACTGATCCACCTCTCTCTCTCTCGCTTTCTCTGTTGAAAATCATTATATGGTCGATATTGTTTCAGTTTAACATTCCTGCCGATCTCTTAATGAAAAATGGCAAAGTGTTTCTACTTTAATTTCTAATTTAACTGACATTGTTGTCATTATTTCAATACTGCATAGGCTCATTTACCAGACACCGCGTTGACAGAGAGGGTTATCTTGCGGCCATTTGGAAGGATGTGGGGAGGAGTGTCACTAATCCAACCATCGCGCTTTTTATGATGGTGATAATCTTTTAATTGAAACTATTGGTAGCATGTAGTGTGGTTTTCATCCATTGGTTGGATGATCTCATGAATGATCTCATGTGACCCAGTTACCTAACGCTTGGTTGTCACGAAAACTCGTGTGACATTATTTCAACTGTAATACGTGGTGTTAGTGCGCATGCGTAGCGTGTGTTGTGAGGGTCATAGGTGTCTGCGTTGTCCAGTTTCTATATTGGAGGCCGCCATCTTGGCTTCTGTGGTGGCACGCGGTCACTATGAGCCTGTGAGGCTTCTAATATAGTGTGGGGTTTGTTCGGAGCGTGGGTTTGATTGAATTGGCGCACACCTAATTACCTCAGTGCAACCCGGTGCTTCAATAATTAAAATTTCCCTGATGATGGTTTCTATTACCTGGTACACGTATGCGTGGATATCACTTCCCACACGTGAATTACGATCAATCCACATCGGCTGTACTGTAATACCCAGATGCGGTTAACTGGGACTTGAGGTTAGACTTTATGGAAGGATTTTCTCAAGGCCCTCATTTCCTCATACAACGAAAAACGAACGTCTCGATCCAGATGTAATATGTAGTGATGGTGGGTGGGACAAAGCTAAATAGCGCGATCTGATTGGTTGAGGTCAAAGTTTGGGACAGGTACGGAGAGAGCTAAGACTGAACAAAACGTTCGGCAAGCCAGAACAGTCATAACGGAGTAAGCAGGCGCAGGTATAGGTGGAACGGGACAGATCGTCTCTTGAGTTCCAATGTGTTCTATGTGCCCACTGGCACATAGAACACATTGTAACTCAGGGGATGAGATAAAACGTGGATTGTCGGAACATCCGAGCCAGTGTTATAATTTTATCGAAACGATCACTTCTTCTGGGTATTTAGCACTTGGTGCTACTCTAATAAACTCTAGATTATGGCTTCGCAGATCCCGTTTCTGTGATTTTAGGTTAGGTGATTTAGGGTGATTTACGGTTGTTGTCTGGTCATTTCCGATAATTATTCAAAATGGGCGACCGAAACACATTTCACCCAAACAACATGCGCTACGCATGCGGCCTGACAGCACATGCCGCTATGGTAATGCCCTCGCCTCCCTCAACAATATGCACACATGCAGACATTTTAAGCAATGATTTAGCGCCTTCACTTTCAAAATCTTTCAGCAAGTCACTTACCATGCCTGCTAGCAAATTTTGTGAATCACTTTACTGACCTGTGTCTGCTGCGATCTCGCAAATTTGGATCCGCGTAATTACGGTGGATGATTTCAATCAGACAATCCCGTCTGCCTATCGGCCTATCCTCCTAAAAAACTATTTCTGAATGTAGATTCAAGTGTAAAGTTTATCTTAACAAATTCGATGTTTTGTTGCGAATGGGGGCATTTAATGTAAAGGGAGCTTAACTATTTTCCATAGTCAAAGATTGAACACGATTAATTCTTTTGTTACTTTTGGCACTTTTCACTAGTACGCAACTGAACACATCCATGCTAACAAAATACCAAAAGGTTTTTTTCCTCAATATAAAACACATATTAAGAATGTGATAACTTTGTTCATTGGACAAATGTCTTCCAATATTCACACAACGTTTGCTCATTACTCAAGGAGTCTTCTGACCTTGACCTAGTGTCAAGGTCATCTAACTTTCCAAGGTTCGAACGTCTTCTGGTCCATACAAAATGTCTCAATGCGCGGATTTTGTTGCCATTTCACGCAACGTTTGCTCATCACTCGACGATGTGTCATGACCTTAACCCAAAGTCATAACTCCAAAGTTTAGATCAGAGACCTGTTGTGCGTTCTAGCTACGTCCGGTCCATAACATTTGATTCAATAGACAGATCATGTTCATTCTTCACACACTACTTGCTCATTACTCTCGGGTTTGTCATTACACTGCCCTAGGGTTATAACACCAAGGACAGATCGCAAACACAGACAAGTAAGTCAAATAAACATTTCTGTGTCATTTATCTTGAAACCGCGATCGGTATAATGGAAACGACATTTCGTCACGTGCGACAGTTTATTCTTTTGAATATTCAGTGTGGTATAACAATTATTGGATGTTTTAGCAACTATACAGCTGACAAAGGGGGTGAGGTGTGACAACTAATACACTAGTAAGTGGACAATTATTCACAATTCACAATTATCGAGAAGGAAACAGTGAGCTCTTCAGTCGATGGTCACAAGGTTACACCAAAAGCTCCATCACTTGAAAATATAATTTGATATTGCGTCTTGACCTGTTCGTGAGGAGCTTATAATTATATTTTGTGTTGGAAATCCTACCTGCGGAATGTTATTACATTCTAAACCTAATTGATTTGGGTTGATTTTCAACCCAACTGATTTTAGAATGTAATAATCAGATTGAATCGTGTGTGCTCTGGAGCCTGGCTGTGGTGTATTGGATAGCACAGCCTACAGTTGAAACTAGAAATACTGCCACAATTAGCGCAGAATTAGCGCAGAAAATGCTCGTTAGTTACTTTACTAGAGAAGATTAAAGTAGTCTGAAATACACAAGAGCTTTTGCGCTGTGCTTTGCAAAATGTAATGAACTATTAGCAAGGTCGGTAGTGAAATCACGAAACGAACCGACCAAACAGAAAAAAAAAATATTGACTACAGTATGTGCAGGGGGGGGGGGGGGGGTGATTACTACTAAATCGCTGTGGGATAAGTTTTGCACACAGCAAATATTCACAATTTCTGAGGACAAAACACAGAAGCACTTGCAAACTTCCGTCACATGGAAGACCGGGTTGCAAACGGTGGTCCATGTGATGAAAGTTTGCAAGTGTTTCTTGTGCTGTTATGAACAAGTATAATAATATTGGAGAATATATGGCGCTGCGATTAACTGGTAATCCACTCTCTTCATTCTGTATATGGGGTCGAATTTTATTATCTAATTTCCTCATTACATATACATGTATCCAAGTAGATGTCAGGAATGTAGTACTGAAATGGTTAACAGGATAATCGGTTTGAAACCAGTTAGATACCTAACCGACTAGAAAACCCGTCGACCGGTTATCCGAAATATCGATAGTGATCGTCATTCCATGTTCAACACGTAGTAAATCTGGCGCTTCTCCTTTGTGATAGATTACACCTCGAAGTCGCGTTGTATATATTGAGAAATAATCGACTTTGGCGTTCAAGACTTCGTTAGTGATCGGCAGTTTCTGTGAGTACTGAGTAATCGCAGAAAATATTCCGCAGTATGTATACAAACAAACGTTGTCGAGTACTCGACAACGTTCGTTTATATACACACTACGGAATAGTTTGAGAATCCTGCTTTCCAATTCTTATAGCTTTGATCCCATATTCGGTAAAATAATGGCCACAGATAACCGGATATTATCCGCTTATAGCTCTCGGTTAGTCGGTTACGAAAATGTGCCAACCGTTTCAGCCCTATAGGGATGGTGTTAATTATGTCTATTTACTAGTATAGAATCGTACAGAGTTGGTCACGCTGTTTTCTACTACAAATGAGTTACGCTAATGGTGCAGTTTGACAGGTACAAAAGAACACTAGGTGATCTATTACTTCAAAATAGTAGGACTGAAACGGTTGGCTCATTTTCGTAACCGACTAACCGAGTGCTATAACCGGATAATATCCGGTTATCCGTGGCCATTATTTCACCAAATATGGGATACAACTATAAGAACTGGAAAGCAGTATTCACAGACTATTCCGTAGTGTGTATACAAACGAACGTTGTCGAGTACTCGACAACGTTCGTTGGTATACATACTACGGAATAGTTTCTGCGATTAGTCAGTACGCACGGAAACTGCCGATCATTAACGAAGTATTGAACGCCAAAGTCGATTACTTCTCAATATGTGCAATGCGGCTTCAAGGTGTAATCTATCACAAAGGAGAATCGGAAGATTTACTACGTTTTAAACGTGGAATGCGATCACTATCGATATTTCGGATAACCGGTTGACGGTTTTTCTAATCGGTTAGGTAGCTAACTGGTTTCAAACCGATTATCCGGTTAAACATTTCAGTACTACAAAACAGTACACACTACATTCACAGGACTTCCAGTTTCAACTGTACTCGCGCAGTATCTAAATATATTTTTTCTTCAATATTGCAGCGTTTACACTAGAGATCGTGTGCGGAGTTCTAGGTGGTATTTCACTGGTTTTGGTTATTGTAGCAACTATAATATACAGGTAAGTGTTTAAATGCACCCTTAGTAATGTCAATAATTTTACATCATTACACTTTTCCAGTGTATATTAAAGAAACCGCATTGTTAAAGTGAAAGATTTATGGGTTCACTAAAATGTGCTGAATTGCCCACCATAACCGGATCTCTACCAAGTAATCATCATTCACTAAATAGATGCAGAAAATGACCATACCCAATCAGTGCATCATTTTTTATATCATAGTTTATTGTACGACTATACTATAAATAGTTCTCCAGTATCTATGTAATTTGCTTATCAATTCTTGCTCCCCGGAAACGAGAGTCTCGGCATTTCCAAATTCATAATATCATGATTGCGTCTTGAGCGAGGTTCCGGTGATGTCACTGACATGCGCAGATTTTCGAAGCGACAGTTTTACAAACGCGAAATAAAAACTCGAGTACCTTGACACTGAGCACACTGGACATGCATTACCTAATTTACTTTTTGTTTACATTTCGGTTGCCGTTTTCCTTTTTTTTTCTTGCATATGATAAGCAACTCACTTCAAGAGGAACACAGTCTGGATTGTCAAATTTCGTTGACGATACCAGATCTGCCAGATAGGGCCGTGCGGATCACACATTTTCGATTCGAATCGAATCTCGCATCGCATCAGATCTGTTATTTGAAATCGAATCGAACCTCGAATCGATTCAGGGTTGTCTAGAAGTTGACCGATTTGGGAAAATGGTGCTGTAAACATGATTTGTTGTGACTGTGGGGGTTCAAGTCTCGACTGACAAAACATTCCACATGCATCACCAAGGCATGCCTTCGTCGAATGCATGCTTTGATGATGTAGCTGGAATATTACACAGTAAGGATTACAGTTCAAAAACTGAAACAAGTGCGTGTATTGCCCGTACCGTGTACTGCACAGGACTAGCCGCTACAGTTAAAACTAGAAGTCCTGTCACGAACTCTGCTCTTATCTAGGTTTAATTGCGCGTAGGAATTGCGCGCAATTGCCTTATCGAATGGCATCTAAAGCAGGGCAGGTTATCTTGGTTACTCATTGCAAACACAGGCAATGTTTCTGACAATGGACCTCCGGGTTACCCGGAGGTCCATTGGCTGAAACAGTGCTTGTGCACAGGGCATATGTACAGAATTCGATAGCCTTACTATGGTCATAACGCGTAGATTTACCCGCAGATAAACGTGCTATTTGTGCGCATTTCATGACATGACTTCTAGTTTTAACTGTAGCAACAGCTCATCGTCGAGATTGCTTGAAACCTTTAAATTTGCTTCCAACAGTAGCAGTGGTAGGTGAGACTGTAATTAGCATGGGTGTCGGAATGGGTGCAGATGCTATTTTTGTTAATGTAACGGAAATTACACTCAGTCTTTACTTTCAGCATTATTTATGTATCATTTCCATTTGAACAATGAGGTGATGAAAATGACTGATACAAAATTATATTCTAGTGGAAGGATTCGAGTGGAAACGAATCGAAAAGTCGATTTCAAATCGATGTTCAAAATCGAATCGAATCTCGACGCTTCGCATGGCCCTATTGCCTGCTCAAACACGACGCTATTGATACCGTATTTGTTCTCCGTGATATGATCTCTTCTGTTCGATAGAGAATGACAACCCAGAAAAAGTGCCAGTAATCTGTATAAGATGGGACGTTTAAATCGTTATCAACTCTGTTTATGAACCTATATTCCAGTTCCTTCATCATTTAAATGTATCGGATCCTGCAATTGTGTTGACGCTCAAGGCAGGGCTTCTATTTCGACAGGAATCCGAGAATCCATTCGCGCAAAGATTCTCGCAACAAAGCCAGCGAGAATTCATGCAGATTCTCGCTGCACCTCTGCTAGGATTCGCGTGAAAAGAATTGAGTCAATTTAACCCTTTACCTAACATAGCAGCAGCAGCAAATTAATCAATACGGGGCTGACATGACTTGAAACATACTGACACTTTGTCAATGGAATTGTACAAATATGTTTGTCATTGGAACCGGCTTAGCGAGCCGGTTCCAATGGCACCCACATTTATATTTTTTTTTTTCTAAATATTGTTTTTTTTTAAAACATGTAAAAAAAATAAACAATATTTATAAAAAAAAACATTTTCGGCGAGAATCGAAATGGATTCTTCCAAATTTAGGCCGTTTTGAAATTCTTGAAAAAGGATGGAAATTTGTATCAGTCTGGAAAAAGTCTTGAAAAGTATGAAAAAAAGTTAGTTTAGGTCTAAGGATATGGAAAAGGAATGGAAATTAATTTTGTGGACAAACTTTACACCTCTCCAAGTTGATGTTAAAATATCAAACTTTCAACCTACAGATTTTTCCATAATGCAACAGAATATATAAGCAGTTCCGTTTTGTTTTAGAGTGAGTGATCATTGAGCTCTGCAAATCAAGAATGAATGGGTTAAATTCCTTGCTGTATTTTGGGAGAAATTTGCTGCTTGAAATGTTGGTATTTTGCTATCAGTGTGTATAGGGGTAAATGATTTGGAATTTAAAAAGTCTCCATTAAAGGTTTTCGCAATTCGATAGGTTGTGTCTACTCCAAGAGTCAGCTTTGCTACTGTGTTTGAGTATAAAGAAATGACATTCTTACAAACGTTTTTTTCAAAGAGGAAAATGATTACCTTGCGTTACACATGTCGTACAGATCTTTCTTCAGTCATATTATAGTCATTGTTCGAATGGATATGGAAAATGGCCTGACGCGTCGGGAAAAGTACGGAAAAGATGTGAAACTTTTTTCTTGGCAAGTGTGAGAACTTTGACGCTCATATTCGACAGAGCAATATACAGAAAGCGGTTCCGAATTTTACATGCTGGTTCAAATTGAGGATAAATTTACCATTCGCCTGATACTCATCCACCTGCAGTCGGAACTCCTTAGTAAGCAACGATATGGGAGAGGCGGGGAAATAATTCAAACCCATTGGTCCAACGAGCTTGAAGCTTCTGGTGGTTGCATTTCAAAATTGTAGGGTGATTTATAACACGCCTGTTCTAGGAATTCCCCATCTTCAGCAACACAACACCATGCGGAGAATGAATATCCGTTCCGCACATGTGTGCGGAACGGATATTCATTCTCCGCATGGTGTTGTGTCAATCGATGACGGACTATTTTTAATTAGAGCGACATTTCACTGGAATTTTCTACAAATCGTGTACCGTAATTACAATTTGTATCCCTAGCGATCGCTAAAAATCGTCCCCTGAGTTCCTATGTCGTCTATGTGCCAGTAGGCACGCCAGCCAGTAGGCACGCCAGTATGCACATAGAACACATTGGAACTCAGGAGACGAAGTAGTAACACGGATTCTCCTTGAAAGTTTGGTTGGCAATAAAATGTGTTCTTTTTTATTGATAGTTGTCAAATAAATTTCTGAGTGACCTTCTAGTAATTGTTTTTATAGACGTGAAGGCGTATAAAAAAACACAGAACGACACGGGCGTGTGAATGGATTAATCGATATGGCACTTGCGCCATCGTTGAAGGATGAAACGCGAGGCCTGCGGCTTTTACTTTTTTTAACAAGGACCGAGGCCGCCGCTAAAGGAAGATGATAGAATGTCGAGTCTTAAGTTTTTGAATAATTTGGGGAATATGGAGCGCGGTGGCTAAGTGGGTACGGCTTTGTACTTCAAACCGCGAGGTCCACGGTTCGATTTCCGGCAGGGGTAACTGCGTTGTGTCCTTGGACAAGGCACTTAATATCGACTGCCCACGTGAGGGCACGGTGGCGGTGTGTACTACGGCTTACTGCACATCGACATACACCAGTCTTCAACCATTAATAATGCTTGTGTTGAGTTAGTACGTTGGGGAGTCTGACAGTCGTTCTCCGTTGCTCGGTGGCTCTCCGGGTACTCCGACTTCCTACACCCTTAAAACTGTCCTACAAGAGAGGACACTGACTGTAGATAGTTTCGTTAAACTCCAATAAATAAATAAATAAAGAAATATATAAATAGTTCGGGGAATAACAAATAAATATAAAATACAAACTTCAACAATGGTGCACATGGCCGCAGCCCCCTTTGCCATACGACGGCTAAGTCCAGTACGGGGCCGAATTAATGAGTTCGTTCCTTCGATGCTTTGTTTTCTGCCTTTGAGGAATCAATGACTGTATTGGCGTTCTAAGGGGTAAACACACAAATGGTTGAGGTATGATGTTTTCTTCCAGAAATTGGCGCTATGAACAGGAGATTGCCGGTTTGTTGTGGAAAATTGATGTGCAAGACCTTAGGATGCCAGACGGAACAAATAATACTTCTGGTGGAAATATTGCTCTATCCGAACGTGACTCTGTCAGTAAGGTAAGTGACGAAATGTAAGTCATTGTATATAAATGTCGTACAACGTTACGTCATTCAAATGGTGTCATAGGGTGAAACTGCATATATATTAGTGGTAGCCTACACTCCAAAATCAATTGGGTTAAAAATTAACCCAAATCAACTGGGTTGAGTGAATATGAACCCAACTGGGTTCATATTCACTCAACCCAGTTGATTTCGGCCGATTTTTAACCCAACTGATTTTAGAGTGTATTATGTTCTTTATAAGTTTGCAAAGCTAAGATAGAAATAGAAGCTTCAAGGACTGCATTTGAGTTTCGGGAACATTCTCTCTCTCTCTCTCTCTCTCTCTCTCTCTCTCTCTCTCTCTCTCTCTCTCTCTCTTCCTGGTTTCTACGTCCCTGTGAAACTGTCATCTGAAACAAAACAGATTTAATAACCATTTATTGTTTCTTTACGCAGTGCAAGGCTCCCGTCAAAACCTTCTCATCCACTCCCAACATTGCCCCCTACACCTGGTCTTTCTCTCTCACTCTCTCTCTCTCTCTCTCTCTCTCTTTCTCCCTCTCTCTCTCTCTCTCTCTCTCTCTTTCTACTTTTCTGGAAATAGTTTAGGGCACATGCTCACTGGTTTCTACGTCCCTGTGAATCTGTCATATGAAACAAACAAAACAGATTGTGTAACCATTCATTGATTCTTCACGCAGCAGACAATTCTTATCAGTACCTTGTTATCCAATTCCAATATTGCCCCTCCGCCTAGTCAAAATTCTCAAAAAGAGTAGATTTGCCTATTCGATGATGATGTAACGAATACTGATATTTTACAGTAAATCAAGTTGAAAGGTCAATATTTACTTATCTGTAATTATACAACCAATCTATAAATTACCATTATTCGCGACTGACTCAATGACCTTCGCGTCATTTTATTTTGCGATTTTGTTTTCATTATGTCTCCATAAATGCCGAAATGATGGCTGATGACAGGTACAAGAAGATACCAAGACAAAATCTGACAGCTTTCATTAAATCGTTTTTATCTTAAAGCACAGAAAAACACCACATTCGATTGAAAGAACATATTTTTGTGTCACGTTTCTCGTGCGTGTTGACGTAATCTTGGAATATAATTAGTGTGTTTGCGTGTTTGGTTTGTGGACATAACCGCATTTCAGCACACATGGTATCATGTGGGACAGTTTTATGGCGTACGGAAGTCAAGTTTACCCGGAGAGCACCGCCGTGCAGCGATGATCAATTGTTAAACTCTCCAACTAACTAATCCAAGGAGTACAGTTATCAGCGGCTGAAGACAAGAGATACATCGACGAGTTGTACACCTTAGTACACAGCATCACCGTGTCTCCGCGTAGATAATCGGGAGTATGTATCCTGTCCAATGACACCACTCAGATGACGCAAGTCAGGATCGACCCATCGGCTTTTCGGATCAAGGACAGTGCACTAACCAATTATAGTAACTGCACTTTCTAAATGCAATTAGTAGTAGTGCCCCCGTAGAACGCCCGGAAAGTGAAGTGAAGCAGTGTTTGTTTACCATGCTTTTACTGGTAAAACAGGAAGTCCTGTAAAATGGGCAACATGGGAATGAACGATTTACTGAACTTGACACTAAATAAATATAGATATAAATATAAATAAATAAATAGTAGTGGTACCAGTAAAGAATTTATTAACATGACACGTTTCAATACGTCAGGTTATACAATGAAAATTTACAATATGAAAGGTATGAAACCCACACAGCGTAGGTTTATGAGACACTTAATGCCATATGGAAACAATCCACTAACTCACGGCCGTCATGGACTTTTCACTTTCCACGGGTGAGCAATATTTGTACGGGTGCAATAATATTAGATTCCAAACACTAATTACAGGAATAATGATCAAAGATTTAATCAATGGCGCACCGGGTACAACCCGGTGCTTCATTAATTAAAATTTTCCTAATGATATTTATTACCTGTTGTGCGCATGCGTGGACATACCTCCCCGTACGACCAGTCCACGGCGGCTGTATTGTATAATGATGGTTACAGGAACGCGTATATATACAAGATTCACCTCTACGAGAAAAAAAAAATAAATGGCATAATAAATACCCCCCCCCCCCCCCCCACACACACACACACACACACACACACTCACTCCCACGTACACTCATTTGCGTTTTTTCGTGTTCATTATATTTAATACCCTAAGAGAAAGTGTGCATTGAACCCCTTCAATCCTGTCTGCATAACCGTTTTTTTTTATCAAGCAATTACTCTCCATATATCACACAATACATCATTCCTAAGCCCCCTCCCCAATACACGCAGAATGGAATTGCCGACTTTCGCTACAGGCAATGATTTCAAGACGTTACCTTTGATGACTTCAGGGTTGAAATGGTAAAACGCCTACGCTCAAACGAAACTACGCTAATTATAGTCGTATTAGTTTAAAGGCAGGATTACCCATCACGCATGTTGGCGTCTATCAAACATTCCGTTCAAAGCTGAGGCTAGATTAGCTTTACGTGGCCATTAGTAATGAGGAACACAAATTTATCTGTTAAATCACATCAGTCATGAGGACCATAAATTTATGTGTTAAATCACAACATTGAAGACTGCTGCACATCACAATCTAAAATCAATTGTGTTAAAGTCAAACCAAATCAATCAACTGGATTGAGTGTACAGTATGTGAAGAGTGGATTGTAACTAAATCACCCACGGAGTGGAGTTATCACCCAAACTATAACTTTCAAATTTTATACATATGGGCAAAAAAACACAAGCAATGTTTCAGTCAATGGACCTCAGGGTTTAACCCGGAGGTCCATTGGTTGAAACTTTGCCTGTGCTTGTTATGCTTTACAACAAAATTGCAATTATTGCTTTGGTGGAATCTCCACGCTGTGGGTGATTTAGTGATAATACACTCTCCACGTGCTGTATATGAACCCAATTGGGTTCATCTTCACTCAACCTAGTTGACTTGGGTTAATTTTAAACTCAACTGATTTTAAGGTGCGGTGATGCCCGTCAGTACAGATTGTTCAGAATGTCACTTTTAAATGCACATTCCATTAAAAGTCCTTTCCATCTTCGATTTTATTGTCATTGCAGAATTTAGTATTAACACCGTCAAACCGGCATGGAGAAACCTTTGTCCATTGGACGGACAAGGAACATAATGAACAATAAATCGACAGTGACAATCAATAATTATTTAAACATACAGCTTTAAAGGTTGTTGGGCTAAATTTTTACTGATCGCTCATACAAAGGCAGAATGAATTCGCCCATTCCGTCATAGATAGTATCATAAAATGATTCCAGCAATGACGCGGGTGTTGAAAGGGTGAATAAAACAAACAAGATGTGCATGTGCTCAGCTTTCATTTCTGGTGACGTTTGTCCTATCCTTTTCCTCGAAAACGTTTTAATTGATTTTTAGACATGTCATCTCGATAATAGCATTAAATCAGACCTGCGGAAATAAAATAGTAATTTGGATCGTCAATAATTATCCGTGTGGAAAAAAAATCGGTCGACCTATGTTTTATTCGCCTAGATTATTACACCCCGGACAAATTGGAAGAACCTTACAGAACGTGGAGAGTGTATTATAACAAAATCACCCACACAATTTGAGGTCGCCATAATTTCTAGGTTTGACAGGAGCGTTGAATGCACTTGGCCTGTCGATGACAGGTATAAATGTTCCTTTCTTCTTAGTGTCGTCGAAAGATGCAATTTTCTTCTGTCACGTTGACAACACTTTTCACATAAAAAACAGTTTGCTTCCGAAGTCCGTGTTTACCCGTTTTCAAATATTACAGTCTGCTTTGATAATTGGTTCAAAATAATGTCAGATCATGTTCTAAATTAATGTTCATTAACAATTAGTAACGGAATCTAAATCTGTCTCAAACAACTCAAGGTATTCGAAAATGAATCATCTCCAAAGCAGTCGAATAGAGCGATTAAAGTAGAGAAGATATACTGCGCTACACTTATTTTAAAGCTACTTGCACTTGTATCCTTATCATTGCAAGGAGGAGCCCTGTTATTTGAATGTCCGTCAGCGCAATGACATCAGAAGCAGAGGGGTAAGGGGCAGTTGCTCCTCGGTTCCATGAGACTGGGAGGAAGAGTGACAGTGTGTGCCTTTCCTCGCCAGAAGAGTGCTAGGGGAAAAACTGCGAACTGTAACCGAGAAACTCTCTAGTATTCTTTTCGGTCGAATTATGCGCGTGCCAATGCCAAAGAGACAGGGGTGGGATGTATCAGGTACAATGACGGAGTTTGGTCGATAATTCACAAACAAAGAAGCTATACAATCGGCGAGATGATTTCTAAAGCTTTATATCGTCCCTTGAGTCGAACAAAGTGCCATCTGCAATGCTAAAGCATTGCAGATGACACCTTGTTCCACTCAAGGGACGATATACGGGGCTGGGAGCAGTTAACGTTTCAAACGTTAACGTGTTTAATTATTTTAACAACGTTAAAATTTTTTAACCAAGTTAATAACGTTTAACTTTGAAGCTTATAATTGTATAATATGCAGCAATGCGTCGTTATCTTGTGTTTACCCAAACCGGATCGCACGTGCCGATGACGTCGAGTTTTACGCCATTTTACGGAATTGAAGAACACGAATAATTTAGATGTCCGTCAATTATAGATGACCCATTGATTTGGTGGAGAGACCATGAAGCCAACCTACCAACGTTGGCGAAGTAGGCCCGCCGATATTTGGCGATGCAGCAATATCAGCTTCACCCGAATGCCTATTTTCCAGGTAAGGGCTCGTATTCCAGCAACGGCAGATGTTCTTTCTGTGGATACGGTCACAGCGATTGTATTCTTAAATGAAAACATCGCTGAATATTAGAATTTACGATAACCTGAGCGAACTATATTAACTACTCGTCCCCTGAGTTCCAATGTGTTCCATGTGCCACGAGGCACATAGAACACATTGGAACTCATGAGACAAACTGTACGCAATAAAAATGGCCGAATTTATTAAAATTTTGATCATTGTAACATTTAACATCATTTAACTCGTTAACGCAGAATCGTTTAACATTTTAACGTGTTAAGGGAAATTTTAAGTCCTCCCAGCTCTGACTATGCGTAGATCGTGTCAGTAATATTGCGTATCACATTACAATGTATGATATGTTTTAAACGCCTGGCCTTTACTTATATACAGAATCGAGTGATCTTGTTTGATGCCTCTGCTCGCTTGCCCTCGGACGCTTCCGGCGACCTGATCGAGAGGTTGTGGATTGGAATCCGGTCAAGAGCCACCTACGATGTGACCTTGAAGAGTTAATGCCACTTGTACGCATAGAAGCATGTTGACGCGGTGCTTGGTAAGCCGCGTGGCATTTTTGGTGGCGCACGTGTCTTCGCCTAATACTGAGCAACCTTCGCTTCAGATTAATTGGTTTACTGAAGACCTTTACATATGACTTCTGCTGGCCTGCGGTTAACTCTGGACGCTCTCTTTCTCCGCCGGTGAAACTATGGCGCACAATCTTTATAACCCTTGCTCTTGAAATACACAATAACCAAATCATGTGACTGCAAACAGGTTGATCTTTAACTCTCGTTGTTCGTTCTGGACTTGATAAAATCTTCTCCAAACGTTATTCCGTGGATATAAACAAATTACTCTAACTTTTCCGCGTGTTAATACTGCCGCAAACATGCGAAGAAAATTGTGGGAAATTATGCGTATGGGAATTGGAGTCTTATTCAACATGAACACTCAAACAATATTTCAGTCTAAAATTTAGCTATGTGGTCTGTCAACCAGAATTACAGCCTATCCTATAAACGTGCTTTGGTTTTGAACCGACTTGCGTTCCATAACATTCTAACATGAGGTGACCGTTCACACCACCGAAATTCCTATGCGCCACTCCTTTTCGCTACAAACGAACTGTGTGAACACGCACTTATCGCAACATCGGTTTTGTCTGTACGAGCTTGATTCAGAAACTGGATTAAAGGTGAAATGAATGAAAGATTATATTGGGAGAGTAGATTCGTACCGAAGAATCACATGATGTATTTATTTAAAATAGTGAAGGGGGATGGGGATATCCACCGTGTTGTTTTTAGTAGTAATCACCCCCCCCCCCCCCCCCCCCCTGTAATACGGGTACATAATCGCAACAGCAACAAATGTTTGTGAAGTGTTCTATTTTTTGAAAACACAGCGCTATTCTCCAAACTCGTTCATCAATATACCTGTCCATGTACGGACGTGAATAATTGTCTTGGTTTGGGGGTGTGCCCCTCCGAACTTTCATATGTACCCCTTCCCCCTGGATACCTCATGTCCAACGTTAGATAAAAGCATTTGCCCCACCCACTCCCTATCCTTGAATGAGAATATTCCAACTTCTACCTGTGAATTTCCAACTATTTAAGATATCCGATTACACACTCTCCCATTGTAATCGAAGTATACGACCTTTGAGTTCTAGAATTTGAAAATTATATTGACTCCAGCTAGAAAATTCAATGAAATGTGGTTCACACAAATCACTAAATGTCTTTCACAAACAAACTGCCTCGAAATCTACAACCATGGGGAAGGAACGCATGTATATTTTACTGCACTGCATAGATAATTGCTATTTCGAGTAGAATCGAACCTCGATTCGAACCAAAGAACCTCGATTCGAACCTAAGAATTATCTAAAGGTGGTTTTAAATAAGTAGGTAATCTTTTGTTACAGTAAGTTTCTATTGCAAGCAGACATTATTCTGCTTGCATTGGACAGATTTATCTCAGGTCCAACTTTTGCTTATTTGAGCCTCTCGTCTAACATTTTTGTTAGCTCAACTTGAAAAAAATGGCCACCGTGGCCATCTTTTATTTGGCTTATAAATTGTCAACAATTCCATTAGCACACCCTACAGGCCACACCTCCTACACACTCTTTGGCAAATTGTATCTGTTGCTTCAGTATGATGTCGACATGGGAGCTATCGAATTTCTCTGAATTTCGTTGAAAAACATAGCCGCTAACGACCATCGTGGAATTGGCAGATAAATTGTCAACAATTCCATTAGCACACCCAAAAGGCCACATCAATCACCCGATCTCTTTTAGATTTCATCTGGTGCGATGTCTGTATAAACATGTCTGAATGAATTGAGATTACTGGAACGTTCAATTTTGTTCAGTCCCTCCTTGGTAAAGTTGAGCTCCAATGTCATTGACACTTCTGTTTGTTTCCAAAGCTCCCGAGTTACGCCACAGGAAGGCGAATTAAAAAGTATGAGACTCGATGGATTGTGATTGGTTTTGATTGGTTTTAGTCTCAGGCTGCTGCAAATCGGTATAAACAGTTAAAACTATAAGTCCTGTCACGAACTGTACGCTTATCTAGCCTTAATTGCGCGTAGGATTTGCGCGCAATTGCCACATCGAATGGCATCCAAAGCACGACAGGTTCTCCTGGTTACTCATAGCAAACACAGACAATGTTTCTGCCAATGGACAACCGGGTTACCCGGAGGTCCATCCATTGGCTGAAACAATGTTTGTGTACAGGCCATATGTACAGAATTTGATAGCCTTACTATGGTCATAATGCGTTGATTAACGCGCAGATCAACCTGCTATTTGTGCACATTTCATGACAGGACTTCTAGTTTTAACTGTATACTCAGAGCCCAGTGAATCGCAACTTTCGGGTCAAATTGAAAATCGAATTTAATCAGGCTTGGAGTAGAGTAGAATTTCGATTCGAATATCATAGATTTTTCAAGTTCTTGAAATTGCACCTTCTTAAAACGGTAGAATATTGAAAATAATGTCCACTAAAGTGTTGTATTCAAAAGTGACTAGTCTGTTTGGTCAAGTCAGTCCAAAAAGGCAACATGTTCCAGATACGGAATCAAAGTAGATTTGGAACCGGAACCTTCTTGAACCATCCCTGATTTGTATCGAATGAAAATCGACTTTCGGTAATTCGATAATAATATTTCCATTAAGACTATTACACTAGCGAGAACGGTCCAATTACGAAGCACATATTTTTGAGAAAACACCTTTGAGATCAGTAGAAAATAAAGCCAAGGTTCCTTGTGTTACTTTTAATAAACGAAAACAACAGACAGCTCTGTGAGCTGTCTGTTCTTTTCATTTGTGAAAAGTTGCAAACGGAAACTTTGCTTTCTACAGCAAGCTGATAAGAAGCAACTGATGTTCTTGTGTCATCATTAACAATTTTATTGACCAATGAATTGCCTAAGTTAAAAGGAACGTCATAGGTCACGCCCAAACAAAACTTCAATCTTCTTTTCCACTTGAGGGGAGGGTGCTGTCATTCAAAGCAACACTGAATTAAATTTAATTCTGGTTTTGAGTATTTCCCGAGAAATTGAAAACACATTTTGTAAATGTGGAGTTCGATATACACTCAGATGACATGAAGTTGGTTGAACTTTGTCTCAGAAAGAGTTAATTCGGGCTATTTGGAAATTGGAAAGTTTTGTTATCGTGAGTTCCGTTTGTGGATTATTATGACCTGCCTTTGTTTACGTTTAATTGGGGTAAACCGATGAACGCAGCCGATCATCTATTGCATATAGACAAATTGAACATGGAATAAAAAACATGGTAAATATTTCATTATTAAATTTTATTTTTAAAGTCATTTTAATATCATGAGATAAGTTTTTATTACTTTTCATGCTGAAACAACATGGGCGTGCAAGGTTTCCTTTCCAGTCACACTGTGCAACGTACTTTTTAAGACAGACATTTGGAGCGTGGTTTAGGGCTGGCCTGAATGGGGTTTTTTCTGTTCACTGTGTTATTAAAAAAAGAAGAAATACTTTAGCTAATCATTTTTCCTGAAAATGCATGACACAAAAAAGGTTTAATTATATACCTTTAGTGTTAATTTACTGACAGCTTTAGGATTTAATGGGGAGGTCACTTTGTCAACCATGCTCTTCTATCATAAGGGCAGACACGAGAAACCTGATGATAGAAACGGAGATCAAGAATTGCGCGCAATTGCAATATCGAATGGCATCCAAAGCACTTCAGGTTCTCCTGGTTGCTCGTAGCAACTCAGGCAATGTTTCTGCCAATGGACCTCCGGGTTACCCGGAGGTCCATTGGCTGAAACATTTCTTGTGCACAGGCCATATGTACAGAATTTGATAGCCTTACTATGGTCATAACGAGAAGATTAACGCCCAAATCAGCGTGTTATTTGGGCGCATTTCATGACAGGACTTCTGGTTTTAAATGTATACTCAGATCTCAGTGAATCGCAACATCTCGGTGATTCGAAAATTTCCGAATCAGCGCTACTCGAATAGAATGGAATGGAATCATCGGAGCGATTTTGAATCGAACCAAATTTCAAATCATCGCAATGCTCCAATTATACAGTACTGCCATCCGACTCATTACAAAAGTGGTCATAGAAATGCGAACGGGTCAAGAACCAGTCGACATTCTCTGTTACACCCCTGTCGGCAGCATTGTCAAATCTCAGCTGTGGAAAAAAAATACGAAAACAATTACATCTCAGACGTTATGTTCGTTTGACGATCTTGGTTCAGTCTTCGTTTCGAAATATTATTCAAACAATCTCGATCCACTGGTATAAATATTTCATGATCGGATCAGGACCCCATCGAGAAGTTCGTTTTTGTGGTAACATCAGAGCTTCATTTTGATGGACTGTTACATTATATAATCATTAATGGTCGTAGATCACGAGAAAGAGCGACCATGTTAAGCTTTGTTCTTTTTTATAGGCTTAAAATGTGATTGTGTCAAATGGATCTGAAATGAGAAAATACAAAAGTCATACAAAAAGTAAACTTGATATGACTTCGAAGGACATTCTGGCGAAACAAATCAATATTCAATTCCATTTCCTCATCATTTAGCTCCAGTTACAATTTGACATAATTGAAACTAATATACTAACGGTTCGAACTGTTATTTATTCGCACGTCTATCGGCACCAATAATTAAACTGCTTTTTGTCCACGACTCCTGTGTTGTAAAGGCATTGATGATTTGTTTCATGCCGAGAGTAGAATAATGCAAAATTATAACAATTACAGTTAAAACTAGAAGTGCTGTCATGAAATGCGCACAAATAGCACGTCGATCTGTGCGTTAATCTACGCGTTATGACCATAAGGCGATCAAATTCTGTGCATATGGCCTCATCACAAGCAATGTTTCAGCCAATGGACCTCCGGATAACCCGGAGGTCCATTGGTAGAAACATTGCCTGTGTTTGCTATGAGTAACCAGGAGAGCCTGCCGTGCTTTGGATGTCATTCGATATGAAAATTGAGCGCAATTCCTACGCGCAATTAAGCCTAGATAAGGGCACAGTTCGTGGCAGGACTTCTAGTTTTGACTGTAGATGTCACACTGTTATGTTTGTTTCCAATGGAACAGTCGTGATATACACCACAGCCGCCGTGGGCTGATCGTGAGCTACGCATGGGCATTGATGTCCACGCATGCGTTTACCAGGTAAAAAAAAATCATCATCGGCAAAATTTTAATTTATGAAGCATCGGGTTGTACCCGATGCTTCCTCAATTAAATTTTTGATGACTATTCTTACAATTTGTGTTTTGAATACTGATAAGAGAATGTGTTTAACAAAACATGCTTTAATCTGTCAGGACTTCGTTTTTGGACGTTTTGGTTTTTGAAATTCTGACTTAAGCACAGAAGGTCGCTTTTTGATCACTAACTCCATTTCCTGTTTGACTTACTGGAAAGATGCGTCAGTAAACTGAAGGGCTTGGGCTTGAGGGATGGGGGATAACACCTCACTGCGGTACCTACCAGTGTTCATGCTTGTCCGAAAATGTTTAGTGCCAAATGGATTTTCTTTTTCCAATGAAAGATTTTAGTGCCCAATGGAATCTGATTATAAATGAGATAAAAATAGCCAAGTGTCGTCTTTTGGGTGCAACGAGGCGCCATCTGCAATGATAAAGCTTTGCAGATGGCGCCCAGTTGCTCTCAAAGTAAAGCACGATATTTGAATTTAGTATTACCTTGCTGTTTTCGATATTTTAGTTGCAACAAAAACCCTCCACAAATGACTAAAAATATTAATTATATTGATAAAATCTAAAACTAACATATAACTCATGTAACGGATATTATTAACATTTCAAAAATAATTTCCGGATTATTATTTTCTCACTGTTTATTCTCACCAAATAAACTATGGTAGTAAATAATTAATTATCTTCCAGAAGGGTTATAAAAAAAATATGAAGTAAAAAAAAGGATTAGGTAACAAAGAATCAGATTAAATGGATGAACTGTTCATTCGATCGACCCATAATACAGAACCATGATTATGTGTGTAAGCGAGAGATTACTTGACAAGTTTGATTTCAGAATCGTCTGTGTTGTCAGACAACTCTATTTGATCGAAAAAGACGCGTTGAAATAGTAACCACAAAGCCTCTGAGACCCACCAAAAGTCTGCTTTGGTGCCAAATTTTGTTGTCAAATAATTTTTTGGGTGCAATCTTGCACCATTGGCGCCTGGTTGCGTTAACACGGCCATAATAATAACACATTGGCCGGCTGCTGATTTGTCACGGTTCGTGTTGTTCGCTCGTCTATTACCAAATTGTCATTTACACCTTAACGGCCAAACTCGACGACACCCAGAACATGTTGGTCAGGCACGCTATATAGCTGCTATTGTAATATTAGAACGATTCTTTTCGTGTTCTATCGGTCGATAGAACCTGAGTTTGTGTGATTCAGGTTTTTAACACAGATCACACAAACTCAGGTACTATCGACCGATATTATATCTCACGTGACTTCCTTGCATTCTGATTGGCTGAAAGATGATACCCTATTTCGTGTAGTTTGCATCCACAGAACTGACCAGGCACTACACCCAGGCACTACACGTTTTCCATTTTTAGCACACTACTATATCAGTTTTCTTTTCATACTGGGCGAATAAAACTGAGCAGGCTAAATTTAAAAATCGATTCACAGAGGCACAACATCCACTAAACGACCCGGAAAGAAATCTTTGTGGAAAAATGTATCGCTTTTCCATTGTTGAAGTCACATTTTTCGAGGCGTTCATTTTATTCCTTGAGAAGATGATCCATATCTGGTTTCGAAGAGAATGATCCATACCTGGGTCCAGCTTTCATGAGAACGCATCCGGATATGAAAAATCGTTTGTTTCGCTGCTCATATTATTTCGCTATTTAATTGTATGTTTTGGGCAGTAAACGAATAAATAATGGAATTCATTTGAATCTTCGGAGTTTGTATCCCGTGCTGACCCATTCGGTAATGTACATGTGTGACAAAATGTGTGGACATTATCAAACTGCGTTGTCAAATTTTGAAAATTTTAGTTTTCATTCGCGAGTTGCGCGATTCCAGAATACACAGTTCCGTTTGGGGGAAATGCTTTGTTTACCCTTGCCGACCGATTCAAAATCTGTCATCTGCTCATATCAGTAATCCATGTTAGCCGTGTTTTGGAAGAAGAAAATGTTTTTTTAAAAATTACATGGTATTTTTTTCTATATAACGCTGGTTGGTAGGGCTGCTACCTTGGTAATAGATCGGACAGATGACGAGATGTTTTTCTTGATGAGTGTTCGATATAATATAAGGATTAGTGCATGTCTTGTCGTTGACTACGCCCATATAGTGCTTCGCGGCGGGAACTACACCACTTCAGAGGGCACTATATTGGCGTAGTCAACTCCAAGCCATGCTCTATTCCTTAAGTAGAACATGAAAGGAAACGCTCTATTGTGAACAAAAAAAAATGCTGTCATTGTTAGGCGTTAACTGCAACATGCCACCAATCATATCATATAACAACGCAGTCGAATCCAGAAACATGCTTCTTTAGTCACGTCATTTCAAACGAATGACGTCGCTTTAGGTGTTTCCAGATCACCAAATTCGAAAAATAATTGTTTCAAGTGCCGTCGCTTTGGGAGTTTCTATACAACCAAATGTCATCGTGCAGTTCATGTTATTATTTATTATTAATGCTTCTGTGATAAGCGGTATAATGGAATATAAATTCGTGTTTCTTGGACGACGACATTTGTTAGAAATAAGCGGAGTGAAACAATTTATTTTGAACTTGAGGCGGAGACTCGGTGAGGTCGAGGAGTAATAATACTCAACTTGCGGAAATATAATTGATTGAAGTCACATTCATGATTCACTAGAAGTGGTGAACAACACGTGAGTTTTCAATATTTCTGATTCTTTTGAATTCATTGTTTGCAGTTAAAATTGAAAACACACCCACTGAAAATGACATATTTGTAGGTAAGTTTGTGTCTATCGGTGACGAAACAAGTTAAACAGACACGGCGCCAGCATTTAGTGTTGAGAAATTCTAATCAGCGTCTGCGTGATCGACGCTGAATCAATGGAAGAAGAGCTCACATTTTCCTAGTTCTCATGTATCTAGGAAAGATCGTTCCGATGGTACCCGTATTTTGTCCAAAAACTCCACCACTATGACTATTAGAAGGTGTCAAATTAACCAATCACGGCTGATGTCACAGACGTGAGGCATCATAAATTTAGTTAGTAGTTTTTAGTCGCCTTGGCTGCATTTACGGGCAGGCAAGACTTGAAAAACAGTCATAGCCAAGCCTGTGAACTTGCTGTTAATCATTACTAATTGTTTGACAATATGTTTCGAATATCGCAAATAAACACTTGGGATTATACCAAAATGTAGTGCCCCCACTCCCAGCTTTCAAAGGCTAACCTTTTCTGGCCGATCCTGGTTTTGCGATGTTGCGTTGCGATTGATCACACGCACGCCTATGTTTTTACGATATATGGGAATGTGTACTAGCACAAAAATATCGTTGCGTTGGTATTTAGGCTTTTCCCTCTGAAAAAGACTATTGTTTTTCTACGGATCATTATTATTATTTTTTTTTTTTTTTTTTTTTTTTTTTTTAGGCTTTTCCCTCTGGAAAAGACTATTGTTTTTCTACGGATTATTTTTTTTTTCCACACATTATGTCCGTACGATTCAGAAGCCATTTTCGGACCGATTTTCACAAAATTTTGTACACTCATAGAGGAGCACAAAATCTAAAAATGTACCAAAAGCGGAATTTTCGATTTAACCCTTATTTCGTCAGAATTGGCAAAAAACTGCCAAAATTGGGGTTTATCGACACTTTCTTGAAACACGTCTTATAGATTTTTTTAAACATCCGTCATTGCTAGACCTGCCTGAGACACGATCTTTGATACACACGACATATTAGGCGATGCATATGGTAACCCTCCACAGGCGGCCAAACATCGAAATTTTGATGAAATGGGCCCGTTTCAGGCCCCCACAGTACCCAAACAATACTCGAGAGATAAACATATCTTCCTCTGTTGGAAGTGTAATTCATCGAGGATCATTTTTGTCAGTAATAAGGGTGTTAAAAAAACCAAGCGTTAACCCGTTTTGGGCTGGTTAAACAGCAATACCCTCATAAAGCTAAAAAATTCATGTTTTCCGTGGATTTCTTTAGACGAGTCTTGTAGATTTTCAAGAAAAGTTTGTCACTCCCAGGCCTTGGTGTGACAATAGAAGTTGCATGGACAAACTACTTCGGTGAGCATTTGTTAACCCTCCACGGGCTGCTAAATGTCAAAATTGTGATAAAATGGACTCTTTTTGGACGCCAACAGCACCCAATGGGTACGCCACAAAGAAAAGTGCTTTCTTTTATCGAGCGCACAATCTATATGGAAACATTTTAAAAAGTAGTAAGGGTATTGAAAAGTCGAAGTCTTAACCCATTTTGGACAGGCTAAAGAGAGAGACCCCTTAAAATCTTAAAATTCCAATTTTCTGTGGATTTCTCTGAATACACCCTGTAGGTTTTCAAGGAAAATTGACTACTGGCAGGACTTTGTGTGACATTACAAGTTGCATGGACAAAATATTCCGGTGAGCGTTTAGTAACCCTCTACAGGCTGTCAAGCATCGTAATTTTGTTGAAATGGACTGTTTTCAGACACACACGGCACCCAACGTGCACCTGAGAAATAAACATAATCTCCTTTGTTGGAAGTGGAATTCACGGAAGACCATTTTGTAAGTAACAAGGGTATTCAAAAAAACAAGCCTTAACCCGTTTTGTGGTTGTTAATAGTGATACCCATCAAAAGCTTAAAAAATTGTTTTCCCTGGATTTCTTTACAAACATCTGGTAGGGTTTTCAAGAGAAAATGGCCATTGATAGGTCTTGGAGTCACATTACCAGTTGACTGGATAAATTATTCCGGTAAGCAATTGTTAACCCTCCATGGGTGCTAAATGTCAACATTTTGACAAAATAGTCTGTTTTTGGACACCAACAACATCAAATGGGAATGCCACAGAGAAACGTAACTTCTTTTACCGTACGCAAAACTGACAGTGAAACATTTTTGTAAGTAGTAAGTGTATTCAAAAATCGAGGTGTTAACCCATTTGTGACTAGTTAAGGAGATATACCCCTTAAAAGCCTAAAATTCCAGTTTTCTGTGAATTTCCCCAAAACAATTTTCAAGAGCAATTGACCATTCGCAGGTCTTCGAGTGACATTACAAGTTGCATGAACAAAATATTTCGGTAAGCATTTGTTAACCCTCCAGAGGCTGCCAAGCGAAGACATTTGGAGGAAATGGGCTGTTCTTGGGCACCATAACACCAGATGTGTACCTACCAGATAAACATAACCTCCTTCATTGGAAGTGGAATTCACCGTCGATCATTTTTGTAAGTAATGATGGTATTCACAAAACCAAGCATTAGCCCGTTTAAGGCTGGTTACAGAGTGATACCCCCCCAAAAGGTTAAACATCCGTGTTATCTGAGGATTTCTCTAAAAACATCTCTTAGATTTTCAAGAAAAAATGACCATTCTCAGATCTTAGTGTGACATTACAAGTTGCATGTACAACATATTCATGTAAGCACTTGTTAAACCTATGCAGGTTCTCAAACATCAACATGTTGATAAAATGGGCTGTGTTTGCGTACACACAGCACCCGAAGTTGGGAGGAGAGATCTAAATAAGTTGAAGTAGAATTCACTGAGAATTATTTTTGGAAGTAATAAGAGCATTAAAAAAAACAACACTTAACCCGTTTTGGACTGGATAAACAATGATACCCACCAACAAGCTTAAAATTCATGTTCTCCCTGGATTTCTCTGAAAACATCTTGTAGATTTTAAAGAAAAAATGGCCATTCACAGTTTGTGGTGTGACATTACAAGTTGCATGAATAAATATTCCTGTTAGCACTTGTTAACCCTCTACAAACTGCCAGACATCAATATTTGGGATATATTTGAGATAAAATGAACCATTTTTAAATTGACACAGCACTCAGTCGGTATGTGGCAAACGAACATAACTCCTTTTGTCGGTCATTGACTTGTTGGACGACGATATTGACATTAAACCACTCCACCGTTAATGGTGGTTTTTACCTAAACAATTTTTTTTATCAAACTGTGTCATTTGAGACTACTATACTCACCTTTCTCATAACATCAGTGAAGGAACTTCAGTGAGACAGTTAAAAACAATTCATCAGACAGTGTGGGTTCATGAAAAATCATGGAATCTCATCGGGAAAAGCCATGATTCTCCAGAATCATAAAGTCTAGTTTTTTTTGTTAGGCTTTTCCCTCCGGAAAAGACTATTGTTTTTCTACGGATTATTATTTTTGAGTTTTTTTATGTTTTTTTTTTCCACACATTTTGTCCGTACGATTCAGAAGCCATTTTCGGACCGATTTTCACGAAATTTTGCAAACGCATAGGGGGGCACAAAATCTAAAAATGTACCGAAGCGGAATTTTCGATTTAACCCTTATTTCGTCAGAATTGGCAAAACATTGCCAAAATTGGGGTTTATCGGCACTTTCTCGAAACACATCTTGTAGATTTTTTTTATACATTCGTCATTGCTATATCTGTCTGTGACACACCCTTTGATACACACGACATATCAGGCGATGTATATGGTAACCCTCCACAGTCTGCCAAACATCAAAATTTTGATGAAATAGGCCGGTTTTAGGCCCCCACTGCACCCAAACAATACACAAGAGATAAACATAACTCCCTTTATTGGGAGTGGAATTCACCGAGGATCATTTTTGGCAGTAATAAGGGTGTTCAGAAAAACAAGCGTCAACCCATTTTGAACTGGTTAAACAGCAATACCCCCATAAAGCTAAAAAATTCGTGTTTTCCGTGGATTTCTCAAAACGAATCTTGTAGATTTTCAAGAAAAATTTGTCACTCCCAGGCCTTGGTGTGACAATAGAAGTTGCGTGGACAAAATACCGCGGTGAGCATTTCTTAACCCTCCACGGGCTGCTAAAAGTCAAACTTGTGATAAAATGGGCTGTTTTTGGACGCCAACAGCACCCAATGGGTACGCCACAAAGAAAAGTGCCTTCTTTTATCGAGCGCACAATCTATATGGGAACAGTTTTGTAACTAGTAAGGGTATTCAAAAGTCGAAGTCTTAACCCATTTGGGACAGGCTAAAGAGAGAGACCCCTTAAAATCTTAAAATTCCAATTTTCTGTGGATTTCTCTGAATACACCCTGTAGGTTTTCAAGGAAAATTGACTACTGGCAGGACTTTGTGTGACATTACAAGTTGCATGGACAAAATATTCCGGTGAGCGTTTAGTAACCCTCTACAGGCTGTCAAGCATCGTAATTTTGTTGAAATGGACTGTTTTCAGACACACACGGCACCCAACGTGCACCTGAGAAATAAACATAATCTCCTTTGTTGGAAGTGGAATTCACGGAAGACCATTTTGTAAGTAACAAGGGTATTCAAAAAAACAAGCCTTAACCCGTTTTGTGGTTGTTAATAGTGATACCCATCAAAAGCTTAAAAAATTGTTTTCCCTGGATTTCTTTACAAACATCTGGTAGGGTTTTCAAGAGAAAATGGCCATTGATAGGTCTTGGAGTCACATTACCAGTTGACTGGATAAATTATTCCGGTAAGCAATTGTTAACCCTCCATGGGTGCTAAATGTCAACATTTTGACAAAATAGTCTGTTTTTGGACACCAACAACATCAAATGGGAATGCCACAGAGAAACGTAACTTCTTTTACCGTACGCAAAACTGACAGTGAAACATTTTTGTAAGTAGTAAGTGTATTCAAAAATCGAGGTGTTAACCCATTTGTGACTAGTTAAGGAGATATACCCCTTAAAAGCCTAAAATTCCAGTTTTCTGTGAATTTCCCCAAAACAATTTTCAAGAGCAATTGACCATTCGCAGGTCTTCGAGTGACATTACAAGTTGCATGAACAAAATATTTCGGTAAGCATTTCTTAACCCTCCAGAGGCTGCCAAGCGAAGACATTTGGAGGAAATGGGCTGTTCTTGGGCACCATAACACCAGATGTGTACCTACCAGATAAACATAACATAAGCATTTCTTAACCCTCCACGGGCTGCTAAAAGTCAAACTTGTGATAAAATGGGCTGTTTTTGGACGCCAACAGCACCCAATGGGTACGCCACAAAGAAAAGTGCTTTCTTTTATCGAGCGCACAATCTATATGGAAACATTTTAAAAAGTAGTAAGGGTATTGAAAAGTCGAAGTCTTAACCCATTTTGGACAGGCTAAAGAGAGAGACCCCTTAAAATCTTAAAATTCCAATTTTCTGTGGATTTCTCTAAATACATCCTGCAGGTTCTCAAGAAAAATTGACTACTCGCAGGTCTTTGTGTGACATTATAAGTTACATGGACAAAATATTGCGGTGAGCATTTAATAACCCTCTACAGACTGCCAAGCATCGTAATTTTGTTGAAATGGGCTGTTTTCAGACACGCACAGCACTCAACATGTACCTGAGAAATACACATAATCTCTTTTGTTGGAAGTGGAATTCACCGAGGACCATTTTTGTAAGTAATAAGGGTATTCAAAAAACCAAGCGTTAACCCCTTTTGTGGTTGTTAATAGTGATACCCATCAAAGGCTTAAAAATTTATGTTTTCCCTGGATTTCTTTACAAACATCTGGTAGTGTTTTCAAGAAAAAATGGTCATTGATAGGTCATGGTGTCGCATTACCAGTTGATTGGATAAATTATTCCGGTAAGCATTTGTTAACCCTCCATGGTCTGCTAAATGTGAAAATTTTGAAAAAAAATAGTCTATTTTTGAACAACAACAACATCAAACGCGAATGCAACAGAGAAACGTAACTTCTTTGACCAGAAGCAAAACTGACAGGGAAACATTTTTGTAACTAGTAAATGTATTCAAAAATCGAGGTCTTAACCCATTTGTGACTGGTTAAGGAGATATACCCCTTAAAAGCTTAAAATTACAGTTTTCTATGGGTTTCTCAAAAAAAAAATTCAAGAACAATTGACCATTCGCAGGTCTTCGAGTGACATTACAAGCATGAACAAAATGTTTCGGTAAACATTTGTTAACCCTCCAGAGGCTGCCAAGCATAGACATTTGGAGAAAATGGGTTGCTCTTGGGCAAACATATCACCAAATATGTACCTACGAGATAAATATAACCTCCTTCATTGGAAGTGGAATTCACCGTCGATCATTTTTGTAAGTAATGAAGGTATTCACAAAACCAAGCATTAACCCTTTAGAGCTGGTTACAGAGAGATAGCTATCAAAAGGTTAAAAATTTGTGCTATATGTGGATTTCTTTAAAAACATCCCGTAGATTTTCAAGAAAAAATGGCCATTCTCAGATCTCAGTGTGACATTACAAGTTGCATGTACAAAATGTTTCTGTAAGCATTTGCTAACCCTATGCAGGTTCTCAAACATCAAAATGTTGATAAAATGGGCTGTGTTTGCATACCCACAGCACCCGAAGTTGGGAGGAGAGATCAAAATAAGTGGACGTAGAATTCACAGGGAATTATTTTTGGAAGTAATAAGAGTATTCAAAAACAACACTTAACCCGTTTTGGGTGGATAAACAAGAATACACATCAAAAGCTTAAAATTCATGTTCTCCCTGGATTTCTCTGAAAACGTCATATATAATACCTGGATGTCTCATTTAAACACCTCGTCAGCGGTTCGGTGTTTAAAAACCGACATCCAGGTATGAAATCTCCATATACCATACATGTTGGCGGAGATAACTTCTAATGTACCAAGTAGTACAGTCTCCTGAAAACGGGTGATTTTGTTTGTATTTGTAAGGAGAGGGGGAGGGGGGGGGTGGATAATAAGTCGCAGGATTATATTTCGCTCTTCCACATCAAAAACCTCTCGTGCACTGACTGTTTTAATCTCACTGATTGTCATATTTTCCTTCAGGCAATATTTGTATACCGTATTGAAAACGCTTAGATTTCCCGCGTAGGCAACAACAAATAAAGGTAGTGCCGCTGGGGCGGTGGATTGGACTGATTCCCTCACACAGACACTTTTCCCAGGTCTATGGCTACCTACTTCTGTTCGGTATTCGGCGCTGTTATGGGCTGTTTTTTTACCTAGTTTTTGTGGAAATTTGCGCACAGCCGACCGCTGATTTAACATGGTGTTCTTTCACGTACAAATATGTACACGTACACGGATATACAGGTATTTGTCCCACCTCAGTGATAGATATTCCAGTAAATAAGTATTGAATTCACCTCGAAAGATATTAACATAATTTGTGAAACTACACGAGGTGTGATCATAAAAGTACGACTGTATTGAGTCTTCCCATCCAATTCAGATGTCACCAAACTCTCCATTCAATCAAGTCTTGATTGAGCAATGTTTCTAGTTTTGATTCATGAATAATTGTTCAGATTCAGTCGTCTGGAATATATCAGTTGGTTGTAAAAGCGAACCGTAGGTTCGCTTTTCCAACCAACTGAAATATTCCTGACGAGTGAATGCGAGAAAAGACTTATTTGAGAGCTACATTGGTTCCAACCAACTTATATATTTCAGACGAGTGAATCTAAAGAAAGGCGATGATCTATTTGAAAGCTAGACCGGCCTCATGCCATACCAACATCGAATCTCTTACAGAATTAGACTTGTGGCTTGAGAGCTCGACCTCTTTTCTGATAAATGCCAACCTTGCACACGATGCAAGCCCCAAATCCACGAAACTGGTCCATGTACTATCGCCCTAGCTTTTCTTCGGTCATGGGTCAGTTCCATAGTTATACCCTCGCCTGTCTGTCATCTATGTCTCAAAAAAGTATTCATGGTGTTCCATTTGCCACGTACCTTCACCATTGAGCGAACACACACTCTTAACACACCATGAGGTAAAGGGCAACGTGTGGAAGGAGGGACAAAATATTTTTTCTAATGCAACACACACTTCATTTAACTGAGCTTCACTTTGTTTAGCTACTCCCTGATCACAGAGAGTAAGCAGGGAGCAGTTTCCCGACTTCGAGTGTAATGTAATGGAATTTGTTCAGGTTAAAGGATCGACAGTGATCATTATTCGAAGATGGCATGATTTGCTTACTTTCACTACTTTCATTCTGTCATTTATCAGAATGAGTGTACATGTTCATCTCTCGCGTTGGTGATACATTTTTACCAGTGGTGGGTGGGGGAGACAATGGGATGGGAGCTTGGCGTCCTTAAACTTTTCGCTGCCGCCCACAAAACATGCATCTCAAATTCCACATAACATAGATGCACTTAGTTGTCTTCAGTATAGGGTGACACACGATACAAATGCCTCAGATACCCTGTTAGAGCACTGCATTTTGCAAACTTTTCTCGGGAGAGACCTGGTTCTAACTTGCTTCTACCGCTCGTTATCCCTCCTACCACTTCTCTGACTTCGGGGCAGAGGCAAGAATCGGAGGGACCTTGTATGGAATGGTGGAAAATCCCCAACTCTCTCCCACAACGGCCTTCCGAATTTCATGTTTGACACACCCCCCCCCCCCCCCCCCCCCCAGGAAAACTAGCTAGGGCATATCTTGTTGTAGAACGTTGGATACTGGCCTGCTCTTTATTACAAAGAACATTGATGATGGAACGTTAAGCACCCCAAGTTAGGGATATTGTTTGAAATATTATTTTGGAGAATGTAGGGTTTGCTGTACATATATTAACATCATAGCATCCTGGAGCCTCAATAATGGAATGATAAGTCTATTATACCTGTTTAGCCTTGCAATGACTTGTTGAACCTGCGAGAGGCAAACTCAGAATGACATAGCTAATAAACATTGGGAACTACAGTTAAAACTAGAAGTCTTGTCGCGAAATGCGCACAAATAGCACTTTGATCTACGCGTTAATCTACGCGTTATGACCATAGTAAGGCTATCAATTTCTGTACATATGGCCTGTGCACAAATAATGTTTCAGCCAATCGACCTCCGGGTAACCCGGAGGTCCATTGGCAGAAACATTGCCTGTGTTTAGCTATGAGTAACCAGGAGAACCTGCCGTGCATTGGATGCCATTCGATATGGCAATTGCGCGTAATTCCTACGCGCAATTAAGCCTAGATAAGCGCACAGTTCGTGACAGGACTTTTAGTTTTAACTGTACAAATGTAGGTAAGGATAGTAACAGTTCCCACGTCAGATACGCGATACGTTCGCTTGAAAATAGCATGTGCAGCTAATTGAATAGGTAGCCAACGTGTAAGTAAATTGGACCGGAACTTGATAAAAAGAAATAGCGACAGCAACAGACAGATTATAGATTTTAGTGTCACTAAGTGATTATTTTCCTTGACAGTAAGTAGATTATTTTCTAAGAGTGAGCGGTCTTCCACGTCAGAGTACCCTCCTTTCACGTGTGACTCATCTTCCGGTTTCCATGTTCTTGTGCTGTGTTTCTTTAATAGACAGAAGGGGATGAAATAGTATTGCAGGATAAACGCAGGCCCATTCGTTCAATGAATTCAAAAGTACCGCTTCACACTACCATAGGCGGTTCCGGTGATAGGGAGAGGATGTCGGAAACCGGGCTTTGTCGCTGGTGGGGAAAATAGATTCACTCCGCGTATTCATTTAAAACTCAAGGAGTGTCGTCTGAATCCGTGCGTACGTATGTCTCATTGTGACGAATACGCCTGTTTCATTTTTGTTGGAGTGGTTCTTATCCTGAAGGGGCAATGACGTTTCCTCTAAAAATCAACAGGGGTTCACTGAAAACAACAATTTTTTAAAACATATATATAAAAGTAATTACGGTAATTTGTGACTTACATGAAATCCAATGAATCCGAAAATCAAAACGTCAGTCACCCCCTACCCACACAGTTTTTGGGTCACTTGTGGGCCCGCATTCTCTGTTGTCACTGGTTTTCCTCCTTCTTGCTGATGTTTGTTCTTTGGTCCCCCTTCACTTCACTCTTTCACTGCCATCGCACGGCTACTAACGTATTGTCACTTTACTGTATCGCCTTCGCCGTGACGAACCCGCCCATGTCACTTCTGTTGGGGTGGTTCTTATCCCGAAGAGGTCAGTGACTTTTCGTCTAAAACAATGAATTAACAGGGGGTTCACCAAAAACAACAATTTTATTACATATATATATATAAATAAATATGATAATTTGTGACTTACATGAAATCCAAAAGAATAAGAAAACAAAACGTCAATCACCCCCTACCCATACAGTTTTTGAATCAATTGCGGGCCTGCATTCTCTGTTGTTCCCTGGTTTCCCTTCCTTGTCGTTGGTGTTTGGACTTTGGTCGCCTTTTCACTTCACTCTTTCACGGCCGTCGCACGGTCATTAACGTATTGTCACTTTACCGGACGTCTTTGCTGTTAAAGGTGACGGAATGCTACTCTGCCACTGCCGCCGCACGGCCACTAACGTATTGTTACTTTACTATATCGCCTTTTCTCTAACAAGTGACGGAATATCACTCTACCATTGCCGCCGCACTGCCACTATCTTATGGTCACTTTAATGGACGTTTTTCACTCAAGCAGTCGCCACCAACAGGGTTAAACGCACCCCTCTATTTACCCCAGAATAATGTTCATACATACAAACTCCACAGTGCCTACACATGGCTTGCCCTCTACAACGAGTATGCCGTCTTCCTAAATACCAATAGCTCCATGAGCTCGTTCTATTTCTGATCCTACTTTCAGATATGCCACCGACTTGGCCCGCGATTGTTCCTATTCTAAATATGAGGTCTGTGGCTCCCCTTACGTGCCTATACTTTCGCACCGATGCGGCACCTCCTCTAACCTATAGCGTGGGATATCCCCAGTTCTTCGCCTACGACCCACAGTCTTACACGCCTTCAGACTGGAATGAATTTTTCGAGAAATCCCCCGATTTTTCTTTCGAGAGGTAGCACATTAATTCTCATTTTTATTGCTTCTCTTGATCTTTGGCGCTTAGATCTATCTTAATTTAATATTATCTTTTAAATTAATTTAAGCGTACTATACCTTGACATTTCTGACAGTCCCTTGTCAAGAATTGACGTTGTTCGTACCACACCATGCACACCACGCTCTTTACTTACAAATAGGAGATAATCGCCGCTAATTACCATATAATTAGATGACTGATTACCTTTGATGGCTAAACGAGTGTATTTTGTTTGAAGCTTATAAGGCAAGATCGTTGTTCACACCTGACAAGCGCTAATTGGCGTTACAGTCTCCGAATGAGATTTCTCTCCATTATAGTTGTCACTTTGATCTGATTTATTACTATTTAGATACACATATGGCATACTTAACAAATTGGGTTTTTTCGGGTTCCGTCAAATACATATCTTTGACTTTTAGACCGAAGTAGAAAAATTATAAAAATTATATACACTCTTTAAACCACAAAATCTTAAATTTAAGCTATCACCTTGACAGAGGCGTCACGGCACCCAACCCCTATTGTTGACCCTTCAATATTGTTACAAGAACTGAACCTTGGAGAGAATAATATAACATTGTAGTTTTTAGAATTGTATTGTCAGCCTATTAATATAACTGACTAAAATGAATCATTAGCATTTTAAAAGATATGGCAATTTGGCAATTGGTAAACTGTCAGAATTTGTCTTTTGGCAGATTGCCAAATTTTTGAAAATGCTAATGGTTCATATTAATGCATTTAAAGTCATAACTAGAAAATACAACTGTAAAAGTGTTTTAGGTGACATGACATTATCCGTGATAGCACAAGGACATCCACTGCCAGAGGTTGTGAATATCGACATATTATCGCGGATAATGCCTTGCATACAGCGTTTGCTCCTTCGCGGCTTTCCTTTTGCTTGGACCTTATATATTGGTTTTCCGTTTTCAGCATTTTCATAAGTCTAAATAAAACTGCGAGAATATTTCGGTGTTCGTGTACAAAGTAGCCACAGTAGTGTCGCACAGACCTCTCATCTTCCAAGTATTTCTCCCGACGAGAAAGGGATACCCCCATCCATTCAGTGCACTACTGCGCGGGTTCGGTGATTTTTCGTAACTTGATCCATGATTGAAAATGTGGTACTGTCTCACCCCCTGCCAAGCCCCAAATACATCAAATAATTCCGCGCATTATTATTAATTTAAATAATTAACTTTTAACGAGTGCGGCTGTTTGGAATAATAATAAGGCCCTACGAAATAGTTCTTCTGTTTTCTCATGCCATTTGTTTGTAAAACTGCATGTGCACTGCAAAAAATATAGGTTCTCTTTAGAACCAAAACTGGTTCTAATCTTGTCCCTGAGATGGAACCAGTTCTCTTTAAACAGTATTTATTTCAAATCAAATAAACTTATAGAGATTAACATTAAATATTAACAGACTTAAACATAAATTGAGGGGGTTTCAGTCGTAAGTTTAGAGCTTATACGAGGTTGTCACAAATCATTATTAAGCAAAGGAGATATGAACAGTTGGCATATCGAACCAGTTTTGGTTCTATACAGAACCAAAACTGGTTCGATATGCCAACTGCTCATATCTCCTTTGTTTCAAAATGTTTGGCGACTGCGTTGAATAATCTCCAAGTTTACTGCTGAATCTACTTCCGTTCATGTAATATTCTGTTAAAATTGAATGCTAATCTTGGTAAATTTATTTGATTTGAATTAAATACTGTTTAAATAAACAGAACTGGTTCCATCTCAGGGACAAGATTAGAACCAGTTTTGGTTCTAAAGAGAACCTATATTTTTTGCAGTGTGGTCGGGCGCTTTTTTAATTGTATTTCTTATCTTTGTATTTATTGCTTTGCCTTCAAAAATTCATGTTCTTTCTTTGTTTTATGTTTTAAACCTTATAATCTACAGAATAGCATGAGTTGTGGTGTGTTTCGTCCCTTGAGTGCTTGTTGCACTCAAGGTACAAATATATCAGTTTTATTAACTTGGGTAAAATATCAAACATAAAATATTTAATTTATATTTTCTTTACGTCTGCATTGGTTATGAAAATGACCATGTTGGGTGGCCTGAGAAACATATTTTTTACTTGTTTATGCCTAATAAACGAACGTTTCCGACCTGTTTCGTTTATTATCGTCGTTTCAAAGAAGTGTGTTGAGTTGGGTTTCATTGTGGGAGAATTTTAACTCTCGGCCCACCATGTCGGACCATTTTGAGATCCTGGTTCCGGGCCTGCCTAATATAAGGCATAACCTACCAGCGTTGCCACCCCCCCCCCCCCCCTCACTCCACCATCAGTATTCAAATATTTTTCTCAGATTTGCTTCAAAGTATAGCCTATGATCTCTCATTGAAACGATCTTGTTGAAATCGTTTCAGTGGATACTCATAAGTTATCTTTTTCGAAATAATATTGAAATGTTAGCCATTCTAGAAAATGTTTTAGCGTCTTGTTGGCTGAATGGTTAATGGGACCTTTTGTTCATTGTGCCGTCTGCCGTGAACTGCCAAGTTTTTATTCGCAAAAATGTATGCATGCATCGTTGAATGGGCTTCTTGCTTCTCAGGTATTTATATTCTCCCACTACATGCCTTTGATATCCACGCATCCCGGGTGCAATACCTAGGTGAGACATATCGAATATACCCATAGTAGCCTGGTGTACCAAATGTTCACCACGAGTGGTGAACATTTGGTACACCAAGCTACTTTCGGTATATTTTATTTATTCCATGATCGTCAGATTATTAAGAGTCGCTATTATTTTTTCTCGATTTTACTGAGCACCAGACGTACATACGAGCGAATCTGTTTTTGTTTACACGAGCATCGGTGGGCGGTACTTCTGCTCTCAATTTTATCGCCAAAACGAAATGAAAATAAGAAACAAATCCTTTTTCGTTTTAATAACATAATAACATACTATTTCGAGTTATGCATGCTTTATTAACATGAGACAATGCATGTTTATTAATTTTTGGCATCTTATGAGGTAAACCCATTGAAAAACGTAATAATTGTCACTTCCATTTCCCTCTCCGTGAGGCGACGTGCGATAAATTTAGACAAGTCTGCATTCAGGACGACATCACCAAAGGTCAACGGGGATGTAGTTCTACTGTAGGTCTAAATGTTTACGACTGAAATCCCGTGTTCATCACGGTAGGTGTGTAAAGCTAAAATTTATGTCATAGTCTTTTCATATATAGTAGAATAGGTAATCATGGTATAAAGATCTATCTTGCCTACCCACGTACTATTTCTTCGTCGTCTGCTTTTTGCAAACAAACATCGCTTCAGTTGGTTTATCTACCCATCACACCCTCACACTACTCAAGGATGAATTTTCTTCTACCATACTCGACATGAAGAAATCGAAATCAATAATTCCCAAAGTGACGTCAGTGGAATGTTAGCTCTTTTAACCCGCTTCAGTGTGTTACCACAACGCCGTCGCGAACCAACGCTGGGTTTCGTACTATATAGTACGTGGAGGGTGGATTGCCACCAATCACCAATGGAGTGGAAATATCACACAAGAAGCAAAAAGTTTTACCCGGTGGGCCATTGGCTGAAATTTTGCTTACGCTAATTACGCTTTGAAACTTTGAAACAAATTACAGTTAAAACTAGAAGTCCTGTCATGAAATGCGCAGAAATAGCACGTTGATATGCGCGTTAATGTGCGCGTTATGGCCCAAGTCAAGCTATCAAATTCTGTACATATGGCCTGTGCACAAGCAATGTTTCAACCAGGGTAACCCGGAGGTCCATTGGCAGAAACATTGCATGTGTTTGCTATGAGTGACCAGGGGAACATGCCGTGCTTTGGATGCCATTCAATATGGCAATTGCGCGCAATTCCAACGCACAATTAAGCCATTCGTGACAGGACTTCTAGTTTTCTAAGTTGTAGCTCGAGACAAATCGCCACTCTGCAGGTGATTTATTGACAATACACTCTCCATGAAATGTATACCCTTCATATATACGTAACTTTTGGATGCTATTTCCGAATGTGCAATTCATTTTTCTCAACGATCCATAGGTAGAACGAGAAAGTGTCCACGAATCACTCTTATTTTGTGCATATATCATGCAATCTCTTCGTATTAGAACATAAACAAGAAACATTCTGTGAACAAAGTTAAATCTCTCTCACTGACAGAAGGTGGATACCACATCTGAAAGCATTGGGAAAGATGATTCACAAGAAATTAGTTTGAAATAGTTTCAAGTTTATTGGATAGGGTTCCAGGATATGAGGGTTTATATCTGTCTTCGAAACCACTCGAAAGTGCACTTCTCCCACCCGCATACACCCCTCCCTCAAATGATCAGCTTTATGGATGAATCGTTACGGCACAAAATAAAACGCTCGTGCCGAGGTGATTTTGAAGGCAACTGCCCCCCAACTGTCTCCAAGTATTGTCAGTGGTGGTTCTCGAAAATTCTTTTTTAAAAATTCCATGCTTATTCGTCGGGAGGGTGTGGGGGGGGCTACACTGTGGGGTTAAGATCTCCATTTGAAAAAAACTTGGAAAACTATCCCACCCCTCCACACAAAATAAACAATTCAGAGTGTTTAAATCGGGGCTACAGACATATCGTGAATTGGTGAAAACTATTCACGCAGACGTCTCATTTAATGGTGGATGAATCATGACAAAAAAGGGTTTAACCCTTCACCTAACGAATCGACCGCATCCTCCCGCGTAATTTGCAAACTGAGCAGTTGAAAAAAATAAATGTTTAAAAATATTTCAACAAACCCATATTATGTGACCCCTTGGAACGATCTCGATGAACAGCTCGTTCCAATGAGAGGTCACATGTTATGGTTTTGTTGAAATTTTGGGAAAAAATTTAAAAAATAGTAATTAAAATAATAATTTTTGCTATTATCTGCGTTGATTGAAGGGTTAAACAGTCCTTCTAAGTTTGGAGGTGGCATAACAGACCACGAGTATTGAATATCGTGAATTCCAGTTAATAATAATAATAATAATAATGCAATATTAACGTCTAGAATCCACCGCAGTGCTCTCTGACTTACATTATTACCCCGTATCACAGGTGTTCACACCATTTATTCATTCTATGACATTCTCCGCTCAACTCAACGGAGCATACTGCCGGTGCTCCACAGTCGGGCACAGGTAGGGATCTGCGAATCACAAATTTCTTTTCGAATCGAATCTCGAATCGAATCGTGTCTCTGATATCGACTTCGAATCGAATCCCGAATCGAATCTTAAAAGACAAGTTATTTCATATTACATCAAACGGAAGTTACGGAACACTGTGATGACCCTTACGCGACGGAGTGAACACCTTAAACACCAATAACTAAATATTCTCTGTAGCACCGTCGCTGAAACAGCTAGGCCTATTGTCCATAGTTTTAGTTTTTGAAGGCCTAACTTGTTACTATTCACGTTCTTAAGAACGTGAATAGTAACAAGTTACGCCTTCAAAAACCAAAACTATGGATAATGTTCTGGGCCAAATTCACACCTTACCTAACAATTAAACATTGTCAATTACTCAAATAAATAGGAATTGAGCCTACATGAATGAATTTTCTAATGACAGTTTTATTCTATTTTTGTTGGAAATGTAACAAATTGAGGTTAGTACGAGAGATTCGGAAAAATCGAATCCTGAGACTGATTCGGGATCGATCTCGACGGAGCATACTGCTGGTGCTCCACAGACGGGCACAGGTAGGGATCTGCGAATCACAAACGGACAAGCACCTCAACAGATCCCTATTTTACACCTAGGTACGATGGGGATTGCGAAGTAGTGGTTAACATCCCCAACGTTCACACCTGGCATGTGACGCAAAGTAACAGAATCACACACCCAAACTCCGCCGATCACACACCAGCCACTACTATGGGAAGCACCCGAATCAATCGTTAAATGGTCACCCATCCAAGGACTAACCGAGATCGACGTTGCTTAACTTCGGTGATCTAACGAGAACCGGTCTCGCTTCGCCCGTGCTTCGCCAGTTTAATAACGAACTCCGCATATTAGTGGATCCAGTATATATACGGTTCCATTTTTCATTGTTTTTCAAGTCAATTGAATTGAACTGAGAATTCAGTCCCGCATGATCTGGAGCAATTATTATACCAATATACACGCGCGTACGCGCGCTAAATAATACACTTTCATCGCACGAGCAGAATTTTGAATTCGATGACGTCATATTAGGTGTACTGGGAGAAAATCCATCCTCTAGTGATGCTGGGGGTGTAATGGGTAACTTTCCCGTTCAGGGAACGATATGTACAAATCTTCTCCTCGGGTGAGATTCCCCCATCCCACAACACACCACTCGGGTATAATAGTAGTCGTGTGTCCTGGCCCGCAGTAAAGTTATAATGTTTTTAAAAAAAGGGTAAAATAGTGATGTGTAATATTTCAGGTCACGTTATGTAGCCAGCTATCTTTGGACTCCAGAGCAACACTGACTCAGGTATATGCAAAACTAGGATATTATAAAGGTAGAACTGTAGCATTGAAGATGTATGAACGGAAGCCGCTAGACATTACAAGGAAACTAAAGAAGGAGATGAAGATTGTGAGTATTATATTGGCATCATCAGGTGTTTTGTCGAACAGAGTTGTAGTGTGATCGAGAACGGACGTACCGGTAATGGCTTTGACGATTGCCGCAAAATAATAAGGGCGGAGAGGTTATTGAATGTCACAAGCTGAAAACGTGGGGCGGGGTGGCTGTTAACGCAAATGGCCATGACAATGACATTTACCAATTTGATGGAAACGTTCAGATTTCGAGGAGACAGGGGTACTCTCAATATGCCGCTTCTTTGAGACTGAAAATAACAACAAAATGTAAAGGTGTCTGTGTCAATTGTCTGGGTGCATGTTTTAAAACAATTTACCTTCCTGAAAACTGTTAATTTGCTGGGTATTAAACGATATCCAGTTTTCTTGCGTGTGATTGTTCGAATGAGTTTTTCATAACTCGGTGAATGTGTTTCTCTCGTATGAATGTTTTTGATTTGTCCCGACCCTTTTGGCAAACAATTCTGTGCGTGTTCAACTGGGTAGATCAACTGTAATTGCTCAAATCACCAACTGGACCGATCAAACGGAAAGAAAACGTTGAGACTGCAGTATGTGAAGGGAAGATTAATAGTAAATCGCCGTGGGATAGATTTGCCACTTAGTAATTATTTACTCTTTTTGAGAGGGGCGCGGTGGCGTCGCGGTAACCGGTTCTCGTCAAATCACCGAAGTTAAGCAACGTCCAGCGCGGTAAGTAGTTGGATGGTGACCATTTCAGCGACTGATTCGCGCTCACGCATTGTGTCCTTGGGCAAGGCATTTAACCCCAATTGCCTACACGAGGGCACGATGACGCTGTGTACTAAGGCGTACTGCACGTCAATGGTGCGCATGTCTTCAACCAAGCTAACCCTGCCTGTGCCGCGGTGCAGAGTTCAGAGTTACGATGCTGGAGAGCTGACAGCTGCTCGTCGTTGCCCGGTGGTTTTCTTCGGGTACTCCAGCTTCCTCCACCCGTAAAACTGTCACGGTCACTATTAGCCATTGTGCATAAGTATGAGACCTTAAACACTAACAAATAAATAAATAAATACTCTTTCTGAGGACAAAACACGAGAAGCACTTGAGTTTCAAGGTTTCTTTTGTACTGTTATGAACAGTTATAAATACTTTTCGAGTGGAGAATATATGGCGCTGCGATTAAGTAGTAATCCACTCTCTTCATTCTGTACATGAAGTCAAGTTTTAATATCTATTTTCATCATTACATATACATCGTCGCATGAGTGCTCGAATGTTCTATGTCCCCTATGGGACATATAACATTCTAGCACTCAGGCGACGACATGTATCCCAGTAGAGGTTAGGAATGATGTTAATGATCTCTATTAGGGGAGCGCGGTGGCTCAGTAGGTAGAGATGCAGGCTGCAAGCCGAGAGGCCCTCGGTTCGAATCCCACCTGCGGCAACCGCGTTGTGACCTTGGGCAAGACACTTCATCTCCATTGGCCGCGTGGGGGCACGGTGGCGTTGTGTACTAAGGCGTACTGCATCTCGACGGTGCACTTGTCTCCAACCAATGCTAACCCTGCTTGTGTGGAGTTCGTATGTTGGGGAGCTGACAGTTGCTCGCCGTTGCTCAGTGGTTCTCTCCGGGTACTCCGGCTTCCTCCCACCGTAAAACTGTCGTGATCATGATTAGCCACTGTGCATAAATATGTGACCTTAAACACCAATAAATAAATAAATACATAAATAAATGATCTCTATTTACTAGTTTAGAATTGTTGGACACGCTGTCTACAGAAATTCAGTTACGCTAATGGGGTAGTTTGGGTTTGATAGGGATAAAAAGTGCACTTACTCGACGCGATATTACTTCAAAATAATGCTCAATACAGTCAGAGGACTTCAAGTTTCAACTGCTGTCGACCAGTTATTCGTTTCACGGAAGAAATTCTACAAAGGTGGGGAAAATATCTTATGTATACTATCTTTTGTGTATTATTTGTAGATGCGAGATATGAGACATGACAACATCTGTGCATTTATTGGTGCCTGCATAAACCAACCCTTCCTTATACTTGTCAGTGAATATTGTTCTAAAGGCAGCCTACAGGTAAGTTATTAACGGTGGTTGTTCAGTAAGTAACGAACATAACACTGGGTCACACTTTGATGATGTTGTCTCGCACCTTCCACCAGCGCTGCACGGACGTTAATCGTAAAACAACTGCGGTTTACGATAAATTTCCCAATTTCTGTTTTTCGCTTGGACCTCTGAAACTGTCATCGTTTCATACGGTTTTAATCTTTTCCCCTTGAATGGATTGCATTATTACGACTTAATTGGCAGCGTGTGAATTATTGCTAGTCTGTTTAAGTGACAAATCGGTTTACGGGGTTCATAATACAAATGCACATTCTTATACCTTTGGCCCGAACGAGAAAAATTATCAAAAGTTATATGCACTTTTAAACATCAAAATCGAAAATTCAAGCTATCACCTTGACAGCACCCCTCCATTTATCTCAGAATAATGTTCATACAGGCAAAGTCTACTCAGCCTACGTATGGCTTGCCTTCCACAACAGGTATGCCGTCTTCCTAAATACCAATAGCTCCCCGAGCTCGTACTTCCTATTTCTGATCCTACACACAGATATGGCCACCGACTTTGCCCGCGACTGTTCCTATTCTCAGTATGAGCTCTGTGGCTCCCCTACATTACGACGTGTCTTTACTGTCGCATCGTTGCGGCACCCCCACTAACCTATAGCATGGGACCTCCCCAGCTTCTTGCCTACGACCCACAGTCTTACATGTCTTCAGACTGGAATGAATGTTCGAGAAAACCCCCGACTTTTATTTCGATCGCCAGGACATTCATTCTCATTCTAATTGCTTCTCTTGAACTTGTCGCTTAGATCTCTCTTAATTTAATATTCGTTTTTAAGTTCCTTTGAAAGTCTCGCGATTCCGGCATATTCTGGTATTCGGTGACAGACCAGACACGTAATGTGGGTATGTGCTCAAGAATCCTTAGGATGTACAGTTAAAACTAGAAGTGCTGTCATGAAATGCGCACAAATAGCACGTCGATCTGCGCGTTAATCTACGCGTTATTACCATAGTAAGGCTATCAAATTTTGTACATATGGCCTGTGCACAAGCAATGTTAAAGACAATGGACCTCCGGGTAACCCGGAGGTCCATTGGCAGAAACATTGCCTGTGTTTGCTATGAGTAACCAGGAGAACCTGCCGTACTTTGGATGCCATCCGATGTGACAATTGCGCGCAATTCCTACGCTCAATTAAGCCTAGATAAGCGCACGGTTCGTGACATGACTTCTAGTTTTAACTGTACATGTACTGTATTTACAACAATTAAGTATTAAATTGACAAAATTACATAAATAATGAGTGCAAAAGAAGACTGGCCTCTCTTACTCCTTTAATCTATTATCAAACAGCTCATATTGGGTTCGTCAGACGCGCGATAATGGTCATAACATTTTATGCTTAATTAGCAGCGCGTGAATTCTTTACTGGTCTGTTTAACTGATAAATCGTTTTTTTTATTGTCCCTCAAATACCCATCTTTTCGCTTTTAGCCCGAGTGAGAAAAAATTATCTGAAATATATACACTTTTAAACAACAAAATCGTAAATTCAAGCTATCACCTTGACAAAGCAGCTCCTGAATATGTTATAAAAACGTTGCCCAGATATTTTTCTCCAGGGTTATGGTCCTTACTTTGTCAATTTTTCATGATTTGTTCTTTCTGTAGCGATATATCTGCAGTGAGTTGGTGGTTTTCAATGAAATTCGGTATAAGGGATCCTTGTGACAAGCTCATACTTAAAAAACAGTTGCCGTCACACTTTTCACCAGAGTTACGGTGCTTGTATTTCAATGTAATGTGCCAAATCATTTCCCATAGCGGGGGACCACCATATTACAAATCTGTTAACTGAGTTGACTGACTGGGAGCATACAGTACGTGGAAAGTGGATTGTAACCAAAATCACCCGCGGAGTGGAGTTATCACCCAAAGTATCACTTTCAAATTCAGGACATATGGACAAAAAACACAAGCAATGTTTCAGCCAATGGACCTCCGGGTTTAACCCAGAGGTCCATTGGCTGGAACTTTGCTTGTGATGGTTATGCTTTGCAACAAATTTGCAATTATTGCTCGGGTGGAATCTCCACTCTGTGGGTGATTTAATGATAATACACTCTCCACGTAATGTAGAACAATTTTACTGATTTTCTTGTCTTAAATTAGTGCTAAGAGAAGCATTCTCCTGCATTTTCTTGACAATAACTACTCAATTATTTCCTTACAACTTGGGAATTTTATTACACGTATTCCTGTGTGTACGGTGCATGTTGTTTCAAAGATAATTGAGACGACCACAATGCTGCTAAGGTCGGGATAATACCAACAAACTGAAACAAGTGTTTTTTTTTATTTTATATGAATGGAACCTAGTCAGTAATGGAACTACGTACTCTTGCCACCTCCACTAGCGTCAGAGGCCGTATCAAAAGCCTTCCCACGACTTTCAGCTTTATAAAACATTACAAATACCGGTCCCCGGGTCAGTTGACCCACTCCCTCCTCCCCCACCCCCACCCCCGTCCTTAAAACCCCTCTCCTCTCGGCGCTAGTTTGTGGGCTGTTTCTTTTCCCACTCTATGTGGGCATTTGAGCGAAGGCGACCATTGATGGAATGTAATGTGTCTTTACTTACAAGTATTCTGTCCCACCACACTAACATAATTTAACTACCCGGTTTAATCATAAAACTATGGCCGAGGTGATTCTTCAATTGTCTTTGATTGACATATTATCAAAAACGTCGATCAAATCAATTCCCTATTCAGCAATATATCCAGCTTTGATTCACAGAAAATGAATCTTTATGACATTTTTAGATTTAATTGTCTGGCAAAAATCAGCTTGTCGGAAAAACGAACCATAGATTCGCTTTTGCAACCAAACTGCAAGGTTCCTGACGAGTGAACCTAAAGATATTTGATGACCTATTTGAGACCTAGACTGGTTGCAGGGCATATCATAGTTGAATTTGTTACAGAATTAAGCTGGTGGCCTAAGAGCTTGGCTATGGCCATGAATGATTTGTCACTGTAACCACCTATTTAATGAAACCCAAATAGGGTTTTCAATGTATACGTCTTAATCAAATTATTAATGTCATTTTTCTTTTTTTAATTCACTTTCTTAACATCTGAAACGTCGAATATACTCGTCTGGGATGTTATGCAATAGCTACCCTAGCACCCTCGGTTTGGGTAGCAATGATCAGGAAAGCCATACAATTTAAGCAGTACACCCAAGCCATACATACAGTTACAAGTAGAATTCCTGTCACGAATAGTGCGCTTATCTAGGCTTAATTGCGAGTTAGAATTGCGCGCAATTGCCATATCGAATGGCATCCAAAGCACGGCAGGCTCTCTTGGTTACTCAGAGCAAACACATGCGATGTTTCTGCCAATGGACCTCCGGGTTACCGGGTTGGCTGAAACATTGCATGTGCACAATCCATACGTACAAAATTTGATAGCCTTACTATGGTCATAACGCGTACATTAACGCGCATATCAACGTGCTATTTGTGCGCATTTCATGACAGGACTTCTAGTTTTAACTGTACAGGCGGTATGTGACTGGAAACACCTCCCAGTCTATAGGTCTGGAGTAGTATGTGATGTTCAATAAAATCCCGCGTAATCTCAAGGCTCGTGTACTTGTTAAGTACATAGTCCTCTTATTTGATTTCAGTGAATGAATCATTTACTGAAATCTTACACTCTAAAATCAGTTGGATTAAAAATTAACCCATATCTGCTGGGTTGAGTGAATATGAACCCAATTTGGGTTAATTTGGGTTCATATTCACTCAACCCAGTTGATTTGGGTTGATTGTTAATATTTCATGATTTTACTGGACGGTCAACTGTCAACTGTCAAATACAGGCCAAAATAAGACATAATGGACGGTCAACTGTCAAATACAGGCCAAAATAAATGGTATGCAAGATGGTTCTAAGATGATTACGGCAAATGACAGGCTGAAACGTTAATCCTTTGAACCCTAGCGGCCGTTTTTCCGGCCAGGAACATGATACATCAAAACGTCACTGTATGATCACATCACTTAAAATTAGATATTCAAATACCAAGACGAAGTACGGAACTTTGAAAACTTTCTCTGACCAGAAAACGGATTGGGGGAGGGGTCATGCGACAAATACGAGAAAAGTTTTCAACAGGAACTGATGTACCAGCCTTGAACCCAATGTTTTCTGGGAATTTTTATGAACATACACAAATAGTTAACTGCATTCTAGGCCTAGAAAATACTCAGAGCATCTCTTTTTTCATATGGAGTATTCAGTATTGGTGTAAAAACCTAATAAAATTCTTTAACAAGTTTTTCAAGCATCTCGTTTTCTTCTCTAGGAGCCTCAAGGCAGATAACTCTCAACCAAACATATAGTATAGGGATATTTTAACAGATCACATATTCTAATCGTGATTCGAGATTTCGTGGACAAGCGTACTCAAAACAGTTTAAATGCTTGTACAGCCAATTCCCAGATTTGTCATTTCTGTGTGGAAATTACCTTCCGCTGTGGACACATTAATTCTTTATGTAAGGTTTCTTTTGTATTGCTATTTTCTATTGAATGTTTAAATAGCGTGGGTTTGACGCCTACTGGCTTTGTGCCTGTCAGTCATTGCTCTAATTAATCATTTGTCGGGCATCATACCTCTAATGAATATTTCAAATAAAACGAGGAGATATATTTTTTTCCACATGCGCTGAAGCAAATGAGCTTTGTTTGAAGGCGTTCTGCTCTTAACCCTTCAACTAAAAACTAAAGTGTTAAAACTGACACTTTCAAGGTGTTAAACCCATTCTAACTCTTAGGGTTTGATTTTAACACTCAAAGTGCAATGCTTTAAGCACTTAGACATTACAATCGTCAGACATCTGAAACTTGAATGGATGGCACTCCCCATGTGTCTAACATTGGCGGTTCTTCCAGAATCGTCCATAATTTGATTTGAGCTTGGTGGGTACACAATTAAAAGGACACAACGCAGATGACGCGGATCAGGCTCGAGAGTTCGAGCCTGATCCGCGTCATCTGCGTTGTTTCCTTTTAAGTGTCGCGACATTACACTTGTCAAGTGGTATTATTGTAACACCTGTCAAATTCTGGGATATCTACACTTGAACAAAGTGCTAGTTCAGCACTTAGTAAGTGTTAAATACAGCACTTCAAGTGTAGTTTTTAACACTTTAGTTTTTAGCGTGTTTGAACACTGGTTGTATCTTCCATGTCAGTTCAATGGCAGCAGTTGGAAGAGTCCATATCTATTATTTGGGGGTAGACCAGTTAATATTTTCAACGTGCAGCCTTTGGGCAAAATATTGATTGGTGTGCCACATACATTTGGCAGCCATCCAACTTAATGACATTATGACGTATTATGTTCCTGGTCCGTTGAAACGGCCTCTCGTGTTCAAAGACTTAAGTCAAATTACTAATGTTTTCAGAGATAAAAATTTCCCCATGACAAAGTTCAAATGATGCTAGTAGGAATTGATTGCTTTAATAGTACTACAACATGGACAAACCAGTGTCGTTTAAGATAATTATATTGGGCTAGCAGTCCACCCTCCCCCGTCCAGGGGCAGGGAATATTCAGTTGTTGATCAAGAAAGATCATCAATACGCATAACTGAGTAGATTATCGGATACGGGTTTTACCTCCATTCCACTCATTTGACCCGCGCATGGAACGCCTTAAGCGCCCAGTGCAGCTCTGGGAACAAAACTGAGAACGTCTGTCAAGTTGGGTGATGTCTGTGTGGGCGAATTGAGTTAGGGAACAAACAAACACACATACACACGTAAACACGAACTTATCGCCTATTTTTATATATATTATCGGTATTTAGGGGTTAATCCGATGACTGGGGCAGGGGTGCGACCCTTATGAAGATTTAAGAGCTGGAACCTCCTGAAGTTGAGTCGACCCACGGGTGATTAATACAGAAGGTTCTTTTACATTTACCATCCCTGGCTTTAACCATAATGAAAATCGACTCTTGGCAAAGTTATATCCCCTGAAATTATTAGACGAGCGTGTAAGAGGAATGTAATTGTTGAGAAAAGACCAGTTTTCTTTTGTTACTTTTAATAAACGAAAACAACAGACAGCGCTCGGCGCTGTCTGTTAGTAGTAGTGTATGTACCCGAACGTGCCTCATTGGCAGGCTCTCATGCAGGATCTCATATGTGACGTCATAGTCACGTGACGTGGTGACGTCATGTTGTGTTGTCATGGTAACCCGCGTGAGCGGCCATCTTGTGACGTCATCTCCAAAGTAATACGTGGTGTGAGTGCGCATGCGCAGCGCGTGTTGTTAGGGTGGCACGTGTTTCCGTCGGCCATTTTGTATACTGGAGGCCGCCATCTTGGTTTCTATGGTAGCACGTGATTGCTATGTTACCAATGGCTTCTAACAAGACAGGGGTATGTTCGGGGGTGTGTTCCTTTGTAGAAGAGTGAATCTGATTACCACAAACAACCCGACAATCCCTCCAAATCACCAAAATCCACCCAAAATCACCGAAATTGACTTTATTTCCCCATTTTATCGGTTTAGCACGTAGTGCCATAGTACTAAGGGGTACAAGGGGTGCACTCGACTGAAGTGGAGTAATTTTCTGGCTTAGAATTCTCCCAGAATCCCTTTTTGGATCCTTAGCCCATGACGTTTTTCCCATTAAAAGACAGGTTCCTTTGGTAATTACCCAGAATTCTCTGCTTCTATCTATATAAGCAATAGTTATCGTTTATCTGGCCATGTTCCTTTATTCTAGAGTATACTCCAGTAGTGTAGAAGAGCCTATTAACTGGAACAGTTTACCTTATTATTGCTATATTTAGCAATTTCTGGTCTATTCTTGTTAGTCCTGACCCTATTCCAAGTACTCTCGTTGTTTCCTTTATCTAGATCATTTATATAAATTATAACTAACCAATCAGATTGCTTGATTTCCCATAACCTGTATGGAGAGTTATCTCCCCTGTGTATAATAAAAGCCTATATCCAATGGCAATATCCCCGGGCACCCCAATTTAGGCACCCCTTTTTTGAAAAATATATGACCTTCGGCACCCCTTTTTTGTCATATGTGCTTATGTGAAAAAGCACAATGTGACACAATGTGACCTAGCACAAAGGCACATGATTTGTGTGCCGATATGTGCTTATGTGAAAAAGCACAATGTGACACAATGTGCCCTATCACATAGGCACATACGGGTATTTGAGGATACCTTTGGCCTGGTATTGTATTATTTGAGGATACCTATCGAGGATACCTACTGGATAATCCCTTTTTTGTCATATGCTTATGTGAAAAAGCACAATGTGACACAATGTGCCCTAGCACAAAGGCACATGCTTTATGTGCCGATATGTGCTTATGTGAAAAAGCACAATGTGACACAATGTGCCCTATCACATAGGCACATACGGGTATTTGAGGATACCTTTGGCCTGGTATTGTATTATTTGAGGATACCTATCGAGGATACCTACTGGAGAATCCCTTTTTGTCATATGTGCTTATGTGAAAAGGCACAATGTGACACAATGTGCCCTATCACATAGGCACACGCTTTATGTGCCGATATGTGCTTATGTGAAAAGGCACAATGTGACACAATGTGCCCTATCACATAGGCACATACGGGTATTTGAGGATACCTATGGCCCGGCATTGTATTATTTGAGGATACCTATTGAGGATACATATCGAGGATACCTTTTGAAGAATCCCTTTTGTGTCGCATTAGGCTATGTAAAAACCCTCAATGGGTCTAATGTAGTCTTACCAACCGCTTCCATCTTGTCGCCAAAGCTCCAAGGCCATTACAGGTCTATGGCCTATCTGTCCTATCATTAGCTTCTACAGTAGTCTTGTTCCATTGCGGCCTTGTACCAGTACTATTGGCTTCTGTTATCTGCCCCATATCTCACCTATTACTTCCTAGCTATACCTATCTCAGTCTCGACTATAACATTGATCAAGGTTGAATCAGATTTCCCATGTATACATATAAGGCATTCCGTTATTGAGATTCCTAGCCGAGTCCGTAAAATTTGGATTCCGTGTGTTAACATCAATACTCGAGGGTATGGAAAGGGATTAATAACACCCAATTATTATTACAAGAACCTGAACAGAGACAACCAACCACTACAAAATAAAGAAGTGAACATAACAAAGTGAAAGAATGTCAAACTAGTCGGATTGATCGAACTAGTTGGACAGACTGAACAGATCTGAATTATGAACAGATACAAGACACCTGTTCGAATGAAGTCGCAGTGAACAAAGATCCAACACAACTAAGATCGGAGTGAATTAACCATAACAAAGTTTTCAACTGAATGCGCACTCATACCACGTATCACTATGGAGATGACGTCACAAGATGGCCGCTCACGCGGGTTACCATGACAACACAACATGACGTCACCACGTCACGTGACTATGACGTCACATATGAGATCCTGCATGAGATCCTGCCAATGAGGCACGTTCCGGTACATACACTACTGCTTCTGTTGTTTTCGTTCATTAAAAATGACAAAAGGAAATTTGGCTTTTTCCAGGCATCTCATAAGAAGCACCAATGTAACTGTCCACGGTGGCTCTTTGTTTACCGAATGAGTATTTACAATAATTTCAAAGTTTTTAATACTCCAAGAAAACAAATAGCAAATCTTAACTCCTAGCCTTTTTTATTAATGGAAAGGATAGTGTCTCTATTGTTAAACAACGTCAACAGATGGCGACAAGGCCGTTTTCTTGACTTTAAGTCGGTTTAAACAGAGAATAATAGTCAAACTTTCAAACTGATTGGAGTGTGTGTGTGTGTGTGTGTGGGGGGGGGGGGGGGGGGGGGGTTTATCAAGCCAATTTCTGTATTTCTGTACTGCTGTATAGGGGAAATGTTTAAAGTTTGTGAAACGGCCAGCCACTGGATTTTCCCACTGCAGTCAGCAAGAGAGGCCCAAAACCACTAAATGTTCACTGGACGAAAGTTGTCCTGTGTTCCAGAAGACACACAGACGTAGGGTCATGGGGGTGGGTGGGGGATTTAATATTACTCATATCATCAGCTACAATTCTCCAATGTACAAGATTGAGATATAACCATTGTTAAATGCGGACTTTTGCAACGCTTCAAAGAGATCTTAATCTTAATTTTTAAGCCCACGAAGAGAAATTTAATGAGACACACTGATTTGTTGAACTAAGCCCTGCAAGCGTGATCTATGGGCCTCTGTGCTGTATGTATGTATTCAATTGAAACACTGTGAACATTTACCCAGACTGCCCTCCCAGCACCCCCCCCCCCCCCTGCACCCAACACACCTATTCTCCTTTCAACCTTCCAGCTTCGCTGAACAAATATCCCTCTCAAAACACAACAATCGACTTTTCACCTAACACGGCCAGAAATACACAGAAAGCCAGCGCGGAAGGATAGAATGAGAGGCCGCAGGCCTCGAGGTTTATCCTTCCGCGATGACACACATGCCATATCGATTAACCTATTCACACACGCGTGCCGTTCTGTGTTTATTACACGCCTTTGCGTCTGTAAAACAATTATTAGAAGGACTCTCAACAATTCATTTGATAATTAACAACACAAAGAACACATTTTGTCGCCAACCAAACTTGCGAGGGGAACTGTGTTACTCCTTCGTCCTCTGAGTTCCAGTGTGTTCTATGTGCCTACTGGCACATAGAACACATTGGAACTCAGGGGGCGACTGTTAGCTATCTCCAGGGGGTTAAATTGTAGTTGCGGTACGCGATTTGTAGAAAATTCCAGTGTAATTTCGCTTCTTCACAAAAAGAGACCGTCAACGATTTCCGTTTGACACATGTGCGGAACAGATTTTTATTTTCCTCACGGCTTACTGATGCTGCAGATGGAGATTTCAAAGAGCAGACGTGTAATAATATGTTTTTCGCTTCAAAAACTTTGGAAAAGACCGCTCATTTGAACGAGCTTGGTGAGCTCAAACTTACGAATAATCATAATCTTTGTCTGACGGCAAACAGTGACAAAATAATCAAATTTAAAGCCCGAATATTTTTTGTGAATTGCGTTGGTCGAATATTTTTGTCGGGTAAAGATTTGGTATAATGTTACTGTGATATTTAAATTTAAAAAAAACTGATGCGTTTTATCGCTTTAATTTTTTTAGGATATTTTGGAGAATGATGATTTGCGTCTGGACTCAATGTTTCTTGCTTCCCTTGTAAAAGATCTGCTTCAGGTGGGTACGAAAAAGCTTCACATGTGTGTAAACTCATTATATTAGTAGTATAGTTGTATCGTTATTTGAAGAAAATTCATGTTGTAAAAATCATTGACACATGAAGTTGTGGAACTGTACTTCTAACCACCACACCACAAAAAGGTAATTTCCATGTTATCCAAATGACACCTGTGGCGCTGAACAAGGGGAAATGGGGAGGGGGCGTTCTACTGCCACGATGGAACGCAGGGTAGCTACTAGTTGAGTCACAAGAGAAGCGGGTGCATGACGTACCCCTTAATAATACTGCAATATCATTATGAACAAAAACGTGATGTGGCTAGGATTATGTTCCGTTGGCAGATTTTTTGATGTCATTCTTGACAACAAAACTCCAAAATTGGCAAAACACATTATACTTTTGGTTGTATTGAGCACAAGTAAGGATGTGTATTTTTGTTCCTATCAGGATTGAGTATTACGCCTTTATGTCAGAACAGGAGGTGGGCTTTGTACGGCCTGTCTTCCCCTGACTATGGCACACAGCCGGGGGGGGGGGGGGGGTAGGCGGCATAAGCCACAGGGAATTTTCCCAGTAGGGCTTCGGGTACTCTACATAAACCTCCAGTGAAATCCTCTCATCGTAAAACACTACCCATGACATCGACATATGCTCCAGAGGCGACGAGTTGCATATTTTTGGCCGCAAAAAACATGGTTGAGCTCCTAGGTTCCGTGCCATTGAAATTGTGAACAAGATAATACATGTATTGACTTGAAACAATAATAGTAATGTCTCGTCCCCATTTATGCATCAACGTTGATCCATTTCTGTATTTGTATACACACTGTACACTTTGTAATTTTTGGAAATTATGGGATGCATTAAAAAAGTAACATGACAAACAAATCAGTCGTTATCGATCAGTTTCTTATTTGTGCTACAGTTAAAACTAGAAGTCCTGTCACGAAATGCGCACAAATAGCACGTCGATCTGCGCGTTACTCTACGCGTTATGACCATAGTAAGGCTATCAAATTCTGTACATATGGCCTGTGCACAAGCAATGTTTCAGCCAATGGACCTCCGGGTAACCCGGAGGTCCATTGGCAGAAACATTGCCTGTGTTTGCTATGAGTAACCAGGAGACAAGTCGTGCTTTGGATGCCATTCGATATGGCAACTGGGCGCAATTCCTACGCGCAATTAAGCCTAGATAAGCGCACAATTCGTGACAGGACTTCTAGTTTCAACTGTAGCAATACACAATAATACACGATGCCCACAGTATACGGTCCGATAATGGCCGAGGTCGAAGCCTCGAGAACATTTTCTAGCCGGATATCCTGGGCCGGGTGTATTAGCTGACATGAACTCACTTTACATTGAAATCTTAATTTAATCCCCCCAACCCCTCAAAAATGAAATAATTTTATCAGGCTGCAGAGAATTAAAACTGAAAATGTGAATAATTTAATCTGCGAGTATCCTTTAGGATAACATCGAAGACAAAAACACGGATGTTTCGGACAAAACGGGAGATAAAAACTCAGTCAGTTCGGGTTGAATTATTAGACCACAAGAACTTCTCTTCGTTAAAGAATGCCTGGTAAGTCTTAAAAATAGTGCGTACTTTTTTGTTTATGACGGTCATTCTCTCGGATAACGGCGGCGAATGTGAAACAAATTCATTGAATGTATTCTATGGATTTTTTAGCCGTGTCTCCCACTTCTTTGAACACGTGAGAAAACTCTGTTTCGCGGAGCAATTGTTTTTGGAAACTGGCCTGATCAGCTCCTAACCGATTCTCTGCATTTAATCTTCTTTCGTTCAACTGTGTTACTTACCTCGAAATACAGTACTGATACCACTGGTATTCTGGTCTTCGACATATACCCAAGATTCGACGAGTTGGTGTCTTCTACGGCCCGACAATAACAGCCTTCTCACACCGTTGACCTCGTTCCAGTGAAGGGTTATAACCTATTTTTGTGAAGCAAATGAACGAAATTAGTTATTCAGCAATTTTGTTTGCAATTGTTGTCCTCCTATCGTGTTAGGTAAAGGGCTAATGCCAGCTTTCATTTCCATTTATAAATTATAGACTGAAGTATTAAATTTTGCTCTTTACAAACTTTGCTCCAGTTCACACTTGCTGAATTCTCCAAATGCAAAATCACTTAGGGATGCCAGATGATATGCTAGAATTCTTGATATAAATAAAATTAATATAAAACAAATAAAGATAATTCTTTATCTTGAGTTTCACGGATAACTGTATATTCTCAAAATGAATGTATGCACATACAGAAGCACACTCTCGACTAATATAAATTTGTGTGTGTTCCAAATATGCCAACAGGAGCCAACTCTCAAGAATTTATTATTCACATCAACTTTTTTTTCACTTGTCAAAAGTTGTAGTCAACATAAGAAATAAAATAACAGTGCGTGTGTTTTTCAACATCAAACATTAAAAGTAGTATGTCATGTTCCCCTACAGGTAAAGGTTGCCGGACCCCGGTGCCGGACCCCGGAAGTGACGTCATGTCACGTGACATAGTGGCGCCATGTTGTGTTGTCATGGTAACCCGCGTGAGCGGCCATCTTGTGACGTCATCTCCATAGTGATACGTGGTGTGAGTGCGCATGCGCAGCGCGTGTTGTTAGGGTGATACGTGTTTCCGTCGTCCATTTTGTATACTGGAGGCCGCCATCTTGGTTTCTATGGTAGCACGTGATTGCTATGTTACCCAATTGTTCTGCAATAAGACGGGGTATGTTCGGAAGGTATGTTCCTTTGTAGAAGAGTAAATCTAATTACCACAAACAACCCGACAGTGCGCAACTTAGTACAATATCTGCAGTGGAGCCGACGATGGTCCTTTTCGTGTCTTCGAGCATTATCCGATCTTGAAAATAACTTGGAACAGTATCTGCATCGGACTGGTAACATGTCTTCACTTGACGACGGTCAGGACACAAATGAATTCATTTGCGTACCAACACCCCTTTTATACCTTTCCCAACGGAAGTACCCGTATGTAGCATGAAGTACCCGGATGTAAAGTCCAACTAGTATCCTCAAATAATATACTACCAGGTATTCTAAAATACCCGTATGTGACTATGTGCTAGGACACATTGTGTCACATTGTGCCTTTTCACATAAGCACATATAAGCACATAAAGCATGTGCCTTTGTGCTAGGGCACATTGTGTCACATTGTGCTTTTTCACATAAGCACATATGACAAAAAAGGATTCTCTAGTAGATATCCTCGAATAATACAATACCAGGACATAGGTATCCTCAAATACCCGTATGTGCCTATGTGCTAGGGCACATTGTGTCACATTGTGCTTTTTCACATAAGCACATATCGGCACATAAAGCATGTGCCTTTGTGCTAGGGCACATTGTGTCACATTGTGCTTTTTCAAATAAGCACATATGACAAAAAAGGGATTCCATAGTCACAGGTGTTTTAAAAAAAAAAGGGATTCCATGGGATATGGCCATTGGATATAGGCTTTTATTATACACAGGGGAGATAACTCTGTATACAGGTTATGGAAAATCAAGCAGTCTGATTGGTTAGTTATTCTCTAGATAAATGAAACAACAAGAGTACTTGGAATAGGGTCAGAACTAACAAGAATAGACCAGAAATTGCTAAATATAGTAATAATAAGGTAAACTGTTCCAACTAATATGCTCTTCTACGCTACTGGAGTATACTCTGGAACAAAGGAACATGCCTAGGTAGAGGAAATTTATTACATATATAGATAGAAGCAGAGAATTCTGGAAGAATTCGAAATAGTAAAAGTTCGGGTGGATTTTGGTGATTTGGAGAGATTGTCGGGTTGTTTGTGGTAATTAGATTTACTCTTCTACAAAGGAACATACCTTCCGAACATACCCCGTCTTATTGCAGAACAATTGGGTAACATAGCAATCACGTGCTACCATAGAAACTAAGATGGCGGCCTCCAGTATACAAAATGGACGACGGAAACACGTATCACCCTAACAACACGCGCTGCGCATGCGCACTCACACCACGTATCACTATGGAGATGACGTCACAAAATGGCCGCTCACGCGGGTTACCATGACAATACAACATGGCTCCACTATGTCACATGACATGACGTCACTTCCGGGGTCCGGCAACCTTTACCTGTAGGGGAACATGACATACTACTATTAAAAACTGTTAAGCGTATTGATTGTTAGGTGGTCATGTTTGTTTAAAATATCTCTCTTGAAAATAGTTTGAAAAGCTTAAACTTTTCCCTGCCACGCCCCCTTTAGCCATATGTGGAGGCCCTCTATGCACGCCTTTATGCGAGGAAGTTTAATAAAAATATGACATACTTGAAACTCTACCATATGACTAATTGATGGAAAGGCCTCTCTGAGCCCTTTCCAACAATTAATAGACGGTAGATTTGATCTGCGCATACCAGAACTTACAGATAACCATAAAAAATAGGTGACAAAAGTCTCTTTCGACACCCAAAGTGTTAAATCGAGAGAAAAATGTTCCACATCAGTTTTGTTAAAAACGTCGGGGCAAACTAGGGTAAAAAAATCGTCAGAGAAAGCGTCATGGAGGATGGTAATCTTAATTGGCGAGAGGGGTCAAAACAAGGAGGTCTTTGGGTGGTCTGCGTGATAAAGAGAAGCCTGGTTTTGAAGAGTACCTTGATGGCACCTTTGGGGGTCAATGTTGTTCAAGCTGAGGTCGCGGTCCATGGTGCTGAGGGGAAAAATTAGGAAAAACAGCGAAAAGGAGTGCCAGATGTGTACTTTAGGCGTGGTAGAGACCCTAGAACACTTTCTTCTAGAATGCCCAAATACCAGTCTAAAAGAATAAGATTCACTGGGAGTATAATGGGGAAGTGGGATGGGAGAATGAAGGACATGTGGTTAGTGAGAGACTCAAAGGAGAGGGTTAATATGCTAATCGGAGAGATTGGGAAGAATGGGACAAGGGATGTCATCAAGCAGTTCGTCTCCGAGTGTCGGAAGGAGAGAAGAAGCGTGGGAATAGGGAGGCAGTTGGGAGTACAGGGGTAACCAAGGCCTCCTCATCCGAGAACCGCGACAAATCAGCGGCCGGCCAAAGTGTTACTATTATACTACTCAAAGTTTGCTAAGTACCAAGTATATCCAACTACCTGTTTTACGTTTTAGTTGAAATATTGTAATGAAAAGTGTATATATTTTTTATTTAATTATATCTTTAATGATTTAAGTACAAAAATTAAGATTGTATTTGTGTTTGACATTATTTTTTTAGCTTTTGAATACGATAACCATGGAAAATGGATATTATTGGTAAAAGAGGAAATTTTTCAACATGCCAAAAAGTTGACGGTACGAACTGGTATGGGTTCAATATCGAGAATGAGACCCATTACTGTTAATTACAGCTTGACAACGCCTTCTCATGCTCCCAATCAGGTTCCTGATGGTCCTTTGTGGGATGTTGTTCCAGTCTTGGACCAGCATGGCACCAAGCTCCTGGACACTTCTTTGCTGGATTGGATGGGTTGAAATTGCAAGGTGCAGTTCAATCCAGACATGTTCGATTGGATTGAGGTCAGGGGATCCTGCTGGCCAGTCCATACGCTCAATCCCCTCCCTCTGTCGGTACTCCCCGACAGCATGGGCAACATGAGGACGGGCATTATCGTCCATCAGAATGAATCTGTCACCCACTGCACCTGAGATCCTGGATGTCCATCTGACGTGGACATCCAGGATCTCATTAATATACCGTTGTGCAGTCAATGTACCACGTTCAAGGACACAGAGCTCTGTACGTCCATCACAGCTGATGCCGCCCCAGACCACGTTTGACCCTCCAGCATAGCGGTCATGCTCAGCATTGTTGGCTGCATGGAATCGCTCTCCCTGTCTTCTCCATACCCTAGAACGCCTATCTGTGTGGTCTAGGCAGTACCTTGACTCATCTGTAAAAGGAACAGGTCGCCAATCTTCTCTGGTCCATCCAACGTGGTCCATGGCCCATTCATATCGTGCCTGGTGGTGGTTCTGGGACAGCGGAATGCGAATACATGGTCTTCTCGAGAGGAGACCACCTTCGTGCAACCGTGCTCGGATAGTCTGCGTCGAAACATTTACCGCAGGTGCATTCTGAAGGTCACTGCGAAGCTGGGTTGTTGTGGCAAAGCGGTTCCTATGGGCCTGAATGATAAAACACGGGTTTTCAGCTGCAGATGTTGCCCTGTCTCTGTCACCACCATGCCACCTTACTGGTGTGCCATACTGCTGAAATCATGTCCAGGCTCTGGTGATCACCGCATGGTGCACACCAAGGGCTTCACCAACCTGATGATGGGTAGCCCCTTGCTCCACCATCCCAACAGCCCGCCACATTTCTGCTTCAGACAAATGTCTTCTTACATTTGCATTTGCCATATTCAATCATAAAATCATAAGGGTTTGTGTTGAAATGAAGATTGAATACCCTACACATATCATGCACATGTAGACATCACACGAAAACATCATGAAAATCAAGGGGTACATACTTTCCATGACTGTCACGAAAAGTCTGCCTGTCAAGAGAGCTAATGTAGACACTGGGGACCATCTCAATACATTCCTCAATCATATCCACCACAAATATCGCAAATATGTCACCAGCAAATTTCACAATGATGTGTCAAATATTTGGTGCTCAGAAAACTTTGAGTAGTATATTAATCACATGCCTTAAACTGTTGTGGATTTGTCATCTGTAGCGGTTAACCACGTGTAGTATCATTAACTAAATATTTTACTGTGGAGCTAACAACACACAATGTCATTTTGGTTGACCACTTGTCACCGCAAAGCTATCTTCAAAATGAAGACTTTCTCGTCCCCAAATTAATGTTAGTGGATTTGGTCTCCGAAATACGTAGTTATGCATTGCAAGAGGATTTCGAGTAGAGCGTATCAGATTTTTGTCTATGGGCAGGACAAACATATCGCTATTACTAGTACAAAGAAGAGTAAGCCTGAAGGAAAATATGAACAATGGGCGGACCATTTCGTCTGGTATACTCTCACATGTAGAGGTAAGAACAAAGCACATATAAATTCAGTAACCATAGATTCACTATAGATCCACTACTACTATACAGTACATGGAGAGTGTATTATCATTAAATCACCCGCAGAGTGGCGATTCCCCCCGAGCAAAAATTGCAAATTTGTTGCAAAGCAAAACCATCACAAGCAAAGTTCCAGACAATGGACCTCCGGGTTAAACCCGGAGGTCCATTGGCTGAAACATTGCTTGTGTTTTTTGTCCATATGTACAGAATTTGAAAGTGATACTTTGGGAGATAACTCCACTCTGCGGGTGATTTAGTTACAATCCACTTTCCACGTACTGTACTTCTATGTTCCAATGAATGCAGGGCAGCTCCAACTGAGCAATTGTTTGGATTTTCTAATGGAAGTAATTTGTTTAGGAATTCCATGCAGGGATTGAAAATGTTGAACCCTTCTCAGCCCTTATCATGAAATGGCCAAGATGTAAATCTGTTTCGAGCCTTCAGCGAAATGTTGCTGATGTCTGCATCATTCAGTTCTAGTCTGGGCGCAAAACCGTGACTGATTTTGTTATGAAACTGCAGCGGTCTTAAACACATATCTGCCCTAACCTTCCTTTCACCCTTCCATCTTAAAAAACAAAACGTGGTACAAACTGCAAGACAACTTGACTCATTTCATGGGCAGGATTTTACCCAATGTTTTGCCATCAGAAATAATTAGGGCTGAAACGGTTGGCTCATTTTCGTAACCGACTAACCGAGGCTATAACCGGATAATATCCGGTTATCCGTGGCCATTATTTCACCGAATATGGGATCAAAACTGTAAGAATTGGAAAGCAGTATTCCCAAACTATTCCGTTGTGTGTATACAAACGAACGTTGTCGAGTACTCGACAACGTTCGTTTGTATACATACTACGGAATAGTTTCTGCGAGTACTCAGTACTCACGGAAACTGCCGATCATTAACGAAGTCTTGAACGCCAAAGTCGATTATTTCTCAATATATACAATGCGGTTTCGGGGTGTAATATATCACAAAGGAGAAGCGGCAGATTTACTACGTCTTAAACGTGGAATGACGATCACTATCGATATTTCGGATAACCGGTTGGAGGTTTTACTAATCGGTTAGGTAGCTAACTGGTTCCAAACCGATTATCCGGTTAACCATTTCAGTAGTAGAAATAATACAATAATTATGAAATTTATGAATAAATCTTGATATGACAACCACACTGCTTTGACCTATTATTGGAATTTGGTACATGATGCTCAACTGACGTGTGGGAAACTGTTTTGAATACAAAATATTGAACTTGTTGTGGACTGTTGTTGCAATCGATTAAAACAGGAAGGGGAAGTTTCATTGTGAGCAATGCCATTGACATAAACGTTGGAACTGGGGGTGGAAAATTTTTATCTCATTTTCAGGAAAGGAAGCTGCACATACAACCCCATTGTTTGCAGCAGTAAAGCACCCAATTCGTGCGCTAATGCCATGCCAGCTATTTGCATTATCAAAATGTAAAATACCAAATAAGCTTGGAAAGGTATGTAATATAGCATTATTTTTATTTTTAAAAAAATATGTATAAGGCAGTTTATCAATTGTAGTTGAAACTTTTATTTCAGGGTTTGATTTTTATTCAAGACAATGAAGTGATGTACCATGGGAATTTGAAGAGTTCAAATTGTGTAGTAAATAGCCGGTGGACATTACAATTGACAGATTTCTGCCTTCTAGATGTTCGAGCAAATACATATAGTAAAGAGGACGAACACGCGTTTTATAGAAGTGAGTTTTAAATTTAGTTTTGCCGGTTCAAATAGTACGTTTTTGACAAAGATATGAAGTGTCCCGAAAAGTCAGCCGGGTGTATTTTCTACTAGGCGGTGTTCAGATAATCTAAGTAATTACTGTTATTAGACGAGAAGTGTATCAAAAAATCACAAAGAGCTTTGTCATCCCTCCCTTTGCGTGGGCGGCCGAACGATTTTCAAAGTGTGTGTGTGGGGGGGGGGGGGGGGGGGGGGGGCTCTTGATCGGGTGATGGATGCTCGTCGTACGAAAATTGTAATTTCCAGGGTCACAAAACCCTCATTTCCATGCATCTCAGCGGATATTTTGAGAATTTGCTGGAGATGTATTTGAAAGATTTCACACTTTGAGAGCCGTTAAAAACATCGGTAGAGCATAAAGGTGAGGGCTATTTATCAGCTTTGGTCGAAACTACCAAAGCTGATAAAAAGGCCTCACCTGTATGCTTTACCAGTTAAAAACGTCGGTAAAGCATACAGGTGAGGTTTATTTATTTACTGCAAAAAATCATCCGAAATCCATTGAAACTGAACCAGTACGAGAGAAACATAGCTGGAGAAATTATGGGGGAGTCTCTGGATCCGCCCCTTGTTTCACCAGTCATTGGTTGTGTTAAAATATGTGCATACAAAAAAACATGGCCCGGTAGAAAAGTGGAGGGATTGAATCTTCCCCCCCCCCTCGGTTCCGACACCCATGCTTTGGGATAGAGAGGGTGCGTTGGAAAGATACATCCATCGGCAAAGCTGATTACAGGAAAGTAGAATGTTTTTCTCACTTTTAAGTTTCAATAATCCATCTCATAGTGGATTGGCAATATACCGAAAAGCCGAACTGAAACTGAACTCATCTGTATTTTTAATTTTGTTCCATACGCTATTTGTAAGGCCATTTTGAGGCTTGATGGTAGTTGAGGTGTTCATTTTCAAGAAGGAAGTGATTCTTTTTCTTCTCAGATGTGTTAATCCTTAAAGACCAGAGGAATTGTCCGTCATTCTCACCGGACTACAAATCACACACGTCCAAATGCCCGCATGTTTAGAAGTGATTTCTGGTCATGACATGGCTGCCTGTTAAGGTATCCAAGACTTCACTAGAAATCTCTGCTCACGTGATCTGTATATTGTCAGCGGGAGCTCCTAATGATGACATGTTAAGGTCACATGGTCGGAGATCGCGAAAGCCGGCAATAGGCCTTTTAAGGTTATGGTGTGTTTCACACAAAATTACTGTAGATACGATTTGTGTTGGCAAAATAATGCCAATGTTGAGCTCATTGAAAGTATATTTCCATGGTGTGGTTCTGTCGGCAAATCTCAGTCAAGTCAGATACCGAATTCTGAAGCGATATTGTTCTATTACTCCTTAAATATACAGAAAGCGATGCCGAACTCAAGATTTCAATACCGCCCATCTCTGTCTCTCTCTACTGACAGCTCACTGTTTAATAAAAATGAATGAACGAATCCGCTTTTGATGGTTTGTAATCTCTTCCGATTTTGCTTCCAGACCATAGCTTATGACCCCGCACAGGAACGAACTTATCGAGCTCGTCCCAATGAAGGGCCATAAGCCATATTTTTATATTTAAATCCCAAGATGTTTAGTTATTCAAAAGATGTTTTTTTTTTATTTAATACAAAATCTCAACACTAAAAAGATTTTTTTATTTAAGATATGCCAAACTCTCTTGTAGCCGCGTCACATTTGCAATTATCACAACATACAATATTTTATATTCAAAACTTCAATCATTCTCACACTGAAGAACAGTAATTAAAATATCTTAGTAAATCCACTCGGGAAGAGTGTATAATGGTGGGCATCTGATTTTTGTTTTTACAATCTTTCAATCAAGTATAAAGTATCTAAATATTAAAAACGTGACGATGATGAATGAATGTTGAAGTCTTCTATTCACTATGGCGTAATCACGAAGAAAACTTATTCGCAATGGATCCATTAAAACTTGAAGTCGGAGGACAATACAAATATAACACCAGTTTATTGATGTGAAAATTGGCAGTCCGAGATATCGGATGAAAACCAATTACTCAATCATACAGGTCGCGCCATGTTCGAAACAAAGCCACCGTGACATAACAACTCACAGACCGCAATGCCTCAACATTCAAATCATTTCATTGAAACACAGCCTACAGTAATTACATTTCTTGAACAATGCATATTTGTCACTACATTGAATATGTACCCCCTTTTTTGCCTATTTGTGTATCTGTACAATAAAACCAGCAAAAGGTTGAACCCGTATGGATATTCACCCGACATCATTCAATGCATTAATGATTACTTCATGGAATTCGTCCCCTGAATTCCAATGTGTTCTATGTGCCTACTGGCACATAGAACACCATTGGAACTCAGGGGACGAATTGTTAACGAATTGTTAACGAACAAATTGGAAACATCAAATGCTATTCCACCCGGGATCGGGAAGATTCGGCCCTGGGAAGATTCGGCCTTAGATTTTTCGCCCCTGGGAAGATTCGGTCGGGAAGATTCGGCCCGTGTACTCAGTGATGGACTGCTAATTAGTCTATTCGTGTTCTGTCTGAGCGTTTGGCAATTGACACAGTTGACAAGTGACAATATTATTGACAATGACAAGAGGTTTAAGGTAATCATTTATTAATTCTAATAACATTAGATAACATTATTTGACAACTTAACAACACAAAATCTCAAACACTACAATTTTACATATTATATTTCGGTTTCTAATATTTTTGATTTAAATGTTGGACTTTTAATTAATGGATTACATTCAACCAAAGCGGTAAGAAATTTTTTTTCACAAAATAGACCAAATTCTTATCAAAACTCATTAACATAATTTTTTTTACACAAAATATGTCAAATTCTGATAAAAAATCATTAAAATTTATTAAAATAATAACTTTTCTCAATAACTGAATAAAATATAAATTTCAAAAAATTGAACTCAAAGTGAGAAAATTCGGCCCACCACCAGGGCTGAATCTTCCCGGCCGAAAGTTCCCAGTGCCCAGGGCCGCATCTTCCCCGACCCTTCCACCCTATCCCTTTTGCTTGTTGGTCTCGATTTTTTTTTTCATTTATCTTTTTTCTGTATTGTGTTTCCACGCATGCCACTTGGATCGCGTGAACACCTTAGAGAAAGACTGCAAAGCGTGATTATACCATACGTCATTAGAATTATAAACTACACATGAATATGTGCATGCGAAACATGTGATTAACGGTGGTTATCAGTTCTGAATCTGCAAGTCCTTCCTATACTGACCAGAATTTATTTTGCCAACATCCAATCGTCACTGTACGAAAATTTTGTTTCTTGTAGGATCACCATCATCATCAGCAACAGAGATACCCATAACCATCTAGCGAGGACAGAGATTGTTATTTACTTATTTATCTGTTTATTATTTATTATTATTTTTTGTATTTAGTTATTTATCCATTTATCTATTTTATTATTTATTTTTCATTGTGTTTTAACGACACTTTCGACAGAAAATGAAAATGTCAACACCAATACAAATCAAAAAACCTCATTCTGCAAGGCTTGAGACAGACATACCGCGATCTATCAAATGGACCTCTAAATTCAACCCCAACGTCCATAAGATGTAACTCGGTTCATACTTAATCTGCTTATTCACCAATTTCATCGCTTCATTTGAGCCCGACACAAATAGACACTGGCGTATACGAGGGATGTGCTTTGTTACAATTTATGGGAGAGTGTATGCATATAGGCACTCTCCCACACATCATAGTAAGGTAAAGATAGTGGAAGTATTTTGATGACCGAGAATAATTTAGCACTCTGCTGGATTATGCATACCATAAAGTTGAAACTAGGAGTCCTGTCATGAACTGTGCGCTTATCTAAACTTAATTGCGCGTAGGAATTTCGCGCAATTGCCATATCGAATGGCATCCAAAGCACGGCAGGGTCTCCTGGCTACTCATAGTAAACACGGGCAATGTTTCTGCCAATGGACTTACGGGTTACCCGGAGCTCCATTGGCAGAAACATTTCTTGTGCACAGGCCATATGTACAGAATTTGGTAACCTTACTATGGTCATAACGTGTAGAATAAAAGACTTATAGTTTTAACTGTATGTACTGAGGGTGGGTCTTTTCTTGCTCGTTGTTTGATTCCCCGAACATAAATAATATTAAAACATAAAATCTTTCCCTCCGCCCCAATTTAAAAATAAATCGGATGATAATCTTGGTATTTGTTTCTTGTGTCCTAACGCAGTATATGTAACCAACAAGAGTGCATTTTCGTTTCAGATTTACTATGGAAAGCACCAGAGCTTCTCCGAGTTTCAGGAAACCATGGGTCCCAGAAAGGAGATGTATATGCCTTTGGAATTATATTACATGAAATGTTCGGCAGATCAGGACCGTATGGTTTTACGGAAACTGACCCAAAAGGTTGGTAACGTTTAGAGGACTTTCATATTCGGATGCACGCTTCATTAACCCTTTACCCAACGAATCGGCCGCATCCGCCCGCGTAATATGCAAATTCAGCAGTTGAAAAAATATTATTTTTCAAAACATTTCAACAAAACCATATCATGTGACCCCTCGTCGGAGAACGAGCTCGACGAGCTCGTTCCAACGAGGGGTTACATGATATGGTTTTGTTGAAAGTTTTTGAAAAATTTAAAAAAATGATATTTAAAATAATAAATTTTGATATCGTCCGCGTTGGGTAAAGGGTTAAGTAGCTTTATTACACTTCATTCTTTCGGAGGATCTAAGAAGCTTTCCAACCAACCTTTATGTTACAATGTACCATGCCTAGCCCCACACATTTATACTTTTTATCCTTTTCCCGCAAGAAATGTGTACTCTGGAGAGCTCCACCCGCCAGTCCGTCTGTCTATCGGGACGGTCCTTCCATCTTTCCGTCCGTCCGTCCGGAAGTTTGTTTACGCGTTGACTCGAACAATAGTAGTCGGATTGTAATTCATTTTGTGTTATGTTTTATTTTAACAATGTCTTAGACAAGTTCGAAAACCACCATCATGCAATGCAAATTAAGGGGGTTATGGCTCTTTGTTGAATATTGTCTGAAATTCCATTGGTTATTCTATAACTTGAACAGCTTAGACAAGTTCGAAAACCACCATCATGCAATGCAAATTAAGGGGGTTATGGCTCTTTGTTGAATATTGTCTGAAATTCCATTGGTTATTCTATAACTTGAACAGCTTAGACAAGTTCGAAAACCACCATCATGCAATGCAAATTAAGGGGTTTATGGCTATGTGTTGAATATTGTCTGGGATTCCTTTGTTAATTCTATAACTTGAAAAATAGATTCAAGATTTCATCGATGACTTATTTCAACTCGAGTCGGGCTGATTCAGAAATTTGTTCATGTTCACAAAAAATGGCTCCTCTCGGTCGCTTCTTCTCTTTTTGCGGAAGAGTTCGAAGATATTCAGGTTTCCATACTACTCTGATTCTATATCTGGAATATGCAGTGTATTTTTACTGTCGTGACCAAAGAGATGGATCTACGCTGAATAAAAAACACTTGAGTAACAAGTCTACCATTATATTCTACATTTTACGGTGTAAGAATGCGCAATACGAACAACTAGAAAAGATACTCGATGCCAGTTTCGACACGATTCGACATTCTTTGTCTGATTCGATTCTCTATGAGAGTTGACCCGACATTTCACATTCGAGTGCCCCATAATTGTAGAATTAAATTTTTACTGAACCGCCCAAGAAAATCAGAATGGATTCGCTCATTTTGTAATCGGCAACATTGTATGAGGTACCTCCATTCTGGACGTCTGTGCTGAAAGAGTTAGAGGCGCTAAGCTCAGATCAGCCATTGGGAATACTGTTGCAAGATTCTATTGGGAGTAAAGCCCATACTAAGCCGTGACGTAACACACTGTTGGTAATGGCTCAGAGATCACTCTTCAACGGGGCTTTGAATCACAGTACTGCATCACCACCTGCAACGAACACAAAGTAATTATAAAATAACACGTTTTTTAGAAGAATTGTGAAGTAGACGCCAACGACAATTTGAGTACACGTTCAAGCTTTTGAACAAAAATCGGTCTCTCTTTTCTCATATGAGGTGAACGATAGGCGCAGAAGAAGATCGATCATTCGCCCAATTTTAGAGGCATCTTGCTCCGTATGATCATGACATAGTTTGCCAACGCCAGCTTATAATGCTGTATTGGTAGCTATCGAAACGGAAGTAATGCAATGATGGTGTTGACTGAGTTCTTAATTCAGGAAAGTTGGTGTGATAAAACCAGTCCGTTCATTTCAGGTTGTATCTAACCTTTTGCTAAGTAGTCCATTTATGCGGTTTTTTTTTCAGCGATAAAACATTATCCTTCTCTCGCACTCCACATCTTGTCCATTGAGTGGCACAAGGCGCCATTTGCAAATTGCAATGCTAAAGCATTGCTGATGGCACATTTTTTCACTCAAGGGGTGATATCTGGTCAAGTCTCTCATACTGTAGAGAAAATGTCTCCGAGCACTATTTGTATATTGAACCGTTTCCGCTGAATCTTAGCTGTTGTCATGAGAATTACAACGATGATTGTTCCATGAGTATTTGAAACACCGTTTAACCCTTTACCCAACGTAACAACCAAAACCGACCAGCGCATTTCTCAAAAATGGCCAATTAATTTTCATTATTTTTCCATGTTTTGTCTCAAAAACATAGGTTATGACCCCTCTAAACACACTAAAGACACTGTACTTCACGTTGGTACAAAACCATCTAATGTATGCAATACAGGTATGGGGACACGCACCGGCAGCAAACAAATTGCATATCTTACAAAAGCGAGCTATACGAGTAATTAATAACAAACAGTATAACGCCCACACTGAGCCACTTTTTAAAAAAAATAAAATAATTCAGTTCAAAGACCTTTATAAACTAAACGTCCTTTTGTTTATGCATGACTGGGTTAATAAAAAGCTTCCACAATCATTAGATGGTCTTTATACACTGAACACAAATGTACGTGAATGAATGACTAGGCAAACTGATATGATACAAAGACTCAAACCACGAACTCAGTTTTCGGCAAATCTACCATTTCATACATTCCCTAAAATTTGGAATGAAGTTGATCCCTACACCCAAAACTATCCTAGAAATTTATTTGAAAAGAAATTGATGACCACTTTTATAGACTCATGCGAAAATAGAATCATATGTACGAATTGACTGTGTCAAGAATGCAGAGGAGCAAGTGGAGTGCGGCGCGGTGAAGGCCCTCTTTCAAACCAACAGGAGTAATAGAGCTGATTTCCATATCGTCTATATCCATATCTTTTATACCCAAGATAAAAGTGTGGTCACTGATACATGCACTTCAATATTGGTCTGGGCGTTGCCTGGCTCTGGGTATCTGTATCATTATTACCACTTTGTGGAAATTTCAGCGCATTGTGGGTGCTCGGTCTCGAACTATGTAATCTTTCACTGGGCAACAATAGGTTGTTTAACGACTTATTCGAAGGGATGATTGTCCGTCTTTAGCCTTGCTTTCTCTTCCCCACTTCCCCCTCCTCTCTCTCTTCTTTTTTTACTTCTCTCTCTCTCTCTCTCTCTCTCTCTCTCTCTCTTTCTCTCTCTCTCTCTCTCTCTCTCTCTCTCTCTCTCTCTTTAAGGTGGGTGGGAGTAAGACAGCCTAATGGCTACCTCACCCTCCTGCAGAAAGCAAATACCAGTATAATAATTTACATGTTTATTTATAACAAATTGTTGAAATACTGTAAAATGTTTTATGAAATGTAACTGTACTATAATGTTTTCTGCAAATACAGCATTCATTCATTCATTCTTTGGAACGAGCTCGTCGAGCTCGTTCCAATGAGGGATCATAACCTATGTTTTTGAGACACAAAAATGAAAAAAAAATAGTTATTCAAGAATTTTGTGTGCAAGTGTCGTCAGCTTTTCATGTTAGGTAACGAGTTAAAGTTAGGTAACCGTTTTAGATATAATGCGTACAATTATCACAAACGTACATCAGATTAAGCCCGGGGAACCGCTTACTCGTAAATATGTATGTTTGCGTGTACTCTGTTAAAGGTTCGGCGCTGAAGCCTTTATTTGAGCGTCATCTTAGTCACTACTAGCTCCTCTTCGGTCATACCCCAGATAAATCTATAAAATACCAAACCAAAATCCGAAACTTGTGTAAAAGTCAAAGACAGGATATTTAATTTATATGGAAGCTTCATATTTGGTTTACGTTTCGACCAGCTATAAACATTCACCCTGAATTCCAATTTGATGCTTTCCCAACACAATGGTTGGCTTTACTAGACGTAAAAGAGGAAGAAAGATTTGCTGACCTTCGTCGAGAGCATCTATCAAGCGTATCGAGTGAAACAGTTCATCCACCAAGAATTGTGTTGGAAATCTTGATTTAGATCAATTTTTCATTCACATGAAACCCATAAATTTTCGTTACTGTTCATTACCAGTTGCCACGAAGAGTCGCAAATACATGTCTTTGCACATTCAAACCCATCCCACGCTACCCTACGCCACCCTTAATTTCTCTAGTCAAATGGTTCGAGCCTATAGAATTTCCGATACAGTTAAAACTAGAAGTCCTGTCCTGAAATGCGCACAAATAGCACGTTGATCTGCGCGTTAATCTACGCGTTATGACCATAGTCAGGCTATCAAATTCTGTACTTATGGCCTGTGCGCAAGCACTGTTTCATCTAATGAACCTCCGGGTAACCCGGAGGTCCATTGGCAGAAGCATTGCCTGTGTTTGCTATGAGTAACCAGGAGAACCGGCCGTGCTTTGGATGCCATTCGATATGGCAATTGCGCGCAATTCATACGCGCAATTAAGCCTAGATAAGTTCGTGACAGGACTTCTAGTTTTAACTGTATCACTTGCATGTTAACTGTAGTTATGTAGTGGGAATCTGAGCGCCGACTGAGTCATCAGATGATGCTTTGCATCTCTAATTTATGTCTTAAATGGTATACACTTGAACAAGCTTTCGGGTTACCAGTCTAATTGTGTAAGGAATTCGACGCTGTTATGGGGTATTTGTTTACGCACAGTCTACCTTTGATGTAATGTGATGTCTCTGCACTCACAAGGATATACAGATATTCTTTTCTTCTCCAGTAACAGATATTCCAATCACGAAGAAGTATTTAATTCATTCACAAGGATCTCCAGATATTCTTTTCTTCTCCAGTAACATATATTACAATCACGAAGAAGTATTTAATTCACCTGAAAATCATCAAGATATTAACACAACTAGAGGAACTAAGCGGCGAAATAATGAAACTACAGCTGTGAAGAGTTTCCATTTATAATATATGCAGTACGGTCGCCGTGGATAGGCCACTTTTCACGGATGGGCAATATTTCCACGGACGCAATAATATTAGACTCCAAACACTAATTATAGGAATAAGCATCAAAAATTCAATTAATGAAGCACCGGGTACAACCCGGTGCTTCATTAATTAAAATTCTGCTGATGGCGATATTTAGTACCTGGTAAACGCATGCATGGACATCGCTGCCCATGCGTGGATTACATCCAATCCACGGCGACTGTTCTGTAGTAAGCAAACAAATCTAATGGTAATGCCATTACTTACAAACATTTCTTGAATGAATGTTTATGGTTGTTTTAAATATAATCGGACCGAACCTTAGAGGTTCGTTTTTCTGACCAACTGGAATATTCCATCCCATAAAAAAAATCGGCGATGGATTAATTTAAGTGCTAGATTGGCTTCTGTCCATAACACACATCAAAAAGTCAGATGTGTTTGGGGATTTGTCTAGTGGCTTCATCGCTTGGCCCTCGCCATAACTCCATCCCAACCGCCCATTCTGAAAGCTATATCCACATCACGTAAATCGTGTTATCCATATATAAACTTCAATCCATCAAACACTTTTTTTCGCATAGACTTTCCAAATCAACCATGCTTTTAACAATTAAAACACACCAATATAACAATATTTATAATTTTCAGACATCATCCACAGAGTGAAAACCAATATAGCATTTCCATTCCGTCCTAACACACAGCCTCTATCGTGTGGGTCTTATATCACAGAATGTATGACGAAGTGTTGGAGAGAGAATCCTACGGACAGGCCAGAACTGAGGGAGGTGTGGACCATGCTGAAACCACTTAGAGCTGGCATGTATGTAGTAGAAAGTCTATCAAATATTTTGGTTTGAGCACGTCCACCAGCGGTGCATGATAAATACCTAGGCCGACAAGACATGAATATTGTTTTCTTTACCAGAATTACCCATTGTCATGCTTGGCCGATATGACTTCAGACTGGGCGGATATAACTCCGATCTGAACCATGTCAGAAATGTTTCCCTTGGTGGGTCGTCCCAAAATTGTTTACATCGAAACCGTCCACTGTTACTTGCGAACGCAATCGGGAAATATGTGGTTATCAGGCATAACAGAGTAGTTAGAGGCGAATATAAGAAAGGGAAGAGTTGCATAGAAAATTCAAAGTCGTAAGCAGAGATTCGTTGAAAGGGGAGAGGAGTTTGTTCAGCTATCCAAACGTCGCGCCTTCCCCATTGGGATACAGTTAAAACTAGAAGTCCTGTCACGAAGTGCGCACAAATAGCACGTCGATCTGCGCGTTAATTTACGCGTTATGACCAGAGTAAGGCTATCAAAGTCTCTACCAATGGCCTGTGCACAAGCAATGTTTCAGCCAATGGATCTCCTGGTAACCCGGACGTCCATTGGCAGAAACATTTTCCCACACACAAAAGCAACAGGGACTTATCACATTTCGCATCATTTGACACCGGTTGCACTCAATCATCCACAAGCTCATAGGTTGTCGGACAGTGACTGTTCCCAAAGCTGTCTCTTTCTAGGTCACATTTTGAGTTCTTACAGTTGAAACTAGAAGTCCTGTCATGGAATGCGCACAAATAGCACGTCGATCTGCGCTTTAATCTATGCGTTATGGGCATTGTAAGGCTATCAAATTCTGTACATATGGCCTGTGCACAAGCAATGTTTCAGCCAGTGGACCTCCTGTAACCCGGAGGTCCACTGGCAGAAACATTGCCTGTGTTTGCTACGAGTAACCAGGAGAACCCGCTGTGCTTTGGATGCCATTCGATGTGGCAATTGCGCGCAATTCCTACGCGCAATTAAGCCTAGATAAACGCACAGTTCGCGACAGGACTTCTATTTTTAACTGTAGCTGAATTAGGATAGCTGAACTAGGAGAAGTGGAAACTTGGTGAAAAGAATAAGAAACATCAACACTGTCAGAAACCTGTAACAGATCCGAGAACAGTTTGTAATTATTTGTTTTGGTTTAATAAATTAAGAGGTTATTACACGTTTAGTTTCATATCGGACGTGATATCATCCCTTCGGTCTCAGGCCGATATGAAGTTACCTTGAGCTGATATGTCGGCCGATATGAAACTAACCAAGTAATATTCTCTAAATTTGAGAGATTAGTAGATAGCTAATCCCCCTGCAAATAATGATTGAATCGGGTGTGTAATTTATGAATCGACAGTAAAAGGGTCGACAAAGACAACCTCAGAATACATATTCAGATTAAGAACCCTTTCAACCAAAAGCTGGGAATCTATAGTATTGCTGTGATTGCAAAATCTATCTATTTCCCATTAGAATGCCGATGGGATTGCTATGTGGTCGTGACATATTTTACTCCCATAGATCAAGATTTCATAGCTAAATTCTGAAAAATCAAGATTGAATAAAAAAAAACGAAAAGAGCACTTCGGTGATATGTTTTCGAATCTCGTTTTACGACAGCCGATCTTATTCACATTTGTGGACAGAAACGCGGACTGGGAACTCTCTGTCCGCTTTTGTACTGGCAGCACTGTACAACACCGCTGTTACAAAAGCTAACATATACTTTTTGTCTTGGTCGCGTTCTTATAGAAAAGCTCAATAACCCTGCACACAACACCGTCGAATCTCACCTGTTGTTAAAAGACATGCGAAAACATGTATTCTCCATGATTCAACTTGCATTTTATCTTTCTAGATTTGGTCTTGAATTCGCATTTGCCTTATTTTTGAAAATCTCTATCCACTGTTCGTCTCCTGTGTTCCAATTCCTACTGGCACATAGAACACATTGGAACTCAAGGGACGTGTTGTAAGTGTGTCAACATCAGATCACGAAGATAGTGAGGGGGTGGGGGTGTGGGGCGCTTTTCGATCCAGAGTTCACGCTGTCGTTTGCCTATGGTGCCAATTGCACCAAAACAATTCTTTTGGCACCAAAAATACAGCATTTGGCATCTAAATGCTTTGTGGTTTATCATCTCAGTGTGTCGTTTGACTCAGTAGTTACGGCATTGGACTTCAAACCGAAGGGCCCATGGTTCGACCCCATCCTGGGGCAACTGCGCTGAGTCCTTTGGCAAGGCATTTAATCCCGATTGCCTACGTGGGGCACGATAGTGGCGCTGTGTACTAAGGCGTATTGCACGTAGATGGTGCGCTTTTCTTTAACCAAATGCTATGAGAACATATAAAACATATAATATTTTAGCCCAAGATGTTTACAAAACTAAATAAATTTTGTCTTCACATCTCTTAACAGTGTTAATTTCATTCCACTTTTTTCTAGAGCTCTTTCCTCGTAAATTGTCATTTCTGAAGACTGATAAAAGCGGGCAGATGGTTTCGATCGGATTGCGAGTGGGCGCGATGTGTTTGAAGCTCTCTGTCCACTCCCATCCGCTATAGAATGTCACCTGTCGCTAATTTTGTTTTATTTTATTGATTTGGTTTTATTTCGCAACGTTTTGCCCAGTAAATCTTGAACAATTTATTTGTCGCGGCTCGATCGCGATTTGTCCACAAAAGACACCACTTTTGTAATGAGTTTGTCAAGTTATTGTTGAAGAGATCAAAAAGTAAAATGCGATGTTTTTTATGTTATCGATTTATATTGACTGCACTAACCCAGGCTTGGCAATTTCAGGAGAGCGATTTTTTAGCTCTCCTTACTGCCCTCCTGAAAGAATTAAGGAGAGCGAAAAATTGCCCTCTTAAATATTTTGGTCTGGGATGATTGAGATTACATGTATTATGCTCACATTAAATTTTTGTTGTAAAGCAAAAATGTAATTTAACTTCGAAGTCACATAACATCACGTAATTTCATTTTGAAAGTGGTTTAGTGGTAAAAGGTAATGGCTGCAACCATACCCAAACACAGTTGCAATCATTTGAAGTAAAATGGGTCACACCAATATTTTTTTTTCTGTCAGTTTCAAGTTCAACAACTGACATCACAGTTTGAGGGGTAATTATTCAAGGAATATTGACACTATAATATACTACCATTACTACTATCCTGTCACTTGAAGCACTTGCACCAGGATGTGACTGTAGATTCAAGCAGACCTGTTGTCCAAGAAAGTCATACGCCCACCACTACCACCTTCAACCCCCTTAGGATTATGCAGGGAGTTCCATTGTACTTCCCCACGTCCGATCGTGTTCTGACGGCAGTCGCCAGCGATCTCAGATGGGGTGTGACGGATCATCTAGGTCTTTCCCTTCACGGGTCATGGGACCAGGATCCAGCAGCTCTTCACGTCAACCAGAAGGAGCTTCTTGCTCTTCTTCTGAGTTTCCGGCAGTGGATCCCCCACCTTTCGAATTGTCAGATCCTTCTGTTGTCCGACAATTCGACAGTGGTTGCTTACATTCGGAACCAGGACGGCACACACTATGTTCCCATGTACGAATTGGTTCGGGATCTTCTACTGCTCGCTCAGGCTGTCAACGCCGGAGTGGTGGTTCATCATTTCGATTGCACCCCTGTCACCTAAGTGGTTGTGGATCTATCAGTTCCACTCTCTGTTGGCGGCTGTTCCTGCACGTCTCCCTCTACATCGCGACCTTCTTTGGACAACAGGTCTGGGTACAATCTTGACTTTCTTGGACAACAGGTCTGGGTACACACACAGGTCTTGTCAAGTGTGTGTTCGGTTGTTGAGTGAGACATCTAGATGTCTAAGAGATTTCGCTGTACCTTAGTAAAGTTAATAAAATCAACGATGTAATAGTCTGTTGGTTTCAGTTTCAATGAGTTCGTTCAATTGGATACTTAAAATGCCGTGTAATGCTAATTGCTCTCCTAAGCTGATTGGGGAGAGCGATTTCTTGCCCTCCTGCATTTTTCAGGCCTGCTAACCGCCAAATGAAGAGAAATATATGGCGAAAGAAAATCCTCATGTGTCTCAAAAACTTGATAATTCCCGATCTTGGACGATCGCATCACAGCCCACGTAATATTTACCAAGACACAATTACCTTTGTGTACCAATCACTGATCTCAATACTACTGGATTGATAGAAAAGTGTCACAGAGCTGCCCCTTTATTGCTCTAAATAAACGATGCCGAACAAAGAAAAAAAATGCTCGAAGTGTTTCACCATTTCCACGCCTCGAAATTTCCGATTGCTGCGTTGGCAAATGTACTTTGATGTCTGTGTAAAATGAATACGTTGATGATGTGTACATTTTTCGTGGCAATACAAATTGATTATTTAGAACATTAACAATCACGGAAAGTGCGGAAAGTTAATGTCGTGCTACAAGTTTTTTTTTGCTAGGATTTCCTTTGATGTTTAATGATGTGAAAGCTGTTACGCTGTGACTACAGTCACAGCGTAACAGCTTTTACATCAGCAAACATCATCAATGAGAGTAGTTAGTGTGTTGATTGACTTGACGCTATGTTGCGGGGTCAAGTGCACAATGAGTCGCGACGTTCTTCGCTGATTTTACAACACATCAGTTACATAACGATTAGTGTTACCAAACTAAAGCTCCCTACTTTCAAAAATGTTGAACTGCCTGACCCTCAAAGAGACAGAACAGACACGTTCACGTAAAAGATAATTAACGGTCAGTGTAAACCCCATATTGTTGAAGTGGTAACCACACTGTGTAATGGCGGTTGTGGTATTTTCATTAGAGTCTCATAATTGCCTTTAACATGCCTCGTCTTCACTATGATTGTGTTTTTCTGCAGTTTTTAAGGATGTCCAATAACGTGCTTCATTAAGTTTTGATTTATGTGATAAACTCCGGTACGGTAGACAAGTGGCCTGATCTGTCTCGAGGGGTTGGTTGTATAATACGTTTCGAGTTAATGTTTGATTAAATGGCGAACTTTACAGGGTGCGCTGAGCGTTCTGGCATAAATGAGTTCGCCGGCTGCCACTAAACTCTGGAATCATGCGTGAAATTAATCAATGTTTGGCGATACATATAAGTTGATGTTGCATTTGATGCGATTCCTTCGAGTAATTACTTGCTGAAATGGCCGCTGATGTATAAAACAAATCAAGTCGTAAAGCCAGGTGAGCGTTCGCCGATCGATTCGGTTTCGACTCTTTTCGATTATTCGGAAAAAAAAATCGAATCCCGGAATTCCTTACTATTCTTCACTGTCGTCTTTCTGGAGGTGATAACTCATCCTGCAGTTTCATGAAGAACGAGATTGTCCATATCTGGCCAAACTAGATAACACAAATTTAGTCGGAAAACCCCTAAAAATGTCGCTTGAAGCGAAAGTAGAGATCGCATTAAGTCTAGTTTGCACATGTTTTGCCCATGAGTGGATCAAGGCTCCATCTGCAATGCTATAGCATTGCAGATGGCGCCCTGATCCACTCAGTGGGCAATATATGGATTTCTCTTTCCTCACTTTGGCAATACCTTGTCAATTCGCGTTTGAGTTTAGTCCTGTTGCTAAAATAAATGCGGGGAGAGTTATCTCCGTTAGAAGATTGAGAACAAAAAATGTCCAAACTCTTTTTCAAAGTGATACATTCAACGCGATATATTCGAGTAATTTGAATGTCAGTGCGTCAGAACCCCGTTCTATACGGTTCTAATTAAAGAAACTACGTTGCACATCAGATCATTATGGGTACTGATTAGACCAGATCCTACCATCAAACCGCAAGGACAAGTAGATTTATTCATATGGCAATCACGGGTATTCCGTGTAGATATTTCGCATCGACCTGTGCATAGATATGATGACCTATCCAGATATATTATACGATCAATCCCTCGAGACAGATCAATCGATTATCACAAAGTCCCGGAGATTATCGCAGAAATGAAAATGATATAGACTAACCTTAGTGAAGCACGTTATTGGACATCCCTAAATTGCTACAAAAACGCAATCACATGAAAAAGAAGCTTGTTAAAGGCAATTATGAGACAGTAATGGAAATACCATACCCGCCCTTCCACAGTGTGGTTACTACTTCAACAATATGGGGTGTTACGCCGACTCTATATCTCTAATGTGAACGTGTCTGTTCTGTCTCTTTGGGGGTCATGCATTTCAATATTTTTGAAAGTAGGGAGCTCTAGTTTGGTAACACTAATCGTTATGCAACTGATGTGTTGGAACCTCAGCGAAAACGGTCGCATCCCACCACCTCCTCAATATGGTGTCAGGTCAATCAACGCACTAACTACTCCCATTGCTGACGACACAGGGTGCGTTCAAGGCGTAGCACACACTTCTTCGCTAGACTGCCTGTTAGTAATTTTCTGCGCAATTCCATGTCACGAGATGGAAAATAAATCCATCAAAGGATTAACTATGGGACTATTTTATAACAGGAAAGTTTAAAAAATAACATTTTCCAAATTCAGTATTTGCGAATGGCATGTAAAGTGTTATTTGTAATTTATTGCGGTATTGGCAAATGTCATTACGTTTCACACTCCTTAGTTCTTATTCCTCACATTTCATATTTCAACTACTCTTTTTTAATAACTTCCTGGTGGATAATGGTCTTTTTTAAAATTACATACTTTTATCGCCACGATATAGCCTTAGCTGCTAGTGTGTCGTTATGCACCAATAAATAAATAAATAAATTGGTAAATGTTGCGCGGATCTGACGCTGCGAAGTTTTGTCAGTGGGCACATTGTCCTACGGCATTGTTAGGTGCGGCATACTATATCCGCAAAGGAAAAGACAGCTACAGTAATATCAGTGAGGAAATTTCCAGAGACAGTATTGTAAAAAAACGAATGACTTTAAATAATGAGATAAACGGAAATGGAAAAAAATTAAAGGAAAGGTACAAAAAATCTACCTTTGTTTATCGCTTTGTGTTGTGAAACAGTACAGTTAAAACTAGAAGTTCTGTCATGAAATGCGCACAAATAGCACGTCGATCTGCGCGTTAATCTATCTACGCGTTATGACCGTAGTAAGGCTATCAAATGCTGTATATATGGCCTGTGCACGATCAATGTTTCAGCCAATGGACCTCCGGGTAACCCGGAGGTCCATTGGCAGAAACATTGCCTGTGTTTGCAATGAGTAACCAGAAGAACCTGCCGTGCTTTGGATGCCCTTCGATGTGGAAATTGCGCGCAATTCCTACGCGCAATTAAGCCTAGATAAGCGCACAGTTCGTGACAGGACTTCTAGTTTTCACTGTATTGTGAACAGCACGATATTGTTTATGTTTTTAAAACTTCATTAGAGGAAAGAGTGTTTATTATCCTGCTTTTTTGCATATCGTCCCTTGCAGTTCGCGCCTTGTTCCACACATGGGACAGCTAGACACATCGTTGAATTTACCTTGCTTTTTCAGTCAAATTATTATTAACAATTCTTAAATTTTATTTTAAATATTTAATTGTAGAAATATTGAAGTTATTAAGTCATTGCGCGTAGGAGATAGTACCGCAAAACGTCGTATATTTGAATGAAACCTTGCGAAGTGTGAATGTATCGATGTCGGCAAATTGGATCATGTCAAAGGTCAAATTGGATGTAATTCCCACTTTTGGTGTAAATTCTTGTCACGGAATTCCCCTTGAAAACTTTTTAAATGCAGTAGAAGCTTTTCCCCGGTAGTGGGGTTAAAAGCTTAAATATAACATACGGGCTTTTCACAGGTAGTAACATAGGTGAGCTTGGTATAAACATTGTTTAAAAAATGCTGGAAATTAGTAGACCTGCTAACTGGGACACGCGATTGGTCCATTCGTTAAAGACCTCAGCTTTTAAATGGGCTGAAATAATTTAATGCCACAGGCTGTTGTTCAACCACTAGGGGCCAGTATTAGTCTTTGGGAATGGCCAGTGCCACAAAACGTGCATTTCAGCGTACAAGTGCCAGAAATCCCCATTGTAAGTCCCAGCACACTCTATAGTGGATTTTTGCAATTCCGTTGCTGTGTAACTGGCAAATAACCTAGACTTGAAAAGGTTCCAGAGTCGAGCAACAAACTGAACTTTTGAATTCTAGGCACTCGTGAATTATACTGACATGAAAATCGACTTTCAAAAAACGTGTCTTCCTTCCTTTTTAATTACAAGACGAGCGAGGAAAGTCCATTGAAGAAGCAAGTAATTGTTGACAAAATACCCGTGATATCAGTAGAAAACTAAACCAAGTTTCATTTTGTTACTTTTAATAAACGAAAAAAACAACAGACAGCTCTCGGAGCTGTCTATTGATTTCGGTTATTAAAAGTTGCAAAAGGAAGCCTTGCTCTTTTGTGGCAAGCTAAGTAGGTGCAACAACTTCACAGGTAATCCATCCTTACGAATATCTATCAGTATTACACCTGCCAAGACTTAGCATTGACCACATTGGCTCATTGTTTAGCGAAGTTTTTGTTCTTCCCAGGAAAAAAATTAGCAAATCTCAACTCCTCAACTTTTATATTAATGACAAGAACAGTGTCTATATTAAATGTCACGATGCACGCACTATTGATGTAATGACCACAAACAATATTACAAAACATCAAATGATGGGGAAAACGTCGTTTTCTTATTGTTAAATGGGTTTCAACCAAGGCTGGGAGGAGGTAAAATTGTCCTTAACACGTTAACGTGTTAAATAATTCTGCGTTAACGAGTTAAATGACGCTAAGTTTACCTTAGTGACGTCGACCTGAATACGAACAAAATTTTAATAACTTCGGCCATTTTTATTGATTTGAATTTGAATATAATTGAACTTAAGTACAGTTCGTCTCTTGAGTTCCAATGTGTTCTATGTGCCTACTGGTAGCCTACTGGCACATAGAACACATTGGAACTCAGGGGACGAGTAGTTAAGATAGTTATGTCAGGTTATCTTAAATTCTAACATTCAGCGATGTTTTCATTTAAGAAGACGATCGTTGCGGCCGTGTCCTCAGAAAGAGACACCCGCCGTTGCTCGAATACCAGTCCTTACATGGAAAATAGGCGTTCGGATGAAGCTGATATTGCTGTATCGCCACATATCAGCGGGCCAACTTCGCCAACGTTGGTAGGAGGCTACGGACATCTAAATTATTCGTGTTCTTCAATTTCGTCAAATGGCGCAAATTCGACGTTATCGGCACGCGCGATCCGGCTTGGATAAACACAAGATAACGACGCAATGCTACATATTATACAATTATAATCTTCAAAGTTAAACGTTATTAGCTTGGTTAAATTCTTTGAACGCTGTTAAAATAATTTAACACGTTAACGTTTGAAACGTTAACTGCTCCCAGCTCAGGTTTCAACAGAATATAATAGTCAAACATTCAAACCTATTGGGAAAACAATTTTATACCATGATTACCTATTCTACTATATATGAAAAGCCTACGACATAAATTTTTGCTTCATACATCAACCGCGGTGGACACGGCAGCAATGGAATTTCAATAGTTAAAATTTACATCTAGAGTGGAACGACATCCAAGTTGACCTTTAGTGATGTCGACCTGAATGCGAACTTGTCTAAATTTATCGCACGTCGCCTCGCGAAGAGTGAAATGAAAGAGGCAATTATTTATTGCGATTTTATATGTGTTTACCCCATAAAACGCAAAAAATTAACAAACATGCATTGTCTCGTGTTAATAAAGCATCCATAACTCGAAACAGTATGTCATTATGTTATTAAAATGAAAAAGGCCCTTCTTCTTTTTCTATCTCGTTTTGGTGATAAAATTGCCAGTGGAAGTACCACCCACCGATCCTCATGTAAACAAAAGCAAATTCGTACGTTTGTACGGCTCCTGCTCAGTAAAATCTAGAAACAAATAATAGCAACTCTTAATAATCTGACGATCATGGTATAAATAAAATATACCCAAAGTAGCTTGGTGTACCAAATGTTCACCACTCATGGCGAAGTGGTGTTAACCGCGCGCCACAGGCTCGCGGTTAACATCACTTCACCGAGCGTGATGAACGTTTGGTACACCAAGCTACTATGGGTATATTCTATATGTGGAAGCCAGTTTCTGTGTGTTTAAACTACTCCCTAGGAAAATGCCCGAAGTTTGTGAAATGATGCGCAAATAGATGATACAAATTCGCTGCCATTTCGAAATTTTAATTTTATATGAAATACCATCCACTTAGTGTTGAGTTTACTGACAGCTTTAGACAATTAAGAGGAGCTAACTTCTCGAAAATCTCTTCAAGTGACGAAAATTATCAGGTACAATCTAAAATCAGTTGTGCTGAAAATCAACCCATCGACTGGGTTGAGTAAGTATGAACACTCAACCCAGTTCACTGGGGTTGGTGTTTAACCCAACTGATTTTAGAGTGCATGGAAGTATCGAAAAGTGAAGACATTTGCCCGGCCCATGAACGATTAAACCTTTCGGAAAGTGGCCAATGCTGGCGAGAGCTACACAAAACCAAAAAACAAAACACTCTCTCAAGCACGGAATTTACAATATTGTCATCGCATCTTTCTCGATCATATAGCGACCTGGTCTACGCACAGTTCCGCCAGGGGGCGCGATTTCACGCATAAAATAATGCGCTATCACGAGAGGTGAAGGAAAATGAAGGAAAATAACATCTAATATTAATGGTTCTCGCATTTCAACGACAGGTGAGGTTCTACAGTGCTGAAGAAAACCGCGACCTGCAGCCTATACTATAACACTTTTACAATTGTATTTTCTAGAATTGTATATTCTACCTATTAAAATAACTGACTAAAATGAATCATTAGCATTTTAATGATATGAAAATGCTAATGGTTCATTTCAACCTATTTAAAGTCATAACTAGAAAATACAATTGTAAAAAAATACAATTGTAAATGTTTTGTAGTATTGGTCCATTGGCGACATTTTCTTTTTGTTGTTGTAATCACAGTATGCCACGTGATTGTTTTTTGTGCAATTTAAAGTGAATATCAGTTGGGTGAAATATCCTCCTAGCTTTGGTCCAATGGTGATCCATTTTACAAGCAGTTTTTACAAGCACTGCACGTGTACCTTTCGCGATTGTCATGGCTTCGAGTACTCATCACGTCACTTCGCAAGTGACGTATTCATTCTCCTCACTATAGTGACAAATCTGTATACCGTTCATTGTACCAACCGTTCCCAACTAGATGTACTGCAGTGGGTAAAAGCTAGATTTTTAAAGAAAGTTTCACATTAGTATCTTATTGTTCATATCTTATTCGTGCAGCGCAGTCATGCTATAAATCCACCCGCGTCGTCTCGGTGCAAACAGCGTCATCTATGTGATGAACGTCGTACTATTGGAGCAAATCGGCATTTTCCGAACGTATGAATGCTGCCTTTTCTAATTAAACAACCAGAAAGTCAAAATGGGGAGATATGAATCGACTGTTTTGCATTTATCAGGTAGATGGATTATCATACAAGGACCAGCTCGTCTAGAGGCTACACTGCTCGTACCTTAAGCAGAGAAATAGCGTATACAAGCTCAAAGGTGGTAGGTAGAATGTTCGCATTGAGGAGAATCTGGTGAACCTTTACCTAATTAGTAAGCATAAATTGTTGAATATGCGTTGATAATTTGGAAGTTAAACGTATTGGGAACAAACGAAATAGAAAGTGTGGTTGGTAGTCTCAGAAAATGCAAACCGCTAACGTGAGTAGAGGTGGTGCGCAAGAGAGAATTTCACGGCGGTGTTGGAATGTGCGACACCGCATGCTCTATGTCCATTTTTATACGCCCGTTTTGAAAAAAACGGGTCGTTTTATGGTATACCGCTGTCCGTCTGTCCGTCCGGTCATATGTCGTACGATAACTCAAGAACGCTTTGAGAGATTTTCGTGATTTTTGGGTAGGTGGTGTATATCGATGGAGGGAAGCTCCCTTTCGTTTAGTGTCACCGTTCGATTAGTCATTCCAGAGTTATGGGACTTTATTACTTAGAAAATTGTTGATTTTTTACACGTCGTACGATAACTCGAGACCGCTTTGAGTGATTTTCGTGATTTTTGGGTAGGTGGTGTATATCGATGGAGGGAAGCTCCCTTTCGTTTAGTGTCGCCGGTCGATTAGTCATTCCAGAGTTATGGGACTTTATTACTTGGAAAATTGTTGATTTTTTACACGTCGTACGATAACTCGAGACCGCTTTGAGTGATTTTCGTGATTTTTGGGTAGGTGGTGTATATCGATGGAGGGAAGCTCCCTTTCGTTTAGTGTCGCCGGTCGATTAGTCATTCCAGAGTTATGTGACTTTATTACTTAGAAAATTGTTGATTTATTACACGTCGTACGATAACTCGAGAACGCTTCGAGAGATTTTCACGATTTTTTGGTAGGTGGTTTATGTTGATGGAAGGAAGCTCCCTTTCGGTTTGTGTCGCCGCTCGATTAGTCATTCCAGAGTTATGGGACTTTATTTTTCACATGTCGAACAATAACTTGAAAATGCTTAGAGCAATTTTCATGATTTTTTGGTTGCAAGTATATTTTGATAGAAGGAATCTCCCTTTTGATTTGTGTCGCTGTCTGATTTGTTATTCCAGAGTTATGGGACTTTATTCATCAAAATATAGGCAATTTTCCACATGTTGGACTTTGAGCAATTTTCATGATTTTTTGGTGGAAAGTATATGTAACCTGACAAGTACACATGTATACTCATATTGTGTGGTTCCCTCTTGCAATTAATAACGGGCATATCATGCGCTCGTGGCGCAGCTGTTTATTTGTTCTGCGCCACTCTTAACCCTTTAAACTCTAGCGGTCGTTATTCCGGCCAGGAACATGACACGCCATAACGTCATTAAATAGGATGGTTGTTCAGTAAATATGTGGGGTAGGCCAGTCAATAATTTCAACGTGCAGCCCTGAGGCTGCACGTTGAAAATATTGACTGGTCTACTCCAAATCATGAATATGATCTCTTCGATTGCTGCCATTGAACTGGCATGGCATATACCTCTCGAGTTCAGAGGATTAATCTTATTCACATTTATTCACGACACCTCCTGTCATTGGTGTATCCTCCGATACATTATGCCCCATTGTATCAAGGTACATCCTCCCTGATATGCCCACAATTTGGGGCAAAAACCCTCCATAGGGCGGGAATGCGAGCCATCCCTCTGAATTGTGCGCGATATTATTCTGTTTGAAACACGGGTAATAAACCTGAGAGACAAAATGGACCACGCCTGGCTTTCTCATCCTATTTCTGCGATGAAAATGAAATCTCACCAAAATAACTCCTCATTTTTTAAAGCATATGTAAATGACGAATATTCTCGTGCTTTACTCCAAGATTACAATTTGTTCCCCAATTACAAATATTCACATGGTTTAGTTTTTGTTATGCGAATTGCCATTTATTCGAGAAATAACATTTCAAAGCCGGAAGGCATTATTTCCAGTTTTATATGGAACTAGTTGAATAGAAAATTAACCTGTTCTCTCATATTTGTATTACTTTAATCCAAAGAAGGTGTATTCGGCCTCAACAAATGGAGAACTAAAAGTCTATTAGGGTCCACATTTCTCCCCCTACTGCATGTGTAACATACATCTGTCCAGGGTGAGACAGCAGGGAGAGACAGATGTATCCCATCCCACCCACGTGACGTTATGCATGTATAACGTTATTATGACGTTATGCATAGTATTTGGCTACCAACTAATTCATATTGACGTCATCAGAATGCCGTGTGATCAAACTTTGATGCTCTAAAACTCTTTAAACCCCAAGATGCCACCGTTCATTTCGTGGTATATACCTTTGGTATATACATATAAGTTTTGCGTGCTCTTTCCGATGGTGTCATTAGTTTTTCAAAACAACGAATACCAAATGAGTTGATTATATCAGCACGTGACCGCCGATTACCTCAGGCTAACGTAACCGCTGTATGATGGGGGGGGGGGGGGGGGGAATAATCCCTGATGGGTACGGGTGTGAGATGGGACAATCTCACCCTCGGGACAAGATATTTGGTCCAGACACTCGGCAAGCCTCGCGTCTGGCCCAAATATCTTGCCCTCGGGTGAGATTTTCCCATCCCACATCCGTACCCATCAGGGATTATAATATTCCACGGAATTTTGTCGACAAAAAGTGAGGATAATGGTTTAATGATTTATAATCAACTAGTTAAAATTCGACAATATAATGCAATAATTAAGTTTATTTTATTTTCATTCGTTTCTCTTCCACCAAAGCAAATCGTATTCCCACTCCCACTTGCCAAAAATGGTATTCCACTCCCTGCATCGTATTCCACTCTCAGCGATGACGGACTAATTTTTTTGTTGTTTAGAAATCGGTTGAGTTGAATCGGTTATAAATGGTTGTTTGGGGAAAACAAATAAGGAGAAAATAAAATAAATACAAAACGTTACTGCACGAATTCGAGTGTGATTTTATCCTCTCGTGGGGGAGGGGGGGGGGGGTGCGGTGGCGTTGCGGCAACCGGTTCTCGTCAGATCCCCGAAGTTAAGCAACGGCAAGCCCGGTCAATCCTCGGATGGGTGGCTGTCTGAGCGATCGATTCGGACTCCCGTGTTGGGAGGTATTGGGCAAGGCACTTAACCCCGATTGTCCACTTGGGGGCACGATGACGCCGTGTACTAAGAGGTAATGCACGTCGATGGTGTACATGTCTTCAACCAATCTAACCCTGCCTGTGCTGCAGTGCGGAGTTACGATGTTGGGGAGCTGACAGCAGCTCGTCGTTGGTCGGTGGTTCTCTCCGGGTACTCCGTCTTCCTCCACCCGTAAAACTGTCACGGTCATGATTAGCCATTGTGCATAAGTGTGTGACCTTAAACACCAATAAATAAATAAATAACCCTCTCGTGGGCCGCGCGGATTATTTCACTCGTCTAACGACTCCTGCAATAATTCCCCGCGCGCCGCACTCGAGGATAAAAATCGTACTCGAATCCTATCAGTGAACTATTGTCGATGAGTTGTTGTGTTGTATTTCGTCGAGGAGAACAGATAAGCCATATCAAAGAAGACTCCGTATGCGTCATGTTTGATGTGGCTGATATGGTCTCATCATTCCAACCAGAGCTTGATTGCTTGACTGTTTTAATACGTTGCAGATTATATGACGGTGGCTATTCAACACTTTGAACTCACAGGACCGATTCGTCGGTCGACGGCATAATTTCGTCGTACTTTTGTCTCATTATAAGAGGTCTATACACGGAGCATTGATGATGAAATAATAACTGCAGTTTGCAGCCGGACGGCTGCAGACTGCAGTTATTATTTTATCCTCCCTGTTTATTGATATTGGACAGACCCATTCCACTGTATGTGTACAAAAAGGCGATACCATTCCAGAAAACGAGGGTTCAAAGTGTTAGAGCCCGAATATCATTCCTGCAATGTAAGAAACAAAGAAATTATGAAATGTTTGTCAGCTGAAAGATACTCGATTTTATATTTATTGGCCGTTTCGGAAATAGGCACCTTGGAAATCTTTTCACGTCGTTGGCGTCACGTGAGGTTCGTCTCAGACAGGCACGATATGCATCAAGATCACGTGAGATTCTCGTTTTGCGGCGAGACAGACTTGATAAGCATACTATTGAGGAGCTATTTTGCTGTAGATAATTGGAGAAAAATTATGGTACGAGCAATGCGAAAAAATATAATAACATCGGCTAATCATCCGCCATAGCTATTGTGGGGATCAAGCTCGAGTGGTACAAGGACAGCCAATTAGTACATAAGATTATGTTTGTTTCGTAAATGAAACCAAGACGAGATGTTGTTTGAGGTAACTGTCTCCTCGAGCGTCTGTTGATTCAAAAATCTGTGCTTGCGAATTGAGTTGTGACATCCTCAATGGGTAACCAGACAGACAGTCCGCAAGCTATGTTATTACCATTTACAGGAGATGAATAGTTGTTTACAAAGTCAATGTTCCCGGATCATAATTATCTCATTGGGTGTTTGCTTTCAGTCTTAATCATGTTCAGCGAAAGTCACTTACGATCTGCAAAACAGACTGAAATGTGTCGAAATGAGGTTAGAAAATACGTTCGTTTACACGCCCCCTCCTCCCCCGCAAACAGGGGTGCTATCGTTAATATCCTCTTCGTAAGTGAACACAATTAATTGCGAACCACCTCATCCATTCGAGCCAAAAAATAGTTCCACTATAAACTTACCTTTAACCTTTTACAGTCCGGGAACTGCAGTCGAAACGTGCCATTTCTTGCTAAAATATGATCGAATAAATACAAAATTTATTTCTGTTACAAATACACGGCTTATGACCCTCATTGGAACAAGCTCCGAGAGCTTGTTCCATTGAGGATCATAAGCTATGTTGTTTTAAGAAAAAAGTAAAAATTAATAAAATTTCAATGTTAACCTTCGGGAATAGCTTGGCTGGTTTTGTCCCGTTTTGGACATTATGTTCCGCAAATGGCCACATGATAAGTAGGGTGTTCGATAGTGATCTTTAGGGGCACATACGTAGGTCTATCAGCCGAATTTTGCTTGTCCTTTTTTTACATTCGATGCTTCTGTGTGAACCTCCACTACGTGTGGTATTCTCTCAGCAAATTTCTCCCTCTTCTCTGAATGTCAAACGTTTGAGTGAAGGTCATCTCGAGTATCCGACTTAAAACTGACAGGTCCACAGTTCGATCCTGACGATCGGACAAATTGCCAGATCTTTGAAAATGCTAATTTTCATTTTAATCCATTTGAAGTCAAAATTAGAAAATACAATTCTAGAAAATACAATTGTAAAAGTTTTATAGTATTGGCTACGGGAGTAACCGCGTTGTATCCTTGGGCAAGGCACTTGATCCCCACTTGAGAACACAGTGGCGGAAAGCACGTCGATGGTGCACTTGCCTCCAACCAATTCTAACCCTGTAAGCGAATAGTTAGAACCTTGGAGAGTCTGACAGTTGCTCGTCGCTGCTCGTTTGTACTCTCTGGATACTGCGGCTTCCTCATCCATAAAATTGTCCGATCACAAGGTTATCCTAGCTATCAAAAGTGTCGTTAAACTCCAAATAAATAAGTAAATAAATATATATATCGGGGTCAAAGTACCGCCGGTACCAACATAACCAATACCGGAACGGGACAGAACCTGTCCCGCCGAAACCGGTACCAGTACGGGGACAAATCAACAATTGGGTGAGATATCGCAATCAGATGGGAGAAATTCGCATTTTAACCGCCCCAGTCCCAAAGATCGCAAGACAAACATGACATCGTACCAATTATTCTGCGGCGACAGCAAAATAATAATAATAAACGAAGCTCGTACTTTATGATTAATCTGATGTCGCCAGAGAATAATTTCTCTGAAGTAGCCGATGACGGCGCTTTCCTTGTCTTTGATGCCACGTTTGAAGAGTCAAAATGGTCTGCCTTATCGAGGTCGTGGCGCAGGCAGAACATGCACCTTTCGAGTGTTTTGATATGTTCATTCACAAATAAGTTAAACGTTTGTCGTGCAAGTGTGCCATACACAATTATCAGCCCGTTTACCCTCATTCAGTCAGGAATTTCCCCATAAAATAATTTCGTTCCGGTACCGGCGGGACTATTATAATCCCTGATGGGTACGGGTGTGGGATGGGAAAATCTCAACCGAGGGCAAGATATTTGGGCCAGACACGAGGCTTGCCGAGTGTCTGGACCAAATATCTTGTCCCGAGAGTGAGCAAGCCTCGTGTCTGGCCCAAATATCTTGACCTCGGGTGAGATTTTCCCATCCCACACACGTATTTTTCTCCCCCCCCCCCCCCCCCCCCCCACCATACAGCGGTTACGTTAGCCAGAGGAAATCGGTGGTCACGTGCTGATATAATCAACTCATTTGGTATTCGTTGTTTTGAAAAACTAATGACACCATCGGAAAGACCATGCAAAAGTTATGTATATACCACAGGTATATACCACGAAATCAATTAGGAACGGTGGTATCTTGGGGTTTAAAGAGTTTTAGAGCATCAAACTTTGAACACACGGCATTCTGATGACGTCAATATGAATTAGTTGGTAGCCAGATACTATGCATCGCGTTATAATAACTTTATAAATGTATAACGTCACATGGGTGGGGTGGGATAGATCTGTCTCTCCCTGCTATCTCACCCTGGACAGACGTATGTTACACATGGAGTGGGGGAGAAAAAAGCTTCAGTACCGGTACCGGTTGGAGTATGAGCGAACGGGCGGTACCGGCACCGGTTGACATGCCTGAAATAAATATATAAATTATATCTCTGTGACGCCCATCATGACACGTAGAGATGTAGTGGTGTAATCAACAACGAAATAAATATGTACAAAATAGACAAATAAACACCCTTGATACTTCGCTTTTACAAACTTTGCCAAAACTGATTTCCTGCAGCCTACATCTTCATCTAGTGTGATTCACAGAAAACAAACACTTTGGTATATTAACTATATGGGAGCGTAGTAACTTATTGGTTACGGCATTGAACTTCAAACAGAAAGATCGATGGCTCGATCCCCAAAAGGGGTAACTGCGTTGGGTCACTGCCCAAGGCACTTAATCCCGATTGCCCACACGGCGTACAGTGGCGCTTTTTACTAACGTGTACCGTACGTCTATGATGCATTTGTATTTAAGAATTGCTAACCCGGCTTGTGCGAAGTTAGTATGCTGGAGAGTCTGACAGTTAGTTACTATCCACTGTTGGGTGGTTCTCAACGGCTTCCCCCACCAGTAAAACTCTCTAACTCGAGGAGATGGTGGCTCTTGAAAGTGACGTTAAACTCCAATTTATAAAAAAAATATATATAACGCACGCAAAGCCCTCTAAAGCTTGAAACAATTACCATAGTCTGAGAAGGAGAAAGTAAATCATTTATCTTGTTCAACACTGAATACTTTATTACATGTCAGATATGTCGTCTTGTTGACCAAGCCGTAGATAACAGTTCAAAAACACGTCCGCAGTTGAGTATTATTTCGTTCGCTCTTTCGCGTTGCCTCACTATTCTTTGACCACTACAGAATCTGATATTTTGAAAAAAAGAAAAGTGGAAATGTTGTACCTTAGTTGATGTATTCGCTTGTTTGACTTGATTTTGCAATATTCGAGCCTAACAATGTGTCCTGGTTCTCGAGAATCAGTTCTGATACTGGCGAACTCCTGTTGCAGACTTTGCGAGAATCACTTTCAGTTCTTAAATATCTTCGAATTTATGAATACTGTTACACCCCTTTGATTCCATCCAGTGTATATATTCCATAGTAATAAAACAGATTTATATATTAACTGGTTATGTGCTAGAAGCCACTAGGACGGCTTTCAAAAATGAGGGTACCAGAGGAAAAGCCAACATTTTCCTTGCTGGGTTTTCATATTCAGTTAAATGCAAATAATATTTTGTTTACATGAATTTGTTTTATCACAAATTATTGAAGAGTGCTTACGGGCACTTTTCAATAATCTGTAACGAAACAAATTGTGATAAACAAATTCAGACCTCTAAAAGAAGTGTAGCAATCAACTAGTTAATATACGTTATCTCCCCATCATGTATGGTATATGGAGATTTAATACCTGGATGTCGGTTTTTAAAAACCGATCCGCAGGCGAGATGTTTAAATGAGACATCCAGGTATTAAACCTCCATATACCATACATGTTGGCGGATATAACGTTTTTGTCCCGTTTGAAACACAATACAAACATAGTGGAAATGAATTTGTGGACACATTTCTCAGCTCCACAATCACTTGGACCAAATTCGTGATAATTATTTTGTTTGTATAATCGCAGAAGACAACAGACAGTGTTACATTCCTTGGGTCGGGGCGCGGTGGCTCAGTAGGTAGATGTGCAGGCTGCAAGCCGAGAGGTCCTCGGTTCGAATCCCACCTGCGGCAACCGCGTTGTGTCCTTGGGCAAGACACTTCATCTCCATTGCCCTCATGGGGGCACGGTGGCGTTGTGTACTAAGGCGTACTGCACGTCGATGGTGCACTTGTCTTCAACCAATGCTAACCCTGCTTGTGTGGAGTTGGTATATTGGGGAGCTGACAGTTGCTCGCCGTTGCTCGGTGGTTCTCTCCGGTTACTCCGGCTTCCTCCACCCGTAAAACTGTCACGGTCATGATTAGCCATTGTGCTTAAATATGTGACCTTAAAACACCAATAAATAAATAAATAAATAAATAAATAAATAAATAAATCCCTTGGGTCGTTAAGGAAACGAGTAAACAGTGTTTTGTTGACATATCATCCCCTGAGTTCCAATGTGTTCTATGTGCCTCCTGGCACATAGAGCACATTGGTACTCAGGGGACGAATTATTTGCTCTTACTTTATTTTTAAGATTGAATTGTCGGAAATCTGATGATATTTGTGACTATTTTCAGGTTTTTTGGTTCGATTTTTATTTTGAGTCGAGCAAAAGCGGAAAGCTTTCGTTTAAACCATGTACCCCGATGTTTCGCGTGCGCATATACCCTGGATGTTGCACGCTCTCATATACCTTGGATGTTGGGTGCATCCTTTGCCATGGCTGTTTGTCCAAGGCAAATATAGGGACAATGTAGTTTAACGCCTATGGTCTCTCCAATTTTGGTGAGTTCCTTGTCTTGCGCGTGCATGTAGAATACATGTTCCAACATACAGGCTGTTGGTGGTTTTGCTAATGGGAGTTATATGACCTTAGCAGTGCAAAATTCTTAGCGTACCTCATTATGAGGAACAAAACAAAATGTGCGGAAGAAACCTAAGGCGAATTATTCAGGATTTTAAGGACACTTTTTGAACCATGAGAAGAATCATATAAACACCTTACGAGAATCAAAGTTGATTCTCATCATTTGCATTCCGAGAATATTTGCGATAATCGATTTTGATTATCGAATGGATTTTAAGCTCTGCTATTCTTTGACGAAACCACGATCTACTGGTAAAAATATATCGTGACCTGTCACGGAGAGACATATTTTGCTATCACATTACCCTAAACACGTCACTTCTCCTTTTCAACAGACGGGAATCAGATTGATGAATTTGGATATTTCGACATAAGGTGAGACAGTTCGTTTGTGCAATCTGTGCAAAGCTCACTTTTGGTTGTTTGTAGAAGAGAATTGCAAATAAAACAACAATTCGTTGAATGTTCAGAGGCTTTGGGGTATTAATCAATTTTAGACAAGAACAAATAGGCTAAAATAATTTGCATAGTTGTGCCAGGCATTGACCACGCAACATATGTTTTGAAAAGCGTGGCGCTGGGTACCTCAACGCTGAACCAGTTTTTGGTTGCTCACAGGAAACTATCGTCAAGACGTTTTTTAACAAGTACAAACTTTAGGTACTGATTTCCACAGTTAGAATTAAAATAATCCCTCCTATTCGCTTTTCGTAATTGTGGTAAGTGGCATTAATGGTGAAATAAATTTGCGATTTCTCATTTTTGACGAAACGTTTCACTCTATATGTGTTTCGGTTGATCGTGGAGTTGTGGAGTTACGATAATGGTATGGTTTTGAAAATGTTTAAAGAAGAGCTCCCTGTGGTAAATTAACCGCCTGAGTCAGGAAAACAAAAATGAAAAGTGGTTTCGTTGCTTTATTACACCCCCACCTGAAATTAACGATTTATTCACGACATTCCAAAATGTGCGATAAAAATAATGTTGTATCGCACACCTCAACAATACAAGGTTTTGCACTCTGTTCTGTGCCGTTCTGTTATGTTTCTGTCTTTTGTAATTGTTGACATGGTGTATAAAACGGACATTTCTTACTGGTATCACAGTTCTACATATTTTCCCACAGGCGACCATTATTACAATTATGTGAATAAAATATGATCGCATCACTTAGAATTGGATAGTCAAATACCAACATAAAGTACAGAACTTCACACAACTTTCTCTGGCCAGAAAACGAAGGGGTCATGCAACAAATAAGAGGAAAATGTCAACAAGAAATAAAAGACCGTCCTTGAACCCAGTGTCCTTCTTCTTGTGGAGTATTTACAGTTAAAACTAGAAGTCCTGTCATAAAATGCGCACAAATAGCACGTCGATCTGCGCGTTAATCTACGACTTATGGCCATAGTGCGGCAATCAAATTCTGTAAATATGGCCTGTGCACAAGCAATGTTTCAGCCAATGGACCTCCGGGTAACCCGGAGGTCCATTGGCAGGAGCATTGCTTGTGTTTGCTATGAGGAGTAATCAGGAGAACCTGCGGTGCTTTGGATGCCATTCGATGTGGCAATTGCGCACAATCCCTACTCGTAATTAAGCCTAGATAAGCGGACAGTTAGTGGCAGGACTAGTTTTAACTGTAGTATTGATATAAAAACCTAATAAAATGCCTCAACAGTTTTCTCAAGCAATAAGGTTTTTTTAGGAGCCTTATTTTCGAATATTGCATCGTATCTGAGTGCAACATTTGAAGGCAGATAACTCTTAACCAAATATTATGTACAGTGAGACCTACTACTAGAACAGTTGTTTTATCGGGTGTGTGGCCGTATCATCGTTTGGTTTGTATCTCGTTTGCCTGTATCCCGTTCGGTAGTATCTCGTGTGGTATGGCACAGAATACCACTCGCAGAGTCGCCTTTTGTGGCATTTTTGCGCCATACTAAACTCGTGCGATAAACATTAATCAGTTCAAACGCTTAAGCTTTTCTGTCTATACAGTCTAATCGTTGTGGACTGGTTGTCATCCACACGTGAGCAGTGATGTCCACGCATGCGTTTACCAGGTAATAAAAATTAGCATTATCAAATGTTTAATTAATGAGGCACCGGGTTGTACCCGGTGCTTCATTAATTACATTTTCGATGATTATTCCTATAATTAGTGTTTAGGAATGTAATATTATTGCGCGCGTGGAAAATGTCCAGTCCACGACGGCCCTACTCTATATATACAGCATTGTCAGCAGACCAAATATGGTACTGTGATGAGATCGCGATCCGTTCGCAATACACTTACGTCAGTTGTTTGAGATTTCACGAATAAAATAATATCTTATCTCCTACAAGTATCTGGGAATTTCATTGGTTCAAAGACGTCACATGCAGACTGCATATAAAACCATATACTGCATGTCAACATCAATATACGTCGACCGCTATGGGCAATCTCCCCTTTGTTTATTGATTATTCAAAATGGCGGCAGCCGATAAACGCTTCAAGTTGAAATATTGAATGTTGGAAGCCCATGTTTGGTCTGAAGTGCAGGTTACGCAACTTAAAAGGCTTCATATTCTGTGGATGTGTGTCATGTTACCTTTGAAATGAAACTGTTTGGTGTGTATGAATTTGCCTTGTTACAATTTATTGGAGAGTGCCTGTAGGCACTCTCCCATAAATTGTAACAAGGCAAAGACACGTGAACACATTGTGAGAATTCTCTCATTTAATTTTGATCGCTGTTGTTATTAGTTCTGTGCATCGATGCAGCAGACGGTAAGATATATTCGTTACACGGTTTGTTGGTGGCCTAATATGGTATATATGGAGTCAGTTAATTTCATATTGGACGAGAGCGAATACCATATTAGGCCACCAACAAAACTGTGTAACTAATATTTTGTATTCAAGCATAAGGAAAACAAACAAGTGCAGTAAATGATACTTAATGTTGTTGCATTTCCAGTCGGAAGGTACAGTGATATGGAGACGAGAGTCTCTACAGTGAAATAGAGACGACAGTGAAACGAGAGAATTTAAATCGGATAGCCCCCATGTCGCGATTCGGTCATAATTTTCTGTCCATTGTTGTAATTGCAGTTCTGTATGCTACAGTTTGTTTTCGGGTTGATTCTTCTTACCGTTCGAGATATTTGAAGTGAGTCCTATGGAAAATCGAACAATTCATCCTTGTCACTGGCTGGACGAAAAATTGTAATTATTTTAGGATAAATAGATTAATCTCAGAATTTTCAATGTTTGGCACGTCTCATTATTTTCCCACTTTTAAGTCTATGATTCTTAAGAATAACTATCATCTCTCTTCTTAGAACTTTGTTGGAGAATTATCAAAACTGCTGATATTACTTTTACTGAAAATCAGTGATATTAACTTTGATTTAGTGATTAACCGATGTTCGGCAACCGCATTTGACATCGACCTATTTTAAGCCATCGATTGACGATCGGTAGAGGTGTTTGAACATCGGTCCATGCCGATGGTTACATGGGCCACCACTGGATCAAAATTGTTTGTATTTACGTTTGATTTCGAATCCCATACAAACAGTAAAACAAACTAAATTAGTTGCCACAATGATTGGCAGGATTCAAGATTAGCCTAATCTCATTGATTGGTCTGATCTGTCCCTTGATTACTGCTCATGACACATTTCCCACGTGTGTGTGATGACTCAATGAAATGCGACATCAGCAGAAACAAGTTAACAGCGCAGCGTCTTTGATCTTTGATCAAAGACGCTGCGCTGTTAACTTGTTTCCACTGATGTCGTATTTTTATTTTAATACACACACTGACATGCTGTTGAGGTCAACAAGACAATCAACCTGAGTGTACTGTAAACTTAACTCTATTCTACGTATTCCTACACATACTACGTTATATGTCATGTTGATCTACCTGGAGTTGGTCTAACTGGAATTCGTCTACCTGGAATCGGGCTAAATGGAATTGGTCTACATGGAAGTCACCACTACTCCTTTTGATCGTTACTATCTGACATCGGCACTAACAACCGACAGACTGTGTGCTCAACTAATCGGCAATGAGATGACGGTCGTAAATCCTTATCGGTTAATTACTACTTTGATTCGAATTGATTTTGACCACATGCTTCATTAATTGCAGGAAAAGAAACATTTTGGATCAGATGATGGTCATTATGGAAAAATATCAGTCAAATCTCGAAGATCTCGTTCAGGAGAGAACTGTATTACTGATTGAAGAAAAAAAGAAAACAGAAAATCTTCTCCTGAGAATGTTACCAAAGTATATATTTAAAATATTCAGTATCCACTACTCCCCGATAACTGGCACTCAGAGATGAGCGTGATCCCAAAAGCGGTCTCTTTCTCAATTAGTTTGCAATCAGGTCGTGACATACTGGACAAAAGCGGATTGAAATTCGATTAATAAAATTTTACCATATCAGGATGGAAGAAAGAGACACTAACGAAACGTTTCGACATTTCACTATTTTCGCATTTCGTTTTCGAGAAATGAGCTTCTGTCATTCAAATTCTACAGTACGTGGAGAGTGTATTATCACTAAATCACCCGCAGAGTGGAGATTCCACCTGATCAATAATTGCAAATTTGTTGCAAAGCATAACAATCACAAGCAAAGTTTCAGCCAATGGACCTCTGGGTTTAACCCGGAGGTCCATTGGCTGAAACATTGCTTGTGTTTTTTGTTCATATGTACATAATTTGAAAGTGATATTTTGGGTGACAACTCCACTCCGCAGGTGATTTGGTTACAATCCACACTCCACGTACTATATAAGGAATTTCGACGCTTGTACAGTGCGGGCGCCGTGGACTCGCTTTCCAAGAGTGGGCAATATTTCTACGAACGCAATAATATCAGATTCCAAACACTAATTATAGGAATAATCATCAAAATATTAAGTGATGAAGCACCGGGTACAACCCGGTGCTTCAGTAATTAAAATTTTGCTGACGATGATTTTTATTACCTGGTACACGCATGCGTGGCCAAGGCTGCCCACGCGTGGATTTCGACCAGCCCACAGTGGCTGTATTGTATGGCCTGGAACCAGTCTAGCCCCTAAATAGTCCATCGTCTCTGTTTAGATTTAATCGTCTTGTATATTTCAGTTGGTCAGAAATTCGAACCTATGCTTCACTTTACCGACCAACTGAAAAATTCCAGGTGATTAAACCTATACAAGACCATACACTTTCACTTTCTTTTACTCAAAGAAAGAAATGTTTCTCAATCGAGACTTCATTTTACCGAATCATTAATAAATTCATCAATACTATTAGACAGGTTTCATTGCTAAATGATTATAAATGAAGACTCATGACACCTGCAGTATTTTATTGCGCCGCGTAGTTCCACAGATTGATATCTGTCATATTGAACTATTTTTACTCCCCTGAATGCTCATGCGTGTAAACAGTGGTAAATATGACAATATAAATCACTATAGCGATCTATGGGAGAACAATGAAAAACTTTTATTTGCCACAAATTTCATTTTTTACATAATAGGCGGACATGTGATCAAATATTTTATAACATACCTTTTAAGATGGTATCAAATACGTTTTGTTCAAATTAGTTTTTAATGGTTCCATTTTTGTTTAAAATGTTCACTTTTTATCCCAGTACATCACCTTTTTAATTTATTAGTAAAGACTGATGGGGGTAACTTCAAAGTCCTAAACATGTACTAAATCCTTATGAGAAAATATGGACGGACATAGATTTGATTAAAGCAAACATTAATTTTCTTTGTTCTATAAACATATCAGGGATATATTATTGTTTTAATGGTTCCATTTAACTTTGAAAAGTGGTGTTTTTTTCAATATTTATGACCTTGCGACAGATAATACCACTCCCCCTTGGAGGCAATTACATGTCAAATATGACCGCATGGCTTTGATCCGTGAAAAATGACGGGAGATAACCCGAAAGTCTCGCCCTTTCAAAAGGAGAAGGAATAGTTCAATATGTTGCAGGCGGAGTAAAAGCTTACTGATTAAGATATCAATAACTGGGACACGAATGAATATCAGTATATCTTTCTGAGTGACGGGACCTCACCTTAAATCAACGGTAGCCTGCGCGCACACTCCTTGAAAAGTGGGTGAATACACAGACCATTAACAGCGTCGGATTCCTTACATAATGTGACTGGTGTCCTGGGAGCTTGATATGAAGTATCACGTTGTGTTGAAAAATGTTACACTTCCTAGAGGAAACGAGTACACGTAGTGGGATGAAATATGTACTTATTTTCTCGAGTAAAATGATAATTGTTTGTATGAAATAACAAATTGTTTTTTGCTTTTGAAGTTGAATATTATTAGTTACACAGTTTGTTGGTGGCCTAATATGGTATATATGGTGTCAGTTAATTTCATATTGGACGAGAACGAAGTAATTTCATATTGGACGAGAACGAAGTTCGAGTCCAATATAGAATTAACTGACACCATATATACCATATTAGGCCACCAACAAACTGTGTAACGAATATATCTTACCGACTGCTGCATCGATGCACAGAACTAATAACAACAGCGATCAAAGTAAAATGAAAGAATTCTCACAATGTGTTCACGTGTCTTTGCCTTTTCTTTGCACTCTTCCATAAATTGTAACAAGGCAAATTCATACATACAAAACGGTTTCATTTCGAAGGTAACATGACACACATCCACAGAATGTGAAGCCTTTTAAGTTGCCTAACCTGCACTTCAGACCAAATATGGGCTTCCAACACTCAATCATTCAACTTGAAGTGTTTATTGGCTGCCGCCATTTTGAATAATCAATGAACAAAGGGGAGATTACCCATACCTGTCAGCGTATATTGATGTTGACAGGCAGTATATGGTTTTATATGCAGTCTGCATGTGACGTCTTTGAACCAATGAAATTCCCAGAAACTTCTAGGAGGTAAGATATATAGAAATATTTCCAGTGTCTTGAAGTTTCGTTGACAACCACTACATACATAGGGACTGCTATCGCCAACATACCATGATAATGCACGTTGTGGTCATGTGATAAGTTGTACAGTACAGTCGACGTGGGCTGGTTGTAATCCACGTGTGGCCAGTGGTGTCCACGTATGTGTTTATCAGGTAATAAAAATCTTCAAAATTTTAATTAATTGAAGCACCGGTTTGTATCCGGGGCTTCATTCATGAAGGAAAAATGTATCGCTTTTCCATTGTTGAAGTCACATTTTTCGAGGCGTTCATTTTATTCCTTGAAAAGATGATCCATATCTCGTTTCGAAGAGAATGATCCATACCTGGGTCCAACTTTCATGAGAACGCTTCAGGAAAAATCGTTTGTTTCGCTGCTCATAATATTTCGCTATTTAATTGTATGTTTTGGGCAGTAAACGAATAAATAATGGAATTCAATTGAATCTTCGGAGTTTGTATCCCGTGCTGACCCATTCGGTAATGTACATGTCTGACAAATGTGTGGAAATTATCAAACTGCGTTGTCAAATTTCGAAAATTTTAGTTTTCTTTCGCGAGTTGCGCGATTCTAGAATATACAGTTCCGTTTGGGGGAAATGTTTTGTTTACCCTTGCCGACCGATTCAAAATCTGTTGTTCTGCTCATATCAATAATCCAAGTTAGCTGTGTTTTGGAAGAAGAAAATGTTTTTTAAAAACTACATTGTATTTTTCTATATAACGCCGTTTGGTAGGGCTGCTACCTTGGTAACAGATTAACAAATCGGACAGATGTGTTTCTTGATGGGTATTCGATATAATATAAGAATTAGTGCATGTCTTGTCGTTGACTACGCCCATATAGTGCCCAGTGAGGTGGTGTAGTTCCCTCCGCTTCGCGGCGGGAACTGCACCACCTCACTGGGCACTATATGCGCGTAGTCAACTCCAAGCCATGCACCATTCCTTAAATATATTACATTGCACAGTGCAAACGCTCTTGCATACTTCAGACTATTTCATTCTTCTGTAGTGAAGAGCGCATTAACCAACGAGCATTTTCTGCACAAATTGTGACAGGACTTCTAGTTTCACCTGCAATTTTTTCTCATGACTGCGAAAGGAAAACGTAGTCACGACTCTCACTCTGCGATGCGTTTACCTGAGCAACATCTGTTTTCCAACACAATACAAATCTAACGTTGTTTACCAATATCGGGAAGTTATAAAGCAACATCATCAACAGTGGGATAATATTTCGATCAAAAGAAGCCCCTGAGTCCTAAAACATTTCCACTTATAATACATAGCGAGACCACATGAGCAGCTTCTCCCCATCTGATCAATTTCGTACCGACCTTGTATGACGACCTCGTATAACGTATCTCAGATATTTTGGAGCAAACGATAACTATCATAGTAATGTGTGGTACAGACAATATCAAGATCAGATGTTCTTCTGCTGCAAAATGTGAATTATAATATTGTTTTTTATCTCACGATTTCCTCGAAAATCTTTAACCTTGAACTACAGTTAGAATTAAACAATAATACGACACCATCAATAGATATTGGCTCTGTGTGAATGTCCTGTACAACATACAAACACGTTTGTCGGCTGACAAGTTCATGAAATTTGTTCAGACTGAGGAGAAAAAAAATCCTAGTTTTCAGTTCCGGCCGTAATCTTTTTATGAGCTCTTGGCAAGGGAGGATAATTATATCTATTAAAAGGTACTTACGGGCCTTGTGTCAAATACATGTATACCGCGAATTTTCGTAAAACATTTTAACCCCTCATCTCTGTCCGAAGAGCAGACGACACTTGTCCAAAAAAAAATCTGGAATACGTATTTACTTTCATTTTTGCTCACAATCTTAGCTTTTGATCCTTCATTAGAACAATTTCAACGAGCTCATTTCAATAGGGGTAATCAGCTATGCTTTGATACATGAAACGATAAAATAATAAAATTTGAATGGCGATTTGTGCTGATAGCACTGCCCACTCTTTTTTTAGCTCACCTGACAACAAGTCAGTGTGAGCTATTGCCATCAATTGGCGTCCGTCATACGTCGTCCCTCGTCCGTTTACTTTTCTATGTTCAAATGAAGCAGTCTTCGGGCTGTGGTTAATGCCCCAAAAGCCTAAAGGTTTTTAAAAAGATTCTTCTCATGAGCCACTGGAGAGAATGTCTTGATATTTGGCATGGGGGATCCTTTGGTGTTGATTGAATATAAAAGATTCTTCAAGGGAAGTTTGTAGATGAAATTTCTGGACTTTCTGTGGGAGCATACCCATTTTGGGCTCCGCACAAAACTGGTATTTCAAGAACCGATGGGCCGATTTGAATCGAAATTGGAATGTAGTAGAAGTGGTTTCTAAGTACTTGATTAATGCCCGCATTTTTTTCACAGTCCCGTGGGAACCCCAGTGGCTAAGAAAAGAAAAAAAAATCAAACACCCATATTTCCTAAACCACCTGGAACAGAAAACCGTTATTTGTTATGAAACATCCTTAAGACCAGTAGAATGGAATGGTAAAAATATACTATCAGTTGTGCCAGAGTGTTCTGTAGGGGGGGGGGGGGGGTTGACTAAATGATGAGTCAGCAAAAATTAAAAACACATTTCTTCTCCAGAACCACTGATCAGAATCTTTTAATATTTGGTATGCAGCATTCATAGGCACTGAGATACAAGTGTGTTCAAATTTAGCCACTCAGTTCATATTTGGGCTCAGTAGAGGAGCCCGAATATTAACTTAGGGAAATATGGGGAATAAGCTTTAAAAATCTTTTTCTTCAGATCCACTAGACAGATTCTTCTGGTATAGGGAGGTCAGATTCAAGTTTGTTGAAATGGAACCCGGATAGCCACATTCAGGTTTGTTCAAATCGAATCCCTGGTTTAATATGTGTGCTCGCTACGGGAGCCTAAAGTTTAACTTAGTGCTTATTATTTTTTAAAAACCTGCACGGAAGAGAATATTGTTTTAGGGTATGCGGCTTCCTTAGGTCCAGAGGAATCAGATGGACCAAAATAGGTTCTATCGGTTTTATAATGGGGGTTGGGGGGCGTATTAGGATGCCCATTTTAACACTCTTGGCAATGGGAAAATGCTGAGTCATCATCTTTCTTGTACTCCATCAACTAATTTGAAACTTTTCATCTTCAAAACCACTGGGCCAATTTTTTTACATTTATGGCACAGACTATCTTTGGAGTATACCCTTTCTACTTTCTTCAAATGAAGCGGCTGCCAACTTCGGGCTGGTGGAATTTACTCTTTTGATTTTTTCCCCCAAAAGCTACGATGCCCCTTGGAATGGGGTTATTGCTCCATAAGCCTAAAATACTTTAAAAATACTTTTCTCATAAGCCACTCGCAATAATACTTAGATTTCTGTTATGGAATTTACTTTAGTGATGCAGATTCACTTTTTTCAAATGAAACCAGTAGGTCACAATTTGGTATTTCATTTATGCCCGTTTTTTTGGGGGGGGGTGGGGGGGTGGGGGGTGTAGAGAGAACCACAGGAGTTAAGAACAAAACAATTCGTTCGGACACTTTTTTGATACTTCACAGAACAGAGCTTTGTTTTGTCTAGCAGCTTTCCTGGAGCGAGCAGAAATGTATGGCCACAAAATTGTTCTTGATGCCGATCACTTACTGACATGCTCCTCTTTTTTGACACCTTGAGCCAGGTGAGCGTTGTAGGCTCACTTCAGCCTCTGGTGTTTTGTTTGTTTGTTTTTGTGTTACGTTGGTTAAAGGGTTTAACGACTGTATGAGAAAATAAAATAATAAAATAAATGTTTAAAAAAATCATGTGCCAACAGAGGCGGACTGACCGTATGATCAACCGGGAAAATTCCCGATGGGCCCCCAAAATTGATGCAACCCAACACAAGTTGGTGCGTGAAATTTCGTAAAAATGACGAAAGGCGAAATGGATCTGATTGCATAGACTGCAGTATATCGAAATGTTCTTTATGTGGACTTCCAAAATCACAATTCAACATTCCAGCAGTCTAGTCTACCACTGATGAAAGGAAACGGCGTTCTTTCAGTTTGAAAAAAAATCAAAATTTTCTCCGATTGGGGTGAACTACAGTTAAAACTAGAAGTCCTGTCAAGAATTGTGTGCTTATCTAGGCTTAATTGCGCGTAGGAATTGCGCGCAATTGCCATATCGAATGGCATCCAAAGCACGGCAGGTTCTCCTGGTTACTCATAGCAAACACATGTAATATTTCTGCCAATGGACCTCCGGGTTACTTTGGCTGAAACATTGCTTGTGCACAGGCCATATGTACATAATTTGATAGCCTTACTATGGCCATAACGCGTAGATTAACGCGCACATCGACGTGCTATTTGTGCGCCTTGCATGACAGGACTTCTAGTTTTAACTGTATGGTCTTCCCGATGAGTCCCCCACCCCTCCCATCCCCTGCAGAACCATATTTGTCGCATGATCGATGAAGCTCATATCGCGTAGATGCAAGGACGCCGCGTTCGTTCTGTCGGAAAAACCCAAATTTTTCGGGCCAAACACCCCATCACCCCCCCCCCCCCCCCGCCCCTACCTCCCCGTGGTGCATTTCTCTGTAACTGTTATTGTCCCAGTCCGCCCCAATGTCCTAATAACCCTTTTATGAAATTACATAGTGACGATTCGTTGCAATCTGAACCAACCCATTTTTTTCGTCTCAAGTACAAATTGAAAAAAAAAAACGATTGTTTTTGCTGCACTCGTCGAGTCTTAGGGAGTTACTTATCACAATTTCAGTGCGATTATAAATTGCCAAACGTTGATTTATCCATTTATTCAGCACGACTAGAAGACGACAGGTGCAAAACAATTTCCCGAATACCTGAACATTTCCAATTTGTTGACTCGAAAAACATAGAAGAGCTCCTGCGAATATAGTTCCTGAACTCTGATTTGGGGGAAAACTTTAAAAAAAAATTGAAAATGTGAATGGAGTAGAACTGAAACGGTTAAGGGGTTTTCTTGATCGATTAATCATTTGGAATATTCTTGGTTAACCAATTAGTCACTTGTCCAAATAGATATCTGAATAACTGCCATACCGTTGATGATTTACAGCATGAACCCTTTACCCAACGTAACAAACAAAACTGACTAGGCATATATACAAAAATCTCCATTCAAATGTATTATTTTTTCAATTTTTGTCTCAAAAAGATAGCTCATGACCCCTCATTGGAACGAGCTCGTTGAGCTCGTTCCAATGAGGGGTCATAAGCTATGTTTTTGAGACAAAAATTGGAAATGTTTAGTAATTCATGAATTTATTTTGCAAGTATCGTCTGCTACTCGCAATGGGTAAAGGGTTAAGAACGACCATTTCCAGCCACTGATACAGTATGATGATCATGCAAGTAAACAAGTATGTCAGCAAGTAACTTGCATGCTTTACTCAGTCTCATATAATTGATGTGAGTCAGTGTGACAATGTTTGCCTGATTTGAAGCAAGTTTGTTCCTTTGTTAACCCATATAATACAGTAGTTCAAAAGTAAAGCTTAATGGATCAATTGCTTTTTGTATCGAGCAAGATGTTGATCACTGATTAATCGATTAATGGGTTAACCGTTTCAGCTCTAGAATGGAGACTTTCATTTCCCTCCCTCCGCAGGGAAGGGATATGGTGAAGAGCTCCGTTCGTGTCCCCTTCTTTCCGTCTCTCATTCCACCCGTCTTTCCCAATGTCCTTCCATCCGAAAGTTTGTATATGTGATAACTTGAACAATAGTAGATTTGATTACTTTTGGTGTGCTATTTTATATTAACAATGTCTAGGACAAGTTTGATACCCCCCACCATTCGTTGAAAATGAAAGGAGTCAATGCTATTTGTTGAATTCTGTCGGAATTTCATTGTTTATGCAATAACATGAGTTAGCCCTTTACCTAACGTATCAGCCGCATCCGCGGCGGGGTGGGGATGATTCGCTTCGCTGTGCGATGCTATTTGTTGTTCTGCATAGCGTTATAGCCGCTGCGCCAGGAAAATAATAAATATATTTCCATTTGTCACAGCCAAAAGACAGATTTGTTATTTATTATTATTTTTTTTTTCAATTTTCAGGTCTGTAGCTGACGAGCTGAAAAGAGGAGAAGCTGTGGTACCTGAGTCCTTCGATTCTGTAACAATATACTTCAGTGATATATGTGGATTTACAGAATTATCGGCATCAAGTACTCCTATGCAGGTGCTTGGAAGTGCATACAAATATATATATATCTATAAACCTCTAGTGTCATTCCATTGAACGTATTCGACATGGAGTTAGAAGAGACGTGCGTTACAACCCATTTTGTAATAAAAGTTGCAAAATGTAATGATTATTAAAAAAAATGCAACTACATGGGCGGGAAAAACGTTGCAAAATGTAATATATTTTTTCAAGTGGGCAAACAGAAACTAACTCATGTTGTTATACAGCACGTGAAGAGTGTATTATCACTAAATCATCCGCAGAGTGGAGATTCCACCCGAGTAACAATTGCACATTTGTTGCAAAGCACAACCAGCACCAGCAAAGTTTCAGCCAATGGACGTCCGGGTTAAACCCGGAGGTCCATTGGCTGAAACATCGCTTGTGTTTTTTGTCGATATGTACAAAATTTGAAAGTTATAGCTTGGGTGGTAACTCCACTCCGCGGGTGATTTAGTCACATTCCACTCTCCACGTACTGTACATATATTGAGGCAAAAAAGAAAGAAAAATAGAAACAAATATGAAAAAATAGCATAAAGGATGAAATATAATAGTTCTAATGTTGCATGTTTGCAGACAAGAAGCCGTGCAAAGAGTTTAATGACACGTTGTTGTTGTCCACCCAACCGTATACAATTTTACTATGGATTTCAAAATAGCACGTGCTATCCGAGAATGTCAAATTGAATGGGTGGCCGACGATTTTCTTCGTTTTATGTTGTGCTTGAGAAAAACACGCTAGTTTTTGTCTTCCGACATTCTAAAAAATGCCAAGGTTAACCGAAAATCAGAGGTTGCGTGCCATTGGTATGGATGAGGCTGCGATACCTCTAGGGGAGCTCGCTGCTGAGTTCAGGGTCACTGTGGCCACTATTTACCGTCTCATTGGAAGGTATAGAACCACTGGATCTGCTGCCGACCGATCGTGTTCAGGTCGACCAAGAGTTACGCCCGCTGCACAAGACCGACACATGAGGACGTCTGACTTGCGGGATCGCTTCCTTCGGCGACGAGGATAGCAGCAATTACTCCTGGTGCAACTAACAATAGAATCAGAGCACAAACTGTCCGCAACATATTCGCTGAACACGGCATCCGAAGTAGGCGTCCATACAAAGGACCAATCCTTACCCAACATCATCGTGCCGTCAGAATGGAATGGGTCGTCAGCGTGTTCGCTGGAGTCAGCAGCGTTGTAGCACAGTTCCTTTTGGTGATGAATCACGATTTTGTCTACGGCGCGCTGATGGTAGGGCAAGAGTGTATCGCCGACGAGGAGAACGGTTTTCTGATTCTTGCGTGCGGGAATACGGCCGTTTCGGCAGGGGGTAGTGTAATGGTTTGGGCAGGAATTTCCTTGCAACATCGAACGCAGTTGATCTTCATCGATGGTAATCTGAATGAACAGCGATAACGGGACGAAATTCTTAACGCTGTTGTTGTCCCGTTGTTCAACACTAACGTCGGATTGCAGTTATTCCAGCAAGACAACGCCCGATGTCACGTGGCACGTATCTGTCGTGACTTTCTTGGGGAGCAGAACATCGAACTTCTTCCCTGCACCCCCCCCCCCCCCCCCCCCCACACACACACACTTTCGCCAGATTTGTCGGTAATCGAACATCTTTGGGATCACTTGGACTTTCGGGTACGACTTCATGATCTTCAAACGTTTGGCGATTTACGTAATGTTCTTTGGCAGGAGTTGAACGCAATACCACAGGGTGACATCCGGAGACTTATCAGGTCCATACGCCGTCAATGTCTTGCCATCCAAGAGGCAAACGTTGGACATACACGCTATTGATAGCATGTGTGAACTTTTCATTTCACCTCATGTCTGCATTGCGACGTCCTGACGTGATGCTGGCAACAGTAAGAACATGAAATTATGAAAATTCATACAGCCAGACTCGAAATATGAATTTACACTAATTTGTTTGGGATTGAAGTCGATAATACTAAAAGCCTGCATCTCAAAGTTTATTATACTTTCTTTTTTGACTCAGTATATATTAAAATAAATTTGTGTCTCTATCATTCTATGACTGTCTTTGGGTATATTATGTTCACTTCTACGTGTATTTGAGCGGATTTCGTAGATTTTCGAACTTTTATTACAAAATGCAACTCCATGGACAGGAAAAACGTTGGGAAATGTAATAAATGTTACAAACTGCAACTCCATGGACTGGAAAAACGTTGCAAAATGTAACACTTGTTAAAAAAGGGAACTTACTTGACAAGAGTTGCATTGTGTAATAAACTTTTTTTCCAATGGAATTATTTGAAAAGGATTCATCTGATTATTTAACTTACATGTACCCGTGCCATCTGTCAATCGACAATATATTAAACCCTCCATTACCGTTTCCATTGATTTTGCAAATCTTCATGTGCCACCGCGCTCCCCTTTAACTCGCTGAATTTTTTGCGACAGTAATCAAACAGCGATGACAATATTATGGGTAGAAGTTCTTTCAGCTGAGATGTCATGGTCTGATTTCTTACGACTCACAATATATACCAGCCAGAACACACAAGCAAATGTCTGTATGAATAAAAAGTCATTAAAATGTCCCTGGTAGTCGCCAGCTTATGTGCTTCTTGGGGTAAAAGGTGTGTGTGTGTGGGGGGGGGGGGGGGGGGGGTAATGCGCACTGGAGGCGTACAGGGCCACCTGTATGCGCATGCACGAGCTCCATTTACATCCTAATTTACTTATATAATGTTTTTCTTGCAAAAACGTAGGCCGGGACAGGCGGGAACAAGAGAACCGAGAAGGCCACCCAGACACAAAAAGCTACTCGCGCAGGAAACGAGGGAAGAAAGAGGGAAGGGGTCACAGCTCGCATCCGCCCTTTGGGGTAACCGAGACCAACCACAGTCGTCCTCCACTCGCTACTCGGGCTACGGTGTCCATCCCCTAGACCCCTCATGCACCATAACGGGGAGTGGTGAAGGGAATTGAATCGACATTGTCACCAGGACAGTCGCCCACGAGGCTTATGCCCTTTAATTCAGTGGATTGAGCGTTTTGAATCCCTAGGCCTGGCCGTCTGAGCCAGCAAAAGCAGCTAGCCCGTCCCAAGAACAGCCGTACTAATCTAGTGCCGGGGCTAGTCAGCGGCACAAACCTCTTGCTGGGATCGAACAACGTCCAGTCACTCAGCTCCGCGGACAACGACAGCGCCCTCACCATAACCTCGTCGACGGCATAACTACTCTAACAGTTTCTCACTCTTGATGCTGTCTTTCCCATTCACATACACCCTGCATTAAGCATCCACACCCAGCCAGCGATACAAGCGATGCGCACTGTACATAGACATGCGACTAGGGTTGGCCATTGAACCTATAGTTGTTGTGTCAGCGATAGGACATTGGAGGTCCCGGGTCCGGGAGGAGCGGGGGTCCGGGAGTGGGTGAGGATAAGTTGGGTACAGAACATCATACCACTAGCGTGTCCGGCATGCAGGGAAGCAGAAGAATATCTCTGGACCGTAGGTCAGACACCTTAACGTTTCTCCTGGCGACAGTCAGAAAGGTGATTTTTAGCTTCCTACTCGGGCCCGAAATTGCAGGTGCACACGGCACGCTTATTCCCACCCCTCCCCCTCGGTGGATTCTATCAAGGTGTTGGTACCGTTTTATGAGATCGCTCGCGCTTAGACGGGGAAGGGTATTCTTTGCAATCTTGGTGAGGCCCAGTGGAGTGTTTCAAGGCCCGATTCTTCTGAGTTGAGTGATACGGGTGTCCTGAGCGCTCCTAGCGCAGGCTGAGTGCTTGTACCCGATTGACTTGCAGCGTTTGAATCCGGCTAACACAGTATGTGTGTGTGACTACCGCGGCATGGTCGAAAAGGAGCCTGGCGAAGGTCGTGAAGAGTCTCGAAATAGAGCCTCTATCAACCCTCCCCCTCCCCCACCACCTACCTTCCAAGGAAATTTTCACAAAAACACACATTGGCAGCATTTGATTAAGAAATACATGTACAATTTACTATTAATAATTGTATAATACAATGAATTAGTTTGATTGCCCTGCTTGCAAATATTTTACTATAATTTGCAACGTTCTTCCAGTCCATGTAGTTGCATTTTGTAATAATTATTACATTTTGCAACGTTTTTCCAGTCCATGTAGTTGCATTTTGTAATAAAACTTCAAACATTTTCGAAACTCGTTCAAATACGCGTAGTTGTGCACCTAATATACCCTAAGACAGCTGTAGAATCATAGAGATAGAAATGTATTTTATAATTTGTATAATAACATGAAGTAGTTTCTATTTCCCGTTTGAAAAAAAAGTGTATTACATTTTTCAACGTTTTTCCTGTCCATGTAGTTGAATTTGGTAATAATTATTACATTTTGCAATGTTTTCCACTTCCATGTAGTTGCAGTTTGCAATAATTATTACACTTTGCAACTTTTTTTGTTACAAGGTGCGTTGCAACAGACGTGTGCTCAATCGTGCCAAAGTTGAGGGTGACAAACCCCTACACTCCACACACACCTTCGGAAGTTCATTGTTGGGAGGAGCCTCGGTTGTCGGAAACCACACAAAAACATCGAGGAAAAAAAATTAACCTTTAATGTCTAATATAATTCTGAGAAATTTCTTACAATGGGCGAACCATGGTCGTGCTCTGATTTCCTGGTAATCTCAAACTAAGTAAAGTCGCAAGTAGTATCGCATGTACCCGAACGGCCCTATTCAGCCGGAGGGAGAGACGGGGGGGGGGGGAGTGACGTCATACCACGTGACCCAGTGGCGCCATGTTGTATTGTCATGGTAACCCGCGTGAGCGGCCATCTTGTGACGTCTCCCCATAGTGATGCGTGAGGTGAATGAGCATGCGCAGCACGTGTTGGTAGGGTGATACGTGTTTCCGTCGCCATTTTTATACTGGATGCCGCCATCTTGGTTTCTATGGTAGCACGTGGTTGCTATGTGACCAATGGCTTACGCCAAGACAGGGGTATGTTCAGAGGGTATGTTCGATTGAATCGGGTTATCACGAATTACCAAATAACCCCGACAACCCCTCCAAATCACCCCAAAACGACTCTATTTATTCCCCAGTTTCTCGGCTTAGCACGTAGCGCTATGATATCGAGGGGCCCCGGGGTGAGGTCGATTGAACTAGAGTAATTTTCTAGCTTGGATTTTCCCAAAACCCTCGTTTAATTTGTAGAATTACCACAAACAACCCGACAAGTTGTACTATTTCGAATTCTTTCAGAATTCTCTGCTTCTGTCTATATATGCAATACTTTTTCGTCTACCTGACCATGTTCCGTTGTCCTGGAGTATAGTCCTATAGCGTAGAAGAGCCTATCAACTGGAACAGCTTTGCTTATTGTTACTATATTTAGCTTTTCTGATCTGTTCTTGTTAGTTCGGACCCTATTCCGAGTACTCTTGTTGTTTCATTTATCTAGATCAACCAAGCAGTTCACTTTACAGGCGCTAACTAACCAATCAGATTGCTTGATTTCCCATAATCTGTATGCAGAGTTATCTCCCTTGTGTATATCAAAAGCCGATATCATTGCCAAAGCCAATAACCTATCGAGCAGTTACTGATAATTCATTGCTCGAATGACTCGAAACCCATCGAGCAAATGAGCTTTAGAGCAATTGCTCGATGGAGTGACTCGCACATACTGCTCGAACGACTCGAAGTCCACCGAGCAAATGAGCTATCGAGCAATTGCTTGATCGAGTGACTCGACATACTGCTCGTCGACTTATTTTGGCATTTGAGGATACCTGTAGCCTGGTATTGTATTAGTATTTGAGGATACTTTTTATAGGATACTTATCTAAAAATACTATTACTTGTTTGGCCAATTTTGAAAACATACCACTTCGAGTCGTTCGAGCAGTATGTGCGAGTCACTCGATCGAGCAATTGCTCTAAAGCTCATTTTCTCGATGGTCTTCGAGTCGTTCGAGCAATGAATTTCCAGTAACTGTTCAATAGCTTATTGGGAAAATTTGGGGTACGTATGTCCTGGGGTGGCCTAGAAGGCTGCGCCAAGCAAGTAATAGCATCCTTAGATAAGTATCAAAAAAAATTCTCACCAAATACTAATACAATACGAGGCCATAGGTATCATCAAATATCGAATTGAGTCGACGAGCAGTATGTCGAGTCACTCGATCGAGCAATTGCTCTATAGCTCATTTGCGCGGTAGACTTTGAGCACTACTTTCTAAGCCGATAAAATGGGGAATCCGTAGTAAATAAAGCCGTGTTTGGGTGATTTGGAGGGGTTGTCGGGTTTATTTGGGTAATTGGTGATATTCCGATTCAATCGAATATACCCTCCGAACATACCCCTGTCTTGTTGTAAGCCTTTGAATCACATAACAACCACGTACTACCATAGAAGCCAAGATGGCGGCCTCCAGTATACAAAATGGACGACGGAAACACGTATCACCCTAACAACACGCGCTGCGCATGGGTACTCACGTCCCGTATCACTATGGGGATGACGTCACAAGATGGCCGCTCATGCGGATTACTATGACAACACAACATGATGCCACTGGGTCACGTGACATGACGTTACTTCCCCCTCCGGCTCTCTCTCCGGCTAAATAGGGCCGTTCGGGTACATGCTATACTACTATCGCATCTGTCTTCGCTACCCACACAACAAGTACAGAAATTAAAGTCATACCCTCAGTTGTAATGAAATCGAACTCCGTGTGAGCAATATACTGAAAAGATTGCCAAGAACGGGACATCTTGGTCGCTCACTTCCAATTCAGTGATCAACATTTAGATTTAAATTTAAGTCGAGAGACGGTGTCACTGCCTACGATTTAAGAACACAAAATTGAAAATTTTAATACAAGGAAATGAATTTTCATTGCCGAACAATTGTCGCTCTGTTCCATGCACCAAAAAAACTCGAAAATTCCCTCAGAAGATAAGTTTCAGTCACCAATATTTGTATTTGTAGCAGTTACAGAAAGCTATTATGCGCCTCAGTCTCTCTTTACCTTGAATGATAATGTAGTGTTTCGTTGGAACTTATGAATTTTAACTGTTCACTAAGTTAAAATACACGAGCACTATTTTGGAAAACACACTATTTTGAAAAACCAAAAAAAGTTCGGCTTTTATTTCTAGAAGTTGATCTTTGATCCAACATAGGAATATGAATAGATTGTTTCTCTGAAACATCGATATGTTGATAATTTAATAAATATTGTCCTCGCTTTACGACTTTCGTTCTGATACCCCAAAAATGATCGGCAGAGAGCTGTCAACAGAGGATAAATGATAAACCAGTTTGTTTCACCAGCACGTCACGTCACAAAGCTAACTAATGCCAGCTATGAGAGCTGCTGATAAGGGGGGGGGGGGGGGGGGGGGATAAATGTAACAAACATCATTTTTAGCTCATAATTTTGTAGCGTACAATTCCAATATAATTTTTGAAAAACCGTCCTGAAATTCTTTCACATGTGTGTAAACTATTCTTTCCGAAAACAGGTAAAACCCGTAATGAAATGCGCTCGGACTAAGTCTAGGGGAAAACAGTTGATATTTGTCAACATGTTTTAGCGTTTTACCAAACCCACACGATATCAAAATTCACAATTTTAATTTTTTTTCCAAGTTTTCAAAGCATTTCAACAGAAACAATATCATGTGACCCATATTGGACCGAGAGGTCATATAATATGATTTTGTTGGTATGTTTTCAAAATTGTTTTTTTAACTACTGAAATTGTAATTATAAGGGTGGATTCTCGCGATTTGTTAGATAAAGTGTTACTCGATTCTGTTTCAAATCGACCAAAATATTATTATTATTTTATTATTTCTCAGTGTGTGCTTTGAAGTTGTGATGAAACAGTTAATCGGATCACATCTTCTCACTACAATTTGGAAATTCACATTAGATCTTTTTAACATATATCGTCCCCTGAGTTCCAATGTGTTCTATGTGCCTACTGGCACATAGAACACATTGGAACTCAGGGGACGATATGTTGCAGATATTTGCAAAGGGTAAAATATATATATCAACAGATCGAAGTTAAAATCCTCTTACATCAAACGTTTATCCGAAGCACTGCATCCTAAGTTTTGTGTCATCTGAAAGTATTATGGGTTTTTGAGTTACTCGTTTTTATTCGTCCACTTTGATTTAGAAACAAGTGTTATATAGTCCCTGGTGTGCTAAAGCATTGCAGATGGCACATGTGGCGCTCAAAGGACGATATACAATTTATGTTGGATATATTTCCTGTTCGATTCTGTTATTTATTTATTTATTTTTTTTTTGTTGTTGTTTAAGGTCACATATTTCTGCACAATGGCAACTCATGACCACGACAGTCTTACGGGTGGAGGAAGCCGGAGTACCCGGAGAGAACCACCGAGCAACGGCGAGCAACTGTCAGCTCCCCCAACATACCAATTCCACACAAGCAGGGTTAGCATTGGTTGAAGACAGGTGCACCATCGACGTGCAGTACGCCTTAGTACACAGCGTCACCGTGCCCCCACGTGGGCAATGGGAGTGAAGTGTCTTTCCCAAGGACACAACGCAGTTGCCGCAGGTGGAATTCGAACCGAGGACCTCTCGGCTTGCAGTCTGCACCTCTACCAACTGAGCCACCGCGCCCCCGTTCGTTTCTGTTATTTCTGGAGTACACAGATGCACCAAATGATAACAGATGAGTATATATGTTGCTTTGTTTTTAACTTGATTTATTAGAGAAGATCTGGGGTTCAGTAGAGTATGCCAGGCCTCACCTTCGTCTCTCAGTGACGTCATTACTTAGTTTTATATATTTCTTTCCAGGTTGTAGATCTGTTAAATGACCTGTATACGCTTTTTGATTCAATCATATGCCATTATGACGTGTACAAGGTGGAGACTATAGGAGATGCATACATGGTAGTGAGCGGATTACCTATACGGAATGGAAACCGTCACGCAGGTGAAATAGCCTCGATGTCACTACATCTTTTATCCGCAATCAAAACATTTAAAGTGAGACATCGACCAGAGACAACACTGAAGTTGAGAATAGGCATACACTCAGGTGAGTTAATTGCTTGACCAACAGGACATACAAATGAAGACCTAGATTATCATCGGATTTTTTAAAAACTATGTTTTATTTTTTATGTCTGTTATCAGGGAATCAAACTGTGAGCACAAAAAAAATTCCGTCTGTGCATATATGTATGGATTAACTGCTACAATTAATCTCTGTTGTCAACATTTATTCGCGTGTCTGTACATTGTTTCAATTGCAAATCAAGTAAATTTCTTCACGTGAAAGATAATATGTTGCACGGTCATATACAGTACATGGGGAGTGGATTGTAACCAAATCACCCGCGGAGTGGAGTTATCACCCAAAGTATCACTTTCAAATTCAGGACATATAGACAAAAACACAAGCAATGTTTCAGCCAATGGACCTCCGGGTTTAACCCGGAGGTCCATTGGCTGGAACTTTGCTTGTGATGGTTATGCTTTGCAACAAATTTGCAATTATTGCTCTGGTGGAATCTCCACTCTGCGGGTGATTTAATGATAATACACTCTTCACGTACTGTATATTAGAATATAAAACATTCAAGTCCTGTTACTCTAGAATAATCTCGAATTCTGCCATCCAGGACTCAACCAGTTAAACTAACTTCACGTGTTAAAGATGTATTAAAATTATCAAATAGTAAATAATAAGGCCTGACAAAGTTAAACATTTGTTTCTCAGGCCCTCCCGCGTGGTCATTTTGGCTAAAGCATGCTCTCTTTTTATAACCAATGCAAACTTAAAAAAATAAAAATTAAATGGTTCATGTCTGATATTTTACCCAATTTAATAAAATTGATAAATTTGTCCCTTGAGTGCAAGAATGCTTTGCAATGTTTTAGCATTGCAAAGCCTTCTTGCACTCAAGGGATGAAATACACCACCACCCATGCTGTTCTGGATTGTAGCTTATGAGGCCTAAGACATAAAACAACCAAGAACATGAACTTTTGATGGCAAAGAAATAATTACAAAAAATAAAAAATAAAAAAACCGCCCTCCCACATGCAATTTTACAAAAGATGGCCAGAGGAACAGAAAATCTACTTTATGAGGCCTAGACGTATTATTGTAGATAGATATTTTTCAAAACAAAGAGCACGGGCGCAGGTCCAGAATCGATTTCTGTTGTATATTATTTCTATGGAATTCAATGTTGTTTTAATATTTTTGAAGAGTTATATGACTTTATGACAAAATGAATTCATTTAAGAAGTGCTTTCACAAGAATGTTCCGAAGACTGGGTTTTTTTTATAAGCTATGATGCATTGTTTGTTAATGGCTTTTGGTAGTTTTGTGTTTAATTCTTTGAAGTTGTTTTTGAAAAAAAATTTCAATTTCGACATTGCGTCGATTATAAATCAAAGGAAAACAAGTAATTTTATTTGGCAATCCAGAGTACTCTCTACTGAGTCCGAATGGGAGATAGGTCCTGAGGTTACCAATCCAATAATTTTCACGCTCAAGTCGTTTGTCTGTTGTGGCCTCGTCATCAACCAAAAACGGGATTTGCTCAATGGGTTGAAAACTGAAATGTGACTTAATGTCATGACCCGGGAGGTTAAACTGGTCTGAGACTGCCGTTCCTGAATCTAAACGGATATCTGATAAATAGTTTTGCATTCTGACGCGCAGAGGGTTTTTCGTCTGGCTGACATATTGGATATGGCATAATTTACATGTGATTATATAAGTAATGTTTTCAGAATCGCAGTTGAAGCTGTTTCTTACTTGGTAAAACATGCGGGTTTGTTCGCTAAAAATGTTTACCGGTATTCATGTAGTTCATACGATGCATGTAACAAATTTTGCGTTGACATAGATTTACTGATCCATTTCCCAGAACTGGGTGGTTATGCTGATTTTTCGTGGGGTGCGTTGGTTCAGAGTCCCGAATGGGTGTCTCTATCTCACGGATTGTCTCAGATTTAATTTTTCGCAAAAGACGTTTTGAGTAACCGTGTTTAACAAGTGTTTTGAAAAGAATTGAACATGCGTGATTGAGGTCGCTTCTGTTCGTACAGTTTCTATGGAATCGAATGATTTGAGATTTTACCAACCCATTGAATAGTTTGGGTGGGTGGTAAGAAGCTCTATGAAGAAGATAATGAGAATCGGTCGGTTTGAAAAAGACTTTTGTGTCTAGTACGTTGCTATGACGGAACTGAGGGCCCTTGAATACAGTCACATCCAGAAAGTCAATGGTATTTTCTGAAATACAGGGCTGTAATTTAATGGATTCATCGTGGTTGTTCAGGATTTCCAAGAATTCGTTGAAGTCATCACGGCCATATGATGAAAATGTCGTCTTGGAACCTGTGACAACATAATGGCTGGGTTTTTATTGGCTTTAGCAAGAGCACCTTTTTCCCATTCTGCAACAAAAATATTAGCAAAATTTGGACTGAATTTTTTACCCTCACTACATCCACTTATTTGGAGTTAAAAGTTGTTGTTAAATTCAAAGTTGTTACCTTTCAATGGTAATTCTAACAATTGCAGGATTTCTTCCGATGGTCTATTAGGGTCATCGTACCTTTCCAATGATTTTTTTATTACCTCTAGACCAGCGTCAATACCAATGTTAATGTACATACTTTCAATCTCTAGTGTAATTAGGAGACTGTCGGAATGAACCTGCAATATACTAATTTTCATTAAAAAGTCCTCAGTGTCTTTGAGGAAGCTCGGATGGCGGTAAGCAATTGGTTTAAATAAAAATCAATATACTGTGAAATGTGGTAAGATTCCGAGCCACAGTCGATGACAATCGGTCGACCAGGAAGGGTAAATTCGTCCCTCCAACTGCTGAGTTGTTTAACGTTTTTTAGGCAAGAGGTAAAACTTATGATTGCTTGAAGAATCCCTCTCTGTAATTAAACACTCGACATATTTTTTCTCAATGAAGTCGTTGTCCATCGATTCATTTTTTAGTATTATTTACTTTAATTTCAAAAAATAGGGACTCGATTACATGGGGTATGAAGACAGACGAGTCACTTCGTATTGTAGACGTAAGACTCTCCTCCACATAGATGACAATACCGCCTCACCCATCATCTCCCTCCGGTCGTGTCTTATTAATGAGTGGGTTAAAAACATTTTCGGAGTCCTGCAGATTAGCTTGAAGTTCATTTAGGGAGTCCGAGTGGGCACTTAGACTTTGGCAGTTTAGATGAAACATTGAAGATCGCGCGGTTCGTTTGGTGTTTGATAATTTAAATTCATTGGAGGAGTAATATTTACAGACACCTCTAAAGTCTCTAAATAGAGAATCTTCTTCAGTGGTCATTTCGCATGTTCTGTCGTTGTTGACTTTTGTAAGATCAAATTCTGGATTCGTCTGCACCTCGCCTCATCCTATATTACCCGCCATTATTATAGCAAAGAGAGACACCTAACGATATATCATACAGGGACGTCGAAGAGAAGTGTTTCGCTTTCGGACTGTTAAAATTACCATTACGTTCGACTGTTTCCGTGTTCATATCTCCTTTGATTTTGGAACCTTTTCTCCAATTAGATACATTTAGAGAGGCAGCTGTGTATAGTGCTGAAGATTGTATATGCACATTGCACTGAAAAAAACCCATAAATAATAAAAAGAATATATATATACAAGTTTCATTCTTATTTGCATTTAGGATTTCCAAGAGGGAATGGTGGGACGTACAGTACGTGGAGAGTATATTATCACTAAATCACCCGCAGGGTGGAGATTCCACCCAAGCAAATATTGCAAATTTATTGCAAAGCAGAACAAGCACAAGCAAAGTTTCAGCCAATGGACCTCCGGGTTAAACCGTGTAGTACCGGGTTATACCGTGTAGTACCGGGTTAAACCCGGAGGTCCATTGGCTGAAACATTGCTTGTGTTTTTAGTCGATATATACAAAATTTGAAAGTTATAGTTTGGGTGATAACTCCACTCCGCGGGTGATTTAATTACAATCCACTCTCCACGTACTGTAATCGGGGATACAGTTAATTCACTGCTATAAGGGTGTATACAGTACGAGTACCCAGAAGGTACAGGGCTTAACACATCCGAATCGCGGCGGGGCAGATCCTCATCACGAGAGACAGACGCTACTTAACCAAAGTATGTGAAGACGTAAAATCTGCCCCATCGCAACCACGAGATAATACACCTACCACGTACCTCATGCGCGTAAATGAATAGTTACTACTCCAGGAGTTGATTACCGCGACCAACTTAACCTCATACACTACAGTCGCCGTGTACTGGTCGCAATCCACGCGTTAGCACTGATGTCCTCGCATGCATTTACTAGGTAATGCAAATCGTCATCAGCAAAATTTTCATTAAGGAAGCACCGGGTTGAAATCCGGTTCCCCATTAATTATTTTTTTGATAATGATTCCTATAATTAGTGTTTGTAATCTAATATTAATGCGTCCGTGGAAATATTGCCCGACCGTGGAATGTGACCAGTTCACGGAGACCGTACTCTAGCATAATAATATACAGGCGATAGTTAACTTAAACAGAGATTGATTCAACTGCTAGGGTTCTTTGGTTCATAGAGCAAAAAATAACCCTGCGGTGAGGTTTAGATATGGAGACGGATACTGATCATAAATTCTAGGTATTCGGGCTTTTGGTCTGAAGGGGAAAATTTTGGAGTTGAAGAAAGCATGTTAGTCATTGAGGAAGTGACACAACAACAAAATGTATAAGACAAAGACGCAGTAATTCAACCCTGACAGCTCTAGGGAGATGTATGATTAACCCAAAGAACACGAGATCAAATTCATCAAAATTTGTTATTCTAATAGTTTTTTTTTTTATTTGCTGGTCTGTGGTTGCAGCATAGTAATTCAAATCGAAAAAAGGTACGTGGTTCTATGCTGACCAGCGGTAACTGTGCAGGATCATGGGCAAGGCACTTAATCCCATTCGCCCACGTGTGGACACGTGACGCTGTTTACTGTGGCGTACTGCACGTCGATGGTGCGCTTGCCTTCAAACTCGGCTAAGTCGGCTAGTGCGTAGTTAGTACATTAGGGAGTCTGACAGTTTTTCTCCGCTGCTCCGTGGTTCTCTGTGGATAGTCCGGCTTCCCCGCCCGTAAAATGGACCGACACGATGTCACCTTAGCTGTTGAACGTGCCGTTCAACCCCAATAAAGTACTATAACGAATGTCACAAGTAGCGAACCTCACTTGGCGATAGAGAGATGCGATGACATTGAATCACAGATGCTATTCATGTCTGTTTTTCTTGATTCGGTCATGGTTTCACATTATTTATTTAAAAAATCATGAACCACAGATCTGAGTGTGTTGCTACCCGATCGCGTTCACAACGAAAAAGTGACAGCTTTTGAGTTCACTGTACTGCAATGGTGGCAGTTCTTGGAAATCAAAAGTACTCACGCGGTCGGCGCAGTCTGTGGAATTCTTGCATGAAGGATTCATACACGGTAATCGACAGAAAGAAACCCTACAGAAATAAGTCGTAAAAACTCTCTTGACCAATGGGAAAACGTCAGCCTATTTCATCAATTTGCGAGTACGTCTCCTGAGTTCCAATGTGTTCTGTGTGCCAGTAGGCACATAGAACACATTGGAACTCTGGAGACGAGTAGTCTTGGAAATAGAAAAATAGACACACTCGTTTATTTTGAATGCAGACCCCTTTTCTTACCCTTTTGAACATAAAGCCATCAGAATTGTCTGGTTCAGAATATAAACTTACAAAAAATGGTCGTACATTATATTAGCGGTAATGGACCCTTTTTCATATAGACACCTTCTCGCCTAATGCACTGACGATTTATCTTTTATTGATCCCCATCCACTTAAATCGACGTAGCATGTGTTTCTCTGAATATTTTCAACACATGTGGTCTATACGAGTCGACTTTACAAAATGACTAAGGGACGATTTATTTTATTGTTTCGTGGTTTTGGCGTCAAAGGTTTGTTATCATTTACAATCTCTATCCAATACACGTAATAAAGTGGACCATAAACACTTTCAAAATCTACTGTCACTTAACTAATTAATTAACTAATGCGATCGCCCGAATTACATAACAATATCAGCACCTTTTCGTGTTCCATCTAAAACAAAGCAGACTCCATCAACGTAACGATGTCAACAACCTTGAAAGTGAAACCTCATAACATTACTGTTTTAGCGGGATTCCTGGTTTGTCTTTTCCTTTTCATTCAGAGTCGCTTCGCTCCTTTTTCCCTTTCGAACTGAGTCGTTTCGGACATCTATAAAGTTTTTATTTAGTGGGGTCGAATTAAAAACTTTGTAGAAAGACGAAACAATTCAGAAGTAAAGTACATAAAAATGATTGAGGTGGATATCACCAAATAACATCAAATATTGACTATTTTTTACATTTATTTTTTTTTTATTTTTTGAGAATCTTGCAAAATAAAATACAGACAATAGTTTTAATGATAAACTAACAAGGAAAGTACAGAGTGTAACATTTATTCAGTTATTAACATCATCAATATAAATTTTGTTGATGTCCGTATTCTCTCACCAACATACAGTGCGTGGAGAGTGTATTATCACTAAATCACCCGCAGAGTGGAGATTCCACCCAAGCAATAATTGCAAATTTGTTGCAAAGCATAACAAGTACAAGCAAATTCCAGCCAATGGACCTCCGGGTTATACCCGGAGGTCCATTGGTTGAAACATTGCTTGTCTTTTTTGTCCACATGTTCAGAATTTGAAAGTGTTACTTTGGGTGATAACTCCCCTCCCCAGGTGATTTCGTTGCAATCCACTTTCCACGTACTGTAATACTCGAGTCGTAGCGTACCTATCGAAGAACGCAACAACTCAGTACGAAACAACTCAGTACGAAAAGGAAAAGGTACGAAGCTACCTGGGGACTTTCCTGTGTTCTGTTGAAAATTACTCATCTACATGTTAGGTTTTACAGGAGAGCGTTGTTGGGGAAGAAACCTGACCCTGTAGAAAAATGAAGTTGCCAAAAACACAATTACATATAGATACTGAAAAGACTAGAATATTTTTATCTACAGTACAGGGCGACTAAATTACAACTAAAGTACTGTAGGGCGGGTTTTCTATGCGACAAATGCTTACTTTTTTGTGAGACAAAACACATGAAGCTCCAGCAAATTTTTGTTTCGTGCGTCGTCATGTGCAATAAAGACGACCCTCCGAAATTCCCAGGTTTACAGCGAAATGAACAACAACGCTCTGTAAATTAGGACTTGACCTCGTCAAGAGGCCCAATTTACTGAACGACTTTCGTACATTCCATTATAAACTGAGAAATAGTTGAAGATTCTGTTTGATCCGAAACACGATAATTCCTAAATGCCTTCAGAAACAAACAACCCCCTATTTTAGTCCACGCATTATGTTGTAAAAACAATTCTGTGTTCTACAGAGCAAAGGCTCCAAAATGTAGTCCACAATAACGTACAGATTTTGAAAAATTGATTTTTTTTTTGAACAACAATGCAAAAGTCATAAAATGTAGTCACCGGTCCGTTTTTATTTCATTCTTCATCCCTCGAGTCAGTATCGGGGTTCAGATTGCGCACAAGAATGTGTAAGCGTACGACAGGGACTTTAATGTTATTGAGTGACCGTGGGTTACCGATTTCAAACTATGAGTTTATTGCTTGGAGGGGGGGGGGGGGGGGGGTCGCGGTGGCCCAGTGGTTAGAATTTTGGACTTCAAACCGAAAGGTCGACGATTCGATCCTGACCAGCGGTAACTGCGGTATGTCCTTTGAGATGACACTTAATCCCGACTGCCCACCCGGGGGAGGGGTCACGGTGGCCTTTGTGTACTTGTGGACTCTCGATAGTTCACTTGCCTTCAACCGCTGCGGAGTTAGTAAGTTGAACAGTCTGAAAAGTTATTCTCCGCTGCTGATTGGTTCTCTCCGTTTACTCCAGCTTCATCCGCCCGTAAAAATGTCCGACACGATTTGAGTCGTGTGACACTGGCTGCTGATAGGGTTGTTAAACCCCAATAAACAAATAGATAAACAATGGTCTAAAATGATTCAGACTATATTATGAGGTAACTCATGAGCTCACACTGGAACACAGCAAACGTGTTTGCCCCTTGAGTAGATATATGCAAGGCATCAAGATAAAGAAATAGTATGGCTCAGTAAAATGTTACACCCGACTTCCATGGCTTACAATTATTGTTAGTGGAAGAGATTTACAGAAAAGTTAGCTCTCCTTAATTTGATGAATATGCCATTAAATTTAACACTAAGGGTATGGGAATTTTATGTAAAAATTGAAACTTCGAAATGTTTTTGTATCACTGCTGTGGGCATCATTTCACATATCGTCCCCTGAGTTCCAATGTGCTCTGTGTGTCTACTGGCAGCCTACTGGCACATGGAACACATTGGAACTCAAGGGACGATAGGTCGGGCATTTTCCTGGATAGTAGTCTAAAAATACAGAAGATGGCTATTTGTGGTCTTCCCGGAATGCCGCCATCTATTGTTCTCATACAGTCGACCAGTAAGGTGTAATAAGGTGTGATGATCTAATTAATGATCTATAACCTGCTTCATATTTGTGGGCAGTTCAGCCGGAGTTGTAATTAACAGAAACACAGTTCACATTTCAATTAATTTTAATGGGGACTTTCAAGGATATTCTTTACACATATTAGATAATAAATAATGCATAAATATGATTTGGAATGAAAATTGAATTCTGGATCATACCACATCATTTGGAAGAAAAATGGATTTTATTCACTTAATTTTGAATACAAGAATATATTTATATTACAAGATAAAAAATACATAAATATTTTATAACAAACACATGTTTTATAGTCCTAAATGATAGGACACAGCATCACCATACTGAACAGTCGCCGTGTCACCCGCCTCTAATTTTACCTTATCCCTCTCTAATCTTTCCTCCAATGCTCTATATTTTTTTCTTTCTGGGTGGAATCTTTTCCCCGTTTCTGATTTGAAGGATTGTGATTTCCGTGAATGCCTGCTCTGTTTTTATCAAGTCAATAAACTTGTTGATTCTGGGGTGTAGCCCGTGTTTTTGTGCTTTTCTCCAAATTGCTTGTCTAAAATGGAATAAGTAACCCTTTAATTCACAATTGAACACATTCAGAACAGCATTTTTAGCAGCTGTTTCAAAGTCGGTAACAACCCTGGTGGGCGCTAGAGGTGCATTTAGCCTTTGAAAATTTTAATGTATTAAAGAATGATTTCGATCGTAAGTTCTTTGGGTTTTGTTCGGGAGTAATGCGTACACCAATGGAAACATTTTATTGTCCACAAATGAATAAATTGTATAAATCTGTGTGAAGGGATTTGGGCACATACTGAATGTCCCGTCACAATAATAAGTTTCGGCATTTGACAGATGAAACAGATTCTCAGTTGTTGTGAAAATTAACGTTTTGTTGTCATCTTGACGCACTAAGAAACTATCCCCCGAGTTTGTTTTGGTAACAAGTTCAGGCTAGTCGATTTCTTCACGTGTTTTTGGCAATTCGGGAATATTCTTGGCTCGAGCTCTGTTATTTTGACTGGCAGTTATATAGTGTTGGTACTGACGGTAACATATCTTCTATTGGCGCTTAGATTGGAGAGTTCCTCTCTACATACTTGTGGAATTGGTGTGCATGGATGCACCACACGATTTTTCAGTTCTGACACAATTTTTTATCCACACATACTATCGGAAGAAAGGTTGTGATTGTCTCTGCACATGTAGCTCCTAATTCTATTCTCTGAAGTGTTTATTGTAGATGGGCAGTTTGGCTGGCAACATTTCAATGAACAATGCCATTCCTTTGACTCTTGATTCGGAACTTATATCCTTGGTATACAAGATTTGTCCTCCGCGTCTGTTGGGTATAAACTTTACTTGTACTTCTGAATTTGCCATTTTGGAATCCAATGGTTTGCGAGTTTCCGATACTTATTGGAACACTGCCTCATGTTTACTTAGTAGGTTTCAATTCAAAGGAATAAAAGAAAGACAATAAATACAATTAAATGGCCCGAGTGACTTGAAATAATGTCGTTTTACTTAGCTGACAAACAGAACACTCGTTATTCAATCACAACTAATACTGTTTCGAGACGAAAGACAAATTGAAACTGGTGTGAACTTTGTTGTGCTGGTGTGAGCAGTTATGTGAAACAAACTATACCTAATTAACAACGACATGAGCCGGTGTAACAGGAATGGAAGTCCGTAGGAAAATTAGTCCCTCTGGACTATTATTCCGCGGAATTATAGTCCTAGGTCTAACATTTCTAGGAATAGTAGTCCGCCGGACTACTATTCCTAGAAATGTTAGACCTAGGACTATAATTCCGCGGAATAATAGTCCAGAGGGACTAGCGTTCCTACGGACTTCCATTTCTTTTACACCGGCATAGTGAGAACGAATTTCATTTTTATGATTACAGCATGCCGGTGTGACAGGAATGATAGTCCGTAGGAAAATTAGTCCCTCTGGACTATTATTCCGCGGAATTATAGTCCTAGGTCTAACATTTCTAGGAATAGTAGTCCGCGGGACTACTATTCCTAGAAATGTTAGACCTAGGACTATAATTCCGCGGAATAAAGTCCGGAGGGACTAACGTTCCTACGGACTACCATTCCTGTCACACCGGCATTCCGAGAATAAACCTGCTATTTTACAATCAGTTTGAACGCCGGCATTCCGAAAATAAACCTGCTATTTTACAATCAGTTTGAACGATAGCCTATTTTTTGTTGACACCCATTAAAAATAAGAAAATGGAATTTTCTCCAACTCTGATGTTTTGTAACTTTTTTCTGTTCATTATTCTCAACGATGTGCGCATGATGACAGATAACACAGACACTGTACTTCCCATTACTATAAATGTATAGGAGATGAGATTTTCTATTTGTTTCATGGGAAGGAGAAATCCTTGAAAATTACTGTAAAAACACATCCGCTAAACAAAGAGCCAAAGGGGGAGGTTACTTAGTGTTGTTGGTGTGATACTGATAGATATTCTTAATGACGGGCTATCTGTAACCTAGTTGCTTCTGACTGGCTTGCTATAAAAAGTCCTAATTTCATTTTGTTACTTTTAATAAAAGTAAGCAATAAACAGCTCTGGGAGCTATCTGTTGTTTTCTTCATTAACAGTAACTTGAGGAAACGTGGCTTTATTATCAACTGATGTCAGATGGGTTTTCCCAATAATTACTTTTTATTGCGCTATTTAAGTAAGAGTGATTTGGTTACTTTGAAATTCCCACCTCTGATATTCCATAAATTCAAATTAAATACACACAGGCCATATAATGGTTGTGAAGGTTGTGGTGTTGAGAACACCAAACATATATGTACTCCACTCACGGAGTACAGCAGGCATCAGTGGTTTCTCGAAATCTGCTAACGTATTCGTGGCAGAGCTGATAAAAATAAATATTTCCGGGAAACAACTCGTGGCTAAATGTGCTTTAGGTATCCAAGAAAAAAGCTGGGCATTCAACACAATTTACGGTGCAGCATCAGAACTGCATTTGGAGATCAGACAAACTGTCTGCATTTTCTATTGAAGATGGGTTCCATGGCCGATGGATATGCCCATATTACCCGATACAACGAATTTTCATCGAAAAATAAAATCGCGTAATTCTAAGAAATTCAAACAGGTGTCATAAACCATTGCAAGTAATATGGTAAATGTACAGTCTCCATAAAATAATGTCCCAATAAGAGTAAACTTTTCACCCTCTGATTGGATGAGAGCTGGCGTAGTTTCTTTTATGCTTCCGGCTGCAGTTGCAAATGTTACCGTCTGACGTCACAACGCGAAATACTTGAAATGACGTCGCCCGTTTCGTAATTGCTTCATCAACGGAGTGCCTAGCAAACCGCTTCATTTTGTTCTGGCTTTTTCACACGTACAGCAGACGGTGTTCCGGATAAAGAGTTGTTTAAATTACAAACCGATTTACGATTTAAACTAAGATGGAATGAGTTTATCTGGTTTATTGATTATTTATATCCAGTGGCTTCCTGAGTGCACGAGAGGTTTATTTACTAAACCTGTGATCCTTAAAAGTTGCCTTGCAGAAGGGAACTTTTAACGATCACAGGTTTAGTAAATAAACCTATTGTGTTTCATGATGTAGGTTTTGGGCTATGGGTAGTGTCTTATTAGAACACATACGTTATTGTGATGAGTTGATGGTAACACGGTCTGAGGTTTGCGACTCCGAGCGTATGTTCAACCTCGACGCTTCGCGTCGCGGTTGAACATAAGCTCCGAGCCGCAAACCTCAGGCCATGTTACCGTCAACTCATCAAACTAACTAAAAATAGTGTGTAATATGAAGGTGATCTTTCCTATTAATTGATTTTAGACGGCGTTGTATGTCGATGCTTCTCGGGCCAGATGACCTTGACTGAAATGTAAACAGACACCAAAAACAAAGCCGAGAGTTTTGGAACTTACCCACACTCAGCTCTGACGCTGCGTGTTGAAGAATGTTGATTTCCCAGCTTTGTTTATGGATATGTGAAGTACATTCGGCCACGAGTTGTTCTTCTCAAATATTATTTTCTTATCAGTTCTGGTACGAATACGGTAGTAGACTTCCAGGAACCATTAGTGCCTGCTGTTAACTCTGCGAGCTGATTGCATATATTCATGTTCTATACATCACAACCTTCATTTTGATGTATAATTTGTGTATATTTAATTTGAATTTATGATATATCAGAGTTGTGAATTTCAAAATAAACAACTTTTCCTTACTTCTATAGCAAGTTAATGTGACCTTACTCTCCCGTCTATTAATTTCAAGGGAGATAACTTGGTCGAAAGTCGATTTTCACGACGATAAAAGTCAGGCATGTGTACATTGAAATGTGAACGAACATAATAACTCATTAAGGTGATGCACATCACATACTTGAATTCAGTAATTTCGATTTTCTTTTTTCAATTCGAGTGTTTGGTATAAAACCAAAACGTTTTGTCAAACGTGTCACATTGTGTACTTTTAGGACCATGTGTTGCAGGAGTGGTGGGTCTGACAATGCCAAGATACACATTATTTGGAGACACCGTTAACACCGCTTCGAGAATGGAATCTAACGGAGAAGGTAATTGCTACATTTTGGTTATTCTTCGGACAGAAATTTGTATATATGTTTTTGGATTTACAACTGTTATCCCTTTACCCAACGCATACGATTTCAAAATTCATTATTTAAAAAATCATTTTTTTAAATTTTTTAAAAAAATTTCAACAAAACCATATCATGTGACCCCTCTTTGGAACGAGCTCGACGAGCTCGTTCCAAAGAGGGGTCACATGATATGGTTTTGTCGAAATTTTTCGAAAAATAATATTTTTTTCAGCAGCTGTATTTGCATATTACGCGGTGGGATGCTGGCGATTCGTTGGGTAAAGGGTTATGGCACTCAGCTGAAAAACAAAGTACTAACGAAGGGCGAATGAGGATAATATGTTCCCATAAGAATAAAATCCTCGCCCTCTGATTGGACGAGATCTCGCTTCGTTTTTCCTGTGTTTACGGCCCATTGGTACATGTAATCGTCTGGCATCATCACGTGAAATATTTGAAAAGATGATAACAATAGATGGACTTTCAAAGTGCATACATACTACCTACATAATCGTATTTTTCAAGCCCAGTGATCATTATTTGACTATATATACCAACAACCCACTTACAAAAAGCTTGAGGTTACTCCATCGCAGTTCAAATTATGAACGTGTTCATGATTTGAACTGAGATGGAGCAACCTCGACCTTTATCCATTTTTTTATTGATTTTTTCGTTTTGTCCAGTGACGTCGTAGGGTACACGAGAGGTGTATTTACAAAATTTGTTATCGTTAAAGTTGCCATGTTCATCCAAGTGCCCTGTTCATTTCACCACTTGGAGCTACGCTTCTCGGTTTAACCTAAGCTCCGAGCCGCAAACCTCAGACCATGTTACTACCAATTCATTACAATAACTTACATGTTATGGTCTTGACGCATTTCATTCCAAATACAAGGATATAGTCATTTTGAAACATTTTTCTGGCAAACGTTTACGGGACGTTGTCGAGTGTCACGCAGTTGCTGGTAGGTCAGTTTTATTGTAAGGAGAAATACAGTTGCACATGGGTTTATTTAAATAATAGTCTTGTCCAGAATGGATTAGTATTTAAAGAAACCCGTCCGCTGATGTCTTAGTCCTTTTCATTCAGTGCAGAAGCCGTTGTCGGGTGCGCTAAATATATTGGCTTGGAATGTCTTTCGAAGAGGAACAGTTTAGCTGATGTTTTAATAATTGACGGGGAGAGTAAATAGAGAAGAGGGCAGTTCCAATGAACATTAAATCTTCAGTTACTATTTTTTTTACTTTGTTCCACTTTTATTTTATTGCATTCAAATGTCCTTCCAAGTTGAGTCCTGATTGGAGCGAGATTGTTTTAATGATGGATTAAACGTGCATATTTTCAATAAATAATTTCTTAACGTGTGGGTCAGAAATACGAGTGATGACGTATTCTACAGCACAAACAAGGAATTTTTGTTAAAAAATGCTTTTGATATAAAAGTTCGAGAATATTTAACTTACATGTATAGAGTGCTGAATTATTGTCGATCGTCAAAATTTGTTCTCGTGTCTTTGCACTGTTAGAATTTTTGGGAGAGTGCCTGTCGGCATAAATTGTTACAACGCAAATCCGCACAGACCAAATAATAAGTCTTTAAACATAATGTAAAGCACATCACAGAATATTGAGCAATTAGCTTGCGGCACCAGCCCTTCAGTGTAAAGCCCAAATATGGACTTCCAACTATCTAGCAGTTAATTGTTAGCGTTATTAATGTGTTTGTTTATTCATGTCATGACTTCGTGATTCATACTGTATTTGCAATAACACAGAGAAGGGCACGGAAAACACATATAAAATAAGAATAGTTTATATTGCTTTCTGTAAGTAGTGGAGGGTGGTGATATAAGTGCTATGTTTTACTGTAGTATTGCCCGTAGATAATATGGCACGATGGGGACTAGATTTTGCTATGGGAATTCCCATACTACAAGCCAGTCCCTATATCTCTATTTTCTATGGTAAACACAACACAGGGATTCACAAAATCGCAGCTTATAGGTACTGGGGCATTATTGGGGTTGGGGCATATCGATGTTATTGTTTGGGAAGTCCTGTAGAAAATTTAACAATCGACTGCATAATTTACTATAGAAATGTCCATAGGGTTAACATAAGCATGCCCCAGTACCTATAATAGTCCGACATTTATTGGTATCATTTTTGCCTACGAGGAATTCTATAGTAAAACCCATTCCCTATACCACCAGCCTCCACTACTTTTAGCACTAACCAGTCTGTATAAATTTTATTTCAGCCTTGAAGATACATTGCAGCGAAGAATGTACTCAGATTTTGCAAGACCTTGATGGCTACAATCTTGAACTTCGTGGTAAAATAGCAATGAAAGTAAGCTTATCTACATTTATACGTATTTATCTAACAATTAGCTTAATTTGTACCACAAAATTCGTTTGTATCAGCCCCCGCCTCCCCCCCTCCCCGTTCCGATTCCGTATCAGACAGATTTTATTTCCGGTAAACATCGCACTATCACATTCATGCATTGTTTTTACGCATTAAAATAGAGTTCCTGAAATTCAAAATTTTGACCAGTTTCAGCCAAATTTAAACTGAAATACGGAATTGTTAGATAAATGTTTTATTATGATCGTGTGCATGTACCCTGACAGGCTCGTTGCGATCTGATTGTAAACACGACATGGAATCTGATACAGAATCTGGGTCGCAATCCGGTCTAAATTGTCTGTTCACGTTCCTCCCTGTTTGTTTTTCTTCACGCGATCTGGATTTCGCAGTATTTTATTGATGAACTTCAACTCACTGATTAAGTGTTTCGTAATCAAATCGCAATCTGATCACGAAAAAAGAGATCATAAAGTGGAGAGAGAATTTTGATCGTATCGCGACTGGGTCAACACCCGGTAGAAATTCTCTGTCAACGTTCTTCTCTATTTTTCTCTATTTCTTCGCAAAATGACCCGTTTTGAGATCTCAGTACTGTACTGTGTGTCGAATAAGAATTAGAACTAAAACATTCGACAAGAATTCAAACCATTTGGGATGTGTCGATAAACCCCAATAAATAAATAAATAAATAAATAAATAAATGAAATAAATAAATAAATAAATAAATAAATAAATAAATAAATAAATAAGAGTGACGCAAAGCGTGGTATATGCCCCCGACGGTGTCACAAAATATTAGGTAAGTCTCTAGGGGCCAAATCAAAAGGAAGCTTCCTCTAGACACCAATAATGCATAAAAAAAAAAATCGATTGACTCACCATTCATTAGTTATTGGGAGGAAACCATATTCAATATGGCCGCCATGGCGGCCATATTAAATTGGCTAGCTGATCTAAAGTCAAAAGGAAACTTCCCTAGACACCAATAATGCATAACGAAAAGTTTAAATTGTTTCGAGTCAGTATTCATTAGTTATTGGATGGAAACCAAATTCAAGATGGCCGCCATGGAAGTCATAATGAATTGGCCTCTGGCGGCCATCTTGGTTCCGCTGACTGGTCCAAAATCGACAGGAAACTTCCCCTATAAACTTCCCCTGGTCCCCTAAATCGACAGGAAACTTCCCCTAGACAGGAAACTTCCCCTAGAAAAATAGAGAAGAAAATATAACAATGATTTGAGTCAGAATTCATTAGTTATTGGACCATCATGTCGGCCATATTGAATTGGCTGGCTGGACCAAAATCGAAAGGAAGCTTCCACTAGACTGCGATAATGCATAATCAAAAAACGAAATTTATTTGAATCAGTATTCATTAGTTATTGGACGGAAACCAAATTCATGATGGCCGCCATAATGAATTGGCCACTGGCGGCCATCTTGGATCAGCTAACTGATCCAAGATCGAACGGAAGCTTCCTCTAGACACCAGCGATGCAAAATAAAAAATAGAAATGATTCGAGTCAACCTTCACTGGTTATTGGACGGAAACCAAATTCAAAATGGCTGCCATATTGAATTGGCTAGCTTGACCAAATCGAAAGGAAGCATTGTCTAGTCATCCACAAGTTACCCCTAAAATTGTAATTTGAACAAAAAAGCGGTTCTTTAGTTATTTGACGGAAACCAAAAGTTAACGCTGGACGACGTACGGACGGACGGACGGGAGTACATGGTGAAAGCATAATGCCCCCGAGGAGAACCTCGGGGGCATAAAAAACGGTTTAAGCAAGATCGTTTCGGCTTATGAACCTCAGGGTTCAAGCCACAGTCCATTAGACAAATATTTCCCTCTGTTGCATTTACGTTTTACTTATAGAATTTGAATTTTGTATTAAAGTGGAAACGACAGTATTGGGTTGTTGTAAGTGGTACATTCTTCTCCAGTAACTTACGTTACTGTGGTTGTCATCTTCAAGTCTCTTCTTTCAAGTCATTTCCAGCCAGACTGTGTGAAAGATTGACTGTATTGTTTCGTGCTCTCCTCGCCCAGCGTGAAATTTACTGTTTACTGACACCGTATAACTGAATAACTAATAGTGGAGACCTTTCGCAAATCGAACGACGATTGATAAAAATTACGAAACGCCAATAGTAGTCGTAAATTTGTCGGGCGGCCATAATAGCATTTCTTAGAATTAACGACTACGAGTCCGTTCGTGCGAAAACCCTACCGTTCAAGCTTCGTACCACGAGGAGTTCAAGGACACTGCACATTAAGTATCATCTTAGAGTGACCTTCCACATTAGGAGGCTCAGAAACTCTCTCGAACATTTTGCTATATAATATATCTGCGAGTGTTGATTGTAAGTCATAATCGTAACAACGGATAAGAGAAACATCAGCTAATAGGAAGAACACATATTTCTGTGACGTAAAATCCCATTCGTAATTTTTTTCACTCGCCGTTTGTTTTGCGAAAGTTCTCTGATGTTCTCTCAACCCTTTCAACGCATAATATTTGCGCAAAACAAAATTTGTTCTTAACCCTTTACCTAACATGAAAAGCAGACGACACTTTGCAAAAAAAAAAAAAACAATTCTTGAATAACTAATGTTTTTCATTTTTGTCTCAAAAACATAGGTTATGACCCCTCATTGGAACGAGCTCGACGAGCTCGTTCCAATGAGGGGTCATAACCTATGTTTTTGAGACAAAAATGAAAAAAAAATAATGAAAATTAATTGGCGATTTTTGAGAATAGCGCTGGCCAGTTTTGGCTGTTACGTTAGGTAAAGGGTTACATAATAAGAGGATAAGACAAACACGACATGACGAGGAGGCTGAATAACAATTTAATTCCACAGCCACATGGGGCTGTGGGATTTAATTATTACCGAAACTTCCGTAGAATACAAGCTTGATTCACTCATTCGCCAATTTTAGTGTAAATAATATTATTTTGAACAATTCCGGAATGAACAGGTTTCAATCTGTAACATCTAATAATTATATATGAGAGGAGAACGTTTTACATTGGTTGGAAATTAGAATCAAATTAACCGAAAGATGTTATATTAAAAAAAGTCTGTTTCTAAAGTTTCTAAATATGTTGGGGCAATGTATTGAGGAGCATCTCGCGAACGGACCATGTGTCTCGCGGACCAGATCTGGTGTGTCCGCCTGAAAAGGTTCAATAAGTTACATTTATACAGATAGTCGAATATGTTCAGTGATGGTATCCTTCTACCTCTGATCTCTATACAGCTGGACTGATGGAAGACTCATTAGTCATATACATGAAAGTGTCTCACGCGCTGCCATCATGTGAGATGGAGTGGGCGGCAATTGATGGTGAAAATATTCAATGCCCAATAACAAATTTTTTCTCGAACATTCTCAATTTCCCAACATCTCGCATTCGCCGACCGCGTTTTAAATAATATGCTTTGATGTCTGCGAAAGTAAATGTGCATGTTATTTATTTATTGTGGTTTAACGACACTTTCGATAGCCAGGGTCATCTCATGTCAGACAGTATTACGAGTGGAGGAGCCGGAGTCGACGGAGAGAACCACCAAGCAATGGCGAGCAACAGTCAGACTCCCCAACGTACTAACTACACAAGCAGGGTTAGCATTGGTTGAAGATAAGTAGTGCACCATCAACGTGCTGTACGCCTTAGTACACAGCGCCACCGCGCCCACAAATGTGCATGCTGTGAATTTTTTTTGTCGCCGCAATGCAAGCTGAATATTTTCATCGTCTCTTAGTTATTTTTGGCAAAAGAAACATGTGATGACACAGTACAGTCGCCGTGAACTGGTCGTAATCCACTCGTGGGCAGTGGTGTCCACTCATGCGTTTACCAGGTAATAAAAATCATCAATATCAAAATTTGAATTAATGTAGCACCGGGTTGTACCCGGTGCTTCAGTAATTAAATTTTTGATGATTATTTCTATAATCAGTGTTTGGAATAAAAAATTAGTGCATCGTGGAAATATTGACTACTCGTGGAAAGTGACCAGTCCACGGTTGATACTATGTAACTAGTTTTTATGATAGATCAACACCATGACGTTTGACGAAATTAAACCAGTTACGCTGTGACTGTTGTCTTCAGCAAACGTTACCGATGAGAGGAGAGAGCGCTTGGATTGACTTGACGCCATCTTTGCGGGTGGGATCGATTGAGTTGTGGCGTTTTTCGCTGATCTTCCAGCAGTCCATTTGTTTAGAGATTATTCCCTTTGACCATGAAGATTGAATGGTTGCTGTGGTTTTGCACCCATTTTTTCTTTCGACGAAACAACACAAGAACTACCAAAAACATTTATTGTGTATCAGCCTGAAGTTTGTTCCTGTTTCTTGTGCTCCTTTCTCAGAACTGAAGTTATATTGCAAAGTATGCTTTAGTTTAAACAATATGTACTACCGAAATGACAATTGTATAAACATGCAAACAGATAAAAAAAACAACTCATGAAATTAATAGTATACAATGTAACAGAACAACAGAAACCAAGAATAAATGTACAGTTAAAACTTGAAGTCCTGTCATGAAGTGCGCACAAATAGCAAGTCAATCTACGCGTTAATCTATGCGTTATGACCATAGTTAGTCTATAAAATTCTGTACATATGGCCTATGCACAAGCAATGTTTCAGCCAATGGACCTCTGGGTAACCCGGAGGTCCATTGGCAGAAACGTTGCCTGTGTTTGCTATGCGTAAGCAGGAAAACCTGCCGTGCTTTGGATGCCATTCGATATGGCAATTGCGAGCAATTCTTACGCGCAGTTTAGCCTAGATAAGCGCACAGTTCGTGACAGAACTTCTAGTTTTAACTGTAAGAGATTCAACAATAAGCTACAAACTTTCGGAAGTCGTCTGCCTTGTTGGAAAGAGTATTTGATTAGAAGATAACACGAGGCATTTGCTGGACTAATATCGTTTAAACCGTGTAGAAAGATAACAGGAAGAAGAAAGTAGAGATAAAACAAGAGAAGAAATAAAGAGAAGACAAAGATGAGTATGAAGTCAACTTGAAATAAAAAAAAGAAAAAAAATATCTTTGGTGATCTGAGTTAAGTAGACATAAATCGGGTTGGCAGATGAGGAGTGCATTTATTTAATGACGCGAAAGAAAGTAATAGCTGGTGTCGACTGGTTCAAGCATTATACCGATAATATATATATTATATTATACCAGATGCACAAGTACCATGCATGTCACGTAATCGCTGCAGCTAACTGAACCGTTTTCTAAGTGCAATGAAATCCTATGCTTTAATAGTGCTGGTACAGTACGTGGAGAGTGGATTGCAACTAAATCACCCGCAGAGTGGAGTTATCACCCAAGCTATAACTTTCAAATTTTGTATATATCGACAAAAAACACAAGCAATGTTTTAGCCAATGGACCTCCGGGTTTAACCCGGAGGTCCATTGGCTGAAACTTTGCTGGTGCTGCTTATACTTTGCAACAAATTTGCAATTATTGCTCGGGTGGAATCTCCACTCTGCGGGTGATTTAGTGATAATATACTCTCCACGTACTGTATGATAACTCATTCTCCTTTTGGAATACTGAATTGTAATTACAAAACGGATAGAGAATTTCGACAGGGTAGTGAGTGGATCGCGATCTAGGCGACATTCTTTGTCGGCTTTCATTAACACGTCACTTTAGAACCTCACCCGTCCACAGAGGGAACACGAAAACGATGACTCACCAAAGCGATTTTCGTTTGTTTGTCTTTTTTCCGCGGTTTGGTTTGGCAATGTTATATTTACTTTAGATCCACTGCTCTAATTATGTCTCAATCGCAAACAGAGACCACAGGCTGCAAATGGGATAGATCACGATCTGTGATTCATAATACCGCACGAGAGGGGGAGAGAGAGAGGGGGGGGGGGGGGGCGAGAGAACGAACGAGCGAACGAGTGAGAGAAATCAAGGTATGTTATTACAGTTAAAACTAGAAGTCCAGTCATGAAATGCTCACAAATAGCACGTCGATCTGTGCGTTAATCTACGCGTTATGACTATAGTAAGGCTATCAAATTATGTACGAAAAGCCTGTGTACAAGCAATGTTTCAGCCAATGGACCTCCGGGTTACCCGGAGGTCCATTGGCAGAAACATTGCCTGTGTTTGCTATGAGTAACGGGGAGAACCTGTTGTGCTTTGGATGCCATTCAGTATGGCAGTTGCGCGCAATTCCTACGCGCAATTAAGCCTAGATAAGCGCAAAGTTCGTTACAGGACTTCTAGTTTTAACTGTAGAAACGGAAATGATGTCCCATTAGCCACTCTGCACAGGAATTTCACGTTTGCAAGATTTCAAAGATAATTCAAGCACATAATTTCTACTTCCAGGGCAAAGGAGAAAAAATAACATATTGGTTATTAGGCGACGATGAACGGATGAGAAACCAACGGCGCAACAACAGCGAAAGGAATCGATGTAATACCAGCCCTACGTACTCTCCGGGTTTTAAATGCAATAAAATGCTTCGACCCAGCTTCCGTCGAGATGGCAGACTGAACTCACCCAAACCCAACCGTAACAGCACAGAGGTTTCAATGCAAAGTCGCAGTTACTTGGACATATTTCAGAATGCTCAACTAACGTCCACCTACAGTGAACGTTATCTACGAGATGCATCCAGTGATGCGCCAGTCACAAAGGAAGGCAAAACAAACAAATGTCTCACGGTGGGAGAACAGCATTCCGGTTGTAACACAGAGTTACCGAATGGAACTGTAGATTTTATCAAACTCAAGAGACAAACTTCTATGGATAAAAATGAAAGCCGTCATTCTGAGCGGGTGCCTCTGATGGCCTTGAATGGAGACAAATATTTGTCTAATTCGTGCGAAAACGTAATGTTGAAAGCTATCACCGAAACCTCAATGCCTCGTTCCGGCCAAGTAAATGGGCGAAATGAGGCGAGTGTTGATATGGTGATTTGACTACAATGATTATTCAATGGGGATCGACAAAACTATCCAGCGAACTTAATCAGGATTGAAATCTGCTCAATGGAAACTCCTGTCCTCTCTGGGTGTCGGTTATTATTGCGTTCAGCAGTCAACTTGCAACATAATAGGCTTTATATCTGTTACTGTTTACATGCATGCAGAAAGTGCCACGTGGAAATGCAGCGAGTTGAAGATGAAAAGAGGGTGATACTTTAAAATGAACATGCCATTTCCCAGTTACTATTTTGTTATTTGCCATTTTATAAGTTACCTGCCCTCTGTTTCGCCTGGAACACTAGCAATCAGTGTAGAGGTCAGATTGGTTAGACGATACAACGTGAACAGCCAGTATGATAATTAGAGCCCAGGGGACAGCAACGATCGTATGAACAGACAGTGTCATGTATGGAACTGCTATGTTGTATACATATGTTACGTTCTGCTTCTGGCGTTAAATAAATTAACGGATATAGCAGCTATACCAACAAGTATTTCAGAAACATACCAGATAAAATGAGGCAGAGCTACACGACTCGAGAGTTCATACGGTGCAGAAAGGTCGTGTTGCAACTGCAGCAAACCAGAACGACGATTGCTCTCATAGGTCAGGCGTTATTTTAGTGTGATGGAAAACCCTGTATTCCATTTGTTGAATACTATTCCTACGGATAAGTTAACCTTAAGAAGACTATTCGAAGCTGCAGCATCGTTTGGTTTCAAAATCGGCACTTCAACATACAATTAAGACGAAGTCCTCCAGATAATTGTTCAGTTACCGTGGCAGTGTTTTCTAGTGAAGTCTTGGCTGCATTAAAGGCAACCAAGACTTTACTAAAAATCACCTCTAAGACGTTTGACCCACAAGTTGTGAGGCACCATAACGTCAGGAAAATTGTCCCGACCCAATGAATGAAGAAGATTTATGTGGATTGCATTAGAGTTATTGTGCAAACATGGCTTAACACGCTTCTAAGAATCCCTTGTTTTATCAATGATTTTCTGGGTGGGCCTTTAGTGCTCTCCTTATTTTCAAATTAACGACGGCGAGAGCGGTTCATCACTTTAAAACTACAGGCATGAGAAAAACAGTGATGCCATTTGAGTCATACATTTCATGTTGTTGCTGACACATTCATTTAAACATTGTCGTTCACGCTGACGTGATCCCCATTGAAATGTACAGCGCTCTGAGTAAAAACAAAACATTCCTCCATATGACTATCACTCGTTTAGACTGGTGGTGGCTTTTGTCGAACACCGATAAGAATTTAAACTGAATCTTAAGTCCGCACTAAAACATAAAATCACTGAATGTAATTTTGACGCAACCACTCGTTTTATCATTATAATCATTTCGCCAAAATTACAATCATTATTTTTTTTTACTATGCCTGTCATAAGGAAATGGTGCGTTTTGTGTGCTATGACTTCCAGAAAAGGTTTGTCGTGTTCTTTCCTCCATTGCGTCTCAAAGAAGTTCATAAACACCCTGATAAAGCGGCGGTCACACCATGGTACGTCAAACATTCGATTTTTGATACGGCAGCCGTATATCATCGGATTGAAATGAAACCTACAGCTTTCCGTTGCAGTGGTCACACCTACAGTTAAAACTAGAAGTCCTGTCATGAAATGCGCACAAATAGTTCGTTGATATGCGCGTTAATGTACGCGTTATGACCCAAGTAAAGCTATCAAATTCTGTACGTATGGCCTGTGCACAAACAATGTTTCAGCCAATGGACCTCCGGGTAACCCGGAGGTCCATTGGCAGAAACATTGCATGTGTTTGTTATGAGTAACCAAGAGAACCTGCCGTGCTTTGGATGCCATTTGATATGGCAACTGCGCGCAATTCCAACGCGCAATTAAGCCTAGATAGGCGCACTCTTCGTGACAGGACTTCTAGTTTTAACTGTATGTGTACGATACAATTTTCGTATATGCCGCTCCTGACCGGCCGAATAAAATGGAACATGCTCCATTTTTTACTGTCCACATCCAATGGTATACGATTTCTTCTACATTTTAAGGTCAAGGTCAAATGAAAGCATAAAAAAAAACACATGCAAGTACTAGGTCATTTTTCTGATTCCTGGAAGTGCTGTGTAGAAGGTAGGTGTGCATCGGCGTTACTCGTGTCTTATATTTTTTCCAGTACGGTAGTGAACTTATGCATATTATGTAGATAATTAATGTTGAGGTGGTTTAACATCTGCGTCAATTCACCTATAACCAGAAAATTCCGAGCAGCGTCCATGGCTTGTGCTCGTAAACTGTCGAGTTTGGTATGGGAGAAATAGACAGAACGCGGTGTGTGTTTGAATCTACTCGTTGGAATGGCGTAGTCATATTTCGCGAGAGCCGTAGGCTCAAGCGAAATATGATTACGCCATTCCAACGAGTTATGTAAAACACCCACCGATTCAAACACACATCGCGTTCTGTGTTTATTACACAACCCAAGCATTAAAATTTATTTAAATAAACAAATTTTAATTCCGATGTTTAAACCCAAAGGTGAAGAGTCTGTTTGTTTTGACTGAAGCTGTACTGATCAAATGGATCGATACAAAATCAAAACAACCTTTCGGAACCAGTGTTTGTTGAAATTCGTATCGCTGTTTCTCTTCGGCTGGTGCCCATTCACGGCTAACCATTTGGTGGTTATTACTGTTAGTAAAAATATAAGTACAAAGTTGTGCAGATTTGCAAAACAGCTGGAAGAAACATTTTTAAAAGAAGTTCGAAGCATGTCAAGATGTACGAAGATTTACCGAAATAAAGGTGACCAATTTATATATAACGGATCCACAAAACGAGACGGCCACGGGACTGAATTAATGTTCTGGTTGGAAATGATTGGGTTTTTTTTTAAATATTATCTCATTTTTGGTTTTTGTGAACCGACTTTATTTTGCTTTGGACGTTTTCATTTTCACACTTTACGACGGACTGTCGATAACTGTATAACGAAATTTGGAAACTTTTTGAAGCGTAACTAATGACTCGATGAGAAAGGAACTGGTATGGACGGTACTGGGGAAAAGGTTCCGGCTTGTACATCACCCATTGAATACAGAATCATTTATGTCATAGCGGCTATTCCGTTAAATACAAGGATTTAAAGTTGAATTGATGTGTAATAAATACGTGTACGATAGACGGACTAGAAAATCGTATGTGATGGTGTGACCACAGCCTAACGCAGGCTTCAAGAACGGACTGCTTTTGTCGCGTCCTGTCGGCGTTGATACTAAATCAATTTAACAAATGATTGTACTCATTTTAATTTAAATCCCTGCGGCTGGAGGGGAGGGGGCATTTCAATACCCAGTTTGGCAGTAGAGCAATTACGACAAATGGGTTGTCACACATTGGGCGCGATGTGAGCGAATCCATACAGTGGTAATTTGCAATTTTTCATTCCAGCTTCATATTTTGAAATAGCGTGATGCCTTCAATCTGATCCTTGATCCAAAATAATTACAAAGATTGACAACTCAAGGATTGAACTCCAACGTAATGTCGCGGAATATAATTTTGATGCAACGGAATGGTTGCCTCAACATTATTTTCAGTGACTTTGGGCAAAGTTTAATTTCTTGTTGTCTTTGTATGGCAACAAGATTTCGATTAGATGCAACACACTATTTCGAACCTCCATTAGGTGGCCCCCTGGGGCCCCAGAAATTGAAGTAGCCCAACACCTGTTGGTATCTGAAATTCTGTAAAAGCGCCCAACAGGAGAAATGGATCTAATCGCATCGAATACCGGTATATTGAAATGTTCTCTGTGTGGACTGCCAATGGCAGTCCACATAGAGAACATTTCGATATACCAGCAGTCTAGTCTACCACTGATAGCACACGTGCAAAATTAAAAGTTTCTTCCATTTGGCCGCGCTGTGGTCGATCCGATGGTTCCGCGCATCCCACCGCATGGTGATAGCTTTCTTTTTTTATTTAATCTTATTTGTTTTACAAGGATTGGCGAACAAGTTATGCAACTTATATTAACGCCTCTCCTTGGCCCAATGGCGTAGGTGTGTGGCATAGCGGCAACTTCGTGGCCTAGCTCTTTAGCTTGCACGGAGTGTGTCTCTCGCCGCACAGAGGACAGCCATTTTACGTCCCCACCCGATAGGATGATACGCTGTGACAGCATCAACCCCACAATTGATGCTGACAGAGAGTGTTCCGACACCTCGAGAAATTTCCCCGACGTGGGATTGACCCCGAGACCTCTGGCATGAGAGACCAGCGCACGTATCCACTCGGCCACCGCTTTCGTGCCGATTGAGTGATGAATATGATACAAAAATGCCATCAAAATGTCCTCTCTGTGAAATACGATTCATCGCTCTGATGCAAGGAAGCAACGTTTGTTCAGTTCGAAAGATCAATATTTCCTACGGGTCGGGGTCCGCCTCGGTTTATTTCCCGGTAACTTTTCTTGGCCCAGTCCGCCCCTGAGCCACACCAACCTACCATTTTCCAGTTGTTTTTCCCCGGGAATCTCTCGAACCCCGCCGACGACAGTGGAATACCCCCTCGTTTTCGCTCACATCGCTTGAGTAACATCATAACCCATCATTGATTTTAAATGTGGCGTCCCTAGAATTCTGGATCAGACACTATTTTTTGAAAATAAAAAAGTTACTTCCCCCAAATGTATACTCGCCAGATCGGGCGAGCGCTATAACACTGTTTTTACCTGCTGGGATTTCTATTCGTCATGGCAAGTCGGGCTCATATTAGTTTGCAAAAGGATGAAACACAACGTTTCAGCCATCTGACCTCCGGGTATAACTCGAAGTTCCTTTACCTGAAAGTTTGCTCGACTTTATTTATTTGTATTTTTTCACATATATCGAGACTTACCGCCTGGGTGGAAACTCCACTCTCCATGTATATATCTCAGAAAGTGGTAATTTTATGTTGCGTTTATTGCATTGATGCTGAAAGTGAACCAAATTCAAACAAGACGGGGATGGCTCAGACCGTTCAGTGAAAAAAATACCTTTTTAACTTTTGCCTCTTGTTGACAATATTTTTGTCAGTTGTATTGTTTTCAAATTTTGTGCACTGCTGTTAGACTCATGTGGTGTGAACGTGAATGACCACACATGCTCTGGTGTTGAAAATGCAATTCTTGCCAGAGGAGGAACACAAAATATATTTATAATTTGAGAAATACTTTGATATATGTTATAAAATAGTGATTTATCCATTAGTTCGCTTTGTTGTGATTTTAATCCAGACTCTGAGCGTATATATACTACTCGAAGTTTGCTAAGCACCGAATATTTGACACATCATCGTGAAATTTCCTTGTGACATATTTGCGATATTTTTGGTGGATATGATTAAGAAATGTGTCGAGATGGTCCCCAGTGTTTACATTAGCTCTCTTGGCAGGCATACGTTTCGTGATAGCCATGCAAAGCATGTACCCCTTGATTTTCATGATGTTTTCGTGTACGGTCTACATGTACATGACATGTATAGGGTATTCAATATCCATTTCAACACAAACTCTTGCGATTTAATGATTGAACACATGGCAAATGCAAATGTAAGAAGACATTTGTCTGAAGCAGAAATGTGGCGGGCTGTAGGGATGGTGGAGCAAGGGGCTACCAATCACCAGAGCCTGAGCATGTTTTCAGCAGTATGGCACACAAGTAAGACGGCATGGTGGTGGCAGAGATAGGGCAACATCTACAGCTGAAGACCGGTTTTTGATCATTCAGGTCCGTAGGAACCGCTTTGACACAGCAACCCAGCTTCGCAGTGACCTTCAGAATGCATCCGGGGTAAATGCTTCCACGCAGATTATCCGGGCAAGGTTGCATGAAGGTGGTCTCCGATCGAGAAGACCATGTATTCTCATTCCGCTGTCCCAGAACCACCGCTAGGCACGATATGAATGGGCCATGGACCACGTCGGATGGACCAGAGAAGACTGGCGACCTGTCCTTTTTACAGATGAATCAAGGTACTGCCTAGACCACACAGGTAGGCGTTCTAGGGTATGGAGAAGACCAAGAGAGCGATTCCAAGCAGCCAACATTGCTGAGCATGACCGCTATGCCGGAGAGTCAATCATGGTCTGGGGCGGTATCAGCAGGGATGGACGTACATAGCTCTGTGTCATTGAACGTGATACACTGACTGTACAGCGGTATATTGATGAGATCCTGGATGTCCACGTCAGATTGTATGCAGGTGCAGTGGGTGATAGATTCATTCTGATGGACGATAATGCCCGTCCTCATGTTGCCCATGCTGTCGGGGAGTACCGACAGAGGGAGGGGATTGAGCGTATCGACTGGCCAGCAAGATCCCCAGGCCTCAATCCAATCGAGCATGCCTGGAATGAGTTGCAGCTTGCAATTTCAGCCCGTTCAGTACAGCCAAGACTATTCCAGGAGCATGGTGCCATGCTGGTCCAAGAATGGAACAACATCCCACAAAGGACCACCAGGAACCTGAAGAAGAGGGTGGAGGGTGGGGGGAGACGAGATAGAGTTTATAAAGGCCAAAATGGTTTGCCGACCCGCCATTATCATCTGTGTGCTCTTAGGATGTGACCAAAGATTCCTTCGTTTGATTTGTCTCCATGCACACTCTACTGTGAAATTTCAATTAAAAAAATGCCGATTTCGGCACCAAATTTAAAGAAAACATAATGAAATTGGTTAAATGTGGAGGCACGTGATTCCCAAGTGCACAGCTTTGTATATTGTGTTCATACCATACCCAGAGGAAGTGGCTCTGTGGTTACGGCATTGGATTTCAAACTGAAAGGACTGCGTTGCGTCCTTGGGCAAGCCACTTAATCCCAATTGCCCACGCGGGGGCTCGGTGGCGCTGTGTGCTAAGGCGTACTGCAAGTCGATATGCACTGGTCCGCAACCAATACTAACCCTTGTGTCGAGATAGTACGCTTGGGAGTCTGGCAGTTTCTTGCCGCTACTGGATCATTCTCTCCTGGTACTCCGGCTACCTCCACCCATAAAAACTGTCCGACACGAGGTGACGAAAGTGTCGTTAAATCCCAATAAATAATGAATAACTAAGGCTCATGGGCCACTATTAATATATATATATATCTGTGCAGAAGTGCCCATGTATGACCATGCACCCCACCCCCCCCCCTTCGAATTGCTTCCTACGTACCTCATGTTCACCAGCAGATAAAGTACTATGATCCCACAAGCGGCCTCTTTCTCGATCAGAATGCGACCTGATCGCGACACGCTAACACAAACACGCGGAGTGTCCATAAATTAAATACTGCGACATCGAGAACAAATCAAGAAATCAAACGGAATTGAAATGTTTCGTTCGTCGACGTCACATTTCCCTTTTCACAGAAAAGATTATATTCGCGATCCAGTTGAAATTCTCTGTCGCCTTTTGTAATTAGTGCACTGTACCGTGTATACGGGGCCGGTGGAAGATGGGGGTCCGGATCTGTGAACCTTGGGCCCGGAACTTTGGGGGCCGAGTTTGGCCCAGGAGTCCGGGATTCTTGGGTTAGGCCTCCCCTCCCCAAGTCCCAACATGGCCTGAAAGACTTAATTTAATTTTTTGGTTTGGTACGTCCTTTCACCACCGCCCCAAGGTTCTGCCTCCTGTGCCATCAGTTAAGAACGGGGGGTGTATCGTGAACGGAGCTGTGCACTTGATCAACGGTTGTTGAAATTTGCGTCCGCATTATTCTTGAAGTAATAAATTTATTAAATCAACTTGATGGATTATAGTTGTCACTTCAACCAGTCAAAAGCTAATATGACAATACGCAAGGCGTAAGAAGGAACCCCAAAGTATCCAACATATTGAAATATTTCATTCCACAACCATTACTCCAAAAACATTTTGGTTTATTCAGTCGAATTCCTGCAATTGTTTAATTTCAGCCAAACATGAATACGTTTCACAGTACTAAATATTTTCCCATAAACGACCATTATAACGTTCAGGAGAAAAATATGGTCGTATCATTTTAAATTTAACATTCAAATATTTTTTGTCAAGTATAGCCCTTCAGACAACCTTTTTCTGATCTTTAAACATGGGTCATGCAACAAATAAATGAAAAACTAACAGAAAGGGAAGTGCTGGTCACATGTTCATATTTCTCAGGGAATTCCCAAACAAAACACACCAATAGTCAAACAAATTTTTAGGTTCTAAAACTCCTCAAATCATCCTCTTTGTTCATCTGGAACATTCAACAGTAATGCAAAATGTCAGTAGACTTCTTCAAATGTTTATTGAAACAATATATTTTCCCAAGACTGCTTAGTTTTGGGAATTACATAATTTCCGAGCGCAACTTTTAGAGGCAGGTACATCTAATTAAAATATTTACAACAGTTATACCTATGAGCAAACCCAACCCTACCAAAGATACATTTACCTCTTTCATGTGATGAAAGAGTCATTTCTGCAATAGAATTCAACTTTTGGCTTCTGTCTAGTAAAAAGCATGGGAAATTTGTTCTTTTGAAGAGAACTGTCCAATCTGTGTCAAATAGGCTTAAAAACTGTTATTGCCTCCGACAGAATTTCTACTCTGTTACCTAATAAGTTAGGAGGGATAAGAATTCACAGCTTTCTTTGAAACTACCTGTAGTGTCAATCCCAAACAGTACACAATTGTGTTGAGAACAAATCCTGTCTCGAAATCCCGTTATCAGTCCAGGAAACACCGGAAATAGATATACATGTGTTTGTGAAAAATAAATGTGATTTGAATCAATTCAACTTCAATGTTTAAATACAGCGATCATCTGATCACAACGACAGATGTGACAGTGGCGACGAGGTGACGAGTGAAAATACTGACCTGCAAATCAAACAATTACTTTTATAACAACCGATGTTAGTATGGCAGCTCAAGAAATGAGTGATTTGCGAGGCCTAAATAAATTCGACACGACCGGTGATGCAAGCTCCGTCAGCGTAAGATGGAAATCGTGGCTCGAAGAATTCGAAACGTTTGCAGACAGTAAAGGATTGTTCGAAACAACTGAAAATAGTACGATAAATGCCCAAAGACGAGCACTGTTGCTTTATACGGCTGGTGCGAGCGTCCGCGATATTTTCAAAACTTTACCGGAAAACGGTGGACCCAAGAATTACCGGAAAGCTATCGAAGCGTTGAATAAATATTTCATAGTAAAACCGAACGTCACATATCAAAGACATTTATTTCGTAAAACAAAACAGACAAATGAAACTATAGCACAGTATGTTACTCGTCTTCAGAAACTTTCTGAAGGGTGCGAATATGGTGAAGACAAAAACAATCAAATTCGTGATCAAGTGGTCCAGAACTGTACGTCCGACCGTCTGCGCAGAAAGTTGTTAGAAAAAGGTGACCGATTAACTTTGGAAGAATCATTAAAAATATCTGCTATGTTTGAAGCTGTTGAAACACAATTTGAGACTATGAAAATTTCTGACAATGAATCAGCGTGTGTTAATAAAATAAATAAAAGATTTCCAAAACAAAAATTTCAAAAGGAAAAACCAGAATGTTATGTGTGCGGTTCAGTAAATCATTTCGGAAGAGATTTATCATGCCCTGCGAGAGGCGAACAGTGCAGAAAGTGTCAAGGTCGAGATCATTTTGCGAAGAAATGTCGTTCGAAACAAAATTTTAACCGTGTGAAAAATGAAAGTAAAATGCAGTATTCTGCAAGAAAGAAAGTTCATTTAATTGATGAAACAGAGTCCGACAATGAAGATAATAAATATGCTTTTATGATGAAACAAAATGAACTCAAAGAGAAAAATTTTGATAAAATTCCAGTGACTGTAGGTGGTGTCAAAATTGATGTTATTGTAGATTCTGGAAGTGATTGCAATGTTATTGATAAAAGAACATGGGAACATTTAAAGAAAAATAAAGTGAAATGTAAATCTAGAAAATGCACAAAGAAATTATTTCCGTACACATCGTCTAAACCGTTAGAAACATTAGGTTGTTTCGATGTTTTAGTCGAATCAGGTCGTCATCAGGTGCAAACTGAATTTATTGTCATACAAGAAAATGGTGAACCGTTACTGAGCCGCGACACTGCAATTAAGTTAAATGTACTCAAAATAGGAGTGGGTGTAGATGTGAATTCTGTTTCGACAATTCCAAATCAGTTTGAAGAATATAAGTCTGTTTTTTCGGGAATTGGAAAATTAAATGACCGTCAAATAAAATTACACATTAACACTGAAATAAAACCAATAGCTCAGCCTGTGAGGCGCACACCGTTTGGGCTACGTTCAAAAGTTGAAGCCAAGATTCGTGAATTGATTGATAAAGACATTATTGAACCTGTTGATGAACCAACTGGTTGGGTCAGCCCAATCGTTATAGTACCAAAACCGAATGATGAAATAAGGCTATGTCTTGACATACGAAGAGCCAACGAAGCTATTGTGCGCGAGCGACATCCAATTCCTACGGTTGAGGAAATTTTACAAGAGATGGGACAAAGTCGTGTTTTTTCAAAATTGGACCTAAAATGGGGCTATCATCAACTCGAGTTGCATCCTGACTCTAGAAACATCACTACATTTGTGACCCACTGCGGTCTGTATCGGTATAAGAGGCTTTTGTTTGGTGTAAACGCCGCGCCTGAGATTTACCAGTATGAGATTCAACGAGTGTTACAAGGGATCCCCGGGGTTGCTAACTTATCAGATGACATTATTGTACATGCAGCGAATCGTGATGAGCACGACAAACAGATGCAACCCGTGCTAGAAAGACTTCAGCATTATAATTTAACATTGAACTCGGAAAAGTGTAAATTTGGTTTGTCTGAAATAACCTTCTTGGGACATAAGTTGAGTGGAAAAGGAATCAATGTTACCAAAGACAAAATAGATGCTATTTTGAATGCTCGAGAACCAAAGTCTGTATCCGAAATTCGTAGCTTTCTTGGTCTTGTGAATTTTTGTTCGCGTCATATTCCAAATTTGGCAACTATCGCAGAACCTCTTAGGCGAATGACACACAAAAATCAAATTTTCAAGTTCGGTAAAGAACAAAGAATTGCCTTCAATACCTTAAAGAAGTGTTTAACAAACAGTGAAACCCTTGGTTATTTTTATCACAAAGCAAAAACAAAAGTTATTGCAGATGCTAGCCCTGTGGGGCTTGGAGCAATCCTAATTCAAGAGAAAAAGGAGGGACCAACAGTCATCAGTTATGCGAGCCGAACATTAAGTGAGGTTGAATGTCGCTATTCACAAACTGAAAAAGAAGCGCTGGCTCTTGTATGGGCGTGTGAAAAGTTTCATCCGTATTTGTATGGAATTACTTTTGATTTACTGACTGATCATAAACCTTTAGAAATAATATATTCTCGAAAGTCAAAACCATGTGCGCGAATCGAACGCTGGGTTTTGCGCTTACAACCATATCAGTTTCGAATTGTTTACATTCCTGGTGGCAAAAACATTGCGGATCCACTGTCGCGATTGCTGAGTGTTCAGAACTCTAACACATCAAACATAGATACAGAAACTGAAGCATTTGTAAAATTCGTTGCTGTAAGTGCCACTCCAAAAACCATGAAAACAAAAGATGTTGAAATAGCTTCTGATGAAGATTTAGAATTGACTCAAGTTCGCGAATGCATAGAAACAGGAAAGTGGGATAACTGTGTTTACAAAAAATATATTCCAGTTAGTTCAGAACTGTGTATATTTGGAAAACTAGTGTTGAGAGGTACCCGAATTGTTATTCCTTGCAGACTACGTCAACAAGTTATTTCTCTCGCTCATGAAGGACACCTTGGTATTGTGGGGACGAAACAGAATTTGAGATCAAAAGTATGGTGGCCAGGTATTGATCGTGATGCAGAACGGTATTGTAAAAATTGTCATGGTTGTCAATTAGTTAGTCGTTTGAATCCTCCTGAACCAGTTTGTAGTTCAGCTTTACCAACCAGTCCATGGGAGAGTTTAGCAATTGACTTTCTTGGCCCACTGCCAACTGGTGAGTCAGTGTTAGTAGTTATTGACTATTTTAGCAGATTCTACGAAATCGAAATTATGAACTCTACCACTGCTGAAAAAACTGTTAGTGCTTTGAAGCCGATTTTCGCAAGGCATGGAGTTCCTTTGAAACTCTACTCGGATAATGGTCCGCAGTTCATATCAGACATTTTTGCTAATTATATGGAAAGCATGGGAATCGAGCATCATAAAGTGACTCCTAAATGGCCTCAGGCTAACGGAGAAGTTGAGAGACAGAATCAATCATTGTTAAAACGAATGAAAATAGCATGTGCTGAGGGACAAGATTGGAAAGATGCAATTCTAAAATACATTGCAGCTTATCGAGCTACACGTCATTTTACAACTGGGAAAAGTCCAGCCGAGCTTCTGTTTGGCAGAAAGATTCGTACGAAGTTACCCGAAATACATAACTACACAGTTGATGAACAAGTACATGATTATGATAGTGAGAAGAAGGGTCAAACTAAACTTTATGTTGACAAACGTAGAGGTGCAGTTGAATCTAATATTGAACCAGGTGACAGTGTTTTGGTAAAACGGGATAAACAGTCTAATAAGTTTGACACAGTATTTCAACATGAGCCATATCAAGTCCTATCAAAAGCTGGTAGCAAACTAACTGTCCAATCACCCCAAGGCGTTGTGTATGATAGAAATGCTTCCCACGTCAAGAAGTATAATAACGAAGCAAATAATACTTTAGAATGCCCAATTGACAATCCAGAACCCATCAGTATAACAGAGAGTGAAACTCAAATATCTGGGATGAAAGACAGTGATCTCCCTTTGATTGAATCCAATATATCATCAGATAGTGGTCAGAATTTAAGACCTACTAGAACGAAAACTTTGCCAGCAAAGTTCAGTGACTATGTTATGCATTGAAGGGTGTTTGTATGCTTCAGTGTGTCATAGGTTGAAAAGTGCAGGTAAAGATTAGGATGTCTTTAATTATTGCGAGAAAGAAAATTTATTTTGAAAATGTTTGTATTGAATTTATTAATTTTAATTTTGGTATTGGTTTGTCAACCGTTCAAGTTGAGGAGGAATGTAGTGTCAATCCCAAACAGTACACAATTGTGTTGAGAACAAATCCTGTCTCGAAATCCCGGTATCAGTCCAGGAAACACCGGAAACAGATATACATGTGTTTGTGAAAAATAAATGTGATTTGAATCAATTCAACTTCAATGTTTAAATACAGCGATCATCTGATCACAACGACAGATGTGACACTACCCACAAAACCTTTTCACAAAATCTGTTTTAATTAATCATTCAGCAAGATAAATAGTGCCCCACCACCATGAAACAATATGACAATTTTGTTTCAAAATTGGGGTTGTGCAGGACTTATAGTTCCTCTAAATTTGGGAGAATCCATTTGCATTCTTGGGGAAATCGTTCCGAGAATTCAGACCTGCTATGGGCCAGGATCCTATTAGGTCAGTATGATTGAACCCCTGTTGCATACTGATAATACATGTTAACCCTTTACCCAATACAGCTTTTTAATTTTTACAACACCAACTACTGATTTTTACCCCCACCCCGTCCCCCAGGGGCCTTAATCGCTCACCTGACAAGGTGGTTCAGAGAAGTGTTTTGGGTCAGATTCAGTTAGTCAAGGTTCATGGACACTACATAGGAATAATGTTATGAAATTATTCATAATTCTAGTGTCCATGTCAGATGATTATTAGCATAGGTCTTCCTGATTGCTTCCAATTCTGACAGCTGTAGACAAGTACTGCCAAACTTCCAAGGGTTGTTGAGTCACTGCAGCCTGAAAGGCAAATTTTATGGAAAAGCTCTAAGGAATGGGTTTGAACATTTATGAACAACCTCGAACCTAACCCACCCCTGCCCAAATATTAAGCCACAGATCTGAAATGGACGAACTCAAATCTGCACCCCCCCCCCCCCCCCCCCCCCCCATTCCTGCGATACCAAATATGAAAGGGTTCTGTACCAAATATTAAAGCATTAAACTAGTGGGTCTGAAGAAAAAGATTTTTAAAGAAATTTTCTCATGTTGCTTTGAGTTAATTTGCACTCCCATAATGAGCCCAAATATTAACCCACAGATTTGGCTTGAACAAACATGAATCTGACCCCCTTAGAGATGTTGTAAGCCAAATATGAAAGGATTCTGACAGGTGGATCTGAAAAAATAGAGTTTTAAAGAAATGTCCTCATACTGCACTAAGTTAAACTTTGGGCTTCAATAGATAGACCGAATATTAAGCCAGAGGCCATTGAGCCCAAATATGGACCTAGGGACATGGCTTGAACAAACTTGAATCTCACCCCCCTAAGGATGCTGCATACCAAATATCGAAACATTCTGGCTGCTGGATCTGAAGAAGATTTTTAAAGAAAATTCCTCATTTTGAACTAAGTTATAATTCGGGTTACCACAGTGAGCCCAAATATGAACCCGGGGACTTGGCTTGAACAACTTGAATCTCACCCCCCTAAGCATGCTGCATACCCAATATCAAAAGATTCTGCTGTTGGATCTTGAGAAGAAGATTTTCAAAGACATTTGCCTGAAATGCACTAAGTTCAAATTTGGGCTCCTATACTGAGCCCAAATATGAACCCAGTGGGCCGATTTGAACAAACTTGAATCAGATCCACCCCACAATGTTGCATATCAAATATCAAAAGATTCTGCCTGCTGGATCTGGAGAAGAAGATTTTTAAAGAAATTTGCCTGAAATGCTTCTATAGTGAGCCCAAATATGAATCCAGGGGGCCGATTTGAACAAATTTGAATCAGATCCCCCCTACAATGTTGCATACCAAATATCAAAAGATTCTGCCAGCTGAATCTGGTGAAGAAGATTTTTTAAGAAATCTGCCTGAAATGCACTAAGTTTGAATTTGGGCTCCTATACTGAGCCCAAATATAAACCCAGGGGGCGGATTTGAACAAACTCAAATCAGATCCACCCTACAATGTTGCATACCAAATATCAAAAGATTCTGCCTGCTGAATCTAGAGAAGAAGATTTTTTAATGTTTTTCCCATTGCCTACAGTGTTAAAAACTGTTTTCAAAGTCCCGAAACTGTACCCTATGATAAAACCGACCGCAATTTTTTTGGACCAATCCTTTCTGTTGGTCCTAAGGAAGCTTCACACCAAATAAAAATTCTCAGTGCCGTGCAGTTTTGGAGATATGGTGTTTTACTTTTTTTCTATTTTTAGCTCCTGCGGTTCCCACAGGGCTACAGAAAAAGAAAATTCGGCATAAATTAGGTACTTATGACCCAATAAGCCCTCACATAAAATTTGATTCAAACCAGCCTCTCGGTTCGGAAAATAGAAATTTTTGGCGGGCCAACGATTTTGTCCCTCCCATAACGACGCCAAATTTAGCCCATCAAACTTCTCTTAAAGAAATCCAAGTCTACACCTTAAAAGGAAGCTGCATACCATATATCAAGTCTCTGCTACTGCTGGTTGATGAGAAGAAGATTTTGGTGCCCCTTGGGGGCATGGTACCACCCAGGATAAGGGGGCAACTTCATTTGAACAAATCTGAATTGGCATTAGGTAATAAACATTTACCCAACATTTGAATAATGTAAAGTTAACACCGGACGGATAGCGGACAGAATGTGATCAGTAAAGCTCCCACTGAGCTTCGCTCAGGTGAGCTAAAAAACTATATTAATTTTTTAATAAATTGATGGTGACATGAATTTCCCATTATTTTTTAATCACATTCTTTCTTCTGAACACATTTCACATTGTGTTTGATAGTTTGCATTCTTTGTAAGAAAAAGCCTAAGTTTTCTCAGTTAAGGCACCTCAAGTCATAAAACAGTGAATTTTTCCAACAGAATGATCAGTACCTGCTACTGTGGTGTCTCATGACACTGTTAAAATTCCTAAAATCACCAAATATTGATTATTTAGTGCTGTGATTGTGCTGCAAATATCCACAAGTGCACTTTCACTATTTTGGTTTTAATCCCCACAGGCATGCATTCTGTCAAAGGGAGTGAAATTGTAGAAAATATGTTCACAAAGAGGACAAGTTGCAGTACAGTCGCTGTGGATGGGTTGTAATACACGCGTGGACAGTGATGTCCACTAGTGCGTTTACCAGTCAATAAAAATCATCATCTACAAAATTTTAATTGAAGCACGGGGTTGTACCTGGTGCTTCATTATTTATTAAATTTATGATGATTATACCTATAGTTAGTGTTTGGCATCAAATATTATTGTATCCGTGGAAATATTGCCCATCCATGGAAAGTGAGCAGTACACAGCCACTGTACTGTATTTGTTTCAAGTATATAATATACTCTTTGATGTTTAATATATTTGTGATAGGCTGGGTCCAAAGTACTCAGTACTTGTAGTACTCGAGTACCACTTTTTTGATAAAGTACTCAATACTTGCCAGCCCAGATTTTTGTATGTGTGTGTGTGTGTGTGGGCAGGGGGGGGGGGGGAATGAAAAGCAAAGAAACATTTCATCTGAAAGACAGACAGACATGCAGTAACAAATTTGGGAAGCCTACATAAAAGTAGTGACTAACTTAAAATGAAAAATATAGATAGAAGAGCCAGGGCAATGTTGTCAAACAGAAAACAAACAAGAGCCCCCAGAGGGCCTGATGGCATTCACCTGACGTGGTAGCCTAAATGTCAACCCAGGGAATTTATTTGAACATTTAGTTGCATCTGCCCCTCATAAGAAAAGCTTATACAAAATATCAAAAGATTCTGACCGGTGGATCTCCAAAAAAAAAGGATTTTTAAAGAATATTCCTCATACTGAACTAAGTTATAATTCAGGCTCCCACAGAGAGCCCAAATATGAACCCAAGGACTTGGCTTGAACAAATTTGAATCTCACATCCCTACGGATGCTACTATATACCAATATCAAAAGATTCTGACTACTGGATTTTAAAGAATATTCCTCTTATTGAACTAAGTTGTAATTTGGACTCCCACAGGGAGCCCAAATATGAACCTGAGGACTTGGCTCGAACAAACTTGAATCTCTCCCCTCTAAGGATGCAGCATCCCAAATATCAAAATATTCTGAAGAGTGGATCAAAAGAAGATTTTTAAAAAATATTCCTCATATTGCACTAATCTAATCACAGAGAGTCCAAATATGGACCCAGGGATTTGATTTCAACAAACCTGTGAATAAATCTTCCAAAGATGTTATATGCAAAATATGAAAGCCTTTGGAGCAGTGGTATGGGAGAAGAAGATTCTTTAATGTTTTTCCCATTACTAAAATGATGACTCCGCATAAGTCCTGGAAAACTTCCCTATGATAAAACTGATGGCAATTTTTTTTTACCATTCTTTTCGGCTGTTCGTAAGGAAGCGACACACAAAATAAAAATTCTCAGTGCCGTGTAGTTTTGAAGACATGGATGTTTTAAATTTTTTCTATATTTAGATCCTGCAGTTCCCACAAGGGCAACCGGAAAATGTTTTGGCATAAATTAGGTACTTACATGTACAACCCAATAAGCCCATCATATCAAATTTGCTTCAAATCAGCCTCTCAATTTGGAAAATAGAAATTTTGGTACAATTCGGGCTTCTACAGGAAGCCCAAATATGAACCCTGCGACCTGGCTTTAACAAACTTATATCTCACCTCCCTGAGGATACTGTATATATCAAAATATTCTGACTGCTGAATGTGAAGAATACTTTTGAAGAATATTCCTCATTTTGAACTAAGTTATAATTCAGGCTCCCACAGTGAGCCCAAATATGAACCCAGGGACTTGGCGTAAACAAATTTGAATCCCCCCCCCCACCCCTCCCCCTGTAAGGATGCTGCACACCAAACATCAAAACAGTCCGACTACTGGATCTGAAAAAGTCTTTTAAAGCAAATTCCTCATTTTGAACTAAATTATAATTCAGGCTCCCACAGTGAGTCAGGGTTTCACAAATATATTTTTGTGGGATCCATTTCCAACATGTGTCTTAATCACATGAATTATGCTTATTTATCTTCAAATACATAGATTGTTAGATTGTTGAACCACCACATCAAAGGCTATTGCAGTAATCATGTTTATACAAATTAATTAGATCTGATACGGTTAACCAATTAATTGACTAACCAATGATCAATATCTTGAATGATAAAAAAAAATAGGCTGATGAAATCGTCAGATGTGTACCCATACGCGCAACTAGTAGAAAGCTGTATGACGGAGGGCCACCACGGATGCCGACATTATGTACACCATACAAGGTATGGGTACATATATATAGAAATGGATTGGAGGAGTGTCTAATTTGATGGACAAAGGGTTAATATCTTCGGATCAAATTATCAGATTTACATAAAAAACTATACAGCACAGCACACCAGTAACCTGAATAAATATATAAAGTAACATGACAATCGGATTGATATTTTTTGAGTTATCTCATACCAAAGGGGTTAGAGGAATTTTCAATTTGAAGGATAAAGGGTTAATATCTTGGGATCAAATTATCAGATTAACACCAAAAACTATACAGCTCAGCACATCAGTAATCTGAACACAATTGTAAAGTAACTTGACAATCCAAGCAATATTTTTCAAGTTATCAAATACCAAAGGGACTGGAGGAATTTTCAATTTGAAGGATAAAGGGTTAATATCTCAGGATTAAAATAACAGATTAGCACCAAAAACTATACAGCTTGGTACATCAGTAACCCGAACACAAATATAAAGTAACTTGACAATCCAAGCAATATTTTTCAAGTTATTGAATGCCAAAGGGATTGGAGGAATTTTCAATTTGAAGGATAAAGGGTTAATATCTTGGGATCAAATTATCAGATTAACACCAAAAACTATACAGCTCAGCACATCAGTAACCTGAACACAATTGTAAAGTAACTTGACAATCCAAGCAATATTTTTCAAGTTATCAAATCCCAAAGGGTTTGGAGGAATTTTCAATTTGAAGGATAAAGGGTTAATATCTCAGGATTAAAATAACAGATTAACACTAAAAACTAGACAGCTCGGTACATCAGTAACCTGAACACAAATATAAAGTAACTTGACAATCCAAGCAATATTTTTCAAGTTATCGAATGCCAAAGGGATTGGAGGAATTTTCAATTTGAAGGATAGTAACTAGACAATCCAAGCAATAATTTTCAAGTTATCGAATGCCAAAGGGATTGGAGGAATTTCCAATTTGAAGGATAAAGGGTTAATATCTCAGGATCAAATTATCCGATTTACACCAAAAACTATGCAGCTCGGCACATCAGTAACCTGAACACAAATATAAAGTAACTTGACAATCCAAGTAATATTTTTCAAGTTATCGAATGCCAAAGGGATTGGAGAAATTTTCAATTTGAAGGATAAAGGGTTAATATCTCAGGATCAAATTATCAGATTTACACCAAAAACTATACAGCTCGGCAAATCAGTAACCTGAACACAAATATAAAAAACTAGACAATCCAAGCAAAAATTTTCAAGTTATCGAATGCCAAAGGGATTGGAGGAATTTTCAATTTGAAGGATAATGGGTTAATATCTCAGGATCAAATTATCCGATTTACACCAAAAACTATACAGCTTGGCACATCAGTAACCTGAACACAAATAAAAAGTAACTTGACAATCCAAGCAATATTTTTCAAGTTATCGAATGCCAAAGAAATGGATACGGACACCGGATGGACAGACGGACGGACATTCTAATAAATGGGTACTTAGGTGACTATTTTTACAATAAAATGCATGTCCATTATACTAAAACAAGTGATTTTGGGAAAAATTTTTGGGGTGGTAGCAAACCCTGACCCTACCCTTTACTGACCCTAACCCTACACCCTCTATTCTAAACCCCACCCTAGACTAATGAAAATGGCTATTTTTTTAGGGTACCTTATCATAAAATGCATGTCCATTCTATTAAAACAACTTTTTGGGAAAATTCTTTTTGGGGTAGTAGCAAACCCTAACCCTACCCTTTACTGAACATAACCCCACCCCACCCCACCCCAACTCTAAACCCCACCCTAGAAAATTGGGATTTACTTGTGGGACTAGCCACCTAAATCGCGGTAGTTACCTCACCCCCGTTTATACTGAAAATTAGCCCCCTAAGTAGTCATTTATGAATGCAGATGGACGGACAGACGGACGGATGGACGAATGACGGATGGTCACCCCGGATGCCGGCATTCTGTGTACCATACATAGTATGGGTACACATAAAAAGTAATTGATTGGTTAACCGTTACTTTTGAAGTACGGTACTATATGGCTGGATTCACATCGCAAAATGCTATACAAAAATGTCCAATTGCTAACCATTTTTCTTTCATATTGGGTAAGCTAAAATTCACTATTTATCATCACTTTTTGAAACCAAGATGGAAACTGCTAATCAAATTTTTAAAAACAAAAAATACCCTGTATGGGTTAACTATGGAACAAACTTGCTCCAAAACAGGCAAACATTGTTACACTGGCTCACATCAATTGCATGAGACAGAGAAATGCATGCCAGTTACGTGCCAACATACTTGTTCACTTGCATGATCATTATACTGTATCAGCTAAAAACGGTCATTCTCAACCCTTCACCAAATGCAGGTAGCAGATGATACTTGCACAAGAAATTCTTGAATTACTAAAGATTTTCAATGTTTGTCTCAAAAACATAGCTTATGACCGCCCCCCCCCCCCCCCCTCCTTATTGGAACAAGCTCAATGAGCTTGTTCCAATGAGGGGTCATAAGCTATGTTTTAAGACAAAAATTGAAAATATAAAATTTGAATGGACATGTTTGTATATGGCGCTGCCCGGTTTTGTCCATTATGCTGAGTAAAGTTTTAATTATATAAATGGTCAATGGTACAGCAATTATTCAGCTACCTATTGGGGCAAGTGATTAATTAGTTAACCAAGGTTAACCCATGCGATTAATCAATCACGAAAACCCTTTAATCGTTTCAGCTCTAAAATTCATTTAATTTTATTAAATTTTATCTGATGAAAAAATGCTTATATTTTGGGGGGGAATGGTAAATATGGATCTTCTTAACAAGCATTTGCAAGAACATCACAGGAATGAAATCACCGTTGTCGCAATTTGCAGAACACTGGTGAGCAAAAATATAGGCTTGGCTTGAAGATCTCAACCGCCTAATGATGGTGCATAGCAAATATCAAAAGATTCTGATTGGTGGGTCTGAAGAAAAAGATTTTTAAAGAATATTCCTCATACTGCACTAATTTCAACATTTGGACTCCCATAGAGAGCCCAAATATGGACCCAGGGATCTGATTTCAATAAACGTGTAAAAAAATCTTCCAAAGATGGTATATGTGAAATTTGAAAGGTTTTGGAGGAGTGAATTGGGTGAAGAAGAGTCTTAAATGCTTTCTCCATTACCCACAGTGTTACAGAATGCTGACTAAGCATTTTTTCAAAGTCCCGAAAAAGTACCCCATGACAGACCTGACAGAAATTTGCTTAGACCATTCCATTCTGTTGGTCCCAAGGAAGCTTCACACCAAATAAGAATTCTCAGTGCCATGTAGTTTTGGAGATATGTGCGTTTTGAATTTTGTTCTATTTTTAGCTCCTGCGGTTCCCATGGGGGGATGGGAAAATATTTTGGGGCATAAATTAATTACTTATGATCAAATAAACCCACAAATTAAATTTGGTTCAAATCAGCCTCTTGGTTCGAAAAACAGAAATTTTGGGCGGGGCGAAAATACTTGCCCTCCAATAATGAAGGCAAATAAAGACCCACAAACTTCTCTTGAACACAACTGAGTCTACACCTCAAAAGGAAGCAGCACACCACATATCAAATCTCTGCTACTCCTGGTTCACAAGAAGATTTTTTAAGATTTAGGCAAAATTTTTGGGCATGGCCCTACTGAGGGCCAGGGCAACTTGATTTAAACAAAATCAAAATGCAATGTCATAACAAACAAGCATCTCAAATTTCACCTAATGATTAATCGGTTCAGCAGTTTTGGAGAAGACGCAAACACCAAGTTCACGGACGGCAGACGGCGAGTGATCAATACACCTCACCCTGACTGAAAGTCAGGTGAGCTAAAAACTTAGTGGACCATGAGTGCTGCAGTTGGGCGAGACGCTTGGTTCAAGGAGAGAAGAAACTTGTAGCTGCTGGCTTACGAAAGTGTTGTTAAAACCCAATAAATAAATAAACAAGAGGCCCCACAGGGCCTGAAGCGCTCACCTTGAACAGAACATGATATAAACAGAGAACAGAACACGATATAAGAGTCCAAGAATGAATCTACATTAAGCAATCCATCTCCATAGGATACACTGCATATCTTTGAGCCCCTCAGGAATGACAAAAACAGTCCAAGCATCATGCCTTTTCTTTAGTTGATCATGATGTAAAATGTGGAGCTCCCCTCTCAAGCCCCTTGATACAACCTATGTAGATTACTCTTCACCTCTAGAGGGTACTGAATAAAAATTGTCTAATTCTTCAGCTACTTGGCCAATTCTGGCTCCTATAGGGAGCTCAAATATCAACCCAGGCACTCGATTTGAACAAAGTTGAATCTGATCTCCTTAGAGATGCTGTATACCAAATATGAAAGCATTCTGACTGGTGGATTTGAAGAACAAAATTTTAAAGAAATTTCCTCATATTGCACCGAGTTCAAATTTGGGCTACCATAGCGAGCCCAAAATGTGAATCTCCCCCCCCCCCCCCTCCCCCCTTAGAGATGTTGTATACCAAATACGAAAGCATTCTGACTGGTGGATCTGGGGGAAAAGATTTTTAAAAAAACTTCCCCATATAGCCCTAAGTTAAAATTTGGACTACCAAAGGAAGCCCAAATATTAACATATGGACTTGGTTTGAACAATCTTGAATCTGACCATCATAACAAAATTCTGACTCATGGTTCTGAAGAAGATTTTTAAAGAAAATTCCCCACAAAATTTGGGCTCCTGCATTGAGTCCAAATATGAATGTATGGGCTTCATTTTAACAAACTTGTATCTGACCCCTCTATGGATGTTGTACACCAAATATCAAAAGATTCTGAACACTGGTTCTTGAGAAAAGATTTTCTAAAATGTTTGCAAAAATGCTGCGCCAACATTATTCTGATGCCCTCTGCAGAACTCTCTAACAACAACAGAGGGCATTTTTTTACCATTCAATTCTACTGGTCTTAAGGATGCTTCATACCATAACTGCTCTCTGTTCCAAGTGGTTTGGGAAACATGGGAGTTTGAAAACATTTCTATTTTTCACTCCTGGGGTTCCCATGGGGATGCAGGGTTTTTTTTTGCATGAGGCAAGTATTTATGACCCAATATTACCACATACTGAATTTCATTCAAATCGGACCATCGGTTTGGAAAATGGAAATTATGGGTAGTACCAAAAAAAACACTGCCATTATAAAGCCAAATAATGCTTCACAAAGTACGTTTGAACACACGTGATTCTACATCTCAAAAGGCAGTTCCATAACGAATATCAAGTCACTGTACCCACTGGTTCATAAGATTTTAAAAATATTTTGGGAGCATTTTACCCCACCCCCTCCCTATGGGGCTGGGCATGTATTACAAAAATGTAATACCCCTTTGGTACCATTACCCACTCAAACTTTAACTTGAATTGACCAAAACATGGTGTTGATGGATGACAGACGGATGGACAATGGATGGAGAGTGATTAGATATGCCCTGCTTGACTTTGTCGAAGTGAGTTAAAAAAAAAAAAATTAAATGGTTCATGTCCGATATTTTACCCACGTTATTAAAATTGATAAATTTGTCACTGGAGTGCAACAAGGTTTATGCTATATATAGCATTGCAAAGCCTTCTTGCACTCAAGCGATGGAATACTCTGAATACACTGCCACCCATGCTATTCTGCAGATTATCAGGCCTAAAACAAACCAAAAACATGAACTTATGCATGAATATTATTACAATGAATACACTGTCTTATACAAAGGAATACCACACAATCCAGTGTAGACTGATTTCAAAAAGTCCTCTGTAGTGGAAGAGCAATTTTAACAAACATACAGGCCCAAATACGCTCCATACACAGTGTAAAAATTCCACAAAATTAATAAACATTCCTGTATGTTTAATAGGAATTAGGAGTATTGTAATTAAAAGTCAATTGTGTGGTTGTTTATAAACTTATATTACTTTGTTATCAGGTGTTAAAAAATATTAATATTTGTAAACACACCCACCCATTTAGATTAGTTCCTGCTCATAGCAGTAACACAGACACACAGTACAGTTGCTGGTCATAATCCTTGCATGGGCAGTGCATGATGTCCATGCATGTTTTTTCCAGATAATAGAAAATCATCATCAATAAAATTTTAATTAATGAAGCACTGAATTGTATCCTGTGGTTCATTAATTAAATTTTTGCTGATTATTGCTGTAAACAATGTTTGAAAACTAATATCATTGCATCCGCAGAAATATTGCCCATCCACGGAAAGTGACCAGTCCAAGGCAGCACAGAGTCAAGGTAATTGTGTTTTACTGTCTTTAATTTCAAATTTTGTTTGTTTTTTTGTTTGTTTGTTTGTTTTTTTTTGTTTTTTTTTTTTTGGGGGGGGTGCACCAGACCCCCTCCACTGATGAGAGGGTCACACACCCTCTTGTCCTCACTCCTATCTCACTGCTATGTGGCTCAGGTGATTCTGTGCATCATATTCTTTTTGACTCCCACTAGATACATGTATTACTCTTGCCCCTACATGTAACTTAGATATCCTGGCTAAGCACCAGTATAAACTAACATCAAATTGTGTGCTTATGTACATGTACAGTAGCTAACATATTGGAATAGTATAATGTGCTTTGTCAGGAACTTGATCAAGTATTGATGACAAACAACAATTTATCTTATCTTATCCTGGTGCCAGTAATAAACAGTGTAAAAATTCCACAAATTTTTACACTGTTTATTACTGGCACCAGGTTTTTTCAGCTATATTCTGTTATTTGTTTGTTGTTGTTCTTTGTAAATTTTACTTGATCTGAAATAAATATTGTTTAAACTAAAAACACTCATTCTCACCCCATGGTGATAACAAAGGTACCCAAGAAATTTCGTAAAGATTGATTCATAAATATGGTCTCTAGCCCAAGTTGTATAGACGTTCTGTACAAAAAACTGATTGTACGTAATTTCAGTACAAAATGGCCACTGGTAGCCATCTTGAATTTTGGACTGCACCCAAAAACACTCATTCTCATTCCAAGGTGATAACAAAGGTACCCTAGAAGTTTCATGAAGATCAGTTCATAAATACAGCCTAGCCCAAGCCGTATTGACATGTGCACTTACTGGGTATACATGTAAGTAGCACTGAATAAATTAAAGTTCATCTAATTTGCATAATTTCAGCACGAGAAAAAAAACGGTATTATATGTGATGTACTCCATGTTACTAAACATTCACAGAAAAATTTATTCAAATCAGAACTTTCATACAGAAGTTCTGTACAAAAATGGCGATTGCACTAATTTCTGTACAAAATGGCTGCTGGAGGCCATCTTGAATTTTGGACCGCACCCAAAAACACTTGTTCTCGCCCCATGTGATAACAAAGGTACTCAAGAAGTTTCGTAAAGATCGGTTCACCAATACACCCTCTAGCCCGAACCGTATTGAATTGCTGTTCCCGAACAGACGGACAATGGGCCATGACATAACCTTAAATTTGACTTTGTCAAAGTTGAGCTAAAAATGGGGAGTATCCAGAGTATCACAAAACAAAAACCTATTTGTAAAGGACTCCCCCTTTCAAGGACAATGGGACAGCGTTGGCATTCACCACCATGCTGCCTTGAGGCTGCATTTTGAATTCCTGTGTTTGTTGTTCTTATGAAATATTATTTTATTATTATCAGTTATGGTACAAATATGGTACCGATAGCACACTTTCAGGAACTGCTGATGTCTGATGGCGACTGTGTGTCAGTGCGTGAGGTGCACACATACTTTTGGGGTTCTATACACCATATCCTTCATTTTGCAATATAATTTGTGTAAATTTATTTGGAATTTATAGAATTTCAGACTTGTAAATTTCATAGTATTGTTTTTGCCTTAGTTATGGTTCTTTATAAGTAATGGGCAATTTAGTTTGAAATGAAAGTGTCAATGACACTGTAGCTCAACTTGTCAAGACAAAGACATGTACATGTATAGTATGTGACACAGCAATGAGAAACATCTAGGTAATGACCTGATAACAAAGGTACATATAAAGTATTGTAACGGTCTGTACATAAATACTGGCCGTTGCCTGTAACAAATGTATAGGTAAAGTATTGTAAAGGTGGGTGACAGTCAGATGCTAAACTAGAAAAAAATCTTTGAGTCCCAGAGTGGGTCTGACTGAACCCCAAAATATTTGTTCTCATAGCACAGTGATAACAAAGGCACCCCAAAACACACTCATTCCTGTCCCAAGGTGAAAACAAAGGTACCCAAGAAGTTTCGTGAAGATCAGTTCACAAATATGAGCTGTGTAGAAGTTGTGACAAAAAACTGATTGGACCTAATTTCGGTACAAAATGGCCACACCCAGAAACACTCGTTCTCGTCCCAAGGAGATAACAAAAGGTACCCAAGAAGTTTTGTGAAGATCGGTTCATAAATACAGCCTCTAGCCCGAGCCGTATTGACATGTGCACTTACAGTGTATAAGTAGCACTGAATAAATCAAAGTTCATCGAATTTGCATAATTTCTGCACGAGAAAAAAACCCGTACTATATGTGATGTATTCCATGTTACTAAACATTCATACAAAAATATATTCAAATCAGAACTTTCATACAGAAGTTCTGTACAAAAGACTGATTGCATTAATTTTGGTACAAAATGGCTGCTGGTGGCCATCTTGAATTTTGGACCACACCCAAAAACACTTGTTCTCATCCCACGTTGATAACAAAGGTACCCAAGAAGTTTCGTAAAGATCGGTTCATAAATACGGCCTCTAGCCTGAGCCGTATATAGAAGTTGTGTTCAAAAAACTGATTAGACCTAATTTTGGTACAAAATGGCCACTGGCAGCCATCTTGAATTTTGGACCGCACCCAGAAACACTCGTTCTTATTATATGTGATGTATCCCATGGTACTAAACATTCACACAAAAAATTATTCAAATCAGCACTTTCATATGGAAGTTCTGTGCAAAAATCTGATTGCACCAAATTTTGTACAAAATGGCTGCCATCGGCCATCTTGAATTTCGGACCACACCCAAAAACACTCGTTCTCGTCCCACGGTGGTAACAAAGGTACCCAAGGAATTTCGTAAAGATCGGTTCATAAATACGGCCTCAAGCCCGAGCCGTATTGGCATTTGCACTTACAGTGCTGAAAGTAACACCAAAAAACATCAAAGTTAGTCTAATTTGCATAATTTACGCACGAGAAAAAAACCCGTATTATATGTGATGTATCCCATGGTACTGAACATTCATACAAAAAATTATTCAAATCATAGCTTTCATATGGAAGTTCAGTACAAAAAACAGATTTCTGCATCGTCGGTACAAAATGGCGGCTCGCAGCCATCTTGAATTTCGGACCAAACCCAAGAACACTCGTTCTCGTCCCACGGTCATAACAAAGGTACCCAAGAAGTTTCGTAAAGATCGGTTCATAAATACGGCCTCTAGCCCAAGCCGTATCCAATTGTTGACGGACAGACGGACGGCGGGCCATGGCATAAGCTCAAATTTGGCTTCGCCAAAGTTGAGCTAAAAAAGGGGTTCATGAAGATTCAGTCACAGGAAGATTCAGCCCTCATACTTTTTCAGAGAATATTCGGTCCCCAATTTCATTCATGCCGCCACCCCTCTCTCCTGTTAACCCATATAATGAACATCCCAAAAGACATTTTAATATCTAGATATTTATGCTTGTTCGCAACTTATTATGGACACAAAAGGACACAGATTCAAGGTAATTGTGTTTTACTGTCTTGAATTTTTTTATTATTTTTTTTTGGGGGGGGGGGGGGGGGGGTGGGGGGGAGGTGCACCCGACCCCTCCACTGATGAGAGGGTCACACACCCTCTTGTCCTCACCCCTATCTCACTGCTATGTGGCTCAGGTGATTCTGTGCATCATATTCTTTATTACCCGGCCCCACTCCCACTAGATATTACTCTTGCCCCTACATGTAATTTAGATATCCTGGCTAAGCACCAGTATAATGGTAAACCATCATCAAATTTCTGTGCTTATGTCCAGTAGCTGACATATTGGAATAGTATAATGTGCTTTGTCAGAAACTTGATCAAGTATTGATGACAAACAATTTTCATTACCAGTACCTGGTGCCAGTAATAAAATAAGATTTGCAAATATCACCCTGCGTTTTTTCAGCTTTTAACTAACATAAAATTGTGCGCTTCATGAAAATTATTTCGTTACTACCTGTTAAAAATTACTGTTTCTTGTTTTGCTCTTTTAGAAAAAGAAATCACTCCTTTTCTGGCAGGCATACTAAACACCGAGGCAAACCGAGGAATACCAAGGTGAATAAAAACAGGAGAGAAACGGGTATGAGGTGGTGTGTTCTTTTTATTATTTATTTATTGGTGTTTAAGGTCACATTTATCTGCACAACAGCTTATTGTGACCATGGCAGTTTTATGGATGGAGGAAACTAGAGTACCCCAGGAGAACCACTGAGCAATGGCAAGCAACCGTGAGCTCCCCAACATACTACACAAGCAGGGTTAGCCTTGTTCGAAGAGAGGTGCACCAAGAACATGCAGTATGCCTTAGTACACAGCATAACTTTCCCCCACATGGGTAGTGGGGGTGAAGTGTCTTGCCCAAGGACACAAAGCTGTTGCCGCAGGTGGGATTCGAACCGAGGATTTCTCGGCTTGCAGTCTGCACCTCTACCTACTGAGCTAATGCATCCCTGATGGTGTATTCTGATTATGTAAATAGATTTAAGCAGTACTAGTATGTGATTGGTTTTAATGCCATATTTGAGAATTATGGGTGCTGAAGTAATAAGAGTGCGCTGAAAAATCTTCCCTTTGGTATTTAGTAGGTAGCTTGGTAATGGTAAAGTGACTTCACCTCAGTAAGCAACAGTGTGAAAGCCGGCAGCCATCTTTAATATCGGGCCGCACCCGAAAACACTTGTTCTCATCCCAAAGTGATAACAAAGGTACCCAAGAAGTTTCTTGAAGATTGGTTCATAAATACAGCCTCCAGCCTTAGCGTATTGACATGTGCACTTACAGTGTATAAGTAGCACTGAATAAATCAAAGGTCATCTAATTTGCATAATTTCTGCAAGAGAAAAAAACCTGTATTATACAGTATTTTTTGTGATGTATTCCATGTTACTAAACATTCATACAAAAATTTATTCAAATCAGAACTTTCATGCAGAAGTTCTGTACAAAAAACTGATTGCACTAATTTTGGTACAAAATGGCTGCTAGTGGCCATCTTGAATTTCGAACTGCACCCAAAAACACTCGCTCTCATCCCACGGTGATAACAAAGGTACCCAAGACGTTTCGTAAAGATCGGTTCATAAATACGGCCTCTAGCCTGAGCCGTATAGAAGTTGTGTACAAAAAACTGATTGTACCTAATTTTGGTACAAAATGGCCACTGGCAGCCATCTTCAATTTTGGATCGCACCCCAAAACACTCGTTCTCATCCCTAGGTGATAACAGAGGTACCCAAGAAGCTTGGTGAAGATCGGTTCATAAATACAGCCCCTAGCTCGAGCCGTATTGACATGTGAACTTACTGTGTATAAGTAGCACTGAATAAATCAAAATTCATCTAATTTGCATAATTTCTGTACAAGAAAAAAACCTGTATTTTTGTGATGTATTCCATGTTACTAAACAATCATACACAAATTTATTCAAATCAGAACTTTCATACAGAAGTTCTGTACAAAAAACTGATTGCAGTAATTTCAGTACAAAATAGCTGCCGGCGGCCATCGAGAATTTTGGACTCCCCCAAAAACACTCATTCTAACCCCATGGTGATAACAAAGGTACCCAAGAAATTTTGTAAAATCGGTACATAAATACGGCCTCTAGCCCAAGTTGTATAGAAGTTCTGTACAAAAAACTGATTGTACCTAATTTCGGTACAAAATGGCCACTGGAAGCCATCTTGAATTTTGGGCTGCACCCAAAAACACTCATTCTCATCCCAAGGTGATAACAAAGGTACTCAAGAAGATTCATGAAGATCAATTCATAAATATAGCTTAGCCGAGCCGTATTGACATGTGCACTTACTGGGTATACATGTTAGTAGCACTGAATAAATTAAAGTTCATCTAATTTCCATAATTTCAGCATGAGAAAAAGCCCTTTATTATATGTGATGTACTCCATGTTACTAAACATTCATACAAAAATTTATTCAAATCAGAACTTTCATACATAAGTTCTGAACAAAAAACTGATTGCACTAATTTCTGTACAAAATGACTGCTGGAGGCCATCTTGCATTTTGGACCGCACCCAAAAACACTCGTCCCACGGTGATAACAAAGGTACCCAAGAAGTTTCGTAAAGATCGGTTCATAAATAAAGCCTCTAGCCCGAGCCGTATTGAATTGTTGTTCCCAAACAGACGGACAATGGGCTATGACATAACCTTAAATATGACCATGTCAAAGCTGAGCTAAAAATGGGGAGTATCCAGAGTATCACAAAACAAAAACCTATTTGTAAAGGACTCCCCCTTTCAAGGACAATCTGACAGCGTTGGCATTCACCACCATGCTGCCCTGAGGCTGCATTTTGAATTCCTGTGTTTGTTGTTCTTATGAAAAAATATTTTATTATTATCAGCTATGGTACAAATATGGTACCGATAGCACACTTTCAGGAACCGTTGATGTCTGATAGCGACTGTGTGTCAGTGTGTGAGGTGCACACATACTTTTGGGGTTCTATACACCACATCCTTTATTTTGCTATATAATTTGTGTAAATTTATTTGCAATTTATAGAATTTCAGACTTGGAAATTTCATAGGATTGTTTTTGCCTTAGTTATGGTTGCTTTATAAGTAATGGGCAATTTAGTTTGAAAAAAGGGGTTCATGAAGATTCAGTCACAGAAAGATTCAGCCCTCATACTTTTTCTGAGAATATTCGGTCTCAGTGGTGGTCGCATGTCATCACCTCTGCGGTCAAATCCTCACAGAAATTTTTTTTTTAAATATTCTATGCATTTTTTCTATTGTTTTATTTTAAGGATTTATGATTACTAATTATGACAAAATTACAAGTGGGATATGAGACAAACCTTAATGAAGCTGGAACTAAAAAAAAAATAGGGATCTGCGAATCACAAATTTCTTTTCGAATTGAATCTCAAATCGAATCATGCCTCTGATATCGACATCGAATTGAATCCCAAATCAAATCTTAAAAGACAAGTTATTTCATATTGCATCAAACGGAAGTTACGGAACACTGTGATGACCCTATGCGACGAGTGAACACCTTAAACACCAATAACTAAATATTCTCTGTAGCACCATCGCTGAAACAGCTAGGCCTATTGTCCATAGTTTTAGTTTTTGAAGGCCTAACTTGTTACTATTCACGTTCTTAAGAAATTGTAACAAGTTAAGCCTTCAAAAACCAAAACTATGGATAATGTTCTGGGCCAAATTCACACCTTATCTAACAATTAAACATTGTCAATTACTCAAATAAATAGGAATTGAGCCTGCATGAATGAATTTTCTAATGACAGTTTTATCCTATTTTTGTTGGAAATGTAACAAATTGAAGTTAGTATGAGAGATTCGAAAAAATCGAATCCTGAAACTGATTCGGGATCGATCTCGAAGCATACGTATGGTATCGATATCAAATCGAATCTCGAATATTCGCAGGACCCTAAAAAAAACCTTCCCAAAACAAGCTGAGAGGTTCTCAGCTCGAATCCCAATTGCGGCAAGCCGCAACTGAGATAAGGTGTACTGCACATCGATGATGCACTTGTCTTCAACCAATGCTAACCCTGCTTGCTTGGAGTAACAATGTTGAGAAGCCTGACAGTTGCTTGTCACTGTTGCTCGGTGGTTCTCTCCGGGTGCTCTGGCTGGGTTCCTCCCCCAGTAAAACTGTTGGGTGGCCCTGGCTGTAAAAACTGTTGTTAAACCCAATAAATAAAGAAATCAAATTTGCTGAATCCAAGACCTTTGAATGATGGTTTTGATTGGGGTGTGTGGGGGGGGGGGGGGCATGGGGGGGGGGGTGGTTATACAGTGGTGCCCACTTAATTGGATATATCTTAATTGCATATCCCTGTTAATAGAATGTAATTTCCCAACACAAAACCATTTACCATGCCTCCAGTACAAATTTGACTTGGTAATTGAATATAGGTTATAGAGTAATCTCCTGTTAATTGAATAAAAAATCTTGTAACATGTTGAGAAATTGCCCTGACTCTTCCCAGCTTTCCTTTGTTATAGACCAATTTGGCCTCAGTACATTCAATACAGGCATTTAATCTATTATATCTTGTTTGACAGAGCTCATGGAGCTCTGTCAAACAAAATATAATAGAATAAATGCTAAGTTTATCTCTGGAATACAGGAAAGTGACACAATCCCTGTTAATTGAATACTCCTGCTAATTGAATAATGTTATTGGCAAAGTGGCTCTTCAATTAACAGGGTTCCACTGTACAGCAAACTGAGCAAAAACAAATATCACAAACTAATAATGAAACTATGTACTTGTGAAATTTTCATGTGGTCATTCTACAACATGTTTTAGCTGGTACTATACAGTTTTGAAGGTTAAAGGGCACAGTAGTTAGAGGTGTAGGCTGCAAGCCAAAGGGTCCTCTATCAAATCCCACCTGCGGCAACCACTTTGTTTCCTTGGGCAATACACTTCATTCCCATTGCCCATGTAGTGCCATTGCGTACCAAGGAATACTGCAAGTCAATCGTACACTTGTCTTCAACCAATGCTAACCCAGCTTGTGTGCTGTTTGTACGTTAGATATTTGTAATTGCTCAATGGTTCTCTCTGGCTTTTCCCATCTGTAAAACTGTCCGACATGAAGTGACCCTGGCTATCGAAGTGTCATTAAACCCCAATAAATGAATCAATAAGAATCATGTGTCCCTATTCTGGAGAACAGTTCGGGGCAAATTGCCAAAGGATGGTTTGGGTTAGATTAGTACTAGTATCCAGTTTGGGTCAAATTGTTGGAGGACAGTTTGGATGCAATTCTCGTGAATTCCAGTCACTTTGGCCCCAAGTCAATTCGGTCCCAGTCATTACGTCCGCAGGTCAATTCAGCCCCAATATACCAGGTCATTTCGGCCTCTTTAAATATTTTCAAATATTGTTTGAATTTTAACATTTTTCTATTTAATTTTTTTTCAACATTTATATCTCTCAATTAGATATTCAGGTATACATATGATATATGTCTAGTAGATTTTCTTTCATGATGAATAAATAAAAGAAAAGTTTCAGCACGTCGAAGGTGCACATGGACAATGTGGGATTTGAAATCCCTTGCGACCTGAATAATTGTATTTGCTTATGAATCTACGACAGCCAGAAGCGAGGGTCAGTAATGTTATTTGGTTTGAGTGTATGCCTTGGAAGTGGGGTACTGGGGTCAGACCCCCGTGGACAGCGAACTGGAAGGGGACTAGGAATTGTGCATAACTACAAGGATTCTGCTCTGTGTTTTAGAAAATGTGGACATATTTGTGGTAGTATCAAAATCGCAGTTTGGTGGTTGTTTCACAAAAAAGAAAAGAAAAAGAAACCCTGTGAACCTCAAACTGGAAGGTGACTAGGAATTGTGCATAACAATATGAATGAATGACTGCATATACTTTGCAAAATTTCAAGGTAAAATAATTTCTCTTACTTATACAGATAGCATCTTAAATGTATGTAAAATTGAACACATGGATAATTTTTAATGTTGAGTATAACTTTTCTGTACACTGTGTAAATACAAATAACTGAACATTACTTAATAAAGGTAATTACCCATTATTTCTAAACATGAACTATGCACTGATCTTTATACATGTAGATCTCTACACTTAAAATGGTGCCAAAATGACCAAGGGACTGAAGTGACTAGGGCAGAGATGACTTTGAGGTCAAATTGACCAGAGGATGAAATGACTTGGAGCCGAAGTGATTGGATACCATTCTAACAGATGAGAGACCTTAATAAAAGGCTTAATTATTACAGAACACATTGAATGTGAATTTACTGCAGAGATAATTGCTCGACGATATACATTGTATTAATATTTTTCAATAAATATCGAACAATCTATTAATATTTTTGTTAAGAATTATTTTCAGGAGTTAAAACGAATATCGTAGCGTATCTAAAATATCCTAACAGATGTGTACTGCTTTTCTTTTGGATGAATCTTCCTTGGGCCTAGTTCTCCCCAGGCCGAACATTCCCCCAGTTCCCAAAAAAAGATGACATGCCATTTTCAATGGCGGTAAATATCCAAAAGGGTTATTATTTTCCATTTTTTAGTGTTTGAAACTACGAAGCACTGTTCAGAAATACAGATGCACCAAAAAGTAACACATTATTACTTTGTTTTGGTTTCTAACGGGACTGAAAGCAACCTGTCAGTATCACTTTTTCGAATTACACCCATTTCGTCTGCTAACCAAATCGTCCGCTGCAATTTCAACCAAGTCGTCCTCTACAATTATACCCAACACGTCCGAAACTCGTTCGCTGGGGGAAAGTATTCAGGTATTGTATTTTGAATCATTTTTTATTTATTTATATAATAATTTTATTGTATACTTTATTGTATATTACCTATTGTAATATATCTTAATGTACCTCCATTGTAATATATCTTAATGTACCTCCTTGCATTAAATTTCATATACATGTGAAATTCTGAAAACAGAAATGTCAGAACAAAATAAACTATCCAGCCATTAAATAAATTTTAATTACTGTTTATTCAATGGATTATAGAGCTGGGAGGTTAACCGAAAAACAACTCAGTTTCGGTTATGAAAAAATAACCGACAACCGAGACCGACGATAAACTGAAAAACCGACTTTCTCGGTTATTTGAATGTCACGTGAGAATAACGTTTTTACGTGTTTTTTTCTGAAACAATGGCGGCAATTACAGTCGAGAAGAACCCTATATGGGAACACTTTATCAAAACTGATAAAACTTCAAAGTCGGCTGAGTGTAAATATTGTCATAAATATATTTCTTGTGAGCATGGAAAGTTATTAACCCAATTTCCGGTAGTGACTCATTGTGTTAGCTACAAATTATTTTTAATTAACTTCGAGTCTTCGGCAGAGACCACGAGAGTTCGTCCTTAAAGTTTGTTTATATTATTTCCAAGTTTCAACGACTTGACAAAGTTTTTACACACTCAGGGAGAGTTTATTCAATCATTATTTAGTTCATACAACTTAATTTTTTTCTGTTATTTTGGTGGTTCAGAATCTGTTTAATAAAAAAAACAAAACCGAAACCGTAACCCGACTCTTTTATTAAAAACCGAGTTGTAACCGAAACCAACCCAAAATTCAATAACCTCCCAGCTCTAATGGATTACCTATAATAATTATATTATTACAGTAAAAGTTCTTAAAGTAAATGTACGTTATATCAAGTTCCACAACATAATCTTATAATTTTGCAATTTTTCATTGAAGAGCTCCACCGGCAGCTTACAGTGAATGACTGCAAAATTATTAGTAGAAGTATTATAAGAATTAATTATATTAAGAAATGCAACAAAATTTGTTATATTAAGTTCTGCAACATAATTTTATAATTTTGCAATTATTCATCGAGGCGCACCGTCGCTTTACAATGAATAATAGCAAAATTATTAGCAAATGTATTATAAGAATTAATTATATTAAGAAACGCATCAAAATTTATGGTTTATTAAATTCTGCAACATAATCTTATAATTTTGCAATTATTCTTGGAAGAGCACCGGCACTTTACAATGAATAATCACAAAATTATTAGCAAATGTATTATAGGAATTAATAATATTAAGAAACGCATCAAAACGTGTTATAATTATATTAAGAAATGCATCAAAACTTGTTATATTAAGTTCTGTAACATAATCTTATAATTTTGCAATTATTCCAGGGGGAGGGGGATCCTGGGGGCACCAAAAATTTGCAAGACGTGATGTGGGAGTGGGTGAGTCTCTTGAGTGCACCAAAAATGTGCATTTCCAACTTGTGCAATTTTTTGCATTTTTTAAAAACATATCATTATATCTGCCAATATACGACATCATTTGTGTTTCAAACCTTAAAGATGATGTACATCACACTCTTAACATATATACAACATCAGGAGGCTTTATATGTTGGAGAAATGTCACACGTTAGTAGGGGGTGGGTGTCTTGTTCGAAATGTAAAAAATGTACAGACAATATTTTCCTTGACGTTATGACAAGCGGACGACTCGGCTTGGGGACGAAACGTCCGTATACCCTTTTTTCAAGAAAACTTTTCCTTTACAACACCTTCACATTTGGATAATTCAAAAACTGAGTTTCTGTTCATCTTGATATTTCACGAGATACATGTCAATGCATGTCTGTATACAATAGCACCAATATAACAACAATTATCCGTTATAAACTTATATTATCGGTTATATGTACGTTTTTTCGATTGAGGTTGTCACTGGCAGACAAGCTGTAACGAAATCAAGACTGAGAGTGAGAGTTCGATCTGAAACGACGAGATCATCAACTGAGCATATTGACAAACCTCCAGAAGGGCAGAACTCGAGTAATAATAATAACACTTTGGCCGGCCGCTGATTTGTCGCGGTTCTGGAGTGAGAAGGCCTGGCAACCCCTGAAGTGTAGATATGTCGGCCAATGTATCACGCAAATCTTTGAGGCGAATAAAGTAGCAACAGAGTACATTTGATTCCTAGAGGGGGGCAGGCCAATTGCAATTGCATGGGCAATTCGACAGCGGAAGTTACGTAGTTTTTTCACTGAAATTTACTGTCCACTTCAAAAATCACATTGACGGCTATAGAGAATTCTGTTCTGGAACACATTTATCTGACTGGGTATGTGGAACCCTTTGCGGGCCTACGGCCCGCTTGGGGTTCCTATTACACCATGTTACTGGATACTCACTAATGAACTTGAAATTTGAAACATATTCCTAAAAGCATCATTTTGACTGCCAAAAAGGCCGCCAGAAGTCTCCATTTAATAACTTATTTCAAAACTTTCTTGGGGGAAGAACCCCCTCCTCAACGCCTTCCACTATCATCGGCGCACGCGTCAGTATACCGACACTTTTGAAAGGGAGCCCGTCATAGAATTAATCCCGGGGCCCGAAGTTCCTCACCACAGCCCTATGTGTATATACACCAAACGCGCAGCCCAGAAGGCGCGACAGGTTCGAAAAGTTGTCTGAAGCGCTATAGTTGACAGAGATTTGTGAATGTCTAAATTAAAAGGATGCGACAATATTTCTTTCACTCGAAAGTTATAAGGGTCAACCATGGGAAAATATTTACTAGTGTTACACCTATAGGAAATACATTTTGGGGGCTTTCATATCTGATTTAATTATTATTGTTGGATATTATTTTATATTTAAATTGCACTTGGAAGGCCACATACCAGACAATGATGTTTTATTATTTTGAAAATTTATGTTTTTATCACAATCAGCAATAAAGACCACATTTTGTCTTGGTGGAAGCAAATGATCATCTTGCCAAAATCTAGCTTCCAGAAAGCCACGATAATCTTTGTGAAATTCCATATAACAGTACAATCCACCCAGTTAACTGATTTATGTAAGCAACAGTTCTCTTCCATAATCCTGGTGGTACAGTTAAAACTAGAAGTCCTGTCATGAAACGCGCACAAATAACACATCGATCTGCGCGTTAATCTACGCGTTATGACCATAGTAAGGCTATCAAATTCTGTACATATATGGCCTGTGCACAAGCAATATTTCAGCCAATGGACCTCCGGGTAAACCGGAGGTCCATTGGCAGAAACATTGCCTGTGTTTGCTATGAATAACCAGGAGAACCTGCCATGCTTTGGATGCCATTCGATATGACAATTGCGCGCAATTCCTACGCGCAATTGAACCTAGATAAGCGCACAGTTCGTGATAGGACTTCCTAGATTTAACTGTAAAACCGCAGCCGAAAAACCAGTATGTGTATATTATACTTCCCTCCACTGATATTTAGAAGTTGTTACCAAATCATGCTGTTAACTATTTTGTTTATTTATTGGTGTTTAAGCTACATACTTATGCACAATGGCTAATCGTGACCTTGACAGTTTTACGGGTGGAGGAAGCCGGAGTACCCGGAGAGAACCACCGAGCATCAACGAGCAGCTGTCGGCTCCTAGCTCCGTTCAAGCAAGGTTACAGAGGTTGGAGACATGTGCACCATCGACGTGCACTGTCGTGCAGTACGCCTTAGTGTACAGCGTCATCGTGCCCCCGTGTAGGCGACCGGGATAAAGTGCCTTACCTAAGGACACAACGCGGGTCATCCCGGACGGGGATCGAACTCGGAACCTCTAGCATAGAAGTCCACCAGTCTACCACTGAGCCACGTGCTGTTAAAACTGCTAGAAAACCATTTCTTCACCCACAGAGCGTATAAGGAACAGCTTTGGGAAGAAAATTGGAAAAAAATTGCATCATAAAATGACGACTGGACATTTGTGACTGGAATGTTTTGATAAAATGGGGCGACCTCTCTTTCTCCCGATACTTCGTACCCTCTGTAGCTTAGCCACAGAGAGTACGATTTATCGGGGTAAGTTGTTTAAAACATAAACGTCCCCGTCTGCATGTAGTGTATGTGGAACACCTGCGCACTACTTACAAGCCTCAGCTATAAAAAAAAACAATCAAAATACCTAGACGTTCTACGGAAACTTTTTTTCATGGTCTTGATGTTACAAAGCCTATATGTTACACCCAGTTTATTTGTTGTTTAATTTCTGGAAGAATCACATATTTGCAGAATTACATAATAATTATTCAGGTTTTATATATGCACAGAACCGTCAAAACGACACACGCGTGTGAATGGTTTAATAGATGTGGCACTTGTGCCATCGCGGAAGGATAACACTCGAGGTCTGCGGTGCCATATCGATTAACCCATTCACACGGACGGGTGTCGTTCTGTGTTTAATACACGCCTCGGGTCTAGAAAAGCAATTATTAGAAGGGCACTCAGCCATTTAATTAACAACTCGTCCCCTGAGTTCCAATGTGTTCTATGTGCCATATTGGAACTCAGGGGTCGACAAAAAGAACACATGTTATCTCCAACCAAATTTGCGAGGGGAACCCGTCTTATTATTTTTAGCTATCGCTGGTGATTCAAATTGTAATTGTGGTGCACAATTTGTAAAAAAATGACAGTGAAATTTCGTATCTATTTAAAATTAGACCGTCAAAGATTTCCGTTCGGCACATGCGTGCGGGACAGATTTTAATTTTCCGCATGGTTTAGTATTGCTGTAGATGGGGATTTCATAGAACAGGCGTGTAATAATATCGGGAAAATAAAATATATAACTATAAACTTTAGCGATCTATTTTGTATGTAAGTTGTCACGTTCAACAGTGCAAAAGTGCTTATATTTTAGCTCCTAAACGTCACATAATATTTTCCTAGATGCTACTACAGAGCTCCATTTGATCCACAGTTTACAACTTTTCGTCGATGGCCACTTTACGCATCTGCCCAACAAAAGTCGTGGCAACGATCACGCACACACAAGTTGGACAAAGCACCACACAAAAGTTGTCCACTTTTTTTTTTAACTAACTCGACTGCTTTAACTATTGCTTGTACAGTTAAAACTAGAAGTCCTGTCACGAATAGTGTGCTTATCTGGGCTTAATCGCGCGTTGGAATTGCGCCCAATTGCCATATCAAATGGCACCCAAAGCACGGCAGGTTCTCTTGGTTACTCATAGCAAACACATGCAATGTTTCTGCCAATGGACCTCCGGGTTACCCGGAGGTCCAATGGCTGAAACATTGCTTGTGCACAGGCCATACGTACAGAATTTGATAGCTTTACTTGGGCCTTAACGCGTACATTAACGCGCATATCAACGTGCTATTTGTGCGCATTTCATGACAGGACGTCTAGTTTTAACTGTATGGTGTGTTATGTGCCTTGACAAATTCGGATCGCCGGATAAAACACTTTGGTGAACCAATTGCGTATAATGTCAACACGTTTCCATCAATGTTTCATTCACCGCAAAAACATAATTTCTCACAACTTGACTGATATTTTTTCCAAATACATTTTGTTAAATTTTCTATACTTAGGGTATTTTCAGTGTGTTTTTTTTGTTTAACCCTTTATCCAACGTAATGGCTAAAACCGGCCAGCCCTATTCACAAAAATCGTCATTTAATTTTCATTGTTTTTTCATTTTTTTGTCTCAAAAACATAGGTTATGACACCTCGTTGGAACGAGCTCGTCGAGCTCGTTCCAACGAGGGGTCATAACCTATGTTTTTGAGACAAAAATGAAAACAATTAGTTATTTAAGAATTGTTTTTGCATGTGTCGTCTGCTTGTTATGTTAGGTAAAGGGTTAAATGGCGAGATTCACTACTTGCACTATAGTAGTATGTCTCGTACCTTTCACCCCACATTGGTAGGACCTCGGAAGTGACGTCATGTCACGTGACCTAGTGGCGCCATGTTGTGCTGTCATGGTAACCCGCGTGAGCGGCCATTTTGTTACGTCATCTCCATGGTGATACGTGGTGTGAGTGCGCATGCACAGCGCGTGTTGTTAAGGTGATACGTGTTTCCGTCGTCCATTTTCTATACTGGAGGCCGCCATCTTGGTTTCTATGGTAGAAAACTATTGCACTTATAGATAGAAGCGGAGAATTCTGGGTAACTACCAAAGGAACCTGTCTTTTAATGGGAAAAACGTCATGGGATAGGGATCCTAAAAGGGATTCTGGGAGAATTCTAAGCCAGAACATTACTCCTGTTCAATCGAACGCACCCCCGGTACCCAGTTGGTACTATAGCACTACGTGCTAAGCAGATAAAATGGGAAATCCGTATCAAATAAAATCAATTTCGGTGATTTGGATAGATTGTCGGGTTGTTTGTGGTAATTAGATTTACTCTTCTACAAAGAAACACACCCTCAAAACATACCCCGTCCTATTGCAGAAAAATTGGGTAACATGGCAACCACGTGCTACCATAGAAACCAAGATGGCGGCCTCCACTATACAAATTGGACGACGGAAACACGTATCACCTTAACAACACGCGCTGCGCATGCGCACTCACACCACGTATCACCATGGAGATGACGTCACAACATGGCCGCTCACGCGGGTTACCATGGCAACACAACATGACGCCACTAGGTCATGTGACATGACGTCACTTCCGAGGTCCTGCACCGAGGTCCTGCCAATGTGGGGTGAAAGGTACGAGACATACTACTCACTATATATTTAGCGTGACGAGAATCTATGTTGTAAACATTTAGTAAACAGATTCTGCTTTATTGGCATAACTAGACCTCAGTGCCTAACAAACGGAATGTGACTAATGTCGAAAGTTGTCAACAAAATTATATGCGATTTGCTAATCTTAACTTCATCTCCAGTTGCAACAGTGATATATCCCTATTTGCAAGAAGAGGCCTTAACTGCCAATGGGAATACTGCACTGAACCGATTTTCTCGAAATGCAATGTATTCTTGATCAAAGTTCAGAAGGGTTAGCTCAGTCCTGAAAAGTATGAAATGTTTATAAAATACACCAAAAGAATAAAACAACAGTGGGAAATTAATAGTCCCCGACTGTCCACGCAGTTCGAAGTGTTGGGCTAAGACGTATCGCGATGAGAGAACGCGATATTCAGATCGACGATAGTTAGACAAAAAATGCAGAAAGTTGCAGAAGATAAGATACTAAATGAAATAAAATGGATTTGAAAGCAGAGAGAATTTGAAAACCGAAAAACATCGAATCGGCCCCAATTAAGATTAATCAGCAATATCGTTTCATGGGCTATTGTCTATTAAGAGTGAGACACTTTTCTATTTGCGAGCAATGAATATTCCAGCAACCCAACTGAAGGATGCCAGTGGCGAGAATGACAGCAGACAAATGTGGGTCGCGTGCCGATGAATTTTACCAAATATAACTCAATCCAATCGAGGATGAATATCACCATTCAATGGTATAAAGCCCTAGAATACGGGCGACTTCATTTGAGTTAACTTTCGTCTGCCAGAAGCCTCTTGCTAACTTTGATCTCGTGCATGGCTGTGCAAAGCGTGTCGTCTGCCTTACTTCTTCGACTGTATCGCGTAGAGCCTAGTTGGGAAATGCTATTCAAGGGGAAATTAACTCCTTGCTCGCTGCTGGCAGATATTCCTGCCCATGAGAGGATTTTTTTCGCCCCTGAAATAAGTATAATTTGGGCACATTTAATCAAATTTACCCCTTGAAAATTGAATGTATTTTTGCACAAGTAATTTCTTGATTTAAATTCACATAAATTTTTCATCAAATCTAGTCATGGCTGCTTCACAGCAGCCATGACTAGATTTGCTGAAAAATATCTTGCAAATACTCAGCGGGTTAAAAGTTAATTCACATAGCACAGTTCCAATTACATCTTCCTGTGTTTAAAGGACTTGGTTAGTACGCCATTATCGTGCGTATTATGTGTTAAATTACGGCTCCTCGGGACTGACCAATAAAATGGTAATACAATATGGCCGTCATTGCCTGTTAGCTTTCCACGGGTGGGCAATATTCCCACGACGCAATGATATTATATGCCAAACACTAATTACAGAACTAATCTTCAACAAATTAATTAATGAATCGCCGGGTACTTTTTTTATTAGGGTTTAACGATACATTAACAGCCAGGGTCATATCATGGCGGTGACAGTTTTACGGGTGGAGGAAGACGGAGTACCCGGAGAGAACCACCGAGCAACGACGAGCACCTGCCAGCTCTCCAACATCGTAACTCTGAACTCTGCACCGCGGCAGAGACAGGGTTAGATTGGTTGAAGACATGCGCACCATCGACGTGCAGTAAGCCTTAGTACACAGCGTCATCGTGCCCCCATGTAGGCCATCTGGGTTAAGTGCCTTGCCCAAGGACACAACGCGGGAGCAGGAATCTGTCGCTGAAATGGTCACCCGTCCAACTACTAACCGCGCTCGACGTTGCTTAACTTCAGTGATCTGACGAGAACCGGTTACCGCGACGCCACCGCGCCCCCGAATCGCCGGGTACAAACCGGTGGTTCATTAATAAGAAGTTTGCTGGCGATGGTTTTTATTACCAGGTAAACGCTGCCCACGCGTGGTTTACGACTAGTCCAAGGCGACTGTACTGTTTAACCCATACAAAATGTTTGGTGCTCTGTATATTGGTATTCAAAAACCGCCCGGTATTACCCGTCCCTACCCCGATGTAAGTCTTTATTACTGTATTGCGTCACTTACGAACCACACAATCAAGAACATAAGAATGATGCATTTGTCTGGATCTACAGTTAAAACTAGAAGTCCTGTCACGAACTGAGCGCTTATTGAGGCTTAATTATGCGTAGGAATTGCTCGCAATTGCCATATCGAATGGCAGCCAATGCACGGCGGGTTCTCCTGGTTACTCATAGCAAGCACAGACAATGTTTCTGCCAATGGACCTCCGGGCTACTCGGAGGTCCATTGGCTGAAACATTGCTTGTGCACAGGCCATATGTACAGATTTTGATAGCCTCACTATGGTCATAACTCGTAGATTAACGCGCAGATCGACGTGCTATATGTGCGCATTTCATGACAGGACTTCTAGTTTTAACTGTATGAACACGCAACATTACTTCTCGCTAGGCTTAGTGTGAAGTATGAATTCATCTGATCAAGAAAACTGATAAGGAACCATTCATCGATTAGACATGAACTCACCAATTCCACGGACTTACAAGACATCACATCTGAAGTGCACAACTAACATTTGTTTCATTTATTCGTTGATTTTTTTCTTTATCGGATTTTTTTCTAATAAATTTATTGTTAGATCTCAAGTTACTTTTCATTACCTATGATGCTCTTAATAGTTACAACAATCATACAGCGTTCCAGACTTATTTTTCAGCGAGACAAACCTTCAAATTAGCCTTCCTTAAGTGTAAATACAATTCCAGTGTGTTACTTTATTACGGGTCAATGACGCAAACTTGTCAACCAGCTCACGTGCGCAGGATTTTTTTGTCACAGTACTGTCGCCACAAAAGCGGAAAGATTATTCAACTGGATCGGGACCGAATTATCTACACCTCTGGAAATCACAGGAGATGGCGCACCGCTTGTATACTGACTGTAGCAGTTCTGCTTTAGTGGTAATATAAGACCCTGTACCAACCCTTGGGAGGGATGTCCTCTCTAATGTAGGCAGCATATGTATAAACGATTTGTTATACTTGACTTCATACTTGTTGCGGTCGTGATTTAGCCAAAGGTTCTGAAAGTGACTTTAAGACACAATAAATAAACAAATATCTGTTTCCTAACCTGCCCATAACACTAGAATCTCACCTGCAGGAAACGACATGCGGAACCAAGGTATTTCAGGTGCTATTTCCTTGTCGTGTTCCCCAGTCTTAATTTCGCAATATTATAATTCTAAAATGTCCATCTCTTGTTGTAAATTTGTCGCGACTAGATCGCGATCGGATCGAGATAAAAGCCCCTTTTTTATCAGTGCTGTGTATTGATATTATTCTTGCAACCTCCTTAAAAAAACTGCTGTCAAGAGACATGCACTCTAATATAAACAAGTACAGTTGCCAATAGAAGTCCTGTGACTGTATTGTGCACTATTCTGAAGTATTAGCGCGCTAATTAAGTGCACTTTTGTTCCTGTCAAGCTGCACCATTAGCGTAACTCAATTCCTGCAGAAAAACAGCCTGCCCAACTCTTATAAATTCTATACTTGTAAACAGAAATCATTCTTAACCTCTATCGAGATACATGTCTCTGTAAAGACGTAAATAGATATTAAAATTCGACTCCATATACAGAATGAAGAGGGTGGATTACTACTGAATCGCAGCGCCATATATTCTCCACTCGAAAGGTATTTATAATAGTTGATAACAGCATAATTAACACTTGCAAACTGTCATCCCCTGGACCACCGAGTGCAACCCGGTGGTCCATGTGATGGAAGGTTTTGCAAGTGCTTCTTGTGTTTTATTCTCAGAAATTGTAAACGAAAAAGTGAAAAATCTATCCCACAGCGATTTAATAGTAATCCACTCTCCACATACTGTAGTCTAAATAGTTTCTTTCTGTTTGTACGGTTCAGTTCGTGATTTCACCACCGAACTTGCAACCAGCCTTTGACATTTTGCATTGTACAGGTAAAACCCTCTTGTATATTTCAGACCACATCATACTTCTGCAGTAAAGATCGCATTCACGAACGAACATTTGCTGCACTAATTGTGACAGGACTTTTAGTTTCAACTGTACACTCCTATCTAGTGTTTAATTCACAGGACAGGACCAGGAATCAAAGGAAGCGTTCCACAACCTTCGATTCACGATTCTAGTCTCTGAATTTCCCCAGGCATTTGCACCGATTTTTGGAACCAGTAACCGGGATATTCCCGTTCGCTAAATTAAACCAAATCTCCGATGGCGATGCTGGTGTTGGAAGAAATTGATATTCACCGTTATCTTGTAAACTATAATACGCAATCATTAATATCATGGTTTATGGATTTTCTGGGTATGATGACTGATTTTCAGAACTAGGAGCCGCAGAGGCGTGAAATTCCCGTTGCCGGTATTAAACTTACTCTTATCCATTATGTATAATAAATAATTGTTCAACAATATATGGTAATTTTATTTGTCAACGATAAATTTCTGTTTGTACAACTATAAACAATTTACAGATACATTATATACAACAATAATATTGAATTAAATTTCTATACCACAGCAAAGGCCCCTTTGAGCATATCTCTGAGTCATTCACAGATGTTACAAATGTCAAACAATTCATGATTCGCCTGAAGTGAACTCTGTACATTTATTTCCGTGACGCTTTGTTGGATTTCAGCAGACAATTAGAACTGGAATATTCCATCCGGAGGATATCTATAATTGCTAACAACGAGTTTCAAGAGCACAAGTTCAGCCTGTTTTCCTTTTTCTCAGAAATGGGGAATGTTGTGGAGTGGAATATCAATTTCGGTGGTATTTTAACAAAAATCAACCCTGACATCCATTATTGAGTTGAACAGTAGATCCTGCACATTTTCTACTGACAACAGAATGACAGTACGGACTGTAGGAATTCTTAGGAAACCACAAAACTTATAAACCCAGTACAAGTTCAAGAACGAACTAAGGAAATAAATCTTTACCAATGGTTGGTAGTATTGGAAACTGCCAAAATGAATACAAACTGGCGGAAAATGATTGTACATGATAAATATTTCCAAGAACCATATGGGGTTTGATATCAGTGGCAACGGAGCCGGGTTGGGCGTTCGGAGGCTTCCACTTCCTCGCATGTGTGGCCAAAAATGCTAAAAATATTTGAAAATAGTAAACAAAATGAGCTTAATTGCTTGTTATTCTACTTTACCTCTTTAATACCAAATTAAAGAACTAACATGTGAGTCCGGGAGGCGGCGGGGTAGTAAATTCCCTATACTAAGCGAGCAATATTCGTCCACTGTACCATCTGGGCTATTTAGGAAGTAAGTGGACTCCCAGTACCCTCCACTAATCCCCAAATATCCCCCAGATTGCTTCGTAGTTCATATGTGTAACCCTTTACCTAATATGAAAGGCAAACGACACTTGAGAAAAAAATTCTTGAATAACTATTTTTTTTTCATTTTTTGTTTCACAAACATAGATTATGACCCCTCATTGGAACGAGTGCGACGCGCTCGTTCCAAAGAGGGGTCATAACCTATGTTTTTGAGAACAAAAATGAAAAAATAATGTAAATTAATTGGCGATTTTTGTGAATAGCTCTGGCTGATTTGGCCGCTGCGTCGGACAAAAGGGTTAAAAAAAAAACATGCTTACACATTAACTACTCACTTTCCGAATCGCACCGCATCCCTAGAATATGAAATAACCTACCTTGGACATTTACGATCTATTATATGGATTGCTCTGGACACACACTACGGACACGTGAAGACGTTCAAGTTGAACAATCAGCACAGTGGTACGCATTCTGAACGCCTCCAGAATTCGTTCTGAACAGGAAATAATATATGTTGGCACAACCTGGTACTTCATTAATTAAAATTTTGCTGGTGATGATTTTTATTACCTGGTAAACATCACTGCCCACGCATGAATTACGTCCTCGTGTCCACGGTGAGACTGTGTTGAACATTTCAACAAAAACAGACTCCACTCATTTAAAGCTGCAAAAGAGGTTTCCGCAGTTGTCATTCCAGAAAAGGCGGAATCTCCTACCTACCACCTTAGGGTAAATTTTGTTCATCTCGGAACACTATTAAATATCTCTTGCACATTACAATTATATACGTCTGCAATTACTGGTAATATTCGACGTCGTTTGCATCATTCAGACTGTTACACTCGACTGACGTTTGAAATGTCTTCGAAACGGTTTATATCATATCGATTACAAAATTATTGGAATCTTTGTCAGAGCATTTGATTAAATTATTAGGATTGGAGGCTTCTTTTAACCCTTTGAGACTTTAATTATACTGACGTTCAAACCTCACTGGGAATTCAGTTTCTTCAACGTTTTTCAAAATGCGACGTCAAACGTCAGAAAGTAGGCTACAAATAAATAATAAGATATTTTTCACATTAGTGATTTTCTGGTTGAGGGCTAGATTTATTTGGTGGTCTGAATTCGTTATTCAAAACTTGTTTTATTACAAATTATTGGAGAGTGCCCACATGCCCTCGCCAATATTTTGTAATAAAACAAATTTATATAAACAAAATATTATTTGTATTTGACTGAATATGAAATATAAGCAAGGAAAGTGTTGGCTTTTGCTCTGGTATCCTCATTTTTTGAATGCCCTGATAGTGGTTTCTAGCACTCAACCAGTTAAGAAGTCTTGACAGCCAGATTATATTAGTATTTTAAGCTGCGATAACATTTAACGGTTGTCACTGAAAACTATTGTGGAGAAAATAGGAATTGAGGTTAAAACTTTAAAAAATCGAAAAAATAATAACAAAACAAATGACCACAAAGTATCAACGCGCTGTTTGTATTTCGTACGTCATAAGACGTACAAAAGTATCAAGGGGTTAACCCTTCATGAAAAGCAGACGACACTTGCAAACAAAATTCCTGAATAACTAATTTCTTTCATTTTTTGTCTCAAAAACATAGATTATGACCCCTCTTTGGAACGAGCTCGACGAGCTCGACGAGCTCGTTCCAAAGAGGGATCATAACCTATGCTTTTGCGACAAAAAATGAAAAAAATAATGAAAATTAATTGACGATTTTTGTGAATAGCGCTGGTTGGTTTTTGGACAGTACGTTGGTTAAAGGGTTAATCATTATTAGTTTTAGTGTTAACTGTAATAGTTCGGAATGCTATGAAACATAAATGGAGTATTTAAAAATATACACTGATATATAAAATTTACGGTTTATAATGAAATTACATTATACATTTATTTACCCACAATTTTAATGAATATTTAAACAGCTCAATCTACTTCTCTAAATTAAATTATCGCAATTAAAATGAATGACGTTCCACTTAAGCGAATATGAATACGGAGTGGGCGTGTTTTGTGTGATGAGCGTACTTCACACAACTTACCACGTCCATCCCACATTCATAAAGAGCTGCGAGGTTTTGATTTTTCAGATTGGGTTTCGGTTTTGAGTCGGGTTTATGACAACAATCAGTTTAGTTCAGTTTCTCTCTGTGTTAAGAACATTTATATCATGATAACCTATTCTACTATATATAAAAAGCCTATGACATATATTTTAGCTTTCCACACCAACCGTGGTGAACACGCCAGCAATGGGATTTCAATAGTAAAAATTTACACCTACAGTGAAACTACATGCTTGACCTTTGGTGACCTCGCCTTGAATGCAAACTCGTCTAAATTTATCACTTGTCGCCTCGTGAAGACTGAAATAAAACAGGCAATTATTTAATACGTTTTTAAAAAAGTTTGCCTCATAAGATGAAAATTAACAAAAATACGTTGTCTCTTGTTACTGAAGCATGCATAACTCGAAATAGTATGTTAATGTGTTATTAAAATGAAAAAGAGCCCCGTAATTTTCGCGTTTCGTTTTCTATTTCATATGGGCGAAAAAAAGGCCATCGACAGTTCCACCCACCGGTGCTCGTGTAAACAGATTCGCACGTGTGAATATTGATTTAACATTTAAACTCTTATTAATCTGACGATGATGGTATAAATAAAATATACCCAAAGTAGCTTGGTGTACCAAATGTTCACCAGTGGTGGTAAAGTGGCGTTAATCGCGCGCCAAAGGCTCGCGGTTAACACCACTTCACCACGAGTGGTAAAGATGTGGTACACCAAGCTACTTTGGGTATATTTTATTTATATCATGATCGTCAGATTATTAAGAGTTGCTATTATTTGTTCTCGATTTTACATAGCAGGAGCCGTACATACGTGCAAATTTGCTTTTGTTTACATGAGGATCGGTGAGCGGTACTTCCGCTGTCAATTGTATCACCAAAACGAGACAGAAAAACAGAAAAAGAAGCGGGGTCTTTTTTCATTTTAATAACATAATAACATACTATTTCGAGTTATGGATGCTTTATTAACACGAGACAATGCATGTTTGTTAATTTTGTGCGTTTTATGGGGTAAACACATTTAAAAACGTAATAAATAATTGCCTCTTTCAATTCACTCTTCGCGTGGCGACGTGCGATAAATTTAGACAAGTTAGCATTCAGGTCGACGTCACTAAAGGTCAACTTGGATGTAGTTCCACTGTAGGTGTAAATTTTAACTACTGAAATCCCATTGCTGGCGTGTTCACCACGGTTGGTGTACAAATCAAAAAATTATGTCATAGGCTTTTCATATATAGTTGAATAGGTAATCATGGTATAAACATTTTTCCCAATAGGTTTGAATGTTTAACTATTATATTCTGTTGAAACCAGGGCTGAGAGCAGTTAACGTTTCAAACGTAAACGTCTTAAATTATTTTACTTAACCCTTTGATACTTTTGTACGTCTTATGACGTACGAAATCAAACAGCGCGTTGATACTTTTGTACGTCTTATGACGTACGAAACCAAACAGCGCGTTGATACTTTTGTACGCCTTATTACGTACGAAATCAAACAGCGCGTTGATACTTTTGTACGTGTTATGACGTACGAAACCAAACAGCGCGTTGATACTTTTGTACGCCTTATTACGTACGAAATCAAACAGCGCGTTGATACTTTTGTACGTCTTATGACGTACGAAACCAAACAGCGCGTTGATACTTTTGTACGCCTTATTACGTACGAAATCAAACAGCGCGTTGATACTTTTGTACGTCTTATGACGTACGAAACCAAACAGCGCGTTGATACTTTTGTACGCCTTATTACGTACGAAATCAAACAGCGCGTTGATACTTTTGTACGTCTTATGACGTACGGAATCAAACAGCGCCTTGATACTTTGTGGTCATTTGTTTTATTATTTTTCGATTTTTTAAAGTTTTAACCTCAATTCCTATTTTCTCCCGAATAGTGCTCAGTGACAACCGTTGAGCCAAATGTTATCGCAGCTTAAAATACTAATATAATCCTGCTGTCAAGACTTCTTAACTGGTTAATTGCAAGAAGCCACTATCAGGTCTTTCAAAAAATGAAGACACCAGAGCAAAAGCCAACACGTCGCGTGTTTATATTTCATATTCAGTCAAACACAAATAATATTTTGTTTATATAAATTTGTTTTATTACAAATTATTGGAGACTGCCTGTGGGCACTCTCCAATAATTTGTAATGAAACAGTTTTGAATAACAAATTCAGACCGCCAAAATAATCTTGCCCTCAACCAGATAATCACTAATTTGAAAAATATCTTGTTATTTGTTCTTTCTGACGTTTGACGTCGCATTTTGAAAAACGTTGAAGAAACTGCATTCCCTGTGACGTTTGAACGTCAGAATAATTAAAGTTTCAAAGGGTTAAACTCGTGGTGAACATTTGGTACACCCAGCTACTGTGGGTGTATTCCATATATGGCAAATAACACGTCAGGCTCCTTAACATAGAAAAGGCCGCAATGATTTGTAAGACACCACTCAATTCTTAGGGGTTATAGGGTATCAATTACTAAGCCTATTCAATCAGAGAAAAACATAGATGAAGGTATCAAAAGAATGAAGTTCATCTGAGGCCCCACAAAGTAGATCTTCTGTTTCTCATGCCCTTTTTTGTAATACTGCATGCGGGCGGGCCGTTTTTTATTTTAATTTTTATTTTTGTACTTATTATATCTTTGCCATTAAAAATTCATGTTATTGGCTTGTTTTATGTTTTAAGCCTCATAATCTACAAAATAGCATTGGTGGTGGTGTATTTCGCCCCTTGAGTGCAAGAAGACTTTGCAATGCTAAAGCGTTGCAAAGCCTTGTTGCACCCAAGAGATAAATTTATCAATTTGATTAACTTGGGGAAAATATCAGACATAACTCATTGATTTTTTTTTTAAAAGTTTGCAATGGTTTTAAAAAGAGGGCATGTGACAGCCAAAAGGACCATGAGAAAGGGTCAGAGAAACAGATTTTTAATTTGTTCAGGACTAACCTATGCGGTGTTCACATTGTCACGTTTCACGTTTTCTTCCTTATTGTCCTATTCACCAGTCCAGTTCATCTCCAGTAAGAAAATATGATCAGTTTATGCACGAATTCAGAAAAACCGTTCGTCCTGTTTTATTGGGTCTTGTGATTCGGTTTTCTGGTCTGCAGCAGGAAGCGAAATAGAACCGGAAGACCAAAAACCACCAACCCACATCCATATACTCATAAAGGTTAAGATGATTTACTTTAACCCTTTGAGACTTTAATTATCCTGACGTTCAAACGTCACTGGGAAGTCAGTTTCTTCAAAGTTTTTCAAAATGCGACGTCAATCGTCGGAAAGTACAAATAACAAGATATTTTTCACATTAGTGATTACCTGGTTGAGGGCTAGATTATTTTTGGTGTCTGAATTTATTATTCAAACTTGTTTTATTACAAATTATTGGAGAGTGCCAACAGGCACTCTCCAATAATTTGTAATAAAACAAATTTATATATTAAATATTATTTGTGTTTGACTGAATATGAAATATAAGCAAGGGAAGTGTTGGCTTTTGCTCTGGGATCCTCACTTTTTGAAAGCCCTGATAGTGCCTTCGTGCACTCAACCAGTTAAGAAGTCTACACAGCAGGATTATATTGGTATTTAAGCTGCGATAACATTTGGCCCAACGGTTGTCACTGAGCATTATTCGGGAGAAAATAGGAATTTGAGGTTAAAACTTTAAAAAATCGAAAAATAATAACAAAACAAATGTCCACAAAGCATCAACACGCTACATGATTTCGTACGTCATAAGACGTACTAAAGTATCAACACGCTGTTTGATTTCGTACGTCATAAGATGTACTAAAGTATCAACACGCTGTTTGATTTCGTACGTCATAAGATGTATAAAAGTATAAAGGGTTAATACTTATATGCAATCTTGGAGACTTGAACTGCTGGTGGGGGGGGGGGGGGGGGGGGGCGGTCGCGTTGCGGTAACCGGTTCTCGTCAGATCACCAAAGTTAAGCAACGTCGAGCCCGGTTAATCATTGTATGGGTGACCGTCTGAGCGATCAATTCGGACTCCCCGGGTAAGGCACTTAACCCCGACTGTCCACGTGGGGGCACTATGACGCCGTGTACTAAGGCATACTGCACGTCGATGGTACGCATGTCTTCAACCAATCTAACTTTGCCTGTGTTGCGGTGTGGAGTTACAATATTGGGAAGCTGGCAGCTGCTCGTCGTTGCTCGGTGGTTCTCTTCGGGTACTCCGGCTTCCGCCGCCCGTAAAACTGTTACGGTCATGATGATTCACTGTGCATAAGTATATGACCTTCAACGCCAATAAATAAATATAAATGTCAGTCAGTAAAATCGGGACGTCACATATATTCAATAAGACTCACTTTATCACAGCCTTGTTTTTGTCTTCCGAACGAGGTAATGGAGATCGAATTATGTTGGAGTCTCGTGCTTCAGTTTTGAAAACCAAAATTAAACTTTCATGTTATGTTAGGTTTCAAAGGACTGTTTAGGATTGCTGTCATGGCCCGAAGCTTACAACACAAAATAACCCAGGAGAAAATTCGGATGTTCTATACTTTTAGTATAAAGTGTACTTGTCCCTTTTTCAGATAAATTCGGTCTTTTAATTGGTCAGAATGCCTTGGACAAATAGCCATGGCAAAGTATGCACCCAACATCCAAGGTATATGAAAGCGTGCAACGTCCAAGATATAAGCGCACGCGAAACATCGGTGGTGTGTGGTTTAAACGAAAGCTTTCCGATTTTGCTCGCCTCGAAATAAAAATCGAACCAAAAAAAACCCAAAAAATAGTCAGAAATATCATCAGATTTCCGACAATTCAATCAATAAAATAAAATAAGAGCAAATAATTCGTCCCCTGAGTACCAATGTGTTCTATGTGCAAGTAGGCAAAATGTCAACAAAATACTATTCACTCGTTTCCTTAACGACCCAAGGGATGTAATTCTATCTGTTGTCTTCTGCGATTATAAAAAAGAAAATAATTATCACGAATTTGGTCCATGTGATTGTAGAGCTGAGCAATGCGTCCACAAATTTATATTTTGTATGGTATATGGAGATTTAACAACTGTTGTGTAGTAGACTAATCAAAATCTTAATTGATCCCCCCCCCCCCCCCCCCCTAGTAACGAATATAGACTCTTCCAACTGATGACAATGTATCGACAAGGAAGATATCATCAGAGACCAAAGGGTTAAATACTATCATTCCCTTTATGTTTCGATTTACCCAAAGGGTACGATGTAATCAAGTTCTGTCCGTGTTTCGTAGGAAGTCACTAATTACAGATATTCCTGTTATCAACGATGGCATGAAGTTTGAGCTACAGTACGTGGAGAGTGGATTGTAATTAAATCACCAGCGACGTGGAGTTATCAGCCAAGCTATAACTTTCAAATTCTCTCCATATCGACAACAAGCCAAGACCAATTCCGGGTCTGGACCTGCTTCGCTGCATCCAACAGATCTGAAAATTAGGTACACGATACAACTCATCATTATGAAGCAGCAGACCAAATATAAAAACATTCCCTTTCATAGAAGCCAAGAAAACTTTGACGGAAGAAGTGTTTCGGACGGACTGACGGACTGACAGACTGACGGACTGACGGGCGGATTAGAGCGGTTACTAGACCTGCTCTGCCGCTGGCGACGCAGGTAAAAAACACAAGCAATGTTTCAGCCAACGGACCTCCGGGTTTAACCCGGAGGTCCACTGGCTGAAACTTTGCTTGTGCTGGTTATGCTTTGCAACAAATTTGGAATTATTGCTTGGGTGGAATCTGCAGTCTGCGAGTGATTTAGTGATAATACACTCTCCACGTACTGTGTGTCTATGCGAAAAAAATAAGTTAGCAAATTGAGCGTGGCATGAACTGTTTGACATTGCTGTCTCACACAAAGTTTGTATTACATATGGTGGGTATGTTGAGCAATTTATCGAGTTCATTGGGTGTGGAATGGTTGCCTGGGTCGCGAACAAGAGTCGTATCTGTGTTTGACACATTTCCGTCTGAAACGTGTATTGAGTTCATATTGGCCATTTCGAATAGATTCCCCGTCGGGCACTTGATATCACGGTGTGGGGAGAGGTCATCGTCAATACATATTGTCGTCGAAGTAGCATTTCTCGACATTCGGCACGACGAACAACTTGAAGCTCTTCGAATGTTACGTTTCACGTTCAGCAAGGCTAGACGTTTCAACCTATGGTTTCTGTCTTCTCCAACTAAGAAATATGTCAGCATTTCTCCTCTGCCCTGCAATATAAATGTTTTTTTGTTTATTGTATGCTTCCGCTGAAAATATAAGGAAAAGGCGAAAAGATAGGCGTCGTGTTTTTTCGTCGTGGTCGACACAAGACATGCGATAACGTTATTTGAAAATCGTATTTTTTTTAGAGCTGGGTTCATTTTGGGTTTTTTTCAGATTATACTTGGGTGTCGGTTCGGTTTCAGAAAAAAATCGTTTCTGTGTTAAACCTTTACCCAACGAATCGGCCACATCCGCCCTCGTAATATGCTAATTCAGCCGCTGAAAAAAAAATTCAAAAGATTTCAACAAAACAATATCATGTGACCCCTCTTTGGAACGAGCTCGTCGAGCTCGTTCCAAAGAGGGGTCACTTGATATGGTTTTGTTGAATTTTTTGAAAAAAAAAAAAAAAAAATGATATTTCGAATAATAAATTTTAATATCGTCTGAGAACAAAACAAAAGAAGCACTTGCAAACTTTCATTACATGGACCCCCGGGTTGCACCCGGTGGTCCATGATATGCTGGAAGTTTGCAAGTATTTCTTGTGCTGTTGGGTAAAGGGTTAGGACCATACAGTAAATGACACTTCAGACCCCTTACCGTCGAAACAAATCCCCTATAGTTTGTTCGACACCACTCACCACAAAAAACCCTTGTCTGTAAGTGCATTGGGTTCAGTCTAACTTCTCTTTGGTCATTCTTGAGGGTACGAGGGGATCAGTTGCTAAGCCTATTCGGTCAGAAAAAAACATACGTATGTATAACACATGCATACGTTTTATTTAATCTATACCGTGTTTTCATTATCGCCTTTCCTCCCCTAGTGACTCGTATGATAATTCAATAAGGAAGAACATTTAACAATAAGAACACGACGTATCCACCCATTTTCCGGATAGACTAAGAGGTGATTATCCTTAGTGGCCACTAGTTCAACCTCTCCCCTCTCCAGAAAGTTAGTTTGATAAGTTTATGCGCAAATACAGTAAAAGCGTTCGGTAAGCCTCTGCAGGTTCGGTTTTCCGGTTTGCCTAAAAAAAAGCCGGAACCGAACCGAAAAACCAAAACTCGCCTATTTTTACAATCGTCGAGTCGCTGTGAAAATAGTATCGATGAACACAAAATAAACGAGGTAAAATGTTAGAAAAATGAAAAATGTTTACTCAAGAACTGAATGCAATTTTTATAATCTTTACTGGAGTATGGACGTGTGGGAATGGGTACAATTTGTACCCATTCCCACACGTTCATACTCCAATAAAGATTATAAAAATTGCATTCAATTCTTATAATTACATTCCGTAACTGTTTAAACTACTTTTTACCAAACAACAAAGCAGAAAGAGGAAATAAAACATGTACGAATGAACGAGGCGAAAAACCACCCTCACAAAAAAGACAAAGCGCACAACTCTTGAGTTGAGCGCCGGTTTTCGGCATTGATCCAAATTTGTCAAATTGCCGTCTTTCGCAACGAAATTTGGAATGTTCAAAACAATTTATTTAACATGTCAGTAAACTATAATCACTGATCACTGCGAGAGGCGCTAAAAGTTATAAACCCGCCCAAACACCGCCGGAATTACATTCTGTCATGTGCACTCTACCGTAAATGCGGGTCAAAGCTCGACCAAATGTATTCATCTGAAAATGAATTACATTTGGTCATGACGTTTTCATACAGGTGACCAATGGGAATTGAGTATTTGGACCCCAAACTTACAACTACATTAACAATGTAATTACTATTCCATAGTGAAAAGTTATAGACATTTGTGGTATACAATTCTACAGTTGAATCTAGATGTCCTGTCACAATTAGCGCAGACAATACTCGTTGGTTAATGCGCCTTTTACTGAGGAAGAATGAAGTAGTCTGAAAAACACAAGAGCGTTTGCGCTGTGCAATACAAAATATAATGTGCTATTAGCGAGGTCGGTAGTGAAATCACGAGCTTAATCAACAAACGGGAAGAAAATATTGAGAGTGCAGTATGTGGAAGGGGGGTTACTAGTAAATCGCCGTGGGATAGATTTTTCACTTAGTAAATATTTACAATTTCTGAGAACTAAACACAAGAAGCACTTGCAAACTTTCTTTTTCTTGCACTCGGTGGTCCATGTGCTTGAAGTTTGCAAGTATTTCTTCTGTGTTATGAACAACTACAAATACTTTTTCGAGTGGAGAATATATGGCGCTGCGATCAAGTAGTGATCCACTCTCTTCATTCAGTATAATATGAAGGCGAGTTTTCATATCTATTCACATCATTAGCCTGTGGAGAGGAGGCAGACAGAGGCATTCTGCCAAACAACTGGGCTAGAGAGAGTAGCCCACTTCGCCAAGCACTGGAGGCTGGTCAACTCAGACTGGAAGGGGGCAGGCATTGCCCATAATTAGTGGACTGTGTGAGGGATACCCCTCCCTTGGTGAAAAATGGGAGGTGCCGGTTACCCAGCGTATGTGGGTGACCGAGACGTCTATGCATGCTACGGGACACAAGGTGCAGTAGCGAGGCGGTGAAGAGGGAACTTGTTAGCGATGGACAGCTAAGGGGGCACGACAACGTGTGCGTGCTGATAGATAGGACGATTAGGAGGTTGCCCCTTGCGAGGGTGAGGGTAGATACCCCTTTCTATGACGGTGAGGTAGAGGCAATGTGTATTGAAGCGCCAATATAAGACCTCTGTGGTATGTTCAGAACCCGACAAGACATGGTCGGAGAGAAAAGCACCCAAAGGGGCATCGGGTGCGGTCACCCGAGCCTAAGTCGCGGAGGCAGAGCGGCCGATCAAATCACTGGAGGGACCGGTGGAGTCGAGAAAGGATGCACAGGTAGAGTGCAAAATGGAGGCCCCAAATGTTAATCCTTCGAAGACGGAAGTCAAGGGAGTGGCTGAACGGAAGCAGACAAGGTATGTGGACGAGAGGGGGCAGAATGAGGATCGGTACGGACGTAGAGCAAAGGTTAGAAACTTTTGGGTCAGTCAATAGGTGACCGTGCTCCGGTAGATCGCGGTTACAGTGGGAGGGGCCATACGCTGTAACAAAAATAATGGGCAACGCTCATTACCGAGCGGATATAGATGGATGTGGAGTGGTTTACCACGCAAGGTTTTTATTTTTTGCGGAGATGCCAAAATATAAAGAACACTGAACCCACGCGATTGGCGGAGAGAGGTACATTGGGGCGAGAGAGGCCGCAAGAGGTGGCCGGAGTAGCCACACACTGGCATCACAGACGTACAGCTAGGAGGGGCCCTGAGACTTGGAGAGGGGCACCCAAGGAATGACTGGCAGAAGTCAAACAAGAGAGCGTTGCTTCTGAGGCATCGGACGACAGGTATCACCCGGGAGCCTGTAAGTGTCGGTCATGAAGACGAGTGGGGTCCTTGGTGGAGGACGCGTCCGAGGAATAGGTCCAGGTGGAGGGGGCCGAGGGGCTCTCTAGGAGCATGAGCCGGGATGGGCCCCCTATCCAAGGATGGGGGCAAGCTAGTGAGATGACAGGAGTTTGGGCAAGGGGCCCATCCGCTGGCTTGGGTCAGGATGGATACCCCTTGCTAATATTTTTTTACGCAGGTGTTGCGTGAGTGTATATAGATACAGGCGTGTGTGTGTGTGATAGAGTAGTATTATATTCTGCGATGTAGAGAGGGAGAGAGAGTGCGTAGGGGGACCTGTTGGCTGCATGTGCACCAACGGAGCGCCTCCTATTGTACGCCAGTGGAAGTGAGCGCGTGGGTTTCTATGGGAGGTGGATAGACTCATGTGTTCCAATGGGGAATCGAGTCAAAGTACTGGGAGTTAATTGTGGTGCGTCTCAGTGTGCGCTTGCGTGTATAGTATATTGGGGTAATAGTAGAGCGAGATTATGAGATAGCTCTAAGAGAGAAGTGTGAAAGTGGATGCACGTGAATGATATCCCTTGGTTTATTTGGAACAACCGATAGTATGTTCCTTGGTAGGGGGATGTCAAGGCGACAGCTTGAATTTTCGATTTTGCTGTATATAAGTGTATATATCTTTGATAATTTTTCTCGTTCGGGCCAAAGGTATAAGAATGTGCGATTATATGACGGACCCTGAAAACCGATTTGCCACTAAAACAGAACAGCAATAATTCAAGCGCTGCTAATTGAGCGTGAAGTTTATGTTCATTACTGCGGGTCTGGAGAGCCCATTTAGTGGCTATCTGATAACTGATTAAAAGGAGTAAGAGAGACAATACTCTCCTGTAGTCATTATCTGTGTAATTATGGCCAGTTAGTAGGTGATTGTGTAAAAACAGTACATCCCGTATGTTCTGGACACACACCCATATTACGCAGCTGGCCTGTCACAGAATGTCAAACGATACCAAAATGTGAGTCTTTGAAAGGAACTTTAAAGCGTATATTAAACTAAGATAGATCTAAGTGTCCAAGTTCAAGAGAAACGATTAAACTGAGAATTAATGTTCTGGCTATCGAAATAAAAAGCGGAGGGTTTCTCGAAAAATTCCATTCCAGTCTGAAGGTGTGTGAGACTGTGGGTCGTTGCGAGTAGATGGGGATGTCCCATGCCATAGGTTAGAGGAGGTGCCGTATTGGTGCGAAAGTATAGACACGTTGTGACGTAGGGGAGCCACAGAGCTCATAAGTAGTATAGCATGTACCCGGAAGGCCCTTATTGGGGGGACCCCGGCGAGGACCCCGGAAGTGACGTCATGTGACCTGGTGACGTCATGTTGTCTTGTCATGGTAACCCGCGTAAGCGGCCATCTTGTGACGTCATCTCCATAGTGATACGTGGTGTGAGTGGTGAAGAGTATTACGAATTACCCAAATAAACCCGACAATCCCTCCAAATCACCAAAAACGACTTTATTTCCCCAATTTATCGGTGTAGTGCTATAGTACCAAGGGGGTACAAAGGGTGCGTTCCTTTGTAGAAGAGTAATTTCTCTCAGAATCCTCGTTTAATTACCCAAATAGACCCGACCACCCATACAGACCACCAAAATCTCCACCAAACCACCCAAACGGACATGTAAAGCCCCATTTTGGGCATATAAAAATAACACGTTATGCTATAGTACCAAGGGGTACAGAGGTATGTTCTGTTGAATAGGAGTACAGGGCCTGATTTTCCCAGAATCCCATTTTTGATGCCTATTGCATATGTTTCTCTATCACTAACAGTCTATGCAGTCCAAACTATCTCTGGTTCTCTCGTCCAAGTCTTATAATTACCAGTGCTTGATTTCCCACAATGCAGTTATCTCCCTTGTGTATATCAAAACCATTCCCAAACCCAATAAGCAATCGAGCAGTTACTGATAAACCATTGCTCGAATGACTCGAATCCCATCAAGCAAATGAGCTTTAGAGTAATTGCTCGATCGAGTGACTCGCACATATTGCTCGAACGACTCAAATCCCATCGAGTACTATAGCACTACACCGATAACTTGGGGAAGTAAAGTAGTTTTTGGTGATTTGGAGGGATTGTCGGGTTTATTTGGGTAATTCGTAATACTCTTCTACAAAGGAACACATCCTCCAAACATACCCCTGTCTTGTTAGAAGGTTTTGGGTCACATAGCAACCACGTGCTACCATAGAAACCAAGATGGCGGCCTCCAGTATACAACATGGCCGACGGAAACACGTGTCACCCTAACAACACGCGCTGCGCATGCGCACTCACACCACGTATCACTATGGAGATGACGTCACAAGATGGCCGCTCACGCGGGTTACTATGACAACACAACATGACGTCACCAGGTCATGTGACATGACGTCACTTCAGGGGTCCCCGCCGGGGTTCCCCCAATAAGGGCCCTCCGGGTACATGCTATACTACTCTCATATTTAGAATATAGTCGCTGGCCAAGTCGGTGGCCATATATGAGAATAGGATCAGAAACACGAAGTACGAGCTCAGGGAGCTATTTTCCCTTAGGTAAACGGCATTACCTGTTTTAGAAGGCAAGCCATACGTAGGCAGAGTAGGCTTTGCCTGTATGAACATTATTCTGAGAGAAATGGAGGGGAACGTTTAACTCCATTGGTGGCGACTGCTTGAGTGAAAAGCGTCCAGTAAAGCGACAATAAGCCAGTGCCGTGCGACGTCAGCGGTAGAGTGACATTCCGTCACTTGTTGGAGAGAATGCGATACAGTGAAGTGACAATACGTTAGTGGCCGTGCGACGGCAGTGGTAGAGTGACTTTCCGTCAGAGCAAAGGCATCCCGATAAAGTGACAATACGTTAGTGGCCGGCGATGGCCGTGAAAGGGTGAATTGAAGAGGCGACCAGAGAACAGACACCAGCGAGAAGGAGGAAAAACCAGCGACAGCAGAGTATGCGGGTCCGCAAGTGACTAAAAAACTATGTGGGTAGGGGGTGAATTACGTCTTGTTTTTCGTATTCATTGGATTCACAATTCACAAATTACCATATTTATTTATATGTATATGTACTAAAATTGTTGTTTTCAGTGAACGCCTATTGATTCGTGATTTTTGACGAAAAGTCACAGACCCCTTCAGAATAAGAATCACCCCATCGAAAGTGAAACGGGCGGGTTCGTCACGGTGAGACATACGATGTTCACGCACGGATTCAGGCGACACTCCTCGAGTTTTGGCTGAAGACGCAGCGTGGATCTACTTCCTCCACCAACGACACGCACCATTGGGTTTTACCTACCTCAAATCCACTATTTGAACTTTCCTGACTGAAATTAGCTGACTGGACCCTTGGGACATTCTTCCTTTTTTTAACTTCGTTTTGGCGGGGGATCTCGTCCGTCCGTCCGTCCGTCCGGGCCAACTAAACCTGTTTAGGAGCTTTTATTTTTAGGGGCTACCTAAAATCAGGGTAGTATTAGCGTTAGGAGAGGGGTGGGGTTAGGGGGTAGCCCGAGGGCAGGGCTTAAGGTTGCAGGGGGTTACGACGCAGGAGGTGGGGGTTGAGGTCAGGGGTGGGGTTTTAGTAGCCCCTAAAACAAAAAATAGCCCCTAATCCTTTTGGTCTGGCCAGGGTGGGGTTAGGGTCAGGGGTGGGGTGTGGTTGGGTTAGGGTTAGGGGTAGCCCCAGAGTAGATCTTAAGGTTGGGGAGGGTTAGGTCTCAGGGGGAAGGGGGTTAGGGTCAGGGTGGGGTTTTAGAGTCAGGGTAGTGTAGGGTTAGGGTTAGGGTGTGTTTTTGAGTGGATGGAGTGGGGGTGGGGCTAGGGTTAAAGATAAGTTCTAGGGTGGAGGGGGTGGGGTTCTGGCTAAAATAAGGATATGGATATATAAAATGTTTTTTTTCGTAGCCCTTAGACTCAAATAATAAGAATGTCCGTCCGTCCGTCCGTCCGTCCGTCCGTCCGTCCGTCCGTCCGTCCGTCCGTCCGTCCGCCCGTGCAATAATACGGGCCTTATGAGTTTTGTTTTTCCCGGACAGACATTATGAGCTTACTTTCCGATTATGAGCTTACGTACAAATATTATGAGGTTAATGTCTAAAATATGAGACTTATGAGGCAAGAAGCGATTTGTAGCGTTTTTTCGGGGTTTATGTTAAGGTTTATGGTCAATTAATGTGTGGGGTTAGCATTGCCCCCTCTTCGGGTTCATCTTGGCGGATCTAACCATGTCTATTCCCCAAAAGAAATTTCCGAAGAAACGTCTGTTAGCGATTGTCCGAACGTTTTAAAATGATCAATTTTTTCCGCAACAAATTAAGCCCACAAATCCCGTTTTTAAGAACATCCGGCGTCCCTCCGTCCGCCAAACTCCCGCCTGCCCGCCTATAGCAACTTTATACCTCTCTATCTTGGTCAGTGAATGTCGGCTGTGAATGATCCTTAGTATGCTGATGGACCATCATGGGAAAAGGATAAAAGGTTTTGTTCAATCATTTGTTGTAAAGTAATGGGCTTTTCAATTCTTATGGTTTCTGCTTAGTAAACCACTTCAGGGTGGGGAATACCGGTCACGTGGCACCTTGTTTATGATATACGACTATTCAGTCCACTGTCAAAACTCTCAGCTAACAAAACTCCAGACCGATATTGGAACGTTCTTCTGACGCATATATTTTTGACTTTGAATAGCATAGGTCCATATCAATGTCCATAGTTTGAACGATTTACCATTCGTTCGGAAACAGAACACAAATCACGATATGCCTACAGTACGTGGAGAGTGTATTGTCACTAAATCACCCGCAGAGTGGAGATTCCACCCAAATAGTAATTGCGAACTTGTTGCAAAGAATAATAAGCATAAGCAAAGTTCCCGCCAATGGGGCTCCCGGGTTGAACCCAGAGGTTCACTGACTGGAACTTTGCTGGTGTTTTTTTTTCAATGCGTACAGAATTTTAAACTTTGGGTGATAACTTTACTCCACGGATGATTTAGTAACAATCAACTCTCCGCTAACTGTGTATCGACAGGTTCTCATCCTCATTAAAAATTGACATATTGTGCTATGTATATATTTCACCCATGCACATATCGTCGCCCGAGTGCTAGAGTGTCCTATGTCCCATAGGGGACATAGGACATTCTAGCACTCAGGCGACTATATGCTGCGAAAGTACTCATACCCTGTCCTTTTCAAAGCTGTTGTTCTTGTCAGCCTAATTTACATTGGTCATATAACAAGCTGGCAGAAGTATTTTTGTAATTTGTTAAGTATTTAAGTATTGTGCAACCATATCTGCAGAATAGTCCGACCAAAGACACCAAAGACATTCTTAGAAGACAATACTGTATCAAAAATTATGATTCAGAAGGGGTATAGTTGAACCATAGTTTCTTATTCGCAATAATTCGTCCCGTTCACTAAAATTCAAATTTGTGTTCCGCCAGTTGTATTGTCCAGGATGGTGGTAAGAGGTTTTTTAATACAGTTTTTCTAATTCCAATGAGGGGTCATAACCTATGTTTTGGAGACAAAAAAATGAAAAAATAATGAAAATTAATTGGCGATTTTTCAGAATAGCGCTGGCTGTTGTTGGCCGTTACGTTAGGTAAAGGGTTAAATAATATAATTATCGTTAATACTGAAAAGTGATAAACAGAGTAATCGATTGACTGGACTGGTTACGTGAAATAATTCATTCGAGGCGAGGGACTATATTGTAAAACACTCGAATGCGCAGGAGTGTTTAACAATATAGTCCCTCTCCTCTCATGAATTATTTCACGTAACAAGTCCAGTCAAGATATTACTCTCTATTTATTGGTGTTTAACGACACTTTCGACAGCCAGGGTCATCTCGTGTCGGACAGTTTTACGGGTGAAGGAAGACGGAGTATCCGGAGAGAACTACATGTACCGAGCAACGGCGAGCAACTGTCAGACTGTCAAGGGACTTATCGGATTGGTATTGAGCGTATTCAATCTGATCTAGAAATAATTCAGTATTCATTAACAACTGTAACATAAGGCTGCCAAAGGCCAGTGGTGGCAAGTTCAAAGAGTCTGTGTCACTGATATCTATATTTGTTAAGTTTCCTAAAGAAACCTTTAATATCAGTTCTGAAAAAGGCAAGTGACAGATAATTCGCTTTCAATTTACTAGCGGAAATGTTTGCGATTTGGTACTCTTTGGTACAGCCAGACAACTTCACTCAGCGGGACTCATAGTTAACCATGCCTACGCGTCAATATTCAATCGTCAAGGGGTGGGTAATAGTCACTGTCGTATATTTTGTAGCCTTCACCCAGAAAACATGACCCTTCCATATAAATGTCGTTGCAAAAACAATAAATAAAAATCCCCCATTCTGCGCGTATAGGTATATCTAAAACCAGTTACATTCATAGCTTGTATCGCACTTTTTTGTCAATAACTGGTAAGCAGTTAGAACGAGGGGGTGGTAGGAATTCAGCCCGACTCATTCAAGGCATTGTTTTATTTAATGCGTTTTAATGTTGAAAAATTAATTTAAAAAAGCAAAAAACGAAAAGTGGCGCTATCTAGACGACGGCTCGCTTCTGTGGGGATTAATCTAGTCATAAGCCACATTTGTGGCTGAATCCAGAAAGATACGTCTAATCTATATGTAAACAACCACCATAGTTCTGACATCCTCTTGTATACAGTGTTGTGATGATGGTAAGTAGTATATTTGAGACCACAGCAGTGAGTTAAAGAAAAACTGAGACACTTTTTGTGTTGTTTTGTAAATTTAGTCTTGAAGCTTATATAAGATCTATAGTATCCTGTGTTTAATTGCCCTCGTACAGTAGGAAAGTGCATGTTGACAAGTTGCATTAAATAACCCGCAGTAAACTGCGCAGGTGCCGACAGACTTTATTTCAGAAACCTGCGGAACAGGATACAGTTAAAACTAGAAGTCCTGTCATGAAATGCGCACAAATAGCACGTCGATCTGCGCGTTAATCTACGCGTTATGACCATAGTAAGGCTATCAAATTCTGTATATATGGCCTGTGCACAAGCAATGTTTCAGCCAATGGACCTCCGGGTAATCCGGAGGTCCATTGGCAGAAACATTGCCTGTGTTTGCTATGAGTAACCAAGGGAATTTGCCGTGCTTTGGATGCCATTCGATATGGCAATTGCGGGCAATTCCTACGCGCAAGTAAGCCTAGATAAGCGCACAGTTCGTGACAAGACTTCTAATTTTAACTGTATAAGATCTATAGTATCCTGTGTATAATTGTTATCGTACATTAGGAAAGTGCATGCTGACAAGTTGCATTAAATAACCTGCAGTAAACCGCGTAGGTGCTGACAAACTTTATTTCAGAAACATGCGGAACAGGACATGTTCAGATAGTAAGTACTTGGTAATTGATACATTTTGTACAACTCGGTTATAGGCAGCTGTCAACAAGTTACTGTCTTGCCCGGGGCGTTAATATTAGACTCTACATACCGCATAAACAACATTTTGGCACTGATAAGTTGGATGCACAGTGTAACACCGATTAACAGGGATGTGGTAAATTGTTTTTGTAATTTTGACATAAACTGAGCATTCATTCTATTATATCTTGTTTGACAGAGTTCATAGACTGCCTTCCTCGAATCTCCCTTGGGACGAGCTGTCAGTGCATTTCAATTGCACTTGTTTGTGTAAGTAAATGTGTACCATTACGTAGTTGCAGGTGACTGAGCGTCACACTCTGAATGCCCACTTGGCTGGATTCGCGTTGGTGGTGTGCCTGTACAAGGACGCGGTTCAACCAGACTCACTGGCCCGCTAGGGCTCATGTCCCTTAGGCTGCGATATACATTCCTCATTACTGATCAATGCCATCATCGTTACAAAAAGTGCTTGTGCAGGAGACGACTCATAAAAGCCTGTGGCTTTCCATCGAATCCTCGTCTACTTACCAACACGATTTCACTGTTGCTGTTATACCGTGTACTACCTGCTAAACTTTTTTTTATTGTTCTATTATACTGTTAAGGAATGTATACCTATAACATAATCTTGAATAAACATTGTTTAAACTAATATGTCTATAAACAAGGGAAATCTTATGACTGTCAGTGTAATTTCTCTATATATTACAAGGCGTTTTATGCAATTAACGCTTTACCCAACGTAATGGCCAAAACCGACCAGCGCTATTCTCAAAAATCGCCAATTAATTTTCATTATTTTTTTTATTTTTTCTCTCAAAAACATGGGTCATGACCCCTCATTGGAACGAGCTCGACGAGCTCGTTCCAATGAGGTGTCATAACCTATGTTTTTGAGACAAAAAATGAAAAAAATTAGTTATTCAAGAATTTTTTTTTTGCAAGTGTCGTCAGCTTTTCATGTTAGGTAAAGGGTTAACGGGAGATTACTTTATAACTTATAATCACTTAACAGATTAACTTTGTAATGAAGGTATGGTAAATGTTTTTGTGTTTTTAAGTTCTACTATATTAACAGGGTTATTCCATTAAGGGACATCCTACTAAGTGGGCTGCACTGTAATCTGAATCAGGGCAAATTTATGGAATGGCAAGTTAGCAATCACCGAACACAGTTGGAAGTGCCCACCTTTTGATCTATGGCAGTTAGTGGTAACTTTGGGGAATAAACTATGGTTACAAGTGTTGCGATTGTTGTGGCAAATCAGCCACCTGCACAATATTACGAGATCGGGTTTATAACAACATACAGTGTAAGAAGCTGGTACCTCTACCATTCCAGGGAATGGCAGGAAGACATGGGAATGACAGGAAGACAGTCTCTTCGGCTATGTCATTTCCATGCAGTGTACACTTATTGTTATTTGTCGCTTGTAAATTGGTATTATACTTGTGTATGCTGCAAAATAAAGTTTCATTCATTCATTTCAGTTCAGTTCGAAATAATCCATGGGATTGTGAATATCTCGAGCGAGTGTTGACGTTACCGCAATACCTGCCAGCTTGCCTCAAGAAAATAGTGTTACTTAGATATGGCAAGAAATGAGAGCAAAAACATAACTATAGGGCACTTTGTTTCCAGGAAACACTGGAAACAATGAGATTTTTGTTATTTTTTTTTTCAAACAACCCAGCAAGTACGTTTCAGTGTTTACATGATAAGTCATAAATGCTCCAAGTACTAAAATTCTGAAGACGTTGGAAACGATGAAAACATTGGAAACAGTGGAAATTTTGGAAACATTGGAAACGGTGGAAACATTGGAAACGGTGGAAACATTGGAACGATGGAAACATTGGAAATGGTGGAAACATTGGAAAGATGGAAACATTGGAAACGGTGGAAACATTGGAGACGATGGAAACATTGGAGACGATGGAAACATTGGAAACGATGGAAACATTGGAAACGATGGAAACATTGGAAATGGTGGAAACATTGGAAACATTGGAAACATTGGAAACGGTGGAAACAAATATATCCCCCACGGATGGTGCGAATGGAAGTTGAATTGTTTCCAATGTTTCCATCATTTCCAACTGTTGCCACCTTTTCCAATATTTCCACCATTTCCATCATTTCGAATGTTTCCACCGTTTCCAACTCTTGCCACCGTTTCCAACTGTTGCCACCATTTCCAAAGTTTCCACCGTTTTTTCCACCGTTTCCAATGTTTCCACCGTTTCCACCGTTTCCAATGTTTCCATAGTTTCCAATGTTTCCACCGTTTCCACTGTTTCCACCGTTTCTACTGTTTCCACTGTTTCCACTGTTTCCACCATTTCCCAAAATGTTAGTACTGCTGGATTTAAACATTCTAAACGATTGCAATACCAAAATATTGTTACTTGATGATAATACTTGAGCAGAATTGTTACCAGGCGATAATATATGAGCAAAGTATAATTGTTTCCAGTGTTTCCATTGTTTCCAGGAAACAAAGTGCCCTATAGTTATATTCCTGCTCTCATTTCTTGCCACATATGGTGTTACTTCACTTGTCCACTATCAAGCGATGGTGTCCCGCGTGGTTATACGGTGGTGCTGGTACCAAGGTGTGCCATATGTCTGTGGTACTCATGTTTCAACCGCTGCTAACTCTAGCTGTGTCGGGTTAGTCAGGTGGACAGTCTGACAGCTGCTCGCCGTGATTCTCTCCGGGTACTCTGCCTATAAAACTGTCCTACACGATATGATTCTAGCTATTGAATGTTTCGCTCAGCCCCAATAAACAAACAAAGAAACAAACCGATATTGGGGAACACTGCTATTTCATTATCAATACTGTAGTCAGTGGCGTCATGCCAACAGTGCACGGAGCCCCGCCCCCCCCCCCCCCCACCCCCGATATTTCCGGTGAAGGCCTGGGAAGTGCCATTTCCGGCAATCTGGAAGGCATTTTTTTTTGCCAAAATTTTGGGGTACGCTACGCGCCAACCGATGGTGGCGCTCCGCTTAGATGGTGTTACCGATCCCCTCCCCTCTCCCAGATTTTTCCTTAGCATGACGCCCCTAAATGTGGTAACAAAATTATGGTAAACCGTTTCTGTGCTGATCTATCTTGGCAGCTGCTGAATGCCGTTTTGCTGATCGCGTGCATTATGATTCTATATGACCGAAATTAACCCTTTAAACACACGAAACCTTTTTTACCGGTCCAGAAATATGATACTTCATAATTTCATTAAGTAGGACGGTTGCTAAGCTGATCTGTGGAGTAGACTAATAAATATTTTCAACACGCAGCCCCCAAGGCTGCACCTTGAAAATATTAACCCTTTACTCAACGTAACGACCAAAACCGACCAGCGCGATTCTCAAAAATCGTCAATTAATTTTCATTATTTTTTCATTTTTTGTCTCAAAAACATAGGTTATGGCCCCTCATTGGAACGAGCTCGACGAGCTCGTTCCAATGAGGGGTCATAACCTATGTTTTTGAGACAAAAAATGAAAAAAAACTAGTTATTCAAGAATGTTTTTTGCAAATGTCGTCTGCTTTTCGGGTTAGGTAAAGGGCTAATTAGTCTATCCCCAAATAATGAACAAGGACTCTTCTAATTGCTGCCATTCAACAGACATGGAAGACACCACTAGAGTTGAAAGGGTTAATCAAATAATCGTTAAAGGTTATAGACCAACTATTGTTGCTAATTTCAAGAAGACAATCTGATGGCTACTGATTCATCAAATGCCATTCCGAGATCTGTTCTACTGTCTACTGGGATAACCAAAAGATACAGGGTGGAATCACTCTGGTGCACACCAGGTACATATATTAGCTCATCGCGCCTATCTGAGATGCCTGAGGAAAGTTCCTGCAATTATTTCAGTCACTCTAATAAAGAAGCGGAACACGGCGAATTAATCGCTATTATTATCAGACAATAACTGTGTTTGTAGTATACCAAAACCTTTATCCACTGTGCCACCGGCTAGGTTTCTGTGCCTGGCAAGAAAACCTGTTGTGCAACTGCACTCCATAGTCGCTTTAAAGTTTCAAATATCGAGCGGGGATAGAAAAACAAGTCCCAGTACGAGTACACGAAAAGCTCGACCATAAAGAAGGTTTAAGCAAGAAGCGACGCATTACCGCGAATACGCGGCCAAACAAGCGGACAAATAAACTTACACTAGTTCTTTTTTGAGCTACTCGCATTTCAGTCATAGCTGACATGTGGGCCTGTTGTGGGTATGATCGGGCACAGTCGTTTATCACCAACCTGAGGGCAGACGGACGGACGGGTGCTCGGGCGGACGGGCGGACGAACAAAAAACAAACTAACACTACACCTCCTTAGGTTGTTCATCTTTCAGACACAACTGAAAAAACAGAAGACACAAGACTTTTGTTTGTGCTTTGAATCTTGAGAACAATGTCAACGTCATACATTGAAGCAACAGTTATTCCCCTTGATGCGTTTTTAACCGTAGCTTGGCGACGGATGAACCTCTGTAAAAGCTTTCAAGCAACCAGATTTATTATGCAAGAAGGTTGACGCTGATATCCCTGGGACCAGTCTAGCCATGAAATAGTCCATTACATATGTTTAGTTTCAGGCGGCTGGAATATCCCAGTTGGTCGAAAAAGCGAACCTACGACAGTCTTCGATTGGCTTTTCCGACTAACTGAAATATTCCAGCCGATTCACTGTGAACAAATGCGATAAACATTATTTTTGTTTAACCCTTTACCCAACGAACCGGCCACACCCGCCCGCGTTATATGCAAATTCAGCAGCTGAAAAAATATTATTTTAAAAAAAAAATCGCACTCTCGAAAGGGTACAAATGTAAAGCTATACACGGGCAAAGGAATTGGATAAACAATGCCTCGCGATTCATTTGTTCTTCCATCTGGAAGCTTCCCCGTTGAAGTAGGTGGAAACACTCAGTATTATAGATGTTTGTTTATTGTGGTTTAACGATACTTTCAGCAGCGAAGGGTATAGCGTTATCGTTAAAATATGAGGACAAGAGATTTTCGTTAAAACACGGCGGAGTATAGTATACATTATCTCCCAAGAAGCACAAACAAAGCGTTCGCCAACGAACCTAACAGTTAAAACTAGGACAGCTGTCACGAACTGTGTGCTTATCTAGGCTTAATTGCGCGTAGGAATTGCGCGCAATTGCCATATCGAATGGCATCCAAAGCACGGTAGGTTCTCCTGGTTATTCATCGCAAACACAGGCAGTGTTTCTGCCAATGGACCTCCGGGTTACCCGGAGCTCCATTGGCTGAAACGTTGCTTGTGCACAGGCCATGGTCATAACGCGTAGATTAACGCGCAGATCGACGTGCTAGTTGTGTGCATTTCATGACAGGACGACTAGTTTTAACTCTAGGGGGTCACTTCGGAGCTCCATTGACTGAAACCTTGTCTATGCTGTCCATATAGGTCGTTTGGGTTTACGCTCCAGCCGAGGGTATTTTATTTGCAACCCGCTCTCCACCTACTATAATATGTCAACGGGATGACTAAAATACTGTCGAGGTGGTCTTTCTACTTTACAAGTATCTAATCTTTACATAATGAGTACAACCAAACATTCAGCTGAATGACTATCCGATTGCGGGGAATGCCTGCTAGTGCATTTTGTGCTTCGATCCAAGAGGTATTGATCGTTCACCACCGCATGCTTTTAGTAGTAATCTACCCATGCAACACTATGTGGATACGAAATCACCAAAACAAAACTCAACGGTTAGAAAAATAATATAATCATTAGACCTTCAGCTTGATGAGTCCTCTTTCCTCTAAGTAATAACCACCAAGTTTATTCAGCAGTTTACCCGTATCGGTACTACAGTGTATCTTCAACGCTAAAAATATAAACAAAAATATGAAGATTCAGAACTATTTCAAGAGAAACATCACAGGGGTTCGACTTCGTTATTACAGTGATCAATTATCGATGCATTTAAAAGAACAGTGGATGGGATGGTAGACTTCCACAGATGTGCCCTATGACAAGATATGGATCATGATTACACCAGTCGGATACATTAACCCTTAACACGCTAGTAGTGCAACAAACTTTTATCCCGTCTCTCTGTTTTTCTCTTGTTTAACTATGAATTTAACTAATTATGTCTCGTTTGACAGAGCTCAATGAGCTCTGTCAAACAAGGTATATTTGGTTAAATATCAAAGTGCATTATGGGAAATATTTGCTGCTGAAAACTTGTCCATTTTGACATCAGAGTGCAGAGGGTTAACTAATGAACAGACATAACTAGTAACCGAGGACTGAGGAATACGCTAACAATAATGGTCAACACTGGTCCCGTATCAATTCAAAATAGGACGTAAATTAATAGGCAATGTCCGCCATTTTGTTTCTATCCAAAACTCGCAGTGTGGGTTCGTCTTATTGGAAGTTTAGAAAATTTGTTTTCAGTTCAAAGCATCGGAAAGCATTCAGAAATGTAAAGGCGCACAAACATGTCGAAGATAAAAAATAAAAAATTTGCTTGGTAATCAATAAGTTATCGGATTACTCCCCTTGCATTGCATCACTACTTTTGTATAAGAATCAATGCCAAAAGACAAATTTAACGAAAACATAAAATGGTTTGCAAACACTTCGTAGGCTGGCATAATAAAAATGTCAAGGGATTTCTGTTAGTAGATACGGTGTTACGTGTGTCTCAGTAAGAACACTATTAGGCCCTGCTAAAGCCTCGCCTAATAGTATTCTCACTTCACGTCATGTGGCACCGTATCCGCCAACTAGTCGCCCCGTAACTTATACTATTTTATCTTCTGCAAGACTTAAATAATTTTATTGGCTTTAAAATGTCACATAAACGCTGCGTATAAACTACATATACAGTCAGTCGAAATCTGTGCAAGGCTGATCGCCAGAGTGATTTCCCCTGTGTTCACTCATCTTTAAACTAACAACGGACGATAAACCACTTCACGTTGAACAAGTAAAAATGATCGTTCATTATTCATCGTAGTTTTTAGTTCAATAACCAGAAAAAGAGAGATGGTACGATATACTCGGTTCAGTATTTGTTAGAGACCTGGTATGGTGTGTATGGTGTCAGTTATATTCATGTTGTCCAAGAGTCTCCCTCTCGACCAATATACAGTTAAAACTAGAAGTCCTGTCATGAAATGCGCACAAATAGCACGTTGATATGCGCGTTAATGTACGCGTTATGGCCCAAGTAAAGCTATCAAAGTCTGTACATATGGCCTGTGCACAAGCAATGTTTCAGCCAATGGACATCCGGGTAGCCCGGAGGTCCATTGGCAGAAACAGTGCATGTGTTTGCTATGAGTAACCAGGAGAACCTGCCGTGCTTTGGTTGCCATTCGATGTGGAAATTGCGCGCAATTCCAACGCGCAATTAAGCCAAGATAAGCGCACTATTCATGACAGGACTTCTAGTTTTAACTGTAGAACTGACTGACACTGTGCAGTCCACATTAGGCCACTAACTAACAATGTTACTTTACTATTTGTCCAGATATCGAGGTTGACAAATCATTCTTTTTATTTCTTAGGAGCGTATGCACATTTCAAAATGAGTGGTTCTGTTGAACAACTAGATATATCCCTCCTTTCATGCACACGTGGTCAAATCGGGAATCGGAATAGACCTGGTGGGTACCGAATGAGGGAGTGGGATGGGGTTGTTTTTTCGCTGACGTTCCCGCAATCATGTTGCTTTGAAATCAGTAACTCAAGCACAGGATACCGTTATGGGTTACAACACAGTGTTTTGGTGCAAAAGGCGCCTCTAGCGGTTTGCACCACAACGTTTAATGGAGGATAACAGTTCCAAGAATTATTTGAGTGGTGGAAAATGAACTGAGCTTGCAAGTGTAAATGCAATTTTAAAGTGCATGTTTTGGAAAAGATATAAAATACTGGTAACTACTGTCTTCTGAAATGTGTGAGAGAAGATTAAAATTGGGTGGGGGTAGGTAAAAATATGTCTATTTCATTCAGTGCGAAACTGGACGGGATAACAGGAAGCTCCAAATTTAAAGGCAAAATTCACATGGCGACCTATATTTTGGTTCACTATATTTTTTTCATGAGATGATAAACTAAATGGGTAGATGGTTGTTTTTTTCCCAAATCAGCTTGATGAGATGGGGGAGAGGAGGAAAGATTAGTACTGCCGTCAATGGAAAAAAAACACTGTAAATTACCTTTGCAGCCGTTCTTAGAAAGTTATAAGTTATGCCCCTTGATGCGTTTTATTTACGTTATGAACAATGAGTGAACACGGTCGCCAGGTTTTTGTGGCAAGAGATTTTTGAACTTTGTACTTGCCTCTTTCACACTGGGAAGATAGATTTCTGTAAAAAAAAATTATTCCATTTGGTGTGAATGCCGAAAATTTTCGAATCGCGTTTCTCGAAGGGACGATCGCAAATAAAAAATCTTCTATCGGCGGGATCGTGCCGCAGAAAGAATAGTTGCATCTGGACCAAAAGTTACATGGTTACAGCACTAGTTATAAAGCGGAGAGCAGGAATCCCATGCTTCACTTTATCAGTCCTTATTGTTCCAATGTAACTTGTGACCTCTACACTCTGGTACTGATGCTACCTTTGGCATGCACAAGCCGTAATGATAAGAATAGTAATTAGTCAATTTGGTAAAATAACAAGTGATTTCGCGAAAATTGTTTCGCCTTGATTCCAACTCGATTAGGGTTCGATGTTGATATTTGGACAAGGATAGAAATTCCCCAGTTGTCATAATTATAAGACCCCGGCCGAATCATGACTGGACTCGACTCACTCAATATTGTTCCCTCTTCACCTATGCAGTACAGTCGAAGTGGATTGGTCATAATCCACACGTGGGAAAGTGATGTCCATGCATGCGTTTACTGGGTAATAAAATCATCATCAGCAAAATATTAATTAATGAAGCATCGGGTTATACCCGGTGCTTCATTAATTAAATATTTGTTGATTATTCCTATAATTAGTGTTTGGAATCTAATATTATTGCGTCCATGGAAATATTGCCCACACGTGGAAAGTGACCAGTCCACGGCGGACGTACTGTACGATTTCTTATTATGCCAGCTAATGAAATTCGCCAATCACAGCCCCCGAATAGTGAGACGGTACTGAGCCGTATTGGGTCACCTGCAGCCCGAGATGACCTAATACGAAACTCGTATTAGGTCAGTACCGCCATTTTGTTTCGACGTGGAAATTCCTCACCTCGCGGTGCTTTTATATCCATATTGAAGAAATTGCAGTACAATCAAACGTCCCTCCGTGTCTATATATCTCATTTTCTCTCGTTTTATAATAAATTTATTGTGAAATTTATTTTCTAAATATAAATTTAATTATATGAAGTGAGAAATACTACTGTATTCGATCTACCGATAACGGATAAGCCGGCCTGGCCCTAACTTGATTTTGGATCTTAGCTTATTGAGGCTAACACACAACAGTTTGGGTACGGTGTTCGCCTCGATATTTTAAAAGCTTTAGAAAAAATATATAACCCATAAATGCGTTGTTAGAAAGTTGAAAAATATATATAGTGTGAATAAATAAAATGAGAAAAAAATTGTCTTATCCCGGGAATAGATTAATTTCATTTTTTCTCGTAGAGCTCATTATGTAGTCTCTGTTGTGGTAAATGGATAACGTCGCTTCGAAAATGGATTTAATTTCATTGAATAATTATAAGATTGCACAATGATGAAATTGTAGGAAAATGAATGAAAGTCAATGGGAAAAAATGTGAGATACATTTATTTTGATCGAATTCTATAAAATCGAACGTTTCGGACATTTTCTGCACACTCAAGACAAAGTGACAGTACGAAGAAAAGCGTCTATCGCTGTTGTCTGTGTTGTCAAGGAAATTATACACAAACAGGGAGACAACTGTGCACGTTTGTTACAACTTACATAGCGTTTTGCACCAGTTTTGAAAATGTGTCGGCGTTCAAATTTGATTGTTATTTTGTTTTCGCTGGCATAATAAATACGTTACAGGACGTTCAGGTGGCGGATACGGTGTCATATGAGGCTCGGCAAAAACAATATTGGACTCGGCGTACCGCCTCGTCCAATATTGTTTTCACCTCGCCTCATATGATACCGTATCCGCCACCTGAACGTCCTGTAACTTATAGTACGCAGTATTAGATTCCAAACACTATTACCGGAATACTCATCGAAAAATAATAAATGAAGCACCGCGTATAACACGGTGCTTCATTTATTAAAGATTTCCCGGTGATGATTTTTATTACCGAGTAAACGCATGCGTAGAAATCATTGCCCACACGTGGTTACGACCAGTTCACCACGACTGTACTATAGATCCCTTTCCGGTTTCAAAAAATAGAATTCAGTGATGAATGTGAAGTGAAATTTGCCTGTAAATTGCAGTAAGTGATCACAAAACCAGTCTCTCTCGCGATCCAATCGTCATCCAATCCTGACCCAGTTACGACAAACTCTCATATTTTTTTGTTTTTGATATTTTTTTTTTATTCAGATAAAAATAAACCCTTACAAAATAACTTTGTTCTCCAAAAATTTTAGGCAAAGGTTTATATAAGTACAAGGTGTAAAGTTACAATCTTCAGTAAATTGGTTATAAATAAGTGTCTTTGGATTTCCAAAAGAATGTCTTATCAACACCCCGCAAGTTATAATGAGGAGTTCGAACAAAGCATTTACCCCACAACTATAATGAAAATAAACAGGAAGAACAATTAAAAAATTATACAGTTTTTGACAATTTGTTCCAACTGACAAAGAAGAATCAAAGGTGAATAACTCTCAAATCATATTGAAATTGTCAAGCTGTGTCAAGAGGAAATACGTTCAGAATCCTTGAAATTAAATTGATAACCAATCTTTCCGCTGACCCTGGTCGGATTCAACTGACCTATTATCGTGGCTGGTATTAACCATCATGAAACACGGTACTGCAAGCGATTTAACCCTTTAATAAATTACCGAACGGCATTTTGGTCAAACATGGTGTGCAGTGCTTCATTGCTGAGGTGCGCTAACACTTTTCCGCACTTCTGACTCTCCTTATTTGCAACTGGGGAACACACTTTTTCTCGCACCCCAAAATGGTCTGTAGCAGGATATATCAAATAATTTATAACGCCCCCCCCCCCCCACCCCAGCCTGGGCGCAGTGTTTTGTTAAACCTGAACTGTGGCGTAGAAATTATTAGATTTATGCTGCTGCCGAGAACAGGCCTCCCGAGTTAAGGTGTAGTTTTGCATAGGCTATTGGTACAAAAACACAGCGATGAAGGTGCTTTGAATTTGATGCAGCGGTTTGCTCCCTTTCACAAGTTTGAAGTTTCTGGATAAGTGCTTGTCTGAGCTCAGAATGCATACGGACCTGCAGTGCGGAGTAAATATTTGCTACGATTATCATACAAGTTATGTTCATCACTTTCCATCTACTGATCCAGATGTTAAACAGTATTTTATTTTTTACCTCACAATAAGTGTGTATTGGGTCCGTAATTCACCGAATACAGCCTTATCAGGGGCCCCTGAATATGCGTTTAACTCATAAGATACTAAAACTTAACAAACATGCGTTGCCTCTTGTTAATAAAGACCCATAACTCAAAATAGTATGTTATTATGTTATTAACATGAAAAAGGCCCCGTGATTTTCGTGTTTCCTTTTCCATTTCGTTTCGGCGATAAAATTTATAGCGGAAGTATCGCCCACCGGAGCTCATGTAAACAACTAGAGGCTTTACAGAACCTGTAACCGCTCACTTGGAACTACATGTAAAACTGTGATTTCCCATAGGCTTGGCGTTCCATGGTAACTATGAGCTGCAATTGTGGCCATGTTGGCAACATTACATCAACATTACATGAGGATCATTGGTAGAAGGTGTCCCAGTCTCCAATCACGTGAAGTTTCAACACATTTGAATCCATCAAACAGAATCACAGAATGTCTCTGGTTGCCATATTATCCAACCAACGGGAACAAAAACAGGGTCGTTTGTAGAGGGTCTCCTATATACCATTCTTACCAAGTTTTGGTTCACGTTTGCTCAATAGTTCCAGAGATAAGATTAAAATGTGATTTCCCATAGGTTTTTGTCTATAGTAAATATAAACCGCAATTGTGGCCACGTTTGCAATACGATCAACATTAAAACGAGGAACGTTGGTGGAGGGTGTCCCAGTTATCAACCATGCAAAGTTTCAAAACATTTGGCCCTGTGGTTTCAGAGGAGAAGAGTTTTCAAAATTGACCAATCAGAATCAAAGAATGCTTCTGGTGGCCACGTTTTTTCACCCAACAGGAATAAAATGAGTAACAGTTGCAGAGAAGCTCCCATAGACAATGCCTGCCAAGTCTGGTTCACATTGGCTCAGTATTTTCAGTGAAGATGATGAAAATGTGATTTCCTATAGGATTTCTATAGTAATTATAAGCCACAATTGCAGCCATAATTGCAACCCGATGACGATTAAAATGAGGATCGTTGGTTGAGGAGCTTACAGTCATCAGTCACACTAAGTTTTCAAATCACTGGGCCTTGTAGTTTCAAAGAAGAGTTTCTTGAAAATGCACACATTTATGAATTCTGTTTTCAACAAAAAAAATCACTAAAAGAAGGTAGGTTAAATATTTCTGAAAAATTACAACTTTTTTCAGACAGTATTCTCTTTTCAACACAGCTTTGGATAGGTAAAAGGGTTACAGGAAACACATAACTCCAATGTTTGTCAAATCTTAAAAGAAAAACAATAAATACTGTCATCTAAGCTGACATGATTGCAAGAGAATATAAACAAAAATCTTCCCCTGGTTTTCCAAACACCTGTCAACAATCAGTATTTTCTGATAAGTAATATGAGACTAATGATGCATATACCAGCATCCATGTATAGTTGCAATGGTTTACAGTTAAGTCAAAATAAGTTGTAGGATAATCCTATAAACTTTGTATCTTTTTCTCTTCCTACACTGACAAGACCAGAAGCTGACATCATTTTCTGGAAAGCTCTCACTGATAGCTTTCCACAAAATGTCAGATTCTGATCTTGTCAGGACAGGAGCAGCAGTTTACATAGTTTATTGCAGTTATGCTACAGCTTATTCCGACTTGTACTGTATACACAATATTTTGGGTTTTTTCCCAGTTCTCAGTGGAGAAAACTGGAACCAACCCTTACCAGATTCCCCAAAACAAGTATTTTGCTGACAGTACCGATCTTCATGCAGACAGGAGAGGCATTGGGTTAAGCATTAGAATATAGCTTCTGGTGGCCACATATTTCCATCCTCTCATAGACCATTCTAGCGAAGTTTGGTTCGCGTCGGCTCAGTAGTTTCAGAGAAGAAGATGAAAATTTGATTTCCAATAGGGTTTCTATAGTATCTATAAGTCGCAATTGTGGCCATGTTTACAACCCGATCAACATTAAATGAGGTTCATTGGTAGAGAGGGTCCCAGCCATCACTTATGTGAAGTATCAAAACATTTGGACTGGCAGTTTCAGAGGAGAAGATTTTTGAAAATCCACCTATCAGAATCAAAGAATGCCTCTGGCGGCCATGTTTTTCAACCCACGGGAACAAAATGAGGATCGTTTGTAGAGGACCTCCCATAGACCATCCCTGCCAGGTTAGGTTCACGTCGGCTCGGTAGTTCCGGAGAAGAAGATGAAAATGTGATTCCCCATAGGGTTTCTATAGTAACTATAAGCCGCAATTGTGGTCATGTTTGCAACCCGATCAACATTAAATAGGGATCGTTGGTAGAGGGGTCCCAGTCATCATTTATGTGAAGTATCAAAACATTTCGCCTGGCAGTTTCAGAGGAGAAGATTTTTGAAACTCCACCAATTAGAATCAAAGAATGCCTCTGGGGGCCATGTTTTTCAACCCACGGGAACAACATGAGGGTCGTTTGTAGAGGACCTCCCGTAGACTATCCCTGCCAGGTTTGTTTTTACATCGCCTCGGTTTTTCAAGATAAGAAGAGGAAAATGTGATTTCCCTTAGGGTTTCTACAGTAACTATAAGCCGCAATTACGGCAATGTTTGTGACCTAGTCAACATTACTTGAGGATCGTTGGTAGAGGGAATGCCAGTTATCTTTTACGTGAAGTTTCAAAACATTTGGCCTGACAGTTTCAGATGAGAAGGTTTTTGAAAATCCACCAACCAGAATCAAAGAATGCCTCTGGAAGCCATGGTTTTCATCCAATGGAAACAAAATGAGGATCGTTTGTAGAGGACCTCCCATAGACCATTACTGCCAAGTTTGGTTCACACCAGCGGTTACACAGAAGAAGATGAAAATGTGAAAAGTTTACGGACGCCGGACGACAGTTTCAAAACATTTGGCCTGACAGTTTCAGAGGAGAAGGTTTTTGAAAATCAACCAACCAGAATCAAAGAATGCCTCTGGAAGCCATGTTTTTCATCCGACGGAAACAAAATGAGGATCATTTGTAGAGGACCTCCCATAGACCATTTTTGCCAAGTTTGGTTCACATCGGCTCAGCGGTTACAGAGAAGAAGATGAAAATGTGAAAAGTTTACGGACGCCGGACGATGACCGACGGACGCCAAGTGATGAGAAAAGCTCACATGGCCTTTTAGGCCAGGTGAGCCAAAAATAGAATCGCACGTGTTTACGGGCATTCTTTAATATTTAATATTGTATATTGTATTATTTAACTTTTAAACTCTTAATAATCTGACGATCATGGTATAAATAAAATAAACCCAAAGTAGCTTGGTGTATCAAATGTTCACTACTCGTGGTGATGTGGTGTTATCATTTGTCTGGTTGAACATGTCAGGGGGGATTTTTTGCCCTTATCCTAACTGCAGATGTGAGTACGTTTAAGTGTTTATTTGTTTAGCTCCCCTTGTTTTGACAGAAATGAAGCACTGGAACGTAGAGTGATAAGTTATTTTTGATAGACGTGTGGTTTGAATGGTTCCTTCTACTCGCATTATGTGATGGGAACTGTGACACAAACACAGCGTGCACAAAGATGTACAGAACAAATACCTGTAGAACAAGAAACCTTTAGGCTTGCATGCATGTATGTTATTACTAGCAAGTAAGTAAGTAAGTACAGTTAAAGCTAGAAGTCCTGTCACGAATAGTGCGCTTATGTAGGCTTAATTGCGCGTTGGAATTGCGCGCAATTGCCATATCGAATGGCATCCAAGGCACGGCAGGTTCTCCTGGTTACTCATAGCAAACACATGCAATGTTTCTGCCAATGGACCTCCGGGTCACCCGGAGGTCCATTGGCTGAAACATTGCTTGTGCACAGGCCATATGTACAGCATTTGATAGCTTTGCTTGGGCCATAACGCGCACATTAACGCGCATATCAACGTGCTATTTGAGCGCATTTCATGACAGGACTTCTAGTTTTAACTGAAAGTAATTCTTTATTAGCGTGACATGTGCAACAGATTCAATACCTTTTACCTTTACAATAATGCACCCGGCCAATTTGACCTACATGTCACGTTAGATTAACCATTACTAACTCGCATGCTCGAGCATGTACCTTCCCGAGGTGGTGTGTTGATGTCGAGACCATGTCTTTGGGCAAATATCGACTAGCGATCTGCGAACCACAAATTTCTTTTCGAATCGAATCTCGAATCGCATCGTGTCTCTGATATCGACGTCGAATCGAATCCCGAATCGAATCTTAAAAGACAAGTTATTTCATATTGCATCAAACGGAAGTTACGGAACAATGTGATGACTCTTACGCGACGGAGTGAACACCTTAAACACCAATCACTAAATATTCTCTGTAGCACCGTCGCTGAAAGAGCTAGGCCTATTGTCCATAGTTTTAGTTTTTGAAGGCCTAACTTGTTACTATTCACGTTCTTAAAAACGTGAATAGTAACAAGTTAAGCCTTCAAAAACCAAAACTATGGATAATGTTCTGGGCCAAATTCACACCTTAGCTAACAATTAAACATTGTCAATTACTCAAATAAATAGGAATTGAGCCAACATGAATGAATTTTCTAATGACAGTTTTATCCTCTTTTTGTTGGAAATGTAACAAACTGAAGTTAGTATGAGAGATTCGAAAAAATCGAATCCTGAGACTGATTCGGGATCGATCTCGAAGCATACGTATGGTATCGATATCGAATCGAATCTCGAATATTCCTGCAGGACCCTAATATCGACAAGTCCGTTAGGATGCGTCGATATATCACCCAGATGCGAGGTCGATCCTTCAATATATAATCTCGGAAATCCACTTGGTGATAATGACCAATTCATCATTGGTTGAAGGGAAAGGCTGTATAGACGCGCCACGGTATCCCCAAATGGACAATCAGATTTAACCCTTTACCCAACCTAACGGCCAAAACCGTCCAGCGCAATTCTCAAAAATCGCCAGTTAATTTTCATTATTTTTTTTTCATTTTTTGTCTCAAAAACATAGGTTAAGCTCGTTCCAATGAGCGGTCATAACCTATGTTTTCGAGACAAAAAATGAAAAAAAATAGTTATTCAAGACTTTATTTTGCAAGTGTCGTCAGCTTTTCATGTTAGGTAAAGGGTTAAGTGTCTTGCCCAAGGAAATGGACGTGTTCATCCTGCGATTGTTCTGTAATAACTGAATCTTACACCTCTGTAGAGCTGTAGAATGAACTTATTACTGATCTTCACTACAGACTTTAAGTTGACTGTGATGTATGCTTGTTCAATGGCAAAATTTATTTCTGTAATACCGGCAGACTTGAACAGGTTAATTGTGAATTTGATTTCTGTGAACCGCAAGGTATTTCCACTCACCAACTCCTGTAGATTCCATCCGTGAGGCTGTGTTTACAGTGTCACCAAACAAACAATATCTCGGCATCTTCAAACCAACAACTGCTGCCACACATGAACCTTCGGATAAAATAAAAGATACAAAAATCAGCAATAATCCAAACAACACAGAAATTTGGAAAATAAAGGATCTCCAATGAGTAAGCATTACATATAAAATGTCTGCACCAAGTTTACTAAAATCGCTCTAAGCCGAGGCTTGTCGTGGGTCAGATCAATTTTAAAGAACGAAGTTCAAACATTTCAAGAGAAATTGTGACGAATTGCAGGTTCTTTGAATGACATAATATGTAGTTTAACCTTTTAGCTGACCTGCTGGCATTTGTCTGTACAATATTATAAAAATACGGAAGCTGGCTTTTTACCATTTTTCCCAATCAGTTTCTAATTTTGACTAGTACTGAAATGGTTAACCGGATAATCGGTTTGAAACCAGTTAGCTACCTAACCGATTAGAAAAACCGTCACCGGTTAGGCCTATCCGAAATATCGATAGTGATCGTAATTCCACGTTTAAAACGTAGTAAATCTTCCGCTTCTCATTTGTGATAGATTACACATCGAAGCCGCATTGTATATATTGAGAAATAATCGACTTTGGCGTGCAAGATTTCGTTAAAGATCGGCAGTTTCCATGAGTACTGAGTAATCGCAGAAACTATTCCGTAGTATGCATACAAACGAACGTTGTCGAGTACTCGACAACGTTCGTTTGTATGCACACTACGGAATAGTTTGAGAATACTGCTTTCCAATTCTTATAGTTCTGATCCCATATTCTGTGAAATAATGGCCACGGATAGCCGGATATTATCCGGTTATAGCTCTCGGTTAGTCGGTTACGAAAATGAGCCAACCGTTTCAGCCCTAATTTTGACTATTATTCTCTATTAAAACCCATTTAAAAATAAGAAATCGGCCTTTTCACAATCTTTTGATATTCTGTAACTTTTTATGTCCATTTTATCTAACAATCATATACATTTTGACTTGAAAACCACGAGAAACGGTACGTATCACATAATGTGTTCCGATTGCGTATCATATAGACGACTCATTATTATTCCGTATCATACAGACAACTCGTTTCCGGGAATGCGAATGCGACGGGCTACCATAACAGGCGCATGAATACATTCTATGTGCATTTCAGTGATCGACTCAGCTGGTCGCAACAAAACAAAATTCATTATAGTTGGCAACAGAACTATTAATTGCCAATGACACCCCCCCCCCCCCCCCCCCCCACCTCAATAAATTCAACTCAAGCGTATCATCATTGGAAGTGACATTGAGAGTGAATAATTTTACAACCCAAACTTTGAAAATTGGTGGTGACCGCGTTACTCATTGTTTGTTAATATGCACAACAATATTGCTCCGTAAAATATGGGTTTTTTAAAACCTTTTTCTCGTCCAACATTATGTCCCAAAATTGTATTAATAATTTAAGATTTAATCTGTTTATGTGACAGAATTGTTAGAAAAATGAATTATCTTGATAATGTGCATGTCCCGTGAATTGCATCAGATTCTCGGTGGTGTCCAGAATGGGATCACAACTCGCCGGCAAAGCCTGCTCGTTGAGATCTCATTCTGGACACCACCTCGAATCAGATACAAATCACAGAACATGTACATAATCATGATAATCTGTATTTATCTTACAATCAACATGTATTTTGTCTATATTAACTCCGCAACTGTCGTGTATCCGACCCCCTGATACAGATGTTTGTATCAGGGGGTCGGATACAAGCACGTTCCTTTCGCGTGAGTTCCATTTATTTTCTTTTTGTTCATCCGTACGAATAAATAGTTCGTTAGATATTCGTCTACATTCTTGACTTATCCCCAATATATTGTAAGATAAAATGATTATTACCATTATGTGGATGTACAAAATATGTATCCGAATCTCGCTCCGGGTTCTAAGGGTAGATCACGACTCGTCTTCGACTCGTCGTGATCTACCCTTAGAACCCGGAGCTCGACTCGGATACATATTTTGTACATCCACATAATGGTAATAATCTCTATATATCAACAATGTGTGCATCGAGATATGTAACACAGACATTACCCTTTATATTAATATAAAAGTCTGGGAAGTGAGAAATGATAATATTTTTCGCCCTGAAAGGAATAAAAACTTGCAAATTACTATAAAAACGAATTCGTTAAACAAGGAGCCAAAATGGACAATATAAATGTTGATACTGTAGATATTGTAAGAGACGGATTATTTGCGAAGTAGTTGCTTTTAATTAGATTGCATAAAAAGCCAAGTTTCCTTTCCCTGATCTGTCTGTTGTTTCTTCTGTTAAAAGTAACTAAAGAAAACTTGACTTTTTTTTCCTACTGATGCCATGGCTGTTTTCTCAGCCATATATTACTTCTTAATTGGACCTTCCTTGCCCTTCTAATGATTTCAGGGGGAATAACATTATCGATATAAGTCTGGAAATAGTCCCCAGATGATTGCTTGTGAAAATTCACAACTTTACAGGAACATGCAACCGGAGTCCAGACAAACAAGTTCTGATGGATAGGCACAATGGTGGAGAGAAATTACCCCATTAAAAAAACACGTGTCTGTCTGTCCCCACTTTTGTAACTTTTAATAGGCGTAAACAACAGGCAGTCCTGAGTGCTGACTGTTGTTTTCGTTTATTAAAAATAACCAAAGGAAACCAGACTTTATTTTGTATTGTTGTTTTCTCAACAATTAATTGCTCCTTAACTGCACCTTCCTCGCTCGATTAATAATTTTAAGGGAGATAACTTTATCGAAAGTCGATTTTCATGACCACAGTGATCAGGGATGCCTTTCCAGTCAAGTCGTGTCTGCCTAATATTCAGAAACAATTGATGAGAATGAACTTTTGTTCATAAATGCAGATTATTATTTACGTTGAATACGTTCAATATTGTTTTCAGGGCTTCCAGAGTAGTCTTTTCGACAAGTCGTAGACAATTAATTGACTGTATAGTCTGCACCATTGCCCCGACATTACAACCGCCATGGACTGGTCGTAAACCACGAGTGGGCAGGGATGTTCACGCATTCGCTTACCAGGTAATAAAAATCATCATTTGCAAAATTTTAATTAATGAAGCATCCGGGTTGTACCCGGTGCTTCACTATTTACGTATCTGAGGATTATTCCTTTTATTTGTGTTTGGAATCTAATATTATTTCATCCGTGGGAATATTACCCACCCTTGGAAAGTGACCATTCCACGGTGACCACACAGTATCAACACAAACTGCGAGTAGCTTATTTCAAAAGAGAATATGACAACCGGTGAGCGGATTCCGTAACAAAGAACAGAGACAACATGAGAGGAAAAAATAAGGTCAAAAGAAGGTAGGAGATTTGAACATTTGAAGGGGGAAGAAAGAAATAAAGATTGAAATGGTCAAAACCGTGCAGAAATCGAAAAACAAGAGCAACGCCCGGCGTGGTTAATTACGCTCGTCGAGCAATTCGAGTTGTAGCAATTTTCAATAAAGAATGAATTATTACTGACTGTGCAGAGAATAAAAGTTTCTTGAAATTCTTCAAAATAGACTACATGTTAGTACATACGTTTTTGCAAACAATCCACGCCCACCTGGTCATAACTAGTGTTCAACCGATTACCAAAAATGGTCGCTGGCCGATTACCGGTTATTTGAGCCCACAATCGGCCGATTCTGATGCCGATTCCGATTGTAATACCGTGCATTACAAGACAAGTCGAGGCTCGAAAGAACTACATTAAACTGAACATTTTTCAAAGTGTTAAACTTCGTTGACTGGGGTCCCAGTAAAATTACCAGTCGCGCACACTTGGGCGGTAAACGTGGCTCTCAGAGCCACGTTTACCGCCCAAGTGCGCGCGACTGGTAATTTTACTGCGACCTGAGCCAATGGAGTGCATCCTTCACTTTTCCGGTATGAACTGGCGATTGCTGCAAGTGTGCTCAGTTGTAAGCTTTACATGTCGTTTAACACATATATCCCGTAAAGGGCATCTAGAGAGACTAAGAATACACATTGTGGTTGTTTCTCAACTTTACTGAATGGTATCATCGACATCATTTTACATTAACAATTGAACAATTGCAGAAGATAATAAAATGCGATTCAGAAAAATCACAAATTGCTTGGCAACAATCGGTTGAACCGATGTTCCAGGAGCCGTTGCCGTTGTCATCCGATTGCCCATAATCGGCCAATTGTGGTGGCCGGTTCCGATCATCAGTTGAACACTAGTCATAACTTTGAAAGGTTTAATCGGATGAGCCCCCAAAGCGCAAGTTCTCAGGTTCTTACTATCTCAGTAATTAAGCTCATAATATATCAAATAAGCTCATAATATTTCGGTAAGCTCATAATGCCTGTCCGGACAAAAAAAAAAAAAAACTCGTAACTCCCGTATTATAGCGTGGACGGACATATCAATCACATGATGCTGTTTTATGAAGCAGTTAGAGTCGTTTTATCTATATAATATTCGTCGTTATATGTTAGCTTGTTGATTGGAATTTAACGACAGTTTCGACGGCCAGTGCCATATCGTGCCAGATAGTGTGAGGGTGGAGAAAGGCGGTGTATCCCGAGAGAACTACAGAACAGCGGCGAGTAACTGTCAGACTCTCAAACTTACAAAACGGTTAGTAGCGGTTGAAGACAAGTGCACCTTCTATGCGCAGTACGTCTTAGTCATTGACGTCATCATACACCGCGACATGATGATATATACTTCTGTGGCCTCGGTTTGATAAATATTTGTGTCTAAATATCAAAGATGAAAGATTTACCTATATAGACTTCACTCTGAGCTTCAACCAAAAATATTTACCGAACTGAGAGCAATGACCAAGAGAAACCATAAAATCACTGATGCAATTTAGACGTAACAAATTCCGAGATAAAAAGTCGACAATTCGAGATAAAAATCTGAAATTTCGACTTAAAATCTCGAAATTTCAAGATAAAAGCCGTATAAACTTCAGCGTTGATATTTAACTGGTACAGTGCTAGAAAACACTATCAGGGCTTTAATATGAAGAGCAGGTACCCCAGTCTGAAGGTGTCATATTCGGTGGATGTGCTTCACATTATTTTAGAAGTGAAATTACTTTGTCTATGTGGGTTTGCCTTGTTACAGTTTATGGGAGAGTGCCTCTTGGCACTCTCCCATAAATTGTAACAAGGCAAAGACACATGAACAAATCTTGATAACCAAAAATAACTTAGCACTCTACCAGTTAAGCACAAATATGCACAGAACTGAAAGCAATGACAAAACAAAAGCATAAAACCAATGATACAATTTAGACGCAACAAATGTCGAGATACAAAGTCGAAATGTCGTGATTTTATCTTGAAAAGTCGAGATAAAAAGTTTAAATTTCTTAGACGCTTTCGTATACGAACTGTGGTGCCAAAATTATGTTCAGTGATTGTCTGTTTCACTTTCCACATTGAACCCTTGTAAGATCGCAAGGCTCAAACAAGCGGCATTACACTCCGTCAAAAAATTAAATTGAGAAGAAATCTCCTTAATTGCAGCGCACCCAGTGTTTAACGGACTTCAAGGAAGAAGAATAAAACGCAATTGTATTCAGTTGGACATAACCCTAAACCCGACTCCACCCTTCTTACAGCAAATTACAATGCGTCATTATAACGAAATCAAATTAAATTGTTGGTGAAACGCAAGTATTAACCTTTATTAACCACGACTGGATTTATTTATTGATTTACTTTGGGCATTTAACGTCAGAGTCAACATCCGGGGTCATATTGTGTCAGGGAGTTTTACAGATGGAGAGAGTTGGAGTACCAGGGGAGAACCACTGAGCAGTGGAACATTACTGTCGGCCTATGCGACTTACAAGCAGCACAGCACAAAGAACCTTAGTCTCAGTAGCAGGCATTCATACCACCGGCATTTATTAACCCTATCGTACTCTGCCATCATGCTCCCATTTAGGCAATTAGGCCCAAGTATCATGTCCACAGCACAGATGACGCGGGTCAGGTTCGAACTTGAAACCTTTCTATCTGAATTCCAGTTGGAGGAGGTGGCGCAGTGGGTACGGAACTGGATTTCAAACCGAAATGTCCAGGGTTCGATCACCGCTAGGGATAACTGTTCTGTGTCCTTGGTAATCCCGATTACCCAGGTGGGGGTAGGGTGGTGCTGTGTACATGTACCTAGGCATACTGCACGTCGATGGTGCACTTGTCTTCAACCGATGCTAACGCAGCTTGTGTGGAGTGAGTACGTTGGGCAGTCTGGGGATTGCTTGTCGCTGCGCGGTGGTTCTCTACGCGTACTCCGGGTTAGTCCGCCCGTAAAACTGTCCGACCCTGGTTGTCGAATGTGTCGTTAAACCCTCAATAAATAATAAATAAATAAATAAATAAATAAATAAATAAATAATTAACTAAATAAATATCAATACATTATCCAATACCCTCAATAAATAAATAAATAAATAAATAAATAAATAAATAAATAAATAAATAAATAAATAAATTTCAATACATTATCCAATGATCCACTGCGAAAACAACACGACCAGAAAATGACACATGTAATTTATTTTCCTTTAGGAATCATTCGATATTTTTAATGCTTGCATCAAAAACTTAGCGTATAGCTCTTCATTGGAAAGCTCTCTATGAGATCGTTCCAATGCGGGGTCATAAGCTGTGTTTTTGTGGACACCACTGAAAAACAATATAAAATTAAAAGATGATTTGCATGACAAGCGCTGACCGGATATTCCTGTTTGTTAGTTTATTGAGTATTAACGACACTTTCAACAACAGGGTCACATTGTATCGGACAATTTATGAGTGGAGGAAGCCGGTGTGACAGGAATGATAGTCCGTAGGAACGTTAGTCCCTCTGGACTATTATTCCGCGGAATTATAGTCCTAGGTCTAACATTCCTAGGAATAGTAGTGCGGCGGACTACTATTCCTAGGAATGTTAGACCTAGGACTATAATTCCGCGGAATAATAGTCCAGAGGGACTAATTTTCCTACGGACTACCATTCCTGTCACACCGGAGTACCCCGACAGAACAACTGAAAGAGACACTCCAACTTCCTAACATCGGCAGAAGTAGAGTTACCAGCGGTTGCAGTCAAGTGCGCCTTCGACGTGAAGTACGTCTTTGTACACTGCGTCACCGTGTCGTTCTCAGATGGCGCGGATCAGGATCAATCAACCATCGCGCCCCCGGGTATTTCTGTCACGTTGTGTGAAGATCTTAGTAAACAGAGTCACAGTGACATGCCCAGGGACACTACATATGTGGCACGGGTCAGGATCAATAAGCAATCGTGCTCCTGGATATTTCTGTCACGTTATATAAAGGTTAATTCAATACATGGATCTGCACAAACACATATTTGACGAGCTCCGGGCGCGATAAACTCCTTATAAATCAATTCACTTGCACAAGGAGATAATCAAACAACACTTTTGCTTCGTGTGTTGATGAACAATCAAAACTGGAAAGAATTTAGCCATGTTTTATGTTCGAAAACGTGTTAATGAAGCAGAAAAGATACATCCCATGCCAATACGATATACCAAAGCAAATCATTCATTTTGCATGCGCAAAGTAAATTACATTTAATAGAGATGTTCCGAAGTACTGGGGTCGAACATGTTCTAGAATAAATTTTATTTTGTCAGATTTTTCTGTTTATTAATATTAAATGTTTTTCTAAACAGTCGTGACTTTGAAAAAGAACAAAATATTACGCAACATCTGACACCGGCGTTATTGGAATCCATTTGCAGTACTGAAACCTGTATAATCGCAATGTATTCAAATCAATGATGACATTTCTCCCATCCTGGTCGGCTTGGGGGCTTCTGGTAATGATAATCTGAGCTCTGTTTGTTTTTCTTTTGCATTTAATTATTGCACCCATCCCTGCGATTCTGAACATTAATAAATCAAATTATGCTATCAGAAACCTCAATATCAAAACTGTCTTCGTCTGTTAGCGAAGTCATATAATCCGACACATGTGGCAAACACTGCAAAGGCGGACTGGAAAAATTCCCGGTGGGCTCTCTATTGGGTTGCCCCTGGAGCCCCCAAAATTGATGCAGCCCAACACCTGTTGGAACGTGAAATTTTGTGAAAGGACCCCAAGGGCGAAATGGATCTGATTGCATAGACTGTCGCTGTATCGAAATGTTGTCATTGGTAGTCCACATACAGTACGTGGCGAGTGGATTGTAACTAAATCACCCGCGGAGTGGAGTTATCACCCAAGCTATAACTTTCAAATTTTGTACATAAGGACAAAAAACATAAGCAGTGTTTCAGCCAATGGACCTCCGGGTTTAACCCGGAGGTCCATTGGCTGAAACGTTGCTTGTACTGGTTATGCTTTGCAACAAATTTACAATTATTGCTTGAGTGGAATCTCCACTCTGCGGGCGATTTAGCGATAATACACTCTCCAGGTACTGTAGAGGACATTTCGATACACCAGCAGTCTAGTCTACCACTGGTTGCTGCGATGGAACAAAACAGCGTTCCTTCAATTTCAAGAATCAAACCTTCCTCCGACTGGGCCGAACTATGGTCTTCTCAGTCAGTTTCTCCCTCCCCCCCCCCCCCAACTGCATGTGTAACATACGTCTGTCCAGGGTGAGATAGCAGGGAGAGATATATGTATCCCACCCCACCCACGTGACCTTATACATGTATAACGTTATTATGACGTTATGCATATCGTATCAGTTTCTTGCTACCGACTAATTCATATTGACGTCATCAGAATGCCGTGTGATCAGAGTTTGATGCTCTAAAACTCTTTAAACCCCAAGGTGCCACTGTTCCTAATTGATTTCGTGGTATATACCTACGGTATATACATAACTTTTGCATGCTCTTTCCGATGGTGTCATTAGTTTTTCAAAGCAACAAATACCAAATGAGTTGATTATATCAGCACGTGACCGCCGATTACCTCTGGCTAACATAACCGCTGCATGGTGGGGGGAGAAAAATAATCCCTGGTGGGTACGGGTGTGGGATGGGAAAATCTCACCCGAGGGCAAGATATTTGGGCCAGACACGAGGCTTGCCGAGTGTCTGAACCAAATATCTTGTCCCGAGGTTGAGTTGATTATATCAGCACGTGACCGCCGATTACCTCTGGCTAAAGTAACCGCTGCATGGTGGGGGGAGAAAAATAATCCCTGATGGGTACGGGTGTGGGATGGGAAAATCTCACCCTCGGGACAAGATATTTGGTCCAGACACTCGGCAAGCCTCGTGTCTGGCCCAAATATCTTGCCCTCGGGTGAGATTTTCCCATCCCACACCCGTACCCATCAGGGATTATAATAATCTATCCCATTTAATTTTAAAGAGAAGTAAATACTATTACAATAAGTGTGTAGTATTGAATACAAGGAAATTTCTAGTCACTTTCACATAGCTCAGTTAGCCCAAGTAAAACTGCCCAAAACCTCGGGTTCACTTTTAATGATTGCTTTGATCTGCATAACCAAATCACAAAAGTGAGCAAAAGCTGCTTCATCCAAATAAGAAACATCAACAAAATCAGAAAGCTACTTGACCAAAACAATCTGAAAACCGTTATACAGCCTTTGGTCCTGTCCCGCTTGGACTATTGCAACTCTCTCTATTTCGGCCGTCCTCTGAAATCCATGTACCTGCTTCAACGTATTCAAAACACAGCAGCTAAGATCATTACCGGTGCGAAAAAATATGACCACATTAGACCAATCCTGAAATCTCTGCATTGGCTGCCAGTTGAGTCTCGCATTAAGTATAAGGTATTGGCGGTGACACACAACATCTTACATAGCGACAAAGCACCGATCTTCCTTGAGCAGGTCATCAAAATACACACACCGTCGAGGAATCTCAGATCAGCTTCTGAGAATCTCCTTGCCGTACCGCGAATACGATCAACGGCAGGGAAGAGATCGTTCACTTTCGCAGCTCCCTCACTCTGGAACGCCCTCCCTCAAAACCTTACAAAAACCCTAAGTGCAGATAACTTCAAGAAAGCTCTGAAAACCCATCTCTTTCAAGCAGCCGTCGGCTGCTGATTATACCATTGTTACCGACACCCATGTTTTCAGCGCTTTTGAGCAGCGTTTCGCTGGGAAAAGCGCTATATAAATAATTTATTATTATTATTATTATTATTATTATTATTATATCCGAACATCTTTATCTAGACACCCCGCAACACACCCATCGATACAAAGCGATTGTTGTACATTAATAAAATAAGAAACATACAAGGAATCGGCATCCATTTTTTAGAACCAATAGAAATGCAAGGAATGGCATGGACCCCGCCAAAATTAATATTTAAATTCAAGAAGTTTAAAGGTTTTCAGAATGAACCCTGTCAGCGGCGTAGCAAGGAAATAATATTGCCAGGGACGCACCAAGGTATCCGTCGCGTCACCCAGGGAGAGCACAGGGATGGGTACCCGGGCACTTCCCCCAGGAATTTTTTTTAAAAATCTATTGTTAAAAGAAGCACTTTGCTGACTTTCCAGATATTTTCGAACAGGATTTACAGTACGTGGAGAGTGGATGGTAACTAAATCACCCGCGGAGTGGAGTTGTCACCCAAGCTATAACGTTCAAGTTGTGTACATATCGACAAAAAACACAAGCAATGTTTCAGCCAATGGACCTCCGGGTTTAACCCGGAGGTCCATTGGCTGAAACTTTACTTCTGCTGTTTTGCTTTGCAACAAATTTGCAATTAATGCTTGGGTGGAATCTCCACTCTGCAGGTGATTTAGTGATAATACACTCTCCATGTAGTGTATCTAAACCAAAAACGTCCCTCGTTATTGAATAATGTCAGTAGATTTTATGGAGAAACGATAATACCATTTCATAGAGTTGGTTTTGCAGTGATATATTCATCAAAGACACTTAATCTTCAAGTCCCCAAATAAACACAAAGGGCCTCTTTTATATCGCTCTGAAAAAAGTTGTGTCAAGTGTACTCTTTCTGAAGAAATCCACCGGTAGGATTCATTTATCTTGACATTGGTTTTACATCCTTGTTGGCTGCCTGTACAGGCCGCCAACAATAATGCAGAAACACTGTTAAATTATCTGCTTCTGTGTACATGTTATTAAGTATATCCTTATTTACGTGGTATGTGTATATTTTACACCTGACATTGAACAATATATATTTATCCTTTACACCCGGCCAATTTGTCCTATATATTTATACCCATTTACAAGTACATTCGGTAGTTTTGTAAGATATCCGGGGACTTAGTGGTAAACATATGAGTACTAAACATAATGATGGAAGAGGTTTAAATCGGACGAAAACTTAGCCACAGTTTGGTAATTTTGTAGGGGGAGGTAACTGCCCCCTTATCCCCCACCCTTGTTTTTTTTCTACGTCACAGCACCCTGTATGCTCTCATATACAGCTTCCCACAGTAACACCATGAATGTATAGTGCCCTCGACGAAAAATTTTCCAGGTAAACAGAATAAGTTGGTGCAAGTTTTTAACAATGGACAAAAATAATTTACGTACTCAAACCATTGTATATAACATAAACAAATTGGTTTGAAATCGATTTATAGTTTTCAGAATCGATTGTTTTCTGGACGAATTTATGCACGGGTCACAAATTTTAGCTCAGAAACTTTCTACAAGACGAAATTCGTGAAATATGCGACGTCATTGACTGCATGAAGTGACGTCGACAAAATTGAATTCCTAGCACTTGTTTCTCCTTTGGAAAAAAATACTCAAAGTGTCTAAATGTCAACTCTAGGTGGGGAGCATACGGAACAAAGGATGGATAGATAATAGACAACGAATTATAGAACAATTATGACGACAGGGGTGTCAAATGGTGGCACCGGAAACGATCTAAACCCTGTTCATTTTACTTCCAAGACAAAAGTACCGCTAGGTGTAAAACGGTAACGAAATATCTTTGAAAATTGTGATGTGACAAAAAGTAACGTCATTCGAGTCAGAGACATCTGACACGTCGGAACATGAGACACAGGATGACAGAGACCAAACCCATTTTTACTTTTGTGAGATCGTATCCCCAGGTGCCAAATTCTATATCTGCGAGAACGACGAAGTTGGAGAAAGCGTGATGTCAGTGAGGACAAAAAGTGACGTCATGGATAGTCTTGACCCAGACCATGTTACTCCCATGATACAATTACACTGTGGGATAAAACAACTAATGTTCTATAAATCCTATTGACATCTATGACAAAATGGGGGAAGATCTTTGAAAATCCGTTGATTTGTATTACAAAACTCGTGACGTCGATTCATAACAAAACCGGGAGATTTTATTACAAAAGTAAGGAGCTGTTACAAAATCTGGCAATTCCTATTACAAAACTGGAACCTATGATCAAACTCGTCAGTTATAACAAAAGTGGCCGTAATAATTGAATCTCAGATACCAATTTCGTATATTTTTTCTTGACTCTCTTCAATCTGCAAGATTTTAATTATGAAATCTCGATTAACTTTTGTACGTATGTTGCAATCAGATCGAGAATTTATCGATTTTGCAACAACAATATTGCAAGGCATGACAAAAATCTCCCAACTCCATTATTCTGGCTAAATCCACCACAAGTAAGACACGGCATAACGTAAATAGGCTAAGGATATATCTCTAATAATAACGACGTCAGTTTCATGTGAGAATTCACTGGGGACTTGTGTGTTGGATTGCTTGAAAACCTGGTGAATTTTAGACGTCTCAGTGACGGATCGGAGATACTGAGTTGAGAAGGGGGTGGACACTTTCAATCATGCTGAAAAGCATCATTCGGTGCATAGTGGGACGTTTAGGCGGAGCGGAAAGGGAGATATTCTGTTCTCAGCATCATGGTTCCGGGCCTTCACCGGGAAAAAATGTGTAAACTGGCGGGCCAGTGGCAGTGGCGTAGGGGATGGGCCCTCATTGCTGGGGCGGGGGGGGGGGGGCTAGAAGGGGGGGCCCGTCTTGAAGGACGTCCCAACGCTGAAAAAAAAGAGAAAAATGGAGAGAGAACGGGCGAGACTGTGTACCAAATACATTTCAAACTCTCACTTCCACACACGACGTACTCTTTGTAGTCTATGTATTATTCTTTTAACCCTTTACCCAACGTAACGGCCAAAACTGGCCAGCGCTATTCTCAAAAATCGCCAATTAATTTTCATTATTTTTTGTCTCAAAAACATAGATGAGGACCCCTCGTGGGAACGAGCTCGTCGAGCTCGTTCCAACGAGGGGTCATAACCTATGTTTTTGAGACAAAAAATGAAAAAAATTAGTAATTCAAGAATTATTTTGCAAGTGTCGTCTGCTTTTCAGGTTAGGTAAATGGTTAAGTGAACGCTACATCATTGTAACTGATAGGGGTGAGAAATAAACAATATACATACATGGTGCCTCTCGAATCACACATGTTGGGCGTGCATGTGTGTATCGTTGGATGGTGGGGGTGAAACTTAAAACATGTAATGAAAAAATCTACAGAGTCGTACTTTTAGAATCGATCCTATAGGCTATACCTTATTTAATTTATGGCGTATGTACTACGTGAAATCCTGTATGCTGTGCACGGTAACAACACTAAATTTGCACCCGTTTTAAAGGCAACCACCATTATGAAAGGGCCCCGTCTCTATCTCGCAGGGGGACACAAGATTTTTCGTTACGCCACTGGCCAGTGGGGCCTCTCACTAAGCTTCTTAGCACACAACCTCATTGTTTTCCAGCACAGATATTCCAACAATTCCATCTAGACTTATTCAAATTTAAAAAAAAGAATTCCCGGACAAAATCGGCCAGCGCTATTCTCAAAAATCGCCAATTAATTTTTATTATTTTTTCATTTTTTGTCTCAAAAACATAGGTTATGACCCCTCATTGGAACGAGTGTCGTCTGCTTTTCATTTTAGGTAAAGGACGACTCCTAGGAGACCCATGACAGAGCTATAGCTATATGCTTGGGAAATCCGCTAAAACACACGGGCATTCACTACTAGTCGATGTCCATGCATTGTGGTGGGTAATACATTTCCTCTGGTTCCCGAATTTAATTATTTATTTATTGAGATTTAACGGCACTTTCAACAGCCAGGGGTACTTTGTGTCGGACAGTTTTACGGGTGGAGAAATCTGAAGTACCCAAAGTGAACCACCAACAGCCGGGTTCCCCAGCGTACTAACTTCACATAAGCAGGGTTAGCATCGGTTGAAGACAAGTGCGCCATCGACGTGCAGTACGCTTTACTACACAGGGTCACCGGGCATTGCCCGAGGATTCAACTCACTTACTCTGGCGGGGGTCGAATCGTTAACCTTTTGCATATTAGTCCAATCGAGTAACCACCGAGCCACTGTGCTCCGCACTGGTCTCAGAGACTGTAAATAAAAATGAATTAACAAAATGGGTGGGACACGCCGTGGTACCCCTCCTTTCCTGATCCACCCATGTGTTTTAATCGTAAATGTGTAGTTAACCCTTTCAACGCGACAGGTCGCTTTTCCGGTCTAGGAACATGATACGTCATAGTTTTAGTTAAGTAGGATGGGTGCTGAGTTAATGTGTGGAGTAGACCAATCAATATTGTTCCAAATAATGAATTTGGAGTTCTTCAATTGCTGCCATTGAACTGACATGGAAAATACCATCAGGGATCAAAGGTTTGATAATGACAAGATCTTGGCCACTTGCATAAATCCACCAATTCACTTCACATATATGGATCCGTGCGGACGCATGCCCTTAAGATTGACCCTTAAGTGTTTTCTCTTTTGTTGCAAAGCCAATCCCCCTACCTCTTAACCCTTTGAAGTCGTAAGGCCGATATTTCTTTCCAAGGCATAATTTCGTCCCATTTTTGTCTTATTATAAGTGGTATATACACGGGGAATTGATGATACAATAATAACTGCATTCTGCAGCCAGACGGCTGCAGACTGCAGTTATTGTTTTATCCTCCCTGTGTATTGATATTGGACATAGTGACCCATCCCAACGTAAGTGTACTCAAAGGCGAACGAGAGATCAAAGGGTTAAGGGTAGAGAGATAACCACTTAAGGAAATAATGCCCGGAACTTAGATAATGAAAATGTGTTGTATTGGGCCGCAACTCCTACCGCTTTAGGTACTGAATGTCCACTCTGGCGGACGGACGGACGGACGGACGGACGGACGGACGGACGGACATTCTTACTATTTGGGTTTAAGGGCTACGAAAAAAACAATTTATATGTCCTTAACCTTATTTTAACCAGAACCCCACCCCCTCCACCCTAGAACTTATATTTAACCCTAACCCACCCCATCCACTCAAAAACCACACCCTAAACCTAACCCTACCCTATCCTGACCCTAAACCCTAAAATCCCACCCCCGAGACCTAACACTCCCCAACCTTAAGATCTACTCTGGGGCTACCCCTAACCTAACCGAAACCAACCCCTGACCCTAACCCCACCCTAGCCAGACCAAAAGGATTATGGGCTATTTTTTGGTTTAGGGTCTACAAAACTAAAACCCCACCCCTAACCCCAACACCCACCCCCTGGATACTAACCCCCTGCAACCTTAAGCCCTGCCCTGGGGCTACCCCGAACCCTAACCTCACCCCTCTCCTAACCCTAATACTACCCTAATTTGGAGGAACCCCCTAAAAATAATAGCTCCTAAACAGGTCTAGTTGGCCCGGACGGACGGAAGGATGCATGTAATCCAGTATAATCCCCCAATACTCTTCGAGAGTGTGGGTATAATAAGGATTGTCTTCTGGTCTACAGACATTTAAACACAAAATGTATTTTGGTACAGATATTTGAATTTGGGTGAATGTGGTACCGAAGGCGCAGTCATGTTCAAAATTGCGGATACGGAGCGTTGATTACCACTGGAAAACCAGTGAATGGAATTTTCACACAGAGGGTTTTAAAAATGATGTAAAACACACAAGAAGCGCAAGAAAAGTTTCAGTTAAAGTAGCCCAGGTTTAGCCTGGTGGTTCTTTGTCTGAGACCTTTCTGGTGTTCCCTTAAGATTTTTTCACCACATTTGAGTTTTGTCTGGGTGAATATGTCACTCGGAGAGGGTTCCAGTATTGTATTATGGAGGAGTGAGCTCAGTGCTGATTACCTGATGTGCACATACATTTTAATATATCCCTAGTACATATCACAGACATACCCTTATTTTATGAGAACATGCTGCCATTGGCAGGATATAAATTACCCGATATATTTCTTTATTTCTGCAATAAGACAATTAGGCAAGGAATGTCTACCTGCTCGTGACTGTGTCGCGACCTGATCGAAATTGTCTCCCCCCACTATACGTGAAACATACGCGTGTCCCGGGTGAGACAACAGGATGGGATATTTCTATCCCATCCACCCCACGTGACATACTCATTTGCATATTTTATTAGGTCGCCGGAACTATTTCATCATCGTCTGCACAATTGTAAATAAACAAAATGGCTTCACGATTTGCAAATATAAAAACTGACGAATTTGTCGCGGGGAAAAGGAATAAAGAGACGGACCGCAAAACATTAAACGTGATTTGTTTCAACCCCATGTTTCTCTGCAGATTTAATAATATCACTGCGCGAATTTATCGATCGATCAATAATCTCACAATGCCCTTTACATTAGAGTTTGACACGCGCAAATTCATTAACCCCTAAACGGGCCGTGTTACAAATAATTTTTTAGTATTTTTTGGTATATACCTAACTTGTGTACGATCTTTCCGATGAGATTGTTCGTTTTTCGAAAGGACTACGGCTTGATAAATTGGGTATGTCAGCACGTGACCGCCAATTATCTATAATGACGTAATCCTCGTGTGTGGGGAGAAAAATCATCCTCAGTAAGTCTGAAGGTGGGAATGGGCAAATCTCACCCTCGGTGCAAGATATTTGAACCAGACCATCAGCAAATATCTTGCCCCTCGGGTGAGATTTCCCCATCTCACCTCCAGACTCATCGGGGATCATAATTATCTCACCATCCTTCCACACAACACTGTGGAACATCACCTGTCGAAACAAGAGAAAAAAACAGTGCGAGACTAATGACTCTCAGATGTTATTTTCTTTCATTTTTGTGATGATTTTTGTGATTCAGATTTGGTTTTCCAATGTTTGCAGAGAATGCGGAAGCTCGATAAAAGTGGAGGGGCACACATTTCCAAGGCTACCATGGTTCAGCCCAATGGGAGGAAATGTTAAAATCGTATATCGGTAAATGTACCGTGACACACTATAGTGTCTTGTTTAGACGACCATGCCGCGGTGTGGTCACTACCCTGTCCATTTCTTCGACTTCAACCATCTTTCAACCCGAAGGCCAGCCTTCGGGTTGGAAGATGGTCGAAGGAGAAGAAACGCACTAAAGCGACCGAAGTGGGATTCATTGGCCAAATGTTGTTAGGATTTGAAAATAATATATTACAGGAACGCCTTATATTGACACGTTTACATTCGCCCATTTTAACTCATGCAACCACGCAACATGTCTGTGGACAAAAGTGGAGGGGCACGTCTCCCATGTGCCTTCCTGGCTCAGCCGCCTCTGAATGTTTTATTTGCAAAATATTCCTCCTCTCATGTATGTCGTGACCAACCTTACCAAGAAAGAGGCATCTTTTTCTCTCCCCCCCCCCCCCCACCCCCACTATACGTAAAACGTACGCCTGTCCCGGGTGGGATAGCAGGGTGGGATATTTCTATCCCACCCACCCCACGTGACATACTCATTTGCATATTTTATTAGGTCACCGGAACTAATTCATCATCGTCTGCACAATTGTAAATAAACAAAATGGCTTCACGATTTCCCGCATGTAATCCACGTGCCATTCAAAATCAACAATGTTGATTTGTTTCAATCACATGTTTCTCTGCAGATTTGATAATATCACTGCGCGAATTTATCGATCGATCAATAATCCCACAAAGCCCTTTATATTAGAGTTTGACATGCGCAAATTCATTAACCCCTTAACGGACAGTGCTACAAATCATTGTTTTAGTATATATCTATGGTATATACCTAACTTCTATACGATCTTTTGCGATGAAATTGTTCGTTTTTCGAAAGGACTACGACTTGATAAATTGGGTATTTCAGCACGTGACCGCCAATTATCTATAATGACGTAATCTTCGTGTGGGGGGAGAAAAATCATCCTCGATGAGTCTGAAGGTGGGAATGAGGAAATCTCACCATCGGGGCAAGATGTTTGAACCAGACCCTCGGCAAGCCTCGGGTCTGGTTTAAATATCTTGCCCCTCGGGTGAGATTTCCCCATCCCACCTCCAGACTCATCGGGGATCATAATAATCTGCCAGAGCACTTTTCCCAAACTGAATAAAACAAACATACCTGAATGAATGCCTATCCTGAGTTTAAGTGTCTCGTTTGTCCTGTGTTTGATTTTGAAACATGATATTTTTTCCAATAAATGAAGTGACATAGACGCTATCTCCCCAGCATGATCATCATTGTTTCGTATAGGCAAACCACTAACAACCATGTAGGCATCTCCTATTGTTTCTACTTTATACACATCGTAATGTTCTGTTGTTGAATCAAAACAAGTGTACAAATCGTTTAACATTGAAACTATCTGAAAATAGAAGTAGAGAGGGTATTTCTCAGGAGCGGATGCAGATAGGTAAGTTAGCACCGGCGAATCTCGATGTTACTCTAGAATCGATCAAACAAAATGTCAGAAATCAAACCGAATCTCGAAGCGAATCTACTTTTCAATTGTTACGATACTACGGCCTATTGATGCTGTCTATCTCCTAGGGGGGCTGCACGGTATATCGATAAAACGATATATACCGGAATTTAAGCAAGTATCGATTGAATACCGGTGAAATTACAAACATACCGGTTTATCGTGATTATTTATTTACCCACAATTTAATTTTCAAGATATTTTGAGGGGATTTTTTTAACTGTAGTCCCGAATGAATGCAATTATTCCTCTACCAAACGAATCGACAGCATCCGCCCGCGTAATATACAAATTGAGGAGCTGAAAAAATATTATTTCTAAAACAAATTCAACAAAACAATATCATGCTACCCCTCTTTGGAACGAGCTCATCGAGCTCATTCCAAAGAGAGGTCACATGATATTGTTTTGTTGAAGTTTTATAAAAAATTCTGTAAACTGGTATTTAAAATAATAAATTTTTATATCGTGTGCGCTGGGTAAAGGGTTATTGGAAGTGCATCCTCAAGGCATACTCATTCATTCCGACTGTGATCGTTCAAGTCTCAATTATGGTACGAATGTTCAGGTAATAGTTTTTCGATATAGCGGTATATCGCGATATTTGTTTGATTATCGATACCGGTATTCAGTTTCGGATACAGTGCAGCCCTGCTATCGCCGTCGTGAACCCAATATGAAAAGACATACTTAGTACTGAAATGGTTAACCGGATAATCGGTTTGAAACCAGTTAGCTACCAAACCGATTAGAAAAAAACATTCAACCGGTTATTCGAAATATCGATAGTGATCGTCATTCCACGTCCAAAACGTAGTAAATCTGCCGCTTCTCCTTTGTGATAGATTACACCTCGAAACCGCATTGTACATATTGAGAAATAATCGACTTTGGCGTTCAAGACTTCGTTAATGATCGGCAATTTCCGTGAGTAATGAGTAATCGCAGAAACTATTCCGTAGTGTGTATACAAACGAACGTTGTCGAGTACTACGGAATAGTTTGAGAATACTGCTTTCCAATTCTTATAGTTTTGATCCCATATGTGGTGAAATAATGGACACGGATAACCGGATATTATCCAGTTATAGCTCTCGGTTAGTAGGTTACGAAAATGAGCCAACCGTTTCAGCCCTAGACATACTAGACTATAAGAAAATTGACATGTGCCACAAAGGTGGTCAAAGAAAAAGCCATTTATTGTCCTCTGAGGGCAACAAGTCTCCATCTGTAATGCCAAGCATTGCAGATAGCGCCTTGGTGTGCTTAACGGTCCGATATATTGAGCAAACGAGCCGTAACGCAATCATTACTTTGCTTCAAATGTCATTTTTATGAATTTTTCGACTGAATTTGTGCTATCTAGTTAGACTTATTACGTTCAGTCTTATTCATCAGAAAACTGCCAGGTGAGTTGTTATCTTCACAAAGTCAACAATCAAGAATTGTAAGAAATTCAAATCTCTCCAGGATTCGCTTTTTTTCAAATAATCGAGATGGTTTCGAATCGTGTCGAATCAGTGACAAGATTTGAAATTGAATTTTGAACGTTCGCTGGACTCAAGATTTTAGTTAGGTTAGGAAACCCCCCCCCCCCCCCGCCCCTGTGCTTCAAACGGAAGCAAATTAGGAATAAATAAAATACTAATGGCAGTCCGCGGTTTTAGTTTGTTCTGTTATCTTTGCGCTCTCTTATTCTAGCATGTATTCGTCAGTCCCGCCTACTTTGTTTATCTTGCAAATTATAACTAATGGTCCCTCGAACAAAATAGTAGTAAATTGGGGTTGGGAGAGGTGGGGGGCGAGAAGTGTTTACATTTAGAATATATTCTATTACTCTCAACTGTTTTTCACTGAGAACTTAAAAGAGCTACCATCGCTTGTTTCCTTATTATTTTTTATTGGTGCTTAAGGTCACATATTTCTACACAATGGCTAACCATGACCACGACAGTTTTACGGGTGTAGGAAGCCAGAGTACCCGGAGAGAATCACCGAGCAACGGCGAGCAACTGCCAGCTACCCAACATACTAACTCCACACAAGCAGGGTTAGCATTGGTTGAAGACAAGTGCACCATCGACGTGCAGTACGCCTTAGTACACAACGCCACCGTGCCCCCACGTGGGCAATGGGGATGAAGTGTCTTGCCCAAGGACACAACCCGGTTGTCGCAGGTGGGATTCGAACCGAGGACCTCTCGGCTTGCAGCTTGCACCTCTACCTACTGAGCCACCGCGCCCCGCTTGTTTCCTTTAATAGTTCGGGAACAGCAGATTGAAAATAAATATTTCGCAAAGGGGGCATCCGACGAACGCGATATCTTGCATTCCGTGAAAAACAAAACAATTCAAAATTGCGAGCAGAATTTCAAAAGTTCGATCACGACTCGAATTCAATCGAATCATCGGGACGATTCCGAATCGAATCGAATCGAATTACGAGGCTTCGCAAGACCAGTTAGCACCGTCGTATCATTATCAATAAACAGGGCCTTAACTCCTTTTATTACTTTCCAAAGCTGTCCAAAGTGTGATTTACTGTCATTTCCGGGTTTGATTATAAACGATAATTTCACAAGTGAATTATGCAATCAACAATTGTGTCATGTATCCGTGCGCGCAAACGAAGACGCTTTGCCGTGGGTGTAATGGGGGACTTCATTGTTTTTTTGTTTTTTTTAACCCTTTATCTAACATAAAATAAAAGCAGACGACATTTGCAAAAAAAAAAATCTTGAATAACTATTATTTTCATTGTTTGTCACAAAAACATAGGTTATGGCCCCTCATTGGAACGAGCTCGACGAGCTCGTTCCAATGAGGGGTTATAACCTATGTTTTAGAGACAAAAAATGAAAAAATAATGAAAATTAATTGCCGATTTTTGAGAAGAGCGCTGCCGTTACGTTAGGTAAAGTGTTAAATAATATAATTATAGTTAATAATGAAAAGTAATAAACAGAGTAATGGCTTGACTGCACTGGTTACGTGAAATAAATCATTCGAGGCGAGTGACTATATTATATATATATTCGCGCACTCGTGTTTGTACAGCGTCCCTCAAATCTCGTGAATTATTTCACGTAACCAGGCCATTCAAGCGATTACTCTCTATTTCAATGATACGATCGAGGACCAGGGATCGAATCCAAGTCATGTCTATTCAGAAAATATTTTGTTTTCAAAACGCGTATATATCTGTATGTTCAATACATCCTGTCACAACACCATTCACTTAACAGCATTCGAGCATTCAAAGATGACCTGTTAAATGTTTTGAATGAAGAGCTTCATTCTTATTTCTACACCGTTGCAATCTACCGTGTACAATCATATTAAATTGTTCTTCGTTATGAATAGAATCTTTGTTAGCAGAAGGTGGGGGAGCACTAGTTAAAATATTCTCTTATTACAGTTAAAACTAGAAGTCCTGTCACGAACTGTGCGCTTATCTAGGCTTAATTGCGCGTATGAATTGCGCGCAATTACCATATCAAATGGCATCCAAAGCACGGCAGGTTCTCCTGGATACTCAGAGCAAACACAGGCAACGTTTCTGCCAATGGATCTCCGGGTTACCCGGAGGTCCATTGGCTGAAACATTGCTTGTGCACAGGCCATATGTACAGAATTTGATATCATCACTCTGGTCATAACGCGTAGATTAACGCGCAGATCGACGTGCTATTTGTGAGCATTTCATGACAGGGCTTCTAGTTTTGTTTTAACTGTAGACAGCCAGCATATCGTCGCCTGAGTGCTAGAATGTTCTATATCCCCAATGGGACATAGAACATTCTAGCATTCAGGCGACGATATATAGAACAAGGCTGGTCATTTTAACTTACCTCCATCGGACTGCTGGAGGCTGATAGTTCTGTAAACCCGACTATGTCACTAAAATATATTGTGACGCAGTCGTACTGTTCTGGAACCACTCGATTACCAAGCTTAAGTTGGTCCGCAACAGACCTGAAAAGGGAAAATTAGACGACAGAATGCCTGAAGAAAAGTGTAATATTTGCGTAAGACAAGGATTAAATAGAACATTTTCAGCCTTTTGGGCCTTTCATGCGAATCTGTTTCTATGTCTGAGATTGACGGTCTGCGTAGGAAATTAAATCAGGATTTTGTGGCAAGTTACATTTTGATCATGAACATGCGCCTGAATATTTATCATTTAATTCCAAAATTCATTATATGCTAGCCTGTGAATTATCTCAGATTTTCTGAAAGATATTTTTCGATATCCTTCGAGTGGATGGATATCGAGAAATATTAATCAGTAGCGTGCTAGATGACGCCACGCTAAATGACGTCGCCTTGAAGGAACGATCAGGAGATCTTTGTTATTGTCTTAAATCTGTTTGCAGTCGAATTGGGTTGAATATTGCGCAGTAAAATGTGACGTAGCATATAATAAGGAAATCTACGATATTTAAGTGAATATTGGGAATTATCTCATTCGTGTGGACCTGAAAGAATTGTGTGCATGCAAAATAAAATTTTCAGGTCCACACTCATGAGATAATTCCCGATATTCACTAAAACAGCGTAGATATCCTCTATATATTAACCCATTGAAGCAGTATGAATGAACATTTATGCACAAAAAAACTTCGTAGTCCACAAGCCAACGATACCGCAAATAAGAAATCGGTTGAGACAATCGCTCAGGGCCCTGCAAGGCTTCGAAATTCTATTCGATTCGTGTCAGTCTGATTCGGACATTTTTGAATCATCGTTATTTTCTTAAAATGTAACCAAGTGTCTCTTCCCGAATTCTTCTTCTGTTATTAGGTCTCCTGTTTACTGATGACATAAGAAGAGTCCATTGAGGTTCCTCCCACGACACTACATGGATTCCATTCAATATCCCGCCTTTTTTAGTGACTTGCCCAAAACAGACGAGTCACGGTTGAATACAATACATGATAGTAATAATAATAGTAACACTTTAGCCGGCCGCTGTTCTCAGGTGAGAAGGCCTTGATTAGCCCTGTCTCCCCAAAAGTCTCCCTATCCCCACGCCTCTCCTCTCATCTCAACACTCAGAGTCGAACTGCTTGATGATAACCCGTACACCCATTCTACCCAATCTCTCCGATAAGCATACTAACCCTCTTCTTAATGTCACCTACCAACCACATGTCCTTCATTCGACTGTCCCACTTCCCCACCATACTTCCTGTGAATCTTATTCTGTTAGACTGGTATTTTGGACATTCCAATAGGAAGTGTCCCAGAGTCTGCACTACGCCTAGATTATACATGAGTGGAGACAAGTACCTTTACGATTGGGAAAGATGTGATAACTATAAATTGGTTCGCTATGAGATTCGATTCGACTCGAAATCTTCTTCCCGATTCGATTCTAGATTCGCTTCGATCGAAAACATTGATTTGAGATTCGCAGGTTCCTAGAGTGATTATAAGTTAACCATAAAACCAAGTGAGACTGGGACGAATGATTATTATGAAACATCCTTTTATCAGGCAGTGTTCATCGGAAAAACCAAGATAAACAGCATAATGCCCATGTTAGTGTCGAAAACGCTAGACACTACACAATGTGTACATTATTATTTATACTGAAAAACAGATGCACTGTCAATAGTCTTTTCGGTGAATGGGTCAAGCTGAAGACGCCATGAGTAAAGGGGTCAATAGGATTAAGATAAATGTCACACCGACGTGGGGATAGAAGGAGGAAGAGAAGCAGGCGCTACTGCGCTAGCGAAAGTACAAGAAAAGAAAGACAGAGAGAGTAAAATAAAAAACGAATTTCAATAAACTATTTTCAAAGAAGCAGGAACTACTTAACGAGTGAAAGTAAAAGGAGAGAGAGAGAGAGATAGATAGAGTTTAATAGAAAACGAATTCTTATAAAACATCTTCAACGATGAGATTTATTTTTTCATCAACAACCTTTACAACATTTATTAACCCTTTGAACACTAGCGGCCGTTTTTTTCCGGCCAGGAACGTGATACGTCATAATTTCATTAAATAGGATGGATGCTTAGTGCATGTGTATGGTAGACCAATCAATATTTTCAACGTGCAGCCCTAAGGCTGCACGTTGAAAATATTAATTGCTCTACCCCAAAATAATGAACATGGACTCTTCCAGTTGCTGTCATTGAACTAATATGGAAGATACCACCAGGATTCAAAGGGTTAATTATCAAATATGCCAACTAGGTAAGAGCTCAAAGCAGGTAATAAACTAGAAGCTACAAGCTGCCTCTATTCGACGTGCTCTCACAATGTCTTATAGAAAAGAATCATCAGACCCCAACACAACTTGGGACTCAGTTAAAGTACTGCACGCGTCGGGTGCTGAGTCTGCTTGCTTAGTATCACGTGAACGTGGACACTTACGTTGTGGAATGGTTGGCAGGTTCCCTCGCAGTCTCAGAGGCGATCGTGTGTGCCTGACGGAAACTACTAAATAAATGTTTTCATATACGTACCTTGGTAACATTCTCAACAACAGATTTTCGGTTAGCTTTTTCTCGTCTGATAGTTGTTCCGTGCGTTCAGCGACCAGTGATTCCAGATTATTAGCATACGTTTCCATCATATTCAACATGTTGTCAAATATATTAGATTTCCTATAATTAATGAAAATGAGGAAGTAAGAAAAATATTCTTGGTTTTCAGCATTCCGCAGCGTAAAGCACACAGTTCAAAACTTTCAAGCAGAGCTTTTCTTCCGACTTCCTATAAAAGTTGACAGGCCACCGTCATCCACATTGTTTTACACTCAAAAACCTTGGGGTGTTTCATGTTAATTCGCTACTCTGCATTAATGTATGTTCCGTGATATCACAGCTGCGTTTAGGAAACTCTTGGTTGCCTATGTATGCAGCCAAGACATGTCTAGAAACAACTGCTAATGTTCCGCTTCCTCTACCGGTAAAACTGTCCGACACGAGGTGACCCTGGCTGTCGAAAGTGTCGTTAAACCCCAACAAATAAATAAACAAAATAATAACTGGTAATGTATACAGAATATACCTCACAAGTTTATCCGAAGACTGTATGTTGAACCTCATGTCCTTAGGTGGTAAGAATTAACCAAAGTCAGAAATATGCTTTAATGGTTGAAAATGGAAGCTAAATACATTCGTTCTGTTTTCATAGCGTGAGCTAACATGCACCATATTTTTCCATTCTATCCACATTGGAACTTGCCAATCGGTTTTCAGGCCATCTATCAAATTCGGAAACATGCATTTTTGTTTGGCCTCTCAACTTATTAACACACACAACACAAATGTTGTTGAAAACCTGTCTGGCCTCAATGAAATAAGACCTATTGGGATGGTTTTGTTTCCTAACTTTCGTCGCGGGGATTGTGTTCCGGCGACTGAAGCATTTGTCAAAAAGGAACAAAGAGTTTAAACTACCGGCACACAGAACCTTTTGTAACTCCCTGAGCTGTCTGTTGTTTTCGTTTATTAAAAGTAAGAAAAGGAAGCTTGACTTTATTTCCTACTGATGCCATAGGGGTCTTCTCAACAATTACGTGTTTCTAAATTGGACAATCCTCATCCGTCTAATGATTTCAAGGGAGATAACTTTATCGAAAGTCGAATTTCATGACACTATAAGTCTAGAATGAATGGCCGAATGCTTGCCTGTGCAGTTTCACATTTTTACGGGAACATGCAACCGGGTTCCAGACCGAGCCACAATGATGCAGAGAAATTATCTTCCCGAAAAAGCGTGCGTCGCCTGTCCCCACTCGTCCAACAGCTGTCTTTCGTATTTTGACTGGTCTGTGCGTGCTTTATTTTCGAAAGATATTATTTTGTCATATTGCGCACCTATCACAGTTACTGAAAACTTCTCTGTACTTTTAAATATGGTATAATATCATCAAACGTTCTTATATCCATATCCGAGACATAATATGAGAGTCATATAACGGTAAATGGAAGCAATGTCCGATTGATTTAATTCCACAACATGAGGATTAAGCAGGACATCGGCAACATTTTTTGAAAAAAAATAACATAAGGCTTGTGTGGTCCCAGGTGGAGATATTTTAACAAAACATTCATGTATCTGGAGATATATTGAATAAACATTATACCATGAATTTACGAAGAGAGAGATTTTTCTCCGAAACACAAAATGTCGGAGCTCACAGGATAATGGTATAATATCTTCTGAAAGTATCTGAGAATTTCGTAACTTTTAAAACAGCACGTGCAAACTATGTATAAACTATATACGTCAGTCAAATTATGAATACAGCTGGCAGTCAAGACAGATTTCTCCATTGTTCACAGAACCCTAAAATGCCGATAGATGGTAACCGCTACACGTTAAACAAGGAAGGCGTCTATCATTTATTATTATTGATCGCAGTGTTAGTTCAGTGCACAGAAAAAGTAGTCAGTAAGATATACTTGTTACGCAGTTTGTTGATAATATAAACTTAGTAAAAAAGATAGTATAATAAACTTTGAGGAGCAATTTTTTTAGTGTTATCGACTTTAATCCCAAACAAATTATTGTAAATTCGTATTTCGAGTCTAGCTGTATGGATTTGCATAATTTCATGTTCTTACTGTTGCCAACGTTACGTCAGGATGTCGCAATTTAGACATGGGGTGATATGAAAAGTTCACGCATGCAGTCAATAGCGTGTATGTCCACCGTTTGCCTCTTGGATGGCAAGACATCGACTGAGCATGGACCTGATAAGTCTCTGGATGTCACTCAGTGGTACTGCGTTCCACTCCTGCCTTACAACATTACGTAAATCGCCGAACATCTGAAGATCATGAAGTCGTACCGGACGGTCCAATTGATCCCAAAGAAGCTGGATTGGCAACAAATATGGCGAAAGTGGGGGGCCAGGGAAGAAGTGCGATGCTCTGCTCCTCAAGAAAGTCACGACAGATACCCGCCACGTGACATAGGGCATTATCTTGCTTGAACAACTGCAATCCGACGTAGCGTAGAACAAAGGGACAACAACAGCGTTACGAGTTGCGTTCCTATATCGCTGTCCATTCAGATTATCATCAATGAAGATCAGCTGCGTTCGATGGCGCAAGGTAATTTCTAATCAAACCATTACACTACCCCCGCCGAAACGGTCGCATTCCCACACGCAACTATCAGAAATCCGTTCTCCTTGTCGGTGATACACTCTTGCCTTACCATCAGCGTGTCGTAGACAAAATCGTGATTCATCACTAAAAAGAACTGTGCTCCAACGCTGCAGTGTCCAGTGAACACGCTGACGTACCCATTCCATTCTGACGGTACGATGACGCTGGGTAAGGATTAGTCCGTGGCATAGACGCCTACTTCCGACGCCATATTCAGCGAGTGTGTTGCGGGTAGTTTGTGCACTGATTCTATTGTTAGCTCCACTAGGAGTAATTACTGCTCTCCTCGTCGCCAGAAGGAAGCGATCCAACAAGTGAAACGCTCTGATGTCGTCCCCTGAGTTCCAATGTGTTCTATGTGCCAGTAGGCGCACAAAACATATTGGAACTCAAGGGACGATGTGTCGGTCTTGTGCAGGGGTCGTAACTCTTGGTCGACCTGAACGCAGTGGGTCGTCGGTAGATCCAGTGGTTCTATACCTTCCAATGAGACGGTAAATAGTGGACATAGTGACTCCGAACTAATCAGCGAGCTCATCTGGAGGTATCCCTGCCTCATGCATGCCAATGGCACGCAACCTCTGATTTTCGGTTAACCTTGGCATTTTTTTAAAATATCGGAAGACAAAAACTAGCATGTTTCTCAATAACTTAGGCTATCAAGCACAACATGACACAAAGAAAGATCATTCAGGCCCATAGGAACCGCTTTGCCACAGCAACCCAGCTTCGTAGTGACCTTCCAAATGCATCCGGGGTAAATGTTTCGACGCAGACTATCCGGGCAAGGTTGCATGAAGGTGGTCTCCGATCGAGAAGACCATGTATTCGCATTCCACTGTCCCAGAACCACCGCCAGCCACGAAATGAATGGGCCATGGACCACGTTGGATGGACCAGAGAAGATTGGCGATCTGTCCTTTTTACAGATGAGTCAAGGTACTACCTAGACCACACAAATAGGCGTTCTAGGGTATGGGGAAGACCAGGAGAGCGATTCCATGCAGTCAACATTGCTGAGCATGACCGCTATGGTGGAGGGTCGATCATGGTCTGGGCGGCATCAGCAGGGATGGACGTACAGAGCTCTGTGTCCTTGAACGTGGTACAATTAGACGGTAGATTGTGACGACAGTGACTCCGAACTCAGCAGAGTGCAGTCACCCATTCGATTTGACATTCTCGTGTGGCACGTGCTATTTTGAAATCCGTAGCAAAATTATTTACGGTTGGGTTGACAACAACATGTTATTAAACTCATTGCACGACTTCTTGTCCACAAACATGCAACATTAGAACTATTATATTTCATCCTTTATGCTATTTTTTCACATTTGTTTCTATTATACTTTATTTTTTAACGCAGTATAATATGGTAATTGCGGCGTCATTTAATTCCATATTGGGCGAGAACAAACTCTCGCACAATATGTAATTAAACGGCACTGTCTGTAACCTATTAGGTCATCAACAAATTATGTAACGAATATACCTTACCAACCACTATCATATATATTCAACTAGCAACTGCAAAGAATAATATATTAGAGAATATATAAAGACAGGGAGAGATCTCAGTCTCGCTTAATATTGAATTTATTGATGTCGTATAGATTACATTAGATTCCTAACAAACTCCTCTCTCGTCCAATCTACAATTAATGGACACGCCGTATACCACATTAGGTCTCTAACACTGCATATAGCTAATATTATCGTGTCAGTTCCGATATCGCGAGTAGAATATAAACACGCGTCCATTGGTCAAGATTTCACGGATGCGAAATAAAGTGTCGAACAAGGAGAAGAGCACTAACGCAATATCTGCCATGATATTAACTCAAACTATTATGGATTTGTATCACCCAATGAAAGGTCATGTGGTGTATGTATTTTATCTTACAATCAACATGTATTTTGTCCCCCCCTGATACAGATGTTTGTATCAGTTGGTCAGATACAAGCACGTTCCTTTCGCGTGAGTTGCATTTTTTTATTTTTTATTTTTTTTCATCCGTACGAATAAATAGTTCGTTATATATTCGTCTACATTCTTGACTTATCCCCAATATATTGTAAGATAAAATGATTATTACCATTATGTGGATGTACAAACTATGTATCTGAGTCGAGCTCTGGGTTCTAAGGGCAGATCACGACGAGTCAAATATAATGATAATAATCTCTATATATCAGTAGTCTGTCAGAACATTAAGGTTTTTAAATAAAGACTGACAACTTCTAATCATTAAGCATGGGATTTGTATACTTAAAAGAGAACCCGCCAGGGGTAACTGTGTTGTGTGTTCGGGCAAGGCACTTAATTCCAATTGCCCACGTGGTGGCACAGTGGCGCTGTGTAGTAAGGCATACTGCACGTCGATGGTGCATTTGTCTTTAACAGATGGTAATCCTGCTTCTGTGCAGTTAGTACAGTTAAAACTAGAAGTCCTGTCACGGACTGCGCGCTTATCTAGGCTTATTTGCGCGTAGGAGTTGTGCGCAATTGCCATATCGAATGACATCCAAAGCACGGCAGGTTCTCCTGGTTAATCATAGCAAGCACAGGCAATGTTTCTGCCAATGGACCTCCGGGTTTCCCGGAGGTCCATTGTCTAAAACATTGCTTGTGCACAGGCCATATGTACAGAATTTGATAGCCTAACTATGGTCATAACGCGTAGATTAACGCACAGATCGACGTGGTATTTGTGCGCATTTCATGACAGGACTTCTAGTTTTAACTGTATGTTGGGGAGTTTAGCAGTTGTTCGCCGTTACTCGCTGGCTCCGGTTTCCTCCTCCAGTGAAACGGTTCCGAAGTGTCGTTAAATCCCAATAAATAACTAAATAACGTAAAAACGAAACGTTAATTTGCTCAAATGAACTGTTTCGTTCAGGGAAACGTCAATTTGCTCCAATGAACTGCTTCGTTAATCAGAATATTAAATGGAGTTATAAACGTGAGCAAGGCATTTATATCAAATAATTCACCTCAAATAGATTTACAGCTTGTAAAATGCAAATACAATGCAAATACAATGCAAATACTTATTTCGGATGGGAAACACAACACTTTAAAAATACAACGCAGATAAAAACTAGAGGAAAATCAATTATTCATTGTCAACAATACTGAATAAAACGTATCAAGAGACATCTTATAACACATTAACAACAGCTGGAAAACAATTCAATGGACATGTCGCCCCGTTTGGAATTATATACTACTCAAAGTTTGCTAAGCACCAAATATTTGACACATCATTGTGAAATTTGCCTGTAACATATTTGCGATATTTTTGGTGGATATGATTGAGTAATACATTGAGATGGTCCCCAGTGTTTTCATTAGATCTCTTGACAGGCAGACTTTTCGTGACTGTCATGGAAAGCATGAACCTCTTGATTTTCATGATGTTTTCGTGTACTGTCTACATGTACATGGCATGAGTAGGGTATTCAGTCTTCTTTTCAACACAAACCCTTGTGATTTAATGATTGAATGTGGCAAATGCAAATGTAAGAAGACATTTGGCTGAAGCAGAAATGTGGCAGGCTGTAGGGATGGTGGAGTAAAGGGCTACACATCGTCAGGTTGGTGAAGCCCTTGGTGTGCACATACAGTGATCACCAGAGCCTGGACAAGATTTCAGCAGTATGGCACACCAGGAAGACGGCATGGTGGTGGCAGAGACAGCTCAGCAACTGGAGCTGAAGACTGGTTTTTGATCATTCAGGCCCGTAGGAACCGCTTTGCCACATCAACCCAGCTTCGCAGTGACCTTCAGAATGCATCCGGGGTAAATGTTTCGACGCAGATTATCTGGGCAAGATTGCACGAAGGTGGTCTCCGATCGAGAACACCATGTATTCGCATTCCGCTGTCCCAGAACCATCGCCAGCCGCGATATGAATAGGCCATGGACCACGTTGGATGGACCAGAAACGATTGGCGATCTGTCCTTTTTACATATGAGTCAAGGTAGTACCTAGACCACACAAATGGGCGTTCTATGGTATGGAAAAGACCAGGAGAGCGATTCCATGCAGCCAACATTGCTGAGAATGACCGCTATGGTGGCGGGTCGATCATGGTCTGGGCGGCATCAGCAGGAATGGACGCACAGAGCTCTGTGTCCTTGAACGTGGTACATTGACTGCACAGCGGTACAGTGATGAGATCCTGGATGTCCACGTCAGATTGATTGTATGCAGGTGCAGTGGGTGATAGATTCATTCTGATAGACGATAATGCCCGTCCTCATGTTGCCCATGCTGTCGGGGAGTACCGACAGAGGGAGGGTATTGAGCGTATGGACTGGCCAGCAAGAACCCCTGACCTCAATCCAATCGAACATATCTGGAATGAGTTGCAGCTAGCAATTTCAGCCCGTCCAGTCCAGCCAAGAAGTGTCCAGGAGCTTGGTGCCATGCTTGTCCAAGAAATGAACACCATCCCACAAAGGACCACCAGGAACCTGATTGGGAGCACGAGAAGGCGTTGCCAAGCAGTAATTAAAAGTAATGGGTCTCATACTCGATATTGAACCCATACCAGTTCGCTCCGTCAACTTTTTGGCAAATTGACAAATTTTCTCTTTTACCAAAAATATCCATTTTCCATGGTTATCGTATTCAAAAGCTAAAAAATAATGTCAAACACAAATAACATCTTAATTTCTCTACTTAAATCATTAAAGATATAATTAAATAAAAATATATACACACTTTTTCATTACAATATTTCAACTAAAACGTAAAACAGGTAGTTGGATATACTTGGTGTTTAGCAAACTTTGAGTAGTATATATAACATGTTGTCCTTGTATCTCAAAGAAGTATTATCTAAAATCTATACCATGAAACTATTTAGCGAGAGGTTTTTGTTTTTCTTCGACACACAAGTGGTACTGCTGACCCGAGATTGATTTATTATTATGCCAGCTAATGAAATTCGCCAATCACAGCCCCCGAATAGTGGGACGGTACTGCGCCGTATTGGGTCACCTGCAGCTCGAGGTGACCTAATACGAAACTCGTATTAGGTCAGTACCGCCATTTTGTTTCGACGTGGAAATTCGTCACCTCGCGGTGCTTTTATATCCATATTGAAGAAATTGCAGTACAATCAAACGTCCCTCCGTGTCTATATGTCTCGTTTTCTCGCGTTTTATAATAAATTTATTGTGAAATTTATTTTCTAAATGTAAATTTAATTATTTGAAGTGAGAAATACTACTGTATTCGATCTACCGATAACGGATAAGTCGGCCTGGCCCTAACTTGACATAGGGTCTAAGCTTATTGTGGCTAACACACAACAGTTTGGGTACGGTGTTCACCTCGATATTTTAAAAGCTTTAGAAAAAAATATATAACCCATAAATGCGTTGTTAGAAAGTTGAAAAATATATATAGTGTGAAAAAATATACAGAGAAAAAAATTGTCTTATCCCGGGAATAGATTAATTTCATTTTTTCTCGTTGAGCTCATTCTGTAGTCTCTGTTGTGGTAAAGGGATAACGTCGCTTCAAAAGTGGATTTAATTTCATTGAATAAGATTGCACAATGATGAAATTGTAGGAAAATGAATGAAAGTCAATGGGAAAAGATGCGATATACATTTATTTTGTTCGAATTCTATAAAAATCGGACGTTTCGGACATTTTCTGCACACTCAGGACAAAGTGACAGTACTAAAAAAGCGTCTATCGCTGTTGTCTGTGTTGTCAAGGAAATTATACACAAAGGGAGACAACTGTGCACGTTTGTTACAACTTACATAGCGTTTTGTCCCAGTTTTGAAAATGTGCCGGCGTTCAAATTTGATTGTTATTTTGTTTTCGCTGGCATAATAAATACGTTACAGGACGTTCAGGTGGCGGATACGGTGTCATATGAGGCTCGGCAAAAACAATATTGGACTCGGCGTACCGCCTCGTCGAATATTGTTTTCACCTCGCCTCATATGATACCGTATCCGCCACCTGAACGTCCTGTAACTTATAATATTGGGTCGACTTAACGCCTGTGGTGATGTTATAAAATATTTTTATACAGATTCATAATGTTATAATTAATCAGTTTTTATCGGTTGTTGTAATATTATCGCTGTTGTAACATTATCTTTTGTAACAAGATAGTGAGGAGCGTCGAAATTCGCTTCGATTTGTCCTCGGACCGATGGTTCGAGTCGATTCGAATCCCGTCGCTCTCATTTCAAAGTTATTAAATCGTCGAGATGCTCCCGAAATCTTATAAAGTCTCTCAAAGTGAACTATTCGTCTATCATCAGGTCTCCTGAAAGGAAAGGAGAGGTCAATGAGATTCCGTTTCTGAAACTACTTTGGATCCGTATCGGGGAAGTTCCGCGTTTTGATTGACATGACAAAACAGACGCCATTGAATACAGTACTTGAATGGAGACTGACAATATTCACAGTAGTGATAAGGAGCTGGGAGCGCGGTGGCTCAGTAGGGAGAGATGCAAGCTACAAGCCGAGAGGCCCGCGGTTCGAATCCCACCTGAGGCAACCGCGTTATGCCCTTGGGCTAGGGATCTGCGAATCACAAATTTCTGTTCGAATCGATTCTCGAATCGAATCGTGTCTCTGACATCGACATCGAATCGAATCCTGAATCGAATCTTAAAAGACAAATTATTTCATATTGCATCAAACGGAAGTTACGGAACACTGTGATGACCCTTACGCGACGGAGTGAACACCTTAAACACCAATAACTAAATATTCTCTGTAGCACCGTCGCTGGAACAGCTAGGCCTATTGTCCATAGTTTTAGTTTTTGAAGGCCTAACTTGTTACTATTCACGTTCTTAAGAACGTGAATAGTAACAAGTTAAGCCTTCAAAAACCAAAACTATGGATAATGTTCTGGGCCAAATTCACACCTTACCTAACAATTAAACATTGTCAATTACTCAAATAAATAGGAATTGAGCCAACATGAATGTATTTTCTAATGACAGTTTTATCCTATTTTTGTTGGAGATGTAACAAATTGAAGTTTGTACGAGAGATTCGAAAAAATCGAATCCTGAGACTGATTCAGGATCGATCTCGAAGCATACATATGGTATCGATATCGAATCGAATCTCGAATATTCGCAGGACCCTACCTTGGGCTTGGGCAAGACACTTAATACCAATGGTGGCGTTGTGTACTAAGGCGTACTGCACGTCGATGGAGCACTTGTCTTCAACCAATGCTAATCCTGCTTGTGTGGAGTTAGCACGTTGTGGCGGATGACTGATGCTCGCAGTAGCTCAGTGGTTTCTCCAGTTACTCCGGCTTCCTCCACCCGTAAAACTGTCCAACCCTGGCTGTCGAAATTGTCGTTAAACCCCAATAAATGAATAGAAATAAGGTTCACTTTTTTCAACTTGTTGAGGCATAAGATTCGATTCGATTCGAAATCTGATGCCTGATTCGATTCAGTATTCGATTCGATCCAAAATTGCGGAGATTCGCTGGGCCGTAGATCAGTCCCGATACTTTGAACGTAACACTGTGATACCCATTGTCATAAAAGCTATCCGTTCAATGGTCAGGATTTTCGTAGAGGCATAATAATTACGGATACATGTAATACTCACAGGCCTTGGTATAATGGTTTTAATTTATTTTTTATGGCTGTTTTGAAATCTGGTCTGGCTTCTGCGTCCTCGGCCCAGCAGGTTTTGATACAGGCTAGAACGTAATCTTCACATTGCAGACAACATGGATCCGGTCGAAACGGTTCGTCCTCGCAATTCTTTACCGCGTCAACAATCTCTAAAGGAAAAAGTATGAATTAATAAAACATGTGGCCGTTTCAGTTATAAATATTGTTTAAGCCATGCAAATGTTAAATTATTAGTGTGTGTGAAACACACAGACTACTGTTTTTGTACGGTTTCTTTTTCTTTTGTTCTTTTCTTCGTCCCTCTTCTTCATTTTCTTATTCCCCTGTCTTTTGTCTTATATGCACTTTCTTGTCCGCACGATAACTCTAAAACGAATTACCCTATCTCGCTGATATTTGGCATACTGACAGACAGTTACAAGTGTTCGGTGCCCTATGTTTTCCTGAACGCTAGGGCCCCTGAGTATGGACAAGTCGGCCACAGGGTTTTCACAGCCTCTAATTTCCTGTAACAGTAAATTATCCCCAAGCAATACTATGTTGTATTTATTCACAATATGGGATTGTAAACAGAAGTTGAGATAGCTGTCAAACATTAAATGTAATCTTGTTATTATGATCAGATGTCAGCTCTTCAGACCGAGTTGAGAGAAACCCTTTGCTTTGCACGGAAATAAAGTACAAATTATTCAGTTTACTTTTTTTAACCCTATCAAGACTTCAACGTGGTGTTCCAGATATCTTATTTCAGTGAGAATAACGTTAACCCTTTCCATACTCACATTACTGCGCTAAATATCATTCAAACAAGCAAAAATGTCAATTTCTGATTCCTTCATCGAACCCTTTTAATGCTGTGCACATATGTTTTTGGGGGTTTTCTTGGAAAATTTATCTGATTCCTGTATGAATAACTTTAAATACTATTAACGAAAACCTATTTCTGATTTCTTTAAAAATATTTCACCCCCAAAAATAAGCCTACATATATTATCTTTCTATTTTGTTTATTTCTGATACTTTAACCATTTTCACACAGACCTGAATTTACTGGATGCAGTAAATTCTGTTTATCCAGTTATATCTCATTTCATACTCTAAAAGCTCATCCTGGTGCGATTTAATATGACTTTTTCACACCCAATTCACTTATTCAATTTCGTGTCGACGTTTACTATATAATCGAAAGCAGTGTGTGGGGGTTAATGAGTTTCGCACTTTTTATGGTCACATAAATGACCAATTAAGAGAAACGAATCGTCCTATGCCACTACGAATACTGTACTATTCGAATTCTTCAGAGCGTCTTTGCCAGTGGTTTGTAAACATATGATGTGTTTTACGAACTGCTGATTGCAGTTATTATACACAGTAGGTATTGCGGCCGGTAATCAGATTTAAACCACGAGTAGGATTAGGGTTTTAACCACAAGTCTCTGCCGAGAGGTTAATACTCTTATTCTACGAGTGGTTTAAATCTAATTACCGGACCGAGTACCTATTTGTTTCATTTATACCATGCTCTTAATAAATAATCGACTTTGTCACTTAAAACGGAGAAAAACGATATTTTATATCGCAAACACATGGGTTTGTTTTGTTTACATCTGTGCCGATGGGAAGTAATTCCGGCTGCACGTGAATACTTGACCGAGAGCTAGTCACATCGTCAAGGTTGATTGAATTTACCTTGCTTTTTCGTTCAAATTATTATCAACAGTTCTTAAATTTTATTTTAAATATTTAATTGTAGGTATTTTAAACTTAAGCCATTGCACGTAGTAGGTAATACCGCAAAACGTCGTGTGTTTGAATGAAACATCGCGAAGTGTGAATGTATTGGAGTTGGCAAATTGGGTCATGTCAAAGGTCAAGTTGGATGTAGTACCTACTATAGATATACATTTTTGTAAATTTTTGTAAGGAATTCCCATTGAAAATGTTTTAACCGTAATAGAAGCTTTACACCGGTAGTGGAGTTCACTGCTAAAATTTAAGATGCGGGATTTTCACAGGTAGTAACATAGGTGAGCGTGGTATAACTGTCAAGAAAACAGCAGTTTTAATAAAAGTTGCGAGAGTGTTAAGTAATTATCCTGACAGAAAAACTTCCAATAGGAGTTAACTAAATTAACTGGTTGAGTGCTGGAAACCCATATTTGAGCTTTTACTCTGAAGCGCATGTTCCGTAACATGAGAGCTTCATTCACTCAATGAATGCCCTTCACTTTATCTTTAAAGTGAAAATATTTAGTTTGTATGAGTTACAATTTACCTTGTAACAAGGGAAAGGCACGTGAACAAATTTTGATACCAAGATTTAATTTAGAGCTCTCCCAGTTAAGGGGACATACAACCTAACTTCGGTCAAATTTCAGGTAATTTTCTCCAATGTCCACAAAAGGCCAGAATGAAATAACCCGAAAGAATTATATGTCAATCTTTTTTGGAATGAAACACAGACCATATGGAAACTAATATTTGCCATGGAACCATTACCTGTGATAGGAAGCACTACCTGGAAGTCTGCCGGGTGGATAAGTGTGCTGGTCTCTCATGCCAGAGGTCCCGGGGTCGATCCACGGTCGGGGAAAATTCTCGAGGTGTCCGAACACTCTGTCAGCATCAATTGTGGGGGTGATGCTGTCACAGCGTACCGTCCTATCGGGTGGGGACGTAAATTGGCTGTCCTCTGTGCGGAGAGAGACACACTCCGTGCAGGCTAAAGATCCCTTCGTAGTATTCGAGAAGAGCTAGGCCACGAAGTTGCCGCTATGAAGGTCATCCCACACACCTACGTCATTGGGCCAAGGAGAGGCGTTAATATAAGTTACATAACTTGTTCGCCAATCCTTGTAAAACAAATAAGATTAAATAAAAAAAGAAGTCTGCTATGGCATAAGTAAGAGGCCAGATTTTATACAATAAAATACCTTAAGTTTTCTGAAAAGTTATAAAAAATAAATAAATAAATAAATAAATAAACAGTTATATTATGCAATCCTTCTAGTACAGACACGGAGAAATCTTTTTCTCATTCTTGCATGGAACGGGCAGTAAGACTAACTGTAATTTAGGGTGTCTAAATTTCACAAGGACTATCATTTTTCTTTTCATTTGTTTGTGTACCTTTCATGAAATTCACAAAGGGTCAAATCCACACACTTCACAAAAACAATATGGAGTCATGAGAGGTGCATCAATGTAAAATGAAGAATGTCCAATGTTGCTTTAGTCAGTCTGCTGTGATCATACCCACTATCACCCGACAATTCTGTGCCATTTTGCATGAGCTCTTTGCCAAATTGGTAAACAATATGAGATTGATCCAAAACAGGGAAAACTACCAAACTTCAAAATTTGGTATTCTCTGTAACAATTTCTGGTGTTGCATAAACTATGACAGCTGCTAAGAGTGAATACTCAAGTACAGTACGTGGAGAGTGTATTATCACTAAATCACCCGCAGAGTGGAGATTCCACCCGAGCAATAATTGCAAATTTGTTGCAAAGCATAACCAGCACCAGCAAAGTTTCAGCCAATGGACCTCCGGGTTAAACCCGGAGGTCCATTGGCTGAAACACTGCTTGTGTTTTTTGCCAATATATACAAAATTTGAAAGTTATAGCTTGGGTGATAACTCCACTCCGCTGGTGATTTAGTTACAATCCACTCTCGACGTACTGTATGGCCCAAACAACAAAAATGACCTGCCATGCATCAGAATACTTACATCAATCGGCTTCGTTAAGTTAGGAAGCATGGATTCTAATTCATTTATGCACATGGTTTGGTATTTTTCATTTGTTTTAACACTATCGCACTTCTGTAGTTGTTGTATGGGGAGGCTTGGCTGTTGCTTACTCGTGAGATTTCAAAACATTAATAACTGATCTGCTTAACAATACCAATTTTTATCGGCAATGAATTGAAGGCCTGAACAATTTTTTTGGTTATTAAATTCATTTATCAAAAAAACGTATGAGACCTTGTGGTCTCTTTTCGGTAATTCGTGTGATTTTGACCACTGGGTGTTATTTCTTACACATAGATTTTTGCAACTTTTTGTGCCAAAACCGATCGAACTCGACGGTAATCCATCTTACACAGAATTCGGGTATACGAGGAAGAAATTTAAATTGACGATGGTACAAAATTTCGCTCCATTTATGAACGGAAAAAATAACTTTCTGAAACATTGGTCTTCTTTTTCGACTTTTAAACTTCACCAAGCCGTCGTTACGTCACAAATATAGTTCGGCTATAGTCAATTATATTTTCGTACATGTACAATCGTGAAGACTGCAATGTATGTTGATGTGAATATATTTTTGTTTTCAAATATAATTTTCCAGTTTTATGTGTTGTTCATCGACAACTGCCAAATAAGCGTAGTTCTCATCTGTGGCGCATTAATCCCTTGATGAAACTTGAGTAACTTTCTGCATTTTCCGGTTTGCAGATTTCAGATCTTAGGAAATAATATCGTTTCCCAACTTGGTCCAAGAATGACGTGATAAAAACAAACATGTCTTTCCAACACAATCTATATTTCCCGGTCGTTCATTTTCATCTGAGAGATTTCAACACGTCGGTGATAAAATGATGAATATGCTTTCTCCGTGTCTGTAGTGTGGAACCTTTTATTAACAACTCAGACATTAGAATTACCGATCTATTCCTTATTATTCTTGTCGGTTACTTGTGCGGCTGGTAATTTCTTTGTCATCAAAAGCAAAACAAAATAAAAACATTTTTGAAAAAGTGGATAAATTCAGGTTTTGTGTACTTCGGTCATTATTATGGTATACAATATGTAGATATTCACCGCTTTAATTCGTATTTAGGGCATTGTTGAAATTTTCAAAAAAATGTCCAAAGTTTTGATGGCCGACCCCTTAATGTCATTACGTTTTTTCTGTCGAATTTGCTAACGTCTCACAAATAAGTGAGAACCTATGTTACACCTCAACAGGCAAATTATAGAACGCCCTGAAATATTTTTTATATGTATATGTATCCTTAAATTCATATTTATTTTGTCACATAATGGAACCTCCGTACTCGCATAAGTAACAAGCTAATTTCCAAACCAATCCTAAGCTACAGATGCTTCTGAACTAGCATAGCATATGTACTTCCCAAAGCCGCGCCATCACCAACAAATTGTTTTCCGTTAATGAGCAGAGAGAGAAGAAAGTTACATGAACACATATCACCACAAAACTGATGACATTTGTTTAATTTGTAAATTTATAAGTAGGGAACGTACCTATAACACTGAGGTCTACATCACCCCATGGCCCATGTCGACCTAATATCTCATAAAGTATTATACCGAAGGAATAAACGTCTCCTTTCTGTGTACTATTTGGTCCTCTTTTGGAGTTTCTCATGATCTCCGGTGCAGTCCATAACAGTGCTATAGAAGAAATAGGAAATGTCACTATCAGAACTAAATTATGATCATATTTTGAGCATCGGTCGTTGATAAAAAAAACATATTCCCCGAGCAGTTTTCATTTCCTTTGCTTGTTCAAACCAGTTTTTCAGGTAACTGACTCCAGTCAAGAGTTTCTTATACAAATACTGAGATGGATACGTTAACAAAATATACTCATGGTGACACTAATGACATATACCTATGCGAGTAGTTGATTGCCTCTTGTGTATCAAATTGTTGTGTACCTAGCAAAATAAAGTGTACACTAAGAGGACATGATTTCCATGTTGTAAACCTACATCCGCACCCCCACCCCATCTCATATGTGAGATGTTTCGCTGTTACAAAATATTACTGGGTATTTCAACATGTGTAACTAAAATAAAGCATCGAAGAAACGTGATGAAGGGAACAATAAGCGTTTTTCATTTGCCGCTTCGTATATTGATATTTTGACAGGAGAATGGTGGGCGGGGGGAGGGGGGGGGCAATGGGAGGGGGGTGCAGGGTGAGGAGTCGAAATGAGATGATCCTTGCAAATGATTATCGAAATCATATTTCGTGTTCTGAGAGGTTGTTTTTCACTTTGTGTCAAGTATCAAAGTCATGACGAGGTTGTTATTGCTAATGAATTTTATTCTTGCATGACGGAAGAGCCAACCAGAAAACGATTTGCCATTAGACGAGAGCTACTTTTTACTATAGAAAAATAACTGATTAAAAGATTTACAATTCGATACTGTATGAAGAAATTTCTAGTGTTATGAAAAACTTACCTCGACCAGTAAAATTGGAACATCATTGAACAGCTTTAAATTATTTCACAGTGAAAACATTTTGTTTTGGGTGAAGTAATAAATGGAATTTTATTATCCTTTAATAATGTATGAATGCATCAGACATGTTTGTCTCATGGTTATTTCAGATTCTGGAGCAGCAAGCTAAGAATCATTTTTGTAATTATTCTTGGTTTGACATAGAAGTTGGACACATTGACGGAAATCATTCACGGTTAACCAGAAATACAATTTTACTTCTATTAGGCCACACAAAATAAATTAATTGATTCTCAGGCATGTTTTTTTCAAATCAGTGAGGGGGGGGGGGGGGGCTGGGTATTTTGAATTTTTAGTTTTCTTCTGCAAAAAGTGAGCAAACATGGAGAAGATTTCGGTCTCTCTTTTTTACACACGGAAATATAGAAAGTGCATATTTACTATACAAATAAATTCATTTTTAATTTAAAAAATAAAACATTTCTCTAAAAACAAATTATAGATACTGCAATTCAAAGGCTTCATATTCTCTCGATGCTCTTCATAGTATCTTTGAAGTAAAAGTATTTAATCTATGGGGATTTGCCTCGTTACAATTGTAACAAGGCAAACATCTTGGAGACGCAACTAAATAAATATGCATTAATAAAAAAATGTAAAAAGTCTACATACTATTAAGCTAACATTCGAAGACACTGAAGGGCAATAAAAATGTCCAATGAGGAGGTTCAAATTCAATGAGGAGTTGTCTGAGAATCAAAACATACCCTTTTTAGCCTTAGTTTTGTTCACTTTAAAACATTTGATATTTTGTTTTCATATTAATCAGTGATAAAAAAAGCCTTCCGTCAATTTCACTGGTCAGTTTCAAAACTAGACAATTTGATTGGCTGAACAAAATACAACTGGGCCACATTTTCATAACTTGCATAATTAGAGTTGGGAGCTTTCACTGGTCAATTTCAAAACTGGACAATTTGATTGGCTAAACAAAATACAACTGGGTCACATTTGCATAATTTCAGTAGGGAGAATTTACGTTATCTGTCCTATTTAGGATGGGTTATATTGTATTAATCTTTTACCTACAAGAAAAACGCCATTCATTTTTTTTCATATTTTCACTTTTTGCTTCCAAAACGAGCTCGTTCCAATGAGGGGTCATAACCTATGTTTTGGAAGCAAAAAATGAAAATTTTTAGTTATACGAGGATGTTTTTTTCCAAGTGCCGTCTGCAACTCAAGTTAGGTGATTGGTTAAAAAGTCATACTAAGTGGCTAAGTTGTGCGTGTGTGTGTCATATGATAAATAGAATATGAAATTCGTGTTTTTCTCATATAATATTTATGAAACTTGTCCGAAATTTCCGTTTGGGCTCACGAAAAATTAGACTCGTTTCATAAATATTATATGAGAATCACACTCATTTCACATCCTCAAAATATGTATAACCTATTTGACTTTTTTATGCCCCAAAGTTGTAAAATAGTCTGCTTACTCTTACAGTAGCTCTCTTCATCCATCTGCAGGGTGGAATCACACTGGGACAAGGGGTACAGACCAAAATCTGTAATTCGTAACACCCATCGACTGTCAATGACACAGTTAGTGGACTTGAGGTTTCCATGACAGCCAATTTCACTGTCATGAAGATAAATCATGCCCTGAAATTAAAAACAGAAACGATTTTATTTATTTACGAAATATCAGTACCGACCGTTTTACAATACTTTCCATCAAGTTAAAACATACTTCTTGTGGGGGTGGGGCTGCGCGGTGATCCAGTGGTTGAAGCATTGTTTTCAAATCGAAAGGTCGGTGATTCGATCCTGAGCCGAGGTAAATGTGTTTTCTACTTGGGCAAGAAACAACAGTTAAAACTAGAAGTCCTGTCATGAAATGCGCACAGATAGCACGTCGGTCTGCGCGTTAATCTACACGTCATGACCATATTAAGGCTATCAAATTCAGTACATATGGCCTGTACACAAGCAATGTTTCAGCCAATGGACCTTCGGGTAACCCGGAGGTCCAGTGGCAGAAACATTGCCTGTGGTTGCTATCAGTAACCAGGAGAACCTGCCATGCTTTGGATGCTATTCGATATGGCAAATGCGTGCAATTCTTACGCGCATTTAAGCCTAGATAAGCGCTCAGTTCGTGACAGGACATCTAGTTTTAACTGTATATCCTGATTATCCACGCGGGCCGCGGGGGAAACGGTGGCAGTGTGTAATAAGGTGCACTTGCATTCAAACAATCATAATGCTTGTGCAGAGTTAGTACGTTGGGAGGCCCATCAGTTGCTACCCCTGCTCGGTAGTTCTCGCCGGCTACTCAGGTTCTCGCCACCCGTAAAACTATCCGAAAAGAGGTGACCCTAGATGTTGAGAGAGTTGTTGGAACCCAACAAATAAATAAAACTTCTTGTGTTTTATTTCTTTTTTCTCTCACAACGTTTATAATATGCTGTTCCGTGTGCAGAACAGCATATTACTTACGCAGAGAAAGAAACCCATACGAAGTAATCCTCGGTGATTGGATCGTCGCTGGTAGAAAATCAAAATCAGTTAAAGGGAATGTAAACCGAAACAATATGGGGACAATTAACAAATAGTACATAGAGCAAAAAGGGTTATTAATTCCACTCTGTGATATATTTTTCGATTATTTGCAATCTTTACAATAAACCTGAGAACTGCAGATTTGATTTTAACAATTAAAATATTTAACATATTCCATTTTTAAAGACTATTTTTTCCAGGCTCCCATTCCCACCATGGTGAGGCACAACCTCGACAAAACCAATATCAACGCTTCTGTCTTTTGTGGCGTGTATGGCTGAGACCTCAAAATTGGATATATTTTGCCACAAGGAAATAGTGTTTGAAACGTCTTAAAATATGTTAATGAAGCTGTTGAAAACAAAATCCGGAATGCTGAGTTTTTGTCTTGATAGTATGTTGGGTCATTTCAGTCAATGTTGTTTTTCATGACAGTATTAACCCTTTGAACCCTAGCGGCCGTTTTTTTCCGTTCAGGAACATGATACGTCATAACGTCATTAAATAGGATGGCTGTTCAGTAAACGTGTGGGGTAGACCAATCAATATTTTCAACGTGCAGCCCCGAGGCTGCACGTTGAAAATATTAATTGGTCTACCCCAAATAATGTATATGGACTCTTCTAATTGCTACTATTGAAATGGCATGGAAGATACCACTACAGTCCAAAGGGTTAACTCAGTACAAGTACCATTATGCTGAAAAAGACTCAATCCAAGGAACACTCAGATATGACCCCAGGAATGTGATCTGAACGAAGTTCATTTTTAGTCATAGATCTAGGTGTGCACATAAATACTAGGGCTGAATCGGTTGGCTCATTTTCGTAACCAACTAACCGAGAGCTATAACCGGATAATATCCGGTTATCCGTGGCCATTATTTCACCGAATGTGGGATCAAAACTATATGAATTGGAAAGCAGTATTCGCAAACTATTCCGTAGTGTGTTTTCAAACGAACGTTGTCGAGTCCTCGACAACGTTCGTTTGTATACATACTACGGAATAGTTTCTGCGATTACTCATTACTCACAGAAACTGCCGATCATTAACGAAATCTTGAACGCCAAAGTCGATTATTTCTCAATATACACAATGCGGCTTCGAGGTGTAATCGTTCACAAAGGAGAAGCGGTAGATTTACTCCGTTTTAAACGTGGAATGACAATCACTATCGATATTTCGGATAACCGGTTGACAGTTTTTCTAATCGGTTAGGTAGCTAACTGGTTTCAGACCGATTATCCGGTTAACCATTTCAGTACTAATAAATACCATTTAAATGTACCAGTTGCATTAAAGGGGAGATGTTATCGAATATTAATATTCTTGATATTTCTTGCTTATCAGGGTCAAACAATATTTACTCTACAATTCAATTCAATTCAAATTTATTCACTCATCAACCCGACATGGGTACATGAGGTACAAATACAATATCTACATAAAAATACTCGTGGTTTCATAATTTAGATATAAACATAGAAATGACACTGTACATTGTAATAATTAAATTGAATGAAGATAGGAATATGAGGTGTGTATACTGTTACCAAGATCTTGTATCGTCCCTTGTGAGGAAACGGGTGCCCACTGCAATTTGAAAACATTGCGGCAGCCTTCCCTACCAAGGGACTTTTTAGTGTAATCATAACTTTATCAGATGCAACACATCCAGATAAGAAATGGGCTGTCTGAAAACAATCACAGATTTTTCAAACAATAGGGACTCCATCGTCAATGAAATTGTAGTGCCTCTGTAATGGTGTTCGCCAAGTATCTGGGCCAACCACACCCTGGATAAAATCAACTAATATTGTCTACCATAGTTCTAGAAAATACCATCGACGTGGGAAGTGAAGCCATGCTTGTTTACTGTGGTCAACAAGCTATGTTTTATTGGTTAAATAGGAACCAGTAACCAATGCTTGGTGTGGAAGTCCTCTAAAATGGGCAACATGGGTATAAACGATCGACTAAACTTGGCTTTATCTTCATGTTGTGGTCACGATTAGCCATTGTGAGGAATATGTGACCTTAAACACCAATAAATAAGTAATAAAAGAATAAATAAATAAATAAATAAATAAATAAATAAATAAATAAATAAATAAATAAATAGAAACCATTCAGCAAAGAAAGTATCATTGCGGCTGTTTTCTTTGTATATCAGCTTCTTCAAAATATTTACAAAACTTTCTATTTTTTTATAACACAATATATTAAAATTTCAGTTCTCAGCTTATACATGTATATAACACAAGAAGAGAGAACTGCTGACATTGGTTTTGTAGGCATTGTGCCTCCCAATTATTAGATTAAGAGCCTGAAAAATAGTCTTTAAAAGTGAGTTTATTGCATATTTAGATTTTAAAATACTTTTTGGGAGACCTCGACATATCTTATTTATGATATAATGTAGAACGTAAGGGCACCGGGCGTGTATCATAAAGTATGTTGTCAACTACTATTTTTGCCGAATTGTTTCTGTTTACATTTCCCTTAACAATTCCTAACAATTTAACTCTGTGTGGCTAGGTGTCACTCAACGCACAGGACAGGTTGTTCAAGTTCCTGAAATTCCTCCAGCTCGATTGTTAACTCTTACACACCCTGTCCTTTGTTCAATCAACAAAACACACGGACTGAGGTGAACTCAGTGGACCAGACGTATTCAAGTGACGTCACTTGTTCACCAGAGGCCAATATTATAAAACTTTTACAACTGTATTTTCTAGAATTGTACTTTCTAGTTATGGCGTTAAATGGGTTGAAAAGAATCATTATCATTTTAAAAAATATGGCAATTTGCCAATTGGCAAATTGCCATATCTTTTAAAATACGAATGATTCATTTTAGTCAGTTATATACTGAGTCAAAAAAAGAAAGTATAATAAACATTGAGGAACATTTTTTTAGTATTATCGACTTTAGTCCCAAACAAATTATTGAAATTCATATTTCGAGTCCAGCTGTATGAATTTGGATAATTTCATGTTCTTACTGTTGCCAGCGGCACGTCAGGACGTCGCAATTCAGGCACGGGGTGAAATGAAAAGTTCACACATGCGGTCAATAACGTGTATGTCCACCGTTTGCCTCTTGGATGGCAAGATATCGACGGCGCATGGACCTAATAAGTCTCTGGGTGTCAACCTGTGGTATTGCGTTCCACTCCTGCCTTAGAATATTATGTAAATCGCCTAACGTCTGAAGATCATGAAGTCGTACCCGACGGTCCAATTGATCCCAAAGATGCTCGATTAGCGACAAATCTGGCGAAAGTGGGGGCCGGGGGAAGAAGTTAGATGCTCTACTCCTCGAGAAAGCCAGGACAGATACGCGCCACGTGAGATCGGCCATTGTCTTGCTGGAATAACTGCAATCCGACAGTTGAAGAACGGAACAACAGCGTTAAGAATTTCGTCCATATATCGCTGTCCATTCAGATTACCATCGAAGAAGATCAACTGCGTTCGATGGTGCAAGCACATTTCTGCCCAAACCATTACACTATCCCCGCCGAAACGGTCGTATTCCTGGATGCAAGCATCCGAAAAGCGTTCTCCTCGTCGGCGATACACTATTTCCCTACCATCAGCGTACCGTAGACAAAATCGCGATTCATCACTAAAAAGAAATGTGCTCAAAGCTGCCGAGTCCAGCGAACACGCTGACGTACCTATTCAATTCTGACGGTACGATGACGTTGGGTAAGGATTGGTCCGTGGTATGGACGCCTACTGCGGATGCCATGTTCAGCGAGTCTGTTGCGGACAGTTTGAGCACTGATTCTATTGTTAGTTCTACCAAGAGTAATTGCTGCTGTCCTTGTCACAAGAAGGAAGCGACCCCGCAATTGAGACGTCTTGATGTGTCTGTCTTGTGCAGGGGTCGTAACTCTTGGTCGAGCTGAACGCGATCGATCGGTGGTACATCCAGTGGTTCTATACCTTCGAGACGGTAGATTGTGGCGACAGTGACTACGAACTCAGAAGAGAGCTCATCTGGAGGTATCCCAGCCTCATGCATACCAACAACACGCAACCTCTGATTTTCGGTTAACCATGGCATTTTTTTAAAATGTAGGAAGACAAAAGCTAGCGTGTTTTCTCAATAACTCCCTAGCACAACATAACACAAAGAAAATCGTCGGTCACCCATTCAATTTGACATTCCCGGGCAGCACGTGCTATTTGGAAATCCGAAGAAAAATTGTATGTATACGGTTGAGTGGACAACAACAACATGTCATTAAACTCTTTGCACGACTTCTTGTCCACAAACATGCAACATTAGAACTATTATATTTCATCCTTTGTGCTATTTTTTCACATTTGTTTCCATTATACTTTCTTTTTTGACTCAGAATATTAATAGGTAGAAAATACAATTCCAGAATATACAATTGTAAAAGTTTGATAGTATTGGCTCCTGGTCTATTGTTCAGTCAGGTATTACAAGTTACTTGCATTACCCGAAACGACAACAGAGCCCGGGTGGAATCGCTATTGTTGCCCTCTTTAAATTTACTCATGCGCGGGCATACCTGTTATTATTCCTAAGTGCATTATAAGAAAGTACTGCTTGAGGTGAACGAATGGTATTACTAGTAATTAGTTTAAAACTTGAGGGTTGTCTTCAACACCATAATTTTGGAAATCGAAGAACCCAAGTAAAATTCCGGGATCACTAATGCAGAAAAAACAACGTAGTGAGAATGTTTTGTTATCGTTATCAGGGACCGATCAGGACTATTTAAAATACGCTCTAGCCTCGGAGCCTATTTTTACAATTCATGCGCCTGATTTCAATTTACGGAGTCACACTGTTGTTTGTAACACACACTGCAAGTATGTAATACTAAATAGCTCTCATCATTTTCATTTAGTACACTATAGTAAACATTAATCTTCACTGTGGTTTCTGATCAAGTCTTGGCTGCCTATTTAGGCAGCCAAGACTTGATCAGAAACCACAGTGAAGATTAATGCTTGGTAATTAAGACTTGAAGTATTAACATAAGCACTCTACAACAATGATAAATGATGATCATATATATAATACATGTAAGAGTGTCTCTCTCGATTATCCATCGAAAGAATATCAAAATATGATCTGAGAAGTTACGCGCCAACTGAGAAGCCTATTTCTGAGATTTAAGAGCCAGGTCCTGATGTTTCAGAACCAAATACGCACTGGCGCATGCCCAGGTCGGTCTCTGGTTATGATGATGATCTTGTTTGAGAAATATTGTAAAAGACGGAAGTGGAATTGGCTAACAACACATAATTACACGTTTGTTAACAGAGATGAAATAAAAACTACCGAAGGAAGCGCGGCAGACATTTCGTAGCTTCCTCTTTAGCTTTAACTCTTATGGCGCGGAATAATCTGAGAAACAGAATTCTTAGCGCCTAATATTCATCAGGAATTTTACAGAAAGTATATGTTGTTAGTCTAAAGCGTTATTATTTTAAAATATGTTCTAATGATCTCATTGACAGTTTTTCAAATGATTTTCTGTATATATTTAAATGGCACCTTTATACTTTCAACATACAGTTGGCTAAAATGACTACTGCAGTACCTTTCCGCGGTCTGCCGTCTGTCGACTTTAGTCGCCCGTCGCGCCAAAAGAGTTAAGAACACACACTATTTTATACACAGATTTCTCATAAAATCAGTCATGGTTTCGATAAAAGAGTGCCGGAAAAATGCAGTCCATATGGACGCCGTTCACGACATCCGAAATGCATTCTTCCTAGGGCTAATTCTGTTCTGAGAGACAAAGAACAGGATTAGCCCTAGGAAGAATAGGGAAAACATGACTGATTTTACAGGTAATTGATGTGTGTTTGTAGGGATAAAGAGAAAGCCACGAAATGTCTGCCGCGTTTCCTTCAAATTCAATGTCGGATCCAGGAGTTGTAATTATGTGGGGTTAGAGAATCCATCACAAATCGCCCATGAGTGCCGAGCAGTTGAATGCCAGAGCTGGAAAGTTTTATCACTGTCTCACATGAATGTATTCTAGTGCACGGTAGTTTTTGCATCCAATACTGGTTAAATAGGCATCATGACTCTCAATTCCCCTCCCATTTCCTTCCAAAGTGTCATACACAGTGAATAATTGCAAGACACACAAATCTTGCAGGGCATTGTCTGGGCATTGTGTTCGTTTATAATACTAACCTTCAGTAAGTCGGATATCAGTGACGATACGAACATTTCATCTAGATTGATGTCATCATTCAATAATACGTCCTGTGAAAACAAGCACAAAGACAGCTTAAAAATAAAGCTACAATGTTATTCTGCTCCTGGACGACCTCGAAAAATTAGATACTGTATCCAAGCCACAACCATCTCTTTAATTGTTTCGCTAAGTTTAATAAATCTTATTATTACACGCCTGTTCTATGAAATCCCCATCTACAGCAAAAGTAAACCATTGGGAAAATAAAAAATCTGTTCCGCACATATGTGAGGAACGGAAATCGTTGACGGACTATTTTTCAAATAGAAGCGAAATTTCACTGGAATTTTTTACAAATCGTACATCGCAATTACAATTTGAATCGCTAGCGATAGCTGAAAATCAACCCCTGAGTTCCAATGTGTTCTATGTGCCAGTAGGCACATAGAACACATTGCAACTCAGGGGGCGAAATATTAACACGGGTTCCCCTCGCAAATTTGGTTGGCGATAAGATGTGTTGTCTGTGTTACTAGTTGTCAAATGAATTGCCGACTGTCTTTCTAATAATTGTTTTACAGACGTGAGGGCGTGTAATAAACACAGAACGACACACGCGTGTGAATGGGTTAATCGATATGGCACTTGCGCCATCACGGAAGTATAAAACTTGAGGCCTCTGGTCTCTCGTTCTATCCTTCCGCGCTGGCACTCGTGCCATATCGATTAACCCATTCACACGCGTTTGTCGTTCTGTGTATTTATTTTTCTATGATGGTGTGTTGAAAAACCAAATGCGAGTGAACTGGAAGCTGTGACCGTCGTGTGCAAAACTAGTTCAAGTTACCTCCATCAAGCTTTGAGAAACGTTTGATGATGAACGAAAAACGATTGGACGAGGGGATAATGCACCTGTGGATGTATCTTCAGTGTGTTTTGTTTTCTCCTGAAGAAAACCTTACCATTTAAGGACAAATAAATACCATTCATGGATTCCAATATTCGAAAGACAGACAATGAAAATATTCTGCGTTTGGCCTACTAATTAATGTAGTGAATGTACGCCCGGACAAACGGAAAGTCTAACAGGCTTATCACTCACACTGCCGAAAGAGACTATTGTCACCTTTTTAGGATTATTACCTTAAATTCCGGTATGCGCAGATCAAACCTGGCATCTGATTAATTGTTGAAAAGGGCTCCTTCCTACAATTAACCAGTTAGAGTTTCAAGTTTGTCATAAATGTTATTAAACTTCCTCGCATACAGGCGTATTTAGAGGTCCTCTATATATGGCTAAAGTGGGTGTTGCAGTAAAAGTGTTAATGACGCCCGATTTGCTTGCAAATGATTGATCAAGATGAAAAACAGTTTTTCATAACTCGATAAATGATTTTCTTATCGCATGAATGTTTTTGCTTTGTCTGCCCATTTATCAAATGAAAAACTGGAGGCGTGTCCAAACTTACAATTAACCCTTTGAACACGAGAGGCTGTTTTCCTGGCGAGGAAGTCTAATCAAATTTATGACATACTTGAAACTCTATCTTCTGATTAATTGTTGGAAACGGGCTATCTGACCCATTTTCCAACAATTAAACAGATGGTAGGTTTGATATGCGCATACCAGAACGTAAAATAACCATCATAAATAGGTGGCAATAGTCGCTTTCGGCAGCGTAAGTGTTACAAAATCTAAATTATTTGAAATAAGGTATTAAAATATCAATTTATCATGGCATTTGTGTTGCATGCAGGTAATTGAAAAACAGGCTGATGATTTTTCGATCTCACACCAGCCTTAATATGAGAACTATAGGCTCAGATACCAATCCCAATATAACTGGATTGCTGGGACGCTCAATGGTTACAAAGACAAAAGTGACCCCGCCACTGCAATCGTAGTAGGGTGGTGGAAGTCTCTATAGATACGCAAAGCTCAACAGCTTAAAATTGTCCAAGGTTTTCAAGTTCCGAGGGCCTTGAAATTGAAGGACCATTTTTTAAAGTATATAGTTTGATGTCTTTGAAAAATGAATTTCTTGACGATGTGCACATGTTTTCGTGACAAAGTGAATTGAATAATTACAATTTATTATATTTCTACAGCATTTTCCTTTGTAAATAAAAACCATATCCTACTCCCACGACCTCGAAAGTGTTACTCAACTCCCACGGCGATATCCTACTCACAGTCATGACGGACTACTTTTACCATTGCAGTTGTTCCGCCTCCAAATCCAGCGATAACACCTAATCCACTTCGACGAATATGCGTCTTGCTATTCCAACTGACAGCGAACAATAACTATGTACACATCCACACAAAGTTATAAGAAGTTGAACATGACTACTCATTCATGATGATTGATTGAATTATTTCTTTAAAATGTGTTGATTTCCTTCATAAGTTCATATCTCCCGTCACTTGAATTTCCATTTGAAAACGAGCGTCATTGCATTCCTTTCTGATGACGTCATATTATCAGTTCATTCATTCATGTTTTTGTGTTCTAACCGTCAAAACAAATTGAGCGACCTTGGGACACTGCTCTTGGATGACGCAAGAGGTGTATTTGTGTTGCAGATATTAGCAGGGAAATATAATAAACACAACAGTTCACTGCTTGGAGTAACGTACGATGTTTATTCCCTTGTGGGATGCGAGGATTCTTTTCACTCGGCTAGCACCTCGTGAAAATAACCTTCCGCATCCCACTCGATAATAAACATCGTACGTTACTCCAAGCAGTGAACTATTTTCTATATATTTTAGTTATTATTAAACAGCTTTCACGTCTTCAAACATCATGGACTTGGGCGAGTTACCGCGTTGATTGACTTGGCACCATCTTAGTGGGAGTAGGGGGGGGGGGGGGTAGGTTTGAGTGTCTACGTTTTTCGTAGACATTCCTGCAATCCAGTTGTACAGAGAAAAGTGGTACAGACTCATAACATGTTTGGTTGGTCTTATTTCAGGCTGATATAAAACCCACATCATTAAAAGCCGCTTATTATTGCAATGGGAACCAGAATTTTAAAAATACTCTAATTTTATGATAACGTCTGTTCCGCTTAGGGTGTAGTGAGGGGGGGGGGGGGGGTGCTCAGACTCAGGAGATCAAGTTTTTTTCAGGACGTACAGATTTAACACCTAAAATGAACCCTATCGCGAGACTAAATGATTCTGACCGAAAGATGATTTGCCTTGAGAGAGTACATTCTTGAGGCAGAGACGATGGGATACTTTTAAACAGAAGTCACACAGCTGTAGCTGCAGTTAAAATATATGTATCGGTCATTCTCCAGATTCTGCTCATGGGTCCAACAAAGCTGTCGTCATTTAAGAATTGAATGCATTTTTTATAATCTTTATTGGAGTATGAAAGGGATTCATACATAATTTGTACCCATTCCAACACGTTCATACTCCAATAAAGATTATAAAAATTGCATTCAATTCTTATAATTACATTCTGTAACTGTTTAAACTACTTTTTACCAAACAACAAAGCAGAAAGACGAAATAAAACATGTACGAACGAACGAGGCGAAAAACCACCCTCACACAAAAGACAAAGCGCACAACTCTGATTTTTAATTTTCACAACTTTTGAAATGGAAACGAGTATTTTAATAATGGGCTTTATGACACATTTGGGAAATGTCACCAAAGAAACCCGCCCAAACCCCGCCCGAATTACATTCTGTCAACTGCTCTCTGCCGTAAATGCGGGTCAAAGTTCGACAAAATGTATTCATTGGAAAATGAATTACATTTGGTCATGACGTTTTCATCCCGCTGACCATTGGGAATTGAGTATTTGGACCCAAAACGTATAACTACATTAACAATGTAATTATTACAAAAACAAGCAGTTTTTCGGCGCCTTTACTATTTTAAACACTGCCATTTTACATATCATAATCTAGTCCGGAAATCTATGGGTCGCCTTCAGTGTTTCATTTCAGACATAGACAACCATTGAAATTACTAGTCTGCAATAATATTGGACTTGGATCCCCAACACAGCCTAAGGAATCCGACTTTGGCAAAGAAGTAGCTGACGACACATCATATTCCAAATGTCTTCTAAGAACATCGGTTTTTTTAATATATTACACCAACCGGATACATTAACTAATGAAAGGTCATAAGTAGTGACCTAGTATAACACCGCATTAATTCAATACACCGGGAGCGCGGTGGCTCAGTTGGTAGAAGTGCAGGCTGCAAGCCGAGAGGTCCACGGATCGAGTCCCACCTGCGGCAACCGCGTAGTGTCCTTGGGCAAGACACTTCATATCCATTGCCCGTGTGGGGGCACAATGACGCCGTGTACTAAGGCGTACGGCACGTCGTTGGTACGCATGTCTTCAACCAATCTAACCCTGCCTGTGCTGCAGTGCGGAGTTACGATGTTGGGGAGCTGGCAGCTGCTCGTCGTTACTCGGTGGTTCTCTCGGTTACTCCGGGTTCCTCCACCCGTAAGACTGTCACAGTCATGATTAGCCATTGTGCATAAATATGTGACCTTAAACATCAGTAAATAAATAAATAAATAAATTCAACACACCAACACTGGCGGTATATTAATTTTCACTGTTTTTATTGCAAATTCTAAATGCAGTTAATTTGCACTTTAGAAAGTTTGTTTTCGTTCTGTAAGTTAGCAAGCAGGTTTTTAAATGCGCCCAACAATGTCGAAGGTAATACATGAATAATATTATTGGCGATCAAAGAGATGTTGGATTATTCCTCTATCATTGCATCACTTCTCGCCTGTTTTTGTAAACAAATGAATGCCGAAAGGAAAATTTAGAGAAAGCATGAAACAGCTTGAACAGAAAACTAATGAAGGTATTTAGCAAAACAAAAAGGCTGGCATAATAAATACGTTATGGGATGTTTAGTTGCTGGATGCTGTACACATAATGCTTAAGCTAAAACCGCGCCTAGTATTGATCTCACTTCGCCTCGTGTGACACCGAATACAGTTAAAATACTGTGCGTTTTTCTAGGCTTAATTGCGCGTAGGAATTGCGCGCAATTGCCATATCGAATGGCATCCAAAGTACGGCAGGTTCTTCTGGTTACACATAGCAAACAGACGCAATGTTTCTGCCAATTGACCTCCGGGTTACCCGAAGGTCCATTGCCTGAAACATTGCTTGTGCACAGACCATTAGTACAGAATTTAATAGCCTTACTATCGTCATAACGCGTAGATAGATTAAGGCGCAGATAGATGTGCTATTTGTGCGCATTTCATGACAGGACTTCTAGTTTTAACTGTACGCCAACCAAAAATCCCATAACTTAATAGCGCACAGATACGAACATACATTACCTGTAAACTTTGCCTCGCACTATACTGTGATATAATATAAATATTCGGCACCTCAACGCATGCGCCGATAAATGGGTTCACATTGTCATGGTGCATTTCTTTTCTTAGCTGGAGACGTTTCTTCATGTTTCTATCTATTTCGACGTGTTTCTTCAGGACATGTTTTATAGCGACAATGTTCCCTTTGTATGAACCTATACTAATCGGTGTTGATCTTCTAGGTTTTGCGTCTACCGTTGGTTCATCGGTGTCACCCAAGAACATGTATTTCCAACGATTTGTTGATCTCCTCTAAAATAATAGAAAAATTAATAAGTAACATAATCATATTCAATATGAAAATGTACAGCTAACAAGAGTTGATCGACGGACATTTCGAAACAAATTGTACAGTAAGGGCGTCGTTGAGTGGTCACTTTCCACGGGTGGACAATATTTCCACGGACACAATTAGATTATAATCACCAATTATAGGAATAATCGTTACAAATTTAATTGATGAAGCACCGGTACTTCATTAATTACATTTTGCTGATAATGATTTTTATTACCAGGTGCACGCATGCGTAGACATCACTACCCACGTCTGGATTACGATCAATTCACGGCGACTGTACTGTGGTCTAGTCTAGTACACGGATTTCCTACCTGGTGTATTCTTACAACATCGCCTCCTGAAACAATATGTGTCATGGCTGGAACGAACTTTACGGCATGATTGGCTGAAAGTAGAGCTGGCTGTTTCAGGAAACATCTCTGAAAGTGCAGCATTATTGACAACAACGTTATTTTTAACATTGAATATTAATTGGAAAAATCGATATGATTTTCTCCAAATCCATTGAGGAATTGAGGGTGCAAACCACTTCTTCTTTTCCTGCCCATATTACGCTGATATACTAGCTGTGCTTTGGCAGACCCTGACAAGATTTAGAGTTCAGAGAGTTGAACAAATTTTATACGGAGAGGCAAGTTTATCAAATGAAAATAATAAGATTATTGTTTTGACAGTACATCGTTTTATATCAGATTCGAAGATGTTTAATATATAGAATATAGCAAATAAGTTATCACCTTTCCAAAATAAGTTATTTTTTATCCGTACCATTACACTTATGAAATACAGTTGTGAAAGAGTTCAACGTTAGTTGCAGGACTCAGAGGTATAGACAGCTCACTCGAAACGGGCATTATTATTATTTTTATTATTATTATTTTTATTATATTATTATTATTATTATTATTACTGCGCCACTGTGCGTTTAACGTGATGTTGATCACGTGGCAAAGACATTCCATCTGCCTCACTACATGTGGTAGGAGAAAACTGGATTGTGGTAATTTATAATTCAAATTCTGCATTTTTCTATATTTTGTTCATATTCTTCTTTTTGTTTTTTTCTTGTTTTTTTTTCTCCTTTATTTTCGAATTGTATTTTATGTTTATAGTACTATGATCTATCTCTATTAGAATGTTATGTTTATGTACAGGGAGAGGAGAGTTGCTAAGTGATGAGCACTTGTTCTCCAATCCCTCAGCGGTTACCTACCTAACCGATTAAAAAAACTTCAACCGGTTATCCAAAATATCGACAGTGATCGTCATTCCATGGTTAAAACGTAGTAAATCTGCAGCTTCTCCTTTGGGATAGACTACACCTCGAAGCAGAGCTGTATATATTGAGAAATAATCGACTTTGGCGTTCAAGACTTCGACTTCGTTAATGGTCGGCAATTTCCGTGAGTGCTGAGTAACCGCAAAAACTATTCCGTAGTATGTATACAAACGAACGTTGTCGAGTACTCGACAACGTTCGTTTGTATACACACTACGGAAAAGTTTCGAAGAATACTGTTTACCAATTCCTATAGTTTTTGACCCTAGATTCGGTGAAATAATGGCTACGGTTAACCGGATATTATCCGGTTATAGCTCTCGGTTAGTCGGTTGTGAAAATGAGCCAACCGTTTCAGCCCTAGTATTTTCCACTTATGACTTTAAATGGGTTGAAATGAATCAATACCATTTTCAAAGCTGTGACAAAGTGCAAGTTGGCATTCTGTCATATCTTTTAAAATGCTAATGATTTATTTTAGACAGTTGTATTAATAGGTAACACATACAAATCTAGAAAATATAATTGTAAAAGTTTTATAGTATTGGCTCCCGGTCTCGATCCGCACGAAAGTTTCCGTACGTTCGTCCACCCACAACTCTGTACAATCTCACCTACCGAAACAGATATGCGAGATCGTTGAATCTCAGGTACCCGTTTCGTTCGTGATTCTTGATTCTGTCTTAGTTTCAAAATAATTTGTTTACAAACTCTCAACTGGATCGAGATTTAATCGACAAAGAGGGAGCGCGGTGGCTCAGTAGATAGATATGCAGGCTACAGACAGAGAGATCCTCGATTCGAATCCCACCTAAGGCAACCGCGTCGTGTCCTTGGACAAGACACTTAATCTCAATTGCCCACGCGGGGGGCAGGGTGGGGGGGGGGGGCGGCAGCGTTCTGTACTGAGGCGTACCGCACGTCGATAGTGCACTTGTCTTCAACCAATGCTAATCCTGCTTGTGTGGAGTTCGTATGTTGGGGAGTCTGACAGTTGCTCGCCGTTGCTCGGTGGTTCTCTCCGGGTACCAGGATTCCTCCACCCGTAAGACTGTCCGACATGAGGTGACCCTGGCTGTCGAAAGTGTCGATAAATCCCAATAAATAAATAAATCGACAAAGACGTCATCACGCTGTCGACCACAGAATTCAAGGGGTTGATTTAGTAGGTGGCACCAACAGTGGAACCTCACACGGACAGCTGCAATGAAATCATTGAATACAGTTGCGGGTTTCTGTACATCGTAGTGGCACTATCGGAACACAACATCAAGAAACCAACAAACCAACGCTCAATGTGTGGGAAACCAGGTAATCTGCCCAACTGCCAACTCACTGTAAGTTTGCTTTCCATCTTCAGGGGCATCGTCTTAAATCATTGTGTGAATATTGTATTTAATATTTTCTATTTTCTCATGTGTATTATTGGCATACAGTTAAAACTAGAAGCCCTGTCATGAAATGCGCACAAATAGCACGTCGATCTGCGAGTTAATCTACGCGTTATGAACATAGTAAGGCTATCAAATACTGTTCACATGGCCTGTGCACAAGCAATGTTTCAGCCAATGGACCTCCGGGTAACCCGGAGGTCCATTGGCAGAAACATTGTCTGTGTTTGCTATGAGTAACCAGGAAAGCCCCCTCCCACCCCCCCCACCCCCCTCTGTGTTTTGAATGCCATTCCATATGGAAGTTGCGCGCAATTCCTACGCACAGTTAAGCCTACATAAGCGCACAGTTCGTGACAAGACTTCTAGTTTTAACTGTAAGAGAGGACGTTCAAACGAGTATCTGTGAGAAAACTAAAGGGTAACAGGACGATAACGAGATGTTTTGGGGAAAGAAGGTCTCGGTAACCTGTGTTTGCTATGAGTAACCATTCGATATCGAGGCGCGCAATTAAGCCTACACAAGCGCACAGTTCGTGACAGCACTTCTAGTTTTCACTGTAGGGATACAGTGCCACTGCCGTGGACAGCTGACGTTCCGCGTGTGGGTGTACCATAATGAGTTAATGCAACTCAATGGTCAAGATTGGTCAGTGATTAAGAATTGGTATTGGGTCTAGGTTTGATATGGTATCTCGGACTTCACGTTGTGGTTATTTTTGATAACCCAAGGAGGATTAGACATTTAAAAGCAGCATGCATAAGACTGAAAAAATTGACAGAATGTTATTTTAAATGTTTAATTATAATCTTAAGAAAATACTTGACTAAAAGACAGGAAACGTCTCAATTTATCTCACCTTATCTTATTGGTGTTTAAGGTCACATACTTATGCACAATGGCTATTCGTGACCGTGACAGTTTTACGGGTGGAGGAAGCCGGAGTACCCGGAGAGAACCACCGAGCATCGACGAGCAATTGCCAGCTCAACATTCTAACTCTGTTCAAGCTCCTCTCAAGCAGGGTCACAGCGGTTGAAGACATGTGCACCATCGACGTGCAGTACGTCGTAGTACACGGCGTCATCGTCTCACATGTAGGCAACCGGGATAAAATGCCTTGCCCAAGGACACAACGCGGGTCGTCCCGGACGGAGGTCGAACTCGGGACCTCTAGCATAGAAGTCCAACAGTCTATCACTGAGCCACCGCGCTCCCAACGTCTCCATTAATAAACAATGTTGTGGCCAAGATACATTTCAAGAAAATCTTACTACCTCTAAGTTGCTGTTTTTTATTTCCACAATCTATGGGTATAATAGCATCTTTAAGCCAATAAGACAGTCGAACATTACTTATAGCGTTTAGATCTCAACGGGTTAAATTCCATGGAGAGGAAGTCTTAGAATTTGCAGTCCTATGCCCCAAAAGGGTCAACATGCCTTGTCGAATAGCAATATTTTCAAGGAAAAATTTACTGCAAAATAAGACAGAGTTGACCGCTATATGCACCATCGGGTAATTTCTTACTTTGCCCGACAGTTTACCATCCCATTCAGGAGTAGATGTTCCGACCTGACCGGTTGATGCGAGCAACAAGCCACTGGCTCTCTCAATTCTGGGACATTTATACACACAAGCCAGTCAGCAGAGCCAATCAAGTGAGAGTTAATAGATGGAATTTGGTTACATACTTTTCAAATGCTGTATCAGCACCAACAAATAATGCCTGTGTGTTTCAAGGTTCAACTATCAGTATAGTATTATTCTATACATACCAATAATACACGAAACTGGGCATTACAAGTAAAACTAAATAATTCAGTGTAGATTTCTTCAAACTGAACTCATAGATTTATTTTCTGCATTATGAAATACTGTGATCCACGGCGACTGTAATGTAGTTCCGTATCCGAGCGTACAGTTAAAACTAGAAGTCCTGTCATGAATAGTGCGCTTATATAGGTTTACATGCGCGTTGGAATTGCGCGCAATTTCCACATCGAATGGCATCCAAAGCACGGCAGGTTCTCCTGGTTACTCGTAGCAAACACATGCAACGTTTCTGCCAATGGACCTCCGGGTTACCCGGAGGTCCATTGGCTGAAACATTGCCTGTGTACAGGCCATATGTACAGACTTTGATAGCTTTACTTGTGCCATAACGCGTACATTAACGCGCATATCACCGTGCTATTTGTGCGCATTTCACGGCAGGACTTCTAGTTTTAACTGTAAGGACGGATGATGCAACATGCCTCATACATGTTGATACTGTACATCAGACGCACACAAGCACATTACACGCATTTAGTATGTCTACACTAACACACCCGTTTGGAGATTTTAGATTTATATTATCACTCAGAAATCTTTGGAAAATGTAACATTACTGTCAGACGAAACTTGATTACTGCCACAACGTCGTTTCATTCTTTGTGTAGCTATTTTCAACCACCCCACTTTCAATCATGTATTTCTTTCACGCACACTGTGGTACAATTTCCACTTACACCCTAGAGGTTTCCAGATCTTCTTTCCTAAAAACATCTCTTATTATCGTTTTGACAATCTTTAGTTTGCTAACAGATATTCGTTTGAACGTCCTCTCTTGCAGTTAAAACTAGAAGTCCTGTCACGAACTGTGCACTTATATAGGTTTAATTGCACGTATGAATTGCGCGCAATTGCCATATCGAATGGCATCCAAAGCACGGCAGGTTCTCCTGGTTACTCATAGCAAACACAAGCAATGTTCTGCCAATGGACCTCCGGGTTAACCGGTGGTCCAGTGGCTGAAACATTGCTTGTGCACAAGCCATATTTGCAGAATTCGATAGCCTTACTCTGGCCATAACGCATAGATTAACGCGCAGATCGAAGTGCTATTTGTGCGCATTTCATAACAGGACTTCTAGTTTTAACTGTATGTCAGTTGTACCGCATGATATATTCCAGTATTTCGACACTCAGGTCTGTCTGGTTATTTATTGATGTATAACGACACTTTCAACAGCCAGGGTTACATCGTGTCGGACAATTTTACGGATGGAGGAGGCCAGAGCACCCGAGAGAACTACTGAACATCGGCGACCAACTGTTACAATTTCCAACCGAACAGAGTTAGAAGTGATTGAAGGCAAGTACACCATCCACGTGCAGCACGTTTTTGTACAAAACGCCACCGTGCCCTCATGTGGCCAATAGGATTTACCCCTGGTCAGGATCGAACCTTTCGGTTTAACCCTTTACCCAACGAATGGGCCACATCTGCCAGCGTAATATGCAAATTCAGCAATTCAGAATGGGCTCGTCGAGCTCGTTCCAATGAGGGGTCACATGATATGGTTTGGTTTAAATTTTTTGAACAATTTAAAAAAATAATATTTAAAATAATAAATTTTGGGATCGTTTGCGTTAGATAAAGGCTTAAACTCCGATACTCTAACCACTGAGCCGCCGTGCTCCATGACACTCAGGTTAATGAATTCCGATAGCTTTGCGACGAAACGCTCATTCTTTCCCCGTAATGTTCCCAAAAAAACGAGTTGTGGTTGATAAGAAAACTAATGGCCAACGCTGTGGTCGCGAACAATGTCTGTAACATTGGGTACATGCAAAATTTAAAACGATGAATTTGGGACAGGCTTCACTTTATTTTGCAAAAAAAAACGGACAGAACTGCGTCGCACATAATAGGCCCAGCTATTTTAAGGAGTTCAGTACAATACACACCAATACCAGACCGTAGTTAGCAACACTTGTTTTTGTTGAACACACAAATTCAATAGGAAAACAATTTAAAAGTGAAACATTCTTATTAGTTTTGCGTATACTTCAAGCATACAGTTAAAACTAGAAGTGCTGTCGCGAACTGTGCGCTTATCTAGGCTTAATTGCGCGCAGGAATTGTGCGTAAATGCCATATCGAATGACATCCAATGCACGGCAGGTTCTCCTGGTTACTCATAGCAAACACAGACAATGTTTCTGCCAATGGACCTCCGGGTTACCCGGAGGTCCATTGGCTGAAACACTGCTTGTGCACAGGCCATATGTACAGAATTTGATAGCACTACTATGGTCATAACGCGTAGACTAACACGCAGAGTGACGTGCTATTTGTTCGCATTTCATGACAGGACTCCTAGTTTTAACTGCACATACCTTTGGTCTTGCTGGAGGTATTATGTCTTCCACAGTATCCACAAACATCAGGTCTTTCTTGTCGATCTTCCATAATAATCTTGCAAGTTTTTGTTCGTACAGGTAATGTCTAAAACAGAGATAATTAACAACTTTTGAGAAGGGAACTTTTTTGAAGAAAACGAACAATTTGTTGACATAATATTATACCAGCCGTGCAAAGTAACGTACGTGGCATTGATGTATCCCGCTAATTACAGTCGTAAATCCTGCGATGCAGACCCTCCAATATTAATAATTAGGTCAGGGTACGCATGACACATTACGGGCGTTGAAAATTCTTTGGTCGGCTACCAAAGTGCATAATGGACAACCAAGAGTTACCTCCGTGGGAAGTGGGAAAATTCTTGTTTTTCTGCTTTACTTGCCAAAAATATGCCCCATAACCAACGCCTGGGCTGGGAGTCCTCTAAAGTTGACAGCATAAGTATAAACTATCGGCTAAATCTGACACACATGTCATGACATAGCAACAGATACTGAAAGTGGTACAAACACCAAACAATTGTTAACCCTTTACCCAACGAATCGGCCGCATCCGCCAGCGTAAAATGCAAATTTAGTAGTTGAAAAAATTTATTGTTCACACAATTTAAAAAAAAAACATATTATGTGACCCCTCGTTGGAACGAGCTCGTCGAGCTCGTTCCAACGACGGGTCATATGATATGGTTTTGTTGACATTTTTTTAAAAATTTGAAAAAATTATATTAAAAATAATAAATTTTGATATCGTCTGCGTTGGATAAAGGGTTAAGGAGAGTTAGTACTTAGGGCTGCGGGCTTCATTTATTACTGAACTTCCCCACAAAAATAACCTGGATTCGCCCAATCGTGGTGGCAGTCTCATTCGAGGAACTAAAAGTTACTAAGGTTAAAAGAACGTATCGCGCTTAACTTCGAAATTACATAAAAACTAGATGTTTAAATGGTGGCATCTCCTTGATCAACTGCACAATACTTTTTTAGCGTGAAAATGTTAGTAAAAAAAATCTCCGGAAGGGGGAAACTACTGTGTTGAAATACTGTTTCTGTCGAGCCATAAAACATGTGTCGTGATCGAGGTGGCTCGTGACGTTTTCATTAATTATAAACGATAAGAGGAGACGCAGCAAATTGAAACGTCAAAGCAGCCTACGTCATGCAAATCTTCTCCATTGTAGTCCAGATATTTTTAATTTCCTATGATGCGTTCACTTCTTGCCATGGGGTTTCTTTTATCTTACAATTATCCACAAGTCCATAATTATCTGAGTCCATCGTGTATCATGGCCTTCTGATAAAACAATCTGTATCTTGCAACTGCGGGATACAAGCACCTGTTTAGTTACGATTCGCTTACGCAATTTATAAAACATTACACGCTTTCGAAATGCATTTGCGAGAGCAGACCATATACGTTTCTACATAGGAACATAGAACATGGGGCCATAACTTATGTCTTTAAGATAAAACATGAAAACGAATTATGAAAATTGAATGCTGATTTTGGTGAATAGCGCTGGCCGGGTTTGGACTTCAGGTTGAGTAAAGGGTTAAAGTGGACGAAAACGCTAATACAAAAATTAACATCAAATTATAAGCCCCCGGGGGTAACCTGACTGTTATTTTAACATATGTGAATATCAAATTGTACATGCGTCGGAAGGTATGAACAGAATAAAGAATGTGACCTCAATAACGACAGCCTAAAGTAAATGTATGCCTGCAGGAGACATCTGTGTAGGCTCTCTGCGTAGAATCTGTATTTACAGTACGTGGAGAGTGTATTATCACTAAATCACCCGCAGAATGGAGATTCTACCCAGGCAATTATTGCAAATTTGTTGCAAAGCATAACAGGCACAAGAGAAGTTTCAGCCAATGGACCTCCGGGTTAAACCCGGAGGTCCATTGGCTGAAACATTGCTTGTGTTTTTAGTCAATATATACAAAATTTGAAAGTTATAGTTCGGGTGTTAACTCCACTCCGCGGATGATTTAGTTATGGTCCACTCTCCACGTACTGTAGATGCAGGGGATGAGTATGTTTTCTAGCTGGAAACACAACTGCATAAGGCCTTTCACCAACCTAAGATAGTGTTCTTACATTTTTACACGTTCGCGAAAGAAACAATAGAAGGAAAATAAAACATTATTCGATTAGTCAACAGTAGGAGATCTGCAAGGGCACTGAAAGCGTCGGTATGTAAGTCAAATGGTATTCGTAATAAATGGCGTTGTCCAGTTAGGAGAAACATTATTTCATTAACAGTGAGTATAATGTCAATATAGTTGCCTGAGTATACAACATTGGCTTCTCAAGTACGGCTACTCTAATCAAATTGTCACAACACTTCTACGGTAGATGACAAATAACTGTTCTAATTACTGGATATTGACTGTTGGTGTTTCATTGCTAAATCAATGTAATTTTAACAGTACCGAGCTATACAATAAACCACTAAAAGTTGGGGTTGTATACAATATACAATATTTAGTGTAGACTAGATTAACGTTTAATTCCCTAAGTATTTTCAACGTATTTTTCATCAAAATTAACAGCAGCCATGACTAGATTTTAAGAAAAATCAGGATAACTTGCCTCAAGAACTCACTTGTCAAAACGTAGATACACTCTGCAGTGGACATTTTTGTTAAATGTGTTCAAACTGTATTATAATGGCAATTTATTTATTCATTTATTGGTGCTTAAGGTCACATGCTTATGCACAATGGCCAATCATGACTGTGAAAACTTTACGGATGGAAGAAGCCGGAGTACCCGGAGAGAACCACCGAGCAACGACGAGCAGCTGCCAGCTCCCCAACATCGTAACTCCGCACTGCAGCACAGGCAGGGTTAGATTGGTTGAAGACATGCGCACCATCGACGTGCGGTACACCTTAGTACACGGCGTCATCGTGCCCCCATGTAGACAATCGGGGTTAGGTGCATTGCCCAAGGACACAACACAGGAGTCCGAATCGATCGCTCAGACGGTCACCCATCCGAGGATTAGCCGGGCTCGACTTTGCTTAACTTCGATGAGCTGACGAGAACCGGTTACCGCAACGCCACCGCGCCACCATAATGGCAATAGATTTCCTGGCCAAAGCAAGATTTTTTTATTATCGGAGGTTTAACGACAATTTCGACAGCCAGGGAAAGCTTGTCTCGGAAAGTTTTAGAGGTGGGGGAAGTCGGAGTACTCGAAGAGAACCACCGAGCAGCAGCGAGCAACTGTCATTCTCTCTAACATACTAATTCCATACAAGTAGGGTTGGCATTGGTTGAAGACAAATGCACCATCGACGTTCAAAACGCCTTAGTACACAGCGCCGCTGTGCTTCCGCTTGGACGATAAGGTGAAGTGCCTTGCCCAAAGACACATGTAGTTGCCCCTGTCGGGGATCGAACCGTATACCTTTAGGTTTCATGTACAATGCCGCCAACACTGAGCCACTGCGCTCCGTCTGTGTAGGAATATCCACCAGCAGCATGCAAGGAGTTAAACAATACCCTCAGGGGAGGAGGGGATTTCCACACCTTACTACGTTCAGTGAAATGAGGACAGAATAAGAAAAGATTCCCAAAATGGATCCCTGGGTTCAGACTGCAGGTCCACTTGCGGAAACCTTATTTCTGTTTCTTTATAATTTCCCACAGAATGTCAGGTTTCCATTGGCTTTAAACTCCATTCCATGAGTGTTAGGAAGACAAAAATGAAAGCGTAGTATAAAGTGGTGCCTTCTGTTGGATTGTTGTAATAGTGAGTATGGGGAGCAGTTCCACGACCAGTAAACATATGCTATTAAATGGAGTCTTGTCGTGGTCTTTTCTCATGGCAGAGCGGACTTGGGGTGTTGTCCCCACGCCCGAAAATAATTTAAGAAGTGGTATCAAATGGAGCCTTCTGCGATGAATATTCACTTTATTGTTTGGGTCAGCAAAATGACTTTTTTCCACAGCATGCTTCGTTGCTTTCGTATCCTGGTTTATCACACTAACACGCTCTAGTATTTGCAACGGGCGAAATTCGTTCTATTAAATATTCCATTACATGGGCTTAACAGATAAGTGTTATGCTGACCAATTAGTTCTCCCCAATTAACCAATTAATAGTTTATTGTGAACCGCCATTTTAAAATACTTAATGCCATGCTCACCTATGTTACTATCTGTGACAAGCACATGTGTTAAATTAAAGCGTTTAACCCCACTATCGGTGAAAGCTTCTACTGCGGTTAACCCTTTACCCAACGTAACGGCCAAAACCGGCCAGCGCTATTCTCAAAAATCGCCAATTAATTTTCATTATTTTTTTCATTTTTTGTCTCAAAAACATAGGTTATGACCCCTCATTGGAACGAGCTCGACGAGCTCGTTCCAATGAGGGGTCATAACCTATGTTTTTGAGACAAAAAATGAAAAAAATAAGTTATTCAAGAATTTTTTTTGCAAGTGTCGTCTGCTTTTCATGTTAGGTAAAGGGTTAAAACGTTTTCAATTGGAATTCCATTACAAAAATTTACACCTATAGTAAGAACAATATTCAAATGACATTTGACATGACGCAATTTGCCGACTTCCGATACATTCACACTTCGCGATGTTTCATTTAATCATCCGACGTTTTGCGGTTCTATCTACTACGTGTAATGACTTATTAAGTTTAAAATACCCACAATTAAATATTTAAAATAATATTTAAGAATTGTTAATAATCATTTGACTGAAAAAGCAAGGTAAATTCAATCAACCTTGATGACGTGTCTAGCTGTCACGTGTAGCTGGAAGTACTGCCCACCGGCACAGGTGTAAACAAAACAAGCCCATGTGTTCGCTCGTCGCAGAGCGAAAATATCGTTTTTTCTCCATTTTAAGTGGCAAAGACGATTATTTATTAAGAGCATGGTATAAAAAATACAAATTGGTACAAGGGCCGGTAATCAGATTTAAACCGCTCGTAGAATAAGGGTTTAACCACTCGGCAGAGCGTCGTGGTTAAAACCCCTGTCCTCTTCGTTGTGGTTTAAATATTATTCTATATATTTCCTGACACATTGTGAGCTTAAAATTCCAAATTTGCGGGAGCATATCACTTTAAATTTATCTAAACATCTGCTCGTCCCTACCAAATTAATCTTTGCGTACATTTAGGAACACTGGGAATGGATCGTAGCTACTCGGTTCTCAGGGAACTGGACAGGATTAAAATCACAACTAATGTTTTAAACAATATCTACTTTTTAAAACTTTTATTGTTTGCCTTTGTCTCCGATTAGAAGAGGAGATAAAACATGACATGCGAAAAAAAGTGTGTGTGTGGAAGGGTGGTATGCACTTCGACATTGCGGGAGGTCCAGGAGGCTCTGTATGTTTGCTCGGGCCAGACCGTTTGGTAGAGTCGACATGTGCTTCCCACGCCAACGAAAATAATAAAAATCATCCGTTGAATGTTTTATATTCGTTTGATATGAAATATCGTAAACAACTTTCATATTAATATTCACGTGATTTGTCGGGATCTGATGTAGAGAAACATGTTTTTCCTCTTTACTCCGATACCAAAATATCGAAATCTCAAGCAGCAAATTAATTTTTAAAATAATACAGGCATTGGACCTATTTAATCTTGTTTGACAGTGTTCAAGATTGTAATGGTTCACTTCCTAGTTGCATTATGGTGGGAACGTTTTGCAGCTTGCAATTCATCGCCTGAGTGCTAGAATGTTCTATGTCCCCTAAGGGACATAGAACATTCTAGCACTCAGGTGACGAGATGGAGAATGTTAAATATCGTTTATTATTAAATACCATTTCTGTGTTCATTATCAACTAAATATTCGCTGTTGACAAAAGCGAACAATGGGTTCAAAACATTGTGTTGCAGTAACTTCAAACTGTTTGTTCATTAGATTTAGATTTAAACATATTTAATTTCCTAACAAAATCGCAAAAGGGATTGGAGTACAAGTGCTTATCACGTAGAAATTCTTCTCTGTCATAATTACCATATGTTTACATGACAACAAAACAACTTCAATACAACTAACTACTAAACAAAAATTAAAAATTGGGCAAATAAAACCAAAATGGAGTGAACATACTGAAAAAGAAAGCATAAGACAAGGAAAAAAAGAAGAAAAAAATCCCAGATTAAACACGTAACTGGATACCACAGGCCAGTACCTCGAGCAACTCGAAAAGCATTTCAAATATCTGGCAAGCATCTTTCGTGGAATTCAAAAGGACCAGAAATTCAAAATGGAATTCAAAGGACCAGAAATGGAATGCACTACCACGACTCTTGTTGAGAACGAGAAATGAGCGAAATCGTACATGAAGCTCGGCTATCAGTGCTGGTTAAATCTCCCTGAAACTGAAAAATAGCGCTGTGCCACAGAAACAATACTCTCCTTGTCTCTTTTTGTGGGGCTACCATCATCATATAAAAACTGCCGAACGCTTGCGATATTGAATTTTGCCAAGGTCTGATGATTCTTATGTTCCTCAACCCCCTTGAACGCTTGCGGCGCTTTTCCCGGCAGGAACATCATACGTCATAACGTCATTAAATAGGATGGCTGTTTAGTAAATGTGTGGGGTAGACCAATCAATATTTTCAACGTGCAGCCCCGAGGCTGCACGTTGAAAATATTGATTGGTCTACCCCAAATAATGAATATGGACTCTTCTAATTGATGCAATTGAACTGACATGGGAGATATCACTAGAGTTCAAAGGGTTATACAGACGAGTCTTGTGAGTCAACAATAAAACAATGTATTTATCTTCCTATGTTTTTCATTTATATAATTATCGTCATCATTGTGTTGGTTCGTGTGAAAAAAGTATCATTTACGCATGTATGATATCTATTAGGTTCTTCTCTCTGACAGTAGACTCATTTTGTGTCTTAAAACTGACAAAACAGAGCACATTTGTCATCTCCAATCACGTGAAATTGTCAAAATGGTTCAATAATCGCTAAACTATAAATATTCATCAACTTTCTTTTGAAAGTAATATGCAATTAAAATATAACAAATGGAAATATAAAGCATTTTTTTCTCGTCACTGGAGACAACATTTAGAAAACAACCGCCAATTTTAGTATCAATCTAGACCTATTTCTTAACCCGTTGCCTAAGGTAAAGACTATAATTGGTCAGCGCTATTCAAAAAAAATCGTCTTTCAAATTTTTTATTTCGATTTTTGCATCGAAAACTTACTGTGACCAATCATTTAGTTTTAGGCAAAAAATGAAAATGTTTTAGTTATAAACGAAATGTTTTGCAAGTGTAACAAACCTTTCGCACTTTTGAACTCTACATACTCGCGACGTAATTTTATTTATTTATTTATTTATTTATTTATTCCGTATGTTTGTTCTATCAAGTTCCAATTTGCACTTTTCCTGCTAATTTGTTTTCCTCCACTTTCAAGTATATAGAATTTCTTTTACAAAATACAGTCTGGAGATATTTTTCTGTAAAATCAAACCCCTCAGGTAAGTACATCGAAGCCGCGCTGAAACATTCAGGTACCTCGCTAAATGAAACCATTATTTCATGTTGATGAACGAGCTTCATTATACATGGGTGGGGTGTAGTGGTTTTATACAGACATTCCTTATCAATTATTGATCATCACACCTCTCTTTTATAATTTCGCAATAGGAAAGATGAAATTAAAACTTCAGCGCAAAACTTTGTGCAACCACGTCCAACTTCGAACCATTTACTACTCTGCGTAGTGAGACACCTCATGTTTATTGTCTTACGTCATGAACATGCGAGTTTTCTTTCTCCAACAAAGTGGTATGAAGAATACGAACCTAATTTTAGTTTTAGTAGACTAAATGTTGTCCATGGTAATAAATCGGCAGATCACCCATGTATGTCAATAATAGTTATTGTTTCCAAATGAAACAAAATACTGCGTTTTGATTGGCTGATAGGTAGGGTGTAACTTGCAATCCTCAGAAGCTTTTCATACACCGTGGTTAATCGCGGTGTAAAAACAAGAATACACAATAGCAGGTTATATGGCTGAAAAAGTACCCATTTTAATGATTATTTCATACCTTCTACTCGGTTCTGTTAGAACAAAAATAAAAATACGGAAATTTAATATTTATGTGTAATAAAATATTACATATATGGATGTCATTGGAACTGGCTCATTGAGCCAGTTCCAATGACATCCATATTTGTATGGTTTTATTAAGAAACTTACAAAGTACAAATTTTATGTCAGTTTTTGCCCACAATGTAGATTAAAGAATTAAGTTCACCAGAATTTCTTGGAAATAAATCCCTTTTCCTTGTGCTTCCAGGGTGAATGGGAATTTACACCGATCTGGCAACTCATACACCCTTCGGCTTCACCTCATGATGTTTGAGTTCCCAGACCGGTGTAAATTCCCATACACACTGGAAAACACAAGGATAACTAATATTACTACCATGTGGGTTTTTGAAGTCGATGTCTCGTCTCTTTGTCACATATTGACACGTCCGTTAGGACTCGTCGATATATGACCCAAAGGCGAGGACGAGACTTCAGTACACTACCTCGGTAACCCATATGGTGGTAATAAACAATTTATCTGACAGTATTCTCCCTTTTCTTGACTTGGTCGCATGAGGAAGGGATTGGGTACAGTCTTTAATGACGTCTATTTTGACAATCATTCAGCATCTATGAATTCCTTTATGGATGATGACAATGACGTCATGGCATTGCATTCTCGCACCATTCACTGTTTTACTTGTACACAAGCCGTTTAAGTTTATAGGAGCCTTTTAGCTATTTTTCTTTGTTTTATTTTTCTTGTTTTATCGCATGGTAAGCCCACATAACAATATCATCATGGTAAAAAAATGATCTAGTCTAATTTATTTAGTTGAACTGGTGATTTAATTATTTTTATCAAAAACGTTAGCCTCAACATGTCTAATAACTCGATGCCAATTGAGTGGAGGTAAACAACGTTCTTCTTTCTGAATCAAATTATCACACGTGTGAATGCTCCTCTCAATACAGATTTGTATTTTGTCTAGACATTTTAACTTGTTTTGGGGAATATTTTCTTGTTATAAGATAAACAAATTTACCTTTTTAAATAAATTAACCCTTTATCTATCATAAAGACCAAAACGATTCATAAGAATCGGCATTCAAATTTTATTATTTTTTTTCACTTTTTGTCTGAAAACCTTAGCTTAGGAACCCTCATTGAAACGAGCTCGTTGTGTGTTTGAGATAAAAATGATAAGTTCTCGTCTGCCATTGGAGTGAAGGGTTGGGTGAATGATTAACGTAAAAAAGTTTAATCAACATTTATGCCTTATCACAGAATTGGGAGCGTGGTGGCTCAATGGCAACAATATTGGACTTCAAACTGAAAAGGTCCACTGTTCGACCCTCCCGCCCCTGGGGTAACTGTATTGTGTCCGTGGGCAAGAGATTTGATCCCAATTGCCCAAGTGGAGACACGGTGGCGCCGTATACTAAGGCGTACTGTACGTTGATGGGGCACTTGCTTCAAACAATGCTAACCCTACTTGTCTGGTGTTACTACGTAGGTGAGTCTCACAGATGCTCGCCGTTTCTCTGTGGTTCTCTGTGGTTCTCTCCGGGTATTCCGGCTTCTTCCACCCGTAAACATGTCGGACACAAGGTGGCCATGGCTGCCGAAAGTGTCCTTAAATAAAGAAATAAATAAATATCACAGGATTAGTATGAACTCGATCCACTCATACAGTACCCTCTTCAAAGAATGGACGAATTCACTTTTGCGTTTGTTGTGCAATCTGTGATCTCCTAAGGCTATACAATTCAGTTTGATACTTTTCCTACCCACAAGTTACTGTGCATTGGGACGTCTATTTGTTGATTGTCGCATTTGATTCAATGTAGAAACATGTAGATGCCAAGCTCTAACTTTGACGTCTTCGAGTCGTCATGAATAAAGTTTTGAGTAAAGAAAGTAGGTGCAATTATTGACAAGACGAGACAATACACAATAAAGCGTTAAGGAGGATGAGAAATAATTTAATCCCAAAGTCATATACAGTTGAAACTAGAAGTCCTGTCACAGCGCAGAAAATGCTCATTAGTTAACGTGCTCTTTACTGCAGATGAATGAAGTAGTCTGAAATACACAAGGGCTTTTGCACTGTGCAATGCAACATGTAATGCTCTATTAACCCCTAGCACCCTGGTAGTGCAACAGAACTTTCTCCAATCACTCTGTTTTTTCTTCATTAACAAAGAATTTAACCTATTATATTTTGCTTGACAAAGCTCACTGAGCTGACAAACAAGGTATATATTTGGTTAAATATCAAACAGCATTATGGGAAATATTTGCTGCTGAAAACTTTGTTATTTTGACATCAGCGTGCAGAGGGTTAACGAGGTCGGTAGGGAATCGATCAGACGGAAAGAAAATATTGAGACTACAGTATGTGGAGGGTGGATTACTACTAAATCGCTGTGTGATAGATTTTTCACTTAGTAATCATTTACGTTTTCTGACTGAGACAAAAAAAACAGAAGCAGCACTTGCAAACTTTCATCACATAGACCACCGGTTGCAACCCGGTGGTCCATGTGATGAAAGTTTACAACTGTCTCTGGTGCCGTTATGAGTTTTGAGTGGAGAATATATGGCGCTGCGATTAAGTAGTAATCTACTCTCTTCATTCAGTATATGGAGTCTAATTGTAATATCAATTTACGCCATTACATCTACAGCACACGGAGAGTGGATTGTAACAAAATCACCCGCAGAGTGGAGTTATCACCCAAAGTATCACTTTCAAATTCTGTACATATGGACAAAACACACAAGCAATGTTTCGTCCAATGGACCTCCGGGTATAGCCCGGAGGTCCATTGGCTGAAACTTTGCTTGTGCATGCTATGCTTTGCAACAAAATTGCAATTATTGCTTGAGTGGAATCTTCACTCCGCGAGTGATTTAGTGATAATGCACTCTACACGTACTGTACATGTATCCCGGTAGAGGTTAGGAATTATGTTAATGACCTCTACTTACTAGTATAGAATTGTACAGAGTTGAACACGCTGTTTTTTTGCATGAATTGAGTTACAGTGTGCAGTGTGGGAGCACGGTGGCTCAGTAGTAGACTGTTGGACTTCTATGCTAGAGGTCCCTAGTTCGATCCCCGTCCAGGACGACCCGCGTTGCGTCCTTCGGCAAGGCACTTAATCCCGGTTGCCTACATGGGGGCACGATGACGCCGTGTACTAAGGCGTACTGCACGTCGATTGTTCACAAGTCTTCAACCGCTGTAACCCTGATTGGGAGGAGCTTGAACAGAGTTAGAATGTTGATGAGCTGACAGTTGCTCGTCGATGCTCGGTGGTTCTCACCGGGTACTCCGGCTTCATCCACCCGTAAAACTGTCACGGTCACGATTAGCCATTGTGCATAAGTATGTGGCCTTAAACACCAATAAATAAATAAATAAATATGGTGCAGTGTGATAGGGACAAAAGTGCACTTACTCAGCGCGCTATTACTTCACAATAGTGCATAATACAGTGGCAAGACTTCTAGTTTCCAGTATAGAGTAGAGGATTAAATTATTACTGAACCCCCCAACCCTCAAATAGACCCACCCAATTTGCTTTAAATTATATATGTTAGGGCGATGCTATTAGGAGCTAAGTGATGAAAGGGTTAGTGGCAGAAAAAAAAAGCGCACATAGACTACGATTTTCAAAGAAGTGTCTGGTACTACAGTTAAAACTAGAAGTCCTGTCATGAAATGCGCGCAAATAGCACGTCGATCTGCGCGTTAATCTACGCGTTATGACCATAGTGAGGCTTCAAATTCTGTACATATGGCCTGTGCACAAGCAATGTTTCAGCCAATGGACCTCCGGGTAACCCGGAGGTCCATTGACAGAAACATTGCCTGTGTTTTCTATGAGTAACCAGGAGAACCTGCCGCGTTTTGGATGCCATTCTATATGACAACTGCGCGCAATTCCTACGCGCAATTAAGCCTAGAAAAGCGCACAGTTCGTGACAGGACTTCTACTTTTAACTGTAGATCCTGGCTGGTCCTTTTGACCCCCAAACTCTACCTACTGGGTTCGGCAAGTGCAACATTGTCATCGAAAAATAGTTTCTTATCTTATAAATTAATATTCTCATGAGTAAATCGAACAGTGGAGCTCTTCATTTAACAGGTGGTATGTAATAAGGCAGGACACCTTTTTTAATTTGCTACTACAGAAAGGCGTGGCGGCTGTGAATTTATTTTTTAAAAATCAATATTGTATGGGAATCTAATGGTTAATACTGTAAAAGACAATTGTAATACATTTTTCAGGAGTGTTCACAAAATAAGGAAGAGCGGCGAAGTGGGTATCCGACATGTTTTATTGCGTTTTTATAGCTCGGTTTTCTTTCGACCAGTAGTTAATCCATGTTATTCGAAATACTACACTGGCGTATCTCACGAAACGTAAATGTGACAAGCAAAATGAAACTTGTTTTCGAAATTTGACTTCGATGGGACCAGAAAAATTAATGTTGATGAGACCAGAAAAAAGTTATATCGATGAGATTAGAAAACATGTTATGAATAACTCACCTTCCGATAACAAACACTAAGCCCAAAGCAGCAATAATTATAACAAGACAAATGATTGGTACCTTCCAGTCTGTAAAAAGAAATAGAGAACTGGAAGTCAGATAATCACCACAAACAGTTTACAATGACAAGGGACTTTAAATCGCGTAATTACAAAGGGACGAAAATACAAGGGAAGAAAATACACAGAACGACACGTGTGTGTGAATGGGTTAATCGATATGGCACGTACGCCAGCGCGGAAGGATAGAAAGAGAGGCCACAGGCCTCGAGTTTTATCCTTCCGCGATGGCACAAGTGCTCTATCCATCAACCAATTCGCACGCGTGGTTTTCTGTGTTTATTACACGCCTTCACGTCTATAAAAAACATTTATAAGAAGCACACCAACTCAGTAACTCAATTGTCATCTATGAACAAAAGGAACACATTTTATCGGCAAACAAATCTGCGAAAGGAACCTGGCACATAGAACACATTGGAACTCAGGGGACGATCTACGATTTTCAGCTATCGCTAACGATTCAAACAGATTTTCATTTTCCGCATGGTTTAGTGTTGTGGTAGACGGCGATTATATAGAACAGGCGTGTAATAAAATCCTTGACATTTTTTAGTTTTCATTTGCAAATTGTAGACATATAGAGAGCGGGATGCTAGCACTAGTTTGGAAGGTGTGTGTGTGGGGGGAGGGGGGGGTCAAAGGGCGGAAATATTAGAGAGGGAGAAGCGAGAAAGAGAGAAAATTTAGGCCAACCTTATCTTTACCAACCCGCCATTGCGATGTTATTGGCAATTAGCAGGAGGTGGGGTGCAGGGCCTCCTTACTCTAGTATATAAGAATGGCCATCCGCTTGTTTATAACGGTCATGCTGTTACATGTATTTAATAATGTTTGACGTTCGATGAGTTGACGCTATAATATATACAATAATATTAGCCCAAGAACATTAGGTTTCACTAGGGAAAAAAATCGGAGAAAGCTGATTTTTTCAGGGAATGTCGAGTACATGTCACTGAACGATTAGACAAAAGTCCCCTAAAATCCCAGTTGAGCTTTTTTTTCTACAGCCTTTTTTCGAAAATGCGTTTGAAAAAAATCAAAACAAATCGCACGAACTTTGTAACCTCGAATTGATCCAACTGTATTTTTTGTTTACGCGTATTTCGAGCTACATAATGTCTAATATACATTTACCTAGAGGAAAATGTGCATTCTGTGACAATTTCTGCGAAAAATTATTGACAATTCACAAAAAAGTATCGGATTTACGCAAAAAATGACGATTTTCCTAACGGATTTGCCCAAAGGGTCGTAGTACAGAACGGGATGTTAGTTGGACAGACGATAAAAAATCCACCACCATTTGAAGACTTTTATCATTGCTTACAAAATAGACATTATGGAAGACCCCCTCTGCTTCTGGCCGAGTTCCCCTTTTGGCATAAAATTCGTCAGCATGAGAACTCAACTATTTTCGGGCTTGGGACCGAACAGACACGTCTGTGTCTGGCAGCATTAGATCAATAAATAATATTTACAGAATATACAAAAATCAATAAATAATATTTACAGAATGTACAAATCAATCAACATGGATTAAGTTACATTGACTATTATCAACGCTATATACAGAAATGACATGACCTATATACATATTATTCATCGAACTCAGAAATTTCCGACAGGACAGTGTTTCTGTGGTTGTTACAAGAATCCGAGCTGCAATTACACAAACCTGAGCAAGAGAGTCCTGCCTTCTTACACCCACACCTTTTTGTACAAGCACTCTTGCAACCACAACTGATCAGATTCAGTAGGTTATCGGGGGCACATGGCTTTGTGGCTGCAGTCGGTACAAGAAGTCCATTGTCTAGCGACAACCCCCAATCCGTCGGAGGAAGCGAAGTGCCCAGCCATTGTTGGACCTGGAGATAACATCTGTAGACATGTTGTTGTGCAGCATCGCTGCTTGGTGGGAGTGAGGCTAGGTCGATGGGTTTATTCAGTTTAGATTTTGCTACATAACGCTTGTAAGTGACATATCTATATTGGTCGAGAGAGGAAACAGTTTTACTCCCGTATAAGATCAGGAGAAGTTGTTCCCCGGCAGCGGCTACTGCACTTGGTGTACTGTCATCCGCCAAAATTGTGTTGACATACTGTTGTGAGTCGCTAGTAACATCGGAGACAATTGTACTGAATACTTTCTTCTTACCAACTCGAAATAGTGCAGAAGTAGTGTCACAACCACTTATAGAATGTGCTACAAGGAGGTTGCTTCTATGGTCACCCATTTTGGTTGCTATTTCACTAACTGAAACTAGTAAGTTTGGGGTAATGGAATACATCATGTGAATATTACATCCCGGTTGAACTCGAGAGGTAAGAATGACTAACAAGTCTGTGTCTGTTCCCACAACGACAACATTGTTGTCATCTTGAGCGATGTCAAGTGCAGTTTCGGCTATCAGTACATCAGCATCAGCCTCGGCCTGCTTGGACTGAATATTGATAGCAGATAGCTCCTGCATTAGAAGATCGATCAGTTGGGTTTTGTTCTTGGCATTTGCAAGGAAATCGGATTGGGGTGTGGTGGCTGGTAACTCGGATGAGATATTGATATCAATGGAATACCTGTCTTTAGATCTACGGGCTTGTTCCATGCCCTTTGTCGACATTGTACAAGCATAACCATCAAAAACAACCACGACGTTCGCCCCAAAATGTCTCACTAGATAATTGGAATATGATGTACATATGTCCTTATATGACGACTGTTTAGGCCATACAACAGCCCTCAATAAAAATCCACCATCTACAACAAACAGAGAATGTTCTGGGATTTTAGTTTGCTCGGAACCGTATGTTTTGAGGATCTTACCGAGCGTGCTTTTCTGTGTCTTCCTCATTCCAGCAGAATCAAACAATGCTGGTGGTTTCGGGGCGAGTTCATATTTGAGATACTCTTCCATCTCTGCTTGTGACTGAATAACACATGTGATGCGGTTGAACAGAATTGTGGGGTCAATCACTACCTTACTTCCACGGACTTTGATGCTATTTGCCATCGATGCGAAAGACTTCACAGTGTCAACACGTCGTAGTTTGATGCTGTTGAACGTTTTGCTTACAACATTCGATACGCAACATTCACCAATTTTGCGAACTTGGTCACAGTTCACAGTTTCGTCGGCCACAAGCCCGGTCGCTATAGAGACTAATTGTAGTGGATCTCTATTCTGAAAGGGGGAATGCACTCTGAGCCAGTTCAATAATTTGGTGATATCATTGGCATCAGTCAATTGTGAACTTTGACGGAGATCCCGATGTTGTTCGCCATGACCAGTGTGAACATGAACAAAATTTTCGAGAGCATTACATATCGGAAGGCAAAGAGGTAGTCCATGTACCCATTTCGCAACAGTGCTATCGGTTATTCCCCTGCCATGTGTGAGACCACCAGGGAGCTTGAACATTCTCATTAAACACTGCTCTATGGTCTGATCAGAATATATCCCGTCCCAGAATTTATCTGAGCGCCTTATGGTAAAGTAACCTTTCTCAGTGAACAACTTCAAATCATCCTGTTGCATTATTTCTGTTAGCTCATTCATCTGCTGCAAATAGAGATGAGAACTTTTTGCATATGCAAAATGACCACCTGCGTGAAATACTGGAATCATATTGCGAACACAATATGTGTGGAGTTCCCAGTCGCCTGTGCGCTCTGCTCTCAAGAACAACTGGAGAGGACCTATTTGCTCGTAGTATTGTACCCAAAGCTTTCCTGTGCGTCCTACGGACGCATTCTGGAGCAGTTCGTGTAATTTTGACAGTAGATGGTTGACACTTTCTTGATTGACAGCGTCAGCTGTTGTACTGGCAAGTCCACAGAATATTTCATTGACTTCTGTGCAGTCTATGTTATCTAGTGTTCGGCTTTCTTCAAACACAAGTTTTGTAATGGCAATTTGTGTTAGCAAATGGGCACGAACTGCTCTTGAATATGCATGACCACTGATCAAATGATGGATTGACCCACCAGCATAAACAGTCCCCCAAAGTTCATCCAAGCCGCTACCAGCCATGATCGAACCAATTGCCCCTAAATATGACATAATCATATGGAAGCCGCCGAGTCTAACGAAAACTTTTGTCAACTTATCTGACGAAGACACAATCTGCACTGCTTTGATATAAAGTGGTTGGTCAAACGTCACTGGACAAACGTTCAGTCCCTGTTTCTCACATTCAGTTTGAATGAGAAAAATCGATGCCGTTTGAATTTGAGTTTAGGGGGTATGGTTAATATTTCACACGTTTCACCAGTTCATTATGGAATAAATGACTATTGTTATATATCATTATAAAGCCACTGCTTTTCTGCAATTTTTGATATATAATTTAACTCCCAAAGTAGTCGTAGATTTGATTTAATGGACGTTGTGTACCGTTGTGTGTATGAAAACAATAAATTTTTTTTCGTAATTTTGTACATTTTCGTGAATATTTCACCACTGAGTGTGAGGATTGGTACAAAGTTGGCATTTTCTGTTGGGGATATGTATTCTCAATATAATTCAGCACGATATTTATGATTCTCACCCTACTAAGGCGAATAAGAATGAGAAATATGGAGCTGGGTCGAATTTTTTTCAAAGTTTTTTTTTTCATCAAAAAAACGCTATAACTAAAAAAGCTCAACTCGGATTCGCGGGGACTTTTCACACTTTATCCGCAATGTGTGTCCCGGAAACATATAAAAAAAATCAGCTTTCTCCGATTTTCTTCCTTACTTTCTCATTTTTATGTCTAATGTGCCTGGACTATATAATAATAATATAACAATAACATGACTTTGTCGGGCATTACAGTGTATTAACTGCTCAACAGAAATGGTTAACATCCCTTGAGTTTATTAGCGGCCCTCGACGAAATTTCAATTATTGCCACTTTCGTACATCGGGTGCATTACGATTAAATTATATGGGAAATAAGATAAATAAATGAAGTTTGACGTTTTAGAATTAAAAAAACAGCGACACTATCGACTGATTTGTTGACAAACAAACCGGGTAACATGACTATCGTCTGATCAGTCTACGGCGAAATTTGGAAAGTTAGATGATGAAATATATCTTCGAAATGCGAACTTTAGGCAAGGAGTTTATTCATCAAAGATGTCATCACTTACTTTGTGTGCATCGCTTTCTATATTTGATACATTATCTCTCCGTGACACAAAGGGAAACACTTGAAACAAATGTGTTAATTGTGTTTACAAATTTAAAAAATCCGAATTGAATTTCGATCCAAATCGAAATCTGGGAAAAATATTGCTGATCGGCTGAGAGATGTGACGTCATTGTCTATATTTAGACGTGTCGGGCTGTTATTGACGTGTTGGGATGTTATAGTCAATAACGGCCCAACACGTCACATGACTTGTACTTGTTGAGCATTACGAGGTTTCAACGCCCGGTAAAACATTGTTAATCTGCTAGAAACGCCCGCAAAAGCGGTAATAATATACAACAAATCGAAAAGAAAGATATGTAATAATTCAACACTGCAGCCCTACGGGTTGTAGGATTGAATTATCAAAACACCCCTTTCTATAACTACTAAAGCGAATCGCCCTGTCCCCGAAGGTAGTATTGAACAATACAAATCACTTTAGATACGCAGTTCGGAAAGGGTCAAGCCAACAAATATCGTTTTGCCTTTTGTTCAATGAATGCTATACCTGGGCCTGATATAGGACACTTTTCGCCACTAAATCCACATTCGGGTTCACTTGCTGGTGCTTCTCCTCCAGGCCAATATATAGTTCTGTTCACTTTAAATATCTGGAATAAAAAATAAACTAAACTTGAAAAGTCTTTATCGTGCATCAAACATATATTTTCCCTAGTACATTTAAAAGCGTCTCAGCTAAATGCAAATAATCACGTGCTATCCACGGAAAGTTAATTTTCGAAGCTACATTTGATCACAATAGTAATAAGTAGTATAGATGTTCACTTCTGATACCTTTTCACGGATCACCCGAACCCACCTTTCTGAGCATCCGATGCCCTGTTGGATGACGTGAAGCGCGTGTCATCAACTTGTTTCCGCTCGATATTCTTTTCCGGTCGCCATGATGTTTCCGGCTATCATTTTGTTTCCGGTTGCCATATTGTATTCACCATTTTGCTCTGTTAGAAATTCTGAATAATGTACAGAATGAATGTGCTACGTGCACAAATGCGAGATCATGCCGGATGCAGTGTGCAAGAGACACCCTGTTTCATTGTAAAAAAAAATTATGTTGACCAAGAAGAGTTTATTTAAAATTCCCGCCAGCAACTTTTCAATTTAAATTTCTAATTTCCTTTTTAATTTCAATGTTCGTTTTATATTGATTGTTTAAAATATTATTCAATTGTGGAGCAGTTAGTTTGTTAAGCTCTTTTCTGTGTTGCTATTTATAAATCATATGAGATGGGAAGTTCCAATTCAAAACACTACATTTGCGTCATTTCCACACTCAACGCACACAGTGGTAAAGAACTGAGAATAGAGTTGGCCGAATCATTTTACTTTCATTCGCCTTTATATATGTTTCGAAAAAAGCTGCATGGAAAGCGAAAAGAAAGACCCACACACATCTGGAATCTCCGCCGCAGTTCACCCACGCAGCAGGTAAACTACCGCAAGGTTTCCAATAACGATTTATTCTGATATGAGAATACGAGGAGAGCCATTTCTGATTATCCTCTCTGTGTGTGTAATGATATCAAAAGGTAGTTTTTATATCCTCATACCTGTATTTCACCCCCGTCCCATGTCTGATGTAATGATTTTTTTATTTCCAAATAAAACAAAATACTGCATTTTGATTGGCTGAGAGGTACGGTGTAACTTGTAATTCACAGTGGCTGTTTTACACCGTGTTTAACCACGGTGTAAAAACAAGAATATACAAGAGCAAGCTATATGGCTAAAAAAAGTACCCATTTTTAATTATTAATCCATACCTTTCCCTAGGTTATGTTAGAACAAAATAAAAATTGAGCCAGTTCCAATGACATACATATTTGTCTGGTTTTATTTAAGAAACTTGCAATGTACAAATTTTCTGTCAGTTTTTGCCCACATTGTAGGTTAAAGTATTAAGTACACCGATATTCTTGGAAATAAATCCGTTATCCTTGTGTTTTCCAGGGTGTATGGGAATTTACGCCGATTTAGGAACTCATACACCTTTCAGTTCAGGGTGTATGAGTTCCCAAACCGGTGTAAATTCCCATACACCCCGGAAAACACAAGGATAACTAATATTATCGTATGAGAACGAGAAGAAAATCATTTGCGAGTATCCTACGTATTTGTGAGAAAATCAAATAGCATGTTTTTTTTTAATATCTTCATATCAGTATTTGTCCACCCGTGCCGATCCACGACGATAAACCATGCCTGAAATATCAGATTTTCCCTCGTATTAGGATGAGAGTTTTCTAGCTGTTTCTGTGCAAATCAAGACGTAGTTTTTATATCGTTACATTAGTACTGATCACTCGCCCAAGTCCATAAACTTCACTCAATTTTAAAAGCTGAATTTATCGTTTGGGAAAAATATGAATGATTTGGAAGGGCTCCTCAAAAACTATGAGTGTGTCCTTGGAGCTGCCCTCAGTATAGAGAGGAGATCCCACTACTCCCATCAAAACTACGAGGGGGCCACACAAAACTGTGAAGAGTTCCTCGCTACTTCTCATTGAACTCTTAGCCCTCGCAGTTTTAAATGCGTTTTTGTCGCACAGGAAGTAAACTGTTTCATTTATAAATTCATGTCTTTGTTCACATTTTAAGAGTTTATGGAAAACGATTGGGGACGTGATCCCTCACGTACCTACGCTACATGCCAGTGTACATGCCATGCCAGTATATATTCGGCGTCATGAAAGAACTTCATGAACTACAGTTAAAACTAGAAGTCCTGTCACGAACTGTGCGCTTATCTAGGCTTCACTGTGCGTAGGAATTGCGTGCAATTGCCATATCGAATGGAATCGAAAGCACGGCAGGTACTCCCGGTTACTCATAGCAAACACAGGCAATGTTCCTGCCAATGGACCTCCGGGTTACCCGGGGGTCCATTTGCTGAAACATTGCTTATGTACAGGCCATATGTGCAGAATTTGATAGCCTTACTTTGGTCATAACGCGTATATTAACGAGCAGATCGACGTGCTATTTGTGCGCATTTCATGACAGAACGTCTAGTTTTAACTGTAACCTGTGCACAATATGTATGCTCTTGATCACAGTATTTGCACTCATTCTCCTAAACACATGAGTTTTATTTTGCATTTCCATTCCTTCAGGTTTTTGAACCAATACTCCGAAAAGGTTTCCAAGAAAACGTAAGACAAACCCTTTGGATAGTTAGATGTAGGCCTGGACCTGGACGTTTAGGAGGAGTGTTCGTCCAAACTAGGTGATTGCATGTTCAGGATTGATTGTACTAATTATGTGATCAGAATAATCTGTAAACGAAGAAACCCGTAATGACGAGACATCACAACTGTACCAACTGATTCTTTCAATATTCAAACTTTTCTGGGCGAATGTATCTTAAATCTAGCTATACTGCAGGATAACCATATTCAATGGCAGCTTTGACGGCAAAAATCGTATATTCTTCGGCACTATATCAAAAGCGACAACTTTAGCTTGCAAAATAAGGCATGATGCCTGGCAGGAATACTTGTACAAAGGTTCCCCTCTGCCCTTTGCCCAACCCCACCGATCCTAACCGTTTGAACCCTGATGGTGTAATCCAGGTCGTGGGGGCACGGTGGCGCTGCGCACCTAGGCGTACTGCACGTCAATGGTGCACTTGTCTTCAACCATTGCTAACCCTGCTTGTGTGGAGTAAGTACCTTGGGAAGTACATGTCCAACAATAAAGTTTGGAGGCCCCCAGTGAAAAGGAAGAAATTCTAGATTAATTCGATAGCAGCATTGTGGGTGATGCTTTTTACATGTCCATGCAATAATAGATTTGTGAAAATATGTGGCCATAGTTAGATAATACATAGCTATGCTAACGGTAGAAATTTTAACATAAAATGTAATAACTTTGAAGAATTCAGCCTGGGGCCAGCACGTTTCAGAACATATATTCCTCACCTGATGGACTCCCAGCGGTGGAGGAGACCACCAGCCCAACGCTGTATGCAGCCCACCCATTCACGTCCACCCCTCCCCCACCCACACCCGAATCCAAGGATGCGCTTGGCCGACCATGGTTCGACCCTGCATGAGAAAAGTTTAAAAATCAATGTCAAAAGAAGCAAATTCCATGACTCTTGATATACAATAAATACATCTATTACTCTGCAAATTTTCACGTATTTTTGTTTGTAAGAATGGGCTCAAACTTTTCCCACGCAGGGTCGAACCATGGTCGGCCATGTACGTCATTGGACTCAGGGGGCCCGCATACAGTGTTGGGCCAGCAGCCCCTGGTGGCCTCCTGCCACTGCTGGGAGTCCACCAGCTGAGGATTGCAGTGAGGAATATACGTTCTGAAACGTGCTGTCCCCCGGCAGAATACTTCAAAGTTATTACATTTTATGTTATAATTTCTACCGTTAGCATACCTATGTATTATCTAACTATGGCCACATATTTTCACGAATCTATTATGGCATGGACATGTAAAAATCATCATCCACAATGCTACTATTGAATTAATCTAGAATTTCTTCTTTTTCACTGGGAGCCTCCAAACTTTATTGTTGGACCTATACCAGGTCAGTTCAATGACAACAGTTGGGAGAGTCTGTATTCATGACCTGGGATAGACCGTTCGTTCATTATTTTCACCGTGCAGCTTTATTCTTATCCCCACGCATTCACTTGGTGATGTTATGACGTAGCATGCTCCTAGCACGGACAATGGAGCCTTTAGGGTTCAAAGGGTTCTGAAAATACGGGATCGAGACCACGATTTTGAGTTGGTGTTGAGCGCAAGTGTTCGTAATAGTCATAGCGAAATATCCTACAGGTGATAACAGAACGATACCAGTCCATTAGTTTCAGAAGGAATTGTTGACACTTGTTGAGGAGACGACAGAAGTAACGTCAATGTATTACGTTTCTTATTACATATCTCATTATTACGTAATGTTATATTTCAGATAAACAATTATTTTCTACAGAAAACAGAAAAAAAATTCTTATTTTGTAGGTTTTGTCGCAGACTCTTGTTTTGGTATCGTTTTGTATTGTTTGCAAATGAAAATAGACAAAACGGTGGAATATGGTCAGCTGAATGTGGAAGGTGTATGCACTTTGTTAGTTTATTTAACCCCTGGCGCACTGGTAGTCCCACAGCATTTTCTCTAATCACTCTGTATTTCTCTTGTTTAGCTATGAAATTCACCAAATATATCTTGTTTGACAGAGCTCACTGAGCTCTGTCAAACAAGGTATATTTGGTTAAACATCAAACTGCATTATGGGAAATATTTGCCGCTGAAAGCTTTGCCATTTTGAGATCAGCGTGCAGGTGGTTAAATAATTTGTGTATGGTATCATTTGAAATTCCAACCGCTCCACATTTATGCATCAAGTCAAAAGACAATTTGCTCTCAGCTAACAAACCTTGACCAAATGTTTTTCCTTTCCAGCTGTAAGGTCGTGTTTATGGTCAGTTTAACGGTTATTTCGATTCCATAAAAGATATTGTTAAATGGATATAATGTATAGCAATATAGTATTTTAATTTTTGTTTTTCATCTTTTGATGATGACTGCAACTGGAAATCTTTTCCAAATCAGCTTTTTGAAAAGATGATCAAAAAGTGTTAGAAACAGAGCATGCTTATTTTTATCCTGAAGTCCTTTGATGACAATTTAATATTATTTATTCACTTTTAACCATTTACATGGTGTAAAGCTAGGTGTAGATAACAAACATATAACACACTGCATGTCCGGGGTAGTCAGTATATACATTACATGCAACCCCTCCAGAGCTGTATGTAGATCATTCAGCATACTGACATTACGACCGCAATCCTAAGATTAAAGAGAATCAAGGCGTGTTGTCAACAGTGCCGTCACACAACCTATTGGGGTTATGGGACCGCACTGCTGCCAAACCTCCCTACCTTGAAAGTATAGGGTCTTATTTGTCAGTACATGAATGCAGTCTGCCGGAGAAGGTATATAAACGCGAATCGCTTAATAAATCGGGCTATAATGTGTTCGGTGTGTGGGGGTTTAGGCAGTGATTAAGAATTCGATCGATTAAGTCTTGCACGACGGGCCTCTATGAGCTCCCTCGTGCATAATACAGTCGACATAATTCCATCCCTTATAATTATATATCATATGACTCGTCCGTTTTGTTCACTTTAAAACATTTGATATTTTGTTTTCATATTAATCAGTGATAAAAAAGCATTTCGTCAGTTTCATTGGTCAATTTCAAAACTCGACAATTTGATTGGCTGAACAAAATACAACTGGGCCACATTTTCATAATTTGCATAATTAGAGTTGGGAGCTTTCATTGGACAATTGCAAAACTGGACAATTGGATTGGATAAACAAAATACAACTGGGTCACATTTGCATAATTCCAGAAGGGAGAATTTACGTTATCTGTCCTATTTAGGGTGGGTTATATTGTATTAATTTTTTACCAACAATATTATTATATTTTAATTTTTTGCTTCCAAAACATAGGTCAAGGCCCCTCATTGGAACGAGCTCGTTCCAATGAGGGGTCATAACCGATGGTTTGGAAGCAAAAAATTAAAATTTGTATTTTAGTTATACGAGGATGTTTTATCCAAGTGCCGTCTGCAACTCAAGTTAGGTGATGAGTTAAAAAGTCATACTAAGTGGCTAATTTGTGCGTGTGTATGTCGTATGATAAACAGAATATGAAATGAGTGTTTTTCTCATATAATATTTATGAAACTCGTCCGAATTTTCCGTTTGGGCTCACCAGAGGCTCGCCAAAACGGAAAATTCTTAGACTCGTTTCATAAATATTATATGAGAAAAACACTCATTCCATATCCTCAATATATCATCGCTCATCGCGCAGTTTTATTCAAATTAGTGAAAAAGTATGAAAGAAAAATTTATGAATTTAAAATATAAAGCATTTTTGGTGCCAATAATCATCTGACATATTTGACTGTGTTTCTTTATTTTTGTGATATTTGTGCTCTTTTGTGACTCTGGAAGAAATACTAAAAGTAATAAGAAATTTATAAAGTACACGTATGTTTTGCAATGCAATTCCAATGCAAAAATCACAAACCCTCGCCCCATCCCCATCCCGACAAAAAAGAGAAGACAATCTGTTTGGCCTAAGAGATGCATGTTGGAAATCTTGATTGGCCTACCACACGAATTCACTGAGCAATTATCTACTTTATGCATTCAGGTCGTATCACGGTCCTGGGCCGGACAAACGCTTTTTAGGGTCCAGAGGGTTAACATCGACGTAATTACATATTTATGACTCTATATTTGACAACTCCCCCCCCCCCCCGCCCCCCCCCCCCCCACCTCTGGCCGAAACAATGCTTCGACCCGGTGGGGAAACATGATATATGTGGAGTCAAAATAGCGCATTTCTCTCAATGTAGAGATTTTTTTTTTTTTAAATATAATTTTATTTCTCAAAATAGAAATAGGGTTTGACGAACAGGCATAGCCTATATCAACGTCTCGCCGAATACATTCAACAAATTACAAAAAATAATAAACGGGTGCAAGTGCGTGTGCAATGGAGGCCAACACATAATTCTGATTTCATTAATCACATTTTACGAAGCCTTTAATTACGTTCTATGCGTGTTGCCTCCAAAAAAGGGAAATCCATTCTTCAGCAAATCTTGGGTGATTTTTCGCATGACAAACATACATTTTCGAACATTGAAATATGTACTGGTCTATTAGATTTATGACAGCTACAGTACAGTTGTGGTCAATGAAATAGGCTGATACTCCCTCTCCCCAGTCCCCCCCCCTCTCTCTCTCTCTCTCCCTCTCTCTCTATCCCACGGGAGAGAGAGAGAGAGGGAGGGAGAGAGGGAGAGAGAGAGAGAGAGAGAAAGAGAGAGATTTAGAGATACGTTCGGTCCAAATATAACGTTGTTAATTGTATTCCTATCCTACCACTGAGACATACGGGCCATCACTGAGGGTGCCCTCTATGATTATGTGCCCAAGTTCAAAAGGCTCCCTTCGCTTCAGGGTGAGAGTCCTTAACCATACAGGTGTATGTTTCCTCTACTTTTGCTCAATTGAACCGGTGTAAAAGGAATGGAAGTCCGTAGGAACGTTAGTCCCTCTGGACTATTATTCCGCGGAATTATAGTCCTAGGTCTAACACTTCTATTCCTGTTACACCGGCATATGTTAAAGTCAACCATTTACCTGACGGCAACTTTAGCACTTTTTTCTTACTGAACATTTTACCTTCTTCTGAGGAGGGGGTGTGAAACTTCCAAGTGTCCCTCATGTTCGTTTTATTTTGAAAGTGGGGAATATGTGCGTTGTATAGTGAAGTCCATACCAGATTCAATTAATTGTTGGCCCAGAACAACGAGTGTTCTGTCAGAAAAAAATAGTGTAAAAAATGAATTACCATATTATACCCGATACTCTCATTGACTCTCAAGAAATATCCTGCTGGTCTCATCGCGCAAAACACTCCGTTCTCCTTCTGTAGTGTGAGGACAGTGTAGTTCTCAACTGAATCCCCGTCTTTGTCAATGTACATATCATATCCTAATATACCTGCAATGATGAAGGTAATATATACAGTAATATAAGTTACGATTTTTATGGTTCTATTTTCTTTAAAACATAGATTCTTTTAACTCTTTTGGCGCGGAATTCTTAGCACCTAATATTCATTAGGAATTTTACAAAAAGCATAGGTTGTTAGACTAAAGCGTTATTATTTTAAAAGAAGTTCTAATGATCTCATTGACAGTTTTTCAAATGATTTTCTGTATATATTTAAATGAAACCTTTATACTTTCAAGGGACGGTATCGTTGTTCATAAATTGGACATAAATGGTACACGAAGCAAAGGAATGCGTGTTTTTTCAACTCTTTACCCAACGAATCGGCCGCCCGAACGAGCTCGTTCCAACGAGGGGTCACATGATATGGTTTTGTTGAAATTCTTTGAAAAATTGGAAAAAAATGATATTTAAAATAATAAATTTTGATATCGTCTACGGTGGGTAGAGTGTTAAAAGCACTTGGAAATGGACACACATAGTTGGCTAAAATGACTACTGCAGTACCTTCCGCGGTCTGCCGTCTATCGACTTTAGTCGCCTGTCGCGCCAAAATAGTTAAAGGCGCAACTGATAAATCACCACAAATGCAATATAAACGCAATATGAGGACCGGTGTGAACACTGGCCTGCAATCTTTTGGTGCCAAGCGGAATTTTTATTCGTGCCAAATGATTTGTTTTGTGCTAAAAGAAAGGTTTTAGTGCCAAATTGAATCTGATTATAAATGAGAACAAATTAACCATTTATCGTCGTCCTTCAAGTGCAACAAGGCGCTATATGCAGTGCTAAAGCATTGCAGATGTCGCCCTGTGGCACCCGGAATACGATATTTTAAATTAGTATTATCTGTTTCTTTCAAGTAGTTTCGTTGCAAAAAAGTCCACAAATGACAGAAAGAGAGAAAAAGAACTCAACTACTAAATAAATAAATAAATAAATAAATAAATAAATAAATAAATAAATAAATAAATAAATAAATAAATAAATAAAAGACTATTATTAACAATCACAATATAATTTCATGATTATTATTGACTCTGTTTATTCACGTCAGATAAACCAGCAGTAATTAATTTATTATCTTTCGGGAGGCTTATAAAAAATTATGAAAAACAAAAAAAAAATTAACTAACAAAAAATGTTTTATTAAGAATTAGATTAACCCTTTACCCAACGAATCGCCCGCATCCGCCCGCGTAATATGCAAATTCAGCAGTTGAAAAAATATTAAATTTCAAAAAATTTCAATAAAACCATATCATGTGACCCCTCGTTGGAACGAGCTCGTCGAGCTCGTTCCAACGAGGGGTCACATGATATGGTTTTGTTGAAATTTTTTGAAAAATTTAAAAAATTAATATTTGAAATAGTAAATTTTGATATCGTCTGCGTTGGGTAAAGGGTTAAATGGACACAGTGTTAATCAGGTTGACTCATGACAAAGAGCCATGATCATGCCTGTTATCCATAGATAACTTGACAGACGTAAATTGTGTCTCGCCTAAGTCGTCAGATAAAGATTATATCACAAACGACGCGGTGAAGTAAAAAAATACAAAGCCTTTTGACACCTACCACAAATACATTTGGATGCCAAATGCTGGTACCAAATGCAGTATTTATAGTGACAAACATAGGACCCTGCGAAGCTTCAAGATTTTATTCGATTTCGAATTTAAAGTTGTTGTTCGGTTCAATTTGAATCGGCTGATCTATTCGTTTCGATTCGAATCTTTTCATTGGAATATAGTTTGGCATCAGCCATCTTCGTCGTCTCACATTACGTATATTTCTGGTGGAAAATGTAGATTAATAATATTAAAAATAAAGAATGAGTGTAGTTTCCGCTATCTAAACAGAAACAACCCATGCCACCAGCCATACTAATTCCAGTCTCACAAGACACTACTACCGTTGAAAGAATATTTAATTTAACGTTTCCAGGCCATATCAACGATGAGCTATTTGTAGCGGCTAGACCCGTGCAGTGCCTAGTGCTGATGATTCTCGCACATGTTTTTATTTTGAACTATAATCCTTACTGGATAATATTCCAACTACATCACAAAGGCATGCCTTCGACGAAGGCATGCCTTGGTGATGCAGTTGGAATATTTTATCAGTCGAGACTTCAGCCATCATTGTCGGAACAAATCAGGTTTACAGCAGCCCCTTCCCCCAGTCGGCCATACATGTAGTCAAGAAGCCCCTGATTCGATTCAAGATTCGATTCGATTCGAATTTGAATATTAGTCCTGATTCGATTCTAGATTCGATTCGAAACGAAAATGGGTGATCCGCAGGGTCCTAAATAAACAACATTTTGGGGGGAATTTGATGCCATGTGCACCCGACAGCATGAACACAGTCTTGACTTTTGCAATGTTTTATTTATACAATCTAAACCCATTGGCGTTAGTATGTCAGGACAAGTTCACGGTCTGACTGAGAATGAAACAGCTTTTGTGATCATGCAGAACTGTTGCATGTTTTTGTTAAATCTGTTTTATACCATAATTACCTATTCTACCCTGTATGAAAAGCCCATGACATATCGTCGCGTGAGAACCATAAGGTTCTATCTTCCAGTGGAAGATAGAACCTTATGGTTCTCAAACGACGATATATTTTAGCTTTATACACCAACTGTGGTGAACACGCCAGCAATGGGATTCCAACAGTTAAAATGTACACCTACAGTGGAACTACATCCATGTTTACCTTTGGTGACGTCGACCTGAATGAGAACTTGTCTCAATTTGTCGCACGTCGCCTTGCGAAGAGTGAAATGCAAGTGACAATTATTTATAACGTTTTTAAATGAGTTTATCCCATAAAACACCAGAACGTAAACAACATGCATTGTCTCATGTTAATAAAGCATCCATAACTCGAAATAGTATGTTATTATGTTATTAAAATGAAAAAAGGCCAATTCGTTTCGGTGATAAAATTGGCAGTGGAAGAACCGCCCACCGTTGCCCATATAAACAAAAACAAATTCGCAAGTATGTACGGCTGCTGCTCAGTAAAATCGAGTAAAAATTATAGCGACTCTTAATAATCTGACGATCATGGTATAAATAAAATATACCCAAAGTAGCTTGGTGTACCAAATGTTCACCAAGCTACTATGGGTATATTCTATATATAACATATGGGAAGAATGACACTCGCGTTTACAGTTCATCAATGCGATCTTCAGTCTGAAATCTATATTACTGGAGAGAGGTGGGGGCGGTGGGTGAAGGCTGCACAGACAACCTCTGTGCGGAAACATATGGTAGACATATTACGAAACCCGAGTAGAGGAGGGACCATATTTAGAAATTAGCCACCAAACCGGCAATACCGATTTCCGGGTCCAATTTCAGTGAATATGCACTCCCTATCTGAGAAGCTCGCAAGGAATCATAGGCATGTGTACGAACGAACATCCGGAGGCCCTGTGCTTCATCAACAAATCATGGCGAATAAACATGGGCCACACTTTCCTCTTCACTCCCAATATCTGAATATGGTTACGCGCTTGGCAATATCTCTAATATCCCTGCTCAAAGAGCCGTCCACGTGATCAAATTGGCACAAATTACTTACCGAAGCGTGCTTCACCGTATTTATTTGGTTGCCTAAACGAGATTTTCCTGTCCTGTAAAGAGCACCTACCTCAGGATACCTGCCATCAAACAACTTATAAAAATAACGAGCAATTTCAAACGAAAATAACATCATACAACACGCACTGTAAACGCAAATATTCAAATGGAGATGGTACAGTAAAGTCGCAGTAGATTGGTTGTTATCCAAGCGTCGGCAGTGATGTCCACGCATGCGTTTACCAGGTAATAAAAATCATCAGCAGCAAAACATATTTTATTTTTAATTAGTAGTTTGTTTTTATTACTCTGTGTTCCGTGGAAATGTTGTCATTTTCTGTTTCTGTGAGGTATTTGTCAAAATGTAATTCCTTGTGGAAACTTGATCTCCAAAACAACCGCTTGTACCCGGTGCTTCATTAATTACATTTTTGATGACTATTCCTTTAATTAGTGATTGAAATCTGATATTATTGCTGGATCCATTTTCCAATTCACAACTGTTGCCATTATTGTGTAATCTCTGTTTTTTCTGTACTTTTCATCTTGTTTGTTTGGAAATAAAATATTGCCAATCAATCAATCATTAATATTATTGCATCAGTGGAAATATTGCCCACCCGTGGAAAGTGACAAGTCAACGGCGGTCGTACTGTGTTTCGTAGAACAGAAGGCAAAGAGCAACAGAGGTGGTTGAAGCTCGGGAAAGTGGAGAGCCATATATTTCCAAGAGGTACCGGTTCTACCGTAGTTCGGCATGGCAGGGGACAAGCTGAAACAATGGATCCATAGAAATACAATTTCGTTGATTTTCAAATCTTGTTAAATGTGATAGTAGTGTAAATAATCTTGTGTGTGCACCAGCTATGTCAAAGTACAGCCGGAGCCAACATAACCGGTACCGGGACGGGAGAGAGCCTGTTCCGCCGAAACCGGTACCAGTACTGGGACAAATCAACAACTGGGTAACATATCTCTATCAGATGGGAGAAATTCGCATTTAAACCGTCCCAGTCCCAAAGATCGCAATACAAACATGGCATCGTACGAATTATAATTATTCTGCGGCGACATCAAAGTAATCATAAAGCACGAAGATCGTGCTTTATGATTACTTTGATGTCGCCACAGAAAAAATTCTTTGAAGTAGCAGATGACGGCGCTTTCCTTGTCCGTGTCTTTGATGCAATGTTTGAAAAGGCAAAATGGTCGGCCTTATTGAGGTCGTGGTGCAGACAGAACACGCACCTTTAGAGTGTTCTGATATGTTCATTCACAAATGAGTTGAACGTATATCGTGCAAGTGTGCCATACACGATTATCAGCCCGTTTACCTTCATTCAATTTCCTTATAAGATAATTTCGATCCGGTACCGGAGGGACAAAGGCTTCAGTACTGGTACCGATACCGGTTGGAGTATGAGCGAACCGGCGGTATAGGTACCGGTACAGGTACCTGTTGACATGCGTGGTGTGCACACATGACATAGCTCATACCTTTGAAACAGCAGGCTGTGTCCTTTCGCGTCACACATCCAGTATTCACGCTGTTGGGCGCCAATGGTGCCGATTATACTGAAAAATCGTTTGCCACCAAAATTACAGCAATTGGCACCATAATCTGGCAACCAAATATACTTTTGGAAGGTCTCAAGGTTTTGAGGTTTATTATTCCAGTGCGTCGTTTTCGATAAAATTAGACGGAATCCACGCCTATCAAGTAATATTATATCTCACGTGACTTCCTTGCATTCTGGTTGGCTAAAAGATGATACCCTATTTCGTGTAGTTTGAATCCACAGAACTGACTAGGCACTACACCCAGGCACTACACGTTTTCTATTTTTAGCACACTACTATATCAGTTTTCTTTTCATACTGGGCGAATAAAACTAATCAGGCTAAATTTAAATATCGATTCACAGAGGCACAACATCCACAAAACGACCCAAAAAGAAATCATTGTGGAAAAATGTATCGCTTTTCCATTGTTGAAGTCACATTTTCCGAGGCGTTCATTTTATTCCTTGAGAAGATGATCCATATCTCGTTTCGAAGAGAATGATCCATACCTGGGTACAACTTTCATGAGAACGCGTCCGGATATGAAAAATCGTTTGTTTCGCTGCTGATATTATTTCGCTATTCAATTGTATGTTTTGGGCAGTAAACGGATAAATAATGGAATTCATTTGAATCTTCGGCGTTTGGTATCCCGTACTGACTCATTCGGTAATGTATATGTGTGACAAATGTGTGGAAATTATCAAACTGCGTTGTCAAATTTCGAACATTTCAGGTTTCATTCGCGAGTTGCGCGATTCTAGAATACACAGTTCCGTTTAGGGGAAATGTTTTGTTTACCCCTGCCGGCCGATTCAAAATCTGTCTTCTACTCATATCAATAATCCAAGTTAGCCGTGTTTTGGAAGAAGAAAATGTTTTTTTTAAAAACTACATGGTATTTTTTTCTATATAACGCTGGTTGGTAGGGCTGCTACCTTGGTAATAGATTAACAAATCGGACAGATGTTTTTCTTGATGGGTGTTCGATATAATATAAGGATTAGTGCATGTCTTGTCGTTGACTACGCCCATATAGTGCCCAGTGAGGTGGTGTATTTCCCTCCGCTTCGCGGCGGGAACTACACCACCTCACTGGGCACTATATGGTGTAAACCATATGGAAGATTATTATAATCCCTGATGGGTACGGGTGTGGGATGGGAAAATCTCACCCGAGGGCACGATATTTGGGCCAGACACGAGGCTTGCCGAGTGTCTGGACCAAATATCTTGTCCCGAGGGTGAGATTTTCCCATCCCATACCCGTACCCATCAGGGATTATTTTTCTCCCCCACCATACAGCGGTTACGTTAGCCAGAGGTAATCGGCGGTCACGTGCTGATGTAATCAACTCATTTGGTATTCGTTGTTTAGAAAAACTAATGACACCATCGGAAAAAGCATGCAAACGTTATGTATATAACAAAGGTATATACCACGAAATCAATTAGGAACGGTGGAATCTTGGGGTTTAAAGAGTTTTAGAGCATCAAACTGTGAACACACGGCATTCTGATGACGTCAATATGAATTAGTTGGTAGCCAAAAACTGTGCATAGGGTCATAATAACGTTATAAATGTATAACGTCACGTGGGTGGGGTGGGATACATCTGTCTCTCCCTGCTATCTCATCCTGGACAGACGTATGTTACACATGTAGTGGGGGGAGAAAATAAATTATTTGTTGCTAGATTTTTGGAATAAATAAATAGTGAGTAATTAATAATCATGAAATTAATAAGTACATGTTAATAATAACCTTTTTGGTTCATTTATTTATTGTTTCATTTATTAGGCTTAACAAAGATTGTTTTGATTCTCAGGCAATCCCTCATTGAATTTGAACCCCCACATTGCACATTTTTATTGCCTTTCATTGTCTTCCAATAAAAGTACAAAATCAGGGAGACCTGAAACTTTTTACAATTTTTGATTGATGCATATTTATTTAGTTGCATCACCAATAAGTTTGCCTTGTTACAATTTATGGTAGAGTGCCTATAGGCACTCTCCCATAAATTGTAACGAGGTAAATCCCCATAATAGATTAAATAATTTTACTTCAAAGATAATATGAAGAGCATTGAAGGAATTATGAAGCATTTGAATCGCAGTACTTACAGTTTGTTTTTATAGATACGTTTTATTTTTCAAATTAAAAATTATTATTTGTATAAATATGCAATTTCTATATTTCTGTCTGTAAAAAGAGGGCCAAAATCATCTCCATGTTTGCTCACTTTTTGCAAAAGAAAAATAAAAATTAAAACTAAAATCCTTCCTCCCTCCCTCCCTCACTGATTTGGAAAAAACATTGCCTGAGAATAAATTAATTTATTTTGTGTAGCCTTATTTGTATTTATGAGTTTGTCTGCAACTAAAAACCTTAAAAGCACCAGGTAAAACTAAATTAAATTATCCTACTTTGAATGCAACAAGGCACCATTTCAAAGACTTTGCATTGTGGATAGCCTTTTACTTTATTTATTTATTTATTTATTTACTTCAGTTTTTTATCTATCTTTTTTAATCATTTGTGGAATCTTGTTGCAACTAAAATACGTAAAATCTATCACAGCAGATTGCGGTTGTGTTGCAGTAATCAGTTTATTCATTTACCACCTGTCAGCATCGCCCCTGTGCAAGTGTGTTGTACCCAAGACAAGCGAACACTTTCTTTTGTTCTGTCATGTCTTTGACGAGGCTCGCAGGTCAACAATAAAATCACTTCCATTCGCACCAGATGTGACAACTCTCCTATTTGGCTCCGAATTCCTTACCAGTGATGGAAATTTGTCTGTATTTGAAATGGTGCAGGACTTTATTCCACTTAGTAAACGCTTCCAATTACCTGCGACCCCACCGCTGCTCACTTATAGTTTACAAAAGGTGGAATCTTGGCCTAGTCGCCCACTGGGTAATCTCTCAATACAACATCTCTTCCAAGTGAGGTCCTATCATGTTATCCAACTTTCTCTTCCAAAAGAGCAGCAAGTGGCCTTCTGTTAATGGACCATCATCATGATCGGTGGCGCAGGATTTGCTTATCTGTCTTATGCGAGTTTTTCGTGAAAACCCACATCAAATGAAATAACTACGAAGTGAGGGCCTGGTTCACTATCATCTTCCCACACCGTTGGGGTTTTTCGTTCGTGGAGGGGGGGGGGGGGGGGGGCGATGTTCCGGGGGATTTTTGCCGCCGCTGTGTGCCACGAGGGGCATACAATGTTCATATATTATTGAACAATACATTGCATGCTAATGAATAATGCGTCTTACACTTACGAGACAGTGTTCGTTTCCCGATAGTGCATGGTGCTGGCGGCGGTCCTCCGGAGCCGTGTTCCGTCCTGGAATGGAAAACTTCAACAGTGCTCGCACCCCAACCCTCCGCTGTCCATTAGAATATTCTCACCTCATCTAGTGTTGGGCTGTGCTCTCCAAATGAGTCGGTTCCGAAACTGTTGTCGATCAATGTTGATGTTTTGTGCATTCAAGTTGGTCCTTTTCAGATGTCATTCTTCTCCTTCACTCGTCCTCTCGTTCTACTTTCTTCATTTTTTCCGTGCTTAAACAATATCCAACCAAACCACCGGTTCTATCTGACTAATTGAAATTGTGTAATCTTACAGACTTGGGAGACGGTTCACATAAGTGATCAGTTTTCTTCCGAATCCCTTGTAAAAGGAATGGAAGTCCGTAGGAACGTTAGTCCCTCTGGACTATTATTCCGCGGAATTATAGTCCTAGGTCTAACATTTCTAGGAATAGTAGTCCGCCGGACTACTATTCCTAGAAATGTTAGACCTAGGACTATAATTCCGCGGAATAATAGTCCAGAGGGACTACTTTTCCTACGGACTTCCATTCCTGTTACACCCTTACTACAAGTTTGTTTGATATGTTATGTGTTAATTGTATTCACTGAAAGTTATGTACAAAACATTCAATCCGTTTACACTTATTTGTATGTATACAGTTAACTTGTCTTGTTTCAATAAATATTGTTTAAACTAAAATACGTACAAGAGCCAGATAATAAAAAAATAAAATATCGTACTTTGAGTGCAACAAAAGTCATCTGGACAATATTTATTGGAACAATTTACGTTTTGTGTATACAAAGTGAAACGCAGATAATTAATGATTAACCGATGTTTGCAAACGCACCTGACATCGGCCGAATTTAAGGGCCTATATAAGTAATGGAATTTTGTTTATTTTGAAATTCTCACCTCTCAAATTCCTTAAATTCAGATTAAATATACACAAATTATACATCAAAATGAAGGCTGGGATGTATAGAACACGAAACACATATGTAATCAACTCATAGAGTCGACTGTAGGCGCCACTGGTTCCTGGAAGTCTGCTACCGTATTCTCACCAGAACTGATAATAAAATAATATTTCATCAGAACAACTTGTGGCCAAATGTGCTTCATATATCCAAGAACAAAGCTAGGCATTCAAAACACTTTCGAATACAGCGATAGGTCTGCATTTTGGAAAAGGACAACACTGTCTGCCTTTTTTATTGAAGATGGTTTCCATGCTCGACAGACATGCACAAATCACTCGTTACCACGAATTTCCATCAAAAAACAAAATCGTAATTCTAAGAAATTTCAACAGGTATCATGATACCTTGCATTGAATATGGCAACTGTGCAATCTCTATCTAATAACAGTATACTGTATGAAGGCGATTTTTTTCATTATTTGATTTTAGACGGCGTTGTTTTTACATGCTTTTTCTGTCCGATGACGTCGGCCGGAAAACGAAAGTATACTCGTACGAAAACAAAAGCAAAGGCGTTGGAATTTTCCCCAATGCAGCTCTGTGCCGTGTTTTGAAGAATTGTAATACCCTAGTTTTGTTATTGGATATGTAAAGCACATTTGGCCACGAGTTGTTTTCGTGAAATATTATTAAATTATCAGTTCTGATGCGAATACGGCAGTAGACTTCCAGGAACCAGTGGTGCATACACTCGACTCTATGAGTTGATTACACATGTGTTTCGTGTTCTATACATCCCAACCTTCATTTTGATCTACAATTTGTGTATATTTAATTTGAATTGAAGGAATATCAGAGGTGAGAATTTTCAAAATAAACAAAATTTCATTACTTATATAGGCCCTTAAGCCATCGGTAGAAGTGTCTGAACATCGGTTCGTACCGATGGTTACTTGGAACACCATTTGATCAAAATTGTTTGTTTTTATGTTTGATGTTTTTATGTTTGATTCGCGATTTCATGCAAGCAGTATCAAGCTTAATATGTTGCCACACTGTTTGGCAGGAATCATGATTGATCTTATCTCATTGATTGGCCTGATCTTCCCCTTGATAGCTGTTCAAGACACAGGTGCCACGTGTCATGTGATGACTCTATGGAATACGACATCAGCAGAAACAAGTTAACCTTTTACCCAACGTGACTGCAAAACCGGCCAGCTCTGTTTACAAAAATCACCATTCAAATTTCATTATTTTTTAGTTTTGTCTCAAAAACATTGCTTATGATCCCTCACTGGAACGAGCTCGATAAGCTCGTTCCAATGATGGGTCAGAAGCTATGTTTTAGAGACAAAAAAATGAAAACATTTAGTCATTCAAGAATTTTGTTTGCAGGTGTCGTCTGCTTTTCGTGTTAGGTAAAGGGATAACAGCGTGGCGTCTTTGATCATTGATCAAAGACGCTGCGCTGTTAACTTCTTTCTGATGATGTCGTATTTTTATTTTAACACACAGTGACATGCTCTTGAGGTCAACGAACCAATCAACCTGACTGTACTGTAAAATTAACCCTATTCGATGTATGCTTGAGCATACTACTCCTTTGGGTTGTGCCTATCTGATACCGGCACTCACAATCGACCGATTGTGCGCTCATCTAATCGGCAAACAGTCGCGGTCGCAAATCCTTATCGACTAATCACTATAGATAATTTAATATGATGCAATAATATACAGCATAACAACAGAAAAAATACAATTTTACGTTGGGATTCGACTGAAAGCTTAGAACTTATTTGGGTCGTCTCCCTAGCTCACTTTAGCGTTGTAAATGGCTCCTTACTGTACTCAAAGACGTACATGGTTAATTTGTTTTCGTTTACAAACAGATTCCATTTGGCACAAAAATCTTTCAAGTTGCACAAAAATATCCATTTGGCAACGTACAAACATTGCACCTAAAAAATCTCGGGGCAGTGTTAATCATCTTCCAACCCAACGACTAGCCTTCGGGTTAGAAGATATTGAAAGTAGAAAAAACAGACCGAACAAGCCAAAGGTGGAATTATTTGGCCAAATGCAACCTGCATTCATAACATTTACAGGTGATACAGTGCAGTCGCCGCGGTATGGTCGAAATCTACACGTGGGCAGTGATGTCCACGCATGCGTTTACCAGATAATAAAAATCATCATTAGTAAAAAGTTCAATTAAGGAAGCACTACGTTGTACCCGGTGCTTCATTGATTAAATTTTTGATGATTATTCCTATAATTAGTGTTTAGAATCTAATATTATTGCGTCCGTGGAAATATTGCCCCCCCCCCCATCCCTCTTGTTGAAAGTGACCAGTCCACAGTGCCCGAACTGTACATTCCGTATATATTGACAGTTGCGCGCTGTACATTTTAACTCATGGAGAGTGCATGCGAAAAAAAAACGGACGGGCACCTGAAGGAATATGCTATATGTTACAGAATTGAATACCAGAAGAGTAATTGTGCTAGTGCAATAGCTCAAAATATAACATATATTAACAGTAAGTAATCAGATTGTCGAACGATGGAGGGATTTGAAAGGAAGCGTGTAGCCTATCTAAGTCATCTCCCGATGTCATACATACAAATACTCTAAAAAGGTGGTATACACCATATGGATTCACACATGGACTCACACTGGAGGCCAGAACCAGTGGTCAATCACATCTTGATTTGGTTTTCAGTCGTCGTCTCACCCCGCCCCCGAAACCAAGTCAGGCTGTCTTGTATTTTGGATATACTACCCGGATGTAGTTCCTCATTTTACAGCTGGCCTGCCGCCACATTTTCAAAATGCTGGAAATAACATGGGCACTCGCCATCGGCCATTTTGATGAAACAAAAAAACTGAAAGAAAATACCCACTGGGTATTTTCTCAGCGTTTTTGTTTCATCAAATGACCGATGGTGTCTGTGCCGCTATTGAACGCTATGTATGATATATCGTCCATCCCTATAGGTTGCCCCCCCCCCCCCCCCGGGTTCTTAACTTTTCTAGAATTAAAATACTGTTGAATGAAAGTATCAACTATATATTGAGTACACAGTGAATGATACGATTCTACTAAAACCTGGGGAATATTTCGTGGCACAAACAGAGATATGGTGTAGAGCTTAAAACTGCATGTTTCATATTTTGTTTTGATTAATTCATTCAATAACTCATCACTAATAATACTTACTGGGGTACTCTCGTTTCACAATTCGTTTGTAAATGTCTGTTCCATTAGACACAACTCCTCCCTCCAGCAATGTTTCCCTCACTGCTCTCGCTATGACTTTCACTGCATCATATATGTAGGCTGCGTTGATTGGGACATGCGCCTGATACTGAAGATTAAAAACACAATCTCTTATTTATTTATTTATTTATTTATTTATTTATTTATTTATTTATTTATTTATTTTGCTTTCACTACTTTAAGTACATATATATTTTGTTTCCAACTACAAGCAAATATATGAGTAAAGATGTCCCAACGAAAACCACCTATTCTCTCACTCAAAATGATAAGAAGCTTGATCTTAATTAACCAGTCAAATACATTATTACATCGCATTCAATCCATTCCAGACTCTACAAATTTCCAGATTATTGCAAGAGTCAATCCATCTGGGTCGTCGTATTGAGTTGACGTGATGAGACCAGGTGAGCTAGGCCAAAAAAGGTGCCGTAGGCGTCGTGTTTGATCTGGCTGAACTGGTCACATCTGGTTGTTCTAATATTGCCAGTAGGTGTTGTTCTCATAAAAAGGTGTTAATAATTTACACAATAGAGATCTGAAGAATAGTCATTTCAAGGTACTTGCGTTGATTTATTAAAAATACATATTAACTGACAGAGCTTTGGAAATGTGACAATTTAGAGTTAAATTAAATAAATTAAATATCGTTTATTCAGTGCAACAAGGCGCCATCTGCAAGTCTAAGGTACCTTGTTGTACTTAAAGGACGATATATTGTTCGAATTTAATCAATGCATTCCATTTATGACCGATGGAGCAAGATTTTTGCAACGCTGAAATTTAAATTTTAGCCCGAAAAAACCAAATCTTTGTAATGATTGTTCGGATTTGTACTTGGAAGTTGATGATTGCTGAGTAAGTTATCACATTTGTGATTGCAGCTCATTACCAGTTATCAGCGATTCGTAGTAAACACCGTTAACAAAATGAGGACCAATGACTGTGAATGTCTTTCACTAACATTAATACATACTACTGCGGAAGAGTGAACATTTCTAACTCCAGTCTGCTTGCAAAGTGAGAATACACCGTCCCATCAACGTGACGGACTGGTTATTTAAAAATGGAATAGGACGCCTGGTATGTGAGGCAAACAGAAATTATGGAATGTTTGTCCAAAATATTCGGCGCAAGAGCAATCGAGTTTTTTCTTTTGCGTTTGTAAAATTGTCGCCTCGATAATGTTCGCACATCAGTGGCATCACTTGGAGTGGTGTGGTGTAGTGGAGAGTTGATGGGCAATTGATGGGCAAAGTATGACGGCATGGGAGGGGGGGGGGGGGCACATAATAAATATCTTTATCAAAGATACAAGAGAGAATTTTAAAAGAGAGATCGAATATTTGTTGTGAATTCAATTGAAGATGGTGTTAATCTTCATGATAGACACTCCACCGACCGTTCAAGAGACACAGTTTCCAGACAAGTGACAATGTCTCGAAAAACTCATTCCAACGAACAGCCAGAAGATTTGATTTGAAACTGGACATGAATAAAAGCTGAACGTATGGGGGTGACAATTTTCCTAGCTTTTGGGGAAATTCATGGTAACAGTTTTGACCGAGTTGTTACATCAATTCATGAACCATTATCACTATAGTTTTGTTTTTTAACCCTTTACCCAACGTAACGGCCAAAACCGGCCAGCGCTATTCTCAAAAATCGCCAATTAATTTTCAAAATATTTTCATTTTTTGTCTCAAAAGCATAGGTTATGACCCCTCGTTGGAACGAGCTCGTCGAGCTCGTTCCAACGAGGGGTCATAACCTATGTTTTTGAGACAAAAAATGAAAACATTTAGTTATTCAAGAATTTTTTTTGCAAGTGTCGTCTGCTTTTCATGTTAGGTAAAGGGTTAACATTAATATTGAAATTCGAGTGACATTTCATTTCCAGCCTTCAGATCTGGAGACAAATGATTGAATAACATTTGACAAGCTAATACTGTATAGATAGATACGAGTCATTCTGTAGTCTGTAAGAGAGTGACATCTGATTGCTTCATCTTAATTTTATCAACTTAGTTACATTAGTATTTAATTTATTATTGAGAAGTCTGAAGAGTTGAGTATATATTACCGTTATAAAAGACGTTTTTGTATCCGTCAGACCTCGAATCACCAATGCAAAACGTTTTGGCCAACAAACCGATATAATTGTCACCCCACAAAACACGACTTTCTGGTTGGCAACAAGTGAAGCAATGAAGAGCCAAACTCTTAAGACACCAGTCTAATTCTGAAAGAATTCCGATGTTTTGTGGCGTTGGAATCAGTCCAGCTCTCGAATCGGTCATTGCCTATGTTTAGATTCACTCATCTGCAATATTTTATGTGGGTGGAAAAACGAACCCAGGGTTCGCTTTACCAACCATTTGATATATTTCGAAAGATTTAATCTGAAAAAAAAATCATCAATATTCATTTTCCATGAATCAAAGTAAGTGTACCTTTAGTGGAAACGGCCTATATTATCTTCCAGCTTACTGTCGAATCCACACATATTTCATTGTTGTATGTCTTTTGTCTGATAATTGGAAATAAATATTGTTTAAACTAATGCTAGAAATGTCACTCAACCAGACTTGATTTGATCGACATTTTGATAACATTACAGTCGTTAATGAAGACTCGCCACAACAGTGGTGTTATGATTACACGGGGTAGTTCCACGAACTATGTTAATATCTTGCCGCTTTCAAGGGCGTTTAAATGCCCATTGCTGGGATTTTGTATAACTGGGGCTGGAAAGAATGCATAAGTATTGTTGTAAGTAAAGGCACATCAAAGTACATCAACGGTCATCTACGCGCAAATTTCCAGAAAAACCGGGTAAGCCAAAATCTATGACAGCGTCGAATTCCGAACATAAGTGGCCTGGTGTCTTGAGAGCTTGTCTACGAGCAGGTTAAACATTCAGCAACAAAGAAAAAACGTTCAGGGGAACTGGTATTTATACCATGATTGCCTATTCTACTATATATAAAAAGCATATGACATACACTTTAGCTTTACAAACCAACCGTGGTGAACAAGACACCAATGGGATTTCAATAGATAAAATTTACACCTGCAGTGGAACTACATCCAAGCTGACCTTTGGTGACCTCGACCTGAATACAAACTTGTATAAATTTATCGCTCGTCGCATCGCGAAGAGTGAAATGAAAGCGGCAATTATTTATTACGTTTTAAATGAGTTTACCTCATAAGATACCAAAACTTAACAAACATGCGTTGTCTTATATTAACCCTTTACCCAACGAATCGCCCGCATCCGCCCGCGTAATATGCAAATTTATCAGCTGAAAAAAATGTTATTTTTCGAAAAATTTCAACAAAACCATATCATGTGACCATTCTTTGGAACGAGCTTGTCGAGCGCGTTCCAAAGAGGGGTCACATGATATGGTTTTGTTGAATTTTTTTGAAAAAAATTTAAAAAATGATATTTAAAATAATAAATTTTGAAATCGTCTGCGTTGTGGAAAGGGTTAATAAAGCACCCATAACTCGAAATCGTATGTTATTATGTTATTAAAATAATAAAAAAGGCTCCGTGATTTGCGCGTTTCTTTTTCCATTTTGTTTCGGCGATAAAATTGACAGCGGAAGTACTGGCGGTGCTCATGTAAACAAAAACAGATGCGCAAGTGTATACTTCTGCTTCTCAGAAAAAGCGAGCAAAAATAATAGCGACTCTTAATAACCTGTGATCATGGTATAAATAAAATATACCCAAAGTAGCTTGACGTGCCAAATGTTCTCCACTCGTAGTGAACATTTGGTACACCAAGCTACTATGGGTATATTCTATATTTATTTAATGATATACTGTTTAGAGTTAAGTTATAACTAATAGTGTCAGTCGTTTTGTCGTGTATTGTTAGCTCCGCTGTTTGTAGGGGAGCTAATCTGAAACATCGGCGTCAGAAAATCCTACATCGCGTAAAAGCGGAGTGCTTTACACCAACCCGATATGGAGTTTAACGACACCGTACAGATCATATTAGGTGACTTACAGACTGTGTAACGAATATAGGGCCCGGCGAAGCTTCCAGATTTTATTCGATTCAAAATCCTTTCACTGGTTCGATTCAGTTCGACGTCCGGTGGGATATTCAGAAAGAATGCGAATCTGCAAGGTGCGATGTATTTTCTCTACATACCGGGTGAAATTTGGTGCAGAGAATGTGTACTAGGCTATTGGTACCCTCTCACGTTTTCTGGCTTGGGTGGACGCGGGACTGTACACAGTAGCATAAAACACTAAACACAAGACCTCTAATTCTGAACTTCCCCACTAAGCCTAAATCATCCATATTTCACTAAGTTAATTGCGACTCCATATGGAATAGAGGGACATGATCTGAACAAACGTGAACCTGCCCCAACCTCCTGGTGATGCAGTGGTGGATCTAAAGTAGTGCTGTCACGATTAATCGATTAATCGATTGTTGATCGGTCACGCAGAAATCGATTAGTATTTTCCGTTGTCGAAGAATCGGTATATTTTACCCCTTTTTAGACGTTTATTAATTAAAAAACAATTTATGAAAAAACTATTGTTTCTAAAGGTAAAAGGTCAAGAACCTCGACGTTAAACCCCAAGAAGCCGTTAGAAGCATTTGTCTTTTAGGTACATTCCAAGTTTTGATGTTCTGAACTTTTGAACCGTCAGTGTAATAACCACGACCGGTCGGCAGTTGCGAACTTGCGAAGTTCGCAACTGACGACAGGTCTTGATTATTACACTGACGGTTCAAAAATTCAGAACATCAAAGCTTTGAATGTACCTAAAAAAGGATCGTCTTCGTTGTTTACTCGAGATTGGTCAACTGACTTGAACATCATTTCTAACGACTTCAAGGAGAGGGAGGGGGGGGGGGGGTCTAGGTACGATTAATCGTTTATTATCGATTATTTGCGACGATTAATTAAATAAAAAAATCGTGACAGCCCTAATCTAAAGGATTACAAGAATACTCCTCATGCTGAACTAAGTTAAAATTTGGGTCCCTTAAGAAGCCTAAATATATATATCCAGGAAGTTGATTTGAACAAACGTGAATCAGAGACCTCCAAAGGATTCTATATGTAGAATATAAAAAAGATTGTGGCTGGTAGATTTGAAGAAGAATGGATGTTGTATACCACATGTCTAAAGATTCTGGATGGTGGATCTGAATAAGAAGAATTTTAAAGAATATTCCTCAAATTGCACCAAGTTAGACTTCAGGCTCCGACGAGGAACCCAAATATGAAACCAGGGACTTGAGTTGAACAAACTTGAATCTGCAGCCACCCACACCCCCTCCTAACGATGCTGAATATCTGGAAAGATGCTGCCAGGTGTATCTAAAGGGGAAGGTTGTTAAAGAACGTTCCTCATATTTCACTAAGTTAAAATTCGGTCTACCTTAAATAGCACAAATATATACCCTGAAACTTGATTTGCACAAACTTGAATCTGATATATATATATATCCATTGTCATTGAACACCAAACACAGACATACTTGGTCGACACTTTCTATCAAAAATGTTAGTGCATTCATCCGGAAAGAAAAACATTAGAAAATCAAAGGAATGAATAAATTCCACAAGGATATGAAAGTAATAATTTAATAAATAAAATAAATTAATATCCTACTTTGACAAATGGCGATACAGCGAAATATTTTATCACTTTTCATAATGTTATCCCAAGATAATTTCTTTACGGTGACGGAAGTAGACGATCGCCAGTCGTAGAGACTCCAGTATGAACAATGACGTCCGTTGAGTGGAACAAGGTACCATCTGTAAGGCTTTAGCGATATCAGACAAAATCTAGTTTATTCGAAACACATCACTTGATGGAAGTTACGTAAAATCTTGTTCATACTTCTCGTCAACAAGCACGTCGCGTACAAGAAAAAAAAACATAATTTCTTCGAAACTAGCCATCCATATCTGTTTGCAGGTTACGGCTAATCCTTGCTATAGCATCTTAGCGGCACGCCATCGATGCTTTCCGAAATTAAGGAGTGTGGAAACTGCCCGCATAGCGCGTCGGTTATACATGCGCGTTATGCACCCGTTGCGATCTGGCGATGGCTTACGCGAGGTGTCGTTGAAAGAAAGCCAGAGGAGGTGGGGAAGTGTCCCCTCTCATAGCAGGGGATTCGAAGGTTGGGGTCCGCCTTCGCGAGGCTTTTGGTATTTAGTACCCAAAACGTTCCGAAAAAAAGTGGATGTCGTTGTCTGGGAGAATCTGTGCGAGTTACACGCAGCTAAATGGGGGTGCGGCTTACAAGACGAATGAGCGTCTACTCGGGGCTGGGAGCAGTTAACGTTTCAAACGTTAACGTGTCAAATTATTTGAACAATGTTAAAAAAATTTAACCAAGTTAATAATGTTTAACATTGAAGATTATAACTGAAAGATATGTAGCATTGAGTCGTTATCTTGTGTTTACTCAAGTCGGATCGCGCGTGCCGATGACGTCAAAGTTTGCGCCATTTGACGAAATTGAAGAACACGAATAATTTAGATGTCCATCAAATATAGACAACCCATTGATTTGGTGGAGAGACCATGAAGCCCCCCTACCAACGTTGACGAAGTTGGCCCGCCGATATTTGGCGAAACAGCAATATCAGCTTCATCCAAACGCCTATTTTCCATGTTAGAACAGACATTCGAGCAACGGCGGATGTCTCTTTCTAAGCATACGACCACAGCGATTGTATTCTTAAATGAAAACATCGCTGAATGTTGAGAGAACTATATTAACTACTCGTCCCCTGAGTTCCAATGTGTTTTATGTGCCAGTTGGCACATAGAACACATTGGAACTCAAAAGACTAACTGTACATAAGTTCAATCATATTCAAATTCAAATCAGTAAAAATGGCGGAAGTTATTAAAATTTTGTTCATTTTAACATTTAACTCATTTAACTAGTTAACGTAGAATTATTTAACACGTTAACGTGTTAAGGAAAGTTTTAACTCCTCCCAGCCCCGTAGTCTACTGTGTTGATATTCGTGTGGATCCTATCATTCCATGACTTGAAACTGCTGGGAAACGGCGTATCCTACTCAGATAAATCCTCTATCGAGTGAAAGTGTTGCACGAACCCGCGTTCCCAAGGAAAACACCACTGCTGTAAGCACAGCAGGCAGGTGAAAAGAAATGTGATTGAGGCAGGGGTTTCGTTCTGTGCACTGAGACCCAATTACTATGGAAATGTACAAAATCGCACCCCCCTACCAAAAAAAAATAAAATAAAATAAAACAAAATAAAATAAATAATTAGTTCATGGACGAGTCAGATGGATGGAGTCTTACTTGCACGTTTTGCCGTAAAGGATCTAGTACAGATCACGAGGCATGAATGTAAAATGGTATATTTGATAATCAATAAATTGCGGATTTGCGGAGGTTCTATAGGCTCGACTGTTGATGAGCCAAAGATAGAATCTAAAGATGTCCAACTGGCTTTGCAGACCAGTTAGAACAGTCCAGGATATCAACGCTTTGACCTACCAAACCTCCCAAACCCCCAGTTTGTTCCGTCACGTCTTTACCGACAATGAATATGATGCGTTCTTGCATAATACATTCATGAATGACTAACTATTTTCATTTTTGCCTCCAGAAATATTGCTAATGAAGCCGTTATGACCAGGTCACGATCCACTCGAAATTCTTTATTCGCTTAGGTATTCCAGTCCTGTAGTAAACCAGTAGCAGAAAAGTTAAAATGACACTGTAGACGTTTAAACAGATAACGGACATTGGCGCCAATAAATCGCACGGATGCGATAGGAAACGCTGTTCAAGTTTTGAGGGAGTGTTTTTGGCTGCGCGCTTCTATTTGTTTCGGTGCTAACTACAACATTAGTCAAATCTTGCTATTTTTACTTACTTTCATATGTTTTATTTTAGCATATGGTTCAATTAGATTTATTGGTTCACGATAATCTCTGTCAAGGACATTAATTCGAAACTTGTTCCATTCGTCTATACTACTTGGCTGACGCGGAGACAACAGCAATACAGGCCTGAAAGCATCTATTTTCTCTGGTGTTATGTCGCTGTCTTCTATAGCTAAAACAAAGAAAAATGTTGAAAACTTGAGTCCGTTCCTGTTCTTTATCGGTCTTCTTTGTACTATATATTTGAATGTTTAATTCTATGGCAAGCAATTTTATTGAGTTGCTCCTCGGGAACTGTCTAACTGTCGATCTTAACCAGTGTTATGTCACTTATGTGTCAAACAAAAATTGTGTGGCTAGTCACATAAACAAAAATAAAGAATTCATCAGGTTTATATGTCCCACAAAGCCATACACATCATCCAGCATTTCGACACCTATCTTTTGAGGAGAAACACACAGAACGACACACATGTGTGAATGGGTTAATCGATATGGGACGAGTGCCAGCGCGGAAGGATAGAACGAGAGGCCGCCGACATTCAATATAATATAAAGCTTTTTCACCTTTATCATGGACGTCAATTTTTTATCGGGGGTGGGGGGAGTGATAATCTGCAATAGCAAACTGAACAAAGGTTGGAATGCTTATATTACAGTACAGTCGCCATGCACTGGGTGTAATTCTTACGTGTGCAGTGGTGTCCACGCATGCGTGTACCCGGTAATAAGAATCAGCACCAACAACATTGTAACTAATGAAGCACCGGTTCATTAATTAACTTTTTGATGTTATTCCTTTAATTAGTTTTTGGAATCTAACATTATTGCGTCCGTGGAAATATTGCCCATCCGTCTAAAGTGACCAATCCTATCCAGGTCACGATAAGGACTCCTTATGAGGCATGTAGTATCGAGTCGGGCGGGTGGGTGGGTGATCCTTCGGACGCTCAACCCTCCCCCCCCCCCCCCCGTCACATTTGAAAATAAGGAGAACCTACCTGAAAAAAACAGTCAAAAACAACGTATTCATGAAATTTCACGTTCGCAATGGCAACAAACCGAGTCTCTTCTGATCATCAAGGACCTGTACAATTTCCGCACGCCCACTACAGGTAAAACTAGAAGTCCTGTCACGAACTGTGCACTTATCTAGGCTTAATTGCGCGTAGGAATTGCACGCAATTGCCACATCGAATGACATCCATAGCATGGCAGGTTCTCCTTGTTACTCATAACAAACACAGGCAATGTTTCTGCCAATGGACCTCCGGGTTACCCGGAGGTCCATTGGCTGAAATATTGCTTGAGCACAGGCCATATGTACATAACTTGGTAGCCTTACTATGGCCATAACGCGCAGGTTAACGCGCAGATGGACGTGCTATTTGTGTGCATTTCGTGACAGGACTTCTAGTTTTAATTGTACTGGTGATCGAGTCATGTGCTCATCGAGGCTTTACAGTGATCAGTGATTGCTGGCAACGTTTTGGTTGTGTCTTCAATTCCAAGACTTGTCTAGAAACCACCGCCGTGATAATTTGACTATAGAAAGTGCGACTTAATGGATTTTTGCTAATGTGTCTGTTCTGCAGCCATAACCGTTACCAAAGTTAGAGGTATGGCCTTCAAACTCAAGAGCTGAGATGGATGAGATTAGATAATAGTTTTCTGTACACAGTTTACCTTCACAGTCAAATGGCCATGTAACTGTGGGACGTGGGGCGGGGAAAAGAAGCCACTGAACCGTATTCGGGGATGGCGTTAGGCATCCGCCTGTCATTTCCAAGCCAACAGGACTGATTTACGTAACTCCTATTCGATTTCTGTTTGTTTATTGGGATTTAATTACACTTCAAACAACCAGAGTCACGTCATGTCAGAAAGTAATACCGGTATAGGATTGTGGAGTACCTGGTGAAAACCGCTAACGGCAAGCAACTAACACACACTCCATCTTACTACACAAGTGGTGTTAGCAGCGCTTAAAGGTAAGAGTGCCATCGAGGTGCAGTACACCCTAGTATACAGCCCAACCGCGACCCGGCATAGGAAGTCAGCATTAAATGCCCTCCCCAAGGGCATAAATCCCTTACCGCGGATCAGGATCGAACCATCGACTCTTCGGTTTACAGTCGAATGCTCTAACCACTGACCCACTACACCCCACTCCTATTCGATATTTTGTAATATCAATTATTCTCATTTTACGGGTCGTCTACCTTAGTAACATCCTTTCTTTTTACAGGATAAAATATCAAAACTTAGATTGTAAACTGTAATTCTTACGTCGAACGAAGTAGGCATCTCGTTTCTGGGTTCCAAAATGTGTTCTTCTTTCCTCCACTGAGATGACAGCATAAAAACCGGTATCCGTCAAGCCTTCATCTTGCAGAGCTCTCACAAAGTCTATGAGGGCGTCATAGTCTCCAATGAACACATAAACTGAAATGGCAAACAGGAATATTAATCTGATGACAGATAAAGTATAGGTGGGGGCTACAAATTCAGACAGAGGGTTCTGATCGGGTAGCGACTAAAGTCCCGATCCGGTCGGAATTATCTCTTCGTTTATTTGCCACACAGTGTTCACGGCTGGTTCGAATATTTTTGGTGCAAAGTGGAATTTTTTGTTCCGTGCCAAATTGATTTTTGTGATGCCAAATTGAAGGTTTTAGAGCCAAATGCAATCTGACTGTGAATGAGAATAAATTAACCACGTATCGTCCTTTCAGTGAAACAAGGCACAATCTGCAACGCAGGTGGCGCCTTTTTGCACTCAAAGTACGATATGTGTCATCGTACTACCTACAGTTAAAACTGGAAGTCCCGTCACGAACTGTGCGCTTATCCAGGCTTAACTGCGCGTAGGAATTGCGCGCAGTTGTCATATCGAATGGCATCCAAAGCACGTAAGGTTCTCCTGGTTACTCATAGCAAACACAGGCAATGTTTCTGCCAATGGACCTCCGGGTTACCCGGAGGTCCATTGGCTGAAACATTGCTTGTGCACAGGCCATATGCACAGAATTTTATAGCCTTACTATGGTCATAACGCGTAGATTAACGCGCAGATCGAAGTGCTGTTTGTGCGCATTTCATGACAGGACTTCTAGTTTCAACTGTACATCGTTTTGGAAACTTAGTTGAAAAAAGACAGAAATGATAAAAAATTTAATAATAAAAAATTAAAACTAATAAATAAATAAAGTGTAAGGCTATCATTAGCGTACACAAAAGAAAATCATTATTATTCACTCACTTTTCATTCAAGTCAAGTAAACGGACAGAAATTAATTTTCTATCTCCCAGAAAACTTACAAAGAAACTAAGTGAACACTGCTGTCACAACATGATAGAATCTCTCCTGCCGAAAAAGAAACGGGGAAAAACTGCCTCTCGGATATGTTCATTTCGGTCGGTCATTCTATACATTGGCATGGCGGGGGTTCGAACCCACGTCGAAAGAGTTTCCTTCGGCACCAACCGCCTAGTGAAACTATACTGAACCACGCACACCACTCGGCCACCGACAGACCCCAAAAAGGGAATGCTAGTTAACCAAGTATATACGAGGCCAGTACAGAACACACGGAACACTCAATTATTTAATTATTCATCAGAAAGTTGCATCTAAGTACTTAATTCTATGAACTGCACCTCAGAAGAAATCAGCAACACACTTGTCCTTTTCAAATTTCTCGGATGCCATAGAATTAAGAAAGGACGCTGGTTTTGTTTACATTGGCATGGCGGGGGTTCGAACCCACGCCGAGAGAGTTTCTTTCGGCACCAACCGCCTAGCGAAACTATACTGAACCAATTCTCTGGCGTCCGAGAAATTTGAAAAAGACAAGTGTGTCTCTGATTTCTTCTGAGGTGCAGTTCGTAGAATTAAGTATTCAGATTCAACTTTCTGATGTGTCATTCTATATTTTGAAATATTTTATTTACGAAATCTAGCTTCACCAGTGGAAATTGCATTGATCTGATCACGACCCTATCTCAGCCTGATCAAGAAATATAGGCTGTTTGTGGTCGCTGAAAAGTATATTTTAAAGTTTGATTTATCTGTCGATAGCTAGAGTCTGTTCACATTTGTCTGATATTAAAGGGCTTATTCTATTAACCTTCTGTTACACCGAATACAAAATATGTTTGGTTTGTTTGACAGAGCTCAATGCACACTTCCAAACAATATTGAATTGTTTACAATGCATAGTTGTATGGCACGATTCTTGTGTGTTTTCAACGTTACTCGATACAATGCAGACGCTGAGAAATGGCAACAACTCTACATGTGAGAACATTATGTGAGGATGCATCTCATTGGTCGTCACGCATCTGACTGACGTAATGACGTGAATGAAATGCTTCGACACAAAACAACAGTGTCATGCAAGGAACAGACCGCCGAATGAGATATTTTTCTTTAGAAATCAAGGCTACACTCGCGTAATTTAAGTTACATCGGGATACAAATGGAGAGGACAATTCGGGTAGGATATATGTAACAGGAAGGGCGCGAGTAAATACAGGTTATTAACATCACGTGGGTTTCCAAAGCGGTGTATTGAAGTCGAGACCTCATCTCTGGGTCATATGACGGTGTGAGGAATATGCACCGATGTTTAGTTTCAATAGAATAAATTTTGTCCATGATTATAAATCGTCTGCTCACCGAGATGTGTAACTATTGGTCATTACTACCATGTGGCATTCCGACATGGTGTACTGAAATCGAAACCTCGTCTCTTTGTCATATATCGACGAGTCCGTTAGACCCGTCGATATATGACTCAGAGGCGAGGTCGAGACTTCAGTACACCATGCCGGAATCCCACGTGCTGGTAATAACCAATTTATCTTACATTACACACCAATTCCCTTGTCTTCTCCGGGTTTGCAAGAGACGATAACTACCCCGATAGAACAATCGACTAGGTGTTCAGGTGACTCACTTACCATACCTGGATCCGTGCGTTCAGTGAATTGGCGTGCAAGTAAGTTACTAACCCCGCTGTCGGTTTTCATGAATTTGAACAACCTGCCAACGTACTGTAACTAAAAATCGCACGTTGTTTAAATTCATGAATACCCCCAGCTCAGTTAGTAACTATTACATATTACTCACTGTCTCTCCGAATTTAGTCTGTTCGTATGAAAAATAAGGTCATAATTATAACTGTTTCAGGACTGGGTGAATTTTCAGGAAACATCACACGATGAAGCTCCGTCTGGTTCGAGTTGTCAAGGTCTCGCGATCATAAAAACTTAATCGTAAAATCCCATTTCTCTGTCCTAACGGAAAATAATGTTCTATTACACGGCAATTCTTGTGACAAGAATAAAACAGGTGTATTTTATAATCAGGATTAAATGTTGGTCCAGATGTAAAACACGAAAATACTCCAATATTTCTAAAAGTGGAAGTTTTTGTGAAATGCTATTTTCAAAGCAGAAATGTAACGAGTAAGATATATTAAAGTAGTAGTTTTTGGTTCTACAGTAGATTCTGTTTCCATAGTAGTGGTGATGCTGGGTTCAGTAGTTGTAGTAGTCGGCGTTGTGGTGGACGTAATTATTTATTTATTGGTGTTTAAGGTCACATACTTATGCACAATGGTTAATCATGACCATGATAGTTTTACGGGTGGAGGAAGCCGGAGTACCCGGAGAGAACCACCGAGCAACAGCTGCCAGCTCCCCAACATCGTAACTCCGCACTGCAGCACAGGCCGAGTTAGATTGGTTGAAGACATGCGCACCATCGACGTGCAGAACGCCTTAGTACACGGCGTCATCGTGCCCCCATATGGACAATCGGGGTTAAGTGCCTTGCCCAACGACACGACGCGGGAGTCCGAATCGATCGCTCAGATGGTCACCCATCCAAGGACTAGGCGGGCTCGACGTTGCTTAACTTCGGTGATCTGATGAGAACCGGTTACCTCAACGCATTCGCGCCCCCGTTGGATGTAATGGGATCTATGGTAGTTGCTTTTGAGTCTGAAGTGTAGTTGTTTTCTCTGCAGTGGTAGCAATGAGTTCAGTAGTTCGGTTCTGTTGTGCAGTACAGGCGCCGTGGAGTGGTCGTAATCAACGCCTCGTCAGTGATGTCAACGCATGCGTTTACCAGGCAATAAAAATCATCATCAGCAAAATTTTAATTAATGAAGCACCGGGTTTTACCCGGTGCTTCATTAATTAAATGTTTGATGATTATTTCTATAATTACTGTGTGAAATCTGATATTATTGCCTCCGTGGAAATATTGCTCACCCGTGGAAAGTGACAATGGCACGGCGGTCGTATTGTAGTGGTAGTTAGTAGTAGCTGATGTTAGCCCTGTTGTGGTAGTAGCGGGTTCCGTAGATGTTGGCTCTGCAGTAACTGTTGTTGGCTCTGTAGTGGTAGGGATATATTTATAAGTTGGAGTTGTTATCACTGCGGTGGGTAATGGGTTCTGTAGTAGTTACTTTCAGCCCAGTAGTGGTAGTAATGCATTCCATATTAGTTGTTGTTGGCTCTGCAGTGATACAGTTAAAACTAGAAGTCATGTCATGAAATGCGCGCAAATAGCACGTCGATCTGCGCGTTAATCTACGCGTTATGACAATAGTAAGGCTATCAAATTCTGTGCATATGGCCTGTGTACAAGCAATGTTTCAGCCAATGGACCTCCGGGTAACCCGGAGGTCCGTTGGCAGAAACATTGCCTGTGTTTGCTATGAGTAACCAGGAGAACCTGCCGTGCTTTGAATGCCATTCGATATGACAACTGCGCGCAATTAAGCCTAAATAAGCGCGCATTTCGTGACAGGACTTCTAGTTTTAACTGTTGTGGGTTCAGTAGGTTTTGGATCTATTGTCGGTGTAGCTGGTTCTGTGGTAGTTCCTGGTGGCTCTGTAGTGTAGTGATACTGGGGTTTTCCGTGGATATAGTTGTTGGCTCTCTAGTAGTAATAGTGGTTCCAGTAATAGCAGTTGTCACCTCTGTTGCTGTAACGGTTGGTACTGCAATAGTTGATGTTGGTCCCGTTGAGGTACATGTAGTTGTTAAACAACATACCTCCCTCCAATGCTAGGTCATACACTATGTTTTAAAAACTCTATCCGCCCTGTGCCATGATAATCAGTGATAATCACATAAATGCCCACGATACTTTGGTAGGGGATTATTTCGAAAGAAATGCACATATGTTTAAAAATGAAACGTAGCCTGGATTAATCGAAATTGGAACACCTCTCTCCCTGTAGTATTTGGATAATTTTAATCTTCGATTGTATTAATAATCATTGATGAAAATTATTCACATGACCGAAAAATTGATTCAAGATCATCTTAATCTAGAATGCATTATAATCCAAGATTGTGTCTTGTCATGTGTATATGGTATTAGTCATACATAACTCTATCAGTACTGGATGGACTTTCACACCAGTGTAAAGGTTAACGGGAGGCGTGTACATCGTCGCAAATTCTTAACCCTTTGAACTCGAGAGGCCGTTTTTCCTGCCGTGTCACAAGTGTCATAATGTCATTAAGGGGGATGACTGCAAGGTAAATGTGTGGTATAGACCAATCAATATTTTCAACGTGCAGCCCTAAGGCTGCACGTTGGAAATATTAATTGGTCTACCCCGAAATAATAAATATAGACTCTTGCTATTGCTACCATGGAACTGACATGGAAGATACCATCAGGGTTCGAAGGGTTAAAGATATAGGTCAAGATCATGCTATTATGAAAACTCAAATCATTCCTAACTTATATCGTCATGAAAATCTACTTTTACTAAAGTTATCTCCCTTAAAATTATTAGCGGAGCGAGGACGGTCCAATTAAGATGCAATTAATTATTGATGAAACACTTATGACATTAGTAGAAAATAAAGCCAAGTTTTCCTTTGTTAATGTTAATAAGTCTGTCTATTGTTTTTCGATTATTAAAAGTAATAAAAGGAGAAAAGGAGACTTGGCGTTTTATGGCAAGCCAATTAGAAGCAATTAGATCACAGGTAATCTGTCATTAGGAATATCTATCAGCATAACACCCACCCACGGGAGTGCGGTGACTCAGTGGTAGACTGTTGGACTTCTATGCTAGAGGTCCCGAGTTCGATCCCGTTCAGGACGACCCACGTTGTGTCCTTGGGCAAGGCACTTTATACCGGTTGCCTACATGGGGGCACGATGACGCTGTGTACTGAGGCGTACTGCACGTCGATAGTGCACATGTCTTCAACCGCTGTAACCCTGTTTGAACGGAGCTCGAACAGAGTTAGAATGTTGAGGAGCTGACAGTTGCTCGTCGTTGCTCGGTGGTTCTCTCCGGGTACTCCGGCTTCCTCCACCCGTAAAACTGTCACGGTCACGATTAGCCATTGTGCATAAGTACGAGACATTAAACCCCAATAAATAAATAAATAACACCATACGAACACTAAAAAACACTTTGACTTTTCGTTTAGCGAATATCTTTCTATCGTAATATGCAAGTTTTTTTTATTATTTCCAGGAAAAAAAATAGGAAATCTCATCTCCTTGACCTTTATTTTTATGGACAGGACTTTTAATTTTACTGACAGCTTTAGGAAATGAAGGAGAGTCAACTGTCCCGTAAATCCATTCCAATAACGACAATTATCAGCCATTCTTGGAATTAATTGAATTCTAGAATTTAGATAACCTTTCCTTGTCATTCAGATGTCTGTCCAAGTCAACATCATTTCCTGAGAGTTGTTTGGTTTGTGAGGAACTAATTTATCAGTTGTTAGCATTTTAGTTTCGAAAATAGGCAACTAGGATATGGGTTGAGAAGCATCATTGGCAAAGCGGTCGTTGTTTGTCTTGATTTATTTTTATTCTAGCGGCGCATTTATAATCTCAATCAAACAAGCTTATGAGTGGTTTGTAGAAATTCCAGCATACCACAGCAGGCATCGTTCTTGAATAGAGCTGGATTGATACAACTCTCAAACAATTTATATGATAACCACATAACAATTTTCTTTTTTTTAAATGCACTTACAGTACAGTCGCCGCTGAGTTGTCATACCCTCGCGTGTGGTCAGTGATGTCCACGCATGCGTTTTCCAGATAAAAGATTATCATCAACATCAACATTTTAATTAATGAAGCACCGGGTTGTACCCGGTGCTTCATTAATTAAATTGTTGATGATTATTCCTGTAATTAGTTTTTGAAATTTAATATTACTGCGTCCGACATATTGCTCACCCGTGGGAAGTGACCAGCCCGCGGCGGTCGTTCTTATTAGCAACAACAGCCATGTCAGGTGACACTTATTTATTTATTCATTAAGGTTGAACGACACATTAACAGCCAAGGTCATATCGTGTCGGTTAAGGAAGCCGGAGTACCCGGAGAGAACCGCCCAGCAACAAATCCTCACAAATCAATGTCAGGGCGTAGAATGATTGAGAAAAAACGTGAAATGTACTTGCAGTTGCCACACATTTATATTTCCACGTGCACTAAAAGGTGTTGTACTATGGAAACACAGAAAAATACCAAACAGACCTGTTTACGGCAAGTCAAAATCGAAGAAGGTAGCGTTCATAAGGATTTCTGTGCAGGTGTCTTGCTGTGATTTCTTTAAGTCCATCTGTTGCGTAAAAGACGTCCAAACTTGCCTTTTGAGAACAATGTGAACATTGTCAACAAAATGATTGAGGTCATACACTCAGTTGTTTGTAACAGTCACATAATTTACAATCAGCCATACAATAAATATTTTACCTCATTTAACGTTATCTGTCTGACAGAATTCACTGGGAGTATAATAGGGAAGTTGAATGACGGTATGAAGAATGTGTGGGTAATCCGTGACGCAAAGATGAGCGTTAGTATGTTTCATCGGAGAGATTGCGAAGAATGAGATACGGGATGTCATCAAACAGTTCGTGTTCGGGTGTTCGGAGGAGATAAGACGCGTGGGAATAGGTTGGGAGGGGGGGGGGGTGGGCATTCGGGAGCACACGGTTAATCAAAGCCTTCTCACATGCGAACCGTGGCAAATCAGCAACCGGCCAAAGTGTTATTATTATTATTATTATTATTATTATTATTATTATTATTATTATTATTATTATTATTATTATTGTTATGGTCAACGATATACTGCTTGTCCGATAATCACGCTATTTAATACGTCAATGACGCATACATACTAGTAGCTCGTTTTTGACGGAAATTCAGTTTTTACAATCCCCGCGTTATTTCCGTGATACACAATGGCAATGTGATGGAATTCTCGAACTATCCAGTGACTCTCTACAAATTTGAATAACCATTTCCTTAACGTGATGGTCATGACTGCCAAGCACTATTCGGGAAATTCACCATTCACATTTTTATTATGTTTTATATGATTTGGGCCTTAAAAACATAGCTTTTGACCACTCATTGGAACGACCTCGTTGAGCTCGTTCCAATGAGGGGTCATAAACTATGTTTTTGAGGCAAAAAATGAAACTATTCAGTTATTTACAAAACGTTTTGGCATGTGTCGACCCCAGTTGGTGTTAAGTAAGGGGTTAATTATGAATTGGTTACGGGGAGTTGTTGAGTAATGGGTTAGTCAAAGATTCAAGTATTTTATATAACATATCGCTGACCGAAACCTTTTCGCAATGGCCGTATATTTTATGTGATCCGAGGCAATACATGTATACCACGGTGATTGTGTGATTTCAACACTTACCGATAAAATATTGGCATTAAAAAATGTGTTTGGTTAAGCACTCGTGGAGTCGGGCTTACATGTAAGAGCGGCATGTCAGAAAACACCTGATTGGTCGTTGTTACCCATCTGATTAACGTTATGGTGTAAATGGAATGCTTCGACACGAAACAACAGTGTCACACAAGAAATAAAAGAGATCGTCGAAGGTGACATGTTTATTTAAAAGTCTAAGCTTCATCCACTTAATTCAAGTTTAACCCCTTACCTAACATGAAAAGCAGACGACACTAGCAAAAATAATTCTTGAATAACTAATTGTTTTAATGTTTTGCCTCAAAAACATAGGCTATGACCCCTCATTGGAACGAGCTCGACGACCTGGTTCCAACGAGGGGTATTAACCTATGTTTTTGAGACAAAAAATGAAAAAATAATGAAAATCAAAAGAGCGCTGGTCGGTTTTGGCCGTTACGTTGGGTAAAGGGTTAACTGAGAAAAATCCAACCCGGTTCGTTCTTTCTTTTATTACATGCCTGTTCTAAGAAATCCCTATTTACAGCAACACTAAACCATGCGAAAAATGAAAATCCGTTCCGCACATATGTGTGGAACAGAAATCGTTGACGGACTATTTTTATTAAGAAGCGAAATTGCACTGAAACTTTCTACAAATCGCGCACCGCAATTACAGTTTGAATCGCTAGCGATAGCTAAATAGAACACTTTGAAACTCGGGGGACGAAATAGTAATAGGGGTTCACTTCGCAAATTTGGTTGGCGATAAAATGTGTTCGTTTTGTTAATAGCTTATCAAATGAATTGCTGAGTGTCCTTCTTATAACTGTTTTATAGACGTAAAGGCGTGTACTAAACACAGAACGTCACACGTGTGTGAATGGGTTAATCGATATGGCAATTGTGCCATTGCGGAAGGAAACAAACTCTAGACCTGCGGTCTCTCGTTGTATCCTTCCGCGCTGGCACTCGTGCCAAATCGATTAACCCATTCACACACACATGTCGTTCTGTGTATGTCCTCTGTCCTCCACCTTGGGTGTGTTCTGTATTATTCCCCAGTACTGGGACTGGTGTGTGTGTCCGCATTTCGCATGACATTGAGGATATTTTAGGCTCTAGTAAAGTTCTTATAGGCACTAAAAAGCAATAGCGATGTTCATATAAACACTAAAAAGCACCTCTGGTAGATTTATGTTAGAAACAAAAAGAGATTCCGAAAATTTCAACTGAAATGAAGTCAGGCACAGACAATAAATTTGCGCGAACTTAATCATTTTAGCGGTTACACCTACTGCAATGAATCAAGTGCACGCGATTTCCAAATACGGAACATTCTACACATCTCTTTACCGCGTTCGTTCGTCTGTATGGTTTAGCAGACAGATATGACTCTCAGTTTTCCCCGGATATATTTTGGTTATACGCGATAGCCGACCTAATCTGCGTTTGATGATTTCGTGTTCATCAACACTACAGTTAAAACTAGAAGTCCTGTCATGAAATGTGCACAAATACCACGTCGCTCTGTGCGTTAATCAACGCGTTATGACCTTAGTAAGGCTATCAAATTCTGTACATATGGCCTGTGCATAAGCAATATTTCAGCCAATGGACCTCCGGGTAACCCGGAGGTTCATTGGCAGAAACATTGCCAAACATTGCCTGTGTTTGCTATGAGTAACCAGGAGAACCTGCCGTGCTTTGGATGCCATTCGATACGGCAGTTGCGCGAAATTCCCACGCGCAATTAAGCCCAGATAAGCACACAGGATTTCTACTTTAACTGCCCGTCGCAGGTATGCTTAAGTGTTCTAACTCGAATTTTTGCTTTCCAGAGAAAACGGACTTTGAACTTAGGATAGGATTTACATACATTTGTGAGAATACTATGCGTATGTTTCGAATGAATTTTGAATTGGTAGAGAGAAAATCTTATCAACCACAATGTTTCTTATCTTTTCATCCACAAATGGCTCGGAAAAATGGGAAAGTTTGTTTGCAGATACAACATTTCTATGAAATATCATCCACTTTTGTTTGATGCTTAACCCTTTACCCAACGTAGCGGCCAAACCCGGCCAGCACTATTCTCAAAAATCGCCAATTAATTTTCATTTTTTTTTCTTCATTTTTTGTCTCAAAAATATAGGTTATGACCCCTCATTGGAACGAGCTCGTTCCAATGAGGGTTCATAACCTATGTTTTTGAGACAAAAAATGAAAAAAATAAAGTTATTCAATTATTTTTTTTTGCAAGTGTCGTCTGCTTTTCATGTTTGGTAAAGGTTTAAATGGAAAACCGTCAAAATAGTTCACTGACCGGCATAATTCAATATAAAGTGCTGGTTTCGCCATTATATCTGAATAAACATTAGAATGGAATCGATATAGCTATTATACGATGTTTAACAGACCTGTAATCAAACGTGGTATTTTCGGTATATCACCAAACTCCACACACCATAGCTCATAATGGAAGCCATTCACATAGAACAATTAAGAACGCAGTTTCAGCTGGATCACATGCACTAAACAGCAAATTCGATTGATTGACAACTGAGATATCACACTTCAGCATTATTGTAGGAAGCATTCTGGAGATATGATTTTTTCACCAGCGATTTGTGTGGATATGTATGATAATGTACACAATACCATTTTGTTCGTCTGGCAGAGATTAATCCAATGATACTGATATCACATTTTCGCGCCAAAATGGAGACAGCACATTTCGGCAATGAGGCGACGATTGCTTACAAGTCGGGTGATTTCAGTTTCTTCATATCAATATTAAATTAATAACGAATTACCGAGTAATTAAACCAAAAAACGAACATTTCAATTATGCAAGTATAAAAAAGAAACACTTACCTTACTATAAGGCACATTTCACCCCTGACTTTTTCCGTCATGAAAATTGACTTTCGATAAACTTATCTCCCTTGAAATTATCAGTCGCGCGAGGAAGGTCCAATTAACTCTTTTGGCGCGACAGGCGACTAAAGTTGACAGACGGCAAACCGCGGAAAGGTACTGCAGTAGTCATTTTAGCCAACTGTGTTTGTCCATTTCCAAATGATTTTAACCCTTTACTCAACGCACACGATATAAAAATTTATTATTTTAAATATCATGTTTTCAAATTTTTCACAAAAATTCAAGAAAACCATATCATGTGGCCCCTCGTTGGAACGAGCTCCTTCCAACGAGGGGTCACATGATATGGTTTTGTTGAAATTTTTTGAAAAATATTATTTTTTCACCTGCTGAAGTTGCATATTACTCGTGGGGGGGGGGGGGGGGTGCGGCCGATTCGCTGGGTAAAGGGTTGAACAAACATACGTATTCCTATGTTTCATGCACCATTTTTGTCCTATCCATGAACAACGATTTTGTCCTTTGAAAGTATAAAGGTGCCATTTAAATATATACAGGAAATCATTTGAAAAACTGTTAATGAGATCATTAGAACATCTTTTATAATAATAACGCTTTAGTCTAACAACCTATACTTTTTGTAAAATTCCTGATGATTATTTGGCGCTAAGAATTCTGTTTCTCAGATTATTCCGCGCCAAAAGAAGCCAGCAGCTGCTGAGAAAACACCTATGGCATCAGTAGAAAATAACACCAAGATTCCTTTTGTTACTTTTAATAAACGAAAACAGCAGACAGCTCTCAGAGCTGTCTGTTGTTTTCGTTTATCAAAATTAAACTTCAGGCATTTACATGTGGAGAAGTATAAAAATTCGGAAGGTGGCTTTTTACATTTTTTCCCCAAACAGATTGGACGTTTGACTTTAGCAATGATGCGCAAATCAATGATACAAATTCGCTAGAATTCGCAGGAAATTTCAATTATTAGCAAGCGAAGCAAACCGAAGGTAGAAGCGCGCAGACGGCGCGCTGGGACGTTGTGGGGTAAACTAACCTCCCCCTTTGGCAATACAATAGTATTTTCCGCATCATTCAATTATTATATGAAATACCCATACATTTAGTGTTAAATTTACTGACAGCATATGGAAATTAAGGAGAGTTAAATATCCCTTAAACATCTCCCGATGACCAAAATTGTCAGCCACGATTTACAAAAAGAGCTTGATAATCTTGAATAATAATACTTACTTCTTGTATTTTTGTGTGTTTCTTTCACAATGTCAGGCATAACTGGTTTGACCATGGAAGGCTGGTTCGTACTGAAATATGGTTCCTTGAAGTATTTAACATCCCGTATTTGAATATCATTTTGCCTGGATAAACGTCTGAGTTTCCTGTACGTATCATTATGTGTTGGCTGTCCGATTATCGCCGTATAAGACGTCCATTTGTAGTGCTTCAATAACGCTATGATTGACTTGGAAACTTTGGAAAAGGACGGCTGTGTTCGGGCAAAAGTGGGAGCATCCGGCCCCGCAGATGATAGTCCTAGACAGGCCTGAAAATAAACAGAACAAGTTGTAAAGCCGATAAAATACGTTTACCTGTCAATTTTTATGATGCTAAAGATGACACATTGACATCTGAGACTGCAAAGTTAATTGTCTTGTATAGTGAGACCCACTGCGTAATAATGAAGCACCCCCCCCCCCCCCTCCTTCCTGATTTAGGGGTTGCATGCGCGTGCATCAACAGTATTTTCCTATGCACTATTATATATCCTTCCGTCCACTCCCAACCGGTACCAGCAAAATTTATTGCGGAATCATCAGCTTTGAAATATTGTTTCAAACTATTACGTGCGAGAAATTTGACAGTTATTTTCAACTCTTTCAACCGTGGTACAGTCGTCCTGAAAACTGTTTTCAGGGAATGGATGAATCCAATTTGCATTGTGGAGAGGTGCAGTAAAAATAAAACCACAGCCCTACGGAGTGGAGTTTCCACCTAGAAAAAGCAAATTCTATAAAAAATAGTAAATACAAGAAGCAGAAGCAAAATTTCAGCCAATAGACCTCCGGTTGATTCCGGAGGTCTGTTAGCAGAAATTTGGTTTTTGCTTCGTATGACTGCCCACTGTCCAGAATAATGCACGTTATTGCCTGGGCTGAACCCTCACTCCAGAAGACATTTGTTGATATCCCACTCTTCGTATACCATAAATAGAACAATATTTACCATATGCACAGACCTGCAAATAACATATCAGAAATGAGCATAATTTTATTAGTATAGTACATAAATACATAAACCAACATGAAATTAAATATATTTATTTAAAAATTTATTTATTTAAATTATCTACGTGACGTTTAACGATAATGACAACAGGCAGCGTCATACCTATCGGTCCCAGAGTCGGAATGTTTTGCGAGTACCGATGGCCGGAGTTCCCGAAGAGAACCACCGAGCAACCGCGATTAACTATCAAACTCTCCTTCCTGCCAACCCAGCGCGATCAGGGTTACTATCGGTTGAAAACGTAGGGACCATCGACGTGGGCAGGTGTGATTATGTGTCTTGCGCATGGACACAACGCTAATGGCGCGGTGTCTGGATCGAACCAACGACCATACCATCTGAACTTCAGTGCTCTCCACATCGAGTCACCGCGCTCGCAAATACATTCATTGGATGGCTCCGTTTTGAAAACAATTTCCGGACTTTCTTCGTGACTTGTCGAGCATAAGTGGTGAGGGTATAATTACAAAAATCATCCCACCACAAACGGAGAAAGGTCTAGATTCCCTCCACCACTATTCAAGTTAAAACACCCAAGCGTTGGGAAGTACACTTTCGATTCACCATCCCCGACCTGCCCTTGCCATCGCGCTATCAAGAGGTCTGTCTTGAAAATGATTAATTTCTGCGATCGAGAAAACGTTAACGTCGGTTAATCGAAATTGAATTAGCTGTCATGAAGCTCAACCAATATTTATGATTCAGACTTCACGCGTATGAAAGAGTTTTAACGACCTGATGAACCTAACTGACTTTCATGTGCGAAAAATATAATCACCATTATTATCGGAGAAGTGCAATAAACTTGGGAAGGATTGCCACAAATAGATATCGACTTATTATACGACTTGGTGATAAGCTTCCACTCAACAAACATGACAGATATTAATTCACCTCTGTCACGGAAATAATCTTCGCAAAATTAACTGTATCCTCTTTCACTTAGCAAAGATCACTTTCGACAGTTTTTATTCACGCGTTCGAATATTGAGACAGAATATTGTTTTATAAAAGTTAAATGGCATTTTTATTTTATAAATAAGACTGCATTGCTTTTTTGTACTAGGCTATATTTTTTTTAACTTGTGAGATCAGGGGCATCGCGAAGATTCTCGGATTGACAGGAGCAGAGAACCGGGATCAATCTCGAGGATGATAAAAGAACTAGGATTCGAGACGCTGGAGAAACGAAGATCCAGTCTACGTCTGACCCTGATGTACAAGGTGGTTGAGGGGTTGATGCCGGCATTGTCAGCGTGTCATTTCGTGAAATTCGCCAGACCGAAAAGAAACATCAGAGCTAAAAGCTTCAATGACTGTCGCGTCAAACGAATATGTAACAACACCAAAGGTATGGAAATTCCAGACAGCAAAACGCCACAGTTTCAACACTCCTTTTCTGTGGACACTGTTATTCATTGGAACCACCTTCCAGATAACGTCGTGCATGCTGTTTCCATAGAGGCCTTAACCCCCACCCCCCTAGGGAACCACTGCAATAAGACCACCATCGGCGCTCTCTCTACCCGTTGTATAAACAACACATTTGGGCTCTACAACGTACCAGATACAGATAGATACAGATACAGAGGTGATGTAAATCTGAATTGTACCGGCTGTAATGCTCAAGTCCCGAATTTCTAATAGTCCAACTGTATCATCAAGGCATGCCTTCCATGAAGGCATGCCTTGGTGTTGTAGTAGGAATATTAGTCAGTCGGGACTTTAGTTAAAGAAAACCTCAAGCCTTCTTCGAAATTTATTAGCCATATTCAACTATTTCTTCTCCTGTTGGGAGGGCGAGAATTTCGAGTCATCTTCCGTCATTTTTCACGCACAAACGCGCAGTCGGTCTTATATCACATGTAATTGTCTCCACGTAGGAGAAGTGTTATTGATCGCAAGATCATAAATTTGACAAAAGAGCATTTTTCAAAGTTAAATGGAACCATTAAAACACTATCATATCCAAAATATGTTTATAGAACAAAAAAAAAATTTTTGCTTTCATCAAATCTATGTCCGTCAAACATTTTCTCATGATGATTTAGTACATGTTTAGGACTTTGAAGTTACCCCCTTCGGCCATTTCTAACAAATTTATAAGTTGATGGACTGGGATAAAAAGTGAAAATTTTAAACAAAAATGGAACCATTAAAAAATAATTTTAACAAAACATATTTGATACCATTTTAAAAAGTATGTTATAAAATATTTGATCACATGTCCGTCCATCATGTAAAAAAATTAAATTTGTGGCAAACGAAAGTTTTGCAGTTTTCTCCCATAGATCGCTATAGTAATTTGGATTGTCATCTTGACCACTGCTTACACGCATGCGCATTCAGGGAAGTAACAATATCCTATTTAACAAATAAAATACACATTAGTAGTAGAAGATATGGGTTTTGACCCTATTCGTCCGGAGGGCTGGGCCGGAGATCTGGGCCCGGAGTCCTGGGTGGATGACGTCATCATAATTAAAATGTTACGTCAGGTAATTAACGTTACTTAATGATTTTTTTTTTAATCGCTATAATAATTAATGTAATTAATGACTGTTGCATAATTAATGTAATTAATGTAATTAATGAGTGTAATTAGGGTTGATTATAATAATTAGTATATTAATAAATGAATTAATATTGACGTACTGGACATATGCGCATGCTATCGGTTGACTGACCCGCAAAATTGAACACTGCGTGTCTGGGTATCATTAAATCGATTTTTTCTTTTCAAACGCCAACTACTGACAGATGTTGAAGCAATTAAATCTATTGTCACACTTTAACGACCGGTCATAAATATCGTTAGACTGGACATGCTATCATGTATTTAAAAATCAATATATCACGTGACAAGATGTGTCTTGCTTTTACCTGAAGACTGTGAACGACTCCATTGTGGCTATTTTTATAGGTATAATTTGATTTAATAACTTGGCGTGATTCTTACATATTAATAATGCAAGTTTATTCTTCTCGTTTTTATGGCTGTCGAAAAACTCTCATAGACCAAGATATTCTGATTTTACCCCTCACGCGATAAAGTATTTTTTTAACGGTCCGATTTCTACGTTTTGACGGGTTCTCAAAAAAAATCACAAGAGAAATCGCCATGAGACTACTGTACACGGGGGAGAGGCTATACATGGCTGTACTTTATGCCCCAATACTTTGATGAATTAACGGATCATCTGAAAACCCACCAAGAAGGTGCTTTGAACTGTCAATTTTGTGTTTCAATAGCAAATTCAACAAAAGAGAGAGGCAGTGTACATCGAACAGACGTCGATGTCAAGATGTTCCAGTGGACGTTTTGTCTGAAATCCTATACTAGGAAAGATACATTAGAAAAAACCATGGAGAAATGTCAAAACTCGACATTTAGGCCAAATAAAAAAAATGAATTGATTCTCAGGCATTTTTTTTTTCAAATCAGTGAGGGAGGGAGGATTTTATTTTTATTTTTTTTTTTTTTATTTTTTTTTTTTCATGTAAAGGGTTGAGTATAGTCAGTAATCTTTTTGCTGTCTTTCAACTTGAAAAAGAGAAAAGGTTGTATTTTAGTGTAATTATAGTATAACTTTTATAACTAACTGCCATAACAACAGCTAAAAGTATTTGTATTTTATTGTTCTTTTTAATGGCATAGATCTGTCAAGCATCATATTCCATTAGAATAGGCCCCAGTAACCAATGCTTGGGGTAGGAGTCCTTTAAAATGGGACACATGGCTCAAAATGATTGGTTAAACTTGAGTTTATATTGGTGTTGCGGCCATTATCAGCCATTGTGCAGAAAAATATGACCTTAAACACCAGTAAATAAATGAATAATTAAATCATGATCCAGTATATCAGAATTTTCTTTGTTACAGTTTATGGGAGAGTGCCTCTGGGCACTCTCCCATAAACTGCAACAAGAAAAAACAATTTACTGCAAACACAGCTAAATAATTATATGTCGAGAAATGTGAAAAAAATGACCATTCCAAGTTTTCACAAATTCTTTAAAAAACATGACATAATAAAAATGTCTAATGAGGAGGTTCAAATCCAATGAGGGAGGGCCTGAGAATCAAAACTTTATTTTTTTTTAGCCTTAACTGCGCGATTTGCGGGTTTCAGCTGATTCAACTTAACCGTCATCGCGCCACAAGTAGCAGAAATGCACAACTCGATTGGCCGGTGGAGACGTTCCTCATCAAATAAGGGGGGTCAAACGAGGTTATGAGGAGGGGTGAAGGAGACAAGTGTGCGGTCATATGTTTAAAATTTTAATAACCTTAATTGCTATGACGTAATCTCCTTAATAAATAGCGTATATTCATTTAATATAATATATTAATAATTTTCGTTAAATAATTCATTTTTTATTCCGCACCCCTGTATCCCCTCACAGTACCTAAAACTTCAATGAACGCTCCTCCTCCAGGTCATCCAATACTAAAAAACTTTTGGAAACCGCTCTCCCCCGCCCCCACCATAATCTTAAAAATAGTTGCTTTGTCACAAACACACACTTTTTTAACCAATCAGACACCTCCATTATCCCACACCCTCACCGTCACACCCCTGTATCCCCTCACAGTACCTAAAACTTTCATGAACTCCCCTCCTCCAGGTCATCCAATACTAAAAAAAACTTTTGGAAACCTCTCTCCCCCCTCCCCCAGCCCTCACAATAGCTAAATTATCTCGAACCCCAGTTCAGTTCTCTAAATGTAATGGACATGTCAGGCCCCCGAATACGCCTTCCCCACAATTTTGAGCGATCAAATTACCCCGATTAGTCTCCTCTCATAACTTACCACTCTCTTAACCCGTATTTACTATGAGATTGTCCCCTTAATAAATAGCGTATGTTCATTTAATATAATATATTAATAATTTTCGTTAAATAATTCATTCCACAAGACACTTGTCGAAAAAACAAAATGGCGGATTAGTTTGACAGAAATGCGCGTATCGATTTATTCAGGAATGTCTGTCGGTTGTGTCCTTGGGCAAGACACTTCATCCCTATTGACCATGTGGGGGCATGGTGACGCTGTGCACTAAGGCGTACTGCACGTCGATGGAGCACCTGTCTTCAACCAATGCAGACCCTGTGTAGAATCTTGATAGTTGCTTGCCGTTGCTCGGTGGCTCTCTCCGGCTTTCCCCACCCGTAAAACTGTCGTGGTCATGATTAGTTATTGTGCAGACCTTAAAATCCAATAAATAAATATAAATAAATAGTCGGTTATCAAAACAGCCCTTAAGTGTTTAACAGTTAATTGTGGACCAGTGCGTTTAAAAGTGAAAAAAATTAGGTGATAGCATACGGACTGTGTTTAATCATAGAAAAATCACACCCGCGCTATTACTAATCTGTATGATTTATTTTTGAATGTTCGCTGAAGAATAACCCACCCATCTAAGTAAAAGCATGAAAGAGCTACCATTATCTTATTACCTATGTGAGGTGGGGGTGGTCGGTAACGTTGTGTACTATGGCGTACTACCTTCAGCCAATGATAACCCTGTGTAGAACTTTGACAGTTGTTCGCCTCTGCACGATGGTTCTTTCCGGATTGCCCCAACTGTCGTTAAATAAATGAAAAAAAAAACTACAATTCTATAATAACAGGCCAAGACCCCTTCGTTTTGTCAGGGGGAAAATCAACAGTACTTTCACCCCCCTCATTTTAATAGTTGAAAACTGCTGTTACTCGATCAAAAAAAAAAATGGTAAAAGGATATGCGACTCTATATTAGCCACCCAAATTTGCGAGACTTGGGGAAAATATAACCCACCTAGAGCTGCACCAAAGCTACGTACACTATTCGAACTCCCGCATTGTGTCCTTGGGCAAGTTAATTTACCCCGACTATCCACATGGGAGCACGATGACGGCGTGTAATAAAGTGTACTGCACGTCGGTGATACGCATATTTTAGAACAATCTAACCCTGCTTGTGCGGATTTCCGACGTTGGGGAGATGACAGTTACTCGTCGTTGCTCTGTGGTTCTCTTTGGATATTCCGGAGTCTACCCGTAAAATTGTCACGTTTAATTATAACTTGAACTTGATGTCCGGGTGTAATGAAATAGCGTATTTTCTGCAGACATTCTAAATAAACGCAGCTGGTTTACAGACCTGTATATATTTTTTTTTCAATTGAGTACTGATGTAACACGCCGATTAGTATGTTTAATGAATCTAACTACGCCATTCCGACCGACCCTTTGCCCACCATGATCACAACAAACGTTTCAATTCTCTCTCTCTCTCTATCTCTCTCTCTCTCTCTTTCTCACCGATACAGTATGGGTGGAAACTAATTGCGTTCAAGCTGCTGTTTTGTTTTTTTTTTCTAGGTTTTACCACTCCCCTTACAGCGCAAATCGAAATGAAATCTAATTCATTGAACCATACTACAGTGGATGTCAAAATTAATTTTTGAACGCCATTTTTTCTATGTGCCACTATCAGCAGCTATGACCATAGCGTAACTTTGTGGTAAAATGCTTATTTTTGTACAAAACTCAAGACCTTTCTCTGACAAATGCCTATATAAAAACAAGATAATACGCGAGAATGCGTTGTGTACCTGCATTTTGTTGATAAAATATGGCATGACCACATTCCCGAATATTAATGATGTACCCGCTTAATAACAGCCGAATTTTTATCGGATCACAGTTTTTTTTTTTTTTATTTGAATAATTGCCGATTTTTTTTTTATTAAATCACATTCAGTAATTTATGTAGATTTCCTGAACTGGGCGAAGGTCAAGAAAGGCACTCTGTAGTTTAGGAGACTCCACAAATAAAAACAAAATAAAAAATCTTAGATATCTTGCATTTTTTTTAATTATCCATATTAACCAGAAATCAAAACTAGTCAAATTAATTAGAATTAAATTACAAATGGATATGAAATTTGCAGTAAAATGAACACTGGTATATGCTGCTGGCCGCATTTTTAGTTGTCTGTAATGGCTGTTGTTCAGAATGTCACCCTATTGGGGTGAGTTTTCGCTTTTTCGTCCAGTTTCATGAGAGCTTCTACGAAGTCCGTTCCACATTCGCAATCTTTTCCAGGAGCCATTCTTCAAAGGCTGGTTCATCGCAACTTTGCGGAGATATTGTTTTCTGGACGACAAACTGCAATATGATCTGGGTTTCCGATCAGACCCCTTGGGATATTTTGATCTTTAAGGATGTTTGCCAAAATTTTCCACCCTGTCGGTTGAAAATCTTTTCTTTTTCGCAGCAGATCATTTATTAGATCACACATATTGGAGCCCGAAATTGTAATGCCGTTATACACGAGTCGATCTTTCTCATCCCAGGATAAACTGGGTATATTCTTTATTATCTGGAGTAACAAAAGCGCCTTCTGCTGCATGGAATCTGGTATAACGGCTAACCAGTCCGGATGATTTTCCACTGAAAAACTAGTCGTTAAGGAGTGTGGTTTGGTGGTTTCTTTGCGTAAATTTGATTGGCGCTGAAAGATTGTCTGGTTCAGCAGCCCTTTCTCTTCAGAACCCGATGTTGAAGATTCAGGAATTGGTCTCATACCCTGGTCTATAGGCGGGACAGCTACAACATTCAGGGGTGTGCGTATTTCCTGCAACTGTTCACTCCCCCATGGTTCAATACACTGAATTCTGCTTGAGGGTAGGTTGGTTGAGTCATCCATCACTAGCGATTTTACTGGCTCTGGCTTATTTGCAAGCCCCAAAATATTTCCACTTGTTAATGCATTGTTCCAACTAAAGGCTGATTTCATATGCACTGGTGGATAGGGTGGCTTGTTACAGACAGATCTGGTTGTTAACTCGGCTGTATTTGAGTTCGCTCCCCCTATAGTGTGTTTAAAATTTACATTTTTATGTAATTTTCGTCTGTGTCGATAATAATTAGTTTTATGAGAGTAAGATTTTTGACACAATTCACAGACGTAGCGTGAATTCATCATTTTCAGAAGCGAGTTAACAGAGTGGCAATACAGTTCCAACACTCTGCCATTTATATGTATGAATAGAATGGGTCCCACCCCAACCTGTCAATCGCTGATTGGCTAATTATATATCAAGATAAGGTGGGTTCTACCCCAACCTGTTGATCATTGGTTACTTCAAATTCTCACACAGTGCATTGTGGGAAATTCCAGTGGTAGAGCTCTGAGGTAAAATAAGTTACAAATTGATATAGTTTGCTTCAAAAAATAAAGAAACATCAAAGTCACATTCATGACAAGCCGAGGTAGCACATCTGAACCACCAACTCTACACTGTTTAATCAGATAATCCATTTAATCAGATAATTACATGTGCATATCGGTTTTTCATTGGTTTTTCATCAGTTTCCATCGGTTTTTCATTGGTTTTTATCGGTTTTCATTGGTTTTTATCGGTTTTACAATTCGGTAAAACGGTTTTTAGTGATTTTACAATTCGATAAAATGGTTTTTAGTGATTTAAATCACGTAAAATGATCACTAATTACCACTAATTGATCACTAATGGTCACTAATTGTCACTAATTAGTGATCAATTGATCACTAATTGCCACTAATTAGTGATCAATTGCTCACTAATGGCCACTAATTGCCACTAATTAGTGATCAATTGATCACTAATTGCCACTAATTAGTGATCAATTGATCACTAATTGCCACTAATTGCCACTAATTAGTGATCAATTGATCACTAATGGCCACTAATTGCCACTAATTAGTGATCAATTGATCACTAATTGCCACTAATTGCCACTAATTAGTGATCAATTGATCACTAATGGTCACTAATTGCCACTAATTTGTGATCAATTGATCACTAATTACCACTAATTGATCACTAATTAGTGGCAATTAGTGACCATTAGTGATCAATTGATCACTAATTAGTGGCAATTAGTGGCAATTAGTGATCAATTGATCACTAATTAGTGGCAATTAGTGGCAATTAGTGATCAATTGATCACTAATTAGTGGCAATTAGTGGCAATTAGTGATCAATTGATCACTAATTAGTGGCAATTAGTGGCAATTAGTGATCAATTGATCACTAATTAGTGGCAATTAGTGGCCATTAGTGATCAATTGATCACTAATTAGTGGCAATTAGTGATCAATTGATCACTAATTAGTGACAATTAGTGACCATTAGTGATCAATTAGTGGTAATTAGTGATCATTTTACGTGATTTAAATCACTAAAAACCATTTTATCGAATTGTAAAATCACTAAAAACCGTTTTACCGAATTGTAAAACCGATAAAAACCAATGAAAACCGATAAAAGCCAATGAAAAACCGATGGAAACTGATGAAAAACCAATGAAAAACCGATATGCACATGTAATTATCTGATTAAATGGATTATCTGATTAAACAGTGTAGAGTTGGTGGTTCAGATGTGCTACCTCGGCTTGTCATGAATGTGACTTTGATGTTTCTTTTTTTTTTGAAGCAAACTATATCAATTTGTAACTTATTTTACCTCAGAGCTCTACCACTGGAATTTCCCACAATGCACTGTGTGAGAATTTGAAGTAACCAATGATCAACAGGTTGGGGTAGAACCCACCTTATCTTGATATATAATTAGCCAATCAGCGATTGACAGGTTGGGGTGGGACCCATTCTATTCATACATATAAATGGCAGAGTGTTGGAACTGTATTGCCACTCTGTTAACTCTCTTCTGAAAATGATGAATTCACGCTACGTCTGTGAATTGTGTCAAAAATCTTACTCTCATAAAACTAATTATTATCGACACAGACGAAAATTACATAAAAATGTAAATTTTAAACACACTATAGGGGGAGCGAACTCAAATACAGCCGAGTTAACAACCAGATCTGTCTGTAACAAGCCACCCTATCCTCCAGTGCATATGAAATCAGCCTTTAGTTGGAACAATGCATTAACAAGTGGAAATATTTTGGAGCTTGCAAATAAGCTAGAGCCAGTAAAATCGCTAGTGATGGATGACTCAACCAACCTACCCTCAAGCAGAATTCAGTGTATTCAACCATGGGGGAGTGAACAGTTGCAGGAAATACGCACACCCCTGAATGTTGTAGCTGTCCCGCCTATAGACCAGGGTATGAGACCAATTCCTGAATCTTCAACATCGGGTTCTGAAGAGAAAGGGCTGCTGAACCAGACAATCTTTCAGCGCCAATCAAATTTACGCAAAGAAACCACCAAACCACACTCCTTAACGACTAGTTTTTCAGTGGAAAATCATCCGGACTGGTTAGCCGTTATACCAGATTCCATGCAGCAGAAGGCGCTTTTGTTACTCCAGATAATAAAGAATATACCCAGTTTATCCTGGGATGAGAAAGATCGACTCGTGTATAACGGCATTACAATTTCGGGCTCCAATATGTGTGATCTAATAAATGATCTTCTGCGAAAAAGAAAAGATTTTCAACCGACAGGGTGGAAAATTTTGGCAAACATCCTTAAAAATCAAAATATCCCAAGGGGTCTGATCGGAAACCCAGATCATATTGCAGTTTGTCGTCCAGAAAACAATATCTCCGCAAAGTTGCGATGGACCAGCCTTTGAAGAATGGCTCCTGGAAAAGATTGCGAATGTGGAACGGACTTCGTGGAAGCTCTCATGAAACTGGACGAAAAAGCGAAAACTCACCCCAATAGGGTGACATTCTGAACAACAGCCATTACAGACAACTAAAAATTCGGCCAGCAGCATATACCAGTGTTCATTTTCTGCAAATTTCATATCCATTTGTAATTTAATTCTAATTAATTTGACTAGTTTTGATTTCTGGTTAATATGGATAATTAAAAAAAATGCAAGATATCTAAGATTTTTTTATTTTGTTTTTATTTGTGGAGTCTCCTAAACTACAGAGTGCCTTTCTTGACCTTCGCCCAGTTCAGGAAATCTACATAAATTACTGAATGTGATTTAATAAAAAAAAAATCGGCAATTATTCAAATAAAAAAAAACCAAACTGTGATCCGATAAAAATTCGGCTGTTATTAAGCGGGTACATCATTAATATTCGGGAATGTGGTCATGCCATATTTTATCAACAAAATGCAGGTACACAACGCATTCTCGCGTATTATCTTGTTTTTATATAGGCATTTGTCAGAGAAAGGTCTTGAGTTTTGTACAAAAATAAGCATTTTACCACAAAGTTACGCTATGGTCATAGCTGCTGATAGTGGCACATAGAAAAAATGGCATTCAAAAATTAATTTTGACATCCACTGTAGTATGGTTCAATGAATTAGATTTCATTTCGATTTGCGCTGTAAGGGGAGTGGTAAAACCTAGAAAAAAAAAAACAAAACAACAGCTTGAACGCAATTAGTTTCCACCCATACTGTATCGGTGAGAAAGAGAGAGAGAGAGAGAGAGAGAGAGAAAGAGAGAGAGAGAGAGAGAGAGAATTGAAACGTTTGTTGTGATCATGGTGGGCAAAGGGTCGGTCGGAATGGCGTAGTTAGATTCATTAAACATACTAATCGGCGTGTTACATCAGTACTCAATTGAAAAAAAAATATATACAGGTCTGTAAACCAGCTGCGTTTATTTAGAATGTCTGCAGAAAATACGCTATTTCATTACACCCGGACATCAAGTTCAAGTTATAATTAAACGTGACAATTTTACGGGTAGACTCCGGAATATCCAAAGAGAACCACAGAGCAACGACGAGTAACTGTCATCTCCCCAACGTCGGAAATCCGCACAAGCAGGGTTAGATTGTTCTAAAATATGCGTATCACCGACGTGCAGTACACTTTATTACACGCCGTCATCGTGCTCCCATGTGGATAGTCGGGGTAAATTAACTTGCCCAAGGACACAATGCGGGAGTTCGAATAGTGTACGTAGCTTTGGTGCAGCTCTAGGTGGGTTATATTTTCCCCAAGTCTCGCAAATTTGGGTGGCTAATATAGAGTCGCATATCCTTTTACCATTTTTTTTTTTGATCGAGTAACAGCAGTTTTCAACTATTAAAATGAGGGGGGTGAAAGTACTGTTGATTTTCCCCCTGACAAAACGAAGGGGTCTTGGCCTGTTATTATAGAATTGTAGTTTTTTTTTTCATTTATTTAACGACAGTTGGGGCAATCCGGAAAGAACCATCGTGCAGAGGCGAACAACTGTCAAAGTTCTACACAGGGTTATCATTGGCTGAAGGTAGTACGCCATAGTACACAACGTTACCGACCACCCCCACCTCACATAGGTAATAAGATAATGGTAGCTCTTTCATGCTTTTACTTAGATGGGTGGGTTATTCTTCAGCGAACATTCAAAAATAAATCATACAGGTTAGTAATAGCGCGGGTGTGATTTTTCTATGATTAAACACAGTCCGTATGCTATCACCTAATTTTTTTCACTTTTAAACGCACTGGTCCACAATTAACTGTTAAACACTTAAGGGCTGTTTTGATAACCGACTATTTATTTATATTTATTTATTGGATTTTAAGGTCTGCACAATAACTAATCATGACCACGACAGTTTTACGGGTGGGGAAAGCCGGAGAGAGCCACCGAGCAACGGCAAGCAACTGTCAAGATTCTACACAGGGTCTGCATTGGTTGAAGACAGGTGCTCCATCGACGTGCAGTACGCCTTAGTGCACAGCGTCACCATGCCCCACATGGTCAATAGGGATGAAGTGTCTTGCCCAAGGACACAACCAACAGACATTCCTGAATAAATCGATACGCGCATTTCTGTCAAACTAATCCGCCATTTTGTTTTTTCGACAAGTGTCTTGTGGAATGAATTATTTAACGAAAATTATTAATATATTATATTAAATGAACATACGCTATTTATTAAGGGGACAATCTCATAGTAAATACGGGTTAAGAGAGTGGTAAGTTATGAGAGGAGACTAATCGGGGTAATTTGATCGCTCAAAATTGTGGGGAAGGCGTATTCGGGGGCCTGACATGTCCATTACATTTAGAGAACTGAACTGGGGTTCGAGATAATTTAGCTATTGTGAGGGCTGGGGGAGGGGGGAGAGAGGTTTCCAAAAGTTTTTTTTAGTATTGGATGACCTGGAGGAGGGGAGTTCATGAAAGTTTTAGGTACTGTGAGGGGATACAGGGGTGTGACGGTGAGGGTGTGGGATAATGGAGGTGTCTGATTGGTTAAAAAAGTGTGTGTTTGTGACAAAGCAACTATTTTTAAGATTATGGTGGGGGCGGGGGAGAGCGGTTTCCAAAAGTTTTTTAGTATTGGATGACCTGGAGGAGGAGCGTTCATTGAAGTTTTAGGTACTGTGAGGGGATACAGGGGTGCGGAATAAAAAATGAATTATTTAACGAAAATTATTAATATATTATATTAAATGAATATACGCTATTTATTAAGGAGATTACGTCATAGCAATTAAGGTTATTAAAATTTTAAACATATGACCGCACACTTGTCTCCTTCACCCCTCCTCATAACCTCGTTTGACCCCCCTTATTTGATGAGGAACGTCTCCACCGGCCAATCGAGTTGTGCATTTCTGCTACTTGTGGCGCGATGACGGTTAAGTTGAATCAGCTGAAACCCGCAAATCGCGCAGTTAAATGTCGAGTTTTGACATTTCTCCACGGTTTTTTCTAATGTATCTTTCCTAGTATAGGATTTCAGACAAAACGTCCACTGGAACATCTTGACATCGACGTCTGTTCGATGTACACTGCCTCTCTCTTTTGTTGAATTTGCTATTGAAACACAAAATTGACAGTTCAAAGCACCTTCTTGGTGGGTTTTCAGATGATCCGTTAATTCATCAAAGTATTGGGGCATAAAGTACAGCCATGTATAGCCTCTCCCCCGTGTACAGTAGTCTCATGGCGATTTCTCTTGTGATTTTTTTTGAGAACCCGTCAAAACGTAGAAATCGGACCGTTAAAAAAATACTTTATCGCGTGAGGGGTAAAATCAGAATATCTTGGTCTATGAGAGTTTTTCGACAGCCATAAAAACGAGAAGAATAAACTTGCATTATTAATATGTAAGAATCACGCCAAGTTATTAAATCAAATTATACCTATAAAAATAGCCACAATGGAGTCGTTCACAGTCTTCAGGTAAAAGCAAGACACATCTTGTCACGTGATATATTAATTTTTAAATACATCATAGCATGTCCAGTCTAACGATATTTATGACCGGTCGTTAAAGTGTGACAATAGATTTAATTGCTTCAACATCTGTCAGTAGTTGGCGTTTGAAAAGAAAAAATCGATTTAATGATACCCAGACACGCAGTGTTCAATTTTGCGGGTCAGTCAACCGATAGCATGCGCATATGTCCAGTACGTCAATATTAATTCATTTTTTAATATACTAATTATTATAATCAACCCTAATTACACTCATTAATTACATTAATTACATTAATTATGCAACAGTCATTAATTACATTAATTATTATAGCGATTAAAAAAAAAATCATTAAGTAACGTTAATTACCTGACGTAACATTTTAATTATGATGACGTCATCCACCCAGGACTCCGGGCCCAGATCTCCGGCCCAGCCCTCCGGACGAATAGGGTCAAAACCCATATCTTCTACTACTCACATTTGAAGATGACGACACAACTTATTTAATTAGTAGGTACCATACGGGTACTCCAAATTTGTCACACTGGTCTCCCAACATCCCTATTCGGGTCCTACGTATCTCAATTTGAATAACCGATTTTGCATGTAGCATATGTCTAAGCACCATATCCACCCCATGCAACCCGCAATCGGTAGAACGAATGTTATTGGGGTGCGAGGGAGCACGGTGGCTCAGTGGTAGACTGTTGGACTTCTATGCTAGAGGTCCCGAGTTCGATCCCCATCCGGGACGACCCGCGTTTTGTCCTTGGGCAAGGCACTTTATCCCGGTTGCCTACATGGGGTCACGATGACGCCGTGTACCAAGGCGTACTGCACGTCCTTGGTGCACATGTCTTCAACCACTGTAACCCTGCTTGAGCGGAGCTTGAACAGAGTTAGAATGTTGAGGAGCTGACAGTTGCTCGTCGTTGCTCGGTGGTTCTCTCCGGGTACTCCGGCTTCCTCCACCCGTAAAACTGTCACAGTCACGATTAGCCACTGTGCATAAGTATGTGACCTTAAACCCCAATAAATAAATAAATAAATAAATTGCGAAGCGACGACTCGCTAATTTGTCTGTATTATCAGAAGATCGGATATTTTGTTTCGTTCCTAAATAATGTAAGTCAGAGAGGACGGTGGTGGATTCTAGACGTTACATAACGCTATTATTATTTCTGTGTGCCGAATTTTCCGTAATTTGTTGATATATTGAGTTTTTTTGCATCATCTGAATGGAGAGTATCTGCAACATTATTGTTTGCAAAATCCTCGCATGCTTCAAAAAATTGTTGAGTTTTTATTTTCATGCAATTTTATAATACATAAAGTAGTACTAAAATGGTTAACCGTTTAATCGGTTTGAAACCAGTTAGCTACCTAACCGATTAGAAAAAAACGTCAACCGGTTTTCCGAAATATCGATAGTGCTCGTCATTCCACGTTTAAAACGTAGTAAATTTGCCGCTTCTCCTTTATGATAGATTACACATCGAAGCCGCATTGTAAATATTGAGAAATAATCGACTTGGCGTTCAAGACTTCGTTAATGATCGGCAGTTTCCGAGAGTAATGACTAATCGCAGAAACTATTCCGTAGTGTGTATACAAACGAACGTTGTAGAGTACTCGACAAAGTTCGTTTGTATACACACTACGGAAAAGTTTGAGAATACTGCTTTCCAATTTCTGTAGTTTTGATCCCCTATTCGGCGAAATAATGGCCTCGGATAACCGGATATTATCCGGTTATAGCTCTCGGTTAGTCGGTTACGAAAATGGGCCAACCGTTTCAGCCCTAACATAAAGACAATTTGGAAGGTCACTACATTTTCTATTTAAAATTGAAAACATACTGAATTACCGTCATGCGAAAACAACTACTGAAGGGGTGACTTCATCAAAATGTATTTCATTGAAATTAATTGTTCGACTATCGGTGTAGCTGCAAGCATGCGATAGATGGAGCAAGGTTCTATTGACGCACAGTTTGTGACAAATTTAATATGCCCCTCACTGTTGATGATGTCCTTCTTAAGACAATAAAGAGATTTACTAAACTTAATTTAGATCTCACCAATTATAAACCCGCAAAGGTAAAGTTTAAATTTCAACACACGCTAATTCTGCTGAATTGTTCCAGGGTCGAGCACATTTTCCTTAAAAACAGAGACAATTGCTTTTGAATAACACCTTCTGATAACACCAGATCGTTATTTTTATTCTTTATTTCTCAAGTGAACAGAGTTAAGAACTAATCACCACAAAGAATCAGCCCAACGAAATCGGTTCCTCTATAAAATTATTTTAAAAAGTTATACGCTGGTAATGGACTTTCGGGTTCAACCCAGATGTCCATTTGATGAGTGTTTACGTCTGTAATATTCACAGCAAATTTATATATCTGTACCGTACGTTAATATTTATGGACGTTCGCCCTGTGGATAGGGCCATCCAAGAATAACGAGTAAATGTCAACTAGAATGTAAAGATTAAACTAGAGGGCTGCCACATCCACGGGGCAGCTGATCCCCCCGAACGAAGTGTGGTCATCATAAGATTTTCTAAGTTGAAAAGGGGCATAACTCTGGTAAAATTAATCAGGACAAACCCATTTTCGAACTTGACCCGTATGTTGATATGTTTGCACCACATATCAAGTTTCGTTACAATCAAACTATCTTGAGGGAAGTTACCATCCGGAAACCAAAAATCATAAGATTTTCTCAATTAAAAAGGGGCATAACTCTGGTAATATTAATCAGGATGAACCCGGATTCGAACTTGACCTGTATTTTTATATGTTTAAGCCACATATCAAGTTTGGTTACAATCAAACTATTTCAAGGGAAGTTATCATCCGGAAACGAAATGTAAACGGACGGACGGACGGACGGACGGACGGACGGACGGATGGACAAAAAAAAAAGCGTGACGACTATATCCCCCGAAAGTTTTTTTCGGGGGGATAAAAATAATAACCCTTTTCCACCCTCATGGTACCTTTCACGCCAGTATAGAGTCACCAGTTGGAAGAGTTTATATTGAGGGCACGATGACGCCGTGTACCAAGGCGTACTGCACGCCGAATGTGCGCATGTCTTCAACCGATCTAACCCTGCCTGTGTTATAGTGCGGAGTTACGATGTTGGGGAGCTGGCAGCTGCTCGTCGTTGCTCGGTGGTTCTCTCCGCGTACCCCGTTTCCTCCACTGTAAAACTGTCACGGTCATGATTCGCCATAGTGCATAAGTATGTGACCTTAAACAGCAATAAATAAATATAGTCTATATTCGTTACTGGGGGAAGACCAATGAAGATTTTCTACCACACAAATTCACTGAGCAATTATCAACTTTATGAATTCAGGATCAAATACTATAAAACTTTTACAGAGAGTGGTGGCCGAGTGGATAGAGAGTGGTGGCCGAGTGGATAAGTGCGCTTGTCTCTCATGCCAGAGGTCCCGGGTTCGATCCCCGGTCGGGGAAAGTTCTCGAGGTGTCCGAACACTCTCTGCCAGCATCAATTGTGGGGCTGATGCTGTCTCAGCGTACCGTCCTATCGGGTGGGGACGTAAAATGGCTGTCCTCTGTGCGGAGAGAGACACACTCCGTGCAGGCTAAAGATCCCTTCGTAGTATTCGAGAAGAGCTAGGCCACGAAGTTGCCGATATGAAGGTCATCCCACACACCTACGCCATTGGGCCAAGGAGAGGCGTTAATATAAGTTACATAACTTGTTCGCCAATCCTTGTAAAACAAATAAGATTAAATATAAAACTTGTACAGTTGTATTTGGGAATTGTATTTTCCAGTTATGACTTTAAATGGGTGGAAATTAACCATTAGCATTTTCAAAGATGTGGCAATTTGCCGGTTGGCAAATTGCCATATCTTTTAAAATGTTAATGATTGATTTTAGTCAGTTTTAGGGCACTTTGTGATTTTACGCTTTATAAAATTTCCTTATTATTATTATTATTATTATTATTATTATTAATATTATTATTATTATATTAAAAGGGAGAAAATACAATTCTAAAAAATACAATTGTAAACGTTTTATAGTATTGGCTCCTGGTCGTATTACAATCCTGGACCGTAAAGCGACCTTTCGGATTGAAAGGGTTAATACGGGTCAAAACGCCCATGTGAGAGGCCATTAGCGGTGGTTTAAAGACGCGCAATGATATTTGCGTTAGTGATTCAAACATGCATGAACTCTGTTCCTGCCGTCTTCAACTTGTTGAATTTAAATGGCTGGCGCCTTACTAACATGTCGTAAACCCCGCCAACCCCAACGCAGAAAAAACGCCATTTACAGTGTGTTATTTAAAGTTTGCGCAACAACCAACGATAAACTACTAAGCTCTGAAGGGAACGTGTGCGTTGAGCTCGTTCTAAAGGAGTGGTCATAACCTATGATTTGGTAAAACATAAAAAGAATGTTTTGAAAAAAGCCTGTTGCTCATATTAGAAAGAGTTAACTCAGACGCTGCCGAAAGCGACTATTGTCACCTATTTTATGATGATTATTTGTACTTTCAGGTATGCGCAGATCAAACCTAACATCTGATTAATTGTTGGAAAGGGCTCAGAGAGCCCTTTCCAACAGTTAATCAGATGATAGAGTCTCAAGTATGTCATAAATCTTATTAAACATCCTCGCACACAGTCGTACATAGAGGTCCTCTCTATGTGGCTAAAGTGGGCGTGGCAGTAAAGGGGTTACTGGTTGTGAACATGATCACTAAAGTATACACCAACATATAATATATGGCCATAAAATATCAAAGATCTCATCACAATAAACTCTATCAATAAGAGGATACAATTTATCAGGTGTGTGGTTCAGTGCAAAAGTATAACCCTGCATGGTTAAGTGCAAAGTACAAACGTACTGACAGTAACGGTGAAAACCCTCATGATAAATTTCAAATGAAACGATTCGTTTCTATAAATTGCTCGTTGAAAAAAAAATCTTCTAAACATTCTATAAGTACTTACCAACAACGTGTAACAAAAAGCATCTCATTGGATAATTTGAAAAAAAAAATGCTCGAGCCATGACCTTACAGGCTCAGTAAATATGTCGCTCTTCAAAACAATTGACAGACAAGTCTGTGAAAGGTCGCATGTGTTTATAAACTGCTTGTGCTTGGAAGAAACTTTTTCGAAACGTTTACTCCACTAACATCGATGTTAGAATGGCTGCGAGTGTGTGTGTGTTGGGGGGGGGGGGGCGGAGGGGGGAGGGGCGAGCAAGCACCCCCTTGGAATCTCCATTGAGGCTTAATTTTTATAAGTTTTTAAACGATGATTACAAACAAGAAATTACATGCATTTAAACCAGAGGCTTGTGAGAAAAGAATGTTTAATATTTTCCTCATTACGTTGTGTTAAATGCCTGCCCTACCTCTGCACCAACACTCTCAACTGGTGGCGTATCCGTGGGAAGACTTGGCGGTGTACGACCCCCTAATATTTTCATTACCACCCCAAAACATTGGCTCAATGCAAGTTTCACATAACACAGAACCACCAAAATGGTCTCCAATATTGGCTACACATGCTACAAATGCCTAGGATTCGCTTTAAGAGCACAACATTTTGCAAAGGTTTCTAGGGGTGAGGCGTTGTCCTAACTAGGACCTTGCGGTCATTACCCTCCTCCCACCTCCATAAACGCAAGTGGGAGGTGGGTAATGACCGCAGTGTCCTCGTTATGAATAGGCGAGCCCCCCCCCCCCTCCTCCGGTCTTTCGAATATCATGTTCCCCCTCAAAAAAATAAATAAAAAAACTGGCTAGGGCACTTCCTATTACAGTACGTGGAGAGCGTATTATCACTAAATCACCTGCAGAGTGGAGGTTCCACCCCAGCAATAATTGCAAATTTGTTGCAAAGCATAACAGGCACATGCGAAGTTTCAGCCAATGGACCTCCGGGTTAAACCCGGAAGTCCATTGGCTGAAACATTGCTTGTGTTTTTAGTCAATATATACAAAATTTGAAAGTTATAGTTCGGGTGATAACTCCACTCCACGGGTGATTTAGTTACAGTCCATTCTCCACGTACTGTATATAATCCTGACTACCGATTTGAAACACATCCGTCGTAAACAGATAAATAGCTCGAATTCGAATATGAAAGCATTTGATGCACTGGTTTTGCGGAGCATTGTATTTTATTACTGGTGGTGTTAAAATCAGGCCTGGCATTCTGAAAAATGCAGGAGGGCAAAAAATCGCTCTCCTCAATTAGCTTAGGAGAGCAATTAGCTTTACACAGCATTTTAAGTATCCAGTTGAACGAACTCATTGAAACTGAAACCAACATGCAGACTACATCAGTGATTTTATTAACTTTACTAAGGTAAAGCAAAATCTCTTAGACATCTAGATGTCTCACTCAGCAACCGAACACACACTTGACAAGACCTGTGTGTGTACTTGAATCTACAGTCACATCCTGGTGCAAGTGCTTCAAGTGACAGGATAGTAGTAATGGTAGTATATTATAGTGTCAATATTCCTTGAATAATTACCCCTCAAACTGTGATGTCAGTTGTTGAACTTGAAACTGACAGAAAAAAAATATTGCTGTGACCCATTTTGCTTCAAATGATTGCAACTGTGTTTGGGTATGGTTGCAGCCATTACCTTTTACCACTAAACCACTTTCAAAATAAAATTGCGTGATGTTATGTGACATCGAAGTTAAATTACATTTTTGCTTTACAACAAAAATTTAATGTGAGCATAATACATGTAATCTCAATCATCCCAGACCAAAATATTTAGGAGGGCAATTTTTCGCTCTCCTTAATTCTTTCAGGAGGGCAGTAAGGAGAGCTAAAAAATCGCTCTCCTGAAATTGCCAAGCCTGTAAAATCTGATAACACAATGACACTCCTAAATAAGATTTTATGAGCTTGTTTTGAACTAACATTGTTATAAAGATGTTATATATATCGAATAAGGTAGTATTTGGGATAGGGCTGTCGCGATTATTCGATTAGTCGACTAACCGTCGACTATTGAAGTAGTCGACGTTTTTTATTTTTAGTCGATCGTCGTTCATTTTCAAGGTGGTACACGTCTACTACACGTCGGGGCTAAATTGCATTGTTTTGTGAGGTGAATGATCAATGAGGGTGAATAACTTTAAATATCTAACCATAGTTAACATTTATATCCGGAAGACTGTACGACTGTCACTGACTGTGTAAGAAAGAACACTCACAGTTACTCGAGAAGAATAGATTCTTCTGAATTTCTCCAGTCTTGTACACACGAATGCACCCATTAGAAAACCCGAAGCGCGGAAGTGACAAAATTATGACGAAAGTCAGAACGTCAGATCACTTCTCAAAGTTCGGAACTTCAGACTAAGATCCAATTTTAACAACTGACGAGGGAATGCATAGATCTCAATGTTCAAAATTTCGAGAAACTTATTGCAGAAAGGAAACATATGCAGGAACGTTCTTTGGTAAATTCATTTTAATTCATCGGCTTCAGTCTAGTTCAAACTTGGACCCGCAGTCAGTAATATTATTTTTGGGGTTGGTACGTCCTACAGGACGTACCAACCCCAAAAATTATATTACGGACCGTGGGTCCAAGATTGGATTACATGTAGCTTCAGTCGGGACCGATTTGTTGTTCCCACAACCCCACTTCGTCTGAACACACTGGTGCCATTGTCATTTTCAGAGTTATACGAACAGAAGAATGATTTGCTAAAAAATCATGGGAAGCGACTATTAATCGACTAACCGTCGATTACTGGTCACGATTAGTCGATTAGAAAAAATGATAGTCGCGACAGCCCTAATTTGGGACACTGATGCGAAATAAAGAGAGTTAATTCAAGCTTTGAGCTACCACTATCAATGTTAAGGGCCCCTTGACATCCCACGGGATTATTTTGGGTACACTTGTAAAAGTACATCCAAACAAGTATAAGTGAAATTCAAACCTGAAAGTATTTTGTGGCAGATATTTGGGAGAGTGTTTCTTCTATTATGCATAGTGTCAAAACCTATTGTCCCCATAGCACCCTAAGTATGAACTCGGGTGCTGGAATGAAACAAGCTTGTAAATCATTATTACAATGATGTTTTCTGTCAAACATTAAAGGAATTCGAGCAGTGGTTTTGGGAGAATAAATTGTTTTTTTTAACCCTTTACCTAACGTTACGGAAAAAACCGGCGAGCGCTATCGACAATATTCACCATTCAATTTTCATTAGTTTTTCATTTTTTTGTCACAAACACATAGCTTATGACCCCTCATTGGAATGAGCTCGTCGAGCTCGTTCCAATAAGGGGTCATAAGCTATGTTTTTGAGGCAAAAAATTAAAAACATTAGTCATTCGAGAACTTTGTTTGCAAATGTCGGGTTAAATATTCTCCTCCTTACTCACAATATTAAAATCCGGGGGTTCCACGGAACTCCAAATTAACACCTTACGGAATTTAGAACAAACTTGTAAATCATCATTACAAAGATCTGATGTATCCAACACTTTGAGTAGTAGTTCGAGTAGGGCCCGCGAAACTTCGAGTTTCGATCGATTCGTTTCCAGTCGAGCTGATTCTGAAATTTTCGAATTGTCGAGATGTTCTAAAAAGTCTACTAAGTTTCTCCTCTTGATTACCTCTTGTAGAAAAGAGTTCATGGAGGTTTCGGTTCTGAAACTACCTTGGCTAAATTCTGGAATATTCTGGAATATTCCGTACTTTTGATTGGCACGCCCAAATAGAAGAGTCGCCGTTAAATTTAATACTTTAGGAAGACTGGTAATATAATGACGGCCATAAGAAGGCGAAGAGACAAGACATTCTATTTCAGATTCGCTTCAATTTAAAATCCTCTGCCTGACTCGATTTCGGATTCCATTTGACCCGCCATTTGAAATTTACAGCGTCCTAAGGATGAGAGAAGACAATTTGTGACAATCTCCATCAATATCTCAGGTCACCAGACTAATTCTGTAAGAAATTCGATGTTTGTTTATCCTGGAACCAATCTAGCTCTCGCTCTCAATCAAATAGGTATTTGTCCGTGTTCACTTGTCAAGAATATTTCAGTTGGTTGGAAAAGCGAACCTACGATTCGCTTTTCCGACCAACTGATATATTTCGGACGATTGAACATGAAAGAAAATTATAAAGATAATTTTCTGTGAATCATCGCCAGAAATGTTGTCCAACTGGGACTTGATTTGATGTACATTATGATGACATTACAATCAGAAATGAATAGGGCCGAAACGGTTGGTTCATTTTCGTATCCGACTAAGCGAGAGCTATAACCGGATAATATATCCGTGGCCATTATATCACCGAATATGGGATCAAGACTATAGAAATTGGAAAGCAATATTCTCAAACTATTCCGTAGTGTGCATACAAACGAACGTTGTCGAGGATTCGACAACGTTCGTTTGTATTCACTCTACGGAATAGTTTCTGCGATTTCCATTACTCACGGAAACTGCCGATCATTAACGAAGTCTTGAACGCCAAAGTCGATTAATTCTCAATATACAGTACGCGGCTTCGATGTGTAATCTATCACAAATGAGAAGCGGCAAATTGTCTACGTTTTAAACGTGGAATGACGATCACTATCGATATTTCGGATAACCGGTTGACGGCTTTTCTAATCGGTCAGGCAGCTAACTGGTTTCAAACCGATTATCCGGTTAACCATTTCAGTATTAGAAATGAAACCTCATCACCATTGTGTTATGATTATGTCTGATAGTTCCACAAATTATATTAATGTCTTTATTGTTTTCGAGGGGATTAAATACGTAATGATTAGAATATATATAACTGTGGCAGGAGAGAATACCTGTATATCTTTGAAAATAAAGACACGTCAAATTCATCAAACAGTTGTATATAACAAATAGTGGGTAAACAAGCAGCCCGTAACAGCGTCGGATTCCGAACAGAATTAGACTATTGGCCACAGAACTTGATTCTCTCCATTAACCATACAGTTGAAACTAGAAGTCATGAGACTGTATTGTGCACTGATTTGAAGTAATAGCGCGCTAAGTAAGTGCACTTTTGTCCCTGTCAAACTGCCCCGTAAGCGTAACTCAATTCCTGTAGAAAAATGGTGTGCCAACTCTGTACAATTCTTTAAAAGTAAATATACATCATTAACATCATTTCTAACCACTACCGGGATACATGTACATGTAATGACGTAAATATATATTAAACTTCGACTCCATATACAGATTGAAGATAGTGGATTACTACTTAATCGCAGCGCCATATATTCTCCACTCAAAAAGTATTTATAATAGCTCATAACAGGACAATAAACACTTGCAAACTTTCGTCACATGGACCACCGGGTGCAACCCGGTGGTCCATGTAATGGATGTTTGCAAGTGTTTCTTGTTCATCTTGTGTTCGTTATTTCACTACCGACCTCGCTAATAACTCATTACATTTTGCATTGCACGGTGCAAACACCCTTGTGTATTCTAGAGTACTTCATTCTTTTGCAGTAAAGAGCGCGTTAACTAACGAGCATTTTCTGCACTGTGACTTCTAGTTTCAACTAGTTCTCTACAATCACCAAATTTAAGCTATGAGCTCAATTCCAATAAACCGGTGAAGCATCCTTATGGAAATGTTACATATCAAACATAGAAGAATTTGTTGGTGCGTGAGAAGAGTTTAATATTATTTTTCACATTACCAACAGTCTCAAAATCTGAATGTTCAATGGTAACCATTAGATGTGGCCCCAGAGATTTGATTTGAACAAACTTGTAATTCCTCTTGGCACAGATGGTATATGTCAAGTGTGGAAGCCTCGGGACAGTTTTGTGGTTAGTGGGAAGATTCTTCTAAATGTTTTTCCCGCTATTCACAGTGGTAAAATTAAAAAATCCAAGCGAAAATCCCCAAAACAAACTAATCAGTTCTTTTTATTCGCCTGATTATACCCCCACTCAGGTTGCTCCATGTCAAACACCAGTTACTTGTGTCGTGAAGTTCAGAAAAGAACACGGAATTTTGCTCTATTTTAATGTGTGGGTTCCCACAAGGTACTGACTTCTTTTTTCACCATAATTCAAGAGCATGCCACTCTCTCATAATGTATACCCATTCTTTTTCAAATCCTTCGAGGTGTTCCAATATGGGCTCGCGTGATATGGGTTTGTTGAATTTTTTTTTAAATTTGAAAATAAAATAATAAAAATAACAAATTTTGATATGGCGTGCACTGAAGTAAAGGGTTAGGAACAATGCTGCGATTGACAGTGGTTCCCTCTAAAGATGGACTTCATTACTAGCCGGTTACCGTTTATTTATTTATTTATTTATTTATTTATTTATTTATTTATTTTATTTATTTATTTATTTATATTTATTTATTTATATTTATTTATTTATTTATATTTATTTATTTATTGGAGTTTAATGACACTTTCGACAGCCAGTGTCAACTCGTGTCGGACAGTTTTACGGGTGGAGGAAGCCTGAGTACTCTGTCAGAACCAAAGAACAACAGTCCGACTACCCAACAGTCCGACTAGACAACGTACAAAGACAAGTGCACCATCGACGTGCATTACGCATTAGTACACAGCGCCATCGTGTCCCCGTGTGGACAATCGGTATTAAGTGCCTTGCCCAAGGACACAACGCTGTAACCCCAGGTAAGGCTCGAACTGTAGACCTCTCGGTTTGCATTTCAATAGCATAACCACCGAGCCACCGCGCTCCCTAGCCGTTTATCATATCATGCCCTTCGCAGTTAAGTTTTGATACCGACATCGTCGTGGAGATTGTGTCTGTATCTGCCTTATTTTGATGTACAGCGTACGAAGGGTTAGGATTCAGGTTTCGCTAAAGAATACAGCCACGTATAATTGAAGCTACTTCCGGGATGTTATTGATTGATCGTGCTTTAACGTATAAGCATAAACAAATATATAAATGCCCATTATTAACATTCTATTCATAACATTTCCATCACAGTCAATTAACCCGAGTAAGTACATTTGTAGGTTCGAATTGTCATTTTCGACGATTTTCAACAGAAGTTTCCGTCTACCGTTATGCTGGCGTCTCTACAGTACTGTAGTCACAACGGCGGTTTTTTTCTATCTATCGGATCGCGATCTAGTCGCGACATACTCAACCCTTTACCCAACGCACACAATATCAAAATTTGTTATTTCAGTTAGTTTTTAAAATGTTTCAAAATGTTTCAACAAAAGCATATCATGTAACCGTCATTGGAACGAGCTCGATGGGCTCGCTTCAATGAGGGGTATATGATATTATTTTGTTGAAAGTTTCTGAAAAATATTGTTTTTTGAACTGCTCAATTTGTAAATTACGCGGGCGAGTGCGGCTAATTCGTTACGTAAATGGGTAAATCTGTGGGGAGTCGAGATTTTCTACAATAATTGCGTTCCATTGTTATACACGTTAATTAAAACATGCTGAGAACTCCTATTCATGTTACAGTGTTTTCACATCTTTTGCGTCGGAAATACGACACTTCAGGGGATTAATCTCTCCGAGACTACAATGGTAAGCAGACATGTGCTATGTTCCCGAGGTAGAATTGAAACTAGAAGTCCTGTCACAATTAGCGCAGAAAATGCTCGTTAGTTAACGAGTTCTTTACTGCAGAAGAATGGAGTAGACTGAAATACAGGAGATCATGTGCGTTGTGCAATGCAAATTGGAATGTTCTATTAGCGATGTTGGTAAAAAAAATCACGAACTGAACCGATCAAAGAGAGAAAATATTGAGACTACAGAATTTGGAGGGTCGATAATTACTAAATCGCTGATAGCTTTTTCAATTTGTCTTCAGGTATTGTAGATAAGTACTAAGCACAAGAAGCACTTGCCAACTTCCATCACATGGACCACCGGGTTGCACCCGGTGATCTATGTGATGAAAGTCGGCAAATGTATCTTGTGCTGTTATGAACAATTATAAATACTTTTCGAGTGGGGAATATATGGCGCTGCGATTAAGTAGTAATCCACTCTCTTCATTCTGTACACGGGGTTGAATTTCAATATCTATTTACGGCGTTACATGTACATGTATCCGGGTGGAGGTTAGCCAAGGTGTTAAGTATCTTTTTCTACTAGTATAGAATTGTACAGAGTTGGATACGCTGTTTTTCTGTAGGAACTGAGTTTCGCTAATGGTGCAGTTTGACAGGGACAAAAGAGCACTTACACAGTGCGACGTTACTTCAAATGAGTGCACAATACAGTCACTGGACTTCTAGTTTTAACTGTAGAAGAGGCAAAGGTTTCTAAACCCATGTAAAGGATTTTGTGGGTAGCGTTAATGTGCTCGAGTTAGGTAAAGGGTTAATTATAAACACCAATATCCAATCAGTCAATCACTGCAATCTGGATCGGTATAAGTTGTAGGAGTTATCAGGAAGACAGCCAGTCTGGCTGGCTGGGCCTTTTATAATATTCATTGTATTTGTGTTTTTTAAATTAAAATCGAATCTAGAAACACAGAGGAAAACTGACTGGAGATTTAATGTTCCCATTTTTCTTCAATTGTTGAGATTCCTCCGTGTTAAAGGATGGAAGGCAGACAGACTTTCGACAAGATCGTGACAAAGTCGCAATGCGATCGGAATTTTGTGTCCTATTTTGTAAACATTGTACTGCTTAATATTATCTGAAGCCAGGCGTCGGTGTTTGCGTTTGATTGAAAAGTATCGATGCACTTTAATCCTCCTATCGGAAGACAATTTATCTTGAAACCAAAAATAGAACGTGTCGACCTTCCTTTTCTGAAATAATAATCTTCACGACTTCCTGACACAACACAGATGATCTGTCCCATTAGTTATAGTCATGTCTGTCCCATTATCAAATCGATGTAAGACCTTGATAATATGCCGGGTTTCTTAAAGCTTTAAAAACTCGAACATCGCACGCACAATTCATTGAGGACGAAAGTGTTCGAAAAATCGTTTATTGTCTTTTGAAGCAAGGGATTTCACACATAAAATTGAAATAATAATTAATTATAAAATATTATATTGCACTTTCCATCTTCAGTACCTGTGTACTTCCTGGAATTCTGAGGCCTGAGACTAAATGAGAGATTCTTCAGCGCAAGAGGCTTTGTGTTCGAATGAGCAAGTACAATCAAGTCATCGTCTGAAATTGGACTACCTTTGACAATTGTTTGCTTTTTAATTCATCAGATTTATACAAAACGATGTCCGAGCATGGGCGTACGGGGCTTTTATGATATAGGGGGCAATACAATGGAACACAAATATACATGACCCTCTCTCTCTCTCTCTCTCTCTCTCTCTCTCTCTCTCTCTCTCTCTCTCTCTCTCGCTCTCTCTCTCTCGTTCCTTGTCTTGAATTTTAAAGCTGGTTTGGTCAAATCCAGGGGGGTGGGGGCAACTGCACCCACCGCCCCTGGCTTGTACGCCCATGCGATGTCGTATTATTCACCAGAGGCATGAGTGAGCCTACAACGCTCACCGGGAACGAGTTGTCTACAGAGGATGAGGGATTGTGAGAGGGTGTATTTTAGTTGATGCGGAGACGGTGGTTTCTTCTTGTTTCATTCAGCCGGGGTAAAATCCTTCTGTATTTTTGTTTTCAGAACTCTAGAGATGGAAGTATTGAAGGTATATTTATTTTATTTTAGTTCGCTTTTCTTTCCCAAAAACAAATCGTATTTCCACTCGCCGAAAATGGTATTCCACTCTCAACATTATATTCCACTCTCAACGATGATGGATTTTTTTTTATTGTTTGCAAATCCGTTGAGTTGAATCAATTATAAAGGCTTGTTTTGTTAAAACAAACGCGGAGAAAATAAAATAAATACAAAAGTTCATTGCTCTTGAGGGCCGCGCGGATTACTTCACTCGACTAACGCCTCGTGAAATAATCATCCGCACACCCCACTCGAGGATAAATATCGTACTGAATGGGGGCGCGGTGGCTCAGTTGGTAGAGGTGCAGGCTGCAAGCCGAGAGGTCCTCGGTTCGAATCCCACCTGCGGCAACCGCGTTGTGTCCTTGGGCAAGACACTTCACCCCGATTGCCTACGTGGGGGCACGATGACGCTGTGTACTGAGGCGTACTGCACGTCGATGGTGCGCATGTCTTCAACCAATCTAACCCTGCCTGTGCTGCGGTGCAGAGTTCAGAGTTACGATGTTGGAGAGCTGACAGCTGCTCGTCGTTGCTCGGTGGTTTTCTACGGGTACTCCGGCTTCTTCCACCCGTCAAACTGTCACGGTCACGATTAGCCATTGTGCATAAGTATGTGACCTTAAACACCAATAAATAAATCGTACTCGAATCCCAGCAGTGAACTATTTTCTGTTTATTGCTTTTGCTGAGTTCAACTATTTACCTATCCAAGAGAAGGATTTGAGTATCAGTATCTCTCTTGCCGACACTAAGGTATCGCTATAAAATGGCACAGACAAGATCCACACCCATATGATCTTAGGTGCTTGGTGTAACTCCTCAACATGACATTATGCATAAAATATTTGAATGTTTTAGAATGTTTTATGTCACATAAAAAACATTTGTATTATTCAGTTCAGTAAAAACATTATATTTGAACTTTTTCACAGTTTACATGTAACCGTGCTCTACCGTGTGGCAGCACTTGTTCTACATCACACCTAGGTTTTGCCTGAATGGGTTTGATTTGAACAAACCCGTGTATCATTTTAACACATGGAATGTGAACACAAACAATCTATTCAGTGTTTCCCGTTGTGAAGAGTGTCACACGAGCCAGCTGTTCACATCTTAGCTCAAACAATAACAATATTTATTAGAATATACATGCATATGTCATAATATACTACAAAATGAAAGCATCAAATTCAACAATGGTAATAACCTATCGTATGTTATGCAGTGAAATTGTAACAGTGATGGGATTCGATAGTAAGCATACTGCTTATTATGTTCGTCTCTCCTAATTTCCTAGAGTTACAAGCTGAACAGCGGGATCTAACTAACATCTGAAGAAGTAAAAGGTATAAACATAAACAGGACATAAGAGAAGAGAGGAAGATAGAAGACAAGAGATAAAAGAGGGGAAGCCAACCTGGGTACAAATCACACTAAGATTAGGGATGTCACAGCAAATGTAAGTATAACTTCGAGGATTATCTAAACTGCAAATCAAAAAGCGCATATAAATATATATTATATATATATCAGAAGTTTATAAACAAATCCTTGTGCTGGTAGTTATAAGAAAAAAATATTAAAGTTCAAAACAAATACAACGACATCACTGACTATATTCCTGCTAGCGCTTTCACCGCTCTGTATGCGGATCTTCAGGCATTTTTGCCTGAAGATCCGCATACAGAGCGGTGAAAGCGCTAGCAGGAATATAGTCAGTGATGTCGTTGTATTTGTTTTGAACTTTAATATTTTTTTCTTATTATATATATATATATACATATACACGTAAATATGCATTTATATGTACACACACATATACATACATATATATATATATATATATACACATTCAGATATATACACATACTTATAATATATTCCTAGAAACGCAAATGTAAGTATAACTTCGAGGATTATCTAAACTGCAAATCAAAAAGCGCATATAAATATATATTATATATATATCAGAAGTTTATAAACAAATCCTTGTGCTGGTAGTTATAAGAAAAAAATATTAAAGTTCAAAACAAATACAACGACATCACTGACTATATTCCTGCTAGCGCTTTCACCGCTCTGTATGCGGATCTTCAGGCATTTTTGCCTGAAGATCCGCATACAGAGCGGTGAAAGCGCTAGCAGGAATATAGTCAGTGATGTCGTTGTATTTGTTTTGAACTTTAATATTTTTTTCTTATTATATATATATATATACATATACACGTAAATATGCATTTATATGTACACACACATATACATACATATATATATATATATATACACATTCAGATATATACACATACTTATAATATATTCCTAGAAACGCTTAGTTGTCAGAGTCCATTCGTGAACAGCTATAAAGACGGAAAGATTCTTCTCATTGCTTAGCTGTTCAGATCCACACACAAGAGTGGATACTTTAACATTAAATGGGAGTAGGCAATCGTACGGTTACGGTCGTTGAGGTGAAGCGGACACAAACGTATAAAACGGCTCTGTCGTCTCGATTTCACCGCATAGATAGTACGGTGAAAACGATACAGGTTTGCATACAAGTGTTGGTTGAGGTTGCTACGTTTTAATCTTAACCTACAGTGATATATTTGTGCTGCACGGCAAGTGGCACCACTGAAGAAGGATGATGGGCGGCGCCTATTGTGTTCTCGGAAACTCATGAGATTTCTATATGATTTGTTCTTAAGTGTAATGGAATTTTATTCCATAGTCTGGTGACCTCAGGAAGGAAGGACGATTGGTATAACTGGTTTTGGCAAAAAGTGATTCTGTGGTTGCCACTAGAACGGAGATTGTGCGTTGAATAAAGCTGGGACGTTTTTGGTAGTACCTTACTAGCAATGTAAGGAGGGGTTAAATAGTGGTACATATTAAAAACTTGCATCAGCTTGTTGTTACGGAGCCTGTCCTGCAAGGTATACCAGTAAGTCTCGGCGTCTAATAACTCTTTACTAGCAATAACAGTTACACCAGTAACAATCCTGGCTGCAGCTACTTAGATTTCCGCCATGTTTGTAATGTCATTTTCATTGCAATTATCCCAAACCGAATCGGAGTATTCCAGTAAAGGTCTGACAAAAGCAAAGTAAATCTTTTCCAAAACGCTTCGATCAAATTCAAATTTAGCGTACTCATCAGGTCTGTATGGGTCCACTCTTCAGAGCAAATGTTTTCAAAGCGAATAGTCCATGTACAGTTAGTGTTATGATCAACACCTAAGTGTTTGTGACCATTGGCTATCATATTTTGAGATGTATCGACGTATATTACTGATCAAAATATCCTTTATATCATTAATATTAATAAGGAATAGAAGGGGACGAAGGACCGAGCCTTGTGGGACTCCAGAGCAAACTGTTCTCCAAGACGAGGCTTATTTTTTTTCGTCATCACGCTGGGATCTATTTGAAAAATATGATTTCAACAAATCTAGTAATTCATCCTGAATTCCGATTTTCTCCAGTTTGTGAATCAAGGCGATATGCCGTACTTTATCAAACGCTTTACTAATATCACAGAAAACCACCCAACCTCTTTACCTTCGTCAAGAGCATGACAACAATCGTCGTATATTAGAGCTGTAGGTTTTTAAATTTCTTGTTCGGTTTCGGTTTTGTTTTTTTCAGGTGGAGAAAAGCCTCGGTTTGATTCGGTTTTCGGTTTGTTCATGAGGCTAAGTAAAATTCATTAAAACTCATTCTTATGTCCGGAGTCATAACTGAATGGTAGTGAAATTGAGTGAAACTCAATGAATGCCCGAAATAAACTATAATACATGAATAATCAGGAAGGCCAATATAATTATTACCTAAATATACAGAACTTTTATTGTGCTTGGCCATTTTTCGAGGTCTGACACCTACACGCAACTTGAGGAACGCTGCAAATACAACTAAACTGAAATGTCGGAAATTCACAGAATGTAGCCTTCCCAGAGTAGCGAGAGTACCCAGAACTGCCTTTGGCAGTGTCTGGGTACTCTCACTACTCTGGGATGGCTACATTCTGTGAATTTCTGCAGCAAGAGAGTATTTAATAAAAAACGAAAAACCTTAGATTACGGGATGTCGACGGTTTCGGTTTTTTAAAAAATCTAAAAACCGCGGTTCAGTTTCGGTTAACCTACAGCTCTATCGTATATATTAGTTAACTGGAGTACAGTTGCGTCACCTGGTATAAAACCAGACTGGAATGGATTGAAGATTTTATTATCATCAAAAATCTTCCATAGACGGTTAAAAACACAGTTTTCAAACACTTTACCGACACAGCTAATCAAAGATATTGAACGATAATTGGTTACGAAATTGGGTGGATACTTCTTTAAAACGGGCGAAACAATGACAATTTTCCATGTATGAGGAAAGAAACAGTTGTTAAGAAAAATATTTAAAAGGATCAAAAGTGGCTCAAACAAGGAATTTTTACATTCTGTCAGTAGACGGGGACTAATAAGGTCGGGGACGATGCTTTAGATGCATTTAATGATTTTAAGGCTTCGTGTACCTCGTTATAGTGCAGTGTTATGCTGCGCATTACTGGAGTGGGTGGATAACCAGATTGTGGTAGGGAGGCGTTGGGGTCGTCGATAGTAGATATAGAACTAAAGTATTCGTTGAGCACCTCGGCTTTATAAATATTCGTCGAATACGTTTTATAATGATGAGTGATAGTAGGAATCCCTGAGGTATTATTGTTTGCTATGAATGATTTCAGAGTCTTCCACCGTTGTACGGATGCGACCTCTGAACGTTTGAGTACATTTTGAACTTTAGTTACATGACAGAGTTTAGCTTTATGAATAGCTGAAACCACATCGTTCGGAGTCCCGCGCTGTGTCCTTGGGCAAGGCACTTAACCCCTACTGTTCACATGGGGCACGATGACGCCGTGTACTAAGGCGTACTGCACGCCGATGATACGCTTGTCTTCAACCAATCTAGCCCTGCCTGTGCTGCAGTGCGGAGTTACGATGTTGGGGAGCTGGCAGCTGCTCGTCGTTGCTCGGTGGTACTCTCCGGGTACTCCGGCTTCCTCCACCCGTAAAACTGTCACGGTCATGATTAGCCATTGTGCATAAGTATATCGAAATAAGCGTTTGCTTTGGCTGATAAGTAGCCATAGGTCATTGTGGAACCATTTAGGCTGAGTAGTCCTGGCGGTAATAAATTTGTTTGGTATCTGTTGTGATGCCAAATCGAGTAGTTTGGTGGTAAAATTAGAAACAACAGTATCCAGATTGGGGTTATCAAAAATTTCGCCCCATCACTCCTTAACGGTGGCGTTATTCTTAGTGTAATTTCAGAAGGCATATGTCCGACGCGTCTCTTTGACGTAGAAGGTGGTGGCTTCACGAACTCATTCTCTAGTGGCTTAGAGTAACGGATCACTGGTCAAAAAAGGGATCTAAGACCTCACAGGATAAAACACGTACAGAGTTACTTACGGCAAAGAGGTCAAGTAACGATTCCGATGATTCTGCTGACATATTTTAGTCAGTTTGTTCTTGTCTCCATAATAAAGCACTCAAACAGATAACAAGTTTTTATATCATGCAACTAAGACAAAAGATTCAATTAAGACAAAAGTGAGATTTTGAAATTATTTTCTATTTTTAATAGTAGGGTGTCTTTGACACTTGTACAAATTAAAAAAAGAAATTTCCCTCAAGTTTACTACAACTCACTCACACTCAATAATACTTCACCCAATATTTTTATTGAACAGGCCATTTGCCCACACATTTTTTTTAACAGGAGGGTGGGGGTTTTGTGAATTCCCCGCCTTAAAGCAAACCCAATAATAACATAGAAACATTCTCTGAACAAACTTGAATTAAACCATTAGAGTAGACTACACACCATGTACTACCTTATACAGAATGAAGAGAGTGAATTACTATTTAATCGCAGCGCCATATATTCTCCACTCGAAAAGTATTTATAATTGTTCATAACAGCACAAGAACTACTTGCAACTTTCATCACATGGACCACCGAGTGCAAACGGGATGGTGCATGTGATGGAAGTTTGCAAATGGTTATCAGGTTTTGTCCTTAGAAATTGTAAAAAAGTACTAAGTAAAAAAATCAATAGTAGTACTCCACCCTCCATATACTGTAGTCACAATATTTTCTATCTGTTTGTTCGGCTCAGTTCGTGATTTCACTACCGACCTCGCTAATAGCGCATTACATTTTGAATTGGACAGTGCAAACGCTGTTGTGTATTTCAGACTTCTTCATTCTTCTGCAGTACCAGGGCGTTAACTAACGAACATTTTCTGCGCTAAACGGGGCAGGACTTCTCGTTTCAACTGGATAGTATTGCGATCACAAAAGCGGCCGTTTTCTGCGATCTGTTCGCGCCACATTTTCACCATTGGGGTGACATTTCATAAATGCATACTGCACATTCTGAATCGAATTCAGTGGCGTTGTTTTCTATCTTCGTCAGGGGAGATTTTATAGTGCTGCTTGGAGATAAGCGGACAGTGAATTTCAACAGGATCACGACCTAGTCGTGATCCTGTCGAAATTCTATGTCCGCCTTGTGATCACATAACTGTGTCTATCGATTCCTCATGTTGCTGTACTTCAAGAGGCAAGGCCTACAATTTTTGAAACCCTTCCAACAGAAGATGATGGTCTTTCACCTATAAAGCATCACAGATTTATACATCATGGGCAAAATAAAATTATCACTCTCAGAAAGATATTAATATTGGAATATTGGAAAACATGCACTTGATAGATATGTAGTTGTGCGGTTTGATTACAGTACCTGAGGTAATCGCTTACGTTTTTTAATTCAGTAAAGGATGAATCAATATTGTTTCTCCGTTTTACAAATACATCAACGAGAGGACAAGAGAACAAATGAACCAAAGACATATATATTTCTCAAGTGTGGAGTTATGGTACAGTACAGTCGCCGTGGACTGGTTGTAACCCACGTGTGGGCAGTGATAATAAAAATCATTAGCAGCAGAATTTTAATTAATGAAGCACCGGGTTATACCCAGTGCTTCATTAATTAAATTTTTAGCGATTCTTCAAATAATTATTGTTTGGAATCTGTTATTATTGCGTCCGTAGAAATATTGCCCACCCTAAAAATTGACCAGTGCACGGCGGCTGTTCTGAATTTAAGATTTGTTCTTGTGATCCTTGTAATCTGGGAAGCAATAAATAACCGTTAACAAACCTGTCACATTGTATTTATTATTGTGTACTTGTTAAGAAGATGATGAGCAGGATAATCACGAAACACAGCGAACTCATTTCAACTTAACAGATTATTTCAAACCACACATAATCATATTCATTGTGAATGCCCAAATACTTACCTGGTGGAATGAGACTCCTTGAAAAACTAATGGAAGAATGGAACGAAAACATGGGAGACAACTTGATGAGGGACAGACAATATTACAGTTGGATGGATTGAGAACGCACTTGTTGGGGAAATTATAAAAGAGTTTGTATCTGAATGCTGGGTGATGGGTGGGAGAGTGGGGAAGGAGTGCCCATGGGCCTGGATTGATAACAGCCCACCCCCTCGTTAGAGGACCGTAACAAATGAAAGGCAGGTATCATTATTATTAAATGTGGAGTGGGGCCTTTCAATTAACAACACCCATCATTCTGATAACTTCATAAGGAAAAAACATGCTGTGTTGACACGATGTCGTATCGGTCACAAACGTTTAAAACATTGTTTATTGGAGGGTGATATGCGACAAGAATGTGTTCCTGTCAGACTCCACTTTCGGTGGAACACATTCTGTTATACTGTACAGATTTCTCAGATATCCGTTAAAAGTTTACACAGCAATTTTGCTTCGTGAGAAAAGTATTATAGTGGAAACGTGGCAATGTTTTTCATTTTCTGAAAGGAATAAAGATGTTTAGCAAGTTTTAACTAATTTTTTATAATTTACTTTTCGTTACTGTTTTATACAGTATTGATGAATAGATTTAGCTTTATCCTGTTTTTACATTATTTCCAGTTTTTGCACCATAGCTACACATTCATTTGTAATATTTTGAATACATAACCTCACACGCTTGATAACGTTAAGATTATAATCAGGCCGGGGTAAAATACAAATGGGCAGAAAATATTAATAATTTTTCAAAACTTGCTAAACGTATTATAACGGTATAAGTAAAAAAATAGATTTTTCTTCACCCTCCCCCTACACCCCTCCCCCCGACACACACGAGCACATTAAAGTAAAGGAAATATCGGTTCAGTAAGCTTAATATTCATTGATTTATTTTTATCTTTGATTTGTCTCACCATGGAAATGTTAATTGACAGAGCTTCATCAAAAATATAATATTTTCATAATACCACTGAACAAGCGGAAAACTCTATGTTTTAGGAAATATTACACAGTTCTGTGGCGATCTTGCTTGGCCAGATCGCGACACACCTACCCAAGTGGATCGAGATTTCCTAAAATCTCACGGACTGAGATCATGCAGTATTGCGTGCAGAGTGGCGGACAAAGAATGTCCACCAGATTGTGGCTGACCACATGTTCGCCTCTGTATGTGAGGGGATTTTGTATGACTGTGAAAATTAAAGTGAGGGGATTATGTCCAAATTGGGATTTTTTTGTCAAGGGGATTTCGTCCTGAGGGAAATCTGATCAAGGGTCTGGATATCGGGAAAATGCTCCCACTGTGAGCATATCTGCAACTGGCTTCCAGTACAGTTTATAGAATTCAACTGATCAGCAATATGATAATTCTTAAAGCATTCGTGTGATCGTTTAGCATCGAGGTCATCGCTCATTTTGTACCCGGAAAAATACATAAGATATTAATATAACAATAACATGATTTTTAAGGGCGTTATGGTTCATTAGCGGCCCGACAGAAATGATTAACAGCCAGAAGTCCTATTAGCAGCCCGAGACCAAGTCGAGGGCTGCTAATGGGACAGAGGGCTGTTAATTATTTCTGGAGGGACGCTAATGAACCATAACGCTCTTAAAAATCATGTTATTACTATTATTGCCACCTACCAATACCAACTTTTACTGGGTTTCATTTAATTCGCTATTATCGCTGGATTGAGACATTTTGAAACCGTACTCGATGTGTCGTCTGTTGACAAACAAACAGCATGTGGGAATTATCGTCATGTGACCCAAACCAATGTTTACGTCGAAAGCGCAAAACATAAACACTTGTAAGTTGCAAGCCCAGCATCGGGGACGAAACATGAAAGAAGATTAAAATTTTAGAGGATAGTACTCAACTCCACACAGACCGATCAACAGGATATCGATAGATTTGTGCACCAAAACCTTTTTGTGCCCTCAATTTATGAAGAATAATTTTGCCCTTCGATGACCCGAACGTTTCAGTTGAAACGAGGCGCCAGCAAAACATGGGACGTAATTCTCGACATGTCATTGTCAATAAAGTGAATATCACTGAAGTGATGTGTTGATTGTTTTAGTGATTGTTGGGAGGAGTAAATAAATTATGTACTCGCCAATCTGGCAAACAGGGGTTGTTTCTGATGTGAAATATGTTGGATTTAATTTCTCGATCCATCCGTTGACGTCCCACTAGGCCACCGGGCGCTAATGAAATCGAAATCCATTAGCGTCCGCTGGCCCAGTACGTCACGTGATCTACTGAGCATTACGGCTTTTGATCGCCCGTGAAAACATTGTTAATCCACTAGAAAAATTGCCAATTAATTTTCATTATTTTTTCATTTTTTGTCTCATAATCTTAGGTTGTGAACCCTCATTGGAACAAGCTCGTCGAGCTCGTTCGAATGAGGTGTCATAACCTATGTTTTTGAGACAAAAAATGAAAAAAATAGTTGTTGAAGAATTTTTAGCAAGTGTCGTCTGCTTTTCATGTTAGGTAAAGGGTTATTGGATGTTAAAAGTCAGCAGACATTCTAATCGTTAATATTTTTTAATTGTTTAATAGACCTCTGCTTAAAAAAACTATGGCAACATTTTGTGTTGGAAGTGCAATATTTCTACTCAGTGTCCGTGAAAATTCGGCATCAATTTCGCTCCTATTTCTAAGAAATGACCTCGTTTTGGATTCGTCGAGACGTATACTTAGAAACAAGGGACCAATCTGATTTCAATGTTTTAACATGGAGAGAAATTCTCAATTTATACTTCATAACTGTAGAATGATTGACAAATCACTTCTTGAGTTTTTAAATATGAAAGCTGTCAAATATATTTTCAGCCGTAACCAGTAGTAACAAAACAAATTATGCGTGAAGACATTTAAAATTGGACTAGTAGATTTCGGGATATTGGTTATTTTCTTTTTGACCCCATTTTAAGTAAAATAATGAAAATAAACACGTTTCCGTAAGTCAGATCAGTAATGTGGATATAAGGGGTTCCGAGTGTGGACTCCTGAGCTCGCTTTCCCTTTAACCCTTTACCCAACGTAACGGCCAAAACCGGCCAGCGCTATTCTCAAAAATTGCCAATTAATTTTCAAAATATTTTCATTTTTTGTCTCAAAAACATAGGTTATGACCCCTCGTTGGAACGAGCTCGTCGAGCTCGTTCCAACGAGGGGTCATAACCTATGTTTTTGAGACAAAAAATGAAAAAATTTAGTTATTCAAGAATTTTTTTTGCAAGTGTCGTCTGCTTTTCATGTTAGGTAAAGGGTTAAGGTTTTCGAAGGAAGAAATGACTTTTGTTGACTTTTTACAATGATCATGATGGCTGTTTCACGGTAACAATAACTCTCAATTGTAAGTTAGAATAAATGAGATTGTGTTCTTCAGATATCCCTTCTCAAAACCTTTCTACCTATAGGTAAGGTGATACCCTGGTTTACAGACAGTTTTTCAAATATAAATTACCGAAGCCCATTGGAGCCAGCATGTGTAGCGGTAAGATAGAACATTGCGAATATTCGCAATGCAATGCGAATATTCGCATTCAACATTGCGAATATTTGCATTTAACATTGCAAATATTCGCATTAAACATTGCAAATATTCGCATTCTGCATTGCAAATATTCGCATTCAACTTGGCGAATATTTGCATTCAACATTGCGAATATTCGCACAAAGTTGAATGCAAATATTCGCAATGCTCCCACTACACGCGCTGGCCCCAATGGGATGAATGCGAATATACGCAACGTTTAATGCGAATATTCGCAATGTTGAATGCGAATATTCGCAATATGAATGCGAATATTTGCAATGTGAATGCGAACATTTGCAAAGTGAATGCAAATATTCGCAATGTGAATGCGAAAATTCGCAAAGTGAATGCGAATATTCGCAATGCTCCCAGTACGCATGTTGGCTCCAATGGGCTTCCGTAATAAATACTTTACAACAGGTGCAGCAAAATTCTTTAATGACTACAATTATTACTTAATTCTACAAACACAATGCTCATGCTCTTTGATTGGAACGAGCTTAAAGAGCTCGTTCCAATTCAGGATCGTATACAATGTTTGGGGTAAAAGTTGACAAAAACTAAAATTCGGATGGCGATTTTTGTTGTAAGCTTAATAATTTTACAATGTTTGGTGAGCAAGCACACTATTTATGCCAAATGCTCACCTTGACCCAATTGCGCGAGTATGTGGGATGACATCAGAAGCGGCTCTTTGTTGACTCGCTCTTCTCGAATACAGCGATAGGATATTGGACCTGCTCGGTGCATGTCTCTCTCCACACAGCTGCCAGCTATTTACCTCCCTATCCGAATCGACGGTACGCCCTGATAATATCAAGCCACAACTGAAGGTGGCGGAGAGTGTTTGGACACTTCAAAAATATTCCCGATCGAGAATCGATCCCGGGACGTCCCGCACGAAAGACGGGAGCAATCGTTCGCTCGGGCTTTTCTTTCCCTTTTAGTGAATAACTCCGACTGGTGTCAATACTATAAAACGTTTACAATTGTATTTTCCTAGAAATGCATTTTCTAGTTATGACTTTAGATGGGTTGAAATGAACCATTAGCATTTTTAAAGATGTGGCAATTTGCCAGTTGGCAAATTGCCATATCTTTTAAAATGCTACTGATTCATTTTGGTCAGTTATACTAATAGGTAGAAAATACAATTGTAAATTATTTATAGTATTGGCTCCTGGTGATGAGAATTGCGCTATATAAAGGTTAAATACGGGGTTAAGACGATAATATTTCAGTCGAATATTAGAGATGCAATTCGTTGCTAATATTTGCTGGACGATTTGTGTTACCAAGAAACGCTCCCTGCGCAACTGATTCAGACGTTATTTTGGTGAAGCAAAGGGATTTTGATCGATGATGGCGTCCAATCGTTGGATAATTTTCCATTCAGTAATTTGTTTTTCAATCTTCAACAGCAGTGATTTATGATTCCACAGTTGTCAAAGATATATTATAGAGAGCAAAGGTACAATTTCCTGTGGATTGCTTGCCTTTTTGTCTTATGTAATTTGTATTTTGGTTCGTTTTTGACGCAAATTGAATTGGAAAATGTGCTAATACTCAGACGCCATGTCTGAAAACAGTTTCCTTCATGGCATATAAGCATACTCAAGTCTAGCTTTTCAGCCTTCTTCTGACGAGTACTCCTACTGAAATACAAATATGAAGAATATTCGATTTAAATACATTAATCGTCTTGCATATACAAAGCGGCATGCATATTTTCTCCCACCGCCCAATATGTATTAAAATACGCGTGTCCCGGGTGAGATACCTGACTGAATCAGATCCCCCCACCCCCACCCCCAAACTTCCTACGCAAGATATGCGTGTCTCATGTGAGAAGGCCATGTGAGATAGATATCTATTTCACATGACCCACGTGATCCGTTTATTAGCATATTTAATGAGCGCATGTCTATTCAATCATTGCACGTTCTTCTGTAAACAAACAGCATGGTGTCACGTTTCGGAAATATTAGAAGACGAACGTTTGTCGAAGAACATAGAAATATAAGCATAGACCGCAAAACCAAATGACACTTAACTCTTTTGTATGAATTTTTGGGGTGAACGCCGTTGAGTGGAGAGAGTTGCACGAAATTCCCGTCGAAAGGCTATGCGAATACACTGCACAATTCATATGACATCATCAGAATGTGCCAATGTTCATTTCGCTACAAATCATTAACCCCTGTCTTGCCGGTGTCGTTTTTAATTTCGTGGTATATACCTGTGGTGTATATATATAACTTTTGTGAGCTCTTTCCGATAAGCAAATCAGTATTTTTCAGAAATGGACAACAAAATTATCCGATATAGTTGCATGTGCCCCTGAATTACTTTTGATGACGGCAGAGTGTTTTGGTAGGTGTGGGGGGGGGGGGGGGGGGGGGGAGGGTGGGGGTGGAGAAAGATAGATTATCCCTGACGGGGTTGGCATGAGATGGGCATATCTCACCCTCGGGACAAGATGTTTGGTCCAGACAAAATATCTTAGAATTACAACAAACAACCCGGAAAGTTTTACTGGCTCGGCTTTCTCTGTTTTTGCATATCCTGGTCATTTCTATAGCTTATTCTCTCCATTCCTTGGTCTGTCCTGTCTGTGCTATGAATTCCCCGGCCTCCCTATAAAATATTCTGATTTCCCTGGATGTGTTTATATGGTAGTGCACAATATGTACACAATACATGTTACACATATGGATGTGCTGGATGTGCTGATATGTGATTGTGTGCTAGTGCACAATGTGCGCACAGCGCATGCAGCACATAGGCACATAGGGGTATTTGAGTATAACTATGAGCTGATGATAGTAGGTGATATGTGAGTGTTTTGGCTCACTTCAATCGTGTGAGCCAGAAATTTAGGTGAGCCAGAAAAGTTGAGTTAATTTGGGAAAAACCTGAATTTTGGGGGGAAAAATACAAATTTTGGGGGAAAAACCCAAATTTTTCTGGTAAAAAAGTTTATTTTTCCCAAAATAATTCAATTTTTTTCCCGAAAACCCCGGGTTTTTGACAGAAAATGTTTAAATTCAAGCATTTCTGGCTCACTTTCGAAGGAATTTGTCGAAAATGTCTAAAAAATTCCTGGTTTGACAAACCCGCTTTTATGATAAATTTAACACTGATTTTCCTCTTGGGGTGATTTTTTTTCAAATTTTCTTATGAATAGAGTTGCACGATTGTGACCGGCGACAGATTAGCACTGAGATTTCCATTGGGAAAAATTCCGAAAAAAACTGTATTTTTCGGTTTTTTAGTTGGGAAAATACGCGATCGAACGTCGATCCCCACAGTAAAAGACAACGGTTCGATCATGCTGAATGCGAAAATTGAGCCAGTAAAACTCGATCCGAGACGTGGATTTCCCACGAGGTGAATTCGTAGATTGAGCCAGTAAACTCGACCATTTGAGATCGAGCGAACGAGTCCGAGAATCGTTAGGTTAGCTGGACGACCATCTGGGTGAATTGGGGGAGGAGGAACGCGATTGAAAAAAAAACAAAATGTATGTAGTATATTATTATTATGAGACGAGTGACGAAAAAAAAATTGACCGTCTAAAAAAAATAAAAATTGTAGGCGCGACCATTATGTTCTTCTTTTTGTCATTAAAAAAAACTGTAAAAGTTTATTTTTTTAATTATATATATATATATATAAGAAGAAACAAAAATTGAAAAAAAATATTTTTACAATTAATAATTAATATTATTAAAAAAAGAAAACACAAAATTTAATATTTGTTATAAAAAAAATTTCAACAAAACAACGACAAAAACAATAATCGGTCATGAAATCCTCCACACCTAAAAAATCCGCATTAAAATTGAAGAGGGTCGAAAGGAATTCAAAGTTTGACACTAAAATTTATAGGTTGGGATCTCACGACGCTACTGAATTGGCAGATGTGGAGACTAGTGGGTTGACAGAGGAGTACTGAAACTGAACGGAATTCCTCTGGATTTAATGTTCGAATATCAAGACGATTTGTTGACAGTCCTATCGGATAAGATAGAAAATTTTAACCCAGACGATTTATCACTGTTCTATGGAAGTAACATATATCCGAATATTTCCGAACAACTAATTCACAAATTGAATTTAATCCCTGGAGAAAGACGAACTTTTGAGAGAGCGAATTTGATATTCCGTTGGGTCTATCAACGTGGACAGAATACTTTTACACTTAATATTCTGGTCACGGACTTGAAATTATGAAGTCCATTATAAGATAGATTTTTAAATCACGACTCGAAAAAAAAAAACATTAAAAGTCCATTATGTTTTCACATTCACTCGATTGAAATATTAATGGAGCATGATTGCTTTCACAACTTAGACTGTTCATTTTTGTATAATAAAATAACTAGATGTTTTCCTTACTTTGATGTGTGTACTATAAAATATAACCACGTTTCAAAACGTCTACATTCATTACTGAATGAAGTGAAAAATGTGAATCTGGGGCGAGTGACTGTTTACCTCTGTTTGGAACGAATTGGTAGGTAGTGCTGGTTTTCTACGGTATACAATTTTTTTGTTGTTGCTTTTTTACTGATGGGAATCAGTCGTCAAATGTGTTTTTTTTAAGGTGAAGGTATAAACGATTAGTTCGGATGCGATGTGCCTACTCGTCTTAATATTTTGTTTGTTTTACTGATGTTTTATTAAAAGAAAAAATATATATATATTAAAATAAGAAGTTTAAAAATTCACCAAATTTTTTTTTTTAAAAACAACCTAATATATTATATATATTAAATAAGATGTTTTAATATAAAAAATGCCAAAAACAACAACGTCTAATGTGGAAAAGTTATATTCGTCTACCGTATCCCAGTTGAAAAAGTACTGTAGAAATCAAAGAAAGAAAAATTAAAGCTGTTACAGAACCAAAGGGCAACTGATTGAAGTTTTGCGTGGGAAAACGTATGATCAAAAACTGGTGAAATTGCAAGCCAACGTACGTCAGTCATTGAATTTGAAAGGTGTTAAACACATGAAAAAAGAGGAATGCATCAGTCATTTACTCGATGGAAAGGGAGTGGACGAAAGATCTACGACAGCGACAAAAACTCGAATCGTGAAAGAAAATGAGAAGGCAGCAGTGACGACGAAACAACGTCGAAAAACGACTGTGGAAACTAAGAAGAAGACTGTTAAATGAAAAGTGGACCGGCAGGTTTCGAAAGAGAATAAAAAAAAATGAAAAGCGATGCGTTTCGAGATGAAAATTCGTTACAAAAATCGATGGATGCAGTCGTGAGAGTGCTGGAGGAAAAAGGGACACGATGTGATAGAGGGAAGAGGGGATCGTATTCAAAGCGTTAGAGAAATCGTTGATTCCAATAGAAGGAGACGTCGCCATTAAAGGATATTTTAAAACTTTTGATGTGATTCCCAGTCTTGTATATCTTGATCCCGAATTGTTCATGGAACAGGCAAAGGGTGGAGTGTTGGATGTATTTCGAAAACATCTAGAAAGGGGTCTAAATATAAAAATGATTTTGCATTGTCTGATGAAAAGGGTCAACATGAACACGGGTGAGAGCGTGGTGGAAGATACCTATTTCCAATCTAAAAACGAGACTGTGTTTAGAGACGACGAATTATCCGATGTTGACGAAGCGATGAAAGACACGATGTTGGAATCTATGGCTCATTGTCATCTGAAGGGAAGTGATTGGACGTTCGAGAAGGTATTGAATCTCCAGATTCACGTGGACAGACACGATCCTTTGAGAACGTCTTCCTATGTAGAATTGCCTCATTTCGTATATAATAAACATGCCGTGATTAACGTGAAAAATAAAGATGATAGCAAGTGTTTCAAATGGGCGATCACATCGGCCTTATATACCATAGAAAAGAATGTTGATAGAGTTTCCAAGTGTGTGGAGACTTGTAAAAATCGCGATTGGACGGGAGTGTCTTTCCCGACGCGGTTGGAATACATTGAGCGTTTCCAAAAGCTAAATCCCGCCGTGGCCGTGAACGTCTTGGGGGCGACAGTGAAAAACGATGAAAAACGAATAGTCTATCCTCTCAGACTGAATTTGCACAAAGAGAGAGGAAAGATTGCTAATTTGTTATTAATTTACGAGAGTGACAATCAACATTATTGCTGGATTAAAAATATGAGTCGATTGATGTCAAAGCAGACTACTAAACACAAGGGCGAGAGATTTTTCTATCACAATTGCATGAATTCATTCGAACGTCAAGAATCGTTGATGTGTCATCAGGAATATTGCAACGAAAAGCCAAGCGTTGCCGTCGAAATGCCTAAACCTAACACTTACATGAACTTTTGCAAGTACAAAAGAAGATTAGAGCCGCCATTCGTCGTCTATGCCAGTTTCGAATGTTTCACCACGAAAATGAATTCTTGCCAGCCTGACGAGCGTAGGAGTTACGCCAAAAGACATCAAAAGCACGTACCTTCGGGCTATTGTTATTACGTGAAATGTTCTTTCGACGATCGAGAATCGTCAGGTTCATTCGTCTACACTAAATGTTCAGATGACGACGATATGGCTAAAAAATTCATGGAAGAGTTAGAATCGAAACTTCAAGACTTAAACAACAAATTTAAAAAATCCATAGACATGATCATCACGACAGAGCAACAGCGAGAATACAACGAAACCACCGAATGTCACATCTGTAGACAACCATTTGATAATGAGTCTGACAGTAATAAAAAAGTTAGAGATCACGATCAATACATGGGTATGTGGCGCTGCTCACAACAAATGTAATTTAAGATTTTGAGATGCTCAATTCTATCCGGTGATATTTCACAATCTCTCGGACTACGACAGTCACCTGTTCGTGAAGAATATGGGCGTCAGCGAGGGGAATTTGAGCTGCATCGAGCAAAGCGACGAAAAATACATTACCTTCTCTAAATGGAAGGTTGTTGATAAAAAGATAGACATCGATGGATTGAGTGAGAAAATGGTTCCCATCGGTAGAGCGATACGTTTCATCGACAGTTATAAATTCATGTCAGCCAGTCTGGAAAAATTAGTCGACAGTTTGAATAGGGAGAAATTTAAAATCACGAGTAAACATTTTGATCATCGACAACAATTGGTGGACGTCATGTTGAGGAAAGGCGTCTGCCTTTACGATTACTTGAGTGATCTCGAGAAATTCGACGACGTTGCTCTACCTCCTAAAGAAGATTTTTATTCGAAGTTATACCAGTGCTACATTTCCAACGACGATTACGAACATGCGCAAAAAGTATGGAGATTATTCGACATGAAATCCATGAGAGTTTATCACGACCTCTATCTGAAAACCGACGTGCTTCTCTTGGCCGACGTGTTCAAAAATTTTCGACGAATGTGTCGTCAACATTACGAACTAGATCCGGCTTGGTATATAATGGCACCCTGACTTGCCTGGGGTCCTCTTTTGAAGACGACCAAAGTCCGACTGGAATTATTAATGGACGTCGACCCAATTATTCAACATCATTATCAATATGGAAGGGACAGCGGAAATTGACTTTCGAAATGAACTGCTGATGAAACAGTCTGATTCAAAAAGTATTCTTATGACAAGGCAAGAATATTTTATGCTTTTGCAAGAACTGAAAGATGCCTCACTATCTGAAAAGAAGACAGGTCGCCAGTATTACATCCTCAGTAGATATGAGATTCTTCAGAGCGGTGATGTTGAAAAAATAAATTGCATGCAAAGTGACAATATTCAGACACCCATCTACTTCACTCATATAGATGATATGTTTGATATTATAAAACAAGCTCATGTATCAACTGGACATGGTGGTGGCAGGGATAAAATGTTGAAAGCCTTGGTTAAGTATGCAAACATCACGTAGATGTCATGGTTGCCGTACTTGTTCCACCAAAAACTAAATCTTCAACTGCCTTATTGACTATTTAAAATGTTCCTTGTTTTTGTTGATTTGTGATAAATAAAAGATCTTATCAATAAATAATGCCTTAGTTTTCAATCAGAATAATTGAAAAAAACATTTCAGGCAATCTGTAGAAAAAATGGCTGATTTTTTCAGGCAATCTATATAATTCCTAACTCTTTTTTAGGAACTCTATAGACTGACTGCGCGAAACAGGAAATCTGAAGATCGACTGAAATTTTTAGTCATTCTACAGATTGCCTGATTCTACACATTGACTGTAAGAGACACACGCGGATATTTTCGGATACTTATAACATAGTAATGCATCATTTGAGGATACCTTTTATGGGATACTTATCGCGAATAATAATACTCCTTGTGTCTTTGTTTTGTGATGTTCACAGCACAGACCTTAAAGACATTTCCGATGCCCAGACAAAAGACGTTTCTATGCGTTCACTATTTTGAATACCGATAGCAAATCCAAAGACACTCTGGAGCTTAGGTATCCATTTTATACTTTTTAATCCATGTAACCTTAAATTACGTTTTTCAAGAGCTACACCTCAGTTCGAACCGCGGCCGATGTACAAAAATCTAACAATTAGTCTTGTCAAGACTGGTAACCGATTGATTCGAGACGGATATTGTCGGCAATGCGATAACCGATACTTTCCTTGCAATAACAGCCCGATATCGATACATATAATGGAACTGTGCGACTCGCGAATGTCAAACTCACGGCCGCTACAAAATTGAACAATTAGTCCCGTCACGAATCAAGTTCTCAATCCACCACTCAAATTAAGTAAAGTATTCGACGCAGTTATGAACTGGACCCAGTCTAATCTTTAAATGGTCAATCACATATCCTTTACATTCAATTGTCTGTAATATTTCGCTTTTCCGACCAACTGAAATATTTGAAAATATTGAATCTGTAATCTCCATAAACATCCATTTCCACTGAAGAAACACAAAATACTGAATACTTACGAATGAAGCCCTCACCACGCCTGTAGTTTTATGATTCCGCCGCGTAGTTCCATCAATTATGTTAATATCTCTATGTTTTAAGGCAAAATAAATATTTACTGATTCGAATATCTATAAATGAAATGTGACAAAGAATCTGCTGTAAAGTATAGTCGCCGTGGAATGGTCGTAATCCACGCGTGGGCAGTGATGTCTACGCATGCGTTTACCAGGTAATAAAAATCATCACTTGCAATATTTTAATTAATGAAGCACCGGGTTGTACCCGGTGCTTCATTAAGTAAATTTTTGATGATCTTTCCTATAATTAGTGTTTGGAATCTGAAAGCGCTTTTACACGAAGAGAAATAACCCAGGGTTATATTTTAATCCAGGGTTATATTTTAACCAGGGTTATTTTTTTTTACCCGGAATACAAATTATTTCGAGAACGAATTACTTTTCACATGGAGTTTGCTACATAAGGGGTATTTCAGTCAGATCTGCTAATTTCTTACACTGAATGGAGCGTGCTAGACGTTTTTGCAGAAAGCTGCTGTCATATAGCTTGTGTTTGGGTGCAGTATCGGGTACCACAAATGCTAGGTCGTGCTGTCAGCGACCACGTTCGAATGAATGGATTGAGGACATAGGAGCTTCAAGGTTATGTCAAACCTGCTGCCAACTGGGTAAGAAAACCAATTCCTGTTAAAAAACAGGCAGCACTAGTCATCTACTGGTTGGCATCGGACAAGGAGTACCTAACAGTCGGTAACCTGTTCTGCGTTTCGATACCATTAGTTTGTAATGCTGTCCACAGAGTGTGCGAAGTGCTTGAAGATTGCTCTGACAAATTCATTCGATTCCCAGAAGGTGATGAATTGTTGAACGTTGTGTCAGGTTACAGAGACAGGTGGGACTATCTTAATTGTGGGGGAGCAATCGACGGTTGCCACAGAGAAATTATGAGACAAGAAGAAAATCACGGCGATTACGTTAATCGCAAAGGAAAATAATCTCTCCTTTTGCAAGGACTGTGTGATCACAGTTATATGTTTCGAGAGATCAATGTTGGCTTTCCCGGAAAAGTGCACGATGCGCGTGTCCTGGGTAACTCTCAAATCTATGACAGAGGCGATGGAAGCTATCTCTTTCTGGAAGGTACTGCGATGAAAGTTCGACTTCGAGATAACGACGTTTCAAAGCCTATCACACTGACTGGCGATCCCGCGTATCCTTTAAGCAACTCGTTAATGAAAGCATACCCGGGACGCGATAATCATTCACCCTGCAACACGATTTTAACTACAAGCTTAGCAGAGTCAGGATCACGATAGAAGACGCATTCGGTCGTTGAAGGGAAGTTGGAGAGTGCTGATGAAACGCTCTGACGCGAAGGTCCAGTTTGCCTGTACAGTGATTACTGCTTTTTGCGTACTTTACAATTTTTGTGCAGTCATGAAAGAAGATTTCGACGAACGACTCGCTCCAGACGAATCCGCTGATGTAGACCAAACTTCGTGCCATGGCGTACCATTCTGTTTATTTTTGCGTTATGAAACGAAACGGAGCTGAGTTATCGCATTCAAGCTATACTGACGTGTATACTTATGTTCAATAAATATCGCAATTATACCTGAAGAGTGCACTTAAATGAATGCAATAAAATATCCAAAATAGCCCACACTTGATAAAAACATACCGACCCTGATGTCAATGCAAAAATGCAAACACAAATGACGCATTTCTGAAAAATATGACTGCATGAGGTATTTAGTCCGGTAGTCAGACCGCACTCTTCCTCTGCCTGTTACCCCCAACCCGATTTGGGCGATTGTGTCGACAGTTCGTGTGCTGTTGTCGATCGCGACCGATGAAACGTTGGGTATATGTGTATGAAGATTTTGACGTTCTCCACAATGATGTGCCGCAATATCTGTGTTGGATTCATTCTGGTGGAAGGAAGTTGGACCCCGAACTCCAAAAAATTTAATTTTCTGGATGGAAGATTGGTTGTCTGTTTGGGGCTTAGCGTTGCTCCCAACAACGAAAAACACACCACGTCGCGATGCCACGTTTTTCCATTTCCATCTTTTGCATTTTGAATTGGAAGATGTGAAAACAGGTATTTGCACTCGAAAGCAGTTTTACTGGCGGAGGATAATCCGCTCACAAACCTCAACAGTCAGTGATTTCTATGGTCATATGTCTTGCCTATTAACCGGGTACTACACTGCAAAAAATATAGGTTCTCTTTAGAACCAAAACTGGTTCTAATCTTGTCCCTGAGATGGAACCAGTTCTGTTTAAACAGTATTTATTTCACATCAAATAAATTTACCAATGTTAGCATTCAATTTTAACAGAATATTACATGAACTGAAGGAGATTCAGCAGTAAACTTGGAGCTTATTCAGCGCAGTCGCCAAACATTTTGAAACAAAGGAGATATGAACAGTTGGAATATCGAACCAGTTTTGGTTCTGAAAAGAACCAAAACTGGTTCGATATGCCAACTGTTCATATCTCCTTTGCTTAATAATGCTTTGAGACAACCTCGTATAAGCTCTAAATGTACGACTGAACCCCCCTCAATTTTTGTTTAATTCTGTTAATATTTAATGTTAATCTTTATAAATTTATTTGATTTGAAATAAATACTGTTTAAACAGAACTGGTTCCATCTCAGGGACAAGATTAGAACCTGTTTTGGTTCTAAAGAGAACCTACATTTTTTGCAGTGTATAGCAAGACCGCCAATCATCGGAGAGTGACTGGAAACTCCATCAGTCAACCATTTTGTATTATAAACCCCAAACACCACTGCGAGGTGAGACTGATCGGAGAAGATGACGTTACTGACTGAGTCACCGATTTATCCAGTTTGAGTATTCGAGACGCTTGTCCGAGAAAGAGATTTCAGACTAGACAACTGGATTGGAACCTTCACCGCCAATGCGGATAGGCAAGAAGGGTTCTTGCAAAATTTTGCAGTCAAGCGAGTCGTCGAAGAAAGTAATCGTTGGCTCATTTGGTGAGGAACACTGCGTACTAAAGTGTGGCAGAGAGATTCTACAAATTATTTCCGAAATGTTTCATTCGAGAGAGTCGCCAGAACTCACCTAAAGTAGAGGGGGTGAGTACAATTTAGCTACTTTCGGTGAACAAGTCTATCTTCCAAGATAGACTAGTAATGAGCATGAATATAGCATTTAGCTGCATAGCTTTAGCGAAATGTAGGCCCTCCCCAACTCCCTCGAAAATTTGACGAAGCCTTTCAAGCATGTAACCATTCGGAACATATCACGCCAAACATGCTCGGGTAACAGGTTCAGCATGAATGAAATACCAACGAATATATTTAATTGCGTAAGGCGAGCGTAGTTTAGGTGAGCTCATCTTGATCGATAGATCGCTTAATTGAGGGTTCAAGGTGGCTCCAACAAATGAGAAAATATATGGACGCTATCGGTTTCATTGGTGGGTGATAACCGGCTCATTAACTTGTATCACAGTGATTTCATTGCTTGAGATGTTAGCCCACTAGTAGGCTCACTGCGATAAGACTACCAACTTAAATTAGCAGGTAATTGGCTGCTCGAACGATTTCGTATCACAAAAGCACCAAAACTTTACATCCTGGGGGATACCACCATATCCGCAATGTTTTTAAATGTGTAACTTCATGCGAACAGAGTGTACACTGAGGGACATGAATCCACAATTGAATGACACCTCACACAAAGAAATAAGTAGCAGGAACGAACGATAGCGATTAATTTATTCGCTATGACAAACCACGAACTTATGCAAAAATACAGAAGATTGTTCAAAACTCATATAGAGGGGGGGGGGGGGGGCGCGTTCTCAGCGAAATGAACTGAATAAAAGTCACTTTAGTTTGCATCAAAGTATCCGAATTCTCCTGACCACAGACTAATCAGTTCGAAATCATAACTTGTAGAATGTTCTACCTTCATTACAGACGCCGTACCTTTCGCTGCCCTCTTCAGGGGTGCGTTGTGATTGCCGCGGAGTGTATACAGAATGATCCTGGCACGGACCCGATCGTTGTACAGACATTCGAAGAATCTTATCCATCATTCTGAACTGATGGTCATGTTCCATCTTTTTAAGTCGTTCTTCTGACTCTATACGAAGTTTCTCAATCTCAGCTTTCTTTATTTCTACATTACGTGGAATGTGTATTATCACTAAATCACCCGCAGAGTGGAGATTCCATCCAAGCAATAATTGCAAATTTGTTGCAAAGCATAACCAGCACAAGCAAAGTTTCAGCCAATGGACCTCCGGGTTAAACCCGGAGGTCCATTGGCTGTAACATTGCTTGTGTTTTTGTCGATATGTACAAAATTTGAAAGTTATAGCTTGGGTGATAACACCACTCCGCGGGTGATTTAGTTACAATCCTCTCCCCACGTACTGTACTTCAAATTTCTTCGTTTCCGTCGATATGCGCGCGCTTCTCTTCTATCTTCTCATTAGATGCTGTAAACTTATCGATGGCGGTGCCGACTGACTTCTCCAGTTTCGACCTTTTGGAGTCTTTGTCGCTTGTCTGTATGACTTGCTCCCTGGCACTTTGTTGCTGGTGCCTGGCTGACTCTGTTGAACATGTACCGTGGCCACTGTATTTGATTCGCCCTGTGATTCTCTTTCATCGTCACTCGAGTCGTCGGGAAGAGCGGATATACCGCTCTCACCGAATACAGAAGCTGCGCCGGACCTCGAGGCAACAGCAGTTTCATCGCATCTTTTTCACTTTCCTGTGTCTACCACTTTGAATGGGAATGACGCCGGTCGTGCACCCAAACGTTCACCCAATTTGTCGTAGTGCTTGTATTTCTTTCCATTACCCCCACCTTTCGACAGTTTCGGGCGACATTTCCTATAACATTTCTTAAGAGTTTTCATCCGAATCTTTAACTGCTCGGTCGTTTTGTTTATTCCATTCTCTGCTAGACTTGATACCAGATCCTTATAAACCCCACTTCTATTTAGTTTGGGGTTGTCTAATATCATCTCAATATCACGGTCGAGCCATTTATCTAGTAAAATTTCGATTTTGTGTTCAGACCAAGATTGTCCTCGAGTTGATCCTTGAGGCATGATTGTTAGTCATCACATAAGCTATCTGGATAACACGCGATGTTCCGGCAACAATTACGTCAGAATGACGTGATCTGGCACTATAGTGCTCACTGTTTCGTCACATGGATACGAAAACGTAGTGTATGTTACTTAAAATAACCCTGGGTTGTACCGAGTTGCCATTTACATGAACGCAAAACAGTCGATTTGTGCCAGGCTTAACCGGATTTGCTCCACCTCATGAGTATTTATCTAAATTTGGCCCTAAGTCAAATGGAATAGCCCTGGGTCAAATGCGTTTACATAACAAACTTTTCCACCCAGGGTCAAATATTTGATCCTAGATATCATTTAACTTGGAGTCAAATCTGTTCATGTAAATAGGGTTTTATATTACTCCGTCAGTGGAAATATTGCCCGCGGGTGGAAAGTGACCAGTCCACGGCGACCGTACTGTATTTCTGTAAATTATTTGTTATTTATTTTTTGATGCTTAACGCCACATCATCAACTAAGGCTACATTGTTGCGAGAAAACGGCGGAAAATAAAACATGTCATTGTTAAGTACAAAGTAAAAAAAAATGAATAAAGATAGAAAATAATTACGGTAGACATGTCCAAAGACAGGAGTGATTTAAACAACAATAAGATAAGACAAGTGAACAACTTATAAATCAACCTGATGAATTAAAACTTGAATAGTCTAGATTACAAATATAAAAACAATTTCATTTTTTTTTAAAGATTGATTACTTTCACAAATAATAGAATTTTGTGCGGGCTTTTATTACAGAGATCCTACAGTGAAGTACTGCCCTCTAACATGATTAAATTCAGTGCAATATAAAAGAATGTGTTCCACTGATAATACTTGCTGGTAAGGAACACATTCTGGTCGCATATTGCCATATAACAAAAAATAATGTATGACCAATATGTCATCGTGTCAAAACTGCATGATCTTTTCTACAAAGGTTACTAGACGGGTAGTGATCAAAAATATTTGGTCGAAAGCGATGGAGCTTGTTATTTGTTGTTCCATCCCAATCGGCCTGCCACAAGATTTGATGTAATTATTGATAAATGGTTTGAAATCCCTGAAAGGAATTTTAAAAACAGTAAGAGGCTTGTTTAATGCCTGCTTTGTTGCTTTGTTGCACTGTCTGCTCTGGTGTTACCGGAGATACTTACATGTCCAGGTAGCCAGCAAAACACGATATCCTATTGGTCAGACACAAGTCCATCTAAATTTTCACGCAACTTGATAATTAGAGGGTTATTCAACTTGGAATTAAGAAGAGCCTGTAAACAGGAAATCTGAAAAACAATGGGTTTCTTCACTTGCCTGTCCTTGATCTGTGCGAGAGCAAGTATCAGAGCTATAGCTTCAGCTGTGAAGATGGAACTATTGTTTGGAATTCTGACTGAAGTGGATTGATTATTAGTTATTACGACTGATGCAACTTTGTCACCATCTTTGGACCCATATGTATAAAATTTGTGGAACCTACATAACGGGATGCTATTTCTGCATATTTTTGCTTGAATTCGAAAGAGTTAGTATCTGACTTTCGAGAGCTTGTTAGTTCTAAAATAACATTAGGTTTTGTCATCAAATGGCAGCGTGTGTGGTACACGGTTTTCTGCTACAGATTCTGAACTAATATTAGTTTAGTCCAGATGTGCTTTGATTCGGATACCCAAAGGGCAAATACGTTTTGGATTTCTTGTATAAATATCCACATTATCTGGGTTCAAGACACATTTATAGGCTGGGTGTGAAGGATTACCATAAAGTTCTGTTAAATATTGCATTGAACATTTCAGTGTACCCTTCTCAAGAGATGGTTGGTTCGCTTCTACAAGAAGTGAATCAATAGGTGACGTTCAGAACGCACCTAAACTTAGGCGGATACCACTATTATGGATGGTGTTAAGCGGTGTAGGGTATGACTTAAAGAAAATGGCGACAGCGTGTTCTTTTCTGGCAAAAGCATTTCGAACAAACGTTTGAAGTCTGATCAAATGATCCAGAGTGCTTCGCTGATTTCTGAAACTACACTGCACATCAGCTGGCAGGTTATGTGATTAGAGAAACCAAACCAGTCGGTCATTGATTATCCTTTCCATGGTTTTCCTAAGGCAACTTGCCATGGCTATTGGTCTACACATGTAATTACCTGGATTAATGTGGTCTTTATCAGGTATTGGAATGGGAATAATTAACCCATCACGCCAATAGGGTGGAAATTCACCAGATGTTCAAATGCTGTTGTAAATATTCAATAGCAGATGGAGAGATGTCTCTGTTAAGTGTTTCAGTCGCTATATCCTTCGGTTTTTGGAGTGAGTTGTTAAGTTCTTCAAAAGAAAAAGGTCTGTTATATTCTTCTAAACTATTTGATGTAAAATTTATAGTCTTTTTGTCTTGTTCCTTTTTAACGTTTTTAAAATCGGGATGACCGTTTTGAGAGGACGATTGCTTTGTAAATGTTGAAGCAAGTATATTTGCAATTTACTTTTTAGATGTTAGTTTTCCATCATCTGGTTTAAGATGTTGTATACTAGATGTTTGTTTGCCTTTCATTTTCCTGATCATTTTCCAAATATTAGAAATTGGGGTGTTTTGATTAAATTTTTAAACAAAGTTTTCCCATGAAGATTTCTTTTTTTTTATTTGATAAGTCGTCTAGTTTTTGCCTTACTGATTTTTAGATCATCTAGTTTTTTTGCTGTTAGCTATTTATTAAATTCCCTTTGAACCATATTACGATCTTTTACTGTCTGTTTACGATCGTCAATCAAACCATGGCTTTCTGAAAAGATACGGATTTGACAAGGTCTTCGGGGTAGTCTTCTTTGCTATCATTATGAGCTGACTTGTGAAATTTTCGACTTGGTGAGCACCTTTATCGAGCTTTCTCCCCGGCGAGAACTCCTCCCCACAAAGAGTTGAGATATGCATCCAATCAGCTTTTTGGAAATACCACTGGGGTTGGGGGTGGGGGGATCTCCCATCCTCCGCAGGGAGAATACCCTTGAGGATGATTGGGAAGTAATAATTTGCACACAGTGATCTTCAACTTTCCAAGAGAAATCAAGGTATAGTGAACGAGATGTAATTAAGAGGTCAATTGACGGGCATGTTCCCGATGCAGGATGAAGGTAGGTGTCTGATCCGTCATTGAATATACACAAACCTAACTTTCCGACCAAATCTTCTTGTCCAGAGTGTTGCACGAAACACTCCAGAAAGGGTTGTGAGCATTGAAATCACCCATTAAAGTGAAAGGTGTTGGCAACTGATTGAATAAATTTTCTAGTTCATTAAGATCTAGAGCAGAATCTGGTGAGAGATCGATGGAACACAAAGTTACTGTATTACCCTGAGTCAGGCGTACTGCCACAACCCGCAAATGTGTTTGGAGTTTAACAGGACTGTGTACAATATCGTTTCTGATCAGGATAGAGGTACTACGAATATGCAAATCATTTGCATCCGCATAACGGTCATACGAAATGTACCATCTGAAATCATGTGGTTGTGTTTCTTTTATTAGTGTTTCATGCAAGCTAAAAGCCACAGGTTGATACTTTTAGCACAGTAAAATTATCTCATTAAAGTTTGCCTGAAAACCTTGACAATTCCATTGGATTATGGTGTGTTTGTTAGTCATAACTGGGACATATCATAGTTGTTCCGGTGTTTTTCTTTGGTGATGCCTTCACCGGAGATTTACCCTGATTAAATTCTTGGGTAGAGTTTGTATCGAACACGGTATCAATACATTCATCAACAGTCAAATTCTCAAAGGCCTCAAATCTGTTGGTGATAACAGGATTTTTAAGAACCTTTGGCAATCTGTCACTTGCTGGTTGTGTATTTTTGTCTTTATTTTCTTTACTTTCCTTCTCTTTCTTTTTATTTCTTTGACATAGACTATGACTCGGTTTAATGCTTTCCTTTTCTCTTTATTCTGATTAGATTTACACTGAGATGTGGAAGGATCCGTCTACGTTTGAGTTGTGTTTAGTTCAGTACCATTCTGCTTGCCGATTTGGAAATCAATTAACAGTTTTGGCATTGCATTATTTAACCATGAATATTCCGTTTGGCATTCAATCGAGGTTGTTTGTATTTTTGTCTTTGCTGTCACTGAATATGATGGCTCCAGGGACGTGGCTAGCTAGAGGTTTCCGATCGGTGGGGGTGTAGGGTAGTGAATTTCCAACTAGGACGAGGGACCGGGAGGGGTTTTTCCCCTCCCGGCCCCTCTCCCTAGTTGGAAATTCACCACCGAGAAAAAATTTGAAAATGAAGCCATGAAAGGAGGCATAAAACTGATTCTAGAAACCGAAATGACAACACATTTCTGATAGAATTATCAGGTTGTTATTATTATTTGGTATTATTTTGGGAATTGAATATGTGCTAAACAAATGCTCAAGCTGAGAACATTAAGCAATTCACACTCCCCTAATATTAAATGAGATCTTATGCAGGAATGATCAATTTTCGATGTTTCAACATTTTGTAACTGTGAATGATGGAATTAACTCGGGACAACGATTTTACAAGATGCATTTTTCTTGAAGTTCATTTCGAGGATTTTTTTTTTTCATTACGATAAGTACACGTACTATAGAAATCTCGTACCGACTGATACCATGCATACTTATGAAGCTCGATATTGCGTGCACTGTAGTTGTAAATATTAACAGTTGGAATTTTTGCCCATTGCAAACCGAGTTGGGATTTTGGGAAGTAAAGGAGACATCAGCATCATCAAAGAAACTCTAAAATCCAGATAGATGGAATTTCCTACTACTCATGACTTGCCCTCCGAATTTCCAACTATAGGACATTTTGACCAGGATTGGGGGGGGGGGGGGCACACCTCCCACACCCCTCCTGTCGCCATGTACCTGGATGGCCCTGTTGTGTTCATGCCGGACATTGATGAAACAATTGATCTGGCCTCTCCGATACTAACTTGTTGTTCACATTTAATCTTTTGGATTAGTTTTTCCTTTTGCCAAACTGGGAAATCTTTGGAAGATGCCATATGATTACCTTGACAGTTTGAACATTTTATGATGTTACTAGTACAAGGCTCATCATGCTTCAGCCCGCACTTAATAAATATGACATATGGCTTGGCTTCGGCACGCGTCCTTCTTTTGTCCACACTTCTGACACTTTAAACATCTCAGTGGATTTGGGGTAAACAAATCCACTTTGACATTTAAATATCCAATTTTAATTGACTTTGGTATCTCAACTGAATTAAATGTGAAAATATAGGTGTTAAATGGAATTATTTCTCTTTCTTTTTTATCATTCTCCGTACGCCAATACCGTCTTGAGGTTCCATTTCTTTCTTAATTTCCAATTCATCAATATCCGCCAACTCAAGAGTTCGTCCGACTCCTCTGCTGATATTGAGAGTCTTGTGAGGGCAAGTATTTACGTCGATATAGAATAATTTCGTAGCTTTAAGTAAGTTTATTGCCTGGTGTTCTTTTGAACATTTTATTTTAATAATCCACCGGTTCTTAATTTTGTGATGTTCTTCACAGTGCCAGCTATACTTTGAACCGATTTTTCTATTACAAATGTGTTTAATTGGTTAAACGATTGGCCTCCATCTGATGTAAAAATATGGATAAATTTTGGCCACTTATGTTCTCTTTGTGATGGTTTGGCATAGTCAGGGTCAGAATCATCAAATTCAGCTGCTTTTATCAGTCTTTTTAATTTTGTTGGTTGAGTTGCCCTGTTATTGGTTTTAATTGTTCACTGCCCCAATTGTTATCGGAAAAGCCATTAACCGATCCCTCCATTGCAATATCAGCTTAGTGCTGATACATGTAAGAGAACTGGGTAACTCACGAGTGTCATTAGAGTGTAGGGGCAAGCGTTTGTCGATATACCCGTGTATCGTGATATTGTTTTCAATACCGCCTTCGATTATTCAAATTTAAATACCGTACAGGCAGTTCACTTGTGTCAGTATCCTTAGTGATGTGGTAAATGGTACCATTCCGTCCCGCTGAAAGAGTAAATTTGCCAACTTTTAAGGCTGGGCGGTTTTTCGGTTTTCCGGATCGGATCCGGTTTTTGCAGAAGGTCGAATTTCAAGACCCAGCAAAAACTGACCGAACAGTTTTACTGCGTTTGTACAAAAAAATGATCAAACTACAGTACAGCCGTCGTGGAGTGGTCCCTTTCCACGGGTGGGCAATATCTTCCACGGATGCAATAATATTATTTTCTATCCACTGCTCGTCTGTGAATGTTCCCATAACTATGTCCTCAAACCATTCATTCGAACGTGGTCGCTGACAGCATGACCTAGCATTTGTGGTACCCGATACTGCACCCAAAGACAAACTATATGACAGCAGCTTTCTGCAAAAACGTCTAGCACGCCCCATGCAGTGCAAGAAATTAGCAGATCTGACTGAAATACCCCTTATGTAGCAAACTCCATGTGAATAGCAATTCGTTCTCGAAATGTAACCCCGGGTAAAACAAAATAACCTTGGTTAAAATATAACCCTGGGTTAAAATATAACCCTGGATTAAAATATAACCCTGGGTTATTTCTCTCCGTGTAAAAGCGCTTTCAGATTCAAAACACTAATTATAGGACCAAATCATCAAAAATGTAACTGATGAAGCACCGGGTAGAACCTGGTGCTTCATTAATTAAAATTTTGCTGATGATAATTTTTATCTCCTGGTAAACGCATGCGTGGACATCACTGCCTGTGCGTGGATTACGACCAAACCACGGCGACTGTACTGTATCCCACTAGGAGGGAACTGGGCTAGTGACCACTATGTCCTCTCGCCACTTAGTCTATATGTCAAAGGGAGAATACGTCGTGTTCTCATTGTCACATTTCTCCCTTACTGACACGTCCACCGGACGAGTCAATTTATTTATTTATTTATTTATTTATTTATTTATTTATTTATTTATTTATTTATTTATTTATTTATTGGTGTTTAAGGTCACATACCTATGCACAATGGCTAATCGTAACCGTGACAGTTTTACGGGTGGAGGAAGCCGGAGTACCCGGAGAGAACCACCGAGAAACGACGAGCAGCTGCCAGCTCCCCAACATCGTAACTCCGTTCTGCAGCACACGCAGGGTTAGACTGGTTGAAGACATGCGTACCATCAACGTGCAGAACGCCTTAGCACACAGTGTCATCGTGCCCCCACGTGGACAATCGGAGTTAAGTGCCTTGCCCAAAGAAACAACGCGGGAATCCGAACCGATCGTTCAGACGTTCATCCATCCGAGGACTAACCGGACTCGACGTTGCTTAACTTCGGTGAGGACGAGTCAATAAGTGAGAAAATGTGACAATGAGCACAACATAGATTCGATGAACTTTTTTTTCATTTGTTACACTATTTTATGGGTTGTCTCGGACTGAATAGGCTTAGCAACCTATCTCCTAAGAATGTTCAACGAGAAGTTAGGCTGAATCCAATAAGGAAACTCACAGACAAGACTTTTTGTGGTGGATGGTATCATACAAACTATTACGGAGTTTTTTTCAATCTAAGGAGCCTGAAGTGTTATTTACCATCTGTTCTTAACACATAGAAAAATCGAACCGAAACAGAGGTGTTTGCCTGAAACCGAAAGCGAATCTGAAAAATCGAAATCTCCCAGCTTTACCAACTTTATTTCTTCAAGTGACAGTGTGATGTTAATAAGTAAACATACATGAATTTTGTCGCAATGAAAATTGACTTTCCACAAAGTTGTCTCCTTTGAAATAATTGGACGAGCCAGAAAATTCCAATTAAGAGCGGGTAATTGTTGAGAAAGCACCTATAACATCAAGAGAAAATAAGCCAAGTTTCCTTTTGTTATGTTTAATAAACGAAAACATCAGACTGCTTCGGAGTTGCTTTGGGTTTTCATGGCAAGCTAATTAGAAGCAACGACTTCACAAATAATCTGTCATTTGGAATATCTCTCAGTAATACAGGGAGCGCGGTGACTGCAAGCCGAGAGGTCCTCGGTTCGAATCCCTCCTGCGGCAATCGCGTTGTGTCCTTGGGCAAGACACTTAATCCCAATTGCCCACGAGGGAGGGGGGGGGGGGCACAGTGACGTTGTGTACTAGGGCGTACTGCACGTCGACGGTGCACTTGTTTTCAACCAATTCTAACACTGCTTGTGTGGTGTTAGTACGTTGGGAAGTCTGACAGTTGTTCGCCGTTGCTCGTTGGTTCTCTCCGGCTTCCTCCACCCGTAAAACTGTCCGATATGAGCTGACCCCCAAGGTCGAAAGTATCCCCAATAAATAAACTAGAGGTACTATGAGCAAACTCACAATGTGATACCCCCCACGCCTGAAATGTATAAGTTAGATTATCTCCCCTTGGAAATATCAGAACGGAATTATATTGCTTCATGCACATCTTCATATGGAGTTCTTCCATTGTGTAGAGTTTCATGAAAATTCTTCAAACGGTTTAGGAGGAGTTGCGCTTACAAGGATGGACAGATGGTATAAGTTAGATTATCTCCCCTTGGAACTGTCAGAACGGAATTATATTGCTTCATGCACATCTTCATATGGAGTTCTTCCATTGTGTAAAGATTCATGAAAATTCTTCAAACGGTTTAGGAGGAGTTGCGCTTACAAGGATGGACAGACGGACGCTCCAACATTTCGGGTTTATGGGCTACCAAAAAAACATTTTGTATGTCCAAAACCTTATTTTACCCAGAACCCAGAACCCCACCCCTCCACCCTAGAACTTATATTTAACCCTAACCCCCACCCCCTCCACCCAAAAACCACACCCTAACCATAACCCTACCCCACCCTGACCCTAAACCTGACCCTCGACGAGCTCGTTCCAACGAGGGGTCATAACCTATGTTTTTGAGACAAAAAATGAAAATATTTTGAAAATTAATTGGCGATTTTTGAGAATAGCGCTGGCCGGTTTTGGCCGTTACGTTGGGTAAAGGGTTAAATGGATGTCAACAGCGAATAGCTACGAAATTTTCAAACTGATCGGGAAAAAGTGTAAAAAGCCAACTCATATATTTTTAAGCAACTTTTCAGAAAAATGCCTTCAGTTTGTGAATTGAGGCGCATATCGATGATATCAATTTGCTAACATCTCGGAATTTCAATGTTTATATGAAATTCCCATAACCTTAATGATAAATTTTCTGACAGCTTTCGGAAATTAAGGGATCGCGGTGGCTCAGTGATAGACTGTTGCACTTCTATGCTAGAGGTCCCAAGTTCGATCCCCGTCTGGGACGACCCGCGTTGTGTCCTGGGGCAAGACACTTTATCCCGGTTGCCTACATGGGGGCACGATGACGCCGTGTACTATGGCGTACTGCACGTCGATGGTGCACATGTCTTCAACCGCCGTGTCCCTGCTTGAGCGGGGCTTGAACAGAGTTAGAATGTTGAGAAGCTGACAATTGCTCGTCGATGCCCCGTGGTTCTCTCCGGGTACTCCGGCTTTCTCCACCTGTAAAACTGTCAGGGTCACGATTAGCCATTGTGCATAAGTTTGTGACCTGAAAAACACCAAGAAATATTCGGAAATTAAGGGGAGCTAACTTTCCTGCAAATGCCTTTCAATTGCGCCGACTGCTGAATTATCTTGACTTTCAGATTGTACACAATCGCGGATCGCGAACCGGAAATGGGGTTATTGGTTGTCGAACACAATTTTTTCTCGACATCGATATCAAGCTGATATCAGTCTTATCGACCTATACCGATAATTGTTATCGACAATTCGACCCTTCTCTAGTACACTCTAAAACCTGATGTCAAAATGCCAGAAATTCCAGGAGTACATCACTCCACTAAAGCAACAAGACTCCATCGGGAATACTAAAGCAGTAGGGGAGAGATTTCAAGAGCAAAATATTGTTAATTAAAGCACGGACATTCTGCGATATTCAGTATTGTCGCATTTCACTTTCGACAGGGGGAGATTCTACGATGTTGGGGAGAGAAAACCGGACAGACAATTTGTTGGGAGGGAAGGGTACCTAAGGTTTCGAACGCATCTCGATCTATTTTTGCAATCTTGGGCCTGCATGTACGTCACGACATGACAGTAGTTCCTCATAAGTTAAACTCGATATAATAGAAAGGTTGATTGAAGATGCCTGTTCAAATAGAATTTGACAGTTAAGGTACCATCCAAGCAGCACGTGCCAATAATATTCACAACAAGAAGTCGGCAAAAGCGTCAAAAATGAAAGTGAACACGGCATTTGAACATACCCGGTGTAGCAAGGCTTCACATTTGACAAGTCAAGCACTGGTCACAGGCCGTATCTAACTTCAGTCTTTAACCCTTTACCCAACGCAGACGATATCAAAATTTATTATTTTAAATATTATTTTTTTAAATTTTTCAAAAAATTTCAACAAAACCATATCATGTGACCCCTCGTTGGAACGAGCTCGTTCCAACGAGGGGTCACATGACATGGTTTTGTTGAAAATTTTTGAAAAATAATATTTTTTCAAATTCTGAATTTACATATTACACGGCCGGATGCGGGCGATTCGTTGGGTAAAGGGTTAAATGATTTCCTCCTTGCTTACGTTAACGACGGGAATAAAATGTTGTAGTTGTTGTTGCAGTACATAGCACTATGATACATCGATTTCTATAATGGCCCACATTAACATATGTACAACGCCCTTTGGCGGATATATAATGTTTCACCTTTTATCCAGGGGGCGCGGTGGCTCAGTGGGTAGAGGTGCAGGCTGCAAGCCGAGAGGTCCTCGGTTCGAATCCCACCTGCGGCAACCGCGTTGTGTCAATGGGCAAGACACTTTACCCCCACTGCCCACGTGAGGGCATGGTGACGCTGTGTACTAAGGCGTACTGCACGTCGATGGTGCACCTGTTTTCAACCAATGCTAACCCTGCTTGTGTGGAGTTGGTATGTTGGGGAGCTGACAGTTACTCGCCGTTGCTCGGTGGTTCTCTCCGGGTACTCCGGCTTCCTCCACCCGTAAAACTGTCACGGTCATGATTAGCCATTGGGCAGAAATATGTGACCTTAAACACCAATAAATAATGAATAAATAACCTTTTATTCAACGCAGAAGTTCTCAAATGTATTATTTTAAACATTATTTTTCGAATTGTTTTCAAAAACCGTCACCAAAACCATATCGTTGAGCTCCTTTATTGAAATTTGTTTAAAAATAATATTTTTCCAACTGATAGTTTTGCATATTACGTTGGCGGATGCGGCCGATTCGTTCGATAAAGTGTTAATTAGCCAGAAAATTCAACGGAGAAGGTGAATACTCCCATCACAAACACATCCAACGCCCGTGCTGTCACCAACACGAGGATCTGATGAACTTGAGTGCGACAGTGTGTATATAGGTTATTACCACGATGTCGGTTCCAAGATGGTTTAGTGAAACGGATATCTCATCTGTGGATAAATATTGCGGAGTTCGAGGGACGAATCGATATATAGCCCAGAGTTGAAGTCGACACCTCAATATACCACCCCTGAACTCCCCAGAGCTGTAATGGTCCATTTGGCGTACAGTAACTTCTCAAAACAGTTACCACCTCGTGTTTTAAACAGTACTATTTTATAATGCACAAGTCAATGCACAGCGTTGTTGTCTTGTGTGATTGATTCACGAATGCGCTCTGACGTTGTTATGAACACTAAATCAGTTTATTGACTGAATTAGAATTGCCCAAAAATGCATGCACACTTAAGTATTTGATTCCTTTTGTGGTCGAGTACAGCTGCGAAATTCACACCTTCTTCATTCGAACGTGCGTAGAAACATTATGACCTTCTCCCGCCTCTACCGCTATGAAAGCTTCTTCTCTCGGGTTTTGAATTGATACAAAGACCCATTCAAACTAGAAATAGTTATCAGTTGTTTGAATCAGTGAGGTTACACTTTTAATCATGCCTGTTTTAAATGCTTTCTACAGAGGATGCGGTGGTCCTCTCCCAATATACGGACCCAGACAGTCGAATGGCGGACAGAATGTGGCGACGCATCAGAACATGCTGCTGTCCGCCATAAAAAAAAGAGTACCTGTGTCAGAAAAATGTTAATGGTGTTAATCGGTTTGGGTCGGTAATAATAACTGCATATCTCCACACACTGAAGATGTTGCTTACCAAACAGATCGTACAAAATCTTGCTGATCAAAACTTTTGCACACCCCCAAAATGGATACGTATTTATACAATGATTGCCTATTCTTCTATATATAAAAAAGCCTATAACATAAACTTTAGCTTTACATACCAACCGTGGTGAACATGCCAGTAATGGGATTTCAATAGTAAAAATTTACACCAACAGTGGAACTACATCCAAGTTGACCTTTGGTGACCTCGCCTTGAGTGCAAACTTGTCTAAATTTATCACTCGCCGTCTCGTGAAGAGTGAAATGAAACCGGCAATTATTTATCACGTTTTTAAATAAGTTTACCTCATAAGATACCAAAATTAACAAACATACGTTGTCTCATGTTAATAAAGCATCCATAACTCGAAATAGTATGTTATTATGTTATTAAAATGAAAAAGGCCCCGTAATTTGCGCGTTTCTTTCTATTTCGTTTCGGCGATAAAATTGCCATGGGAAGTACCGACCACTGGTGCTCATGTAAACAGAAGCAGATTCGCACGTGTGAACATTGATTTATTTAATATTTGAACTCTTATTAATCTGACGATCATGGTATAAATAAAATATACCCAAACAAGCCTGCAGTACCAAATGTTCACCACACGTGGTGAAGTGGTGTTAACCGCGCGCCAAAGGCTCGCGATTAACACCACGTCACCACTCGTAGTGAACATTTTGTACACCAAGCTACTATGGGTATATTCTATATTTCCTTCGAAGATCGAAATTAGTATTCGCAGCTGGAAATATCTAAATATTATTTTTCAAACAATTCGCGCCTTGCAGGATAAAATCATTCTCTAAAAAATAAAATATCATGGATTACAGTACTTAGATTGCAAAAGAGAATTGGGAGTTTCTTTCGGATCGCAACTAGGTCGCGATCTGGACGAAATTCTCTTTCCACTTGTCTGTTTTCTGTCCACACTGCAATACAATCACACAGCCATGCGGAAAGTAAATGCCTTGCTAAAACATAATCTAGTTTCGTTTGTTTTCTTCATTCGGTATCTGATTTAAGAAATTTCAAACCATTGGTGTAAGTGTGTTGCGATCAGCTCGCAATCTGATCGAGAAGTAGACAGCTTGTTCGATCAAAGTTCTACAGTTCTGTTCCTGTGATTTTCGAAAAATAGAAAACATTCCTTCAGCTCAATATAAACAAGCAACAACCAGTTTGAACGTTTCGCTATTGTCTGCAGAACAATGATGGGCGTGATATAAAACAATCTATTCTAAAATTTATTTATAAATTCAAGTACTGGATTCAATTTTTTTTATCACTGAAAAACGGAGTTTTCTTTTGCTTTTGTTCCTAAAAAAATGTTTGGGTTGTTTGGTGAACAGAGGGGGAGATAACTTAAACGATTTATGTTGGTAGATGAAAACAGTTGGGGATGTATAGTTAATACTTATAAACGTCTGTTCTCCTTTAGTGGAGTCATTGTTATTTCATTATGTGTTATTATTAGCACCTTTAGCAAGAACGATACTAAAGCCATGATAACCTACAGTTAAAACGCGAAGTCCTGTCATGAAATGCGCACAAATAGCACGCCGATCTGCGCGTTAATCTACGCATTGTGACCATAGTAAGGATATCAAATTATGTACATATGGCCTGTGCACAAGCATTGTTTCAGCCAATGGACCTCCGGGTAGCCCGGAGGTCCATTGGCAGAAACATTGCCTGAGTTTGTTATGAATAACCAGGAGGACCTGCCGTGCTTTGGATGCCATATGGCAATTGCGCACAATTCCTACGCGCAATTAAGCCTAGATAAGCGCACAGTTCGTGGCAGGACTTCTAGTTTTAACTGTAGGTCTATCGGTACCTCAAAGGACTTAACCTATCGAATAGGTAACCTTAGGACTATTGGGCGTTATGAATATCAGTTCCTCGGAGTACTAGGCCTTCAGAATATAGGTACATAGTCTATACCAGCTATAACATCAATTTGCATTTGACTGCCGTTGCGATATAATCGACTAACCTAAAATAAAGAGACCTTAACCTGTAGAGGTAACAAAGAAGGGTTTGCGTTGGGGGTCGACATGTACGACAATGGTAACGAATGACCGGATAAACACCACGACAAGCGCACAGTTCGTGACAGGACGTCTAGTTTTAACTGTTATGTATCCATTTAGTCGATCATTCAAATGTTCGCTGTAAAACGGTTTGCGAGAAATACCTGTGCCTAGCGTTGAAGAGAAACAATACTTTACCACATGGGGATGTATAGTAACAGATACTACGAAAATACTATAAAGTTTGTACCCAAACAAAATCTCCATATGTGAAAAAGCAGCACATGTAGTGGTTCTATGGCCCTGCGAATTACACCTTTTCGATTCGAATCCAATCTCGAATCGAATCACGTCTATTATTCGAAATGAAGTCGAACCTCGAAACGAATCAATGGCGTCTTGAAGATAACCAATGGGGGTTGGTGTACTATAAACCTGATTTGTTCCGACTGTGATGGCTCAAGTCCCAACTAATAAAATATAACCCAGCTGCTTAATCAAGACATACCTTCGTCGAAGGATTGTCAAGATGATGTAGTTGGAATATTACCCTGTTCATCGTCGACATTGCTTGGTAATCTTAAATTTGCATTTAACAGTGGTAGGGGCTATCGATGTTAAAATCACTATGGACAATGGTATGAATGGAGGTGTTATTTCTGTTAACGCTTTGAACACGAGAGGCCGTTTTTTCGGACGGGTCACAAGCTACGTCATAATGGCTTTAAGTGAGATGGCTACAAGGTAAATATGTGGTGTTGACAAATCAATATTTTCAACGTGCAGCCCTAAGGCTGCACGTTGAAAATATTAATTAGTCCAACCCCAAATAATAAATATGGACTCTTCCAATTGCTGTAATTGAACTGACATGGAAGATACCACCAGGGTTTAAAGGGTTAATGTAGCGGAAGTTACACTGTCTTTTATTTAAACACCATTTATGTCCGATTTCCACCCGAACTATGCGTTTGTGAGACGATGAAGATGACTTACATCAAGCTGTATTCTTATGAAAAAGATTCGAATCGAACCGAATATCAACTTAAGATTCAAAATCGAATCGAATCGCGAAGTTTCCCAGTAACCGATTCTCGTCAGATCACCGAAGTTAAGCAACGTCGAGCGCGGTTAGTAGTTGGATGGGTGACCATTTCAGCGACTGATTCGCGCTCCCGCGTTGTGTCCTTGGGCAAGACACTTCACCTCGATTGCCTACATGGGGGCACGATGATGCTGTGTACTAAGGCGTACTGCACGTTGATAGTGCGCATGTCTTCAACCAATCTAACCCTGCCTGTGCCGCGGTGCAGAGTTCAGAGTTACGATGTTGGAGAGCTGACAGCTGCTCGTCGTTGCTCGGTGGTTCTCTCCGGGTACTCCGGCTTCCTTCACCCGTAAAACTGTCGCCGACATGATATGACCCTGGCTGTTAATGTGTCGTTAAAACCCTAATAAATTTTTTTTTTAAAAACTCGGAAGATCTTTAGCGCAAGTTTCACTCATGTTTTGAAAGTTCTGTCTTCACAAAAGTCAAAGTATTACATCAGTAGAGACTGCAATATTATGCAAGTGTTTTCATTGTAATCGAGTCCCCTCGTAATATATGAACTGATATCGTTTGTTTTGGTAGAGGAGTGGCTTGCAAAGGTCTTATAAACTACAGTTGTTATTATTCTAAACAACGAAGTTAATATTTAGAATTTATGTGAGTGCAAACAGCTTATTATATTGATTAAACCTAATTTAACGCGAAAGCGTTTACTATCAGTACCTGCTGTTACATCAACACTCACTCAACCACACACTATTACAACACAATGCTAAACAACGTCGATGATAAAATGAAACCTGATGAGGATGTGAACATAATAATGTGATCTCAAAATGCCATTTTGGGTGAGATCTATTTTACGGTGACGGACCCGGGCGTAGGCAACCCGACGCAACCCTCAGAGATATGACGACAGGGAGTAGTTAGGGGGTGTCGAACCAACCCAATTGTTTGCCTCAAACCTCCAGGCGCGGGGAGACGGTAGGGGCCAGGGGTAGTAACTCAGGGGCCCGGAACTTTGGGGGTCCGGGGTTGGCTTAGGAGTCCAGGATCCTAGGATCAGGCCTGGGTCTACCCCAAAATTCTGTCTCCTTTGACAAGCCTGCCACCTCTCCCCCCCCACCCCCAGATCCCCGAGCGAGAATCAGCAACATAAGTTGCCCATCGTATTGGAATACTAGTTGGCACTCATGTAAAGAAGGAATGAGGTTGCCCGTGGAGATGCTCAAACTGTTAACACTTCACTTAACATGAAAAGCAGACGACACTTCCAAACAAATGATTGAATATCTATGTTTTGCGTCAAAACACATAGCTTGTGACCCCTCATTGGAACGAGCTCAGCGAGCTCGTTCCAATTAGGAGTCATATGCTATGTTTTTAGGCAAAAACTGGAAAAAATAGCGCTGCCCGGTTTTGAACGTTACGTTGTGTGAAGGGTTCATAGACTGTTATCAATATACATATGAATCTGACCCGGCGGTATCACTTCACGAATTCTTCACTTCAAGAACTTCGGCACCTACATCAGTTTCCCGACAATTTCGAAAGGGGACACGTCACAGAACTAACCCTAGAGCTCGAATTTCCTCTCCACAGTCCTGCAAACGACCCAAAGTTTGTAATTTCCTGCCTTATCGAATTAGATTTCATGTCGTTTTATCTCTCGTTATTTTCAAACTGGAGTCAATATTTCGTCCCTCGAGTGGAACAAGGCGCCATCTACCAGAGCCGGGGATGTGGGGGGCTAGGGTATTAACCCCGGGGCCCGAAACCTTGAGGGCCGAGACGTTGGCCCAAGAGTCCGAATTCTTGGGTTAAGCCTACCCCACAAAATCCCCCACCCCATCCCCAGTCCAAACACGGCCTGAAAGACTGTATTTGATTTTTTTTTGGTTTGGTACGTCATTTCAAATGACGTACGAAACCAAAAAATTAAAATACGGGCTTTCAGGTCATGTTTGAACTAGTCCATGCCTTGTTTCTGCATCCTGTGCCAACAGTTATTAAGGGGGCTGTATCGTGAATGGAGTTATGCTCTTGATCAAAGCTTGTAATTTTGGACCACCTGATTCTTGAAGTAATAACTTTATTAAATCAACTTGACGTAATATAGTAATCTCTTCAAGTAGTCAAAAGCTATATCTCTAAGTCACTAGATACTCACTGACGAACTTGGAAATTTGAAACATTCTCCTAAAAAACATTTTGGAAAAAAATAACGTAATTTTTTATTCCAAAAGCCGCCAGAAGTCACGATTTAATAACTGATTTCAAAATTTTCTTCAGTATACCGACTCTTTTGAAAGGCGGTCCGTCACAGAATTTACCCCGGGGCCCGAATTTCCTCTCCCCGTCTTACCATCTACAAATCGTCCCCTGAGTTCCAATGTGTTCTATGTGCCTACTGGCACATAGAACACATTGGAACTCAGGGGACGAACTGCCAAAGATGCGCCTTGCCGCACTGAAGAGACAATTTCCAACTCTAGACTCCAAAAGGTAAACATACAGAACCGCACATACGTTCGAGTGGGTTAAGAATTATCACACGAGATTGCTTTGGCCCAGGATATCATGAGAGCCGAAGGCATTTCTGATCATGCAATGCAAGATATATAGAGAACCGCACATACGTTTGAATGGGTTAGGAATTATGGCACGAGATTGCTTTGAACCAGGGTATCCTGGGCCAAAGCAATCCGATAATTCTTAACCAATTCAAACGTATGTGCGGTTCTGTATTTATCACACACCTCCCATGTAACAACCATGCTACATTAAAAATGAACTAAAAGCACTTTTTAACTGGATAATTGCTTCGTTTCCTTCGTTGTTACGAAACACCACTGCTAGGTGGTGGGGTACCAACCCTAATTTGCTTTTTAATTTTTACAGCATTCAATTGGTCGAAACCAATTAACGCCGATCAGTGTCACGGTCACGATGATCGAACTTCAAATATTGTAGAGAATAACACAACAAAAACGTTTTAAATAGCTAACAAGTCTAGCACATTCCATCATTATATGACCAGTTGTGGAAAGTATTTGTCAAGGAACGAGCAGTAACAATATTATGTTTATTAGTAGGTTTTGTCTCGAATCGGATTAAATATCCCGCGTAAACAAATCTAAATGAGGAACTTGGAATTTCCAGGCGATCTCGAAACGATGATTCGACCGACGATGACGTGATATATTTAGACGGGTTCCTTGTCTGTTTACGTGGGAAACGGAATCGAACGTGTTTTGTATCAACACATATGCGATACAACTTTATTTTTATCGTACAAGCAGAACAGTGGAAATCCCGTATTTTACACTGTGATAATATACCGAACACAACAGGAGAGGGTGCATTTGGATTTCTTCAGCAGTTGGAAATCACGGGAAATAGTTCCAAATTCTCACCTAACTGGTTGAGGGCTAGATTATTTTTGGTGATCTCAATTTGTTATTCAAAAATTTGTTCTATTACAAATTTTTGGAAAGTGCCTACAAGCACTCTCCAGTCTTTTGTATTAGAACAAATTTATGTAAAATGAAATATTATTTGGGTTTGACCTTGAAACTCAGAGGGATCAGTTACTGTTCACATGAACGCAATCAATAGGATAAAATGTTTATCTTATTACGCACGCCACTGCTGTGCAATTAATAGAGATATTGGTGCTTGTAGTAAGTGCAGATGTCCGGTGTCCCAAGTGCATACTTTTACCATGTTAGAACAAAATCAATACGTGCAACTTCATGGCTGTTACTAGAACATTTTTTGACATTGATTGGCAGATATTAATGTATTGTAAGTTGATATATCCCCAGGACATTGTTCAGTGGGATTATAGTAAGTATCTATCGCCTTAATAACGCTATTAGTGTTTATGGTAGAGTACGGACGCAAGCCTTCATGACAAACATCACGCAGAAATAGATAGATAATTTTTAATCAGCTGTGTACAAACTCATACATTAAATATACGATAATACCATAGTGTGTTTTGATATGTTTGATATCTCAACTCGTTGAAAGTGAGTTTTTTTCGCGAGGCTTGCCGAGCGAAAAAAACTCACTTTCAACGAGTGAGATATCAAACATATCAAAACACACTATGGTATTGTTGTATTTATCTTATACCGACCATTTTTGTTCTTTTCTGCATTTTTAAAAGGGTTTTGGGGATGATTTCGTGTCAAAATGTCGACTCATCTGGAGTGGAGTCGACTGCTTTCTCTTGTTGGGCATGAATACATGTGATGTGCCCGGAAAAGCTGTTGGTGCGTAACAAGGCTACAAATTCAAGTGAATGATAGAGTATAGTTCCCCTTAGAAAGTGGCCCTGTAACTGGGAAAACAATTACAGAAAATATACTTACGCCTCAATTCTTATGATTTATGACAAAAATATGTTTGATAATCAATTTCACCAGATTTGACACGATTTATAAACAATTTTGCGAATGTCATCATTATATTATAATATAGAAAAAGACTATAGTCCGTTCTCCAAGCTATATGACATAGGGGTATGTGTTATAGATAATCTATAACACATGGGCTATATCTTCAACAGGTATAAGATAAATTACATTAATTGTATAAGAGTTTCAATGAGATAACATAAAAAGTACACAGCAGGGATATGGCATAGCCAGATTGGCAGTCTACCTGCCACGTCCCGGGGAAACAGTGTTCAAAAACACCGGACACATACTGTAGCGAACCTAGAGACATAGTAGAAATTGTAGAATTATGGGTTGTTGTTGGGGTTGTGGTTGGGGTTTGGCGACGTGTCCTAGAAAAGTGTAACTTATTCTTCCTGCCATGGCCAGCCTAATACAGGGAGTTGTGTATAAGTTTTCGATGACTCATCAAAGGGGCGTGATACGATTACCTTTTTCTCTGGTATATGTAGTTTTTTCGACGTTTACCGCGATCGTACCTCTACACTTACTGTCTTGGTTTCATGTGTAACTGCCCATTCAGGAAAGCACAAGAGGGCGAGATATTCAGAACAATGCGGGTAGTGTGCCCAGTTATTATGTTATGTGGGATAATTCAGACGTTTTAGTATAGACTTTATCCAAAGATGATGCAGTTTTAACCCTTTCAACACGGTGTTCATATTTTTTGTGTGAAAAAATAGGTAGTAGACGAGCAGATGATATAAAGAGCAAAAAATCTGAAGCGAGGCTCGGTAATAATTTAATCCAACAGCTCGACAGAGCTGTTGGATTAAATTATCACTGAACCTCCCAACAAACCAGGATGGTTTCGCCCATTTCGACGTTGAGAGTATTGACTCAAATGATACCTTCCAGGGTGCCAGTATCGAAATGGTTAAACCAGTTATATGTAGCAATCGGGACAGTTGGGGTTATTACACTCGATGTTTTGGGAATAAGAGGATAGGAATTTAGATATTAATTTTTCCCTAAACATTTTCCTGTCGTCTATATCGCGTAATTCTTTTTTCTAGGTAGTTCCACATTTTTGGGAAGGAGTATGAAGGAAAATTGTTCATTGATTTTGTCCTTGCCCTGTTTATCTGGAAAAGGCTCGAATGTCTGGTATTTCTATTTGTTTCGTTATCCACTTTTCTGAAAAAGTCATCGAAGGAATTTGGTAAATTTCCTTTTTTTGACAATCAGATACGAAAAGTGGAGAATAAAGTTTATATCGACACGCAAATTTTATTCTTTATAAATAGTGGGTCCGTATGAGAGTTGTATTTTTCATTGTTTGTTATGCGCAGGGAGGGCCACTTTGGCAGAAGTTTACTAGTTGCTTTTGAATGCCCCCAGACGTGGATTTCCCACGCCAGGTGACTGTGTATCAAAGCGAAATAGAATGTTTTCATGGCTTCGTGTGAAAGTATATGCTTCACTGTGTTCAGTGCATAACTTGCCAGAACTTCAGAAATCTTCTTTACTTCCTTATTCATAGCAATGCCTAACTTATTGGCATCAGGTCCAGAGCAATGTACAGTGGTGTCATCGGCTAATGAGAGGACAGGTACTGCGATGGGAGAGCAAATGTTATATATGTTCAACATGAATAATATTGGAAATAGTATCGAGCCTTGAAGAACACCACACATTGCCTCGATTAAATCAGATTTCTGCTATCCGTACATGACATACTGCATCATGTCGGATAAATAACGTCTGAACCATTCATTACTTATGCCCCTAATTCCATTCCATTCTAACTTCTTCAGTGGGGTATCGTGATTCATTATGTCAAATGCTCTTGATAAATCAAGAAATATTGCCAATGTGTTATCTTTACTTTGCTGATTGTTTTCTTCTGCAACCGATTTCAAGAAGTGGAAGACGGGGTGTACAGTGGAAATATTTTCCCTAAATCCATATTGATGAGGGTATAAAATAAATCTGATAAACACGAGTTTTTCTGTTACCTTTGGCTTTGAGAATGTAGGAAGTATGCTTATTGGTCTGTAGTTTGTAAGTATGTGTTCGTTTCCGGATTTGAAAATGGAACCACTTTAACACTTTTTATTTAGTCAGGCACGATTCCTCGAGCAAACGAATTATTTACATTGTGTACAAGGGGTAGCGCAATTTGATTCACAGTTACCTTTAGGAAACTAATAGTAATATCGTCACAGTATTTTCTTGATATAGATTTCATTAATGTAACTACTTTTATAATTTCTTGTGACGTTGTTGGGGTAAGGTAAAACTTGTCCGGAAAATGCTTGCTCATGCAGTGGATAAAAGGTTTGTTATGACTTTGTATCTTGTCAACTGTGAGCCTTCCTATATTCGTGAAAAAAGATATTGAATCCGGCAAAAATGCCGTGTGGGTTACCCAATTCACGAAATCACGATCGCGGAGGGTGAAAAAAAGAAGGAAGCTTTGCTGTGCGTTTTGCCCTGATTATACTCTAATTTAATTTCTCGGGAATCACATTCGGTCTGGTACAATCCCGTGCCCGTGAAACAGTATCAGTTCACAAGATTTATGACTGACATCAGTGGGAATTCCAAATGCTCTCAAAACTACACTGCACTCTCCATCAGGGCGACTAGTATTCAAATTATGAATGATGCAGGACTCGAACTGAGACACACAATGCATATGAGTGGTGATCGAAATGAGAGTTCAAAACGCAGTTACACTCGCGACTGTTCAGTTGCAGTGACATGCTTTCAACTGTTGCCGATCACGCAAAATTCGACACAAACTTATCGACTCCCCCAACTTTCCAAGAAATGAGTGTCCAAAATGTTGTCAAACAGGCGCCGAACAATGTATTATCAACTGGTGTAATTTCTAATTCCTCTTTTCTGAACTGCACATTCAATTTTCTGAGTGGCAACTAACTTTTCAAATAACTTGATGACATAGTGCAAAACTTTGATTGGGACGGACCAATGAAACGTCGAATTTGACAAATTAACAATGATTGACGTGACGTGTTTGTGGCACACTTTCCTGAGTTTGACTGTTGTCTTTTGTGAAAATTAAAAGTTTTTCGTTCACCTACACATAGTTTTTATATTTTAATATTACAGCCGGATTAAATTATAAGAAATAACTGTTGTTTTCCTTCGGTTTATGCGATATAAACCGAAAATTTTCAGCTCAAGCTTCATAACTCGCTACGCGGGTTATGAAGCTTGTGCTGAACATTTTCAGTTTATATCGCATAAACCGAAGGAAAACAACAGTTATTTTTTAAATATTTTTCTCGTTTGGAACCTTTAGTTTTTTAAGATTTATTCGTATTATTTGACGAGGTTATGAGTCCATTTGTTATCAATGCTTGGCGTTTTATAAATTTGTGAGTTCGCTGAAACTGTTTTACTGCGAATGCTTCGTTAAACCATTCGAATAAATACCTGCAAATGCTCTGTATGCCGTGTGTGGTCAGTTTGTGCCCATTACTGGGGAGAAGTTGCTACAAGATAGAAGTGACTGGACGTATGAAATATTTTCTTGATTTATAATTCGTTTTGAATGAATGTGCCTCAAGACCGGTTTCAACGTGAAATATACCAAAGTGGTTAGATACATTTGTTTAGACACTACCAGATAAAGAAGTAGGTACTGTATGATTTGAATAAATTTTGTCAATGGGTGTTGCCGAATGGCTGGCTACTCCCGTGGGCTTAGCAATAAGTGGTAAAAAACCACGACTGAACATCACATCTGCAAACAGTCTGTTTGTTTTGGTGGGAGTCGGATTTCAAAAGATCTCTATTTAAATTTCCGAAAATATAAGACGATTTACTTTCCTGAATGAGTTTGTCGGTTATTTCATTTAGTTTGGACCGAAAAAGGTCTATGTCCGGGTGGATTATTTGGTCTGAAGAGTCAGAACTTTGGGTAACCCAGGCTTGACCCTGAGCATCCTTGACTCCTGGGCCTTCGGATGATTATTGTACCTTTAAAGTATTAGGCCTTCGGACAATTGAACCATACAATTAAAACTAGAAGTCTTGTCATGACATGCGCACAACTAGAACGTCGATCTACGCGTTGTTGATCTACTCGTTATGACCATGGTACGGCTATCCAATTCTGTACATATGGCCTGTGTACAAGCAATGTTTCAACCAATGGACGTCAGGGTAACCCAGAAGAAACATTGCCTGTGTTTGCAATGAGTAACCAGGACAACCTACCGTGCTTTGGATGCCATTCGATATGGCACTTGCGCGCAATTCCTACGCGCAGTTAAGTCTAGATAAGCGGACAGTTCGTGACAGGACTTCTAGTTTTAACTGTAGGTCTATCGGTACCTCAGAGGACTTTACCTATCGAACAGGTAACCTTAGGACTATTAAGCGTTATGGATATCAGTTCCTCGGAGTACTGAGCCGTCAGAATATAGGTATATAGTCTATACCAGCTATAACCTCAATTTGCATTTGACTGCCATTGCGATATAAGCGACTAACCCAAATTGAAGGGACCTTAACTAGTAGAGGCAACAGAGAAGGGTTTTCGTTTTCGTTGGGGGTCGACGTGTACGACAATGGCAACGAATGACCTAATAAACACCACCGCACGATGTGACCATTTAGTATACGTAACAGACGGATCATTATGTGCACTGTCAACGATATCAGATCAACAAATAATGTTCGCCATTGTGTTGATTTTTATGATTTCAGTTGAATGTTCAAGCTATTCTGTTTGGCAATGCAGGTTATCAAATTTGTTATTGATCTGAAGACAAAAAAGAAGTCATTGGAAGGCATATTACAAGCACTCAACACATTGCGTCCATTCTTATGAAAATACTTGACTGACATCAGCTTGGAGATTTTGCTGAAGATATGAATTTGACTTCTCTTCATCTATCAAGAACATCTGAAGAAAATTACTTGAAGTAAGATAAAAATTCTTACATACAAAGACCTAATTGATATAATAACGAAAACACGTTGTTTCTTGAATTATCTTCTCTCTTATTTTAAGCATGTCGATAACGATATCTTAATTCGTTAAGTAGCTCGTCATATTATTTTGATCTTCACGAAAAGATGAGTTCATAAGTTTACAAAGTGTTAGCTCGTGTGTTTAAACTCGTTCCTGCAGCGAAAAAAATACCAGCGTCGCCAAGGAGGATTTAGTGGGAGTGCCCCCCCCCCCCCCCCCCAAATAATTTTTCCAATCGGGACATTCTCATCAAGACTGGAGTCTAAGATATCATTTTTCTTTTGTTGTTTTGCCGCCGTGGACTGGTCGTAATCCACGCGTGGCCAGTGATGCCCACACATGCGTTTACCAGGTAATGAAAATCATCGTCATCAAATTTAAATCAATGAAGCATCGGGTTGTACCCGGTGCTTCATTAATTAAATTTTTGACAATTATTCCTATAATTAGTGTTAGGAATCTAATATTACTGCGTCCGTGGAAATATTTCCCACCCGCAGAAAGTAATAGGTCCACGACGGCCGTACTGTAGTAACCATGTACTCTCTTAAAATATTGCTTGATGTTTTGGACTTATCACACACACACAGTCGGTCATACAAATTGAGGTCCCGATTCAGTGCGGTGCTCGATGATTTGAACACAGGACTTTGCAGCCGAATGACTGACGGTTCTATCCTGTCGAGTGTTAATTGCCTTGTATCCTTGGGCAAGACTCTTAATCCTATTTGTCCATGATAGGGCACGGTGGCGCAGTTTTAAGACGCACTGCACGCCGATGACGCTCTTGCCCTCAACCCCACTTGCCTTCTTCTGTTAGTGCAGACTTAGTAAGTTGGAGAGTCTGACAACTGCTCGTCCCTTTCAGTGGTTCGATCCAGACGATTTATTTTCCTGAATGAGTTTGTCGGTTATTTCATTAGTTTGGACTGAAACAGTTTTATGTCCGCTTTGGGTTGATTAATTGGTCTGAAGAGTCAGAACTTTGGGTAACCCAGCCTTGTCCCTTAGAATCCTTGGCCTTCGGAATATTGTACCGTTAAAGTGTTAGGCATTCCGACTATTGGACTATAGGTCTATCGGTAGGTTATCGGCTTCCCCCATCCGTAAAACTGTCCGACACAAAGTGATGCTGGTCGCAGAAAGTGTATTTAACCCTTTACCCAACGTAGACGATATCAAAATTTATTATTTTAAAAATCATTTTTAAAAAAGTTTTAAAACATTTCAACAAAACCATATCATATGACCCCTCGTTGGAACGAGCTCGATGAGCTCGTTCCAACGAGTGGTCACATGATATAGTTTTGTTGAAATCTATTGAAAAATAATATTTTTTCAACTGTTAAATTTGCATATTACGCGGGCGGTTGTGGCCGATTCGTTGGGTAAAGTGTTAAACCCCAATAAACAAATAAACATGCGTTTTGTTCGAAAGACGAGACACGCGGAACGCCTTATCAATACTGTACTTTACTGAACATGTGAAAATTAGAGGTTATTACTGGCTTAGTTTCATATCGGCCGAGATATCAGCCCGAGGTAACTTCACATCAGTCTGGAATCGAAGGTCGAATGCTGCTGCAAAGTTACGATGGGTGATATCTCGGCTGGTATGAAACTAAGTAATAACCTTCAAATAAATATTGATGATGAATTAACAAATAATTCGAAAGTGTTCTCTGGTCTTTTACAGGTATTTGACAGTGTTTTTGTTTCCCATTCCTTTCAAAAATCCGAAGTTTCATCTTCCCCTAGTTCCGCTATCCGAACTTCTCGACTTCCCAAATGTGGATAGCTGAACTGCCTGTTCTCCCACATCAACAAATCTCTTCTTACAACACGGAATCTTAGTCTGCGTTGAATATTCTGTACAGCTCTCGTCGTTCTTCTCTTACTCCACCCACTCCTCATTCATTGCCGTCATTAATTTCTCCACCATTCAAAAATTCCACCGAGGGTTATATCATATTAGCCCAGTTTCGTTTTCTCCTGCTCCTAGATCAGCTATCCGAATGTCCCAGTGGGGAAGGCCAACATTCGGATAACTGAACTGCATTTATTCCCGCTTGACGAATGTTCCATTTACGACTGTGAATGTTTGTTTGCTATGCATTTTCTATACAACTTTCTTCTTTCTTTTCTTTATCCATCTAATCATTACTTATTGCTATAATTAATTCCTCATCATACAAAACTCTTCTTCAAACTACTCCCTCACGTCCAGTAACGCCAATTTTCCTGATTGATTCCGACAAATAACTGTTAACATTTTGATGTGAACAAATTAGCTGCGTCAATAACACATCATTTATTTATTATTTATTTATTGGTGTTTAAGGTCATATACTTATGCACAATGGCTAATCATGACCGTGACAGTTTTACGAGAGGAGGAAGCCGGAGTACCCGGAGACAACCACCGAGCAACGACGAGCAGCTGCCAGAGTAACTTCGCACTGCCGCACAGTCAAGGTTAGATTGGTTGAAGACATGCGTACCATCGACGTGCAGTACGCCTTAGTGCATGGCGTCATCGTGTCCCCATGTGGACAATCGGGGTGAAGTGCCTTGTCCAAGGACACAACACAGGAGACCGAATCGATCGCTCAGACGGTCACCCATCCAAGGACTAACCGAGCTCGACGTTGCTTAACATCGGTGATCCGACGAGAATAGGTTACTGCAACGACACCGCGTCCCCAATAACACATCAAATGGGACAACTTTAGCTTGGTTCATATGGGTCGAGATCGGCGTCATATCAGCCGAGATAAACCCATATCAGCCGAAATTGATAATGGGAAATTCTGGGAAAGAAACTCATATCTTATAAATAAACAGCGATATAATCGTGGAAATAAAGCCTTAACCCTTTATCCAGCGTAACGGCCAAAGCCGGCCAGCGCTATTCACAAAAATCGCCAATTAATTTTCATTTTTTGTCTCATAAACATAGGTTATGACCCTCTTTGGAACGAGCTCGTCGAGCTCGTTCCAATGAGGGGTCATAACCTATGTTTGTGAGACAAAAAAGGAAAAAATGAGATATTCAAGAATTTGTTTTGCAAGTGTCGTCTGCTTTTCATGTTAGGTAAAGGGTTAAATGAAGGGGTACTAGAACTACGTTCTCCAATTTCTTAAGAGTAACATTATTATTACTTGCACATTGACCTTTTAAAGTCTGTGCGATCTTTTCGATGAAATAATAAGATTTATTTTATTTTCATTCTTTTTTCTTCTCCCAAAACAAATCGTATTCCAACTCCCGCCCGCCGAAAATGGTATTCCACTCCTAGCATAGCATTCCACTCTCAGCGATGACGGACTATTTTTTTATTCTTTACAAATCAGTGTAACTGCACCAAGACGACCTGTTCCACTTCGACTGAAATTCGTATCCCAAACGCTGTTGACAATGAGCAGTGAACGTCAGTCTCCGATGTTGCAGAACGAAGAATGTTTAAATGAAAATCCAGTTAATTCACGCAGAAATTCATTTTTAATTTGTTACATTAAAGTTGTTTATTTGAACAATCCCTTCAAAAACTATTCCCTGAGTGGTCGAAGTTATGAATGAACAATAACAGCATTTGTCCCAATTCTTTTTGTATCACTGCGCGCACGTGCACGTGATCTCAAGGTCGGATCAGTGGGATAACATGTTTTGAAAGTAACCACGGATTCAATAATTAAGGGTTGTTTGGAAACAAATAAGGAGGAAATAAAATAAATACAAAATTTCACTGCTTGGATTTGAGTACGATTTTATCCTCTCGTGGGGCGTGCGGATTATTTCATTCGGCTAACGCCTCGTGAAATAGTCATCCGCACCAACCACTCGACATTCCAAAAATCGTATTCGAATCCGAGCGGTGAACTATTGTCTATACTTTCTCTTATCGCTTTGAAACTAAGTCTTGAAGTCATGTTTGTAATCTGCGCTTTATTTCCTGCGGAACAAAGAAAACAGTTAGCTTTACGGAGATCAATGTCACAAACGAAAATCGCGGTCACTGAATATAATTCTGGCGCAACGATTCGTTGCGTCAAAATTATACAGTACGCACAGGGTGTATTATCACTAAATCACCCGCGGAGTGGAGATTCCACCCAAGCAATAATTGCAAATTTGTTGCAAGGCATTACAAGCACAAGCAAAGTTCCAGCCAATGGGTTTCCGGGTTAAACCCGGAGGTCCATTGGCTGAAACATTGCTTGTGTTGTTTGTCCATATGTACATAATTTTAAAGTGATACTTTGTGTGATAACCTCACTCCGCGGGTGATTTTGTTACAATCCACTCTCCACGTACTGTATAGAATGTTTGTTGTTTTCAGTTTGAGCATTGGCCTCGGAGTCGATGAAATTGTGTTTACCTTAGAGAAAAGCTCAAATATGAGGCATTCCATCAAGTTGTACTGAAGTTTTTTTTTCTTTTTTATATAATTTGATTTTATTTCATTTTTTCTTTGGCTTGGAGTAGGCGACGAGATGGGTTTTCGATGCCCTCTTAGGACAACCGTTGGCTGAATTGTGATGATGCTCTATTTTCATAGCACTCACCCGAACCCGTTTGGTAAATACATATTATCATAACAGTGTGTTGATCCGTGTCGTAGTCTGCGGCAGCTCGTGTGATCCGACAATCTGGTTACCTCAACGAGACGTGATACTATGACACGGATCAATACACTGTTATGATGATAGGATTATTATATGACTGACACATTAACAGTAACTTAATTTGCTCCCCTCGATTTACTTATTCCCTTGAATCAAAAAAAATAGCAGACGAAACTTTGTAAACAACGGCAACGGCTTCCCTTGTTACGAACTCTATTTTTAACGGATAAGTAGTCCGACGTTATGCATACGGAAATTATCGGCAACTTCCGTAGGAGTGTGATATGGATTTTTGATCCGGGAAAATCTCACCTGTTGTGATCCAATAGTCTGGATAAAATCGTCAAGCAGTAGTGGTATTTAGGGTAAAATATCATAGTCATATAATAAACACTTGTGCCGAACAAAAAATATCTTTGTTACATATCTATCTTAATTCAACGGTTGTTCATAACGCCAGGGTGTGTGATGGAAATAAGGTTGTTTCACACACGTGGGTGATACACTTTTTTAGAACGGTCATACTGCTTGGTATAAGGGGAACGTAGACCGATTGTAGGGATCTGCGAATCACAAATTTCTTTTCGAATCGAATCTCGAATCGAATCGTGTCTCTGATATCGACATCGAATCGAATCCCGAATCGAATCTTAAAAGACAAGTTATTTCATATTGCATCAAACGGAAGTTACGGAACTCTGTGATGACCCTTACGCGACGGAGTGAACACCTTAAACACCAATAACTAAATATTCTCTGTAGCACTGTCGCTGAAACAGCTAGGCCTATTATCCATAGTTTTAGTTTTTGAAGGCCTAACTTGTTACTATTCACGTTCTTAAGGACGCGAATAGTAACAAGTTAAGCCTTCAAAAAACAAAACTATGGATAATGTTCTGGGCCAAATTCACACCTTACCTAACAATTAAACATTGTCAATTACTCAAATAAATAGGAATTGAGCCTACATGAATGAATTTTCTAATGACAGTTTTATCCTATTTTTGTTGGAAATGTAACAAATTGAAGTTAGTACGAGAGATTCGAAAAAAATCGAATCCTGAGACTGATTCGGGGTCGATCTCGAAGCATACGTATGGTATCGATATCGAATCGAATCTCGAATATTCGCAGGACCCTAACCCATTGAAATATAATAGCAAGTGCATTTCATAATCTGTCAAACAACAGTACCCAAAATGTGTGGTGATTTACGTATAAGACTTGGTACTACAGACCGATAGAACATTAAACATTAAAATCAAGATTTCAGTTATTTTATTATACCGAACAAAAATATGAACATGGACTTTGAATGAATGAATGTTTATTTGCAATATATGTAACGCTTACATGCACAAAGTAATCAATACAGATTAAGTATAATTAAATGAATATGGATGTATGAAAACAATTTCTCAATTGGTTACATATATCGCGTGGAGATGACTTTTAAAATGTGAGATGCAGTTCAAACCATTGTGGTACGTAACGTGACATGCACAAGTTCACTTGGTTCAAGTGTTGTTGATTAAGGCAGGATGAGTCTAATTTGGTTGTCTCGATTTCTGTAGAAGATTTCAATGAGTTTTATGATCACGCCCCTCTGCATTTCTCGGTCAGAGATTTTTATGCAGCATGACGAAATCACTTGCAACATAATGTCGCCAGGGTTATAAATGGGATGATAGTAAACTAAGTGATTTTATGGATAAGTTAATTGAAAAGTTACCTGAAATTAACGAGTTATGTAATAATGTAGACGCTAGTAATGAACCTGAATTAGTAAATAATTTCACTACGCTTATTAACCCTTTGGACGCTAGCGGCCGCTTTTCCGGCCAGAAACATCATACGCCATAACGTTATTAAATAGGATGGCTGTTCAGTAAATGTGTGGCGTAGACCAATCAATATTTCCAACGTGCAGCCCCGAGGCTGCCAATATTGATTGGACTACCCCAGATAATGAATAATAATTGAACTGGTCATGGACGATACCACCAGAGTTTAAAGGGTTAATGATGTCGCAAGCTCGTTGTTTAGAAAACAATATGAGCAGGCGTACAATTATGCGGGGTTCTCACTTTCATGGTTTGGGCACCGGATTGCTACGGTTTTGAACAATGGTAAAACCGGCGTGTTTTGGCCACGGCAGATAATTTCTACGGTGGCATTAGGATGTACTAAGGTTGTGCTAAGGAAGTACCAAGAATTCGCCAAGGATTATTATAGTTATGTGACGGTCTTCCTGCGGTTGTGCTACGGCACCACTGGAAGCGCTACGGACAAGCCACAACTGTCCCGCGGTTTGTCCCGGTTAGTCACGGTAATGCTAGGGTGTTACGGATCTGAAATGGTTCTGCTACGGTCTATTCGGTTATGTCACGGTTATGTCACGGACATGTCACGGTCATGTCACGGTCTTCCACGTTCTGGTCGGTCAAAACTATACATATGGCCCATCAGACTAACTTCTCTAGCCGGGACACAACCGTAGCATACCCGTAGTCTATCCGGCGCTTTCCGTGGTTAACCGGGGCACCAATTCTGACCACGGTGAATGCCGGATCGGCTACGGATATGCTACGGTTATGTCCCGGTGTCTACGGTTTTCTTCTGTCACTTACGGTTGGCAACGGAAAAAAATGAAATGTTCAAACATTTTGAAAATCGCGCTGCGGAGAAAATCAAGGTGGCGGAAGGGCGAGGGTTTATCCCGGAACACCACAGTAATGTCTACGGGCCCGGGACGGATTTACCAAGGATAATCACGGATTGAAACGGTGGGCTTCCGGCACCTCGAACCATGAAAGTGAGAACCTCACATTATGGATAAAAATCTTACAATTGACAAATCATGGTGGGATAAAAGTTGTCAAGAAAGTAGGAAACTATTTAGCCAGTCGTTGCGCTGTTTTAATAGAAACAGGACAGAAATTAATAGAACGAAGTTATTCGAGAGTATAGGAAACATAAGTGTCTAGTATAAAATAAACAGAGAGTGTTTATTCGAGAGAAAATGAAAATGGAATGGAATTTATTTCGGTCTAAGGTTGAAAATATTTCAGCAAATGAGTTTTATGAGCATTTTCCAAAACTTGAGTCAGAAACTAATACAGAAAGTGTTGCAGAAGCCGAATTATTTGCAGATGGTGGGAGGGGGGAGTGTTTGAATGATCGCACCGGCGAGGTAAGTGATATGGTAACGTCGGAGGAGGTATTGGCAAGCATAAATTGAAGCCAATCAAGTCCCAATCAATGGCCACATGTTGAACGAATTCTTATGGCTGGAGGTAGTGGGCTACTTGATGGAAGGGTTTATTGTTCCAATATTTCAAAAGGGGGGTGAGAAACTAGTCAACAATTTTAGGGGGATAACTTTAGTTAGATTAGATAAGTGGTGCGGTGATAAAAAAAATTATATCGGATGTCCAAGTCAGAAAATAAGCAGATTGTCATCTGCAAAATGAGGTCCCAAGAGGGTGAATATAGTGATGCTACCCTGCACAGCAGGGTAGCATCATTAAACGTACCCTCTATGAACCTCAGTCTGAATCAGGGTTTCAAAGCTAAACAGAAAGAGGTACCCAGAGGATAAATTGGCCCACTGTATGGGATAGCATCATCAAATTCACCCTCTGGGGGTCTCATTCTGCAAATGTCAGACTGCTTATTTTCAGGACTGCGGATGTCCAGTTTTCGAATCGAGAAAAGCATCCAATGTTGATGCTATTTTCGCTTTGTATGGCATCGTGCAGAAATATTTGTTCGAAAATGAACGTTTGTAATGTGCTTTTATAGATGAGCTAAGGTATTTGATTTGATGCACATCAATGGTCTTTGGCTTAAAATGTAAAATGAAGCAAGTGGAGGTTTTATCGCCTCCCCGTTTTTTCTTCTTGAAAGATGATTTAGAGTTATGTCTATCTAGCAAGAATAATAGTGGTCTGACTATTTGTGAAATAACACTTATTACTGTTTAGTTTAAACAATATTTATTGAAGTAGTATGCTATGTGTTACAGAATTGAATACAAGAAGAGTAACAATGCCAAGGCAATAGCTCAAAATATAACATATGTTAACAGTAATCAGATTGCCGAATGACGGAGGGATTTGACAGGAAGCTTGTAGCTTATGTAAGTAATCTTATTACTGTTTTCTGCAATATGATCATCGGGGCTGAGTCCAAAGTAGTCAGTACTCGTACTCATAGTACTCGAGTATCACTTTTTTAACAAGGTACTCAGTACTCGTTCTTTACTCATATAATTTCAAATACTTGTACTCGTACTCATTAATTTGAAAAAAATGATCAGTACTCCCTGAGTTAATTTATGAGTTCTTTATGAGTACTTTGTAAATACTTAGAAATTGTTTCAGAATTATGCCATGTTCTACCAGCTATGTATACCTGTTTCAGTTCAACAGAGGTATGTTCCCTAGTTTCTTCACTGAATGAATTCATTCTTTGATACAGGGCAGCATTGTTTATCAATTTCATAGTTCAATGACATTTAAGCTATTCAACGTAACGGCCAAAACCGGCCAGCGCTATTCACAAAATTCAACATTCAATTTTTATTATTTTTTCATTTTTTGTCACAAAAATATAGCTTATGACCCCTCATTGGAACGAGCTCAACGAGCTCGTTCCAAAGAGGGGGTCATAAGCTATGTTTTTGAGGCAAAAAATTTCAAAACTTAGTGCTTCAAGAAGTTTATTTGTAAGTGTCGTCTGTTTTTCGAGTTAGGTAAAAGGTTAATATCGTCTTGTTTTCGTTTATCCTGATTAGTACTGATTAATTACCTAACTATACAATAGCCAGTATTATAAAGTTAATTTTAGTCAGTCAGCAATTAATTGACAAGCACTCTGGTTAACAACTTCCATGTGCTGAGAACAAGCTTAATAATAATAAAACAACTTAACTAATCAGATGTCAATCAAACTCTCTGATCGCAATCAAAACGTTTTATATAAAAATCTTGTAATGTGCATTATTTAATTACCGTACCTTAGTTTATTATTTAAAGAGTTAAAAACAATCCTTTTTATGCCTGTGTAAATAGCTCCTTTTTACACCCACCCACCCACCCACTACGTGCAAATTTTCTACTACCGTTCTCAGACACCCAACCCCACTCTCCCATTAAAATCCAAAAATACTTATGAACTTAGTAGGCACAGCTAACGGCCAAAACCAGCCAGCGCTATTCTCAAAAATCGCCAATTAATTTTTATTATTTTTTCATTTTTTGTCTCAACAACATAGGTTATGACCCCTCATTGGAACGAGCTCGTTGAGCTCGTTCCAATGAGGGGTCATAACCTATGTTTTTGAGACAAAAAATGAAAGAAATTAGTTACTCAATCATTTTTTGGCAAGTGTCGTCTGCTTTTCATGTTAGGTAAAGGGTTAAACTGGTACCACCAATTTAAACCTATGTGGGCTGCTGTGGGCCCCAATCTACAAATGACAAGCTGTTCATTATCAGGCTTGGCCAGAGCAGGTGTACATATACGGGAACAAATTTTCGTTTGAATTGTTCCCAAAATATTGTCTGCACATTTTCTACACTTCGAACAAGACATCCACCCCCTACTAACGTGTGACATTTTCCCAGTTTAAGCCCAATATTCTCACATATAAAGCATCCTGATGTTGTATTTATGTTAAGAGTGTGATTTACAACACCATCTTTAAGGTTTGAAACACAAATGATGGTATATATTAGCTGATATATTGATATATTTTTAAAAAAAAATTAAAAATTGCACAAGTTGGTAATGCACATTTTTGGCGCACTCAAGAGACCCACCCACCCCCACGTCACGTCTTGCAAATTTTTGGTGGCCTCCCCCTGTGTCAAGTGTTATTTGTTTTACAAGTAAGGGTGAGTACTCGTACTCGAGTTTTTTGCAGAGTACTCGTACCCGTACTCATACATTTCCCCAGTACTTTTACTCGTACTTTACTCAACATTTTCACAGTACTCGTACTCGAGTACTGGAGCGTAGTACTCGCACCATCGCTGATGACCATATACTTGCTGAGTCTCTTAGCAACCTTCAAGCTAGTTTGGATGTGTGCTGACATACTGGAAAAGTCGGGCCTAAGGGTTAACACAGATAAAACAAAGGTAATAGTTTTCCGTAAAAGAGGTAAAACTAGAAAGTGCTTTAGAACACTAAAACATATGTCTCCCCTTTCTTTTGAGGTCAGAGGTCAAGGTCACAAGCAGTTCATCAAGGTAGCGGACATGCGGTTTCATGGTGACACATCCACATGTCCAAAAAAAAAATCTGGTCTAGACAATTACTCCCTATTTAAAGTACATAAATTTGACCTTGAGATCAAGGTCACATGAAGGTCATGATTACATGTGACATGCGGTCTAACTGCAATACATCCACATGTCAAATATCTAAGTCCTAGGCCAAAAAACAAAAAAGTTCTGGTCTGGATAATTATTCCCTATTTGAAGTACATAAATTTGACCTTAAGGTCAGGGGTCAAGGTCACATGTAGGTCATCGAGGTAGACGACATGCGGTCTCATGGTGACACATCCACATGTCAAATAACCAAGTCCTAGGTCAAAAAACAAAAAATATTCTGGTCTGGACAATTACTCCCTATTTGAAGTACATAAATTTGGCCTTGAGGTCAAGGTCACATGAATGTCACGACATGCGGTCTCATGGTGACACATCCACGTGTCAAATAACCAAGTCCTAGGTCAAAAAACAAAAAATTCTGGTCTGGACAATTACTCCCTATTTGAAGTACATAAATTTGACCTTGAGGTCAAGGTCACATGCAGGTAACAATGGTATGCGACACAGCGGCTCATGGTGATGCACCCAAGTGCCAAATACCTAAGGCCTGGCTCAAAAGACAAACCAGTTTTGGTCTGGACAAAGTTTCCTTGTAAAAAGCACAAATCTGACCTTCAGATCAAAGGTCAAGTTCACATGAAGGTCACAATGGTACGCTACACACCGATTCATGGTGATACATCCACATGCCAAGTATCTAAGGTGTAGGTCAAAAGACAAAAAAAGTTATGGCCCAGACAAAGTTTGTGTGATGCTTCCCTTAAAAAAACACATAAATCTGACCTTCAGGTCAAAGGTGAAGGTCACATGAAGGTTACTATGCCACACTGCACACCGGCTCATGGTGATACATCCACATGCCAAGTATCTAAAGTGTAGGTCAAAAAATAAAAAAGTTATGGCTCGGACAAAGAAGAAGAAGAAGAAAAGAAGAAGAAGAAGAAGAAGAAGAAGAAGAAGAAGAATATGCACTAAAACAATATGTCTCCCTTCCGGGAAGGGGAGACATAATAAAGAATACGGAAAGGAAACGTGAAGATACAATAATTCTACGTTAGAAGTAGTTGATAATTTCAATTATTTGGGTGTAGTATTTAATTATTCTGGGTACTTTGTTGCAAATACTCAGGCGTTTATTGCTAAATGTTTAAAGGTTATGAATGTGTTACTATATAATGTTAGAAGTTATCCGTTTACACTAAAAGCTCTATGTGGGCTGTTTAATTTCTTTGCTGGCTCTGTATTAAGTTGCGATTCTGAAATCTGAAGTTTCAGTAACTGTACGGAAATCGAAGAATTCATCAAACGTTTTGCAAAAGAATATTGGATGTGAAAATGTCAATCTGTAGTGCCTTTGTGTACGGAGTATTGGCTAGACACCGGCCAATATATGAAGTTCCCTATTTGAAAATAATTAAATATTGGTTTCAATTATTGTACTCCGATAATTTTTTTTCTCCAGAAGGTCCAAAATCATACGCTCAGGGTCGCCCTCCGTGCTCCCTGTGATACACCTATGAAAACACTCCACGGCAGAGCCGAAATCCCAACCATAAAGGACCGCGACAGGTTAGCCGACAGACAACTAGTATCCGAACTACTGGTTATTTGCGAAAGTCGACAAAAACCCCAAAACGCCAAACTTTGATAAAGTAGCTGTGTAATGCACCTGACCGCGGGGACTAGGTCAGGAAACACCCCCAGGTGTGGCTGTTTTGTTAAGGCCTGCCCCCCCCCCCTATTTTGACCGGAACATACCTAAGAGAATGCGAGTAAACAGGCAGCAATAACGGCTCAGCCGTGATCTTCTACCAGGAAGAGCTGTCTTCACCGACTCAACTAATTCACTAAAATTTAATCTCTAAAAATACACAAATACTGGGAAAAAGGAGGCGAACTAACAGGCAGTAATAGCGGCCCGGCCGTGGTCTTCTTCCACGAAGAGTTGTCTTCACCGACTCATCTAACTCATAAAATTTAATCTCTAAAATAAACAAATGCTCGGAAATATACATTTATTAAATATGAGGTTCGGATTTATTTGGGAAAATCCTTTTATGGTGGTTCCTGAAGAGTTTTTTGTTTCGTTCAAAAGACGTGCTTTGGATTGCGCTATTAAGTGGCTTTCCCTAATGGGAAATAATCAATCATTGTATCTTTACAAAATTATTAAAACATATTTTGGGTATGGAGATTAATTAGATTTGATATCAAGTAAGCAACTCCACTGTGCATTAACGAGTTTTAGATTGTCTTCGCACAGTTTTAGAATCGAAAGTGGCCGATGCAACCAAGAGAGAGTACCGTAAAACGAACGTGTTTTCCAATTTTGTTCACTAAATGACACAGAAGATGGGTATCACTTCATTCGTGTTTGTCCGTACAAAAATCAGTTTCGGCAGCAGTTTATGAGGCGTTTTTATATGTCTAGACCTAGTATGACAAAACTAATCACCCACATACAGTCACGTAACAAAAGTATCATGATCAATTTTTCTATGTATATTGTGAAAGACATATAAAGGCGAAAAGAAATGGTGTATATCCAGGTATAGGGAGAAAAAATGTGAATGTCGATGGATTTGTAAATGTAACTTACTTTGTGCTGTATGACCGGAAACGGTCAAACGAAATAATGTCTGTCTGTGAATGTCTGTCATAATAATAATCGAAGTTGTACTTTATGCAATGTTTTGTCGATCGAAGCGTCAACACAATGACAAAGTTTTTGAAGCAACAAGACTGGTTTCCTGTCTGTGATTTGTTTTTTTATTATTCTCTCGTTTTATCTCATTGACGTCTTCGAAGGACTGATTTTGATTTTTACTGTGTGCTTCTGCTAAAAACATAAGGAAGTGGCGAAAACGTAGACGTCGTATTTTTCGACATACGGTTACGTTATTTAAAAATCGTATATTTCACTGTAGGTTCAGCTGGCGAATCACAATGAAAATAGTGTCAAGAGATGTTTTATTATTTTATGGTGAAAAGCTGTTGTTGTTTTTATTTTTATTTGTGGTATAAAATTAATATCTATTAACGTTTTTGTATAGTTGTCAGTGAAAAGCTGAGAGAACTATTTTGTTTTCGGGACGACTAAATTCGCCGGCTATCCGTTGATGACTTTTAAACTGAAATGTTTGTGGCTTTGGAACCATTTATATTGCACTAGTTTGGATTGACGACCCTTTTACAGTTAAAACTAGAAGTCCTGTCACGAAGAGTGCGCTTATCTAGTCTTAATTGCGCGTAGGAATTGCGCGAAATGGCCATATCGAATGGCATCCAAAGCACGGCAGGTTCTCCTGGTTACCCATAGCAAACACAGGCAATGTTTCTGCCAATGGACCTCCGGGTTACCCGGAGATCCATTGGCTGAAACTGTGCTTGTGCACAGGTCACGTGTACAAAAATTGATAGCCTTACTATGGTCATAACGCGTAGATTAACGCGCAGATCAACGTGCTATTTGTGCGCATTTCGTGGCAGGACTTCTAGTGTTAACTGTAGAACAGACTAAGCATATAATACAAATAATACTTACGTTTCATATAAACATATAGATGTTATATATTATACAGGGATTATAAAACTGTAACTTGTACATATGAAAGTAACTATAACCACTAAGGCGCGTAATCATACCCGACAGTATGTTTAAAAGATCGTTACCAGCGAGTAAATATGTTATCTTAAACTCGCATCAGTCAACCTCAGCTATTCTGGACCGAGAATGGAGAGCACGGCGAGTTATGGCCTTCAATCCTCCATCCTATAACCTATCGGGTTGGCCTGTGACCCATCGTGGGGGCGGACTGGCGAAGGGTAAGAGAGAGAGAGAGAGAGAGAGAGAGAGAGAGAAAGACAGACAGAGAGACAGAGGGGGACAAACAGAGAAAGGGACGGACTGACCGACAAGGTTATATTTGAAGTGATCGAACGAAAGCCATATATATATATACATATATACACATATATACCATATATATATAAACGTGCTATACATTATAGAGGGGTTCTAAAACTGTACATTTTTTATATGATTGCAACGATATCCACTAGGGCGCGTTAGCATCATGTTAACAGTAAATTCAGGGTCGCTGCCATCTAGTAAGTAAGCTATTTTAAACTCACATCATACAACGCCAGCCTTACTGGACAGAGAGTAGAGAGTACGGCGAGTTCTGGCCTTCCGTCCTTCATTCTATAACCAGAGGGGTAGTGTTGTGGCCCATCGCGGAGACGGACTTTCCCGGGTGCTGATGCTATGTCGAGGTGTGACTACAAAATAACAGCAAAATATAATAGCTGTTTGACCTTGATTATTAAAGAATATAAAAAACTGTCTGTTGACACTAAGAAAGAGAAGGAAGGAGCGGGAAAAGAGAGAGAGGGAGAGAGAGAGGGGGGGGGGGGCAGAGCAATGCAGGCAGGCAGACAGACAGGCAGACAGGCAGGCAGGCGACGGTTTTGTTTAGCAAAAGCTATCCAACTGGCTGATACGGGTGCCAGAAATGACAGAAATGTCTGTGGTTGTGTTTCCAGATAACTGGATTGTTGGAGTAGACATTTTTGAGATGTCACTTTCTGTTTTGAACCTATGAATCTTTCCATCGATTGTCTAGGCAAGAAGTTTCCCGTTAGAGCACCACGAGTTTGTTGTACATGTACCTGATGTTGCGTAAACCTTTTGTAGGAGCTGATAATTGAGTCTAGTTACATCCTCGGTAATGCTCATTCGAGTATGTTTTTAGTTTTTTCCTGTTTGTTAACACTTCCATTTTTGAACGACGTGATAAAAAACTTTACAAGAATACAGTACGTGGAGAGTGTATTATCACTAAATCACCCGCAGAGTGGAGATTCCACCCAAGCAATAAGTGCAAATTTGTTGCAAAGCATAATATGCACAGGCAAAGTCTCAACCAATGGACCTCCGGGCTAAACCCGGAGGTCCATTGGCTGAAACATTGCTTGTGTTTTTTGTCCATATGTATAAAATTTGAAAGTTATAGTTTAGGTGATAACTCCACTCCGCGGGTGATTTAGTTACAATCCACTCTCCACGTACTGTAGTTCTAAGTGGTCTGTTGAGTTAGGACTTGTTAACCATATGAGCAATATAGATGTAGGAATGCGTTAAGTTAATCTCTAATTTGGAGTTTAAAGTGTTCATAACGGATTGAATACACTCATGAATCGACTCACGGGGAGGCATATTTATTCCGTAAATGTGGACATCAAAAACCCACTTTTCTTATAAAAGAAGAGTGCCGCAAAGAAGCTAATATTCCTCGAGGTACCTTCATATATCTCTATGGCAAAGGTGGAGTTGTAGCTTTACTTCATTTTCTTGATATTACTGTTTATTGCAGAAGCGGTAAAATACGTGTCCTCAATATATTCCTTATTGTAATTTAGATCGATTCACGGAGCGTTATCAGTCACCACTTGATAACTTATATTTCACCTGCTAGTCATTCATGAAATACTCAGGGATGCTGCTTCAGAAGGTGATATCTCACCACCGAACCCCATAATTCATTAAATTTACAATAGCTGGAAGCTTGAAGCCATAAACCTGATAAAAGTTGGAAACTTTAGACAGGGCGCTTCTGGAATTCTTTTTCCAAATATGTCAGACATTTGGTCAGATATAAAGTTTTCTGACTGAAAGATAGTGAAAGTTCAAATATTTATTGAAAAGTTGTCCCTCTAAAATTTATTTGTAGATGAAATGTGTGACTACCGAGAGCCTCGTTTGCATAATTTATAGTCAAGTGGAGTGGATAGAAGGAATTTTGCATCTTAACTGGTTGAATACTGGAAGCCCGTGTGTGGAATTTATTCTAGTACAGGCGACTCAATTTAGACGCTTCACAGTCTATATATGTCTTTCAAATTGCCTTTGACTTGAAGTTTTTTTACAATGGTGGATTTGCTTTGTTACTATTTATGGGAGAGTGCCCGTGGGCACTCTCCCATAAATTGTAATAAGGCAAAGACATGTGAACAAATTTTGACGGCCGAGAAACAGGTAGTACTCTGCCAAAACCTGTAGTTCGAAAATGTTGACTCGGGTGAGGAGTGCTAATGGATTTCCCAATTGTTGGAAATTGTGTTGTGGTAGTCTGAATCCTACTTACTGGAGGGGTGTTGCAAATGGACGGCTAGAGGTGGGCAACCGCCTCCTCCCAATCCTAGCTTACTTCGCAACGTCCTTGGAGATAATTATGGTATCAGTAAATGTCATATGTATACTCCATATTATTGTTTTGTGTTACATTAAATAATCTGCTTGAGAACGTGCAAAGCAATTTACTAATAATTACAGAATCGCACAAGCGTTTGAACGTATAAAGACATATCGAATCTCGATGGTTTGGCACAGGGTACCACTCAAGGCAAGTGTTGTGCTATTCTTGCTCCCAAACAAACTCGTTGTACGTGCGATAAACATTAGCATAATCAAACGTTTGCGCGGTCCTTGATTTTTTTTTCTCTCACTGTAACATCTAATATATAAACGCGAATGTCTCTCTCTCTCTCTCTCTCTCTCTCTCTCTCTCTCTCTCTCTCTCTCTCTCTCTCTCTCTCTATCTATCTATCTATCTTTGTTCCGAGTGAACTCCTCCCTTTCTTGACCGATCGATCTCAAATTTTCTACATGGGGGTAATTCGTCCCTGCGAGTAACATGGGATGGGTGCCATGCCCATCTGTGGTGACCTTGATCTTGAAATTGATGACCTTGTCCTTTTATTTCGAAAACGGCTGGGCCGATCGGGCTAAAATTTCATATGTGCGGGTATAATGACCCATCGATCATTTTGACTTTATCAGGGTGCCCGTGCGGGGTGACCTTGACGTTGAAATTGGTGACCTTGACCTTTTATTTCGAAAACGGCTGATATAACCATCTTCTCCCGTGCAACGCCGGGTATCACCCGCTAGATCCTTATAAAAAAGGTTGATGATTTCATTTTCGCAATGCGAAAAGGTAATTGATAATCTGTGTATCATATTTATGTCAAGACAAGTGCAATGTCCTTTTGATACGTTTCTATTAGACTTCTGTTAATCAACGTGCATATTTTCACTATTACTACAGGTGGGGGCGCGGTGGCTCAGTTGGTAGAGGTGCAGGCTGCAAGCCGAGAGGTCCTCGGTTCGAATCCCACCTGCGACAACCGCGTTGTGTCCTTGGGCAAGTCACTTCACCCCGATTGCCTACATGGGGGCACGATGACGCTGTGTACTGAGGCGTACTGCACGTCGATGGTGCGCATGTCTTCAACCAATCTAACCCTGCCTGTGCTGCGGTGCAGAGTTCAGAGTTACGATGGTGGAGAGCTGACAGCTGCTCGTCGTTGCTCGGTGGTTCTCTCCGGGTACTCCGGCTTCCTCCACCCGTAAAACTGTCACGGTCGCGATTAGCCATTGTGCATAAGTATGTGACCTTAACCACCAATAAATAAATAAATAAATAATATTATTACAGGTTATCTTAATCTACAGCAAATGAGATAAAATTATTGATTTCTTATCTTCGAACTTATATTGAAACACGGTGTTTGCAGAGGAACTCGGCCACTAACACGTCAACTTTCACGACGTGAAACGAAGAACCTCGAACTGTTCCATTTCATGAAGGGAGAACTCCATCCTGACAAAGCGGAAACGCAATGTTGCCAAGCGTGACCAGGTGATCCGATATCCAGATCGTATTCCGGACCAGGGGGAGAATACGCCTTCTCTTGAAGTTTGTGTGGCTTCTGAAATTTAGCGATCAATTGTGTTTCATGATAGTAGTATAACAAGAGGTTTTCGTGCTTGATTACTCGGGGCTTTGTCGGAGCAGCTAGTGCTAAATTACCATAGGAACCAGAGGAGACCTTGCCGGAGCAACTTTTTCCTGTGCAAAACTGCGGCCCCATCCAGCTACATCCGGCAAGTAGTGTACTTACTGCCAATATAGTATGCAATGGTATATATATACATGGATATGGCATGCATAGTGATATATGTACACACGGGGCTATGGGTATATAGTATGGGTATGTGATGGAATATTGATGGAGACGTTGGGTTTTCTACAAAGTTTCCCCGCGAAACGGTTGACGCTGCCATTGACGTCCTGACATCATGGTGTGCACGCGACGTCATAGAGATTTTGACCGCTGCTCTTGTCCACTCTTCAAGCTGATATGACGTTGCTCGGGCCGGGAGGGGTATCGGGCTTCTCTTACGGGAGTGATGTCGTAGTATAGGGTGGGCGTTATATACCCATTCAAGCCTCTGTTAGTCCTTGGTACTACGAATCGACCTAATGCTTCATATTATCTTATGCGTGGTATATGTAGTACGTAATGCTAGGTCAAGCGGTATTGTGGGGTGGGTCGGGGTAATGCATGGTCGTCTAATGTGGTATTGCGAGGTAGTCCTTGGTATTTCAGAACGGTAGCATGGGAGTGTAGGACTGTACCCCTGTGAGTCTACTCTTTGCCCTTAGTACTACTAATCCACCTAATACTTTATATTATCTTATAACTGGTATAGGTAGAAGGTAATGCTAGGCCAAGCAATATTGCGGTGGGGGTAATGCCTGGGAGTTTAGAACGGAAGTATAGTATGCGGGGTATAAACCCCTTTAGGTCCCATTTTAACCCCCGGTACCGCTATCCATCTAGGGTTTTGTGCTGGCCCACATATGCTAAAGGTAGCACGTAATGCTAGGTCACGCAGTATTTTGGGGTGCGGTAATGCATGATTGCCTTGTGCAGTAGTAGGATGTGCTGTTTGTACCCCTGATGGTTCAATGTGAGCCACTTGTACCACTATCTACCTTCGGCTTTGTGCTAGCCCACATATGGTACAGATAGTACGTAATTGTTAGGTTTAAGCAGTATTGATGGGTGGGGGTAATTCATGGTTATCTAGCACTGTAGTATGGGCTGTACGGTTGTACCCCATAGGTCTACTGTTAGCACTCAGTACTGGAAAAAACACCTAATGGTTTCTACTACCCCATGGTAGTTTGGAATGCTAGGTCATTTGGTTGTGTGGTGTGTGCTTGGTTTCAAGTATCCGACTCCATAAAATAGGATTCCGTGCACGAGATCGGGGAATGTAAAGATCCATACTTGATTAGATGAATGGGGCAATCTAATTGCAAGTCATGAAGACCTGAGAGAGGGCCGAGTCGAGACAGTGTCAGGCATAGCTAGGATGTATCAAGTAATGTTATAAGTCAATAATAGTGGTATAAAGCTGAAAGTGTGGTAGATGACTATTGTATTGGGTGACTACAATAGTATTGGATCACACGAAAGATGGTGGTGACTATGGACAAGTCAACAGAGGGAGTTTAAGACCCACGGAGGTGTTGGGGTAGTCTAGAAGGCCAGACCAAACAGGTACTAGGAGACATAACTATCTTCAAATAGATATTCTCAGATAAGTACCCTATAAAGGGTATACTCAAATGATACATACAGATTATCATGATAATGTGCATGTCCTGTGATTTCTATCAGATTCGAGGTGGTGTCCAGAATGGGATCTCAACGAGCCGGCTTTGCCGGCGAGTTGTGATCCCATTTGTGGACACCACCGAGAATCTGATACAAATCACAGGACACGCACATTAACATGATAATTCATTTATCTAACAATTCTGCCACATAAACAGATTCAATCTTAACCCTTTACCCAACGTAACGACAAAAACCGACCAATGCTATTCTCAAAAATCGCCAATTAATTTTCATTTTTTGTCTCAAAAACATAGGTTATGACTCCTCGTTGGAACGAACTCGTCGAGCGCGTTCCAATGAGTGGTCATAACCTATGTTTTTGAGACAAAAAATGAAAAAAATTAGTCATTCAAGATTTTTTTTTGCAAGTGTCGTCTGCTTTTCATGTTAGGTAAAGGGTTAAATTATTTTTAAACATTTTTGGGACATTATGTACGGTCGATCACGGAAAGGCACATAAAATGTATCAATGCGCCTGTTATGATATCCCGTAGCGCTACCGGAAACGAGTTGTGAAAATGAAACGGAATCAGAATGAGTCGTCTATATGATACGGAATCGGAACACATTATGTGATACGTACCGTTTCTCGTGGTTTTCAGGCCAAAATCTATATGATTGTTAGATAAATCACATCCTCAAATACCCGTATGTGCCTATGTATCAGTACATATTGTTTCACAATTTGTACACATTACAGGTAAGCACACAGGCACATCTTGGATGTGCCGCTGTGTGCTTGGGGCCATTAAAATTTTGAAGACGGGGAAACACCTTTCAGTTTATTTTTAAGATTTGAATTCCAATCACTGACTTATATATCATCATGAAAACTACATTCGATAAAGTTATAACCCCATGGAATTATCAGATGAGCGAGGAAGGTCCAATTAAGAAGCAAGTTATTGTTGAGGAAACGGCTATGACATCAGTAGAAATTAATGACGTTTCCGTTGGTTACATTTAATAAACGAAATTAAAAGTAGGGCTGTCGCGACTATCATTTTTTGTAATCGACTAATCGTGACCAGTAATCGACGGTTAGTCGATTAATAGTCGCTTCCCATGTTTTTTTAGCAAATCATTCTTCTGTTCGTAAAACTCTGAAAATGACAATGGCCCCAGTGTGTTCAGACGAAGTGGGGTTGTGGGAACAACAAATCGGTCCCGACTGAAGCTACATGTAGTCCAATCTTGGACCCACAGTCCGTAATATAATTTTTGGGGTTGGTACGTCCTGTAGGACGTACCAACCCCAAAACTAATATTACTGACTGCGGGTCCAAGTTTGAACTAGATTGAAGCCGATGAATTTACCAAAGAACGTTCCTGCATATGTTTCCTTTCTGCAATAAGTTTCTCGAAAGTTTGAACATTGAGATCTATGCATTCCCTCGTCAGTTGTTAAAATTGGATCTTAGTCTGGAGTTCCGAACTTTGAGAAGTGATCTGACGTTCTGACTTTCGTCATAATTTTGTCACTTCCGCGCTTTGGGTTTCCAATGGGTGCATTCGTGTGTACAAGACTGGAGAAATTCAGAAGAATCTATTCTTCTCGAGTAACTGTGAGTGTTCTTTCTTACACAGTCAGTGACAGTCGTACAGTCTTCCGGATATGAATGTTAACTATGGTTAGATATTTAAAGTTATTCACCTTCATTGATCATTCACCTCCCAAAACAATGCAATTTTTCCCCGACGTGTAGTAGACGTGTACCACCTTGAAAATGAACGACGATCGACTAAAAATAAAAAAAACGTCGACTACTTCAATAGTCGACGGTTAGTCGACTAATCGAATAATAGCGACAGCCCTAATTAAAAGTAACAAAGGAAGTCTGGATTTTTATGACCAATTAGAAGCAATTAGTTCACGGATAATCCATCATTAACAATATCTATAAGTATTGCACCTACCAACACGTGTTCACTTTAGTCCTTTGTTTAGCGAATGTGTTTTTACAGTAATTTGCAAGTTTTTTATTCTTTCCCGCAAAAAAACATTAGCAAATCTCACCTCCTAGACTTTTATATTGATGGCAAGTAGAAAATACAGACAAGTTTCCCTTTGTTCCTTTTAATAAACGTAAACAACGAACAGCTCTCGGAGTTATCTGTTGTTTTAGTTTATTAAGAGTTACAGAAGGGAATTTGGCTGTTTATGGCAAGCCAATTAGAAGCTCCAAAGAAACTGCCCACGTTAGCTCGTTGTTTAGTGAATGTGTTTTTTATAATAATTTGCAAACTTTTATTCTTCCAAGCACACAATTAGGAAATCTTCTAGGCTCTTATATTAATGGAAAGGATAGTGTCTATATTATATGTAACGAGGCGCACATTGTTGATATACTGAACAAAAGAAGCTTACAGAACATCAAAAGATGGAGAAAACGCAGTTTTCTCATTTAAATGGATTTCAACAGAGAATAACAGGCAACCTTTCAAAATGACTGGGAAAAATGTGAAATGTCAGCTTCTGCAGTTTTATAGTACTTCACAAGAAAATGCCAAAAGTTTGTGACATGATGCGCACGTCGATGATACCAGTTTGTTAACATTTCGAAATTCCAATTTTCATATGAAATGCTCATACCTAATGCTATATTTTCAGACAGCTTGGTTAATTAAGGGGAGGTAACTTTACCGTAAATTCCTTCCAAAGACGAAAACCATATATCTCTTCCGGAGGCGGAAATTCGCAGCCACGCTCGACGAAAAAAAAATGAACGAACGTGGCCTCTATTTATTTTCTTTCTGAAGTTGAGAATCACTTCTATTGGAGGGGGAAGTCGCTAAGTTGTGCGGTTAAGTTAATATGTTATAAAGTCACCCCGCATTTACCGAGTCCGGATCATTAACATTGGGGTTAGGGTTAACTAAACTAAACATAACCTTTACAGAACTAATAATAATGAATTATTATATTATTGTTGAGGTAAGTTAATATGTTGTAGTATTGGGCCTCGTGAAGTGAATTAGGATCAGTAAGGCAAGGCTTGAGGTTAACAAACCCAAACCCATCTCGGAACTAATAATATTGAATTCCCAATAAAAGAGAGACACCCACCATGGTGACACATGTTTGAAAGGATAAGTCGAAAGAACACTGGTGAACACTTTTTCAGGCAGACCTGAAAAAAGTGTCAAAATACAATGAACAAACAGCAGGGACCGACCTGGGCATGCGCCAGTGCGTATTTGGTTCTGAAACATCAGGACCTGTCTCTTAAATCTCAGAAATAGGCTTCTCAGTTGGAGCGTAACTTCTCAGATCATATTTTGATATTCTTTCGATGGATAATCGAGAGAGACACTCTTACATGTATTATATATATGATTATCATTTATCATTGTTGTAGAGTGCTTAAGTTAATACTTCAAGTCTTAATTACCAAGCATTAATCTTCACTGTGGTTTCTGATCAAGTCTTGGCTGCCTAAATAGGCAGCCAAGACTTGATCAGAAACCACAGTGAAGATAATTGTTTGCTATAGTGTACTAAATGAAACTGATGAGAGCTATTACATACTTGCAGTGTGTGTTACAAACAGCAGTGTGACTCCGTAAATTGAAATCTGGCGCATGAATTGAAAAAATAGGCTCCGAGGCTAGAGCGTATTTTAAATAGTCCTGATCGGTCCCTGAAACAGGGTTAATATGTTGGGATTTAGTCATTGTTCAAAAGAAAAATATGAAAGATTACAAAGAAGCCACCTGAACTAGGAAAGTGTTAGTAAGTTTATAGTAATTTGTTGAGTTCGTTATTCTTCATGTTTACCAATAATCGGTCTCCCAATTTCTATCGAAATGAAAAAATTTGTTCGCCCCATTTATACAAGCCCTTGGAATGAGATGACTTTTCCCAATATGATGGTTTGACGTGTTTTTCTTAAGTTCAGTACTATGATTATAAAAGTGGAGAGAAAATTTCGCCCGGATCGCGATCCGGTGAAATCGCATCTCTGCTTTTCTCCCCACAGAACTATTGAAACTCAGCCTTCGGTAAAAACATGCAAGAACATTGTATTTAAAATTCTATTTTCCTTTGCTTTTTATTGATTCTGTTTTCATTTCGCAATATTTTATTTATGAAATCGCAACCACTATTGGGTAAGTGTGTCGCGAACCGATCGTGATTTTATTGAGACAAATGCCACTTCAGTGATCAAAATACCATACAAGCGAATATCTGTAAAGGAAGCGTCACAAAAAAGTTACGTTATTATCCCCTACCATTCTCAGATCAGCTGATGAAAAGCGTTCCCGTTGAATTACAATGAAAAGTTTAGGTGCAAAGCAACTATTTTAAATGCCGAGCTATCATTAAAACGCAATGAAGCCGATAAACATATCTTCCCCGTTTGTCTGCATGCACGATGTTTGTATATTATGAGGTCTGCAGAGAATTATTTGATGCGTGATGAAATAGAAACAACGTAAATCTTTTAAGAATTTGAGTAAATGTGTCTGGATCTGTGGGATAAATGATACTTCTAGACTTCCAGTAATGTCCGGCCATACTGCTTATTCCTCTCGCATCCTTTTCCACTATACAGACACTATGCAGACATGATATTCTTTGGCAGTGACCAAACCAAAGGCTAACAGATGTAATGCGCCAAATGTTTTAATGGCTGCTCTCCTCTTTTACACACTGGTATAATTCGCCCAAAGTGTCAGTGGTTGCCTTCCAATTTCAAGCTTACAAAGGTGTACGGACTTTCAAGACGATCCACGTGGAGCTATGTGAGTCTCTGTGGTGATGATCTACGATTTGATTTAATTCGAGGATCCACATATGTATCGAAATTTGCAATTAGTGAATTTGGGAGGACGCCTCCGATTTCCTATCAATGGCCGTATCTCTTCTCCAAATCACCTTCAATAAATGGGGAACCTATGCAACTAACACAAACATTTACAGCTCCCGTAAGTAGATTCATTGACCGTAGGACATACGATGGTGTGTGAAATTCAGAATAAGGGCCCGACGCCGGAGAAGTAGGCCCGAGTGTAAAATGGCAATATTCCATCAGCATGTCTGTTCCATCTGGATCGCCAGCAATTCGTTCTCTTCGGTAGTGACAAATTGGTATGTAAACACGTTCGGTCTAGAAAGAGAACCTCTTTAGACCATCGTGGACTGAAATCTAGAGTCACCAAAGAATGTAGATGTTCGAATCTAAGACGAGAACTCTTTAGTACAGTGGAGCCCACTTAATTGGATATCTCTTAATTGTATATCCCTGTTAACTGAATATCATTTTCAAACACAAAACCATTTACCATACCTTTAGTACAAATTTGATCTGTTAATTCCATATGGGTTGTAGAGTAAACTCCTGTTAATTGAATATAAATTTTTGTAATATGTCAAAAAATTACTGTGACACGCTCCAAATTCCCCTTATTTATCAACCTTTTTGGCCCACTACATCCAATATAGGCATTTATTCTATTATATCTTGTTTGACAGAGCTCTATGAGCTCTGTCAAACAAGATATAATAGAATAACTGCTCAGTTTACCTCCAGAACACAGGAAACTGACCAAATCCCTGTTAATTGTATACTTCTGTTAATTGACTAATTTTCACTGGCAAAATGGATATTCAATTAAAAGGATTCTACTGTATTACCTGTGGAAGATATTCTCGCGTATTTGGCCCACTATGAAATAAGAACCCACGAGACCCTATTTTGAGGTAAGACACATCAGCCCAATCTGCGTCACTGTTAGAATTATGTCCCAATAAGACTAAAATCTTCGTCTTCTGATAGCATGGGAGCTCGCGAAGATTTTCTGCGTTTACGGCTCCAGTAGCATATGTTACCGTTCGACGTCGCCACGCGAAATATTTGAAATGAGGATGCCGTCTCGCAATTATTTAATTTGTGACTTGCAAACCGCTTCATTTGTTTCACAAGAGAAGCAAATGATGTTCCATATAAAGTGTTGTTTACATTACAAATGAGTTTACAATTTGAACTTAGATGGCGGGATCTCGACCGTTATTCGATTTATTGATTATTTGTCCAGTGACGTTATGGGTACACGAGAGGTTTATGTACTAAAAATGATATCGTTAAAGGTTGCCTTGTTCATTTCCCGACGTGGGGTTTGGGCTATGAGTAGGGTATTATTGGAATATACATCTCGCTTGAACATAAGCTCCGAGCCGCAAACGACAGACAATGTACAGTCAATTCATCACAAAAACTTATAATGTGAAGAACAAATATTTTACCGGGTCCAGGACATTTTCCCGTAGGACATTTTCCCCTAGGACATTTCCCACTAGGACATTATCCCCTAGGACATTTTCCCCAAGGACATTTTTCCCTAATTATTCATCCCCGGACTTTTCCCCCTAGACTGATTACTCCTAGATTTTTCACCCAGGACGTGTTCCCATAGATTTTTTTTTAATTTCTCATGGAATAAAATAGAAAAAAAAATGGAAGAATAAAATAAAAATATAATTAAGGTTTCATGTTATAGTTTATTCTTTTTAAAATAGCTAGCACAAGATAATAATATACATGTAGCAAGTAGCACAAATAAAACTATGATAAATCAAACAACGATAATACAGCTAAGAATGAATTTACAAGACGACTTAGATGAGAACACCTTTGGTGCAAGTCCGTAATATAAATTTAGGGATTTGTACAGCCTCCATGCATGAAGGAAGTACAAACCAGGACTGTCACGATTAATCGATTAATCGATTGTTGATCGGTCACGGCGAAATCGATTAGTATTTTTCATTGTCGAATAATCGGTAAATTGTATCCCGCTTTAGACGTTTAATAATTAAAAGAAAATTTGATGAAAAAACTATTGTTTCCAAAGGTAAAGAGTTAACAACATTGATGTTAAACCCCAAGAAGCCGTTGGAAGCATTTGTCTTTTAGGTACATTCATCGAAGCTTTGATGCTCTGAACTTTTGAACCGTCAGTGTAATAATCAACACCGGTCGGCAGTTGCGAAGCAACTGCCGACCGATCTTGATTATTACACTGACAGTTCAAAAGTTTAGAACATCAAAGCTTTGAATGTACCTAAAAGAGGATCGTCTTCGTTGTGTATCGGAGGTTGGTCAGTTAACTTGAACTTCATTTTTATCGACTTCAGAGAAAGGGAGGGGGGTGGGGGTCATCTAGGTACGATTAATCGATTATTATCGATTATTTGCGACGATTAATCGATTCCTAAATTAAAAAATCGTGACAGCCCTAGTACAAACCCATAAAATTATATTACGAGTTGCAAGATTTGTTCAGTGAGTATTAGTTGATAAAGATTCTATTTCAATCTGATAGAGTGTCCAATGGAATGAAGCGTTTCTGTCAATGGCAGATACCCATTATCGAGTTTCTATGGAGCCTCATCTTGCAGTTGGTAGCAACTCCATAGCAGAAATATAACTGTGGGAAAGTAATGATCGGACGGAGCCGTTTCGCGCGCCGAAGGCGCGCAGGGACGGTTTGGGGCAAGCCCCTTTCGACCCTCATTGGCTGTTTGAGATCTTTTGGATTTATGTCAAGGCGTGTCCATTCTTTTCTTCCTAACTAGGGGAAAGAGTCATCCCTCTCATTTGAAATTAGGGGAAAATGCCATAGGTGACACGTTTTTTAGGGGAAAATGTCCTAGGGGAAAATGTCCGGAACCCTATTTTACCACATGTTCAGATCAAACTTTCAGGATTCTGAAGTGCATAAACGCACACAATATTGCATCCCGGCAACAAAGAGCAAATGTACTTTGGACAGGGAACTGTCAATGAGCGTGTTAACGAATGCACGAATGTGTCAGGGATGCAGGTACGGACAGAAGAATAACAATAACATACCATAACATGACACATCAGTGCTAGGCGTATGGAATCCATTAGGATACACAAAAAGGGCATGCATGTAATATCGGAACCTCGTTGCATTCTCCGTTGAACCTGTCCTGTTATCTGAGATTGTTTGATTGGCATCAGGGTCTCTTGGCATGCGACATCAGTGCTAGGCGTATGAAATTCATCAGGGTACACAAAGAGAGCATGCATGTAATATTGGTACCTCATTTCATTTTCTGTTGACCCTGTCTTGTTATCTGAGATTGGCTGATTTACAACATGGGCGATTGGCATATGTTTGTTAAAATTTTAAAGAGAAGACATATTTACTGTACCCTAGAAGGACGTCATCACTGAAGCCCAGTTTACTAAAGTCGTCCCACACAAACTGTAACAGAGTGTCTAACTAGCCAGTTTAGCGTATAGTGGTATGTTAATCCTTTGAACTCTGAATGTATCTTCCATATCAGTTCAATGGCAGCAGTTGGAAGAGTCCACAATCATTATTTAGGGGTAGATCAATTAATATGCCATGGGGCTGCACGTTGAAAATATTACTTGGTCTACCCACACATTCACTCAGCAGTCATCCGACTTAATAAAGTTATGACGATTTTTGTTTTCGGGACGGAAAAGAGGCAACTCGGGCCCAAAGAGTTAAATCGACTTCATTGTGTTCCAGGCATTCCACAAACTGTTTTTCTAACCAGAAAAAATCATCACTGTTCACTTCAAAATGTAAGCGAGGTTCATGTGAAACCGCAATTCACCCTATTCCTCTCCCCGAAGTTCACTGGATTTTATAACGGTATGAACAAACTTTCTTCTGTATATTCAGTTACTGTTACTAATCAAATACTGAAATATTCATCAAAGTGTGTCATGCGATGAGATTTTTTTAACAAAGACCACGCAATATTAACTTCCACGGCGTTCTGTGGCAAATTTGAACATCATTGCCTTAGGACCCCGCAATATCACCAGAGAGAGGCACAACATGCCTACTAATATAGTTTACCAGATATAAAAATATTCTTGCCAGGTGATACACGTGGAAACGATTTTCAAACAATACTTTTCATCCTTTCTTGGTCCCCCAAAACCGACTAGCTTCATTTAAACAAACGTTTATTTCTTACTTATGTATGCTGTGATTAACTCTATGGTTGAAATGTTCCTGGTGCTTCTTTATTAGAATCCGTGTTAAATTAGTGACGACTGACGAACAGAGGAGTGCGAACACATCCTGATTTATCCGTCATGAAAATCTACTTTCGATAAAGTTATCTGCCTTGAATTTATTCGACGTCCTTGGAAGTTCAATGAAGAAGCGAGGAACTGTTGAGCAAACACTTATGCCATCAATAGAAAAGTATGTCTAGTTTCCTTTTGTTACTTTTGGAAAAGGAAAACAACAGACAACTCACTGAGCTGTCTATTGTTTTCCGTTTATTAAGAGTTACAAAATTAAACTTTGCTTTTTAAAGAAGGCTAATCAGAAGCAACTACATGTAATTCAGGATAATCCTTCATTACCCCTTTGAACCCTGGTGGTATCTTCCATGTCAGTTCAATGGCAGCAAAGGGAAGAGTCCATATTTATTATTTGGGGTTAGACCAATTAATATTTTCAACGTGCAGCCTTAGGGCTGCACGTTGAAAATATTGATTGGTCTACACCATGCATTTACCTTGTAGCCATCCCCCTTAATGACATGTTTACGCAGCTTATGACCCGGCGTCTGGTGTTCAAAGTGTTAATTACACTGGGTACTTCGGTCGTTTTTTCCGGCCGGTTCACAACCAACGCCATAATGTCATAAAGAGGGATGACTGCAGGGTAAATGTGTTGTGTAGACCAATCAATATTAATATTAATTAAAATATTAATTGGTATACCCCCGAAAATAAATATGGACTCTTCCTATTGCTACCATAGAACTGACATGGAAGATACCACAAGGGTTCAAAGGGTTAAGAATATCTATCAGTATCACACCAACAAACACTACGAAAGTGTCCACATTGGCTCTTTGTTAAGCGAATGTGTTTTTACAGTAATTTGCACGTTTTTATTCTTCCTGGGAAAAAACAATTGGCAAATCTCACCTCCAAGACTTTTTATATTAATGAAAAGGGCGTGGTCCGTATTATATATTACGATGCGCACAGGTACTACCTGATATAACTAGATATCACGGAGATGGAATCCATCTCTGCGGGCCCCGCAGCAACTAACCGATGTTAGGTATAAACTGATATGAACCGTAATACTATAATATTTCAAGCAATAGGTAAAACCTGAAATCCCTTCCCGGACACGAACTTGTCAGAAAAAACCCCAAATTCTGAATAATTTGACCTTGAGATCAAACTTCAAGGTCAAAGCAGGGCAACCTTGGTACGCGACACGTCGTCTTGAGATAATCTACCCACATACCAAATATCAAAACCCTATCTCTTAAGGGAAAAAAGTTACAGCCCGGACACGAACTTGTCAGAAAAAAAATCTGAATAATTTGACCTTGAGGTCAAACTTCAAGGTCAAAGCATGGCAACCCTGGTACGCGAAACGTCGTCTTGAGATAATCTATCCACATACCAAATATCAAAACCCTATCTATTAAGGGAAAAAAGTTACAGCCCGGACACGAACTTGTCAGAAAAAAAAATCTGAATAATTTGACCTTGAGGTCAAACTTCAAGGTCAAAGCATGGCAACCTTGGTACGCGACACGTCGTCTTGAGATAATCTATCCACATATCAAATATCAAAAGACTATCTATTAAGGGAAAAAAGTTACAGCCCGGACACGAACTTGTCAGAAAAGAACCCCGAATTCTGAATAATTTGAACTTGAAGTCAAAGTTCAAGGCCAAAGCATGGCATCCTTGGTACGCGACACATCGTCTTGAGATAAGCTACCCACATACTAAATATCAAAACCCTATCTATTAAGGGAAAAAAGTTACAGCCCGACACGAACTTGTCAGAAAAGAACCCAGAAAACGGAATAATTTGACCTTGAGGTCAAAGTTCAAGGTCAAACCATGGCAACCTTGGTACCGACACATCGCCTTGAGATAATATACCCACATGTCAAATATCAAAACCTTATCTATTAAGAGAGAAAGATTACAGCCCGGACAGACGGACGCACGCACGCACGCACGCACGCACAGAGCGATCACTATAGGGCGTCCGCCTCACGGTGGGGTCCTAATGAACTGACAAAAGAAAATTGATTTGGACAAAAAATGTAAAAGTTTCTGTATTTTTATACTACTCTACAGAAAAATGCCTGATGTTTGTGAAATGATGCGTACACAGATGATACAAATTGGGTAACGTTTCGCAATTTTTAAATGAAATTTAGATACCCTTCGTGTTAAATATGCTCACTATTTTAAGAAATTAAGGATGCGTGGGGGCCAACCTTCCTGTAAATCTCTTCCAGTGACGGACATTATTAGCCATGGTGGACAAAGGGTGACATAATAAGCCTATCCTGAGGCTCTCAAACTGCACCTGAACTAAACTTCATATTTCGTCACCCGCATCAATTTTGCCGATCTAAGGTAAAGTTTCTTTTAACGCACTAGGGAACAGAGTATTTCAACTTCATATCTACTGTGCAATGCCTGTGTCCCGTGCATTCAGCACGGCTAATACAGTCTGGTAGTAATAATATTGTTTTCAATTTAGTCCATGCACATTACACGCGTAAATTTTGTTTCTCATAAATTGAAAAAAAATATTCTTCTTTGATGTGCCAAGAAAAATTAATAATATCATACGCCAGATGGTCTACGCGCACATATCATATTAAGGCTACAACTGAATACTGACGTGTTTGTTGTCGAAGCATTTGCATGATTGATTTCAGTTTTGTGTGTAACCCATAGGAACTTACCTATGGACGAGCACAACACTACGGAGAGTTTTTATAACATATAAAGTTCGAGCAGCATTTTAGCTCATGAACCACTTCGTGCAACCCGGCGGTTCATGAGCTGAAATGTTAATAACACATCCCATACTTTTTAACAAACTATGACCTTTCTTCAGAATGGAATGGACCAATAAACTATTCATATTTTTTTGGATTTCCAAATTGACCAATTGAAGGTATAACAGTACTTAGTATTCACCCATAGGCGACCACTATAATGTTCGTGTGAAAAAAATGTGATCACATCACATTAATTTTTTGATTCAAACATCGTGGTCCTTCAGACGACATTTTCTAATCTGAAAGTTGGGCTGCACGATATTTAAAACTGAATACCGGTATCGGTATTCAAAAAAAAATACCGCGGTATACCAGTATATCGAAAACTGTTCAGATATATGAACACAAGTACCACAATCGAGACTCGAGGCATCACAGTCAGAACGCATTAGCACATCTTGATGATGCAGTTCGAAAAACCTTTACCCAACGCAGACGATATCAAAATTTATTATTTTCAAAATTAGTTTATCAGATTTTAACCAAAGATTTCAACAAAACTATATCATGTGAACCTTCTTTGGAAGGAGCCCAACGAGCTCGTTCCAATGAGGGGTCACATAATATAGTTTTGTTGAAACTTTTGAAAATTATTTTTTCAACTGCTGAATTTGTATATTACGAGGGCTCAAGCAGGCGATTCCTTGGATACAGGGATAATATTACTCATTCGGAGCTACAGTTGAAAAAACTCAAGATATCTTGAAAATTATATTGTGGGTAAATAAATAATGATGATAAACCGATATTTTTGTAATTAGACCGGTATTCAATCGATATTGGTTTGAATACCGGTATATATCGATTTATCGATATACCGTGCAGCCCTATCTGAAAGCAGGGAGGGGGATGGTCATGCAACAAATAAGACAGAAAAGTTAACAGGAAGGTAAGTACCGGACACGTGCATATTTTTGTACAGCGATTTCCTCACAAAAACGCAGCAATAGTCAACAGTATTTTATAGGAAAAAAAATTATCAATTCAATATTTCTCTGAAATATTCAACGACCATGCAAGATATCAGCAGAATGCTTTAAAAGTTTATTGAAACAATATGTACTCCATGCTGCTTAATTCCGGACAATGTGTCATTTCCGAGAGCCGCTTTTCAAGACGCATTACTCTATTTCAAATATTTAGTACTGTTATTCCTATAATCAACCTCAACACTTCCAAACAATACTCATTACCCATTTCGTGCGACAAAAAAAAATAATTTCTGCGTCGGAATTCAACATTTGAATTTTCTTTGAGTCAAAAACGTGGGAAATTTGTTCTGTTAAAGAAAAGTGTCAAAACGGTGTGAAATGAGCTTAAAATTGCTTTTGCCTCCAATAAATGTTTCAACTCTGTTACTTGATGGGTAAACTGAAAGGGATAGGGGGCGCGGTGGCTCAGTTGGTAGAGGTGCAGGCTGCAATCCGAGAGGTCCTCGGTTCGAATCCCACCTGCGGCAACCGCGTTGTGTCCTTGGGCAAGACACTTCACCCCGATTGCCTACATGGGGGCACGCACGATGACGCTGTGTACTGAGGCGTACTGCACGTCGATGGTGCGCATGTCTTCAACCAATCTAACCCTGCCTGTGCTGCGGTGCAGAGTTCAGAGTTACGATGTTGGAGAGATGACGTCGTTGCTCGGTGGTTCTGTCCGGGTACTCCGGCTTCCTCCACCCGTAAAACTGTCACGGTCACGATTAGCCATTGTGCATAAGTATGTGACCTTAAACACCAATAAATAAATAAATAAATACTGAAAGGGATAAGAGCTGACGACTTTTATTCAAAACAACCCCAATCTCAACATAAAACTGAAATCTCCATATGTACACATTTCTCTTTATTACCAAAGAAAAAGGTCACCAACAGTCAGTTCTATGTTTTTGGCCCACACATTCAGCAATTCTCCCTCTTTATTTCTCTGGTGATGTCGGTAGAATGCTTCAAGAGTTTCTTGAAACGATATACTTTTGCTCAAGGTTGCTTAGTTTTGGAGATTGTATGGAGTCCGGGTGTCACTTTTCAATGCGGGAGACTCTCACTCAAACATTTAGGGGTGCTATACGTGACAGAAGAAAAGAAGATCATTACATTTCAAGAGATACAGATATAATTTTATTGCGTTCTTCCATGTTGAATGGGTCATTTGTGATTACAGTCCAGAGAAAAATAAGCAATAACTTAGCAGTCTGCATGAGCGTTTGCGATAGATGTATACCAAAATAATTATTGTTAAAAATATACAGCAGAGGCGAAATCTCCAAGCAGCATCAAGGCTGCACTTTAAAAATATGAAATGGTCTACACCCGTAATGAAAATGAACTATTCCAACTGCTGCCATTGAGCTGACATGGGCGATACCACCAGTGTTCAAAGGGTTATTACATTTCAACAAAATGGTTTAAGCCACAATGTTTTGTTGGTCGTATATTATCGTTACGTGGATTGAAGACTGGTCTACATGACACCAGACACGACGCATATAATGTGTCAAAAGGGATGTTTTTATTTGAAATATGTCGAGTAACGGAACGGAGCTTTTTATGTCGTCTCGTGAGTTCCAATGTGTTCTATGTGCCTACTGGCACATAGAACACATTGGAACTCAGGGGGCGATATGTCTATAGTCTTTTCCCAAAGATGATAAAATATAAAGAAAACACCTCTCTAGATTGCAAACGTTCGTCCTAATCTGTTTTGGATATTTCGTTCTAGTCTACTTGCAGATTAACGAATTACTTTTTTAGATTCTGCAAACTTTCTATAAGCGCAACTTCTTCCAGCGATGACATCACAACTACTAAGGACACACGAAAGCCGGCAAATCGACGCTTACATTTATCAGCCCACTAAATAAAAACATGTCGGCCTTGGGAGTTAATTTTTAGCAATTTAAATCAGAGTGAAATCGGCCACATGCGCAGAGATTCAGTTTTGGGGAGAAACCAGTAAAATCGACAATTTAGGGTCCATGCATTGTGGGTGGTGAACTACTTGATGCTCCACCGCCTTTCCTCCTACTCGTGAATCTTATTCGCAAAGGCTGATATTTTTACGTTTAAGAGAACATTTTCAAGAGTCTCCATAACTTCCAAATTACATTACGCCTTATTATCATCGTACCTCTCACCAATCTCTTGGCCACATGCTTACATCTGTTGCCCTGGAAGCGTTCGATAGAAGCATACACTTAATGTGTACAGATGGGTTTTATGCTGGTGTTTATAATGTATAGCATAGTTTCAAAATGATGTGTATGCATTTTTGTGTTCAGCAAAAGCAGTCAGTTCGCGAGTAAGGCCTGTTATATAAGTGGCATTACCGTCGACTCAAACTAAATTGAATTAGATTCGTCTGATATACGTCAAATCTTCATTTGATATATATACATTATCATGATCATGTGCATGTCTTGTAATTTGTATCAGATTCGAGGTCGTGTTTACAATCAGATCGCAACGAGCCCGTCAAGGCGAGTTGTGATCCAATTGTAAACACGACCGAGAATCTGATACAAATTACAGGACATGCATTTGATCATGATAATACATTTATCTAACAATCCCGTTACATAAAGCCTGTTTTTCCGTTTTTCAGTTTAAATTGGGTTGGAATTGGTCAATATTTTGAATTTCATATATTAATGCGTAATAACAATGCATATAATGAAATTATTTGTCATAGTGTGGTGTTTACCGGAAGTTGAATCTATGTGATACGGAATCAGAATGATTCGTCTACATGATACGGAATCGGAACACATTATGTGATACGTACCGTTTCTCGTGGTTTTCAGGCTAAAATCTATATGATTGTTACATAGATATGGATGCACTACGGTCGAGTCGAATCCAATTTCACTGCGAATGTTATTGAAAATTGGAAATGACGTCACGACATTGGGTTTTTTCCTGATTAGCATATTACCATTTCATTTGCATTTAATTCAGTCGACGGTGATGCGACGTCAAAAACAGACACGGATCCAATTAGATTCGTCTGGTTGACGCGAAGATTCGCCTGACGTTCGTCTACTCGCATTGAGTGGTTATTTTCGTCGTCCTACTGTCGACCAGAGTTCGATTAATTGGAATTATTTGAATTCGACGCGACGGAAGTGCGACGTATATAACATGCCTAAACAACACAATAAGTATTAACATGACTGCAGGATCGGTGATAATTTAATCCTACAGCCCTAAGTTATTACTGAACCTCCACATAGATACAAGATAGACGCACCCATTTCGCTATGCACTATGTTCTGTTAGACGACACCATTCCTGACGCGGGATTGTAGAGCGTTAACCCTTTACCCAACGTAACGGCCAAAACCGGCCAGCGCTATTCACAAAAATAGCCAATTAATTTTCATTATTTTTTTTTATTTTTTGTCTCAAAAACATAGGTTATGACCCCTCTTTGGAACGAGCTCGTCGAGCTCGTTCCAATGAGGGATCATAACCTATGTTTTTCAGACAAAAAATGAAAAACAATAGTTATTCAAGAATTTTGTTTGCTAGTGTCGTCTGCTTTTCGTGTTAGGTAAAGGGTTAATACATATTATTCCTCGCTCACTGGTCCACATCTTGGAATGTACTTCGATAAAAGCTTTTTTTATGTCTCTTTGATGTGATAGCAGCTGCTGATCAAAATTGAATACATGCCATTTGTCTTTATAAACTTTAAATGCATTCATATCAGTATATATACAGTTTATCTCAAAAACGCGGCAAGATAGAGAGCACATTTTCTTTTGATAATTTATGTTGCGATAATATTCAGAATAATGGTACAAATCCTTCTTTCTTTTTTTCACATCAAAAGCACGCGTTAATGAGAGTAACACCTTTTCCGAGTTCAGTTGTTACGTAAATCGTAGTGCATCAACGACTTAAACAGTCTGCGCCCAATTATCTTTTACGAAACGCAATAGAAGATAGATTTCATTTTTTAGTTTAAATGAGAATAACAAAATATGAAATGAATACAGGCAGAACCACCTTGGAGTATACGTCTGCCGTCTGGTTATTTTTTATAAACTGTGTTTTCGACTCCCGTTTGTTCGTACAAAAGAGAAGACGAACTGTGTTCTCCAAAGCATTCAAGTGCTTTTTTGAACAAAGAGAGTGATTTGTACCGGCGATTGTTAATGATGCTGTGTTTGATGTACAGTGGAGACCGCTTAGTTTGATAGTTTTTAATTGATTAATCCTGCCAATTTATCGGACTTCATTTAACCTTCCTTCTGTGCAAATTTTGCCTGTTAATTGAATATAATATGTTGAAGGATAAATTACTATAAATATTCGCAGTATTATTCACTGTATTATTCACTGCACAGTTCTTCGGGAAATTCTGGCGGTGCGCGGACATTTCCCCATCGGACATTTCCCCATCCGGACATTTCACCATCGGACAATTCCCCATCCGGACATTTCCCCATCGAGGGCAGACATTTCCCCATCAGCATTCCCCCATCACAGACGGACATTTCCCCATCGGAGGTGGACATTTCCCCATCGGATATTAACACCTTTCCCCATCGAGGGCGGAAGTTTTCATTTTTTATTCTTTTATAACTCGAAAAACAACATCTCGGCATATGGTATAGGCATTAGCACGTTTTAGCACAATCTGATTTTCACAACAATGAAAACACAACATCAAGAATAAAAAACAAGAATTTTTATCTAGTTACAAGTGTATGTATATAAATATGTTTGCTTATAAATATCTTGCACAAGCTTCTTGTTGACTTGTTTGATAAACACGCATGCATTCATTGACATTTACTTCAATGAAGACGCGACTGTTTATTAATCAACTTAACAATATTTTTGAACGAAAGTAGCTTGACAGAAAGAACAAATATTAAAATTGCAATGAAAACATCCATATTGTTCAATCCACTTGTGTGATAAAAAGAGATGTATTCATTGAATTTCACATCAGTGAAGAGATGGCCGTTTATCAATCATCTCAACAAAAAGTTAACCCTTTACCCAACGTAACGGTCAAAACCGGCCAGCGCTATTCTCAAAACTCGCCAATTAATTTTCATTATTTTTTTCATTTTTTGTCTCAAAAACATAGGTTATGATCCCTCATTGGAACGAACTCGTCGAGCTCGTTCCAATGAGGGGTCATAACCTATGTTTTTGAGACAAAAAATGAAAAAAATTAGTTATTCAATAATATTTTTTGCAAGTGTCGTCTGCTTTTCAGGTTAGGTAAAGGGTTAACTGTAAATTGCTACGAAAACAGGACACAAATGTCTTATAAACACGAACAATTCAAACAATATTACCCATATCGGCTTAATAAAAAGGGAATGATACACAACAAATCAACAGGAAAATTTCAAACAAACAGACCCACAAAAAATTTAGAAATGGATGGTGAAAAGTCCGCATGGGGAATTGTCCGTTTTTCTATTAAGCAGAATGGGGTAATGTCCGATGGGGAAATGTCCGGTCTAAATGGGATAGGGTAATGTCCGGATGGGGAAATGTCCGATGGGGAAATGTCCGGCGACCATTCTGGCAACCACTAATTTCCCCAGCTATCAAAACTTAGAGCCCTTTTGAGACGTGTACTACACCAAGCTTTCAAGACACCAGTCTACTTATGTAAGAAATTCGACGCTGTTATGTCAGGAACCAGTATAGCCCGCAAATATTTCACCGCCTATGCATCATTAGCCTGGTCGACCAAATGAAATATTTCAGACGATTGAATCTGAAAGTACCATAAACATTCATTTTTCTTTGAATCGACGCAAGAAATGATTCTCCATCGAGAATTGGTGGGACCGAATTTTAATGGCAGCTGCTCGTCGTTGCTCGGTGGTTCTTTCCGGGTACTCCGGCTTCCTCCACGCGTAAAACTGTCACCGACACGATATGACCTTGGCTGTTAATGTGTCGTTAAACCTTAAGAAATGAATAAAAAAGTAATGACATTACAATACTATTAGACATGTTTGTAAACTAAATACTTATGAATGAAGCCTCGGCACTGCCACAATTTTATGAATACGCAAAGTAGTTCCACTAATTGTGGCAATATCTTCGTATTTTACTTATTGATCGAAATATGTAAATGGTGCAAGAAAGAATATTTGTGTAGCTTTGTGAGTAAAGAGGCATGAGGTAGCCTGTGCACAAACTCCACGAAAAGTGGGTAAATGAACAGCTCATACCAACGTCGTATTCCGAACAGAATTAAACTGGTGGCCTGAAAGCTCGGTATTACACCATAGGATGCCTTTGGATTAACGGAAGAATTTAGTAGCGAATTTAATAGAAACGAGTAGCGACATTTTTTTTTATTTTTTTTATTTTTCTTTTTTTTTTTTTTGCTGACGTTCCATCAATCCAGTTGTATAGGGACTCTGGAAACAACGAAGCTGATTTTAAAAATGTACATTAAATTACCTCTTGAAAGTACAAATGTGCCAACTGCAATACTAGACCATTGCAGTTGGCACCTTTATGCTTTCAAAAGGACGAAATGATGGCGCTGACATCACTACTACTGGCACAATACTATCCCAGAAAGTCGAATACCTGCAAAAGTTAGGACTGCTCAGTAACAGAAACTGAATACCGCCTTCGGTATTGATCTCATTAGCGCGATGTACTGGTATATTGGGAAGCATTCCTATATGAAAACAAGATATTACAAAATACCCTCACATTCGCGATTTGCTCAACTTCTGTATAGTCCTCGGTATCAGCATCTCATCGATACCACGATCGGAAGTATCGATTACTTGCTTTTCCGATAACACCCATATCAGTCCATAACTTTGGATAGACCAAGGCACTACCTTTGTCTGTTGTCAACATTTTGATCCTTTGGTATATCCATTACAGCCAAATCGTCGCCTGAGTGCTAGAATGTTCTATGTCCCATAGGGGACATAGAACATTCTAGCACTCGGGCGACGATATGTATGTTTAACGCCCCTAATCATTCGGCAGCTAAGTTTAGTTTGATAAGGTGTTGCCACAAGCGTAGGAAGAGGCTCATTGAAGATATACAGTCTGCCAATCATGTATTTATTTGGACGATTCCGCTTTTTGGATTGATTTGCTAAACAGACGAGTCTTCATTGTCCTCACTACTTCTTGAGTGGAGACTGACAATATAAGAAGGTGCAATATCCATAACTCGAAAGACGGTGAAATTCGATTCGAGATTCGATACGAAATCATCAGCCCGATTCCATTCGATTTTTGATTCGCTTCAAAATTTGAGATTCGGAGTACGTTATGTTCAAGGCACATAAAACAAAGAAAATTCCCCTCGTTCATTTGATTAGTTCAATGATGATTGTACTTTCCGAGACAGGAAACACCCAATAAGCCATAAGTCTTCGGAGACGTGTTTAAAAACAAAAATCCATTATCGTGTGTCGTATTATATTGGTGTTCATTTTACAGTGAACTGCAAAGCAGGAAACTCTAGGAAACATGATTTTCCCCGAGGCTTGCGTGTAATGGATTATATATTAAAAGAAATTAGTTTTAGTACCAGTGTGGTTGAGTTGTCACGCAAACAAGTGGATTGGACATGCAGGGGTGCGAAAGCGTTTATTGGTGCTACTACGTTTAACAGATGTCAGTTTATAGCAATGATTTGAAAATAGATAATTTCACGCAATCTGCAAATTTGTTCCAGGTATTAATATCAACGGATTGCAATCAAACGTGAATTGCATTTTTGGTCTCCAGAGTTGGAGAGTACTTGTATTTGATGCACCATAATTCATCATAATAGACAAGAAAATCTGATGAGACTGGTAATGACGAGGCAATAGAGATAATGCAGACCTCGCTTTTCACAGTGGGGGCGGCGGAACGATTTTCAAAGTGTGTGTGTGTGGGGTGGGGGGGGGGGGGGGGGCGCTGGATCGGGCGATGGATGGTCGTCGTACGAAAATTTTAAATTCCATGGTCCCAAAACCTCCATTTTCATGCATCTGAGCGGATATTTTGAGATTTTTCTGGAGATAGAGGTCAGGTCACGACCAAAGCTGATAAATAGACCTCATCTGTATGCTTTACCAGACATTAACAGCAATTATACTGTCTGTGGATTATCTTGTCTGGGGTGGATTTGGTACTTGTATGTCTGTAAGATTACGATCTATTTCAGTTAACTGACTTTTTAACAGACTGTATACATTTGTGGCGTTTGTTGCCACTTACAGCAAAAAATGATCCGAAAACCATCGAAAATGAACCAGTACGAGAGAAACATAGCTGGAGAAATTATGGGGGAGACTCTGGATCCGCCCCTTGTTTCATCAGTCATTGGTTGTGTTAAAATATACTACTAAGTTTGCTAAGCACCAAATATTTGACACATCATTGTGAAATTTGCTTGTGACATATTTGCGATATTTTTGGTGGATGTGATTGAGAAATGTACTGAGATGGTCCCCAGTGTTTACATTACCTCTCTTGACAGGCAGACTTTTCGTGACAGTCATGGAAAGCATGTACCCTTGATTTTCATAATGTTTTCGTGTACTGTCTACATGTACATGACATGTGTAGGGTATTCAGTCTTCATTTCAACACAAACCCTTGTGATTTAATGACTGAATATGGCAAATGCAAATGTAAGAAGACATTTGTCTGAAGCAGAAATGTGGCGGGTTGTAGGGATGGTAGAGCAAAGGGCTACCCATCGTCGGGTTGGAGAAACCCTTGGGATGCACCATACGGTGATTCCCAGAGCCTGGGCAAGATTTCAGCAGTATGGCACACCAGTAAGACGGCATGGTGGTGGCAGAGACAGGGCAACATCTGCAGCTGAAGACAGGTTTTTGATCATTCGGGCCCGTAGGAACCGCTTTGCCACAGCAACCCAGCTTCGCAGTGACCTTCAGAATGCATCCGGGGTAAATGTTTCGACGCAGACTGTCCGCGCAAGGTTGCACGAAGGTGGTCTCCGATCGAGAAGACCATGTATTCGCATTCCGCTGTCCCAGAACCACCGCCTGACACGATATGAATGGGCCATGGACCACGTTGGATGGACCAGAGAAGATTGGCGGCCTGTCCTTTTTACAGATGAGTCAAGGTACTGCTTATACAACACAGATAGGCGTTCTAGAGTATGAAGACGACCAGGAGAGCGATTCCATGCAGCCAACATTGCTGAGCATGACCGCTATGGTGGAGGGTCAATCATGGTCTGGGCGGCATCAGCAGGGATGGACGTACGGAGCTCTGTGTCCTTGAACGTGGTACATTGACTGCACAGCGGTATATTGATGAGATCCTGGATGTCCACGTCAGATTGTATGCAGGTGCAGTGGGTGAGACATTCATTCTGATGGACGATAATGCAAGTCCTCATGTTGCCCATGCTGTCGGGGAGTACCGACAGAGAGAGGGGATTGAGCGTATGGATTGGTCAGTAAGATTCCCTGACCTCAATCCAATCGAACATGTCTGGAATGAGTTGCTGCTTGCAATTTCAGCCCGTCCAATCCAGCCAAGAAGTGTCCAGGAGCCTGGTGCCATGCTGGTCCAAGAATGGAACAACATACCATAAAGGACCACCAGTAACCTGATTGGGAGCATGAGAAGGCTTTGACAAGCTGTAATTAACAGTACTCATACTCGATATTGAACCCATACCAGTTCGCTCCGTCAACTTTTTCGCAAATTTAAAAATTTCCTCTTTTACCAATAACATCCATTTTCCATGGTTATCGTATTCAAAAGCTAAAAAATATTGTTAAACACAATAAAAATCTTAATTTCTGTACTTAAATCATTAAAGATATAATTAAATAAAAAATATATGCACTTTTCATCACAATATTTCAACTAAAACGTAAAACAGGTAGTTGGATATATTTGGTGCTTAGCAAACTTTGAGTAGTATATGTGCATACAAAAAAAAAACATGGTCCGGCAAAAAAAGTGGAGGGGCTGAAGCCCCCCTCCCCACCCCCCCCCCCCCCCCCCCCACCCCCCCGGTTCCGCCGCCCTTACACAGGAACTGAGAAAAATTATTTTCGAACTGGAAAACACATTCACCCGTACTTTGAGATTTTTACTTGGTTAGTTTCATATCGGTCAAGATATCAGCCCGAGGTAATTTTATGTGAGCCTGAGACACAAGGACGAAGGCTGGTGTGAAGGTACGTACCTAGGGCTGATAAAACGACCGATATGAAATTAATCAAGTAATAACCATTTTATTTATTAAAACAAAATAAATAATAACAAAATGTTCTCAGACCTGTTAAAGTTTTCTGATAGCGTTATTGTTTCTCATTCTCTTCAACAAGTCCGAAGTTTCAGCTTCCCCCGATATCCGGACGTCTCGGCTTCCCCAAGCGACGTTCGGATGCTTGAACTATCGTTTCTCTTACTTCATCGAGTCGCGAATCTTGAATTTTCTGCACTGCTCCTTTCTTTCTTCTCAACATCCCCCTAATCCTGGCATCATTAATTCCCCACCATTCAAAAACTACTCCCTTTTGCCTGGCAACGCCATGTTAACTGACCGACTGCATTCGACGAAGAACTGTGAACGTTTTCGTTATAAACAGAAAGGTTGCGCTTAGTAACACATCAAGGCGGCAGCTCTGTCTTGGTGCATATCGACCGACATCGGCGTCATGTCAGCCGCGTGTGATGTTATATCAGCCGAGCTTGATAATGGGTGATTGTGGGAAAGAAAAATCGCACCTAATCCATAATTATCGTCAAAATATGTATATATATTGATATGGTGATGAATGATACGACATCCTCGTTTCTGTAGTAACAACTGGTACCACAATCCCTTAAATATAACATTGAAGTAGAAAATTCTATCATAAATCTGAATATTGACTCTTCCAAAGAAAATCTTCTTTCCTGGAAGAGCCTAACTCTTGGGTACTCGTCTCGCGAGTATGGCTGTTGAAGGTTTGTTCCAGCTCTCACACTCTTCTCTCGAACCACGCCACGCTGCTACGCACGTATAGCGGAAGGGGAGTGGTGGTGGGTGTTTTGTTTCTTATTTTCTTCGTCATTCCGATCGGTCTGATTGGCATACATGTTTGCTCTTTAAGACTAACCACTCAATACTGTGGGTGTAATCAGAGTCCTTATTAAAGGTCCGCGAAAAATCTGCGATGTCCTGAGTAGTACATGCATTATTATTATTATAATGATTTAGTGCGAAATTTCCAAATCGAGGTCCGCGTATTTACTGTACTCTTATTGTACGTTTATGTTCGCCGATTCGATTCGATTCGAAACCTTGATTATTCGAAACAATTCGAATCCCTGCGAGGTTTGGATTGTAAACATTCTCCTGGTTACTCACAGCAAACACGGGCAATGTTTCTGCCAGTGGACCTCCGGTTTACCCGGAGTTCCATTGGCTGAAACATTGCTTATGCACAGGCCATATGTACAAAATTTGATAGCCTTACTATGGGCATAACGCGTAGATTAACGCTCAGATCTATTTGTATGCATTTCATGACAGGATTTCTAGTTTTAACTGTATGTACGTTTCCTGAATATTCCCATGAACATTTGTCTCAACAGAGAAGCTGAATTCGTCAATATAAATAATCTCTGTTTTACCGACCATGATAAGACCAGGATTGTTGGCTGTATGTGGTTTTAACCCGTAAAAGGCTTTATTTCACAGAAGTTTAACTGGTTGAGTGCTAGAAGCCACTATCAGGGCTTTCAAAAATGAAAGCACCAAAGAAAAAGTTACCATTTGCCTTGCTCATGTTTCATTTTCAGTCAAAGGCGAATGATATTTTGTTAATAAAATTTGTTTCATTACTAGTTATTGGAGAGTGCCTGTGGTACTCTCAAATTATTTGCATAAAAACAAATTGTGAATAACACTTTCAGACCACCAAAAATAATCTAGCCCTCAACCAGTTAAAATTATTTTTTTTCGCGACATTCTGGGCATGTTCAGGTTCGTGCAATCGATAAATTTCGGAATGGAAGCTACAATCAAGGCGGAGTTGATAATATGAAACAAAGCAGCGAGTCATACTATCATGACGTTTTTTGATATACCGTTTGTGGCGTAACAGGGAACTCACAAACCAGATGTTGGATAACTCCGTGGAACTCATCGCAGAATCGATATCCGAATGATACGTTCCTTAACAAATTACTTGCTAACGGTTTAATGCTGGACGTGACTGGTAAAATATGTTAGTGACATGTCACATGAAGGGTTCTGCCTGTTATACGAAAGACAACAGTCAAGGTTAAACGTGTCTAAATAATTCACGAACTGTTATTGATTGCATTTTCATAGTTTCTGCATTGGGTTTGCACATTATGATCAACAGTTGAACATTGTGGTTAGGTTGTTTGTGTTTTTTGTCAAAAAAAATTGATTTTCGTTATATGAGGTACCAGACTTCTGCATTCTAGATACAAACTTTACATTGGTCACTTTCGCCGAAACAAACAATTTTAGTCACATCAAATTAAGGTCATTATAGGTTAAGTATAGTAGGCTAAACACAGAGGTAAATGGAAACCATTACCTTATTTTTCTAAATAATTTAAAGGATTTGTGAAAACGTCTTGGTGGGCAACCTTTTCTTTAAAGCAGAACTGGAATTGGGAATGGTGTTCTTTTGTTATTTTGTAAAGCATTTTTTCCAGCTACCGCATTTAATCTTGTTTCATTTTCTATTGTTGTAATAATATTGCATGTTGAGTAAGTATGAGTTTACTGATTGAAGCATCTTTCTTCAGGTCTGATATATTGAAATTATTGTAACAGTAAGTACAAAGAATTGTTACACGGAACTGCAAGTCATGTTAAATCGTAATGTTCTGTTGAATGGGCGTTTGGGATTATTTGGGTTTTTAAATTCAGGTCTCTTTTAAGAAAATTAAATCTTTTAGGATTTTTATATAAATGAATGAACGAATGAATGAATGAATGGAGTTTTACATGAATGAATGAATGAATGAATGAATGAATGAATGAATGAATGAATGAATGAATGAATGAATGAATGAATGAATGAATGAATGAATGAATGAATGAATGAATGAATGAATGAATGAATGAATGAATGAATGAATGAATGAATGAATGAATCAATCAATCAATCAATCAATCAATCAATCAATCAATCAATCTTCGGCCTTCCACTGATTTGTCGCGGTCCACTGACAAGAAGTCCTATATTAAACAAGTGGCCTACCGGGATATTTCTCACCCACTCTCACTCGTAATCTCCCAGAATTCAGTCAAAAACTATGTCATAATCCCCCCATTGGCACTTTCTTTACCATGAAAACTATAAAATTGACCCCTTTCCTCATTATCATTCCTCACCCAATTATCTTTCATCTTTCCAGTCCATTCTTCCATTGGTTTCCCAATGACACTTGTTCCAATGGGCAAATATTTTGAGCATTCTGAAATGAAATGTTCCAAAGATACACATTTGGCACACTCTTTCGTCACCTTTCTTGATTCTCCCCTTCAACTTCGGGGACTTGGATCTCACTTTGAACAATGACCCCCAAAACGATACATCCAGATACTCCTCAAAAGCTAGCACATCCTTTTCATTTAGCCGGTATAATTCCAGATCGCGAGTTTCTGTTACAATCCTCGAGATCTCGTTCCCTTATAAAAATTCTCCCCGACTGCAGTCCCCCTTCTAGATCTTCAGTCTCCATAGAGTAGTTCTCCCTTTAGCCCCCTCGCATACTATATCCAACCTGTCTGAATTATATAGTTCCATACATGCGTGTGCGTGGAAGTGTGTGTGTGGGGGGGGGGGGGGGGGGGGGTCCAAATATCAATCTAGGGAATGAATGTGAACAAACCGGAACGATGCTGTATACCAAATAACAAAAAGATTCTGACTGGCGGTTCTGAAGAAGATTTTGAGATATTGTAAATTTTTCACCGTGTTAAAATTTGCCTCCCCCCCCCCCACACACACACACAGGGAATGCAAATATCAACCCAGGGACTTCATATGAACAATCTGAATCTAAACCCTCTAAGGATGCTGTATAACTAATATCAAAAGATTTTGATTGTATCTCAAGAAGCAGATTTTTAAAGATTATTAATCTTATTAGAGTAGTTACAGTTAAAACTAGAAGTCCTGTCACGAACTGTGCGCTTATCTAGGCTCAATTGCGCGTAGGAATTGCGCGAAATTGCCATATCGAATGGCACCCAAAGCATGGCAGATTCTCTTTCTTACCCATAGCAAACACAAGCAATGTTCCTGCCAATGAACCTCCGGGTTACCCGGAGGTTCATTGGCTGAAACATTGCTTGTGCACAGGTCGTATGTGCAGAATTTGATAGCCTTACTGTCGTCATAACGCGTAGATTAACGCTCAAATCGACGTGCTATTTGTGCGCATTTCAGGACAGGACTTTTAGTTTTAACTGTACAATTCAGGTTGCAATAGGAAGCCCATATATTAAATCAGAGACTTCATTTGTACAAACTTAGATCTGAACTCCCTAAGGATACTGTATACCCATTATAAAAATATTCTTGTGGTTCTGAAGAAGATTTTGAGAATATTACCAATTTTACACTATGTTAAAATCTGCCACAACCTCCCCACAGGGAACGCAAATATCAACCCAGGGACTGTATTTGAACAAATTGAATCTAAACTCTCTTAGGACGTTGTATACCGAATATGAAAAGATTCTGACTGTATCTCAAGAAGCAGAATTTTAAAGATTATGTCTCTTATTGAACTAATTTAAAATTCAGGTTGCAATAGGAAGCTCAAATATTAACCCACAGACTTGATTTGAACAACCGTTGTTCTGCCCCCCCCCCCCCCCCGTCCCCCCTAAGGATGTTGTATACCAAATATCAAACGATCCTGACTGGTGGATCTGAAGATTATTCCTCATATTACACTAAATTAAAATTCGAGCTCCAAAAGAGAGATTAAGTATTAACCGATGGACTTGATTGAGTTGAACAAATTCAACCCTGTACAGTTAAAACTAGAAGTCCTGTCATGAAATGCGCACAAATAGCACGTTGATATGCGCGTTAATGTACGCGTTGTGGCCTAAGTAAAGCTATCAAATTATGTACATATGGTCTGTGCACAAGCAATGCTTCAGCCAATGGACCTCCGGGTAACCCGGAGGTCCATTGGCAGAATCATTGCATGTGTTTGCTATGAGTAACCAAGAGAACCTGCCGTGCTTTGGATGCCATTCGATATGGCAATTGCGCGCAATTCCAACGCGCAATTAAGCCTAGATAAGCGCACTATTCGTGACAGGACTTCTAGTTTTAACTGTAAGGATATGGAGAAGAAGAGTTTTAAAGATTATTCCTAATATTGGGCTAAGTTAAAATTTCGGCACCCCTCCCCCCTCCACCCACCCACTCCTATGGGGCTGGGCAGGTTGATTCGAACAAAAATAAAATTCGATGCCAGAACAAGCAATCACCTCAAATTTAACTGAAATCATTTTAGCGGGTTTGGAGAAGAAGATGCAAACACCACGTTCACGAACGACGGATGTGTGTATTAGGAGATATCAAAGTTAATTGTCAAAGCTAAAAGTCAATTGGCCACACACACAAATGTCGTCTCGAATGTCCTGCCCTAATGTTACAAGTATTTTGTTGATCAGACAAACAATACAAAAAGTGAGGTCTTTCATTCTAGACTATAGTTGCGATATTACTAAACAAGACATAACGCCATTGAGTGGTTGGTCAGCATAGAGAGTAATTGACGCTTAGAGCAATTTATTTAAAGCAAAATATATTAGGAAATCACTTGTCTGGATTCATGTACTTGTTGTATGTCTGAAAAAGTCTGAAAATCCAATAACAGTAGTGAATGTCTGAAAAGAGTTGAGACAATGAAAATGCAAATCATTTGGGGGAAATGTAGACGACATTTTCCCCTTTTTTTCATAAAACTCAAAAAACTGTTAGACCTGTAAATTGTTTTCTCACGAAATAACCGTCAACTCTGCGATTCATTGCTAATTCCATGGCGTACCACTGAGCAATCGTAACGTAAATAGCGTTCATTCACGCCGCACTGTGGAAATTCAGTACCATCTTCAGCACTTCATCGCGAATAAAATGTTAGCTAGGTGGACAAAAATAATACTGCCTGTGACATTTTTCCATATGCATGAATCTTATAGAAAAGGCTGTTGGGGCTTTTTCAAACTGGTATCATTTTTGTACTTCTTTGAAAGATACAACGATTGCTTCATATTTTATTGTCACACCAACAAATTCGATTAGAACTGTAATGTCAACACTGAGGAATCTCTAGCCGAGCCTATCCCCGTTCGATGTTTTATAGCAGGTATCCTGACACTGATAGCGAAAGTATTAGTCAATAGGAAAGTCTATAGTCAGTGGAATTGTTTCTTGTCAAGTGTTGTCTGCCCAAATGGGCAGAGGACATTTCTCAAGAAGCAGTTACTAGGCCAAAGACGCCGATAACTGTTCATGTGAATAATTTTATCCTCATTCCCTTCTCGCATACGAATTCATCGTTCAGGCTGAATTCTGATGTGTATGTTTTGGGATGAGCAGTGCCAGCAGTAATTATTCTAAACTTATGTGAAATTATTTGGCAATTTATTTACACTTTTCAAGTTCTGTCTTCGCCAAATATGTTGCTGGAAACTGAGGGAAAATACTAGACCTGTGTTGTGTCACCATCGGTCATATCAGCACCTGGCATTGATTCCTGCGAGGGAGGTAGACTTTGTTATGTTCAAGTCGATCCCGTGGATGCACAAAATACGGGGCTCGTTAATCGGTTACCACGGTTGTCTTCATAAAAACACACTCGTCTAGAAACACATGAATTCAGGATCCGCTGGGTTATTAACACACGAAATCAACCGGGGAGTGTTAGTTACTTCAGAGGTCACGTGGCATGCTCTGGCGCTCTCATAGAAGGTTTGAACGAATAAATGTCAAGGCCCCGTGCCATCAATAAAGCAAAAAAAATGCAGGCGAGACTGGATTGTTTATTTCATCCAACCTTTAATCTAACATTCCTTTCAACAGTATTGCAGATTCAAGAACTTCAAGAATGTCACACAAGGAAATCATTTTGTCACGTTTGACATTTGTGTACTTGCGGAGCAGCTGGGTGGCACATTTGGGGCAGGAGTGGCTCCAAGGGGGTCAGCGAGGGCTACAGCACCCCTTGTCAGGGAGATCAACCCACACACCCTGTCGGTGAAACTGCCTTCTTTATTGTGGGCATGTCGGGGGATACCCTTGACGCCATGTCGGGGAGCACCAACCCCTTCGTGGACTAGCGGCAACAGAGTAACAACAAATCCGTTATGAGGATCAGTAATAATTTGATCCTACAGCTCTACAGAGGTGTAGAATTAAATTATAGCTGAACCTCCCCATAAATGCAGAATGAGTTCGATGTATACAGCATTGTATGAGACTATACCACACAGAACACCAGTGCTGAACAGGTTCATAAACCGAATCCTCTTGCATCCAATATTTTAGGCAAAAAAGGTAGGAATACCCGCGGAGAACCACCAATTGTGGTACTGTGGTAAGTAACTGACTGGTTCTCAAGTCACTAGCTTGGTTGAAGGCATGTTCATTCTTAGGAACACGGAAAATTTGAAAAAGAGGTGCTCTCGCTGATTTCCATGAGGTGCAGTACGTATAAGTGATGCAAATGTTGATGAATCGCCTCCAAACTATAGATTATGACTTCTAATTGGAACGAGGTCATACATAAACTATGTTCTGCGAGTAAAAGGTGAAAATTTGGGGTTATTTAAGAATGTTGTGCACAAATGTTATCTTCTGACGTGTCAGCTAAAGAGAGTAGTGTTTTCTGTGCAGAACTTTTGATTTTATTTAAATTTATTTATTGGGGTTTTAACGACACATTCGACACCTAGGGTCACCTCGTGTCGAACAGTTTTACGGGTGGAGGTAGCCTGAGTACGGAGAAAATCACCAAGCAACGGCGAGCAACTGCCCCCCCCCCTCTCTCCAGCGTACTAACTCCACATAAGTAGGGTTAGCATTGGTTGAGAAGACAAGTGCACAATCGACGTGCAGTACGCCTTATTACACAACACCACTGTGCCCTACCGCGCTTTGGAGTTTATTGAACATTCTTCTTGAATAATGTTTAACCCTTTACCTAACACAGTATTTTTAAAAAATAAATTAAATTTCATTTTTTTGAAAACAAATTTCACAATTTTTCAATAAACCATACAAATATGGATATCATTAGAACCAGCTCGACGAGCTGGTTCTAATGCTATCCATATTTGCTTGGCTTTATTGAGAAACTTCCAAGATATTTTAGGCTGTGGTAGGCTTATTCAGGTTAAATTTCTGTCCGTTTTTGGCCGCTGTGTTACGTAAAGGGTTAATAGTTAACGTAAACAGTATCCACACAAATGCCCAGCTAATGTTTTCATTTCACAGCAGGTAATAGGACATATACTTTTTTGTGTGTTGTGTCATTTCCTGTAATCTGAACTGATGCAATGACCTTTCCACATCAGAGCAAGTAAACTTTTTCGAAACCCAAATATTCGCCAATCGTTCGCCTTTCGAGGTCGGTGCATTTTTTACTAAACCAGAATCCCGCAGGGAGAACATTGGTAAGATCTTACCAAGGCAATTTTAAATGAACAACATGTTTACTATTCATGCCGTATTGGCCATTTAGATCTACACTAAGTGGGTGTGAACGTCACACGAAAGACGTAAACAACTTGGTGTTGGAGAAAATAAACCTCAAATAAAGGACTAGTTCGTGTTCCAGTCGATTTAAATGCTTCCTGTGTACAATACCAAGATCGATGCTTACAAGGCAAGCCATATTTTCAATATCCTGAACTTAGAAAGACGTGTACTCTAATACATCGTGTCTTGTGTTACGATCAAAGTGTGATTGATGATTATTGCTTTCATTTCTTAATTATTGATTTGTTTTTTATTTTAGCGATCTCTAGACTTAAGATTAAATTACGGGTGACACATTCTGTAGACGTATAACACTCTGTTTCCTGAAATAATCACGGAAACGAAACGATTTTTAATTTTTGTTTAACGATTGATTTCAAATATCAAAACATTGTGCGGTGGCCACCTGGAATCGTGCAAAGATTGCGGAAATTCGTACTGGCGTAACCGTTTTATTTCCATTCAAGTCCAACTGAATAACATTAAATAAAGACTAGTTCGACCAGTTAATGAACTATTGCCCCACACACCCTTATTCGGAAATTCGCTTTTTGTGAAAACCCGTTCTACATTACCGCGATTGATTATCACGGAATACACTATAACAATAATGACCTGGTTTGGAGGTAACATTGCAGGTTGTTTCCCTAAGGGGAGGTAATCTACAATGTTACCCTCAAGACAGGCCATTATTATTTTTTATTTTATCGGATGGTTTTATGCCCCCCACCCCCCCAAGTCACATGAATTTTAAAAAAACCTGATATCCAACAACTCTATACTAGTACTTGAGCACTTGATTTCATGTTCAACCCAACACTTTCAACTAGCCTGGAGACAATACTGGATGAAGTAAGCTTGAATAATTTAATTTAAATGGTTAAATTTTGGTTAAATTGATTAATATGGTGAATTTGAGAGGTTAAATTCAATGATCATCAATCTTAGAGAATGCAACCTGAATGTTTCTTCCTCGGCCGTTTCCGGTATTATTTCGGGGAACCTCGACTCTAGGGGTCTGCGAATCACAATTTTTTTTTTCGAATCGAATCGAATCGTGTCTCTGATCTCGATATCGAAGCCCTAATCGAATCTTAAAAGACAAGTTATTTCATATTGCACCAAACGGAAGTTACAGAACACTGTGATGACCCTTACACGACTGAGTGAATACCTCAAACACCAATAAATAAATATTCTTTGTTGCACCGTCTCTGATACAGCTAGGCCTATATCCATAGTTTTAGTTTTTGAAGGCTTAACTTGTTACTATTCACGTTCTTAAGAACGTGAAAAGTAACAAGTTAAGCCTTCAAAAACTAAAACTATGGATAATGTTCTGTGAAAAATTCACTACTTACCTAACAATTAAACTATGTCAATTACTCAATTAAATAGGAATTGAGCCTACATGAATGAATTTACTAATGACAATTTTATCCAATTTTTGTTGGAAATGTAACAAATTGAAGTTAGTTCGAGAGATTCGAAAACATCGAATCTTGAGGCTGATCAGACTTGAAGCAGACGTATGGTATTGATATCAATTCGAATCTCGAATATTCGCAGGACACAACTCGACTCGAGCTGGAGACATTGCCGAAAATGTCACATGGGAATATCACCCGCGAATGGTAAATTGTAGAACAGCAAATCAAATCGAATGGCAGTTTGCCGTAACTTTTTAAAATGAGTCACGTAGAACAGCAAATCAAATCGAATGGCAGTTTGCTATGGGCTTTTAAAATGAGCCCCAGTAAAGTCTATTGTACCATGCTGACATCATATTCGGAACTGTGGAAGGAAATATTGTTTAAACCAAATATCCTATTTATCTGCGACCGAAAGGTGAGCACGGGTGGACAAAGTGAGACGGTTTCTTCATTCGTCTGGTCGTGATGAAATTAAGCTTTGTGATTACCGTTCGTATGATAGTAACCCTTTACCTAACACGTCTGGCTGGATGAGGGCACTTGCAAAACAAGTTACGTGTGACTACATGAACGGGATTTAAACATAACAACACAACCTTACAAAAGTATCTTTTGAATGACTGGTGCATCATAAACAGTTGGTCGAGTGCCATTTGGGTTTGCATAATACACCTCTTGCTGATAATTTCATGTTTTCTTGTTCTGGATATCAGAAGATGCTGACTAGTTATGGGTGCAAGCGTATGGGAAGTGACGACCACTGTTAAAACAACGTGAAATTGACTTTTCACAAGAATCGTTTTCCCAACCCTGACTTACATGTATATTGTCATGAAAATCGACTTTCGATAACGTTATCTCCCTTGAAATTGTTAGGCGTGCGAGGAAGGCCCATTAATGAAGTAAGTCATTGTTGGGTAAACGCTTATGACATCGGTAGAAAATAGAGCCCAAGTTTTCTCTTGTTACTTTTATTAAACGAAAACAACAGACAGCTCTAGGAGCTGTCTGTTGTTTTCGTTTATTAAAAGTTACAAAAGGAAACTTGAATTTTCATCACAAGCTAATTAGAAGCAATTATTTCACAGCTAATCGGTCTTTAAGAATATCTGTCAGTGTCACACCTGCCCACTTCGTTTGTTGTTGGGAGCGCGGTGGCTCAGTGGTAGACTGTTGGACTTCTTTGCTATAGGTCCCGAGATCGAGCTCCATCCGGGGCGATCCGCGGTATGTCCTTTGGGCAAGGCACTTTATCCCGGTTGCCTACATGGGGGCACGATGACGCCGTGTACTAAGGCGTACTGCACGTCTGAAGTTCACGTCTTCAACCGCTGTAACCCTGCTTGAGCGGAGCTTGGACAGCGTTAGAATGTTGGGGAGCTGACAGTTGCTCGTCGATGCTCGGTGGTTCTCTCCGGGTACTCCGGCTTCCCCCCTCCATAAAAACTGTCACGGTCACGATTAGCCATTGTGTATAAGTATATGACCTTAAACACCAATAAATAATAAATAAATCGTCTGTTGTTTGCAAATGTTGTTTTTTTTATTCTTTACAGGAAACTCAAACGCAAATCTTACCCCTAAGACATTGTGATTTATGCAAAGGATATAATACAGTGTCTGTATTATTTATTTATTTATTTATTTATTTATTTATTTATTTATTTATTTATTTATTTATTTATTATTTATTTATTTATTGGTGTTCAAAGACACTTTCGACAGCCAGAATCACTTCCTGTCAGACAGTTTTAGAGGTGGAGGAAGCCGGAATACTCGGAGAGAACCATCTAGCAACGACGAGTAACTGTCACACTCCACAATGTACTAACTCCGCGGAAACAGGGTTAGAATTGGTTTCAAGATAAGTGCACCATCGACATACAGTACGCCTTAGTGCACAGCGCAACCGTGCCCCCATGCAGTGTCTGTGCTATATGTCACGATGCGCATACTGTGGATATAACGAACAGAAAAAGAGTTACAGAAAATCAAATGATGGTGGAAGCGCCGTTTTCTTATTTTTTGTTAAATGGGTTTCAACAGAGAATAATATTCAAGGGTTAAAACTGATTGGTAAAAAAATCTAAAATATCAGTTTCAATATTTTTATACTGCTCTTCAGCAACATGCCTGAAGTTTGGAAATGATGCTCACATTGATGAAGCAACTAAGCTAACATTTCGAAATTTAAATCTTTGTATGAAATCTCACCCCACCCCCTTGGTGTTACATTTACTGAAAGTTTCCGAAACTTAAGGGGAGCTAACTTTTATGTAAATCTCGTGCAATGACGAAAAGTGTCAGCCATGAATATCTAACAAAATGTAACCTATGTGGTGCTCAAACAAATTTTCAATTGCGCATCCAACAGGTGAAGTATCGTTGATTCTTCATATGCGTTTTCTCAGTTTCTTAAATTACAGTAGGACGGAAAACCCACCATGATGTATTTTATTACCATTTCATCGCCTTGCTGTTATATTGCATTTAGGTTCTATACAAGTAATGGAATTTTGTTTATTTTGAAATTCTCACCTCTGATATTATTAAACATACACAAATTATGCATCAACATGAAGATAGGGGGTATAGAACACGGAATATATATGAAATCAACTCATAGATCTGACAGCAGGCACCACTGGTTCCTGGGAAGCCTGCTACCGTATTCGTACCCGTACTGACAAGTAAATAATATTTCACGAGAACAACCTGTGGCCAAATGTGCTTCAGCGCGGCATGGGGGTAAATTCTCAAACCTTCGCTTTTGTTTACATTCAAATGTACCTTCAATTTTCGGTCAACGTCATCGGAAGGAAAAAAAACATCCAAAAACAACACCGTTTAAAATCAAACATTGAGAAAGATCGCCTTGATGCATACTATTTAAGGAATGGTGCATGGCTTGGAGTTGACTACGTCCATATAGTGCCCAGTGAGGTGGTGTAGTTCCCGCCGCGAAGCGGAGGGAACTACACCACCTCACTGGCACTATATGGGCGTTGTCAACGACAAGACATGCACTATTCCTTATATTATATCGAACACCCATCAAGAAAAACATCTGTCCAATTTGTTAATCTATTGCCAAGGTAGCAGCCCTACCAACCAGCGTTATATAGTAAAACATTCCATTTAGTTTTCAAAAAACATTTTCTTTTTCCAAAACACGGCTTATTGATATGAGCAGAAGACAAATTTTGAATCGGTCGGCAAGGGTAAACAAAACATTTCCCCCAAACGGAACTGTGTATTTTAGAATCGCGCAACTCGCGAATGAAAGCTATAATTTTCGAAATTTGACAACGCAGTTTGATAATTTCCACACACTTGTCACACATATACATTACCGAATGGGTCAGTACGGGGATACAAACCTCCGAAGATTCAAATGAATTCCATTATTTATTCGTTTACTGCACAAAAACATACAATTAAATAGTGAAGTAATATGAGCAGCGAAACAAACGATTTTTCATACCCGGACGCGTTCTCATGAATGTTGTACCCAGGTATGGATCATTCTCTTCGAAACGAGATATGGATCATCTTCTCAAGGAATAAAATGAACGCCTCGGAAAATGTGACTTCAACAATGGAAAGGCGATACAATTTTCCACAATGATTTCTTTCCGGGTCGTTTTGTGGATGTTGTGCCTCTGTGAATCGATATTTAAATGTAGCCTGATTAGTTTTATTCGCCCAGTATGAAAAGAAAACTGATATAGTAGTGTGCTAAAAATAGAAAACGTTTAGTGCCTGGGTATAGTGCCTGGTCAGATCTATGGATGCAAACTACACGAAATAGGGGTGCAGCATTCGTCCAATCAGGAGCCTAGAAGGTCATGTGAGATATAATATTATTATATAGAGGCTGCACAGTTGCCACATTCTATGCAAGGTATCATGACACCTGTTGAAATTTCGTAGAATTACGATTTTGTTTTTCGATAGAAATTCGTAGTATCAAGTAGGGCTGTCACGATTTTTTAATTTAGGAATCGATTAATCGTCGCAAATAATCGATAATAATCGATTAATCGTACCTAGATGCCCCCCTCTCCCTTTCTCTGAAGTCGATAAAAATGAAGTTCAAGTCAACTGACCAACCTCCGATACACAACGAAGACGATCCTCTTTTAGGTACATTCAAAGCTTTGATGTTCTAAACTTTTGAACCGTCAGTGTAATAATCAAGATCGGTCGACAGTTGCTTCGCAACTGCCGACCGGTCTTGATTATTACACTGACGGTTCAAAAGTTCAGAGCATCAAAGCTTCGATGAATGTACCTAAAAGACAAATGCTTCCAACGGCTTCTTGGGGTTTAACATCAATGTTGTTAACTCTTTACCTTTGGAAACAATAGTTTTTCATCAAATTTTCTTTTAATTATTAAACGTCTAAAGCGGGATACAATTTACCGATTATTCGACAATGAAAAATACTAATCGATTTCGCCGTGACCGATCAACAATCGATTAATCGATTAATCGTGACAGTCCTGGTATCAAGTGATTTTCGCATGTTTGTCGAACATGGAATCCATCTTCAATAAAAAATGCAAACAGTGTTGTCCTTTTCACAAATGCAATCCTATCAGTTCTGGTACGAATACGATTGCAGACTTCCAGGAAACAGTGGTGCTTGCTGTCAACTCTATGAGTTGATTATATTTGTGTTTCGTCTTCTATAAATCTCAACCTTCATTTTGATGCATAATTTGTGTATTTCAATTACTATATATAGCACCTTAAATATACCGCCTCCTTCTGTATCAATCTATATGTAGATTGTTTGTGGAACAAATATAAATGCGATTCATAGATTTGATACTGATGCGACAGCCCATGTAAAATAAATGCTGTTGTGTAAATAGACATATGGCCATGACAACCAAGGTCAAGCGAACGCTTAATCTCCCATTTTAACACGTCGAACCCGAGAGGCCTCTTTTGCGGCCCAGGAACATGATTAGTGTTCAACCGGCCAGCCCAATCGGCCATTTATGGGCAATGGGATGACAACAGCGAAGGGCTCCTGGAACATCGGTTCAGCCGACTGTTGCCAATTTGTGATGATTCATTAAGCACATTTTATTATCTTCTGCAATTGTCAATTGTTCATGTAAAGTGATGTCAATGATACCATTCAATAAAGTTGAGAAACAATAATGTCTATTCTTAATTTTTCTTGACGCCCCTTTACGGGATACACAAGTTAAATGACATGTAAAGCTTACAGTTGAGCATACTTGCGGCAATCGTCAGTTCATACCGGAAAAGGTGATGGTTGCACTCCATTGACTCAGGTGGAAGTAAAGTGACCAGTAGCGCGCACTTGGGCGGTACACGTGGCTCAGAGAGCCACGTATACCGCCCAAGTGTGCGCGTCTGGTCATTTTACTGCGACCTGAGTCAACGACGTTTAATACTGTGAAATACGTTCAATTTAATGTAGTTCTTTCAAGCCTCGACTCGTCTAGTAGTGCACATTATTACAATCGGAATCGGCATCGGAATCGGCCGAGTGTGAGTTCAAATAACCGGTAATCGGTTAGCGGCCATTTTTGCTAATCGGTTGAACACTAAACATGATACGCCATGGTAGTATGAGCGAATTTGTACAGAAACTGCTGAGAGAATGTGTGGGGAAAACCAATCAACATTTTCCACGTGTTGCTGCCACTGAGTTGACATGGAATATACCATCATGGTTCAAACGGTGTGTCTGGGAACTGTTGTGCCATGATGATAGACTGGATTGTGCATGACTTGTTGAAGAATGATATTTTTCCCGCGTTTTCGGAGAATTAGCGGGAAAAATTGTCTTAACGGTACATAGCAGAACAGAAGCTGGAGCATTGGTCAGGACGACCAATAAACACAGAGGTGTTGCTCATGCAGTGATCCGTGATCACGTGGAAGTCCGAATTGTCATTCTAGCCTCAACTGTCGTTCAGAACAGTCATCATCTCAGAAATTTTCCAAAAATATTGTAATATTTTTAAATGCATAATACGGGAAATCGGTGTACGGAGATAAACATACTCTTGAATATATACACGTGGCATTTTACGCTTTCCAGAGTTTTTTAAACTCTAATGGGTAATGTTTTACCTCTGGTTTTTGGTACGGGAATGTAGGTGTATTGGTTATCCGTCAGAAGACAAATCACGGATTCAGCAATCGTTTCATGATATTTTAATGATCGTATACCATTGAAAATGTTGTAAATACTCATACACACTGAATCATGTAAAATTGTACAAATAAATAAAACGGGTGCTCTATGGACACGACCGGCTAGTTCGCTAAATAGTGTTTGTATTTATTATGCAGTTGAGTGTAGACTAATAATTTGTCCTTTTTGTTCTCATTTCGCGAAACAACATGGTTCTTAGTCACATTGGTTCACTTGATTTGACCAGAATACCTAATACTAGGGTTGCACGATATTCAAAACTGAATACCGGTATCGGTATTCAAACAAATACCGCGGTATACCGGTATATCGAAAACTGTTCAGATATATGAACACAAGTATCACAATCGACACTCTAGGCCTCACAGTCGGAGCGAATTAGCATGCTTTGATGATGCGGTTCGAAAAAACCTTTACCCAACGCAGACGATATCAAAATTTATTATTTTCAAAATTAGTTTATCAGATTTTCCCCAAAGATTTCAACAAAACTATATCATGTGACCCCCTCATTGGAACGAGCTCAACGAGCTCGTTCCAATGATGGGGTAACATGATATTTGTTGAAATTTTTTAAAATTATTTTTTCAACTGCTGAATTTGTATATTACGAGGGCACAAGCAGACGATTCCATGGATAAAGGGATAATATTATTCATTCGGGGCTACAGTTAAAAAACTAAAGACATCTTGAAAATTAAATTGTAGGTAAATAAATAATGACGATAAACCGATATTTTTGTAATTACACCGGTATTCAATCGCTATTGGTTTGAATACCGGTATATATCGGTTTATCGATATACCGTGCAGCCCTACCTAATACACAAGTGATATTTGTTCGGCTAAATGTTTCACCCCATGTTTACGCACAAGCGAAGGGATCGCGGTGCGGTAGCTCGGTGGTTATGGCACTGGACTTCAAACCGAAAGGTCCGCGGTTCGATCCCCGCGAACTGCGTTGTGTCCTTGGGCAAGACACTTGATCCCTATTGGCCACGTGACAGCACGGTGGCGCTGTGTATTAAGGTGTAGTGCACGTCTATGGTGCACCTGTCTTCTGCCAATGCTTACCCTGCATGTGTGGAGTTAGTACGTTGCGGAGTCTGACAGTTGCTAGCCACTGTTCGGTAGTTCGCTCCGGGTACTCCGGCTTCCTCCACCCGTAAAACTGCCCAGCACGAGGGGACCATGGTTGTCGAAAGTGTCGTTAAACCCCAATAAATAAATAAATAAATAAATAAGAAGTCATGCACTGAATTGGCAGTTCATGGAGAGAACAAAATTTGAAAATGCGAGTAATGAATTGCGAGTCTTTTCTTGAAGAAGAGAGGGGGTATTATTTTAGTGATTATCAGATTTTATCGCTGATATGCTGACAACGAAATACAGTATTACGACAGAAGGTTGTAATAAACAACTCACCGTACGTTTTGAGTCATCGTGAACTTATTCAGAAACGCCAGAACCATGGAAGCCCACAGGCCACATGCCAATAGACAGAAAATTCATCGCAAACTACGAGTCAGTGTCGTAAGCGGAGATTGGTCGAAGTGGTGGATGAGAAAGTTAAGCTACCGGGGATAAATCACTAACCAACACGCCTGATCGTATAGACGCACACATATGCAAGTCGGGTTGGTCTGGAAATCACCAGTTGTGAGCGAACGTCCCAATTCTCTTCCATAGATTTGGTTACTCTCTTTATCATTTTCGCAACGCTAAAATCAGGACATCAGTCGAGGAGTATAATACGAATGGGATGGTATCACAAAAGAACTCACTCAGCGACACAGTCCTAGAGTTTAGGGGCATCCTCTTCTCAACAATTATTTTGCGGGCATGGGGTCGGGTGGGGTGGGGTGGGTGGAGGCAATTTAGAGATTGACCAAAGTGCTATTTTTACGTTAGTGTTAAAAGAGGTTGACCGGAGCGTTATTATTACTTTAATGATATCAAATCACAAATAATAAAAGGAACCATTTGCTTCAAGGCCAAGAGCATGCATTGGTGCTTTAGGTTTGTCACAAGTTACGTTTGAGCTCTTTATTGCTCTAATTGGGGAGCGCGGTGGCTCAGTAGGTAGAGGTGCAGGCTGCAAGCCGAAAGGTCCTCGGTTCGAATTCCACCTGTGTCAACCGCGTTGTGTCCTTGGGCAAGACACTTCATCCCCATTGCCCGCGTGGGGGCACGATGACGCCGTGTACTAAGGCGTACTGCACATCGATGGTACACATGTCTTCAACCAATCTAACCCTGCTTGTGCTGCAGTGCGGAGTTACGATGTTGGGGAGCTGGCAGCTGCTCGTCGTTGCTCGGTGGTTCTCTCCGGGTACTCCGGCTTCCTCCACCCGTAAAACTGTCACGGTCATGATTAGCCATTGTGCATAAATATGTGACCTTAAACATCAATAAATAAATAAATAAATATTGCTCTAATTATTGTAATTATATATTTTTTTTCTTAAAAAATATTTACTAATCACTGTAAATTATGATCAACTATCCAGTTTTAAATTACCCTGGCTGCACACACAAAGTAGAGATACAAACTATTTTACGATAATCCTGTATCCATAAGTTTTGCTTTTTGCTTTCTACCTAACTCAACTAAGGCTGAACCACTTGCGTTTTCAGTTCACGTAAACATATATTCAAATCCGGAACACTTGGGTATAGCACTGCCCAAAATAAACAAAATACAAATAGTTATGAAAAAGTGAAGTAGAGACATGGGCATATCGTCTCTTGGGTGCAACAAGGTGCCATCTGCAATGCTAAAAGCATTGCAGATGGCGTCTTGTTGCACTCAAGGGGCGATATTTACATTGTATGGAGGATTAAGTACTTCGAAATCATTACATCAAGTTCAATCAAATGCAAGGAGTATTTAAGGGTTTTTTTAAGGAGTCTCTTAGTCTAAACAATATTTATAATGAATAGTAATAATAAAAAATAACTTTAACATACATACATACAGTTAAACCTAGAAGTCCTGTCACGAACTGTGCGCTTATCTAGGCTTAATTGCGCGTAGGAATTGCGCGCAATTGCCATATCGAATGGCATCCAAAGCATGGCAGGTTCTCCTGTTTACTCATAGCAAACACAAGCAATGATTCTGCCAATGGACCTCCGGGTTACCCGGAGGTCCATTGGCTGAAACATTGCTTGTGCACAGGCCACATGTACAGAACTGGATAGCCTTACTATGGTCATACCACGTAGATTAACACGTAGATTAACGCGCAGATCAACGTGGTGTTTTGCGTGTCATGATAGGACTTCTAGTTTTAACTGTACGTCATAATATACCACAAAATGAAGGCATAAAATCAAGTAAATGTCAATAACATATCGTATGTCGTATAGCGAAAATTTTATAGGGACGGGATTCGACAGTAAGGATAATGCTTATTAAGGTTGTCGCCCGTATTTCCTAAAGCTACAAGCTGAATAGCTGGATCAAGTTGACGTTTGAAGAGGTAAGAGCTACTAAACAGATGGAAAATAAGAGAGGAGTGGAAGGTAGAAGAAAAGAGATAAAGGAAAGAGGGGGCCAACCTGGGAACAAATCAATCCAATGGCGCTTTTGCAAACATAAACCATACACTTGTCTTAGAGATGTCACAGCAGGTATACTTGTTACTTAACTTAGAGGGTTATCTAAGTTGCGACCAATAACTTCTGATAACATAAACCATACACTTATGTTATATAGATGTCACAGCAGGTATACAGTTAAAACTAGAAGTCCTGTCATGAAATACGCACAAATAGCACGTTGGTATGCACGTTAATGTGCGCGTTGTGGTCCAAGTAAAGCTATCAAATTATGTACATATGGCCTATGCACAAGCAATGTTTCAGCCAATGGACCTCCGGGTAACCCGGAGGTCCATTGGCAGAAACATTGCATGTGTTTGCTATGAGTAACCAGGAGAATCTGCCGTGCTTTGGAAGCCATTCGATATGGCAATTGCTCGCAATTCCAACGCGCAATTAAGCCTACATAAGCGCACCATTCGTGACAGGACTTCTAGTTTTAACTGTACTTATTACTTAGAGGGTTATCTACATTGCGTATACATATACACACCAACATGCATACATACTCACGCGTGTGGACATGTATGCGCAAGTAAGCGTGAGAGCGCATGCACGTGTGTGTATGCACCCCCCCCCCCCCTCACACACACACACGCGCATACATGCATACATGCATATATACACATCCTTATAATGTATTTATCTATCTATTTATGTTTAAGGTCATATACTTCTGCACCATAGCTAACATCCTTATAATATATTGCTAGAAACGCTTAGTTGCCAGAATATATTCCTGAACTGATATAAAGACGGAAAGATTTTTCTTATTTCTCAGCAGTTCAGATCCATAGAGTAGAGCGGATACGTTAACACCAAATGGGAGATGGCTAATTGTGCGGTTAAGGACATTGAGGTGAAGCGGACATAAAAGCAGAAAATGCTCTGTCAACTCACTTTTACCGCAGTGACAGTCCGGTGGCAAGCGATTTCGGGTTCGCATACAGGTGGTGGTTGAGGTTGCTACATTTTAACCTTAATGCACGGTGGTGATATATTTGTGCCGTACGGCAGTTAGCACTGTTGAAAAGGGATGGAGGATGGCGCCTGTTTTTGTCTAAGAAACTAAGGATTCTTTTGAAATGTTCCAGACTGTTTTCTTTTTTATTCGTAATACGTCCTTCTCTTAAACAAAAATTTAATTACATTTGCGTTCCAGTCATAATTAAATATGTGTGGAAATTATCGTGAGATCGCTGAAGTATATTAGAGTACTAAGCGGTAAGCAGTGAATTATCAGCAAACGTGGCTTTAATAAATTGGTTACGGATCTGTTGTTGACCTTGAGAGAGGCTATATTAGTTTTTCACAGGTGAAAAACGGGTGATTCTCCAATTTGTTTACGTGTGAAATATTTTTAGAGTTTCTCTCTCGTAGTAGTAGTAGTAGTAGTAGTTGTAAATTATTTTATTATTTTGTCACATTTCTATACATCTTAACAAATAGTATATAAAATTGAAACAAATATGCAAAATATTTAAAATCCGGCCGAGGAGGCTTATGAGACACTTGGAAACTATATCAATTTACATATATAATATTTACATAAGAACATGCACTCACTTTTCCATTCGCACACACAAAAACCACCCAACCTCTACTCACGCCCCTTACCCTACCTAAACACCCACCCACCCCCACCGCCATTCGTACTCACAATGTTGCATGCACGGGGCCGTCTTCATCGTCGGACCTTGTCACTCTGTATGTGCGTCATCCGTTTACCATTTATCAATCAACAAGTCTATCCTAACTTACACCCACAGGCACGACACACACACACACACACTGTCTCTCCCTCATTACCCCACCCCTCGGGCGCGCGCACACACACACCCTCACACAAACACACACACTCACACACACGCGCACGCACAGGCACCCCTCCCCACCCCCCCCCCCCCACATATATATATAGAGAGAGAGGATTTGGAATGAGTGTTTTTCTCATATAATATTTATGAAACGGGTCTAAGAATTTTCCGTTTTGGCGAGCCCAAACGGAAAATTCTGACGAGTTTCATAAATATTATATGAGAAAAACACTCATTTTATATTCTATTTATCATATGACACACACACGCACAAATTAGCCACTTAGTATGACTTTTTATCCCATCACCTAACTTGAGTTGCAGACGGCACTTGGAAAATTTTTCATTTTTTGCTTCCAAAACATAGGTTATGACCCCTCATTGGAACGAGCTCGTAGAGCTCGTTCCAATGAGGGGGTCATAACCTAAGTTTTGGAAGCAAAAAAGCGAAAACATAACAAAATGAATGGCATTTTTCCTGTAGGTAAAAGATTAATACAATATAGCCCACCCTAAATAGGACAGATAACGTAAATTCTCCCTACTGAAATTATGTAAATGTGACCCAGTTGTATTTTGTTTAGCCAATCAAATTGACCAGTTTTGAAATTGACCAATGCAAGTTCCCAACTCTAATTATGCGAATTATGAAAATGTGGCCCAGTTGTATTTTGTTCAACCAATCAAATTGTCTAGTTTGAAATTGACCAATGAAATTGACGGACGGCTTTATTTATCATTGATTAATATGAAAACAAAATATTAAATGTTTTAATGAGAACAAAACGGACGAGTCATATGATAAATATATATATGTTTCTATCTCAAGGGGAAGAGTGCCACACTGGAATGTAGCCAGAACACTGCGATGCTGCCTTTACATTTTAGTGGTTGACAGTTTTACGCTCATTGTACATCCTATAAACAGTAGAAACTAAGATTGGTTGTAATTGGTCATTATTCATAATAATTACAAATTTTCGAGTGATATCGCAGAGTCCGAAATTAGGGTTTAATGGTTTTGATCTATCGAAAAAATCATTCAAAATGTCACAATAAAATGAACAACTTATCAAAAAGTGTTTTTCATCCTCCACTACATTTTCTCGGCACATTTTGCAAAGTTTATCTAATGGCGTTTTGGGTTTGCTGTACCTCCCTGTTTCTATCTCAAGGGGAAGACTGCCACGCCGGAATGTAGCCAGAACACTGCGATGGTCCCTTTGAGCCACCGTGAGAGTGCAGTTTTCACAGTCGTTTGTGTTTTTGAATTTGCGGTATGTCCTCAGTTTGTTGCCATTTTCGTTGCTACGGTCGTACCAAATATCGTCAATCCATTTTTGCCTGTCGACAACACTAAGTTTCTGTTGTATAACTGGAGTCATGGGCATCTCTGTCTATTTCCACTTTCATGTCCCACGATCTACTATTTTTCAGGGACCACTTGTGAAGATGTTTACAATGCGGTCATCGCGAAATAAATTAATTCGTTTCCAAACTCTCACAATGTTTATTTTTTGTTTTGTTGCTGCAATCGTTCACCCCAAATCACCTCGCGCCGCTCAATATGGATAGTTTTTGCTGAGTCCCAATAAATATCCTGCTGCCCTGTTTTCGATCGTATTTATTTTACTGAATTCCACCAGCCCCTATATGGAACTGCCGTAATAAAGTACAAGTTCAACCAAAGACACATACGAGTTTTTCAAACACTCTGAGGCTCATACCACCTGCATTAGAACACTTGTTAATGAGTGCTGCTAAAGCACGGCTTGCTGATTTGGCCATTTCCGATGTAGTTAAACTTCATGTCCAAATATTCATTGAAACATAAAACAAGATGTTTATAACTTTGGGCATATTCAAACTCAGCATTTCCACATGAAAACTGCTGGTTTGATCGTCCTTTGCTAGTGTTTCTGAAGTGTATTACTTTCGTTTTTTCTTTATTGATTGAGAGTCGCCATTTTTAAACCATTTGTGTAATGCATCAAGTTGTTTTTGGAGATTGTCTTCAGATTCCACAAGGAGGATTATTGTGATCCCCAATGAGTCTGGAGGTGGGATGGGGAAATCTCATCCGAGGGGCAAGATATTTGAACCAGACCCGAGGCTTGCCTCGGGTCTGGTTCAAATATCTTGCCCCGAAGGTGAGATTCCCGATTCCCACCTTCAGACTCATCGAGGATGATTTTTCTCCCCCACCATGCAGTGATTACTTTAGCCAGAGGTAATCGGGAGTCACGTGCTGATTCAATCAACTCATTTTGTATTCGTTGTTTTGAGAAACTGATGACGCCATCGGAAAGAGCATGCACAAGTTAGGTATATACCAGAGGTATATACCACGAAATCGATTAGGAACGGTGGCAGCTTGAGGTTTGAAGAGCTTTAGAGCATCGAACTTTGATCACACGGCATTCCGATGACGTCAATATGAATTAGTTGGTAGCAAGAAACTGATACGATCGTCATAATAACATTGTAAATGTATAACGTCACGTAGGTGGGGTGGGATACATCTGTCTCTCCCTGCTATCTCACCCGGTACACACGTATGTTACACATGCAGTGGGGGAGAAAACATCATCCGCATACAGTAAGATTCCTATCTTTCAACGATCCGTGTATATTCCATTATTCGCTTTGTTTATGCCTTAGGTCAGGTCATTAATCTACATTAAAAAGAGTCTGTGATAAATTGCAGCCTTGTTTCACTCCTTGATTCACCGAGAAAAGGTCTGTTAGCACACCATTGACACTAAACGCATTCTTTTCACGTCGCAATATAGTGACATTATGACATTGTAGATTTTACCAGACAGTCCCATTCTCCTTAATGTATACCAGAGGCGGTCTCTGTACTCTATGTCAAGGCTTTCTTTGCGTCCACAAAACAAGCAAAGATGTCTTTCGATTTAATTTTCGATTGTTTGTGATGATATACAACACATATAAATGACTAGTACAACTTCTATCCTTCATGAAACTAATTTGTTCATCACAAAGCAATTCATTATCCTCAAGCCAAGCACACAATCTAACGTTCATGACACTGGTGTAAACTTTACACAGAATTGATAGTAACGTGATGCCTCGGGTTGCTAAGGAATCCATGACGCCACATTTATCGTCTTTTGGTGTGGGTTTGGTGATGCCAAATTTCCAATCGTCTGGTATTTGACCCTTTTTCGAAACAGTGTGATATTACGTCCCCTGAGTTCCAATGTGTTCTATGTGCCTACTGGCACATAGAACACATTGGAACTCAGGCGACGTTTATACGATATACTAAATCCACGCACTTGTCATTTTTAAGTACTTCGGGTGGGATTTCATCAATGCCGACAGATTTCCTATTTTTTTACATTTTTAATGGCAGCTGGGACCTCTTAGCGACTAATTTCTTCGTAATGCATCAAGTTGTAATTTAGTATCACTTGGTAGAAGGTTTGGAGGATTTGAGGTTATAATGTCATTTAGGTGTACAGTGTCAAAACATTCAAGGTGCGAATCAGTATAAAGTCCTTCATAGTCATTTGCCCACTTATGTAGAACATCGTAGATATTCATAGAAACGTTTCCTGCACTATCAATTATTTCTTATGGGATACAGTTAAAACTAGAAGTCCTGTCACGAACTGTGCGCTTATCTAGGCTTAATTGCGCGTAGGAATTGCGCGCAATTGCCATATCGAATGGCATCAAAAGCACGGCAGGTTCTCCTGGTTACTCATAGCAGATAGAGGCAATGTTGCTGCAAATGGACCTCAGGGTTACCTGGAGGTCCATTGGCTGAACCATTGCTTATGCACAGGCCATATGTACAGAATTTGATAGTCTTACTATGGTCACAACGCGAAGATTAACGCACAGATCGACGTGCTATTTGAGCGCATTTCATGACAGGACTTCCAGTTTTAACTGTAGTTTATCTGTTCCGATTATTTCTTCCAAGTCTGTTTGTTTGTTGCCAAAAAATATGGGCGTTGTTACTGATAAGATATCGTTGAGTTATTTTTGTTTTTGTTGTGGATATAGTCTATTCCGATTCTGTTTAATTTGTCGAATTTACGGCGCTCGGCACAAAACAATGATTTCAGATTTGTCTTTAATGTTTTTGAGGTACAGTAGTAGTTGCTAAGAAATCAATTCAATGAGGTAACCTCTTGCACCAGCGAATAGTTACAAAATTAAAAAAGACTTCCGGGTGTTTTAAACTCAATGCGTCTAAAATTAGTTTGTCCAAATTCAAATCCAAGAAGTTTCCAAAAATTCGAGAAGGCGGGGGTGGGGGACACTGATCTCCCTTCAATGGCTTTGCTAGAACCTCAGCAAAAAATATAACTCCATACGCCCCACCAGATGATGCCAAGTCATTCAACGCGGTAACTCTTTCCAGCAATGACGTTTTTTGACACGAAAACGTTTACGCTGTGACTGTAATCACAGTGTAACAGCGTTCACATCTTCAATCATTAAAGGAAACCCTCGCACGAAAGCCAGTAACATGGTATGAAATATCCAATATCGGTACTTCAATTTTTGTCAATAATAATTAACATATGTTGCAAATATTCAATTTGCATTGCGGCGAAAAATGTGCATATCATTAACATATTTTGTTGGTGACAGGCCTCGAGTTTTATCCTTCCGCGAAGTCACAAGTGCCATATCGATTAGCCCATTCACACACGCGTGTCCTTCTGTGTCTGTTACACGCCTTCAACTCTATAAAAGCAATTACTAGAAGGACACCCAGCAGCAATTCATTTGACAACTATCAACAAAAATAACACATTTTATCGCCAACCAAATTTGCGAGGAGAACCCGTGTTCCTGTTTCGAAACCTGAGTTCCAGTGTGTTCTATGTGCCTACCGGCACATAGAACACATTGGAGCTCAGGGGAAGATTTTTAGCTATCATTAGCGATTCAAACTGTAATTGCGATGCACGATTTGTGGAAAATATACCAGTGAAATTTCGCTTCTTTATAAAAAAATAGTCCGTCAACGATTTCTGTTCCGCATATATGTGCGGAACAGATTTTCATTTTCTACACGGTTCAGTATTTCTGTAGATGAGGGATTTCGTGGAACAGGCGTGTAATAAAGGTATAATCTTTAAAAATCGATCGGTGATTGGGAGGCGTCGGAAAACTGGAAAACTCCCAGAAAATGATTTTTTCTCGAACATTTGTTTTTCGTGGTAGCAATAATTGCTCTGCCCATACCCCCCCCCCCCCCCCCCCACCACCACCACCAATATGGCGGCGAATGAGATACTTTTTTATATGTGACCAATGAAAGTTGCCGCAATCCGGCTGCAAAGAGATGAGGTGGTGGGAACCGTGGTTTACTGGAATTTTTCCAAAAGAATGAACTATAAGGACGGGCAAACCACGGAACTCTGGATTAAACGGCCGGTAATTTGAAAGCCCTTCCTTCTTTCAGAAATCAAAATAATTGCTGATTGGAAAATCTAGCCCATTGAAAATTACGCGAAAAAGAATGACGTGACGCGCGCTCAAAATGTCTTTTTTTGTTATGGAATGTGCATAGCCAGTAAACATCCTAGCCCTATCCATTTGTGCATAGAAATAGTTTCGTTTTTTCAACCGTTCTGCAAACGAAAAATAATACTTTGAGTATGGTTTTTGAAGAGTAATGTCCTATATGGACCCGCCTAGTGTAAATTGATGAATTTATTTTGAGATTATATGAGAGATCGATAATAATTTAATTCATGATCATTCATTCTGGTTTGCAGCAACTGCTTCTTCTACTTGTTGAATATCGCATATTTTTTATCCCCAAATACTTGCGTTGCCATAGAAAGAGGTTGACCTGGTTATATAACGAACGTTTAACTTCCCCAACACCCCATCAGTACTGTAGGGTTATGCTATTAACACTGTATTATCGTTCCTCCTTCCACTCAAGAGACCTCCTTCCACTCAAGAGACGATATCATATTTTTTTCATTTTGTATCTATTCTTCGACTGTGACGTTTCCTTTCACTCTGAAAATATACCTGCTCATAGAATGTGTGGTTAAAAATCGGAATCCGCTTCCAGTGTGTTGAAAACTGCAGTGCATTTCCGCAAATCTAATATGTTTTCCAACATAAATTCTTTGTTACTTTTACGGGGTTCCGGGTAAAAAAATCATATTTCCTTGAACACGCATTAAAAAAAACAGCATTATGACAAACGAGTTGCGATTGAGGTGCATGCCTTGATGATGTAGTTGGGATATTGGTGAGTCGCAATAATAGTTAAAACCTCAAGACGTTTTGGAAATTTATAAGTGCATAAATAAAATATACATTTAGTAGTCGTGACGGCTGCAGGTTAAATATACTAATTAGTTTTTTATACCATGCTCACCTATGTTACTATCTGTGAAGAGCCCGTATGTTAAATTTTAGATTTTAACCCCACTACCGTTGTAAAGCTTCTACTGTGGTAAACATTTATACCTATAGTAGGAACTACATCCACCTTTACCTTTGACATGACCCAATTTGCCGGCTTCGCGATCTTTCAAACATACGACGTTTTGTGATACTATCTACAGCGTTAAATGACTTATTAAATTTCAAGTACCTACAATTAAATATTTAAAATAAAATTTGAAAATTGCTAATAATAATTTGACTGAAAAGGCAAGGTAAATTCAATCAACTTTGACGATGTGTCGAGCTGCCAATCAAGCATTCACCTGCAGCCGGTAGTACTGCCCACCGGCGCAGTGTAAACAAAACAAACCCATGTTTTTGCGATAGAAAGTATCGTTTTTTTCTCAGTTGTAAGAGACAAAGTCGATTATTTATTAAGAGCATGGTATAGTACTAACAAAACAAATAGGCAGAGCCTCGCTCGTGTTTAAAACTTTTGTCCTTCTCGTAGGGCTGCACGATATTCAAAACTGAATACCGGTTTCGGTATTCAAAAAAATACCGCGGTATACCGGTATATCGAAAACTGTTCAGAACTGTTCAGATATATGAACACAAGTACCACAATCGACACTCGAGGCCTCACAGCCGGAGCGAATTAGCATGCTTTGATGATGCGGTTCGACATAACCTTTACTCAACGCAGACGATATCAAAATTTATTATTTTCAAAATTAGTTTATCAGATTTTCCCCAAAGATTTCAACAAAACTATATCATGTGACCCCTCATTGGAACGAGCTCCACGAGCTCGTTCCAATGAGGGGTAACATGATATAGTTTTGGTGAAATTTTTTTAAATTATTTTTTCAATTGCCGAATTTGTATATTACGAGAGCACAAGCAGACGATTCCTTGGATAAAGGGATAATATTATTCATTCCGGGCTACAGTTAAAAAACTAAAGACATCTTGAAAAATTAAATTGTAGGAAAATAAATAATGATGATAAACCGATATTTTTGTAATTACATCGGTATTCAATCGATATTGGTTTGAATACCGGTATATATCGGGTTATCGATATACCGTGCAGCCCTACCTTCTCGTGGTTTAAATCTGTTTACCGGCCCTAGAACCTATTCATTCTATATATAATTAACACGTAATGTACCGGCACTCTTATGTGTTTAGGTGTTTAACCTGACGGGTGCCCCTTCTGGTGCATGTATATAAAGCCAGTGGGGGGTTAACAACTATTAATTAACATAGGCATGGCGGGGGTTCGAACCCACGCCGAGAGAGTTTCCTTCGGCACGAACCGCCTAGCGAAACTATACTGAACCACGCACATCACTCGGCCACCGACAGACCTGCGTTGGGGTTCGAACCACCGCCATGCCAATGTAAACAAAACCAGCGTCCTTTCTTAATTCTATGGCATCCGAGAAATTTGAAAAAGACAAGTACTGTCGCTGATTTTTTCTGAGGTGCAGTTCGTAGAATTAAGTGCTTAGATGCAACTATCTGATGAATAATTTATTAATTAACATAGTTTACCAAAACTACTCCACTGTGTATTTGTATTGTAGAATGTGGTTATTTGAAATAAATTTCTATTTCATAGATCTCTTCCTCCCATCTGATGTCTTGGCTATTTGTAAAGGCAATAAATGATGAATGAAGTTGATGTGATCAATGAACAAAAATACATTCGAATCAACTTTACTTTAGTAGAAGAAAATCAGCGAAATCCCCAAAGCCAAATATATGTATATTAATGGAATATGACAGTACAGATATCGTGAACACACGTGTGACTTGCCTGGAAGACGAGACCCGTAAATGACAATATAATTAAGTAACGAGAGGAAGGAATATTTTATCTCCAGTGGGTATTGGAGTGTATTATTACTGGTCTTTTGCGTGCAATCAAAACAGGTTCGTCAATTCGCCAGATTTATTTATTTTATTTTATTTTATTGGGGTTTAGCGACACTTTCGACAGCCAGGATCACCTCGTGTCTGACCCGGAGAGAACTACCGAGCAATGGCGAGCAACTGTCAGGCTCCCCAAAATACTAACTCCACACAAGCAGGATTAGCATTGGTTGAAGACAAGCACACCATCGTCGTGCAGTAAGCCTTAGTACACAACGCCACCGTGCCCCCACGTGAGCAATGGGGCTGAAGTGTCTTGCCCAAGGACGCAACGCTATTGCCGCACGTGGGATTCAAACACATCGCCAGATAAGTTGTGTTCCAAGATATTTAATCCTCGAACTTCATTTTATCTTTGGCAATGTGCATTACTACTCTTCTGATTCATTTGCAAATTATACTCACTGACGTTAATGCTTGACGTCCGATGTTGTACGCCAAGTGCCATAACAGTGCGATTTTGAATAATAGTGAAAAGACGAAGTTGTCCAACCTTAGAAGTCGTTTCTGGTCAGGCGCCGTCGGCCTGAATAGGCAGACGACACGTCGCCCCATGAGTTCCAATGTTTTCTATGCCCCAGTTGGCACATAGAACACATTGGAACTCGGGGGGCGACGTGGCTATAGAAACAACTACACCGTCACAGGTGTTTAAACTGATTTTTGTATATATTCACTCCTATTTCCTAAGTTTGAGTGAGGTAAAACATTTATAGCGCAAATTATTCCGAGTTGTGATGCTTTGTGTTGACAGTGCAGCTATTTTCACCGCACGGGCTCAGCATTTGTTGGGAAATCGCAAGATGTTATCAAATAGATTTTTTTTTGCCTTATCAGCTTGCATACAGAGCACAGACACGACTTTATTCATTTTTAAAAAAAAATAGCTTCGTCGCGCACGTGATTATCAACACAGTGTTTTCACCAAATAAGTGTGTATTTGTACGTGCCAGAACTATTTTCAATGCAACTGTGCTGAACGCTGACACATTTAGCCTATGCACGCGTCCCGGGCACCGAGTTAACTGCTGCGTGAAGGATAGTACTAGGAATGTCGAGATCATCTATGGATGAGCGGTTAAAATATGTTAGTACAGAAAAAGACAAAAATCCCACTCAAAATCTTTCGTTATCAATTATAATAAAAGAATAGACCCTTTTTCTTCTAAAATCTACTTCGCTTTTGTGGGGACATATACACCAGAAAGTTTTTTTCCAAGTGGTAGTACACCTACAGGAGATGGTAAATTTCAAGTATCAGACGCTGAAGTTCTGTTTTTTTTTAAAATTAACGAAACAATAAGGACATGCCGTTGTGATTTCCTCTGCGTTATCTTGAAAACTTCGCGTGACATCACACTGATATCTGAAATACGAATACCGCTGTGCAAAAATCCTACAGTTAAAATTAAAAAGTCCTGTCATGAAATGCGCACAAATAGCACGTTGATATGCGCGTTAATGTACGCGTTATGGCCCAAGTAAAGCTATCAAAGTCTGTACATGTGGCCTGTGCACAAGCAATGTTTCAGCCAATGGACCTCCGGGTAACCCGGAGGTCCATTGGCAGAAACATTGCATGTGTTTGCTATGAGTAACCAGGAGAACCTGCCGTGCTTTGGATGCCATTCGATGTGGAAATTGCGCTCAATTCCAACGCGCAATTAAGCCTAGATAAGCGCACTATTCATGACAGGACTTCTAGGTTTAACTGTACTTTGTCAAAGTCTATTTGCTGCTAGAAGTCAACAACAATTTCATCTTCCAAATGATTTCAGTATACTGAATATTACCAAATAAGAGTTTAACAATAACAGGTGCTTTCAAGTAACTAACAATCAATAATTAGACGACTTCACTTCTTCATTGTCAAAATTAACTTCTACTTTCCAGGTTTCTTTTCAAAACACAAGGATTCCCAACGAGTAAGCGAAAAGGAAAATGGAAATTGTCCATCGTTATTTTGTGATTCCTAACTCTTCGAGGGGTTTATGTGATCCTTTTTAATAACAGATGGTGCCGCACGTTAGAGTATAGATATTTATTTCGTCATTATTACTGACTTCTTAACCCTTTGGACACTGGTAGTATTTTCCATGTCAGTTCAATGGCAGCAGTTGGAAGAGTCCATATTCAATGGGGCTGCACTAAGTCTTTGGAAATATTGATTGGTGTGCACATACAATAATTTAGCAGCCATCTTACTTAATGAAATTATGACGTATCATCTTCCTGGTCCGTTAAAGCGGCCTCTCGTGTTCAAAGGGTTAATTCCGCGGTTTATTCTAGGAGACATTATCAAAATTTAGATGTTGTTTTAACAGCTCTGTCTGATTACCCAGTTAGGATCGTTCAACCACAACTGTTGGAGTTTCAAGGACAGTTCACTTGTTTTGTGTCGTTCGTTTTCCAAGTATACATCTGTGGCGGATGCTTAACATTCAGTTGTAATTTGCGTTTGGTATTTCATTCGTTTTTCTCTTTTTCCACTTGATTCGGTCTCGTTTTCGCAATGTTTCATTTAAGAAAACACGACCACGACTCGTTTTTGAGGAGATATAGCTACTCTCGTCGTCCAAACGCGACCCGAAGCTATACGTCCCCCAAAACGAATCTCGTAGCGATAAAACATTCTAAACAAGCACAATGTGCACATAAGGCATATATACCTATCAGCTACAAACATATTTTTACCCCTTAATCCTTTACCTAACGAATCGCCGGCATCCGCCCGCGTAATTTGCAAATTGAGAAGTTGAAAGAAATATATTTTTCGAAATATTTCAACAAAACCATATCATGTGACCCCTTATTGGGACGAGCTCATGGAGCTCGTCCCAATTAGGGGTCATATGATGTGGTTTTGTTGAATTTTTTTGTAAACTTTTAAAAAATATTAATTAAAATAATAAATTTTGATATCGTCTGCGTTGGGTAAAGGGTTAAACGCGGTATGCGTAAATACATTTTATGCGAAAAGTAAACGTCGTCAGCCCGTGAGTAGACAACCCAATAAAGGCCTAGATGGACAAGACGATCAGTGATAATTTAATTCTACAGCCCTTTATGGCTGAATGATGAAAGTATTATTGAACATTCCAAAAAAATGCAAGATAGGCCTTCTGTGAAGGCATGCGTTGGTGATGTAGTGATGGAATGTTTATTGATCAGGACCTGAGCTATCCAACTCGGAACAAATCTGACTTACATAGTATAGGAGACGACACCATTCAGGGTGTCAGGGGTGGAAGGGTTAAGCGGTGGAGATGTTGAATGTTCCTCCATTTGTGAATAAAAATGAACATTTATTCATAACCTTTCTATTTTTGCTTTTTTAATTCCTGTTTGTTTTTCTCTATTTTTGACAACGCATGGTTCATCAAAAACTCTTCGACATCAATGACGTCGATTGTTGTTAATACCAGATATTCATAGCCCCTCCAACGGAGACGAATAAATTGTCTAATGTTTGCTTATTGTTTTCGTTGGCACAATACTTCGTTTCCTGAAACAAGACGTAACCAGCTAAACAGATTATTTTGTGGCGTCAACCTACACAAACAAGGAAGCGCAATTAAATGGAAACGTCTGTCACGACACACGCATTGTGAGCCGACTTTCAATTAATGTCAAAAATTTTCCCAGAACCGTCACATTAATCCCACTTATGCGTCGAATAACACAGCGTATCACTTTGATGAAATGTGTCTCTGTCTACTTTAGTGGACAATGACATCTTTTACGTATTTACTCCACCAAAATCACAACATTTATGACTCGTCGTGGTGTCCAGTAACAATGCCGCCGTCTACAGATGTGTTTTCATTTGATTGTGTTTCACACATCCTAACAATGAACAAGACTTCTGTCTGCGGTTCAAAAGTGGTTTATTACGAAATCATGGAACCCAACACAAAGTCCGGAACAAGCATAAAGTCTTGATGCCTCACACCCTATCATTACCTTCATTCAAACGATATGAATATCTAAAATTTAAAACTCTTAGTCATGGTCGAAGTTGAAGAAATTGACCGCAACTGATGCAGGATCCAATAGGCGTGTCGTTCTGTTTCTTCAGCTTCAACCATGTTCCACCTGGAAGGTCACCCTTTGAGTTGGAAGATGGCTGGAGAGAAGAAATAGACAGAATTAGGACCAGACTATTGCAAAAACCAGGGTGTATTACCAAATTTTGTGATGCATGATTATGATCTGTAGCGTCACTGACATGAAACCAAAGTACACAATCATCCGTGTGTCAAGATGATAGCTCAAATTTACGATTTTGCGGTTCAAAACGAGTATATAATTGGTTTATATTTTTTCACACTCGGGCTAAAGCGTACATATAGGCAGCTCGGACCCCGAAAAACCGATTTGTCAAGTAAGCCATGTCGTCCACTGAGTTCCAATGTGTTCTATGTGCCCACGGGCACATGGAACACATTGGAACTCAGGGGGCGATGTGTGTATCTTAAAAGACATAAACCTGGTGAATAAACATATATCATATCAGAAATAAATCAGATAAACGTGATTCTTTAATCGAGAGGAATCTCAATAAGAGCCTGTAACGCCAATAAGTGCTCATCTGGTCTGAAACAAAGATATTGCGTTATAAGCTTTAATCAAAAGACATTCGTTTAACCATGCAAGGTAATCAGTCATCTAATTATATGGTCATTGGTGGAGATTATCTCCTATTCATAAGTAACGCACGTGGATGTACGGTCAGCATCATTTTTTTACAAGGGACTGTCAGAAGTGTCAAAGTATAGCAAACTTAAAAGAAAATGAAAGAAAATTTTAAATTAAGACAGATCTATGGAGGACAACTTCAAGAGAAGCAACAAAAATGGAAATTAATGTTCTCGGGGCTCGAATAAGAGTCAGGGGTTTTCTCGAACAATTCATTCCAGTCGCAAGGCGTTTAAGACTGTGGGTCGTAGGCGAGGAGCTAGAGATGTCACATGCTATAGTTTAAAGGAGGTACATGTACGTCATTGGAGCGAAATTATAGGCACGTTGTAATGAAGGAAGCCACAGAGCTCATATTTAAAGTAGGAGAAGTTGCGGACCAAATCAGTGGCCATATATGAGTGCAGGATCAGAAGTAGGTAGTACGAGCTCGTGAGCTCACGAATGTTGGCATTTCGGTAGATGATATTACATGTTGTAGAAGGCAGGCCATGCATAGATAGAGTAGGTTTTGCCTGTATGAATATTATTCTGAGATAAATGGAGGGGAGCATTTGACCCCGTAGGTGGCGACTGCTTGAGTGAAAAGCGTCCAGTCGAGTGACAATGTATTAGTAGCCGTGCGACGGCAGTGATAGAGTGCATTCCGTCACAGGTTAGAGGAAATGCATCCAGTAAAGTGACAATACATTAGTGGCCAGGCGACGGCAGTGTTAGAGTGACATCCCATGTTAGAGGAAAGGTGTCCGGTAAAGTGACAATACGTTAGTGGCCGCGCGAGAGCAGTGAAAGAGTGAATTTACAGTTGTATGTTCGTGAAAAGGCGACCAGAGTCCAAACACCAGGAAGAAGAAACCAGCGGCAACAAAGAACGCGGACCCACAAGTGACACAAAAACTGTGGGTGGGGTGTGATTGGCGTTTTGTTTTTCTTATTTATTGGATTTCATGTACATGTAAGTCGCAAGTTAATATATTTTTTTTATGTCTTAAAATTGTTTTCAGTGAACCCCTGTTGACTATGCTTTTTGAGGAAAAGTCACTTCAGGATAAGAACCACCCCAACAAACACGAAACGAGCGGGTTAGTCACGCTGAGACAAACGTTCACGCATGGATTCAGGCGGCACGCCTTGAGTTTTGGCTGAATACTCGACGTGAATCTATTTCCCTCAGGAACGACCAGACGCCGGTTACGTTCTGTTGTCCATGTTGAGATCTTACAGTCGAGGAAATTGTATTTCGCTTGATCCATTTTTGAAATCTAACCTGTCGAAGAGTGGGAGGTCCAGTGCGTGTTAACAAATCTGTTTCCATTCTTATACTATACCCACCCACCCAACCCTCACCCAACCATCCTCCCCCCACTTTTACTGGGCTTCCACCACGTCTGGATTTACAATATCGGATCTTGTATTGGTAGGGCGATGGGAGAATGACAATTAAAAGTCGTGTGATAATGTAATTAACGCAATGCAATGTTGTTAGTTAACACTTTGAACGTTGGTGTTATCTTCCAAGTCAATTCAATTGTAGCAGTTGAAAGAGTCCAAATTCCTTATTTTTGGGTAGACCAATTAATATTTTCAACGTGCAGCCATAGGGTTGGACGTTGAGAATATTGATTTTTCTACCCCACATATTCACACAGCAATCATCCCACTTAATGAAATTATGACGTATCATGTTCATGGGCGGGAAAAGCATCCTTTCGGGCTCAAAGGTTTAATATACAGTTAAAACTAGAAGTCCTGTCATGAAATGCGCATAAATAGCACGTCGATCTGTGCGTTAATCTACGCGTTATGAGCATAGTAAATCAAATTCTGTGCACAAGCAATGTTTCAGCCAATGGACCTCCGGGTAACCCGGCGGTCCATTGGCAGAAACATTGCCTGTGTTTTCGAGGAGTAACCAGGTGAATCTGCTGTGCTTTGGATGTCATTCGATACGGCAATTGCGCGCAATTCATATGCGCAATTAAGCGTACATAAGCGCACAGTTCGTGACAGGACTTCTAGTTTTAACTGTATAACAAGAACTCTTCGGTTGGCATCTATTTTTATTTACCACTGAAGTTTTTAAATTTGATGGAAACTATTCTTTGCTAATCGGATCCCGAGTTTATCCCCATGAGGGTCACATGATATGGTCTTGATGATGTTTTTTTTTTGTATTATGGGATACAAAAAGTAATTAAAATAACAAATTTTGAATTTGTGTGAATTGGGTAAAGAGTTAACATTTTACTCACGCCTGCAAGGTGACACAACATAAAAACTCTTGAAAACTGAAGATTTTCATTTCTTGCCATAACACTGGAAAGAGCTCGTCGGCAAAATATATAACGACACGCGCGTGTGAATGGGTTAATCGATATGGCACCTGTGCCACCGCGGAAGAATCAAATGCGAGGCCTGGGGCCTCTTGTTTTAACCTTCCGTGCTGGCACAAGTGTCATATCGATTAACCCATTCCCACGCGCACGTCTTTCTGTCACATCTGTAAAAACAATTATTAAAAGGACACTCAGCAATTCATTTGACAACTATACGCATCTACAAAAGAACACATTTTATCGCCAACCAAACTTGCGTACTCATATTCTTCTTCGCCTGCTGGATATTCATTATCCTCTTTATATATCGACTCTGTTTCTTCTTCGCTATTTTCGTACACATTAAACTCGCCATATAATTTAGTTATTTCGCAATCGGTTCAGTTTCGGGTGTTCAATTATCTGCCCAGAGATTTCCGTTCGACACGTGTGTGGAAGAGGTTTTCGTTTTCCGCATGGTTTAGTGTTGCTGTAGATGAGAATTTTATAGAACAGGCGTGTAATAAAAATTTAGGAGATCCATAAAAAATTGGATGAAGTTTTTGTGAATATACTTCTACGAATTGGGAGTTATGTCAGCTAACGGGTTAAAGTACACGGATACTGAACTATTAGAACACCTATGGGAACGCTTTTACGATGAGGTTTTACAATCTGAGAAAAGAAGCACTAGAATGACAAACGAGCAACGTTGTGAAATATAGAATATACCCATAGTAGCTTGGTGTACCAGATGTTTACCACGAGAGGTGAACATTTGGAACACCAAGCTACTTTGGGTATAATTTATTTATACCATGATCGTCAAATTATTAAGAGTCGCTATTATTTTTGCTCGATTTTACTGAGCACCAGACGCACATACGAGCGAATCTGTTTTTGTTTACACGAGCATCGGTGGGCGGTACTTCCGCTGTCAATTTTATCGCCGAAACGAAATGGAAAAAAAAGAAAATGAGCCTTTTTCGTTTTAATAGCATAACAACATACTATTTCGAGTTATGCGTGCTTTATTAACATAACACAATGCATGTTTGTTAATTTTTGGCATCTAATGGTGTAAACCGATTTAAAAACGTAATAAATAATTGCCACTTCCATTTCACTATTCGCGAGGCGACGTGCGATAAATTTAGACAAGTTTGCATTCAAGGGTCAACGGGGATGTAGTTCTACTGTAGGGGTAAATTTTTACACTATTGAAATCCCATTGCTGGCGTGTTCATCACGGTTTGCGTGTAAAGCTAAAATTTATGTCATAGGCTTTTCATATATAGTAGAATATGTAATCATGGTATAAATACACATATCTGACAATTTTCGCTATTGGATGATTCAGAGAAAAGTTAGCTCCCCTTACGTTCCTAAAGTTACCAGTAAATTTAACGCTAACGGTATGGAAATTTCATATAAAAATTGAAATGTCGAAATGTTATTGAACTTGTATCATCAACGTGCACATTATTTCACAAATTTCAAGCATTTTCCTGTAGAGTTGTTTTAAGATACAAAAGCTAGCTTTTTACAATTCTTTCCCCAAGCAATTTGTATGTTTGGCTATTATTCTCTTCATTCTTTGAAACCATTTTTAAAAAGGCCTTTTCATTATCTTTGGTGTTTTGTAACTTTATTATGTTCATTATATTAGGACTGTGCGCATCGTGATATATATAGAGGATATAGAGGATATGAAATGAATGTTTTTCTCATATGATATTTATGAAACGAGTCTTAGAATTTTCCGTTTGGGCGAGCCTCTCTATACTCATTTCATATTCTATTTATCATATGACACACACACGCACACTTAGTAGGACTTTTTAACCCATCACCCGACTTGAGTTGTAGACGGCACTTGGAAAAAACATCCTCGTATAACTAAAAATTAATTTTCATTTTTTGCTTCCAAAACATAGGTTATGACACCTCATTGGAACGATCTTGTCGAGCTCTTTCCAATGAGGGGCCATAACCTATGTTTTGGAAGCAAAAAGTGAAAATATAACAAAAATTTAATGGCGTTTTTCTTGTAGGAAAAAGATTAATACACTATAACCCACCCTAAATAGGACAGACAACTTAAATTCTCCCTACTGAAATTATGCAAATGTCACCCAGTTGTATTTTGTTTAGCCAATCAAATGACCAGTTTTGAAATTAACCAATGAAAGCTCCCAACTCTAATTATGCATATTATGAAAATGTGACCCAGTTTTATTTTGTTCAGCCAATCAAATTGTCTAGTTTTGAAACTGACCAATGAAATCGACGGAAGGCTTTATTTATCACTGCTTTATTTATCACTGATTAATATGAAAGCAAAATATCAAATGTTTTATAGTGAAAAATTTGATAAATGAAGATACTATCCTGGTTCATTCCCACTAGACCAGTTCCCTTTAGACCAATAGGTCACTCCCGAAATGACCAAATTCCCTTAGACCAACTAATATGTTTTACTTTTAAAATAATTTTATATCAATAATTTGATGTATTTATAAATATTTATAAATGAATTTGATGTTATTGATATTTTATTAATGTTGGGTGGATTTCATAACAAAACAAACACAATTGTTTTGTGGTACACATGTATGTGATTTTAGTGAACGTGTGTATCAAAGAAATGGCATGTTATAAATCTATATTTTTTGTATTTGCGAAATTGTGAAATTTCCCAAATACAAAAAAAAAATTGTATTAAATATGTTTTCGTAATTATCTTTGGTCAAATGGCAAATATTGCAGAAAATTATAGAAAATTGAGAAACTGAAGTAAAATGGGATATCTATTGATGTTATAAATCTATATTTTTTGTATTTGGAAAATTGTGAAATTGAAGTAAATGGGTTGAGAAATTGAAGTAAAATGTTATATGTAATGAGCTGTGCTGAAATGTTATAAACCTATATTTTTGTATATTTTGCATTTAAATATTTTTTTTTATCAAATAAAGTGCTTTTCAGTAAATAAAAGTTCTCCTATTTATCCCTTAACAACCCTTAATCAATAACAGTAAATAGTTGTCATTTGGGAATTGGTCTTTTGGGAATTGGTCTTTTGGGAATTGGCCTAATGGGTATTGGTCTGGTGGAAAGACACCACTGTCCTTTCCCAGTCTTTCGATTTTGAAAATGTGATAAGCGTTGTAAACTATTCGCTGAAACGTCAATGAACATCTGAACACCGTCCGATCCAATCGTGCACAGTAAGTAGGAATTCCAAAAATAATATTACTCATTTTTTCGAATAAGCTTTTCCCTTTCGCAGCAATAATCAACTTTATTTGAGTTCGGTATAATACATGAAATGTAACTTCCTAAGTCATTCAAAGGATTCTCCAATTAATGTATGGGCGAAAAGACAGTGAGTAACAATACTGGCCTTTGAAATTTATATCAAATTATGTTGTTTTCCTACCAATTCTCCGAAAGTGAATTTTGGGGTCACATGAAAAGGTTTTCGTGAAATTTTTTAAATAAAATTTATACCTCACAGGTTATATATTACAGTACGTGGAGAGTGTATTATCACTAAATCACCCGCAGAGTGGAAATTCCACCCAAGCAATAATTGCATATTTGTTGCAAAGCATAACCAGCACAAGCAAGGTTTCAGCCAATGGACCTCCGGGTTACACCCGGAGGTCCATTGGCTGAAACATTGCTTGTGATTTTTGTTTATAAGTACACAATTTTAAAGTTATAGCTTGTGTGATACCTCCACTCTGCGGGTGATTTAGTTACAATCCACTCTCCACGTACTGTACGTGGCGGATGCAGTCGATTCGTTAGGAAGGGTTAATCGCTCGCTAGTTGGAACTGCGGCGTGGAGTTGTCTACTCGCAAAAAGAGGAGCTGCAGGAGCGATGGCGCGCAAGAGCCACAGCTCGCCTTAAAATAGAAAGACTGCTTTCCATTCATGTAAAAGTCTAGGAGGTGATATTTGCAAGTTTTGTTTTTAGGAAGAATTAAAACTTACAAATTATTTAAAAAAAAACATTGGCTGAACAATGAGCCAGTGTTGACTCATAGTGTTGGGAGATGTTATACTGCTATCTATTCTTAATGAGGGATTTGTGTTTTTCCAATTGGCTTGCCATCAAATCCAAGTTTCTTTTTGTTACTTTTGTCAAGAGAGTTGCCTGTTGTTTTCTTTTTTACTAAAAGTAACGGGGAGCGCGGTGGCTCTGTAGGTAGAGGTGCCGGCTGCAAGCCGAGAGGTCCTCAGTTCGAATCCCACCTGCGGCAACCGCGTTGTGTCCTTGGGCAAGACACTTCATCTCCATTGCCCGCGTGGGGGCACGGTAACGTTGTGTACTAAGACGTACTGCACGTCGATGGTGCACTTGTCTTCAACCAATGCTAACCCTGCTTGTGTGGAGTTAGTATTTCGGGGAGCTCACAGTTGCTCGCCGTTGCTCGGTGGTTCTCTCCGGGTACTCCGGCTTCCTCCACCCATAAAACTGTCACAGTCATGATTAGCCATTGTGCATAAATATGTGACCTTAAAAAGCAATAAATAAATAAATAAATATTAAAAGTAACAAAAGGAAACGTTGCTGCATTTTCTACTGATGTCCAAGAACATAGGTGTTTTCTTTTCACTGGTAGAGTGCTGAATTATTTTTGGTCACCAAAATTTGTTCACATTTCTTTGCCTTTTTACTATTTTTGGGAGAGCGTCAATAGGCACTCCCCATAAATTATAACACGGCAAATCCATACAGGCTAAATATTTTCACTTCAAAGATAATATGAAGCACATCAACTTAATATGACGCTTTTGAGTTGTGGTACCTGCACTTAGGGGTAAAGCCCAAATATGGGCTTCCAGCAATCGATCAGTTAATTGGACCTCATTAGCGCGTCTAATAATTTCAAGTGAGATAACTTCATCAAAAGTTGAATTTCGTGAAGATATAAGGCAGGGATGGGCCTTGCATTTTGAAGTACCAAATGGGTCCACCACGAGGTCCTTTAGAATCGACTTTTATGGCATTCCTGTGTGCTATCAAGGCCCATTTTCATTAAACTTCGTGATAAAATTTGTTAAGATCAGCCTGAAAAATGTTTTTATCGGGGCCTATAACTTGGGCACGAAAGACATTTTCGGGGCGAATATCGGGGGTATTAGCTCAGCCCCCTACAAAATAAACTGCGCATCCTGGCGATATCAAATTTTATTATTTTAAATATCATTTTTTTAAATTTTTAAACAAATTCCAAAAAAACCATATCATGTTACCCCTCGTTGGAACGAGCTCGACGAGTTCGTTCCAATGAGGGGTCACATGATATGGTTTTGTTGAAATGTTTTGAAAAGTAATATTTTTTCAACTGCTGAATTTGCATATTACGCGGGCGGATGCGGGCGATTCGTGGGGTAAAGGGTTAAGCGTAAAAAGAAAATGTTACAACAGAACTAAAAATGGCACTTTTCAGGCTTGGCAATTTCAGGAGAGCGATTTTTTAGCTCTCCTTACTGCCCTCCTGAAAGAATTAAGGAGAGCGAAAAATTGCCCTCCTAAATATTTTGGTCTGGGATGATTGAGATTACATGTATTGCTCACATTAAATTTTTGTTGTAAAGCAAAAATGTAATTTAACTTCGAAGTCACATAACATCAAGTAATTTCATTTTGAAAGTGGTTTAGTAGTAAAAGGTAATGGCTGCAACCATACCCAAACACAGTTGCAATCATTTGAAGCAAAATGGGTCACAGCAATATTTTTTTTTTCTGTCAGTTTCAAGTTCAACAACTGACATCACAGTTTGAGGGGTAATTATTCAAGGAATATTGACACTATAATATACTACCATTACTACTATCCTGTCACTTGAAGCACTTGCACCAGGATATGACTGTAGATTTAAGCAGACCTGTTGTCCAAGAAAGTCATACGCCTACCACTACCACTTTCAACCCCCCTTGGGGGGTTGAAGGTGGTAGTGGTAGGCGTATGATTTTCTTGGACAACAGGTCTGGGTACACACACAGGTCTTGTCAAGTGTGTGTTCGGTTGTTGAGTGAGACATCTAAATGTCTAAGAGATTTCGCTTTACCTTAGTAAAGTTAATAAAATCACTGATGTAGTCTGTTGGTTTCAGTTTCAATGAGTTCGTTCAACTGCATACTTAAAATGCTGTGTAAAGCTAATTGCTCTTCTAAGCTGATTGAGGAGAGCGATTTTTTGCCCTCCTGCATTTTTCAGAATGCCAGGCCTGACTTTTTGACACAAATTGAAAGAAGTCAAATAAATTCGCAAAAGTACGATATGACTCCGTTTTCATTTTTCTCGAGGAGAGAACATTCATTTTCTCCCACCTCAAACCTTCTAACATACTATTAGCCGATTCAAATAAGCGTTTTTCGCGTTTCGTAGTAAATGGAAAAACTTTTGTCTACACGGAACGGGTTAACTTAATTACATGTTTAAGTTGATCGCCTTTCTGTGTGGTTACGAACACGTGACCCTAAGGACCGATCAAATGAGTTGATTCGTCTAGGCGGTCACGTGTTCGCTTTTAGTAATTTCTCTTCTAGCTCGACGCTCGATCCGTCAAGTTGCAAAATGGAGCAGGACTTGGGCAACAAAATAAAAGACCCATTAAAGAATCACAATCAGAAATGTTGAATCAATTAAGCCACCTGATAGACAGCAAATTTTCTCATGATGCTGTACCTGATACAACAAAGTTTAAAGAGGATAATTTCAAATTCAAGAAGTCATATCACGAGGAACACACAAAACTAATGAAAAAGTTCTTGAAAAACTGTGTCACACCAAAACGACTTTGGACACTGATGAAAATACTTCGGACATTCAAACTGCAAGCATCACATTGAAAGAAGGTATTGACTTATTTTTACATCGCCAAAAACTGATAAAACTAGCAGACTCATCCGATCTTGGTTGGAAAGTTGTTGCAGAATACGAGTCGCATCATCTCGCATCGGATCCAGAAGACGAAAAACTGATTTACAAAGCAGAAGCTAGGGCACAAAAGAAAGTTCCATCCATTCCGAAGAGATCCCGTTTCAGCATCTTCCACATCGGCAACGTCTGGCTCAAGAAAACCTGGGTTGTGGTTTTTGTGTTCCCTTCCAGGTCATTGGAAGGATGAGTGTCCCCAGAGGAGTGTGGAGACTCGCAATCAGCCAGGACATAAGATAAGTATTCTAAATGTTTTTTAAGTTCCTAATAGGTTAAGAAACGGGCTGCATTGTAAAATGGGTAACAATAGCAAAGAAGGCAAAACTGGTGAGTTGTTTGTACGTGTGCGAGGCAGTGTTAATTCGTCGCGGAGTCTTTTTGAAACACAAACGTTGGAAGACTTAAAAAGCGTTGGCGCGTCGCCGAGTAAAGACGCAGTTCTTTGTAATAAGACAATTGATCCGTCATTTTAATGGAAGGCAAAGTCCGTGATTAAAAAACAAAAAGAGTTTAACGGTTGTTCCGACAAGATTTCAGACAATCAATGCAGTTCAAAAATCTCGAGAGCAGAGGTACCGAAAGAACGGGGTCGTAGTGCATGTAACCGTTACTCCACGAGGTAGATTAACCCCCTGCACACTGATGTCGAAATATCTAAAGTTCAGGGTGCAAATATTTCCCATAATTCAACTAGAAATTTAACCAATTCAATCTTGTTTGACAGAGCTCAATGAGCTCTGTCAAACAAGATTGAATTGGTTAAATTCCCAGTTGCATTATGGGAACAATGGCTACTTCAAATCTGGATATTTTGACATCAGTGTGTAGGGGGGGGGGGGGGGGGTTAAAGGAACATAGTTCAATGTGGAAAAAGGCAGGCGCCTCAGATTACATTATGAGTATTGTAAACTGCGGTTATAAATTACCATTTGTTAAGGTCCCAACCAATCGGCATTGTAAAAATAACAAATCGGCGAAAGACAATCCTGATTTTGTCGACATGGAATTGGAAAATTTGTTAAATTTAGGCTGCATTTCGGTGATTACTGAGAAACCGATCGTCATTAACCCGCTAACAATCGCCAAGAATCGAGGGGGGGGGGGGGGACAGGCTTGTTCTCGATTGCAGACACATTAATGAACATTTAGCAAAATTTAAATTCAGGCTTGAAGATGGCTCGGTTGCAAGAGAATTATTTTCTCCGGGCGCTTTCCTTTTCACTTTTGATCTGCGAAGTGCTTATCATATTTTAGAAATTGTTCATTCCTACAGAACTTTCTTAGGTTTTTCATGGAGGTACCAAGGTTCGGAGACTTATTTCGTGTTTAACGTTTTACCTTTCGGGGTCTCCACAGCTGCTTATATTTTCACAAAATTGACCAGAGTTGTCACAACTTTTTGGCGTTCACAGGGGATAAGGGTGTTGATGTAGTTGGATGACGGAATGGCGGGAGACACGGGTCTCGAAAACACAGCTATGCTCAGTGAGAAAATTGAAGTGGATTTTATACAGTTCGGTTTCTTGATCTCATACAAAAAGTGCGTGTGGTCTCCAGAACCGTCTGTCAAGTGGCTTGATTTAGTTTGGGATATGACTAAGGGTCGCGTTTCGGTTTGTGAAGATCGGGTTCGAAAAGCGCTGCGCACTATCGATAGTGTTCAAAGGCAAATCGAGACGCATGGTGGTTTAGTTAACGCAAGGGCTTTAGCGGCCGTGGTCGGTCAGTTGATTTCTGTGAACGGTGCGATGGAGGCAGTGGTACGCCTACGCAGCCGATATTTATATCGCGCCTTGACTTATCGCGCCAGTTGGGATTCTCCAGTACCAGTAGGTAAAGGCGCTGCAGAGGAACTGCAATTTTGGAAAACACAAATAAATTCCTTGAACGGTCGAGACTTGGTGAGTCGGGGGTGCACAACGGTTGTGTACACAGATGCATCGAGCACGGGCTTCGGTGGTTTCGTCCAAGGTATGGACGATACACAGGTGGCTGGTATGTGGTCACCGCAGGAGACCACACAGAGTTCCACATGGCGTGAGCTTGAGGCTTTGAACAGGGTGTGCAGGTCTATCGGTGAGACAATTGAGGGTGAACGGGTGAAATGGTGCACGGATAACAAGGCTGCATGTCAAATTCAGCAATCGGGTAGTAAGTGTCCTCATTTACAAAGCTTAGCTTTGAATATTAGGGAAGTGTGTACTGTTAACAATACATTTTTAGAACCCTCCTGGGTCCAAAGAGAATTAAACGTCACTGCCGACGCATTAAGTAAATGTTCCGATTCTGATGATTGGATGATTACCCAAAAAATGTTTCATGTTTTGGACGAGAGGTGGGGGCTACACAGCGTGGACAGATTTGCGACCGATTACAATAAAAATGTGACAGCATTTAACTCAAGGTGGTGGTGTCCTGGTACTAATGCCATAGACGCCTTCCGGCAAAATTGGTCTCAAGACAATAATTGGCTCGTCCCGCCCCCCCCCCCCCCCCCCCCCCCCCCACAAAAAAAAAAATCATCATTTTGAAGGTTATAGACAAACTAGAATTTGAGAGCGTGATGGGCGCACTGATTTTTCCTCTTTGGCACTCAAGTAATTTTTGGCCTGGAATTCTTTCTTTGAGAGAGAAACAGTTTCCTGTAGTTAACCTCGGTATTAAGGGCCTTATTGTGATTGGGAGTGGCAACAATGGTGTTTTTGGTGAAGATCCCTTGAAATTATCCATGGGGGCGATTCGTTTGGATTTTAGAAGCAAAAACGATTTTTTTTAGTTCTGGTATTCATTACTGTTTTTATTGACAGGTTTGAAGTCGAGAATAGCGACCGCAGTAAGCACTAGTGGACTTCAACAGACGCCTTTGACAGAGACACTGGTGGACAGAATGTCGGAGTTATTGTTTTCATCACGTGTGGACAGTACCAGTCTTAGGTATCTTTCTGGTTTTAAAAAATGGGAATGTTTCACCAAGACAGTAGGATGTGACGTTTTGCCAGCCAATTCTATTCATGTTGCCCTTTTCCTCACACAGTGATCGATAATGGTGCTTCTTACTCCGTAGTTTCTTTAGGAAAATTCGCTATTAAACATTTTCACAAACTGTTTGGATACACCGACCCCACTGATAATGTTTTTGTTGACAATTTGCTATCATCTTCAAAACGACTTTCCGCTAGACCGGTTAAACGCAAAGACGCTATTTCGCCAGATTCGTTAATAACTTTATGTTCAATGTACTCTTCCAGTTGCGATCTGTTAGTTATTAGAGACATCACAATGGTTTTGTTAGCATTTTCAGCTTTTTTAAGGTTTGGAGAGCTAGTAGCCATTAAGGCTAACGATATCAAATTCCTCGACAAATATTTTTCTTTGAACATTAAGTAAAACAGATCAATACAGAAGGGGTTCAGAGGTTCTGGTGTCCAAGGGAAGTTCTTGTGCTTGCCCGTATGTTTGGTTAGAGAAATATTATAAACTTTCAGGCTTGACCACACGGTCAAATTCTTTTTTATTCAAACCTGCTTCTCGATCTGGAAAAATTTGTAAACTTATTTACCAGAACAAGCGGATGAGCAACACCCGTGCTCGGGAGTGCATTATTGCCAAGCTAAAAGAGGTTGCACCGGAAGCGAACGTAGGCACTCATTCATTGAGGGCCGGGGGTGCGTCGGTAGCAGCTAACTCGGGCGTCAATAAGAGATGTTGGAAAAGGCATGGCAGGTGGCGCAGTGAAACCGCCAAGGACGGGTATGTCCAGGACTCATTGGCATCCAGGTTAGACGTTTCCAAACACTTGGGTCTGTAATTTGTTCATTATTATTTTCATAGATCACGGTGATTGGCATGGCGTGTCCTCTCTGTGCTTTTGTACATTGTCTACAGTCACTCGAGGCAAGGTACCATAAAAGATGAAGAGAGTTTTATGTGTTGTTGTTTATAGACAGTGAAGGGAAGACAAATCGTTTTTCGCGTTTCGTAGTAAAGCGAATAACTTTTGTCTACACGCACGGGTTAACTTAATTACATGTTGAAGTTGATCGCCTTTCTGCGTGGCTACGGACACATGACCTTAAGGACCAATAAAATGAGTTGATTCGTCTGGGCGGTCACGTGTTCGCTTTTAGTAATTTCACTTCCAGCTCGGCGCTCGATCCGTCAAGTTAAATTTTCGACATGCCAATCACGGTGGATAGTATCCACCAGGAATGCAATGTAATTTTGGAAGTGACCTCGCGTTACTTTACATCGTTTTCTTCCACTGTGCATTTAGTGTTTTTCAAGAGTTAAATTCATGCGTAGTCCTTGCTAAATTCTTGTCCATTTTTCAAATTTTCTAAAACCGTATATTCTGCCAATTTTGGTTTAATTTTCATAGATAGCGGCACTGTTTTAATGTTCATCGTGCCATCTTTTCATGAATTTAACTCAGAGATGAGGACCAGCATTTCATCCTGTAGGCAGGCTCCTCATTGCTCTGGTTACAGATTTCCGCCTTCAGATAAAATATAATAAATCAATAAATGAATAATAAAAAAACAGAAATAAAACAGGCGGTTGTTTCTGGCCGGCGAGATCTGTCGTCACTGGGGTTCATCATTTATTTAAGGCGTGGTTAGGCCTGTCTAAGTGCTAACAATTTGAAAATTTGTGAAAATTATGCTCCATTACACGGCTACGGTCACTCGAGGCTAGGTACCATAAAAGATGAAAAGAGTTTTATGTGTTGTTGTTTATACACAGTGAAGGGAAGACGTCCAAGTTAGTATTTGTTTCTTACGAGACCAGGAGCCAACACTATAAAACATTTAGAATTGTATTTTCTAGGATTGTATTTTCTTCCTATTAATATAATTGACTAAAATGAATTATTAGCATTTGAAAAGATCTGGCAATTTGCCAACTGGCAAATTGCCAGATCTTTGAAAATGCTCATGGTTCATTTTAACCCATTTAAAGTCTTAACTAGAAAATATAATTCTAAAAAATATATTTGTAAAAGTTATGTAGTATTGGCTTCAGATTTGACACATAGAGGTATGTCACATACATATGGTTGCTCATACATAAGGTGGTCTTTGGCACACACGTGGTCTTTTGAGAGCCTTGCATGTGTGTTTTGAAGTACGGTTAATTAAACAGGAATATGTGAAAACCACGCGTTTCACTACTACGGGTATTTATCCACGAATACACTTCTAGGTACTATGTGTTTTTAACTATAATCTCGTTGGGCTAATATTCCAATATCATCGAGACATGTCTTCGGCAAAGGCGTGCCATGGTGATGTAGTGCTGGAATGTTCTTTAAGTCAGGAGCTGAGCTATTAAATTTGGAACACATCAGACAAACACCTTCCCCTCATTCAAATCGGCTGTCGTCGCGACGCTGCTTTTAGTGTTTACCAACCTGTTCGTTACTCTTTCAGAATATGTTATTAGTTTTTGCCAGGCCAACTCTCTACAGGTACATCTTGTACAAATGTCCTAATCATCAGCTTTGGAACCCAAATGATGTCGCGTTGGCACTTTGGTGAGAACAAATATGTCTCCACGATGGGGTTTGAGTGGAGGTCTGAAAATAACATCCTCGCGACAATATATTTGAGACGGACATTGTGCACTTTTTAAATCAGTTGCGTTACAAAGTAACCTAAATCAACTGGGTTGACTGAATATGAACACAATATCGTTCATATTGATTCAACCCAGTTTATTCTGGTTAATTGTTAACCCAACTGATTTTAGAGTGTGTCCAGATCATATTAACTATCGCTCGGGTGGGAGTTCTTCATCCAACAACACACACACGCAGAAAAATATTAATAACACTCGTCAGCACAACGTACAGTGGACACTAGAAGTCCTGTCACTAACTGTGCGCTTATCCAGGCTTAATTGCGTAGGAATTGCGCGCAATTGCCGTATCGAATGGCTTCCAAAGCACGGCAGGTTCTCCTGGTTACTCATAGCAAACACCGGCAATGTTTCTGCCAATGGACCTCCGGGTTACCCGGAGGTCCATTGGCTGAAACATTGCTTGTGCACAGGCCATATGTACAGACAGCCTTACTATGGTCATAACGCGTAGATTAACGGGCAGATCGACGTGCTATTTGTGCGCATTTCATGACAGGACTCCTAGTTTTAACTGTATGGCCACACCGCTGGCACATGAGCCCGTATATTTATATTGCGAAAACCCCAGACATTATATTATTGCTCTGGGAATTGATTACGGTGATGACAGAAACTTTTATACTTTTGCAAATCCCGATAACAGGAAGAAGTCAGCTGTTTTCTACACTTTCAAAAATGGAATTTGTTTTCCTCTAGAGTCAAGCCACTAATTGATTTCGGAAGCACGAGTTTCTTCACAAAATCAACAGAACACTTTTTGCGATCAGAGTTTTAGTGTTGGTAATGAGAAAAGAATTAGTATTCACTTCAACTGAAATCCTTTTGGGATGCTATCTAGGTGTGCTGTCTAGTTTTATCTACACACGTTTTACACTTATTACTGATAACATAAGTAAAAGCTTTTAGAAATTATTTTCTATTTGTAACTAAAATGAATAATTCACATGTTACTCTCCATGGAGTCTGCCAATGAACTAAACAAGTAAAAACAAACGTACAGTGATTTGGTTCTCAGACAATATCTGCGCGAAAGAGTAGTATTTATTTATTTATTAGGTTTAACGACACCTTAACAGCCAAGGTCATATCGTGTCGGTGACAGTTCTACGGGTGGGGGAAGCTGGAGTACCACCGAGCAACGACGAGCAGCTTCCAGCTCCTCATCATCGTAGTTCCGCACTACAGACAACAGGCAGGGTTCGATTGGTTGAAGACATGCGCACCATCGACGTGCAGTACGCCTTAGTAAACGGCGCCATCGTGCCACCATGTGTACAACGGGGCTAAGTGCCTTGCCCAGGGGCAAAAGAGTAGTAAAATATGGTGACGTAGTAAACACTCCAGAGACAATTGTACAACCAAGTTCTCTTGCAACCAGTCTAATTCTGTTAGGAATCAGACGCCGTTATGGACGGTTTGTTTACCCACTTTTCACGACGTTTGTGTGCAGACTACCGTTGTGATGCAATTTATTCATTAATGTGTACAGGGTCTGCATCAACATAATATCGGTATCGGTATTAAAAAAAAATATCGCGGTATACCGGTGTATCGAAAGACTGTTCAGATATCTGAACATATGCACCACAGTCGAGACATGAGTTATCACACCGGAACGACTTAACACGCCTTGATGATGCAGTTCGTATAACTCTTTACCCAACCCGGACGATATCAAAATTTCTTATTTTAAATATTAGTTTATCGATTTTTTTCCAAAAATGTCAATAAAACAATATCATTTAACCCCCTCATGATATGGTTCTGTTGATTTGTTAAAAATATTGTTTCAACTGCCGAATTTGTATATTACGCAAGTGGATGCTCCCGATTCGTTGGGTAAAGGGACAATATTATTCATTCGGGACTACAGTTAAGATTCAGAACGTCTTGAAAATTAAACTGCGGGTAAATAAATAACGAGGGGGGTGAGGTGGCGGCTCAGTAGGTAGGGATGCGGGATGCAAGCCGAGAGGTCCTCGGTTCGAATCCCAGCTGAAGCAACCACGTTGTGTCCTTGGACAAGACACTTCACCCCCATTGCCCACGTGGGTGCACGGTGACATTGCGTACTAAGGCGTACTGCACGTCGATGGTGCAGCGGTCTTCAACCAATGCTAACCCAGCTTGTGTGGAATTAGTATGTTGGAGAGCTGACTGTTGATCGACGTTGATAGGTTGTTCTATCAGGATACCCCATCTTACTCCACCCGTAAAACTGTCGAGGTCATGATTAGCCATTGTGCAGAAATATGTGACCTTAAAAATAAATAAATAAATAAATAAATCATGACGATAGACCGACATCTTTGTAATTACGCCGGTCTTCAATCGATACTGGTTTGAAGACCGGTGTGTATCGGTTTATCGTGCAGCCCTAATATATACATATATTCTTTCGTGATCCAGTTATAGATATTCCAATCTATAAATAATTATGTCGCTTTTAAAGCATGAAGATTTAAACATAACTGAAAGACCTACGCAGCGTAAACATAAAACTACAATAGTGGTGAGTCTTCATACATAAGTATGTTGTTTATCAACAGGTCTAACATTATTGTAATGCCACTAGATATGCAGGAAAATTAGTTCTCGATTGTGAAACAGTTCGTGCGTTGATTCAAACGAAATGAACGTTTATGACACTTTAAATTCAATCGTCTAACAGTAAGTTCGCTTTCTGACCAACTTGAAATATTCCATACGATTGTATCAAGAGGGAGCACGATGTCTCGAGGGGTCCCCGGTTCGAATACCACTTGAGTCCTTGGGCAAGACATTCCAATTGCCCACGAAGGTGGTGTTGTGTACTAAGCCGCACTGCACGTCAATGGTGCACTTGTCTTCAACCAATGCTAACCCTGCTTGTGTGGAGTTATAGTATGTTGGGGAGTCTAACAGTTGGTCGGCGTTGCTCGGTGGTTCTCTCTGGGTACTCCGGCTTCCTCCACCCGTAAAACTGTCCGACACGAGATGACCTTAGCTGTCGAAAATGCCGTTAAACACCAACAAATAAATAAATAAATTGAATCTAGAACATAGGTGAAGGCTGATTATTTATGAGCAAATCCAATCCATATCAACGTCGAGTTCCGTATAGAATTTGACTGATAGCTAGAGAGCTTATTCGTATAGCTAAACAAATAGAATTCAGTTAACTTAATGTTGTGTGCGATCGGCGGTACATTTAGAATGTTGTTCTGACAAAACAGAGCACAACTGATGTTTTGGGTGGATTTATAAATCGAGAACAACAGTATAAACACTTCACGTACAGCAAGGGAAAAGTGGATTAATAGCCAAGGGTTGAGGAGCATTACTTGATTACCCAGGACAACATCCGTTTCCCTGATATTATGGGATCCGCTAAACAACCCCCTACGAGATTATCATATAAAGCGGTCAGCATAACTGGAAGCCCTTGCTAAACTTTACGTTATGCCGAATGAATGTCAAATTTCAGCACATCGAAGGCGCACAGGGACGATAATAGTAGATTTTGAAACGTGCCCTTTTGGTGGGATCTCATGGGGGATCTCATGTGACGTCATAGTCACGTGACCGGGTGGCGCCATGTTTGGTTTTTATGGTAACCTGCGTGAGCGGCCATCTTGTGACGTCAGCTCCATACGTGATGTTAGTGCGCATGCGCAGCGCGTGTTGTTAGGGTGATACGTGTTTCCATCGTCCATTTTGAATACTGGAGGCACGTGGTTCCTATGTGACCCAAGGGCTTACAATAGGACAGGGGTATGTTCGGATGGTATGTTTGATTGAATCGGAGTATCAAGAATTACTACAAACAAACCCGACAATCCCTCCAAATCACCAAAAATGACGAAGTCCCCATTTTATCGGCTTAGCAGGTAGTGCTACAGTACCGAGGGGCACGGGGGGAGTGAGTTCGATTGCCTAGAAGTATACTCCAGCAGAGTAGAAGAGCATACCAACTGGAACGGCTTTGCTTGTTGTTACTTTATTTAGCAATTTCTGGTCTATTCTTGTTAGTTCTGACCCTATTCCGAGTACTCTTGTTGTTTCATTTATCTAGATCACCCAAACAGTTCACTTTACTAGCGCTAACTAACCAATCAGATTGCTTGAATTCCCATAATCTGTTTGCAGAGTTATCTCCCCTGTGTATATCAAAGCCTACATCATTCCCAAAGCCATAAGCTATCGAGCAGTTACTGATAAGTCATTGCTCGAACGACTTGAAGCCCATCGAGCAAATGAGCTTTAGAGTAATTGCTCGATCGAGTGACTCGACATCTTGCTCGAACGACTAGAAGTCTTCCGAGCAAATGAGCTATCGAGCAATTGCTCGATCGAGTGTCTCGACATACTGCTCGTCGATTCATTTCAGTATTTGAGGATACCTACGGCCTGGTATTGTATTATTTGAGGATACTTATCGAGGATACCTTTTGGGGAATCCCTTTTTAGTCGTATGAGGCCATGAGGGCTATGTGAAAAGCCCTCAATGAGGCCTCATTTACTATCCCCCATAGCCTCATTTTCTTTTGAGGACATAAGGGCCATGAAAAAAGCCCTCAATGAGGCCTCATTTACTATCCCTCTTAGACTCGTTTCAGCATTTGAGGATACCTATGACCTGGTATTGTATAATTTGAGGATACCTATCGAGGATACATTTTGGAGAATTCCTTTTTGTCGTATGAGACCATGACGGCCATTAGAAATCCCTCACTGAGGTCTAATGTAGACTTACCAACGGCTCCCATCTTATCTCCAAAGCTCCAAGCCAACTACTTGTCTATGGTCTATCTGTCCTATCATTAGCTTTTACAGCAGTCTTGTAACATTGCGGCCTTGTACCGGTACTACTGACTAAACTATCATCCATTAATATTTACTTGTATCACTACTTACGCAATTTATTTCTATTGTATGATCTTAATTTTCTGAAACTTATTTTGTTTTTCTGTTAAGGGTTCGGTGTTCGTTCAGCTTAACCATTAGTTCACAATCTTGGAGTCTGTTGAGGGTTTTGTTTTGCAGGGCTTTTAATCACGTTTCAATAGTTTCTATTTTTACTAGCTCGTGAAGTTCCTTTATTGGTGTGTGTCCACATTGGCTTGCATAGTGCCACACGCAAGGTATGATTTTGAACCTCTGTAGCTTCTGGATGTGGGTTTTGCTCATGTCACCTGTTATACTGGCACCATATTCTAGTATCGGGTGTATAAATGATCTGTAAAGCTTGAGAAGCACGTCTTTGTTTGCTCCCCAATTTTTACCTCTGATCAATTTCAGAAAACTGATACGTTTAGCAGCTCTAACCGTAATGGAGTTTACGTGACTTGTTTAGATCGAGATTGCTAAAAATTGGCTTCGTTGCTTGCTTCTAAATTGTGATCGTATAACTGGTGACCAATACTGAGGACGTGATCTTTTTCTTTGTTTTTTTTAAAGACTGTAACTCTGAGTTTTGGCGGCATTGAGCTTTATGGACCATAGGGCGCACAAGCTCTCAAGATCACGAATAATATCCTGCAGGCGATTTTTAATTATGTTTCGGGACTTACTGGCCGTCCACATGCCTTTATCGTCTGAGAACTGCGATAGTTCAACACAGTTTTTCCATACTTTTTCTGTGTCATTCGTATATATTTTGAAAAACGCGGGCTTTGGACCGATCCCTGAGGTGTGCCAGTTTCGAGTATTACTTCCTCGGACACCTCGCGGTTAACCCTCACCTTGATTCTTCGGTCAGTTAGAAATGATGATATGATCCTCAGAGTTTAGTGGATAATCCCATTTTCGCTAGTTTATATCTTATTATGCCATTGTACCATACCGAGTCGAAGCATTTTCTACATCCAAGAAAAGCGCCGTTTCTATACTATTCAAAAAAGTAGGGGATATTTGATAAAAGAGAGATATATGAAGACATATATTTATATTTTCATCAAAAAGACAGTCGAGGCCTTGCTCTGTGACTTGGATGCTCAGTCAGAGAATTTACCACATTCAGTCCAAGACCTCAATACCTTGTAAATCCTCCTCGGTTCGCGAGACAAGCGCCGATCCGACGTGGCATACTCCTCACCAAACATTCAATATCAGTTTGACTGGTGTTATTCCATTCTTCCAGTAGTGCAGCGGCGAGTTCCTGGACATTGGTATGGGGCGGTTGGCGTTGTCCTAGGCGGCTGCCAAGTATATCCCAGACATGCCCGATTGGTGAAAGGTTGGACTTAGTGATGGCCAGGACAGTGTAGTGATGTTCAGCTCCTGGAGGAACTCTGTAGCGACACGGGCCCTGTGTGCTCTTGCATTGTCATCTGGGAAAATGGATCGATGGCCGCGACGTCGCGCACCACATGAGCTGCTAACATGTTGTCACGGTAGAACCGCTCTGTGACACGCCCTTGGATGAAATGTAATGCTGTTCTGCCTGTCATGGTTATGCCTTCCCACACCACAACTGATCCACCACCCAAAACGATGGTGCTGCATAACGGTTACGTCATGGTATCGTTCGTTCGGCCGTCGCCACACTGTTTCGCCTGTCGTGGCAGTCGAGTATAAACCTCGATTCATCGGAAAACATGACGTTGCTACGCCGAAGATTGTTCCAGCGCTGTCGTGTTCCAAACCAATTACGCCGTGCAGCGATGTGACGTTCAGTCAAACGTGGAATTATTCGAGGCCCTCGAGCGTACAAATTCCAGCTAGGCGACTTCGGATAGTCTGGTTACTGACTCGCACATCTGTTGCTCGGTGCAGCTGCTGTCCAATTTCTGAGGCACTTTGATGGCGGTTACATAATGCTGTGGTTCGGATGAAACGATCCTGGTTTGCAGTTGTCGCCCTTGGACGACCTGTCCGACGTCTGTCATCAACATTGCCTGTCTGACGGTAACTTGACCACAATCTGCAAATCACCGATTGAGTAACGTTGAGAATTCGAGCCACTGCAGTCTGTCTGTTGTCAGCTTCCAACATGCCAATGGTACGTAAACGTTCGTCAGGTGTCTGTCTTCGCATACCTCAAAAGTTACGTTTTGACCAGAAACTATTGATGAACGAGTTTATACCAAGAAAGAACGATGAGACCTCAGTCCAGTAAACATGAATATTTCAAAACGTACCCCACAGACATTAACGTGGTGCTCGTGCGAAAAACCTGCATGAAGTTTTCGTGGGCCGGTGACATTTATGATCCACACTAAACTTGGTAACATATTGATGTGTCCAATCACGCGTATCTAATACCAAGTATATTTCGTTTTGACTAAACGCTGTTTTCATATAATCGCCCAGTCTGTCTTCATGTTCGATTCCCTCTATCTGACTCCTGTACGCTCTTTGCCATTTGTTAGAAAAATTGATTGATTCGAGATAGCTGCTGAGTCTCATGGTGAGAATCCGTTCAAATATGTTCCAACACAGCTAAGGCAGCTACTTGGGCGGTAGTTAGAAGGGTTGGTAAGGTCTTTGTCGGGTTTAGGTATCGCGACTCCTGTGGCCACTTTCTGGCATTTTGGGAAGTACCCACAGGAAAGACAGCAGTTTAGGAGTTGGGTAAGTGTAGATTAGGTGATGTTGGGACACTGTTTCAGTATTTTGTAAGAGACTTCGTCTTCTCCGGGGACGAAGATGACTTGTATTTTATTTATACCCATGACCTCTTCTACGCTTATTGGTTCGGTTAATCATGACTGTGACAGTTTTACGGGTGGAGGAAGTCGGAGGACCTGGAGAGAAACACCGAGCAACGACGAGCAAATGCCAGATCCCCAACATCGTAACTCCGCACTGCAGCACAGGCAGGGTTAGATTGGTTGAAGACATGCGCACCATCGACGTGCAGTACGCCTTAGCACACGGCGTCATCATGCCCCCATATGGACAATCGGGGTTAGGTGCCTTGCCCAAGGACCCACATCGTATGTCATTTAGTATTGACAATAACACGTGCTGGGATTGGTAAGGTGATGCTATGTTACCAGTTTTCGTACTGAGCGTTCCTTTGATGTTTGATGATGTGGGGGTGTTACGCTGAGATTTGAAGTCACAGCGAAACAACTTCCATATCATCGATAGGTGGAGCTAGCGCGTTGATTTACTTGCTGCCATCTTAGGGGTGGGGTGTAGATTCAGTTGCGAGATGTTCCAGAAATTTCGTTATATAGAGATTAGTGAAATATCCTAACCCTTTTTCTTGACATGACTAGAAGACTTTCAAAACAAATTTTTCGAATGATTAAAAGTTTATGGGATTTTTCCCTTCCAAAATGTAGCTTACGACCACTCATTGGAATGAATCGGTGTGTGTGTCCCCGTGAGGTGTGGTCAGGGCCGGAGAGAGGGTGGGGAACCAGTGTAGTCACCCGAGGCACGGTACTTTGGGTGGCCTGGGCCTGGCCCAGGTGCCTAGGAGTCTTGGGTCAGGCCAAGGCCCCGAAAGAGCTGACTCATGTGCCAAGCCTGCTCCCTCCCCCGATCCCCGAGCGATAACCAGCAAGATAAGTTGCCCGTCGTATTAGAATACTAGTTGTCACTCATGTAAAGAAGGAGTGCCCCGTGGAGATGCACAATCTGTGCATGATTCTCGGAGTGATAACTTTATTAAATCAACATGACGTAACAAAGTTATCACTTCCAGAATTGTGCAGTCAAAAGCTATAACTCTGGGTCACTGGATTCTGACTGATGAAGACGCAAATTTGAACCAAGCTGCTAAAAACGTCATTTTGACGGCCAAAAAAATAACGTGATTTTTCATCCCAAAAGCCAGCTGAAGTCTCCATTTATTAACCCTTTACCTAACATGAAAAGCAGACGACACTTGCAAAAAAAATTCTTGAACAACTAATTTTTTGTCTCAAAAACATAGGTTATGACCCCTCATTGGAACGAGCTCGACGAGCTCGTTCCAACGAGGGGTCATAACCTATGTTTTTGAGACAAAAAATGAAAAAATAATGAAAATTAATTGGCGATTTTTTAGAATAGCGCTGGCCGGTTTTGGCCGTTACGTTGGGTAAAGGGTTAATTGATTTCAATTTTTTGGGGGGGAAAACCCCACTCCCCCCCCCCCTCCCAACCTTCCTGTCACTGCTCATGCCTTCGGCATCTGCATAAGTATCCCGACACTTTTGAAAAGAAAACTTCAACAAGGAACGTTGAGTTCTGCCGATCGTACTCTACCCGAATTGTTTTTTGTATCATCTTCGGCGGTCTCTTTACTTTCTTGCGTGTCATGACGCCAATCAGACGTGCAGCGACCATTCAGACAGGTTATTACGTGACGTTCATACACATAGGCTGGATTCTACGTGCAGTGTATCTAGTATATTTCTCAATGTTTGTATTGCATTTGGTAACGATGAACACAAGGTGATAAAACAATATACTGATCTAATGAGATAATTTTCATTCTGTTAATGACAGGCTTCTCGCCAACAAATCGACGTGTTTAATAAAGGTTACGTATTTCCTGGCATTATCTGCAAGTTTGGGGAATTGATTGATTATATTCTGTAACATAAATCGTCGTCTGAAAAAGGCGCACAGAGAATAAAGTATGAAAGGAGGAGACGTGCAGGCAACTTTCGGAAGACTATTAGAAGAAAATTAAAGCTCTATCTGCGTAAGGTTTCATTATTTAAATCAACGATCAGATGACCCACCTACGTATCTCCTTCAAGTCAAGACATCCGGTGTTATGCTATTGAATTCTGAACATCAAACGTCATGTCATGAAATTAAACCCTAGATCAAAAACGGAATTAGCTTGTCAAGTATATTGGAATCCAAGCCCGCAAGACGAATTGCATGTTCTTCTTTGCCACGAACTTGAAGCTAGACCAAATCATGTAGGCGTCTTCAAGACATATTTCTTCACTTCGTTGTGCAAGACATACACAGACACACTCGTTTGAATGGGTTAATCGATATGGCACGGGTGCCAGCGCGGAAGGATAAAACGCGAGGTCGCAGGTCTCGAGATTTACCCTTCCGCGATGACACAAGTGCCATATCGATTAACCCATTCACACACGCGTGTAGTTCTGCGTTATTACACGCCTTCACATAAAAGCAATTATTAGGATACACTCGTCAATTCATTTGACAACTGTAAAAAAAAAAACACATTTTATCGCCATATCGCCAACCACATTTGCGAGGGAAACCCGTGTTAATATTTCGTCCTTTGATTTCCAATGTGTTCTATGTGCCTATTGGCACATAGAACACATTGAAACTCAGGGGAAGGTTTTTAGCTATTGTTAGAGATTGAAATTGTAATTGAGGTGCACCATTTGTAGAAAATTCCAGTGAATTTCGCTTCTATTTAAAAATTGTCTGTCACCGATTTCTGTTCCGCACATTTGTGCGGGACGGATTTTCATTTTCCGCATTGTTTAATGTTGCTGTAGATGGGGATTTCATAGAAAGACGTGTAATAAATTGTTTCGACATTGCACCAATTTATCATTGACATTTTGAAATGCGTGGCGACAGATTAGGAAGGCTTTCTCATGTCAAACATCCATCTAGGGTTCAATATTTACCGCCAAGTGTAAAGCAGTTCGTTGGTGAAATGATCACAGGTTTCAGCCAACAACAAAAACTCCGTAAATCACAGATTTATATGTACTAAAAAGAAATAACTTCTTTACGATGACATTTATTCTTGTGATTTAAGGACTTCGGGGACACATTTCATTACTAACACTCGCGTGCAGGCAACTTTCGGAAGAGTATTGAAAGAAAATTAAAGCTGTATCAGCGTGAGGTTTCGTTATTTAAATCAACGATCAGATGCCAAAACTGCCAGCTCTTGCACGACAAACTGCGAGTAAATTACAGCTTTGAGGCAATAAAACATTTCTGATTGATTTAACTTTTTGATACAAACCCTCCATTCTTTTCTCTGTCTTTATTATCAAATAACATCAGTTCCGATAAAATCGTTCGAAACGAGACAATAATCTCTAAATTTCCGCGTGTGTTCAGAGGATTTAATTTAATTTAACTCCTGAATCATCTATCAACATCCAATTATTGTTAACGTTTTGCTGACATTGGTAAGATTTATAAACTATGCGAAATAGGAACGAAGATTCAATGTGCTACAAATTTCGCACCTCGTTACAAGCATCGTCTTATAGAACCTACGACAGATTTAGACCATCACTGTTACTAATTTCTTTTCTATTGTATTATATTTCGAGAGAACGAGATGATTGGTACAGTTAAAACTAGAAGTCTTGTCCCGAAGTGCGCACAAATAGCACGTCGATTTGCGCGTTAATCTACGTGTTATGACGATGGTAAGGCTATCAAATTCTGAACATACGGCTTGTGCACAAGCAAAGTTTCAGCCAATGGACCTCCGGGTAACCCGGAGGTCCATTGGCAGGAACATTGCTTGTGATTGCTATGGGGAACAAGGAGAACCTGCCATGCTTTGGGTGCCATTCGATATGGCAATTGCGCGCAATTCCTACGCGCAATTACGCCTAGATAAGCGCAAAGTTCGTGACAGGACTTCTAGTTTTAACTGTACTTGCTTTATGTTCCGTCATTAACCAGTCAGTGTTGTTAACACAAATCACCATTGTATCTCATTGTCATTTTCGATTCTTTTGCCTAAAACATACAGTGGCGTAGATAGCTTTTCGCTGGCGGAGGAGCAAGCCCAAAATTTTCCGACAGACCGAAAATCTTCCGACAGTGTAACAACAACAAAAACCCAAACAAACAGAAAGAATCTGTTGTTTACTGCAAATGTACTGAAAATTGTTTTTTTTACCCAAAATTTACCCAAAATGGCATGTTTTTATCCCCAAAGCCAGCATTTTAATGTTATTAGGCATAAATTCGCCTACAAATGGTCCCAAAGAATTTGGCCTCGCCCTCCCCCCCCCTTCATCTACGCGACTGAAAACATAGCTTATGATCCTTCATGGGAACGAGTTCGTTGAGCTCGTTCCAATGTAGGGTCATAGGCGATGGTCTTGAGTCAAAAACTGATATACTTTAGTTACTGAAGACTTGTTTTTTTTCAATCTTTTATTTATTCAATACTTTCCAAAGTGTGATTTACTGGGATTTCCGGGTTTGATAATAAACGACAAGTAAATTATGCAATCAACAATTGTGTCATGTATCCGTGCGCGCAAACGAAGACGCTTTGTCGTGGGTGTAATGGGACTTCATAATTGTTTTAACCTTCTACCTAATATGAAAAGCAGACGACACTTGCAACAAAAATTCTTGAATAGCTATTATTTTCATTTTTTGTCTTTTGTTGTAACCAGTCCAGTCAAGCAATTACTCTCTGTTTATTTATTTCTGTGTTTTTTTTTGTTTGTTTTGTAGATGTCGACTGGTTAGTGAGCTGGACTATGACGAAAGACCGTAATATTGAATATGAAAATGTATGATTTTGCTGTGTCCTTGACCACTACACAATTGTCCCTATGGATTAATAACTTCCCCATTGTCATAATGGTGGTAACAAATAACACACCAGTGTATTTTTTTCCCCGTTCACAGAGGATTTTCAATTCAACAGCTTTCCTATTTTAGTAGAAGGCCTTTGTACTATCTTTTAGTATTTTCTATATATCATGTATCAGCAACATCACATATTATGGTATAACAAATAAATCACTGATACAAAAAAAAAACTATCCTCGTTTGATCAAACTTGAGTCTTTCTTGTGTCCGTTTAGTGCATACAATAAAAATCTGACGGTTGCTTACCACTGTTTAGTATTACTTTTCGAGTATTCCGGTGTAAAAGGAATGGAAGTCCGTAGGAACGTTAGTTCCTCTGGACTATTATTCCGCAGAATTATAGTCCTAGGTCTAACATTTCTAGGAATAGTAGTCCGGCGGACTACTATTCCTAGAAATGTTAGACCTAGGACTATAATTCCGCGGAATAATAGTCCAGAGGGACTAACGTTCTTACCGACTTCCATTCCTTTTACACCGGCTTGCTTTTTCACCCCAACCTCTCTAGAAAGCAATATACCTCCTGCGGGAGGAGCCTTTGCTATTCAAAAGATTCATTTAGTATGATAATGTCAATGGCAAGGCTTCGTACAGTATAATTAAATCAATTCGAATTATGGTCTATACAGGACTGGTTTGCAATGAAAAGTATTTGAAAATTAAGGTACAAGGGAACTTCACTTGGTTTGTCGGCGTTGAACTGACTAGAAGGGTTCAAAGCCAACAGGCAAAAGGAAGGATACACTCAGGCGAACCGGAAGCACTTCAGGGCGGGGGAGGGTGGGGGGTCAGACCCCGGGAAAAAAAGCACTTACTCGCACTAGCAGCCCCACTATAACATGCCGAAGCTTGCACGTCTAGAAGGCGGAGAGTCCGAGATGGGGGAGTCTGAGGGTAGGTTTCCTGCCTCATCAGGAGGCGGGATCTCCTCCCAGACCCCCAACTCCCCCACTGAATTTTGAAAGCTCCCAGGACGAATTTGGGACGCATTTTAGCTTTACTTCGAGACTATGTCATTGAAAAAATTGAGCGACGAGCCTGGAAAGGGCACTGTCTTCCCCCTCTGCTCCCGTGTTTCCGGTATCCCTGGATACACTAATCATCACAAAAGCGGACTGAGACTTTCAAACGGCTCGCGACAAGTCACGAAACCATCTTTCAAGTACCACTTGGTGAGAACGACGAGTGTCCTATAGAGCAAACAATCAGAATTCCATCCACGATTCCCTACACTTATGGCCGACAGTTTTCATCATTGGAAGAGATTTACGAGAAAGTTAGATCGCCGTGTTGTCCTAAAGCTGTCAGTAAAATAACACTTAGGGTAATGAAATTTCAGATAAAAAATGAAATTTCGAAATGTTATCGGATTTGTATCATCGATGTTCGCAACATTTCGCAAACTTCAGGCATTTTCCTATAGATGAGAATAAAAATACAGAAGCTGGTGTTTCACAATTCTTCCCCAAACAGTACGAATGTTTGACTACATGACTATTATTCTTTGCTGAGAACGATTCAAGAATAAGAAAATGGTGTTTTCACCATCTTTTGATGTTCTGTAACATTTTTGTCTGTTCATTATATTAACAGCGTGCACATAGTGACATACAAAACAGAAACTGGACTTTTCATTAATATGAAAATCTTGGGAGATTAGGTTTGCTAATTGTTTTCCTGTGAAGAATAAAAACTTGCAAATTACTATAGAAACACATTCTCTGAACAAAGAGTCAAAGTGGACAGTTACTAAGTTGCTTCTAATTAGACTGAGCTTGTTATAAAAGGCCAATGTCCCATTTGCAACTTTTAATAAACGAAACTACAGACAGATCCTGGTGCTGTCTTTTGTTTCTGTTTATTATTTATTTATTTATTGATGTTTAAGGTCACATATTTATGCACAATGGCTAATCATGACCGTGACAGTTGTACGGGTGGAGAAAGCCGGAGTACCCGGAGAGAACCACCGAGCAACGACGAGCAGCTGTCAGCTCCTCAACATTCTAACTCTGTTCAAGCTCCGATCAAGCAGGGTTGCAGCGGTTGAAGACATGTGCACCATCGACGTGCAGTACGTCTTAGTGCACGGCGGTATCGTGCCCCCACATGGGCAATGGGGGTGAAGTGTCCTGCTTTCTGTTTATTAAAAGTAACAATAGGAAACTTCGCTATATTTTCTATTGATCCCAAAACTAGAAGTCCTGGCATGAAATGCGCACAAATAGCACGCTGATCTGCGCGTTAATCTACGCGTTATGGCCATAGTAAGACTATCAAATTCTGTATATGTGGCCTGTGCACAGGCAATGTTTCAGCCAGTGGACCGCCGGGTAACCCGGCGGTCCATTGGCAGAAACATTACCTGTGTTTGCTGTGAGTAACCAGGAGAACATTCCGTGCTTTGGATGCCATTCGATAAGGCAATTGCGCGCAATTCCTATGCGCAATTAAGCCCAGATAAGCGCACAGTTCGTGACAGGACTTCTAGTTTTAACTGTACTTGTTTCTTAATTGGACCTTCCTCCCTCGTCTAATAATTTCAAGGGAGATAAATGTATCAGAAGTCCATTTTAATGACGATATAAATCAGGGATGGTTGTGTGTATTTTTTTCTAAATTGAGTTTGACGTGTTCTCGGTTGTCCTCTGTTGTTCTCGGTTTTTAGGATTACCGTTGCTTTGCATTATTTGAGGTAGCAAAATCACTATCAAAGCTCCAAATTTTAACTTCAAGGGGCGCGTTTAAACGGCAGTTTGAATGCATCCACTGAGGATACGATGAATGGATACAAAGAGAGTACAGTGCTCCCCATTAAGAGACAATTTTAAAGATTTCAGATGACTTACTGCATCGGTTAAGACTGTTTATACCATTGTGCAAACAGAGTCTGGATGTCAAAGATACACCCACTTGGTATAGGCTGCTGCGATTTTCCACTAGATACCTGTTAGCTATTTCTTGAAATACAGTATCATTATTGGGCATTATGCATAGTGAGCGGTTTGGGAACTTCTACGCCCACTCGACATTTTTTTTTTCAAAATGGCCACAAGACAAAACGATTCCAGTATTCACACAGTTCAAGTTTAATACACTAATCCACTACCTTGCTAGGGGAGTTTTTGAAAACATCGCTTACCCCTCTTTTCAATGGGCGTTTACTAATGTATGCGTTCAGCGACAGAAAGGATGTATTTTTAAATCAAATACTGATTACTTAACCTACCGCCCGACACTTAAATTTAAGTCACCATTGCAGGGGTGAAACAGAATCATGTCGGTAATGATGGTGATGGGGGAATTGGGGGAATGAAAACATCCGAGTAACATGGGTCGTTGGGTAAAGTACTAAAGTGACTCATTACATGTATGTTTAGGTATGTATGGAAAAAAATAGCAAGGCAATTTCCTGTGATATATTACTTTCTATCGACCTTATACCGGCATAATTACCGATAAGACATTTGACAGTGATGTACTGACCAAGGGAAAACATTGAATATCATTGATGCTGATGGGTTTGCTAAAACAATTGAAGTACGCAAATTATGTAATCACCATTTGAGGCATTCGATCTCCGGTTTAATAATGAAGGTACAATCTGTATGTGCACCCATCTTGAATGATGTAAATGAAGTTCATATCAACATTCATCAAAATAAATGTGAAAATGCGAACAAACTTAACCCTTTCATCTCGGTGTGCAAAATTGTTTGCTCGAATAAATAATTGGCAGTGGACGAGCATGCGATATGAAGAGCACAAAATCTGTAGCGAGTCCCGGTAATAATTTAACTCTCTGCACTCTAAGGTCGAAATGGCAATGTTTTCATAATATGTCCCATAACGCAGTTTGATATTTAACCAAATATACCTTGTTTGACAGAGCTCGGTGAGCTCTGTCAAACAAGATACAATTGGTTAAATTCGTATTTAAACAAGACAAAAAGAGAGTGATTAGAGAAAATGCTGTTGAACTACCAGAGTATTGTTAGGCTGTTAATCCAACAAACGAGGATGGTTTCGCCATTTTCGGCGTTTACAGTATTGACTGAAATGATACCTTCCAGGGCACCATTGTCGAAAGGGTCAAGAGTATCACAATGTATTGAACTGACTTCTCTCCTACAATGCAAACAGAGTTTTCATGTACCGTTTGGGGAGATATTCGTATGACCTAAGCTTCAAAGATGTTTCATATAATACTTTTTTGCTAAAATTGAATCCTGGTCCATTTTGAACTCAATAAATGTATTTTGACATCAGTGTGCTTATATCATGCACATAGGATTTTACTTATGTATTTAGTTCTGATCTTTTACATCCTCACCTAAGGGCCACCTAGTAAGTGCTCGAAACTGTAAGCTTGTTCCTACAAATTCGATGTTCACATATTTTCCTTATCCGTACTGCTTGTATGAACAAATATATGTATGTCAACAAGTGTCTAGGGAGGGGGTGCACGGTAAAACCGCTCAACCCACGCCGAATATGCTTTGGAGGTAACATTTGAAAATATAAACAAATTTGAATGGTAAGTATTGCGAGTTTGAAGTCACATCAGCCGAGCTTCATAATGGGCAATATCGAGTACGATTTTCATATCTAATAAATAAACTGTAAATCTGATGAAATAATTTATTTTCTAAAAATCCACACAAATGCTGAAGCAGGTTTGTACCAGCTATTGTCGTTAATTATTACTTTATTCAACTGTGTTGTTAAAATATTGTACGTTGATAACATTTGTAAACTATTGTAGCAATTAGTCTAGAGAGCTGACTGTTAATTAATTAAGAAGTAGCGATCTGCGAATCACAAATTTTTTTTCGAATCGAATCGTGTCTCTGATATCGACGTCGAATCGAATCCCGAATCGAATCTTAAAAGACAAGTTATTTCATATTGCATCAAACGGAAGTTACGGAACACTGTGATGACGGAGTGAACACCTTAAACACCAATAACTAAATATTCTCTGTAGCACCGTCGCTGAAACAGCCTGGCATATTGTCCATAGTTTTAGTTTTTGAAGGCCTAACTTGTTACTATTCACGTTCTTAAGAACGTGAATAGTAACAAGTTAAGCCTTCAAAAACCAAAACTATGGATAATGTTCTGGGCCAAATTCACACCTTACCTAACAATTAAACATTGTCAATTACTCAAATAAATAGGAATTGAGCCAACATGAATGAATTTTCTAATGACAGTTTTATCCTCTTTTTGTTGGAAATGTAACAAATTGAAGTTAGTACGAGAGATTCGAAAAAAATGAATCCCGAGACTGATTCGGGATCGATCTCGAAGCATACGTATGGTATCGATATCGAATCGAATCTCGAATATTCGCAGGACCCTATTAAGAAGTATTCAACAATTCGGTAGCTTACTCTAGTCACACGTATATACTGAAGTCCAGTGAATTCTTATTTGATTTGTTGAAGAGTACAGGTGTTTTAGATGTCGTATCTTACGTGAAATACCAGATACAAAGTACAATTGTGCCCAGTTCCCCGTCCGTAGTTTTGTGAAGAATCCACACATATAAGTGACACTATAGCTAATTTTATGGCACGAGAAAGTCAATTCCAAATAAAAAAAAATGTGCAGCGCGATTCCTTTGAGTATCGAAAACCCGCCAAGCAGGAGGCATCTGCTATATGAGACGTGGGATATTATTGCTGGAAGAGAGTCATGTTCGCCTAATTAGATCGCTGCTAAACTGTTAATACCGATAACAATAATTTCCTTTCGAACAATCCGCGTGTTTGATTGGAAAAACGGTAATCTTCCCCGCTCTTTCGGTAACTATTTTAATATCTCATTAAATTCACTGAATTTCACTACTAGGCAATCTGAATCAGCACATGTTAGCAGGACCAGAATTAAAGCTCTAGACGAATTGTCAATTTTTGCCTATCCCATAATTTGGAATAGCTTGAGCCAGAATCTTCGTAACATTACAGAGTTGAGTTTAAGGATAAACTTAAACTACTGCTATTATCGTCTTACTGTATGGATATGCAGTGTGACAATCCCTACTGTCTGTCAAGCGTGTAATCCGTAGTACTTCATTTTTCGCCCCCCCCCCCCTCCCCCAGCGAGTCTAACATTACTTGTCAATCCTTTCAAGATTACAGTTTGAGCTATATCGTAAGTTTTTACCCTGTCAAATTGCACTGCGATTATTGTGTTAAATAGACAGCTTCAGATGGCTGTGAACTCGTCATTAACCTTCTTGAGTGATGTGCGCCGCCGAGTTTAACCAAAAGCATATTACCTCCCCGAGAAAGGGTCAGCTATGGTCTGCGAATATTTGTAAAACATTCATTTATTTGTCAGGTGATGCCAGGAAGACAGCCAATCTGGCTATGGCATTTCCCAACGGTATATCCTGTATTGTTACAAATGTTGTAATATATCAAAACATCATGATTGTAAAACATGTATACTGTTAAATAAACTATTTATCTATCCGCATAAATAGTTAAACGGGTTTCTGCAGCAAGTGTCATAACTACGGTTAATTATTATTGTATTCAATTGTATTGTTAAAGCATTACACATATATGAAGTTTGTAAACTGGTATAAAAATCAGTCTGGAGACCAGCCAGAATGTTAATAAGTATTCGACATTTCATTTCATTTATTCACTTTTAACCATTTACATGGCGTAAAGCAAGTGTTAACACAGAGAAATTTTAATACACTACATGTCCGGGCAGTCCGTATATATACATGTGATATACGTGTAACCTCTCCAGCGGGGGCGCGGTGGCTCAGTTGGTAGAGGTGCAGGCTGCAAGCCCAGGGGTCCTCGGTTCGAATCCCACCTGCGGCAACCGCGTTGTGTCCTTGGGCAAGACACTTCACCCCGATTGCCTACATGGGGGCACGATGACGCTGTGTACTGGGGCGTACTGCACGTCGATGGTACGCATGTCTTCAACCAATCTAACCCTGCCTGTGCTGCGGTGCAGAGTTCAGAGTTACGATGTTGGAGAGCTGACAGCTGCTCGTCGTTGCTCGGTGGTTCTCTCCGGGTACTCCGGCTTCCTCCACCCGTAAAACTGTCACGGTCACGATTAGCCATTGTGCATAAGTATGTGACCTTAAACACCAATAAATAAATAAATATAAATAACCTCTCCAGCGCTGTATGTCGATTGTTCATTGCATACGAAGTTCGAAATTAAAGGGTACCATGGATTGTTGTCAACAGTACTCTCCCACAACCTCTTGAGGTTATGTGACCGCACTATTGACAAAACCCCCCTGCCTTGGACGAAAAGGTTCTTAATTTTCAGTGGAAAAGGCTGGAGGGGCCACACGAATGAGGTCTGCCGGAGAAGGTATGTAAACTCTTGTCGTCTGATATATCGGGCTATGATATTTTATGTGTTCGGTCTGTGGGTTCGGGCAGTATTGCCTTGTGGCCAAGAACTTCGGTCGACCATATCATGCACGACGGGACTCAACGAGCTCACCCGTGCATGATACAATCGATTGCGTTCCAGTTTCGACAGAGTTTGGAAATTGAGAAAGATTTCAACAATTTAGTAACCGTCTCTCGTTGTCACATGCGTATGATGGCGTCCAGTGAATTATTATTAAACTTGTTGCAGAGTAAAGCTATTTAGGTTTTATTTCTTACAAAATCCACGGAACACAGGATACGTGTGTCATTATGATAAAAATAAAAAATGGCAACCCTTTCGACAGACTTCTGTATCCAGTGTGAAGAACGTATGAAGAACGAAATCGAGCAATATGCCCCACGATGCCAACCTCAAGAAAAAAATACCCAATTATATTACATGTCTGTCCTATGAATTCCCCATCTACACCAACACTAAACCATGCGGAAAATGAAAATCCGTTCAGCACACATGTGCGGAACGGATATCATTGACGGACTATTTTTAAATGGAAGCGAACTTTCACTGGAATTTTCTATAAATCGTGCACCGCAATTACAATTTAAATCGCTAGCCATAGCTAAAAATCGTCCCCTGAGTTTCAATGTGTCCTATGTGCCATTAGGCACATAGAACACACTGAACTCATAGGATGAAACAGAAACACGGGTTCCCCTTGCAAATTTTGGTTGGCGATAAAAAAGTGTTCTTTCTGTTGATAGTAGTCAAATGAATTGCTAAGTGTCCTTCTGATAGTTGTTTTTATAGACGTGAAGGCGTGTAATAAACACAGAACTACACGCGTTTGTGAATGGGTTAATCGATATGGCACGTGTCGCCTCTCGTTCTATTCTTTCGCGCTGGCACTCGCGTCATATCGATTAACCCATTTACACACGCGCGTCGTTCTGTCTATTGAACGGCCAACAATTGTATTTAATGAGCAAAATACGTGTCGCATTTAATGGGGCGATTGCTGTAGGGAAAAAAAGGGATTATTCGCCGTGTCTGGGCTGTTTCCTTGCACGACGGAACACGAAGGCAATCATTAAAGACGTGATTATCTCCCAACAGCGCAGTAAAGATACAACAAATATGAAGTATATTTTTCTCAGTGATGAAACACTGATATTTTTGATGTGAGAGTACACGCTTAGGAATAAAATGCATACGAAATGTAACATCATTTCTTTTAAACAATCAATGACCGAACAGATGCCCGACTGACCCTAATACATAGCAATGTGTTCGTACAGTTAAAACTAGATGTCCTGTCATGAAATGCGCACAAATAGCACGTCGACTTGCGCGTTAATCTACGCGTTATGACCATAGTAAGGCTATCAAATTCTGTACATATGGCCTGTGCACAAGCAATGTTTCAGCCAATGGACCTCCGGGTAACCCGGAGGTCCAATGGCAGAAATATTGCCTGTGTTTGCTATGAGTTACCCAAAGAACCAGCGGTGCTTTGGATGCCCCTCGATATGGCAATTGCGCGCAATCTCTACGCGTAATTAAGCTTAGATAAGCGCACAATTCGTGACAGGACTTCTTGTTTTAACTGTAGGAGTTGTGCGGGGTTTTTTATTATTCAGCTGGACAATTTGCATTCATTATACGAGGCTAACCTTCACTCCATAATATATCTTTGTATACAGAGCATGTAAATGTTTTAATCGAGTGGTTATTATTTTTTCAAAATCACAATGATATTTGTTTCGACACGTACATATCGAAGACATTTGAAAACTGGTCCGATCCTTATACATTCCCTTCCAAAAGGATTCAGCTCCTGGATGATATTACTCAAGTCGGCGAGTCTATTTTGTATTCAGTGGGGAGGTTCAGTAACAATTTGATCCCACGGCCCTGTAGGGCCGTAGAATTAAATTGTTGCTGATCCTTCTCACCGATTTGCTGTGTATTGTGTCATGATGTCAGCAAATCATACTTGTCTTCTGTAACTATAAATTTATGCATGACGGTCTAAAAGGAATAAAGGAATGTAATCTCGTCACTTTAAATTCATTTTATGGCGTACCAGTTTTACCAACCAACACAGAGAGGTTGCCATTCTTCACTGAAACGCAATTCCCTCTGTACAGTCCTGACAACCACAATGGCGTAGGCACATACTGAAAGTAATTCAGTTTAAAACACGGTGAAATGACCTGTAGCCTTCTGCCCTCAAATTGCCGTGCATTTTACGAAGACAACGTTACTGAGCAAAGAGTAATTATTTATTAAGTTATTTACTAGTGTTTAACGACACTTTCGACAGTGAGGGTCACCTCATTTTGGACAGTTTAACGCTTGGAGGAAGCCGGAGTACCCGGAGAGTACCACCTAACAACTGTCAGACTCTCCAGCGTTCTAACTTCAAACAAGCAGGGTTAGCATTGGTTGAGGACAACTGTACAATCGTGTAGTGCTTCTTAGTACACAACGCCACCGTCCACCCCCCCCCCCCTCCATCTGGGCAATCGGGAATAGCAACATTGCCCAAGGGCACAAAGCAGTTTCTCCCTGCCCCCACGTTGGCAATTGCCATTAAGTGTCTTGCCCAAGGACACAATGCAGTTACAGTTAAAACTAGAAGTCCTGTCATGAAATTCGCACAAATAGCACATCGATCTGCGCGTTAATCCACGCGTTATGACTATAGTAAGGCTATCAAATTCTGTATATATGGCCTGTGCACAAGCAATGTTTCAGCCAATGGCAACTCGGAGGTCCATTGGCAGAAACATTGCCTGTGTTTACTCTAAGTAACCAGGAGAACCTGCCGTGCTTTGGATGCCATTCGATATGGCAATTGCGCGCAATTCCTACGCACAATTAACCCTAGATAAGCGCACAGTTCCTGACAGGACTTCTAGTTTTAACTGTACCCCTGACGGGGATTGAACCATGGACCTTTGGGATTGAAGTTCAATACCGTAACCACCAAGCCACCACGCTCGCTTAGAGTGTAATAAACGGACAGTTAGAGATGAGCGGTCGTGTTCAGTGGACAGAAGTTTGTGGGTTTTTCTTTACGAACGGACGCGTGCGATTCTTTAGTTCCTGCTTTTGTTTTAAAGAAATGGCATCGCCCATGTCTAAAGAAGACCTGCCTTGGAAGTTTTATTTCTAAGATAAACTAATTTTTATATGTAATGAGGTAATTATGATATAAGCATGTCTACTATTCACGATATTAACTACCATTTTACCGTTGCCGTATACTGGCGGTTAGCTGTCCGTCTTTTGTACCGCATTTTAGCAGTACTTTTTACAGTGTAAGTAGAGGGTGAAGGCTGCCAGGCTTCAAAAGAAATACTAAAATCCTACGTATGCGATATTATGAGTGGAGATGAGTACTTATCCCTCTGGTTTATGACACACTCTGTCAGCGCTCTCCCATTTGAGCAATCAAGTGTTAAGTCTCTTGCTCAAAGACCCGCGCGGGTCAGATCTAACCCACGACCTTTCGATTACAAGGCCATTGCGCAAATTAATGTGAGCCACCGCATTCCCTTAAGAGAGAAAGAGCTATAGAACGAATTATCAGAGATATGTACAATGCAAAACGCGATTTAATCCTTCCATGTGGCCTTCTCTTTTTCGTGTATATTTACCAGGAACGAATAAAACGGGGGGATAGAGGGCACGTGTCAACTCCAAACATTTGCGAGAGAGGGCCAACATTGTATTTACCAATATATTTTTGTACACCGTAATACGTACACCCACCAGAAAACTCACAGTGATGGGGCCCTTCACACGACACGAATTCAGTCGCCTCAAATCCTGAAATCCGGAGTTCTGATTTGGGTTCCTGACGTTGCATTTTTATTGGGAATTAGTACGTGGTTCACAGACTGATTACTTTTTAGATTTTCCTTGGCGATTCCCTCGAATGATTGGTCTCTTGTACAGTCTTTAGAGTCGAGAAAAGTACACATAATTATTATGTGTCAATTGTCAGCACATTTCCTTTACGGGCCAATGTTTGGACCCAGTGGTGCCCAGTTCAAAATCATTCTACTCACATTTAAATGTCTGAATGCAATAGCACCATCCTATCAGTCTGAACTTGTAAGTGCTTATAAACCTGGAAGACCGCTCCGCTCTCACGATATTCTTAATCTCGCCCAACCAAGGTCTAAATTGGTTACAGCAGGCGATTCTACCACCTTAAAAATACCACAAACACTTAACAAATTCAAAAAAAGCTTGAACACACACACCTACCAACTAACTGTCCTCGATCAAAAAGACTAAAAACTTGACACAGGCGCTATAACCTTTAGCTCTCTGCCTTTTAATTTGTACAGCAATAGAGCACTCCGTGTGGATATCAGGCTTATAAAATTAATCTTAATTAATCTTAAATATGTTAAACATGAAGCCGGTATGTGGAGCACCTCTATGTACGCCTCTATGCAAGAACGTTTAATAAACTTTATGCCATACTTGAAACTTTATCACCAGATTATTTGTTGGAAAGGGCTCTCTGAGCCCTTTCCAGCAGTTAATCAGATGGTAGGTTTGATCTGCGCATACCAGAACGTACAGATAATCATCATAACATAGGTGATAATAGTCTTTTTCGGCAGCGTAAGTGATAACAATCTGTTATATCCAAGCGCTTCCTTGATACAGTATGGTATGGCCATGGACTGGTCACTTTCCACGAGTGGGCAATATTTCCACGAACTCAATAATACTAGATTCTAATCACTAATTATGGGAATAATCATTAACAATTTAATTAATAAAGCATCTGGTACAACCGATGATGATTTTTATTACCGGTAAGCGCATGTGTGAACATTAGTGCCCAGTCGTGGATTGCGAATAGTCCACGGCGATTGTCTTGTACTTTACACCGCCTTAACTGTTTTGGCACGGAATAATCTGAGAAACAGAATTCTTAGCGCCTAATATTCATCAGGAATTTTACAAAAAGTATAGGTTGTTAGCCTAAAGCTTTATTATTTTAAAAGATGTTCTAATGATCTTATTGACAGTTTTTCAAATGATTTTCTGTATATATTTAAATGGCACCTTTATACCTCCAATAGACGATATCGTTGTTCATGGATAGGACATAAATGGTGCATGAAACATAGGAATAGGTATCTTTGTTTACCCAACGAATTTGTCGCATCCGCCCGCGAACTATGCAACTTCAGCAGTTGAAAAATATTTTGAAAAAAATGATATTTAAAATAATAAATTTTGATATCGTCTGCGTTGGGTAAACGGTTAAAAGCACTTAGAAATGGACACACACAGTTGGATAAAATGACTACAGCAGAACCTTTCCGTGGTCTGCCGTCTGTCGACTTTAGTCGCCTGTCGCGCCAAAAGAGTTAAACGAGTTGAGGCAATCTTTTCACTCTTATGGTTCCAATTATACTATCTTATCTGTCTTATTGATATGTCCATTCATATCGTAATTAATGACCAATCTTCCAAAATGAAGCCATCAGATATGTAATATCAGTCAAGTTGATGTTATTACTTATCAAAGGTCAATGGAAGATCTCTATGGGGTAACTGTATTCCAAACAAAGAATTTTTTCTCAAAACACTACTTCTTATCTGGCCAACTCATTCCACTGAAGTTTTAATCTTTGTTTTAGAAGGAAGAAATAAAATTTGAAGTCACGACATTCCCCTTGTGTTGCCTTCAAACTATATTAGTTGAAGGGGGCGACAAGTAGAGACAGCTTGGGAAGTTTGTTTAAGTTTATTTTATGTGGTTTAATGGCAACGTCAAAAGTTAGGATTGCATCGTGTCGAACAGGTTTACGGGCAGATGAAGCCGGAGTAAATGGAGAGAAGCACTGTTCACCGGAGAACAGCTGTCAAACTTTTCAAGTTACTAACCCGTCGCACGCAGAGATAGCAGAGGCTGAATGCAAGTGCATCGCCAACGTGCAGCACGCAATAGAGGGCCACGCAGGAGCGGACTGGGCCAAGAAAAGTTACCGGGGAATGCACCGGAGGCGGGTAGTTCCGAAGAAAATAATTTTGAATTTGCGAACTGAACGAACGCGGCTCCTTTGCATCTGGGGGATCAATGGCAGTCCACTCAGCGGACATTTTAATGGCCTTTTTGTACCATCTTCATCGATCATTCTACAAAAATTGTTCTACAGGGGTGAGGGTAGCACTTATCAGGAAAACAACATTTCGGCCCAATCGGAGAAAATTTTGATTTTTGAAATTGAAGGAACGCTGATTCTTTTCATCCGAGCGATCAATGGCAGACTAGACTGCTGGCATATCGATATATTCTCTATGTGGACGGACAATGGCAGTACACATTAAAAAAACATTTCGATATACCAACAGTTTATGCAATCATTTTGGGCATTTTTACGAAATTTCACGTACCAACAGGCGTTGGGCTGCATCAATTTTGGACGTCCTGGGTGAACCCAATAGGGTGTGGGTGGGGGCAGAACAGGGACTTTTCCCCGTGGACCAGACGACTAGTCTGTCTCTGGGGCCACCGTGCCCCCACGTGCACAACTGAGATTAAGTGTCTTACCCAAGGAAACAACGCAGATAGCGCCGGTCAGGTTCTGGATGGAAGGTGTATTTACATGAGAATTCATTTTTTAACCCTTATCAAATTTATGAGCTATTACCCGCAAGCACTGTTCATAGAATTCGGTATTCAAATGTTATGTTTTTCGATATTCGACCCTAAAACGTAGAGCACCCCTCATTATAAGCTATGTTTTGATGTGACAAATGAAAATGTTTGGTTATTCGATAATCGTCTGTGGTTAAGGTTTAATTAACCCTTTGAACTCTTCGGACCGAATTTTCGGTCAAAGGCATAATTTCGTCCCATTTTGGTCTGATTACAAGACGTCTGTATACGGGGCATTGACGATAAAATAATAACTGCAGTCTGCAGCCGGACGGCTGCAGACTGCAGTTATTATTTTATCCTCCCTGTATATTGATATTAGATTGACCCATCTCACTGTAAGTGTACACAAAGGCGATACCATTCCAGAAAACGAGTGTTCAAAGGGTTAAGAGAACTGATGCATAAGACATCTTCTGAGAATATCCACAATACTCATAGTGTTGTAATCGTAGACGTCCAATCCTCGCGATTCAAGCTGTCCTCGAAAAAGGAAAACAACTTCTCAAGTGATCTCACGTTTTCCATTATAGAAATAATACCTGTACCGGATTTACCGCGCTGAGGTCAATAGAGCAACAAATTATGCCAGGCTGCCCGACAGAATAGCACTTGAAGATTTTAATATTCGCCGTTACAAAACCAGGCATGCGTGAATATCGGGGTTTTACATTCTGGAACGCGAAGGCCAAGGGAAAAAGGGAAATGATTAAGGTTTCCCGATCGGTCCTAATTTTCAGCCCGACCCTAATCTTTTTACGAGGTTTTAGCAAAAAGTTATATCTATAATTTAAAACGATATATGAAGATACTTACGGACCTCGCATCAAATATATGTAGATCGCGCAACATTTAACCCCTTCACATAATCCGAAGACCAGACAACACTTAATAAGACATTTCTTGACTAAGCAGCTGGACTATATTGCAAGTATTCGTTTTTATTTTTTCCTAAAACATAGCTTATGAACCCCATTGCAACAATCTCAACGAAGTCGTTCCCGAGAGGGGTCATAAGCTATGTTTTTGAGACAAAAAATGAAAAAAATTAAATCTGAATCAAAAATTTGCAAGACGTGACGTGGGGGTGTCTCTTGAGTGCGCCAAAAATGTGCATTTCCAACTTGTGCAATTTTTTTAACTTTTTAAAAATATATCAATATATCAGCTAATATATACCATCATTTGTGTTTCAAACCTTAAAGATGATGTTGCACATCACACTCTTAACATAAATACAACATCAGAAGGCTTTATTTTTGAGAATATTGGGCTTAAACTGGGAAAATGTCACACGTTAGTAGGGGATGGGTGTCTTGTTCGAAATGTAGAAAATGTGCAGACAATATTTTGGGAACAATTCAAATGAAAATTTGTTCCCGTATATTTACACCTGCTCTGGCCAAGCCTGATAATGAACAGCTTGTCATTTGTAGATTGGGGCCCACAGCAGCCCACAGAGGTTTAAATTGGTGGTACCAGTTTAACCTTTTACCTAACATGAAAAGAAGACGATACTTGCCAAAAAATGATTGAATAACTATTTGTTTTTCATTTTTTGTCTCAAAAACATAGGTTATGCCCCCTCATTGGAACGAGATCGACGAGCTCGTTCCAATGAGAGGTCATAACCTATGTTTTTGAGACAAAAAATGAAAAAATAATAAAAATTAATTGGCGATTTTTGAGAATAGCGCTGGCCGGTTTTGTCCGTTACGTTGGGTAAAGGGTTAAGAGCATTATGGAAACTCCCTAAAGACAGTTGTGTCTACTAAGTTTATATAAGCTTTTATGGATTTTAATGGGAGAGTGGGGGTGGGTGTCTGGGAACGGTAGTAGAAAATTTGCACGTAGTGGGTGGGTGGGTGTAAAAAGGAGCCGAATAAAAAATAGGACGTCATATCTTGCAAATTTTTAGTGACCCCCCCCCCCCACCCCACCCTTGTTTGAATGGCGATTTTTTTGGTTAGCACTGACCGGTTTTAGTCTTTACGTTGGGTAAAGGGTCCAGCGACTGTGTGAAAAAATAAAATACTAAAATGAATAAAAACAATTCACTATCGAACGACTATTTTCTGTTGCATTTAACTTGATGAAACCATTTTTTTTTTTGCCTTGTAATTCTACGTTAGTGTTAATTGCTTTTATTACAACCCGAGTGGACAGTAAGTGGAGAGGGGATTGTAACTAAATCACCCGCGGAGTGGAGTTATCACCCAAGCTTTTAATTTCAATTTTGTATATATCGACTAAAAACACAAGCAATGTTTCAGCCAATGGACCTCCGGGATTAACCCGGAGGTCCACTGGCTGAAACTTTGCTTGTGCTTGTTATGCTTTTCAACAAATCTGCAATTATTGCGTGGGTGAAATTCCCACGTTGCGGGTGATTTAGTGATAATACACTCTCCGCGTACTGTACCTATTCGATACAAGAAACCTGTTTAATTGACTCGCTACAAATCCCCTACAGTACTCTTTGAAGTACTAGTTTAATGTCTTGGAAGGAAGCCTATTATGGCGTGTGATACGAAATCATTAGTTGTTTTTCATTAACCTCAAGGAAGGAACCTAGACAAGGCACATAGATGAAAGGTGTTTGTTAAATTCCAATGACGTACGTTATCGTATGGTACCACTTCACTAGCGTGTTTATCTGACAAAAGATCCGTCGCATTTTTATATGAATTCGTATAAAACCACGATAAAACACATTTCCATTTTTGTGTCACTTGTCGAAAATTGATCATTTCAAATTAATACGTGTTTAATGACTTGATGTTTCGACAAAAAACGTTCTTCAAAGCGTGGTATAATGTGGAATGTATTCACAAAGGACATCCGACGCCATTACATCGTTTATCATGCCCTGATATTTACAAAAATAGCATTAACTCTGTACGGTTCAGCATTTTGACTAGGGCTGTCGCGATTATTCGATTAGTCGACAAACCGTCGACTATTGAAGTAGTCGACGTTTTTTTTATTTTTAGTCGATCGTCGTTCATTTTCAAGGTGGTACACGTCTACTACACGTCGGGGATAAATTGCATTGTTTTGTGAGGTGAATGATCAATGAAGGCGAATAACTTTAAATATCTAACCATAGTTAACATTCATATCCGGAAGACTGTACGACTGTCACTGACTGTGTAAGAAAGAACACTCACAGTTACTCAAGATGAATAGATTCTTCTGAATTTCTCCAGTCTTGTACACACGAATGCACCCATTGGAAAAGCCAAAGCGGGGAAGTGACAAAATTATGACGAAAGTCAGAACGTCAGATCACTTCTCAAAGTTCGGAACTTCAGACTAAGATCCAATTTTAACAACTGGCGAGGGAATGCATAGATCTCAATGTTCAAAATTTCGAGAAACTTATTGCAGAAAGGAAACATATGCAGGAACGTTCTTTGGTAAATTCATTTTAATTCATCGGCTTCAATCTAGTTCAAACTTGGACCCGCAGTCAGTAATATTATTTTTGGGGTTGGTACGTCCTACAGGACGTACCAACCCCAAAACTTATATTACGGACTGTGGGTCCAAGATTGGACTACATGTAACTTCAGTCGGGACCGATTTGTTGTTCCCACAACCCTTCTTCGTCTGAACACACTGGTGCCATTGTCATTTTCAGAGTTTTACGAACAGAAGAATGATTTGCTAAAAAATCATGGGAAGCGACTATTAATCGACTAACCGTCGATTACTGGTCACGATTAGTCGATTACAAAAAATGATAGTCGCGACAGCCCTAATTTTGACACCATGTAGACTCCACCAAAGCCATTTTTAATCAGAAAGGATTTTTTCCCATCGCGAACGACTTTTCGTTCGTCCCTTAACACTTTGCACGTTGATGTCAAAACGTCGAAACTTCAAGTAGATTTTCCCATGATGCAACTAGAAATTTAACCAATTCGATCTTGTTAGACAGAGCACGATGAGCACTGTCGAACAAAATTAAATTTGTTAATATTTTTAGTTGCATTATGGAAAAACTTTGATAAATGGTATTTTAATATTCTGACATAAGTATAGTGAGGGTTAATCAACATTCCTTATCTTATCACAAGTATTCATATTTCAGAACTGCAAAACGAAGGGCATTTTGAACACAATGCCAACAAATGTCACTGGTTTTGAAGTTTCGTACTTAAATGCTCCCACATTGAATTAAAATTAGAGATGGTTGGTATTGAAATTTTTAGTTCGCTATCGGTTTTGGTATTTTTTATTTTATTTTTCGGGGGTGGGGGGGGGGGGGGGGTATACCTCGGTATCGGTTCGGTATTCGACATCTGACTTGACTGGGATTTGCTGATAGTACCAAAGAGGAATTCACATCAGGAAAAACATATTAAGTTGTTGTAGGTTCCTTCTACCACAACGTTATAAATAACACTGCCAAGGAGTTCAAAAGTGGCATCCTTTCATGACCACATATCGTATCTACAGTAATTATGTGACTTGTTCTAAACGCACTTTTATGCCTAAAGACCAATTTCAGGCTTTTGCGGTTTCGGAGGGAGCGCGGTGGCCCAGTGGTAGACTGTTAGACTTCTATGCCGGAGGTCCCGAGTTCGATCCCCGTCCGGGACGACCCGCGTTGTGTCCTTGGGCAAGGCACTTTATCCCGGTTGCCTACATGGGGGCACGATGCCACCGTGCACTAAGGCACACTGCACGTCGATGATGCATATGTCTTCAACCGCTGTAACCCTGCTTGAGCGGAGCTTGAACGGAGTTAGAATGTTGAGGAGCTCATTGCTCGGTGGTTCTCTCCGGGTACTCCGGCTTCCTCCACCCGTAAAACTGCCACGGTCACGATTAGCCATTGTGCATAAGTATGTGACCTTAAACAACAATAAATAAATAAATAAATTGCGGTCTCGGAGCATATGCCCTGACCATGCCATATTTAGGAGGTCCTGTCGACAATAGAGAAACACTTGGGCAGTGGCTTCTAGTCAGGTCTTGGCTGCCTATTAAGACAACCAAGACTGACTAGAAATCACTGCTAAGCAATTGGACATGTATAGGTTGTAGTCTAGTGGGAATTCAGGACAGTTGCCCTGTTCATTGAAGGTTAACAAAACTGAAAAGAAAATCGGTCACTTCTTTCATGAAAATGAACCCGTCACCTGTTATCAAGCCTCAACATGGACTTGCAAATAGTGAATGTACGGAGAATTTGAAAATCCAAACGGTATCGGTATCCATCGATTGGTTCCGTTCGGTTTTTCCGTATCCCCATGATAACGGTATCAAATCGGTTTCTTGATATATTGCCCATCACTAATTGAAATATTATGAGGATAGTAACAGACTTCTAACCTTTTAGGACGATCCATAAGTTAATGACGTTTTTCTCCAAATAAGAGAACAAGTAACAAAACAGAAAATGTTCTGTTCATGATTTACCTAATGTTAAAAAAATATCGCATCTCGTGTCGTACACGACATAAATAGGGAACGTCGTGGTTGTTTGTACATTCTGTGACTTGAACAAACTCTCTAGTTTTCGATCTTCAACTAACTGACAAAAACGACATCAGGTATTATCATTTGATTGTCACGTCATTTTAAGAAGGTCAAAATATTGCATTGGACGAATGGAGTATATTAGATGAATTAAAATTGTCCTCGTTACAACTTGCACTTACAACACTTTTAATACATAACTAAAACAATTATTTTTAGCTTTAAAACAACCAAGATTATCATCGGAATTATTTTTAAATTGGGGTGGGGAGAATTTTATTTATTTTTCTTAAATTTATTTTCAGGGAATCAAACTGTGACCAAGAAAAGTACTTTCCCGCACGCATAATATGTACGCATTAAATGGTAAAGTCCTTAATTATTTTCGGTCGTCAAAGTCTCTTCACCTGTTTTATCCCTGTTATAATTTTTTTTTTTTTTTTTTTTTTTTTTTTTGGGGGGGGGGGGGGGGGGGGGGGGTAGAGTCTCTATACTCTCCCATAAACTGTAGCAAGGCAAATCCATACAGGATAAATAACTTGACGCCAAAAATAATATGGAGCACACCCATAGAATATGAAGCCTTTAGGTTGTGATACCTGCACTGTATAATAAAACCCAAGTATGGGCTTCCAACACTCAACAAGGTAGGCTACCTTAATGAAGTAATAGCATTAATTAGATAGTAATTAATTATAGTATATTTGTCCAATAGCTGCCCTATACGCGGAATAATACACAGCTGATGGGCAACTCATTCCCAAACCTATTCAACTATTTGGGTTCTCGGGTACATGATGCTATAAAAATCTAGGGAGGGCCTAAATATGTGGATGAGTGATTATGATAAACTAGGTATTTATTTTTTGTGGCTTTATGCTTCCAACGCACGTTATCCTCCCCCCCCCCCCCCCCCCCCCCCCCCCCCCCCACACACACACCTGAACTCAATGCGAGCAGCTCGACATGAACGTATGTTTGAGAAGAAATAACAAATTTTGAATAGCCGTTTCTGTGTATAAGTTATGATGGATTGGGTAAATCCCACCAAGAAAGGATTAAATAAAAAAAACGTCAGTGGAAAACCACAAAAGGGTTCCATGCTTTTCATTTCAAGGAAGTGGCACGATTAACGGAACAGTTTGCAGTGTGAAATATCTCTGCTTCGTTTATTAATGAATGTGTTTTTTCAAGAATGATTAACCCTTTACCCAACGAATCGCCCGCATCCGCCCGCATCCGCCCGCGTAATATGCAAATTCAGCAGCGGAAAAAAAATTATTTTTCAAAAAATTTCAACAAAACCATATCATGTGACCCCTCTGTGGAACGAGCTCGTCGTAGTATACTATACCATCGAGTTGCGGAGACCAGATCCGTTAGATCGGACACGACGCCGAAGGCGTCGTGTTCGATCTAACTGATCTGGTCTCGTCAACGATACAACACCAATTTGATCAACTGTTGCAGTAATTAGTTGATTAATAATAATATCACTTAAACCGGCCGCTAATTTGTCGCGGTTCTCAGGTGAGAATGCCTATATTCTCCCTGTTCTCCCAAATATCCTCTTACCACACCCTCTTCTCTCCTCCCAACACTCCATTGGACAAACTGCTTGATAGCATCCCGAACCCCACTCTTCCCAATTTCTCCGATAAGCATACTCTCATTCCACTTCCCCTGTGAATCTTATTCTGTTAGACTGGTATTTTGGACATTCTAATAGAAAGTGTTCCAATGTCTCCACTCTGGCACTTTCTTCATTGTCCTTTCCAGTTTTCCACATACGCTCCAGCGACCGTGACTTCATCTTGATCAACAATGACCCTTCAAAGGTGTCATCAAGGTAATCTACAGAACTGGCTTCTCTTTATCGCGCAGGCCACCCAAAGACCTCTTTGTTTCGAACTCCTCTCGCCAGTTCAGGTTTCATTCAGCCATTACTCTATCTCTATCGTTTTTTTTTTTATCCTGGTTTGTGCCCTCTTCTAATTCCGAGATCTCCATTGAATAGTTCTCAATTAACTCCCTCGATTGGTCTATCCGCTCTGTCTGTGTGTTTGAATTCAACGTTATCGGTATATGACACTAGATATTCAAAAAGACGCAATAAAGAAAACGAAATGCACTAACACTTCCTAAATTAAAAATGTTCCAATGAGAGTAAAATCCTCGCCCTCTGATTGGATAAGAGCTGACGTAGTTTCTTTTATGTTTACGACTCCAGTGGCAAATGTGTTAACGTCTGACGTCACCACGCGAAATATTTGAAATGACGTCAACCGTTTCGTGATTGCTTCATCAACGGAGTGACTAGAAAGCCGCTCCATTTTTCTGGATTTTTCGCACGTGCAGCAGACGGTGTTCTGGATAAAGTATTGTTTAAATTCCAAAACGACTTACGATTTGAACTAAGATGGAAAGAGTTTATCTAGTTTATTGATTATTTATCCAGTGTCGTCGTGGGTACGCGGGAGGTTTATTTACTAAACCTATCATCGTTAAAAGTTGCCTTGCCGAAGGTAACTTTTAACGATCACAAGTATTGCAAACAAACCTCTCATGTTTCACAATGTAGGTTTTGGGCTATGGGTAGTGTCTTATTGGAACATATACGTTATTGTGATGAGTTGACGGTAACATGGTCTGAGATTTGCGGCTCGGAGCGTATGTTCAACCTCGACGCTTAGCGACTCGGTTGAACATAAGTTCCGAGCCGCAAACCTCAGACCATGTTACCGTCAGCTCAGCACAATAACTTATAATATTGATAAATTTGTAATATCTTATCACGCCGGAAGGTCAAACATCAACTTTATTGTGAGTCGCTTTCAAGAACAGAGATGTTCCTGCTCGTTTTATTTTTGTGTTTTTGTTTTGTTTTGTTTTGTTTTTTTTGCGGACTTACTTCGGAAAAATTGTCGGGTAAAACTTTTTTAATCTGAACCGAAAAAGCATGTTTGTCCAGAGTGGTCAACGTAAGGAGACTAGAAATTTCTGTCCAAAAACAGTGCTTGTTTACTGTTTCATGTTTATTGTTTGTTGATTGCGGTTTAACGACACTTTTAACAGCTAAGGTCATATCGTGTCAGACAGTTGTACGGATGGAGAGAGTCGGAGTTCCGGGTGAGAAGTACTGAACAGCGGCGAGCAACTATCAGACAACTTACTAACTCGACACAAGTGGAGTTAACAGTGGTTGAAGGTTAGTACACCATCGACGCACAGTACGCCTTAGTACACAGCGCCATCGTGTCCCCACGTGGGCAGTCGAGGTTAAGTGTCATGCTCAAGGCACCAAAACAGATGATACGGACGAGGTTGTACTGTGGAAGCCTGTCGATCACTCCAACGAGTCACCGCGCTACCTGAGCCTCGTTTGAGTTATCATGTAAACTATTTTTAGAAGCAGATTAATAGTCCTAATATAACACGAATCTCCAAAACCCCATGTGAAAGATAATGACCGTAAGAGAAGTAAGGTGCCTCGTATAAAAGAATAAATTGGTACTCCGTGTATTGTCTCAAGATAACATGCCTCACAAAGGTATTTTGGAACAATAACTGGTGTGTCATGTTATTTTTCTATAAGGGTCATGCAGAATCCTCTGTTTTCCTGGATACAATAGCCTCCCCTCGATCCGAGGGTTGTACTTGCTCCTCGCACCTCAATCACAATTTCTTGATCTGTTTTGTACAATTTTGTTTCTTAAGAAGAGTCCAGGGTCACCCTTATTCAGTCATTCAGTCCGTCGTTCTTCATAAGCCATGTTTTGAAAACAAAAACTGAAGATTTTAGTTGCTCAAACCGATAATGGTATTGTCTGTTTTTTTGTTTTTGTTTTTTCTTTTTTTGATCCCGTGTGACCCTAAGTGTAAACGTTCTATGGCTGATGTAATGGCGTGTATGCATTGGATTTGGGTTAGTAATTAAGAAAATGTCTCAGTTTCTAAAGTTAGCCCCTCCCATCCAGCTCAGCGCTTCTGGAAGCGACCATTCCTGCATATTCGGCAATATGCCGCTCTTTCAATGTAATAATATCGCCGAAGTTCATGTTTTATCTGTGATAACGTTGGGTAATGATTAGTGAATTGTGTTTTATAAATGCAAAATTTAACGAATATAAAAAGGAACTGATGCAGTTCTTCAACATGACCTGCAACTGGAGTTGCAAATAACACGGAGTCCTCAGTTATTTGAAGGTTTTCACCGGTCTTTTCAATAACCCATATTCTTAATTGTTCCCACAGCCGTGATATTACCGGGCATTCCCAAAATAGGTGAATAATTGTTTCCGATTTCGTCTTACAAAATGCGCATAGGTTATCCGACGTAATACCACACTTATACAAAAGGGACCTTGTTCCAAGAATCCGAGAGTTTATACGATATAGAAACCATTGATATTTACCATCAATACAACATTTGAAGGGACATATTAGGACGAATTGCCACCAGTTATTTTCAAAATTTATGCAACAATCCTTCTCCCATTTTCCTTTAAATTTATTTTCGTCCCTCCGTATCTTGAGAATCATATATGTGCTTTTACAGTACCTGTTTGAAAAAAGGTAGTCTAGCTGAAAGGGTCTGATTGGGCGGGATAAAACACGAAAATTACTTGTGTTATAGATAGGCCTAATGTAGGTGGTGACCGCTTTCTTGATTCCAGAAAAAAGTAATAAAGTCTGTCTCTATTTCATAGATGTCTTTAAAGTTTTCGTGAGATAAAAAAGTCCCCTTTTCATCCAAAAGATCGTTAATAAATGTAACCCCGTTATCTTCCCATTTTTTTAAATACACTGGTTTCTTAAAAATCTTTGATATTTTCGTTATTCCAAATACTCAACGATAGATAATTATCGCTGCTTTCTACCTCTAGATCTTTGCAATATAAGTGCCAAGCTTCAAATACATCCCTCCAAAACTGTTTTTTTGTGGACTTAACGTATTTTTTGTTAACTTGGGGAGTCGATAAAAAACAGTTTTTATCAAGAGAAGCCGTTATAGTTTTCAACAACCCTTGTGCAGGCGTGTTCTCAGAAACAATACGTTTGATCCATGATATTTTCAAAGAGTTTATGAATAATGGTGTATCAGTCATTTTAACCCCACCTCTCTCGTACTCCTGCACTAGAGTTTTACGACTTATTCTATCGTGGCCATTCCATATGAATTGATATAAGACATCCGTCAATTCCTTAATAAATTTACTCGTAGGGTTGGTAGACTTAAGAATAAATGTACTAATTTTGAAAGAGGAAGCGATTTAACTACTGTGATTTTTCCTAAAACGTTTATGTTCCGTTTTGTCCAAGCCGATAAGGTTTTCCGTATATCATTATATCATTCATTTTGGACAAATAGTTATCTTCTGTCATAGCCTTAAGGTCGAGTGAAAAATTTACCCCTAAAACTCTGAAGGATTTAGGGTTCCACTTCAATTTCCACCTATCACATATTTTTCAGTGCAGTCTTTCTTGGTACCAATCCATACTGTTTGCGTTTTGTTATAGTCAATTCGTAATCCCGACACTTTTTCAAATCTGTGCAGCATGTCCATCGCCGAGTCCAGAGACCTGGGAGAGCCATCACGAAACAGAGATGTATCGTCCGCGTACTGAATAAGTTTAAATTCTATTTCCCCAATATTGATTCCTCGTATATCCCTACACGATCTTATCTTGGTAGCCAGGAGTTCTGCACGTAATAAAAAAATATATGACGAAATGGGATCTCCCTGTCGACAGCCTCTCTCAAGTTTGATTTGAGGCGAAATTTCCCCATTCACATGCAGGCTGGACAATATACCATTATACAATGTTAAAATATATCTTTTGAAAATTGGCCCAAATTTAAAGCAGTCCAATACTTTTGAGATGTATGGCCATGATACGGAATCAAAGGCTTTTTCAAAGTCTATAAGAACGAGTAAGCCTGTTTTTTTTAGAATTTCAGTAGAGTAAATAACATCATAGATAAGTCTAATATTTTCGCCAATAAATCTACCCTTAATGAACCCCTTCTGGTCAATGTGGATAAGTTTCGTAAAAAATCTTTCACACGTCCCGCTAGACAACCAGATAATATCTTATAAGAAATATTTAACAACGTAATTGGTCTCCAGTTTTTTCAAAACCTCTCGGGATTTCTTATCCTTCGGAAGAAGTGTTATTACTCCATGGCGTTGTGTGACCGATAAGAGTCCTCTTTGCAAACCATAACTGAGTGAATAACAAGGAATTCACCAATGTCTCTCTAGAATAAACTGAAGAATTGAGTTGAGAAACCGTCGGACCCAGGGCTTTTAATATTTTTCATTTTTTTCCAGATAGCTAAGAACTTCCTCACACGTTACTTCTCTTTCTAAGTTTTCGGCTTCTGTGACGCTTGACGTTTTTATTTCGCTATCTATCTATCTCAAATAAGGAGAAATTATTATTATTATTATTATTATTATTATTATTATTATTATTATTATTATTAGTGGGAGTGTTCTTAGAAATATTATCCTCTCTTTCTTTGTATAGGTTTGCGTAAAATTTTACTGTTTCAGCAAGTATCTTGCTTTGATCTAGAATCATATTTCCTTCATCATCTTCTAATTTTGAGATCGTTTTATTAGTGTAATTACGTTTTCCTAAATTTAGAAAGTATTTAGTGTCCTTTTCTCCACCAGCAACCCACCGAGCTCTACACCTTATTACCATCCTCTCTATTTTTTCCTGTCTGATATCTATTAATTGTTGTTTAGCCCTCTCCAGTTCCCCAGAATGGTTTCTTCCAGGGCTGTAATTTTTTGTTCTAATTCTTTCTCTAATCAACGCTTTTTTTTCCTTTCGTTTTTTTAATAAACTGTATCGTTTTACTCCTTATCTCCATTAACAGAGTTTCAAAAAATAACTGGTCGTTAATTTTGAATGTGTATTCAGGATCTTGGGAATTTCTGGATTTGTATTGCTCTATTGTGTCCAAAATAGTTTCTTTTATAGAGTTTACATAAACCTCATTGCTACAGTTAAAACTAGAAGTCCTGTCCTGAAATGCGCACAAATAGCACGTTGACATGCGCGTTAATCTACGCGTTATGACCATAGTAAGGCTATCAAATTCTGTACATATGACCTGTGCACAAGCAATGTCTCAGCCAATGGACCTCCGGGTGCCCCGGAGGTCCATTGGCAGAAACATCGCCTGTGTTTGCTATGAGTAACCAGGAGAACCTGTCGTGCTTTGGATGCCGTTCGATATGGCAATTGCGCGCAATCCATACGCGCAATTAAGCCTAGATAAGCGCACAGTTCGTGACAGAACATCTAGTTTTAACTGTAAGTGGTGAGTTATTAAATTTCCAAAACCCAGGCCCATGTCGACTCGAAATTTATTAAATTTAAGTTCCAAGTCAATTATTGAATGGTCAGTTCTATAACCCGGATGTATATTACAGTTATCAACAAATAACGAGGTATGACTGGAAATTAAGAAGAAGTCAAGGCGGGCTTGTTTTGTCGGGTTCTTTCTGCGCCAAGTAAACCTTTGCTTATCTGGGTTGTTCACACGCCAAATATCTTGTAGATCAAGATGACTAATGATTTCTAATAGCTTTTGTCTTGGTGATGGATTATTTATAAGGAGGCAGTTCGAAGTATCTTGTACAGGATCCATAACTAACTTAAAGTCCCCGCATAATAAAAAACTGGCAGGAGGAATTAATAGATTCAATGAGCTCCATTAACTTCCTGTAAAAGTTGGGGCAATCTTGGTGAGGACCATATATATTCGCTATCACAAAAATACGTTCTTCAACTTCGATCTCAATTATTAGATAATTCGGGTCGGGATCCAATTTATACTTATGGAGTTTGAAATCGAAATTATTATTGCAAAGTATTACCACACCTCTCGAAGAACCTGTATAGGAACTGAATAAGCACTCAAACGCCCTTTCAGCTCATATTCGAGTTTCTAGTTATCCGGAGTAAAGTGGACATCATGCAGACAGTATACTGAGGAATTTTTCTCTCTTAAATAGTTGAATACATCTCTGCGCTTTTTAGCATCCCCAAGTCCCTGACAGTTCATAGACATTATTTTGACCGCCATATTGATTCAGCTAAGCGTGTATTGGAAACACTTGACTGTACCTGTATATCTACAAACGGAAGACGAGATTAGTAAAGAGGACAGAAGACACAAAAGTTAGAAAGACGAAGGGTCGCGGAGAGAAGAAAGAAGAATAAAAAAGATTACAAAAATATGTTTCTTCCATTGTCTGGTAGATAGTACACAGTTTTGAAATGGTGCCAGTCATCCCTGAGTTACTTCAGCTGCTAGAGCTTCTTATGCTTACAGTCTAACCTGTGTATGATGTGTGAGTGGGCGTGTGTGTGCGTGTAGATGAGTGATTGCGGGTGTGTAACTGTCCTGTGTCTGCATGTGTGTGTTTGTACACATATGCTTTGCTTTCAGTTTCCGTAGTTACGATTTCATACAAGAAGGTTGATATGCTGTAGGCCCCTAGTACAAAGTTAGATGAGAAAAAAAAATATTACACTGGTGCAGTGAAAAGAAAATCTTCATTTCGATTTTTGCGCGTCGTTTTTGTACGACCATACTTAAAATAGCCAATGCCCGTCAGTCAAAATTTCTCCGTCCTGTATTTTGAAAGTCTAGTCGCTGATACGTCCTATTATGTAACTAATCCTGCATTGTTGGTGGACCATTGATGCGTGACACGCCGCCAGTACGGAATCACTGGCCCCATTCGGACAGTGTGTCACCCAACCGCAGCCCACTATACTTATAAAGCCACGAACTATTGCAATTCAACTTGCAATGGTATTCGCATTAAGCCTTTGAACTCAATTGGCCGTTTTACCGATACATTTTTGTTCTTGTCTCAAGTTACAACGAAAAATCTGGGAATATTGAGAGGACCAAATAACATATGCAAGGTATTGTCTGTTAAGGAGATAATTACAGAATGAGAATGTTCTAACAGTAAATTGACCTGAGGAGCCAATACTACAAAACTTTTACAATTGTATTTTCTATTTTTGACTTTAAATCTATTGAAATCTACCTTTAGCATTTTCAAAGATGTGGCAATTTGCCAGTTGGCAAATTGCCATATCTTTTATAATGCTAATGATTCATTTTAGTCAGTTATATTAATAGGTAGAAAATACAATTCTAGAGAATACAATTGAAAAAGTTCTATAGTATTGGTTCATGAGGCCAATGCCATAAAACATTTACAATTGTATTCTCTAGAATTGTATTTTCTAGTTATGACTTTAAATGGGTTGAAATAAACCATTAGCATTTTCAAAGATGTGGTAATTTGCCAGTTGGCAAATTGCAAGATCTTCTAAAAATGCTAATGATTCATTTTAGTCAGTTATATTAACCCTTTGAACCTGAGAGGCCGTTTCCCGGCCAGGAAAATATGATACTCCATAATTTCATTTATTAGGAAGACTTCTTATTGAATTTGTGGTGTGGACCATTCAATATTTTCAACGTGTAGACCCAAGGCCAAGAAAATATTATTTGGTCTGCTCCTAAATAATGAATATGGACTCTTCCGATTGCTGCCATTGGACTGACATGGACGATACCATCAGGGTTCAAAGGGAAATCCAATTCTATAAAAAACATTTGTACAAATTTTAAAGCATTGGCTCCCAGATTGTCGTTTTACAACTGCATTGTATCTTTTGATCCGATCCCCACAAATCTACGGCAACGGCAAACCTGATAAAATGACAGCTGTAAACATCTGGTTTTGTTGGGCAACCCCTCTTGAAAAAAATGAACAAAACATCTTCATGTCAAGCAAAACGAAAAGTGATGCTATCCATATGACAGCTCATAGCAACTCATGAAAGAGGAAATTCCCAACCATTAGCAATATCTCACGAACTTCCTGTCAATTCAACTTCGTCACGACCTTTTTTCCATTTATCCGATTTTTAGTGTATCGGCCTCATGACAATAATTATTAACAAGCGTATTTCAATTGAGGAGCACAAAATTTACAAACAAATTTCGAATGGAATGCTTGTCCACAGATTTGACCGCAAAGACACCTGGGTTTATGTTTTGCGTTCGTAAAACCTGTCGCAACCGTTCGTGTGAGCTTCGCTTCAGACATTCACGATATGAAATGGGGAAAGTTTTGGTTTCGTTTGTCTGTGAACCAGAATTTGAGGGACAATCTACAGCTGACTGGTGAGTTATTTGTACGAGTATTTTATAAAATACATATCACTTCATGGTCTGTAAAATCGGTGTTGCAGGAAGTCAATCACCTACAAAATACTCCTTCACAGGGTGACTTTGAGCCTGCCCGATCACAAGATTTGCATGTCAAAGCCCGAGTTGATGTGTTTAACTGGTAGAGTGCTGGAAGCCCATATTTGGGCTTTACTCTGCGGTGATTGTACTGCAACTTGAAGGCTTCATACTCAGTGGATGTGCTTCATATTATCTTTGAAGTGATATTATTTAGTCTGTAGGGACTTGTCTTGTTGCAATTTATGGGAGAGTGCCTTTAAGCACTCTCCCATAAATTGTAACAAAGCAAAGACCTGTGAACAAATTTTGATGGCCAAAAATAATTCAGCACTGTGCCAGTTAATCACATTAGTGAGCGCGATGGCTCAGTCGTTAGAGCATTGAACTTCAAACTGAAAAAGTTCACGATTCGATCCTGATCAGCGGTAACAGTGTTGTTTCCTTGAGCAAGGCACTTCATCCCGACTACCCATATGGGCACGTTTGCACTGTGTACCAAGGTGTACTGCACCTCGATGCTGAACTTGTCTTTAACCCTGCTTGTGTGGAGTGGGTACTTTGAGGAATTTCATAGTTGTTAGCTGCTGCTCGGTGGTTCACTTCACTTCAATTCGGATTCCTCCACCAGGGTCGGCGGAACGATTTTCAAAGTGTGGGACTGGATCGGACGATGGATGGTCGTCGGTGTGACGGGCCGACCATGGAATATTTTAAATTCCAGGGCCCAAAACCCCCATTACCATGCATCTGAGTGGATATTTTGAGATTTTTCATGAGATGTATTTGAAAGATTTCACACTTTGAGAGCCGTTAAAAAGCGTCGGTAAAGCATACAGGTGAGGTCTATTGATCAGCTTTGGTCGAAACGACCAAAGCTGATAAATAGATCTCACCTGTGTGCTTTACCAGACGTTAACAGCAATTATACTGTCTGTGGGTTATATTGTCTTGGGGTGGATTTGGTACTTGTATGTCTGTAAGTTTATGATCAATTTCAGTTAACCGATTTTTTAATAGACTGCATACATTTTAGGGTTTACTGCCGCTTACTGCAAAAAAATATATGAGGGAGGCTCTGGATCCGCCCCTTGTTTCACCAGTCATTGGTTGTGTTAAAACATATGCATACAAAAAAAACATGGCCCGGCAAAAAAAGTGTGTGTGGGGGGGTGGTGGGTGGGGGGGCGCTGAAGGTAACCCGGAGGTACATTGGCAGACACATTGCCTGTGTTTCCTATGAGTAACCAAGAGAATCTGACGTGCTTTGGGTGCCATTCGGAATTAAGCCTAGATAAGCGCACAGTTCGTGACAGTACTTCTAGTTTTAACAGCACATACTCTTTAAACGTTGTTTTGTTAGACCTATGGTACTACTTGTCATGGGTGATTTACTAAAGGCTTTTCCGAAGTATTAAACATTGAATTCGTTGTCAAATAATAAAACAAAACATACTTACATAAGCAATCATAGGTTTATTCCAAGCACCAGCAACAGTGGCTTCTGTTCCGCATTTGTCATCAGGGCCTATAAATGCCAAAGTTCCATTGGTGTAATCATACGTCATGCCCCTAATAACACGTAAACTGTCTTCTCTGGTATCGTGAAAAAAGTAGCCAAGAGTTGCATTTGGCAATACTGAATCGTTGTTAACATGGTCGACGGCGAGAAAGAAAGCACCCGCATAATATTTCCCTCTGAAACCAACAGTAGTTGAAGCAAAGAAACTGATATTGTACACATCTAAACAACTAACGATGCACCAGTAGCCTATAATGAGGAATAGTATAGTTTCCATCTCCATGTCCTCAAATCCATGATAGACTTGCGCCTTGATTAGAAGTCATTCGAATGGATCTCACATCGCTGACGTTTTAAATGTCTCTCAGTTGCAAATCTGGAAGAGATCAATAACATTACGACGATATGTAAATCAGTGTCGTGTAATTGAGTCTTGTGGTTTGACTTTCAATAATCATTTAGCAGACGGGACTGCCCTTACCCAATTAACTCCGCCACTCAGTCAATTTAAATGTGAATGACAGTCTGTCAATAAGATTAACGTAATTTGGATTATCTTACTTCAGTTGCCTATAATAATTGGTTGTTTATGAATATTAATAAACATTGTATTTGGATTACTACTGATTGATCTCTATGCAACTACATCGCTGGAACGTTATTGGTCACATCGAGAAGAGTGTCGCACCTGCCGACAACTTAGGGTGGGGCGCGAGATTGTGACTGTACATTGAGAATGCTGAACAACAAAATTGTTGTCAAGAAGCTTTTAATTGTCCAGCGCTTCACAATCGCAGATCGCATTTTAAAGAATACTAGCAGGGTTACCCGGCATTGCTCGGGCTGAGTTGGTGCCCCTCTACACCCCCACCCCATCCAACCCCGGAACTTTTTTAAACATCGCCATTAGATTCCTGGTAAAAAATACCCCTAGCTGACCTCTTTGAAAACCTATATCAGTGAGAAAAATTTGGGTCATAACTGTTGGTGCCCTTCTACACCCCCACCCTACCCCGATACTTTTTTAAACCTCACCATTAGATTCCTGATAAAAACGTTCCCCTAGTAGATCCCTTTGAAGACACATATCGGTAAAAAAAATGTTGGTCATAACTTTTGGTGCCCCACTACACTACACCCCACCCCCACCCCACACACTTTTTTTTAAACCTGACGATGAGCTCCGCCATAAAAAGTACTCCTAGTAGACCCATTGTGGACACTCGGGGTGGCCCCATATTCATTTCTATAGCGGACAGACAGACACACACACACATACAGACATTCTAAAATATAGTATAGAAAGAAAGATACAGTACGGTCGTCGTGGAAAGGTAAAAATCCACGCATGGGCAATATTTCCACGCATGCATTAACAGTGAATCTCCGATATAACGTCTCTTGAGTTCCGACGTGTTCTATGTGCCTACTGGCACGTAGAACACATTGGAACTCAGGGGACGATAAAACAAATCGCCATCAGATTTTCAATGAATGAAGCACAGGGTACAACAAGTTCCCGTGGACAAAATTGCCCACGCGTGGATTTTGACCATACCACGATGACTGTGCGGTACTTTGATGTCTGGGAAAAGTGAAGACGTTGAAAATGTGGATATTTTTACGGCAATGCAAATTGGATATTTACAACATTTGTTTCATATTATTACTTTCCAAATTTACTGGGATTTCCGGGTTTGATTATAAACGATAACTTCACAAGTGAATTATGCAATCAACAATTGTGTCATGTATCCGTGCGCGCAACCGAAGATGCTTTGCCGTGGATGTAATGGGGACTTCATTGTTTTTTTGTTTTTTTTAACCCTTTACCTAATATGAAAAGCAGACGACACTTGCAAAAAAAATTCTTGAATAGCTATTATTTTCATTTTTTGTCTCAAAAACATAGGTTATGACCCCTCATTGGAACGAGCTCCACGAGCTCGTTCCAATGAGGGGCCATAACCTATGTTTTAGAGACAAAAAAATGAAAAAATAATGCAAATTAATTGGCGATTTTTGAGAATAGCGCTGGCCGTTACGTTAGGTAAAGGGTTAAATAATATAATTATCGTTAATAATGAAAAGTAATAAACAGAGTAATCGCTTGACTGGACTGGTTACGTGAAATAATTCATTCGAGGCGAGGGACAAAATTGCAAAACACTCGTGCGCATTCGCGCACTCGTGTTTGTACAACGTCCCTCACCTGTCATGAATTATTTCACGTAACAAGTCCAGTCAAACGATTACTCTCTATTTATTGGCCAAAAACAATGCCGATATGGGAAAGCTGATTTTTGTATTCGGGCGCAACAACATTTTACACGGACAGGGTCACCCCGTGTCGAGCATTTCGTAGCCGTAGTATCCGGAGAGAACCACCAAACAACGGCGAGCAACTTCAGACTCTTCAACGCACTAACACTGCACAGGCAGGTCAGCAGTGGTAGAAGACAAGTGCACCATTGGTATGCAGTGCCGCATAGAAGATGGCGCCACTGTGCCCTCACGAGGGCAATGTGGGTGAAATGGATACCGTGAAACCAGTTTTCGTGTTAGGTAAACACCATGATGTTTGTTGAAGTGAAACCTGTTACACTGTGTGTGTAGTCACAGCGTAACAGCTGGTTTGTTTTCACAAAGCCAGCTCGCTCTAAATAAACAACTCTCTGAATGCCCCCACACTTATTTCTTCGGTACAATGCAACAAGGTCGCGCTATAGTTTATTCTGCATTAGTGATCTGCTTTCAGGCAGCAAGTGAACACTGTAAACTGTCCGGCTGTTAGAAAATAATTTATTTAAATGTCACATTTCACTACACGATATAAAATTCTCTCTCTCTCTCTCTCTCTCTGTCTCTCTGTCTCTGTCTCTGTCTCTGTCTCTGTCTCTCTCTTTCTCTCTCTCTTTCTCTCTCTCTTAAACCGCTTCAATGCCCCCATTAATATATGCCCTTCGATCTTACACCTCAGAAGAACACAGTCTCTCGCTCTTTCTCTCTTTCCATCCCCCCTCACACTCTCTCTCACTCTTTCTCTCTCTCACTCTCTCTCTCACTCACTCTCTCTCTCACTCTCTCTCTCTCACTCTCTCTCTCTCTCTCTCTCTCTCTCTCTCTCTCTCTCTCTCTCTCTCTCTCTCTCTCTCTCTCTCTCTCTCTCTCTCTCAAACCGCTTCAATGCCTCCATTAATATATGCCCTTCGATCTTACACCTTAGAAGAACACAGTCTCTCGCTCTTTCTCTCTTTCCCTCCTTCTCCCCCCCCCCCTCACACACTCTCTCGCTCTCTCACTCTCTCTCTCATTCTCTCTCTCTCTCTCTCTCTCTCTCTCTCTCTCTCTCTCTCTCTCTCTCTCTCACTCTCACTCTCACTCTCTCTCTCCATATCATCGTAGTTTAAGTTGTACTTATTTACAAAGTATAAATGTACAGACGGATCAATACAGCAGAGGCGAGTATGAAATAAGGAAATGGATTCAGTATCAAGCTATGAGATTTTACTCGTCTGTTTCCGTATCATATTTTTCTCACATTACCACTGTAGGTCAACGGACAATTATTTATTTATTTATTGGTGTTTAAGGTCACATACGTATGCATAATGGCTAATCGTGACCGTGACAGTTTTACGGGTGGAGGAAGCTGGACTACCCGGAGAGAACCACCGAGCTACGACGAGTAGCAGTCAGCTCTCCAGCATCGCAACTATGAACTCTGCACCGCGGCATAGGCAGGGTTAGATTGGTTGAAGACATGCGCATCACTGACGTGCAGTACGTCTTTGTACACAGCGTCACCATGCCCCCATGGGGGCAATCGAGGTTAATTGCCTTGCCCAAGGACACAACGCGGGAGCGCGAATCAGTCCCTGAAATGGTCACCCATCCAACTACTAACCGCGCTCGGCGTTGCTTAACTTCGATGATCTGACGAGAACCGGTTACCGCGACGCCACCACGCCCCCGGTCAACGGACAAGCAACCACGTGGAAGTAACAAACATCATATTTTCATTCAATTTGACATTTTCTATATAATGGGATGACTCTAACGAGAGACATGTTGTACAGCAAAGACAAATACTGACTACATTGAGACCAATTTGCAGTCTGAAAAATTAAAATCATAAAATAGAATTTTGAAGCAAAGAATCGTTCGTTGTGTCAAATTTAACTTAGCGATTATATATTCATTATATATGATTGGACTAAGTACCATATCAAAGCAAAAGTCAGACAAAAAATATTGACTATGAAATGCAAAATGGGAAGAAATATCATTATAGTTTGCTTTTTCGCAACACACATCAGTGAGTACTTTAACCCTTTACTCAACGAATCACCCACATCCGCCCGCGTAATATCCAAATTCAGCAGCTGAAAAAAATAGTATTTTTCGAACAATTTCAACAAAACCATATCATGTGACCCACTCTTTGGAACGAGCTCGCCGAGCTCGTTCCAACGAGGGGTCACATGATATGGTGTTGTTGAAATATTTTGAAAATTTTTTAAAAATGTTATTTAAAATAATAAATTTTGATATCGTCTGCGTTGGGTAAAGGGTTAAGACGTTACGCATTGCATTTTGTGATGCATTTTTATCTTTAGAGATACCCAACATCAGGACCAAGCACCAGCAGAAAGTGAAATCAGCAGTTCTACCCAATCACAGTTATACTCAGTAATTCGTCATTCATTTACCCTGGCCTATTTGGTTCTCAAAATGATGATGGAACGGAATCATCCGAGTTGCGACGAACGAATAATAGTAACTATAACATATGGATTTTAAAACAAATCCCCCGAATTGTCCAGCCAGCTCAGTTGTATTTTGAAGCCCGAGTAACGGTCGCATTGTTAAACCAATTTTCACTAGATCCAAACCTATCTCATTCCAGCAACAGGGTGGACATGAAAATAACTGCCACTGTCACAAAAGCAAAACATTTATACTGGAAATCCCAAATTCCTAGGATAACATGTCGTCCCTTGAGTGCAAGAAGGCGCCGTCTCTGCAATGCTGCAGGGGAACACATACAGTTGAAGTTAGATGTCCTGTCACAATTGGCGCAGAACATGCTCGTTAGGTAACGTGCTTTTTACTGCAGAAGAAAGTAGTCCGAAATACGCAAGAGCGTTTGCGCTGTACACTGAAAAATATAATGCTCTGTCAGCAAGGTCGGTAGTGCAAGCACGCACTGAACCGATCAAACAGAAAGTAAATATTGAGACTACAGTGTGTGGCGGATGGATTACTACTAAATCGTTGTGGGATAGATTTTTCACTTAGTAACTATTTTCAATTTGTGAGGACAAAACACATGAAGCAATTGCAAACTTCCATCACATGGACCACCGGGATGCACCCGGTGGTCCATGTGATGAACGTTTGCAAGTGTTTCCTGTGCTGTTATGAACAGTTATAAAAACTTTTCGCGTGGAGAATATATGGCGCTGCAATTAAGTAATAATCTACTCTCTTCACTGTGTCTATAGGGTCGATTTTTAATATCTATTTACGTCATTTACATGTCCATGTATCCCAGCAGATGTTAGTCATGATGCTAATGATATCTATTTACTAGTATAGAATTGTACAGAATTGTGGGCACGCTGTTTTTCTGTAGGATTTGAGTTACGTTAATAGTGCAGTTTGACCAGGACAAAAGTGCATTTACTCAGCGCGCTATTACTTCAAAATAGTGCACAATACAGTCACGGGACTTCTAGTTTCAACTATACACTGTACTTCAAAATCACACAAATATCACAGGGTTAAAACATTTACAGCAATAGGTAATCATGTGTTTTAATTTTCAGCTGATCCCTAATAAACTGTATGACAACCGGTGTGTCTGACAATTGGGCGTGTGGCTAATGGGGGTAACCCCAGGGACAACACACCACCAATGGCCCAAAATGGAAAATAATATCATGTTAGATACGTTGGGGGAAATGAAGCAGGTGGAACCGCCTGAAGATTTTTTTCAGACGCGTTCATAAAAGTCGAAAATGTTCCACGAAAGATGCGCTATTATGTCATATCTGTCAGAAGGCCCGTACGTATATCCAACTAGGGGATTTTCTTGACATTTCTGGGGATTCAAGATTGCTATACAATCCTTAGAAAAAGCAATATATTTCTACTTACTGTGAAGCCATTTGGTGTACCGCATCGCATCTACAGTATAATGGCAGTGGATTGGTCACTTTCCACGGGTTGGCAATAATTCCACGGGCGCAATAATATTAATGTCCTAACACTAATTACAGGAATAATCATCAAAAATTTAATTAATGAAGCACCGGGTATTACAGAAGACATGCATTTAATCATAGTTTGGAGACTGGAGGACTGTGCACAATTAAACTGAGAATGTGGTTCTCAGCGGACCTCGCTTCATTCTTCTCAAAATAGATCCTATTTATTCTATATATTTTTTTATTTTGTTCTTGTTTTCCTCTTTTTTCGCCCACTGATCTCTATGCAACTGGGTTTCTGGAACGCTCATAGGCCACATATAGAAACGTGTCTCTTATGACGCCATATCAGAGGGGTGGGGGTGGGGTTACTATAAATAATATACAATGCTCCACAAAAACATTTTTCTCGGTTTCAGATTTCTGACGCCTCACAATGGTCGATCGCTTTTTAATTAATATACTTTGATGTCTGCAAAAAATTAATATGTTGATAGCGTTTACATTTTGTAACCCTTTAGTTACATGAAAAGCAGACGACACTTGCAAAAAAAAAATTCTTGAATAACTATTTTTTTCATTTTTTGTCTCACAAACATAGGTTATGACCCCTCATTGGAACGAGCTCGACGAGCTCGTTCCAATGAGGGGTCATAACCTATGTTTTTGAGAGAAAAAATGAAAAAAATAATGAAAATTAAGTGGCGATTTTTGAGAATAGCGCTGTCCGGTTTTTAGTTATTGTTGATCAAAACAAGTGCCGAGATTTGAAAGTTGATACAGTGTTATCAATTTTCGTGCAAAGTAAACTCCATGTCGTTTGCTGAGGTGAAAGCTGTTACACTCGCAGCGTAACAGCTTTCACGTCATCAAACGTCATGGATATGAGGAAATCACCACGTTGATTGACTTGTCACCATCTTAAGGTGTGGGGTGGGGGCAGCTTGAGTGGTGACATTTTTCGCTGACACTCCAGTAATCCAGTTCTAAAGAGATCAGTGGCATCGCCTCAGATCAGATGACAAGATGAAGATGACGTTCGCTGATATAATGGTTTGAAATGGCACAGCGAATTTCCATAAATCATCCAATGAAGCACGGTCAACGACGAACGCCCCAACAAGGAGAAGGGGTATGTAACTTTTTAATGCACCAAGCCGCTCAATAAAGCATATCCCATCGCTTGTTTTGATGAGATATCTCAAAAATAGGCTAAACTATGAAGTGACGTAAAAACGTCAAAATAGTGTAAAATCTTTAAAAAAACAACCCAAAACAGCTATCGCCTAATTTCTTTAGCTTTACGATACACATAAAATGCATCGTCATTTAATTTTTGACCATATGGCCCCAATGACGTTACCTCAACATTCGGGTATAACGGTAGAGAATTTTTTATGACGGCAATACATTTTAGATATGTTTTGTTTCGGAGATCACACATCCAAGATTTCTAAAGACTGGGGATGAAAATGAGGTTGAAAATAAAAGTTATAGAAAAAACGAGAAATTTAAATTTATAGTAAATTTCCTCTCTTATTATACCTTCCGTAACTGTTTACAACAGGCTTGCACTACAGTGGAAGTCCCTAACTCGGAAAAATATGCTCTATTTTCTTCTTTGCCAAGCGATTTGGGAAAGAAAAGTGGTGCAAAAGCACCAAGAAAAAATAAGCCAAAACTGGGTCGAGGGCGACCGGCGCACACCCAGCAGGGGATACTCTTCTCCTTGTACTAATCCAGGCTTCCGGAACCAGTGCGTAGACGAATAACCAACGTGTCATATTAATGAATCCGCCAACATTGCAGTTATGTGATTAGCGAGGAGGAAGGATTCTTACCCGAAAAAGAAGACGGGAGAGCCTCCACGTAAACAATTGCGGTGGGTATAATAAGGAAGGAAATTTGCTATAAAATTTAAATTTCTTATCAACCTACCTTACAACTGTTTACAACAGACTGAATAGACAACAGGCGGAGGGAATCATATAACCAGCCCCCACATAACCCAACTGCACTGGAACCGTGGACAAAAGAAGAGTTCCCTAGGCCTATAAACCATAGCATCACAACCATAAGTAAATGACAAAGGAGATGAGGCGTATGGCCCTGTGTGACACACAGACAGAAAGGACAGTACCAAGAACAGGACTAGAACTGACCTTGCAAGAACCCTAATGGCTTGGGTTGATGACAGCCAGAGCAGAAGAAAAGAGGGCCTAAAGAGAAAAGGTCCTCAGACTGCTCCTGCAGCTGACTCATATAGGAGGAGAAAGTAGAAGCATTTCTCCAGTAGGCTGCCTGCATAACATCCGGCTACTGACGAAGTTAGCATAAGCACAGGAGGTAGACATTGCACGCACTGGGCAGAAAAACGATTGGTAATACAATCGTCAGCAGCTAGACGAGCGTATGACGCGCGAACAGCAAGACAAATCCATCTAGAAATGGATTGAGGAGAGATGCTCTATCGGCCAGGGATAAGAGACAGGGATATATCTTTTCCTGTCTTTTCTAATTTAATTTTGATTTAGCATTTGCTTTAGCATTGAGATGGCGCTTTGCTCCACTCAGGGTATGATGTATGCATTCACTAACAGATCGGTAGACTATCTATATTCCCCAGCCCTCACCAATAAATTCTGCATCCGCTACCCCTAAATGGAACATGCGTTTATTGACATATCGGTAGACTTTCCATATTCCGCTGCCCTCACCAATTAATTCTGCATCCACTACCCCTAAATGGAAAAATGCATTCAGAAGGTTCAGTGTCTCTCTTGTGTTCTTTTTCACTACACTTGTACCCGAGGTAACGCCATGTAAGTCCAACGTTAATGTTTTTCAACTTGTTCTCCCAAAATGTAGCTTGGATGAATAAACCGTTTCGCGCGCCGAAGGCAGGAGACAGCAGAGGAGGAAAGCGCGAGAGAATAGGCTTTGGTGTTCTTGTTGTTTCTGTCTAGTTGTTATCCTTCCTCGGATGAGGACCAGTGTTAGAGGGGATCCTCTCAACAAAGGTGCTACCTGTCGCCGAGGTTGATGGGATCTTCAGGCAAGTATAATCTGCAACTATTTGCCACGTTGTTTAAAGGTCCATCATTGGCAAGCACAGTCTGCCTCGGGCTGATCTCGGGGAAGAAGAGCAGTTTTCGGCTTCTGCGGGGAGGCAACCAGTCAAGCAACATTCACAACCAACGGCTACCAAAAGAAAGACCCGAACCTCCCTGGTTCGGGGGACGGCCTGCTTGTTAACCTATTGGGTGAGGATCTGAATGCGCACAAGTTGCGTTTACAAAAAGGGGAAAGAAGGGGGACGCAGGGCCAACGCTCGCCACCTCGGAGGTGGTCGACCACTCTGGGGATGGAGTGAAAGATGATCAGAATCCATAACGGTTACTAAATATCCATTGCGGTTATAAAAATTCCGTAACGTTTATTGAGGAAAAGAGAAAACAAGGAAAAAAACAAAAAACGGAAAAAGAAGTGTGTTTGTGTTAGGTTAGGCTTCGAAGTATTGTGCCTTCGGGCAAGTATAGTCTGCCGCTTGTTTGTCATTTCATGTTGGAGCTGTCCTTGGCAAGTATAGTCTGCCTCGAGCTCTTCTGATGGTGATGTCTGTTAACGGTGCTGTTGCTCCGAAGTGTGGTCTCTTGGGCTGTCTGGCTGTTGATTGGTCGGGTGTGGTCAGCTGCTCTTGTCTCGTGGTGGTCCGTGTTGTATCTTTGATGTATCTCCCCATCTACCTAGTGGTCCTTACTTTTGGGTGTTTTTATTTAATGGGGACCATTTACTGAATGCCCATTAAAAGCAGCCAGCTACAGTGGCGTATCACACCCGAAGGTGGATATGCTGTTTCCGAGGTGAGTTGTTTTTATTAACTGGGACCCGTCCACCCATGGGCCCTTCCCGAGGTAGTTGGTTTTGTTTCACCGAAAACAATCATTGCACTCAACACCCGTAGGTGTAATTGCTGCTTCCGCGGTGAGTTGTCTTTATTTATTGAGGGTCGGTTTAGGGTCGGAAGGGAGCAGAGGAGAGTCTACAATCATTGCACGCCACATCCGGAGGTGTAATTGATACTTCCAGTGCTTCCGGGTCCTGGAGTAGTTGAATTCGGTATTGGTTTTGTTTATTAGATCGGATAGGAGCGCAGTGTGATGGAGGCAGCCTCGGATTGTCACCGAGTTGCGCCGGAGCGTATCACTGCCTGGTTCCACCGTATTTTCTTAATTGCGAGGCTATTATTCTGGGACCTTTTTGATGATGTTTTGGTACCAGGGCCGTCCCACTCCCAGGGGAAGGAGCGGCCGGGTCAAGAGAGCCTGAATCTGATTCGGTTCAAGTCCTCCTGGCCCGGCCGGTCCGGGCCCACTCCCGACCAGACCGGTCCTGGGGTAGTTGTATTCGGTTTGAGCTGATTATTTTATAGCATTTTTGGCTTTTCGTCGACTGGCACAGATGTTAAATTCTGCTATTAGTTTGCTGTCCTTGAGGCAGTCACGGCTTTTTGGCGGCACGTGTAGTTAGGCGGTCTTTTATAGTTAGAATGTCGGCCCAAGATTGGTTTTATTTGTTTCACTAAAAACAAGAGCCCAAGTACGGGGCAAACGAATGCTTTGTATAATTCAAATAGGACTGCTTCGTTGACCCCACCCCCCCCCCCCCACCCCCACCACCAAGAGGTGTCTGTGACATTTTTAGTAAATTAATACGTTTCGTTGGTTTTGTGGAGTATTATTGGTGTGTTTATTGGTCAAGGGTTATACCTAGGAAGTTTGCCTCGGTGCATTCTGGGAGAACTTTATCCTGTAGTTTGAGGCCAAAGTTTTTGAGCTAACGGTTGAAGGTGATCCTTTGGGTTTTGTTTATGTTCAGTTTACTTCGTCACTTGGCACACCAGCGCTCGAAGTCGTTCAGTGCGTGTTGGTGGGATTTTTGGACTTGGGAGGATGTACTGTTGGAATCCCATAACCCTTTGTAATCCACGAAATGTTATATCAGTACGCGGTTTCTGGTGAATTTTAAGGTCGTTTACAAAAATGATAAAGAGGATGGGGCTGAGGACGACCTGGTGTGCCGGCTTCGAGTGGGGACATTTGTCGGACATTTCGCTATTGACCCTGCCTTTGATTTTTCGGTCGTTACGAAAAGAGGAGAGCAGTGTTAACAGTTTCAATGGGAGGTGTCGTTTTGAGATTTAAAAGCGTATTCCGTTGTGTCAGACGGAATCGAACGCTTTTTGAACATCAAGAAGGATCGCTGCGACTACTTGGCAGTTTTCATTTGTTCCACAAGGCGATGGGTGTGTTCCATGCCTTCCCGGTAGTTCCTGTAGGCCCGTTGCCAATCGTTAAAGAAGTTAGAGTCTTCAAGATGCTCCCTCAACCGATTGGTAAGGACTCTTTCGAACACCTTGCCAATGCAGCTGAGAAGGCTGATTGCGCGGTAGTTGGCCGCTTTGGAGATGTCTTTTTCTGGTTTGGGTATTATGACACCAATGGGTGATTTCCAACATTTTGGTAAGCAGCCATGGATGAGGTATGCATTATAGAGTATTGTTAGCCTTGTGATAAACGAGTTTGGAATTTGTTTCGTCATCCCCGGATGAGGAGGAGTTCCTGCACATTTTTTATGATGTTGATGATTTTGTCGTTTGTGATGGGGGCAACCAGATCGTTGTTGACCCCTTCCACAGGTTCGGTATTGAAATTGGGGTCTGGGTAAACTTGGGGATTGTCGCGTCGGCCTTCTGCTTATCTTCAGCCAGTGGCGGCGCCAGTATTTCAATTTAGGGTGGTGGTCCTAAGAAAGATAGGGGGGTTGAGCCAGAGGAGGATAGGGGAGGAGGTAGTTCAGCGATCTGGACGTAGTGGCTACCCCCCCCCCCCCACCGTAAGGGGGTAGCCACTACGTTCAGATCACTGAAAAAGGAAGGAGGGTGTCCCCCCTGTTTGTGTGTGTGTGGGGGGGGGGGTCTTGGGGATCACCGTCGTCCCTTCTCCGGGGTCGGTGCTGAATTTTGGATCGGGGTAGACGTCGGGGTGGTCATTGACGAAGCTATCTATCGCGTTTTTTAACTTTGTCGTCATATCCAGAGCCCTCATGTGGACGATGAGTTTTCTTGAGGAGGTTTGCAAAAGTGTCGGCCTTCTCCTCATCGTTATCAGCGGGGAGGTAATCTTCCTTAATAAGGGGCTTGGTTTGATCTGTTAACACTTGGAAGGTGTTCCAAAATGTTTTGGCTTCCCTTGTCCCATTTAGGTTGGATGATGGCCCTTTCCCAATTAGCTTGTTGTTCTGACTGGAGGGTTTTTTAACCTCGCCGTGAAGGAGGTTATAAGTGCTTTTCTGGCAGGGTCGCTTTCTGATTTTAGTGCGCGGAGGGCTTTTCGTTTAGTATTTTTTTTATGAATGAGAGGGTGTTCCCTGATAGTGATCTTCTCCAGGGGCGCACCTCTTATTTAGGGCATATTTCATTTAGGGCATATTTCATATTTTACATCGACTATTTCTCGGTAAAGGTCCAAGTTTATTTTTGTAAGGTTCCTACGGATGGTGGGGGAGGGGGGGGGGGGGGGTACCTGAGCGGACAATTTACTAATTTGACTGAGGCATGGACTGGAAGGTGGTCGCTGCCTAGGTCATCATCGCCTGTGGTCGTCGATATGGTAGATGAGGGAGGTGCCCGTTATTATTAGATCCAGGATATCGGATCGATTTAGCAGTTTACTACTGATGTAGGTCGCTGAGTTGTCATTCGTGACAACATGCAAATTAACACTCTGCGACTACGGTACGTAACATTACGTACAAAAATTGCCGTGTGTTGCGACTACGGTACGTAATACAACGTACTCCGACTTTGAACCCGAGCGGCCGTTTTTTCGTCCAAGAACTTGATAAAATTGCCGTGTATTGCGACTGCGGTACGTAATACAACGTACTCCGACTTTGAACCCGAGCGGCCGTTTTTTCGTCCCAGAACTTGATACTTTATAATTTCATCAAATAGGATGGATAAGTGCATGTGTGTTGTAGATCGATCAATATTTTCAACGTACAGCCACATATTAATTGGTCTACACCAATTAATGAATAATGACTCTTCCTGTTGCTGTCATTAAACTGATATAGAAGATATCACAAGGGTTCAAAGGGCTAACGATTGTGTTTGACGTCGCCAAAACCTGATTCTTCGTGATGTTAAAACGGCACGATAACCGTAGTCGGAAAGGGTTGAACTTTGCGGTGATATTGAATAGAGCATCGCCGTTAGGGCTTGTGGACTTACTGACGAAGTATTGGTGTTTGGCATTGAAATATTGCACAGACCTTCTCACTGGAAATAGCTTAACGAGATTGTTTGACACTATGTTTCTGTGAAGAAAAATAATAACTCTTTGTTATTGAAGAATTCTTTTGACAGTGCTGCTTGCGATTCTGGCTGGGTGAAGAGTAATTGTAATTGCACTGGTAATTGTTATGGAGAACAAGCTAGACGGATTAGTCAGGACAGATGAGACAGTTATCCTGGAAGTAAAATAAATAAAACCTTCTTACCACTAAGGGAATCAAAACAGTAACCAATAATTGTTGTTATTTCCAAATGAAACAAAATACTACATTTTGATTGGCTGAGAGGTACGGTGTAACTTGCAACCCACGGTGGATTTTTTTACACCGTGGTTAACCCCGGTGTAAAAACAAGAATATACAAGAGCAAGCTATATGGCTAAAAAAGTACCCATTTTTAATTATTAATTCATACCTTCTGCTCGGTTATGTTAGAACACACATAAAAATACAGGAAATTTAATATTTTTGGGCAATAAAATATTACAGATATGGATGTCATTGGAACTGGCCCATTGAGCCAGTTCCAATGACATCCATATTTGTCTGGTTTTATATAAGAAACGTGCAAAGTACAAATTTTGTGTTAGTTTTGGCCTACAATGTAGGTTAAAGTATTAAGTACACCAAAAGTCTTCGAAATAAATCCGTTATCCTTGTGTTTTCCAGGGTGTATGGGAATTTACACCGGTTTGGGAACTCATACACCCTTCGGCTTCGCCTCAGGGTGTATGAGTTCCCAAACCGGTGTAAGTTCGCATACACCCTGGAAAACACAAGGATAACTAATATTGTTCACAAAGACCGTAGGCAAGTACCATTCTCTTGACGTAATAACACTCGAAAATATCCATGTCCGAATCGAAAGCCTTTTTCGATGATTAAAAATAATGAATCGTAAAACAGTTGTAATTTTATATACTCGTGTCCCCATTTATTTAAGGTAAGTAACTGTTGGAAAACGATCGTGTGATATGTATGAAAGTACAACATGAAGAACCGCCCATCCTGCATGCATGCGAATGAACGATGTGTTATGTTTCGGGAAATGTTCTCTCACAGTAATGGAAGCATAACGTACATAAAATACCATAGCATGTGGTATGCAAAACCAAACTGTTGAACTCGCATTGAAAATGGCCGCCAATCGCGGTATATCTGTTCTGTGCGAAATTAAACTGACAAACTCGCATTCTAAATGGCCGGGAATCGGAATATATCCATTTAGACACTCGCTGCACACTGATACCAGTAGGCCGACAAAACCACTGGTGCAGACCGGTATCGATACGGGTTCTCATTGCAAATCCTGAGCTTTCTGGACAAAAGCTCAAGTGAAGCCTTTTCTGAATCATATTCTAAAATTGATTTATTGGTGCTCAACTCCACATCAAAAGCCAAGGCTATATCCTGGCGATAAAAGGTTATATAGGATAAAAGGTATCCACCGGAATAATGAAATATTTGATTAACACCATGAAAAATGAAGATTAGCGTGACAGTGGAATAAATAACGAAGGCAGCTGGGAATGATACCAAAAATTGAATGAATACTCTGTACAGTTGAAACTGGAAGTCCTGTCATAATTAGCGCAGAAAATGTTTGTTGGTTAATGCGCTCCTTACACACTAAAAACTAAAGTGTTCAAACTGACACTTTCAAGGTGTTAAACTCATTCTAACTCTCAGGGTTTGATTTTAACACTCAAAGTGCAATGCTTTAAGCACTTAGACATTACAATCGTCAGACATCTGAAACTTGAATGGATGGCACTTCCCATGTCTCTAGCATTGGTGGTTCTTCCAGAATCGTCCATAATTTGATTCACGCTTGGTGGGCACATAATTAAAAGGACACACCGCAGGTCAGGCTCGTCAGTTCGAGCCTGATCCGCGTCATCTGCGTTGTTTCCTTTTAAGTGTCGCGACATTACACTTGTCAAGTGGTATTATTGTAACACCTGTCACGTTCTGGGATATCTACACTTGAACAAACTGCTAGTTCAGCACTTAGTAAGTGTTAAAAACAGTACTTCAAGTGTAGTTTTTAACACTTTAGTTTTTAGCGTGTACCGCAGAAGAAAGAAGTATGAAATACACAAGAGCGCTTGCGCTGTGCACTGCAAAATAGAATGAGCTATTAGCGAGGTCGGTAGTTAAATCACGAACGGAACCGATCAAACAGAAAACAATATTGAGACTACAGTATGTGGGGGTGAATTAATACTAAATCGCTGTGGTGTGGAGGGTGAATTAATACTAACTCGCTGTGGTGTGGAGGGTGAATTAATACTAAATCGCTGTGGGATAGATTTTTCACTTTGTAATTATTTTCAATTTTTTAGGGCAAAACACAAGAAACACTTGCAAACTTCCATCACATGGACCACCGGGTTGCACTCGGTGGTCAATGTGATGAAAGTTTGCAAGTGTTTCTTGTGCTGTTATGAACAATTATAAATATTTTTCGAGTGGAGACGAAATGGCACTGCGATTCAGTAGTAATCCACTCTTTATTCATTATATGCAGCCGAATTTTAATATCTATCTACGCCATTGCATGTAGCCCAGTAGAGGTTAAGAATGATGCAATTTATTTATTTATTTATTTATTGGTGTTTAAGGTCACATATTTCTGCGCAATGGCTAATCATGACCACGACAGTTTTACGGGTGGAGGAAGCCGGAGGACCCGGAGAGAACCACTGAGCAACGGCGAGCTCCCCCAACATACTAACTCCACACAAGAAGGGTTTGCATTGGTTGAAGACAGGTGCACCATCGACGTGTAGTACGCCTTGGTGCACAGCGCCACCGTGCCCCCACATGGGTAATCGGGGTGAAGTGTCTTGCCCAAGGACACAACGCGGTTGCCGCAGGCGGGATTCGAACCGATGACCTCTCGGCTTGCAGCCTGCCCCTTTACCTACTGAGCCACCGCGCCCCACAGGAGTGATGCAATTGATCTCTATTTACTAGTATAGAATTGTGCAGAGTTGGGCACGCCGTTTTTCTACATGAATTGAGTTACGCTAATGGTGCAGTTGACAGGGACAAAAGCGCATTTACTCCGCGCGCTATTACTTCACAATAGTGCACAATACAGTCACATGACTTCTAGTTTCAACTGTATGTTACCCCGACGAAAATACTGTTTGCAGTTGAAATGTAATTAAAAAAAGAAGAAAAAGAACTAAAACTTGTTAAAACTGTTGATTTCCGTGAGCAATGAGACAATCCTGTGAGAATTGATGCTGTAAACATTTTCGCGCAAAGACGGTACCTTCTAATGTCGCCTTCTCATGTCATTAAAATCAGTACAATCTGATAGAATGTGTTCGACAGTCAAGGGACATTGGTAAGGAACATATTCTGGTCGCATATTACCCACTAACTAAAATGAATGCGAAAGTCTGGTAAGACTAGTTTGACGTCGTGTCAAAATAAAGTCTTTATTTATTTATTGGAATTTAACGACACTTTCGACAGCCAGGGTAACCTCGTGTCGAACAGTTTTACGGGTGGAGGAAGCCGGAGTACCCGGAGAGAACCACCAAATGGCGGAAGGCAACTGTCAGCCTCCCCAACGCACTAACTCCACACAAGCAGGGGTTGCATTGGTTTAAGATAAATGCACCATCGACGTGCAGTACGCTTTAGTACACAACGCCACCGTGCCCCCACGTGGGCAGTCGGGAATATGGACACAGCGCATTTACCACTGGCGGGGATCGAACTCTGGACCTTTCGTTTTGAAGGCCAATGCCTTACCCATTGAGCCACCGATCTGCCCAAATAAAGCCTTTTCAACATGTACATCAACCTGGTGATCAGAAAATGTTTGATGATGAAATTGGATTTGAAGAATAAAAAAGACAATTAAAACTTAGTAAAGAGGTTGATTTCCCTGAGCTATGAAATAATCTGACGGGAATTAGTCCTTTAAAAGACTAAACTCAGAGAGGGTCCAATTCGTGTTATTACATATTTGAACCCAAGGGGCCGCTTTTCCCGTCCTGGAACAGGATAGGTCATAATTTAATTATGTAGCATGGATGCGAAGTGAGTGTGTGGGGGAAGACCAATTAATATTTTCAACGTGCAGCCTTGGGGCTGCACGTTGAAAATATTGATTGGTCTACCCCAAATAAGATTCGGATTCAGATTCTTTATTCACAGTATACATATATGTAAGATGTTAACAAGAATAAACATTATACAAGAGTAACAAATAGCATACCGTGGGAAGTGGCATAGCCAGATTGGCTGTCTACCTGCCACCCCATCAATGAAAGAGAACGTGCGAACAGACTGTGACTAGATGGGTAAACATGCAGCGATCCATCTTATCTATGATAGGGAAGCCGATTTTTCCGTTCCTTGTGTCGAAAATGTGTTCTAGTGTAAAAAACCGCGATAAAGAGCCAGCAGGAGAGTGTTGTGTCTGTGTTGGCAGAGAGCAACCTTCTTCCCAAATTACCATCATTGCTCCGCGTAAAGCTCAAGAGCCACAATCAGTCAAATCGAGTGGTTAATAACGTTCCAACTTGTGAAGAACATGATCTTTATAATTGGACGAGGGGTCTATATCGGCGGGCGCACCAACGGGCGAATGTCGTAAACTAGCTGACATCATTTAGGTGTGGGCCAGTTCACCGCATGTGACTTCCCATTATTAGCCGACCTACTTGACCAAGCACTTGCTTAAATACGTGTTCCAGAACGCAAATCTTTTCCCCAAGAGAATTATTTACAGCTTGTGAACTGGGTGTGGCGCTACGCTACGCTAGGTTAGTGGGGAAACTAGAGAGAAAACGCAGCAGGTTGCATTGGACGAGGATGCAAGATTAGGACATATCGCACGACTAGTATGTTTCTATTGCGGGTTTGTTTAATTTGCTAACGGGCAACTATGATCAATATTTACTAAGTACAGTTTGGGCAGTAATGAATAAATAATGAATGTGGACTCTTCCAATTGCTGCAATTGCATTGACATGTAAAATATATCACCAGGGTTCAAAGAGTTAAAATAAGTGCAATGTAAGAGAATGTGTTCGAGTGTCAAAGGTCATTTACAGTGAACACATTCTGGGTGCACATTACCCTCTAACAAAACGGAATGTGTTCGTCTCTTACAACCAATAAGAAACATCGTGTCAAGATTACGTGAACTTTCCTACACTGGTTACCAGTCGGTATAAGTGATAATAGGTCGAAAGCAGTAGTTAGCAATAAAACATGTTATTTGTCGTCACATCTAATTCAGCCTGCCAAATAGATGTGATGAAGGTACTGATGTGCGGTTTAAAATCATTGCAAGGAATTTAAAAATCAGTGATAGACTTGTTTAAAGCCTGTTTCGCCGCATGTCTGTCATTGTGTTATACAGATAAAACTAGAAGTCCTGTCATGAAATGCGCACAAATAGCACGTTTATATGCGCGTTAATGTACGCGTTATGGCCCAAGTAAAGCTATCAAATTCTGTACATATGGCCTGTGCACAAGCAATGTTTCAGCCAATGGACCTCCGGGTAACCCGGAGGTCCATTGGCAGAAACATTGCATGTGTTTGCGATGAGTAACCAAGAGAACCTGCCGTGCTTTGGATGCCATTCGATATGGCAATTGCGCGCAATTCCAACGCGCAATTAAGCCTATATAAGCGCACAATACGTGACAGTACTTCTAGTTTCAACTGTAGGAGACACGAACAAGTCCAAGTAATAAGAGTAATCAACTTCTCACGAGGTTCCATTTTTTCATTTATTGGTGCTTAACACCACAGCAGCAGCAAAGACTATATCGTGACGAGAAAAAGTTACGTAGAGTAAACAAACTATTTTATGAAGTAAAGTATTCGATTAACATCATGAACAAGTGGCATGTTACTGACAGTGAAAGACGTAGTAATGATACATAGAGAGCAATGAATACTACGAAAATCAACCTGATGATCACAAAGACTTTTGACGACAAGACTGAGTGAAAGGAATAAAAAACTATTTATTTATTTATTTATTTATTTATTTATTTATTTATTTATTTATTTATTGGGGTTTAACGACATTTCCGACAGCCAGAATCATCTCGTGTCGGACAATTTTACGGGTGGAGGAAGCAGGAGTACCCGGAGAGAACCACCGAGCAACGGAGAGAAGCTGTTAGGCTCCACAACATACTAACTCCACGCAAGCAGGGTTAGAATTTGTTGAAGACATTTGCACCATCGACGTGCAGTACACCTAAGTACACAATGCCACCGTGCCCCCACGTGGGCAATGGGGGCGAAGAGTCTTGCCCAAGGACACAGCCCGGTTGCCGCAGGTGGGATTCGAACGGAGCCACCGCGCCCCCAATAAAAACAATTCAACTTTATTAAAAAGGTTGGTTTCCTTCGGGAACGAGAGAATCCGATGAGAATTTGTCCTGTGAAAGAGTTCTCTTAGATGCGGTACAATATAATGCCACCGCTTACATTAAAGGGTTAAAATCTAAGAGAATGTGACCCAATGTCAACAAACCACGGCAAGGAACACATTCTGATTGCACAGTACCCTCTAACAAAAACAAAAAAGAATGTGAAAGTCTCGTTTGACCAATATAACATCGTGTCACAATTGCATGATCTTTTTTCTCAAATAAACATATTCTAAAGCCATGTGAACAACATTAATTACTTAAAGGTAATTCCCCAAGCAACAGTTGTCGTGATTACCTGTTTCCGTTACTTGCTGATTTATTGCTCAAGTATTGTCACTGTTGGGTTGAATGTTAAAACAATTATTCTCAGTGTCGTGATGTTATTAGTTTCATTAAGCTGATTGTCAGTATGAACGGTCTCGGCATCTAGAAACATTTTCTGTCAATCATGTCTAGACTGCAAGTAAAAGTCTGTTTGTTTATTGGGTTTAAAGACACTTTCAACAACGAAGGTTATACCGTAATGGAAACTACAAGTAGAAAGAGTATTATAATCCCTGGTGGGTACGGGTGTGGGATGGGAAAATCTCACCCGAAGGCAAGATATTTTGGCCAGAGACACGAGGCTTGCCGAGTGTCTGGACCAAAAATCTTGTCCCGAGGGTGAGATCTGTCTCTCCCTGCTATCTCACCCTGGACAGACGTATGTCACACATGCAGCGTGTGGGGGGGGGGGGGGGGGGGAATTCATTACACTCCTGTTCTATGAAATCCTCATGTACAGCAACCCTAAACCATGCAGACAATGAAAATCTGTTCCGCACATATGTGCGGAATGGAAATCGTTGACGAACTATTTTTACGAAGAATAAATTTCACTGGAATTTTCTACAAATCGTGCACCGCAATATTTGAATCGCTGGCGATAGCTGAAATCGTCTCCTGACTTCCAAAGTGTTCTATTTCCGCAAATTTGGTTGTCGATAAAAATGTGTTCTTTTTTTGATAGTTGCCAAATGAAAAGCCGAGTGTCCTTCTAATAATTGTTTTTATAGACGTGAAGGCGTGTAATAAACACAGAACAACACACGTGTGTGAATGGGTTAATCGATATGGCACTTGTGCCATTGCGGCCTCCGGTTCTATCCTTCCGCACTGGCACTCGTGCCATATCGATTACACAATTCATACGCGCGTGTCGTTCTGTGCACCTCCTGTGATGGTAATTGATCTGCCTCCACCCCACCCCCACCCCATTCCCTCCAAAAATATTAAATAAATATAAATAACCACACCATCTGTCTTCTGGAGAAGAAAATTAAAAGCCAAAAATCAGTGTATTTTATTAACAGCTGAAGCTTACTCAGTTTTGATGCAACAAAATCCACTACTTCCGCCAGCACACTTGCAGGACGTTTACCAAAACACGTGATTATATACCTACCAAGCGAGGAACGTCAGAAGCCACCATGAGATACCTTAAGGATCACTGGTACTGACAATCAGAAACTGAAATGGTATCTTTCGCGCGATGAGCTGAAAGCTTCGGTCCGTCATTAACTTATCGCCTATGGAAATACACAATGATTTCTCCCCGCATATCCTGCTGATAGAGATGCGGATACCCAAGCTGGATATTCGGACCCGTCATTAACTCATCGCCTATGGAGATACACAATGATTTCTCCCCGCATATCCTGCTGAATAGAGATGCGGATACCCACGCTGGATATTCAAAGGTGAGTGGAATATGTCGCGAAGACAATGTAATAAAAATCCTTCATGAAAATGGCCATCCCACTGAGGCACCGGAAGCACCCGAGGGCAAGGGAGCAAGGGTATCAAAAGAGCACTCGACTCTGGGTATCAGTTAAGACCGGAAGTTTACAACGTATCAAAAATAGTAATATGACCGGGGGGGGGGGGGGGGGGGGCACCAAAAATTTGCAAGACGTGACGTCCTATTTTTTATTCGGCTCCTTTTTACACCCACCCACCCACTACGTGCAACTTTTCTACTACCTTTCTCAGACACCCACCCCCACTCTCCCACTAATATCCAAAATAAGCTTATAAACTTAGTAGGCACAGCTGTCTTTAGGGGGGTTTCATAATGTTCTTAACCCTTTACCCAACGTAACGGACAAAACCGGCCAGCGCTATTCTCAAAAATCGCCAATTAATTTTTATTATTTTTTTCATTTTTTGTCTCAAAAACATAGGTTATGACCCCTCATTGGAACGAGCTCGACGAGCTCGTTCCAATGAGGGGTCATAACCTATGTTTTTGAGACAAAAAATGAAAAAAATTAGTTATTCAATAATTTTTTGGCAAGTGTTGTCTGCTTTTCATGGTAGGTAAAGGGTTAATCTGGTACCACCAATTTAAACCTCTGTGGGCTGCTGTGGGCCCCAATCTACAAATGACAAGCTGTTCATTATCAGGCTTGGCCAGAGCAGGTGTACATATACGGGAACAAATTTTCATTTGAATTTTTCCCAAAATATTGTCTGCACATTTTCTACATTTCGAGCAAGACACCCATCCCCTACTAACGTGTGACATTTTCCCAGTTTAAGCCCAATATTCTCACATATAAAGCCTTCTGATGTTGTATTTATGTTAAGAGTGTGATGTACAACATCATCTTTAAGGTTTGAAACACAAATATTAGCTGATATATTGATATATTTTTAAAAAATTCAAAAAATTGCACAAGTTGGAAATGCACATTTTTGGCGCACTCAAGAGACCCACCCACCCCCACGTCACGTCTTGCAAATTTTTGACGGCCTCCCCCTGGTGTAGCCAATCATCCATGACTTATCTTGACATAAAAATGGACTTTCGATAAAGTTATCTCCCCCGAAATTATTGAACGGGCGAGGAACGTCCAATTTACATATTTTTTTTTTATTGGGATTCAACAACAATTTCGACATCCAGGATCGCCTCGTGTTGGACAGTTGTACGGGTGGAGGAAGCCGGAGTACTTGGAAGAAAGTTCCAATTAAGAAGCATGTAATTGTTTGAGAAAACGCCTATGGCATCAGCAGAAAATAATGCGAAGTTTCCTTTTATTACTTTTAATAAATGAAAGCAATACGAGCTTTCTGTTGTTTTCGTTTACATGAGCTTTCGGATGTTTTTCATATATTAACCCTTTACCCAACGCAGACGATATCAAAGTTTTTTATTTAAATATCATTTTTTTTTAATTTTTCAAAATATTTCAACAAAACCATATCATGTGACCCCCTCATTGGAACGAGCGCAATACGCTCGTTCCAATGAGGGGGTCACATGATATGGTTTTGTTGAAATATTTTGAAAAATTTAATTTTTTCAACTGCTCAATTTGCATATTAAGCGGGCGGATGCGGGCGATTCGTTAGGTAAAGGGTTAAAAGTTACGAAACTAAACATGACTTTTTTATGGCATATTAATTAGAAACAATTAAGTAATTGTCCTGTTTGGCTCGCTGTTTAGCGAAAACGCTTTTACATTAATTGCACCTTTTTATTCTTCCCGGGAAACAAATTAGTAAATCTTATCTGCTAGACTTTCATATTAATGGAAATGATAGTGTCTGCATTATATGTCACGATACGCACACTGTTCATATAATGAACAGAAAAATAGTACAGAACATCAAAAGGAAAAAAAGAACATCAAAAGATGGTGAAAGGGACGGGTTTTTTATTTTTAAATGAGTTTGCACAGAGGATAATTGTCAAAAGTTCAACCTGATTGGAGAAAAAAATGCAAAAAGCCAGCTTATCCATTGTAATAGTACGCCACAAGAACATGCCTCTTGTCTGTGAAATGATGTGCACATCCATGATACAACTTCGCTAACAGTTCACAATTTCAATTTTTAAATGAAATTCCCATACCCTTAGCGTTTAATTTTCGGTCAACTTAAGAATATTGAGGGGACCAAACTTTCCTGTACATCTTTTCCAATGAATTATTGTCAGCCATGAACGCAAGGCCTGGACACTGAGTCTTTCACCCGATTAACAACTGAGCATTAATGTGGGAGACGCGTCGCGTTTGCTGACAGTAATAATATCAGAATGCTCATGAGAACATAACAAAAGGCATTAGCACTATACGTGTCCGTACTATACGAGTACAGTTAAAAAGGTCCTGTCGTGAATTATCCTCAAGCGGTACGTTGATCTGCGCGGAAGAACGATAGAAAGACTATCAAATTCTGTGCATATGCCCAAAGTGCAATCAGTGTTTCAGCCTATGAACCTCCGGGTTTAACCCGGAGGTTCATTGGCTGAAACATTGCTTGTGCTTTCTGTATTGATAATTAGGAGAATCTGTCGTGCTTCGATAGGGCAATTTCGCGCGGTGCCAGCGCGAAAGTATGTCAAAATAAGCGAATAGTGGGTGACAGGGCTTGTTGTTTTAACTGTTGTCTTAGTCGAGTTTCAACTATGATATACGACCTAGTTGTGAAAATGTTACAGAGACCATGTACTTACATACCAAGATCCGCAATTGATCATTGAAACGCCACACTGCTATTACGCCGTTGGTTCCAAATTGTCAGCAACGACGGAAGTTGTAGCGCTCTGAGTATATGTACAGAAGTAACTCGATTCGCGGTCAGTTAACAATGAGTTCAACCACTTATTCATGCAAGCAATGTCATGACACCAGGTTGTGTATTTTCCACTATTCCATTCTTAGGGAATTACACTCTTTGATGAGATTGTTAATTCTTCAAACTGAGAGATACTGTTGTGTCGTTTAAGTTCATATTCTTTTAAGCCCCATCACACTGTCAAAATAGCGAAATAGCTATTAGCAGATGCCTTGACGCAACTAGGATTATAATCAGTTAAATCTTGTTTGACAAAGCTGAATTTCGACATCTCTGTGTAAAGGGTAAAATCATTTCCGCCATCGTGGTAGCTAAGTGGATGCATGAACTGGTTGTTCAGGCCTGTGAGATTTCTTGTACTTATTCCTCTGTTCACGAGGTTTCAGAACAACCTTTCACAGCATCCTATGAGCGGGGACGAACAATGGCTACTGCCCTATGCACAGATAAACATACTTTGCACAGGTTAAAGGGCAGTTCATGAATTTAGTACCCAGGACATGCATTAATAGAAGATATTGAATCAATTCCAATGAATACGTCTCTCTTCCAGATCAGTCTTGAATTTGAACGGTGTTTTTCTTGTAACGTTTGAAGATCGACACGTGAGGAAACAAAAGTATATATTCACAATATATCTATCGCTCCTTTCATATCATAATCTCTCCGTTTTATAAAGCGTTGTTGATGTGAGACCACCAATATGTATGGTCCAATAAGACTAAAATCCTCCTCCTCCTCTGATTGGACGAGAGCTCGCTTAGCATATTCTATGTTTACGGCTCAAGTGACAAATGTTACCGTCTGACGTCACAACGCGACATATTTGCAATGGCGTCGTCCGTTTCGTAACTGCTTCATCAACGGAGTGACTAGCTTCATTTTTCTGGATGTTTCATGTGTGCAGGAGACGGCGTTCCGAGTGAAGTGTTGTTTAAATTACAAATCGATTTACGATTTGAACTAAGATGGAATGAGTTTATCTGGTTTATTGATTATTTATCCAGTGCCGTCGTGGATACACGAGAGGTTTATTTACTAAACCTGTGATCGTTAAAAGTTGCCTTGAACAAGGCAACTTTTAACGATCACAAGTTTAGTAAATAAGTCACTCGTGTTTCACGATGCATGTTTTAGGCTATGGCTAGTGTCCATTGGAACATATACGTTATTGTGATGAATTGACGGTAACATGGTCTGAGGTTTGCCGCTCGGAGTTTATGTTCAACCTCGACGCTTCGCGTCTCGGTAGAACATAAGCCCCGAGCCGCAAACCTCAGACCATGTTACCGTCAATTCATCACAATAACTTATAATATTGTTTAGAGGGGAAGTATTTTTATTTTATTTCACCGGGAGCATGTTATGTGGTTACGCCCTTCTTTATTTTTTATTGGCGCGATTTTTATGTTTGCGGTGGACAACTCAACAGATGGATGTTTTTGGAGTTCATGGAGAGAACCAGCGAGCAGTTGTTAGTGGTTGTCAGAATTTCCACCGTGCATGCCGAGTACAAGCATGGCTTCAGCTCACAATCTTTGAATCGCAACGTACCACCAAGCTCCGACTTGAGTAAGGGAAGTTTATGTTTGTTGACCAGAGACGTTCGTCAAGACGAGATTATATTGCTCTGATCGCCAAGGTCGTTGCATGTCTGTACTACTGCCGATGAAAGGTTATTACATGACAGACTGTTGGAAAGGGCTCGCCGAGGCCTTTCAAATAGTCTATACATTAACCTATCGAGAACAAAATGGAAGAGACTCCCCCAAACGTAATCTTGGATATCCCTGGTCGACCTAGTTTAGACGCCACTCGCAGAGGAGTTTTCAACGTGTTACGTTCACGGAGATTTTACACACTCACATGTTGGCCCATGCGTTCGTTGGAACACGACAAAAGAAAACAAATTCTGTATCAATGGATCGTTAGCGTGGATTTGATTGCACGTAAATAACATGGGAACACAACGAGCGTTTTCGTGGAATTTTATGGCCTGCTTGCAGTATGTCACTGTGTGTATATGTGATATACTTTCCGTTCTACCGAATACGACCACACACCGTGACGCTGGCTACACCACAGCTAAGCTGATGCTGATAGATACTTTCAGGACACACTGGAACGTATTTATTCGGGATCTTCCAGAACTATAAAAGCAAAAGCGACCCCTTTGCCGATCTAGTCGCGACGCACTTGTACCAGTGCGGTATTAAATAATTAACTTAAAATTGAGAGATCCAAATCAAGAACATAAACAGAAATTCTACCCGAGATGCAATGTTCTCGTTTTTCTTTTTACATGGGCGAGACTCTTTTAAGAAAGCGGACATACAATTTCAACCAGACCCCAACCCAGTCACGATCAGGCTGAAATTATCTGTCCATTGTCGTTATAAGAGTATTATTATTTAAGAATCCAACGTGCTGATGAAGTCCCGGAATAATCCGTGATCGCCTGTTTAAGTTACGTGTGAGTTACGTCAATTGTAGATTACGCGAACGAACTTCAGGTTACGACAAAATAATACAGAAGAACTTTCTTAAATTACTAATCTCGCATGTGTTACCAGAAAGACTCTACAACCTTTCGGAAGTATCTCGGCTCAAAGGTGGAGAATTTCAACAACCTATTAATACAATGGCATGCTGTTTCCATCTTAAAAAGAATCACGGTCCGCCGAAATAAATTGCAGCAACTAACGGGCGATCTCGCTTCGGCGAGATCGCGCGTTGTCTGTTGATATTCATATGGGCGGAAATCCCACAAAGACGTAAAAAATACCCTTTTCCCTATTCATTACGACCATGATACATAGCGTAACGGGTTACGAAACAAGTCCTTTAATTTCAGGCATGCTTGCGCACTCTGTCACCATCCTGATAATGCGCAAGTTTAGAACACGGTTCGTGAACAGTGTCTTTAGCAATTCATAGCCACTTTTAAATAAAAAGTTGTTACGACCAAGTAAACTATCATGGTGTACCCAACTTCTATCTCTGTAATTATTATCAATGTTCATTATTTTGTGAATATTCATGTGCATGCACCAAACGAACTGGCTATTAAATCACCTTTATTTTGGTTTTATGCAAACATAATCGATTTGTTCTTTTTTCAAAACATCGTGTTTATAAATGTAAACCTTTTTGTATGTACTTAATTTAGATATACAAAAAATACCCTGAAGGAACGAAGCAAAGAAGCGAACAATAAAATAAACCATGCAATATGAAATTTATAAAACAGTACATTTTAGTTTCGAACGTCGCGCTATTCCGTTTTAACCCTTTGAACCCAAGCAAACAATTTTCCGACCAAAGAACACGATACGTAATACTTTCATTAAGTAGGATGGATACTAAGTGAATGTGTGGGTAGCCCAATCAATATTTTCAATGTGCAGCCCCAAGGCTGCACGTTGAAAATATTAATTAGTCTACCCCAAATAATGAGTATGGAATCTTCCAATTGCTGCCACTGAACTGACAGGGAAGATACAACCAGTGTTCAAAGGGTTATGAATGATTACCTTGTGACGCTCATAAATTAATTACTATTATCGCAAACGCTATAAAGTTTGTTTGGTTGGACTCCGTGAACTCATTGTTTTATTAATTGTTGGATAATTAGTTTCAACGTTTTCTTAATTTGGTATCAGAAACGTTTGCCATATTTTTTCTAAGTGTTTTTCATAAAGGATCGTTTACAGATTATAATCATATGGAAGGTTGTGGAAACGGATGCGTTTCAATACGCATACAGTTAAAACTAGAAGTCCTGTCACGAACTGTGCGCTTATCTAGGCTTAATTGCGCGTAGGAATTGCGCGCAATTGCCATATCGAGTGGCATCCAAAGCATGGCAGGTTCTCCTGGTTACTCATATCAAACCCAAGCAATGTTTCTGCCAATGGACCTCCGGGTTACCCGGAGGTCCATTGGCTGAAACATTGCTTGTGCGCGTGCCATATGTACAGAATTTGATAGCCTTACTATGGCCATAACGCGTAGATTAACGCGCAGATCAACGTGCTATTTGTGCGCATGTCATGACAGGACTTTAGTTTTAACTGTACAGTGATATTTAAGTAATGTTTAATACGGGCCATGTACGGAAAGGAAGTGGGGGCGACAAATGTTGCACGCCTCAACTTCATTTCACCTCGAACTGGGTAAAGAGTATGTATCCACCTCAAGTTCAGGTCCGGGGTATTATTCTCTGGGAAATAAAGTAATGTTTCATGAAACAACTGGAAGACCCTGAATTCTTTTCTACGGCTTAAGTACTCAGAAAGTGGAGGTATAACTACAGCAAAATAAACCAGAAATATTATAGCGAACAGTACATGGACCAGTTGGGGATTTCGGTCCTGAGTGCATATGTTAACATTTTCAGAAAAAATACGGAGACGAATACCCCCATTCATCCATGACTGAGCCATTGAATTGAGCTTTCGCAACATAACGATGCTCCGATTTTCTAAGGGAAAAAAACAAATATAATATACCTTTACCTTTCACAGTTCAGTGTTAGAAGTTAATACTGTACCCAACCAATAAAATAGTTGTGCACAAAAAGGTGAAAACGAAATCGAAATTTAGAGAAACATATTTCGCCTAATTCCGGCTACTGATCTTGTTGCAATTTAGATAGAGAACTCATAAGCTAAAGGACAATCGGGGAAGAGGGTCTAGAGTGACGTGAGAGAAAAGTTATCTGTTGTTAATTGAAAATTGGCCTTTCATTTAGCAGAATTTATATAAAAGACAAATCAGATATCACGGCGTTTGGTTTGTCTTTGCAATGTGCTTTCAATGAGCGAAGTATCAGTGGATTTGAAAACAAAGCTTATAACTTGTAGATTTGTAAGAAGCCCCCGTGACAACGAAAAGACTCTCTTTCGATAAACTTACTAGCTTTCAGGTGGTTATTTATTTATTTATTAGGGTTTAACGACACATTAACAGCCATGGTCATACCGTGTCGGTGACAGTTTTACGGGTGGAGGAAGCCGGAGTACCCGGAGAGAACCACCGAGCAACGACGAGCAACTGCCAGCTCCCCAACATCGTAGCTCCGCTTTCAGGTGGTATCTGTAATGATGTGTCCTGGTGGCATTGGGGTGTATGGGCAATCTGTATTAATTCTACCCACATATTAAAGGCCTATTGAAATTTCTACATTCATTTTGGGATTTGTGAGCAGACATTCTTAGTGTCAAGCAGTAGTCACACTTGACACCACTGCTGTTTGAAAAGGTGTGCGGGATAATGAGAGCCCGTTGGCAACTTCACGTGTGTTTATGATAAAACGGGAAACAGGAAAATGACGAGAGTAGTTGAAGAATACTTAGCTAAAGAGCAATGGCAATATGGGTTGTTGATCTTTGAGAGTGTTTGTCATGTGTGACTACTAACTACTGTGCTGAGATAACGATGTGTTATTAATGTTAAGTGTTTAGTTTAAACAGTATTCTATTTTGTGAGAAAAGTATGCGTAGAAACTAAAAGTACAATGAGTATAATGCGTAATATTAGATGTCACGTGACTTTCCCGCGTTCTGATTGGTTGAACAGAAACACCCTATTTTCCGATAGTTCGTCAGCGAAATCGCACAGACCTACTATCATTTTTGAAAAAAGAATAGTGCACGGTAATAGTGCACGGTTATAAATAGTAACATTCGAATTCGATTAAAAAATTCCCAAAAAATTATTACATTTAGTTTGGAGAAATAAAAATATGTGTATCGAAAGTGGTGTCTGTAGTAGTGTTGGGGGCGGGGAGGGGGTTAATGGAATAATGGTATTGTGTTTCTTGGGGTTTTGGTTCTCTACCCAGAACTATGAGTGGCAGAATTAACTTAGTTTACCTGTTTAAACCCTGAACCATTTTCTTTTCTCTTTGTCTGTGAATAAGAATATTATCTTGCATATATGACCGATGAAGACACCCCCCCCCCCCCTCCTCCCACACACACACACATCTAATATAATAAATATAGACTTGACTTTTCGTTGACTGTGCCAAAAATAGTGGTCCTCGAGGAGAGAATAGTCCCTCCGCTACGCGTCGGGACTATCCTCTCCTCGAGGACCACTATTTTGGCATAGTCAACTCAAAGCCAAGCTATATTTATTAAATAATTTTATACAGACTAAATACCATATTTTATTACACGCCTGTTCTATGTAATCCCCATCTACAGTAACAGCGAACCATGAGGAAAATCTCTTCTGCACGGAAATCGTTGACGGAATATTTTTGAACAGAAGCGAAATTACACTGGTATTTTCTACAAATCGTGCACCGCAATTACAATTTGAATCACTAGCGATGGGGGCGCGCTGGCGTCGCGTTAACCGGTTCTCGTCACTCGTCAGATCACCGAAGTTAAGCAACGTCGAGCGCGGTTAGTAGTTGGATGGGTGACTTTTTCAGCGACTGATTCGTGCTCCCGCGTTGTGTCCTTGGGCAAGGCACTTAACCCCGATTGCCTACATGGGGGGGGGGGGGGGGGGGGGCACGATGACGCTGTGTACTCAGGCGTACTGCACGTCGATTGTGCGCATGTCTTCAACCAATCTAACCCTGCCTGTGCCGCGGTGCAGAGTTCAGAGTTACGATGTTAGAGAGCTGACAGCTGCTCGTCGTTGCTCGGTGGTTCTCTCCGGGTACTCCGGCTTCCTCCACCTGTAAAACTGTCACCGACATGATATGACCCTGGCTGTTAATGTGTCGTTAAACCCTAATAAAAAAAACTAAACATAGTAAACACGAGTTCCCCTCGCAAATTTGATTGGCCAAAAAATGAGTTCTTTTTGTTGGTAGTTCGTTCCCTGAGTTCCAATGTGTTCTATGTTCCTTCTGGCACATAGAACACATTGGAACTCCGGGAACGAGTTGTCAAATGAACTGCTGAGTGTCCAGATAATTGCATTTATAGACGAGAAGGCGTGTAATAAACACAGAACGACACACGCGTTTGGGTGGTTTTATCGATATAGCATTTGTGCCACCAAGAAAGGACGAAACGAGAGGCATTTGGCCTCTCATTTTATCCTTCCGCGCTGGCACTTGCATTCACACGCGTGCGTCCTTCTGTCCATTTATTATATGCTGGGCTGTGAATTATCGCAAATTATCTAAAAGATATTTTTCAATATTCATAACAAATCTGTAGAATCCCATCAGGCCACTACACAATTGGTTAGCGGACGCTTTTAAGCACAATTAGTTTGATCTATTGTAATGTGGATCCCAATGAGGCTGCATTAAATTGCTCACATGAGACAAATCTTAGACGTTTGTTTCTGAGACCTCTTACTCTCTCCACATTCTGCATAAACCTTAAAATCATCGAACACAATATACAACAAACAGCAGAACCCCATAACATAGAAATAATAATGTATGGTTGGGACAGGGGGGGCACCATAAATTTGCAAGACGTGACGTGGGGGTGGGTGGGTCTCTTGAGTGCGCAAAAAATGTGCATTTCCAACTTGTGCAATTTTTTGAATTTTTTAAAACTATATCAATATATCAGCTAATATATACCATCAAATGTGTTTCAAACCTTAAAGATGATGTTGTACATCACACTCTTAACATAAATACAACATCAGGAGGCTTTAGATGTGAGAATATTGGGCTTAAACTGGGAAAATGTCAAACGTTAGTAGGGGGTGGGTGTCTTGTTCGAAATGTAGAAAATGTGCAGACAATATTTTGGGAACAATTCAAATGAAAATTTGTTCCCGTATATGTATACCTGCTCTGGCCAAGCCGGATAATGAACAGCTTGTCATTTGTAGATTGGGGCCCACAGCAGCTCACAGAGGTTTAAATTGGTGGTACCAGTTTAACCCTTTACCTAACATGAAAAGCAGACGACACTTGCCAAAAAATGATTGAATAACTAATTTTTTTCATTTTTTGTCTCAAAAACATAGGTTATGACCCCTCATTGGAACGAGCTCGACGAGCTCGTTCCAATGAGGGGTCATAACCTATGTTTTTGAGACAAAAAAGGAAAAAATAATAAAAATTAATTGGCAATTTTTGAGAATAGCGCTGGCCGGTTTTGTCCGTTACGTTGGGTAAAGGGTTAAGAACATTATGAAAACCCCCTAAAGACAACTGTGCCTACTAAGTTTATATAAGCTTATTTTGGATTTTAATGGGAGAGTGGGTGTCTGAGAACGGTAGTAGAAAATTTGCACGTAGTGGGTGGGTGTTTGGGTGTAAAAAAGGAGCCGAATAAAAAATAGGACGTCACGTCTTGCAAATTGTTTGTGCCCCTCCCCCCCCCCCCCCCCCCCCCGGTTGGAAAGAGAATGGGAGAAGAGATTGAATCACAAATTATAGAACAGCGCAGGGTAACTTTACTACTGCAAGATAAAGAACTAATATAACAATAACATGATTTTGGAGGGCATTATGGTTCATAAGCGGCCCTGCAGCAATGATGAACAGCCGTCGAGGGCCGTTAATAAGCCCAAGGGCTGTTCATCATTGCTACAGGGCCGCTAATGAATCATGATGCCTGACAACAAGCATGTTATTACTATTATTACCACTTCCTGTTACTGCTAACCGCACGAGGGAATTGCTGGAAGAAATAATCACTAAAGTCGGTTCGATATTTCTGTTTCGATCGTGCGTTCGACTTCAGTTCAGAAATACAAAGGGACGTTATCCGAATGGGAGTAATTCATTAGGCGATGGAATCTAAAAATAGCCGGGCCGCGGGCCGCTAACGACTATTTATACCATTATCGGCCGGGGCCCCGGCTCCGTCGAATGACGTCACTGAAATTATGGAGTTTTATCGGCCCTCCAAATTCATGTTAATCGACTAGTAACTTATAGATTGAGTGGTAATAATTGCGTTTTTCGTTAACTTGCAATTGGATTAGGCCAGATAAATTATTGCAGTTTGCCTTTTAAGTAAATTATCAGCAATGTCAATATGTAAAATACCGTTTTTATCCATAAAACACTGCACAGGGGTGGGGGTGGGGTGGGGAGGGGGGTTATCTTTCGCTCCTAACTACACTCTGAAATCATGTAATGTTAAAACATAACAGCATTTAAAATTTAATGAATTCTGAACTGGCCATCTGTTTCATACATTTCATGTAGACCCCACTCCTCGAGTAATAACTGCGTTACGTAATATCCTGGCATATGTTGCAGAGCAAAAACTTGGAGTTGGATTTTTACACTTGCAATAATGAGAGAGAGAGAGAGAGAGAGAGAGAGAGAGAGAGAGAGAGAGAGAGAGAGAGAGAGAGAGAGACCAATAGGGCTGAAGACTATAAAACCTTTACAATTGTATTTTCTGGAATTGTATTTTCTACCTATTAATATAACTGACTAAAATGAATCATTAGCATTTTAAAAGATGTGGCAATTTGCCAACTGGCAAATTGCCACATATTTGAAAATGCTAGTTGGTCATTTCAACCCATTTGAAGTCATAACTAGAAAATACAATTCGAGAAAATACAATTATAAAGTGTTATAGTATTGGCCCCTGGTCCCGATCACTGATTTCTATACAACTGGATTACTGGAGCACTCATTGGTGACATTTTAAACGGTGTCACAACTATGCGAAATTATTTCAAGATTGGCGCATAGTTCGACACAGGACTTTTAGTTTCAACTGTACATAAACACGTATCTGTCACAAATCAGTGCGAATGTTAGAAAAGATTATTCATTCATGTGATTCTGTCCAACACGATAGATAGATGGCGCCTGTAAAAATAAAGCATTTCTATATATGACATTTGGTTCAGTTGACGAGTATTTTACAGCAGTACATAATTACAAATTATTATTATAATTAATTATTCAATCTATAGCAGCTCTGTTTGGGTGGGTGGTGAAGATAGTCTGGATGATGAATAACATTATGTATACAACAGCCGATTATAAATCCAATCGGCCATATCTTAGGTAAGATTCGCTTTTGGTGGGAGCCGACTGTCCCTGCACATAACCCATCCGTTTTCTTAATGACTGTGATGAAGAGAAGAACCACCCCACAGGATCTACTTCCGTTCCACTCTTTCCATTCAACAGTCTACCTATTTTAAGATTTCTTCGTACCGTTGCCTTATATATATCTTGAATCTGTAAAACCATATATCATGATTTAACAGAAAAAAAGTCATTACCACTATCACGTTAATCGTTCGAACGAAAACTGAATGTCATACTATTTAATTATAAAAAGTCGAATTACGATCGATTCGCGATTTCGGAATACATGTCGACATATGTTGTGGCTTTATATGTACAATAGATCAAAGAGTACTGAGAATTAATTCTTGCACCAGCTGGAGAGCATGTTGGTTAAATGTTGTCTGTGGTAAATGTCAAATAAAGATTATGGTTTTTATGAAAACACACGTCGATTAGTTTCCAATCATACAGTGTTGCTTTCATTCTGAAACAGAAGACATGAGAAGGGCTGTATCTCAGAACGTCTTAAAAATGAAAATCTGTACCGGAGAGTTTACATAAGAGAACAATAGGCTTACGGCTATAGTCTAGTTTAAACAATATTTTATTTCCTTAATTTGACAGAATATTATGATACATTTCATTAAGATACATAAATGTGAAAGAGGAAAGAGGATTCAGCAACAAGCTATAGCTTATGTAAGCTGTCTCCTTGTAACAAATTACTCACATGAAGCAACATAACGAAGGAAGTTGAAACACAAACGATGAAAATGTGGAAATAAATTATCGTACACGGGTTGAACATAACAGAAAAGAGAAAGAGATATAATGAAATGAGGGAGCGTTAGGAAAGGAATGTAGGGTGAAAGTATAAAGAAGGAGAAGCCCAGGTTATTTGGAATGGTTCCACATATGATCTAACAACTGTTCCCACGGGGAAAGTGTCCGATACTTGTAACGTTAAATAATCTTGATAGAAACACTAGTTGTAGCTTGGTCAACCGACCTGCACAGTATAGTCTATATCTAATTAGGATCGGGTATTTTGTGGGAAGGGTATATAACCGTAGGAAATATCCATGGGTGTCTGTTGCGTAATTCTCACTGACGTTTGAATGATCTGTAAAGCTTGAGAACCGTATCTTTGTTTGCTCCCCAATTTTTACCTCTGATTATCTTCAAAAAATTGATATGGATACCAATGACTTGTACGTATATACAGTACGTAGAAAGCGTATTGTCACTAAATCACGTGCAGAGTGGCGACTCTGTACCCAAGCAATAATTGCAGATTTGTTGCAAAGCATAACAAGCACAAGCAAAGTTCCAACCAATGGACCTCCGGGTTATACCCGGAGGTCCATTGGCTGAAACATTGCTTGTATTTTTGGTCCAGAATTTGAAAGTAAAGTAAAAGTAAAGTAAATTTTATTCAACAGAATATAAAAATACAAAGTGACAACAGTTAATATGGAAATAACGATATTCTGTTGGGAAGCAGCATGGCCAAATTGGCCGTCTTCCTGCCGCCTCCATCAGTATAAACATGGAGATATGTGTGTCAGAAGAAGTGATAAACATGAAGGTTTGTGTGTCAGAAGAAGTGATGTTATTTTCCATGAAAAGTTGTTGTAACCTCAAACACGTATGTATTCGTTATCCTCAAATTTGGTTTTGTTCCGAGACAGACCAGTATTACATCAATCTCTACAAGAGTATCGGAGCCGGACAAAAGTAGCGGAGTTGAGCATGCTTTCGGCGCCATGGCAACTGGACAAAGACTGAATTAAGACAGGATAAGGAAATGAAGATAGGAAAGTATGTTGTATTCCTCTTTAGCTTTATGATTATCTTCATTACCCTACCACAGGCTCATTCAGCCACAGAGCATATTTACTTAGTGATACTTTAGGTGATAATTCTACTCGCCGGGTGAGTTAGTTACAATCCACCCTCCAGGTACTGTATATATCTTATTCAACTCAGTAAACTCTGTTCACAGAACACAGAAAACTCGCCGTCTGTATCTCTGATTGATCTTTGAACGCAGAAAAATCTCACTAGTGACCAATACTTAGATATAAACTATAATTACTATCAAAACAAAACTTACCGATATGTGAATTTTAGTTTTTCTACGTTTTGAGAACACACCATGAGAATTACAGGTAGAATATTAGATCAAATGTCATCGTCTGAATGACAAATAAAACAGAAATTGGCGACAAACAACTCACGAAGACTGGAAATGATTTAAACAAACAGATATTGTTCCCCCTTTCAACGGCGTGTTGTAGGATGGAGTCGACATATAAAATAATATGATCCCAGCATACAGGAGAATACATTATGCATTTGTAAGGTGGTTTTATAATAATCTGATATTGGGCTGTAGGAGTAAATTATTACAGATCCACAACAGAAAAGTGACAGGGTTAACGTAACAAAGGGTAAAATTTAAAGAGACACCACAGCATTACAGTAATAGAATGAGAATACTCACTAACGAGTGTGTAGAACGCGTTTTTTTTTGGAGTAAATTCAGTTATCAACGGCGGTCTTTTGCCCAAGTGAATATTACGCGCGAACAGCATTTGTTATCGACGTTTCTTAGAAATTGTCCACAACTCAACTGATGATGAATATCCAAGGTATACATACCGCGCGCTTGTTGATTATTGTTCGCTCTAAATCGCCATGATGTAAAAAATGATGTGTAGATAGGGCGTCCTCATCTAATAACGACGCAAAACAAATTTGTGTTATGATCTCCATACCCGAAAATTATTTATTCTACCTCACAGACATTTCTAGACAGACACAGCATAATGCAATGATAAGCCAAGAATCTAGTTTTGTTAACACCTCGACAACTGCACTCAAGACTACTCGAATATGGGATAATACGGCAGGTGAATTGGAACTGAAAGAATCGTAATATCGACGGTCTGGACAATAGTGAGTGGGAAAAGTAAAGTCTGAACAATTGCTTCCAGTCGAGTGTCGCCTTCTGTCCAGGCAGATGACACTCGACTGGAATCAACTGCTAGGTTACACGTTTTGACCACTATGTGACGTGGCATTACTTCACTACCATTCCAGCTATGGAATTGTGCCATGCACAGACACCATGTACGTGTTGTTTTGCAGCAACATTGCCGTAAGTAATGGGGCATTCCACTAGGATAAAAATAACGTACGAGAGGTACAAAGGCATTGCAATATTGGGACGTTATCGGTAGCGGTTCAGACGGGTCAATCCGGGATTTGTCCCTACTGACATCTTCCACATTTTGAAATGTAAATATATACGTAGGCAGAATCAAACATCAGCACATCTGGCAAATGTGTTCTACAATAAAATCGTCACCACGTAATAACCTAGCATTCATTATACACAGAAAGTGTTTGGCCTAATATTTTTCCATAACCAGAGACCTCGTGTGCACGAAAATCATCGTCAACACGCCAAGGACATACTTAGAACGTAGTACCGTGGTTTACTATAAGTTGGCGGGTTGAGTGGGACGAGACAATACAATGGTTCGTCATTGTTTGCCTCCATGGGTCACAAGATTTGTGCTGGAATGTCCCTCCTTTTCTACCCACAGTTCCTGGATCCACTACTGAAGTCAGCAAACATTGACTAATACCTTTACTACGATAAAAACATTGCAGGGTTTCGTTTTCAAATTATGAGCTCATATGATAATTTACAGAGTAATGCAACTCGTTATTCGTGGTTGTGCATTCTCAAAGTTTGTCATGTAATCTTCAGTTTTAACTGGACATCAAGTCGAAGTTGAAATTAGCCTGTAAGTTCACTTACGTCAACAAAAACGAATCTTCAGTTCACGGCGATCATATAACATTAAGACTTCTCATAGCCATACAAGACTCTTCACACTTTTCAGGACATTTCGCCGTGTTCGTGAATCATCAAATTGAACAACTGTGTGGCAAAGCTTTTTGAAAACCATACAACAACATAAAACCAAAAAAATAAGTCACGATCTTGAATGGAGAGAGGGGTCATGTCCAAGACGCTCTGGTCCGTAAAAAGAATAATCGAAGGCAAGAATATTCATTCCATACTTGTTCATTCTTTTCATTGATGAAAATCGATCCCCGTCCGGGACGACCCGCGTTGTGTCCATGGGCAAGGAACTTTATCCCGACAGCCTACACGGGGGCACGATGACGCCGTGTACTAAGGCGTACTGCACGTCGATGGTGCACATGTCTTCAACCGCTGTAACCCTGCGTGAGTGGAGCTTGAACAGAGTTAGAATGTTGAGAAGCTGACAGTTGCTCGTCGTTGATCGGTGGTTCTTTCCGGGTTCTCCGGCTTCCTCCGCACGTAAAACTGTCACGGCCACGATTAGCCATTGTGCATAAGTATGTGACCTTAAACCTCAATAAATAAATAAATACATTGATGAAAACGGTTCTTGTTAATTCAAGCTCCCACAGTTTTGAAGTACCAAACTCTAAGGAAATATTGGTATGCCAAACTCTGGCCCCCAAATTAAAGGTTTCGGAGATATCAGTAGTTCAGTTGTTTTCTTTTAGTTTGATATAACACATTCAGAGAATAAAATCTCGAATTATGAGATAACCTGTTAACCGTTCATCTGGATATAATAAAGAGGACAGAGTGCAGTACAGCCTTCGTGGACGGGGCAAAATCTATGGGTGCGCATTTTCCCATGCATACAACTCGGAGATGATCCGCTATGACACTTAGCAAACTTTCCACCAATGAAGCACCGGGGTAATCCCGGTGCTTCATTGGTGGACATTTTGCTAGGCGTCATAGCGGATCATCTCTGAATTATATGCGTGCAAAAAATGACAACCCGTGGATTTTGACCGTCCAAGATTGCCCTACTGTATGACAGCTCACAGATTTGGAAAGCATCTGCGGCAAACACAAGGGGTGTCAGCTGTCTTATGGAGTTTGAGCATTGAAGAGAGGAGTCTTCCAAAGGAAAATTTTCAAACAGTGCTATCAAATAAGGTGATAATACACAACTTTCTGACAAAGTGGTTGTAGTTCCAGACGAACAACTTTTCGGTTATCTGTTTTTTTTTATTTAGATAACCACCAGAGGAACGATAAAATCAAATTTTATGGCATGAAATCGTCGGACCAAAAGACAAACAATGATTTTTTCTCTTCAGCTCCGACCTATACATATTGGATTTTTTCAGCCCTTTCACTTATTGTTCGCCTCGAAAGAGAGAGGGTGACTGATTTTGTGATCGCCTACAATATCAGACCACGGACACTTAACATGTTTATTCGAAATTAGCTTCACAGTTATTAATGTCCCAGACCCATGATCTACATTTAATTGAGATAATAGTGAGTGTTGTTTGACTGTGCGGATCACGTGTTGAAATGCAAGGCATTGTTGGAAAGGCCACGAGATCTTTCCAGCAATGTATTACATCAAAGCATATCATCTGCCCAATAAAAGGATTTCCTTAAGTAAAAGGTAGTACTGTAAGCTGCTTATCCCAGTCTCCACTATAACACTGCGAGGTTGGTATATCAGCCTTGTGTTTGCTCCTCAAGAACCGAAAAGGGGTTACTTAAAAGAAATTGTTTCAGAAATAATTTTTCAGTTTAATTCTTTAATCTGTGATAGACCTCATTTTTCTTTTTTGTTTCCAAAATAATCGATGTTTCTTATTGTGCTTATTTCTAAAAGTTCACTTCACTCTTGTCGATCGGCGCTCAGTCCATTGCTTCAGAACCTTCTAATTTCAGTGTCGAAAACCTACCTTTTGATAAACAGGAATCCACATATCTTCTGATTTTAAATTTTAAAATTCTAAATATTAATTTTATAAAGTGAATGCATTCCTTTTTCCATAAAGCAAAGAATTAAAGAGTAGAATCCGTTAGTTCTGAAGAAAACCTTTTCCTGGACTCTTCATGAACACTCCTCCAATACATTTATATGATGAAACTTCAATCAGTAACAGTCATTAGCGTACCATTTACAGTAGACGTAACGGCAACTGGTTTCCAGCACCTATCCCGTAACTAAGTAATCGAAGTTGGAATTGTTTGTCTTTTCACTTTTTTTTTTTTTGTTTTTTTTGTTTAACGTTTTAAAGCTACACTCACGAAATTTGGCACAAATATTAAGAACAATCTGAATTGAATCCAAATGAGAACTGATTTTCTATTTTCAACCTTTATCAGAAACAATTCCCAATTTAATATTTTTTTCGGTGATATTTTAATACCACCTCCTCTATATGGCACATACATTTCAATTTTTGGAAATAAGATCTACAACAAAAACCACATCTAAAAATGTGGTGCCGTCCTGGGAATTTCCCAACCGTTGGCCGAACTCTGAGGTGAGGCCATAGAGGTCTCAGGGCAAAAAATGAAAATGCGTCAGACGTTTTGTTTCTAATTTTAGTATTTTATAGAGTTACGAAAAATTAGGAGATAGCTGTTTTGGTTTTGGGGGGTTTATTGTCATTATTGAAGTCTTTACGTCACTTTAAATTTGGGGGTTATTTTGCACATTTCTTTTTTTGAAAACACTGATTTTCAATAACGCACATAACAAGTACACACAGCTATGAATTGTGCAGGCCTTTACTTCCATGATGGGTCTAGTAAATGCATTTCTTACAATTTCAAAGTTAACCCTTTATCCAAAATGAGGTCCATTTGACGCTTTATTCATTATCCCTTTACCCAACGCAGACGATATCAAAATATATTATTTTAAATATATTTTTTTTTAAATTTTTCAAAAAATTTCAACCAAACCATATCATGTGACCCCTCATTGGAACTAGCTCAATGAGCTCGTTCCAATGAGAGGTCACATGATATGGTTTTGTTGAAATATTTAATTTTTTCAACTGCTCAATTTGCATATTACGCTGGCGGATGCGGGCGATTCGTTAGGTAAAGGGTTAACGTTCAATATCTGCCAGATTTTTGAACGCTCACACTTGACATTTTGGATATATATTCTCCATTAAAATCCATATCTACAACTTCCACGAAAAATTCGACTGGTCTGCTGATGGGTGATGTCAAGACGTCAACTCCAAAACATTAAGTTTGTCCGATTTATGTGAAATGTTAGTACATTGTACAGCTCAAAAAATAAAAAGATAGCTGTTTTTATGTTTTAATTTAACGTCATTTTCGACGTTTTGTACGTCACTTTATGTTTTTACACCCCTCCCATTTTGTCCCAACCCTACGTCAAAAACTACAAAAAGTAATCCTATAAAAGTTAAACACACATTGCAAGGGATAATTGGAAAGATGTTGTGTCACAATTGTATGCTCATTGGCGCAATCAACCAGGCACTATTATTTCAAATGTCATAGAGGTGAAAAAACTTAAAAAGTAAATTTCACTTTCCGATGGTTTGACCTTTTAGCATTCATGGTCCCAAACACAAAGTTGAAAAAATTCAAAATCGGACGTCAGTCACCGGAGGTATGACGTAAACAACATCGAGGATACACCCCCTCCCGTTTGCTGACACCCATACCCCGAAACTACATAACATAGCGCTAAATTCAGATCAAAGACGGCTACAGGAAAATTTGAAGTCAAAAACACTGTCAATTTTTATCCAGATTGCCAGAAAAATGTTGTCGCATTGACATAAATGCCTGTCGACGGTCGGAAAACGTCGTAATTAAATTTCACTTCACGAACTTGATATTAACATTAAATTTCACTTCACGGATTTGATATCAAAATTAAATTTAACTTCACAGATTTTAAATCTTAGGAAGGTTTAGTACTCGTGTTCCGCAATACAAAGGTGAAAGAATTTTAAAAATCGGACTGAAAGCACCTTGGATATCATGCAAATACCATCGGCCTTATTATTTCATCACTTAAGCCATTTGGACATTTCTCGTCAAAAGCGCTATCTCGGAATTGACGGCTAACAAACTTCAGATACTGTTTTCTGGTCATCGGAAATTGTTCACTGGTACTCTTTCATTTCAAATTTATTCAACCGATGCCAGCGATGCCGGTTTTACGGGTTTTTTTAAATATCTTTCATTTTCAATATTTTAATATCATTTTCAGCCCCAGCTTTTCGAAATTTTGGAAAAGTAATCTCCTATCTAAAAATGTATTGCCGTCCTTGGAAATTCTAAATCGTTAAACCCGAACGCTGAGGTGATATCATAGGGGCCATATGGTCAAAAATTATATGACGTCAGATCTTACTGAAATTCCAATTTGTTACAGAGCTGGGTTTTTTAATTTTAGATTTGGTGCCATTTTGAAGTTTTTGCGCCACTTCAAAGTTTCGTCTATTTTTATACGCCCGTTTAAAAAACGGTCGTATTATGTTATCAGTCTGTCTGTCTGTCCGTCCGTCTGTCCGTCTGTCCGTCTGTCCGTCTGTCCGTCTGTCTGTCCGTCCGTCCGTCCGTCCGTCCGTCCGTCCGTCCGTCCGTCCGTCCGTCTGTCTGTCTGTCTGTCTGTCTGTCCTTCTGTCCGTCTGTCTGTCCGTAAACAATTTGGTTTCCGTTCATTTAAAGTCGAACGCCTTGAAGGATCGACATCAAACTTTCAGAAGTTGTTTTTGCATTAAAATACAGGTTAAGTTCGATATTGGTGTTTCTCAGTCCATCTGCTGCAGAGATATGGCCCTTTGAAAACACAGTTTTTCTAAAAAAAGTGGTTTCCGTTCATTTAAAGTAGAACGCCTTGAAGGATCGACATCAAACTTTCAGAATTGGTTTTTAGCAATAAAATACAGGTCTAGTTCGATATTGGTGTTTCTCAGTCCATCCGCTGCAGAGTTATGGCCCTTTGAAAACATAATTTTTGAGAAAAAAAATGGGTTTCCGTTCATTTAAAGCCGAACGCCTTGACGGATTGACACCAAATTTTTCAGATGTGGATTTTATACACCCGTTTGAAAAACGGGACGTATTATGTGAATGGTCTCACCACCTGTCTGTCTGTCTGTCCGTCCATGGACACATTTCGTTTCCGGACGATAACTTTAGTTGTAATGGATTGAGCTGAGGTAAATTTGGCATGTAGATTTAGTATGACAAAATACAGGATGGGTTCGATTTCCGTTTCTAGCGGCCCATTTGCAGTAGAGTTATGGCCCTTTATTTATGGGAATTTAGCCCAACTTTTCGTTTCCGGTCGATAACTTTAGTTTGCCTTGACCGATTTATTTCAAATTTTCAATTTTTTGTTTTTGACCACAAAATACAGCTCACGTTCACTTCTGACCACAATCGCATATACCTTTCTAGAGTTATTCCCCTTGAATGATTGCAAATTTGTGGATTTTGTGGTTTCCGGATGATAACTTTAGTTTGCCTTGACCGATGTTTTTCAAATTCTCAGATTTTGTTTTTGACCACAAAGTACAGCTCAAGTTCACCTTTGGCCATAATCGCATGTACCGTTCCATAGTTATTCCCATTGAATGATTTCAAATTTGTGAATTATGTGGTTTCCGGATGACAAACTTTAGTTTGCCTTGACTAATTTGTTTCAAATTCTCAGATTTTGTTTATGACCACAAAGCACAGCTCAGGTTCACTTTCGGCCAAAATCGCATGTACCTTTCCAGAGTTATTCCTCTTGAATTTGTGCATTTTGTGTTTTCCGGATTATAACCTTAGTATGGCCAAACTGTTGGACATAGAATGCATCAAATATTTGGTTTCCGGATGATAACTTTTATTATTTGTTTTCCGATTGGTTCCAAACTTGGTATGTTGTTTAATCACAACAAATACAGGTCAAGTTCGAATATGGGGTTGGTCCAAACAATGTTCACCCTCACCCCCATCCTTACCCCAACCCTTCAAAAATACAAAACGGGCGTGTATTGCCCCGCTACGCGGTGCTCTTGTTGACATATTTCATCCAAAATGAGCAGCGGGATGTCCTTTGTTGAGCGGTTTAGTGCGTCGAAATGTGACAGACACCTTCTATACGTTAATAGGGCATTCTGTGTTGGCCACGCTTCGTTGGATGACTTCTTAAAATTTAGCGATTTCAAAACCATTTAGATTAAAACGGTGTTGTTTTTGCAGCTATCGATCAGAGATATGTCGGCTGTAATAAAGACAGAATCTACAACATCCCCCCCCCCCCCCCCACACACACACAAGGAGTGTGCTTTTTTTACCATGGACATGGAACAATAGATACACAGAACGACACACAAGTGCCATATCGATTAACCCATTCACACGCGTGTGTCGTTCTGTGTTTATTACACGCCTTCACGTCTTTAAAACAACTATTAGAAGGATACTCAGCAATTCATTTGACAACTATCAACAAAAAGAACACATTTTATCGACAACCAAATTTGCGAGGAGAAACCGTGTTACTGTTTCGGTCCCCTGAGTTCCAACGTGTTGTATGTGCCCACTGGCACATACAACACGTTGTAACTCGGGACTAATTTTTAACTATCGCTTGCGATTCACATTGTAATTGTGGTGCACGATTTGTAGAAAATTCCAGTGAATTGTCGCTTCTTTATAAACACAGTCCGTCAACGATTTCTGTTCCGCACATATATGCGGAACAGATTTTCATTTTCTGCATGTTTTAGTGTTGCTGTAGATGGGGATTATAAGGAACAGGCGTGTACTAAATTCCATTTCGGGATTAAAATATTTTTGCTGGGTGGCCTCTCTGACATACATTATGAGAAGTATTTAGTATTCACCACACATGGGGGGCATCGGGTGCACTTTCAATATTCCCGATGAACAAATATCATTAAACATTTATGTGGTATCTTTATTTGGCCGTTCAAATATTAATTATCAAGAATTTGGTTAAAATAGAATTTCTGCAGACATTACTGCAGTGTGCAAACATGTGATTCTCGTAATTAAACACGTGGGAAGATTGACCTTAAACAATCAATTTGGACGTCCTAACGATTGTGTGTATGGAAATCATAAAATGGCGAATTTAATTGTATTACGGCATGCAGAACACCAGAGGCATAATAAAACACTAATCCAATCTTTTTTGATTGCTTATAACTCTTGCTTGCAAATTTGTAGTCAATATACCGGCAAGGTCAGGACACTGCAGGATGGAATGGACACGTGGAGAGAGTTTTCGTGTACCTAAATTCTCCTTGTTATTTAGTTTCTTGAAAAGAGAGAGAATATGATGCATGCAAACATCCTGACAAACACTTACACTGCAATGGTGATAGCAATCTTCAAAACGTCAAGTATGTGTGATAGTTTATACTTGTTTGTGGTGTACAGATAGTAAAGGGTATCTAATGAGTCGCGAACTGATATTAACTTTATGTACCGAGTTCACTCAAATCGATCTGAGCCGAGGTTTACCTCGGCTTAGTTTAATTCAGTTTAAACAAATTTAATTTGTCAAAATTCACAAAAAGGATTGTGTACGATTATAAAGTATACGATTAACAAGTAAATGCAGCATCCGTTCACTACAGTTAAAACTAGAAGCCCTGTCACGAACTGTGCGCTTATCTAGGCTTAATTGCGCGTAGGAATTGCGCGAAATTGCCATATCGAATGGCATCCAAAGCACGGCAGGTTCTCCTGGTCACTCATAGCAAACACAAGCAATGTTTCTGCCAATGGACCTCCGGGTAACCCGGAGGTCCATTGGCTGAAACATTGCTTGTGCACAGGACATATGTACATAATTTGGTATCTTTACTTTGGCCATAACGCGTAGATTAACGCGCAGATTGACGTGCTATTCGTGCGCATTTCATGACAGCACTTCTAGTTGTAACTGTATATACACATCGAACAAAAACAAATTACGCTATTCGAGATTGCAACGGTGTTATGACAATAGATATTCAGAGAAAGAAGAAAAAAGGAAAGATGAACGGAGAAGATTTGATACCAATTACCCACGAAGAAAAAAAAATGAAAATATTTTTTTTTAAATTTAAACTGCTTCCACCCAATTTCACTATGCCGCATCGCTCCAAGAGAGACGTTTTGTTATCACAAATAAAGTGGGTAAGCTGCATCTAATAAGATGAGTTATGTGGACATAGTCACAGCGTTCTATAACTCTCACCCTTCCTTGTCTTTCATACTTGTAATGAAGACAAATGTGCGGTCGGTTTAGATGATAGAAAACTGGTTTTAAATGTTTATTGTTTGTTTCTTAACATTTTATAGTCATTTTCAGCATGTATAGCTATACCATAATTGCAACACTGAATAGACAAGTTTCTCTAATCGTTTTTAATCATTCTAATCACTTCGGACGACTTACACCCTAAGTACTACATATCGGTTCCTATTTTGCCAATGAAGCAGAACTGCTCTACCACAGTAGACCAGCGCTACATTTATTTGGGGTTCAAATGAGGAGTAATAAGCTATGATTTCGAGACAAAAAATGAAAACATTTATTTATTCAGGAAATATTTTCTGCAAATGGTGTCTGTTTTTTTTGTATTAGGTACACAGTTAATGGAATATAAGAGAAGATGAATTTAATTATACCTCCGAAACCAATCAACTCTTGACGCTTAATTTGAAAGGCTATGTTCTCCGCGTGTAAAATTGCCCATACGATATGACAGGAAAACATCCTTCTTGCCTATGCCATTTCCAGGCATTTAGAGAACAAAACTAGGTTAGAGACTGGAGGTCCGGAATCAACGACCCGAGGTGAAGTTGTCCCTGTATTTCACGAGCGCCGAACATTCTTGGCCCCGAGTTGTGTTCTGTGTTTATCTCACAATTAAACTTGAATTGAGTGAACGAAGCTAATATTTTTAAAGAACACTTTCTGACTTGACCTGGGAGGGATCGGAAAAAAATATCCTGGAATATACGATGATTTTACTTTCGACGTGTTTGACCACCTATCCACCCCTTTCCCCAATTTGTCTTCCATGTTCTACAGTTTTCTTTCCAACCAATTCCTGACCACCCCGCCCTTGATGGATATTCACAGTCCTACTCGGTTTAACTACAGTTTAAAAATGTTGCCAAGGGTGGTCTCTGCATCTGTATCATTTTCTTCAGTATTATTTGTCCACAGTCATTACAGGAAGTTGCATGTTGTATTGAAAAACGTATGAAACGTATGTGAGTTTGCCGCAAGTTTGTGGTCTGTAATCATATCCTCAAAGTGTTGCAGTTTGGATCATGGGACAAGGTAAATCAAATGGTGACAGTAGATCAGAAGGATAAGAAATCAGACCAGACTCATACATCTCAAAAGTTTCATATATAATACTAAGAGAGAACAGTGAGTGTGAAGTATGGAGAACTGGAATCAATGACACGAGGTGGAGTTTTTCCTGTATTTCACGAGCGCCGAAGGCTCGTGAAATACAGGGAACACTCCAACGAGACCCGTTGATTCCTATCCCCCACACTCTACCCGATTTGTGTGCAGCACTTGTAACACGATTAAACTTTAATTTAGTGACCGAAACGAATATTTTTAAAGAAAAATATCATTTTCGACAATCTGATAGTCTTTTTGTTTGGCACTGTTTTGTGTTGAAGCATGTCACGTCATAACGTCATCCAGATGCTTAACCTCCAGTCAGTTGCGTTCTTATATGTCGTTCTAACGCGTAATCTGAATTCAACGCGTGGTGTGTCTTCTCCATTTCCCAATGTATGTACTGTATCGCATAACGTTGAATACATAATGCAATCGTGGTACAAATACAAAAGGTTTAGCAAAATTCAACACACTGCCTTCTACATTACACGCACGGTTGATTAGAACTCAGGAATCTTGTGGAGGGACATTCATCTGCACTTACTCAGTAGAAAGGGAGAATCTACGAAGCAAATTTACTGTTCTTGAACCACTGCATACTAATTTCACTGGTGAGAAGCAATATGTAATGTGGTTTTCGTGACCCATCTTATGGTTCTCATGCGACGTTGTAGCCATGTAACCCAGTGGAGCCATGTTGGGTTGTCTTGGTAACATGCGTGAGCGGCCATCTTGTGAGGTCATTACCCTTGTGATAAATGGTCCTAGTGTGCATACGCAGCATATGTTGTTAGGGTGATACGTATTTCCGTCGTTCATTTAGAATACTGGAGGCAGCCATCTTGGTTTCAATGGTGGCACGTGGTTTCTAAAACCCCAAGCCTCCCAAATCACCGAAAACTACCCCAAATCACTTTATTCGGTACGCATCCCCACAGAACCCTCATTTTTCTAAGAACAGATGCGTTCTTTTGTATAAGAGTACTTTTCTTGTTCAGATTTGTTACAAATCCTTGGTTAGAATTGCCCAAATATACCAGACAAGTTTTACTTGTTCGGATTCTTTCAGGATCCTCTGATCTGCTTCTCTCTATGTCGTTGTTTTTTCTGTATACACAACCCTCTTCGTTTGATGTGGAGTATTGTGGAAGCCGGATTACCCGAAGAGAACCATCGAGCATCGACGAGCAACTGTCAGCTCCCCGACATTCTAACTCTGTTCAAGTCCACTCAAGCAGGGTTACAGCGGTTGAAGACATGTGCACCATCGACGTGCAGTACGCCTTAGTACACGGCGTCATCATGTCCCCACGGAGGCAACCGGGATAAAGTGCCTTGCCCAAGAAGGACACAACGCGGGTCGTTCCGGGCGGGGATCGAACTCGGGACCTCTAGCATAGAAGTCCAACAGTGTACCACTGAGCCACCGCGCTCCCTGTTGTGGAGTATACTCCACTAGTGTAGAAGAGCCTGTCATTTTGGAACAGTTTTGTATATTGTTGTTATATTTAGCTTTTCTGGTTTGTTCTGACTAGTTCTAATCCTATTACGGGTACTCTTGTCCTTGTTCCTATAGCGGGGGAGGAATTCGCTAGAATTGTGCACTTGGTGATACCTTCCTGAAATTTGGCATGATGTAAGGGTAGGCATCAGAGATTTCAAAATCGATCGGCTACAAGTTGGCACCATCCTCTAGCCACCACTAGCAGCGAAATCCAAAATGGCCGCCAAGCGGATCGAAAAAAAGCTATTTTCGCCGATCGCACAACTGAAGCTCCAAACCTAACACCATACATGTGCTGTAATTGATGTGAATGATGGAGTGAAGCCCTTGGAACAAGTTGGGGGGAAGATTAATGGATAATGGGATCAGAATTTCCGTCGATGTGTGCGTCTGTGTGTCTGACTGTCAGTATGATCGTCCGTCCGTAGATAAATTAGTGTTGAATGTTTCTCGGGAATGCAATGGTCAAATGAACATGGTATGAGAGATTCCTGTCAACACATGAACAAGGGTACTCGATAGTATGCAGCAGTGGGGATACTTGGACATTTGATAATCCAATTAAAGTGACAGTCTATTCTCAACTTCCGGCATTTTCGATAGATTTATTTTCTAAGAAAATAAAACTATCAAATTTCTAGAGGAGTTCTGGTTCAATCTCAACACCATAGCGACACGTCTGCCAGCAAGGGCAGTGCTGGAATGAACTCGGGATGCATTAGTTCCCGTTGTTAATTATACAATGTTATCTTGCCAGTATAGAACATTGGCAAAATGGGACTAGAAGGGGTGAGTGTATGTTTGCAGTCATTCGAGGTACAGGAATATTTTTTGACTACAAGTAGTATTCTTCATTTTCGGCCAGTTAAGATGTGGTGTGTTCCAAGTCAGGATTAATGTTGCCGACACTTAATGCCCATCCCTCATGGTATGCTACTTTACCAGGGATATAGAGATATAGCCACCACTGGGAGCCAAAACATGACCTTTGATGTCGATGAGTGGTCGAAATGTTTTAGCGAATAACTTATCGAAATATGATCCGGTATGGCAATTTGATACCTTACGTTAGATTTATTAGATCAACTCAGGTATGGATTCATTGAGACATGAGTGCGCTACAAGATGAAGGATTTCCAAGTTGATTTGCTATGGAGTAGGAACTGACTAGTCACATGTGGCCTATGGCCAGAGAAAGACAAGGATACCATAGATGAACACACGGGTGAACGAAGGTATCAACTGTTGTACAGAGGCAAAATAGTTGGGGATATTGTATCATGCTATGCATGAATTAACACCGTCTTGTGCAGTAAATAACAGACTATTTTCCGAAATCTAAAACTGTATTCCTATACCCCGGACAATGTAGCAAGCCACATGGGATGAACATTTGTTAGCAAAATCAACTCAACTAGAAACATGACATGTGTTAACTGGCCGAAAATGGAAAAAAAAATACCAGAATAGGAGATGACTGGTCCTAACATGACAGTATACTACTCAATATTGTTACAACAGCCACCTTCACACTTACACAAAGGTGTGCACCTTAATCCAGCTTTCAAGCATTTGCAATTGCCCTTGCAGGCCTTGGCACAACTACAGTGGAGCATCAGTGCACATGCAGCACTTGCGTCTCCTAGGTGAGTCCAAAATGGGACCAGAATATTGAGACGTGGATTCCACTCCCATCCGTACTGTGATGGGTCTGGCACACATAAGTGTTTCTGCAGAGCACGATGCCAAATGAAAGATGACACAAGAATTACCCTTTTTACATGTTGATACAGAGCTGCTTTGGTGGGCGGGATGTTTTCCATAGACTTAAGGCCATGTGTGAACATATGCCGTCTCGCATCATTGACACGTGTACTGACACAACTGTTACTGTACATCTGTATGGTGAGTTTTTCGATATGCTGCATATGAGGGGAATCCTCTGAAAAGACTTGCGGATTCTCAGTCAATTCTATCATCATTTCAGTTGATGCGGGAAAATTCATCCATGCATTCCATCCTGTCTTCTTCCCAATGCCGAGCATGCTGGATGTTACATCACAACCTGTGAAGGCGTGGAAGAAAGTCAGGGCCTTACAGTAATCAGGTCCAAGTTGTGAAGCTATCTCATGAATTGGCATATCTTTATATGCCTTTCCAATTCCAAACCCAATCCACAGCTCACTGAGTCCAAGGTCACGGAATGTTGCGAAATGGTGCAAAGACAGAATGACGACATCAGAATCAACCGTGCGAAGAAAAGCTATTTTGTGACCTTGTGAGACTGCATGGTTGAGATGAAGCATCATGCGCGTGTCTGCTTCCTCGTGGTTCGATGGAGATATGTCACATAAGCTAACATCCTTATTGCATAGTACATATTCTCCTGATGTCGTTAACAACTGGTACTCGGATGTTGATGTTAATTTCAGCAGTTCAGCAGACAGGAACTTGAAAAATTCGTCTTTATTCTCACTAACTTTCAAGAATGCCTGCCAATTCTTCCCTTTAGGTAAAGGGACGTTCTCGGACACCCGTATCAACCTAACTGCTGTCTCACCGAGGCGTTTTGCTCGCGTCTGATTCTTCAAACTGCCTTCGGGGTAACAGTCATAGATCGCATCAACCCTTGTGGTGTTCGTGTTAATCAGAGATTCGATGTATGGCAATAATTGCAATCGAGCATATTCTCCAAACAGATCCGCTTTCTGTGGTTTGATTACATGGACTACAGCAGGCATATCCAAGATGACAACTGAAGCTTGTCTAGCTGCTGAATTCTTCCCTTGTGCAGGAATAGCTGGTAAACAATTGAGAATTTGAGATTTTGTCCCACTCCGTAGCTTACCTCTATCGGATAATGCTGGCGGATCACGTGCATTCTCGTGCATGAAAAACTCATCCATGTTTGAATCAGGCCGGGCTTGCAGTGAAACGAACATCTGGGTAACTATTGCGGCAGTTGCTTTACTTGACATGAGTTTGTCTCGGCCTTTGTCCAGGTTGGCTGGGGGTGGGTTAAGGAAGGTATATATATTTGCCTTGGGAATAACATCATTCAGGGGTACGGTGCATTCCACAAGCCTTTCCTTCAAGAAAGTGGAATATAAATGCTTGCCCCTTTCGGGTAATGACCGTAAACTCTTACTAACTTCGGGGTCCATATATTCACCAGTATCTAATGTCACCAGCTGACCACTAGTTTCATCATAAGGGTTGATAATGAGTCCCTGATTCACCAGATCGAGGAGAGATTTCAATTGATTCAGAAATTTTTTCTGCTCTGATACCGAACTTTCCGGGTGTTCCGTGTTATCTGATGATGTTGTGTGGAAACTTGCATATTCATACTCATCTATAACACGCAGAACTTCTGACCTTGAAAGCTCAATAACGACTTTCTCTTCAGCCTGGCCATAGAGACCTTTTGGACCACTGTCTTCTTTGAGTAGTTGGATACTATGTTCTTGGCTCTGATCTAAACCCATCATACTGAACTTCCTCTCACTACGCTGGACCACAAAATGGCCTTCCATGAATTTGTTGTGGATTGAAGGATGCCGCCTGGGTAGCTGAGACATGTCTCTCAGAAATACGGGGACCCACCGACAATAATTTGTATGTCCTAGGGCAAAAAAGTAACTGCACAACTCATCGATAGAACACAGTGTACCAGGCCAGTTACCGATTCGTTGGTTCCGAACGAATTGACAGCTTGTCAAGAGAAAGTTCCGAACGATTTCACCCCAATAGCGCGCAGTTGGAGATTGTGAAAGAATCCTCTGTTCCCACATTTCAAATGACTCATGGGGCCCAGTCTGCTGACAGTAAATCTCATAAGCATTCTTTCTGAGGATCTCAAGCCAAGCTAGAGTGAGAAGATATGCCTGTCGCGTCCTCTTGACATGTTTCCCACCAAGTAGGGATGATGCTACACCGGGTGTGAATATCTTTGCGAGGTGAAACATTCGCTCCCAACCAGAACCACCCATAAGCTTACCACCAGCTTCTTGGGTGCACATTTCAAGATGCAGGAATCCAATCATACACACCATTCGATCCTCACCTATCTCCTCTGGGAACAGCCATTGACATTTTTTCTGCCTGGCATACAACGGACAGTCACCTTCAATGACAGGTATCTGGCCGGGGTTTACGAAAGCAGTAGCTTCCCTGACCACATACATAGCATGCTTCTGCATACTGAGTGAGTCCGCTTTCTGCTCACTGAAAACAGGGAATACCCCAATAACTGCACGAGGTTTGACATTGTCTTGATCTTCATGTTTTGAAAAGAAGCCTGAAAAGGTCACAGGGACTTCATCAAGCTGCCAGCTGCCATCAACCTTCCCTTTATTGCTGATCTGTGACACATGAGACAACCAGTCATTCTCTCCCACGTTCAAATCTGCATATTCATTGGGCCGTACATTACATTCATCTGGAGATTCAAGCCTGATGTCCCCACCAAAGTCTTCAACGAAAGGAACAAATGCATAGTCGTCTGGGAGTTCAATTTGTGTGTCTTCTGGAACATCTAAACTCAGTGGTGGGGGATCAGTACCCACATTGTCCCTGCTCAGTTGACCAATGAGTGTGATGGACGTACCATGCATATCAGATCTACCAGATACATCAATGTTATCAGTGGTTCCTATCGAGAAAACATTACGTTTGCAGTTAGCTGGGACTACAACACCTTCGTTCTTGAACCGCAGTGAAACAGCTCTCGCGAAACTCCTGCGAACATCCATTACGCGATCATAAGAGACAGAGAGTCCCATTTGATGAAAATCTCTGATAAGATTTTTCATACGATCATGGGCATGCAACTTCAAACCCACATAAAGAGGCATTGGAGTTTCTCTGTCACGTCTCTGGTGAACATTTTGTGCATGTTCGGAGCGTTTCGCTGAATTGCTGATCAACATCTGTGAAATAGTACAAGCCACTCGAGTCTTGGCATTAACAGTCTCATCATCGCCTAAGTTCTGTATACTACATGTGCCCTCAAGTAGAACTCTAAGAAGAGTCAGGAGTGAGTTGGGTACAGGCTCGCTCAAGCAATAAGATGAAAATGATCCCGTGAAAGGAGCTTGAGATATGAGTATGTGTTTACGCAGAAGAAGACCCACATCAACTATCTTTTTTGCCTCTTCCTCAGACACTATACGAGTTAAAGATTCGGACAACAAGGAGCCAACTCGAAACCTACTTGAAATAAACACATCTCTACCCTGTGTGAAGGCGTCCCAGCCATCGCCCAATTTCTGCAACAAATGTTCTTTGAATCGAGTGGAATGTATTTCTTCACTAAGCCAATCAGAACCGACTTGCTTCAACCTCCGACTGTACAGATTCTTGAGATCGACAAGCTTCATCGCGGAATCGTTGTGTTCAACAAATGTTATGAGCTCTGCCATAACGAGAGGGTCATAGGGCAGGCCTGACGCGGAATGTTCGGCGTTCTTCGACTTTTTAGATTTAGCCGCTCGTGCTTCATTGGCAAGCTTACAATAACAGGTTTTGTGATAGTAAAGATCACTAGCAGCGGAATCAAATGCTGCATTGACCCGAGAAAAAACAACCCAGTTCTCGGCTTCCTTTGCCATAATTTTGAGTTTATTGTTATCAGACATTGATCTGCAAATAGGCTCACTGCTGTCACCTTCGCGTTTGTGACAATAAACACACTGGGGCAGTTTCCTGTCACAGCCAGATTCAAAACTTGTCCGTGTTCTTTTAGGACTCAGCGTGGAGCAGGATGCCACTGCCTCATTTCGCTCTCGCTTGTGTAGCACGCGCTGTACGATGTGAGTCCGAATACTGTCACGGCATGTCTTATGATATATTGCCTTATTCGTCAACAGTGACATCGACATACACTCATCACTCTCTCTCATCAAACAATCAATGGTCAAATTATATGGAAGCTCAACGCCATTATCTAGGAAGCGCGTTATGTCTTCCTCAATAGCTTTATAGGCGTCATGAAAACGAGATTCTCTATACGGACGCATCAATTTCTTGGAACTGTCTTGCTGGCAAAAGCAACAACGTTCCCAGTCAGTACTAGTCCGTACACGAAGAGGATTCTCACTCATTCTGTGAATGATTTTTGTGAACAATCGCGTTCTCGAATTAATTTCGACAGACAAATCAGAATTGCTTGCGGAATTACGCCAAACAAGAGATTGTATGGCAAAGAGACTGCTTCATAAAGAGCGTTGTTTCTCCGGGATCAGCGTCATTCAGGTTTGCCTGAATGACGCTGATCCCGGAGAAACAACGCTCTTTTCAAGTTCCAAGAAATTGATGCGTCCGTATAGAGAATCTCGTTTTATTCTACATCATCTCCCACGTCTGTTTCCAACACGTGCGTGGATCAGAGTTCACTTTCGCGCCCTTACAATCGGATGTATAGTCGGTAGACCGTCGAAAAGGAGGTTCCCTTCAGCCGCTGGCGGCCATTTTGGATTGTGCCGCTACTGGTCGCCACCGGTCGGTGTCAACTTGTAGCCGATCGTTTTTGAGAACCTCATAGCCTACACTAACAGTGTGCCAAATTTCAAGAAGGTATCACCAAGTGCACAATTCACCTGTATGTGACGAATTCCTCCCCCGCTATTAACAGCATGTTTCGTTTAAATGGACCATCCAATCAGTTCACTTTACTGCAACTAACTAACCAATCCGATCATTCTATTCATGTACACCTCGCCCACTGTCACACCGTTATCTGATACAAGGGTTCCTAAGAATATGTCCAAGAGTCAATCGAGCAGTATCTCTAACAGGCATCGCTATCGAGCATTCTGCTCTACCGAGTGACCATCCGGCATCATTTCTTAATTAATTGTTTTGTCAGTCCTTGTATATTCGATCGGATTCTACACAGATGATGGGTACACGCCGGCTTATTGATTAGAGCATTTGATTTGAGATCGACAGGTCGACAGTTTGATCATGACCCGCGTCATCTACGTTGTGTCCTTGGTTCGGACACTTCATTCTGTTACCTGTGTCCGAGCACGGTAGCAGCAGTACGTCCGCCGTGCACTGGTCACTTTCCACGGATGGGCAATACGTCCATGGATGCAATAATATTAGATTTCAAAACTCTAATTGTGCTGGAGGAGTTAAAATTTCCCTTAACACGTTAACGTGTTAAATAATTCTGCGTTAACTAGTTAAATGACGTTAAATGTTAAAATGAACAAAATTTTAATAACTTCCAGGGGGGGGGGGGGGGGCACTAAAAATTTGCAAGACGTGACGTCCTATTTTTTATTCGGCTCCTTTTTACACCCACCCACCAACTACGTGCAAATTTTCTACTACCGTTCTCAGACACCAACCCCCACTCTCAGATTTATTTATTTATTGGTGTTTTAAGGTCACATACTTATGCATAATGGCTAATTGTGACCGTGACAGTTTTACGGGTGGAGGAAGCCGGAGTTCCGGAGAGACCACCGAGCAACGACGAGCAGCTGTCAGCTCTCCTACATCGTAACTCTGAATTCTGCACCGCAGCACAGACAGGGTTAGATTGGTTGAAGACATGCGCACCATCGACGTGCAGAACGCCTCAGTACACAGCGTCATCGCGTCCCCAAGTAGGCAATCGGGGTGAAATGTCTTGCCCGAGGACACAACGCGGTTGCCGCAGGTGGGATTCGAACCGAGGCACTCTCCCATTAAAATCCAAAATAAGCTTATAAACTTAGTAGGCACAGCTGTCTTTAGGGGGTTTTCATAATGTTCTTAACCCTTTACCCAACGTAACTGACAAAACCGGCCAGCGCTATTCTCAAAAATCGCCAATTAATTTTTATTATTTTTTCATTTTTTGTCTCAAAAACATAGGTTATGACCTCTCATTGGAACGAGCTCGTCGAGCTCGTTCCAATGAGGGGTCATAACCTATGTTTTTGAGACAAAAAAAAAATAGTTATTCAATCATTTTTTTGCAAGTGTCGTCTGCTTTTCATGTTAAGTAAAGGGTTAAACTGGTACCACCAATTTAAACCTCTGTGGGCTGCTGTGGGCCCCAATCTACAAATGACAAGCTGTTCATTATCAGGCTTGGTCAGAGCAGGTGTATATATACGGGAACACATTTTCATTTGAATTGTTCCCAAAATGTCTGCACATTTTCTACATTTCGAACAAGACACCCACCCCCTACTAACGTCTGACATTTTCCCAGTTTAAGCCCAATATTCTCACATATAAAGCCTTCTGATGTTGTATTTATGTTAAGAGTGTGATGTACATCATCATCTTTAAGGTTTGAAACACAAATGATGGTATATAATTAGCTGATATATTGATATATGTTTTTAAAAAAAATCAAAAAATTGCACAAGTTGGAAATGCACATTTTTGGCGCACTCAAGAGATCCACCCACCCCCACGTCACGTCTTGCAAATTTTTGGTGTCCCCCTCCCCCCCCCCCCCCCCCCCCCTGTATCAAATGTATATTTATATGTCCTTCCCGCAAATATCAGTTATAGAAATGAACTTCATCAGCACATGGACACATACGACCTGAAACACTATCCACACTACCACTGCACCTACGTCGCCCCTACGCCCCTACGTGGAAGGGCTACAGCTCGCATAAACTCCCCTCGAACGCCCACCCGACGAGATGGCAAGTTCGAAAGTGACGTCATGGATATTGGTGTGTTATAGGTGTAACTTACATGCTAAATATTTTCTGTGTTACGGTATACATTTGCGTCAGTTCTCGGCTTGAATTCACTTAAGGTAAGATACAGAACGACGTTCTGATCAATATGTAACATAGCATGCATATTCACGACTAACTGTACAGTTCGTGTAGAGTGGATTGTAACTAAATCACCCGCGGAGTGGAGTTATCACTCAAGCTATAACTTTCAAATTTTGTTCATATCGACAAAAAACACAAGCAATGTTTCAGCCAATGGACCTCCGGGTTTAACCCGGAGGTCCAATGGCTGAAACGTTGCTTGTGCTGGATATGCTTTGCAATAAATTTGCAATTATTGCTTGGGTGGGATCTCCACTCTGTGGGTGATTTAGTTACAATACACTCTCCACGTACTGTATATTACGATTTTCTTGAGTTTGGCATCAAACCAAGACATGGCTGATATAGTAGCCATGACTAGATTTCATGCCGAACTCACGAAAATGTGAAGCGGGTGTGTGTGTGTGGCTGTGGGTGTGGGTGGGGGGTGTTCAACGTACTTCGTGAACCGCCCAAGCAATAGTCAGAACATTTTTTTCAAGGTTTCGTGTGATGATCATGTCACGAAATTGGGATTGAACCGTGAACCTTTTCAGTTTGAAGTCCAATGCCGTCACCGCTGAGCCATTGTTTTCCCTGTTGTCACAGTTAATTGCGTTATAACGTAAAGAAAGGGCAACGTATCTATCCGGGGTGAAGGTAAATTCCCTTTATGATATGATTTTATCTCAGTTCTATTTTACTTAATTGAGTGCTCTCACACGATTTGCTTTTCAAGCACACACACTGTTCATACTGTTTGACAATTTATTTCTTCCAAATTGTTCACTTAATGTGGAGGCCTTCTAAACTTCTATAATTTGCGCTCAAGTGAAATTCAGGGTACTGTTATAATTACAGTATAGTTTGTAAGGGAATGGAATGCATGAGCTGATAATCGCTGATCGATCCTTCACATAACAGTACACGCTGTTTGCCAAATCTTCAGTGTGCTTTTATTATTGCTTTAAATTTCAGTTTACATGTCGTTGTTTTAGTAACTGTTTTTTTTTTTTTTCTTGAAACCAACAGTCTGGCTACCGGCCTTGCGCTACAGTGCACAGATCAAACATACCATCTGTTTACTTGTTGGAAATGGCTCAGAGAGCTCTTTCCAATAATTAATCAAATGATAGAGTTTTCAAGTATGTCATAAAATTACTTCCTCGCATACAGGCACATTTAGATTATATACAGTACGTGGAGAGTGTATTATCACTAAAACACAAGCAGAGTGGAGATTCCACCCAACAAATAATTGCAAATTTGTTGCAAAGCATAACCGGCACAAGCAAAGTTTCAGCCAATGGACCTCCGGGTTTAACCCGGAGGTCCATTGGCTGAAACATTGCTTTTGTTTTTTTGTCGATATATACAAAATTTCAAAGTTATAGATTGGGTGATAACTCCACTCCGCGGGTGATTTAGATACAATCCACTCTCCACGTACTGTGTGGCTAAAGTGAGCGTGGCAGTAAAAGGGTTTAAAGTTGACAGGAGATTTCAGTGAGTTAATTTCCCCAAAGTTATAGGCTTTCCAGCAGTCCCAAAATAGTCATAAAACGAACAGTGTTTACGCTGGCTCTGAACTGACAGATGCCACATTTTAGTCATTCGGGATATTTTAGTGCCAAAAAAGTGTTTTGTTGTTGAAATGCCAATGTGATGGCAGGAAGCAGGGACGTGGCTAGAGGTTTGAGGGTGTAGGGTAGAGAATTTCCAAATGGGGGAGGGACTGGGAAGGGGAATGTCAACACATTTATGATAGAATTATCAGGTTATTATTATTTTGTATTCTTCTGGGAATTGAATATGTGCTAAACAAATGCTCAAGCTGAGAACTTTGAACAATTCACACTGTCCTAACATTAAATAAGATCTTATGCAGGAATGATCTCTTTTCGATGTTTTATCATTTTGTAACTGTGAAGGATGGAATTAACTCGGGATGGCGATTTTACATGATGTATTTTTCTTGAAACGCATTTCGAGGATTTATTTTTTTATTACGATAAGTAAACGTACTATAGAAATCTCGTACCGATTGACATCATGCATACTTATGAAACTCGATATTGCGTAGACTGTAGTTGTAAAATAGTAACAGTTAGAATTTTTACTGATTTGAAACCGAGTTAGAATTTTGGGAAGTAAAGGAGACCTCAGAATCACCAAATAAGCTCTAAAATCCAGATAGAATAAATTTGCAACTACTCATGACTTGTCCTCCGAATTTCCAAATATATGAAATTTTGGCCGGGATTGCTCCCCCCCCCCCCCCCCCGTCGTCCGATTGGGGGATGTAGGTTAGTGAATTTCCAACCAGAGGGAGGGACCGGAAGGGGGTTAACTTGCAATTCACTACCGAGAAACATTTTGAAAATGAAGCCCTGATGGGGGGCATAAAATTGATTCTAGTAATTGAAATGCCAACACATTTATGATAGAATTATCAGGTTATTTTTTTTTGGGGGGGGGGGTTATTATTCTGGGAGCTGAATATGTGCTAAACAAATGCTCAAACCGAGAACTATGAAAATTCACTCTGTCCTAACATTAAATCAGATCTTACGCAGAAATGATCAATTTTCGATGTTTCATCATTTTGTAACTGTGAATTATGGAATTAGCTCAGGATAACGATTTTACATGATGTGATTTTCTTGAAGTGCATTTCGAGGATTTTTTTTTATTACGATAAGTAAACGTACTATAGAAATCTCGTACCGACTGACATCATGCATACTTATGAAGCGCGATATTACGAACACTGTAGTTGTAAATAGTAACAGTTGGAATTTTTGCCGATTTGAAACAGAGTTGGAATTTTGGGAAGCAAAGGAGACATCAACATCGCCAAATAAGCTCTAAAATCCTGATAGATGGAATTTCCAACTACTCATGACTTGCCCTCCGAATTTCCAATTAGAGAAAAACTTGGCACCGTCGCCATGTCCCTGATAGAAAGTGTACCTCGCTGTCTGCGTTTTAACAAAAATGAACTGGCAATTAATTTAAGAGTGAACGGACAAAAAATCCGTCAGAACTGGAGAAAGCTCTGAAGAAATCATCGGTAGGCGAAAGGGCGGTCACTTTAGTTATATCTATATGACAACGATTCAATTAATGGTCAGACTGAATTTGTCGGTACGCATATCCATTGTTGCACATATGTACGTGGAGAGTGGATTGTAACTATATCACCCGCGCAGTGGAGTTATCACCCAAACTATAACTTTCAAATTTTATACATATGGACAAAACACACAAGCAATGTTTCAGCCAATGGACCTCCGGGTTTAACCCGGAGGTCCATTGGCTGAAACTTTGCCTGTGCTTGTTATGCTTTGCAACAAATTTGCAATTATTGCTTGGGTGGAATCTCCACTCTGCGGGTGATTTAGTGATAATACACTCTCAACGTACTGTACATAACAACAGATTAATCGATTCATTACTGTTAGCGCGAGACTTTACAAAGGCCAGTAATTATTTTGGTCAATTTTTCATAACGTCGCGAATGAGTCGCGATGTTACGAAGTATTTAGCTAATAAAATGTTTTCTTTTGTAATGTTGATAACCTACAATGTTTTATTGAAAAAAATAATGCCTTATTACCACTCACTGACAATCCAAGCATTATTTCTAACACCTTCTTGACAAAAGAAGTAATAAAACATTTTTAGTTTCGTCATCGATCGCGGTTTTCACTACCAGACAGGCTACCTTTACAAGTTAAAGAAACGTTTTTGGTGCCAAACTTTTAGCCAACGAAGACTTTTTGGTGCCATTTGAAACTGGTGTTAATGCAACTGGCTAAATTGACATCCGACAGTGTGAATGGTGATAACAAAGCGACATTGTTCTATAGAAATGAGGGTCAAAGATTGTAGATGACCAGGAAACGAAAAAAAAGAATGGTTATATCTTAAAATTTGTTTTGCAACTTCGGAAAATGCCGAATAAACCCGTAGTCTACGTATTTAAGACAGAAAACGAAAACGTATTTTTGTCAATCAAGATGTCTAGTTTTAACCCCTTTACTGCCACGCCTACGTTATTTATTTTATTTTATTGATGTTTAAGGTCATATATTTATGCACAATGGCTAATCATGACCGTGGCAGTTTTTTACGGGTGGAGGAAGCCGGAGTACCCGGAGAGAACCACCGAGCAACGACGAGCACCTGCCAGCTCCCCAACATCGTAACTCCGCACTGCAGCACATGCAGGGTTAGATTGGTTGAAGACATGCGTACCATCGACGTGCAGTACGCCTTAGTACACGGCGTCATCGTGCCCCCAGGCGGGCAATGGAGATGAAGTGTCTTGCCCAAGGACACAACGCGGTTGCCGCAGGTGGGATTCGAACCGAGGACCTCTCGGCTTGCAGCCTGCGCCTCTACCTACTGAGCCACCGCGCTGCCCGCCACGCCTACTTTAGCCATAAATGGAAGACCTCTATGTACGCCTGCATGCGAGGAAGTTTAATAAAATTTATGACATACTTGGAACTCTATCACCTGATTAAATGTTGGAAAGGGCTTTTTGAGCCCTTTCCAACAATTAATCAGATGATAGGTTTGATCTGCGCATATGAGATACTCATCATAAAATAGGTGACAATAGTCGGTTTCGGCAGCGTAAGTTTTACGATAGTTTGGAAGAGTGTGAACTACTTCCAGCTTCCCCATGAAGAGTTTCAAATTTACTAGGCATTTGCTTTTGGAAAGTGGTACTTGTGGGTACGTACGTTCGAGTTGTTTTTAATCCGTACAAAATCGACATTAATCGGAATAAACGTCACAGAATATATTTGCACTCTTATAAGTGAAATTACAAGTCGTCTATGCAGTGAAACAAGGTACCATCCGCAATGCTAAAGTAGGGAAGCAGCGCTTAGATTCGAAAACAATTCGGAGAGATATTATTGAAATCTGGCTAACGATATTTTGAAGCAGACTTAAACAGCATTTTCACGAATTTCGGCGACGTACATTGGACAAAAATTGATGTTATAACTCACTCGGGTTGTCAGAAAACGGAGTTAAAAAGTTACGCACACAGGTAGAGAATTCCGACTGGTTTCAGTTTCTCGCTTTTTAAAGAAGATACTCTGGTGTCAGCGAAAAATCAATAGGTTGATGACGTGATCATTTCTCATGGCAATTCAGATTGAATTTTTACAATTTATCTTCCAACATGTATTTTGGCTGTATTAACTCCGCATCTGTCGTGTATCCGACCCCATGATACAGATGTTTGTATAAGGGGGTCGGATACAAGCACCTTCCTGTCGTGTGAGTTCCATTTTTTTTTCTTTTTGTTCATCCGTACGAATAAATAGTTCGTTATATATTCGTCTACATTCTTGACTTATCCCAGTATATTGTAAGATAAAATGATTATTACCATTACGTGGATGTACAAAATATATATCCTAGTCTCGCTCCGGTTTCTAAGGGTAGATCACGACTCGTCCTCGACTCGTTGTGATCTGCCCTTAGAACCCGGAGCGAGACTCGGATACATATTTTGTACATCCACGTAATGGTAATAATCTCTATGTATTTTAGTTATTATTTACAAAGAAAAACAAGAGCCGAGATTGGAAAGTTTATTTGTTTATTTATTTATTGATTGGAATTTATCGACACTTTCGACAGCTAGGGCCACCTCGTATAGGACAGTTTTTCGGGTGGTGGAAGCCGGAGTATATGGCGAGAAACACCGAGCAACGGCGAGCAATTGCCAGACTCCTTACGCACTAACTCCACACAAGCAGGGTTAGCACTGGTTGAAGATAAGTGCACAATCGGCGTGCAGTATGCTTTAGTACACAGCGCCACCGTGTACCCACGTCGGCAATCGGGATTAAGTGCCTTGCCCAAGGACACAATGCAGTTACCCCTGGCAGGGAACGAATCATGGACCTTTTCGGTTTGAAATTAAATGCGTAACCACTAAGCCACCGTGCTCAGTCCCGCTTTTTAAATACGATACTTTGATGTCTGCGAAAAATGAATATGTTGACGACGTGATTATTTCTCGTGGCAATACAAATTGAATATTTGAAAAAAAAACAAATGCCGAGGTTGGAACTTTTATGCAGTGTTATTAGTTTTCGTAATACGGTAAACACCATGATGTTTGATGACGTGAAAGCTGTTACGCTGTAGCGTAACAGCTTTCACGTCATCAAACGTCATGGATTGGCAACAGTATCCGTGTTGATTGACTTGACTCCAATTTGGGGATAGGTGTGCAGTTTGAGTAGCCACGTTTTTTTCGCTGACATTCCAGCAAACCCAGTTGAAAAGAGATCATTGGACGGGATCCGGTCGAAATTATCTTTCGGTTTTCCTCCTCATAACAATGAAGAGCTCACCAATCAAGAAATGCTAGAACTTTGAATTTCAGATGCCGTTTTTGTTTATTTTCCAGGACTGAGTCTTTATTTTACTGCGCAAATAGGGGTAAATGCGTTGTGATATCATCGCAGTCTTGCCGAGAAAGAGACCACATTTTCGATCATATTACTGGATCTATAATATTTTTAATGAACAGATATTTTAATGACATTAAAGGTTATTTTCATTTTCAAAATGTCGAAAAATGTTCAGAGCGAAAACGTATTTGGGTTGAGTTTGGCACTGATAACAAACTGGCCAAACTTGTACAACTATACAGCTGCAACACAACTTATACCACCACCACTACCACTTTTATTATTAATATTATTACATATGTTACTGATAAGCCAACATTGACAGCAAAAACAATAACTTCCGCATTCATTTTATTACTGTTGCTATCATTATACAGTGAGATTCGAACCGAGGATCTCTCGGCTTGCATCCCGCACCTCTACCAACTGAATCACTCCCCCCCCCCCCCCTACAACACAACCACTACTACTACTGGCAACTACTACTACTACTACAGTACAGTCGCCGTGGACTGGTCACTTTCCACGGGTGGGCAGTATTTCCACGGATGCAATAGTATTAGATTCCAAACACTAATTATAGGAATAATCATCAAAAATTTAATTAATGAAGCACCGGGTACAACCCGGTGCTTCATTAATTAAAATTTTGCTGATATTGATTCATAGTACCTGGTAAACGCATGCGTGGACATCACTGCCCGCACGTGGATTGCGGCCAATCCACGGCGACTGTACTGTACATCCGACACGGGGTGGCGTAGCTGTGGAAAGTGTCCCAAAATATATAATTAACTACTACTACGGCTACTGTTGCACATGTACTACTAATGTTAGTGCTACTTCCACCGCTGAGAACAAAAGCCACAGATACTAATCCACCATTACTACAACAGCAACTTTTACTATCATCACTACTATTACTACTAATGCTTCTGCATATCTACCACCACTACCGCAACGATTACATAGTCACCAACAAAAGAAAGCAAACTTCAACAACGACGATTATTATCACTACATAAACTGCACAACAACCACGACTACAGCTACAGTTAAAACTAGAAGTCCTGTCATGAAATGCGCACAAACCACACGCTGATATGCGCGTTAATGTGCGCGTTATGACCCAATTAAAGCTATCATATTCTGTACATATGGCCTGTGCACAGGCAATGTTTCAGCCAATGGACCTCCGGGTAACCCGGAGGTCCATTGGCAGAAACATTGCATGTGTTTGCTATGATTAACCAGGAGAACCTGCCGTGCTTTGGATGTCATTCGATATGGCAATTGCGCGCAATTCCAACGCGCAATTAAGCCGAGATAAGCGCACTATTCGTGACAGGACTTCAAGTTTTAACTGTACCACTGCTGCTAATATTACTGCTATATTTGCAAAATCATGATTGGGGGAGGTTATTACACCACCCAGAACTAAATTAATTTCTTTAACTGACTTTTTAGATGTTACAAACAGCAATCGAGGTTAGCTTATACACAGAGGTATTTGTGGGTCGACAAATGATATTTTTTGGCAAATTTGCTGCAAGTTTCTCTGTGATCTTTTAATAAAATGCATCCCACAGAAGAATGAAATGAAGGCACTCAGTGATCAGTGACGGATCTGGAAATTATGATAATAACACTGAAATCCTCGACCCCTGATTGGAGGAGGGCTCGTGTAGTTTTTTCTATGTTTACGTCTCGAGAACCGATTGACGCCACCACGCGAAATATTCCGACATTGTAACAAATCCTGGATTCGCCGATGTCAATGAATGCTTCAAGACTGCATTGGTGAATACAACAATGTGTGACAATGACAATATCGTTTAGTAAATGACAGTTATCTGACCAAAATATACAAATGCATCTACTTTTCATTGAGAAACCTCACTGGCCCGCGCAAATGAATATCAGGAGTTACCACCTTGACCTTTATCTGAAGGATAGATGATTTGTCCAGTTAGTTCGAGGGGTAGACGAGAGGTTTATTTACAAAACTTCTTTTGCTTAAAGGTTGCCTGGTTCAATTGACAGTATGGGTTTGGGGGCTTGGATAGCGCCTTATTGAACCATATTCGTTATTGTGATGAACTGACGGTAACATGGTCCAAGGTTTACGGCTCTCGATTGAACATGACACCAGAGCCGTAAACCTCAGAATATGTTACAGTACAGTTGCCGTGGGCTGGTCGTCATCCAACTCAGTGATGTCCACGTCAGGGCCCAAAATAAGCAGTGTCGCGTCGCTTTTTGAAATACAAAACTTGCAAAAAGCTAATCAATATTCAATTGTGTATAGCATTTTGCGATACAAGATAATCAACTGCAGCCTATTAGGCTGCAGTTGATTATCTTGTATCGCAAAATGTAAATGAAAATTTGCGAATAAATTTGAAAACTAGTTCACTGATGTTTTACTTCTGATTGTGGAACATTCCAGGCATAGCTCAGATTAACTCTCCATCAAGCATCATTAGCGACTTCATATGTAAGATGAATTCTATTGGTTAAAATTCTTCCTGTTTTTACAACATTTTACATAAAATGTCCATTAAAAATAACTTCAAGCCCATCAAATTAAAAATCCCAACTTCCATTTTGAGAACTTTATTAAACAACCAAGACGCCATTTGAACATTTCCAAGTCCATGCAACCCTTAAAAGCATTCATTTAAAAAAAACATAGTTAATGTTTCATGTGTTGCAGATCATTTGGAAATGTCCAGAAATGGATGGAAACTATTCTATCTACTTAGAAGAATTCAATACAAAAGAGCATAACATAACTCTGGTATACAAAAACAGCTATGCAATTTTTATAAAATGCTATTCATGTTTTGGAAATGTGTAGCGTTTTGCTACGCAAAGTAAAAATGTTATTTTGAACACTGGTCCACGTATACGTTTACCAGGTAATAAAAATCATCATCAGCAGAATTTTAATTAATGAAGCATAATAAACCGATTCGATTTTTACAAATACCGCACACTTTAATATATTGCCAACTACAATGCTGCCTATGAGTTCTACTTTTTTTCATTTCCAGTGAAAGTCTTCAGCATTGTCACAAAAAACGTGCAGTCAGAAAATTAAAATCCACTCTTGCGCTTGAGGCAGGAAATGTGAATAAATGCAACTCTCCAGGCTGACTAAAAATTAATGTTCACACGTCTCTATGATAAAATATGACGAGTGGAAAAGAACTTGAGGGCAAATATGACATCTTCTCTCATAGGAAATACAAGTAAAATGACGTTTCTTTATTTATAGATGTGACTCCTGTAATAAAAAATTCCGAACAATGCGTTTAAGCGGAATGAGTGCTAAGTTCGACGGCACATTCATAATTTATACTGGTTCGCCCAAACCTTATGCAAAAATGATGTTAGGCTTTGTTAGTAATCATTAACCGTAACAAGGTCACTGTGTACCTTTTTTCGTCATAAACGTTTAGGATTTGTCACTTTTTCCTGGATGATGGACGAAATAAGTTGCCCCTGGAGTGCAAAATGGCACTGTACATGGCGACTTGTTGCACTCAATGGGCGATATACAAGTATGACAAATGACGGTGTGTGGATTTCTCCAAGGATTCCGTCACATCAGAAATGCGCCTTTTATAAAGGACTCTTGGCACGGGTGGGAGCGTGAGTTCATTTACTCGTCTTTTCAGAAGGACTTCGGGTTTAAAACATTATGGAATGGAATGGTAGACACAATCACCTCCATACGTTAACTTTACTTTGGCATATGAATCGCCAAATTTTAGGAAATAAAGTTAGTATATACAGTATTTTCATTACAAAAGCGGACAGAGAATTACGACCGGATCGCGACATGGTCGCGATCCGATCGAAAACTCTGTCAGCTTTCATTCTCTTAACCCTGTTGAATCTCAGCTGACGAAATGCGACAATACTGGAACTTAGATGTTATTTTCGATTGCTTTTGACACATCACATACAGAGGCATGACGTCACTTCAGAATTCCACTGGAGTGTTTTATCAAACATGTGATTTGTCACCCCAGGTCACCAGTATACGAAACACATTTCGACAGCCAACAAACCATTTCTCAAAATAGACTTTTATATACCATAACTTTTAGAATATTGTTCTGTGGTATATTCGAAACTTTTTGCAAAAAATCATTTGCAATTTGTTCTTGACGTGCTCCCCTGGTATTTTAAATTTCAAATAATCAGAGCCAAAATAATTTCTTACAAACTTATTTGCACGGCTCTTTGTGTTTTAAGCTAATTTGCACATTTCTTTTTTTCAGGTCAAGCCTATACCTATTCGAAATAGTGTAAATTTCAAAACAAATTTAGCACCGAAATTTAGATAATATGCAGTTAACAACTTAAACACAGCTTGTTTAGCATTTTCTGTTTCCTGTACAATATATTTGTTATTTGGAACGATAAAATTAGTGGTTGGATCAGTTTGGGCATGTAAGTTTCTATTGGGTTTTCGCGAAAAACTGACACCAAAATCACTACGTCTGATGAGCTGCGGAAACAAGGAATATTGCTTGTAAGAACAACGCTAGAAACTAGACTTTATGATTCTGGAGAATCATGGCTTTTCCCGATTAGATTCCATGATTTTTCCTGACCCCACAGTGTCTGATGAATTGTTTTTAACTGTCTCACTAAAGTTCCTTCATTGATGTTATGAGAAAGGTGAGTATAGTAGTCTCAAATGACTCGGTTTGGGTTTAATAAAAAAATGTTTAGGTAAAACCCATCATTAATGGTAGAATGGGTTAATATCAATATCAATGTTTCCCTATCAGTTTTGCGTCCGGTAAAAGAAGTTACGTTTCTCTGTGGCATTTCCATTTGATGTTGTTGGTGTCCAAAAACAGACTATTTCCTCATTTTTTTTTACATTTAGCAGCCCATGAAGGGTTAACAAATGCCTACCAGAATAATTGATCCATGCAACTGGCCATATGACACCAAGACCTATCAACGGCCATTTTCTCTTGAAAACCCCACAAAATGTTTGTAGAAATCCAGGGAAAACGACTTTTTAAGCTTTTGATGGGTATCCCTGTTAACCTCCCCAACAGGGGTTAACGCTTGGCTTTTTGAATACCTTTATTACTTACAAAAATGGTCCTCTGTGAATTCCACTTCAAACAAAGGAGATTATGTTTATCTCTCATGTATACATTAGGTGCTGTGCGTGTCTGAAAACAGTCCCATGTTAACAACATTACGATGCTTGGTAGCTTGTAGATGGTTAAAAAACGCTCAATGGAGTATTTTGTCCATGCAACTTGTAATGTCACATAAAGACCTACGAATAGTCAATTTGTCTTGAAACCCTACAAGTTACCATTAGGGAAATTCACAGAAAATGGGAATTTAAAGCTTTCAAGGGATAGCTCTCTTTAGCCTGCCCAAAATGGGTTAAGACGTCGACTTTTGAATACCCTTACTACTTACAAAAATGTTTCCGTATAAATTGTACGCGCGATAAAAGAAGGCACTTTTCTTTGTGGTGTACCCTTTGGGTGCTGTTGGTGTGCAAAAACAGCCCATTTTATCGCAATTTTGACCTTCAGCAGCCCGGGGAGGGTTAACTAATGCTGACCGGAATATTTTGTTCATGCGACTTGTAATGTCACACCAAGACCTGCAAACAGCCGATTTTTCTTGAAAACCTACAAGATGTTGTTAGAGAAATCCACAGAAAACGGGTATTTTAAGATTGTAATGGGTATCTCTCTTTAACCAGCCCAAAATGGGTTAAGACGTCAAATTTTGAATACCCTAACCACTTTCAAAAATATTTTCCGATCAATTTTGCGTCCGATAAATGAAGGCCCCTTTCTCTGTGGTATATCGTTTGGTTGCTGTTGGGGTCTGAAAACAGCCCAATTTATCACATTTTTTACGTTTAGCAGCTCGGGGAAGGTTAACTAATGCTGACCGGAATATTTTATCCATGCAACTTGTAATGTCACACCAAGACCTGAGAGTGACCAATTTTTCTTGAAAATCTACAAGACTCGTTTAGAGAAATCCACGGAAAACATGACGTTTTGAGCTTTTTGGGGGTATTACTGTTTAACCAGCCCAAAACGGGTTAACACTTGGTTTTCTGAACACCCTTATTACTTACAAAATGATCCTCGGTGAATTCCACTTCCAATAAAGGAAGTTATGTTTAGCTCTCGGGTATCGTTTGGGTGCTGTGGGGGTCTGAAACCGGCCCATTTCATCAAAATTTCGATGTTTGGCAGCCTGTGGAGGGTTACCATATGCATCGCCTAATATGTCGTGTGTATCAAAGGTTGTGTCATAGGGAGGTCTAGTAATTATGAATATTTAAAAAAAATCCTAAAGACGTGTTTCGAGAAAGTGCCGATAAACCCCAATTTTGGCAGTTTTTTGCCAATTCTGGCGAAATAAGGGCTAAATCGAAAATTCCGCTTCGGTACATTTTTAGATTTTTTGCCACTCTATGCGTGTGCCAAATTGTGTGAAAATCGGTTCGAAAATGCTTTCTGAATCGTACGGACAAAAATGTGTGGAACCCCCCCCCCCCCCCCCCCACCCCCCCAAAAAAAAAAAATAAATAAATAAATAATAATCCGTAGAAAAACAATAGTCTTTTCCAGAGGGAAAAGCCTAATGAGTCCAATACGAACAGTTCTTATGTTCCAATAACACTAAAATCCTCGCCCCCGATGGACTAGTTTTGTCTATGTTTACAGCTCTATTGGCATACGTTACCGTCTGACGTAACCAAGTGAAATATTTGAACAGATGACAACAATGGGAGGAGATTTAAATGCATACTGCCCATGGAATCGTATTTTTCGAGGCCAGTGATCATTCTATGGATGTACACCCACAGCCCATTTATAAAAACGCCAAGGTTACTCCATCTCTCATCTCACATCAAATTTTGGACGTCGTCATAACTTGAACTGCAGTTGCAGTAACTTCGATCTTTAAATAAGTTATCGATTTTTTTTGTCCAGTGATGTTGTGGGGTGCACGAGAGGTTTATTTACTAAATTTGTTATCGTTGAAGTTGCCTTGTTCATTCACGTTGCCTTGTTCTTTTCACGAAGTGGGTTTTGGGCTATGGGTAGGATCTTATTGGAAACATAAACGTTGTTGTGATGATTTGACGGTAACATGGTCTGAGGTTGGCGACTCGGAGCGTATGTTCAACTTCAACACAGACCTTGAACATACGCTTCTAGGCGCAAACCTCAGACCATGTTACCATCAGTTCATTACAATAACTTATACTTTTAGTGGAAAACATTAATAAAAGTTCGTTACATTTTATCAACCGTTTACTTTGGCCTACCCTTGAGGCTGGACCATAAAAATTTTCGCAGCTTACTCAAAACGCTTTTTCTAACAGGGTTTATGAAACAAAAGTCACTCTGTATTCAACAGACCAGTTTAGTCTTGTCCTTGTGTAGGTTGAAAAAAAAACTATTATTTTGTAAATTATTCTGTGTGTTTGTGGCAAAATTGAGACTGTCCCGTAATTTGCTTTTACTCGCGGTGTTAACGAAAACTAGCCAAGATTGCTTCTTTCAAATTTAACTGTACTTTAAAAAGTCAACTCTACTTTCACCAAGCTAAAATTAGATTTTTTGCTCTTCCGAGCATACCATGCAGTTTTCTGCCGGTTTATATCCGAGTCATGTTTTACTTAGAATTCACCTTCCATTTACCCAGTGGCGGCGCCAGGGGGGCAACTAGGGGGGCAGACTCCCATGAAGGGGCAAATACGTAAAGGGTCATATCATTACTTTGTTATGAGGTAGTCCAAACTTGGACCCAAAGTCCGTAATATACTTTTTTGGTTTGGTACGTCCTGTGGACGTACCAAACCAAAAAATTATATTACGGACTTTGGGTCCAAGTTTCGACTAAATGTAATGGTAATTAGCGGTCCTCCTTTCAAAAAATCCTGGATCCGCGTCTGGTGGGTCTGTGCGTGAGAGAGAGAGAGATAGAGAGAGAGAGAGATAGAGAGAGAGAGAGAGAGAGAGAGAGAGAGATACTTGGCTCATAACTTAATTATAACTTATAAGTATCTGCATCCGAGTCTTTAAATCTCTACTGCCTGGATGTGTTCATCAGCTAGCCTGAGGCTTTGGGCTAAGTGTGTATGGGAATAAAAAAAGAGAGGGGTGTGTGTGTCAGAGAGAGTGACTGAATGTGTTTGTGTGTGAGGGTGGATGGAAATGCATGCGAGATGGTTGGGGGGGGGGGCACTGCCTTCGTTTGGGGGGGGGGGGGGCAAATGCCCCCCCCCCCCCCCCCGCAGCGCCGCCACTGCATTTACCTACTCCAGATCATAAGAATGTGCACTGCTCACTTTCACTGTACCCATTTAAAGTTCAGAATTCAAAAACTCCTTTATCACCGGGAGTTATGAAACAAATGTCACTCTGAATTGATCAGTCTAGTTTTAAGAATGTATCTTGTCACTTTCTATCCAGAAAAAGTAGATTATTCCTTGTTTTGCGTGAAAAAAACGGAGTTTGACTCGCAATTTATGTTTACTCGCGACATTAACCAAAACGGAGCTAGAACGTTTCTTTTAAATTTTTCCCATAAATGACCGTTTATTTGAACAATAAAGGCCTTGGATAAATTTTTGCTTTATTCACCTAGAAGGGTGATAAATTTTCCCCGTAGGTTTAACACTGAAAGAATTTATTTCCCCTAGTAGCGACGGACTTGTTGACCTCTGGCCTCTACCACATTTATTTGACATAATTAATAGTTCGATTGTTGATTTCTTTAAATCTTTTTGAAAGTATTACACAATGCCAGTGGAAAACACCACCCACTGCTCCTATAATAAAGTATTTTTGCAAGTTTAGCTAAAGTTTGTAGGGGAATTATTTTTAGACAGAAATGTATTACTGCGCCTTGTTTATTTTTGCCAATTTTGCTGGTCGATCGAATTTGACCAATGTGCTCCTCACTTCTCGTTGTGTTTTGTAGCGAATTATAGCGCAATTTTGCCGCGACTGCCCTGTAGAAGATTTATGGGATAAACAAAATAAACGTATAGTGTTTTCAAGTAGAAAAATTATTCTTCTCGTACAATTAAGAATGAAACCGATTCGCCAGAGGCTCGTCGGTTTCATTCGTAATCCTACTCGTAGAACGTAGAATACTTTTTTTACTTGAAACAATATACATTTACTCTATATTTAACTGTACTTTGAAATGTCAATTCCACTTAGGCTCAAATTCTTGCCCATTATCTCCCTTCTACACTTTTCTTTCGCGTTCCGTGGTTGACAATTTTCGTCATTGAAAATCCCAACGCTGTCAGAAACTTTAATACCAACAGTGGCGGCGCCAGAAATTTTTTTGTGGGGGGGGGGGGGGGGGGGGAACTAGGGGGCAGACTCCCATGAAGGGGGGCAAATACGTAAAGGATCATATCATTACTTTGTTATGATGTAGTCCAAACTTGGACCCAAAGTCCGTAATATACTTTTTTGGTTTGGTACGTCCTGTGGACGTACCAAACCAAAAAATTATATTACGGACTTTGGGTCCAAGTTTCGACTAAATATAACGGTAATTAGCGGTCCTCCTTTCAAAAACTCCTGGATCCGCGTCTGGTGGGTCTGTGCGTGTGAGAGAGAGAGAGAGAGAGAGAGAGAGAGAGAGAGAGAAACTTGGCTCATAACTTAATTATAACTTATAAGTATCTGCATCCGAGTCTTTAAATCTCTACTGCCTGGATATGTTCATCAGCTAGCCTGAGGCTTTGGGCTAAGTGTGTATGGGAATAAAAAAGAGGTGTGTGTGTGTGTGTGTGTGTGTGTGTGAGAGAGAGTGACTGAATGTGTTTGTGTGTGAGGGTGGATGGAAATGCATGCGAGATGGTTGGGGGGGGGGGGGGCAAGCCCCCCCCCCCCCCATCCCCCCCCCCCCGTAGCGCCGCCACTGAATACCAAGGGAATAGAAATTTCTTATAAAGTTTGTAATTTAGTGAAGTTGTTTCATCGATGTGCACATCATTTAACAAACTTCTGGCATTTCCATGTGGAGTGGTACAAAAAATACAGAAGCTGGCTTTGTACTGTTTTTTCCCCAAATGATTCGAACGTTTAGTTATGATTCTCTGTTTAAGCCACTTTTAAAAATATGAAAAACGACGTTTTCGCCATCTTTTGCCGTTCTTTTACTTTTTTCTGTTCATTATATCAATCATGTGTACATTGTGTGATATAATACAGGCACTTTCCTTTCCATTAACCTAAAAGTCTAGAAGGTGAGATTTGCTAATTGTTTTCCTGCGAAGAATAAAACTTGCAACTTTCTGTAAAACACATTCGTTAAACAAAGACCCAATGTGGACACGAAGTGTTGGTAGGTGCGATATTGATATGTATCTATTTATTGGTGTTTAAGATCACATACTTCTGCACAATGGCTAATCTTGACCGCACCATGAAGATAAATTCAAGGTCAGTCAATCGTTTATTCTCCATGTTGCCTTTTGTAGAGGACTGCACCCCAAGCATTAGTGACTGGATCCTATTTTACCAGTAAAACAGAGCTTGTTTATCATAGTAAACAAGCACTGCTTCACATCCCGCTGTTCCCGCGGTGGGCGATATTGATAGATATTCGTGATGACGTATTATCTGTGAACTTGTTGCTTCTAATTAGCCTGCCATAAAAAGTCAAGCTTCCTTTTGCTACTTTAAATTAACGAAATCAACAGACAGCTCCGAGTGCTGTCTGTTGTTTTCGTTTATTAAAAGTAACAAACGGAAACCTGGCTTTATTTTCTATAGATGTCATGGTGTTTTCTTCGCCATTACTTGCTTTTTAATTGGACATTCCGTTTATTAAAAGTAACAAACGGAAACCTGGCTTTATTTTCTATTCATGTCATGGTGTTTTCTTCGCCATTACTTGCTTTTTAATTGGACATTCATAGCTCATCTAATAATTTCAAGGGAGATAACTTTATCGAAAGTCCATTTTGATGTCGACACAAGTCAAAAATGCTATGCACACCGTGCAGTTTTTCAGCCGGGTTACATTAGATTCAGACGAGCTGTTCACAGAAATCTCATCGACCATAGCCAGACTGCACGATTTGTCGCGGATCTAGCTTCATGGCCAATCATTGGAGTTGGTAACACAACATGCGTTTTGGAAAACAACAGGTGATGAAGAATTCTGTATACATTGTTTTCTTTTACATTTTTCCTTTTATGTCTTCCTGTTTAACCCTTTGAGACTTTAATTATCCTGACGTTCAAACGTCACTGGGAATTCAGTTTCTTCAATGTTTTTCAAAATGCGACGTCAAACGTCGGAAAGTACAAATAACAAGATATTTTTCACATTAGTGATTATCTGGTTGAGGGCTAGATTATTTTTGGTGGTCTGAATTCGTTATTCAAAACTTGATTTATTACAAATTATTGGAGAGTGCCCACAGACACTCTCCAATAATCTGTAATAAAACAAATTTATATAAACAAAATATGATTTGTGTTTGACTGAATATGAAATATAAGCAAGGAAAGTGTGGGCTTTTGCTCTGGTATCCTCGTTTTTTGAAAGCCCTGATACTGGCTTCTAGCACTCAACCAGTTAAGAAGTCTTGACAGCAGGCTTATGTTAGTATTTTAAGCTGCGACAACACTTGGCTCAACGGTTATCACTGAGCACGATTCGGGAGAAAATAGGAATTTGAGGTTAAAACTTTAAAATATCCAAAATAATAACAAAACAAATGGCCACAAATTATCAACGTGCTGTTTGATTTCGTACGTAATAACACTTACAAACGTTAAAGGGTTAAATTAAACAAAAGATTTCGTACGTAATAACACGTACAAAAGTATCAAAGGATCAATCACCCTCGTGTATTTTGAATTTCTAAAGACGCAGCGATTGATGGTAACCCGTACGGCGGCGTAGAAGCGGCACGTGATGTTTAGTTACTAAATTGAATATTAAATTTACTAAACTGAATATTCAATTTACTAAATTGAATATTCAATTTATTACAAGACTGTTTATTCAATTTATTACGAGACTGTTTATTCAATTTATTACAAGACTGTTTTTTCAATTTAGTAAATTGAATATTCAATTTAGTAAATTGAATATTCAATTTATTACAAGACTGTTTATTCAATTTATTAGGAAACTGCTTATTCAATTTATTAGGAAACTGCTTATTCAATTTATTACAAGACTGTTTTTTCAATTTACTAAATTGAATATTTAATTTATTACAAGACTGTTTTTCAATTTATTACGAGACTGTTTATTCAATTTATTACAAGACTGTATATACAATTTAGTAAATTGAATAAACAATTTAGTAAATCGAATATTCAATTTATTACAAGATTGTTTATTCAATTTATTACAAGACTGTTTTTTCAATTTATTACAAGACTGTTTTTTTTCAGTTTACTAAATTGAATATTCAATTTAGTAACTAAACATCAGATGTCGCTTCGACGCCGCCGTAAACCCGTTAATTGAGTTTGCGATAGCTGGTGAGAGGTGCTTAAGTAACCTCTGTGACGTTCCACTCTAGAATCCATCAATTCAGTCAGTTCGATCGAATGAAACGGATAATTAGCCTTTTATTCAAAGAGGATATTCAGATTATTTTATTACACACAAAACATAAAATTTCGGAATAAGTGTTCATAAACCCTTACTTGAAAACATGAAAAGATTCGGAGAATATCTAAGATAAAGTTGATAACGCATAATTCTTTACATAATCGAGAATTTCGTGCACGCCCGCAAAAGATAGCATAAAAAGAATTTTAAAAGAAAAACACTTGACGAATAGACACTAATTTCAAATTCATAGTTCCAAAGAAAGATACAAACATTTCAGACTGCGTGATACTTCTAATTATGTTAAACATGAGGCCCAAACCTCTTTTCAGTCCATTTTTTATTTTCCTGTAAAAGTATTATTGACAAACCACATTCATTTGTTCCTACAGAATTTCGCCAGAAAATAATACGCTTCTAACATTGAAAAAAAACACAAGTCTCGCGATGCTACCACTTCAGCCTTCCACAGCGTTTGGAACAAAGGGCGTGGTCAACCATATTAATAAAGGCTTGTATTTCAATATGCTGTGCTGGAGCTAAAAGGGTGGTATGTTATTGTCGTGATCTTTTCATTTGATCTTAGCAGATGCAACGAGATGCAGTATGGCCGTCATGGCTCTGGTTACTTTCCAATGGGGGGGGGGGGGGGGGGGGGGGGGGCAATCTTTCCACGGACCCAATAATATTAGATTCCAAACACTAATTACAGGACAAATCATCAAAAATTTAATTAATGAAACACCGAGTACAATCCGGTGCGTCATTAAATAAAATTTTGCTTATGGCGATTTTAATTACCTGGTAAACGCATGCGTGGACATCACTGACCACGCGTGGATAACAACCAGTCCACGGTGTCTGTACTCTATATAACTTGCAGAAACAGTGACTACCCACTTTTCATGAACTGTAGGCGTTGCAGCAAGTCGTCCCCTGAGTTCCAGTGTGTTCTATGTGCCTACTGGCACATAGAACACATTGGAACTCAGGGGACGATGTGTCGACAGCAAGGAAAATTCCTCTTCTGGTCCTAGCTGCTTGGCAAGTAGTCGGATGTTTGTGTCAAAATATCAAACATTTACTTTGTTACGAGTTTTGCCTCAATTGAATTGTGCATTTTTAATAATTAAAACAAATCGAATGTTGTCCCTCCCTTGTCTACTTTACAAATAAGAAAAGTTGGAACACATGGGAGTTTTTCACGATTTTCTCACGAAGACAGAAGTGTGCATTTTGTGTCTCCTTTGTATTGCCCAAACTGTTTGATGACATGTTCAGCTGGTCACTCCTTTGTAACCATTTGCCTCACGTAATGGAAATCGCCATTTCAATTTCAAAGTTTTTTTTTCAATTTGTACTCTCGAGACATAGCTTATGCTCCCTTAATGGAATGAGCTCTCCGAGACTGTTCCAATGAGACATCATGAGCAATGATTGTTTTGGTTTCTTTTTTTTTGGTAGGGGCAAACAATAACTTGTTTTAGTTATTATACCACGGCTCCCGAAGAGAATGGGGTGTGTGTGTGGGGGGTGGGGGGTTATACTGGATTACATGCATCCGACCGACCGACCGACCGACCGACCGACCGACCGACCGACCGTCCGTCCGTCCGTCCGTCCGTCCGTCCGTCCGTCCGTCCGTCCGTCCGTCCGTCCGTCCGTCCGTCCGTCCGCTCCCACTCAGAGGACTTGTGAGGTGAATTGCACGTACAAACCGGACTTGTGTGGTTTTTCGTAGTTGTGAGGTGCAACCCACAAAAAGACAACAGCTGTGGAAAAAATAACCCCACAAGACTCCAAATTTCAACTGCACCTCAGAAGTTTTCGGACAAACGGACGGCCAACTTTGAAACGGCTAAGATCGTAAGCGAGAATCCTGCAAATCATTATTCTACCACGTGGTACGAGTATCCAATCAAACAGTGTTTCTAAATGAGCCAATGAAAAGGGGCAGTTTGGAAAAGGGCGTGATCAGTATTCCATATTTGGTAACTGGAGATTTTCGCATGCGGAACGTAATTTTGGAAATGTTAACCAGGGCCGAATGAATGTATAATTTTACTTTGGTAAGTTGAAAAGTCGTTAGTAGTCATTGTCCGACCAAAGCATTTTAGGTTCGTTTGTCGAACAGCAAACCTTGAAAATAATGTGTTTTTATTAACAAGCGTTTAGTTGATGCCAACGATGACGTACATGTAACATCGCGAATGTACACAACTTGTCACAAGCTAGGATCGAGCGCTATCTAATTACCACACACACCTTCACAAATGACGAAAGCGATCAAATGAATACAGGACAATCGGGCCATGTAAGATTCAGACCAGATAATTTTTGGACGATCCCATCCAGATCAGGGGTGGCGCCAACGGTGTCAGAAGAGCTGCGACTCCCTCCCGGCCTGGAATTTTTGCCAATTCATCAGGAAGGCCACAGTTATTGGAATGGGGTCCGTCGTTTCACTCAATTTACACCCAATTAATACCCAGTTAACAACAACGTCAAAAAATTGTTTTTTTTGGGGGGGGGGGGGTGAATTCTAGGAACAAGACTATAGTGCCCGATCGAACCCGTTACTTCGTCGGACAGTTTGAGGTAAGCTGCCATAGAAAATTTAAACAATCTTATAATATTTAAACATGAACCTGAAACTAAGAAAATACCCCCCCCCCCCCCAACATAACCCTTTAGTAACTTTACCCAACGCTGATAGCAGACGACACTTGCAACAAAAATTCTTACAGAATTAAAATTTTCCATTTTTGGTCTCAAAACCATAGCTGCTGACCCTTCATTGAAACGAACACAAGAGGCTTGTTACAATGAGGGGAGCCATAAGCTGTTTTAATATAATGCAGCAAAATTGTGAAAGTGGGGGGGGGGGGGGGGGGCTCCATTTTTTTCCAGATAACCACGGAGGTGTAGGATGGAAAATATGTTATTAAGGATACGATAGTGAGGGGGGAGGGGGTGGGAATTGAAGGACACTTTGTCATCGCGTATGGCACAAATATGTAGTAAAATTATATGCAACTCCAGAAAGGGAGTACATGCACACGTCTTACCATAGTCCAAACTTGGACCCAAATCTGTTACCTGTATATAATTTTGACTCAAAAGGATGTACCAAACCCCAAACATATTTTCTGACTTTTGTTCCTAGTGTGGACTTGTGGACTAGTGTTATTCTTACTCTAATAAATAATTGGGATGTGGCTCAATATGGGTGGTGGGGGGAGGGGGCGTCCTGTAGTCTGCAACATAATTTGGAGAGGCTAATTTTGTTAGAACCAATTCTATCTCACACGATCAATGTGACCATATTGGTAGTGGAGGGGTGGGGGGTGTATCATCGCGTATGTCATTAATACACAATATCTCAACATATAAAATGTACAGCGACGCTGGCAGCATTATGTTGCTAATTTTGTTAGAACCAATTCTATCTCACACAGTCAATGTGATCATATTGGAAGGGGGGGGGGGTGAGCGGGGAGGGGGGGGGGGGGTAGCAGAGACCGACCTGGACACACGCCAGTGCAAATTTGGCTCCCAGGCTTCATGACCTGGCTCTTAAATCTCAGGCCTAGGCTTCTTAATTGGCGCTTAACTTCTAAGGTCTTATTTCAAATTTTGGTATGTCTTAATTTTCTCTCCATGGATAATCTAGAGGTGCTTTTATTACATATGATTATAACTTATTGTGGTTTCTGTGTACCTTAGCACTTCAATCAATGTCTTGGTCACATTAATCTTCACATTGGTTTCTGATCAAGTCTTGGCTGCCTAAACAGGCAGTCAAGACTTGATCAGAAACTAATGTGAAGATTAATGCTTGCTGTGGTGTACTAAATAAAAATGATGAGAACAGCTATCATAAAACTGCAGTGTATGTTACAAACGGCAGTGTAACTCCACATGTCAGAATCTGCCGAGTAAATTTTAAAAATAGGCTCAAAGACTGGTGTGTGTTTTAGACAGTCCTGGTCGGTCTCTGGGATGTAGGTATTCTGTTATCGCGTATGTCATGAATACACAATGGGTTCGATCGGCGCACTATAGTCTTGTTCCTAGAATTCACCCCAAAAAACAAATTTTTGGCATTTTTATTAATTGTGTATTAATTGTGTGTAATTGGGCGAAACGACAGACCGATTGGAATGGGGTCTGGACTTTTCGTCGGAAAGTCTGTTCGGTGGAACTTAAAATTTTTAATTTGGACACTCCGTCGAAAATATTTTAAATTTAAAAAAAATGACTTGCCACTTTTTAAAATCTGATTAACAGGTCAAAGCCTTTCCATTGAGAAAGAAATTCAAAAATGGGGGGGGGGGGGGATGTTAAGAAATTTACATCGGGGTGGCTGATATTGCTAATTTGGGTGAACTGGCTATACTAAAGGGGTATTGGGGTATCCAGATGCCGAACACATCTGGCTTGAGTGCCGAAGGCACAAGCTTTTTGATGGGGTGTGGGGGTTTTACCCCCTCCCCCTGCCCCCCAGAAAAGTTTTTGAAAAGGGTAATCAAAGGAAACATTCTGGTAGCTTTTGAAGCAAAAACCTCTTGATTTTTTTGAATGTCAAAAGTTGTATTTTTTAACAAAATGTTTCAAAAATCCCAATAGAAAGAACCCCATAACATTTTGGGGACGGTTCAGACAATTCATGTCAACATTCGTTGCCGACGTAAAGCAGACGCAAATTGCGTTGTACATACAGGGGGGGGGGGGGGGGGGGGTCTTCCAAAAAATTCCAGACACAAGGCCGGGGTGGGTGGGTGGTCGGATGGGGGCCAAAACACCTTTTTTCCTGGAGTTGCAATTTTTTTCCTAGTGGTTTTTTTTTCAAATTATTTTCACATAACAAGGCTATATTGTTGTTTAGTAGTCTAATAGGCACCTGTTTGTCAGGTAGGGTTAGTGAATAAGGCCCCACTAGGCTGATTAGGGGATTTGTTCTCTTTTTTTGTAAATTAAATTAGATGCATTAAAGAATAGTGTACTCCAGTTTGACTAAAAACAATCAGTTGAAATTTATGAATTTTAATTTGGGAATGGTTAACATAATTTTCATAGCTGAATCATCACGGCACAATTTGGATTTTACAATGAGTAGCAATGTATTTAGCAGAACATCTAAAATAATGTAAAAAAATTATGGAAAGCAATCTAAATGCCCAGTTTCTCTGAGTAGAGCTCTTGTAACCTGAAACTAATGAAAATTCTCACTGTGCATCTTTGATAATAATATTAACTCTTTGGCCAGCCGCTGATTTGTCGCGGTCCTCATAAGAGAAGGCCATCACCCCACCCCCTCTTCCCCTCCTCTCCTCCCAGCATTCAGATATAAACTGCTTAATAGTGTCCCTCACTTCCTCTTTTTCAATTTCTTCAATAAGCATTCCTACCCTCTCCCTCGTGTCCCCCTTCAGCCATCTATCCTTTGTTTCTTCACCCCACTTCTGCATTATTCTTCCAGTAAATTTTATTCTATGAGGTATATACTGTGGGCATTCCAAGAGAAAATGTTCCAGGGTCTCCACTACTCCAGAGTGGCACATTTGGCATCCCTTTTCTCCATCTCTCCCAATTTTCCCCCGAAGCTCCAGTGATCTTGATCTCAGTTTGAACAGCAGTGACCCTCCAAAGGTGCCATCTAGGTACTTCTCAAAAGCTGGCTTTTCTTTATATTGTAACCCCTGCAGTGATCTTTTCACGCTAACCCCTGCTCGCCAGTTTCGATTGCAATCTTCCATGACTCTCTCTTTGACAAACCTTTTGCCTTCTTTCATTCCTACTTCTATGTTTGTGACCTCTATAGAGTAATTGTCCATTAGTTCCCTCACATGTTTTGACCACCCCGTATCTATATTAGAATTCCAAATGGTATCGAGCATCAGTTTGCACCACCGGTTGTCAGGCAGGTTTCTCAAGTAGTTAAAGTAACACAGTTTTCCCAAATCTACCCTGTCCTTGATGTTCATCCACCCAAGCTCCCCCCTTACTGCTTCCAAAGCTGCAGCATTACTCGACCCTGTTATCCATCTGCCGGCATCATTCTGAGTACTTTCCAACTTCTTAATAACGGTTTGGTTTAATGGAATCACGTCCGTGCCATACGTTATACTTGGTAAACCCACCCTCTCCCACAGTGTTTTCCCCACAAAGACCTTGTTGAAACTATTTTTCCCTAAAAGTTTTAGTTGGTTCAGAATTCTTTTCCCCTTCAGAATCAGTTTGGCTGAGTAATTTCTGTACACCCCTCTTCCCGTTATATTTATGCTTACCCCTAGATACTCATACTCTCCCGTTTCTCCTACAGTGATTTGTTTGCTTTCCCCTTCGGGGATTGAGAACTCCCCCACTCTCCATCTCTTCGTCATATCTACCTTGCGTCCAACGGGTATTACCTTGCTTTTATTTTCATTTAGTTCGAGCCGCCAAGTGTTCGCATATCTACCAACAATTTCCAGCAATTTCTCTAGCCCCTGTTCAGTTCTAGACATTAACACCATGTCGTCCGCAAAGAATAAGCCTGGTACCTTTATGTCTCCAACATTTACCCCCTCCGCACTCTGAATTAGTTCGTCCCCTAAATCTTTAACATACAATGCAAACAAAATCGGTGAAAAGATACACCCCTGCTTGAGGCCTATATCCATAGGGACTCGTTTTGTAGTGATACTCCCTAGACTGAGTTGGCTTTGCACATCTGTATACAGTGCTTTCATGATTCCCACAAAGTCACCCCCCAGTCCGATGCCCTCGAGCTTTCGCCACATACCTTCCCTCCACACTCGGTCGTACGCTTTTTTCACATCTAGAAATGCCAGAAACATCTTTTTCTTTTCAGCCTTTGTTGATTCTATCAGTTGGGTGAGTGTAAATAGGTGATCAGTGACTCTTCGACCTTTCCTGAAACCATTTTGAATTTCTCCTAAAAAACCTTTCTCTTCAATAACTTCCTCAAGTCTACCGTATATGACCTTACAGAATACTTTTCCGATGTTACTACTAACTGATATCCCCCTATAGTTATCTAGAACTTCTTTATCCCCCTTTTTGTGTATGAACGACACCTTACTTTCCCTCCACTCTCTGGGGACCTTTTGCTTTCGCAGAGCCAGATTGAAAAGGTTTGTCAGGACTTCAATAAGTGCCTCCCCTCCATTTTTGAGGAATTCGTTCGGAATTTCATCAGTCCCTCCCGCTTTACCATTTTTTTAATTTCGAGACCACGTTCCGCACTTCTTCTGCCGTTATTTCGCTACATACACGATTGGATAGGTTCTCCTCCACCAGTGTATTTCTTTTTGGTGGGGACCCACTGCCCCATCGCCTATCGTTTATCTTTTCCCAGTGCTTGACTAACTCTGAAGCGATACGGCCTTTATCTACTGTACTTTCCCCATCCACTTTGATACTCTGCACACTACTTTTCCCCCGTTTATTTACTCAGTTCCAAAATACGTTTGAGCTCGAGCCCCCCGTTTTCTTTATTGTTCTGGCAAGACTGCAATTGCGCTCCTTCCTATTATTATTCTTTATCTCATTCACCTTTTTCCGTGCCAGTTCATATTCTCCTTTCATTAGTCTCGTGTCATTGTTATCCACCCCTTTAAGCTTCCTACTTCTTCTGTAAGCAGCGCATTTTACCATCCTTTCTTTTATAGCCTTTTTCAGTCCCTCGTTAACCCTGTATCCGAGCTCTCTCGTTGGGACCCTCACCCTTCCTATACAATCCTTCCCTGCCTCTGTTGAGCTATTTACTATGCCATCTGAAATACTCTGGACATTTGCATCCCTAGGTATACATTCAAGACTTGGTTTTAGTTTTTCCCGAAACTGCTTCCAGTCGGCTCCTTGTTTTAGTCCCCAAACTTCCTTGAAGGTATTTCTGTCTCTATTCGTCTTTTTGCCCATAATCTTAACTGTTATCAGGTTGTGATCACTACCCAAGTCATTTTTTTCCTCGTCATCTATTTCTACATCTATAACCTCCCTCCATACGCTAACGTCAGTGAGTATATAATCAATTATTGTTTTCTTATCGTTCCTCTCCCAGGTCCATTTACCCTTACATTTCGCATCCCTGTTCAGGATCTTTAAACCAAGCTCTTTTGATAGGTCCAACATCTTCCTCCCATTCGTGTTAATTTTCCTATCACCTCCCTGTATGCCCTCCTCCTTATCCCCGATGTGCCCATTGAAGTCCCCCATTAGGACAATACTGAACCCTCTGCTTTCAAGCTCTGTGATATTCGATCTAAGAGTTGTATATATTGAATCATTCCACTCGGGCTTACTTCCCTCCACTGCTAAGTATACAACACCAACGGCAACACTCCTGCTTCCTAACTTGATTTTTGCCCAGACTATTTCGTTGGATACTGGAATCTGAGTCCTTGCTTCTGTGAGATCTGTAATCAATGAGGGCTGTAATTCCTCTTTAGCGTAGATGCCAACACCCCCACCCCGTTTCTGACCCTCAGTTCGCCCAGCTCCTATCCACACGCAACCCTTCATCTGATCAACCCGCTCATCCCGTCGTATCCACGTCTCACTTAGACCCATTATATCGAAGTCTCCTTCGTCCATCATTGTTGATATTTCGCTTACTTTCTTGTGCAGACCCTGGATGTTGCAGTACCCAAACTTAATGAATCTTTGTTTTTTTTGTTCTCACTAGCACATTATTATACCCCTGGTATGTCCCTGTGTTGTGCATGTTTGTTGTTCTTCCTATGTTCCCAGCATTTGTGCCCCTCTGGGTTATCGGCTGTGGTACCCTACCCCCCTTTTCTCCAAAAAAGGCCCAGCCACCTGTAAAATTTTTTGGCCCAACAGGTCTGTACCCATCCTACTTAAATGCAATCCGTCTCGCCCATACAACTCTCCTTGTCCCCAGAATGAATCCCAGTGGTCAATGAAATGTATTCCCAAGTCTTTGCAGTGCTCTTCCAGCTCCTCGTTTAGTGCCATAATCCGCGAGTTCCTCTCATTCCCACCACCCATAACGGGGAGCACCCCTGAAACGATGATCCGAGCATTCCTGGTAAGTAGCTTACTAATTAGGTCCTTGTATGTGTCCACCAAACGAACTGATTTCCTCTCCCTGATGTTATTGGACCCCACATGTAATACCACTACCGGATCAGACCCCGACCCAGCTACAATACCGTCCACTCTATTCCTCAGGTCCTCCACTTTAGCCCCCGGAAAGCACAGAACTGTTCTATTTTTACTGTCCGGACCACAGACAACCTTGTCGATCCCCCGAACTATGCTACTTCCCGCAACCACCAACTTACTTTTGGCCCTCGCCCTATTTATCTCCTCTAGTCTCCTATTGTTTACAGCGTCCTCTTCCTCTCCAACAGCCCCACTCGGAATCACTATCGGTATCGGTATCTTTGACCTAGGATTACTCCTATCCTTGTCCCTCCGTCTCTTTCCAGGCCCTGAACTACCTGGACTACTCCCCTGGTCTTCTCCCGGATCCCTCCTCCTTTTTCCTGGCCTAGACCCCAAGCTACTATCTGTTGCAACTACCTCCATCCCCTCCTCTGACTCTTCCGAATCGAGCACATCAAATCTGTTTCTGGTGCTGCACTCCCCACTGCCTTTGGGCTTTTCACCCCTATCTACCTGCTTCTCTGGCCCCCCTTTCCTACCACTTTTGATAGTCCACGCCAAACCCCCCTCATCTGTCCTACGTACTTTTCTAGCAGCCCCCACCTCATCACCTACCTCATTCACATCAAAGGTTCTACCCCCATGTTTCCTCTTGGAACCACCGACAACCATCCATCCTTCTCGGAAAGCTACTTTCACAGGCGTAACTCCAGACAGCCCCGCCCTACCAAGTTTTCCCTTCAGCTCAGCAATCTCCCCCTCAAACTTAACAATTGTCTCAAGTAGGCGGAGGATTTCCTGACAGTTTGCACATACCTCTCCATATCCCATCGAACGACAGTCCCCATACATCATAGAACACTGTTTACAAACTTCAAGCCCAATATCGCCATCGGTGGCCCCACCAACCCGGCTCTGACCGACACCCCCAGTGACCTCTGTCCGCACACCAATACTTACCCCGTTGGCACCGTTGACCTGGACCGCGATATTACACGTATTTACCTCCATACTTACCTCCGATATAAAACCTCACTTACTCAATTCAAGCTCATAGTTATAGTACCAGGGTTTTCACAGAGGGTTTGTCTGGCAATCTCGTGAAAACATGATACAAAAGTTACAGTTAATATTTGAATTGAAAACTGACCCTGACTGAGCCAGAATATATAGATGAGTAGCTGAGCATAATACTATGCAGCAAAAGAAGATTATTTTAATCCTCTATTTTGTCAGAGGACTCCTAAGGCCCCGTAAGGCCTGGGGCTGACGTGGGGTTATTTAGTCCCGCTGATGAAGTTGCGGGGAAATTAGACCAACGTGGAGGGTCGGAATCCAAGTGTCGCGAACTCGGCGCAGAGAGCTGAGTTAGACCGACGCCGTGATTCCTTCTCTGCCAAATTGGCCTGAAATGGGTTCGATTTCCGTTAGGTGTGATTCCTAATCACTTTAGGCTGTATAATGGAAAGAATGATTTAAAGTAACAACGATTCTTTTATTTACACATAAAAATAAATCCGTTTCAATATTTCAACAATCAACAATTCAATTCTTTTCACAGAAAATGGGTCACTACGGTTAAATAATTCTAAACAATCATATAGTCATTCTATAGCCCTGTACTGGCACTATAGTCTACACACTGGAAATGTTACTACCGTGAGCTCGCCATAAGAGCTTCACAAATCTGAAATGTTATTACTGTGAGCTCGCCATAAGAGCTTCACCCGCTTAGGCTCAAATGTCAACGTCTGCGCGTAACTGTACCTCTGGCTGTCGGAGGGTTCCGACCAGCAATGTTCGTCATCTATAAACCACCGTACTTCTGATTTGGGTCAGATATTGTCTACTCATACCTTATGCGCCTTTTGAAAGTCCTCCGTGAAAGTCCTATTGAAATATCCACCGTTCCTGGTTGAATTCACGATTCACAAATGCCCCTTTTGTGCTAGGGCGAAATTGTCACTCACACCGATCTTCAGTCGGTATTACGATGTTCCGACAGCAAAATAAACTACTCAGAACGCAATCAGGCTGACGCTTCAAAGGGTTAATACGCACAATACAATTAACCTACACTTCTGACTATTGCAGGACGATACCTGCTACTCGACAATCTAAACTTTAACGTTCCACCTGGGGTGTTCCTTCTCACGAATTCGGCCCCGTAGCCGCCTATCAACTTTAAGCTAAATCAATCATGGAATGCCCTCTCTGGCGATTCCAGCCGTTTCAGGGTCCTGTGATCGAAGGTACCCTTGTGCCAGGAAACAGAGTCCGCCTGTCCTGGACTTCACCAACGTGTGTGTGACCCCAAGTGTGTGTCTAATGCTCTGCTCTTCCAGGTATATATACTTTTTACCCTAAACTGTCAGGTGGACCGACGCTCATCTGTCCACCTGTCAAAACGGTGGGAGATGACGTATATCGAGGCAGAATCAATACAAGTCATCTCACGCGTGACTTCACTTGTCGAGAAAACCGATTCGTTCTTGCCATGATTGTTATAACTTATGATGACACGACATTTCTATCTTTTAGAATCTCGTTTCTCAATTTACCGTGACGACATCTTGACATCAACCGATTACGTCTCGTAAGACTCCGACTACTGTATAAATTAAACGAGATGATTAGACCTTATCTAACATACCGTTTCTCCCCTGGGTCCCTGCGCTAAAGCTGGATATACACCACGTGTGTTTTTTCTATGTCCAGCTTTACAGAGAAGTGAAATTCACGTGGGTTTTTCGCCTTGATGCGGAATATATTTTGAACTTACAATATCTTTAAATATGAGGCCCCTTGCCCCTATATTTAGGCTGGCTTTGCCCTGACAACTCCCTTCCCGAGAGAAACACCCTGTGTATCTCTTAAAACGCAAGGGGCAAAGCCACGCACGCTCGCCTCTCACACCCTTTTACAATCTACCATCATGTTCAAGACTACAAAACTGTACCCTAGTGGTCGTGGGGTTCATGACCGGGCTCATGCGTCGGCCATACCGATTCCCACGACACACACGCTACCACATGCTCCCGTCTTGCGGGTTTACATATGGAGAGTAGCCTTATTCTTAGATTTGCAGCACTCTCTCTCTCTGTAATACTATATATTTACACCCAAACATACACATTTTTATACACGTTCGCCCATTTTGCAAACAGTTCACTTGGCACTCACTCCGACGAGTAACACCGTCCGCGCCTTTGCGTTAGACGGGTTAATTCCAACGGAGTGTAACTTCGCCTCCCGTTCCCCTATGTCTTGTGAAGGGGCAAACGACCCCTGCATTATGTTGAGCCTCACCCTCGCAAAGCTCGACCAGGGGGTTAAAATTGTGCCTCACACACTCACACATTCAACACACAGATTTCCCGACCGCGCCTTTGCGACAGACGGGGTTAGTGTATCCCACACTTACAAAACTCGACACACATGCTCCCCATCCACGCACACGCGACAGACAGGGCAGTGTATCTCACATTCGTACTCACAACCAACTCTAGTCAGCAGTCAGAGCAATAATAATACAAAAAAATAAGAAAATTTCTTCCGGGCCTTAACACCGGGTTTACGAAACTCATCACCTCACCCACAAAAATATTTGCGACTGGAGCCCCCGTCCCAGACACCAGGCCCACAGCCACCCAACTATTGCTTCTTTATAACCACCGACCATTGGTAGGGGCCCGGTTCCCAGTATCCCCTTGGGTAACCCTTGACACACCCCTACTTCTCGCCCCGCCATTTCTACGGGTATTCCACCAGGGTCCCCATACCATGTCGTTGTCGCATTCCCAAGAGCTTCCCTTGGCGCTATATCCCCCAGGCTCACTCGTCCCGGCGATTACCGTCGTTCGAACGACACGGGCCGTCCTTGGCCCTTGTGCCGTCGACCCCCCGGTCCATTGCGACGACTTCTTGCGCACATTGGGCGCTGTGCGCCCCCGGCACTCTCTACGTGGTCTCCGCCACCTAGGATGCTTCTCCTTTGATTTGTGGACCCTTTTCTCGGTCCCCTGGGCGCCCACCTTAGCGGTCCCATCCACTTTAACATACTCAACTTGTGTTGACCCGTGCCCTCTCAATTCTGGGGAAGTTTGCCCAGCCATTTGCGTGGGTCTGGCCTCCCCTCTCCACACGGGTGACACCGACTTCTTGGGGCGCTCAACTCCCCCACATAAATTTTCTTGAGGGTCTTTCCCCAATGATCCCATCGGTTTCCCTCGCTGTTTGGCGTTTAGCCTGGACCGCCTGCGGCCCCTTCTCCCTAATAGGACAGGAGTCGTCCCTCCTGAAACTTCCCGACATTTCGTCGTGTAGGGGCCATCCCCTGGACCATCGGATTGGTTCCCCCTGGGAACCTTCCCTTCATTACTCGTTGGGCCCTCACTTGGCCCCCTATCCCTGGACCATAACTCATCAGGGCTTGCCCTCACCCCTGGGATATTACCTATGACCAGGTCATACACAGGTGATTCAATGCACATGGCTTCCACTTCGCCACAATAAAATGGGGTATCCACAGTTATCCTCGCGATGGGGAACCTTCTAACGGTCCCATCTATCAAAATACACAAATGGTCGCGCCCCAACAATTGCTTGTCGTCAACCAGTTGCTTTCTAACCGCTGCAGAGGAGCACCCAGAATCCCGGAGCAGACGAATCTCCCTTTGTCCCACATACCCTGGGTACACTGGCATATCAACCTTCTCCTGCGAAGTTGTGAGCCTCTCACACATGCCACTTATTATCGGGACAACCTTCCCGCCTTCCAGCCTTAATTCTCCCTCTTGTATACATTCCCGGAGGGGGTTGTGTTCTGGACCGATGGTTTGACAGAACGCTGCCGTCTGTCTACTGGGCCCTGGATCTACGCGGTCACCTTGCTTCCAACCCCTTGGTGCTGCGTTCCAGGCCCCCTGCTGGGGTGGCCTAATGTTCCCAGTGGTCCTTACCTGTTTCTGCCAGCAGTCCCTGGCAATATGACCCCGCTTGTTGCAGATAAAACAAGTGGTGTCCTTGGGAGCGCCCCCCTTCCGGCTGGTCTGCGACGCAGGAGGATCGGGGTGGTGTTGCCTTACGGGTGCCATTGCCAACCCGTTTGCCCCACCCCTAGCCGATTTGGGTGCGTTTACACTCCCACCGTGGGCCTCGATGTAGCGTTCTGCCACAGTTGCCATCTCATCATAGGTGGGCGGCCCCCTTTCCTTGATGAACAGGCCCAACTCCTTGGAGCATGTAGTTAAAAACTGCTCCCGGAGAAATAGATCTCGCAGGGCTCCATACGACTCATTCACTTCTGCGAGATCAGTCCAGCGGTCAAAGTACCGCCTAGCTCGGGCAAAATACTGAGGCACTGTTTCTCCCTTCTCCTGCTTAATTTCTCGGAACTTGGTCCGGAATCCTTCTTCAGTGAGCTGGTATCTCCGAAGGATGGCATTCTTCAGCTCACTGTAGTCGTTAAGAAGTGCAGGAGGCATACTGGTATAAGCCTCGAGGGCTTTACCTGACAACAAAGGGCTCAAGCACATAGCCCATGTGTCTTCTGGCCACATTTGACTGGAGGCAAAACGCTCGAACCTCTCCAAGTACGAGTCCAAGTCATCTGTGTTTTCATTGAAATGAGCGAGATGGGGGCGTGGGGCATGAATTGCTACCCCTGCACTCCCATCCCCTGAGCGCCGGCTTTCATTCTCCACATCGGCCCTTGCTCTGAGGAGCTCTAATTCTCTCTCGTGCCTCTGTTGTTCGAGCTCTCGCTCTGCCTCCCTTGCCTCCCTTGCTAATTGGGCTTCCCTCTCTCTCGCCTCATTTGCTAATTGAATCTCTCTCTCTTTCGCCTCTCTTGCGTCTTTCTCACGCTCTCGTTCTAATTGGGCTTCTCTCTCCCTCGCCTCTCTTGCGTCTTTCTCGCGCTCTCGTTCTAATTGGGCTTCTCTCTCCCTCGCCTCTCTTGCGTCTTTCTCACGCTCTCGTTCTAATTGAATCTCTCGCTCTTTTGCGTCATTACGTAAGGCAATCTCCTTGGCCTCACGTTTCTGCTCATCTTTAACGAACTTCTGAAGTTCGGCTCCCTCAAGGCCCATTTCCTTGCCTAATGATACCAGTTGGGCGAGGGGTGTAACAACATCCATTTTGATTTTTTCTTTCTATCTTCAACACTCGTCAGAAAGAATGAAGAAGGAAAAGAAAGAAAGAAAAAAAAATATGGCAATTAATCCTAATTTACCTCTGTAATTTAACGTAGTTAAACGCCCCAATACTCTGAAACCTACCGCAGTTATAATGGCTATTAAGTATCCTCTTGGGGACTACTGTATTGCGATATTAAACCCTTGAACGGCATCAACTGACCGAACGCGTCAAAACCTAAACAGAACCGCCGTTAAAATAAAACAAAATTTCCATATAGCCATTTTTTACCTTTTAGAAATATCCTGGTAGCGCTCGCCAATCAATGTCAGGGGACGTGGGGTTATTTAGTCCCGCTGATGAAGTTGCGGGGAAATTAGACCAACGTGGAGGGTCGGAATCCAAGTGTCGCGAACTCGGCGCAGAGAGCTGAGTTAGACCGACGCCGTGATTCCTTCTCTGCCAAATTGGCCTGAAATGGGTTCGATTTCCGTTAGGTGTGATTCCTAATCACTTTAGGCTGTATAATGGAAAGAATGATTTAAAGTAACAACGATTCTTTTATTTACACATAAAAATAAATCCGTTTCAATATTTCAACAATCAACAATTCAATTCTTTTCACAGAAAATGGGTCACTACGGTTAAATAATTCTAAACAATCATATAGTCATTCTATAGCCCTGTACTGGCACTATAGTCTACACACTGGAAATGTTACTACCGTGAGCTCGCCATAAGAGCTTCACAAATCTGAAATGTTATTACTGTGAGCTCGCCATAAGAGCTTCACCCGCTTAGGCTCAAATGTCAACGTCTGCGCGTAACTGTACCTCTGGCTGTCGGAGGGTTCCGACCAGCAATGTTCGTCATCTATAAACCACCGTACTTCTGATTTGGGTCAGATATTGTCTACTCATACCTTATGCGCCTTTTGAAAGTCCTCCGTGAAAGTCCTATTGAAATATCCACCGTTCCTGGTTGAATTCACGATTCACAAATGCCCCTTTTGTGCTAGGGCGAAATTGTCACTCACACCGATCTTCAGTCGGTATTACGATGTTCCGACAGCAAAATAAACTACTCAGAACGCAATCAGGCTGACGCTTCAAAGGGTTAATACGCACAATACAATTAACCTACACTTCTGACTATTGCAGGACGATACCTGCTACTCGACAATCTAAACTTTAACGTTCCACCTGGGGTGTTCCTTCTCACGAATTCGGCCCCGTAGCCGCCTATCAACTTTAAGCTAAATCAATCATGGAATGCCCTCTCTGGCGATTCCAGCCGTTTCAGGGTCCTGTGATCGAAGGTACCCTTGTGCCAGGAAACAGAGTCCGCCTGTCCTGGACTTCACCAACGTGTGTGTGACCCCAAGTGTGTGTCTAATGCTCTGCTCTTCCAGGTATATATACTTTTTACCCTAAACTGTCAGGTGGACCGACGCTCATCTGTCCACCTGTCAAAACGGTGGGAGATGACGTATATCGAGGCAGAATCAATACAAGTCATCTCACGCGTGACTTCACTTGTCGAGAAAACCGATTCGTTCTTGCCATGATTGTTATAACTTATGATGACACGACATTTCTATCTTTTAGAATCTCGTTTCTCAATTTACCGTGACGACATCTTGACATCAACCGATTACGTCTCGTAAGACTCCGACTACTGTATAAATTAAACGAGATGATTAGACCTTATCTAACATACCGTTTCTCCCCTGGGTCCCTGCGCTAAAGCTGGATATACACCACGTGTGTTTTTTCTATGTCCAGCTTTACAGAGAAGTGAAATTCACGTGGGTTTTTCGCCTTGATGCGGAATATATTTTGAACTTACAATATCTTTAAATATGAGGCCCCTTGCCCCTATATTTAGGCTGGCTTTGCCCTGACATATTTGATGTTCACAAAAATAGTCTAATTCTTACATTATATGCTGTTATATGCAGAAATCAATGCTGACAGTTTTTTCGGAGACGGACCAGGATGGACAGCGAGATTTACAATAGTGTTAGGTGACAGATTTTCAGCTTTCCAACGCTATCAACTATCTTTTGAGTAATGACAATTGGCTGAAACCTCAAACCTAGACACTTAGCCTGTAGTCAGGTCTTTAAAATTAAAACTTCTTCACTAAATTTAAACTGTTTCTTCAGTCTCGGAACTTAACACATGAATGATAATTATTATGAGAGCATTGAGGCCAGAACTTTCAGTTCAGCATTTGTAATTCATGCACTTCAATAATATGCCAGTATACACTATGCCATAGTGCATATAGGCATATTATTGAAATGCATGAATTACAAATGCTCAACTGAAAGTTCTGTCATCAGGTATTTGAACCACCAGAACATAAAGATGTGAAAAAACAGTTATCAGATAAGGATTCAAATTAAGGCAAGGATTGACAACTGGAAGCTCAGTGTAATAATTTTTCATTACCCACCGTGGTGATACACTGAAAAAATATAGGTGGTGGGGTGGGTGTCCAAGTGGTCAGAGGAAAAAAATATTTTTTTTTGCACGTGGGTGGGTGGGTGGTGGTCAAAAGGTGGAAAAAAATATTTTAGGCCTTGTGTCCGGAATTTTTTGGAAGACCCCCCCCCCCCCCCCTGGTACATAGGCAAAATTTTTGCCAATGCAAACTCCACTTTCGATGATCACAAATACATGTAAAAATCAGAAACTGAACAATCCAGCCAACATATAAATTGAAAATGTTAGCCCAACAATTGAATAATTTCAGTAATTGTTACGTGGCAAAACTCACATAAAAAATTACGGTAGACTACATTGTCTTTGACAACATTTTTTTTTATTCCAGACCCCTTTAATCTAGAAGCAAAGTGATCAATTTAGTTGATTTATTTACCTTTGGTGGTTTTGAAAAGTCCATTAGAGATAAACAAATTTTCTTTTCAAACATTAATTGACAAGCACGTGTTGTCAAAAATCACCAAACAGTTGTGTGTCAGGGGTTCATGGTGGGGAAAACAGAAAAGTCTGGTGTGGAAATACAGTTAAAACTAGAAGTCCTGTCATGAATTGCGCGGAAATAGCACGTTGATCTGCGCGCTTTGTTTCGTAGTTTGGGCATCAAATTCTGCACATATGGCCTGAGCACAAGCAATGTTTCAGCCAATGGACCTCTGGGTAACCCGGAGGTCCATTGGCTGAAACATTGCTTGTGCTTGCTATGGATAGGCAGGAGAATCTACCATGGTTTGATTGCCATTCAATATGGAAATTGCTTGAAATTCCTACGCGCAGTTAAGGCCAGATAAGCGCACAGTTCATGACAGGACTTCTAGCTTTAACTGTAGAGGGACGTTTCGGCCCTTTACCAGTTCGGCCCCGGGACCTTCCAGCCCGGAACGTTTTGGCCTCGATATTTTTTTAAACCTAAGACGAAAAGTTACCGGGGAAAATATTGAGGCCGAAACAACCCTGAACCGAAATAGAAGACAAAGTTCAATGCTGTGATTTTGTTAAACTGCACTGAACCTCATGCAGTCCAGACTGTTCCTAATTAATATTCAGAAGTTACAGGAACAAACAAAACAAAGCAGTGTTTTGTAATTTATGTGAGTGGATTATTTTCTTTATTGATGTCACAAACTTAAACAAACATCACACAATCTTTTCATGAACACTTCTCGATTGCATTGAACATTAAAGTGTCTATATTGGCATCATTTCAGAAGTGTGAAAATTACGCTGAATGATCATCTCACCTTCCGACAATGTATATGTATATGTATGTAGGCCAGTCCCATTTCAGTCTTCTTTACCGACTTTGTTTATTCATGTTTTGGGTCACCCCAGTCCATATAATAATAATAACACTTTGGCCAGCCGCTGATTTGTCGCGGTTCTCGGACGAGAAGGCCATGGTTACCCCTGTACTCCCAACTGCCTCCCTATTCCCACGCTTCTCCTCTCCTCCCAACACTCGGAGACGAACTGCTTGATGATATCCCTTGTCCCATTCTTCCCAATCTCTCCGATTAGCATATTAACCCTCTCCTTTGAGTCTCCCCCTGACCACATGTCCTTCATTCTCCCATCCCACTTCCCCATTATACTCCCAGTGAATCTCATTCTTTTAGGCTGATACTTAGGGCATTCTAGAAGAAAGTGTTCCAGGGTCTCCACCATGTCCAAGTTACACATCTGGCACTCCCTTTCACAGTCTTTCCCAATTTTTCCCCTCAGCTCCAGGGATCGCGACCTCAGCTTGAACAACAGTGACCCCCCAAAGGTGCCATCAAGGTACTCTTCAAAACCTGGCTTCTCTTTATCACGCAGGCCACCCAAAGACCTCTTTGATTTGACTCCCTCTCGCCAATTACGGTTACAATCCTCCATGACCCTTTCTCTGACGATTTTTTTACCCTGGTTTGCCCCAACGTCCAGGTCCGAGATCTCCAATGAGTAGTTCTCTACTAGCTCCCTCATTTGGACCATCCACCCCGTTTTGATATTTGAGTTGAAAATTCTCAGGAACATTACTTTACACCATCGGCTGTCGGGGAGATTTACCAAATAATTAAGATAGCCGAGCTTCAACAGGTCTATCCTGTCCTTGATCCTCATCCACCCAAGCTCACCCCTGATTGCTTCTAGCGCTGCGGCATTACTCGACCCCGTTATCCATCGGCCTGCATCGTTCTGCAGGATTTCCAAGCTCTTTACGGCCGTCTGGTTTAGGGGTACCACTTCCGTACCGTATGTTATACTTGGCAGCCCCACCATTTCCCAAATGGTTTTCCCCACGAAAACCTTATTGAAACTGTTTCTCCCTATAAGTTTCATTTGGTTAAGGATTCGTTTCCCCTTCAGAATCAATTTATTTGTGTGGTTCCGGTAGATGCCTCTTCCTGTAATGTTTATATTTACCCCCAAATACTCGTAATCACCCGTCTCTCCCACACTGAGAAGTTTGCTGCTCCCTTCCGGAATGCAGAACTCACCCACTCTCCACCTTCGAGTGGGGTCCACTTTGCGGCCCACAGGTATAACTTTGCTCTTGCTTTCATTAAGTTCGAGTCTCCATTTGCTCCCATATTTCCCAACAATTCCCAGCATTTTCGTTAGCCCCTCTTCGCTTTCTGACACTAGAACCATATCGTCTGCAAAAAATAGCCCTGGGATCTTCAAGTCACCAACTGCTACCCCCTCCTCGCTACGCAGGAGTTCATCTCTTAAACCTTTGATGTACAATGCAAACAGGATCGGCGAAAGAATACACCCCTGTTTTAGGCCTATCTCCATAGGCACACGTTTCGTTGTAATGTTTCCCAGGCTAAGTTCACTCTGTACATCTTTATATAGTGCTTTCATAATTCCAACAAACTCGCCTCCTAAGCCCATAGCCTCCAGCTTGCGCCACATACCTTCCTTCCATACTCTATCGTATGCCTTCTTGATATCCAAAAAGGCCATAAACATCTTTTTCTTTTTTGCTTTCGCGGATTCTATCATTTGGGATAGTGTGAAAAGATGGTCAGTAACTCTCCTTCCCTTCCTGAAGCCATTCTGGATTTCTCCCAAAAAACCCTTCTCCTCAATTACCTCCTCTAGTCTCCCATAAAGGATTTTACAGAACACCTTTCCAATGTTGCTACTGACAGAGATCCCTCGATAGTTATCCAAAACTTCTTTTTCCCCCTTTTTGTGAATAAATGTCACTTTGCTTTCCCTCCTCTCCTTTGGGACCTCTTGTTTTTCTATGGCTAAATTGAATAGGGCAGTTAGGCTTTCCAAGAGTTCCTCTCCCCCTTTTTTGATAAACTCGTTAGGAATTTCGTCCACCCCTCCCGCTTTTCCATTCCTCAATTTTGAGATCACCCTTCGCACCTCTTCAGTTTTGATTTCGCTGCACACGAAGTCCGAGAGATTTTCCTCGACCTGGTTCGGACACTCCGGTGGGTTCCCCACGCCCCATCGCTTATCGTTTACCTTTTCCCAGTGCTTGACTAGTTCTAATGCGATTTGATCTCGCTCTTCTGTAACTCTGCCATCTACTTTAATGCTCTGTTGGTTATTCCCTTTGTTACGTTTGTTCACCCATTTCCAAAATACGCTCGAACTCGACCCCCCTGTCGTTCTTATCGTCCTAATAAGACTGCTATTTCGCACTCTCCGGTTGTCGTCTTTTATCTTGTTTACTTTATTTCGTGCTTGTTGGTATTCTTCCTTTGCTACCATGGCCTCATTGCTTTCCACCCCCTTAAGTTTTCTACTTCTCCTGTATGCAGCACATTTAGCTTTTCTAACCTTTATGGCCCTTTTCAGTTCTTCGTTCACTCAGTACCCAAGTTCTCGTGTTGGCACCCTAATCTTTCCTACACTTTCCTTCCCTGCCTCCACTAGGCTCGCAACTATGGCGTCGGCCATCTTTTGGACACTACCCCCCCTGTGTACGGCTGCAAGCTTTGGTTTCAGTTTTTCTTCGAACTTCACCCAGTCGGCATCCTTTTTGAGTTCCCAAATATCCTTGAAGCTTCCTTTCCTTTTCTCTAGGTTTTTGGCCCTCATCGTCACTGTAATCAAGTTGTGATCACTATCCAACTCCATTTTGCCCTCATCATCCACTTCTACCCTTATCACCTCCCTCCATAAATTCATATCTATGAGAATGTAGTCAATTATTGATTTTCTGTCGTTTCTCTCCCAGGTCCATTTCCCCTTACATCTAGCGTCCCTGTTCAGAATCTTCAGACCGAGCTCATTTGTGAAGTTCAACAGCTTCCTTCCATTCCTGTTGACTTTCTTGTCCCCACCCTCTATGCCTTCTTCCTTGTCACCTATGTGTCCATTAAAGTCGCCCATCAGAATTATACCGAGCCCCCTGTTTTCTAGTTCGGTGATATTGGACCTTAGTGTTGAGTATATCGAGTCATTCCACTCGGGTTTACTTCCCTCCACCGCACAGTACACAATCCCAAGGGCAATACTTTTGTTTCTCAGACTGATCTTTACCCATCCAATTTCTTTTGACACATCAGCCGAGGTAATGATATCTTCCAGATCTGTAATCAGCGACGGTTTTAAACCCTCTTTAATGTACATGCCTACCCCTCCCCCCTTTTTCTGGCCTTCCGTTCGCCCTACACCTATCCACACACACCCGCTTACTTGGTCTACCCGTTCCTCGTGTCTTACCCACGTCTCGCTTAAGCCCATGGCATCAAACTCCTCTGCCTCGATCAATGTAGCAATTTCACTTACTTTCCGGTGGAGACCCTGGATGTTGCTATAACCCACTTTCAGGGTACCGAGGTTCATTGCCTTCCGCCTATTGGGCCCATTGTTTTCTGGTGCTAGTCTTGGTAAACTTATCCTGTCCCCCTCACTCTTATTCACCCCACCTATGTTCACTCTCGTTATACTTGCCTCTGACCTCCCACCCCGCTCCTCTCCAAAAAAGGCTCTGCTACCCGTAGAATTTTATCCCCTAATACCCGTTTCCCCGCCCTGCTAAGATGCAGCCCGTCACGCCCGTACATGCTCCCATTGCCCCAAAACGTGTCCCAATGGTCGATAAAGGGAATTCCCAGATCAACACAGTAGTCCTCTAACTCTTCATTTAGCGCCAAAATCCTTGAGTTCCGTTCGTCCCCACCTCCAAGGACAGGAAGGACCCCGGATACGACTACCCTTGCATTCCTACTTAGCAGTTTGCCGACTAAGCCTCTATACGACTCCACCAAACTTACTGACCTTCTCTCCCTGATATTGTTGGTCCCCACATGGACCACCACTACCGGTTCCGGTCCTGACCCTGCCACAATGCCATCTACCCGGTCCCTGAGATCCTCCACCTTCGCCCCCGGAAAGCACAAGACTGTTCGATTGGAACTATCAGGACCACAAGCTACATTGTCAATCCCACGTACAATGCTGCTCCCCGCCACCACTAATTTTCTTCTTCTGGCCCCAGTTCCTATATCATCTGCACCTCCTCTCGTTTTGCAAGCTCCTGACCCCCTCTTTCTCTTGACCGCCCTCCTTACCCCGACTGACCTATCATCATCAACAACCATCTCACCCCCCCACACTTTCCCCCTCACTCTCGTCCCCAGGGGTATCAGAGTCTAAAACACTAAACCTGTTTTCTAAACACCGCCTAGCAACCTTGGCAGCCTTACGCCGACTCTGGCTTCCGGACTCGACGCAGCCCTGACCTGACGCCACCTTCCGAATTTTCCTACTAGAACCCCCCTCCTCAGTTACACCCCCCACATCAAGCATTATTCCCCCACGTTTCCTGCTTCCCAGTTTCCTCCTTGAGTCCACAACGACCTTCCACCCACCTTCCACCTCACCATCGTAGGTAACCTTCAACGGGGTAACTCCAGATACACCGGCCCTCCCATCGTTATTTACAAAGATTTATCAGTCGAAGTATGGGGCCTGCGTTATTTAAACGTATCCACAGCAATTTGGCCTATTTTGAATGAAAATTCTGATTTATAAAAAGTGCCGACGCAAACTGTATTTTAGCTGACGTCAACTGCTTTTGGCTCGGCATTTTGATTGCCGAGGCCAATTCCCTGAATTGTAGGGGCTGGTTGGGCTATACCATTCAACAATGAACAGAGGCTTTTACATTACGGATATCCCTAATGTTGATGTTCTGGTTCCAGAATCAAATCATTCACTGATTAACCCTTTACCTAACATAACGTCCAAAACCCTTTACCTAACATAATGGCTATTTTTCTTATATTTTCATTTTTTGGTTCCAAAACATAGGTTATGACCCCTCATTGGAATGTGCGCGTCACGTTTGTTCCAATGAGAGGTCATAACCTATGTTTTTGAAGGAAACAATGAAAATTTTTAGTTACATATGTATCCAAGGACTTTTTTATGCTTGTCGTCTGCTACCAGCGTTAGGTAAAGGTTAACCCATTATCCAACACTAGTTTTAGACAAAAAACAAACAGAACATTTTTTTCTTCCATAGTTTATGACCCCTCATTGGAAGGAGCTCAATGAGCTCGTTTCAATGAAGGGTCATAAGCTATGGTTTGGAAGCAAAAAATTAAAATATAAAAAAAAATTGAATTGCGATTTTTGTGTACAGCGCAGGCAAGTTTTTGCCGTTACGTTAGGTAAAGGGTTATTGTTGAAAAATTGTTATTCTCTCTGTTGATGCCAGTATGTGGATGTTGATAAGTCCGTCCATAATTAGAAGGCGAAGCGCCTTATTCATTGGTCAGTGCGGGAAAGGTTGTAGATTCGATCCTGACCCACATCAGTATGTACACTTGTCCCCAGGGCTAGACACGCCGCCCCAATTTCAGTTAGTTGGAGTGTACGTTGTTGGAAGCAGTGGAGTGGCCAGCGCAAAGCAATTTGGGTGGGGCAAACAGTCTTGAAAGAGTCATTTTGATTGGGTGGGCGGGGTGAACAACATAAACATAAAACGCACGTGGACTGCACACAGCCATGTTGAATGAACAGTTTCTTTACGATTTAGGGCTCAAAAAAGCATTTTAGGTTTGTTAATTGGGTAGCAACCTTCAAAAACCTGTATATTTACAAGCATTTTGTTGATGGTATAAATTGGGGGTTGGGCCCATATCGCGCTTGACAGATGTCAACAACTTGTAACAGTCGCTATCAAATTACCAAAACAAACCACTTTGACACATAATCTAGTCTCTGAACAGTAGCATTACGGCACACCATTCGAATATGCCTTCCGTGCTGGTAACTGCGATATTTCAAGATTATTGATACTGGTGACTGAACACCGCAATATAATTAATGCTTTTGGCAAGATAAATTATGTCAACTCAACCTATGAGTCGCACTCCAGAAACTGGATACTTCACATACAAGTTCAACAAACCAGATATATGATTATAATGACAAAAATAAGACTACATGGCAGGGCGACCGGAGAGGAAGATGGTGCGTGGGGTCTACGGCGTCGATGTCGCGATTTTTAAGTGTATACGAATATCAACAGAAACCTTTCTCTGGATATAAACAATGGTGTTTTTTTAACACCCAAAAGTGTATTCTGATTATTGACCGAAACAACCCAGACAATACACTGAATGATTCCCCCCCAACTTTCCCGGGGGTGGGGGGTGGGGGGAGGTTGAATTTTTTTCCGATTTTCAGATCAGATAGGGACTCACGCCATAAGCAATGGCTGTTTTATCCATTTCCTCACGCCAACATTCCATAAAATGTGTATTGCTGCTTTCAGAAAGGCTCAAAGTTTAATGTAATGCAATGTGAGGAATTCTTTTTGGAAAATCAGCACCAGTCAGAATTTTCAGCTTACCGGTAAGAAAGTCAGGATGAAGTTTTTGTGATCTTTCAATCTCCATCAACTCTCATTCTTAAAGGATTGTGAACAACCCACCCACCCACCACAACCCAATCCACCGCCTTAAGTTCATTCGGAAGAGTTAGATACATGTCTAAGCAGTAAACATCAGAGAAGCATGCCTGAACAATTGGGTTCCGTCATCTTGAAGAAAAATGATCATGTGTTCTGGGTTGCTGAATCCCCCCGCCGAGTGTTGGAACTTGAAAAATTCTCCCCCCACCCCCCCCCCTCCCCCCCCACCCGACTTTTCACTTTTTTCCAGTCATATAGTATATGTTAGACTTAGATATAATCGGTCCTGCCTGACTCTCACATCGTGGTTGGGAATATGTAATATGATGTGTGTGTGTGTGTGGGGGGGGGGGGGGGGGGGGGGTACTGATGTAATGCAATGTGAGGAATTTTTTTTAGCTTGCCTGTACTTGACAGAAAGTCAGGATTAGTTTTTTGTGATTTTTCGATCCGGCCCCCATCAACTCTCATTCTTAATGGATTGTGAACTACCCCCACCCTACCCATCGTCTTAAGTTCATTCGGAAGAGTTAAATACATGCCTGAACAGTAAACACAAGAGAAGCATGCCTGAACAATTTGACTCAGTCATTTTAAAGAAAAATGATCGCAGGGAAAAAAAATTGCAGAGCCAGGAAAAAATGTGTTCTGGGCTGCTCCCCCCCTCCCCATCCCACCCCCGTCCAGTGTTCGAAAAAAAAAATCAGCCCCCCCCCCCCCCGCCTTTTCACTATTTTTCCAGTCACATAGTATATGTGAGACTTCGATATAGTCGGTCCTACCTGACTTTCACATCGTGTGGGGGGGGGGGGGGGGGGATATGTAATGTGATGTGGGGGGGGGGGGGTGTAAAGAGACTTTCCAAGACCACCAGGCTCCTAAATGTGGGGGAAGGACCATTCCCACCCCAAGCCTAGTCCAAGCTTGGACCCACGGTCTATAATATAATTTTTTGTTGGGTTCGTCCACGGGACGTAACAAAGCCAAAATTAATATTATGAGCTGTGAGTCCAAATTTGGACTATCTCATAATCTCACGCCACTCTCCACTTATGCTTTTTGTTTTGGGGTACCTGGCCATGTACCCCTAAACAACTTTTGACTACGGACCCACGATACCATCATTTAGTTGGGTTTTTTACCACTTAATATTCAAAGACGCGGGTTTGGATTGTGGACAACCTTCCCAAGCCTTCCATCCATTTGATGGACAGGTTCCAGTTGCAACCGGTTTCCAAATTTTGTTTTGAAAAAAAACGCTCATTTGCAGCCACTGACACAGGTAAGTGGTAGGTGTCTGACGGGCTTGTTCGTTGGAGGCCTCATGGCCATGCTACTTGCAACACTGCCAGCAGGACTGAACAGGAAAGGTAAAACAAAAACATCGTTTGACTTCGAACGTGAATTAAAATTACTCGCTGGACAATATTATTATCTGTGCGTTTCGGTCTGTCGATCGTTGAATAATAATATTAATAAGCCGACGGTGAACACCGAGATTTCAGCCGATAAATGTTGAAATAAATCTTGTTGGTTATGCATTTCGCTCAACAACTAAAATTATGTATAATTATGACTCGATTTATTCTTTACTTGTTTGCCAAGTTTACATTTACATTTGGGTGACGTCTCGAAATGCATTGCGCACGGAGGATAGCTGATAACATCTAACATAACCATTGCACCACAGGAATTTCTGTCGGGGTAATAACCGCTATTTTAGCAAGAACTCATCAGACACGACTGCCAATCGCGGCCTACAGCCCCATTCCTAAGTCGGGTATTATTGTGTCAATAATACACAAGGGAATATCCATCAGGGTTACAGAAACAGGGTTAAACTGTCACAACTTTTGTCCAAAACTATCGACAAGGAATTACTTAGTCAGGATATCGCGGATGTTGTGATGGCCATGCCATATCTTTTGGGTCAGCGCACAACACATTGCCAAAGTATCAGGGGTGCTCAACTATTTTTCAGGTGTGTATTTGGAGGACCAAATTTGAGAACAAAGGACGTGCCCCCCCCACCCCCCGACATCGCCATTGGTTGAAAGGTCCTATTTGATGAAGTAAACATTTCTGTGTTTTATTTTTCTGTTCTTCGTCACTCCAACCAGTGGCATCACGTGGATAGTTTTCCAAGAAATGAAGTCAGGGGTTGGAATTATGTGAGAGATATCACTGCAAGGCTCAACTCAATATTATTTTCACACTTGACAAAGCTCCATGGTTTTAACTGGTCTCCATGCATTTAAATTGTGCACATGCTACTCAAATATTTTGATACAACACCAACCTCCATCAGTTGTATCTGCGAATTGGGACCCATAATTCAACACATAATTCACAATAAGCGCACTATGACGTTTTCAGCCGTGTAAGCCCACAATTAGGACCAGGCACCTCACAAACTATATGGACAAATGCAACTCGCAATCTCGGACAAAACGCGATCCCCACAAGTACCATTTCTACGCCCCGCACCCCACAAGTTAAAATATGCACAAGTCCACTGAGTGGTACCTCCTTGCATTTATATTTTGCACATTCTACTCAGATATTTTGATAAAACGCCGACCTCCATCAGTTGTATCTGCGAATTGGAACCCATAATTCAACACATAATTCACAATAAGCGCACTATGACGTTTTCAGCCGTGTAAGCCCACAATTAGGACCAGACACCTCACAAACTATATGGACAAATGCAACTCGCAATCTCGGACAAAACGCGATCCCCACAAGTACCATTTCTACGTCCCGCACCCCACAAGTTAAAATATGCACAAGTCCTCTGAGTGGGTACGTCCGTCCGTCCGTCCGTCCGTCCGTCCGTCCGTCCGTCCGCTCCAACATTTCGGGTTTATGGGCTACCAAAAAAACATTTTGTATGTCCAAAACCTTATTTTACCCAGAACCCCACCCCTCCACCCTAGAACTTATATTTAACCCTAACCCCACCCATCCACCCAAAAAACCCACCCTAACCCTACCCCACCCTGACCCTAAATCCTAAAAGCCCACCCCAGACCCTAACCCTCACCCACCCCTGGGACCTAATCCCCCAACCTTAAGCCCTACTCTGGGGCTACCCCAAACCCCCACCCCACCCCTGACCCAACACCACCCTAGCCAAACCAATAGGATTAGGAGCTATTTTTCGGTTTAGGGGCTACTAAAACTAAAACCCCACCCCTGACCCCAATCCTACCCCCGGGACCTAACCCTCCCCAACCTTAAGCCCTACTCTGGGGCTACCCCTAACCCCAACCCCACCTCACTTCTAACCCAGAACCCCACCCCTCCACCCTAGAACTTATATTTAATCCTAACCCCACCCCTCGACCCAAAAACCACACCCTAACCCTAACCCTACCCCACCCTGACCCTAAATCCTAAAAGCCCACCCCAGACCCTAACCCCCACCCACCCCTGGGACCTAACCCCCCAACCTTAAGCCCTACTCTGGGGCTACCCCTAACCCCACCCCTGACCCAACCCCACCCTAGCCAAACCGATAGGATTAGGAGCTATTTTTCGGTTTAGGGGCTACTAAAACTAAACCCCCCACCCCTGACCCCAAGCCTACACCCCCCCCCCGGGACCTAACCCTCCAACCTTAAGCCCTACTCTGGGGCTACCCCTAACCCTAACCCCACCCCACTCCTAACCCTAACATTACCTTAATTTGGAGGTAGCCCTAATAAAAATATCCCCTAAACCCGAAATGTTGGCCCGTCCGTCCGTCCGTTCGTCCGTCTGTCCGCAGCCATATCTTAGCAACGGGTGGGTGGATTTGAATGAAAATTTGGTATGAGGAATCCTTGTGAGAGCAACTCCTGACCCAGATATAAAAAAAGTTGCCCGTATTTTTTCAGCAGAGTTACGGTCCTCACTTTGTCAAATTTTGAGTGATTTCTTAATTTATTTATACTTCCTCGATCCAGCTCTACAGAGGGGGGTATGGATTGCCTTCAGCAACAGCTCTTGTTCTCCCTCTTATTAGTCTTCGGTAGAGGGTTAAACAATACCCGAGAGGATAGAATGAACATTGCCTGTATTACAATTCCATCACCCTTGATCTAGCATATATTTAGGTGTCAAACCTGGTATGAGACGGCACTACATTTCATTTTGAGACATTTGTTCCAGTGTAAACTATTTCTCATGTGAAAAATAGCTTACTATTTTCTTCGAGGTTGATATAATCCCCAGGTATTGAGGTGTCTTACTCAAGCAGTGCCCTTGAGATGTTTCCAGTAAAGAATGCCAGGAAATTGTATCGTCAATGTAAAAGAATATAAGAGAAGTCTTCTAGTAATTATCTCCATCAATAAGAATCACCATCAGCAAACATTTAATTAATAAAGCGCCGGGTTGTACCCGATGCTTCATTAATTATTTATTTATTTATTTATTGGTGTTAAAGGTCACATATTTTTCCACAATGGCTAATCATGACCACAACATGAGTATCAAATCAAGACCAGGGGTGAGCGTTAATAAGCCATGTTGCCCATTTTAGAGATGGTTTGCACCTCCCAAGCATTGGTGACTGGGTCCTATTTTACCAGTGAAACAGAGCCTGTTTACCGCAGTGAACAGGCGCTGCTTCACTTCCCGGGGTTCACGCGGGGGGTGGGCTGGGGGGGGGGGGGTGCTTCATTAATTACATTTTTGATGATTGTTCCTATAATTAGCGTTTGCAATCTAATATTATTGCACCCGTCAAAATATTGCCCATCCATGGAAAGTTACCAGTCCACGGTGGCCGTACTGTAGATTCCGCACGCGTTGTGTTTGAAGGCCAAACACTTCAATTTGTATTTATCAATGGAAGAGCAGTATGACAGTTAAGACAGTTTTCGACCCCTCTGTCCATATGTGGACAGAGACGTGTAAAGGGGTTAAAGATGCAAGAAATGTTCAGACCACTATTTGAGGAGATGTTATCCTTGTAGGATCTATCGGGTAACACGAAGGAACATCCCAGGTAGCATAGTCCATCTCCAGCCCCATATTGTTGACCAAAAAGTTTTCATCCATCAAGCACGGGGAATAAACCCTTTACCTACCGAATCGCCCGCATCCGCCCGCGTAATTTGCAAATTCAGCAGTTGAAAGAAATAAATATTTCAACAAAAACATATCATGTGACCCCACATGGGAACGAGCTCTTCGAGCACGTTCCAATGAGGGGTCACATGATATGGTTTTGTTGAAATTTGTTTTTTAAATTTTTAAAAATACTAATTAAAATAATAAATTTTGATATTGTCTACGTTGGGATTTCGTCTCCGTTGGGTAAACGGCCTTATCGACAGTACAGTCCCAGATCGAAGGCTCATTCATGACCACCATCCACAACAAGGAAAAAAAGAACATATTTATATATATCTCGACACATCGCTTTGAAAGAGTGTCTCTGATATTTGGGACTATTATATGTGTTAATTAGATTACTTCTGACATGATAATACCAACACCCTTGTAAATAAATCAGTATGTTGAACAGTTTTGTAGCAAGGTTTATCACGTACAAACACCGCAAGTTTTCATGTAAAATCGCTTTCTTGCGTATGAAATGGCAAATTTATTGAAGATTTGGCAATACTGTAATATCCAACTGTAACTATTTACCTAACACAAACAGAAGAAAATAATTGCAAAAACAATTTAAAAAAAAAACTAAAGATTTTAAAGTTTGCCTCAAAAACGTAACTTTTACGACCTCATTGGAACGACCTCCCAGACCTTGTCCAAATCAAGGGTCATAAGCTATGTTTTGAGGCAAATATTGAAAATACACATCTGATTCACGATTTTTTTAATAACGCCGGCCGATCAAAGACGGATAATTAAGTTTATATGGTTAAAATGCAAGAATAATCCCTCAGTTTTCTGTGCCTCAATAAATTGACTGCGTTTTGGGTGAGCGTGAGCGCATTTGTCCATCCAACCTCGAAAATTGTGATTCGAACACCCGTAAAACATCCATCAAGAATGGAAAAACGATGTACACTTCGAATTGCAAGGTTTCGCGAAATCCAGTTGCAAAACAATGCACTGAATGCACTGAAAAAAAGTAACAGTAGCGGTGATGTTGGTTTAGCAAAAATTAATAATAAGAGCCGCATTTGAGGTCGTGAGAACCCTCTGGCCTCAGAACCGATGCGCCTGTAAAGTAGTACGATAAGACCACAGACAGTCACACGAAATGTTGTCTTGATGTTACGGGGCATTTACGCAAAGGTTGTCACGAACTGTCGTGCAGAGATATCCCAACTGAAAACAAAATTGCATACATTTGACCTTGTAGCCATGTTGCAGCCTCCAATTGTAAAACAGCCGCATAGCTTTGAAATGGATATTGAGATTTGTGATGATACAGTGCGTGGAGAGTGGATTGTAACAAAATCACCTGTGGAGTGGTGTTATCACCCAAAATATTACTTTAAAATTCTGTACATATGGACAAACACAAGAAATGTTTCAGCCAATGGACCTCCGGGTTTAACCCGGAGGTCCATTGGCTGGAACTTTGCTTGTGCTTTTTATGCTTTGCAACAAATTTGCAATTATTGCTTGGGTGGAATCTCCACTGCGCGGGTGATTTAGTGATAATACACTCTGCACGTACTGTACATGGTTTCATGTTGTTCTTCGACAAAACCAGAACTGTTTCCCCCTGATACACTGAGTGAGCCTTTTTAACACCTCCCGTAAAACAGTTATTCGTTTATTCATATAACTACCTCAGAGTAGTGGGTATCAATAGAGGAACTCAATTTTAACCCACACAGTTAAAACTAGGAGTCCTGTCACGAACTGTGTGCTTATCTAGGCTTAATTGCGCGTAGGAATTGCGCACAATTGCCATATCGAATGACCCCAAAGCACGACAGGTTATTCTGGTTACTCATAGCAAACACAGGCAATATTTCTGCCAATGGACCACCGAGTTACCCGAATGTCCATTGACTGAAACATTGCTTGCGCACAGGCCGTATGTGCAGAATTGGATAGCCTTACTATGGTCATAACGCATAGATTAACGCACAGATTGACGTGCTATTCGTGCGCAATCCACGACAGGACTTCTAGTTTTAACTGTAAGCTTTTCTTCCCATATGAAATGTTCATTGTTTTTGTATATTTTGTACTTCAGACAAAATACATGTTGATTGTAAGATAAATTTCCATACAAGGCTCTGAGAGTTCATATGAGGTTCGGTTCGCCATGTAGCTTATAATGTCAATGCGGGGAAATGCGGTTGCGTGTTATTAACAGATTTATGTTCTGCCCGCAACTGTAGTTTTAATGCTTGAAATAATTACGTGCGATCAGGAACGTATGTCATTAGGTATATGATTTTATCAAAATTATCAAAGTCGTTTTAATGGTATAATTTGACGCCGGATAGATGCACACATCGTTCATTTACCTCCTGTAATAGGCAAAGTGTTCACTGAAGAACACGATCAATTTTCTCAATTGTGCCTTCACATGACTTGGACGTTACTCCTCATGTCAGATATGCCAATATCATAACACTTTATCAATTGCAAGCGTAACACATTAGAACCTAAGGCGATCGGCGAAAAGGCAGTGCTGCTTTAATGGGGGAACGCGAGAGAACGCCGTTCCTATACTTTTGTCGAAGAGGCGCCGTTCTCCTCAAATTTCAGACCTGGTGTAGCTTGTCACGAATTTGCAACACAAAGAGCACTTATTCATCTGGCTCCCTATATTAAACCCATTTTACCCGTGCGTAGCTCACAACCCCCGCACAAACAAACCCCACTTCTTTTGAAGAGTTTGGGTATCTACGTTTAGCAATTTCCCTGGGTTACACCCCCACACCATGTCCTACCCCAACGACACAAGCAGCGTAACCATCGCTGCGTATTGAGCGCCCGTTCTTAACGGGCGCTCAAAAGCGCAGCGGTGACCGACACACGACGCGGGCTGTACCCCACTACTTAGTTTCGGAAGGCATCACTGCGAAAAGGTTGCGTTGCCTTGATTCCAGGCAACCTTTTTTATTTATTTATTTATTTTGAAGACAAAGGGAAAATAATGCGGCGTGTTTACCCGCATCAATGCAAAACTGTGTTGAGCAATGAGTGTGGTGTAGGCCTACCCATTTTGTTTCCATCAAGAAATACGTCCACTGTGGTGTGGAGCACTGATGGAAAGTGCGCAGCGCTACAGTCAACGAAAGCTAAATTGGATCGCCATTACGACTAGTGTTTTAACAAGAGACCAGTGGCGGCGCCAGAAATTTTTTTGTGGGGGGGGGGGGGCAACTAGGGGGGGGGGGGCAGACTCCCATGAAGGGGGGCAAATACGTAAAGGATCATATCATTACTTTGTTATGAGGTAGTCCAAACTAGGAACAAAGTCCGGAATATACTTTTTTGGTTTGGTACGTCCTGTGGACGTACCAAACCAAAAAATTATATTCCGGGACTTTGTGTCCAAGTTTCGACTGAATGTAATGATGTAATGGTAAATAGCGGTCCTCCTTTAAAAAAATCCTGGATCCGCGTCTGGTGGGTCTGTGCGTGAGAGAGAGAGAAAGAGAGAGAGAGAGAGAGAGAGAGAGAGACTCATAATGCCCGTCTGTTATAATGCGAAATCAATGAATTTTTTTAGACAAGGGATATGGATAGACATGCCTTTGTTGGCTCATAACTTAATTATAACTTATAAGTATCTGCATCCGAGTCTTTAAATCTCTACTGCCTGGATGTGTTCATCAGCTAGCCTGAGGCTTTGGGCTAAGTGTGTATGGGAAATTATTGGGAATAAAAAAAGAGAGGGGTGTGTGTGTGTGAGAGAGAGAGAGTGACTGAATGTGTTTGTGTGTGAGGGTGGATGGAAATGCATGCGAGATGGTTGGGGGGGGGGGGGGGGGGGGGGGGGCAACTGGGGGGGGGGGGGGCAAAGCCTTCGTTTGGGGGGGGGGGGAATGCCCCCCCCCCCCCCCCGTAGCGCCGCCACTGCAAGAGACACCGAGAGACCTTAATCCTCACCTGAGAAGGTTGTTTAAAGAGGTTCTAAGGTCCCATTCAGCACCCATTCACGTGTCCACGTGGTTAATCTAGGGGAGCGGATCAGAAAGGGGTCTGTTGGGTGAATTATTGTTTGTTTGTTTTTTTTGGCGTAAAATCATTCAGAACTCCTCATAACTCATTTTAAAACAAGAATCACCCAATGGATCCCCACAAACGCGCTCTACTAGATTGACTGTGCCAACAATTTTATTTGGCATAAAATCACTCAAAATCCTCCAAATTCGTTTTAAGGCACACAAACATTTTACCCAAATGACACCCCTATGCCTCCACCTCAAGGGCCTCAAGTGACCTGGTGGGTCCCATTTTAAGAAATATTAATCTTATCCATTAACGTGTACGTCTAACTAAAGTTGACCACAGCCGGGTCTGTCGTGCATGGGCATAATTCATTCAAGCAAACAGTAAATTTGCCATTGGGTTCTGTGCTAAAATCCAATCCCCTCTTGTGCGCATCAAAATCAGTCAAGCGAAACACTTTGAACACATTTTAACCCTTTACCCAACGAATCGGCCGCATCCGCCCGCGTAATATTCGAATTCAGCAGTTCAAAAATATTATGTTTCAAAAAATGTCATCAAAACCATATCATGTGACCACTCGTTGGAATGAGCTCGACGAGCTCGTTCCAACGAGGGGTCACATGACATGGTTTTGTTGAAGTTTTTTGAAAAATTTTAAAAAATGATATTTAAAATAATAAATTTTGATATCGTCTGCGGTGGCTAAAGGGTTAAGCTACGTGTCGTAGAAATATGCCAAAGATTCTGCTTTAGTGAATCTGAAGAAGACCTTTCTAGAATATTCTTCACTCAGCACTAAGTTAAAAAGTTTGGGTTCCCATAGGGAGCACAATATGAACCCAGGGGACTTAGTTTGAACAAACTTGAATCTGATCCCACTAAGAATGTTATATACGAAATACCCAAAGATTCTGATGGTGAAGCTAAAAAAGACGATTTTTAAAGAATATTCCACATGTTACAATAAGTAAAAATTCGGGTCTCCAGAGAAAGCCCAAACACGACTCCGGGGACTTGATTTGAACAAACGTGAATCAGACCCCAAAGGATGCTGTATACCAAATATCAAGAGAATTTTACCGGTGCACCTTAAGAAGAAGATTCTTAATGAAATTTCCTCCTATTGCACTAAGTTAAATTTTGTTTCCCTTAGGAAACCCAAATATGAAAATAGGGACTTGATTCAAACATATCTGAATCCAACCGCCCCTTAAGGGTGTTGTATACCGCGAATCAAAAGATTTCGATTGGTAGTTCTGGAGAAAACGAATTTTTTAATTTAAAAAAAATGTGGGTGCAAAAAAATGTTTGGGGTTCAATTCAACCCAGTAGTTTATGAGAAGTCAATAGTGCAAAGTTCATGAAAGACGACGGAAAGCGGACGAAAAGGGATCAATAAACCCCGCCTTCAGCTTTGCATAAATCAGCATAAATCGAGTAAACAATCTTGCTTTTATATGATGTTTACACATTTAGGTGGACGAAAATTCGACCACCCTCTTCCCTTTGAAGCAAACAACAGGAGGACGAAACGATAGTTACAAAAAAACAAGCTTATTACACGCAAACAGGGCTATTTTCTCACAACAAAAAATGAGTGTGAAATTATTCTAAGTTAGGTCACAATAGTCCATCCCCTATTTAATAAATAGTGCATGGCTTTGAGTTGACTATGCCAAAATAGTGGTCCTCGAGGGGAGGATAGTCCCGACGCGTAGCGGAGGGACTATTCTCTCCTCGAGGACCACTATTTTGGCATAGTCAACGAAAAGTCATGCTATATTTATTATATTAGATGTGTGTGTGTGTGTGAGGGGGGGGGGGGGGGTCCTTCATCGGTCATATATGCAAGATAATATTCTTATTCACAGCCAAAGAGAAAAGAAAATGGTTCAGGGTTTTAAACAGGTAAACTAAGTTAATTCTGCCACTCATAGTCCTGGGATAGAGAGGCAGAGAACCAAAACCCCAAGAAACACAGTACCATTATTCCATTAAGCCCCTCCCCGCCCCCAACACTACTACAAACATCACTTTCGATACACATATTTTCATTTCTCCAAACTAAATGTAATAATGTATATGGGACGAGATGTCTTGTAAAGTATTTACGCTTCAATGGAATTTTGTAAGCGAATTCGAATGTTACTATTTATAACCGTGCACTATTACCGTGCACTATTCTTTTTTCAAAAATGATAGTAGGTCTGTGCGATTTCGCTGACGAACTATCGGAAAATAGGGTGTTTCTGTTCAACCAATCAACACGCGGGAAAGTCTCGTGACATCTAATATTTAGATTTAATTGGATGGAATAAATCGTGCGCTTTTGCGATCAACGAAATACTTCACCTGGTTGAATTTAAAAAATAAATTTGAATATTCATTCATCATAAATATTCATTTTCCTTGTAGCAACGCACGAAATATTTAGAAATATTCGGGATTCGATTTGACGAAATCTTTGATGACAGTGCCATTATTATCAGAAATGTGTGTTTGCACTAACTCTTACAAATGAATACTCACCTCATTGTATTTTTGTGATTACGCGATGTAGTTGTTTTAATATTGTGACGATTTCAAGGTGAGTTAAACAATTATTGATTGGAATATCTATAACTGGAACACATAAGAATATTTGTATATCTCTTTGAGAACAGTTTGTTTGTTTGGTGGTGGTTAAGGTCACATATTTATGCACCATGGCTAATCGTGACACAACATGGAGATGAAGTCAAGTTTAGTCAATCGTTGATCAACATGTTGCCCATTTTAGAGGACTTTCACCCCAAGAATTGGTGACTGGGTCCTATTTTACTAGTAAAGCGGAACTGGTTTACCACAGTAAACAAGTGCTGCTTACTTCCCGGGGTTCCCACGGGGACTTTGAGAACAGAGACATACACAGAACGGCACGCATGTCTGAGTGGGTTAATCGATAAGGCCTCGAGTTTTATCCTCCCGCGATGGCACAAGAGCCATGTCGATTAACAACGCGTGTGTCGTTCTTTGTTTCTTTCACGCCTTCAAACTATAAAAACAATTATTGGAAGGACACTCAGCAATTCGTTTGACGACTATCAACAAAAAGAACACATTTTATCGTCAACCATATTTGCTAGGGGAACCCATCTTACTATTTCGTCCCCTGAGTTCCAGTGTGTTCTATGTGCCTACTGGCACATAGAACACATTGGGACTCAGAGGACAATTTTCAGCTATCGCTAGCGATTCAAATTATAATTGTGGTGCATGATTTGTAGAAAATTCCAGTGAAATACCTTTCCTCTTCGGGATAAGCATTATCCCTTTCATCTCTCGACTCCATTTCTTGACAACTATCAACAACAAGAACACATTTTATCGCCAACCAAATTTGCGTACCCACACTCTTCTTCTGGATGTTCATTATTCCCTTTATATGTCGACTCCATTTCTTGTTCGTTATTTTCGAAAATGTACAATTATCCGTTAGTTTCTCCTTTAGACGAGCATGCCGTTGCCTGGTCACTCTCTGGACTGTTTCTTCAACTTCAGTCATCTTCCAGCCCAACGGGTAACTTTCGGGTTGGGAGATTGTTGAAGCGGAAGAGACGCACGGAAGCGTCCAAACGTGCGCTTCTTTGGCCAAATACAACGAAATGTTGTAGAAAATGCCAGTTAAATACCCTTCCTCTTCGGGATAATCATTGTCAATTTCATCTCTTGACTCCATTTCTTGAAACTATCAACTCCATTTCTTGTACGTTATTTTCGAAAATGTACAATTATCCGTTAGTTTCTCGTTTAGAATTGAAGCGGAAGAGACGCACGGAAGCGTCCAAACGTGTGATTCTTTGTGGCCAAATGCAACGAAATGTCTTTGGATTTACATATATATCCAAATTGATGTTGATATTTTTAGAAAATGGTATTGGATACGTGTGATTGGACACATCATTATCTTCCCAGGTTTAGTGTGGATCATGAATGTCACCGGCCAACGAAAACTTCGTGTATGTTTTTCGCACGAGCGCAGCGTTTATTTCTTTGGGGTACGTTTTGATATTTTCATTTGTACTGGACTGGCTGACATGTGAAAGTTTACGTGCGGTTGGCATGTTGGAATCTAGCAACAGACAGACTGCGGTGGCTCAAATTCTCAACGTTACTCAATCGGTGATTAGCAGGTTGTGGTCACCTAACCGTCAGACAGGACATGTTGATGACAGACGTCGGCCAGATCGTCCAAGGGCGACAACTGCTAACCAGGATCGTTTCATCCGAACCACAGCATTACGTAACCGCCATCAAAGTGCATCAGGAATTGGACAGCAGCTACACCGAGCGACAGAGGTGCAAGTCAGTGGTCAGACTATCCGAAATGGCCTACACAGCTTGAATTTGTACACTTGACGACTTCGGATAATTCCACGTTTGACTGAACGTTACATCGCAGAAAGGCGTAATTGATGTAGAGCACGTCAGCGCTGGGACAATCGTCGGTGGAGCAACGTCATGTTTTCCGTTAAATCGAGGTTCACTCTCGACTTCCACGACAGGCGAAACAGCAGCGGCGGAACGAACGATACCATGACGTAACCGTCAGGCAGCACGATCGTTTTGGTTGTGTAGCGGTTATGGTGTGGGGAGGCATAACCCCGACAAGCAGAACAGCTTTACATGTCATCCAATGGCGTGCCACAGGGCAATACTACATGTTTGCAGCACATGTGGTGCCATTTGCGCGACGTCATCGCCGTCGATGCATTTTCCAAGATGGTAATTCAAGAGCACACAGGGCCCGTCTCGCTACAAAGTTTCTCCTGGAGCAGAACATCACTACACTGCCATGGCTAGCACTACGTCCAAATCGTTCACTAATCGAGCACGTCAGGGATATGCTTGCCAGGCACCTACGACAACGCCAACAGCCCCCTACCAATATCCAGGAACTCACCGCTGCACTCCAGAAAGAATGGAATGACATCAGTCAAGCTGATATTGGACGTTTGGTGAGGAGTATGCCACGTCGGATCCGCCCTAGTCTCGCGAACCGAGGAGGATTTACAAGGTATTGAGGTTTTGAACTGAATGTGGTAAATTCTCTGACTGACCGTCCATGTCTTATACAGCACAGTGCGTGGAATATGTACTTGTCAGATACACAACTATCGCTAAATTCAATCACCAGATGTCACAGTGCAATGCATCAACTGTCTTTTTGATGAAAATATAAATATAGTTCTTCATATATCTCACTTTTTTCAAATATTCCCTACTTTTTTGAATAGTATATACAGGTGTGCCTTATACTGACACGTTTTCATGGGTCAGTTTTATCTCATTGTGTAACCGCTAACATGTCTGTGGGAAAAACGAGGGCACGTGTCCTCTGTGCTCCCTGTTCCACAGCCTCTGGTACTGAATTACATGACCTTGTTATCCGTCGACATTCGTCAATCTATGGGTTCGTTTCACTTGAATAATGTTAGTTGTGTTCACACCAAATGATAATTGCGACCTATAGACATGGCTGTTTTTGGTTCGTGCCTACGTAACACTCAGTCTTGAAGTAAGAGATCAATTTATTTGTACGGTATTTCAGTAATTAATTTTTCGCCTCCAGTCGGTGTTATTAGCACTGTTCTCCAAATCTGCCTTTTGCGTTTATATCAGGAATATATGTTAAATTAAGCTGTATGTTCAAATGACGTCCATAAATAAAACGACATCATCATTTATTGAGATCGTCCCTTAATTGCGATTACTTTTTTTAAACATCATCAGTTTTAGGAAAACAATCCTCATGGAAGTGGTGTATTCTAAAGATTTTATTTTTCGATCAATATTACGTTATAATAAATCCTCGTGCAATTCTGTCGTCAATAGAAGAGTAACTTGGTGCTCATTGAGGTGATTGCAAAAGAAGACGGAGAATTAAACCCAGATTGCGACAGTGTCGCCATCTGGTCAAAATTCTCTGTCATTTTTCAAATAGAATAAATAGGTACTAGGGCCGGTAATCAGATTTACACCACGAGTAGGATAAATGTTTTAACTACGAGGCTCTACCTCGTGGTTAAAACCCTTATTCTACGAGTGGTTTAAATCCGACTACCGGCCCTAGTACCGATTTGTTTTATTTATATTATGCTCTGAATACTATTAGGTTACCCCGTGTCTGATCACGTGGTACTGGTTTTTACCTACCCGAAGCCAGCCGTATCCCATGAGGCCGAAGGCCGAATGGGATACGGCTGGCTTCGGGTAGGTAAAAACCCGTACCACGTGATCAGACACGGGGTAACGAATTTATCTATTGACTTTCCGTTTTAGAAGTACAATCTATTTGATGCGTGAACACACACAGCATGAGATCTTTTATCTTCCATTGTTGAGCCATACAGGTTTCTGTGGAATTTTTGTGCAAAAGAGTTTTTGTGAAAATATGCCGATATGACTAGTATAAAAAAATTATTGAATTTTTTTTTTTTTTCAAAAACATAGCTTATGAACCCCACATTGGAGGGTACTCGATAAGCTCATTCCAATAAGGGGTCATGAGCTATATTTTGGAGATAAAAAAATTAAAATATAATACATGTACACTGTAAAACTGGAATGACGCGTCTTCTACGGGGTATGGACAATTTGTAGATTTTGGAACGAGGCTTCCACTGGGTATGGGAAATCTGTCATTGGCTGGGCGGATGTATCGTGGGTTTCAGTGAATATGGTCTCATACCACGTATCTATCAACCAATCAAATCAAACAATTCACTTCAGTCAATAGATAAATAATCGACTTTGCCACCTAAAATAGAGAAAAAAACGATATTTTCTATCGCAAACACATGGGTTTGTTTTGTTTACAACTGCGCCAGCGGGCAGTACTTCCGGCTGCATGTGAAGGTTTGATTGACAGCAAGACACATAGTCAAAGTTGATTGAATTTATTCATCTTGCTTTTTCAGTCAAATTATCATTAACAATTCTTAAATTGTATTTTAAATATTTAATTGTAGGTATTTTGAACTCAATAAGTCAGTGCACTTAGTAGATAGTACCGCAAAACGTCGTATGTTTGAATAAAACATCACGAAGTGTGAATGTATCGAAATTGGGTCATGTCAAAGATCAAGTTGGATGTAGTTACTGGTAAAGTTGTAAACTTTTGTAATGGAATTCCCATTGAAAACATTTTGACCGCAGTAGAAGGTTTACACCGGTAATGGGGTTAAAAGATAAAATGTAACATACTGGTTTTCACAAGGAGGTAACATACAGTTAAAACTAGAAGTCCTGTCATGAAATGCGCACAAATAGCACGTCGATCTGCGCGTTAATCTACGCGTTATGACCATAGTAAAGCTATCAAATTCTGTACATATGGCCTGTGCACAATCAGTGTTTCAGCCAATGGACCTCCGGGTAACCCGGAGGTCCATTGGCAGAAACATTGCCTGTGTTCACTATGAGTAACCAGGAGAACCTGTCGTGCTTTGAAGGCCATTCGATATGGCAATTTGCGCGGAATTCCAACACGCAATTCAGCCTAGATAGGCGCACAGTTCGTGACAGGACTTCTAGTTTTAACTGTAGGTGAGCATGATATGGAATATTTTTCATCCACACTACACTGTAGAAGCTCACCCTTCGAAAACGAAATGTGAGAACATTGAATTTCAGATGCTTCTGCCATTTGTTTTTCTTGATTCTGTCTTGGGATTTCGTTTATGGAATCTCGACCAAAAATACGGAAGTTTTGATCACAATTATTTTTTTTCGGCTATGTTCTTGTATTATCTGTATTTTTTGCATTGATAGTAGAAATATGATCAAGAAACCCAGACATTTCGACACGACCACATACAGTACGTGGATTAGTGGATTGTAACAAAATCCTCCGCGGAGTGGGGTTATCACCCAAAGTATTTATTTATTGGTGTTTAGGGTCCCATACTATGCACAATGGTTAATCGTGGCCGTGACAGTTTTACGGGTTGAGGAAGCCGGAGTACCCAGAGAGAATCACCGAGCAACGACGAGCAACTGTCACCTCCTCAACATTCTAACTCTGTACAAGCTCCACTCAAGCAGGGTTACAGCGGTTGAAGACATGTGCGCCAACGACGTGCAATACGCCTTGGTACACGGTGTCATAGAGCCCCCATGTAGGCAACCGGGATAAAGTGCCTTGCCCAAGGACCCAACATGGGTCGTCCCGGACGGGGATCGAACTCGCGACTTCTAGCGTAGAAGTCCAACAGTCTGCCACTGAGCCACCGCTTTCCTCACCCAAAGTATCACTTTCAAATTCTGTACATATGGATAAACAACACAAGTAATGTTTCAGCCAATGGAGTTCAATGGTTCAACCCGGAGGCTGGAACTTTGCTTGTGCTTGTTATCCTTTGCAACAAACTGGCAATTATTGCTTGGGTGGAATATTCACTCCGTGGGTGATTTGCTGATAATACACTCTGCACGTATTGTATATAGAACCGGACGGCAGCTCTATTTTGGGAGAGTTTTTGACCATGCCCGGTCCGTATCCTTTGTATAGCAATCATCGCTTTGAGGTATGTTGTTGCAATATCGCTGACAAGACATTCTTTTGGAAATCCAAAGACACTTATATAAAACCAATTTACTGAAGATTGTAACTTTACACCTTGTACTTATATAAACCTTTGTCTAAAATTTGTGGAGAACAAAGTTATTTTGTAAGGGTTTCTTTTTATCCGAATAAAAATAAATACCAAAAACAAAAAGAAAAATATGAGAGTTTGTCGCAACTGGGTCAGGATTGGATCACGATTGGATCGCGAGAGAGAGACTGGTTTTGTGATCACTTACTGCAATTTACAGGCAATTTTCACTTCACATTCATCACTGAATTCTATTTTTTAAAACCGGAAAGGGATCTACAGTACAGTCGTGGTGAACTGGTCGTAACCACGCGTGGGCAATGATTTCTACGCATGCGTTTACTAGGTAATAAAACTCATCACCGGGAAATCTTTAATAAATGAAGCACCGTGTTATACGCGGTGCTTCATTAATTATATTTCGATGAGTATTCCGGTAATAGTGTTTGGAATCTAAGACTGCGTACATGGAAATATTGTGCGCCCGTAGGAAGTGACCAGTCCACGGCGGCTGTACTGTACACCTGAGAAAGTTACTGAACATTTATTTTATGACGTAATCACTCCCAAATAGATCATTACGGAAATATCGTTCACAACACGTCTAATACTGGTTTGACGTCAGATGTTAACCCTTTACCCAACGTATACGTTGTAAAAATTTATTATTTTAATTACTATTTTTTAAATTTAAAAAACAAATTTCAACCAAACCATATCATGTGACCCCTCATTGGAACGAGCTCGATGCGATCGTTCCAATGAGGGGGTCACATGATATGGTTTTGTTGAAACATTTTGAAACAAATTATTTCATTCAACTGCAGAATTTGCCAATTACGCAGGCGGATGCGGGCGATTCGTTAGGTAAAGGGTCAACGTCGATGTCGTAATATTGTGAGTTGGTTTCTGAAATAGAATTCTGTCCTGGGTAGGAATATCTGCCAGCAGCAAGCAATGAGTTATAACCAGCCGAAAGCGACAGAACATCCGCTGTCTGCTATGCTGAGAGATGTTTTTCGTAGAAAACTCATGCGTTTCCCCCGTGCGAAACGTGCTTTAATACAGTGAAGATGACCGAACTCCAGGAATTCCCGCTCCTACAGTTAAAACTAGAAGTCCTGTCACGAATTGTGCGCTTATCTAGGCTTAATTACGCGTAGATATTGCGCGCAATTGACATATCGAAGGGCATCCAAAGCACAGCTGGTTCCCTGGGTAACTCAGAGCAAACACAGGCAATGTTTATGCCAATGGACCTCCGGGTAACCCGGAGGTCCATTGGCTGAGACATTGCTTGTGCACAGGCCATATGTACAGAATTTGATAGCCCAACTATGGTCATAACGCGTAGATTAACGCGCAGGTCGACGTACTATTTGTGCGTATTTAATGACAGGACTTCTAGTTTTAACTGTAGATGTGGGAACGGGGGGGGGGGGGGGGGGGTTGGGAATGGGATCTCATTGACTAAATGTTTTCCAAGGTCGTTATTCTGTTGACATGCAGCGAGCGTACCCGTCCGTCAGTAAATAAGGCCGGACAAAGTGTATCTCTTTTGACATCAAATTTCATGTTCATGGTCTGTTTTATATTTTAGGCCTCATAATCTACAGAATAGCATGGGGGTGTATTTCGTCCTTTGCAAAGCCTTTGTTGCACTCAAGGGACAAATTTATCAATTTTATTAAGTTGAAATATCAGACATAAACCATTTAATTTCTATTTTTTTCAAGTTTGGATTTCTTATAAATAGAGAGCGCGCGGCAGCCAAAAGGACCAATTCGCGAGGATCTGAAAAACAGATTTTCAAATTGTTAGGCCTATTTATGAATTATATGGGCAATTTTCTATCACCCAGTCCTCCAATTAACTGCCCATTTGCCAGTAAATTTACAAGCAACTGATACTAAGCCAAATATCGAAAGGAAAATATGTGATATTCAGTTCAGCAATACACCTCGCCTCACATTCCAAGAGTAAAGGATTTTACTTCCTTTGGCATCAGTTTTCAAAATTGTCTCCCCAAAAGCCGACTATGGTCGATTAGTGTCCTAAGGACTCGTACAAGTTCTAGCCAGGTGCCCCTACCCCTCACTCCTCGACCGACAGTTACTTTAGTATATATGTACAACAGGTCATTATGAGCTGTAAAATGTCCTCAGGGACGGGGCGAAGAGGGGGGGGGGGGGGTGTCATCCGCCCCAAATCCTGGCCCAAATTTCTTATAGTTGGAAATTCGGAGGTCAAGACATGAGTAGTTGGAAATTCCATCTATCTAGATTTTAGAGCTTCTTTGAGGATGCTAATGTATCCATTACTTCCCAAAATTCCAACTCGGTTTCAAATCGGCAAAAATTCTAACTGTTACTATTTACAACTACAGGGTAGGCAATATCGAGCTTCGTATCTATGCATGATGTCAATCGGTACGAGATTTCTATAGTACGTTTACTTATCGTAAAAGTCAATCCTCGAAATGCGTTTCAAGAAAATCACATCATGTAAAATCGTTATCCTGAGTTAATTCCATCATTCACAGTTACAAAATGATGAAACATCGAAAATTGATCATTCCTGCATAAGATCGGATTTAATGTTAGGACAGTGTGAATTGCTCAAAGTTTTCGGCTTTGGTATTTGTTTAGCACATATTCAGTTCCCAGAATAATACCAAATAATAATAACCTGATAATTCTATCATAAATGTGTTGGCATTTTAGTTACTAGAATCAATTTTATGCCCCCTTTCATAGCTTCATATTCAAAAATCTTTCTCGGTAGTGAATTTGCAACTACGGGGAGGGTCCGGGAGAGGGGGTTCCCTCTCCCGGTCCCTCCCCCTAGTTGGAAATTCACTAACCTACACACTCCCAATCGGAAACGTCTAGCCACGCCCCTGAATGTCCTTCGAGTTAGAACGCATATATTGAACGGTGAAACTTGTAAACTGTGTTCAGTCATGAGAGCGGATGTTAGTAAAAGCGTAGCAATTACCCGAATTGGAAGAGTGAAAATTTATTGGAATTCTTTTGATGCTCCCGGTTACTGACTGTAATCGTTTAACCTGATTTCAACAGCAAGCGCAATTGCGTTGTTAGACTTTGATTTGGTTTCGTGTGATAAATTTTAATGGAGCCACTCATACAAAAATTCCGTCATGTCATGCAGTTGAAATGTTTTTTTTCAACACGGGTTGTGAAGTTTTAACCTTTTCAAACCAATTCAAACTGGTACGCATGTTTTTTTTCCGGTCATGGCGTTTTAACCTTTTCGACCCAGTACCCATAAAGACACTATCTGAAGGAGAACAGTTTCCTCGACCTGAACGCACAATTTCAAAGTTATTTATTTATTTATTTGTGTTTAAGGTCACATATTTCTGCTCAATGGCTAATCATGATCTCGACAGTTTTATGGATGGAGGAAGCCGGAGTACCCGGAGAGAACCACCGAGCAAAGTCGAGCAACTGTCAGCTCCCCCAACATACTAACTCCACACAAGCAGGGTTAGCATTGGTTGAAGACAGGTGCACCATCGACGTGCAGTACGCCTTAGTACACGGCGTCACCGTGCCCCCACTCAAAATTCTGTACACTTTATATGTTGTGCCCAAAACCAATCAAAGAGATAGGTTTTGTCCACGACATTTTTTTTTTCTATTTTGTTCCCACATAATAGTATATATTACGTAATAATATTACGTAGGAAAAAAATAGAAAAACAAATATCTGATATGAAGATAGAAAACGTTAACCTTTTACCTAACATGAAAAGCAGACGACACTTGCAAACAAAATTCTTGAATAAGTATTTTTTTTCATTTTTTGCATGGGGAGGCCACCAAAAATTTGCAAGACGTGACGTGGGGCTGGGTGGGTCTCTTGAGTGCGCCAAAAATGTGCATTTCCAACTTGTGCAATTTTTTGAATTTTTTAAAAATATATCAATATATCAGCTAATCTATACCATCATTTGTGTTTCAAACCTTAAAGATGATGTTGTACATCACACTCTTAACATAAATACAACATCAGAAGGCTTTATATGTGAGAATACTGGGCTTAAACTGGGAAAATGTCACACGTTAGTAGGGGGTGGGTGTCTTGTTCGAATTGTAGAAAATGTGCAGACAATATTTTGGGAACAATTCAAATGAAAATTTGTTCCCGTATGTGTACACCTGCTCTGGCCAAGCCTGATAATGAGCAGCTTGTCATTTGTAGATTGGGGCCCACAGCAGCCCACAGAGGTTTAAATTGGTGGTACCAGTTTAACCCTTTACCTAACATGAAAAGCAGACGACACTTGCCAAAAAATGATAGAATAACTAATTTTTTTCATTTTTTGTCTCAAAAACATAGGTTATGACCTCTCATTGGAACGATCTCGACGAGCTCGTTCCAATGAGGGGTCATAACCTATGTTTTTGAGACAAAAAATGAAAAAATAATAAAAATTAATTGGCGATTTTTGAGAATATCGCTGGCTGGTTTTGTCCGTTACGTTGGGTAAAGGGTTAAAGACATTATGAAAACCCCTAAAGACAGCTGTGCCTACTAAGTTTATAAGCTTATTTTGGATTTTAATGGGAGAGTGGTGGTGGGTGTCTGAGAACGGTAGTAGAAAATTTGCACGTAGTGGGTGGGTGGGGGTAAAAAGAAGACGAATAAAAAATAGGACGTCACGTCTTGCAAATTTTTAGTGCCCCCCCCCCTCTTGTTTTTTGTCTCAAAAACATAGGTTATGACCCCTCTTTGGAACGAGTTCGACGAGCTCGTTCCAGAAAGGGGTCATAACCTATGTTTTCGAGACAAAAGATGAAAAAATAATGATAATTAATTGGCGATTTTTGAGAATAGCGCTGACGGTTTTGGCCGTTACGTTACTAAAGGGTTAACAGGAAACTATTGTGGGAGACGGTTTGGTCCTCTAATGCTGCGGGGACAATTACATGTCAAATTTGATTGCGCACGCTTTGATGTGTGAAAAAATCACGTGAGATAACTCGCAATTCTGGTCCTTACTTCATGGGTACTAACAGTTCAATATGGCATAAACACAAATTTGAGGGTGGTTAGACAACTACATTCTGGTCAACCAATAGTTAAGAAGGGTCAATCTAATTTAACACAAGGGTTGTTGGATTACATCGTTATCGAACCTACCTACAACTGCGAAATGGATCCACCCAATCGTTAAAGTCAGTATTGTGTGCGGCAGTCCTGTTCGGGGATATTTGAGCAATTGCGGCCGCTTTTCCGGTCCACCTTTATAAGGTCCAATTTCATAAATCAAATGGCCCCCGAGCCCCCGAGAGTAATTAATATTGGGGTAGGCCAATCAATATTTCCAACGTGCAACCTTAAGGCTGCTCGTTGAAAATATTAATTGTAAGTTATTTATTTATTTATTTATTGGTGTTTAAGGTCACATATTTCTGCACAATGGCTAACCATGACCGTGACAGTTTTACGGGTGGAGGAAGCCGGAGTACCCGGGGAGAACCACCGGGCAACGGCGAACCACTGTCAGCTCCCAACGTACCAACTCCACACAAGCGGGGTTAGCATTGGTTGAAGACACGTGCACCATCGACGTGCAGTACGCCTTAGTACACAACGTCGCCGTGCCCCCACGTGGGCAATGGGGGTGAAGTGTCTTGCACAAGGACACAACGCGGTTGCCGCAGGTGGGATTCGAACCGAGGACCTCTCGGCTTGCAGCCTGCGCCTCTACCAACTGAGCCACCGCGACCCATTAATTGTAAGTTAACGTGCAGATGTTCAGTTCAATCCTGTCGTCGCAAAAGTAGTTCTTTCTCGATCAGGTTGTAATTTGGTTGAGACACATTTACACCAGTGGATCGATAGTTTAGAGGATAATTTGAAATCTAGGATAAAAAGGACAATTAGACGAAAATAACATCTGGGGGACAAATACGTAGCATTCGTGTTTGACGGGTGGCATTCTGTGGTGTTTGATATGGGTGGAAAGACGAGCAGTTCTTTAGATAGATTATTCGGGAATGAAATTCAGAAACATAATTGGTAAGAAATAATTAAAATAATCCAATTCGCCTCCGAAGTGCAACTGGGCGCCATCTGCAATGCTGTGGCATTGCAGATGTCACCCTGTTGTACTCAACAGACGAGACAATATATTATAAGTCTACTGGGCATTCATATTTAACAATTGCAAACAAGTGAACGCATGATTAGGGATCTGCGAATCACAAATTTCTTTTCGAATCGAATCTCGAATCGAATCGTGTCTCTGATATCGACATCGAATCGAATCCCGAATCGAATCTTAAAAGACAAGTTATTTCATATTGCACCAAACGGAAGTTACGGAACACTGTGATGACCCATACGCGACGGAGTGAACACCTTAAACACCAATAACTAAATATTCTCTGTAGCACCGTCGCTGAAAAAGCTAGGCTTATTGTCCATAGTTTTAGTTTTTGAAGGCCTAACTTGTTACTATTCACGTTCTTAAGAACGTGAATAGTAACAAGTTAAGCCTTCAAAAACCAAAACTATGGATAATGTTCTGGGCCAAATTCACACCTTACCTAACAATTAAACATTGTCAATTACTCAAATAAATAGGAATTGAGCCTACATGAATGAATTTTCTAATGACAGTTTTATCCTATTTTTGTTGGAAATGTAACAAATTGAAGTTAGTACGAGAGATTCGAAAAAATCGAATCCTGAGACTGATTCGGGATCGATCTCGAAGCATACGCATGGTATCGATATCGAATCGAATCTCGAATATTCGCAGGACCCTACGCATGATGTATATTTGGTGTAAATAATAGTCCTATATTTCATTCAATTTTTAATTACATTTTCAGTTTATTTGATTGGCCAAACTTCTGCTATCAAATCAGAATGGCTTTTAACACTCCCGAACCTCAATAGGAATGGCTTTGTACTCCTTTTCACTTCCTATTGTTGGGGCACGCATGCTGTCTGTTTAATTTAACTAAATTCCCTGGGTTAGAATTTTAATGATTTTCGAAAGCGCGTAAGAACTGTTAATGCCGAACAATGAAGATAACCCTCAAGTGATAAAAATCTTGTTAATATCAGTCGACAGGAACTAAATGTTCCGAATGTTTTTTTGCGACACCAAAGGCCATTGAGCATCGAACCGCCTGATTTATTGATTAGCTGTCTGGATAAGAGCGGTAAAAAGATCGCACATGACATTTTGAAACTATTTGAGCGTCCATTCGAAGCATTACAACGTAAAATCGTGACGAAAATACTCTCAACAATATCTGTATAATCGATTTCCTTTGGTATGTGGGCATCTACTCCCTCCGTCCTTTGTATACAACATATTTGTCAAAAAGTAGAGCTGCAGGTTAACCGAAACCGAACCGATGTTTTTTGTTTTTTTTTTAAAACCGAAACCGAAACCGTCGACATCCCGTAATCTAAGATTTTTTCGTTTTTTATTAAAATACTCTCTTGCTGCAGAAATTCACAGAATGTAGCCATCCCAGAGTAGTGAGAGTACCCAGACACTGCCAATGGCAGTGTCTGGGTACTCTCACTACTCTAGGATGGCTACATTCTGTGAATTTCGAACATTTCAGCTTAGTTGTGTTTGCAGCTTTCCTCAAGTTGCGTGTAGGTGTCAGACCTCGAAAAATGGCCAAGCACAATAAAAGTTCTGTATATTTAGGTAATTATTATATTGGCCTTCCTGATTCTTCATGTATTATAGCTTATTTCGGGCATTCACTGAGTTTCATTCAATTTCACTGCCATTCAGTTATGATTCCGGACATATAGAATGAGTTTTATTGAATTTTAATTGGCCTCATGAACAAACCGAAAACCGAACCGAACCGAGGTTTTACTCAACCTGAGAAACCGAAACCGAAACCGAACAAGAAATTTAAAAACCTACAGCTCTATCAAAAAGATGGAGAAGCTCCCACCTGGAAATATTATTACTGCTTTCCATTGATGGCACCAGTCAGCTGGAATGGAATCTTGGAAAGTTAAGAGTTTCCCTGGAATTGGTGCCAAGAACTGCATTTTCACTGAAACGAGATCTCTTCAAGTTTTCTCTCTGATAGTGTTCAAACTAGCAGTGTGAAAATACTAATGTCAACATCCAATTATATATAAACCAATCCCAAGATGCCAAGCGAAGAATCATACCCTCGTGTAAGAAACTCATGCACTCAAAATCAGATCGATACAAATCAACCCAAATCATCTATGTTGAGTGAATATGAACTCAACTGGGTTCATATTCACTAAACCTGGTTTACGTGGGTTGATTTTGAACCCAACGGATTGGAGAGCGCGGTGGCGCAGTGGTTACGACATTGAACGTCAAACCGAGAGTTCCGCAGTTTCACCCCCACCAGGGGTAACTGAGTTGTGTCCTTAGGCAAGACACTTAATCCCGATTGCCCACCGTTGCCCGATGGCGTACTGAACGTAAATGGTGCCCCTATCGTCAGCCAAAGCTAACCCTGCTTGTGTGGAGTTAGTACGTTGGGGAGTCTCCCAGAGTGTGTAAGAACGCATCTGATTGGCCGTTACGCATCAGACTGACGTTTTGACGTGAATGAAGTGCATCAACAAACAATAGTGTCAAGCAAGAAAGTAAACAGACTGCCGAAGGTTACATGTTTCTTCAAAAACAACTACTTCATTTTCCTAATTTAAGTTTATAAATTGGCATAATTACAGAACACACATAAATACATCCCTCTGCCAGTTTATTAATTCGCTTTCAGATTATTATTTATTTATGTATTGGTGTTTAAGGTCACATACTTATGCACAATGGCCAATCGTGACCGTCGTGACAGTTTTACGGGTGGAGGAAACCGGAGTACCCAGAGAGAACCACCGAGCATCGGCGGGCAACTGTCAGCTCCTCAACATTCTAACTCTGTTCAAGCTCCGTTCAAGCACGGTTACAGCGGTTGAAGACAGGTGCACCATCGACGTGCAGTAAGCCTTAGTATACGGCGTCATCGTGCCCCCATGTAGGCAACCGGGATAAAGGGCCTTGCCCAAATACACAACGCGGGTCGTCTCGTGCGGGGATCGAACTCCGGACCTCTAGCATAGAAGTCCAACAGTCTATCACTGAGCCATCGTGCTCCCCCGCCTTAGATTATTCATTTGCAAATATTTCTACGGGTGGGAGCTCAATATAGTACGCGCATGTTAATATTGTAATCGGTCTCCAGACCGGAAACACTGACCTATACTTTCTCTTATTAGAGTTAACCCTTCAGACCTGAGAGGCCGTTTTTCCGACCAAAGACCTTGATACGTCATAATTTTATTAAGTATGCTGGTTGCTTAGTGAATGTGTTGCGTTGACCAATTAATATTTTCAACGTGCAGCCAATGTGCTGCACGTTGAAAATATTAATTGGTCTCTCTCCAAATAATGAATATGGACTCTTCCAATTGCTGTTATTAAACTGGCTTGGAAGATACCATCAGGGTGAAAGGGGGTTAAAGAAACTTAGGAAACCATCGAGCAGTTTGCAGGACATAATTTACCGAATAGCCTACCCGGTGGGCCATGAGCGAATTTGTTTGGCCATCAGCATTTTACATGTTGGAAAGAAATGTAAATGGCCGACTTCACTGGTCGGGTGTAGGAATTCCCGAGATCCTTTCTGTACACAATGTTAAGTATATACTCACACTTTATCGTTTCAGGCGTGTTGAGAATTACAGTATAACACAAGATTACTGCTTTTCACTGATTCCTGGTGTAATCAGGTGGCAGGCATATACACGGTAGAGTCTCAAAAGCGAACCGATCTTTGTCCTTCACAAGAGAAAGTTCACCCTCTCGCCAGGATTATAAGAGACCCTGAAATCAAAATTTGTAAAATTATAACCTTGCCATCTGTACTATAAATGAGCTATTATGTTTGTCCCCTCAGGCTCCATGTGGCCAATCGACTTCAAAAACAGCAGCTCTATACATCTCTATCCGCGATGACTAAATGCTTGGTGGCAATCTTTGGCGTTATGTGCCGAAAATTGGCAGCTCTGTTGCAAGGTGGTGGTATTTACTGTAGGTAAAATAGTTTATCAATTTGGAGCGTTCTGTGGTGCAAGGGAGGTAACTCGAAATTGAACCATCCCATTATTCGCGCGATAAGAATTAAAAAAAATAATCATCCCTGAAAAGGTCCATCTACTAGTGCGCATTAAGCCATTTGTTTAAGTCATGCCTCATATCTGAATAAATGAACATAACGCAAGATTCACAATTTGAAATTGTATTCAATTTGAGAGAAATTGTGTGTGAATGTACGCATTTTAGTTAAGTACAGAATATACCGTCAAAATCAATACTTGTAGTTCACCACTCTCCTCCTTTCTGTCCCTCTCTGTGAGAATAGTGGGGGCGGTGATGTTGGTAATCGGCGAATTATGCAGGATACTCGCACCATAACTTAATTGACTGCCGGTCATCTTTTTTAAAGTAATCCACAGCGAGGCCAGATTTTTTTTTGTTCTGGCGGCGCTGAGCATGCAAGTGCATTGGCACAATTTAAAAGTGACTAATTGTTACATTTTTCTACGTATCATTCTTTGAACGGCACAAATATTGACACAAAATACTATAGTTTGGTAAAGTTACAAATTCAAATTGCGCTTCAAAAAGAAAGAAACTGTACCGAAGAGGTTATAAACATTCCAACAAATGAAGTTCGACAGCATTCTGTCGAAATAGTTACCCAAATGTGTATTCACCAAGCCCAAACTATCATTTCGTTTTTTATTTTGTTCTGCTTGAACCCAAACACCAGTACTAAGAAGGGAAAACTATGTCTCATACATTATTTACGGTTATCTTTGTAAACAGAACTTCCATGCACCTATTTACAAAAACTGTTAGCATTGATCCTGGATCAGAATGCTTCTAATAAAGGTTTAAATCAACTGTTTATCATCACCTGGGGGTCATTATAATGTGTGTATGTTTATTTGAGTTGAAAGTTTATCTAAGCATCAGTGAGTATAGTGCTCAGTGTATTGGTTTTAGAATTTAAATAAACAGTTTTGGAACGTGTTGGTCAGTCCCTTAACCCTTGAACACGCGAGGTTGTTTTTCCGGGCCAAAAACATGATGCGTCATAATTTCATTAGTAGGAAGGCTGTTAAGTGAATTAGTGGGGTAGACCAATAAATATTTTCTACGGGCAGCCCCAGGGCTGCACGTTGAAAATATTATTTGGTCTACCAAATTGCATACAATTTTTGCAATAATTTTGTGTGTTGAATTACGCGAAAAAGTAATGGATGGATGACCAATTTCAACGTTGATTCGACGGTGTCATGTTTTGCATCCAATATACACATTGAGAGGTAAGATTAATTCATGTACAGAGGCAGGGGAGATTGCAATCAGTAGGTAAAACTTTAACTTACGCCTACGATTACGCGGCATGTTTGTCGCGAATGATATCCCGTCTCCCCCATGTCTAAGGCGAAGGATGATCTATAGTTTCCGTATGCGGCTCCTCTCCAGTAGCAACTCTATCATTAATGTCATATGCAATTCTGGCCTGTGGTATGTGTCTGTCCTCATGGAACACTGGAAATCCCTCCTGTATAACTGACTTACATCTGCTCTTAGGCACTTAGGGTGATGGCAGTTAGACAGCCAATCTGGCTATGCCATCTCCCAGCAGCACATGTTATATGTTTTTCTTTATATCAAACGTATTACTCTGTATTATACAAATGCTGCTGAATAAAGTATCTATCTATCTATCTATCTAGGCACCACTTCTACATATTGCCCACCTCAGTTACTCAATGTAAAATGCAAATGCAAACAGTGCGTTCATGTAAAATGTATATATGTTTTCTGTAAAATAATAAGTATCATCTCATGATGATCTGTTTACGTTCTTCGTGTAATTTGTCTCGATAAACAGAGAAAAAGTTATAACAATTAACAACATGAAGAGAATAACAAACAAAGAAAATGGGTAATTTTTCATTTTATATATGTTGATGGGTTGTGTAACTTCACCGATCGAAGGAATGATAAACGCGATGAATTAACGAACAGCATCCAATTTCTAATTCCTTGAAACACTTTGCCCGATTTATTATATTTATTTATTGGTGTTTAAGGTCACATACTTATGCACAATGGCTAATCATGACCGTAACAGTTTTACAGGTGTGGGAAGCCGGAGTACCCGGAGAGAACCACCGAGCAACGACGAGCAGCTGCCAGCTCCCCAACATCGTAACTCCGCACTGCAGCACAGGCAGGGTTAGATTGGTTGAAGACATGCGCACCATCGACGTGCAGTACGCCTTAGTACACGGCGTCATCGTGCCCCCATGTGGACTATCGGGGTGAAGTGCCTTGCCCAATGACACAACGCGGGAGTCCGAATCGACCGCCCAGACGGTCGCCCATCCGAGGACACTTTGCCCGATGAAAAGTAATAACCTTCTCAATTTCCCTCTTACAACACAAACAATTTTTAATCACCCCCAGTTTTCACAACTTTTTAAAAGTATATTTGGCGGAATGTTTTATGAAATACGAGACATGAGTCGCAATAGATTCATAAACAAATGTTACTTTTAATGTTGGTGCACGTTCAGATAAGCCAATAAGTAGGCCAGGGTAGTGTTTTGAAAATAACAAATTGACTAACAGCATATATTGAATTAGATCTTCACGCATTTCATTGTTAGATCTGTTTAATATGTGACTTCCACACACTTTAAATACGTCTGTACAATGTCCCAGGTAGAATACTATCTGCTCATTTGAGACCTCTGGCAATAGTAAACAGATACATGCACCGGAATGCACGACAGATGGGTGATTAGATATGTTCGTGAAACATTTGTGTCCCGGAATGGGATAAATTGGTCAGGATCAAGTTTGTACTCTCCTTCGCAATACAGTACAGACGCCGTGGACTGGTTGGAATCCACGAGTGGGCAGTGATGTCCACGCCTGCGTTTACTTGATAATAAATATGATCATCGACAAATGTTTAATTAATGAAGCGCCGGGTTGTACCCTGTGCTTCAGCAATTAAATTGTTGATGATTATTCCTATACTGGTGTTTGGAATCTGAAATTATCATATGACTCGTCCGTTTTGTTCACTTTAAAACATTTGATATTTTGTTTTCATATTAATCAGTGATAAATAAAGCCTTCCGTCAATTTCATTGGTCAATTCAAAACTAGACAATTTGATTGGCTGAAAAAATACAACTGGGCCACATTTTCATAATTTGCATAATTAGAGTTGAGAGCTTTCATTGGTCAATTTCAAAACTGGACAATTTGATTGGCTAAACAAAATACAACTGGGTCACATTTGCATAATTTCAGTAGGGAGAATTTACGTTATCTGTCCTATTTAGGGTGGGTTATATTGTATTAATATTTTACCAACAAGAAAAACGCCATTCATTTTTTTTTATATTTTCATTTTTTGCTTCCAAAACATAGGTTATGACCCCTCATTGGAAGGAGCTTGCCGAGCTCGGTCCAATTAGGGGTCATAACTATGTTTTGGAAGCAAAAAGTGAAACGTTTTAGTTATACAAGGATGTTTTTCCAAGTGCCATCTGCAACTCAAGTTAGGTGATGGGTTAAAAAGTCATACTCAGTGGCTAATTTGTGTGTGTGTGTGTGTCATATGATCAATAGAATATGAAATGAGTGTTTTTCTCATATAATATTTATGAAACTTGTCCGAATTTTCCGTTTGGGCTCGCCAGAGGCTCGCCAAAACGGAAAATTCTTAGACTCGTTTCATAAATATTATATGAGAAAAACACTCATTCCATATCCTCTATTTATGCTGTCGTCTTCAGTGGGGCCACATTTGAACACCGAATTGGCAGATGAACTGATTTGGCTAACTGACAAACATTATCTTAAACCTCGTCTCGAATTTTACAACTTTAATTCAAGCTGCAGTTTGGGCGGCAACCCCCGTTATTAAAATGATTTGGGAGCGTCTATTTCTTATGAACCTGCAGAGTAGATATTGTGTTTGCCATCATTTTCAAAGCTGTATATTTACTGAATCACTGCAGTAAATATTTGAATTAGAGTTACCCGCATTGAGATGATGCAGTCGGAAATGACGCAATCTCTAAAAATAAGCAGCCTTGGGAAAATATATTGCTTCAATAAACATTTGAAATATTGTAATGGCATCTTGCATTATTGTTGGATATTCCAGATAAATAAAGATGGTGTTTTGATGACTTTTGGACCTAAAAAGACAATTGACTTTTGGTGTGGTTTCGTTGGGAATTCCCTGAAAAATATGTGTTCGTGACCGGTACTTCCTTTTCTGTCAGTTTTTCCTCTCTTATTTGTTGCATAACCCCCTGTTTTCAGGTCAGATCAATTTTTCTGAAGGGCTATATTTGATAAAGATATTTCAATGCCAAAATTAAAATAAAGCGATCATAACTTTTTTCGCTTAACCCTTTACCCAACGCAGACGATATCAAAATTGATTATTTTAAATATCATTTTTTAATTTTTTTTTCAAAAAATTTCAACAAAACCATATCATGTGACTCCCCGTTGGAACGAGCTCGGCGAGCTCGTTCCAACGAGAGGTCACATGATATGGTTTTGTTGAAATTGTTTTGAAAAATATTTTTTCAACTGCTGAATTTGCATATTACGCGGGCGGATGCGGCCGATTCGTTGGATAAAGGGTTAAACGTTATAATGGTCGACTGTGGGAAAATATTTTGTGCCGTGATGCCTTGCTGGTTGTGTTGGTAAACGAAAGCTAAATATAGAAACTGAGAGATGTTTGATAAAATGGCGACGTCGATCACACAAACGAGGTAAAATTTGAGGAACGAAATCATCCGAGTTGCGACATGCGCATCACAGCATTGAACTTCAGAACATCGGTCCTTCAGCGTATTGGACCGTCCGAATATTGGACCTTCAGAGTATTGGACCATCGGAATATCGGACCTTCGGAATATTTGATCTTCGGAGTATTGGGCCTTTGGAGTAATGGGTCTTAGGAATAAAGTGTCGGCGCCATCTCTCGGGTTTGCATGCGTGAAATTCATAAAAGTGTCATGTAGTATCCAGAAATCGCTAAAATAAAACCTTCCTCTCAATACTTCGAACTTACTTCTGACATAAGTACTTTTCTTTATTTCGTGTTTTTAGTTTCAAAAGTGCCATTAGTAAAGGTTTCGTTATTTATTTATTTATTTATTTATTGGTGTTTAAGGTCACATATTTCTGCACAATGGCTAATCATGACGGTGACAGTTTTACGGGTGGAGGAAGCCGGAGTACCCGGAGAGAACCATCGAGCAACGGCGAGCAACTGTCAGCTCCCCAACATACCAACTCCACACATCCAGGGTTAGGATTGGTTGAAGACAGGTGCACCACCGACGTGCAGTACGCCTTAGTACACAACGCCACCCTGCCCCACGTGGGCAATGGGGGTGAAGTGTCTTGCCCAAGGACACAACGCGGTTGCCGCAGGTGGGAGTCGAACCGAGGACCCCTCGGCTTGCCGTCTGCACCTCTACCTACTGAGCCACCGCGCCCCTAAAGGTTTCGTTGCATCTTCATTTCTAATGGAAACAATATTTTTATTTGGAAAAATAAACTTTTAACTGTTACATACACTGACAATCTTAAACGAACAGTAATATAAAATACAAAAAGAAATATTGAAAGAAAACACAATAAAAGAACTGGATTCGACAGTAACCTTTAAGCTTTTGTAAGATCTCCATTTCTGACATGGCGGGGGGGGGGGGGGGGGGGTATTATATCCAGGGGCCACGTGAATACGATTGACTCCCAATCAACAGGTATTTTCAAACTACTCTGTTCATAATTACCGTTACAAATAGTGTGAAAGTACTAGCAATTAGCTGTCGGTACTTTTAAGGGGGCGTCCAACCTAACTTTGGTCAAATTTCATGTAATTTTCTTTCAAGTCTAAGAAAGTCCCAAAATGAATAACCCCAATAAATTATATACCAAAATTCTTGGAATGAAACATAGAACATGTGCAAACGAAAATTTGCCATGGAACTGCTGCCATGTGTAAACAGCACCACCAGAAAGTCTGCTGTGGCATAAGTAAGAGAACAAAATTTTTACAATAAAATACCTCAAAATAAAATAACAGCTGTATTCTATAAACATTGAAGTACATACTCGAAGAAATCTTTTCCTAATTCATGAAAGTAATAAAGATTGAGACAAAATGTTATAAGTGGAGTGCTCACTGATTGAAGGCAGACATTTTCTTTTATTTATGTTTTGATTTGGGGAGTTCAACAAAGGTCAACTTGAAGGAGTCCAGCAGAAGAAGTATGGAAGGACAAAAGAGTGTCTCCCAATATAAAGATGTGTGTGGTTTGGAAAGAAATTATGATATTCTCCTATGTAGAATGCACTGCAAAGTCATACATTGTAGTTGAATAAATATATTTACAAACCTCTTGCACTGTAACCCCTTTTATCCCATGCATCAATTTGATAGTGATTAAACTGTTAAATTTGTCTGGTTTATCATTAAGTATAAGAGCTTTGTTTACTCTTGGACATCAATACACTCATGATATCTGTTGGAGAAGAAATAAGGGTAACTTTAACCTGTCACTGCAATAAACCTTCTAATGTACTTAAAAGTGCATTGTTATTCAAAATACATCAAATCAACCTTACATAACCATTATTGCATGTACTTTCCCCAAGGAGGCTTATTGGCATATTGAGATCAGAAGGGCACATCCAGAGGGTCTCACATAATTTTTTCAAGAACGCAGTACACAAAGCAATCCCTAAAAGGTGACAAGTGAGCTCCATTTGACACAAAAAAATTCCGGGGGGGGGGGGGGGGGGGCTCTTTTCCTTGTATGATGCTACCTCCGGACTCAAGGCATATGCCTTTTTTCTCAAAGTTTAACTCTTTTTTTTTTTCTTTTTGAAGTTCCTGGCCACACATGTTCCAAACACTATCAGACAGGTAAGCCTCCAAATAAGTGTATCTGCAAAAATCATGTTACATTGCAAAACATTCTTTTTAGACTTTTAGTTCTGGACCTTTCATGCTTCTTACTTCCAACTATAACACTTAATTTATCGATTAATGGGTGAATAAAAAAGTCCTGCCATAATCAACATTTTGAGTTCCATAAGCCTTCAAAACAGCTCCGATAAAAGTGTCAAACATCAGATTTGTGGCTTTATACAGAATATTCATTAGTTTATTACTTGATAAGTAATAGGAACAAAATCTTCACCAGAAAATTCTGTAGCAATACAATTGAGGGTAATAGCAGGCACTTTGCAACAAATTGTAACAAATCAACTAGTTATCAACAAAATTTTCTAACTCAAAAGAGTGAAAAAGTACCACAACTCTGAAAAAATGTGGGAAGAAACAAATGCTACAGCAGCTACACAGGCATTGTTTCCCCATGATGCTCGATCACAACACCAAATATCCTTCAAATTGGAGTAGCAATGGTTGAGATACAAGGGAGAATGTTGGTACATGTAATGATGAAAGGGCAAGACTAAGATTAAGAGGACAGGGGTCACCACTGCACAGCCCCAGATGCACCTTTGATTTTCCAACTTCCAGGACTGGGGCATAATAATCGCAACACACCCACCTTATCAATTCAAAATTTCAGTAAAATAAAAAAAATTATCAATTTTAATTAATTAATAGATGAAGGGAAATATTTGGCTTCCTTCGCCTTCTCGTACTATTTTAATTACCACAAACAATATGAGTTTGATGCCGACAAACGAAACTGAACCCATGTGGTCTGGTTAAAAAGTAACTCGGCAAGAGTATTGAAGAAATTGCGAATATTTCGTGTATTTCATTTGTTTAAAAGCCAATTGCAGCTAATATTCACCGTGCATTCGATAATTCGTTTCGGTTTTGACCACACGGCCACGCTGATACTCAGTGACAGCGGTTATGTTTATTGTGATATGCAAATTGGGGGATGGTTATTTATTTATTTTTGGGGGTTTTAAGATCACATATTTCTGCACAATGGCTAACCATGACCGTGACAGTTTTACGGGTGGAGGAAGCCGGAGTACCCGGAGAGAACCACCGAGCAACGGCGAGCAACAGTCAGCTCCCCAACATACTAACTCCACACAAGCAGGGTTAGTATTGGTTGAAGACAAGTGCACCATCGACGTGCAGTACGGCTTAGTACACGACGTCACCGTGCCCCCACATGGGCAGTGGGGGTGAAGTGTCTTGCTCAAGGACACAACGCGGTTGCCGCAGGTGGGATTCGAACCGAGGACCTCGCGGCTTGCAGCCTGCACCTCTACCTACTGAGCCACCGCGCCTCCCTTGGGGGGATGGTTTCCGGTGAAGGAGATTTGTCACATTTGTCAGTGTATAAAGATGACTAAAGACACTGATCGACGCTTGTGTTAGTATGGTTGGTTGCAAGAAAAAACTGAATTCTCAGCATCGTCCAAGCGCACCTTATTTGAAAGCGCGGATGCATCATTTTCAACCCATCTTCAATCGGTCCTTTGCAGACATCAAAGACAGCCGCGATGAATTCCATGGTTACTAGGAAGTAAATAACTTTGCAACGACAGGGGGAAATTAACACGCTCAATATAGTTCCAGGTCACTTGGAATATACTTCGGGAAAAAGTGATTTCCGGAGGGAGCATTCTGCTTACTTTGTTATGAATATTGCCTTATTTTATGTGTATTGTCCCGATTTTATACACTCGGTTATTTTTTTACAAGTGGTTCATGTTGTCTTTCTAGTGCGCAATAATTCAGATTTTTTGTCAACAAAAAAGTTCAGACGGCATGTAAACAGGGAATTTCGAACCATATTTTGCAGTTACGACATTAACAACTCAAGTATTTGCTGTCACCTGTTTGCAAATCCGCTCATACTTTGTCTTGAACAAATAAAGGGCGTGATCACGTCCTTGAATTCTTACGATTTCCCAAATTGAGTATTTCTGCAAGAACCACATCGTAATCACATGACCGGAATAAATATCATTGAAACATGGCCACATCCGGAACATCCAACATTTGTGTTGGTGTTATTATATTCAAACATCAAAACCCACCAGAGTGTATGTCAAAAAAGTGCTTTCTCCGAGTCTGTAGTATGTTATTGTTAGATTGAGGACAAGGCTTTCGAATTACCGATTATTTTGTGGTTTTACCGGTTCGTTACTTACGCCATTGGCAAATTAATCTTCTTCAAAATCATAAAATTCACTTTTTTCCCTGAAAAAAGTTATATGTACATTTTCTATGCACTTTACTCATTATTTTGATATATAATTTGCCTTTCCTTACTTCTCTTATCTGTTTCTGAGGCATTGGGAAAAGTGTAAAAAAAATGACCAAAGTTAGGTTGGACGACCCCTTAACGGAAAAGGAAAAACAAACGATGAAAACACGGCATTAAACTACCTTTGGCGATGGCGACTTTTCTCTCTTAGTCGATCTTGAAGCAAAACCGAGGAACTGATATTTATTTCATCTTTATTATAGTACGGCCGACGTGGACTGATCACTTTTCACGGATGGGTAATATTTTTACGCTCGCAATAATATTAGTTTCCAAACACCAATTATAGGAATAATCAGCAAAAATTTAATTAATGAAACACCGGGTATAACCCGGTGCTTCATTAATTAAAATTTTGCTGATGATGCCTTTTATTATCTGGTAAACGCATGCGTGGATATCACTACCCACGTGTGGATTACGACGATTCCACATCAGCACTACTGGACACCAGAAGGCTGTCTATATGCCATACGGGGTACATCAATGAATATCTCTAACCTGCAGTCGTGTGGCTGCTGCTTAAAGATATTATTTAGTCGACCTTCAACCCGACTCTTCTAAAAACGCCATTTTTCGACACGGGCGACGTCATTTAACGAAAGTAGAAAATAAAAGATTGCGATGCGTTCGTCTTTATATGAGTATTCTTCTGTACGTTCCCAAATGATGAAACTTAAAGCAATAACCACCAGTATCGTCAGCACTTATAGTAGACGTAACAACAACGTGTTGCAAGTACTTCCACCGTGATTTTAATAGCACTTTTTATGATGTACAAATTGTTTATGATCTACTGGGATAACCTCGCTGAGGGTTGTGTTTTAAGACATCTTATTTGAAACGTATAACACACACAATTGGTGATGTTATACAAAAATACATAAGGCTATTATTTCGCGTTTGGTGGTTCAATTTATTTTATTTATTTATTTATTTATTTATTTATTTATTTATTTATTTATTAGGTTTTGACTGTTTTACTGGTGGAGAAGCCGTGAGCACCCGGAGAGAATCACCGAGCAGCAGTGAGCTGCTGTCAAACTTCCCAACGTACTAAATCCACAGAAGCAGGGTTAGCACTAGTTGAAGGCAGAGCACCATATAGTCTGTCGGGATTATGTGCCTTGCCCAGGCACACGATGCAGTTACCGATAATCATGATAGAATCGTGGCCCTTTAAGTTTGAAGTCCAATGTTCTCACCAATGATCCGGTGTTTCAATAAAAATAGCGGGGGTAATTGCAAGACAACGTGTGTCATGTACGATTTGTTGATGGTTATATTGAAACTGTAAGAAACTATTCTGATACACGCAAAATAAAAACGGAATCCATGGATTTTTCGAAGATGGGCAATAAAAAGAGAAGGGGGTGGTATTTTGTGGGTACGAGAAATTATGTATTCATCGCGCCCTCTTGTGAAATAATCTTCGGTATTCATGCAAAAATACTGGATACTTCCAATATACAGTACGTGGAGAGTGGATTGTAAATAAATCACCCACGGAGTGGAGTTATCACCTAAACTATAAGTTTAAAATTTTGTACATATGGACAACAAAACACAAGCAATGTTTCAGCCAATGGACCTCCGGGTTTAACCCGGAGGTCCATTGGTTGAAACTTTGCCTGTGCTTGTTATGTTTTGCAACAAATTTGCAATTATTGCTCGGGTGGAATCTCCACTCGATGGGTGATTTAGTGATAATACACTCAACACGTACTGTATATCTGTAAGTTTTTTTTATTAAAATGGAGTTAACGGTATTATGCAAGTTTCTATTCAAAATATAAGTTAAAAACGATAATGGCGGCCATTTATCATTTCTATTATTTCATGAAATCCCCGTCACTCAGTGTCGATGACTTGAGGAACTTTTTAGAAATTTCATCACATCATGAAACGGGAATTTCATGATTAAGAAAGATGTTCATAGAAAGCTTGCCCCACAAAAATCCATATATGCTTAATTTAAATATAATATTGGGGGTGTGCCTGTTTTCAAGATAATCTAAAATTTTGGATTCATACAAAAGTTGAATTAACAATGTGCGGATCATTACATAAAGTGAGAACACCCCTTTTATAACATCCGATTGGATAATGTCCAGTCGGGTGTTATAAAAGGGGTGTTCTCACTTTGCCAACAGGCATTGTTCTCATAAAAAGGTTTTAATAACTCAGACAATAGAGATTTAAAGTACAGTCTGTACTCTATTTCTGGGTTATTTTCAAACTACTCTGTTCATAATTACCGTTACAAATAGTGTCAAAGTACTAGCAATTAGCTGCCGGTACTTTTATCGGAAAAAGAAAAAAAAACGACGAAAACATGGCATTAAACTACCCTTGGCGATGGCGACCTTTCTCTCTTAGTCTGGGTTAATTCAGATACTTTGTGAATAACAGATTTATAAATTAATGAATAGATGGATTAACGCATTAAGATGTTTTTCACTCATACGATTCACTGCAATGCCCACTTGATTAATACAAGATACTACATGTTATTTTCACAGCTAACATCATGAAACGGGAATTTCATGATTAGGAAAGATGTTCATAGAAAGCTTGCCCCACAAAAATCCATATATGCTTAATTTAAATATAATATTGGGGGTGTGCCTGTTTTCAAGATAATCTAAAATTTTGGAATCATACAAAAGTTGAATTAACAATGTGCGGTTCATTACATAACGTCAGAACACCCGTTTTATAACACCCGATGGATAATGTCCAATAGGGTGTTTTAAAAGGGGTGTTCTCACTTTGCCTACAGGCACTGTTCTCATAAAAAAATTTTAATAACTAAGACAATAGAGATTTAAAGTATAGTCTGTACTCTATTTCTGGGTTATTTCAGTTGATTTATTATAAAACATCAACACAGCTTTGAAAATATGTTTTATTGATTATTACTGTCTGTGACAATTTAGAAATAAATTAAATAGATTAAATTATGTACATCTTAGACATTAATAAGTGTGTTTACGCGGGGGGGGGGGGGGGGGGGGCACTAAAAATTTGCAAGACGTGACGTCCTATTTTTTATTCGGCTCCTTTTTGCACCCACCCACTACGTGCAAATTTTCTACTACCGTTCTCAGACACCCACCCCCACTCTCCCATTAAAATCTAAAATAAACTTATAAACTTAGTAGGCACAACTGTCTTTAGGGGTTTTTCATAATGTTCTTAACCCTTTACCCAACGTAGCGGACAAAACCGACCAGCGCTATTCTAAAAAATCGCCAATTAATTTTTATTATTTTTTCATTTTTTGTCTCAAAAACATAGGTTATGACCCCCTCATTGGAACGAGCTCGTTCCAATGAGGGGTCATAACCTATGTTTTTGAGACAAAAAATGAAAAAAATTAGTTATTCAATCATTTTTTTTGCAAGTGTCATCTGCTTTTCATGTTAGGTAAAGGGTTAAACTGGTACCACCAATTTAAACCTATGTGGGCTGCTGTGGGCCCCAATCTACAAATGACAAGCTGTTCATTATCAGGCTTGCCCAGGGCAGGTGTACATATACGGGAACGAATTTTCATTTGAATTGTTCCCAAAATATTGTCTGCACATTTTCTGCATTTCGAACAAGACACCCACCCCCTACTAACGTGTGACATTTTCCCAGATTAAGCCCAATATTCTCACATATAAAGCCTTCTGATGTTGTATTTATGTTAAGAGTGTGATGTACAACATCATCTTTAAGATTTGAAACACAAATGATGGTATATATTAGCTGATATATTGATATATTTTTTTAAAAAATCAGAAAATTGCACAAGTTGGAAATGCACATTTCTGGCGCACTCAAGAGACCCACCCACCCCCCCACGTCACGTCTTGCAAATTTTTCGTGCTAACCTCCCTCCCCCACCTCCACCCCCTGCTTTACGGCAATATTAATTTTTACATACATTTTCTGCGCTTATATAATGTCCAAAATCAGTCAATTTGTAATTTGCTTGAAATTTTTAGTCACCTTGTAAATTACCTGTTTCAATCAGTCACTTTGTAAATTGACTAAAGAAGTCAGTCATTTTACAAACTGGCTGAAAATTGAAGACGAATTCTTGACACATTGACTGAATGTAATTTTTGTGTGCACACATTCTTATTTTTTTTTTTTTTTTTGGGGTTGTTTGATGTGGTTGTTTTGATAAAAGACCAACAGGTTTATTAAACAAAAGCTGATAGTTTGCCATGTTTTGATAGAAGACCAAATAAGTTTAGTAAATAAAAGCTGATTAATGGCAATCCCATTAGTTGATCACGGAAAAGGTGACCCACGCAATATTATAGGTGTTATTGTTGACAGAAATGAAAATGACTTATACAAAATATCTGTTTCTGCAGGGATTTTGAAAGATTCTTTCAGTAGAAACCAGTTTGAATTGTGTCCCCACCAACTGATAACATGTCACAAGACAATGAGTTAGGGCTGCGTGAAGCGGTCCAGGCACAATCTACTTGTGGTGGACACGGTTTTACAAAATGTAATTGTGCCAATAGTGGCAAACAGTATAAGACAAACAAACAAAGTAGTGTAAAATGCAACAGTCGGTGTCATTCTAGTATAACATGACCAAATAAGAAATAAAATTATTATATTTGTTATTAATGCCGCCACAGTGACCTGTATTCTAGTAATTACATTGGTTATTGTTAGTAGAACTAGTTACAAAGTGTATTTTGTTCTCTGAGTTGTGTGATAAAACAAATATACATCATTGTATTTAATTAATTTTAGCATTTTTACAACCAATGAGGCATTTGTAAAATGGGAAGTAACATTCAGTCAATATGTCAAGAAATCGTCTTCAATTTTCAGTCAATTTGTAAATTGACTGACATTTTTGGTCAGTTTACAAAGTGACTGATTGAAACAGGCAATTTACAAATTGACTAAAAATTTCAGGCAATTTACAAATTGACTGACTTTGGACATTGACTGTAACATATACATTAAATACTGATTAATACACTATAAATTTATATACATCGTCCCTTGAGTGCAAAAAGGCACCATCTGCAATGCTAAGGCATTGCAGATGGCGCCTTTTTGCACTCAAGGGACGAGATATATATTGTTGGTTTAAAAAAGAATCCCCCCCCCCTCAATAATCCAACTGGGGATTTAACCAATTAATTCCATTCTTTATTTCTGGGCAATTAGGGGGGAGAGTGAGGGAAGGAATAGCCCCGCGGGATACTGGGTTAATGTAGGCCTTCTCGTTTGAGGACCGCGACAAATCAGTGGGAGGTCAAAGAATTATTATCGTAGTAAACAATGCTGACCATTGGGGAACCAATGTGAATATCTGTGATACTCACACAGACCATAAAGAAGATGTGAAAATGTATTACCCCCGACTGCTGGCAAACTGAGAATACACCATTATAATAAAAAAGTATACATATATAAAGTAGATCCTGTCCATTGTCCTCTCGTAAGATATGACTGCTGTTGATTGTACAAAGGCATTTAAAATTCACGTTTTCCTACTTGTAGGACGGCCTGTGTTTTTCATTCTCATGACTGTGGGCATGCTTTGATAAAATACCGATAACGTTCTTTCACGCGATATAAGTTGGACAGGAAACTCTCGACTGTTCAATGGAAAGATATGATCAGACTTATTATTGCAGAAACCGTCGGCTGTTCGGACTATACGATCAAAATTAATTTGGATTTGTCAGTGTTCTCCATAGTATAATTGCTAGGTGTAAAAATTGCATTCAATCAACTTGTCATAAAACCTAAAAATTTATCGATAGTTCTTTTTCATAGTAAACTGAATAATGGCTTGTTCTTTATTTTAGATTGCGACACTGTCATTTCATACCGCTGATCACAATATAACTGGAGTGTCGGATCGTCAGCGAAGAACGTGCCAACTCACTTTCCCCACCCCCAAGATGGCGTCAAGTCAATCAAAGAGCTACCGCCTTCCATTGTTGACGTTCGATGGCGTAACTCAGTGGAACAACTAGGAACAAACTATCAATTTTCGAATATCAGAACTTGTTGTACTATCAATAATGACTAAACTAACGTTGTAAATATTAAGTTCACATTGACGGACAAAACGTGCATGTCATCAACGTATTCAGTTTTTGCAGACACGAGTGTATATTTTTTATACAGGAGTCTGCAATCTCGAAGCGTCGGAAAATTGAAAATTATCGAGCAAAAATGTTTTGTTGATCATTATTTTTAGCATCGACCCCCTACCACACACCAAGATAGCGGCAGCTGGAAAAATGTTCTCTCAGTGGCCATTATGCGTTCTCCAATCCAGTTGTTCAGAGCTGAGCAATTCACACTCAATAGTTATGATAAAGAAAATGGGGGGTCGAACCGTGGACTTTTCGGTTTGAAGCCAACTTCCGTAGCCTCTGAGCCACCACTCTCCCACTACTTACATTTGTCGTACAACGATAACATATTTGCCACAATACAAGTAAAAACGCCTGGACAAATACAAATCTGTATTGAGAGCAAATGCCCTCTTTCTGAATCGAATGATCGCATATGCGATCATTCGATTCAGAAAGAGAACACATTTTACCTGCACTCAGACGCACCTGCACTCATTTGGCATCGGGTTATTACACGTGTAGAGGTCATCGTGTTTTATAGCAGTGATTAAATGATAAATAAAAACCATCTCAACGAAATAAATTAAACTAGATCATTTTTAGTCCTGATGGTATTTTTATACAGAGCTACCATGCGTAACTGATGCATTAAACATGAAAAGAAACCCGCAGAATCAAATCACATGCAGATCACTACTATAATATTCTGCGGTAATAGGACATGTAGAATAACAAATGGGGTTTGTGTCATTCATAACGTAATGCCGTGACGTAACGGGCTTCAATCATAGAAAATCGTCCTTCAGACACGAACGATTGTCAAAACAGAACCCGTTAAAACTCGAACCAATCCCTTCATTATGCGAACAAGTTAAGAAAGTGAGTAATATTGTAAGATAAATTGGTTATTACCGTCTTGTGGGTTTCCGAGATGGTGTATTGAAGTTTCGACCTCGCTTCTGGGTCATATATCGACTCCTCCTAATGGACTCGTCGATAGATGACCCAGACATAAGGTCTTAACTTCAATACACCTTCTCGAGAACCCACATGGTGTTAATAATGTATGTATCTGATAGAGGGCATGTCCACTTCATTTGGGTACCTACCGTTGTATTTAATTTGTGTTGTTATAACAACGATCATAACCATTCTATGAAGAAAAATATCTTCTATTCATAAAGGGGGAATACAATCCATACGTTCCGCTCATACTCGATAAAAATAATGCTGTTTAAGAATGCATGTGTATATCGACGATTCCTGAACACTCTTGTCCTGTCAAATTCGAGGTGCAGTTGTCAGCCACAGAAATCCATCGAGAACTAATGACGAATACTGAATGGATGCGATAAAATTTTGACGAAATTGTAATCACAAAGTCAACTGCTGCGTGTTTTTTTTTATGATATGCATTGTTCTATTTTGGTTCGCAAACTGAGTGCATATGCGTAAACATGACCGCGATTTGTAATGTTGGTTACTGTTACAATGTTTGTTATTGACATAATTATCGTGGATATCGTATCACTTTTTGACCAAAAAATGAGGACAAAAATAGTTTGCAGGTCAAAATTTGTGGAGGATGCGCTTATCAGGTACATGTTCGATAGCGGTCGGTTATTTCGGGACATCGATATCATGATAACGCAAATAAGAAAAAACAGTCTGCGTGTTCGATCAAAACCCAAGACCTTGTCTCAGCTGATGTCAGTTTGCACACAAGCATAGCACACTGACAGTGGAAACAGAGGGCCATGGCCCATGCCCTTTTCAACTTATAATTTTGGTTTCCCTACTTTTGTAGATAGAATAGAATATTACCCATGGAAGTTGTTAACCCTTTACCCAATGTAACGGCCCAAACCGGCCAGCTCTATTCACAAAAGTCACAATTAATTTTCATTATTTTTTTAATTTTTTGTCTCAAAAACATGCGTTATGACCCCTCTTTGGAACGAGCTCGTCGAGCTCGTTCCAATGAGGGGTCATAATCTATGTTTTTGAGACAAAACTTTTAAAAAGTAGTTATTCAAGAATTTTGTTTGCAAGTGTCGTCTGCTTTTCATGTTAGGTAAAGGGTTAATCAACATTTAATTATGATTATGTTTTATCTCTCAGACCGACACAAATCGGAGAAGGCATTAGAAAGGAGAATTCTGGCTAACAATTTTCAGTTTTGCGCCAAAGGCCTAGCTAATGCCACCTTATTAGCCCTTTGCCTAACAGTATTTTTAAAAAATAAATTGAATTTCACATTTTTCGGAAACAAATTTCACAATTTTTAAATAAAACCATACAAATACGGATATCATTAGAACCAGCTCAAACGCCACTCTATTCGAGAAAAAAACATAAGTACAGATACAGCATCCTAGCTACTGACAGGCAATGTTTTCACGTCCTTTCTGAAATAATGGCCCAGAATGGGCAGTATCAGTCTATGACGTTCTGGGCCCGACAACAGCTTGTGATATCAAAGGTAATAAAGATAGTTGGGCAGATTGGTAACTTTAGAAAATCCAGAAATGTGAACAATTAAGCTCTTCAGTATTTTATTACAACAAGTTTTTTTTGACTGAAGCGCAAACATGCATGTTCTTTCTCGTCATGTCAAACCGACCAGTGCTTGATTTGAGTGCATCGATAATAAGTTTCGAATTACACCCTTGTTAACCTTTCCAACACTGAGTATCTGAATGCGGCGTTTGTGCAGGCAATACTGGAATGGTAATAGTGAACGTGCGAATCCATTTTGTATTTGTAGGAAGGTGCAGCCTAGTGGGAATGTCAGATATGATTAGCACTGTCCATGCTCAACTATTATTGGTCATCCAAAATATTTTTTGCTAACCGACGAGGGAATTGTTTTTTACTATAAATATTATGCGTACCGTGTTGAAAGGTTAATGATACAGACGCGCTGCATTGCTAACACAAATACGTGATTAACGCTAGAAACGTTAACACGTTTCCGCCAGTCAAAATGCACTTTATCTAGGCCTCAATTGGGTGGAAAATTATGTGTTTTCAGACAAGTAAGCACTCGTATGTCTTGTAGTGTACTACGATATTTGTGAGTAAGGTTAATGTAAACAAAAAGTATACGCACATTGCCATATCTCTAGAATTATTAGTCATGTTGTTTTTGCGAATTTTGTACCCGGATTGCCCACGTGGGGGCACGGTGGCTCTGTGTACTAAGGCGTATTGCACGTCGATGGTGCACCTATCTTCAACCAATGCTTACCCTGCTTGTATGGAGTTAGTACGCTGGGGAGTCTGACAGTTGCTCGCCGTTGCTCGGTGGTTCTCACCGGGTACTCCGGCTTCCTTCAACCGTAAAACTCTCCGACACGAGGTGACCCTGGCTGTCGAAAGGGTCGTTAAACTCCCATAAATAAATATATTTACCGGATTAAAATTCATGCGACCAAAAAATGGCAAACCCAAGGTCTTGCTGCAAAAGAAGAATGAGCCTCTCTCTGTGCATACGAGTGAACATTTTTTAGCATGTAACTATAAATACTTCGTTCCACTCATACCAGCAGTCGTTATTTTATCGAATTGTATTGTATAATAAGATAAGATAAGTTTATTCAGTAAAAACACCAAGGACAGGCAGATTGCATGATATACATAACAATAACAATGAACGTAAAGATAATACATAGAGGATATTCACGAAAATTTGATGAATACCGAAAATATCCCGAGATATTTTCGGTATTCATCAAATTTTCGTGAATTTTCTTTTTATTTAATGCTCTACGACTACAAACTCTCCAATTTGTGGCCTTTATTTGCCATTGAGGCGCAAAATTTATGTGCCGAACCGGCGTCCATACAAAAATTACAACAACCAAACTCCAACCATTGGAATGTGTGAATATCCGCACAAAAAGTAGTCCCGTCTTATTTCTCCCCTAACTTTACGATTTACCAAGGCTGGCGAATTGAAATAATCGCAATGTGTTTCGAAGAAATAGAACAATAACAAAAAACACCACTTTCTTATTTTCAATAACAAGACACGCCATTTTATTTTTTTTTGAACTCAATGCACTGAAGACGTGTGAAGTTGAACTGAAGAAATTTGAAAGTGATTTCGACTTTTCGCTGGAAGGTGAATGAGAAAGTCAAACTTTGAAACCGCTGATTTAATGAATTGATTTAGTCACGGTCACTATCAATTATTCGAATTCGTTTGTATTTGGGACTCTGGAATTCATTACTGATGTGCTGACTCGTTTAAAGTACATGTGATTCGTCATCCGAACCTACGATGAAATATCGATTTCTAAATATCATTTTGATATTTCGTTTTGCCGACCGACAGGGGAATATGACTTAATTTTTCAGCGTGAATTGATGCCTGAGCATTAAATAAATAGATATATTTTGATACAAATGATAGTATTAACTGTTGTCGTAGTATGTAATATATAGAATTATCCATCACCGGCAACCTTTTTTTTATTAGGGTTTAACGACACATTAACAGCCAGGGTTATATCATGTCGGTGACAGTTTTACGGGTGGAGGAAGCCTGAGTACCCGGGGAGAACCACCGAGCAACGACGAGCAGCTGCCAGCTCTCCAACATCGTAACTCTGAACTCTGCACCGCGGCACAGGCAGGGTTAGATTTGTTGATGACATGCGCACCTTCGACGTGCAGTACGCCTTAGTACAGAGCGTCATCGTGCTCCCATGTAGGCAATCGGGGTCAAGTGCCTTGTCACCGGCAACCATTACTGCTGATGGAGCTTCAGCTCGTGTCGTTTGAAGAAAAGCAGGATAATATTACAGATGATGTTACACAGCCTGGGATCATTATTTTCCATCAAGAATATGATTTTTTCTTCTGCGTTCAGCACAGAGAAGTTATGATTTTCAAGCTATAATCTGTGAAAAACGCTATTCCGGATAAACCCATATTCTGAACATTCCATCACGAAATGCTGTTCAGTTTCAACAGCTCCCGAGTCACATGATCTGCAAAATATTTTGTCTATGGAAGCCGAAGGCTGCACATACCTGCCCTTTTCCATCAACAAACAATGATTACTGATACGTAATCGAGTAAACATAATTTTTGCTTCGGGCTTTGCGGTGTTTGTCAAGTACGTTTCTAGGGTGTAAGCTTTCTTGAATTGTCTAGAGCGGAGCGTCTCGCTTGAACATAAGTTCTGAGCCGCAAACCTCAACCCATGCTACCGTTAATTCATCACTATAACTTATAAAATCGTGGTAAAAAATATATATAATAAACGTATAGTGTTTGAAGTAAAAAATTTATTCTACGAGTAGGATTAAGAATGAAACCGACGAGCCTCGTAGGAGTAAGAATGAAACCGACGAGCCAGAGGCTCGTCGGTTTCATTCTTAATCCTACTCATAGAATAATGTTTTCACTTGAAAACACTATACGTTTATTATATATATGTTTTACCACGATTTTATAAGTTATAGCGATGAATTAACGGTAGCATGGATTAGGTGAATAAAGCAACAATTTATCCAAACCTTTTATTCTCTGTTTATTAGATCCCTTTTCTTTTTATCATCATCAATTTTATTATAAAAGGTGTCGCCGTGAAGGTTTTGTAGTTTCTCTTTAACTTTATAAAAGTCATGTGGATGGAGTATTGGGTTGTTACTTGCAAGAACTTCCCGATATTTCAGCCACATAGAATCTGTCTGTAGATATTTTTCGACTTCAAACCGAGCATCCAGTAATAATTTAGATGACAGAGATTGAAATAATTTTTGACATAAATTTTACAAGCTACATTTGTGCGTCAATATATAATGGATATTGTCCAAGTTCAGCGCTAACTGCATGGTTGGATGATTTACTGTTTACGCCAAGTATCGACTTGGAGAACTGAAGTTGTACATATTCACAAGGGGTGGTATCAAAATTGATTTCATTTATTTCAGAAGCCTAGAGTTCACTTCTATACATGAGGATGGGTTTTGTTAGAGGGCCTAACAATTTTAACACGATGCCAATAGAGGGCGACCATTTTTTTCTGAAAGGTATTCAATAAGCTATGTAAAACCCTTAACCCCTTCAGCCTAAGCTCACATTGGGCGATTTGTAATTTACCATTGGATGGGAAAACAAGTCCAAGGTACGTATATTCGGGAGAATAGTAGATTGTTTGTGTGCCGATCGGGAATTTAGGAAGATTAGCCTTTTTCGAGAAGTGAATAGGATGACCTTTGTTTTATCAACACTAACGATAACTTTATTTTCATCGCAAAATTCGGTTAATTTGTTTAGTGCGTTTTGGAGTTCACGCGGAGTGTCGGAAGAAGGGCTAAGTCATCGGCAAACAAAAGATGATTTAGTGGTGAACCATTAATGATGATAGGGGAGCAGTCGACATTGAAGCATAAGCCCAAGTCATCAATGAACATTTTAAAAAGTGTCGGCGATAAAACGCAGCCTTGCCTTACGCTGGTGGTCGATAACCGGTGTGGTCCTATACGTCGGGTGGTTTTTACTGTACTGCCGACAAGGACGCTAGACGTAACCAGTGGTGTTGCAAAGTAAACAACACGATTCTATGCTGCCAACTTCATTTTATCTTGCGCTGGAGTACGAATGACCCATAGACGAAGGTTCACAGTCCACGCCACGGAAAAATGTTTAACCTTTCATATCAATCGGAGTACACTCGTTGCTTTTCTGCGTCAGCCATTTACCCAACGCACCCGATATCAAAAGTCGTATTTTAGTTGTTTTTTTTTTAAATTTTCAAAAAAAATTTAAAAAAAAAACACATTATGTCACTCCCTCATTGGAATGAGCTCGATGAGCTCGCTCCAAAGAGGTGTCACCTGATATTATTTTTCATTTTTAATCTGCTCAATTTGTAACTTACGTGGGCGGATGTTCCCAATTCATTAGGTAAAGTGTGTAAGTACAGGGAAAATGAAGGCGCCACTCCAGCACACTGATCCACGAAATATCCAGTGCTAGGTATTTCGGGCACCAGTGCCTTTTGGGGATGACAATTTTTTAGGAAAGGGGGAGACAACTCCCCCATAACCATCCAACCCCGTGGCCCCACAGCAATAGTAGTTTTTAGTATAATCTTTCGATTTGTCGAATACCTGAATTTTCGCGTGGGGTTTGCCAGGAACGTCTTTGTTCCCGGACGTTCTTAACTGTATGGGGAATTATCAGTCTAACTGCTACTAAGAACACGTGTGTTTTCACGTTGATTTCTAATTACCGAAAAACAATGACTGAAAACAACATAAAAAAAACAAAGAAAGTTAAACGGATCAGTATCATGTAACTCAATAACCTGTTTGATTATTTTCGACAGATCCCGCTTGCACTCACCTGTAAAAGTCACACGGTAGAAAATATCGTGTAATTATCCCGTGTTCCACAAAAAGCATATGAAAAGAAGAAAGCGAAAATATCGTAAAGGTTGTTGGCTGTTATCGTTTTATCAAGATATGTTTCACGTTTGAAAGATTACAGATAGTTAAAATAGGAACAAACCAAATGTGAAGCTAATATAGAAGATAAGAATAAAGATACAAACGTATACTTAACCATGTCACCTGACATATACTCTGCGGTTAAAAGTCTCGTACTTTAACCCCCCCCCCCCCCCCCCACGATAAACAACACGGAGTACAAATGAGAAGTTAAGGCGATCCGGGTAACCCCTCTGCATGTAATACCTTCCTTGTATCTTGTAAGCAAAAGCCAAAATGATACTGAAATATGTTAACAGTGTAAGTGTTACGCCGGTGTGAACATTCCAGAACAATGCAGTTTATTCCATGCGTTTATGTCAGTAAACCGATGGGGAGCACGGTGGCTCGGGGTTGTTACGGCATTGAACTTCAAACTAATAGGTTCACGGTTCGATCCCCACCGGGGGTAACTGCGTTGTGCGCTTGGGCAATGCACTAAATCCCCATTGCCCACGTAGGACACCGGTGGCGCTGTGTACTAAGGCGTATATGGTGCACTTGACTTCAGCCAATGCTAGCCCTGCTTGTGTGGAGTTAGTACGTTAAGAGGTCTGACAGTTGCACGCCGTTGCTCGGTGGTTCTCTCTGATTACTCCGGCTTCCTCCATCCGTAATACAGTCCGACATGAGGTGGCCTTGGCTGCCGAAAGTGTCGAAAACCCCCAATAAAAATAAAGTAAACCGATGACAGGTTGTGCTCTTCCAACAGTGTGTTATGTCTACAATTTGTTCCGCATTTCGCCGTGTAGCGGAAAGTAATTGCCTCCCAGGCACGTATAAATCTGTTACAGCGTTGGAGAGGTTAATGATGTTGTGCATTCGCAAGTTTAGCTTAGTTATACAAGCAGGATCGTCTCGAAGATGACCGATTGGTGGCTTTGTCCCAACTGTCATAATACGAGTCCCGGCTGACAAAATATCCCATCCACATCATTCTTGCATGCCTTATTCGAAGCCATGCTTCGATGATGTAATTGGAATATTTTTCAGTTAGGATTTTTTGTTTAACAGCTGAGGACATTCGTTATTTAGATAAAAGCATGTAGCTGTTGGGCTTCGCAACATCTGGGAGCGCGGTGGCTCAGTAGGTAGAGGTGCAGGCTGCAAGCCGAGAGGTCCTCGGTTCGAATCCCACCTGCGGCAATCGCGTTGTGTCCTTGGGCAAGACACTTCATCTCCTTTGCCCGCGTGGGGACACGGTGGCGTTGTGTACTAAGGCGTACTGCACGTCGATGGTGCAATTGTCTTCAACCAATGCTAACCCTGATTGTGTGGAGTTAGTATGTTGGAGAGCTGACAGTTGCTCGCCGTTGCTCGGTGGTTCTCTCCGGGTACTCCGGCTTTCTCCACCCGTAAAACTGTCACGATCATGATTAGCCATTGTGCATAAATCTGTGACCTTAAACACCAATAAATAATAAATAACTTCGCAACATCTTGTTTAATTAAAATGTACTGGACTCGAAACTGGTCATGCTGGGATCGAATCGACCAGACCTCCTTGCATGAGACTAACCACGTGTGAGACAAAATACCGAGTAGCAAATCCAGAGGCGGACTAACCGCATGGTGCATCGGGAAAATTCCCGGTGCCACCCCCCCCCCCACCCCCACCCCCTATTGGTTTCCCTCTAGGGCCACAAAATTGATGTAGTCCAACACCCATTGGTGCGCGAAATTTCGTGAAAATGACCAAACGGCGAAATGGTTCTGATTGCATAAACTGCCGGTATATTGAAATGTTCTCTATGTGGGACTGTCATTGACAGTCCACATAGAGGACATTTCGAGATACCAGCAGTCTAGTCTGCCACTGATTGCTCAGATGAGAGGAAACAGCGTTCCTTCAATTTGAAAAATAAAAGTTTGCTCCGATTGGGCCGACGAACTATGGTCTTCCCAAAGTCCCACCCATCTCTTTTTGTTAGCCATTTACTTTCGGGCGTGTTTGTTGCATTGCCAAATAAAACTGCACAAAACAAACTACATGCAGAACTACTGAGAAGAGCATACACACTATCAGGAGCGAGAGAGAGACAGAGAGAGAGGGGGTAAGGGAGAGAGAGAGAGAGAGAGACGGGACGGAGATAGACAGGACAGAGACAGACAGACAGGCATACAGACACAGAGACAGAGACAGACAGACAGATAGAGACAGAGAGAGAGTCCTTTCTCAGGTTCAGGGCAAAAAATACAGGAGGTAAGAGGGTACTCTCCCACCCAAAAAAAACAAAAAAAAAAAAACATAAGCAAACAAATTTTTAGATCAGCTCTTGCACTACCACCCCTTAACGTGGTTTGCATTGGTCATGAGTGTGTAACGACTAGCCCCCCCCCCCCCCCGCCCCCACACGCCCCGCAAGGACTTTTGTGTGCACACACATTATCATCCTCTTTGAGACTTTCCAGTACCATCTTTTTATTCTCGCCTTTACAATGCTGACATGTACAAAATGCGATTATTTTTGTTTTGTAAGTAAATTACTTTCGGACGGGTTTGTTACATTACCAAATAGAACTACACAGAAAAAACTACATGTAGAACTAAATAGAATAACATAGACACTATCCATATTGAACTATTTCTACTCCCCTGAATGCGCATGCGTGTAAACAGTAGGGAAGATGACAATCTAAATTACTAGAGCGGTCTATGGAAGAAAAACGAAAAACTTTCATTTGCGAGAAATTTCATCTTTTTACATAAAAGACGGACATATGATCAAATCTTTCATAACATACTCTTTAAACTGGTATCAAATACTTATTGTTAAAATTATGTTTTAATGGTTCCATTTTTTGTTTAAAATTTTCGCTTTCTATCGCTTTATTAATTTGTTAGAAAGAACTGATGAGGTAACTTCAAAGTCCTAAAAATGTACTAAATACTCATGAGAAAATTTGGACGGACAAAGATTTGATTTAAGCAAAAATTAATTTTCTTAATTCTGTTAACATATTATGGATGTGTTATTGTTTTAATGGTTCCGTTTTATGACAAGCTGATCAGAAGCAATTAGTTTCAAGAAGATAATCCGAGTCACTGGATATTTCGTGGATCAGTGTGTTGGAGTGACGCCTTCGTAACATGAAAAGCCGACGACACTTGCAAAAACATTCTTGAATAACTAATTTTTTCATTTTTTTGTCTCAAAAACATAGGTTATGACCCCTCGTTGGAACGAACTCGATGAGCTCGTTCCAACAAGGGGTCATAACCTATGTTTGTGAGACAAAAACTGAAAAAATAAAAATTAATTGGCAAAAGAGGGCAAAAAAACAGCCCACAGCATGGTTATTTATTTATTTATTTATTTATTTATTTATTTATTTATTGGTGTTTAAGGTCACACATTTCTGCACAATGACTAACCATGACCGCGACAGTTTTACGGGTGGAGGAAGCCGGAGTACCCGGAAAGAACCACCGGGCAACGGCGAGCAACTGTCAGCTCCCCAACATAGCAACTCCACATAAGCAGGGTTAGCATTGGTTGAAGACATGTGGACCATCGACCTGCAGTACGCCTTAGTACACAGCGTTACCGTGCTCCCACGGGGGCAATGGGGGTGAAGTGTCTTGCCCAAGGACACAACGCGGTTGCCGCAGGTGGGATTCGAACCGAGGACCTCTCGGCTGGCAGCCTGCACCTCTACCAACTGAGCCCCCCCCCCCCCCCCACAGCATGGTGCCCTGCGAGCTTGTTAGGTGCCTTTAGACAGAAGACCTATATTTAAGTGGCGGATTGACCTCATTTTGCGACATAAATACAAATGAGCGATGATTATATATTTTTCAAAGAGAAAGACAAAATTACAATCGGTGATTTTGTTTTCCAAATGTCGAAAGGATATTACGAAAAAACAAGCCTTTGCTTTGAGTAGAGACCAAAGCAATCCCTTGATTGGGATGATTGATAAGTTTTGCTTCGATACATAGAGGATATGGAATGAGTGTTTTTCTCATATAATATTTATGAAACGAGTCTAAGAATTTTCCGTTTTGGCTAGCCTCTGGCGAGCCCAAACGGAAAATGCGGACGAGTTTCATAAATATTATATGAGAAAAACACTCATTTCATATTCTATTTATCATATGACACACACGCGCAGTCACGCACAAATTAGCCACTTAGTAGGACTCATTGACCCATCACCTAACTTGAGTTGCAGACGGCACTTGGAAAAAACATCCCAGTATAACTAATTTTTTTTCATTTTTTGCTTCCAAAACATAGGTTATGACCCCTCATTGGAACGAGCTCGTCGAGCTCGTTCCAATGAGAGGTCATAACTTATGTTTTAGAAGCAAAAAGTGAAAAAATAAAAAAAAATGAATGGCGTTTTACTTGTAGGTAAAAGATTAATACAATATAACCCACTCTAAATAGGATAGATGACGTAAATTTTCCCTACTGAAATTATGCAAATGTCATCCAGTTGTATTTTGTTTAGCCAATCAAATTGTCCAGTTTTGAAATTGACCAATGAAAGCTCCCAACTCTAATTATGCAAATTATGAAATTGTGGCCCAGTTGTATTTTGTTCAGCCAATAAAATTGTCTAGTTTTGAAATTGATCAATGAAATTGACGGAAGGCTTTATTTATCACCGATTAATATGAAAACAAAATATCAAATGTTTTAAAGTGAACAAAACGGACGAGTCATTTGATAAAAATAATTTATGTTTTCTTCCTCGTTCATGATATGATTTCGGCATTAATTCAAAAATTGCAAATATTATCTATGCATTACTGATACTTACCGAAAAATAAAATTGAAGAACTTTTTATAGAAATATCACTGGGTAGAGTTCAGGAAAAACATGTGTCCACAAAGAACTGTTCGACCAATCTTTGAGACCATAGAAACAAAACTGTATTGTGACAAAATTAGTATTTGCCGCTACTAACGTATTGGTGTCCATTTTGCTTTGGCACGACATTTTTTTATAATGAACTCGTTAGCTGGAATCAATGTCCGAGTGGAGTGTTTAACCCTCTGCAATCTGATGTCAAAATGGCAAAGTTTCCAGCAGCAAATATTTCCCATAATGCAGTTGGATATTTAACCAAGTATACCCTGTTTGACAGAGCTGTGTCAAACAAGATATAATTGGTCAAATTCATAGTTAAACAAGAGAAACACAGAGTGACTGGATAAACGTCTGTTGCACTACCAGAAATTTGAAAGGTTGAATTAAAATTTTGAAACTTTCTTTAATGTGGTATTTTATGAAAGATATCGATTCAGCTTCAGTTAAAACTAGAAGTCCTGTGACGAAATGAGCACAGATAGCACGTTGATCTGCGCGTAAATCTACGCGTTATGACCATAATAAGGCTATCAAATTCTGTACATACGGCCTGTGCACAAGCAATGGCAATGTTTCAGCCAATGGCAACACGGAGGTCCATTTGCAGAAACCTTGCCTGCGTCTGCGATGAGTAACCAGGAGAACCAGGAATGATTTGGATGCCATTCGAAATGGCAAATGCGCGCAATTCCTACGCGCAATTAAGCCTAGATAAGCGCACAGTTCGTTACATGACTTCTAGTTTTAACTATACTAAAGTGGTAAACAGTAGTACAAAGTTGTCTCAAACATTCTACTCAAACGCTAATTCAAGTGGATGGTTTCGCAGATTTTGTTTGCACCTTTTTCTCGTTCGTGAAAATTTTGGAAAAGGCAAGTATACACCTGGAACCTAATACGCACCCCTGAAATGTTTCATCACAGTAAAGCTGATGTTACAGATTATTATGTTTTAATGATTGTCATGTCTTGCAGTACATTTCATCTAGTGACACATAATGTTTCTGGTTGATAGCGTACCCCAAACACATCCCTTTGTCGACGTGAAGCATGCTTCCCACAAATGTCACAAAAATCACTGTTACCCAAATGCAATATCTGGGTATAAAACAAGAACATTTGTCACTTCTTTTATCAATAAATGTTGACATGGAAAGAAGGAGACTGTCAGAGGCATAACATGGCACGTCATTCAAAGCTATTGGAAGGCAACTTGGCTGTAGTCATTCTGTTATTAGCAGACTTGTCCGACACAATCAACAAACCAACGATGTTAAGAACCGACAGTAGTATGTAATGTGGTTTTCACCCCCAGGTTGCCGGACCCCGGTGCCGGACCCCGGAAGTGACGACATGTCACGTGACGTAGTGGCGCCATGTTGTGTTGTCATGGTAACCCGCCTGAGCGGCCATGTTGTGACGTCATCTCCATGGTGATACGTGGTGTGAGTGCGCATGCGCAGCGCGTGTTGTTAGGTTGATACGTGTTTCCGTCGTCCATTTTGTATACTGGAGGCCGCCATCTTGGTTTCTATGCTAGCACGTGATTGCTATGTTACCTAAAACCTTCTTAGAGGACAGGGGTATGTTCGGAGGGTATGTTCGATTGAATCGGAGCATTTTCTGGAACGACTTCCCTGGATAATTACCACAAACAACCCGACAAGTTTTATTATTTCGAATTCTTCCAGAATTCTCTGCTTCCATCTATACATGCAATAGTTATCGTTTATCTGGCCATGTTCCTTTATTCTAGAGTATTCTTCAGTAGCGTAGATGAGTCTATCAGTTGGAACAGCTTTACTTATTGTTACTATATTTATCTATTTCTGGTCTATTCTTGTTAGTTCTGACCCTATTCTAAGTACTCTTGTTGTTTCATTTATCTAGATCATTTATAACCAATCATATTGCTCGATTTCCCATAACCTGTACTTAATCGTATAGAGTTATCTCCCTTCTGTATAGTAAAAGCCTATATCCAATGGCAATATTCCCGGGCACCCCGATTTCGGCACCACTTTTTTTGAAAAACATATGACCTTCGGAACCCTTTTTTGTCATATGTGCTTATTTGAAAAAGCAAAATGTGACACAATGTGCCCTAACACAAAGGCACATGCTTTATGTGCCGATATGTGCTTATGTGAAAGGGCACAATGTGACACAATGTGCCCTAGCACATAGGGACATGCTTTATGTGCCGATATGTACTTATGTGAAAAGGCACAATGTGACACAATGTGCCCTAGCACATAGGCACATGCTTTATGTGCCGATATGTGCTTATGTGAAAAGGCACAATGTGACACAATTTGCCCTATCACATAGGCACATGCTTTATGTGCCGATATGTGCTTATGTGAAAAGGCACAATGTGACACAATATGCCCTATCACATAGGCACATACGGGTATTTGAGGATACCTATGGCCTGGTATTGTATTATTTGAGGATACCTATCGAGGATACCTACTGGAGAATCCCTTTTTGTCATATGTGCTTATGTGAAAAGGCACAATGCCCTATCACATAGGCACATACGGGTATTTGAGGGTACCTATGGCCTGGTATTGTATTATTTGAGGATACCTATTGAGGATACCTATCGAGGATACCTTTTGTAGAATCACTTTTTTGTCGCATTAGGCTACGTAAAAGCCCTCAATGGGTCTAATGTAGTCTTATCAACCGCTTCCATCTTGTCGCCAAAGCTCCAAGGCCATTACAGGTCTATGGCCTATCTGTCCTATCATTAACTTCTACAACAGTCTTGTTCTATTGCGGCATTGTGCCAGTACTATTGGCTTCTGGTATTCTGCCCCATATCTCATCCATTACTTCCTAGCTATACCTATCTCAGTCTCGACTATAACATTGATCAAGGTTGAATCAGATTTCCCCTGTATATATTTAAGGCATTCTGTAAAATGGGATTTCTATCAGATTCCGTAAGATGAGATTCCGTGTTTTAACATCAGTACTCGAGGGTATTCCCCTTCCCTATTAGAAAAATTCAATTCAATGGGTTGTAGTTAAAAAATTCAGAGCATCTTCGTTTTATTTTCATTAAGTTTAAAATTTATTCAGTTTTAAGGGTGTTAATATTTATTTATATTATATATAGTTCATTCGATTCAAAGGGGTTAACTATGTATACATTCATTGGGGTTATAGTTCATTCAAACAGTTCAAGAGGGTGTTAATATTTATTTATATTATATATAGTTCAGAAATAAAGTTCATTCAAACAGTTCAAGAGGGTTAACACTGTGTTATATTTAGGTTCATTCAGTTGAAAACCATAACAATATTGTGTCACATTGTGCCTTTTCACATAAGCACATATCGGCACATAAAGCATGTGCCTATGTGATAGGGCATATTGTGTCACATTGTGCCTTTTCACATAAGCACATATGACAAAAAGGGATTCTCCAGTAGGTATCCTCGATAGGTATCCTCAAATAATACAATGCCAGGCCAAAGGTATCCTCAAATACTCGTATGTACCTATGTGATAGGGCACATTGTGTCACATTGTGCCTTTTCGCATAAGCACATACCGGCACATAAAGCATGTGCCTTTGTGCTAGGGCACATTGTGTCACATTGTGCTTTTTCACATAAGCACATATGACAAAAAAGGGTGCCGAAGGTCATATGTTTTACAAAAAAAGGGGTGCCGAAATTGGGGTGCCCGGGGATATTGCCATTGGATATAGGCTTTTACTATACAGAAGGGAGATAACTCTATACGATTAAGTACAGGTTATGGGAAATCAAGCAATCTGATTGGTTAGTTATAATTTATATAAATGATCTAGATAAATGAAACAATAAGAGTACTTAGAATAGGGTCAGAACTAACAAGAATAGACCAGAAATAGCTAAATATAGTAATAATAAGTAAAGCTGTTCCAACTGATAGGCTCTTCTGCGCTACTGGAGTATAATCTAGAATAAAGGAACATGGCCAGATAAACGATAACTATTGCATATATAGATAGAAGCAGAGAATTATGGAAGAATTCGAAATGATAAAACTTGGGTTGTTTGTGGTAATTATGCAGGGAAGTCATTCCAGAAAATACTCCGATTCAATCGACCATACCCTCCGAACATACCCCTGTCCTCTAAGAAGGTTTTAGGTAACATAGCAATCACGTGCTACCACAGAAACCAAGATGGCGGCCTCCAGTATACAAAATGGACGACGGAAACACGTATCACCCTAACAACACGCGCTGCGGATGCGCACTCACACCACGTATCACAATGGAGATGACGTCACAACATGGCCGCTCACGCGGGTTACCATGACAACACAACATGGCGCCACTATGTCACGTGACATGACGTCACTTCCGGGGTTCGGCGCCGGGGTCCGGCAACCTGGGGGTGAAAACCACATTACATACTACTACCGACAAAGGCCTGGGCAACCCCAATAGACCTCCCCTCGGAAACATCGGAGTCTGGCACACCTCGTTAGGCGTGAACCCTTTGCTTCAAGTGAGGTTTTGAAATGCCTTTGGATCCCCAACGGGCGTTTGTGCAACGGAACTGTCCGAAATCGCCTCAAAGCACTGGTATGAGGTCCAGAAGAGTCATCAAGCGTCCAGGTCTCTCCAATCAACTTCAAATACGACATTTGGAGTGGTGTATGGCACGACAACATTGGAATCTCAGGACGTGGAGGAGAGTCCATTGGTCAAACGAGAGTAGGTTCCTGCTTCACGTCACAAATGGACGCATGAGAGTGTGGAGGCTTAGAAATACTGCTTATGTGTCCGGGAATATCAGACCTACTGTTCCTTATGCTGGAGGATCAGTAATGACTGGGGATGCCTCTTTCCTGATTGTAAACTTGATAATGGTGATTGTACGTAGCAATGTCAATAGTCATCAGTACATACGGGACATTCTCAGTCCGATTGTCGTGCCTCATTTTGACAACCACCCGTTGACTATTCATGGACGACAATGCAAGGCCATGTCGTTTCCATGTTGTTAGAGCATTCCTTATGAAAAACGCTATCACAACACTACCTTGGCATGCAATGAGCTCCGATTTGAATCCCTTAGAACACATCTGGGACTTTCTGTGGCGTCGTGTGCGAGCAAAGGATCTGACTGTAAAGAATTTGGTCGATTTGGAGGCTGCATTGCATGAGGAGTGGTAGCCTCTGGAAGTATCATAAGGTTCACAGGTAGCATTAGGAGGAGGGTTCAGGTTGTCATCCACGTGGTGGATACACTCGCTACTGACGTTAGACACTGCTGTTGTGTTCAGGAGATCACAAGTTACATTTTTTTGTCAGTCATTACCGGTATCGTTTCATCAGGAACCGTTCCAGCCCCCATACTTATCGAGAGAACATTTTTCCATCAAAAATATTAGTGACAGATATGTGTAATTAGTGCCATTAAAATACTGCATATTTTCATCATTGTTTGTGTTTCATTTGTCAATAGACCATTCCTTCAGCAAACAATCACTTTTGGACATCTGAAAGATAACATGTAATGACAGTTTCTATTAACACCACTGCGAAAAAAACGGGGGATGCTTAATTAAGTTCCAAGTGTATATATTGGACTCTGACTGTCCTTATCACCCCCACCCGCACCTACACAACAAACGAGGGGTGTAACATTCAGTGTATTAATTCAAACTCAAAAGTGGTAACTCATTTGATAAATTAAACTGAAGTTTTGTGTGCATCATTTCCGGTGCCTCCCGATGATTTGAAATCTTACACTGGTAAAACCATCGCGAAGTGAGACTCTAAGTTATTTATTACACGCCTGTTCTACGAAATCCTCATCTACAGCAATACTAAACTATGCGGAAAATGAAAATCTGTTCCACACATATGTGCGGAACGGAAATCGTTGACGGACTATTTTTAAATACAAGAGAAATGTCACTGGACTTTTCTACACATCGTGCAACGCAATTACAATTTGAATCACTAGCGATAGCTGAAAATCGTTCCCCTAAGTACCAATGTGTTCTATGTGCCAGTAGACACATAGAACACACTGGAACTCAGGGGACGAAATAGTAACACGGGTTCCCCTCGCAAATATGGTTGGCGACAAAATGTTCTTTGTGTTGATAGTTGTCAACTGAATTGCTGAGTGTCCTCCTAGTAAATGTTTTTGTTATAGACGCGAAGGAGTGTAATAAACACAGAACGGCACACGCGTGTGAATGGTTAATCGATATGGAACTTGAGCCATCGCGAAAGGATAGCAATCAATGCCTGCGGCCATAATATCCATTAACCCATCCCCACGCGTCGTTCTTTGCATACAGTTGGATCCTCGAAGAAGAACTCCCTGTACTGGATATCAAAGACAATGGTTTTCAACAGCAAACATTTCCTGCAATACAATTTTGAAATTCAAAGAGGTATGGTTGGTGGAATAGTTGGTATTGACTTTGGTACCTGATTTGGAGTTTTGGGTGGAAACGGCATAACCAATTTGCAACACAGTACGTGCTAATTGAACAAGAGCAACGCGAAGCGTGGCATATTCCCCCGATGGTGTCATAATGGCATGGCGGCCATATTGAATTGGCTAGCTGGACCAAAATCGGAAGGAAGCATCGACTAGTCATCCACAAGTAACCCTTGAACTCACGATCTGATCAAATAAGCGGTTTTCTAATCCAACATGCAGTGAATGCAATAAAGAGGTCGAGAAAAAAAAATTAAGTCGAAAGAGTGAAAAGGGACCATACTTCTGGGAAAAAATATTGGACGGAACCCTTTCCTTGTGTATATCCGTTACCTATACGGGTCTATCAGCCTACCAAACCATATCCAAATCTGATCGATAGCTTTGCAATTACAATCCAAAACGTTTGTACGGACAGACGGACGGCGGTTTCCACTAGATACCCCCGAATCCTCCTTCGGAGGCCGAGGACATAATAAGTTCGGAAGCCCATACCTCACGACCACTACTTGTATTTATCCACAGATATACTTCCAAAAAACATTGGGTGTTTTTAATTATTCTGCCGACTGTCACTATTACGACTACCTCATCAAGGCATGCTTTCATTGAAGGCATGCCTTATTGATGTAGTAAGAATTATTTTATCGATCTGGATTTGTGTCATTAAAGCGGGGACAAATCATGTTTACACCCCCAATCGGTCACTTTCGAGACGCCCCTTTGGGTATACATTACCTGGAAACAAATATCACACAGTGATAGCAGAATGAGACAATGACCGGGGGCAGTATGATATTCATCCGTCAAATGTGTACATTTCATACTCTCTAAAATTGCAATTTTCCAGGTTGCTGGTTCAACAAGCGCTTTCTCCTGCGAAGTACCAACAGCTTGTAATTTTGAACTGCTAAAGAACTTAGCCGAACAAGTGTCGTCACTTCCCACCCCAAACCCCATAAGCACATCCTTACACTATTATTTTTTATCGGCCCCTCTGGTATATGGCGTAACCGTATCTACTTTCGTCAGAAAAGTGGAATTACATTCCTACGACTGATGGTGTCTCATTACTTTTGACAATGAAAGTCCATAAATTTGAAAACAAGTCGAATTGAAAACATCAATGAATGAGCCTTGTGGTAAAAAAAAACATGCTGGCGCAATAGATGAAACGCACGATGAAACAATAAAAGTCATCGACCGCAACCCGCGCATCCCGCGAGCAACATGACATATAACTTCTTGGTTTTTAATAATAATTGTTTTGCCTGAAACCAGAATTTATGATTCCTCGTGGGAACGTTTATGCCCGTGGAAGAATAATAATAGTTATTCGAGACGTTACAGCTGTTTCTGCTGTTGGGTTGTCATTTAGAATGTATCTCTCCGTCAATCCGTCAATTTGCTAATCCATTCGTGAATTTTACCTTACGGGAAAAGAAATTCACTTGTATAATCTAAACTGTTTTAATGCTCCATGTATTGAATTACAGTTAAAACTAGAAGTCCTGTCATGGAATGTGCACAAATAACACCCTGATCTGCGCGTTAATCTACGCGTCATGACCATTGTAAGGCTATCAAATTATGTACATATGGCCTGTGCACAAGCAATGTTTCAGCCAATGGACCTCCGGGTAACCCGGAGGTCCATTGGCAGAAACATTGCCTGTGTTTGCTGTAAGTAACCAGTAGAACCTGCCAGTCTTTGGATGACATTCGATATGGCGATTGCGCGCAATTCCTACACGCAGTAAATCCTATTTAAGCTCACAGTTCGTGACGGGGCTTCTAGTTTTAACTGTAACACAGTGTACACAGCGTGCACATCATTTCATAACCTTTGAAGATAGCCTCTCAGAGTATATAAAAATATATCACATTCCTGACTTGTATCGTCAAAATATCGACTTTCGAGATAGACGCGCGAGGAAGGCCCAATTGAGAAGCAAGTAATTGTTCAGAAAACATCTGTGATATCAGTAGACAATAAAGAAAACTTTCCATTTCTTACTTTTAATAGACGAAAAAACATAGACAGTTCTCGGAGCTGTATGTTGTTTTCGTTTAATAAATGTAACAAAAGTATTATTTTTTTTTTGCCTATGGCAAGCTAATTAGAACCAGCTACACTCTAAAATCAGCTGGGTTAGAAAGTAACCCAAATCAAATGGGTTGAATGAATATGAACCCAATTTGGGTTCATATTCACTCAACACAGTTGGTTTGGATTGAATTTTTACCCAACTGATTTTAAAGGGTAGTTCACAGATAATCCGTCATTAAGAATATATATCGGTATCGTATCCTTGGACAAGGCACTTAACCTCGATTGTCCACATGGGGGCATGGTTAAGCCGTGTACTAAGGCGTACTGCACGTCGATGGTGCGCAGGTCTTCAACCTATCTTACCCTGCCTATGCTGCAGTGCGGAATTATGATGTTGGGGAGCTGGCAATTGCTCGCCGTTGCTCGGTGGTTCTCTCCATGTAATCCAGCTTCCTTCACATGTAACACTGTCACCGACACGATGTGACATTGGCTGTTAAAGTGTCGTTAAACCTTAATAAATAAATGAATAAATAAATAAATAAATCTATCGGTATCACACCTACCAACACTAAGTAATCGTCCACTTTGGCTCTCTGTTTAGCGAACGTCTTTTTACAGATATTTGCAAGTTTTTTTTTTCTTCCCGGGTAAATATTCAGGAACAAAATTAGTAAATCTCACCTCCTTAGTTTTTAAATTAATGAAAATGGAAAGGGAAATGTCTGTATTTTTCGTCACGATGTGCTGTCGATGTAATGGACCACAAATAGTTACAGAATATCCAAAAAGGTGAAAACAACAAATTGAAATAACAAATTTTGATATCCTGATCGTTGGGTAATGGGTTAAATTATTGCTAACCCTCCTTAACTAGTTGTTGTTTATGCATAAGGGCTTAAATGTGTGAAATATTCCTGATCGAAAATAATTTTATTTCGACTGAGTATCTCATGATCAACGTTTCACAATACGGTCGAAATTAATTTCATCCCGGACTGATATTGTCACGAAGATCGACTTTCGATAAAGTTATCTCCCTTGTTTGAAATCATTAGACAATCGAGGCGAAGAAGGTCAAATTAAGAATGTAAGTTATTGTTGAGGAAAACCTATGACATCAGTAGAAAATAAAGCTAGGTTTCAGTTTATTACTTGTAATATACGAAAACAACAGACAGCTCTCGGAGCTGTCTGTTGTTTTCGTTTATTAAAGGTTACAAAAGAAGACTTGTTTTTTTTTTTATTTCAAGATAAACAGAAGCAACAAGTTCACAGCTAATCCATCATTAAGAATATCTATCATTATCACAACTACCAACACTAAATGTCCACTTTGGCTCCTTGTTTCGCGAATGTATTTTACTGTACAGTACGTTGAGAGTGTATTATCACTAAATCACCCGCAGAGTGGAGATTCCACCCAAGCAATAATTGCAAATTTGTTGCAAAGCATAACAAGCAGAGGCAAAGTTTCAACCAATGGACCTCCGGGTTAAACCCGGAGGTCCATTGGCTGAAACATTGCTTGTGTTTTTTGTCCATATGTATAAAATTTGAAAGTTACAGTTTGAGTGATATAGTTACAATCCACTCTCCACGTACTGTAAATGCGTTTTTACAGTAATTTGCAACTCTTTATGCTTCCTAGGAAAACAAATGGCAAATCGTACCCACCTCCTAGACTTTCATATTAATGGAAAGGACAGTGTCTGTATTATATCCCACAATGCGCACAATGTTGACATAATTAACAGAAAAAAAGTTAAAGAATATCAAAAAATGGTGAAAACGCCGTTTTCTTATATCTATATGGGTTTCAATACAGAACAATAATTAAACGTTTAAACTGATTAGGAAAAAAATTTAAAAAAACAGCTTTTGTATGTTTATACTACACTGAAGAAAAATGCCTGAAGTTTCTAAATGATTGATTGATTTATTTGTGTTTAAGGTCACTTACTTATGCACAATGGCAAATCATGACCGTGACAGTTTTACGGGTGAAGGAAGCCGGAGTACCCGGCGAGAACCCCCGAGCAACGACGAGCAGCTGCCAGCTCCCCAACATCGTAACTCCGCACTGCAGCACAGGCAGGGTTAGATTGGTTGAAAACATGTGCACCATCGACGTGCAGTTCGCCTTAGTACACGGCGTCATCGCGCCCCCATGTGGACAACCGGTGTTAAGCGTCTTGCCCAAGGACACAACGCGGTAGTCCGAATCGATCGCTCAGACGGTCACCCATCCGAGGACTAACCGGCCTCGACGTTGCTTAACTTCAGTGATCTGACGAGAACCGGTTACCACAACGCCGCCGCGCCCCCGAAGTTTCTAAAATCTCAAATGATGCGCATATCGATGAATCAAGTTCGCTAACATTTCGAAATTTCAATTTCAAATGACAGTTTGGGGAAATTAAGGAAGCTAACTTTCTTGTTAATGGTCTTCCAATGACGAAATTTGTCCGCCATGAAGTGGGAATTTAAAAAAAAAACTCCTTGCGGGTGATGTAAAAATACATATAGTGGGTATTTACAAACGATATAAAATAAACTGAAAAGCAAACTGTTAGTTGCCATTAAAGATAAAATCAGACTGGTTCTTATCAAAACCGTCGGGTAGCATACATCGAGGTCAAACTTATCTATGTTTTTTGTTCTCCCTTGTTGATACTAACTAAGGGGTGTTTTTTTGTTCAGATTGACCCATCTCTTTTCGCACTGTAAATATGTCAGGAAAGGGAGCGTTATCTTTCAAGCAAAATACTAAAGACCGCATACAGTGTCGCAAAGATCCTGTCAGATGAAACATATGATCTTAAAAATAAAAATATTATTTCCATACATGATAATAACAACACTTTGGCCGGCCGCTGATTTCTCGCGGTTCTCGGATGAGAAGGCCTTGGTTACCCCCTGTGCTCCCAACTGCCTCCATATTCCCACGCTTCTTCTCTCCTCCCAACACTCGGAGACGAACTGATTGATGACATCCCTTGTCCCATTCTTCCCAATCCCCCCCCCCCCCCCCGATTAGCATATTAACCCTCTCCTTTGAGTCTCCAGCTAACCACATGTCCTTCATTCTCCCATTCCACCCACTTCCCCATTATACTCCCAGTGAATCTTATTCTTTTAGACTGGTATTTTGGGCATTCTTGAAGAAAGTGTTCCAGTGTCTCCACCACGCCCAAAATACACATCTGGCATTCCTTTTCACTGTTTTTTCCCAATTTTTCCCCTCAACTCCAGGGTCCGCGACCTCAGCTTGAACAACAGTGACCCAACAAAGGTGCCATCAAGGTATTCTTCAAAATCAGGCTTCTCTTTATCACGCAGGCCACCCAAAGACCTCTTTGATTTCACTCCCTCTCGTCAATTACGGTTACAATCCTCCATGACCCTTTCTCTGACGATTTTTTCACCCTGGTTTGCCCCAACGTCTAGGTCCGAGATCTCCAATGAGTAGTTCTCTACTAGCTCCCTCACTTGGACCATCCACACCGTCTTGAATGGTCCACAATCTGCAAACGGTGACATCCATTTTGTGTGTGAGGAGAATCAGTCATAATTTAATCGCACAGCCCTAAAGGGCTGTGGGATTAAATTCTTGCTGATCATCTCTTCCCACATTTCGTGCTTTACAACACATGGGTTTTGACAGAGTCGTCTGCTTCCCTCATCAAAATGTTGATATTGGTCCGACATGGTTTAAAACATGTAGTAAATCTTTCTTCAAGGATTCCTCCTGAATAGCTATGATGCTACAAGTATTTTTCGCATCTTAGGACAAAACACTGATTATGACCTCTCATTGGAACGAGCTCAACGAGCCCGTTCCAATGAGGGATCATAATCTATACTTTTAAGGCATTTTTTTTAAATAATAAAATTTAAATTGTGATTTTGTGAATAGCACTAATAGCACTGATGGTTTTCATCGTTGTCGTTAATAAAAGTTTAACACTTATCAACCCTACAATGTATCCAGTTTCCCTCGACGTCGTCGTAGCGGACCGACGACGAAAACAGCTGCCTCATATTTACACAACCTCAATAGAAAAACTTTAGTCATTGCAGACAACATTTCATGTAACATCCGAAGAACAGAACAATAGCGTAAAACGACAAAATCGCATACAATACCCAAAATTATCCCAAATGGTTGTGATCCGCCAGATCGTTATTTTCCGTGTTCCTTTCTGCCTGGGCATCCACAGCGATAATCACTTCAGACAGGTTTGTTTTTAAACAAATAAGAAAAGCACTATTTCAATTTATACAAAGCTAACGTAATTTTTTATGAGAAAACAGTATCTTTTGGATTTGATGAAGTTAATTATTGTTATAATCTCTCGAGACAGTAGAAGTTATTCGGTCATTTAGGAACTCAATTAGGAAGCGGAAATTAGATAAAAGATTCGATTTAAAAGAGCAGAAATCCTATACACAGAGAGGAAAGAAATATCGCGCTGAGTTATTCTTCACCATGAAGTGCATAAAAATACATCCTTTCATTTTGCGCACTTAGGTATCGTTCTGCAGGCACGCGGCTATAACATATTCGTATTCTTCTAAGAGACGTGAAATGGAATGCAAATTTGACATCACCCAAAATGTCAGGGAAACACGAACGTTTCTTTACGTAGCCGTGAAATGGCGGACGTGACCCGCAATCACTTATCTACATGATGTTTGAATGCCGAATGAATGATCAGTAGATGGAGTTATGATGAACCAACCTTTAGTCGTGGCGATATGAAGAAGGCAAAATATAGGTGTATTTCATTTATATTTGGCCTGCCCTGTCTTGTTCATTACCACGGACTTGAACTGTAAGCTTCGTTGTATAGATACGGGTGGCTCTTCGAAACCCTGGGAGAGGAATTGAGGCAGGACTTGACCTGCATAAACTTTCCAAGATGGCACGAAACGTTACATGTGCCTATAAAGATAACATCAAACGTGCTTCGTGTACGGCAATATGGGGGTGAATGTTGGAAACTAGAAAAATACAGTGTATCGGGCGCGTCTCTGAAAGCCATTCAGATGCAGGCTAATCTACTTGAAATTTATTTTTTGTAGTGGTGTTTATCACATTGCAATCCTCACCTTACACGAAAAGCCTACGACGCAGCAAACAAATTCTTCGATGTCAAACATTTTTTTGCGTCAAAACATAGATTATGACAGGTCACTGGAACGAGCTAAACCAGCTCGTTCCAATGACAGGTCATAAGCTATGTTTTTAACGCAAATATTTAAAAAAATAAAATAAAACTTGAAAGGTGATTTTGTGAATAGCTGATGGTTTTTTCCTTGTTGCGTTGTGTTAAATAAAGGATTAACTCTAACATACCACCGCGCAGTCGTGGAGATAAATATGATAAATGTAATATACAGTTAAAACTAGAAGTCGTGTCACGAACTGTGAGCCTATCTAGGCTTAATTGCGCGTAGGAATTGCACGCAATTGCCATATAGAATGGAATCCAAAGCACGGCATGTTCTCCTGGTTACGCATAGCAAACACAGGCAATGTTCCCCGGTTACCCGGAGGTCCATTGGCTGAAACATTGCTTTTGCACAGGCCGTGTGTACAGAATTTGATAGCCTTGATATGGTCATAACGCGTAGATTAACGCGCAGATCGACGTGCTGTTTGTGCGACAGGACTTCTAGTTTTAACTGTACAGTTCAGATAGAATAATTTGCTAAAATACATCCACTTAATAGGGTTCAAATTGATACAAATTAGAGTCTGATATTTTAGCCTGGTTAACAAAACGAACGCACACATTACCCACAGTTTGAGTGGTGTAAAAACATGCATATAATGTCATTGCTGGCAGCTTTGAGATCACGGATTTGTTATAGCAAACTTTTAATCAGTGATTGAAAATGTCACATGAGTCGTTGGACTCACTAATCACAGTCTCTACAAAAATCTCACTGTGAAAACTTGCGATCGGAGACGAAAAGTCATTAATTATTATTTGATCGCACACAACGTGCAGCAGACTTAACCCTCGCTTAACTTCTTTCACAGCTCTTAACACATTTATAAAAAAAACATTCCATTTAATTTGTCTGAACCGTGCTCTTTCGAAATGATATCAATATGCGACGAATGGTCGCGGGTTCGATGATGCCCAAGCCCTCTGCGTTGAGAGCACGGTGTTGCAGGGGCCTTTATAAAGTGTACTGCGCGTTGATTGTATACATACCTTCAACCGAAGGTAGCTCTCTTTGAACGGGGTTAGTCCGAAAATTACATGCCGCTACTCAATGATCTTCTCCGGGTACCCAGTTTCCTCCACCCGTAAAGCTGTTCGACACGATATGATCCTGGATAAATAAATGAATAAATAAATACATATTTATTTATTTATTTATTTATTTATTTATTTATTTATTTATTTATTTATTTATTTATTTGTGTTTGAGGTCTTTTATTTCTGCACAAATGCTAATCATGACCTCAACATGTATATAAAGTCAACTCGGACCCTTCGTTTATACCACTGTTACCCATTTTTGAGGACTTCAACCCCAAGCATTGGTGACTGGGTCCTATTTTACCAGTAGAACAGAGCTTGTTTAGTGGAAATAAATAAATAAATAATACATGACATGGAGACCATGATACATACACGGAACACGAGACACGGGCTTCCAATTTTTTACAAAGAATATTATGTTTTGCAATACAAATTCTTCGTAAATACAACGCTAGTAGCAGTGACAATCTTGTAGTAAATTTAGGTAATGACTGCCCCATATATATGGCCAACCAAAGCTATTATGTGCAGTAGATAGAGGCCTTGTATGTACTAACGAACTGCTCGAGAACATTGTGGTACAGAAAATGATTTTCAGCAAGACACACTTGACCCGAACATCGTTCGGGAAGGCTTCTTGGTTTATTTTGTTCATGTGTTGACTCCGTGATTAATCAAGTTGAAGCTTCCGGTAGGGCCCTGCGAAGCTTCCAGATTCGATTCGATGTCGAATCTTAAAATGCGTTCGGTTCGATTAGAAATCGGCCGCCCGATTCGTTTCCAATCGAATCTTTTCACTGGAATATATCTTGGCATCAGTCATCTTTGTCGTCTGACAACGAGTATAGTTCTGTAAAATTTTAATTAATGAAGCACCGAGTTGTACCCGGTGCTTCATTAATTAAATTTTTGATGACCATTCCTATAATTAGTGTTTGGAATCTAATGTTATTCCGTCCGTGGAAACTGGCCAGCCCACGGCAGTCGTACTGTACATGTTGCATCTAATTAGCACGTATCGGATTCAAAAGGGGTCATGCTGGTACCCCAATCGGTCGTGCACCTACATTTGCGTGAGATCGACTTAGTGTGTGACGTGTGTCCAAGATTCAAATTTGGTCCGGTAAGAAAGTACATGATTGCCAGAGCGAACGTATTTACGGCTCCAATCCAGCCGAAAATGTCCCGACTGGAACATTACTTAAGGGTGCTACACCTCACACACCCCACACCCCATAGTCACGTCCCTGGCAGTAAGATTATTTTATTTTAAAAGCTTTAATCTAGTGTATGATAATTAGAATTAATAGTGCTATTATTCGAAACAATATCAAAATTCTACTTTTATTTCGGCGCTATTCGTACAAATATATACACTATAATACGCTATAATGGATCTTTTAATATGGAGTTATCTTTTTTCTTCCAAACATTATTTCGATAGCATTTGTCTTTCTTCTTCTTGGAGCGCGGTGGCTTAGTGGTTACGATATTGAACTTCAAACCGAGAGGTCCACGGTACGATCCGCGCCAGAAGTAACTGCGTTGTGTCCCTGGGCAAGGATGTTACTCCCGATTGCCCACGGTGACGCTGAGTACTAAGGCGTAATGCACCTCGATGGTGCACCTGTCTCCAACCAATGCTAACCCTGCTTGTGTAGAGTTAGTACTTTGGGAGTATGACTGTTGCTCGACGTTGCTCAGTGGTTCTCCGGTACTCCGGCTTCCTTCACCCTTAAAACTGTCTGACACGAGGTGACCCTGGCTGTCGAATGTGTCCAACTCCAATAAATAAATAACTTTCTTCATCATCCTAAAAGAAAGTGACTTGTCTCGAAGATAAATTCGATCCGATTTTGCGTTAAAAAGTGTTTAACTGGTGAAGTGGTACACCAACGTAAAGCGTAATGTCTCCGTGGCGGCGAAACCGGGGGAAGTGTGTGTGTGTGTGGGGGGGGGGGGGGGGGGGGGGGGGGGGTGGGGGGGTGGGGCTTCAGCCTCTCCACTTTATTTGTATGCATATATTTTAACACAACCAATGACTGTTGAAACAAGGGGCGGATCAAGACCCTCCCCCATATTTTCTCCAGCTATGGTTCTCTCGTACTGGTTCAGTTTCGATGGATTTCGGATCATGTTTTGCCGTAAGTGGCAGCAAACGCTAAAATGTATACAGTCTGTTAATAAATCGGTTAACTGAAGTAGGTCGTAATCTTACAGACATACAAGTACCAAATCCACCCCCAGACAAGATAATCCACAGACGGTATAAATGCTGTTAACATCTGGTAAAGCATACAGGTGAGGTCTATTTATCAGCTTTGGTCGTTACGACCAAAGCTGATAAATAGACCTCACTTGTATGCTTTACCGACGTTTTTTAACGGCTCTTAATGTGTGAAATATTTCCAATACATCTCCTGAAAAATCTCAAAATATCCACTCAGATGCTTGGAAATGGTGGTTCTGGGACCCTGGAATTTAAAATTTTTATACCGACGACCATCCATCGCCCAATACACCCCCCCCCCCCCCCCCCACACACACACACACACACTTTGAAAATCGTTCCGCCGCCCCTGTATCTAACCTGTCGGATGACATTAACATCGCTCAAATACACCATTTATAATGATGTTTGGCACATGCCGAACACCTATGCCACAATCAGGCATTTCATTCTCAGTTCTCAAGCTCAGTAATAATGTAACAGAATTCCGGAAACAATCTCTTAAAAAAGAGCCTTGTGTTCCATGAGCAGAACGTTCTAAAATATTCCACGGCTATATTTAGGAAGTGAAAAGTGCGCCGTAATCGTGTCTGGTTAATCGTAGAACCCCCAATAGGTAAAACTGTCGGAATAGTCTAGTGTCTCAGCCAATCAGAGGAAAGGAATGACACGGATGATATGATATACACAGATAACCAATAATGTATCGCGAGACAATGCGCTCACAATAATTTCCAATAATACAACTAAGAATTTAAGAAATTTAAGATTGTTTGTTAGAGCGCAATGAGCTCTTGTCAAACAAAGCTGAATTGAAGGAATTTGTTACATTATGGGAAAATTTACAGCTTGAAATGTTGGTATTACGACCCAGTGTGAAGAAGGTTAATGTAGATACCGTGGCAAGGAAATTCTCAATTCGATCGAGAGTGGAAAGACATCTTTTTCATATACAGTGCATACAGAGTAGAATTCTCAAAATCAAGCACGGAAGTTGACGGAACGTTATTTTCATCGAATCAATGAGTAACAACATCCACAAAAAGGCATATAAGGAATGACCGTTTGTTTCTGTCTATTTCTAACCTTGAGGGTCAATAAATTTAATCACTCTCCACTTTGCCGAGTTAAAATAAAAACCAGGTCGCTTCATGCTTCCCAGTGATAACTGAATAATAAAGGCATAGCATAGTTTTCTAAAATTCTGTTTGAAATAACGATACATTTCTCTGAAACATGTTCTTGTGTCATTAAAAATTCCATTGACCAATGAATTGCGTAAGTTAAAAGGAACGTCATATGCCACGCCCATCCAAAACTTCAATCTCCTTTTTCAACTTCACGAGAGGGTGCCGTCATTCAACGCAACACTGAGTTAAATTTAATTCTGATTTTGACAATTTCCTGAGAAACTGAAAACACAGTTTATAAATGTGGAGTTCGATATAAACCCAGATGACATGGATTATTATGCCCGTCCATTGTTTACATTTCATTTGGGTAAAACGATGAACGAAGACGATCACCTATTGCATATAAACAAATTGAACATGGAATAAAAAACATGATAAGGATTTCACTGTTTATTAAATTTTATTTTGAAAGTCTTTCTAATATGATGAGATAATTATTAGTTACCTCTCATGTTGAAACAATATATGAGCGCGCAGGCCACTGCAGGGGTTATTTTCCATTCACATTGTGCAACGAAGAATTTTTAATACTGACATCGGGGGTGTGGTTTAGGGCGGGCCTTAAGGCGTTTTTTTCGGTTCATTGTGTTATGAAAAGAAAAAAAAGAAATACTTTAGCCAATCAGTTTGCCTGAATATTCATGGATAGAAGAAAGGTTCAATCATACAGGCATAAACAATAGTTTACAGGTAATCCACTTCCGGTTCAAATGTATAACTTTGAAGACAAAATCCACAGGCTTCATTTGTTTTAGAAATGAGTAGTTTATGGCGGATCCACCCCCCCCCCCCCTCAAGTGTACTAAACGCAGTTGGGGGGGGGTGGATTAATTCAAAATTTGTAATAACCGTTGCATTAGTCCTAACCATAACATTTGACACCTCATTGCAATAAGCTCTGAGAGGTCGTTCCAACGAGCGCCATAAGCTATATTTTTAAAACTATGTCTTCAACCTTTCGTCCCCAGAGTTCCAATGTTTTCTATGTGCCAGAATGCACGTAGAACACATTGCAACTCAGTGGACGCTTTGTCCAAGATCATCTGTTTTTAAAATTAGGCTCGTGAATAATTTCTGCTTTAAGTAAAACCGATTAATCGAGAAATGGTTCATGCAATCTTTCTGGAATAGATCACCTTATCATGGCGTGCGTGCGTGCGTGCGTGTCGGGGTGGGGTTGGGGTGTGTGTGTGGGAGGGGGGCTAATAGGGTAATAGTAACGTGCCTGATGCCTTAAACGGAACTCGGGCTCTATACAAACAGAAAATGAACACAAATATCGTGGGTGGTGTGGTTAATATTTCACCATCTATGTTTTACATCTATTGATTTCTTCTTCCCATTTTATGCAGCTAAAGTGCCTTGATTTTCTGCCACAGTGAAGAAGGTCTGTACTATTTTCTCCTGTTTGCATAATTCAAAGCTTGGTCGACTAACGCCGTGCAACTTAATCGCTGTTACTTACTGGTTTAATTGGGCGTAAGTAATGAATTCCAGTGTCGTGGGAAAACTATATTTTTTCTAAACGTGTGTTAAAATCACCGCGAAAAGTTATATTTTAATCGTTACATATAAAGGAAACAGCATCGTACGAAAGTTTCCACTTTATGTTATTATGTAAAAGAATAAAATAGTTTATTCAATAATTGAGCGTTCTATAGAAAAAATGTGTGTCAGTGGGTAAGGTGAACCCTTTTCGTAACGTAACGGAAAAAACCGGTCCAAACTGTTCAGAATAATCGCATTCATTTGTTTTCACATTTGTCTCGAAAACATAGGTAAGGTCGTTCATTGGAACGAGCTCGACCAGCTCTTTCCAAAGACGAGACATAAACTATGTTTTGGGGTTGAAAGGTAAACATTTTTAACTGTTCGAGATTGTTTTTACAAGTGTCGTCTGCTATTCGTGTTGGGTGAATGGTTTAAATTTGCACACACTTTTCAATTACAGATGAGCTCCTCCAAAAGATAGATTCGCGTACATGCATTCAGCTTTCAAATTTTGGGACGGAGGGGCATTAGAATTGTATCAACTAAACAATCACATATTCAACGCAACAAATATGGAGATTGCATAAGAACTTTTTTTATTACGAACACTCCATAATCCAGAATGTTCTAGAATGCTAGCATAAGGCCACACAAAGTAGATCTTCTGTTTCTCGGGCCATTATTTGTAAAATTTCATGCGGGCGAGCGTTTTTTTATTTTATTTTTTATTTCAGTAATTACTTCTTTGCCACCAAAAGTTCATGTTCTTGGTTTATGTTTTAGGCCTCATAATCTACAGAATAGCATGGGTGATGGTGTATTTCATCCCTTGAGTGCAAGAAGGCTTTGCAATGCTGAAGCATTGCAAAGCCTTCTTGCACTCAAGGGACAAATTCATCAATTTTTTTAACTTGGGTAAAATATCAGACATGAACCATTAAATTATTATTTTTTTTAAGTTTAAATTTACCTTAAAAAGATAGCATGCGACAGCCAAAAGGACCTTGCGGAGGGCCTGAGAAACAGATTTTTTATTTTTTTAGGACTAATCTATTTTTTTCTCTTTTTTGTGTTTATAGTTACATAACTAAACTCTTTTTCTGTTCAGGCATTTTCAAGCAAAATGTTTGGCTAATGTATTTCTTTTTTATAACACAATGAACCGAAAAAAAAGGATTTAGACCCGCCACACCGCCAATGTCTGTCTTAAAAATTACGCTGCACAGTGGGAATGGAAAAAGCCCGTAAAACTGTCACGGTCACGATTAGCCATTGTGCATAAGTATGTGACCTTAAACACCAATAAATAAATAAATATATACATGAACTCGAAAGAACAATCCAATCAACGATGGAGATATTGGATACTACAGAACATGGAATACAGTCTGGATTTTTCTGAATGTAATCATTCAACAACTTTTAATGCCTAGCAGTTGTTTCTACCCAAGTGCCATGGCCTTCTAATGCAGACGAGACTTAACGAGAATGTAAAATCGTTTGATACTCAACACAAACCAGACTTTAGGCAACATCCATGTTTATTGATCAAAATCCTCCAGTTCGGAAATTCAGGATTATGAAGTATCCTTCACTACAAGATTATCTTGCATGTGGTATATGGAAGAAACACTGTGTGAATTGTTATCTATACAGGATTATGAAGTATCCTTCACTACAAGATTATCTTGCATGTGGTATATGGAAGAAACACTTTGTGTGAATTGTTATCTATACAGGCTTTTAATTCAGGATTATGAAGTATCCTTCACTACAAGATTACATTGCATGTGGTATATGGAAGAAACACTTTGTGTGAATTGTTATCTAGACAGGATTATGAAGTATCCTTCACTACAAGATTATCTTGCATGTGGTATATGGAATAAACACTTTGTGTGAATTGTTATCTATACAGGCTTTTAACCCTTTACCCAACGAATCGTCCGCAACCGCCCGCGTAATATGCAAATTCAGCAGCTGAAAAAAATATTATATTTCGAAGAAATTTCAACAAAACCATATCACGTGACCCCGCTTTGGAACGAGCTCGTCTAATTGAAGATTAGAATTTCAAACGTTTGTTCCAAATGTTATCCCAATTTTATTTTATCAACTGAAGCGCACCCGCGTCAAAGCAAATTGGTGATAACGATAAATTGTTTACAAAAATATTAAAGAAATCTGATACAAAATTATGAAAAAGGAACATGTACAGTCTTATTGTACATAACAAGTGATAATTATAGAATCGTGTACTCCGACTGGTAAAATGTTCCGGTAAATTGTATCTCAATGGGAACTACTTGGGGAAGCCCACGGCATCACTGCACTGTGTGGCACAGGAGTCTTGTATTGTAATGCCTTACTGTTCAACCTTCCACAATATCGGTACTCTCGCCTGAAGATGGTACTAAATGCATCAGTCCGAGTGGTATGTAGGGTATCACAATCTCAACACATCACTCCTGTTCTGAGGGATATGCACTGGCTGCCAGTTAAGTACAGAATAATTTTCAAAACTTTATTATTAGTTTTTAAGGCACAAAAGAACATGTTACCACCCTACTTGGAAGAACTCCTTAATACCAGGAATGTGTGTCAATGCAACCTGAGGTCCGTTGGTAAAATGCTGATACATGTTCCAAAACATAGGTGTAAGCCATTTGGAGATAGGTCATTCTCATTTGCTGGCCCTCACTTGTGGAATAATTTACCAGATCACCTAAAAAGACTGTCAAATGTCAATCTTTTCAAGAAAGATCTCAAAACATACCTGTTTCAAAAAGCCTATAAGTGATGTTCTGGACTGTAAGATACTGTATATATTCCGTTTGTATATTTGCACGAGCTCAGTAACATGTACAGCGCCTTAGAATATGGTTCTATATCTTCTGAACTATAATTTTGGCGCTATATAAATGTGTATATTATTATTATATTCTGTACCTGTTCGTCAATTTCCTTTCTCTAGCTCTGAATGCCCGTTGCATACCTGATATCATACAAAAATATCTGCAACCAGCTCGACCGCGTACAGTCCACAGATTCTAAGGTATATTAGGATATTACTAATCTTCTGAGAGAAAAGAGTCCTCAGGGAATGATCTTAATCCGGATGTTAAAGTAGATTTTAAAAAGAATTTATCATGTTAATATCTACAGAAAATAATAATTGTCAGTGCAAGAGTAAACCGGTTAACACTGAGGTCTCTCTTAATACCGATAACATCACAGCTGACGGTGAATACAGCTCGCTTTGCCAGCTGAATCCAATAAACCTACAGGCCCCGGCGGGGTGTCGAGTGAACTTTTGATATTAATAATATGATAGATTATAGACGAAGGGGTGAAATCACTTAACCGGGTTCTGGAGTCACGACATTATCCTATCAGTTGGAGTAGATCAGTTCTCACAACATAAAACAAAAAGGTCACAGACACGACCCGAATAACTATCGCGCTGTATCCCAAAGCAATACCATGGGTAAACTATATAACGAAATTTATTCTAGAATTAACAGCTCCCTTGAAGATAATAAAATAATAAGTCAAAACCAGTTTGGCTTCTGGAAGAGGTACAGTACAGTTGACAGTATATTTGTTTTGAAAACTGCAATAAATAAATATAGGAGGCTGTATGCTGTTTCCGTAGATTTCAGAAATGCATTTATTTTTATACTGCAGATAGAACAAAACTTTTTTCAAAAACTACGAACAATGGTATAAATGGACCGATTCTAGAAACTTTGATTCCAATGTATAAGTCGAGTTTTTACATTATCACTTTATCCCGGTTGCCTACATGGGGACACGATGACGTCGTGTACTAAGGCGTACTGCACGTCGATGGTGCACATGTCTTCAACCTCTGTACCCTGCTTGAGCGGAGCTTGAACAGAGTTAGAATGTTGTGGAGCTGACAGTTGCCCGTCGATGCTCGGTGGTTCTTTCCGGGTACCCCGGCTTCCTCCAACCGTAAAACAGTCACGGTCACGATTAGCCATGTCATCGTGAATAAGTATGTGACCTTAAACACCAATAAATAATTAAGTTGACTAATTTAGATATAACGGATACGGAGACGGAACGGGGTTAATGTTGTGGATGGATTATTTCATTTTTTGTTAACTTATTTTTCTGTGAACAGACTTTATTTTGCTTTGGATGTTTTCATTTTCACACTACGCGACAGACGATCGATAATTGTAAATTTGGAAACTTTTTAACCCTTTAACCAACGCAGACGATATCAAATTTTATTAATTTAATTTTAAGTTTTTTCGAAAAATTTCAACAAAACCATATCATGTGACGCCTCATTGGAACGAGCTCGACGAGCTCGTTCCAAAGAGGGGTCACATGATATGGTTTGTTGAAATTTTTCGAAAAATAATATTTTTTCAATCAGCCTCATATGGGTGTTTATTGCTTCAATAAAAGTCTATTCCTTTCTATTATATTCTATTCTCAGACTGCCTGTACATCCGGTATTCGTCATAATGTTTGCAGTGACAATTTTTAACGCACCTTAATGAATTGGGTGTACGGTAATATTTTACTTGCCCTGATTTCAGAGAACTGAAGAACAGACATCTGAAACTCGTTCCAATATTACGGCGCAATTTCTGAATAGAGCCTGCGAGTCGGAATTTCTATCTTCGATTCGAATTGCCAATCACATCAGAGACAGCGCGAAACAATTTTCGTGCATTACTTGTTTTTTTTTACCAAATTACCTCATTATCATTCACATCCTTCGGCTTGCGCTAGCTGCATGTAGGATGAAAATCCGTGTGTATGGGGGTCACAAGTCGCGACAACAATACTTAGAGACTGGTACGCGGGATTTACGCGCTCCACCTTTTAAGTACTGTTGAAACAATGCAACCTACAGTATAGTAGCCGTGGATTGGTCGTAATCCACGCGTGGGCAATGATGTCCACGCGTGCGTTTACCTGGTAATAAAAAGGCATCATCCATAAAATGTTCATTTATGAAGCACCGGGTTGTACCCGGTACTTCATCAATTAAATGTTTGATGATTATTCCTATAATTAGTGTTTGGAATCTAATAGGCTATTATTGCGCCCGTGGAAATATTGTCTACCCGTGGAAAGTGACCAGTCCAGGGGGCCGTACTGTATAAGGCAGACAAGCATGCCGATAAGTTGATTGAAACTAACACGCAACAACAGCAACCTTTGTTTAATTTCAGCAGTAGGATTCCGCCGAAGGAAGGCATTTATTTGCTACCGTCCCGCCGCACCGATTGGAAAGTATACAAATCGGGAAGTTGGTTCGATTTCGATCCGAAATCACGACATAGTTGACAACATCGACTCCGCAATTCGCAAGGCCCAATTACTGAACTGGTTTTGTGATCTTCATTGTAAACGTGGGGCGAGTTGAGATTCCCAATATAACGGGTAAAGAAAGGTACAGTTAAAACTAGACGTCCTGTCACGAACTGTGTGCTTATCTAGGCTTAATTGCGCGTAGGAATTGCGCACAGTTGCCATATCGAATGGCATCCAAAGCACGGCAGGTTCTCCTGGTTACTCATCGCAAACACAGACAATGCTTCTGCCAATGGACCTCCGGGTTACCCGGAGGTCCATTGGCTGAAAGATTGCTTGAGCACAGGCCAGATGTACAGAATTTGATAGCTTTACCATGGTGATAACGCGTAGATTAACGCACAGATCGACGTGCTATTTGTGCGTATTTCAGGACAGGACTTCTAGTTTCAGTGCTCAAAACAACTTTTTTTCTTTGCGTAGCAAAGTGCTACACATTTCCAAAAAATGAATAGCATTTTGTAAAAATTTCATAGCTATTTTTGTATACCAGAGTTATGTTAAGCTGTTTTGTGTTGAATTCTATGTAGATAGAAAAGTTTCCATCCATTTCTGGACATTTCCAAACAATCTGCAACACATGAAACATTTACTATGTTTTTTTAACTGAATTACCTTTAAGAGTTGCATGGACTTGAATATTTTCAAATGACGTCTTGGTTGTTTAATAGAGTTCTCAAAATGGAATATGGGATTTTTAATTTGATGGGCTTGAAGTTATTTTCAATAGACATTTTATGCAAAATGTTGTAAAAACAGGAAGAATTTAAACCAATAGAATTCATCTTACATATGAAGTCGCTAATGATGCTTGATGGAGCGTTAATCTGAGTTATGCCTGGAATGTTCCACAATCAGAAGTAAAGCATCAATGAACTAGTTTTCAAATTTGTTTGCAAATTTTCATTTACATTTTGCTAATAGGCTGCAGGTGATTATCTTGTATCGCAAAATGCTATATATACATAATTGAACAATGTGTAGCTTTTTGCAAGTTTTGCATAGCAAAAAGCGACGCGACACCGCTTATTTTGAGCACTGTCTAATTTTAGCTGTACCAAGGAAACTTTACAAAAAGATTATTCTCAGAGGAAACTCCCGTCTCAAATTGAAGTGTTTATTTACATCGTCTCTGTGTGTTGAAGTACTGGCAATTCAGCACAAGTGCCACAAATTTCCCTCTGTATAATGTGAAGAGCCTGGGGAACTTTCAATCGCCTTTTTTCGCTTTCTTTCTTGAACTCAATAAAAAAAACTGAACTGCACTGAAGGAACTATGCCTATACTTAAAAAAATGAAGCATGCATGACAGTACATAAAATGACACCGCTTATTTTGAGCACTGTCTAGTTTTAGCTGTACCAAGGAAACTTTACAAAAAGATTATTCTCAGAGGAAACTCCCGTCTCAAATTGAAGTGTTTATTTATATCGTCTCTGTGTGTTGAAGTACTGGCAATTCAGCACAAGCGCAACAAATTTCCCTCTGTATAATGTGAAGAGGCTGGGGAACTTTCAATCGCTTTTTTCGCTTTCTTTCTTGAACTCAATAAAAAAAACTGAACTGCACTGAAGGAACTATGTCTATGCTTAAAAAAAATGAAGCATGCATGACATCAGTACATAACATGATGAAAAAATTGATTTCTAAATTCAGACTCTAAACTTGCAGAGTTGCTTTAAATATATCTTAATCAAAACGAAATCATACCAGAGATCAAGTGGCCATTCCGATAAACACCCACAATACGGTATTTTAAAAATGAAATCAAATGAAAGATTAACACGTTGATCTATCTTGTACAGACGTTTGAAATTTCGATTTGGTGTCACCAAATCGGCTAAAAAACGATCAACAATATGTTTTTTTCGGAGCGCCGGAAGCAAATATGACCGACACCGGGGCAGGAAAGGAACCTCGGTCGAATCGGTGCTGAAAACAAGCCCCTCCCCTCTTTAAAACTGAAACTGAAATGGTGCTCCATCTAGTGGCTTTTTCTGAATTTATTTATTAGCGCTCGCTGTTGTTTATAATGTATGCTATTTGATGTATTTTAGGGTTTTAGTTTATGCATGTGTTTGAGAGGTTTGTTGATAAAAAGATACAAAATAATTGTAGCAAATAGCGTCTTATAACAAAGCGTGGCGCCTCTGTTAACTGATAGCGTGCTATGCTTTTTTTTCTTTTTGGTTGTCAAAATTTTGTTCACATATTATTGCCATGTTACAATTAATGGGCGAGTGCCTATAGGCACTCTCCCATCAATTATAAATGGGCAAATCCACCTAGACTTAATAATATCACAGCAAAAATTAGTTGAAGTACATTCACAGAATATGAAGCCTTTTAGCTCTGGTACCCACACTTCAGGATAAAGCCCCAAAATGGGTTTTCAGCACTCAACCAGTTAATTGAAATCTCTTTGTCCAAAAGTAAGCCGTGGGAGTGCGGTGGCTCAGCAGGTAGAGGTGCAGGCTGCAAGCCGAGAGGTCTTCGGTTCGAATCCGACCTCCGGCAACCGCGTTGTGTCCTTGGGCAAGACACTTCATCTCCATTGCCTGCGTGGGGGCACGATGACGCCGTGTACTAAGGCGTACTGCACGTCGATGGTACGCATGTCTTCAACCAATCTAACCCTGCCTGTGCTACAGTGCGGAGTTACGATGTTGGGGAGCTGTCAGCTGTTCGTCGTTGCTCGGTGGTTCTCTCCGGGTTCTCCGGCTTCCTCCACCCGTAAAACTGTCACGGTCATGATTAGCCATTGTGCATAAATATGTAACCTTAAACATCAATGAATCAATCATTAAAAGCCGTGTTAGCAGTTTATGATGGAAAACCTCAAAATAAATGGGTAAAATAGTAATTTTAATTAAATTCGTCTTGTTGGGATTTGTCCTCATGGGATGACCATTTTCGACATTCGTGTTGTTGGGTTTCGTCTTGTTGGGAATAAACTGTTCTGCTTGCCTCCTCTGAGTTTATTGTCCCAGTGTAGATAGTTTAGAGGGACATCACAAAAATAATTTCGGCATTTTGTACCTTATTCTTTATTGTGGCTCCCCTCTCGATGTTCTGCAAATATTCAATGTACATTTGCGCAAGGTATGTGGACAATTTAGTAACATTGCAAATTTAAAAGAAAATTGTTTGAAATCTGCATTCGCACATGAATAAGTGTTGAACGTCTGATTGCCAGGCGGGTTTGCCGAGGGTTCAATTCCCCCCGGGTCATAAGAACAAACCATACACGCGTTGGCCATCACTATGATAAACACTCGCATGCTTGTCTGCTGTTGGTGTGGGTTTGTGTGCTTGGGTGAGTGTGTGTTCTCGCGCGCGTGCAGGTGGATGTGAGGGTGCATGACTGCGTGTGGGGCTGTCTGAGATGGTTCGTTTCGCAATTATGTGAGAGAAAAAAAATTGTTTGTTTTCTCTGGACTCTCACAAAGAACATAATGGATAACGCATGTCTTTCTGATTTTGTGGGGACCCGTGAGTCACAGAAAACAATAGGAAAAACAAGTCCCCACAAAAGCGGTTAATTCACCTAAAATGAAAAGCAGACGACACTTGCAAAAAAAGTTCTTGAACTATTTTTTTTCATTTTTTGTCTCAAAAACATAGGTTATGACCCCTCATTGGAACGAGCTCGACGAGCTCGTTCCAACGAGGGGTCATAAACTATGTTTTTGAGACAAAAAATGAAAAAATAATGAAAATTAATTGTCGATTTTTGATAATAGCGCTGGCCGGTTTTGTAAAGCGTTAAACAAGACGATATGAGTGCAAGTATCTGTGTTACCCAAATCCGTGTTGCATGAACTTGCAGCATCATGGAAAAGTGGGTTGTTGGGTCGCTGACTGCGTATTTATGCTAATAGGTTTTTCTTGAGTATCTTCAGCAGGAGTAAGTAACATATTTGTAGTCTAACTTTCGCGATTCCTTTCATCTTGATAAGTACTAATTTCCTCATTGGTATCCGATAAAACTCATCATGTTTGAAGGAGAGTTATAATTTTCTTCTCTTGAGAGATACTCATCTGATAATTGGAGATCAACACTCGTTTAGTGGGAGTCATGTGTATATATTCCACGTAGTAGTGCCCGTGATATATAAGAAACGAGTTATAACAGATTAAGGGTGCCCAAGGTCGCCGAGATCGCAGCACAGTCAATGGGATACTACAAACTACAAGTCAGGTGTGTTATAAGCCATTTTCGGTAAAGTTTTTCTCCGAAAAGGCCGGATTGAAAGGTAGGACTAAATATTTGTTTTCCGACGACTGCGGAGATGTCGGGCTAACGTGGGCAGTTGCCCCTTTTCCCTTCCGGATTGAGGGGAGTGGAGATTTCGCAAATGACTTGTGGACATTACAACTGCGCAGTTACATGTCCGACCGGTCTCCAAATCGCAGGTGCACTTGTACCCACAGTGGTTAACAAAGTGTGAAGTTTAAAAAAAGAATGATTCATAAATGGCCGACATCAGCGCCGGACAAATTAGTTTCTACAGACGGACGAACGGACAAATCTCGGTGGACGAACAAACGGCCCGTCGATGGGTTGATGGTATGACGGACAGACGGGCAAATCCTACATTGTGTGACGAACAAAAATACAAAAATATCATGTAAACGGCAGGAGAAACGGATTGTTCCAACTTTGTTGGTGAGGGGGCGGGGTGTAATTGCATTTCCGCTTTTCATCACACAATACTGTAGGAACCCACCCACCGGAAGAATAGTGCGATAACACAGCATCCGAGCTGTTATTTTCGTTTGTTTTGTTTTTTGTTTGAATGATTTCAGCGATAGTTGGGAGTTTGAGAAGCACACATTCCACGCACTGAACTGTAGAAGACGTGGTCGGTCAGTCAGAGAATTTACCACATTCAGTCCAAGACGTCAATACCTTGTAAATCCTCTTCGTTTCGTGAGACAAGCGCGGATCCGACGAGGCATACTCCTCACCAAACATGCAATATCGGCATGACTGATGTTATTCCATTCTTCCTGCAGTGCAGTGGCGAGTTCATGGACATTGGTAGGGGGCTGTTCGCGTTGTCGTAGGCGCTCGATTGACGTGTTCGATTGGTGAAAGGTCTGGACTTGGTGCTGGCCAAGGCAGTGTAGTGATGTTCTGCTCCTGGAGGAACTCTGAAGCGACACGGGCTCTGTGTGCTCTTGCATTGTCATCTTAGAAAATGAATCGACGGCTGTGACGTCGCGCAAATGGCACCACACGTCCTGCTAGCATGTTGCCACGGTAGTACTACACCGTGACAGGCCCTTGGATGACAAGTATTGCTGTTCTACTTGTCATGGTATCGTTCGTTCCGCCGCCGCCGCCACACTGTTGCGCTTGTCGTGGAAGTCGATAGTGAACCTCGATTCATCGGAAAACATGACGTTTGTCTCAGCGCTGTCGTACTCCACACCAATTACGCATTGCTGCGATGTGACGTTCAGTCAAACATGGAATTATTCGAGGTCGTCGAGCGTACAAACTCCAGCTGCGTACTCGATTTCAGATAGTCTGACCACTGACTCGCACATCTGCAGCTGCTGTCCAATTTCTGAGGCACTTTGATGGTGGTTACGTAATGATGTGGTTCGGATGAAACGATCCAAGTTAGCAGTTGTCGCCCTTGGACGACCTGACCGACGTCTGTCATCAACAGTGCCCATCTGACGGTAGCGTGACCACAACCTGCTAATCACCGATTGAGTAACATTGAAATTGAGCCATTGCAGTCTTTCTGTTGCCAGCTTCCAACATGCTAACGGCACGTAAACGTTCTTCAGGTGTCAGTCTATGCATACCTCAAAAGTTACGTTTCGACTAGAAACTATTGATGAACGAGTTTATACCAAGAAAAGAAGAAATGAAAAATTGAAAACGTACTCATAGACATTAACGCGGCGTTCGTGCGAAAAACCTGCACAAAGTTTTCGTGGGTCGGTGACATTCATGATCCACATTAAACTTGGTAACAAATTGATGTGTCACGGGACACGCGTGACCAATACCATTTTTTGAAAATATCAACATCAGTTTGGATACCCCCTACTTTTTTAATAGTATAGTAGCAGTTGGAATGTTTGCCGATTTGAAACCGAGTCGAAATTTTAGGAAGTAAAGGAGACATCAGCATCACCAAAGAAGCTCTAAAATCCAGATAGATGGAATTTCCAACTACTCATGACTTGCCCTCCGAATTTCCAACTATAGTATATTTTGGCCAGGATTGGGGGTGCCCCCCCCCCCCCCCCCCCCTATCACAACGTCCCTACCGAAGTCTGTGAACACTGTGTTTTATCATCATTATAAATAATGTCAGGTTCTTGGAGAATTGACTGCTAGAGGAATTGTGTGTTATTTGTTTTAGGTCCACGAATGCGAGCGAACGAATCACTGGTTACCTTATTTCTTTTGATATGAACGAAATTTTTGTTTGCACATTTTGCCCAGGCCTGACTACAAAATGGGAGACTAATTATTATCACCCCATAATTTTAAAATGAGATGAAATACTTCTTTTTGACTGGCTGAAAACTACGTCATAACTTTTAGTCCACAATATCTTAATTTTTACACTGTGGTTAACTACGGTGCAAAAACAGGGAATACACATAACTTCCATGGAGTTTTGGGATTAAAGACTTCTCCTATTGTGACAGACTAGACATTTGTTTAATTTTAAATTGATATTTTGGAATGATGTGCAAGAGTCTCTCTGCTCAGTCCAAAGGTATTGATCAGAATATAAAAAAAACATTATAACATCATATGCAGTCTGACAAAAGACAGCAACCAATATGGACCAGTAAGTGATGGCACAACGATGTACAGTTAACACTAGAAGTCCTGTTACGAACTGAGTGCTTATCTAGGCTTAATTGCGCGTAGGAATTGCGTGCAATTGTCATATGGAATGGCATTCAAAGCACGGCAGGTTCTCCTGGTTACTCATGGAAAATACAGGCAATGTTTCTGCCAATGGACCTCCGGGTTACCCGGAGGTTCATTAGCTGAAACATTGCTTGCGCACAGGCCATATGTACAAAATTTGATATCCTCACTAAGGTCATAACGCGTAGATTAACGCGCAGATCGACGTGCTATTTGTGCGCATTTCATGACAGGACTTCTAGTTTTGACTGTACGGTGCAAAAACAGGGAATACACAATAACTGGTAAAAAGGATGAAAAATGGTCCTGTTTATTTATATTATTATAAATATTTATTTACGAGCTCATTTATAAGTTTGAAAAAATAAAGAGGTGGTTAATTGATTATTTTGAAGTAAATTATTACACAAACATTTTAATGAAAATAAAAATACATATGTTTTATGTGGGGATAATTTATTTATTATTTATGGTGCTACTTTTTGAGGGGTCGTAATGCGTTTTGTTTTGGTATCTTCTTAACTAAAAATGGCTGAAATTAATTTTAAGAAACGCTATGCGAATCATACTGAAGCTGAAAGTTTAGAAAAGAGAACAAAAGTAAAACAGTAAATACAGTCAAGTGCAACAAAACGTGTGCCAATTCCCTAAGAACATATTTATTGGAAAAAGGAGAAAATGTTTATTTTGAAAACTATATCAGCTATAGGATTAATAGAACGAAAGGATTTGGAATTAAATCCGTTGGCCTTGTGTCTTCCGGGATGTATGGGAATTTAGATCGGTCTGGGAACTCATCCACCCTTCGGCAGCGAAGTCCCCAGACCGGTCTAAATTCCCATACACCCCGGAAGCAACAAGGATAACTAACAGTCTCCCGATAAAGCTCTTTTGAATGGTGACACAAACAAAGCTTTGTGTGAACACTGTTTATAGAGACATCCTAGTGTCCCCATAAAGTTCTGTTTGAAACAGAGCTTTATGGAGATACTATAATGATAACACCCTGGACCCCATAAAGCTATATTTGAAGAAGGCACAAACAAGAGTTTTTGGAACATGTCCTCGAGCCAATTGCAACCTATTTCTGTCCGACACTGTAGTACCTCTCGCATTTTACTTTTTACACCTTTGTCCATTTTAAGAAAAGTCGTATCGGCTGTCTTTTGAAAACAATTTGCATAAAGGTTTTGACTGCTTGATTCATTTGGGTTTTACGACTGTTTCAACAGCCGGGATAACAGTTTTACGGGTGGAGGAAGGTGGAGTACCCGGAGAGAACCACCGAGCAGCTACGAGTACCTGTCAGACCCCCCCCCCCCCACAACGTACTAACTCTGCGCAAGCATCGTTAGCAGCGGTTGAAGGAAAGTCCCCCATCGACGTGCAGTACGCAACACCGTGCCCCACGTAAGCAATCGGGATTAAGGGGCTTGCCCAAGGACACAACGCAGTTGCCGCTGGTCAGGATTGAACAGTCGACCTTTCAATGACGTCCAATGCTCTAACCACTTGGCCGCAGCGCTCCCATTGTCGACAGGTACAGACACGCAGTGGCGTACATAAAGGGGGGGCGGAGGCCCCCCTCCCCCCCCCCCCCCCCCACCAGAAGTTTTGTCGGAAATTTTTTGGGACCATTTGTAGGCGAATTTATGCCTAATAACATTAAAATGCTGGCTTTGGGGATAAAAACATTCCATTTTGGGTAAATTTTGGGTAAAAAAGACCAATTTTCAGTACATTTGCAATAAACAATAGATTCTTTCTGTTTGTTTGGTTTTTTGTTGTTGTTACACTGTCGGAAAATTTTCGGTCTGTCGGAAAATTTTGAGCTTGCCCCTCCGCCATCGAAAAGCTATCTACGCCACTGCAGACACGGGTGAGTGAACATGGTGTCAGATCTCCCTAAGATATAGTGGACGATACTTGACAAACAAAATCAATAATACGAAATATTTTCCCATGGGCGATCATTATAATGTTTGTGCGAAAAAAATGAAACAATGATATTCTAATGTATGTAATCAAATATCTTCGTCAACTTTAGCTCCTCGGGCAACCTTTTTCTGTTCTCAAAACAGGGGGTCATGCAACAAATAAGAGACAAAAAGGTTGACAGGAAAGATACTACCGATCACGTGCACATTTTTTTTTCTGGGAATTCCCAACAAAAACAGATTGCCGATTTGCCGGCTGTCCGACTTTTAAAAATTCTCTATCTGCCCGCAAGATAATAAGCCTTTTTCGAAACTGCCATCTTGGCTTTTATTCAATGCAAAGTCACAGGTCGCAGGGTGTAAACAAAGCAATTTCCATGTTCGTCGCGTTGAGTTCTGTGACAGACAAGCCAACTAGTTGCGTGAAATATCAAGTTTAAATTCGAATTAACTGAAGTGGCAACCCTAGATGATTTTAAACGATGGGATATCGTAGGTTTAAAGACTTTTATACGGAGGCGAGGACTTGTTTTGAGTGGCAACAAGGAAACACTCGTTGCACGGAGTCTCTCGGCTGGGAAATCCCCGAAAGTTGTCGAAATACTGCCCACGGCCACAGAGTCACGGGACGGTGTGCATTCAAACATCTTTTAAGTCGATAGAAACTCATTTCGAAATAATGAAAGTTCTTATACAATATTGTCATTGCTTTAAACAAATGCTATCCTTGGCTAAATGTTTTTTTAATTCGCACCAATGAACGAAATGAGGTCCGAAGCACTTCAACTCTCCTCTCCCATTGCTTGCAACGTGTTTTCTAGAAATGTTTACACCTCACGGCCTGTGACCTTTCATAGATTTAGAGCAAAGATGGCAGTTTCGAAAAAGGCTTATTAAATATTTTCTCGGTTTGAAAGTGTAACGATAGTTTGTTTTAAATAAGTGAATATTGTACAATTACTGTTTATTAATGCTATTACTTCGTTAACACGGGGAGTGAGTTTGCGATATATTCTGGAGTGCAGGTAACACAACTTAAAGCCTTCACATTCTATCTGTGTACTTCACATCATCAATGTATATTTCGTACAGTACGTGGAGAGTGGATTGTAACTAAATCACCCGCGGAGTGGAGTTATCACCCAAACTATAACTTTCAAATTTTCTATATATCGACTAACAACACAAGCAATGTTTCAGCCAATGGACCTCCGGGTTTAACCCGGAGGTCCATTGGCTGAAACTTTGCTTGTGCTTGTTATGCTTTGCAATAAATTTGCAATTATTCCTTGGGTGGAATCTCCACTCTGCGAGTGATAAATACACTCTCCACGTACTGTATGTATGGATTTGATTTGTTACAATTTATGGGAGAGTGCCCCTCACGCGTTGTGTCCTTGGGCAAGACACTTCACCTCGATTGTCCATATGGGGGCACGATGACGTCGTGTACTAGGGCGTATTGCACGTCGATGGTGCGCATGTCTTCAACCAATCTAACCCTGCCTGTGCTGCAGTGCGGAGTTACGATGCTGGGGAGCTGGCAGATGCTCGTCGTTGCTCGGTGTTTCTCTCCGGGTACTCCGGCTTCCTCCACCCGTACACCTGTCACCGACACGATATGCCCTGGCTGTTAAGGTGTCGTTAAACCCTAATAAATAAATAATAAGGTGTCGTTAAACCCTAAATAAATAAATGGGAGAGTGCCCACAGGCACTCCCCCATATATTAAAATAAGGAAAAAACAAATGGACAAATTTTGACGACCGAGAATAAATTAGCACCCTGCCAGGCAATGCATGCAAATATACACACACGGTGGAGGGGGGGGGGGGGGGTGCTCACCGTTTCAGAAATAATAAAATATAAAATCCTCCCTTCCATCCAAATTTAAAATAAATTCCGATCATAATCTAGGTGTTGATCTTTTTTATGGCCATGTGTCTGTATATTTTAATGAACCCTTTATCAATCAAATTTCTTCGTATAATTCATTGTACTTATTAGAACTAGGCTATAGCTGTAATCCGTTTTAACTGGTAGAGTTCTGAGTTATTTTTGTTCATCAAAATTTGTTCACGTGTCTTTGCCTTGTTACAATTTATGGGGGAGTGCCAAGAGGCACTCTCCCACAAACTGTAACAAGGCAAACCCATATAGACTAAGAAATTTTATTTCTAAGATATGAAGCACATCCTCAGAATATGACACCTTTAGGCTGAGGTACTCGCTCTTCATATTAAAGCCCTGATAGTGGCTTCTAGCACTCTACCAGTTACACTCCAAGAACAAATGTTGTTCTAATAATCAACATGCCATCACCAGCTCCTTCTAGAAAACAACAGAAGCAGGCAAATCAAGAACCCCTCCATAAACACACCAGTAGTCAATTGTATATCTAAGCATCCAGATTCATCAAACCACCATCTTTTCTCTGTGGAATATTCAGAAATGACGTTAGCTTTTAGCCCAAGTATTAAAAACGTTTCTTAAATTAATCTATTTTTCCAATACCGCTTAGTTTTGATGACTGCATCATTTCCGAGTTCCACTCTCTAATGCGGGTAACTCTAACTAAAATATTTAGTATCATTTTACAACATGGCCGATACGGCAGATAAACGATTTAACAGCCGGCGCATTGATACAAAATACTTTCAAATGCCGGCGTGAACCGGTTCAAGAAGTTCCGTAAACTTGGTCAAGGTACAAAAATGCGGCCTATTTCCCTTATAAACAATTACAGTCTAAAGCATTTTTTTCTCTCTGGCTGTTGCGCGCGGTATTGGTGATTATTTTCAAATTTTACCTAGGTTACGTCAGTCACCTATTCATCCCGAACAGCCAGGGATGTGGCTAGAGGGTTTCAGCTGGGGTGGGGGGGGGGGAGGAGGGGCACCGGTGTAAATTCCAACTGTGAGTGGTTTCGATAGGTGGTTGCACAGCAGCGCTGGGTGATATATTTTAACCCTTTACCCAACGAATCGCCCGCATCCGCCCACGTAATATGCAAATACAGCTGCTGAAAAAATATTATTTGTCGAAAAATTTCAACAAAACCATATCATGTGACCATCTTTGGAACGAGCTCGTCGAGCTCGTTCCAAAGAGGGGTCACATGATATGGTTTAGTAGAAATTTTTTTAAAAAATAAAAAAGGATATTTAAAATAATGAATTTTGAAATCGTCTGCGTTGGGTAAAGGGTTATGAACCCTTCTGAAAATGTTCACTAGTCCTGAAACGGAAAAAGCATCATTTATAATGTGTCTGGGTCAGAAAATTTACCGGATTGATGTCAGAGTCGAAATTTTGAGGCCATGTCAATTTTAGAGTAGGAAATTTTAAACTCAAGTTTCCAGTTGGAAATAAAAGATCAAAATTTCTCATCATTAGTTGGAATTTTAATATTTTTCATGAACAATGTTTATTTATTGAGTTTTCAACTTTTTGATTTTTGACCTCGGAATTTCCAACTATTGAAGAAAAATATTCCTAGCTGGGGGGAGGGGGGGGAGACACCCCCACACACCCCCTGTCGCCACATCCCTGCGAACAGCAGACAATACTTACAAAACAATTCTTCAGTTACTAAAAACAATAATTTTTTGCCTCACGAGGTCGTCCCAATGAGGGGTCATAAGCTACGGTTTTGAACAAAAAATAAAAAATAGTGAAATTTGAATGGCCACCTTTGAGAACAAGACTAGTCGTTTTTCTCCATTTCGTTAGGCAAAGGGTTAACCTGTTCAATCTGGTGTGCGTAAATTTTTGCGTGAAGCGAAAATTGGTAGTAGACGAGCAGACGATATAAAAAAGCAAAAAATCTGAAGCGAGGCTCGGTAATAATTTAATCCAACAGCTCGATAGAGCAGTTGGATTAAATTATTACTGAACCTCCCAACAAACCAGCATGGTCTCGTCCATTTCTCCGTTGACAGTATTGACTGAAATGATACCTCCCATGGCCCCAGTATTGAAAGGGTTAAAACATCGTGTGCATTCTCTAGAGTACATTCACGTGGGTGTTTTTTTGTAATCCACTTTGTTGTTTAGTATTTTGTTGAAGGCTGTTCAGCTTTTTGATGTAAAAATATCTGCCAAATTTCTAGTTTCTGAATTGAGAAAATTACAGCAATTTCCATTCAACAGGACATAAATTGTTGCTCATGCGCTAAATAACGTGTGGACAGGGTAATTATTTGAAAGTCGGTTGCCAACGAAGCCATTAGAATTCCATCTCGAGTTTTGGGGGTAGAAACTCCGCAGATATCGAAAGGAGTCAAGATGAACTCTTGGAAACTCTTGTGATATTGTTAAGTTTAATTTTATGCTCAGCCCGATAACTGAAAGCGCACTTTCTTTCCTATCAAGAAATCAATTACAGCCATCAATCAGATAAACGAAAGAGAGTGGATTTGCACCTAGCTATCAAATTGTTTGTAAGGTACCGCTGACGCCAAATATCGCACTGCTGTAACCTAACGTGTGATCTGGAAATCCGCCATTACATTTACCAATAGACTTCATCAGCATCTTTCATATTAACCGGAAGGTATCATTTCAGTCAGTACTGTATGCGGCAAAATGGGTGAAACCATCCTGGTTTCTTGGGAGGTTCAGTAAATATTTAATCCAACAGTTCTGTCTAGCTGTTGGATTAAATTATTACCGAGCCTCGCTTCAGAGTTTTGGCTCGTTGTATCGTCTGCTCGTCCACTACCACTTTTTCTTCACGCAAAAATTTATACACTTTCTTTTGAACTTTCTTAGCTAAGATCCTTTGTGAAATCGGCAATGATGCTAAAGTATGTCATAAGACACACTTATGCCTAAGAATTTCCATAAGTGTGTTAATGAAACTGGGCCCAGGTTTGTAATATTATGTACTTTGTTCGGGTTCGCTAAATCGGAGATGTTCTTTAGTTCCTTATTCTTATAGAGGCCGAACCTGTTGGCATCCCGTTTTTGTTTTAAGCTTACAGTTAAAACTAGAAGTCCTGTCATGAAATGCGCATAGATAGCACGTTGATCTGCGCGTTAATCTACGCGTTATGCCCACAATAAGGCTATCAAATTATATACATATGGTGTGTACACAAGCAATGTTTCAGCTAATGGACCTCCGGGTAACCCGGAGGTCCATTGGCAGAAACATTGCCTGTGTTTGCTATGAGTAACCAGGAGAACCTGGCATGCTTTGGATGTCATTCGATATGGCAATTGCGCGCAATTCCTACGCGCAATTAAGCCTAGATAAGCGTGCAGTTCGTGACAGGACTTCTAGTTTTGACTGTATTTGTTTTACCAGGATTGACGAGCAATTTATGCAACTTATATTAACGTCTGCCCTTGGCCCAATGGCGCAGGTGCGTGGGATGACCTTCGTAGCGGTAATTTCGTGAACTGCGAAAGGATCTTTAGCCTGCACGGAGTGTGTCCCTCTCCACACAGCGGATACCCATTTTACGTCCTTCTCTGATAGGATGGCACGCTGTGACAGCATCACCAATGATGCTGACAGAGTGTTCGACACCTCGAGAACTTTCCCCGACCGAAAATCGATCCCGGGACCTCCAGCATGAGAGACCAGCATATTTGACATGTACAGCAAAAATAATATAGGGCCTACTACCGAGCCCCAGAGTACACCAGATGTTAGCCCAGTTAATCTGATTTCTGGTCTACGTATATGACTTACTGCATACAATTGGATAAAAAAAATGATTATTAATTGTAACTGCACGTACAGTGTACTATAAGTTACGGGATGTTTAGCTGGAGGATACGGTGTCGCACAAGGCTTTAGCCGAGCCAAATGTTGTTCTCACTGAGCCTCATGTGACACCGTGTCCGCCAAATAGACGCCCCGTAAGTTCGTAACATATTTATTATCCAGCTATTTTTTCCGAAATTTAATCATCAGTTGTGTTTGCAAACCGCATCGTGTTTTCTTTAAATTTTCCTATCGGCATTCATCTGTTTACAAAAGCAAACGAGTGGTGATGCAATGCAAGGGGTGTAAGGCAACATCTCATTGATCGCTAAGACAATTATTAATTTTCTACCTCCTCCATCTTGGGCTCATTTACAATTCCGCCTGCGTTCCGGCGCTTTGAGCTGAAAACAGACTTCTTGAAGCGCCAATTAGCCGAATTCAGACTAGGATTTCGGCGATTAAAACAAAATGGCGACAGTGACAATTAATATACCACTAGGATCGGTATATTGAGTCAATACGGGGTCGCTGTTGACGATTATTGTCGGTGAATTCCTCCGTCCTCGATCACTAGTTATGGCCGTTCACTGATCAATCTATCCGACTCGCGTACATTTGAAACTAGAAGTCCTGTGGCTGTATTGTGCACTATTTTGAAGTAATGGCGCGCTGAATAAGTGCACGCTGTGTCCCTATCAAACTCAAACTGCACCATTAGCGTAACTCAGTTACTGTATTGAACAAATTCCCCTCACTTATACAGCAACAGACTGGCAATATTAAGGAGCTATTTTAGTAAGAGAAATTTGTGGACTTTGAAATTCCCACCTCTGATATTCCATAAATTCAAATTAAATATACACAATTTATATATCAATATATAATGGCTCCTATATTTTAACAGTAAAACAGAGCTTGTATACAACAGCAAACGAGCACTAAGCACTACTTCATGTCCCGGGGTACCCACGGTGAATCACAGGAGTAGTCTACCCTTACGAAGATATGCTGCCCAATAAATATCACTGGAGTATTTTTCCTTACGAAGAGGTGCTACGTTTCAGCCAGTACACTACCGAAATATTACAGAAGAAAAAATGAAAAACGAGATTCAAAACGAGACACATGCCACCCAAGTGAAGCGTCATTGTATGGATAAACAGCAAATACACCCCACCCTTCCGCCCCCTCCCCCGTCCACCACCACCACCAAGTTAAATTATAGGGGTTGCACTGCCAGAAGTGTATTCTGTAAGTTTTGAGCAGCGCACTGGGTAAATCTGATATTTATTGTGCAGCACTTTCCGAGGGTGGGAGAAGCATGTGCGCACTAAGATCATTTCGATGTATTTTGCCGTAAATTTTTGGAAGCTGTGTATCGGGTGTATTACATTCTTATTTACCGTTAGCGAACGGATTGGCAAATTCGATGGATAAATCCGGACATTGTATGGGCGTGGACTGTTGAACTCTTCCTGAAAAAAACAATATACCGCGTGGAGGACCATGATTGTTTTATTTTTTTACTGGGGTTTAACGAAACTTCCAACAGACAGGGGAGGGTCATGAATGGTTGAAAAAGGGGGCAATGACCGCCCAAACCCAGTTAGAAATCTCAAGGAGGGTGGGGGGGGGGGGGGGAACTCGTGTCCGTTCGATAGGGTGCGAAATTGTTGGAAATGTTAAAGTCGGTGCATCATTATATACACTCTAATGCATATATAGGGGGATTTTCTAGTGGCCGAAACTCTGCCGAAACAACCAACAATTATCTCAGTTATCTGGCTATATCGACCCTATACACGTCTTATGAAGAATTGAATACAGTCGCCAATCGCCACCACCACAATGTTATCCCCAAGGCAAATAAAATAATTTCCCAATACATCAGAATGGACGACAGTACACTGGCTTTTGATTTCGAACAATAGTCCAGGCACATTAGTCATAAAAATGAGAAAGTAAGGAAAAAAATCGGAGAAAGCTGACTTTTTTTATATGTTTCCGGGACACACATTCCGGATAAAGTGTGAAAAGTCCCCGCGAATCCGAGTTGAGCTTTTTTAGTTATAGCGTTTTTTTTATGAAAAAAAAAATTAAAAAAAAATTCGACCCAGCTCCATATTTCTCATTCTTATTCGCCTTAGTAGAGTGAGAATCATAAATATCGTGCTGAATTATATTGAGAATACATATCCTCAACAGAAAATGCCAACTGTGTACCAATCCTCACACTCAATGGTGAAATATTCACGAAAATGTACAAAATTACGAAAAAAAATGTATTGTTTTCATACACACAACGGTACACAACGTCCATTAAATCAAATCTTCGACTACTTTGGGAGTTAAATTATATATCAAAAATTGCAGAAAAGCAGTGGCTTTATAATGATATATAACAATAGTCATTTGTTCCATAATGAACTGGTGAAACGTGTGAAATATTAACCATACCCCCTAAACTCAAATTCAAACGGCATCGACTTTTCTCATTCAAATACCGTATTATAGCATCATTGTTTCAATTTCCATGTTCGATTAAATCACATAATGTGGTGTTCGCCTACACTCAAGATGCAGTGACGTTTGACCAACCACTTTATATCAAAGCAGTGGAGATTGTGTCTTCGTCAGATAAGTTGACAAAAGTTTTCGTTAGACTCGGCGGCTTCCATACGATTATGTCATATTTAGGGGCGATTGGTTCGATCATGGCTGGTAGCGGCTTGGATGAACTTTGGGGGACTGTTTATGCTGGTGGGTCAATCCATCATTTGATCAGTGGTCATGCATATTCAAGAGCAGTTCGTGCCCATTTGCTAACACAAATTGCCATTACAAAACTTGTGTTTGAAGAAAGCCGAACACTAGATAACATAGACTGCACAGAAGTCAATAAAATATTCTGTGGACTTGCCAGAGGTGACTGTACAACAGCAGACGCTGTCAATCAAGAAAGTGTCAACCATCTACTGTCAAAATTACACGAACTGCCCCAGAATGCGTCCGTAGGACGCACAGGAAATCTTTGGGTACAATACTACGAGCAAATAGGTCTTCTCCAGTTGTTCTTGAGAGCAGAGCACACAGGCGACTGGGAACTCCACACATATTGTGTTCGCAATATGATTCCAGTATTTCACGCAGGTGGTCATTTTGCATACGCAAAAAGTTCTCATCTCTATTTGCAGCAGATGAATGAGCTAACAGAAATAATGCAACAGGATGATTTGAAGTTGTTCACTGAGAAAGGTTACTTTACCATAAGGCGTTCAGATAAATTCTGGGACGGGATATATTCTGATCAGACCATAGAGCAGTGTTTAATGAGAATGTTCAAGCTCCCTGGTGGTCTCACACATGGCAGGGGAATAACCGATAGCACTGTTGCGAAATGGGTACATGGACTACCTCTTTGCCTTCCGATATGTAATGCTCTCGAAAATTTTGTTCATGTTCACACTGGTCATGGCGAACAACATCGGGATCTCCGTCAAAGTTCACAGTTGACTGATGCCAATGATATCACCAAATTATTGAACTGGCTCAGAGTGCATTCCCCCTTTCAGAATAGAGATCCACTACAATTAGTCTCTATAGCGACCGGGCTTGTGGCCGACGAAACTGTGAACTGTGACCAAGTTCGCAAAATTGGTGAATGTTGCGTATCGAATGTTGTAAGCAGAACGTTCAACAGCATCAAACTACGACGTGTTGACACTGTGAAGTCTTTCGCATCGATGGCAAATAGCATCAAAGTCCGTGGAAGTAAGGTAGTGATTGACCCCACAATTCTGTTCAACCCCATCACATGTGTTATTCAGTCACAAGCAGAGATGGAAGAGTATCTCAAACATGAACTCGCCCCGAAACCACCAGCATTGTTTGATTCTGCTGGAATGAGGAAGACACAGAAAAGCACGCTCGGTAAGATCCTCAAAACATACGGTTCCGAGCAAACTAAAATCTCAGAACATTCTCTGTTTGTTGTATATGGTGGATTTTTATTGAGGGCAGTTGTATGGCCTAAACAGTCGTCATATAAGGACATATGTACATCATATTCCAATTATCTAGTGAGACATTCTGGGGCGAACGTCGTGGCTGTTTTTGATGGTTATGCTTGTACAATGTCGACAAAGGGCATGGAACAAGCCCGTAGATCTAAAGACAGGTATTCCATTGATATCAATATCTCACCCGAGTTACCAGCCACCACACCCCAATCCGATTTCCTTGCAAATGCCAAGAACAAAACCCAACTGATCGATCTTCTAATGCAGGAGCTATCTGCTATCAATATTCAGTCCAAGCAGGCCGAGGCTGATGCTGATGTACTGATAGCCGAAACTGCACTTGACATCGCTCAAGATGACAACAATGTTGTCGTTGTGGGAACAGACACAGACTTGTTAGTCATTCTTACCTCTCGAGTTCAACCGGGATGTATATTCACATGATGTATTCCATTACCCCAAACTTACTAGTTTCAGTTAGTGAAATAGCAACCAAAATGGGTGACCATAGAAGCAACCTCCTTGTAGCACATTCTATAAGTGGTTGTGACACTACTTCTGCACTCTTTCGAGTTGGTAAGAAGAAAGTATTCAGTACAATTGTCTCCGATGTTACTAGCGACTCACAACAGTATGGCAACACAATTTTGGCGGATGACAGTACACCAAGTGCAGTAGCCGCTGCCGGGGAACAACTTCTCCTGATCTTACGGGAGTAAAACTGTTTCCTCTCTCGACCAATATAGATATGTCACTTACAAGCGTTATGTAGCAAAATCTAAACTGAATAAACCCATCGACCTAGCCTCACTCCCACCAAGCAGCGATGCTGCACAACAACATGTCTACAGATGTTATCTCCAGGTCCAACAATGGCTGGGCACTTCGCTTCCTCCGACGGATTGGGGGTGGTCGCTAGACAATGGACTTCTTGTACCGGCTGCAGCCACAAAGCCATGTGCCCCCGATAACCTGCTGAATCTGATCAGTTGTGGTTGCAAGAGTGCTTGTATAAAAAGGTGTGGGTGTAAGAAGGCAGGACACTCTTGCTCAGGTTTGTGTAATTGCAGTTCGGATTCTTGTAACAACCACAGAAACGCTGTCCTGTCGGAAATTTCTGAGTTCGATGAATAATATGTATATAGGTCATGTCATTTCTGTATATAGCGTTGATAATAGTCAATGTAACTTAATCCATGTTGATTGATTTGTACATTCTGTAAATATTATTTATTGATTTTTGTACATTCTGTAAATATTATTTATTGATCTAATGCTGCCAGACACGGACGTGTCTGTTCGGTCCCAAGCCCGAAAATAGTTGAGTTCTCATGCTGACGAATTTTATGCCAAAAGGGGAACTCGGCCAGAAGCAGAGGGGGTCTTCCATAATGTCTATTTTGTAAGCAATGATAAAAGTCTTCAAAAGGTGGTGGATTTTTTATCGTCTGTCCAACTAACATCCCGTTCTGTACTACGACCCTTTGGGCAAATCCGTTTGGAAAATTGTCATTTTTTGCGTAAATCCGATACTTTTTTGTGAATTTTCAATAATTTTACGCAGAAATTGTCACAGAATGCACATTTTCCTCTAGGTAAATGTATATTAGACATTATGTAGCTCGAAATACGCGTAAACAAAAAATACAGTTGGATCAATTCGAGGTTACAAAGTTCGTGCGATTTTTTTTTAATTTTTTTCAAACGCGTTTTCGAAAAAAGGCTGTAGGAAAAAAAGCTCAACTGGGATTTTAGGGGACTTTTGTTTAATCGTTCAGTGACATGTACTCGACATTCCCTGAAAAAATCAGCTTTCTCCGATTTTTTTCCCTAGTGAAACCTAATGTTCTTGGGCTACAAACTGTCGCCTTACCGACCCGACACGAATAATAACACCCCCCCCCCCCCCCCCAACACCTGGACATTGACATTTCTGCCAGCTTGGTGTAGGCCTCCTTTTCATGCATTGACGACCACTCCAAGTGGAATATTGTTTTCCGAACGAGTACAACAGACCACACTCATACAAATGTCCAATTTTGTCCATCGACTTTGCCATCCGTTACCGATAAATAAGAATTTAGTTCAACCCCGCACAGCATCCTACAGTTGATGATCAAATAAACTGACACCCTATTCAAACCGTATTTATAAAGGATGCAGCGTGACAAATGCGGTTCCACGTGAAATTTACCAATCCCCCCCCCCCCCCCCCCCCCCCCACACACACAGAGTTATGTCCGTCCAATAAACATTCTAATTTCTGATAAAATACCAAACAACAAAAAATAAAAAATCGTGGAAATAATGGCCTTCCACCTCTAATTCAACTTCCATCCCTCCTACCATTTCGAATCCCGGCGCACCAACACCCGTAATAGATGAAGATCAAAATGGAACACATCCCACAAAAGCAATGTGAAGCGTCATTGTGTGAATAAACAGTAAAAACACAACACCGCCGCAGCTGATAAGGCTACCAAATGTACAGCAAAAAAAGCGAAAATTCGAGATTTTGAGTTGAAATTTCGAGATTAGTCGAAATTTCGAGATTTTAAGTCGAAATTTCGAGATAAAAAGCCGAAATTTCGAGATAAAAAATCGAAATTTCGAGATTTTATGTCAAAATTTCAAGATTTTATGTCGAATTTCGAGATTTTAAGTCGAAATTTTGAGATAAAAAGTCGAAATTTCGACTTTCTGGGTCGGAGAATTATTTTTTATCATGTCCCTAATACGCGTCCGTAGTTTTGAGATTAGATTCGATTCGCAATATTCAGTTTGATTCGATTTGACCTCCGATTCGACACGTCGACACGAAATGTGATATTTGTAGCACTCCCCACCCCCCCCCCCACACCCCCAATCAATTATCCCAACAATCAAATTCTTATCACAAATATTTTTTAAATCCTGACAGAGCCGTCATTATATCAACTCCTCAATGTAAAAAAAACTAAAGCAATGAGAGGCAGTGAGAAGAACGTTATGACTGGAGTACGTACAACTCACCTCAAGAGCCACTGTATGCCGACCATAATCTGTAAATTAACTGCTGTAATCATTTTTATTTTCCACCACCTCCGCCTGGCCGTTTGGTGGGCTATGGCAAGCCTGACATTCGCTTCTCTCCTCTTTATGATGTCATTTCATATTATTTACCGATAGATGTTTCGAAAGAAATCCCGTTCTTCCTTAAAACGCACAATAATAGCCAAGTCACAACACAGATTAGCCATTCCGGTCGAAACAACACATTTCTCCTCGCTGTACTTCTAAATGCGAGAGCACTTATTTTGCACAGCACGAAATCCACTGGTTTTAAAAAGAGACAGTGTGATCCAAAATCAATTACATTTTCCGTTTTATCTCAAACAATATTTATTTCAGATAACGATGTTAAAGAAAAAGTTTTGATATAAGCAATAAATACATACATTAACCCTTTCTTTTCATTATTTTTTCATTTTTTGTCTCAAAAACACAGGTTATGACCCCTCGTTGGAACGAGCTCGTTCCAACGAGGGGTCATAACCTATGTTTTTGAGACAAAAAAATGAAAAAATTTAGTTATTCAAGATTTTTTTTTGCAAGTGTCATCTGCTTTTCATGATTGGCAAAGGTTAATTAAACTGAAATAGATTCAGTAGCAAGCCAACAGCTTAACTTGTTGAGTGATAAAGCCACAATCGGGGCTTTCAAAAAATGAGGGTACCATAGTAAAAGCCAATATCTTCCATATTCAGTTAAACGCATATAATATTTTGTTTATATAAATTTGTTTTATTACAACTTATTGGATAGTGTCAGTGGGCTCTCTCCAATAATTTGTAACAAAACACATTTTGAATAACAAATTCTGACCACCAAACAATAATCTAGTCCTCAACCAGTTAAAAACAATGTCACCTATTTCCGCTAGTGCAGAATTGCCATTTTACAAGCGGACGGGAAATCCCGACCGGATTGCGACTTGGTCGCGATCTGGTCCAAATCCTTTGTCCGCTTTTTTGCCCTCAACGTTGAATCTGACCTGTTGAAAGAGATGCACAGGAAGCTTTCCTCTCATATGCCATTTCCAGTGCGTTTCTTGTTTTTTTTTCTTATTTATGAAATCTCAGTTCACCGGTTCGAATGTGTCTTGATCAGATTTTTAGTCTTATCGCGATCCGATCGAGAAAGAGAAATCTTTTTCCGATCACCGTACTGTTTTAGACTAAAATGTGTTAACCAGTGTCCCGAGCCCGAAACCTCTTTTAAAAAGATCTCGGCAGCCGGGCTGAGTTTCATTATTTTCAGATGGAGACCTTGTTTCTATCTTGTATGTCACTCTACAATTCCTAACATCATGGGACTTTGTACAAAGTGACACCAATCAAGTCACTTTTGTCAAGTACTCTCGGTAATTTATGCATCATACTCTCAATAGCTGTTACCCTTATTACATGTTGTCAAGGAGATAACATTTCCGCCCCCCGCCCCCCCCCCCCCCCCCAAAAAAAAAAAACGAAGAAGTTGGTCTGCCGTCGAGAAATTTTGCTTTTTCTGAGGAGCGAGAGGAAGACAGCTAACATTACTATGTCACTTCCTTGTAGTGTATCAAAATATCTTTAAATGATTTGTTTATTTTAATTTTTTTAATGTAATCGATATACTGCGAATGGGGTACAGACAAATTCCCCATCGACAGAATCCCTCCCAACTTTCTACTAATGTAGACAAAATCCCCCTCAATAAAATCCCCCTCCCCGACAAAATGATAAAGTGGCAAGATATTTAAGTTCATTCATATTTTCATGCATGTGTTAATGGAACCATAGAATCATGCAGTCCAAAATTACAACCGTTGGTCAAGTGTAGAGCTCCATTCACGATGCATTCCCCTTCTTACCTGTTGGAGCAGGATTCGGAACCTTGGGAAGGGGAGAGTGTGGGGGGGGGGGGGGGGAGCTAGTTCAAACATGCACTGAAAGCCTGTATATTAATTATTTGGTTTGGTACGTCCCTTAAAAGGACGTACCAAATCAAAATATTAATGTTCAGGCTTTCAGTCTATGTTTGGACTGGGAGAGGGGGGGGGGGGGGGGATGGTTATCTCAAGTACGTTTCTTTTCGTTTGTTAATGGATTGATGTGCTATGTGTATTTCAGTGCTTTTTCGCACTCAGTTGCTCTTATGTTGATTGATTTTTTTTCATATTTTATAATTTGCGTAAATAAAAAAATTGTGTTGATCAGTCATTTATTATCATGATTTTGTCGTACATGTGGAGAGATTTTGTCGGATGGGGTTATGTCGGGTGGGGGGGGGGGGGGGTTGGCAGGGGGATTTTATTGGGCCTCCACTGCGAATAAAGGTTTCAATTCCAACCTTTCATAATCGTGTGAATATGAGGAACATAAAACAGAGTAACAGTGACCCCCAGAGCAGAAAGACAAATTCTTGTTTTCAAAGAACATTTATAATGTATTATAGGTGTTTTCTATAAGACAGTGACTTCTAGGTGTTGATACGACATTTCTAGAGTCAATTTACTGTAATGGAAATTGTACGACATTTTGAATTGATTACACCTCTGTCATTTTATTAACTGTGTCATTCAATCTAGGACTGGTTTATCGGGGCTTCCCGAGAATGTTTCATTTTCACCTATCAGAAACAAGCTGATTGCCTCCCTTTACAAGTCAGAAATTTTGAGATACATTTCAGAATCAGCACATCCCGTTTGTTTGTTTTTTAAATACGTTAAAGATAGGTCAATTAGAACCTTTTTGTGAACATTTTGGACCACACAACACAATTCACCAGCAATAGTTACCTCTGTTCTTGTAAATTGTATGTGATTGGACATACAGATTCCGAATTTGCTAAAAAAAAGTGTTTCGCGCCAAAATGGGGGATACGACCTTTTAGTAGCCTCCCGACGAATTATTTTGAATTGTCTTTCGCTGTAAATTTTTAATGGGAAAAGAATGAGATCCTACATCACTCACAATACTCATTTCGTATTCTTGAACAAACTAGTCCACATCTCTCAAGTCGACAGAGGTTCAACAAGGAAGTGAACGTGTGAAGGTTTATTTCTCGTCCCGGTTCTTTCTAAAGTTACAGTACGAACGCCGTGGACTGTTAATTTCCACTGCTGAGCAATATTTCCACCAACGCAATAATATTAGATCCCAAACACTAATTAATTAAAATGTTGTTGGTGATGATTTTTATTACCTGGTATTTATTTATTTATTTATTATTTATTATTTATTTATTGGGGTTTAAGGTCACTTACTTATGCACAATGGCTAATCGTGACCGTGACAGTTTTATGGGTGGAGGAAGCCGGAGTACCCGGATAGAACCACCGAGCAACGACAAGCAACTGTCAGCTCCTCAACATTCTAACTCGGTTCAAGCTCCGCTCAAGCAGGGTTACAGTGGTTGAAGACATGGGCGCCATCGACGTGCAGTACGCCTTAGTACACGGCGTCAGCGTGCCCCCATGTAGGCAACGGGGATAAAGTGCCTTGCCCAAGGACACAACGCCGGTTGTCTCGGACGGGGATCGAACTCGTGACCTCTAGCATAGAAGTCCAACAGTCTACCACTGAGCCACCGTGCTCTCTTTATTACCTGGTAAATACGTAGATATCACTACCCAGCTGTGGATTTTAACCAGTCCACGGCGACTGTATGTACGCTTGTTTCCAGAGACGTGGCTAGAGGTTTCCAACTTGGGGGATAGGGGGTGTAGGGTAGTGAATTTCCAACTAAGGGGAGGGACCGGGGGGGGGGAACCACTATTCACTATCGAGAAAGATTTTGAAAATGAAGCCATGAAAGGGGGCATAACATTGATTCTAGTAACTGAAATGCCAACATATTTATGATAGAATTATTTGGTATTCTTTTGGGATTTGAATATATGCTAAACAAATGCTCAAGCTGAGAACTTTGAGCAATTCACAGTGTCCTAAAATTAAATCAGATCTCATGCGATGTGATTTTCTTGGAGTGCATTTCGAGGACTTATTTTTTTATTACGATAAGTAAACATACTATAGAAATCTCGAACCGATTGACATCACGCATACTTATGAATCTCGATATAGCGTACACTGTAGTTGTAAAAAGTAACAGTCAGAATTTTTGCCGATTTGAAACCAAGTTGGAATTTTGGGAAGTAAAGGAGACATCAACATCACCAAAGAAGCTCTAAAATCCAGAGAGATGGAATTTCCAACTACTCATGACTTGCCCTCCGAATTTCCAACTACAGGAAATTTGGGCCAGGATTGGGGGTTGACCACGTCCCTGCTAGTGGCTCTAAAATCTTTTAGAGGTACGGATAAATATTCTGGTAAGGCTGGTGAGAAAAATGAAATATGAAATGGTTTAAGTTTCCCGACCTATCCTAATTGTTATGCCCGACCCTAAACTCATTATGAATTCTTTGCAAAAATATTTATATCTATTTAAAACGATATCTGAAGATACTTACGCTTCTGGTCTCAAATACATGTATACCACGAATATAGGCAATGCATTTTAACACTTCACCTTATCCGAAGAGTGGACGACACTTGATACCAAAAATAAATACAATGCTTTTGTGAAAAAAATGAAAAAATAATAAATTTTGAATGGCGATTTTTGTAGATAACACTGGTCTGTTTTGTCCGTTACGTTTGTTAAGGGGTTAAGCGACTGTATGAGAAAATAAAATATTAAAATAAATAAATAGAACCCTTTCTTTCCAAAAGAATCACCATATACTACCCTCTCTATACGGCGAACTGGTGAATTGATTTCGTTTGTGGAGGGATTCCGTGGTAGAGGAACAAAAAAACATTTCACTGATCATCCCTGTGGCTCTGGGACAAATACTACAATTTGTTTACAATTGTATTATCAAAAACTGTATTTTTTACCTTTCTATATAAATGACTGAAATTGACCATTAGCGTTTTAAAGGGTATGACAATGTACCGGTAGGTAAATTACCACGTCTTTTGAAACGCTATTGAGTTCTTTCAGTTCTTAACCCCATTTACACTGATGTCGAAATATCAAAATTTCAAACTGCGAATTTTTCCCATAATGCAACTAGGAATTTAACCAATCCAGTCTTGTTTGACAGAGCTCATTGAGCTCTGTCAAACAAGATTGAATTGATTAAATTTCTAGTTGCTCAGTGTGAAAACATGCACCTTGGAATCTCAGTATTTTCACATCAGAGTGCAGATGGTTAATTGTCATAGACAGAAAATACAATTCAGGAAAATACAATTCAGGAAAATACAATTCAGGAAACAGGAAAATACAATTCAGGAAAATACAATTCAGGAAAATACAAGAGTAAAAATTTTATAGTATTGGCCTCTGACCATTTTATCGCGGGTTCATCAAATACAGTGGTTTCCTTAGCAAACTGTTTAATGGAAATGGTGAGCATTGGCTAATTTCATCCCAGATATAATACTGAAACTAAAATACATCCACCAGAAAATAATCTCCTTTGTACATATCACGCAACCACCTGCCACGCAAATCTCTGGGAGTTAGTTTTCGTGCATACTGGTACTTTTAACCTTCGATGAAAGAGTGTTTACATATCGGCTAAATGATCCTTCCTTCATTAACGCACAAAAATAACACAACTACGCTGGAGGTTCGATAAAAAGACAAAGAAAGCCAGCTGTGGTTTCCTAATTCAGACTTAGCATGTCCTTTGTCCATGGCCATTTATTGTCTGGGGACGACTGTTAAGAAATCTCTATTTCTCTAACCTTTTTGTATGACGTGACAAGAAGACATTTTTTTGCAAACCAATTTCTCGAATAATGGAATGGTTTCAGTGTTACATTAAACACATCGTTTATCACCACCCACACCCCCTACCCCGACCCACCACAACCACCACCATTGGAACGAGCTCGCTTCAATGATGGGTATATAAGCTTTGTTTTAGTTAGGGGTAGTTAAGGGGTTAACAAACTGTTTCGTAAAAAATAATCAGAATATATATCCCAAGGCAACAATAAATAACTTTTCGAAAAAAAAATATAATATAAGTTATCTCCGCCAATAGGTATGGTATATGGAGATTTAATACCTGGATGTCGGTTTTTAAACACCGAGCCGCAGGCGAGGTGTTTAAATGAGGCATCCAAGTATTAAATTTCCATATTCCATACATGTTGGCGGAGATAACGTTTTTATCCCGTTTGAAACACAATACAAGTTAGTGGAAATAAATTTGTTGACGTATTTCTCAGCTCCACAATCATTTGGACCAAATTCGTGATAATAATTTCGTTTTTGTAATCGCAGAAGACAACAGATAGAGTTACATCCCTTGGGTCGTTAAGGAAACGCGTAAACAGTATTTTGTTAAAATATCGTCCCCAGAGTTCCAATGTGTTCTATGTGCCTCCTGGCACATAGAACTCATTGGTATTCAGGGGACGAATTATTTGCTCTTATCTTATTTTTATGACTGTATTGCAGGAAATCTGATTATATTTGTGACTATTTTCTGTTTTTTTTGGTTCGATTTTTATTTCGTGGCGAGCAAAAGCGAGAGCTTTCGTTTAAACCATATACCCCCGATGTTTCGCGTGCGCTTATACCCGGGATGTTGCACGCTCGCATATACCTTGGATGTTGGGTGCACCCTTTGTGTTGGCTATTTGTCCAAGGCATTCTGGCCAATCAAAAGACAGAATTTATCGGATATAGGGACAAGAATATATATTCCAATACAACAATAAATAACTAAGTCCCGCGGTGGACTCCAAATGGAGGTAAAATATGAAAGTGCCAATTCCCGTTGTATTTACAACGTTCTCACTTTGTCGAGGGGGCAGATACTGTCGTGTTATTGAATAAAATGTTAGGCGCGCTAGAAGATTTACATGCTTGTTGTGAAAGATAACGACAAGAAAGGATATTTCAGCATACGTGGGTGGGGTATTTTCATTAGAAAGGTGGGGTATTTTCAAGGGCAATCTGTTTCCAACGTTTGAAAATCAAGGCTGACAATTTTCGGCATTGCAAAAGATTTACAGAAAAGTTAGCTACCCTTAATTTTCTAAACCTGTCAGTAAATGTAACTTTAAGGGTTTAGGAATTTCATATAAAAATTGAAACTTAGAAATGTTATTGAATGTGTTCCATCATATCACAAACTTTAGGCATTTTCCTGTAGAGTAGTATAAAATATAGAAAAGCTGGCTTTTTTACAATTTTTTCCCAATCAGTTTGATCGTTTGTCTATTATTCTCTGTTGAAACTCATTTAAAAATAAGAAAACGGCGTTTTCGCCATCATTTGATGTTCCGTAACTTTTTTCTGTTCATTTTATCAGCGGTGAGTGCATCGTGACATATAATCAGGGACGAGGTGACGGGGGGGGGGGGGGGAGGGGGGGTCCCTCTCCCCAGTTTGGAATATTTTTTTTCAATAGTTGGAAATTCCGAGGTCAAAAATCAAATGGTTGAAAATTCGATAAATTAACATTGTTCATGAAAAATATTAAAATTCCAACTAATGATGAGAAATTTTGATCTTTTATCTCCAACTGGAAACTTGAGTTTCAAATTTCCTACTTTAAAATTGACATGGCCTCAAAATTTCGACTCTGACATCAATCCGGTAAATTTTCTGACCCAGTCGCATTATAAATGATGCTTTTTCCGTTTCAGGACTAGTGAAAATTTTCAGAAGGGTTTATAACCCTTTACCCAACGCAGACGATTTCAAAATTCATTATTTTAAATATAATTTTTTTAATTTTTTTAAAACAAATTTCAACCAAACCATATCATGTGACCCCTCTTTGGAACGAGCTCGGCGAGCTCGTTCCAAAGAGGGGTCACATGATATGGTTTTGTTGAAATTGTTCGAAAAATAATATTTTTTCAGAAGCTGTATTTGCATATTACGCGGGCGGATGCGGGCGATTCATTGGGTAAAGGGTTAAAAGATATCACCCAGCGCTGCAGTGCAACCACCTATCGAAACCACTCACAGTTGGAATTTATACCGGTGGCACCACCCCTCCCCCCAGCTGAAACCCTCTAGCCACATCCTTGCATATAATACAGACAATGTCCTATCCATTAATATAGAAGATTAGGAGGTGAGATTTGCTGATGTTTTTTTCCGGAAAGAAAAAAAAAGTAGCAAATTACTGTATAAACAAATTCGCTAAACGAAGAACCAAAGTGGACAATTAGTGTTGGGAGGTGTGATACTGATAAATATTCTTAATGACGGATAGTCTATAAACTATTTGTTTCTAATTAGCTTGCCATAAAAAGTCAAGTTTCTTTTTGTTACTTTTAAAAAACGAAAACAACGGACAGCTCTTGGAGCTGTCTGTTGTTTTCGTTTGTTAAAAGAAACAAAAGGAAACTTGGCTTTATTTATTTTCGACTGATGTAATAGGACATAGGTGTTTTCTCGACAATTACTAGCTTCTTACTTGTACCTTCCTCGCGTGTCTAATACTTTCAAGGAAGATAATTTTATCGAAAGTCGATATTCATGACAATATAAGTAGGGATGGTCAATGAAGCACAGACGAAGCTTCAGTCCTTTGACCTCCGAGTCTAGGCCGGAGGTTAATTGGCTAAGCATTTGCTCGTGTTTCTGTTAGTTTTTTTCAAAATGAGTTATTCTTGGAGTGCTTCCTCAGGAACGCAAGAAGGTTGGAGGTGCGAGGGAGACAAACCAAGATGGGTAGGCAATCTAGACCGCGGGTCAGAATGTTCCAAGTGGATGCATGTACAATGAACTACAGAGACCAACAGATCATGTTCGCACGGCCTTGTTCAATGAATCGGTGTCTCACGAAATTTCCCCGCATCGATTTTATATCAAGAATTCGACGAATTACGCATTAAATTGATACTTGAGAATTGGATTTAAAAACAAGCAGCCTTTTGGATGTTGTAATAGACTGTTCGCCTGCGCATTTCAACAAGAAAGGGTTACAAATCCATTCAGGTCCATTTGACCAAGGCGACCAATCAAAACGTTCTGTACTTCGTAATGGAATCAAGATATATTCTGCACAGTTCGTTTCTTTGCAAACGTATAATATATTCTACTCTGTCTATTTTATATGGGCTAATGGAATACCAAAATAATCGCGCATTGCATCAAAGTTGTAAATAATGGGTGATTTAATATTCATTCACAACAGCAAGACAAAACCCCTCGGCAAACTACCACACACAAAGCTATAAAATTCTATCTTGCAAAACACCTTTCACCCAGTGTTGTTTTTTCTTACAAAAAACAGCCAATTTGATGCAATCGCTGGAGTAATCCCGGACTAATGAGCTGTACAAATTCCTGCCATTTCTAGTAATCAGAAATATCGTTTTACATTGATTTTTGTCGCCCCAAGATTATATTGGGACTTAACATTGTGCGTGTTGTGGTGAATATGTGAAAGTCTTGTTGATATGCGAGCAGTGGCGTAAGGAACGTCAGACAAGAAATGTTAGTCCACATAGCGGTCTTATTACTGATGCATTTCATAACTTATAAATTATGGATACAAACGGACTCAGATGCAAGGAAAGTGTGCTATTTTGTCTCAAATTTCAAAACATTCCCCGGGATAAAGCCCCCGGACCCCGACCCCTCCTCCGATGAGTGTATGTGTGGTGTGTGTGTGTGGGGGGGGGGGGGGGGTCACCCCTCTTGTGCTCACCCACATCTTGCTGCTGCATGGCTCGGATGATGCAGCGAATCATATTCTATATGCCCACTAGATATAAATCTTGACCCTAGAACTTTGATATCCTGGCTACTCGCCTGTATGCGAGGGGCAACAATCGCACTAATGAAGCTGCTTTTTTGTTGCTGCTGTATGTCTTATTTGGTTACTGCCGTTTGTGTTCTATCTTTTTCATGTCTGTTTATCATTGCTTTCTCGCCTTTCTATGATGGGACTGACGAGAAGTCTTCGCTAGTTAGAGTACCAGCACACCACAGTGTCTACTGCAGAGCCGACGGGAGCTCTATGAAAGAAGGGAGGCGCAAATGTCAAATGCGATCGGCCCAGCGTGGGGGGGGGGGGGGGGGTTAATAAAAGGATATCGGAAAATGTATGACTACCGGATTGCCCGTGCGGTGGCGCTGTGTGCCTCAAGGCGACCTTCACGTCAATGGTGCACTTGCATTCAATCCCTGCTAACTCTGATTAATACGTTGGAGAGTCTGACAGTTACTCGCCGCGGCTTGGTGGTTCTCTCCTGGTACTTCGGCCTACTCCACTCCTACAACTCTCCGACACCATATGGCTCTGCCTGTTGAGAGTGTCATTAAACCCCAATCAACAACTACTATCACACCCGGTAGTCTCTCATTTAGATGAGCATGCCGGGGTGTGGTCAGTGTCGGATCTGTTTCTTCTACTTCAACCATCTTCCCGCCTGAAGGCTACCCTTCGGGTTCGAAGATGGTTGGAGTAGAAGATGCCGATGGTGGCGTCCTTTTGCTAAATTTGTTTGGATTCGCAGATTATTTATTTATTTATTTATTTATTTATTTATTTATTTATTTATTTATTTATTTATTTATTTATTTGAGCTTAACGACACTTTCGACAGCCAGGGTCACCTCGTGTCGGACAATTTTACGGGTGGAGGAAGCCGGAGTACCCGGAGAGAACCAACGAGCAACGGCGAGCAACTGTCAAGCTCCCTAAAATACTAACTCCACACAAGCAGGGTTAGCATTGGTTGAAGACAGGTGCGTCAACGGCATACAGTACGCCTTAGTACACAGCGCCAACGTGCTCGCGTGTGGGCAATCGGGATTAAGTGTCTTGCCCAAGCACACAACGCAGTTACCACTGGCAGGGATCGAACTGTGGAACTCTCGGTTTGAGTGCTTGCCTTAACCACCGAGTCACCGCACTCCCGTGGATTTACAGATACTATATCACAGGAATGCTTGCGTGAACATACGGAATATACCCATAGTAGCTTGTTGTACCAAATGTTCATCACGAGTGGTTATGTGGTGTTAACCGCGAGCCTTTGGCGCGCGGTTAACACCACGAGTGGTGAACATTTGGTACACCAAGCTACTTTGGGTATATTTTATTTATACCATGATCGTCAGATTAAAATGTTAAATAAATCAATATTCACACGTGCGAATCTGTTTTTGTTTACATGAACAGCGATGGGCGATACTTCCGCTGGCAATTTTATCGCCGAAACGAAATAGAAAACGAAACGCACAAATTACGGAGACTTTTTCATTTTAATAACATAATAACATACTATTTCGAGTTATGGATACTTTATTAACATGAGAAAATGTATGTTTGTTAATGTTTAATATCCTATGAGGTAAACTTATTTAAAAGCGTAATAAATAATTACCGGCTTCATTTCATTCTTCACGAGGCGACGAGTGATAAATTTAGACAAGTCTGCATCCAAGGCGAGGTCACCAAAGGTCAGCATGGATGTAGTTCCACTGTAGGTGTAAAGTTTAACTAGTGAAATCCCATTGCTGGCATGTTCACCACGGTTGGTGTGTAAAATTTATGTCATTGGCTTTCTATATATAGTAGAATAGGTAATCTTGGTATAAATTGGCATATTAGCGTGCGTCCATTTTTAACTCATTCTTTAACCGTGTGATGCGTCTGTGGAAAAAGTGGAAGGGCCTGTGTCCCTTATAACTCCCCCTCCTGGTTCCGCCACCTCTGGTCTGCTGAAAAAAAACCATTTTATTCACTTTCAGTCCGATTACATGGGAAGAGTGGAATAACACTTGTCGTTCGAAGAATGCAGTGGGGTGTCCATACGGATACTAGATTTTGTGAAAATAGTACAAACATAGGGGAAACATTCAAACCGATAAGGAGAGTCGGTATTAGTTCCATCCCGTCCACCTCGGCCACCCAGCTAAAGTCGAAAGCAACAATTACTGGTCCACATTGTGAACTAAATTCGAGACAATAGTCAAATTCAATGTTAAAATTATCCGGCCCGTGCCAAGCAGTTACAGTTGGAGATGTAGGAACTGATGGAGCACGCAGAACGCCACCTCCCCACTCACTGCCCCCAAATTTTAAGAAATAGTGGAAAATGAGAGAGACAGAGCTCTCGTGACACTATTGTAGTCACTTGGAACCTGTGTTTTGGGTTTTGGGTCCCTGTCAGTGGATTAACGAATGGAGTGAATTGATTCTTTAATATTTTGGCCAAAGATTCCCCTCGTATCACTTGTCTCTTCTCCAATCTTTAGAGAGGAGAAAAATGCACATTTTTGTTCCTGAATGGAGAAATTTCCCCACCGGGCCGAAACAAAATTTGTTAACCCTTTACCTAAAATGAAACGCAGACGACACTTGCAAAAAAATTCTTGAATAACTCATTTTTTGTCTCAAAAACATAGGTTATGACTCCTCGTTGGAACGAGCTCGACGAGCTCGTTTCAAAGAGGGGTCATAACCTATGTTTTTGAGAAAAAAATGAAAAAAATAATGAAAATTAATGAGGATTTTGTGAGAATAGCGCTGGCCGGTTTTGACGGTTACGTTGGGTAAAGGGTTAAATGCAGAGCCCAAATTGTGCATTTTGTCTCAATATAAATGTGTGTTAGTCCTAAACATAGCTTCGCGTACTGTATTCTTGCCATACCACTAGGGCATAAGACACATGGGGCATCACTGATATGAATATATACCTAAACAGCGATAAATAGTATAAACACGGGGCCACGTTCATACACTACAGTGCAGTTGCCGTGGACTGGTCGAAATCCACGCGCAGTGATGTCCATACATGGGTTCACATGTAATAACTTGACCTGTTCGATAGAACAGATAACGAGATACCCCGCAATGTGCAGGTCAGTCCAAAATGAAGAGTTCTGTCAAGTCGATTTTTAAAAATATGTTATCACATTGTATAGGTGTTTCATTTTGATACTCAGAAAAGGAAAGAAAAATAAAGTGTCACCATACTTTGACACAAAAAGTTTCCCCCGCTTATTTAACAAATGCAAGCCTGACCACAGGTGATACAGGTTTGGGGTATATAGATACTTGGAGAGATAGATGGATGGATACAAAGTTCAATTTTCGTAACAGATAGAGATGCTTCATTTGACCATTTTGTCATTAATATCTTTTCCACTTGATTCTGTTGTGTAAATTGATCTTAACCAGTAGAGTATTGAAAGTCCATATTTGGGCTTTTGGGAAAAGTGTTTAAACCTATGTTTAGGTTTTAAATTCCACAAAATTTAATTTTTTTTATTAAACTTGCGCTTCCTGTCTATGGGAGATATATTTCTACGTTTTTAAGGCGCAATTTTCTGTCATTAGTATTCCTCACAACATCTGTATTGGTCATTGAGACGTGAATAGGATAAACCAATAGGATACATAGAGGATATGGAATGAGTGTTTTTTCTCATATAATATTTATGAAACGAGTCTAAGATTTTTCCGTTTTGGCGAGCCTCTGGCTAGCCCAAACGGAAAATTCGCACGAGTTTCATAAATATTATAGGAGAAAAACACTCATTTCATATTGTGTTTATCATATAACACACACACACATACACACACAAATCAGCGCCACTTAGTATGACTTTTTAACCCATCACCTAACTTGAGTTGCAGACGGCACTTGGAAAAAATATCCTCGTATAACTAAAACTTTTCATCTTTTGCTTCCAAAACATAGGTTATGACTCCTCATTGGAACGAGCTCGTTGAGCTCGTTCCAACGAGGGGTCATAACCTATGTTTTGGAAGCAAAAAGTGAAAATATAAAAAAAATGAATGGCGTGTTTCTTGTAGGTAAAAAAATAATACAATATAACCCATCCTAAATAGGACATATAACGTAAATTCTCCCTACTGAAATTATGCAAATGTGAACCAGTTGTATTTTGTTTAGCCAATCAAATTGTCCAGTTTTGAAAATGACCAATGAAATTGACGGAAGGCTTTATTTATCACTGATCAATATGAAAACAAAATATCAAATGTTTTAAAGTGAAGAAAACGGACGAGTCATATGATAAACTTGCATATCAAATATGAAGTCATTCCACCAAGTTCTTTCAAGCTATCCCAACTCAAATTATGCAAATTATGAAAATGTGGCCCGGTTGTATTTTGTTCAGCCAATCAAACTGTCTAGTTTTGAAATTGACCAATGAAAGTGACGGAAGGCTTTATTTATCACTGATCAATATGAAAACAAAATATCAAATGTTTTAAAGTGAAGAAAACGGACGAGTCATATGATAAACTTGCAAATCAAATATGAAGTCATTCCACCAAGTTCTTTCAAGCTATTTATGATTGAATTTTTGGATGACGAATACCAAGTCCATAAAGGCCCCTAACTCTAAAAATAATACTGCCAACAATAACGTCGCATTGTATCGTGGGTAGACATCAATAGGATACACTTTTCATACCAAATATCAAGTCATTCTATCACATACTTCACACGTTATTCGTGATTGAATTTTGGTATGGACAAAATCAAGGTCCATAAAATGCAATAACTCCTACAATAATACTCCTCATAACATCTATCTTGTACTGTGGGTAGATATCCATAGGATAGACTTGCATACTAAATATGAAGTCGTTCCAATGAGTACTCTACAAATTAGTCAGGAATTAATTTCAAGACGGACAAATTCTAAGTCAAAAAGGGCAATGACTCTGGTAATAAAATCTCGCACAACACCTGCATTTCACTGAGGGTATACACAATAGGATGCACTTGCATACCAAATATCAAGTTACTCAACCAAGTACTTTACAGGTTATTCATGATTGAATTTTGGGACGGACGGATGGACAAGAGGATCCTATATACACCCGCTGGAGGCGGGGGTATAAAAATCATCACCGTTGTACCCGGTGTTTCACTTATTAATTTTTTGATGATTATTCCTATAATTAGTGTTTTGAATCTAATATTATTGGCTGCGTGGAAATATTGCCTAACTGTGGAAATTGGCCAGTCCACGCCGTCAGTGCTGCATGTTAATTAAATAAATTATGGCACATCTAGACGTGATTCAGTTTAATTAACTATTATTTCTGGTAGTAATCAGGTTCGACAACTCAAAACTAAATCATGAAAAAGTGGAGATTTCGTTCAGGTGATCGGAAGACGGGCGCATAAAATATTATTTCCTACATTTGAACGTAGTAATTATTTTAGATTTGCAGAGAACTTTATTTGAAATGGAATAATAAATGAAATGAGTAATTAATAACCTCAGAATACGGGGTAATATGTACATAAATAGACAAGGTTAGGCCTAAAAAGTTAAAAATCTGTTTCTCAGGCCCTCCCGCATGGTCCTTGTGCCTTAAAACCAATGCAAACTTTAACAAGAGCACCGCGTAGCGGGACAATATACGCCCGTTTTGTATTTTTGAAGGGTTGGGGTAAGGATGGGGGTCAGGGTGAAAATTGTTTGGACCAACCCCTTATTCGAACTTGACCTGTATGTTGTTGTGATTAAACAACATACCAAGTTTGGAACCAATCGGAAAACAAATAATAAAAGTTATCATCCGGAAACCAAATATTTGATGCATTCTATGACCAACGAGGTCCATAATTCAGGGGAACTTCGAAGTTCGAACTGACCCCATATTCGAACTTGACCTGTCTTTTGTTTTGATTAAACCACATACCAAGTTTAGGAGTCAATCGAAAAAAAAAATACTAAAATTATCATCTGGAAACCAAATGTTGACAAATGGATAGACCGATGGATGGACAAATGGATGGACAAATGGACAGATAGACAGACTGATTCCATAATTCGACGGTTTTTCAACAGGCGTATAATAAAAAATCAGTTAGGCCATTCTAAAGTTATAATCCGGAAAACACAAAATGCACAAATTCAAGAGAAATAACTCTGGAAAGGTACATGCGATTTTGGCCGAAAGTGAACTTGAGCTGTGCGTTGTGGTCATAAACAAAATCTGAGAATTTGAAACAAATTAGTCAAGGCAAACTAAAGTAATCATCCGGAAACCACATAATTCATAAATTTGCAATCATTCAAGGGAATAACTATGGAACGGTACATACGATTATGGCCAAAGGTGAACTTGAGCTGTGCTTTGTGGTAAAAAACAAAATCTGAGAATTTGAAAAAAATCGGTCAAGGCAAACTAAAGTTATCCGGAAACCACAAAATCCACAAATTTGAATAACTCTGGAAAGGTATATGCGATTGTGGTCAAAAGTGAACTTGAGCTGTATTTTGTGATCAAAAACAAAACAAAAAACTGAAAATTTGAAATAAATCGGTCAAGGTAAACTAAAGTTATCGTCCGGAAAACGAAAAGTTGGGCTAAATTCCCATAAATAAAGGGCCATAACTCTACTGCAAATGGGCCGCTAGAAACGGAAATCGAACCTATCCTGTATTTTGTTATACTAAATCCACATGCCAAATTTTACTCAGCTCAAACTATTACAACTAAAGTTATCGTCCGGAAACGAAATGTGTCCATGGACGGACAGACAGACAGACGGGGGAGAGACCATTCACATAATACGTCCCGTTTTTCAAACGGGTGTATAAAATCAACATCTGAAAAATTTGGTGTCAGTCCGTCAAGGCGTTCAGCTTTAAATGAACGGAAACCAATTTGTTTTCAAAAATTGTGTTTTCAAAGGGCCATAGCTCTGCAGCGGATGGACTGAGAAACACCAATATCGAACTTGACCTGTATTTTAATGCTAAAAACAACTCAAGCCTAGATAAGCACACAGTTCGTGACTGGACTTCCAGTTTTAACTGCAGGACATGCAATTCCGATGAATCGCAATACAAGAGAAATTATCCATGCAGTAACTTCCTGCCGTTTTCCTAATCTGAAATGCGTCTGAAGTTGAGATATTAAAAAGGAGCACTTGAATCGAAATACATATTACACCGTTCCTACAAAAAGATGAAGCGTCGGAGAATAAATAAATTGCGCATAGCATGCACTGTTGCGTAATCTAGCATGCTGTTTGGAATGTTGCTTTTAATTTGTTGTAAATAAATTTTCTTTTTATCTTATCATTCCACTGTAAGGTATAACTGGTGTCGTCTCTGTCGGTGGTGTGCAATCATTAAATGTTGTGCGTTGCAGAACGGTAACGTTTCACGTTATCCTCTATTGGGTCGTACGTGTGCGGTGATCGTAAAGGCGGCCTCTTTTTATCAGGTCTCCACATACTCAGACCATGGGGTCGCGATTTCATTACAGTGTTCACCAGAGGAAAGTGGACTTAAAATTTCAACCAGATCAGGGCTGGGAGGAGTCAAAATTCCCCTTAACACGTTAAAGTGTTAAATATTTCTGCGTTAACGCGTTAAATGACGTTAAAATGAACAAAATTGTAGTATAACAGACTAATTCCGGCCATGTGTGCTGATTTGATCTTCAATAGGATTGCACTTACGTACACTATTAACCCTTTTAACTCCAGTGGTATCTCCTATGCCAGTTCAATGGCAGCAATTAGAAGAGTCAATATTCATTATTTGGGGTAGACCAATCAGTATTATCAACGTGCAGCCTCGGGGCTGCACGTTGAAAATACTGATTTGTCTACCTCACACATTTACTGAACAGCCATCCTATAATATAATGACGTTATGACGTGTCATGTTCCTGGTCGGGGAAACGGCCGCCCGGATTGAAAGGGTTAATATAGTTCTCTCGGGTTATCGTCAAGTCTAACATTCAGCGATGTTTTCATGTAAGAAGACAATCGCTGCGGCCGTATCCTTAGAATTGCGAAAATGGTAGAAATTAACTCTACATGTACTTTCACATTCACAACTGATGGCATAAATCGTCATCAAACACAGCAAATGGCGCAAAATTCGACGTCATCGGCATGCGCGATTCGGCTTGGGAAACCCCAAGATAATGACGCAATGCTATATACGGATGTTGATTGCTAGTTTCTGCGCCGCTCATGTCCTCTTGCTCAGGTAATTGATATTGGGTGCGGCAATGTTGACTGCTGAGGCTATGATATAGAGATTACGCACGGCATGACTATGAAAGGGTCGACAATGCGGCACAGTTTCAATTAACTGAGTGAGACGAAAAATAGATGACCTATACATATACATCGGATGAGTCACGGTGAGTACAAGATCATTCCTGATGTACCCTGACAAACTTCAAAGTTAAACGTTAATAACTTAGTTAAAAGAATTTTAACTTTGTTAAAATAATTTAACACGTTAACGTTTGAAACGTTAACTGCCCCAGCCTTGAACCAGATCTTGACTTAGTCGCAATGCGACTGAATTACTCTGTCCGCTCTTGTAATTAAAGAATTGCAAAAAATCTCGATCTCCATAAATCCGACGGGATTAGAGTTTTATTTTATTTTATTTTCATTCGTTTTGCCTCCCCTAAAACAAATCGTATTCCCACTCCCACTCGTCGAAAATGGTATTCCACTCCCAGCATCGTATTCTACTCTCAGCGATGATGCACTATTGATTGTTTTATTGTTTACAAATCGGTTGAGTGGAATCAATTATAAACGGTTGTTTTGGAAAAAATAAATAAAGAGAAAATAAAATAAATACAAATGTTCACTGCTCGGATTCCAGTTTGATTTTATGCTCTCTTGGGCCGCGCGGATTATTTCATTCGGCTAACGCCTCGTGAAATAACACTCCGCGCACCCCACTCGAGGATAAACTTCGTATTCGAATCCGAGAAGCGAACTATTGTCTATACAAAGCTATCATTGATATGGGCGTGATTTCGGTCATTAAATCTCTACTGCAGTATCAAATGGAATTCGATACTGCCAAAATGCACGCACTTTAATACTGTAAAATCGAAAACGAGGCTGGATGAAAATTCTCCATTTCTTCAACCACGCGCTGTAAAATGTGCCGACAAATCCACAAACTATCAATTGTATTTTTTTTACATCTTCGTACATAGGGATCTGCGAATCACAAATTTCTTTTCGAATCGAATCTCGAATCGAATCGTGTCTCTGATATCGACATCGAAACGAATCCCGAATCGAATCTTAAAAGACAAGTTATTTCATATTACATCAAACGGAAGTTACGGAACACTGTGATGACCCTTACGCGACGGAGTGAACACCTTAAACACCAATAATTAAATATTCTCTGTAGCACCGTCGCTGAAAAAGCTAGGCTTATTGTCCATAGTTTTAGTTTTTGAAGGCCTAACTTGTTACTATTCACGTTCTTAAGAACGTGAATAGTAACAAGTTAAGCCTTCAAAAACCAAAACTATGGATCATGTTCTGGGCCAAATTCACACCTTACCTAACAATTAAACATTGTCAATTACTGAAGTAAATAGGAATTGAGCCTACATGAATGAATTTTCTAATGACAGTTTTATCCTATTTTTGTTGGAAATGTAACAAATTGAAGTTAGTACGAGAGATTCGAAAACATCGAATCCTGAGACTGATTCGGGAACGATCTCGAAGCATACGCATGGTATCGATATCGAATCGAATCTCGAATAGTCGCAGGACCCTATTCGTACATATGTGCATCAATTCATTTTTCAACGAACCTTGTCGATCCAATGTTAGATTTATGCCAGAAGCAATGAGTTGATGAGGTAGATTCACTTCACCAAGTACGAGGCTGAGATAAAGAACACACGAGTCACTGTTATTTTCCTACTCACAGTTGGCATGTTATTTAATTATCACATAGATCTCGGACTTAGAAGTAGGGACAACCCTGAGAAAAAAAATCGTCAGAGAAGAGTCATGGATGATGGTACCCTTAATTGGCGAGAGGGGTTTCAAGCCAAAGAGGTCTTTGGGTGGCCTGCGTGGTAAAGAAAAACCAAGTTTTCAAGAGTACCTTGATGGCACCTTTGGGGTCACTGTTCATGCTGAGGTCGCGATCCCTGGGGCTTAGGGAAAATTAGGAAAAACAGTGAAAAGGAGTACCAAATGTGGAATTTATGCGTGGTGGAGACCCTGGAACACTTTCTACTAGAATGTCCAAAATACGAGCCTAACAGAGTAAGATTCACTATGGGGGGCATAAGGCGGAAGTGGAATAGGAGAATGAAGGGCGGCACAAAGTACAGGGTTAGTATGCTTATCGGAGAGATTCGGAAGAATGGGGCTCGGGATGTCATCAAGCAGTTTGTCTCCGAGTGTTTGAGAGAGAAGAGGCGCGTAAATAGGGAGGCAATTGGGAGCATAGGGGCAAGCAAGGCCTTCTCACCTGAGAACCGCGTCAAATCAGCGGTCAGCCAAAGTGTTATTATTGTTACCTGGGGTATATAGTAGAAAGAGCATCAGTACTGTGAAGAATTTCTCTCCTTTGGGTGAGAGGGGTGACGAAAGGAGAGATAGAAAGAGAGAGAGAGAGAGACGAGATAGACTCATTTCGTTCTCTGGCATATTCGCTACATGTCAACATTCTTGTATCTTCTCTTTTGCTCGGGTAACCACGGAATCTCAATAAATTGCGGTCAACAGCACCCATCACCCCTACACCCCTCCCCCACCCGCTTGGTGTGGCTGATCAACTGAACACATATGATTATATTCATCGATTGAAAATCGTTTCCAACCCATCATATGCTTTCGTTCAAAAAAAAAAATGTCGGACAAAACATGATGCCCTATTTGTTTGTAGGTGGAAAACTTAAATTTGACCTCCCTAGAATTTTTAAATTAGCCAGTGCGGTCACTTAGTTTCTTTTTCATTTTTATTATGTTACGTAAAATGTACTCGAGTTTTCTTAACTCGGTGAACTGTAAAATAATGTTAAATGCATCCTGGTTCTATAATATAAAGAGTTCATTGATCGTGCAATTATGTCAAAATGTAAAACGAGTGTACAATGAGTGACAGTAACAAAAGGGTAGAGTGAGACGTAGTTAAAACAAATACCACGGGTTAACGCTTCGCAACCAAACCGAGACGTCCACAGTTCGATCCCCGTCAGGAGTAAATGCGTTGTGTTCTTGAGCAAGGCACTTCATCCCGATTGCCCACGTGGGGCACGATGGCGATGTTTAATAAGGCGTACTGCACGTAGATGGCGCACTTGTCTTCAAACAATGCGAACCCTGCTTGTGTGGCCTTATTACGTTGGGGAGTCTAGCAGTTGCTCGCCGTTGCTCCGTGGTTATCTCCGGTACCCCGGCTTCTCCCATCCGTAAAACTGTCCGGTACGAGGTGATCATAGCTACCGAAAGTGTCGCTTAACACCAATACATAAATAAACTCTTCGCAATTCGACCTGTATATGGTACTTACCGAATTTTTCCCCGAGTGACATCATTTCGTTCCTTGATTGAAACAAGGCGCCATCTGCAATGCTAAAGCATTGCAGGTGGCGCATTGTTCCACTCAAAAGATGATTTGTTCTTGAATTTGAAACACAGTACTGTTATCGCAAAATCGGTCTCTTTCTCGATTAGATCGCGACCGGGTCGAGACACTTTTCCCCCAGCGGATCGAGATTTCCAAAACAAAATATTGCGAAATCAAAACCTAATCAATGGTTTTACGACATGTTTAACGACACATTCGACTGCCAGGGTCAGCTCTTGTCGGACAGTTTTAAGTGTGAAGGAAACCGGAGTACCTGGAGAGAAAACACCGAGCAGCGGCGAGCAACTGTCAGACTCCACAACGTACCAACTCCGCACAAGCAGAGTTTGTATTGGTTGAAGACAAGTGTACCATCGACGTGCAGTTCGCCTTAGTACACAGCGCCACCAGGTCGTCACGTGAGAAATCGGGATTAAGTGTCTTGCTCAAGGTCACAAGGCAGTTACCCCTGGCGAGCATTGAACCGTGGACCGTTGTGTTTGTAGTCCAATGCTGTAACCACTGACACACTGTGCTCTAGAGACCTAATCAATAGAAATAAACGGAAACGGCATCTTCCACCCGATGTTCTCGCATCCAGGCCTGGCATTCTGAAAAATGCAGGAGGGCAAAAAATCGCTCTCCTCAATCAGCTTAGGAGAGCAATTAGCTTTACACAGCATTTTAAGTGTCCAGTTGAACGAACTCATTGAAACTACTGAAACCAACAGACTACATCAGTGATTTTATTAACTTTAACAAAGGTAAAGCGAAATCTCTTAGATATCTAGATGTCTCACTCAACAACCGAACACACACTTGACAAGACCTGTGTGTGTACCCAGACCTGTTGTCCAAGAAAGTCATACGCCTACCACTACCACCTTCAACCCCCAAGGGGGTTGAAGGTGGTAGTGGTAGGCGTATGACTTTCTTGGACAACAGGTCTGCTTGAATCTACAGTCATATCCTGGTGCAAGTGCTTCAAGTGACAGGATAGTAGTAATGGTAGTATATTATAGTGTCAATATTCCTTGAATAATTACCCCTCAAACTGTGATGTCAGTTGTTGAACTTGAAACTGACAGAAAAAAAAATATTGCTGTGACCCATTTTGCTTCAAATGATTGCAACTGTGTTTGGGTATGGTTGCAGCCATTACCTTTTACCACTAAACCACTTTCAAAATGAAATTACGTGATGTTATGTGACTTCGAAGTTAAATTACATTTTTGCTTTACAACAAAAATTTAATGTGAGCATAATACATGTAATCTCAATCATCCCAGACCAAAATATTTAGGAGGGCAATTTTTCGCTCTCCTTAATTCTTTCAGGAGGGCAGTAAGGAGAGCTAAAAAATCGCTCTCCTGAAATTGCCAAGCCTGCGCACCCCATTTTTTTTTTTTTTTTTTTTTTTTTTTTTTGCAGTTGAGATTATGTAGAGCTGTGAGAAAGCAAGCAGAGAATGGGGACTGGATTGCCACTCGGCCGTGTTTCGATAGAAAATCCCTATCCAACTTTTTGCAATTACTGTTATGTTGCCGGTGTCTAGTTATTCGAAAAAACTCGCTGTTTGTTATTTCAGGCCTACATTGAAAAACAATATTGAATTTTCATTCATAGCACTAGTAGGACTTAGAAGAATTTGTTAGGTTAAAGGCTAATTCTTTGACAAATGAGGCTTAAAGACAATATTATCCTTATTTTAAAACAAGAGGCCCCACGGGCCTGAAACGCTCACCTTGAACAGAATACAATATAAACAAAGTCCAAAAATGAGTCAACATTAAGCAATCCATCTTCTTAGGATACATTGTCAATCCTTGAGCCCCTCAGGAGTGACAAAAATAGTCCAAGCTTTTTCGTCAGTTGATCATAATAATATGACAATACGCAAGGCGTAAGAAGGAACCCCAAAGTATCCAACATACTGAAATATTTCATTCCGCAACCATTACTCCAAAAACATTTTGGTTTATTCAGTCGAATTCCTGCAATTGTTTAATTTCAGCCAAACATGAATACGTTTCACAGTACTAAATATTTTCCCATAAACGACCATTATAACGTTCAGGAGAAAAAATATGGTCGTATCATTTTAAATTTAACATTCAAATATTTTTGTCAAGTATAGCCCTTCAGACAACCTTTTTCTGATCTTTAAACATGGGTCATGCAACAAATAAAAGAAAAACTAACAGAAAGGGAAGTGCTGGTCACATGTTCATATTTCTCAGGGAATTCCCAAACAAAACACACCAATAGTCAAACAAATTTTTAGGTTCTAAAAGTCCTCAAATCATCCTCTTTGTTCATCTGGAACATTCAACAGTAATGCAAAATGTCAGTAGACTTCTTCAAATGTTTATTGAAACAATATATTTTCCCAAGACTGCTTAGTTTTGGGAATTACATAATTTCCGAGCGCAACTTTTAGAGGCAGGTACATCTAGCAAAGTTCAGAGAGAGACTCTCGCTGAACGGTTGGACCTCGATTAAAGATCAAATTTCCCCACCTGGTTCCTCCTTCCGACTGACAGTTGTGTAAAACACATTTTTCTTCATTCTGGTGGTTATTTTCTTGCAAATAAATCGATATTTTGAATTATTTTGGCGTCATTTGCACTGCAATTTTTTCAACTCGAAACAAACTGTTGAACCTGAAGATGGGTTGATAGGAAAACGCGGAGTGAAAAACGGAATACCGATAATGTAGTGCCACGGAGTATAGAATCAACCTCCCTGGTAGTGCACACCAAGTCAAACGACGCGGCAGTCGTTGCAATACCGCTGATGTCCGTTCCCGGAAATGGGATACGATTTTTAACAATTTTCCAACCGCTGTAACTTTACCGCTTGAAAAATGTTTTTATTTAATTATTGGTATTTAATACGTAATTAGACAGTAAGTATAGGAAATTTATACATCTAATATGAATGTGAAGGCATATTATTCTTGTCGAATGTGGGAACATGTATGGAGAATGAGTATTCATCATATTAGTGTTATGTCGCCTAATTTCGTACTTTGCTGCTGGAAAAACGAAAGATCAGATTAGACTTCGACGGTGCGACATATTAAAAATCAAAAAATAATAAATTCGGAGCACAGGCGAAGGCTAATATTATTGGACTATATACCTATGAGCAAACCCAAACCTACCAAAGATACATTTACCTCTTTCATGTGATGAAAGAGTCATTTCTGCAATAGAATTCAACTTTTGGCTTCTGTCTAGTAAAAAGCATGGGAAATTTGTTCTTTTGAAGAGAACTGTCCAATCTGTGTCAAATAGGCTTAAAAACTGTTATTGCCTCCGACAGAATTTCTACTCTGTTACCTAATAAGTTAGGAGGGATAAGAATTTACAGCTTTCTTTGAAACTACCCACAAAACCTTTTCACAAAATCTGTTTTAATTAATCATTCAGCAAGATAAATAGTGCCCCACCACCATGAAACAATATGACAATTTTGTTTCAAAATTGGGGTTGTGCAGGACTTATAGTTCTTCTAAATTTGGGAGAATCCATTTGCATTCTTGGGGAAATCGTTCCGAGAATTCAGACCTGCTATGGGTCAGGATCCTATTAGGTCAGTATGATTGAACCCCTGTTGCATACTGATAATACATGTTAACCCTTTACCCAATACAGCTTTTTAATTTTTACAACACCAACTACTGATTTTTACCCCCACCCCCACCCCCTCCCCCCAGGGGCCTTAATCACTCACCTGACAAGGTGGTTCAGAGAAGTGTTTTGGTTCAGATTCAGTTAGTCAAGGTTCATGGACACTACATAGGAATAATGTTATGAAATTATTCATAATTCTAGTGTCCATGTCAGATGATTATTAGCATAGGTCTTCCTGATTGCTTCCAATTCTGACAGCTGTAGACAAGTACTGCCAAACTTCCAAGGGTTGTTGTGTCACTGCAGCCTGAAAGGCAAATTTTATGGAAAAGCTCTAAGGAATGGGTTTGAACATTTATGAACAACCTCGAACCTAACCCACCCCTGCCCAAATATTAAGCCACAGACCTGAAATGGACGAACTCAAATCTGCACCCCCCCACCCCCCATTCCTGCGATACCAAATGTGAAAGGGTTCTGTACCAAATATTAAAGCATTAAACTAGTGGGTCTGAAGAAAAAGATTTTTAAAGAAATTTTCTCATGTTGCTTTGAGTTAATTTGCACTCCCATAATGAGCCCAAATATTAACCCATAGATTTGGCTTGAACAAACATGAATCTGACCCCCTTAGAGATGTTGTAAGCCAAATATGAAAGGATTCTGACAGGTGGATCTGAAAAAATAGAGTTTTAAAGAAATGTCCTCATACTGCACTAAGTTAAACTTTGGGCTTCAATAGATAGACCAAATATTAAGCCAGAGGCCATTGAGCCCAAATATGGACCTAGGGACATGGCTTGAACAAACTTGAATCTCACCCCCCTAAGGATGCTGCATACCAAATATCGAAACATTCCGGCTGCTGGATCTGAAGAAGATTTTTAAAGAAAATTCCTCATTTTGAACTAAGTTATAATTCGGGTTACCACAGTGAGCCCAAATGTGAACCCGGGGACTTGGCTTGAACAACTTGAATCTCACCCCCCTAAGCATGCTGCATACCCAATATCAAAAGATTCTGCTGTTGGATCTTGAGAAGAAGATTTTCAAAGACATTTGCCTGAAATGCACTAAGTTCAAATTTGGGCTCCTATACTGAGCCCAAATATGAACCCAGTGGGCCGATTTGAACAAACTTGAATCAGATCCACCCCACAATGTTGCATATCAAATATCAAAAGATTCTGCCTGCTGGATCTGGAGAAGAAGATTTTTAAAGAAATTTGCCTGAAATGCTTCTATAGTGAGCCCAAATATGAATCCAGGGGGCCGATTTGAACAAATTTGAATCAGATCCCCCCTACAATGTTGCATACCAAATATCAAAAGATTCTGCCAGCTGAATCTGGTGAAGAAGATTTTTTAAGAAATTTGCCTGAAATGCACTAAGTTTGAATTTGGGCTCCTATACTGAGCCCAAATATAAACACAGGGGGCGGATTTGAACAAACTCAAATCAGATCCACCCTACAATGTTGCATACCAAATATCAAAAGATTCTGCCTGCTGAATCTAGAGAAGAAGATTTTTTAATGTTTTTCCCATTGCCTACAGTGTTAAAAACTGTTTTCAAAGTCCCGAAACTGTACCCTATGATAAAACCGACCGCAATTTTTTTGGACCAATCCTTTCTGTTGGTCCTAAGGAAGCTTCACACCAAATAAAAATTCTCAGTGCCGTGCAGTTTTGGAGATATGGCGTTTTACTTTTTTTCTATTTTTAGCTCCTGCGGTTCCCACGGGGCTACAGAAAAAGAAAATTCGGCATAAATTAGGTACTTATGACCCAATAAGCCCTCACATAAAATTTGATTCAAACCAGCCTCTCGGTTCGGAAAATAGAAATTTTTGGCGGGCCAACAATTTTGTCCCTCCCATAACGACGCCAAATTTAGCCCATCAAACTTCTCTTAAAGAAATCCAAGTCAACACCTTAAAAGGAAGCTGCATACCATATATCAAGTCTCTGCTACTGCTGGTTTATGAGAAGAAGATTTTGGTGCCCCTTGGGGGCATGGTACCACCCAGGAGAAGGGGGCAACTTCATTTGAACAAATCTGAATTGGCATTAGGTAATAAACATTTACCCAATATTTGAATAATGTAAAGTTAACACCGGACGGACGGCGGACAGAATGTGATCAGTAAAGCTCCCACTGAGCTTCGCTCAGGTGAGCTAAAAAACTATATTAATTTTTTAATAAATTGATGGTGACATGAATTTCCCATTATTTTTTAATCACATTCTTTCTTCTGAACACATTTCACATTGTGTTTGATATTTTGCATTCTTTGTAAGAAAAAGCCTAAGTTTTCTCAGTTAAGGCACCTCAAGTCATAAAACAGTGAATTTTTCCAACAGAATGATCTGTACCTGCTACTGTGGTGTCTCATGACACTGTTAAAATTCCTAAAATCACCAAATATTGATTCATTAGTGCTGTGATTGTGCTGCAAATATCCACAAGTGCACTTTCACTATTTTGGTTTTAATCCCCACAGGCATGCATTCTGTCAAAGGGAGTGAAATTGTAGAAAATATGTTCACAAAGAGGACAAGTTACAGTACAGTCGCTGTGGACGGGTTGTAATACACGCGTGGACAGTGATGTCCACTCGTGCGTTTACCAGTCAATAAAAATCATCATCTACAAAATTTTAATTGAAGCATGGGGTTGTACCTGGTGCTTCATTATTTATTAAATTTATGATGATTATACCTATAGTTAGTGTTTGGCATCAAATATTATTGTATCCGTGGAAATATTGCCCATCCATGGAAAGTGAGCAGTACACAGCCACTGTACTGTATTTGTTTCAAGTATATAATATACTCTTTGATGTTTAATATATTTGTGATAGGCTGGGTCCAAAGTACTCAGTACTTGTAGTACTCGAGTACCACTTTTTTGATAAAGTACTCAATACTTGCCAGCCCAGATTTTTGTATGTGTGTGTGTGTGTGTGTGTGGGCAGGGGGGGGGGGGGGGGGGGGGGGAATGAAAAGCAAAGAAACATTTCATCTGAAGGACAGACAGACATGCAGTAACAAATTTGGGAAGCCTACATAAAAGTAGTGACTAACTTAAAATGAAAAATATAGATAGAAGAGCCAGGGCAATGTTGTCAAACAGAAAACAAACAAGAGCCCCCAGAGGGCCTGATGGCATTCACCTGACGTGGTAGCCTAAATATCAACCCAGGGAATTTATTTGAACATTTAGTTGCATCTGCCCCTCATAAGAAAAGCTTATAGAAAATATCAAAAGATTCTGACCGGTGGATCTCCAAAAAAAAAGGATTTTTAAAGAATATTCCTCATACTGAACTAAGTTATAATTCAGGCTCCCACAGAGAGCCCAAATATGAACCCAAGGACTTGGCTTGAACAAATTTGAATCTCACATCCCTACGGATGCTACTATATACCAATATCAAAAGATTCTGACTACTGGATTTTAAAGAATATTCCTCTTATTGAACTAAGTTGTAATTTGGACTCCCACAGGGAGCCCAAATATGAACCTGAGGACTTGGCTCGAACAAACTTGAATCTCTCCCCTCTAAGGATGCAGCATCCCAAATATCAAAATATTCTGAAGAGTGGATCAAAAGAAGATTTTTAAAAAATATTCCTCATATTGCACTAATCTAATCACAGAGAGTCCAAATATGGACCCAGGGATTTGATTTCAACAAACCTGTGAATAAATCTTCCAAAGATGTTATATGCAAAATATGAAAGCCTTTGGAGCAGTGGTATGGGAGAAGAAGATTCTTTAATGTTTTTCCCATTACTAAAATGATGACTCCGCATAAGTCCTGGAAAACTTCCCTATGATAAAACTGATGGCAATTTTTTTTTACCATTCTTTTCGGCTGTTCGTAAGGAAGCGACACACAAAATAAAAATTCTCAGTGCCGTGTAGTTTTGAAGACATGGACGTTTTAAATTTTTTCTATATTTAGATCCTGCAGTTCCCACAAGGGCAACCGGAAAATGTTTTGGCATAAATTAGGTACTTACATGTACAACCCAATAAGCCCATCATATCAAATTTGCTTGAAATCAGCCTCTCAATTTGGAAAATAGAAATTTTGGTACAATTCGGGCTCCTACAGGAAGCCCAAATATGAACCCTGCGACTTGGCTTTAACAAACTTATATCTCACCTCCCTGAAGATACTGTATATATCAAAATATTCTGTCTGCTGAATGTGAAGAATACTTTTGAAGAATATTCCTCATTTTGAACTAAGTTATAATTCAGGCTTCCACAGTGAGCCCAAATATGAACCCAGGGACTTGGCGTAAACAAATTTGAATCCCCCCCCCCCCCACCCCTCCCCCTGTAAGGATGCTGCACACCAAACATCAAAACAGTCCGACTACTGGATCTGAAAAAGTCTTTTGAAGCAAATTCCTCATTTTGAACTAAATTATAATTCAGGCTCCCACAGTGAGTCAGGGTTTCACAAATATATTTTTGTGGGATCCATTTCCAACATGTGTCTTAATCACATGAATTATGCTTATTTATCTTCAAATACATAGATTGTTAGATTGTTGAACCACCACATCAAAGGCTATTGCAGTAATCATGTTTATAGAAATTAATTAGATCTGATACGGTTAACCGATTAATTGACTAACCAATGATCAATATCTTGAATGATAAAAAAAAATAGGCTGATGAAATCGTCAGATGTGTACCCATACGCGCAACTAGTAGAAAGCTGTATGATGGAGGGCCACCTCGGATGCCGACATTATGTACACCATACAAGGTATGGGTACATATATATAGAAATGGATTGGAGGAGTGTCTAATTTGATGGATAAAGGGGTAATATCTCCGGATCAAATTATCAGATTTACATAAAAAACTATACAGCACAGCACACCAGTAACCTGAATAAATATATAAAGAAACATGACAATCGGATTGATATTTTTTGAGTTATCTCATGCCAAAGGGGTTGGAGGAATTTTCAATTTGAAGGATAAAGGGTTAATATCTTGGGATCAAATTATCAGATTAACACCAAAAACTATACAGCTCAGCACATCAGTAATCTGAACACAATTGTAAAGTAACTTGACAATCCAAGCAATATTTTTCAAGTTATCAAATACCAAAGGGACTGGAGGAATTTTCAATTTGAAGGATAAAGGGTTAATATCTCAGGATTAAAATAACAGATTAGCACCAAAAACTATACAGCTTGGTACATCAGTAACCCGAACACAAATATAAAGTAACTTGACAATCCAAGCAATATTTTTCAAGTTATTGAATGCCAAAGCAATTGGAGGAATTTTCAATTTGAAGGATAAAGGGTTAATATCTTGGGATCAAATTATCAGATTAACACCAAAAACTATACAGCTCAGCACATCAGTAACCTGAACACAATTGTAAAGTAACTTGACAATCCAAGCAATATTTTTCAAGTTATCAAATCCCAAAGGGATTGGAGGAATTTTCAATTTGAAGGATAAAGGGTTAATTTCTCAGGATTAAAATAACAGATTAACACTAAAAACTAGACAGCTCGGTACATCAGTAACCTGAACACAAATATAAAGTAACTTGACAATCCAAGCAATATTTTTCAAGTTATTGAATGCCAAAGGGATTGGAGGAATTTTCAATTTGAAGGATAGTAACTAGACAATCCAAGCAATAATTTTCAAGTTATCGAATGCCAAAGGGATTGGAGGAATTTCCAATTTGAAGGATAAAGGGTTAATATCTCAGGATCAAATTATCTGATTTACACTAAAAACTATGCAGCTCGGCACATCAGTAACCTGAACACAAATATAAAGTAACTTGACAATCCAAGTAATATTGTTCAAGTTATCGAATGCCAAAGGGATTGGAGAAATTTTCAATTTGAAGGATAAAGGGTTAATATCTCAGGATCAAATTATCAGATTTACACCAAAAACTATACAGCTCGGCAAATCAGTAACCTGAACACAAATATAAAGTAACTAGACAATCCAAGCAATAATTTTCAAGTTATCGAATGCCAAAGGGATTGGAAGAATTTTCAATTTGAAGAATAATGGGTTAATATCTCAGGATCAAATTATCCGATTTACACCAGAAACTATACAGCTTGGCACATCAGTAACCTGAACACAAATAAAAAGTAACTTGACAATCCAAGCAATATTTTTCAAGTTATCGAATGCCAAAGAAATGGATACGGACACCGGATGGACAGACGGACGGACATTCTAATAAATGGGTACTTAGGTGACTATTTTTACGGGACTACAATAAAATGCATGTCCATTATACTAAAACAAGTGATTTTGGGAAAAACTTTTGGGGTGGTAGCAAACCCTGACCCTACCCTTTACTGACCCCTAACCCTACACCCTCTATTCTAAACCCCACCCTAGACTAATGAAAATGGCTATTTTTTTAGGGTACCTTATCATAAAATGCATGTCCATTCTATTAAAACAACTTTTTGGGAAAATTTTTTTAACCCTACCCTTTACTGACCATAACCCCACCCCACCCCAACTGTAAACCCCACCCTAGAAAATTGGGATTTACTTGTGGGACTAGCCACCTAAATCGCGGTAGTCACCTCACCCCCGTTTATACTGAAAATTAGCCCCCTAAGTAGTCATTTATGAGTGCGGATGGACGGACGGATGGACAAAGGATGGACGAATGACGGATGGTCACCACGGATGCCGGCATTCTGTGTACCATACATAGTATGGGTACACATAAAAAGTAATTGATTGGTTAACCGTTACTTTTGAAGTACGGTACTATATGGCTGGATTCACATCGCAAAATGCTATACAAAAATGTCCAATTTCTAACCATTTTTCTTTCATATTGGGTAAGCTAAAATTCACTATTTATCATCACTTTTTGAAACCAAGATGGAAACTGCTAATCAAATTTTTAAAAACAAAAAATACCCTGTATGGGTTAACTATGGAACAAACTTGCTCCAAAACAGGCAAACATTGTTACACTGGCTCACATCAATTGCATGAGACAGAGAAATGCATGCCAGTTACGTGCCAAAATACTTGTTCACTAGCATGATCATTATACTGTATCAGCTAAAAACGGTCATTCTCAACCCTTCACCAAATGCAGGTAGAAGATGATACTTGCACAAGAAATTCTTGAATTACTAAAGATTTCTATGTTTGTCTCAAAAACATAGCTTATGACCGCCCCCCCCCCCCCTCCTTATTGGAACAAGCTCAATGAGCTTGTTCCAATGAGGGGTCATAAGCTATGTTTTAAGACAAAAATTGAAAATATAAAATTTGAATGGACATGTTTGTATATGGCGCTGCCCGGTTTTGTCCATTATGCTGAGTAAAGTTTTAATTATATAAATGGTCAATGGTACAGCAATTATTCAGCTACCTATTGGGGCAAGTGATTAATCAGTTAACCAAGGTTAACCCATGCGATTAATCAATCACGAAAACCCTTTAATCGTTTCAGCTCTAAAATTCATTTAATTTTATTAAATTTTATCTGATGAAAAAATGCTTATATTTTGGGGGGGAATGGTAAATATGGATCTTCTTAACAAGCATTTGCAAGAACATCACAGGAATGAAATCACCGTTCTCGCAATTTGCAAAACACTGGTGAGCAAAAATATAGGCTTGGCTTGAAGATCTCACCCACCTAATGATGGTGCATAGCAAATATCAAAAGATTCTGATTGGTGGGTCTGAAGAAAAAGATTTTTAAAGAATATTCCTCATACTGCACTAATTTCAACATTTGGACTCCCATAGATTGCCCAAATATGGACCCAGGGATCTGATTTCAATAAACGTGTAAAAAAATCTTCCAAAGATGGTATATGTGAAATTTGAAAGGTTTTGGAGGAGTGAATTGGGTGAAGAAGAGTCTTAAATGCTTTCTCCATTACCCACAGTGTTACAGAATGCTGACTAAGCATTTTTTCAAAGTCCCGAAAAAGTACCCCATGACAGACCTGACAGAAATTTGCTTAGACCATTCCATTCTGTTGGTCCCAAGGAAGCTTCACACCAAATAAGAATTCTCAGTGCCATGTAGTTTTGGAGATATGTGCGTTTTGAATTTTGTTCTATTTTTAGCTCCTGCGGTTCCCATGGGGGGATGGGAAAATATTTTGGGGCATAAATTAATTACTTATGATCAAATAAACCCACAAATTAAATTTGGTTCAAATCAGCCTCTTGGTTCGAAAAACAGAAATTTTGGGCGGGGCGAAAATACTTGCCCTCCAATAATGAAGGCAAATAAAGACCCACAAACTTCTCTTGAACACAACTGAGTCTACACCTCAAAAGGAAGCAGCACACCACATATCAAATCTCTGCTACTCCTGGTTCACGAGAAGATTTTTTAAGATTTAGGCAAAATTTTTGGGCATGGCCCTACTGAGGGCCAGGGCAACTTGATTTAAACAAAATCAAAATGCAATGTCATAACAAACAAGCATCTCAAATTTCACCTAATAATTAATCGGTTCAGCAGTTTTGGAGAAGACGCAAACACCAAGTTCACGGACGGCGGACGGCGAGTGATCAATACACCTCACCCTGACTGAAAGTCAGGTGAGCTAAAAACTCAGTGGACCATGAGTGCTGCAGTTGGGCGAGATGCTTGGTTCAAGGAGAGAAGAAACTTGTAGCTGCTGGCTTTCGAAAGTGTTGTTAAAACCCAATAAATAAATAAACAAGAGGCCCCACAGGGCCTGAAGCGCTCACCTTGAACAGAACATGATATAAACAGAGAACAGAACACGATATAAGAGTCCAAGAATAAATCTACATTAAGCAATCCATCTCCATAGGATACACTGCATATCTCTGAGCCCCTCAGGAGTGACAAAAACAGTCCAAGCATCATGCCTTTTCTTTAGTTGATCATGATGTAAAATGTGGAGCTCCCCTCTCAAGCCCCTTGATACAACCTATGTAGATTACTCTTCACCTCTAGAGGGTACTGAATAAAAATTGTCTAATTCTTCAGCTACTTGGCCAATTCTGGCTCCTATAGGAAGCTCAAATATTAACCCAGGCACTCGATTTGAACAAAGTTGAATCTGATCTCCTTAGAGATGCTGTATACCAAATATGAAAGCATTCTGACTGGTGGATTTGAAGAACAAAATTTTAAAGAAATTTCCTCATATTGCACTGAGTTCAAATTTGGGCTACCATAGCGAGCCCAAAATGTGAATCCCCCCCCCCCCCCCCCCCCCCCCCTTAGAGATGTTGTATACCAAATACGAAAGCATTCTGACTGGTGGATCTGGGGAAAAAGATTTTTAAAAAAACTTCCCCATATAGCCCTAAGTTAAAATTTGGACTACCAAAGGAAGCCCAAATATTAACATATGGACTTGGTTTGAACAATCTTGAATCTGACCATCATAACAATGAGGGTACCAAACATAAAAAAATTCTGACTCATGGTTCTGAAGAAGATTTTTAAAGAAAATTCCCCATAAAATTTGGGCTCCTGCATTGAGTCCAAATATGAATGTATGGGCTTCATTTTAACAAACTTGTATCTGACCCCTCTATGGATGCTGTACACCAAATATCAAAAGATTCTGAACACTGGTTCTTGAGAAAAGATTTTCTAAAATGTTTGCAAAAATGCTGCGCCAACATTATTCTGATGCCCTCTGCAGAACTCTCTAACAACAACAGAGGGCATTTTTTTACCATTCAATTCTACTGGTCCTAAGGATGCTACATACCATAACTGTTCTCTGTTCCAAGTGGTTTGGGAAACATGGGAGTTTGAAAACATTTCTATTTTTCACTCCTGGGGTTCCCATGGGGATGCAGGGGTTTTTTTTGCATGAGGCAAGTATTTATGAGCCAATATTTCCACATACTGAATTTCATTCAAATCGGACCATCGGTTCGGAAAATGGAAATTTTGGGTAGTACCAAAAATCTAACCACTGCCATTATAAAGCCAAATAATGCTTCACAAAGTACGTTTGAACACACGTGATTCTACATCTCAAAAGGCAGTTCCATAACGAATATCAAGTCACTGTACCCACTGGTTCATAAGATTTTAAAAATATTTTGGGATCATTTTACCCCACCCCCCTCCCTATGGGGCTGGGCATGTATTACAAAAATGTAATACCCCTTTGGTACCATTACTCACTCAAACTTTAACTTGAATTGACCAACACATGGTGTTGATGGATGACAGACGGATGGACAATGGACGGAGAGTGATTAGATATGCCCTGCTTGACTTTGTCGAAGTGAGTTAAAAAAAAAAATAAATTAAATGGTTCATGTCCGATATTTTACCCACGTTATTAAAATTGATAAATTTGTCACTGGAGTGCAACAAGGTTTATGCTATATATAGCATTGCAAAGCCTTCTTGCACTCAAGCAATGGAATACTCCGAATACACTGCCACCCATGCTATTCTGCAGATTATCAGGCCTAAAACAAACCAAAAACATGAACTTATGCATGAATATTATTACAATGAATACACTGTCTTATACAAAGGAATACCCACAATCCAGTGTAGACTGATTTCAAAAAGTCCTCCGTAGTGGAAGGGCAATTTTAACAAACATACAGGCCCAAATACGCTCCATACACAGTGTAAAAATTCCACAAAATTAATGAACATTCCTGTATGTTTAATAGGAATTAGGAGTATTGTAATTAAAAGTCAATTGTGTGGTTGTTTATAAACTTATATTACTTTGTTTTCAGGTGTTAAAAAATATTAATATTTGTAAACACACCCACCCATTTAGATTAGTCCCTGCTCATAGCAGTAACACAGACATACAGTACAGTTGCTGGTCATAATCCTTGCATGGGCAGTGCATGATGTCCATGCATGTTTTTTCCAGATAATAGAAAATCATCATCAATAAAATTTTAATTAATGAAGCACTGAATTGTATCCTGTGGTTCATTAATTAAATTTTTGCTGACTATTGCTGTAAACAATGTTTGAAAACTAATATCATTGCATCTGCAGAAATATTGCCCATCCACGGAAAGTGACCAGTACACAGCAGCACAGAGTCAAGGTAATTGTGTTTTACTGTCTTTAATTTCAAATTTTGTTTGTTTTTTTGTTTGTTTGTTTGTTTTTTTGTTTTTTTTTTGGGGGGGGGGGTGCACCAGACCCCCTCCACTGATGAGAGGGTCACACACCCTCTTGTCCTCACTCCTATCTCACTGCTATGTGGCTCAGGTGATTCTGTGCATCATATTCTTTTTGACTCCCACTAGATAGATGTATTACTCTTGCCCCTACATGTAACTTAGATATCCTGGCTAAGCACCAGTATAAACTAACATCAAATTGTGTGCTTATGTACATGTACAGTAGCTAACATATTGGAATAGTATAATGTGCTTTGTCAGAAACTTGATCAAGTATTGATGACAAACAACAATTTATCTTATCTTATCCTGGTGCCAGTAATAAACAGTGTAAAAATTCCACAAATTTTTACACTGTTTATTACTGGCACCAGGTTTTTTCAGCTATATTCTGTTATTTGTTTGTTGTTGTTCTTTGTAAATTTTACTTGATCTGAAATAAATATTGTTTAAACTAAAAACACTCATTCTCACCCCATGGTGATAACAAAGGTACCCAAGAAATTTCGTAAAGATTGATTCATCAATATGGTCTCTAGCCCAAGTTGTATAGACGTTCTGTACAAAAAACTGATTGTACCTAATTTCAGTACAAAATGGCCACTGGTAGCCATCTTGAATTTTGGACTGCACCCAAAAACACTCATTCTCATTCCAAGGTGATAACAAAGGTACCCTAGAAGTTTCATGAAGATCAGTTCATAAATACAGCCTAGCCCAAGCCGTATTGACATGTGCACTTACTGGGTATACATGGAAGTAGCACTGAATAAATTAAAGTTCATCTAATTTGCATAATTTCAGCACGAGAAAAAAAACGGTATTATATGTGATGTACTCCATGTTACTAAACATTCATAGAAAAATTTATTCAAATCAGAACTTTCATACAGAAGTTCTGTACAAAAATGGCGATTGCACTAATTTCTGTACAAAATGGCTGCTGGAGGCCATCTTGAATTTTGGACCGCACCCAAAAACACTTGTTCTCGCCCCACGTGATAACAAAGGTACTCAAGAAGTTTCGTAAAGATCGGTTCACCAATACACCCTCTAGCCCGAACCGTATTGAATTACTGTTCCCGAACAGACGGACAATGGGCCATGACATAACCTTAAATTTGACTTTGTCAAAGTTGAGCTAAAAATGGGGAGTATCCAGAGTATCACAAAACAAAAACCTATTTGTAAAGGACTCCCCCTTTCAAGGACAATGGGACAGCATTGGCATTCACCACCATGCTGCCTTGAGGCTGCATTTTGAATTCCTGTGTTTGTTGTTCTTATGAAATATTATTTTATTATTATCAGTTATGGTACAAATACGGTACCGAGAGCACACTTTCAGGAACTGCTGATGTCTGATGGCGACTGTGTGTCAGTGCGTGAGGTGCACACATACTTTTGGGGTTCTATACACCACATCCTTCATTTTGCAATATAATTTGTGTAAATTTATTTGGAATTTATAGAATTTCAGACTTGTAAATTTCATAGTATTGTTTTTGCCTTAGTTATGGTGCTTTATAAGTAATGGGCAATTTAGTTTGAAATGAATGTGTCAATGACACTGTAGCTCAACTTGTCAAGACAAAGACATGTACATGTATAGTATGTGACACAGCAATGAGAAACATCTAGGTAATGACCTGATAACAAAGGTACATATAAAGTATTGTAACGGTCTGTACATAAATACTGGCCGTTGCCTGTAACAAATGTATAGGTAAAGTATTGTAAAGGTGGGTGACAGTCAGATGCTAAACTAGAAAAAAATCTTTGAGTCCCAGAGTGGGTCTGACTGAACCCCAAAATATTTGTTCTCATAGCACAGTGATAACAAAGGCACCCCAAAACACACTCATTCCTGTCCCAAGGTGAAAACAAAGGTACCCAAGAAGTTTCGTGAAGATCAGTTCACAAATATGAGCTGTGTAGAAGTTGTGACAAAAAACTGATTGGACCTAATTTCGGTACAAAATGGCCACACCCAGAAACACTCGTTCTCGTCCCAAGGAGATAACAAAGGTACCCAAGAAGTTTTGTGAAGATCTGTTCATAAATACAGCCTCTAGCCCGAGCCGTATTGACATGTGCACTTACAGTGTATAAGTAGCACTGAATAAATCAAAGTTCATCTAATTTGCATAATTTCTGCACGAGAAAAAAACCCGTACTATATGTGATGTATTCCATGTTACTAAACATTCATACAAAAATATATTCAAATCAGAACTTTCATACAGAAGTTCTGTACAAAAGACTGATTGCATTAATTTTGGTACAAAATGGCTGCTGGTGGCCATCTTGAATTTTGGACCACACCCAAACACTCGTTCTCATCCCACGGTGATAACAAAGGTACCCAAGAAGTTTCGTAAAGATCGGTTCATAAATATGGCCTCTAGCCTGAGCCGTATATAGAAGTTGTGTACAAAAGCTGATTAGACCTAATTTCGGTACAAAATGGCCACTGGCAGCCATCTTGAATTTTGGACCGCACCCAGAAACACTCGTTCTTGTCCCAAGGTGATAACAAAGGTACCCAAGACGTTTGAAGATCGGTTCATAAATACAGACTCTAGCCTGAGCCGTATTGACATGTGTACTTACTGTGTGTAAGTAGCACTGAAAAAATCAAAGTTCGTCTAATTTGCATAATTTCTGCACGAGAAAAAACCCTGTTATATGTGATGTATCCCATGGTACTAAACATTCACACAAAAAATTATTCAAATCAGCGCTTTCATATGGAAGTTCTGTGCAAAAATCTGATTGCACCAAATTTTGTACAAAATGGCTGCCATCGGTCATCTTGAATTTCGGACCGGACCCAAAAACACTCGTTCTCATCCCACGGTGATAACAAAGGTACCCAAGGAATTTCGTAAAGATCGGTTCATAAATACGGCCTCTAGCCCAAGCCGTATTGGCATTTGCACTTACAGTGCTGAAAGTAACACCAAAAAACATCAAAGTTAGTCTAATTTGCATAATTTACGCACGAGAAAAAAACCCGTATTATATGTGATGTATCCCATGGTACTGAACATTCATACAAAAAATTATTCAAATCATAGCTTTCATATGGAAGTTCTGTACAAAAAACAGATTTCTGCATCGTCGGTACAAAATGGCGGCTGGCAGCCATCTTGAATTTCGGACCAAACCCAAGAACACTTCTTCTCGTCCCACGGTCATAACAAAGGTACCCAATAAGTTTCGTAAAGATCGGTTCATAAATACAGCCTCTAGCCCAAGCCGTATCCAATTGTTGACGGACAGACGGACGGCGGGCCATGGCATAAGCTCAAATTTGGCTTCGCCAAAGTTGAGCTAAAAAAGGGGTTCATGAAGATTCAGTCACAGGAAGATTCAGCCCTCATACTTTTTCAGAGAATATTCGGTCCCCAATTTCATTCATGCCGCCACCCCTCTCTCCTGTTAACCCATATAATGAACATCCCAAAAGACATTTTAATATCTAGATATTTATGCTTGTTCGCAACTTATTTTGGACACAAAAGGACACAGATTCAAGGTAATTGTGTTTTACTGTCTTGAATTTTTTAATTTTTTTTTTGGGGGGGGGGGGGGGGGGGGGTGTGGGGGGGAGGTGCACCCGACCCCTCCACTGATGAGAGGGTCACACACCCTCTTGTCCTCACCCCTATCTCACTGCTATGTGGCTCAGGTGATTCTGTGCATCATATTCTTTATTACCCGGCCCCACTCCCACTAGATATTACTCTTGCCCCTACATGTAACTTAGATATCCTGGCTAAGCACCAGTATAATGGTAAACCATCATCAAATTGTGTGCTTATGTCCAGTAGCTGACATATTGGAATAGTATAATGTGCTTTGTCAGAAACTTGATCAAGTATTGATGACAAACAATTTTCATTACCAGTACCTGGTGCCAGTAATAAAATAAGATTTGCAAATATCACCCTGCGTTTTTTCAGCTATTAACTAACATAAAATTGTGCGCTTCATGAAAATTATTTCGTTACTACCTGTTAAAAATTACTGTTTCTTGTTTTGCTCTTTTAGAAAAAGAAATCACTCCTTTTCTGGCAGGCATACTAAACACCGAGGCAAACCGAGGAATACCAAGGTGAATAAAAACAGGAGAGAAACGGGTATGAGGTGGTGTGTTCTTTTTATTATTTATTTATTGGTGTTTAAGGTCACATTTATCTGCACAACAGCTTATTGTGACCATGGCAGTTTTATGGATGGAGGAAACTAGAGTACCCCAGGAGAACCACTGAGCAATGGCAAGCAACTGTGAGCTCCCCAACATACTACACAAGCAGGGTTAGCCTTGTTCGAAGACAGGTGCACGAAGAACATGCAGTATGCCTTAGTACACAGCATAACTTGCCCCCACATGGGTAGTGGGGGTGAAGTGTCTTGCCCAAGGACACAAAGCTGTTGCCGCAGGTGGGATTCGAACCGAGGATTTCTCGGCTTGCAGTCTGCACCTCTACCTACTGAGCTAATGCATCTCTGATGGTGTATTCTGATTATGTAAATAGATTTAAGCAGTACTAGTATGTGATTGGTTTAAATGCCATATTTGAGAATTATGGGTGCTGAAGTAATAACAGTGCGCTGAAAAATCTTCCCTTTGGTATTTAGTAGGTAGCTTGGTAATGGTAAAGTGACTTCACCTCAGTAAGCAACAGTGTGAAAGCCGGCAGCCATCTTTAATATCGGGCCGCACCCGAAAACACTTGTTCTCATCCCAAAGTGATAACAAAGGTACCCAAGAAGTTTCATGAAGATTGGTTCATAAATACAGCCTCCAGCCTTAGCGTATTGACATGTGCACTTACAGTGTATAAGTAGCACTGAATAAATCAAAGGTCATCTAATTTGCATAATTTCTGCAAGAGAAAAAAACCTGTATTATACAGTATTTTTTGTGATGTATTCCATGTTACTAAACATTCATACAAAAATTTATTCAAATAAGAACTTTCATGCAGAAGTTCTGTACAAAAAACCGATTGCACTAATTTTGGTACAAAATGGCTGCTAGTGGCCATCTTGAATTTCGAACTGCACCCAAAAACACTCGCTCTCATCCCACGGTGATAACAAAGGTACCCAAGGCGTTTCGTAAAGATCGGTTCATAAATACGGCCTCTAGCCTGAGCCGTATAGAAGTTGTGTACAAAAAACTGATTGTACCTAATTTTGGTACAAAATGGCCACTGGCAGCCATCTTGAATTTTGGATCGCACCCCAAAACACTCGTTCTCGTCCCTAGGTGATAACAAAGGTACCCAAGAAGCTTGGTGAAGATCGGTTCATAAATACAGCCCCTAGCTCGAGCCGTATTGACATGTGAACTTACTGTGTATAAGTAGCACTAAATAAATCAAAGTTCGTCTAATTTGCATAATTTCTGTACAAGAAAAAAACCTGTATTTTTGTGATGTATTCCATGTTACTAAACAATCATACACAAATTTATTCAAATCAGAACTTTCATACAGAAGTTCTGTACAAAAAACTGATTGCAGTAATTTCAGTACAAAATAGCTGCCGGCGGCCATCGAGAATTTTGGACTCCCCCCAAAAACACTCATTCTAACCCCATGGTGATAACAAAGGTACCCAAGAAATTTTGTAAAATCGGTACATAAATACGGCCTCTAGCCCAAGTTGTATAGAAGTTCTGTACAAAAAACTGATTGTACCTAATTTCGGTACAAAATGGCCACTGGTAGCCATCTTGAATTTTGGGCTGCACCCAAAAACACTCATTCTCATCCCAAGGTGATAACAAAGGTACTCAAGAAGATTCATGAAGATCAGTTCATAAATATAGCCTAGCCGAGCCGTATTGACATGTGCACTTACTGGGTATACATGTTAGTAGCACTGAATAAATTAAAGTTCATCTAATTTCCATAATTTCAGCATGAGAAAAAGCCCTTTATTATATGAGATGTACTCCATGTTACTAAACATTCATACAAAAATTTATTCAAATCAGAACTTTCATACATAAGTTCTGAACAAAAAACTGATTGCACTAATTTCTGTACAAAATGACTGCTGGAGGCCATCTTGCATTTTGGACCGCACCCAAAAACACTCGTCCCACGGTGATAACAAAGGTACCCAAGAAGTTTCGTAAAGATCGGTTCATAAATAAAGCCTCTAGCCCGAGCCGTATTGAATTGTTGTTCCCAAACAGACGGACAATGGGCTATGACATAACCTTAAATATGACTATGTCAAAGCTGAGCTAAAAATGGGGAGTATCCAGAGTATCACAAAACAAAAACCTATTTGTAAAGGACTCCCCCTTTCAAGGACAATCTGACAGCGTTGGCATTCACCACCATGCTGCCCTGAGGCTGCATTTTGAATTCCTGTGTTTGTTGTTCTTATGAAATATTATTTTATTATTATCAGCTATGGTACAAATATGGTACCGATAGCACACTTTCAGGAACCGTTGATGTCTGATAGCGACTGTGTGTCAGTGTGTGAGGTGCACACATACTTTTGGGGTTCTATACACCACATCCTTTATTTTGCTATATAATTTGTGTAAATTTATTTGCAATTTATAGAATTTCAGACTTGGAAATTTCATAGGATTGTTTTTGCCTTAGTTATGGTTGCTTTATAAATAATGGGCAATTTAGTTTGAAAAAAGGGGTTCATGAAGATTCAGTCACAGAAAGATTCAGCCCTCATACTTTTTCTAAGAATATTCGGTCTCAGTGGTGGTCGCATGTCATCACCTCTGCAGTCAAATCCTCACAGAAATTTTTTTTTTTAAATAATCTATGCATTTTTTCTATTGTTTTATTTTAAGGATTTATGATTACTAATTATGACAAAATTACAAGTGGGATATGAGACAAACCTTAATGAAGCTGGAACTAAAAAAAAAATAGGGATCTGCGAATCACAAATTTCTTTTCGAATTGAATCTCAGATTGAATCATGCCTCTGATATCGACATCGAATTGAATCCCAAATCAAATCGTAAAAGACAAGTTATTTCATATTGCATCAAACGGAAGTTACGGAACACTGTGATGACCCTATGCGACGAGTGAACACCTTAAACACCAATAACTAAATATTCTCTGTAGCACCGTCGCTGAAACAGCTAGGCCTATTGTCCATAGTTTTAGTTTTTGAAGGCCCAACTTGTTACTATTCACGTTCTTAAGAAATAGTAACAAGTTAAGCCTTCAAAAACCAAAACTATGGATAATGTTCTGGGCCAAATTCACACCTTATCTAACAATTAAACATTGTCAATTACTCAAATAAATAGGAATTGAGCCTACATGAATGAATTTTCTAATGACAGTTTTATCCTATTTTTGTTGGAAATGTAACAAATTGAAGTTAGTATGAGAGATTCGAAAAAATCGAATCCTGAAACTGATTCGGGATCGATCTCGAAGCATATGTATGGTATCGATATCAAATCGAATCTCGAATATTCGCAGGACCCTAAAAAAAACCTTCCCAAAACAAGCTGAGAGGTTCTCAGCTCGAATCCCAATTGCGGCAAGCCGCAACTGAAATAAGGCGTACTGCACATCGATGATGCACTTGTCTTCAACCAATGCTAACCCTGCTTGCTTGGAGTAACAATGTTGAGAAGCCTGACAGTTGCTTGTCACTGTTGCTCGGTGGTTCTCTCCGGGTGCTCTGGCTGGGTTCCTCCCCCAGTAAAACTGTTGGGTGGCCCTGGCTGTAAAAACTGTTGTTAAACCCAATAAATAAAGAAATCAAATTTGCTGAATCCAAGACCTTTGAATGATGGTTTTGACTGGGGTGTGTGTGGGGGGGCATGGGGGGGGGGGGTGGTTATACAGTGGTGCCCACTTAATTGGATATATCTTAATTGCATATCCCTGTTAATAGAATGTAATTTCCCAGCACAAAACCATTTGCCATGCCTCCAGCACAAATTTGACCTGGTAATTGAATATAGGTTATAGAGTAATCTCCTGTTAATTGAATAAAAAATCTTGTAACATGTTGAGAAATTGCCCTGACTCTTCCCAGCTTTCCTTTGTTATAGACCAATTTGGCCTCAGTACATTCAATACAGGCATTTAATCTATTATATCTTGTTTGACAGAGCTCATGGAGCTCTGTCAAACAAAATATAATAGAATAAATGCTAAGTTTATCTCTGGAATACAGGAAAGTGACACAATCCCTGTTAATTGAATACTCCTGCTAATTGAATAATGTTATTGGCAAAGTGGCTCTTCAATTAACAGGGTTCCACTGTACAGCAAACTGAGCAAAAACAAATATCACAAACTAATAATGAAACTATGTACTTGTGAAATTTTCATGTGGTCATTCTACAACATGTTTTAGCTGGTACTATACAGTTTTGAAGGTTAAAGGGCACAGTAGTTAGAGGTGTAGGCTGCAAGCCAAAGGGTCCTCTATCAAATCCCACCTGCGGCAACCACTTTGTTTCCTTGGGCAATACACTTCATTCCCATTGCCCATGTAGTGCCATTCCGTACCAAGGCATACTGCAAGTCAATCGTACACTTGTCTTCAACCAATGCTAACCCAGCTTGTGTGCTGTTTGTATGTTAGATATTTGTAATTGCTCAATGGTTCTCTCTGGCTTTTCCCATCTGTAAAACTGTCAGACATGAAGTGACCCTGGCTATCGAAGTGTCATTAAACCCCAATAAATAAATCAATAAGAATCATGTGTCCCTATTCTGGAGAACAGTTCGGGGCAAACTGCCAAAGGATGGTTTGGGTTAGATTAGTACTAGTATCCAGTTTGGGTCAAATTGTTGGAGGACAGTTTGGATGCAATTCTCATGAATTCCAGTCACTTTGGCCCCAAGTCAATTCGGTCCCAGTCATTACGGCCGCAGGTCAATTCAGCCCCAATATACCAGGTCATTTCGGCCTCTTTAAATATTTTCAAATATTGTTTGAATTTTAACATTTTTCTATTTAATTTTTTTTCAACATTTATATCTCTCAATTAGATATTCAGGTATACATATGATATATGTCTAGTAGATTTTCTTTCATGATGAATAAATAAAAGAAAAGTTTCAGCACGTCGAAGGTGCACATGGACAATGTGGGATTTGAAATCCCTTGCGACCTGAATAATTGTATTTGCTTATGAATCTACGACAGCCAGAAGCGAGGGTCAGTAATGTTATTTGGTTTGAGTGTATGCCTTGGAAGTGGGGTACTGGGGTCAGACCCCCGTGGACAGCGAACTGGAAGGGGACTAGGAATTGTGCATAACTACAAGGATTCTGCTCTGTGTTTTAGAAAATGTGGACATATTTATGGTAGTATCAAAATCGCAGTTTGGTGGTTGTTTCACAAAAAAGAAAAGAAAAAGAAACCCTGTGAACCTCAAACTGGAAGGTGACTAGGAATTGTGCATAACAATATGAATGAATGACTGCATATACTTTGCAAAATTTCAAAGTAAAATAATTTCTCTTACTTATACAGATAGCATCTTAAATGTATGTAAAATTGAACACATGGATAATTTTTAATGTTGTGTATAACTTTTCTGTACACTGTGTAAATGCAAATAACTGAACATTACTTAATAAAGGTAATTACCCATTATTTCTAAACATGAACTATGCACTGATCTTTATACATGCAGATCTCTACACTTAAAATGGTGCCGAAATGACCAAGGGACCGAAGTGACTAGGGCAGAGATGACTTTGAGGTCAAATTGACCAGAGGATGAAATGACTTGGAGCCGAAGTGATTGAATACCATTCTAACAGATGAGAGACCTTAATAAAAGGCTTAATTATTACAGAACACATTGAATGTGAATTTACTGCAGAGATAATTGCTCGACGATATACATTGTATGAATATTTTTCAATAAATATCGAACAATCTATTAATATTTTTGTTAAGAATTATTTTCAGGAGTTAAAACAAATATCGTAGCGTATCTAAAATATCCTAACAGATGTGTACTGCTTTTCTTTTGGATGAATCTTTCTTGGGCCTAGTTCTCCCCAGGCCGAACATTCCCCCAGTTCCCGAAAAAAGATGACATGCCATTTTCAATGGCGGTAAATATCCAAAAGGGTTATTATTTTCCATTTTTTAGTGTTTGAAACTACGAAGCACTGTTCAGAAATACAGATGCACCAAAAAGTAACACATTATTACTTTGTTTTGGTTTCTAACGGGACTGAAAGCAACCTGTCAGAATCACTTTTTCGAATTACACCCATTTCGTCTGCTAACCAAATCGTCCGCTGCAATTTCAACTAAGTCGTCCTCTACAATTATACCCAACACGTCCGAAACTCGTTCGCTGGGGGAAAGTATTCAGGTATTGTATTTTGAATCATTTTTTATTTATTTATATAATAATTTTATTGTATATTACCTATTGTAATATATCTTAATGTACCTCCATTGTAATATATCTTAATGTACCTCCTTGCATTAAATTTCATATACGTGTGAAATTCTGAAAACAGAAATGTCAGAACAAAATAAACTATCCAGCCATTAAATAAATTTTAATTACTGTTTATTCAATGGATTATAGAGCTGGGAGGTTAACCGAAAAACAACTCAGTTTCGGTTATGAAAAAATAACCGACAACCGAGACCGACGATAAACTGAAAAACCGACTTTCTCGGTTATTTGAATGTCACGTGAGAATAACGTTTTTACGTGTTTTTTTCTGAAACAATGGCGGCAATTACAGTCGAGAAGAACCCTATATGGGAACACTTTATCAAAACTGATAAAACTTCAAAGTCGGCTGAGTGTAAATATTGTCATAAATATATTTCTTGTGAGCATGGAAAGTTATTAACCCAATTTCCGGTAGTGACTCATTGTGTTAGCTACAAATTATTTTTCATTAACTTCGAGTCTTCGGCAGAGACCACGAGAGTTCGTCCTTAAAGTTTGTTTATATTATTTCCAAGTGTCAACGACTCGACAAAGTTTTTACACACTCAGGGAGAGTTTATTCAATCATTATTTAGTTCATACAACTTAATTTTTTTCTGTTATTTTGGTTCAGAATCTGTTTAATAAAAAAAAAAAAAAAACGAAACCGTAACCTGACTCTTTTATTAAAAACCGAGTTGTAACCGAAACCAACCCAAAATTCAATAACCTCCCAGCTCTAATGGATTACCTATAATAATTATATTATTACAGTAACAGTTCTTAAAGTATATGTACGTTATAGTAAGTTCCACAACATAATCTTATAATTTTGCAATTTTTCATTGAAGAGCTCCACCGGCACCTTACAGTGAATGACTGCAAAATTATTAGTAGAAGTATTATAAGAATTAATTATATTAAGAAATGCAACAAAATTTGTTATATTAAGTTCTGCAACATAATCTAATAATTTTGCAATTATTCATCGAGGCGCACCGTCGCTTTACAATGAATAATAGCAAAATTATTAGCAAATGTATTATAAGAATTAATTATATTAAGAAACGCATCAAAGTTTATGGTTTATTAAATTCTGCAACATAATCTTATAATTTTGCAATTATTCTTGGAAGAGCACCGGCACTTTACAATGAATAATCACAAAATTATTAGCAAATGTATTATAGGAATTAATAATATTAAGAAACGCATCAAAACGTGTTATAATTATATTAAGAAATGCATCAAAACTTGTTATATTAAGTTCTGTAACATAATCTTATAATTTTGCAATTATTCAAGGGGGAGGGGGATCCTGGGGGCACCAAAAATTTGCAAGACGTGATGTGGGAGTGGGTGAGTCTCTTGAGTGCACCAAAAATGTGCATTTCCAACTTGTGCAATTTTTTGCATTTTTTAAAAACATATCATTATATCAGCCAATATACGACATCATTTGTGTTTCAAACCTTAAAGATGGTGTACATCACACTCTTAACATATATACAACATCAGGAGGCTTTATATGTTGGAGAAATGTCACACGTTAGTAGGGGGTGGGTGTCTTGTTCGAAATGTAAAAAATGTACAGACAATATTTTCCTTGACGTTATGACAAGCGGACGACTCGGCTTGGGGACGAAACGTCCGTATACCCTTTTTTTCAAGCAAACTTTTCCTTTACTACACCTTCACATTTGGATAATTCAAAAACTGAGTTTCTGTTCATCTTGATATTTCACGAGATACATGTCAATGCATGTCTGTATACAATAGCACCAATATAACAACAATTATCCGTTATAAACTTATATTATCGGTTATATGTACGTTTTTTTTCGATTGAGGTTGTCACTGGCAGACAAGCTGTAACGAAATCAGGACTGAGAGTTCGATCTGAAACGACGAGATCATCAGCTGAGCATATTGACAAACCTCCAGAAGGACAGAACTCGAGTAATTATAATAACACTTTGGCCGGCCGCTGATTTGTCGCGGTTCTCGGGTGAGAAGGCCTGGCAACCCCTGAAGTGTAGATATGTCGGCCAATGTATCACGCAAATCTTTGAGGCGAATAAAGTTGCAACAGAGTACATTTGATTCCTAGAGGGGGGCAGGCCAATTGCAATTGCATGGGCAATTCGACAGCGGAAGTTACGTAGTTTTTTCACTGAAATTTACTGTCCACTTCAAAAATCACATTAACGGCTATAGAGAATTCTGTTCTGGAACACATTTATCTGACTGGGTATGTGGAACCCTTTGCGGGCCTACGGCCCGCTTGGGGTTCCTATAAAATGTGGAGCTCTCCTATGAATCCTCTTGATACAACCTATGTGGATTAATCTTCGTTACACACCTTTAGAGGGTACTGAATACAAAATTTCTAATTCTTCAGCTACATGGCCAATTCTGGCTCCCATAGGGAGCCCAAAGATTAATCCAGGCTCTCGATTTGAACAAAGTTGAATCTGACCTCCCTAGAGATGTTGTATACCAAATATGAAAGCATTCTGACTGTTGGATCTGAAGAAAAATTGTTTTAAAGAAATTTCTTTATATTGCATTAAGTTAAAATTTGGGCTACCATAGCGAGCCCAAATATTAACCTATGGATCCGATTTGAACAAACTTGAATCTGACCCCCCTAGAGATGTTGTATACCAAATATGAAAGCATTCTGACTAGTGAATCTGAAGAAGAAGATTTTTAAAGAAATTCCCTCAACTTGTACTAAGTTAAATTTTCGGTTTCCATGTGGAGTCCAAATATTAACTCAGGCACTCGAATTGAACAAACTTGAATCTGACCTCCCTAGAGATGTTGTATACCAAATATGAACGCATTCCGACTGGTGGATCTGAAGAAGATTTTTTAAGAAATTTCCTCATATTGCACTATGTTAAAATTTGTGCTACCATAGCAAGCCCAAACATATACCTAGAGACCCGATTTGAACTAACTTGAATCTGCCCACCCCCCCTCCACCCCTCCCCCCCCCCCAAAAAAAAGATGTTGTATGCCAAATATGAAATCATTTTGACTGGTGAGTCTGAAGAAGAAGATTTTTAAAATTTATTCCCCATATTGAACTAAGTTAAAATTTGGTTAGGAACCCCAAATATTAACTTAGGGACTTGGTTTGAACAATCTTGAATCTGACCCTCACAACAATGATGTATACCAAACATTAAAAGATTATGACTGGTGGTTCTGAAGAAGAATGTTTTTTAAAGAATATTCCCCATATTGCTCTAAGTTAAAAGTTTGGGCTCCTGTATTGAGCCTAAATATGAACCAATGGGCTATATTTTAACAAACTTGTATCTGACACTCACCCCCAACCCCCCACCCCCCCACCCCCCCCCCCCCTCCACCCCCATGGTTGCTGTATACCGAATATATCAAAAGATTCCGACTCCTGGTACTGGAGAAAAGATTTTTTGCAAATATGCTGACTAAGCATTTTTTCGATGCCCTCTACAGAACACCCTAACATAACCGATGTCAATTTTTTTACCATTCTATTCAACTGGTTCTAAGGATGCTTCATACCAAATAACAGTTCTCTGTTCCGTGTGGTTTGGGAAATATGGGCGTTTGAAAATATTTTAGCTCCTGGGGTTCCCATGGGGATGCAGAATTTTTTGCGCGCTCGAGTCAAGTGCTTATGACCAAATAATATCACATACCAAATTTGGTTCAAATCAGACCATCGGTCCAGAAAATAGAAATTTTGGGCGGGACAAAAAATCTTACTCCTGCCATTACAAAGCCAAATATTACTTCACGAACTTTGTTTGAACAAATTTGAATCTACACCTCAAAAGGAAGCTCCATAACAAATATCAAGTCACTCTACCCACTGGTTCACGAGAAGAAGATTTTAAAAATATTTTGGAGGACTTTCCCCCACCCCCTCCCAATGGGGCTGGGTATGTTGAGTTGCACAAAACCGCAATGTCCCTTCGGGACCATCACTCACACAAACTTTCACTTGAATTGGCTCAATGGCTTTGGAGGAGAAGACCAAAACATGGTGTTGACTGACGACGGACGGACGACGGACGGAGAGCGATGGGATTAGCTCAGCTTGACTTTGTCAAGGTGAACTAAAAACGTAAACCCTTTACCCAACGTAACGGCAAAAACCGGCCAGCGCTATTCACAAAAATCGCCAATTAATTTTCATTATTTTTTTTTTTTCATTTTTTGTCTCAAAAACACAGGTTCTGACCCCTCGTTCGAACGATTTCGGCCAGCTCGTTCAAAAGAGGGGTCATAACCTATGTTTTGGGGACAAAAAATGAAAAAAAATTAGTTATTCAAGAATTTTTTTGCAAGTGTCGTCTGTTTTTCATGTAAGGTAAAGGGTTAAATATTGCTTCTTGAGTGCAACAATGCGCCATCTGATAATTCTTTAGCATCGCAGAAGGCGCATTGTTGCATTCAAGGGACGGTTATTTTATCGTAGGCTTCAGCTTATTACTTATGGTCTGTGCAGGGGTGGACTCGCCGAAATCATTACAAAACTGGAGTCATGGGGTTTTATTTAGAAGAAAACTGAAGAATCACAAAATCTGAGTACCGGTTTTGTGTGTGATGTTCGGCAGGTTTCAACGATTGATTAGAGAAAATGTTCAATTATTTTTAGCTGAGTAGGTGTCAATTCCTCCACTTGAGTAGACAATTAATTTTAGCAGCAGTTTTTGTCGTTGTGTTGTGATAATTTGTGAGAATTATCAACAGAAATATACGGTAAGAAATCCTTAAACCCTCTGAAGACTGATGTCAAAATAACATTGAAGCAGCAACTTTTTCCCAAATGCATCTACGAGTTTCACTAATTCAATCTTGCTTGGAGGAGCTCTGCCAAACAAGACTGAATTGGTGAAATCCCTAGTTGCATTTTGTGAAAATTTGCAGTTAGACATTTTGATATTTCGACATCACTGTGTAGTGAGTTAACCCTCTGCACACTGTTGTCAAAATACTCAAGTTTTCAGCTGCAAATTTTTCCCACAATGCAGCTGAGAATTTAATAAATTATATTTTGTTTGACAGAGCTCGTTGAACCTACATTAAATTTGTTCCAAATTCTCTGAGATAATGAGGTTGGTCGAGTCCACCCAGTCCGGAATGGCGATAAAGAACACGCCTTAGAAGTAACGACAACAAAAAGTCTGTCACCAACTTCCACCCAAACTCGATTTTGAGATACTCCGAAACAGAGACTCAAATTTCACTATTTAACCCTTTACCTAACTTGAAAAGCAGACGACACTTGCAAGCAAAATTCTTGAACAACTAATTTCTTTTATTTTGTGTCTCAAAAACATAGGTTATGACCCCTTTTTGGAACGAGCTCGACGAGCTCGTTCCAAAGAGGGTAATAACCTATGGGGTCATAGTCAAGAGGGGCCATAACCTATGTTTTTGAGACAAAAAATGAAAAAAATAATGAAAATTAATTAGCGAATTAATTTTCATTATTTTTTTCATTTTTTGTCTTAAAAACATAGGTTATGACCCATCTTTGGAACGAGCTCGTCGAGCTCGTTCCAAAAAGGGGTCATAACCTATGTTTTTGAGACAAACCGATGTTTGTGAATAGCGCTGGCCGGTTTTGGACGTTACGTTGGGTAAAGGGTTAATTAATACTTGACGGCAGATATATAATAACAAGTTCATCAGAACAGTTTTTGGTGAGCTATAACGTATCATGTTGCGGACCTCCAACCAAACAGAATCAAAGTTCTCAGATCAACACAGCACAACGGCAGAGTTCACTGTACTGATTGATAATCCCTATATTTTATACAGAAACTGAGAAACGCCTCCAGACACTGTCCTGTTCTTCTCTGGGACACTTTTTTCCAGGCTAACACTACAATACAGTCGCCGTGCAGTGGTCGTAATCCACTCGTGGGCAGTGATAAAAATCATCAGCAGTAAAATTATAATTAATGAAGCAACGGGTTGTATCCGATGCTTCATTAACCCTTTACCCAACGAATCGGCCGCATCCATCGCGTAATATGTAAATTCATCAATTGAAAAAATATTATTTTTTCAAAAATTTCAACAAAACCATATCATGTGACCCCTCGTTGGAACGAGCTCATCGAGCTCGTTCCAACGAGGGGTCACATGATATGGTTTTGTTGAAACTTTTTGAAAAAATGATTTTTAAAATAATAAATTTTGATATCGTCTACGTTGGGTAAAGGGTTAATTAAATCCATAGAAATATTGCCCACTTGTGTTAAGTGACCAGTCCACGGCGGTCTCACTATATCCCAGAAATGGATGAAAAGTTGAAGAAAGTTTGATAATCCAACACGTGCCCCTCAACACATAGAAACAGTTCAGTCCTCAGAAACAATGACTGATTGGAATGGATATGGTCAAACCAGTATTCCATTTTTTTTATGCCACAAGAAAACAAACTGGTAGCCTTCATTAAAAGTTAAATATTTCACATTATAAGTGCATTTGTGATCTTTAACACACCTTTTTCACCCATATTGTCAGTTATGGATTTGGCTGACTCTCAACGATTGGAGTATGTGCGCTCCATCCTCAAAGATTTTGTTGGAAATTCGGAATTCTCTCGAATTTTTACACACGACGGTCCATCTTCTCTTATTTAAAATACCAATTGTAAAATAGAGTCTAGCAGATTACGCATTTTAGCCTTCCATTTCACTAAATTGTCCTGAGACATATAGGCTGGGGAATGGGGGCGGGGGCATACGCTGTCAATATTGGTCTCGAGGCAATGATAGTTCAGTCAAGATTAGGACTGAAAGAGGTGCAGAATATTACGCGGCAATGGTTTTATAAATCGCTATTTTTTCAGAATTTCGGTTGTCCCAACCCACCCTTGCCCATACAAATCCTGCCCTGTTAATCCCATGTAACAAGTAGTTTGACAACTGCATGTCTTCTTTGCTGTACAAGACATAGCAAAAGATTCTTTATCCGGGTTTAACGGCACTTTCGAAAGCCAGAGCCACTTCATGTTGGACAATTGCTCGGAAGGGGGCAGCCGGGCTACCCGGAGAAAACCACCGAGCAACGTCGAGCAACTGTCCGACTCCCTAACTTACTAACTCCACACATCTCGACGAGCTCTTTCCAAAGAGGGGTCATAACCTATGTTTGTGAGACAAAAACTGGAAATATAATGATAATTAATTGGCGATTTTTGAGAATAGCGCTGGCCTGTTTTTGCTGTTACGTTGGGTAAAGGTTTAAGACCCACTTTACCTTGAAATCTTGTTACAAATCGAACAAATGAAACAATTTCATCACACAGGGAAGAACTAAAATTGAAAACGTTAATAGTTTGGTAGGTTCATTATCGGCCAAGATAACTCATGAAGACAACGTCATGGATATGGATGTTTCAGTAGAAACGAAAAGTAAAAACTGGTCAGGTTTAATCCAAACATGGCCTGAAAGACAGTAATTTAATTTTTTGGTTTGGTAGGACGAACCAAACCAAAAGATAAACTGCGGTCTTTCGGGCCATGTTTGGACTAGGTCAGATTAGGTTGAATGTTTTTATCATACGACTATGACATTTTTACCCTAAATATCTACGGAAGCGTTGAGGCGCCAGTTGAGTATTATTTCTATCTTGCACGTGCAAGTTAGCTATCTTGCACCTGCAAGTTACTATCTTGCACGTGCAGGTTAGCTATCTTGCACCTGCAAGTTACTATCTTGCACGTGCAGGTTAGCTATATTGCACCTGCAAGTTACTATCTTGCACGTGCAAGTTAGCTATCTTGCACCTGCAAGTTACTCTCTTGCACGTGCAGGTTAGCAATCTTGCACGTGCAAGTTACTATCTTGCATGTGCAGGTTAGCTATCTTGTACCTGCAAGATAGCTATCTTGCACGTGCAAGTTACTATCTTGCGCGTGCAGGTTAGCTATCTTGCACCTGCAAGTTACTATCTTGCACGTGCAGGTTAGCTATCTTGCACGTGCAGGTTAGCTATCTTGCACGTGCAAGTTACTATCTTGCAAGTGCAGGTTAGTTATCTTGCACGTGCAGGATAGCTATCTTCCGCCTGCAGGTTAGCTATCTTGCACGTGCAGGTTAGCTATCTTGCACATGTAAGTTATTATCTTGCAGGTGCAGGTTACCTATCTTGCACCTGCAAGTTAGTTATATATATAGGCACATTTGAAGTCGAGTTCATCAAAAGTAGCATATAAGGGTCCAACCTAGCCCCAATTTGCCGGCCGGACCTAGGTTCGGATTTGACGGCCCCCCTCCCGGACTACGGAAATTCCTATCGCTGAGACAACCACTATAGGCTCATTGGCCATGTCTAGCCGCCTGGATATGTACGTTTCGCATCGATTGCATCGCAGGCTAGGTGTGGATGCTTTATGCTGGGGGTGTGAATGGGAAAAATCAGGCATAAAGAGTGAAAAACGGTTAGAGTTGCAATGACGTCACGGTGAGCTCGCGACGTCATGACGACGTTGACCGCAGTCGATGTCCACAGAGGTGAGTGACTGGACGTCCGTAGGGTCTTTGAATAGCCGATGTTTCCCCATAGGTGGCCGTGCCGTTGGGTAGACCATGTTGTGCCGTGTCTCAATACCCCTTAACAGGAAAATGGATGTCCCTTTTCAGGCTTTCGACCCTTCTTCTCTCTGACTGATTCTGTCCTACTCTGTCGGCTCGAAAGAAGGAGCCACTAGAGCAGCCCCTCGAAAATTGACACCACGAACGACTCATACAGATGTGTGACTGGGGAGCTGCTCCAGAAGCAGCTTTTCAAACGACTCACTGAAATGAGCCTTCGAGGAGAAAATTATTAATCAAAGAGTTAGTCCCAGCGACTCTTCGAACGATTCTTCTACATCTGGATTATAGTGATCACCAGCAATGACTGACCTGTCAGGCGACTGTTCGAGCTTGTTGAGGTAGGGGTACTGGAAGAAGGGGAAGAGTGGCTGTGCCGCTCTTAATCGGAACGCTCGGTGTAGGGTTCCTGGTTCACTGGCGCAGGTCGTGGAGGCCTGGGTCGTGGAATAAGGTCGATGGGTCTCTGATGTGATTAGGGTATTCGGTCGAGAAGGCCGGGTTAGGGAAATCGTGGCGTGAAGGGTTTCTGGAAGAAGGGAAAGGGCGACTGTGTCGCTCTTGGTCAAGCAGCAGAGGTAAGGTCACCGCGTCAAATGGGGGAATGTAAGCCTTTGGACAAGTATGGGGAGCCGTGTCTTCTGAGATAAGGTGGCTGTCAAATATGGGAATATAAGCCATTGGGGCAAGTATGGGGAGCCGGGGCTTCTGAGATAGGGTGGCTGTCAAATATGGGAATGTAAGCCACTGGGGCAAGTATGGGGAGCCGTGTCTTCTGAGATAAGGTGGCTGTCAAATATGGGAATGTAAGCCACTGGGGCAAGTTTGGGGAGCCGGGGCTTCTGAGATAGGGTGGCTGGGGTGGATGTCGCAAGATAACTAACTTGCAAGTGCAAGATAACTAACCTGCATGTACAAGATAGCAACTTGCAGGTGGAAGATAGCAACTTGCAGGTGCCAGTCACCCATTTCTGTGGACATCGACAGCGGTCAACGTCGTCATGACGTCGCGAGCTCACCATGGCGTCACCGGCATCATTGCAACTCTAACCATTTTACTCTTTATACCTGGCGTTTCCCATTCACACCCCAACATAAAGCATCCACACCTAGCCTGCGATGCGAGCGATGCGATACATAGCCAGGCGACTAGACATGGCCAATGAGCCTATAGTGGTTGTCTCCGTGATAGGAATTTCCGTAGTCCGGAAGGGGGCCGGCAAATTCGAACCTAAGTCCGGCAAATTGGGGCTAGGTTGGACCCTTATATACTAATTTTGATGAACTCAACTTCAAATATGACTAAAATGATGTTCCTCAAATATAACTAACTAGCAGGGTATTCCGCGTTGCACGGGAAAATGTAGGGGTCATATGAAAAGTAACCCCCTCCCCCTCAAAAAAAAATATAGGGGCCGCGTATTTTTCCACCTAGCCCGCCCTACGGGCGGCACACTCGGCCCCGCCCTCCGGGCGGGGCCTTCAATCCCGTCACTTTTTAATCCCCCACCATTAGATTCCTGGTAAAAAGTTACCCTTGGTAGACCCCTTTGAGGACCTATATCAGTGAAATCCATCAATTTTCCCTCTCCCCACCCACCCCACCCCCGCCACTTTTTTAAACACCACCATTAGATTCCTGATAAAAAGTTACCCCAAGTAGACCCCTTTAAAGACCTATATCGGTGAAAACAATTTGGTCTAACTTTCGGTGCCCCTCCCGGCCTCCACTCCACCCGCACACTTTTTTAAACCTGACGAGGACCTCCGCCCTAAAAAAGTAACCCCCCCCCTCCAAAAAAAAAAAAAAAAATAGGGGCCGCGTATTTTTCGACCAGCCCGCCCTACGGGCGGCACATTCGCTCCCGTCACTTTTTTTAAACCCCCACCATTAAATTCCTGGTAAAAAGTTACCCCTAGTAGACCCCTTTGAGGACCTATATCGGTAAAATTCATCAATTTTGCCCCTCCCCACCCCACCCCGCCACTTTTTTAAACACCACCATTAGATTCCTGATAAAAAGTTACCCCAAGTAGACCCCTTTGAAGACCTATATCGGTAAAAAAATATTTGGTCATAACTTTCGGTGCCCTTCCCTGCCCCCACCCCCACCCCCACCCCGCACACTTTTTTAAACCTGACGAGGACCTCCTCCATAAAAAGTACCTCTAGTAGACCCATTTTGGCACTCTGGATGGCCCCGTATTCATTTCTATAGCGGACAGGCAGACAGACAGACAGAGAGACAGACAGACAGACAGACAGACAGACAGACAGACAGACATTCTAAAATATAGTATAGACTTGCAGGTGCAAGATAGTAACTTGCAGGTGCAAGATAGCTATCCTGCACGTGCAAGATAGTAACTTGCAGGTGCAAGATAGCTAACCTGCACGTGCAAGATAGCTAACTTGCAGGTGCAAGATAGCTATCCTGCATGTGCAAGATAGCTAACCTGAACGTGCAAGATAGTAACTTGCACGTGCAAGATAGCTAACCTGCACGTGCAAGATAGCTAACTTGAACGTGCAAGATAGCTAATCTGCACGTGCAAGATAGCTAACTTGCAGGTGCAAGATAGCTATCCTGCACGTGCAAGATAGCTAACCTGCACGTGCAAGATAGTAACTTGCAGGTGCAAGATAGCTAACCTGCACGTGCAAGATAGCTAACCTGCACGTGCAAGATAGTAACTTGCAGATGCAAGATAGCTAACCTGCACGTGCAAGATAGTTAACTTGCAGGTGCAAGATAGCTATCCTGCACGTGCAAGATAGCTATCCTGCACGTGCAAGATAGCTAACCTGCACGTGCAAGATAGCTAACCTGCACGTGCAAGATAGTAACTTGCAGGTGCAAGATAGCTAACCTGCACGTGCAAGATAGTAACTTGCAGGTGCAAGATAGCTAAGTTGCACGTGCAAGATAGAAATAATACTCAACTGGCGCCTCAACGCTTCCGTAAATTTGACATCGAAACGATGTCATATGATAAACATATCATCATAACAGTGTGTTGATCCGTGTCGTCGCATCACGCGGCAGCTCGTGTGATCCGAAAATCTGACCACCTCAACTCGACGTGATACTACGACACGGATCAACACACTGTTATGATAATATCTATGTATTACAATAATAACTGTGTATTATTTCCACCAGCGGCAAACGCGTTGTGTCCTTGCGCAAGACACTTCACCCCCATTGCCCACGTGGGGGCACGGTGGCGTTGTGTACTGAGGCGTACTGCACGTCGATGGTGCACTTGTCTTCAACCAATTCTGACCCTGCTTGTGTGGAGTTGGTATGTTGGGGAGCTGACAGTTGCTCGCCGTTGCTCGGTGGTTCTCTCCGGGTACTCCGGCTTCCTCCACTCGTAAAACTGTCGTGGTCACGATTAGCCATTGTGCAGAAATATATGACCTTAAACACCAATAAATAAATAAATAAATAAATAAATAAATAAATAAATAGTTTTGTTTAAAACGACGCCCGATTATCTATTTATTATTTATTTATCTATTTATTGGTGTTTAAGGTCACATACTTATGCACAAGGACTAATCATGATCGTGGCAGTTTTAAGGGTTGAGGAAGCCAGAGTACCCGGAGAGAACCACCGAGCAATGACGAGCAGCTACCAGCTCCCCAACATCGTAACTCCGCACTGCAGCACAGGCAGGATTAGATTGGTTGAAGTCATGCGCACCATCGACGTGCAGTACGCCTTAGTACACGGCGTCATAGTGCCCCCATGTGGACAATTGGGGTGAAGTGCCTTGCCCAAGAACACAACGCGGGAGTCCGAATCGGTCGTTCAGATGGTCACCCATCCAAGGACTAACCGGGCTCGACGTTGCTTATCTTCGGTGATCTGACGAGAACAGGTTACCGCCACCGCGCCCCCTATAAACATCTTAAACGACTGATGTTTGTTTGCTTTGAGAAGAAGTACACAATCTTTAGACCAAGTTAATACTTATATGAGAATCATGAATACGAATCGCAGTACTGTAATTATAATATCGGACAGACTTTCGTCCAGATCGCGACTGGGTCGCGATCTGGTCGGAAATCTCTGTCCATTTTCCTCTCCAGAACACTATATAATCTCACCAGTCAAAAGTGAAGTGCGAGAACATTACTCTTAGTTGATATTTTTTTTCAATTATTTTTCCTGATTCGCTCTTGGGTTCTCAATATTTTATTTAGTATGGATTTCACCAGTTCTGTAATTATATTTCAAAACGTGCGGACAGACACATTTACTCGCTACATAAGGGCAAAGGAATTCAGGGGCAGACAAAGTCAATCATGTTATCAATCCTTTCTCAGCCTGATCTGTTCAGAGATTCATTCCATATCTCCGGTGTGTACCAAATGCATCTGTGAAAAAGTATATACAACCTTCCCACTGTCAAGTTCAGCTTGTGAAACCCACTGATCAAATTTGCAATGATAAAAATGAGTCTTTATTTCAGACAATAGGCCCACATAAATGTACAAATTGATATGCATAATGAACTTAATTACAATATCATCTCCATTTGGTCGCGTGGTGGGCATTAGAATGATTTTGAAAATCAAGCTGAAAAATATGTTACGAAGTGCACAAACTTTTTTTAACCCTTGTCGTAGAAAGTTATCTTTTTTTATAAGAGTCGAATGAAATGTTAGATCGAATTTACTGATAGCTTTTATAAGTGAATTTCTACTGCGAATTCTTCTCTTTATGCATAATAAATGAGTGTATCAAACAAACATACTACTTGCATTACAGAATTTGTTTAATCCCATTGATAATCTAGAGGCATCGTGATGGAGAACTGACGACTATTCTTTGGTTTAACGTTAACCCAAAGATAACAAAAGTCATGACAGGAGATATACGGGACAAACAGAAGCATCTTGATACAGAGTGAACACATAGAAAAAAGTTCTATAAGAAAACGTTTACAATTGTATTTTCTAGAATTGTATTTTCTAGATATTACTTTAAATTGGTTAAAATGAACCATGAGCATTTTCAAAGTTCTGACAATTTGCCAGTTAGCAAATTGCAATATCTTTTAAAATACTAATGACTCAGCTTAGTTATTTATATCAATAGGTAGAAAATACAATTCTAGAATTGTATTTTCTAGATATGACTTTAAATGAGTTAAAATGACCCATTAGCATTTTTAAAGATCTGGCAATTTGCCAACTGGCAAATTGGCATATCTTTTAAAATACTAATGATACAGTTTAGTCGGTTATATTAACAGGTAGAAAATACAATTCTAGAAAATACAATTGTGAACGTTTTATAATATGGGCTCCTAGTTAAACCGAATGCTGACTGCTCGATACTGCCTTTTTATATCTGCATCTTCTGTGAGGCAGGGAGACGTAACTTTGGGGAAAGTTAACTCTTTGCATGCTGTTGGCGTATATTCCTGCCAAGCACAGAGTTTCTCTTGTCTCAGAAATTAGTATAATTTGTGCATATTTAATCATATTGTCTCCCTGTAAATGGAATGAATGTTTCACCAATGATTTCTTGTGTTACATTTAAATTTATTTTTCATCAAATCTAGCCATGGCTGCTTTATAGCAGCCATGGCTAGATTTGATGAAAAATATATATAAAATACGGTTAAGAGTTAAATAGGATAATGATTTTAGTATGACAGAAATACGGACAGTCCTTTTTATTTTAGTATTATAAGTCACACCTATTTCCTCTACTTGAAGTTGGCACACCCTCAGAAGAACCCTATGGTCTTTAATTCAGGAGACAAATACGCATCATCCACGTCACGGAGATACTTTACAGTTTCCGCACTGAAACGACAGCCTCCAGGCTGTTATATTGTAAATTTTAATTAGAAGAAACTGTTAAGACAAGTATTACATTTTAATTGAATTGCATGGCTACAGCACTTGTTAACAGATTTCAAACATGGCCGACTGGTCTATGGGTACGTTAGGGTTTGTCTTGGACATTTTGTCAAGACATTCAGGTTTGGGATCAAAAACCAGGATTTTTTTTTTATTATATTTATTTCTTGTAATCACTATGAAAGTAATACGTGCTTTTTGCCGCGATCTTTTCCTCAAATAACGTTTATTTTTTTATTTTTAACAACAACAATCATATTACGTATAATTTATTCTGTTGTTACATTACTGATAAATGCAGAGCGTAGCAGTGGCAGTAAACAAACTTACCCCCTTGGACCCTGGGGATGTATTCCATACCAGTTCAGAACCATCAGCTGGTAGAATCTATATTCGTTACTTGGGTGAAAGCCATTCAATGTGCCTTGTGGCTGCACGTTGCAAATCTTGATTAGTCTACCAAATACAGTACGTGGAGAGTGGATTGTAACTAAATCACCCGCGGAGTGGGGTTATCACCCAAGCTATAACTTTCAAATTATGTACATATCGACAAAAAACACCAGCAATGTTTCAGCCAATGGACCTCCGGGTTTAACCCGGAGGTCCATTGGCTGAAACTTTGCTTGTGTTGGTAATGCTTTGCAACAAATTGCAATTATTGCTCGGGTGGAATCCCCACTCTGCGAGTGATTTAGTGATAATACACTCTCCACGTACTGCACATTCACTGAGTAACTATGTAATTTCTGAGTTCACCATCCTGGTCCGCAAAAGACGGGTCTTTCGGATTCAAGGGGTTAATTCCTTTGTGTACTCAGCCATTAATATGCGAGCACATCTATGGTATCCTTTTGTTGAGAAGGTCGTGTCAAAGATGTAAATAATCTTTGGGTTTCACTAGATTGGCCACAGTGTATCTTACCGTTTGAGAGGTTTAGTCGTCAAAAGAGATGACAACACAACAATTCAAGTGCAGCTCACTCAGACTTAGCTGTTAGAATATCTGCAAATTTTCTTGGAACAATTTCTTTATTATTCCCATATACCGAGGAGGCATCTGCGTTTTTGGACAATACATAGAGAGTAATCGCTTGACTGGACTGGTTACGTGAGAGGTGAGGGACGTTGTACAAACGCGAGTGCGCGAATGCGCACGAGTGTTTTACAATATAGTCCCTCGCCTCGAATGAATTATTTCACGTAACTAGTCCAGTCAAGCGATTACTCTGTTTATTACTTTTCATTATTAACGATAATTATGTTATTTAACCCATTACCTAACGTAACGGTCAAAAACGGCCAGCGCTGTCCTTAGTATTTTAGTACGTGTTTTTAAACAATTCGTTCAATTAATATTGATTCGTAGCGCTTGATCGTTATTGCTGGGGTGGGCTGCGCGACCTTTTTATATTTTCATTCACGAAAACACGCCTTCACCCATTGCAGATGGAAAGCATAAAAAATTATTAAGGATGGCTTTAACACAATTAAGGGATGATATGCAATATAGGGATTCGAGCAGGGGGGAGGCCATCAAAAATTTGCAAGACGTGACGTGGGGGTGGGTGGGTCTCTTGAGTGCGCCAAAAATGTGCACTTCCAACTTGCGCAATTTTTTGAATTTTTTAAAAATATATCAATATATCAGCTAATATATACCATCGTTTGTGTTTCAAACCTTAAAGATGATGTTGTACATCACACTCTTAACATAAATACAACATCAGGAGGCTTTATATGTGAGAATATTGGGCTTAAACTGGGAAAATGTCACACGTTAGTAGGGGGTGGGTGTCTTGTTCGAAATGTAGAAAATGTGTAGACAATATTTTGGGAACAATTCAAACGAAAATTTGTTCCCGTATATATACACCTGCTCTGGCCAAGCCTGATAATGAACAGCTTGTCATTTGTAGATTGGGGCCCACAGCAGCCCACAGAGGTTTAAATTGGTGGTACCAGTTTAACCCTTTACCTAACACGAAAAGCAGACGACACTTGCCAAAAAGTGATTGAATAACTAATTTTTTTCATTTTTTATCTCAAAAACATAGGTTATGACCCCTCGTTCCAAGGAGGGGTCATAACCTATGTTTTTGAGACAAAAAATGAAAAAAATAATAAAAATTAATTGGCGATTTTTTAGAATAGCGATGGAAAGTTTTGGACGTTACGTTTGGTATAGGGTTAAGAACATTATGAAAAACCCCTAAAGACAGCTGTGCCTACTAAGTTTATAAACTTATTTTGGATTTTGATGGGAGAGTGGAGGGGGGGGGGGGTGGGTGTCTGAGAACGGTAGTAGAAAATTTGCACGTAGTGGGTGGGTGGGTGTAAAAAGGAGCCGAATAAAAAAATAGGACGTCTCACGTCTTGCAAATTTTTAGTGGTCCCCCCCCCCCCCTCCTTGATTCGAGTACCATATTTTGTCAGGCGACATTTCGTGCCTCCTCATTAGCAGGACCTCGGTCCAGGACAACAGACGGAAGATATACCGCGATGTATGATAATTGTCCCATTGGGTGATGTGAAACGCGTAGGCGACAAGTTATTACGTCGATGCATATGCGCTGTACATTTATGGTAATACGTGTTTCCGTCGTGTGTTGTTTGTTTAACGGATGCCATCATCTTTATTTCTAAGGATACAATTAGTCGTTTTTTTTATTTTTGGGGGGGGGGTGGGGGTCGGTGGGGGAGGGGGAGGGGGTGTTATTATTATTCAAAGACGTCAAAGAGTTCAAATTTGTAGCCCATCTGCACAGTTTGGCCTTTGTTTTTTGGGGTTCATAACTCAAGAAATAGACAGAAACAAACGATCATTCTTTATAATTGAACTTGAGGGGCAATAAATGTAACACTATACTTTGCGGAGTTGAAATAAAAATCAGGTCGTATCATGCTTTCTAGTGATAACTGATTAAAAAAGGCATAGTTTTCTAAAATTCTGTTTGAAATAACAAAACATTTCACTGAAACAAGTTCTTGTGTCATTAAAAACTTTATTGTCCAATGAATTGCGTAAGTTAAAAGGGACGTCATAGGCCACGCCCGCACAAAACTTCAGTCTCCTTTTTCCACTTGACGGGAGGTGCTGTCATTCCAAGAAACACTGAGTTAAATTTAATTCTGATTTTGACCATTTCCCGAGAGAGTGAAAACACAGTTAGTAAATGTGGAGTTGGATATAAACCCAGATGACATGAAGTTGGTTGTCCTTTGTCAAAGAAAAAGTTCATTCAGGCTACATGGAAATTGGAAAGTTTTGTTGGCGTGAGTTTCGTTTGTGGATTATTATGACTGGCCATTGTTTGCGTTTGATTTGGATAAAATGATGAACGCAGACGATCACCAATTGCGTATAAACAAATTGAACTTGGAATAAAAAGCATGATAAGGATTTCATTGTTTATTAAATTTTATTTTGAAAGTCTTTTTAATATGATGAGATAAATATTAATAATTTTTCATGTTGAAACAATATGAGCGTGCAGGGGTTCTTTTCTATTCAGCCTGTGGAACGTAATCTTTAAGACAGACATTGGGCGTGGTTTAGGGCGGGCCTAAATGCGTTTTTTCAGTTCATTGTGTAATGAAAAAAAACGAAATACTTTAGCCAATCATTTTGCCTGAAAATGCATGAATAGAAAAAAGGTTTACTTATATAAACATATTCTGAAAGTAGGAAAATATGAACTCCTCTTACTTATGTAACTCCAGGCTCTCACACACAGGCGCGGCGCCACTGAAACGAATTCGACGACAGATTTCTCCCATCTGTAGTTAGGATGAAAAGTAACTGCGGACTTTCAAGAAAGAAGATCAACCCGAGGGCAACACCTGTTATGAAAAACAAACATTACCATGACTCTGATGCAAAACATCGTTTCATTAGCGTTCTGACAGAAACACGGATACAACACTAAACCCACATAACAAACAGAGAGAGAGAGCGTCCGAGAGATTGCCCGAATCAAGTGTTGTGTGTAACAGCCTTCAAGACGAAACAAAATTAGTCAGTCGGGGTGTTGATTATAAATTCCGGTTGGCAACGGTTCCACGTTAGACAGCCGTAGTAAAAACTGTCGTTCACTTTTTTGTTGCTAAGTTGTAACTAAGCTTATTTTTATTTTGTCTTTTCAAGCGGGAAGAATTGATTTGTTTTGCTTTCACAAACAATCATTTCATGGTCTCTATATTCCATGTCACGTCTGATGAAAGTGGACACTTTAACAACTCCCATCTCTCTCTTACAGCCTAAGCGTTTCTTCCCGAGTACATGTTGACATTATATCAGCTAGGATTTCAATTTGGGATGGGGGGGGGGGGGGGGGGGGGGGGGGCTAAATAAGATATGGAGGGTCCAAGGTTGAGATGCCGAAAGCATCTCCCGAACGCCACAGGTCTGAGCTAGAGCAGGATAGGAGAGGAGGTAGTTCAGCGATCTGAACGTATTGGCTACCCCTTAAGGGGGTAGCCATCTACGTTCAGACCTCTGAACCATGGAGGAGGATGTTCCCCTCCCGTTTGTGTGTGTGTGTGTGAGGGGGGGGGGGTCTCCACAGGAAACATGTTCATATTTGGTCACCCTGGGAGCGATATCTGAGCGTTTCTACAACACCTGACATGATGTGTATTGTTGTGTGCCGTTTGCGGGTGTGATATTGGGTGGGTCAACCGCGATCAAATAAAATTTGAAGTTTGATCGGGGGAAGTGGTGGGCCCGGGCCCCCCGATGGCACCCCCCCCCCCCCCTGTGGCGCCGCAACTGCAATATATTGAGACCATGATACGATTTCAAGAGCCCTATCAATGTCTCACTTTTCAGGAATAAATAAATTTCAAGGTGGCAAGTAGTTAATATGGCCTGGAAGGCCTTCAAAAGAATTACCGAAAACGACATGACAGCGATTAGAATTACACAAGAGCAGATCGCCATATTAAGGGCTACCATATTGGGGGAGGGGGTGGGGTATTGTCCTACAGGCTAAGTCTCGTGTTCTAAGTGAACGTTCGATTCTTTATTTGGGTCGAGTTTCATTATTTGATGTAAAACCTTCATTTTGCCAACCCATCTCAACTTTCCACTGCGCACAGACATCCTTTTTCTCTGTTTTGAGGCATAGTTCAAAGTTCAAAGCACAGGAACACTGACTGCTACTTCCTAACCATATGTTTTCATTCTCCTTGCACTACGGTAGTGCTGTTTTGTTCTTGTTAAGTGCGCGCGGGAAGAGTAGTAGCGACGGTTTGTACCCTTATTGATCTATTTATAGTCTCTAACGTGGGACACTTTCAAGACCTATCTCTCCCTGTTATAAGCAGTCCCTGCCACTAGAGTAGCATCTAACGGCAATGGACTTCCAGGTTTTACCCGGAAGTCCATAGGCTGGAACTTTTCGTGTGCTTTATAAGCTTTGCAACAAAATTGCAATTATTGCTTGGGTGGAATCTCCACTCCGCGGGTGATTTAGTGATACACGTACTGTAGAACCTATTACCTTGGATACGTAAACTGCATCTCCTCCGTAGGACTTATTCTCTACTACGTTGGGCGTACTATCTCCTGCTAACGATACATCTCCTATCTTATACGTAGAACTTATTATTTCCATTGACGCATTTTCTACGTAAACTGTATCAAAGCAGTAGGACTTAATATTTACTACATTGGGCATAATATACGTAGGGTTCGTCTACTATCAGCTATCCTATCACTACTATTAGCTTTCACCTCCTCGTGTTGTTTGATGCCAATCTACCACTGCTGGCTTCTACTACTGCCATCTTCGACCAGTCATACAACCCTCTATTATTACTTCTAACTCAGCCACTAGCCCTCTCTTACTATCAGCTATTCCCATAATTTCTTCCGAGTAGTCGTACGATTATTACTGATTTCTTTCATGACCCGAACTTGCTGGTCGATGATCGTCTTTCGCTAAAACTTGCTTCCACAGCCCCAACCACACTCCCACCAAACATTGTCTGAAAATAATTTCACTTGAACAAACATATCCATAATATGCTTTTGTCAGTTACTAGTGGAAATGCTCGGTGTCGTTCGGGAAATAGAGCTCTGAAATGATGGGTGCGAACCTATAAATAACCCAGCGTTATCCGAAAATACCAAGGAATATTCGAAACAAACCACTTTATTTAGTGATATACCGCCCATTATCTCTTTGAACGCCAGCGACCTCTATTCTGGCACAGAAGCATGATACGTGTTAATTTCCTTAAGTAGGATAGTTGCTGAGTGAATGTGTGGGGTAGACCAATTAATATTTTCAACGTGCAGCCACACGGCTGCACGTTGAAAATATTAATTGGTCTACCCCCAGATATTTATTTATTTATTAAGGTTTAACGACCAATTAAGAGCCAAGGTCATATCGCGTCGGTGACAGTTTTACGGGTGGAGGAAGCCAGAGTACCCGGAGGAACCCAGAGTACCCGGAGAGAACCACTGAGCAACGACGAGCAGCTGCCAGCTCCCCAACATCGTAACTCCTCACTGCAGCGAAGGCAGGGTTAGATTGGTTGAAGACATGCGCACCATTAGTACACGGCGTAATCATGCCCCCATGTGGACAATCGGGGTGAAGTGCCTTGCACAAGGACACAACGCGGGAGTCCGAATCGATCGTTCAGACGGTCACCCATCCAAGGACTAAACGGGCTCGACGTTGCTTAACTTCGGTGATCTGACGAGAACCGGTTACGACAACGCCACCGCGTCCCCGTCTACCCCCAGATAATAAATATGGACTCATTCAACTGCTGTCATTAAACTGACATGGAATATACCACCAGTGTTCAAAGGGTTAAGTAATGCAGATGGAACCCTGTTGTCATCCATGCAACGATATTACCTTTGACTAATTTGCCCATATTTCTGCGGTTAACAGTTTCTGTACTGGGTTGCCAAAACCACTTTCTCTGTTTTTTTTTTAAACTGCACATAGAATGGGTGGTGGATATTTTCGGCGTAGAAAAACAATTTAATGCCTCATATCTTCAATTCCCTCAACCCCCATCGGGCACCACCACCCCGAACAAATTGCTGGACGGTATTTCTGGAATGTATTGTCGCATCGAGTAACTACTGTTTCAGAGTAGTCAGGTCTTATTCTAACTGAAGATTCTTTTATAAATAGGCAGGGCTCGTTGCAATAGAATAGGTAAATTCGCTCATTTACATTTACTCTCCGTGAGTAGTGTGATTATGACACAACCGTTGATGCTGAAAGTGACAATTAGTACTGAAATTGTGAACCGGATAACCGGTTTGAAACCGGTTACCTACCTAACCGATTTGAAAAAAACGTCAACCGGTTATCCGAAATATCGACAGTGATCGTCATTCCACCGTTAAAACGTAATAAGGATCTCGCTTCTCCTTTGGGATGGATTATACCTCGAAGCAGCGCTGTGTATATTGAGAAATAATCGACTTTGGTTTCAATACTTCGTTGATGATCGGCAATTTCCGTGAATACTGAGTAACCGTCAAAACTATTCCGTAGCATGTATACAAACGAACGTTGTCGAGTACTCGACAACGTTCGTTTGTATACACACTACGGAGTAGTTGCTGAGAATACCGCTTTCTAATTCCTATAGTTTTGATCCCAGATTCGGTGAAATAATGGCTACGGATAACCGGATATTAACCGGTTATAGCTCTCGGTTAGTCGGTTGTGAAAATGAGCCAACCGTGTCAGCCCTAGTGGCAATACACACCAATAAATAATCATTGAGGAGAAATGTCATAAAAATTCAGCTTCCGTTAATGAAAGGTGATATTTGGTTTAGTCATTTATAACTGCAAGGTGGATTTTACTTGGAATTGTCCCAGAACGCTATTATAAAGGGCATTTGAGGTTTCGGGTTATTTGAATTGCAGTGAGGGTTTCATCGAGAACTGGGCTAGGCTATCACTCTTTTGACATATATTTCTCAGAGATGATTGTATACTTCGTTTTATGTTGTACATGAAAACAAGCCAAATTATCTCGTAGTCTAAGTGAAGAAGGTTCACAAATGCAGACAACGCCCTTAAACCATAATCTCCAAAATCAACAGCGGGTCATCTGTATATGGCATCGAATCTGCATGTTTCATTTCATCTTTCTGGGTGGAACACTTCTCTACTTGGACGGCTGAGAGCGTTGCGTATATAGACAGACGGACGGACGGACATGGTAATTTTGACCTTTATCTATGGCTGGTGCGCCATTAATTAAAATTTTGCTGATGGTGATTTTTATTACCTGCTAAACGTATGCGCGGACATCACTGCCCACGCGTGGATTATGACCTGTCCACTGCGGCTCTACTGTATGTCGTCTCACAAAACGTATCGTTCAGGTGGAAATTAAACAACAAATTATGCTGAAAATAAAAGCAGCGCCTAGTTTTCGCTATATTAACATTCAGGGCATCTGCACCCATGCCACCACCCATGCTAATTCCTGTCTCACTACCCACTGATGAAAGAAAATTTAAGGTTTTCAATAAAAGTCAGCGATGAGTTGTTGCTGGCGTCTATCGCTGTGCAGTTCCTACTACCGATATCTCTCACATCCGTTCCTGTTTTGAACTATAAACCTTACTGGGTAATATTCCGACCACATTAGCATGTCTTCGACGAAGGTATTCCTAGATGATGTAGTTGGAATAGTTTATCGAGCCGGTGTAAAAGGAATGGAAGTCCGTAGGAACGTTAGTCCCTCTGGACTATTATTCCGCGGAATTATAGTCCTAGGTCCAACATTTCTAGGAATAGTAGTCCGGCGGACTACTATTCCTAGAAATGTTAGACCTAGGACTAAAATTCCGCGGAATAATAGTCCAGAGGGACTAATTTTCCTACGGACTACCATTCCTGTTACACCGGGACTGGGGCCATCGCTGCCGGGACAAATCAAGTATACAGAACGCCCCCCTCCCCCTTCCGCCCCCCTCCGCCCCCCCCCCCTCCCCCCCCCCCCCCCCCCCAGTCGTCCATCTTCAATACGCTTCTGATTCAATCCAAGGTCGTTTTGATTTCGAATAATAAACCCGATTCGCTTCGAGATTCGATTCTTATTGAAAATGTGATTCGCAGTGTCCTATCGTACATGTAATGCATCTTCCGTGGTATCTTTGTCTATCTTTAATAGCATTTCAAGTGTTAGCGATTCGCTTCAAAACTAGGAAAAACCGTGAAACGAGGAAGAAAATCAAATATGCGTGAAATGCTTTAAATCATTCTAAAACCACGAACCGGATTTCAAACCGCAAAGATTGTAATCAGTGTTAAAGGTGACTAACTGTCTTCAGTGCAAACGTCCTTGTCTCTTTTGTACGGAAGCGTAGTAGGGCCAAGATGAAATCTGTTTTGACCTCGCTATCCCTATTGAGGACTTGTCTAAAACGTACGGTACGTGGAGAGTGGGTTGTAACAAAATCACCCGCGGGGAGGTGTTATCACCGAAGTATCACTTCCAAATTCTGTACATATGGTCAAACAACACAAGCAATGGTTCAGCCAATGGACTTCAGCGTTTAACCCGGAGGTCCATTGGCTGGAACTTTTCTTGTGCTTTTTAAGCTTTGCAACAAAATTGCAATTATTGCTTGCGTGAAATCTCCACTCCGCGGGTGATTTAGTGATAATACACTCTACACGTACTGTAGAACCTATTACCTTGGATACGTAAACTGCATCTCCTCCGTAGGACTATTCTCTACTACGTTGGGCGTTCTATCTCCTGCTAACGATACATCTCCTATCTTATACGTAGAACTTATTATTTCCATGGACGCATCTTCTACGTAAACTGTATCTAAGCAGTAGGACGTAATATTTACTACAGTGGGCATAATATACGGAGGGTTCATCTATTATATCATGCATACAGTATGTGGAGAGTGTTCTCGGGGAGTGTATTATCACTAAATCACCCATAGAGTGGAGATTCCACCCAAGCAGTAATTGCACATTTGTTGCAAAACATAACAAACACAAGCTAACCCTGAGGCCCATTGGCTGAAACATGACTTGTGTTTTTTGTACATATGTACAATATTTGAACGGTGATTCTTTGGGCGATAACTTCACTCCACCGGTGATCTAGTCACAATTCATTATCTGCATACTGTACACGACTTATCTCCTGTGATTTATCTCCAACGTAAGACATATTAACTGGGTTGGAGATAAATTCTACATAATAAGTCGTGGGAGATAAAACCTCCTACATAGTATGTAATAACCCTAAAATAGAAGACAGATCATTCTTAGAAGTTATTTTCTCCCAGGAGATTTTGAGGATATCTACGCTGTTTTAGCGTACGACATGTACTAAAATAGCGTAGTTTTTATTTTTATTATATACTACGTGACCAGTGGCGACGCCATGGGGGGTACTTACCCCTCCACTTTTTTCGCCAAGCGTAGTAAAAAAATACTATCATTTTAATTTTTGTATTGAACGTTGCGGTGTAATGGTGGGTATGCTTAATTCCATATTCTCAAGTGCACTAAATCAGAGAACTTTTTAAATTATGTTTATGTGTGCCCCCCCCCCCCCCCCCCACCCCTCCCCCTCTGAAACATACCGCTTAAGAGTATTCGAGGAATGCTAGAATCGAGAGCGTGCAACGCATCCGTTGTGAACGCAGCTTACTTTTATTTTCGATCTGAGTGTCCTTTGGTGCTTTGTGCTCGCACTTTACAACAGCATTCTTCCGTTAAAATGTCACAATGTACGACGTTTTCTATAACTGAAAGACCTAACCAATAAGTTTCAAAAGGATAAAACTGTTTTAATTTAATTGTCTGAGAATGCTCCAGAGAACACCATTTACAACGTAAGTTTTCAAAATTTTCTCAAAATTTTTAAAACTTACGCGCGGTGGGCAATACCCAACTGTACTCCCTCACTTCTGTAACTCTGGCGCCGCCACTGTACGTGACATTGTACTGCGCAATATTCATCCCAATTCGATTGCAAACAGTTTCAAGACAATAACAAACGACAATGCTGGTCGTTTCTTCAAGGCGATGTCATGCGCTGAAGCGTCACGTCATTTAGGAAGCTACTTAGATATTGAAAAATATCGTTTAGATAATTTGCGATAATTCACAGGCTAGCATATAATAACATATCATATGTCAGAGATAATAAGGACTACCTAAAAGATACGTTATTTTTAAATTTTCCCAAACTGTGATGATTTGTCGTTTCAATTCAGGGCGAGTCGAAATGCGATTCTGTGCCTACAACGAGACTTGATCTGAATTCCCGGAGACACACACTGTGGTGATGATAAATTTATCTCACAATACTCACCACAAAATGTGTTATAAAACTATTTTAAGAGAAACTTTTTCATTTGCCTTATCGATTGAAAGACGCAAATTGTAAAATAGAATAGCGTTCATTGATCTCCATATTGAGGTTAGTGATGACGTTACACTTCAGAGAAAATTACGTCACTTGGATTCACTTTACTGAATACTCTCTTTCGAAGTGGAGCAACTGTGTGTTTCGTCAACGTGAATTTGGTTGTTACTTTTGCAATAATTACTGGTGAATTAAATATCCCTCTTGGTGTAAAGGTTTATTATATTTTAAAATATGCTGTTCCTCGTTTATTGAGGTGGAGATTTCCACATTTCAAAGTGAAAACTAATCTTTGAACTTCAAGAGAGAAGCCTCGACTCGAGCGTTCAGGAAAATCCCAATAATAGGCTACAAACCAGCCCAAGATGCCGAAAAGTGCGCATAATTTTTAACTATTCGTTGAGTTAACTTCCCCAGTGATATTTTAGCATGCCGTGCATAATAAATACATTACCGGGCGTTTAGTTGGCAGACACACTGTCATATGCGGCTCAGAGAAAACAATATTAGGTTCGGCTTCGCCTCACCTAATATTCTTTTCTCTGAAGGGAAAAACGCGAAGCGATCGAACAACGATATTAATGCCGTTGTTTTGGCAACAACAGAATCACGCGGCTGTATCAGGGGCCCTTGATACGGATTCGGAACAAGGGCCCAGATACTTTAAACTTTAGTTGCGTAACAGTGCAAAAACGCCCCGATTGTGAGATAAAAATCAGTAATGAGGGTAGCAATCGCCCATGCGATCATTCGATCAGAAGGAGAACATTTTGCACCATCGATTTGACCAAGGTAATAAATTAGACAAGATCATTTTTTGCCGTGATGATATTTTTATGTGCAGTTAAAAGTAGAAGTCCCGTTACGAACTGTGCGCTTATCTTGGCTTAACTGCGCGTAGGAATTGCCATATTGAATGGCATCCAAACACGGCAGGTTCTCCTGGTTACTCATAGCAAACACAGGCAATATTTCTGCCAATGGACCTCCGAGTTACCCGGAGGTCCATTGGCTGAAACATTGCTTGTGCACAGGTCATAGGTACAGAATTTGATAGCCTTACTATAGTCCTAACGCGTAGATTAACGCGCGGATCGACGTGCTATTTGTGCGCATTTCATGACAGGACTCCTAGTTTTAACTGTAGACCCACCACACGTTAAACCTGGACAATAAAATTAAGAGACAGACAGCTGAAACTCTATTATAAAATTCGGTGGTTATACGTGTAGTACAAGTAGATCAATGTATAGGAATTACGTCAGCCACAGCTCAAGGACGTAATATCATGACGTCACGAGCTTCATTCATAAAAAAAATCAATTCATAGGCACTGAATGATTGTCAAAATAGATGCTGACAAGTCAAGAAAGGGAGGGATATTGTAAGATACAAATTAGTTATTACCATTACGTGGGTTTGTGAGATGGTGTATTGGAGTCTCAACCTCGTCTCTGGATCATATGTCGATTCGTCCTAACAGCCTTCAGTACACCATCTCGGAAACCCACATGTGGTAATAAACCATGTTTACATATATATTACGTAATACGATAAAAAGACGGCACTTGAATAAAGACTTATTATGAGTCCTCACAAGAACAAGCTATTTTTTGTGAACAGTGGTAGTCGTTATTTGACCGTTATTTCTGGTGATGTCACAAGTGCAGCGGCGTGGAGAGAATATTCCTACCTTGCAGCTCCAACCCCAATTCAATCCCCATTCCAGAGCATATGTCTTCCATTTCTTTGCTTAGCAACAGTTATCGTGGGTGACCCTGCCCCGAGAGACCCAAAAGAATCATAATGCAAAAACACACTACAATCGAGCACACCCCGACATCTACTCCAGAACAGCTACAGAGACAACCATGCAGTCACACCAGAGTGTATAATGAAAGGCAAACAAACTCTAATCTTTTTTTTTTCCTTTTGCATAGCCACAGAGCCACATGTATGCATTTCGTGCCATAAACGTATCACAATGGAAATTATTATTATTATTTTCTCTCAAGTGTTGGCACCATCTCGTCAATATTTTTGGGCGAATTTTTCTCGTTTCATTCAAAAGTTGTTTGGTTTAGCAATGCTTCCCTTTTAAAATGACAAAGGCACCGTTCCTATTAATATAGTCTTTCCGGTTACGCAGTACAGTCGCCGTGGACTGGTCGTTATCCACGCGTGGGCAGTAATATCCACGCATGCGTTTACCAGGTAATAAAAATCAGCGTAAGCAAAATTTTAATTAATGAAGCACCGGGTTCTACCCGGTGCATCATTAATAAAATTTCTGATGATTATTCCTGTGATTAGTGTTTGGAGTCTAAAATTATTGCGTCCGTGGAAGCATCAATTTGAAATATAGAAAGTCAAATACAGAGATATTAAATATCTAAATGTCTCTTTTAAACGGTTTTCTTCTCCTTGTGTGTTTAAAATGGTTTAAAAGTTGGGATTCTATCGACTAGGCAAACAACTTCTTTTATGTAAATCGGTTATCCTGGGGATAAAAAATTACTGTAAAAAATGCAAAAAGAGTATTGGCAACAGCTACCGGTACTTCGACCCTAAATTTTACGTCAGCGACTGTCACTGTTTAAGTTTAATCAAATGAATAGTAGAGCAAACATATTTTTTCAGAAAGAATGAATTAAACTAGGGCTGAAACAGTTTACTAATTTTCGTAACCGACTAACCGATGGCTATAACCGGAAAATATCCGGTTATTTCACCGAATATGGGATCAAAACTATAAGAATTGGAAATCAGTATTCTCAAACTATTCCGTAGTGTGTATACAAACGAACGTTGTCGAGTACTAAACACAACGCTACGGTGTGAGCGTTAATTATGTGACAAGATAAATGCCATTGAGTTTTAACCATGGAAAAAATACTTTCGTGCATTATGGGATGGAATTACATAACCCTTTAAATATTAATATGCTTCGTACGCTGCTTCTATTCAAATATATTGGGGTATCGTCTGTCAAATTCTCTCGACTTCACCAAAGCATAACATTTATTGCGATGGTATTACTGCCTGTACAAGAGAACCCCGATCCATATTATGGTTACAAGTAATTATTCCGATTTTTATGGTTAAATTTATTATACAGAATTTTTCAACTTAACACTCTGAATGGGATTTCATAGCAGGGATCGAAAAATTCATGATACTCGCCCATCTGGGCAAATACTTTAAGGTTCTAGTCGTCAGGGAAAAAGGTTAATGCATAAGTTTTGTAAACATATATGTTAGATGAGAAAGTAATCATTTTAAGAATGTGCAGTTAGAAAGAACACAACTTGGGTGATGTACGGGGGACTGAAATCAGCGATCCGAGGTGGACTTTAAAACTCCACCAAGGTCGTTGATTCCTGACCCCCCGCACAATACCCGGGGTGTGTTGTGTATTTATGTCACGATTAAACTTGAATTAACCCTTTACCTAACATGAAAAGCAGACGACACTTGCAAAAAAAAATCTTGAATAACTCATGTTGTTCATTTTTTGTCTCGAAAACAAGGGTTATGAGCCCTCGTTGGAACGAGCTCGACGAGCTCGTTCCAACGAGGGGTCATAACCTATGTTTTTGAGACAAAAAAAATGAAAAAATAATGAAAATTAATTTTTGAGAATAGCGTTGGCCTTTTTTAGCCGTTACTTTGTGGAAAGGGTTAAGTGAATGAAGTGAAATATCACCTTCGGCTATCTGTTTGACACTTTGTGTCGAAGCATGTTATTCACGTCACAACGTACCGCAGACTCTTAACGTCCTATCAGATGAGTTCATACATGACGTTCTTACGTGTAATTCAGATACCATGTGGTCTATCGATAACATTTCTCAACATCTGGGCGGTATCTGTTAACGTAGAATACACGCAGTAATCGCAGTATATATAGTGTGCACACCTTGATTGTGCCCTGTTATTATTCACCGGCACTTGAATGTGGGCGCTTCAGCACATTGGGCTTGGACGTTTTGACACCAGGTGGCAGAACGTCAGTGCCCACGTGCAAAACTGCCTAAACCTGTAGTCAACGCATTTATGATGTAGAAAAAATGGAACTCCGTCCCCTTCGCCTGACAACTGGACGGAGGAATCCGTGTGTGTCGAAATTAACTGATGCCACCGTAACACCTCAATTTTTAAAACAGTGATTTTATTTCTGAATCATTAGAAACGGGGCTTAGTGAACAGGCGTGACCTATATAAACGTCTTCCCCGTCCGGGCACTGTACGTAAATACAGAGTGATGAAGAACAGGTCCAAGTTAGTGTAGAATAAGTGAGTTTTTTTGCGAAGGTGTGTTTCGAGAAATCTGCCAAAGCTCAACCATCTGACCATTCTGACTTACATGGAAAACAAATAAGACCAGACACGACAACAGCTGGAACACTATCAACCTTAAACACTAGACGATGGTGTAGATGCCACCGAGAGACGCCCATACTACCGCATTAGAATGAGCAGATAGAAAGATATTGCGGTTTCATCGGAAAGTTTCGGTAACGTGAAAACAGTTACCACGTTGAAACTGCTTCACTACACTTGTCCGTTTGTTTGTTTATTGGAGGTCATCGGGGGCACGAGGGCGCTGAACACTAAACTGTACTGCACGTGGATGGTGCTCTTGCCTTCAAGCGATGCTAGCTCTCATGGTTGCCGCTGGACTGAAAATATTTTTTGAAATTTTTTTTTTAAAAAGCAATTTTGGGGCAAAATCCCAAAAATTGCTAAACAGTTTTACACAAAAGCTTATTCTCTGCGCACGTAAAATTGAATAATTCTTATCTTTTATTATAGTTTTGCGATACACAGTTGCGGTGACAAAAATACACATTGAAAACGAAGCATGATATTTTTTCTTGCATTTTGAAAATTTTGTAAACGTCAGCGCGAACCCTGCTAACTCTCCTTCTAAAGGGTGGAGTGTCTGGCAGTTGCTCTCTCCTGCTCGGCGGTTCCCCCCTGGTACTCAGGCTTCCTCCACCGGCAAACCCCACACGATTTTACTCTGGCTTTTAAAAGTGTAGCTAATTCCCAATAAAGAAACAAATAAAACATGGCGTTCACTTTCGCCCACCAGGAACACATCCTATTGGACCACATGACCATATAAAAAGTTGTGTACTAAAAACAACACGACGATGTGAGCGTTAATTAAGTGACAAGGTAAATTCCATTGAATTTTAACCATGGGGAAAATACTATAGTGCATTATGGGATGGTATTAATTAACTCTTTGAATATTAATACGTTTCGAACGCTGCTTCTATTAAAAATATTGGGTTAGGCCTAAAAAAATTAAAAATCTGTTTCTCAGGCCCTCCCGCATGGTCCTTTTGGCTGCCGCATGCTCTCATTTTATAACCAATTTAAACTTAAAAAAAATTAAAATGAAATGGTTTATGTCTGATATTTTACACAAGTTAAAAAAATTGAGGAATTTGTCCCTTGAGTGCAAGAAGGCTTTGCAATGCTTTAGCATTGCAAAGCCTTCTTGCACTCAAGGGATGAAATACACCACCACCCATGCTATTTTGTAGATTATGAGGCCTAAAACTTGAACCAAGAACATGAACTTTTGATGGCTAAGAAATAATTACTGAAATAAAAAATAAAATAAAAAAACGCTCGCCCGCATGCAATTTCACAAATAATGGCCTGATAAACAGAAGATCTACTTTGTGTGGCCTTATCGTCTGTTGAATTCTCTCGACTTCACCAAAGCATAACATTTATTGTGAGGGTATTACTGCCTGTACAAGAGAAACCCGATCCATATTATGGTTACAAGTAATTATTCCGACTTTTATGGTTAAATTTATTATACAGATTTTTTCAGCTTCACACTCTGGATGTGATTTCATAGCAGGGATCGAAAAATTCGTGATACTCGCCCATCTGGGCAAATACTTTAAGGTTCTAGTTGTCAGGGAAAAAGGTTAATGCATAAGTTTTCTAAACGTATATGTTAGATGAGAAAGCAATCATTTTAAGAATGTGCAGTAAGAAAGAACACAACTTGGGTGATGTACGGGGGACTGAAATCAGCGATCCGAGGTGGATTTTAAAACTCCACCAAGGTCGTTGATTCCTGACCCCCGCACAATACCCGGGTTGTGTTGTGTATTTATGTCACGATTAAACTTGAATTAACCCTTTACCTAACATGAAAAGCAGACGACACTTGCACAAAAAAATCTTGAATAAATCATTTTGTTCATTTTTTGTCTCGAAAACAAGGGTTATGACCCCTCGTTGGAACGAGCTCGATGAGCTCGTTCCAACGAGGGGTCATAACCTATGTTTTTGAGACAAAAAATTAAAAAATAATGAGAATTAATTTGTGAGAATAGCGCTGGCCTTTTTTAGCCGTTACTTTGGGTAAGGGTTAAGTGAATGAAGTGAAATATCACCTTCGGCTATCTGTTTGACACTTTGTGTTGACGCATGTTATTCACGTCACAACGTCCCACAGACTCTTAACGTCCTATCAGATGAGTTCATACATGACGTTCTTACGTGTAATTCAGATACCATGCGGTCTATCGATAACATTTCTCAGTATCTGTGCGGTATCTGTTAACGTAGAATACACGCAGTAATCGCAGTATATACAGTGTGCACACCTTGATTGTGCCCTGTTATTATTCACCGGCACTTGAATGTGGGCGCTTCAGCACATTGGGCTTGGACGTTTTGACACCACGTGCAAAACTGCCCAAACCTGTAGTCAACGCATTTATGATGTAGAAGAAAATGGAACTCCGTCCGCTTCGCCTGACAACTGAACGGAGGAATCCGTGTGTGTCGAAATTAGCTGATGCCACCGATAACACCTCGATTTTTAAAACAGTGGTTTTATTTCTGAATGATTAGAAACAGGACTTAGCGAACAGGCGTGGCCTATATAAACGCCTTCCCCCTCCGGACATTGTACGTAAATACAGAGTGATGAACAGGTTCAAGTGTATAATAAGTGAGTTTTTTTGCGAAGGTGTGTTTCGAGAAATCTGACAAAGCTCAACCAGCTGACCATTCTGACTTACATGGAAAACAAATAAGACCAGACACGACGACAGCTGGAACACTATCAACCTTAAACACTTGACGACGGTGTAGCTGCCACAGAGAGACGCCCATACTGCCGCATTAGAATGAGCAGATAGAAAGATATTGCGGTTTCATCGGAAAGTGTCGGTAACGTGAAAACAGTTGCCTCGTTGAAACTGCTTCACTACACTTGTCCGTTTGTTTGTTTATTGAAGGCCATCGGGGGCACGAGGGCGCTGCACACTAAACTGTACTGCACGTGGGTGGTGCTCTTGCCTTCAAGCGCTGCTAGCTCTCATGGTTGCCGCTGAGCTGAAAATATTTTTTGAAATTTTTTTTTTAAAAAGCAATTTTGGGGCAAAATCCCCAAAATTGCTGAACAGTTTTACACAAAAGCTTATTCTCTGCTCACGCAAGATTGAATAATTTTTATTTTTAATTATAGTTTTGCGATATACAGTTGCGGTGCCAAAAATACACATTGAAAACGAAGCATGATATTTTTTCTTGAGTTTTGAAAATTTTGTAAACGTCAGCGCGAACCCTGCTAACTCTCCTTCTGAAGGGTGGAGGGTCTGGCAGTTGCTCTCTCCTGCTCTGGGGTTGTCCCCTGGTACTCAGGCTTCCTCCAACGGAAACCGACACGATATTACTCTGGCTTTTAGAAGTGTAGCTAATTCCCAATAAAGAAACAAATAAAACGTGGCGTTCACTTTCGACGACCAGGAACACATCCTATTGGACCACATGACCGTATAAAAAGTTGTGTACTAAAAACAACACGACGATGTGAGCGTTAATTAAGTGACAAGGTAAATTCCATTGAATTTTAACCATGGGGAAAATACTATAGTGCATTATGGGATGGTATTACATAACTCTTTAAATATTAATACGTTTCGAACGCTGCTTCTATTCAAAAATATTGGGTTAGGCCTAAAAAATAAAAAATATGTTTCTCAGGCCCTCCCGCATGGTCCTTTTGACTGCCGCATGCGATCTTTTTATAACCAATTTAAACTTTAAAAAAAATTAAAATGAAATGGTTTATGTCTGATATTTTACCTAAGTTAAAAAAATTGATGAATTTGTCCCTTGAGTGCAAGAAGGCTTTGCAATGCTTTAGCATTGCAAAGCCTTCTTGCACTCAAGGGATGAAATACACCACCACCCATGCTATTTTGTAGATGATGAGGCTAAAACATGAACCAAGAACATGAACTTTTGATGGCTAAGAAATAATTACTGAAATAAAAAATAAAATAAAAAAACGCTCGCCCGCATGCAATTTCACAAATAATGGCCTGATAAACAGAAGATCTACTTTGTGTGACCTCTCGACTTCACCAAAGCATAACATTTATTGTGAGGGTATTACTGCCTGTACAAGAGAAACCCGATCCATATTATGGTTACAAGTAATTATTCCGACTTTTATGGTTAAATTTATTATACAGAATTTTTCAACTTAACACTCTGAATGAGATTTCATAGTAGGGATCGAAAAATTCATGATACTCGCCCATCTGGGGAAATACTTTAAGGTTCTAGTCGTCAGGGAAAAAGGTTAATGCATAAGTTTTGTAAACGTATATGTTAGATGAGAAAGCAATCATTTTAAGAATGTGCAGTAAGAAAGAACACAACTTGGGTGATGTACGGGGACTGAAATCAGCGATCCGAGGTGGACTTTAAAACTCCACCAAGGTCGTTGATTCCTGACCCCCGCACAATACCCGGGTTGTGTTGTGTATTTATGTCACGATTAAACTTGAATTAACCCTTTACCTAACATGAAAAGCAGACGACACTCATTTTGTTCATTTTTTGTCTCGAAAACAAGGGTTATGACCCCTCGTTGGAACGATCTCGACGAGCTCGTTCCAACGAGGGGTCATAACCTATGTTTTTGAGACAAAAAATGAAAAACTAATGAAAATTAATGTTTGAGAATAGCGCTGGCCTTTTTGGCCGTTACTTTGGGTAAAGGGTTAAGTGAATGAAGCTGATCTTTTTAAAGAAAAATATCACCTTCGGCTGTCTGTTTGACACTTTGTGTCGAAGCATGTTATTCACGTCACAACGTCCCACAGACTCTTAACGTCCTATCAGATGAGTTCATACATGACGTTCTTACGTGTAATTCAGATACCATGCGGTCTATCGATAACATTTCTCAGTATCTGTGCGGTATCTGTTAACGTAGAATACACGCAGTAATCGCAGTATATACAGTGTGCACACCTTGATTGTGCCCTGTTATTATTCACCGGCACTTGAATGTGGGCGCTTCAGCACATTGGGCTTGGACGTTTTGACACCAGGTGGCAGAACATCAGTACCCACGTGCAAAACTGCCCAAACCTGTAGTCAACGCATTTATGATGTAGAAGAAAATGGAACTCCGTCCGCTTCGCCTGACAACTGAACGGAGGAATCCGTGTGTGTCGAAATTAACTGATGCCACCGTAACACCTCAATTTTTAAAACAGTGATTTTATTTCTGAATCATTAGAAACAGGGCTTAGTGAACAGGCGTGACCTATATAAACGTCTTCCCCATCCGGGCATTGTACGTAAATACAGAGTGATGAAGAACAGGTCCAAGTGTAGAATAAGTGAGTTTTTTTGCGAAGGTGTGTTTCGAGAAATCTGCCAAAGCTCAACCATCTGACCATTCTGACTTACATGGAAAACAAATAAGACCAGACACGACAACAGCTGGAACACTATCAACCTTAAACACTAGACGATGGTGTAGATGCCACCGAGAGACGCCCATACTACCGCATTAGAATGAGCAGATAGAAAGATATTGCGGTTTCATCGGAAAGTTTCGGTAACGTGAAAACAGTTACCACGTTGAAACTGCTTCACTACACTTGTCCGTTTGTTTGTTTATTAAAGGTCATCGGGGGCACGAGGGCGCTGCACACTAAACTGTACTGCACGTGGGTGGTGCTCTTGCCTTCAAGCGCTGCTAGCTCACATGGTTGCCGCTGGACTGAAAATATTATTTGAATTTTTTTTTTTAAAAAAGCAATTTTGGGGCAAAATCCCCAAAATTGCAAAACAGTTTTACACCAAAGCTTATTTTCTGCGCACGCAAAATTGAATAATTCTTATCTTTTATTATAGTTTTGCGATATACAGTTGCGGTGACAAAAATACACATTGAAAACGAAGCATGATATTTTTTCTTGAATTTTGAAAATTTTGTAAACGTCAGCGCGAACCCTGCTAACTCTCCTTCTGAAGGGTGGAGTGTCTGGCAGTTGCTCTCTCCTGCTCTGGGGTTCTCCCCTGGTGCTCAGGCTTCCTCCACCGGCAAACCCCACACGATTTTACTCTGGCTTTTAGAAGTGTAGCTAATTCCCAATAAAGAAACAAATAAAACATGGCGTTCACTTTCGACGAACAGGAACACATCCTATTGAACCACATGGCCGTATAAAAAGTTGTGTAATAAAACAACACGACGATGTGAGCGTTAATTAAGTGACAAGGTAAATTCCATTGAATTTTAACCATGGGGAAAATACTATAGTGCATTATGGGATGGTATTACATAACTCTTTAAATATTATTACGTTTCGAACGCTGCTTCTATTAAAAAATATTGGGTTATCAACTCATATCATCGTCTCAACTCTATTGCCAAGCTTTCGATCCGAACTGGATCTTCATCAGGACACTCGAATTAGGAAGAACCACATGTCAACAGAACGAAAAACAATTGCAAAATGAACCAGTTCTGTTACACGTAATGGGTTATTGAGTTATCGTCTGTTAAATTCTCTCGACTTCACCAAAGCATAACATTTATTGCGATGGTATTACTGCCTGTACAAGAGAAACCCGATCCATATTATGGTTAAAAGTAATTATTCCGATTTTTATGGTTAAATTTATTTTTCAGAATTTTTCAACTTAACACTCTGAATGGGATTTTATAGTAGGGATCGAAAAAAATCATGATACTCGCCCATCTGGGCAAATACTTTAAGGTTCTAGTGGTCAGGGAAAAGGTTAATGCATAGGTTTTGTAAACGTATATGTTAGATGAGAAAGCAATCATTTTAAAAATGTGCAGTAAGAACGAACACAACTTGGGTGATGTACGGGGGACTGAAATCAGCGATCCGAGGTGGACTTTAAAACTCCACCAAGGTCGTTGATTCCTGCCCCCCCCCCCACCCCCCCCCCCACACACACACACAATACCCGGGGTGTGTTGTGTATTTATGTCACGATTAAACTTGAATTAACCCTTTACCTGACATGAAAAGCAGACGACACTTGCAAAAAAAATCTTGAATAACTCATTTTGTTCATTTTTGTCTCGAAAACAAGGGTTATGACCCCTCGTTGGAACGAGCTCGACGGGCTCGTTCCAACGAGGGGTCATAACCTATGTTTTTGAGACAAAAAATGAAAAAATAATGAAAATTAATTCTTGAGAATAGCGCTGGCCTTTTTTAGCTGTTACTTCGGGTAAAGGGTAAAGTGAATGAAGAGAAATATCACCTTCGGCTATCTGTTTGACACTTTGTGTCAAAGCATGTTATTCACGTCACAACGTCCCGCAGACTCTTAACGTCCTATCAGATGAGTTCATACATGACGTTCTTACGTGTAATTCAGATACCATGCGGTCTATCGATAACATTTCTCAATATCTGTGCGGTATCTGTTAACGTAGAATACACGCAGTAATCGCAGTATATATAGTGTGCACACCTTGATTGTGCCCGGTTATTATTCACCGGCACTTGAATGTGGGCGCTTCAGCACATTGGGCTTGGACGTTTTGACACCACGTGCAAAACTGCCCAAACCTGTAGTCAACGCATTTATGATGTACAAGAAAATGGAACTCCGCCCGCTTCGCCCGACAACTGAACGGATGAATCCGTGTGTGTCGAAATTAGCTGATGCCACCGATAACACCTCGATTTTTAAAACAGTGGTTTTATTTATGAATGATTAGAGACGGAACTTAGCGAACAGGCGTGGCCTATATAAACGTCTTCCCCTTCTGGACATTGTACGTAAATACAGAGTGATGAACAGGTTCAAGTGTAGAATAAGTGAGTTTTTTGCGAAGGTGTGTTTCGAGAAATCTGTCAAAGCTCAACCATCTAACCATTCTAACTTACATGAAATGCAAATAAGACCAGACACGACAACAGCTGGAACACTATCAACCTTAAACACTAGACGAGGGTGTAGTTGCCACCGAGAAGCGCCCATACTACCGCATTAGAATCTTCCGGTGGCGATAACATACTCCCCAGGCCAGAACAAGTTAACGTTTTCAGGATACCCTATGCTCGAATTACTGAAAATGCTACCATATAATGAAGGGTTTGTTGTACCGGTTTTAATTATAAAGATTTGTCACTCATCATGGTACATATTACAGTGGAAGATGAAGCGTTCTTTGTCTTCATAATAGTAATATGTCTCTCAAGTTTATGCCCATTTAGATCACTGCAATGTAATCGCAACTTCCCGTGTATAATTTGGCCAACTGCGGTGCCACAGCGGTAGAAGCCAGGGAAGACAGGATCCCTTGAGTGTAATTGTTTCTTGAATACTTCTAGCGATATGCAATTACACATTGCCGAGTCAAGTTCGCCACAGGCCCTGTCCGCTGATAGCAGGAAGGAGACAGAAAGGTCTTTTGTTCTAATGAGGGATTCATACATTTGGTCTTAGGTACGGAGAGGGTAAGTTGTGACACTTGAGATGTCCCGAGGAACTAAACATCTTAAATATGCTGGGCAAAGGCCTTTTCTCATTTTGTAAAACATTGTGAGTTTGTCCCTACGACGCCTTTCTTTAAGAGTGCGGTAACATGTACCTCTCGTACTCCACAGATGATACGAAGTGCATCAAAACGTAGATTTTCCAGGGCATTTTCTCTTTCGTTTGAGCAGTTATCGCAAATGACGCCAGCGTAAACAAAGGGGGTAAAATGAAAATGGTTGTATATTGTGTCAAGCACTGCATGTGATAACATGTATTTTAAGCTACGGAAACAGTTGATCAGGGGACTTTCCAAAGTCATTAAATTATTGATATGAATATACCAAGATCCATTGCTTTGAAATGTTCAGTCTAAATGTTTGTGATCACTTACTTCTTTGATTCCCTTCCCAAGAAGGAAGAGGGGTGGTTTGTGGTTGGTTAATAGTTTACGTGATATGCTAAGAACAAATGTTTTCTCGGGACGTAAATAACTTGCCAATAAGATTCCCAATCACCAATTACTTTTAAATCCCTGCGGATATTGGATATACTATTATTTTGCACTACAAGAACATCAGGAAAAATAATTCTCATTCGAAATTTCACATGCGGTTCACTCGAGTATTTCCGTAAAAATGACGGAAGTTACTCGAAAAAAATATCTGACGTCACATTGTCGATCTCTTACATGTGACACCAAGTGCGTTATATTGAGAATACCACTTTGCTGCGTATTGATGTTATCTGTGTGGTAACTCCGTACTCATTCGGACGTGTAGCACAGGGAATCAAATTTTATGTCCGTATTCAGTACGGACCTATAGCAGCGAAAGGGTTAAAAGATATGAGAATTTGCCCACTGGCAAATCACCAGATCTTTAAAAATACATTTGGCTACTTTCAACCCATTTAAAGTCATAACTAGAAAATACAATTCTAGAAAATACAATTGTAACAGTTTTATAGTATTGGTCCCAGTATGTATTTCAAAGGTAAAAACAAACGTCATTTTTATATAAATATGAGAGTTTAACCCCTGAGGACAGTTCCCATTTTTGTGATTTTTTTTTCTTACATGTTCAGGTTGAACTCATGCTCCAGCATACAGGCTTTTAGAAGTATTTCTGATTGAAGTTACATGACCTTAGTAGTGGGTTCTAGTGAAGCCTTGGCTGCCTGTATAGGCAGCCAAGACTTCATTAGACACCACTGCTTAGACCAAGTGGTACCATATTACAAGGGAGTAGAAAATGAGTAGAATTCGCAAGGCCTCCAAGGACACTTTCAGAATCTATGATGAGAATCAAATGAATATTTTGTGAGAATCAAAGTTGATTCTCTTTGTTATGCCTCCACAACAAATACTCAGAGCGCATATTGTGTTACTGAAGTGTCATCATTCTGAATGCGAACGAATATTTGACTCTATAGTTTTTACTATGCTGTTAGTACATATGTCAAAAAGTTGTAGGCCAAGGAAGGAGCTCTGGGGCACCCCGGCCGGAATGAAAGTGTTCAGGGACCTTTAGCCATTAATGAGCATTCTCTGGCTTCTTCCTTCAAGATACCTCTGAAACCATGATAACAATTTACCCCTAATACCTATTGCGTTTAGTTTTTTGATGAGGCCCCTATGCCAAAGTCTATCAAATGCTCCTTATATCACAGAAAAGAAAACGGATTTCCTAATTTTGGTCTAGGGCCTTTTGAATGTTGTGATCTATATCGATTAACTTGCATACTGCATTGTCACGTGGCAAAACACCTCACTGCGAATCTGTGGGTAAACAATTATTGTCACATAGTTATGACGTCAATCCTTTGTTTAAAAGAAGTGATATATTTCGAAGAGTTGATAAGAGCACATGCTGTATTCTACAAATATCACCCGAAAGCTCTGCAACACCTGGGTGATGAAGGATAGGTTTCGAGAACAACGGCAAATAATTTGGACTGTGACATTTCAGTGATCTTTATTAACACTATTCTCAGACAGGCCCTTTTTCGGACCAGGAACACGATACATCATAATTCCATTTAAGAAGGATAGTACGTGTGTGGGGTAGACCAATCAATATTTTCAACGTGCAGCCCTATTGACAGGATCTATAGCCCTATTCACATCCACCTTGGAAAATAATTTTTCCAATTCAGATGGAGAAGATTCACGGGATTTATTACAAGAATCGTTAATGTTGATATAGGGGACACCAGAGCCTTTGATAGTGTACATCTGTTTAATAAAATAATTATTAAAAATATTTGAAATATTTGCAATTTATTCCGTGTCGCTAACAACTTCATTATTTTCAAAACGTGATGGGAATATATGACTAGCATTACATTGATCCTCAGAATATTTTTAACAGTTCTCCACCACAGTTTGGATTTAAAACGATTTTTACAAACCAAAGGTTCCAACTTTATGTCATATTGCCGTTTGGAGCTTCTTAGGCGGGTAATTAGGCAGGTAATTGTTTCGTTACGTGTTTAAAATTAAAATCTAAATATGTTTCAGTCATGAGCACCATTTGTCTTTTTTGCCTTTTGTGCGCTTTGTGTCTTACTTTCAATTTTCTTCGAACTTTCGAGGTCATCCAAGGCTTTTCATTCTGTCTGATAAGTACACTCTTAGAAGCGATATATTGTCCTGCGGTTTCTGTGATATTATACAATTATTGGCTTTCCTTGAGGTTAATACAAGGAATTATCAACCCTTGAAAGGTAATATTCACCGAGGCCGTAGACATTGATAATTCCTTGTATCAACCTCAAGGAAGTCAATTATTGTTTTATTATTATGACAGAAAAATCGTTTGCAAATTCCGTGCTTTATTACATATGTTTCGAAGAAAAATGGCATATACATGTGCAACAAAATAAATTTAATTTCAACATATATATATAAGAAGCAATGTGCCTTAACTTATTTGTTCATTTTGAAGATAATTGTTGTACAGATAAAAAAAAGTCCTGTCACGAACTGAGCGCTTATCTAGGCTTAATTGCGCGTAGGAATAGCGCGCAATTGCCATATCGAATGGCATCCAAAGCACGGCAGGTTCTCCTGGTTACTCATAGCAAACACGGGCAATGTTTCTGCCAATGGACCTCCGGGTTACCCGGAGGTCCATTGGCTGAAACATTACATGTACACAGGCCATGTGTACTATGGTCAGAACGCGTAGATGAACGCGCAGATCGACGTGCTATTTGTGGGCATTTCATGACAGGACTTCTACTATTAACTGTATGAGAACAGTTCCTAAACATTGGAACAGGAAAATTTGAAGGAGAAAGTTGGAAATGCCATTTCTAATTTTATCGCAAACAGGTATTTGGAATCACTAAATCAACCTACCTGCGCTATTTATAGACAACCAGAACAGAGCGGTGAAATACCAACTCGATTTCGATCAAAATAGAATAGATCAGCAATACTGGAGTATATCAACGCTTCTGACGAGTGTTTTAGCCAATTAAATTACCAGAATTTTGTCTGTCATATAATAAAAGCGGCTCTATTTTCGCATATTTCACCCACATCACCAGAAATGAAAAAAGGCAATCCCAATCAGTGTAAGGCAGAGAAGATCCCACAGGTTCCAGTTCCATGCCACCGTTCATCCAAACCTGTCGTCTGAATGGTTTAGGGAGTGGTCGTTCAGATTTTATAAAAACGGACGTTGCGTGATGGACACTCCAAAATTGGGGCAAAACTCCATTTCTACCTATCATGTCTGTACAGGATATCAATACAAGATCAATAATACTGCTATGTCCTCCGTGATTCGAGTGGGCGAATCAATTCATTGAACAATTTATAATAATCTTCACTGTTTTTTTGTTTTTTTGTTGTTTTTTTTTTTTGGGGGGGGGGGGGGGATTTCGGGGTGACTTTCATGAGAGCAGTCACTATTAAAATCCTCAACAGTCACTGTTTTGAGGGACATGTCGGCTCTTGCGGATGATATGGATACATTTATGAGGTTTCAGTGGGATACTTTAGCAGATGGTAGACGGTGTAAAACACCAATAAGTAGTTATCTCATCTCCAGCCAAGCAGCTTCTGCATCTGGGCCCAGTACTATAAAACTTTTACACTTATACTTAAAAGAATTGTATTTTCTAGTTATGACTTTAAACGGGTTGAAATGAATCATTAGCTTTTTGAAAGATGTGGCAAATTGCCATATTTTTTAAAACGCTAATGATTCATTTTAGTCAGTTATACGTAGAAAATACAATTCTAGAAAATACAATTGTAAAAGTTTTATAGTATTGTTCCATGCAGTGGGTAATTCATCATTGTATTTGCAAATCAAATTACATTTAACATACAGTTAAAACTAGAATTCCTGTAATAAAATGCGCACAAATAGCACGTCGATCTGCGCGTTAATTTACGCGTTATGACCATAGTAAGGCTATCAAATTCTGTACATATGGCCTGTGCAGCACAAGCAATGTTTCAGCCAATGGACGTCCGGGTAACCCGGAGGTCCATTGGCAGAAACATTGCCTGTGTTTGCGATGAGTAATTCGGACACCTGCCGTTCTTTGGATGCGCAATTAAGCCTAGATAAGCACACAGTTCGTGACAGGACTTCTAGTTTTAACTGTAGACAACAATTCCACCACCTCGACCATCACCCCGGTCCTTTCGGGTAGGTGGAAAATGATAACCGGCAGTGCAATATTCGTTGTAGGGAACATCATCTGTCAAAAGACTTTCCGTCACAGGGATATCGTCATATCCAGCGGCTAAAAGATCTAATGTATTTCTGTTATCTCGGATATTTATATGTACAACTGAGATTTCTATCCCACCAGGATTAAGCTCTATATCTCTTCCACGCAGCAAGATCAGATAAACCATTAATACAAAGCCTAAGTGACCAAATGTGCAACGCATCTTTTTCTGAAACCGTAATGTTTTATTGAAAACCAGAAGAAATCTCCTCTGGGGACCACATGCCAATCCGTACCCGATATATGTCAATATCGATAGCCATGGTGTCTATGGTATGAGGTTATTCGCACTTACCCCACACGAGTCGGAATGTACTCCCAGATAGACGCATCTCTAGATATTTTGGCTACGGGCTGAGATGACAAGATCACCGCCCCTCTCCGAAACACACCATCGCAGAAGTGCAGAAATGAAAATTAAAAAAAATACAAAAGGGGAAACATGAAAGCAGTCAACATACTGCATTATGTGTATTAACCCATTACCTAACACGAAAGGCAGACGACACTTGTAAATAAAATTCTTGAATAACTAATTTTTTTTTATTTTTGTGTCAAAAACATAGCTTATGACCCCTCATTGGAACGAGCTCGTTCCAATGAGGGGTCATAAGCTATGTTTTTGAGACAAAAAGTGAAAAAAAAAATAATGAAAATTGGATAGTGATTTTTGTGAATAGCGCTTTCCGGTATTGGCAGTTACGTTGGGTAAAGGGTTAACACAAGAAGAAAATGCAGACGTGGGTGGTGGAAACTATTATGGCCCAGTCAATGCCGATGTAATTATAATTTCAATAACTTGAAGCGAATTTAAGTTGACTAAAGTTTTTGGTTAAATGGGCAGTTCAGCTTCCAGGAGTAATCCGGCGCTTCTCGACACCACGCACGGATGGAAAGCCCACTCAGAACAGATTCCAAATAATCCCGGTGTGACCGGAACTCTGCGCATCGCACAACAAAATAAACTTAGAACCAGTTGAATAGAAAGTAAACTACTCGCGCCGAAGACCACGCACAACAAACATCAAAACTCGGAAATACAATGCAGAAGAGGAGAAATCGTCGTGTCGACGTTCACAACCAAGGCATTTTCCTGACACAACAGCTTGAAGGCACAAACACACAGGAATGGCTGTTTATATGTACATTCACGCAACTGCCTGGCTCTTTATCGATCCGTGAGCAGTCGAAGCACTTCCCATCAACAGTCAAGCCTGTCACGTGAGCGGGGGCACACAATCGAGATCTCCAATACCAGCGAAGCTCACGGCACCACAGCGAGGACCATACTCCAGGAAACTGGTATTATCTGAGTAACACTCCGTTCGGGTACGACGCACCCCTACAAGTCTATATGTACTGGCAAGCTCTCCATCCACACACAATGACACATCACCCCCGAACTCCCCCGGAAACCGAACCGCCCCATTAAGCACATTATATCGACCATGACCCCTGTGAACCATTATTTTGCTTTTAATTTCAGTCCGTTCATATTAAATCAAATCCGTCTGATGGCACCTTTAAATTTAAATGAGAGACGGACGAGTGGTGTGCGTTTTTGACCTGATCTGAAAGATTCAGAGTTTCTCTTTATTCAAAGTATTAACACTAAGATTTGAAAGATGGACACTAATACGGGATGGGAGGGTATGGGAAGGGATGGTATAGGTGTGATGTACCCCTACTTGATACGCTTATCCTTGCTCAAGTCATGAGCTTCCAAAAGAGCGAACGTCGCAAAATAACTATAAATAAACATTCGCGTATTAAGAGTGTTAGGCGCGCCCAATTTACCTAATATTATATTAGTACATAAGTATAATGTTGCAAGGATGAGCTGTTAGGGAATAACAATCTTCATGTCAATGAAAGATACATCACGGTCTTTATCACAGCCTTCATGGTTCTGAATGTATAAACGCCATTCAAGAAAATATTAAATTTAAAGATGGGCCGAGAAAAATAGCTCAAATTTACTACCTCTCTTACGACTGGAAAGTATATTTCGGGCATGATGATTATAACTAATAATTAAATACTCACCAATCATTAACCCTTTACCTAACATGAAAAGCAGACGACACTTGCAAACAAAATTATTGAATAACTATTTTTTTTCACTTTTTGTCTCAAAAACATAGGATATGACCCCTCATTGGAACGAGCTCAACGAGCTCGTTCCAAAGAGGGGTCATAACCTATTTTTTTTTAGACAAAAAATGAAAAACATAATGAAAGTTAATAGGCGATTTTTGTGAATAGCGCCGGCCGGTTTTGGCCGTTACGTTGGGTAAAGGGTTAAAGAATGATGAACTTGTCAGACAGGGTGTACAAGTTACAGGTTTTCCAAGTTCGCATCAACTTTACTGCTTCAAAAATGTTGCGAGTCGGAATTTGGCACTTATGAACCAAAGAAGCAACTTATGAGTTGAACCTACTTAACCCTTGGCCTAACACGAAAGGCAGAGGATACTTGCAAACAGAATTCTTGAATAACTAATTTTTGTATTTTTTTGCGTCAAAAAACATAGCTTATGGCCCCCATTGGAAGGATCTCGTTGAGCTCGTTCCAATGACGCGTCATAAGCTATGTTTTTGAGATAAAAAATGAATGATGTAAATTTAGTGGGGATTTTTGTGAATACCGCTGCCCGGTTTTGGCCATTACGTTGGATAAAGGGTTAATCCTTATAGAGAATAAAAATGGGCTTTTCTTTTTCCATTTTTCTGTTGATGGGGGGGGGGGGGGGGGGGGGGGGGCATCAGTAGGATACTTCCTAATCAACAGCAAGAATAAAACAAGGACTTTGTCCATCGCGGGTACCAGGAAACAAGTAATTATTCAACAACCTGTTGCGAGACATGAGTATAATATACAGTTAAAACTAGAAGTCCCGTCACGCACTGTGCGCTTATCTAGGCTTAATTGCGCGTAGGAATTGCGCGCAATTGTCATATCGAATGGCATCCAAAGCACGGCGGGTTCTCCTGGTTACTCATAGCAAACACAAGCAATGTTTCTGCCATTGGACCTCCGGGTTACCCGGAGGCCCATTGGTTGAAACATTGCTTGTGCACAGGCCATATGTATGGAATTTGATAGCCTTACTATGGTCATAACGCGTAGATTAACGCACAGATTGGCGTGCTATTTGTGCGCATTTCTTGACAGGACTTCTAGTTTTAACTGCCGTCAGCTCCTTCAGAGTGGATTACCTGTTACGGGAAGCAGATCTGACCATTGACACTTGAATGATCTGATAATCTATTTACTACAGAGTTGTAATAATGCACCCCTCAGATAAGAATGTAAAAAGTACAGATGAAACAAATATTTACTTTAGAGTCATCCCAGAACTCCAGTGATATGTGGAAACACCTCATGATGAGGAAAGACTTCTCATTATTGATATGGATCCACTGACAACATCAGTTGCAATTACAACTGCTCCAGCAGCTGTGGAAACTGACGAACCACTAGCAATGTCTCTCTCGCAACAACAGTCAGATAGGCGAATGGATCTTACGTTCATCGCCAGCGGGATGTTCAAGACAAGCAACACTGAGTCTGTCAACTGACACCGTAAAACGAAGTAATCAGAATCAGATCATTAGATGAGCATCTTGAAACCACCAAGAACAGGGATCTTCCCTGCGAATGAGGTGAGGCTGAACTTCTTGAGCAGCTACCGCAAGAGAAAAGGAGGAGAGAAACAAGAACAGAAGTGGGAGCTAAGTCCTCCGACCAACACAGACCTACGACGGGAAGTGGCAGCATCTTGGCACATTTGCCCACAGTCATAGGGCTCACCTTTTGCTTAATCGGACACAGTGTCGTGGTCTCCATCGCCGCCACCATTATATCCTCAACGACACAACTTCGCCGAATAGCAGTATACATAGAAAGGGATATTTATCAGTAAACAAGGAAGAACCGAAAAGAAGACGAAGTGACCTGAAACCATTTTCTTAATCATTTTTAACACTGAGGTACCTTCCATGTCAGTTCAATGGCAGCAGTTGGAAGAGCTCACAGTCAGTTTTTTGGGGGAAGGCCAAATAATATTTTCAATGTGCAGCCAGGGGAATGCAAATTGAAGATATTGGTTGGTCTACCCAAGAAATTCATGAGCTGCCATTCGGGACATATTATGCTTCTTGGGCTTCCGGGTACAGGAGGTTAATTATTCATTCCATTTACTTTGCATCATACACGGAGCTGCTTCGATAAAAAATGGGTCTGTCTTTGGCTATTACTCAAGGGAAACAAACAAAAATTGCAATTGTCTGTGCTGATCGAACAAGTTTGCACACCAGATTGTAGTGAGAACAGAAAAAAAATCAAATGGCGACAATAGGTGAATAGACTAGTCATAAAGAAATTCTACTCTCCTCTATAGCTTCCAAAGAATTCACTCAGGACAGGGCTGGGAGGAGTTAAAATTTCCCTTAACACGTTCACGTGTTAAATATTTCTGCGTTAACGCGTTAAATGACGTTAAAATGAACAAAATTGTGGTATAACAGACTAATTCCGGCCATTTGTGCTGATTTGATATTGAATATGATTGAACTTACGAACACTATTAACCCTTTTAACTCCAGTGGTATCGCCCATGCCAGTTCAATGGCAGCAATTAGAAGAGTCCATGTTCATTATTTGGGGTAAACCAATCAATATTTTCAACGTGCAGCCTCGGGGCTGCACGTTGAGAATACTGATTGGTTTACCTCACACATTTACTGAACAGCTCTGAAAGTCAATCACATTACCCGGGAAATTCATTCAATGATTGCATATTACAGTTTGTGAGATTACGGAGAATATCAAGTTCTACTGAGACCAACATCGCCGTTGGAGCTATGGTTTAATCTCGCGAACGGGAATTTCCCGGTTACCGGTTCTGAAAATCAGTGCTAATGCCCGGGAAATGCATAGACTAGAACCGAGAATCAAAGGTTGCGGAACGTAGCCTTTGATTCCCGGTTCTGGCCTATGAATTATTCAGTGTATCCGGACTGATATTCAGAAACGAGAACCAGAAAATCCCGGGTATCGTGACTGACTTTCAAAAACAAGAACAGGAAAATTCCCGTTGTCGCGATTAAACCCTAACCACGAGATGAGTGTAAAAGATGTTAACAATGTCCACAATGATACAAAATAATATCACAACTCATCGAATCGACGAGATCATATCCGACACGACACCTGAAGCCTCATGTTTCATCTGGCTGATCAAGCCGCATCAACGAGACGGAATATGACGACCAATGCTGCTTGATTGTTGTTATAAGTTGTACAGTTAAAACTAGAAGTCCTGTCACGAACTGTGCGCTTATCTAGGCTTAATTGCGTGTAAGAATTGCTCGCAATTGCCATATCGAATGACATCCAAAGTACAGCAGGTTCTTCTGGTTACTCATAGCAAACACAGGCAATGTTTCTGACAATGGACATCCGGGTAACCCGGAGGTCCATTGGCTGAAAAATTGCTTGTGCACATGCCATATGTACAGAATTTGAAAGCCTTACTGTGGTCATAACGCGTATATTAACGCGCAAATCGACTTGCTATTTGTGCGCATTATAAGAATTTGGTATTTAAAAAAATTTAATAAGACACCTGAAATGTTAACAAACAAAAATTATGGAATTTTTGTTCAGAGTTTTCAGCACAAAGGTCATTATTCCACGTATGCCCCGACAATTTGCGCACGTCAGTGACGTCACTTGTGTCCCGCTTGGGACAGACAGATATGGTATTGGGGAAAGTTTCAGACTTTCGTTTTTCGACATACCAGAATTGCCCAGCAAATTACAGCGATAGTGGGGGTTATTTGTAACAGGCATATACTAAAATGATAGTTTGGCCCTTTAATACAAATCTCCGTTCAACCTAAGCCAAAAAATGGGGCACGCTGTGAGAAGAGGGCGTAATAGACATCGGACCTCTATGGAGTTCAGTGATGAATCACCTTAACCCTTTATCTAACGAATCAGCCGATTCCTCCGCGTAATTTTCAAATTCGGTAGTTAAAAAATATATTTTTCAACCAATTTCAACAAAAACATATCAATGTGACCCTCACTGGAACGAGCTCGTTCCAATGAAGGTAACATGATATGGTTTTGTTAACATGTTTTTAAAAATGTTTTAAAAACACAATAATTAAAATAACAAATGTTGATACCCTGTGCTTTGGGTAAAGGTTTAACCTCCATGAGAACCTTTCAATGAATTCTTCAGTTCACAACAGACGGTCTCATAGTGGTTTACACAAGGGCGTAACACACCTTAATGGGTTAATGTTGGTGGTTTAGTTGGGGTTAATCGAGTAACGTTACAGCTGATGTTGAATCTGACGATATTCAATATGAATATCAGTTTTTATCAGGCAGTAGATATGACAAGGAATTTTATAATTTTTGTCGGCCGCGAAACATTACCCGCCAAAACATTGGGAAATAAATTTCCCGATTGGTCAGTCCGCCTAAATAATTAAGGACTGTGAGCCCTCAGAGTGTTGTTTTCTCGGATAATATAGATATGGCAACGGCACGGGACATTGTGGCACGAAACTGTTTGATCAGGTTACACACTATTCTGCTAAATCAGATTAGAAATGTGTTTAAAGGAAGAAGTTAATCTGTTTAGATGATTTACTAATCTGTTTAAGCGGAATAGTTATCTGATTAGGTAGTTTGTTTAACCCTTTCAACCCTGGCGGCCCTTTTTTTCCTGCCAGGAACATGATTCGTCATAATTTCATTAAATAGGATGGATGCTAAGTGCATGTGTATGGTAGACCAATCAATATTTTCAACGTGCAGCCCCAAGGCTGCACGTTGAAAATATTAATTGGTCTACCCCTAAATAATGAACATGGACTCTTTCAATTGCTATCATTGAACTAATATGGAAGATACCACCAGGGTTCAAAGGGTTAAACAGATTATTAATCTGCTTGATATTATTACTAATCAATTTAATCATATTATCAATCTGAGTAAACGGATTATTTCTAATACTCATGAAATGTTACACGAAATCATAAATTAATGAAAATAAGATGTTAAAGGGGGATTTAAATGTCTCCCATTTACGGAATTTTACCGGAACAACATCATTATAATTCACATAAGATTCCTCAAGATTTCGCCTGAGCCACCAAGTCCATGTAAATAGATCTTTGCATCTCTCTTCAGTTAGTTCGCACACCAGTATCGCAAAAGTACAAAGCAACAATGTATTTCCGATGCGATATCTACCCTCTATCGGCTCTTGGGAACAATCCGCCTCCGGGCTTTATGTTTTCGTTATCTGAAATGTAGCGGTCATTTGGTGGTGGTGTGTTTTAATAAGGTGGTTGGTATCCGTTGGGGGTGAACAGGAGATAACCAGGTAACCTTCTGCCTACGACAAACCAACGTGTATCTGATGACGTTTGAGCTGTGACACTGCCCATTCTTACTGCTACCACTACTCTCCACGTCATTACTACATGTTTTGTCTCTAATACTGATAACTCTACCGTCCACTGAACGGAAGAACGGACTGGGCTTCGGTAATCCAGTTTTATGACCCTATTAGCTATCTGTAATGTGCGTATACTGTGACACAAGCACGTATTCATGCATGCAGGTACACATGACAACAACGTACGTGCACTGAAGCCATTCAGTACCCTATGCAGTCCTGGTATTCTCACAAATGTAGGAAGGCTAACAATTGCTGCCCTCCCATGACCTAGGGGAGCGATTAGCTCTCCTCGGGCTTACAAAAGCTAAAAGTAGCAAAAATGAAGTTTTACTATTAATGAATTCTGTCTAGTGGGTTCTGTGCATTTTAGTTGGTGCTGCTAACAAGGTAGTCTCTGTGAGACGGTTACACTGCCCCTCCCACACCTCCTGGCTTCGGAAAGGCCCGGATGCGTGGGAGAGGTAGTGTGGCCCTCATACAGAGTCCACGAACATAGAGATCTGAAAAGATATAGGTTTTAGAAATAGGCGGTTATGGTAATCATTATTTGCTAACGCCAGTAGAGCTAGTTTTCGCCCTCCTTAACTTTTTTAAGGCGAGCAGTAGGCGAGCGAATAAATCGTTCTCCTTAAAATGCCAGGCCTGCCTATGGCAGTACAAGATCGCGTACCCGAGCTTCCTCCATTTACCGAACACCGGTGCCGAACCTAAGACCTTACGTCATAAGTCAATTGACCAGTGCCAACACGTTGGGTATCGTGGTAGCGCGTGTGTGGTTAAATTGTGATATCATTACCAAGGTGTTGTTTGATGTTACTGTGCGCGCCCCAAATTGCCACACAAGAAACATTCAAAAACATTTTTCTTGATAACTACAAATCTATACATCATTTTTTGGGAAGCTGTCTGTGAGAGCCTCCTACCCTCTCTTATTTACGTCCAACTACCATACAGTTAAAACTAGAAGTCCTGTCATGAAATGCGCACAAATAGCACGTCGATATGCGCGTTAATCTACGCATTATGATCATAGTAAGGCTATCAAATTATGTGCATATGCCCTGTGCACAACCAATGTTTCAGCCAATGGACCTCCGGGTAACCCGGAGGTCCATTGGCAGAAACATTGCCTGTGTTTGCTATGAGTAACCAGGAGAACCTGCCGTGCTTTGGAAGTCATTCGATATGGTAATTGCGCGCAATTCCAACGCGCAATTAAGCCTAGATAAGCGCACATTTCGTGACAGGATTTCTAGTTTTAACTGTATTTTCTTCCACGGCAAAGATGATGCATGACGAGTATTAATATTGTCGGACTAAATTGACTGTGTGAATCTCTGTTTGTCTCCACATGTACTAGAAGGTTTCCCTCGAGTACCCCATAATCCTGTAACGTCGAGTAATATATGTTAGTTCAAGGCGAGTTATATTTAGTTGCAGTTTAACAGTAAAAATAATGTAAAGTCCAGATTTTTTTATAACACCGATGACATAACCTGGCGACATTTCTCGGAAGGTTCACTCACAGAGAAAGAGATGCCTGATCTGCAGAAACGAGCATTTTGCTCGAAATATTTATTACCAGTATGGCTTGTGACGGGATAGTTTCAAGTGGAGCGAACACCAGATAGCAAAATGCAGCTAAGGTGGAACATAATTTACATTATTTTCATTCGTTTTTCTACCCCCAAAACCAAATCGTATTCCCACTCCTTATTGCCTAAAATGATATTCCACTCCCAGCATCGTATTCCACTCTCAGCAATAACAGACTATTTATTTATTTATTTTTATTAGGGTTTAACGACACATTAACAGCCAGGGTCATATCATGTCGGTGACAGTTTTACGGGTGGAGGAAGCCGGAGTACCCTGAGAGAACCACCGAGGAATGACGAGCAGCTGTCTGCTCTCCAACATCGTAACTCTGAACTGTGCACCGCGGCACAGGCAGGGTTAGATTGGTTGAAGACATGCGCACCTTCGACGTGCAGTACGCCTTAGTACACAGCGTCATCGTGCCCCCATGTAGGCAATCGGGGTTAAGTGCCTTGCCATCCCACTGTAAGGTATAACTGGTGTCGTCTCTGTTGGTGGTGTGCAATCATTAAATGTTGTGCGTTGCAGAACGGTAACGTTTCACGTTATCCTCTATTGGGTCGTACATGTGCGGTGATCGTAAAGGCGGCCTCTTTTTATCAGGTCTCCACATACTCAGACCATGGGGTCGCGATTTCATTACAGTGTTCACCAGAGTATAGTGGACTGAAAATTTCAACCAGATATTGACCTAGTCGCAATGCGACTGAATTACAAAATTAAAGCTTTTGTAATTAAAGAATTGCAAAGAATCTCGATCTCCATAAATTCGACGGGATAAGAGTTTTATTTTATTTTATTTTCATTCGTTTTGCCTCCCCCAAATCAAATCGTATTTCCACTCCCACTCGTCGAAAATGGTATTCCACTCCCAGCATCGTATTCTACTCTCAGCGATGACGGACTATATTTTTGTTATTGTTTCAAATCAGTTGAGATGAATCAATTTTTTAGGGATGTTTTGGGAAAACATAAAGGAGAAAATAAAATAAACACAAAAGTTAACTGCTCGGATTCGAGTACGATGTTTATCCTCGAGTGGGGCGCGAGGGGGATTATTTCACGAGGCGTTGGCCGAGTGAAATAATCCTCCACGCGCCCCACTCGAGGATAAACATCGTACCCAAATCCGAACAGTGAACTGCTGTCTATTTATTTTTATGACATCTGTATTATAATTGCAGATAACAATTTAAAGTGTTCATCTGAAGTCAGTATCCGTGTCATATAAATAATACTTACTTGTGTAGATAGCTGATAGATAAAAGGATGTCAAACTCTCTCTTGAGTATATAATCCACAAGGAAAACGCGGGATGAAGTTAGCAGCCAGGTATAAAAACACTCTCTCATAGCAACCTATATATACACATCCTGTTATTAAGTACTCCAAAACTAATGTGTAACAATTCCATCTGAGAATTCATTGAAAAAAATTCAAAATATTGACATGGGAACTGAAACACTTATCGGTGGCCGCCCTAGATGTTTCGCTTCGATTCATGCGGGTTTCTTCCTTGAGAAAATTATTATGGAACAAAATTAGCTGTGGTTTTTAAATATGCCGTTGTGCGGAGGTTTACGTGCGGATATATATATAAAATTGAATGTTTTGAGAACTCTTAACACCTTTTCAGTGGAGTAGCGCAGACTTTTATTATATATTTCGGATTAACTTTGTCCATAAGTTATTGTATTTATTTAACCCTTTACCTGACATGAAAAGCAGACGACACTTGCAAAAGAAATTCTTGAATAATTTTTTTTTTTTCATTTTTGTCTCAAAAACATAGGTTATGACCCCCCCCCCATTGAAACGAGCTCGACGAGCTCGTTCCAATGAGGGGTCATAATCTATCTTTTTGAGACGAAAAATGAAAACATAATTAATTGGCGATTTTTGAGAATTGCGCTGGCCGATTTTGGCCGTTACGTTGGGTAAGTCTACAGAAGAATTTACGTATTCCTGTCCAGTACAACAACAATGAAGAAACATGTTTAGCAAACATTTTAATCAAACCAGAAGAGCTTTCGTTGTCATTACTTTTGGTTTGCTGAAATATAATTATTTAATACCACCGGGGATCGTAAAGTTAATTTATTGTTGTAGGGATGTGCGTGTTCAAATAAATGCACAACCGGCACCGACAGACAGTTGTCTGAAAGCATGTGCGATCGGATATCTCACAACCATTTCTTGGCCATCTATGTTCGATTTTTGACAAGTCCTTCCTGAAGAGGTGAGTAAGGGGGTAGGTGGGGGTAGGTGGGGGTGTAATAGGGGTTTTGTGACTCCCCGCCTCCATGATCAAACGAAAGCCAACATCAACTATCTTTTATACTCGTTGTCATGCAGGAATGCATTCCTGTATTCGTCTAGTTGTGTTAAAAGCCCACCCCCCCCCTCCCTCCCCCAAAAAAACAAAAATGGGTATACACCCCTGGTGAGCAACTCTAATCATTAAAAGGGTATAAAAGACGGTTCACCAACAACAATTTATTTATTTATTTATTTATTTATTTATTTATTTATTTATTTATTTATTTATTTATTTATTTACTTACCAGGAGAGAATCACCAAGGTGCGGCGTTCAACTGTCAGACTCTCCAATGTACATACTCCTAATAAGCAGGGTTACCATCGACTTACAGTACGCATGGGTATACAGCTCCCACGCGGAAACCCATGGTGAGCCACTCTAATCATTAAATGGGTATAAAAGACGGTTCACCAACAACAATTTATTTACATGTTATTTATTTATTTATTTATTTATTTATTTATTTATTTATTTATTTATTTATTTACCTGGAGAGAATCACCAAGGGGCGGCGTTCAACTGTCAGACTCTCCAATGTACATACTCCTAATAAGCGGGGTTACCGACTTAAAGTACGCATGAGTATACAGCGCCACCGTGCTCCCACGCGGGAAATCGGGATTAAGTGCATTGCCCAAGGACGCAACGCAGTTACCCCTAGCGGGAATCGAACCATAGTCCGTTGACCTTTCGGTCTGAAGTTCAATGTCATAACCACTGAACCACCGCGCTCCCATATTTGCATGTATATCAATAAACCAGAGGGCGTTACTCTCACCTTTTTTCAGATTACGCCCTTTAACACTTACGCTGCCGAAAGCGACTATTGTCACCTATTTTATGATGATTATCGGGGGCGCGGTGGCTCAGTAGGTAGAGGAGCAGGCTGCAAGCCGAGAGGTCCTCGGTTCGAATCCCACCTGCGGCAACCGCGCTGTGTCCTTGGGCAAGGCACTTCACCCCCATTGCCCACGTGGGGGCACGGTGACGCTGTGCACTAAGGCGTACTGCACGTTGATGGTGCACCTGTCTTCAACCAATGCTAATCCTGCTTGTGTGGGGTTAGTATGTTGGGGAGCTGACAGTTGCTCGCCGTTGCTCGGTGGTTCTCTCCGGGTACTCCGGCTTATTCCACCCGTAAAACTGTCGTGGTCATGATTAGCCATTGTGCAGACATATGTGACCTTAAACTCTGCAGAAATATGTGACCTTAAACTCCAATAAATAATTTAATAAATATGATGATTATCTGTACGTTCTGGTATGCGCAGAGCTAACCTATCATCTGATTAATTGTTGGAAAGGGCTCAGAGGGCCCTTTCCAGTAATTAGTCAGATGATAGAGTTCCAAGTATGTCAAATATCTTATTAAACATTCTCGCTTACAGGCGTACAAAGGGGCCCTCCATATATGGCTAAAGTGGGCGTGGCAGAAAAAGAGTAAAGAAAGCCATCGATTTCGCAGTTCATGAATTCCTTCGCTCTTTAAATGATTAACTCTACTATCACGTTCAAAAGCTTAACCCTTTGTCTAACGAATCGGCATTATTCTCCAGCCTAAATTTCATTACTGAGAAATTGAAAAACAAAATGTATTTTTCAAACAACTTCAAAACCATACCCAGTGAACTCTCCTCGGAATGAGCTCCTCGAGTTCATTCCAATGAGTGTTCACATGATGTGATTTGGTTTAAATCTTTGGAAATTTTTTTTAAAAAAGACTAACCATAATTACAAGAATAAATTTTGATACACTGTGCGTTGGCTATAGAGTAAACCCTTAGGCCTGCACGGTATATCGATAAACCGATATGCCGGTATTCAAACCAATATCGATTGAATACCGGTGTAATTACAAAAATATCGGTTTATCGTCATTATTTATTTACCCACAATATAATCTTCAAGATGTCTTGACTTTTTTAACTGTAGCTCTGAATGAATAATATTATCACTTTACCCAAGGAATCGTCCGCATGTGCCCACGTAATATGCAATTTCAGCAGTTGAAAAAATAATTTTAAAACATTTCAACAAAACTATATCATGTGACCCCTCATTGGAACGAGCTCGTTTAGCTCGTTCCAGTGAGGGGTCATATGATATTGTATTGTAGAAATTTTTGGAAACATTTGATGAACTAATATTTAAAATAATAAATTTTGATATCGTCGGCGTTGGGTAAAGGTTTTTCGATCATATGATATTGTTTTGTAGAAATTTTTGGAAAAATTTGATGAACTAATATTTAAAATAATAAATTTTGATATCGTCGGCGTTGGGTAAAGGTTTTTCGAACCGCATCATCAAGACATGCTGATTCGTTTCGACTGTGATGCTTCAAGTCTCGATTGTGGTACTTATGTTCAGATATCTGAATAGTTTTCGATTTTTCCGGTATACCGCGGTATTGTTTTGAATACCGATAACGGTATTCTATTCTGAATATCGTGCAGCCAGGGACCGACCTAGGCATGCGCCAGTGCGTATTTGGTTCTGAAACATCAGGACCTGGCTCTTAAATCTCAGAAATAGGCTTCTCGGTTGGCGCGTAACTTCTCATATCATATTTTGATATTCTTTCGATGGATTATCGAGAGAGACACTCTTACATGTAGTATATATATGATTATCATTTATCATTGTTGTAGAGTGCTTAAGTTAATACTTCAAGTCTTAATTACCAAGCATTAATCTTCACTGCGGTTTCTGATCAAGTCTTGGCTGCTTAAATAGGCAGCCAAGACTTGAACAGAAACCACAGTGAAGATTAATGTTTGCTATAGTGTACTAAATGAAAATGATGAGAGCTATTACATACTTGCAGTGTGTGTTACAAACAGCAGTGTGACTCCGTAGATTGAAATCTGGCGCATGAATTGAAAAATAGGCTCCGAGGCTAGAGCGTATTTTAAATAGTCCTGATCGGTCCCTGTGCAGCACTACAAACCCTTTCAAAAAAGTTTGCTTAAATTTTGGCATGCAAACAAAATTGTTAGTTGACGACAGAATGAATAATAAATCGACAGTGCGTATCGGGATTAATTTAATTCTATACCTCTTTTGAGCTGTAGATTTATATTTTTTACCGAGCCTCCACAATAAATGTAGAATAGATTTGCCAATTTCGTCGTAGAGAGGTTTTTCTATGAGACGATACCATCCAGGACGCCAGTGTTCAAATGGTTGAATTGACATATCAACTCGTTCCTTAAACCACCTATACAGTATAGTCGTCAAGGACTGGTCGAAATCCACGCGTAGGTAGTGATGCCCTCGCATGCGTTTACCACGATATCAAAATCATTAGCAAAATTTTAATTAATGAATCAACGGTTGTACCGGGTGGTTCATTAATTAATTTTTTGATGATTATTTCTATAATTAGTGTTTTAAAATCTAATATCATTGCGTCCGTGGACATATTGCCCACCAGTGGAAAGTGGTCAGTAGACGGCGGCCGTACTCTAGCCATCCACAATGCAGTCTCAACCAATAACTTATCAATAATATCACCTAGAGCTGTAGGTCGCACCCACTTGTGACATAACTGACGACTTTTGACACAGCTCACACTTTTGTAATAAAAATCGCCAGGTTGTGTCATAAATTGGGTTAACAGTTTTGTAAAACAAACTATCACCACTTTTGTCATAGAAATCAACAGGTTTTGTAAAACAGTACTTTATTTCCATCCGCATAAAAAACAAACCCACCTGCTACCATCGTGTTGTTTCCTTGAGTAGTATTTTGGGACTGAAGCATTTATTTATTTATTTATTTATTTATTTATTTATTTATTTATTGATTTATTTATTGGTGCTTAACGCCAAGGCTATATAGTGGTGATAAAAGTATGATATTATAAAAAAGACCAGTATCCATCATGGAATAATTAAAAACAGAGTCGAAGAAATATGAAATGTGAGGTATAAAATCTGAGGAGTCAGAAACGTTATGTGAATGGTGTACAAACAATGCTGTGTAAATCAACCTGTGATATAGATATGGAAAGACTTGAATTTTAAAAGAATGAAAACAATTTTAAAATTTATCAAAAAGGTTGATTACTTTCAAAAATGAATGAATTTTACGTGGGCTTGTGTAATAAAATAAATCTCTTAGAGATCCGACTGTGAAATATTGCCCTCTAACATGATTAAAATCTGTACAATGTAAAAGAATGTGTTCCACTGACAACACTTGCTGACAAGGAACACATTCTGGTCGCATATTACCCTCTAACAAAAAGGAATATGTAAGTCGTGTGTGACCAATATGACATCGTGTCAGAATAACATGATCTTTTCTACAAAGGTTACTGGATGGGTAGTGATCAGAAATACTTGGTCGGAAGCGATGAAGCTCGTTATTAATTGCCCCATCCCAATCCGCCCGCCACATAGATTTGATGTAACTACCGATATGAGGCTTAAAATCACTGAAAGGGATGTTAAAATTAGTGAGAGGCTTGGATAAAGCCTGTTTTGCTGCACTGTCTGCCCTGGTGTTACCAGCGATACCTACATGTCCGGTTAACCAGCAAAACACGATATCATATTGGTCAGATATGAGAGTCGTTAACTTCTCACGAAGTTCTAAAATGAGAGGGTTCTTCAACTTGGGGTTGAGCAAAGCAAGCAAAGAGGAAAGAGAGTCAGAAAAAATAATCGACTTCTTTTCCTGAACATTCTCGATGTGTTCAAGTGCGAGTTGTAAAGCTTTAACTTCAGCTGTGAAAATAGGACTTTCGTTCGGTGTTCTGATTGAAGTGACATGATCATCAGTGACAGCAGCAGATGATACGTTGTCACCATCTTTTGATCCATCTATGTGGATCCTTGTATATGTACTATACTTTGACTTGATTTCAGCATATTTCTGCTTAAACTGCAGAGAATTTGTTTCAGACTTTTTGGTAGAAGCAAGATCTAAAATAACCGTTGGTTTTTCAAGAGTCTGTGATACATGATTTTCTTTAATGGCATCTGGTTCAATTTTGGCAGATTCCATATGGGGTTTAATTGTAATTCCCAATGGAGGAATGTGTCTCTGGTGACGGTCAAAGAATTCGATATTTTGAGGTTCTGCATCACAGGTATAAGCAGGATTTGATGGATTAGAAAGAAGTTTAGAGACATATTGAAGGGAGAGTTTAATTCGGCGCTTCTCAAGAGAAGGCTCCTCCGCCACAACAAGCATTGATTCTATTGGTGAAGTTCTAAATGCACCCAGGCTTATTCGAATACAACTATTATGAATTGCATCAAGTGGTTTCAGGTATTATTTTCTTGTAGAACCGTAAATCACACAGCTGTAATCTAATTTTGATCTGACAAGAGATTTTTACAGATGGATTAGTGTTTATTGATCAGCACCCCAATCAGTGCTGCCAACTACCTTAAGAAGGTTCAGTCCTCTTTTACACTTCACCTTTAGTTGTTTTATATGAGAAGTGAAATTCAGTTTGTTGTCAAACAACAAACCCAAGAATTTCACTTCCTTAACAACTTTAATAGTACTTACTCCCATCTATTTTCAGCTCCGGATCAAGATGATGTTTCCGAAGTTTACAAAAATGTAGTCTTTGAAAATTTAAAACCATTTTCTGTGGCCCACTTTTGAATTCTATTTAGGCATAGCTGAAGTTTGCGCTCTATAGCATTCATGTTTTTGCCGCTATAGCCGATTAAAAAGTCATCTACATAAAATGACGAGTCTTCCATATTCTTGCATCAAAAATTCTACCCTGAGGAACCCCCAATTCCTGCTCGTGAGGATCAGATAACGTTGACCCAACACGAACCTGAAACTGGCTATCTTTTAAAAAAATTTCAATAAAAAGGGGAATACGCCTCTCAACCCCATGTTAAACAGATCTTTTAAATCCCATACGTCCACGTTGTGTCATATGCCTTTTCCAGATCAAAGAAGATGGCGACCACATGTTCTTTTCTTGCAAAGGCATTTCTATGACGTTTCAAGCCTGACCAAATGATCCACAGTACTTCTCTGGCCTCTGAAACCACACTGAACATCCGCAAGCAGATTGTTCGATTCCAGAAACCAGACGAGTCGGCCATTGATCATCCTCTCCATGGTTTTGCACAGACAACTGGTTAAGGCAATAGGCCTGTAATTGCTTGGGTTGCTGTGATCTTTATCAGGCTTGGGAATAGGAATTATTGTAGCTTTTCGCCAGGAAGGCGGAAACTGGGCAGTCATCCATATGTCATTAAAAATAGATAATAATAGTGCAAGTGAAGTTTGAGGTAGATGTTTTAAAAGTTGATAGTGTATTTCACCAGGTCCAGTGGCAGAATCCTTTGCTCTATGCAAAGAGTTACTTAACTATTCCATAGAGAAAGATTCGTTGTAATCCTCAAAGTTATTGGATGTAAATTTAATCTTTTGTTTTTCTTGTTGTTGTTTAAGTTTGAGGAATTCTGGGTTACTATTTTAAGACGACGAATGTTTCGAAAATGTAGAGGCCAACTTGTTTGAAATTTCTTGTTTTGATGTAATGAGTTTATTGTTATCTTGTAGGTGTTGTACAGCTGATTTTGTTTCTTTTCCTTTAATCTTTTTGATCATTTTCCAAATTTTAGTAATGGGGGTGTTTTGATTCAGTTTTGAAATGTAAGTTTCCCATGAACTTTTCTTTTTTTTTGTTTTAAACGTCGTCTTGTTTTTGCCCGATTTATACATAATCTATCCAAATTTTGTATGGTTGGTGACTTATTAAATTCCCTCTCAAATTTCTTGTGATCTTTAATAGCCTGTTTGCACTCAGTATCAAACCATGGTTTAGTGAAACGTTTTGGATTTGCCGAGGTTTTAGAAACGACTTGGCTTGCAATGTCAATCAACTCTGTGGTGAAGTGTTCAATCTGGTCAGTACTCTCCTGAAATTTCTCCCGTGTGAGGCGTTCAGAACAAAGCGATGAGAAAGTGTCCCAGTCAGCCTTTTTAAAGTTCCACTGGGGCACCCTCTCATCATCCGCCGGAACTACACTCTCCAACACAATCGGAAAGTGGTCACTCCCGCACAAGTAATCTTCTACCTTCCAAGAAAAGTCAAGGTAGATAGAAGGGCATGCAAGTGAAAGATCAGTTGATGTGTATGAACCAGATGCGGGGTGCAGGTAAGTATTTGACCCATCATTAAACAAACACAAGTTATACTTTGTAATGAGTTCTTCTACTGTTTTGCCTTTCAGGTCTTCTTTGCTGCAGGAATCACCCCAAAAGGGGCTATGAGAGTAGTAGTGCTCGCACGTTTCACCCCTATTCTGGGGGACCCCGGTGGTGTACAAGGCCGCAGGGGTGAAACGTGCGAGCACTACTACTTATGAGCGTTAAAATCACCCAACAAAATGCAAGAAGCTGGGAGCTGATAAATCAGATGTTCAAGATCAGTCAGCTGAAGTGGCTTACTTGGTGACACATAAATTGAACATAACGTGATTGTCTTGTCTAAGGTCAGGCGTACCGCTACAGCCTGTAAATTTGATTGTAATGGTACAGAACTATGAATAATGGCCTTTCTGACCAAGACAGACGTTCCACGGATATGAAGGTCATTTTCATCTGCCCAAGTGTTATATAATGTATAACCCTTGAAAACAGGATTAACATTTGTGTCAGGTTTCTTCAGGAGTGTTTCCTGCAAACAAAAAGCAGTAGGTTTATATTTTTGGCTTAAAAGGCAGAGTTCATTAACATTCGCTCTAAAACCTCGACAATTCCATTGTATGATATTATTTGAATTTCTATTATCTATGTTTAGATAGAGAGTTCGATGGTGGACGTATGGGCGAGATGGCCCCGGTAGTTTTCTTTGGTGACGTTTTCCTCGGACACCGATTCGAAAAAGAAGTCTGGTTAAGTTGCCAGAACGTCTCGTCGATGCACTCATCGACTGCCATCTCCTCAAAGCCGTCAAACCTGTTGCGCGTTTTCTGACTCTGACTCATATTTCGCTGTGTCAGTGTTTGTTGCGATTTTGGTTTTGATGCTTGTCGGTTTCTGTTTGTGTCTGAATTACATGTGTCTTCTTTTGTGTTTTCTGATGTCATCTTATGCTTTGTCTGTTCTTGTTTTTGTTGCAATTTTGATGTCTCGATTATTGCTGGAACAAGTGATGTTGTTTGTGTTGACTTTGGATCGAGTTGTTCGGAGTGCTGTATTGTGAAGGCCTGTAGTAATGATGGAATCTTGCCCGTGAGCCATGTCCATGGTGTTTGGCATTCCACAGATTTTGTAGCTATTGCTTTCTTTATTGTAGTAGCATATGATGGCGTAGAGGTGATCATGTCAGGCATAGAGGACACCATATCTCTGGCCGCCTTGAAGCTTAGCTGTTTTTTACACTTCATTTTTTGAATAAGTTTATCTTTTTTCCACGTAGGGCAATCTTTAGATATTGACATATGATTGCCCTGGCAGTTGATGCATTTGACTGTGTCGCTATTGCATGGCTCGTCATGTTGTTGACCGCATCTGTGACATATAGCTTGGCCTCGACAAGCATCTACCGCTGCAGGATAGACCCGTCGAGCATAAGGGAAGTGCCAGGTCGTGGCAGCCATTCGACCAATTATTTTGTAAAACACATTACAAAGACTATTACCACGGACAGGTGACTGACGCAGATAGTGAAACAAAACAATAGATGTTAAAAAGTAGAAACTTAAGAATCAGTATTCCGTAGCAATGTAAAAATGGAAGTTAAACAAAAAAAATAACTGATTGAATGATCACCCAATGCCCCCCGACGTGACACCCGATATTTTTGGGGTTGGGGGCTCCCGATTGGCCAGAACGGGCCATCCGACCATCCGTCTACTCCCGAAATTGGGGCCAAAGCAGTGTGTTGGACATTATCTGAAAAATGGAGACCAGGGCCAAACAGGGATTACGACTTGATCTCCAACTTGGAGACTGCCCTAACCGGGACCACGAGTCCTCAACTGCCAGGATTCCTTCTTCCAGGGCCTTCGGAACGTACCTTACGGGAGAACAAGGTGCTTGCCAGGTGGTATTAGTAGGATTGATCATGTTGGTCCGGGGCTGCGTATTTGTGTATTTCGCAGCGAACCAACTCAATTGAGCAAACCTGCTCATTAGAAATTAGCAAACCTGCCTAACTGAGCAGGCCGTCCTCTATCCGCCACCTGAGGATCCGCCTAGTAGGGGATAATCAAACGACCCCAGGTGGGACTGAAGTACAGCCGCCGTGGATTGGTCACTTTACACAAGTGGGCAATATCTCCACGGATTCCAAACACTAATTATAGGAATAATCATCTAAAATCTAAAATTTAATTAATGAAGCACCGGGTGCTAGTGTAGTGTGTCTGATTCGGATTTTCCCCAGAATCCATATTTACTTCGTAGAATTACCACAAACAACCCCCATAATTGTTTACTTGGCTCTGATTTCCCAGTAAAAATCGTTTTCTATCCGTGTATCTAAAAGCTATGTTATGACTTCCTTGTTCTATTTATTCTGACTTCCCTAAACATGTTTATGTTCTATTGTACACATTACAGGTAGCACACAGGCACATGCTGGATGTGCCAATATGTGCTTATGTGAAGAGGCACAATGTGACACATTGTGCACTAGCACATAGGCACATGCTGAATGTGCGATATGTGCTTACGTGAAAAAGCACAACGTGACACATTGTGCACCAGCACATAGGCACATACGGGTATTTGAGGATACCTATGACCTTGTATTGTATTATTTGAGGATACCTTTCGAGGATACCTTTTATAGGATACTTGTCATGTGTACACATTACAGGTAGCACATAGACAAATGCTGGATGTATCGATACGTGATTATGTGAAAATGCACCACGTGACACATTGTGCACGAGCACATAGGCACATACGGGCATTTGAAGATACCTACGACCTGGTATTGTATTATTTGAGGATACCTTTCGAGGGTAGTTTTTATAGGATACTTATCTGAGGATACTATTACCTGTTTGACCCTGCTTTCTAGACCACCCCAAAACATACTTATCCCAAATTCTCCTAATAAGCTATCGAGCAATTACTAAAAAGTTATTGCTCGAACGACTCGAATCCCATCGAGCAAATGAGCTATAGGGCAATTGCTCGATCGAGTGACTCGCACATACGACTCTTAGCCTCATTTCGTAGTTGCGACTGCGACGAGTGCCAGACAATTTTCACAAAGAAATGTAATCTTTATCGACAAAAGAAGGCTACGCACAGGTCCGAAATCTACCAAAGCCCCCTACAAAGAGGAAATTATAGACAGGGCGCTAATAGACTTTTTCCAAACATGTCTAGAATTAGGCCAAAATATGGAGTTTACAACGACTGAAAAATACGAACGAATAATGTTTTACTTTCGGCCATGTTTGAGTATTTTTCATTAAGACTAAAAATGGTGTTTTGATTCTCAGGCAATCCCTCAATGAATTTGAATCCCTTCATTGGACATTTTTATTACCTTTCGATGTCTTCCAATATTAGTACAAACTCATGGAGACCCGAAACTTTATACATTTTTTGATTGATGCATATTTAGTTAGTTGCATCTCCAATATGTTTACCTTGTTACAATTTATGGGAGTGCACTCTCCCATAAATTGTAACGAGGCAAATCCCCATAAATTAAATACTTTTACTTCACAGATATTTTTTTTTAAAATAGAAGATCATCAAAAAAAAATATGAATCCTTTGAATTGCAATACCTACAGTTTGTTTTCAGAGGAATGTTTTATTTTTCAAATTAAAAATGAATTTATTTGTATAAATATGCACTTTCTATATTTCTGTGTGCAAAAAAGAACCGAAATACTCTCCATATTTGCTCACTTTGTGCAAAATAAAAATAAAATCCTAACCCTCTTCATCCCTCCCTCCCTCCCTTGTCCCTCCCACCCTCTCTCCCTAGCACTGATTTGAAAAAAACATTGCCTGAGAATCACTTTCCAAATTCCAATTACAACTGTTGATTGGAAAGTAGCAAAAATTCCCCTAAATATTGATTTGTAGTTGGAATTTTTAACTACAAAGAGCCTAAGTTGAATACTCCACAATCAAGGGGGATGTACGATTGGAATTTCACAATTTAAACATGCCCAACGAATCGACCGCACCAGACGCAGAATTTACCAGTTCAGCAGTTGAACAAAATGTTTGTAAAAATATTTATGCAAAACCATATTATCACGCTTTCGAACGCGTTCCAACTTAGATTGCATGATATGGTTTTGTTAAAAAGAATGAAAATATAGAAAAAAAAACCTATAATAATAACATTTGATATCGTGTGTGTCGGATAAAGAGTTAAATGCTGTTGTTGGACAATTTTGACTCTGGGAGGGCGGATCGGGGGGGGGGGGGGGGTGGGGGCGGATAATGAAATTTCGCACTTGTTGAAAATTGTGTAGTGCTAGTCAGAATTTAGCCCACCGGTGGGTACAGTTGGAATTTGGAATTTGGAATTTTAGAGGTGGACCCCCCCCCCCCCCCCCCCCCCGACCAGGCACACACATATTCACAAACACTAGACCTATTAGCAATGTTCCTGGGGAGAGGGGAATTCCAACTGTGTCTATCAATAGCGCTCTTCCGAATCTCGTGATACTGACGCAATGGCAAGTATGTGTTCATACAATAGTATGCGAGTTGATCCACTTTTCGGCCCAACTACCTCCACTTTCATACGCATGGCCGATTTATTCCCCTGTAACCCTGCATTAGTTTAAAAGTATATCAGATAACAGTTTTGAGATTAATCTGATTTTTTCTGACATTAAGTACCTTTTCCTGAACTAAAGTGAATTTCGTGGAAATAACAAATTGAACAAACTTTAACGACAAGCAATACATGCGAACTTTTAATAAACTTTCAAGGGTTGTTCTTAAACTATTTTGAAATTTTATCCTCTTCACTTATCGAAACGGCCATAACACGCTCGCCCTTTCACAAAATTCGCCATTCATTTTCTTCTTTTTTTACTTCTATTTTTTTTATAAAAAACCTATGTTTTTGAAAATGAAAGTTAGTCATTGAAAATGTGTTTTGTTTTTATTTTTGTGGGGGGGGGGGGGGGTGGAGTGGGGGGGGGGGGGGAAGTGACGTCTGACATTCCTGTTGGGTAATCGATTAAAACTATATTTTCAAACGCGTTTTGTCATTGCTCCGAGTTGTATAAAAAACATATTATCAGTATCACATGTATGAATTCGTATCATCTGGGATATCTGGTTACTCAGAATATAGAGCCGAGACCGAGGAGTATGATGCTATACCCGACGTGACAAAAGCGAGCCTTTGATACAAGCTGCAAACAAAAAGAATTTTTGATAAGAGCAAACAGTGGTTGTTGAACTTTTCTTCTGACATATTTGGTCTCGGCTGAGAACATAATTAAGCATGCACTTGTACCCTGACCTCCCCCCTACCCGAGACTTATATGTATCATGTACAGTACAGACGTCGTGGACTGGTTGTAGTGCACGGGTGGGCAGTGATGTCCACGCATGCGTTTTCCAGATAATAAAAATCATCAGCAGCAAAATTTTAATTAAAAAAGCAACGAGTTGTACCCGATGCTTCATTGATCAATTTTTTGATCATTTATTCCAAAAATTAGTGTTTGGAATCTGATATTGCATCCGTGGAAAATGACCAGTCCACGGCGGCCGTACTGTATATATGAAACATAAAGTATGTGTGTAACATTCGTCTCGATATACTTGTGTGACAAACGTAAATGGTAGTATAGGCTATGTGTCCAGTAACAGCGCTGGGACTGCAAGTTAATAAGAATTGTTCATATAAATGGGAGTGATAGCAGTGCTCTTGTGATTTTACGATGGTCTTCTCCAAAGTAGCAGAGATGCAGGCAAATAAACCCTCCAAAAACTATAGATACAAAAGCCCCATAAAAATGAAAAGGTGACGTAAGCCCAACAAAAATGTTTATCTCTTTTTCAGAAGAAGTTTGAAATGTAATTGCATCACAGAATGCATTATCGTCCCCTGAGTTCCAATGTGTTCTATGTGCCAGTAGGCACATAGAACACACTGGAACTCGTGGGACGTTATGTTACAGATGATTGTTTAAATCACAACGTTAGACTGTAAGAATTTACGTCTCCCCTGCCCAAAGGGATTTTGCCTGCACCACTTTTTGTCATGTAGGGTTTGTTTTAGAACAGTTCAGTAAATCCTAGTTCCAAACTGAAGGGACTTAAATGCGGTTTATACTTAGTTTATAACTAATCCAACGGGTTATTTGCATTTTGTGGGAGCACGGTGGCTCATTGGTGGGAGCACGGTGGCTCATTGGTGTCGGCAACCGGGCTTTGCCGCTGCTGGGGGAAATAGATTTACGCTGCGTATTCAGCCAAAACTCGAGGAGTGTCACCTGAATCCGTGCGTGAACATATGTCTCACCTTGACGAACCTGCCCGAACCTATGTTGGGGTGGTTCTTATAACGAAGGGGTCAATGACCTTTCCTCAAAAAGCATAAATCAACAGAGGTTCACTGAAATTAACAATTTTAATACATATAGAAAAATATTGGAATTTGTAACTAACATAAAGTCCAATGAATGAAAAACAAAGCGTCAATCACACCAGTAGTATGTCTCGCACGTTTGGGGCATTGTTTGCCGGACCCCGGTGCCGGACCCCGGAAGTGACGTCATGTCACGTGATCCAGTGGCGCCATGTTGTGTTGTCATGATAACCCGCGTGAGCAGCCATGTTGTGACGTCATCTCCATAGTGATACGTTTGTGCGCATGCGCAGCGCGTGTTGTTAGGGTGATACGTGTTTCCGTCGTCCATTTTGTATACTGGAGGCCGCCATCTTGGCGTTTTGTTTGAACATAAGCCCCGAGCCGCAAACCCCAGACCTTTTACCGCCAATTCACCACAATAACTTATGATATATGCTTACCGTACAAAAACATATTTTATCTGTAAAGTCCAACAAGTATCCTCCAATAATACAACGTTAGGTATTCTCGAATACCGAGATGAGGCTAAGAGTCGTATTAAATTATACCTTATTGAGGGATTTTTCATGGCCCTCATGCCCTCAAAATTCAATGAGGGTATGGGGGATAGTAAATTAGGCCTCATTGAGGGCTTTTACATATCCCTCATGGCCTCATACGACAAAAAAGGGATTCTCCAAAAGGTATCCTCGATAGGTATTCTCGAATAATACAATACCAGGCCATAGGTATCATCAAATACTGAAATGAGGCTAAGGGTCATAGTAAATTATACCTCATTGAGGGCTTTTTCATGGCCCTCATGACCTCAAAATTCAATGAGGCTATGAGGGATAGTAAATCAGGCCTCATTGAGGGCTTTTACATAGTCCTCATGGCCTCATACGACAAAAAAGGGATTCTCCAGTAGGTATGATCGATAGGTATCCTCGAATAATACAATACCAGGCCATAGGTATCCTCAAATATTGAAATGAGGCTAAGAGTCGTAGTAAATTATACCTCATTGAGGGATTTTACATGTCCCTCATGACCTCAAAAGAAAATGAGGCTATGAAGGATAGTAAATTAGGCCTCATTGAGGGCTTTTACATAGACCTCTTGGCCTCATACGACAAAAAGGGATTCCATAGCCACGGGTGTTTCCCCAAAAATAGGATTCCATGGCCATTGGATATAGAGATGATGAGAATCGGATAGGACTTCACTGTAATAAGGGGAGATAACTCTGCATAGAGATTATGGGATATCAAGCAATCTGATTGGTTGGTTATAATTTATATAAATGATCTAGATAAATGAAACAACAAGAGTTCTCGGACTAGGGTCAGAACTAACGAGAACAGACCCGGAAAGCTAAATATAGTAATAATAAGCAAATCTGTTCCAACTGATAGACTCTTCTACGCTACTGTAGTATACTCCAGGACAAAGGAACATGCCTAGGATGACGAAAACTATTGTGTACGTAGATAGAAGCAGAGAATTCTGAAAGAATTCGAAATAGTAAAACTTGTCGGGTTGTTTGTGGTAATTCGTGATACTCCGATTCAATGGCACACACCCTCCGAATATGCCCCTGTCTTGTTGTAGGCCTTTAGGTAACATAGCAACCACGTGCTACCATAGAAACCAAAATGGCGGCCTCCAGTTTACAAAATGGACGACGGAAACACGTATCACCCTAACAACACGCGCTGCGCATACGCACTAACACCACGTGTCGCTATGGAGATGACGTCACAACATGGCCGCTCACGCGGGTTACCAGGACAACACAACATGGCGCGACTGGGTCACGTGACATGACGTCACTTCCGGGTCCGGCAAACAATGCCCCAAACGTGGGAGACATACTACTCACATCCCACCGACACAGTTTTTGAGTCACATGCGCGTCCGCGTTCTCTGCTGTCACTGGTTTCTTTCTTGTCGGCGGTGTTTGAACTCGGGTCGCCTTTTCACGAACAAACTGGAATCTCACTCTTTCACGGCCGTCGCACACCCTCTAACGTATTGTCACTTTGCCGTTCACCTTTGCTCTAACATGTGACGGAGTGTCACTCTTCCACTGCCGTCGCACGGCCACCCACATAGTCACTTACTGGATGCCTTTACCAGAATATATGACAGAATGTCACTCTACCATTGCTGTCCCACAGCCACTAATGTATCGTCACTTGACTGGACACTTTTCACTCAAGCAGTCGCCACTTTGGGGGTTAAGAGCTCCCTCCATTTATCAAGACTAATGTTCATACGGACAAAGCCTACTCTGCCTAAGGATGGCTTGCCTTCTACAACAGGTAATACCGTCTACCTAAATACCAAGCTCGTGAGCTTAAGGAGCTCGTACTTCTACTTATACTTCTACACTCGTATATGGCCACCGACTTGGCCCGCGACTGTTCCTACTCTAAATTTGAGCTCTGTGGCTCCCCTACATTACAACATCCCTTTACTTTCGCACCGACGCGGCACCTCCTCTAACTTATAGCATGGGACATCCCCAGCTCCTCGTCTACGACCCATAGTCTTACATGTCTTCAGACTGGAATGCCTTTTTTCGAGAAAACCGCAGACATTTATTTCGATCGCCAGAACATTAATTGTTATCTTAATTGCTTCTTTTGAACTTGGCTGCTTAGAACTATCTTAATTTACTCGCAATTCCGGTATATCCGGACATTCGGTGACAGACCAGATACGTAATATGCGTGTGTGTTCAGAATCTGTGGGATGTACTGTTTAAGTGACAAATATGTTTTCAGTGTCAGACAAACATTCTTATGCCTTTAGGCCGGGTGGGAAAGATTATCAAAAGTAGAAACACTTTTAACCTTTGAACACGAGAGGCCGCTTTTCCGGCCCAGGCAGATAATACGCCATAATTTCATTAATGAGGGTGGCTGCTAAGTGAATGTGTGGGGTAGGCCAATCAATTTAGGTTGAAAATATTTATTGGTCTACCCCAAATAATGAACATCGACTCTTCTAATTGTAGCATCTGAACGGACATGGACGATACCACCAGGATTCAAAGGGTTAAAGAACAAAATCGTAAATTCAAGCTATCACCTTGACAATCGGTACGGCATTGAACATCAAACCGAGCGGTCTACGGTTTGGTGACCGCAGGAGTAGCTGCGTTGTGTCCTTGGACAAGGCACTTAATCCCGATGCCCACGTGGCGGTACAGTGGCGCTGTGTACTAAGGCGTACTGCACGTCGACCGTGCACCTGTCTTCAACCAATGCTAACCATGCTTGTGTGTCGTTAGTACGTTGTGGAGTCTGATAGTTGCTCGCCGTTGCTTGGTGGTTCTCTCCGTGTACTCCGGCTTCCTCCATCCGAAAACTGTCCGACACGGGGTGACCCCGGCTGTCGCAAGTGTCGTTAAACACCAATGAATAAATGAATAAACATAAATTTGCATCTAGTGATCTGCTGGCAGTCCGGGCCGTATATCTCGACGGTAGTGTAGTAGTTTCACGCCTTTTAATGTCTTTGTTTCGTCTGGTAATAACAGGATGAGTATTATTGCCTTATAAATAGCATGTTCAAAGATCTTCGCAAAAGCATTTTACTGTCACAGATGGTTTGCCAGAGTGCTGATATGGGAGTCAAGCATTTAGCCAAGGCAATCAGCAATGTTGTGATCAAGGCCCTGCGGTTCTTCCTTTTGATACACACCTGTTCTATGCAATCCTCATCTACAGCAACACTAGACCATGCGGGAAATGAAAACCTGTTCCGCACATATGTGTGGAACGGAAATCGTTGACGGACTATTTTTAATTAGAAGCGAAATTTCACTGGAGTTTTCTAGAAATCGTGCAATGCAATTTCAATTTGAATCGCTAGCGATAGCTGAAAATCATACCCTGAGTTCCAATGTGTTCTATGCGTCAGTAGGCTGTCAGTAGGAACATAGAAAACATTGGAACTCAGGGGACGAAATTGTAACACGGGTCCCCCTCGCAAATTTCGTTGGCATAAAATGTGTTGTTTTTGTTGATAATTGTCAAATGAATTGCTGAGTGTCCTAATAATTGTTTTTATAGACGTGAAGGCGTGTAATAAACACAGAACGACACGCGTGTGTGAATGGGTTAATCGATATGGCACTTGTTCCATCGCGGAAGGATAAAACTCGATTACTGCGACCTCTCGTTCTATCCTTACGCGCTGACACTCGTGTCATATCGATTAACTCATTCACACGCGTGTGTCGTTCTGTGTATGTCCGTCTTTTACCACAACATTACTAATTGTCGTAGCTAACTACGGTGGCTATAGACTACTGCTCTGAATTAGTCCAAGCACATTAGACGGGAAAAAGAAAAAGTAATGAAATAATTCGGAGAAAGTTCTTTTTTTATATATTATTTATGCCATAACATAGTGGATGCGTCACAAAAAGTCCCCTAAAATCCAAGGTGAGCTTTCTGAGTTTTTTTCCTAAAATTATGGAAATAATCGGATGCCGTGCCAATTTTTCAACCTGAAAATATACAAAAGATACTCATTATTGTTCAATCCGGAATTCTCCAGAGACATCCATTCAAAGGTGAATTTCGATAACGGGGAGCACTATTGCGAAATGGTATTAAAAGCTCTTAATTGGGTTTCAATTGCTAACTCATTAAAGATTGAGATGTTTTTATAAGACCCCTGTGAAAAGATTAGGATTATTGCTGAATAAACAATTTCATACATACCTGAAATGTGACAGATAGGAAAAAAAATAAATTTGTGTTGAAAATCTTTTTGTAACAAATTGAAATGGACTGTTATAAAAATTATAAAAATAAATTAGTGTTGAAAATCTTCAATGAAGATTTTCAACACTAATTTATTTTTATAATTTTTATAACAGTCCATTTCAATTTGTTACAAAAACTTCATAAAAAAACAACTACAAAGTAATTATAAAAATCTATTCTTCTCCATTTCTGAATTTTGTGGTTGGTTATTCACTGACTTGAGAAAACCTGAAACCTGTTATGAGAGACCATCTGTCTTGAGAGACCACTTTTGTGTGGCCCAAAGGGCGGTCTCTCAAGACAGGTTCTACTGTAGTTCTTTCTAGCCTCAACTTGGCTAGTAGTGTACGGTACTACAATCAGAATCGGCATCAGAATTGGGCGATTGTGAGATCAAATAAGTAGTAATCGGTCAGCGACCATTTTTGATAACTGGTTGAACACTAACACTGACAAAAAATTTCAACTCCTGCCCTTCCCTCTGTCTGCCAATATTCAATGCTCTTAAAAACATTTTTTCAAATACACACTGTGCACTGTGTCCAACACCGGGACCTTCGTAAGAATGCACAAGCAACTGCCATCAGTGACATAAACAAATTCCTCAACTGGTTGAGAGAACATTATCTGTTACGCAATAGACTCCCTCTTCAGTTAGGCTCACTGTCATTAGGCACTATGACCAACAAATCAGTCGGTTGTGACCAGGCCGTTACAGCTAATAATGGATGTGTAGGGAAAGCATTCAGCAACATTAGGGTGCGTCGCGCCGACCCTGTCAAATCAATCTCATCAATGGACAATTGTATCACAGTACGTAAGCTATCCCACGATACTTTGCAGCCGCATCACGTGTGGGATTCAGTCCCAGTCTGAAAAGGAGGGATATCTCAAGTATGAGGCTTGCACCAAAACCTGTTTGATTTTGGTGAAATGAGAAAGACACGGAAGAGCGTCCTTGGCAAAATATTCACGTTATATGTCACTGAACGTGAAAACCTTCTGGGAAGCCCGGTTTTCGTCAAAGATGGTGCTGAGAGCAGTTGTGTGGCCCACACTGTCATCATATGGAGATATCCGCACCACATATTCAAATCATTTAACCCAACATTTTGGATCCAGTGTCATTGCTGTATTTGATGGATATAAATGTGACATGTTAACAAAGGATATGGTGAAAGCACACAGAATAAACTGATCTAAGGGTAGATATTCCGCTGATCTCAATATCTCGCTCGACCCGCCAATAACCACCCCAATCTAATTTTCTGGCCAATTGTCGGAAAAATACAACTAAACTATCTGTTAATGTGGAATTTGCCCACACTGTGTCCAATCGACGCCAATATATTCAACAATTACATACGAAAGTCGCACAAGTCCAAATATTGTGATGTTCTTGAAATGAACAGCAGAATGCAAATAAGTACCATACATGTTACAATAATAGGAATCAGATGTCAGCATATCGTCGCCTGAGTGCTAGAATGTCCTATGTCCCCTATGGGAATACTCTGTCCTCTATGGGGCTGTATATTATTTCCCCTATGGGACATATGACATTCTAGCACTCAGGCACCGATATCAATATGTCCTCTGCTCATAATATAAAACCAGAAACCGAACAAAACAAGGTCAAAATGATCTCCTCCGAATTACATCCCCCAATCGTTGGGATCATAAGGGGGGGGGGGGGGGGGGGATGGATAGGGAAATTATACACTACTCTCCAAGCCAAAACACCCCACCAAAACGCATTATGTTTACAGGTACCTCACATTGCTAACCCAGAGAACGTAGATAGGCCTATTTCTCTCCCATCAAGAAAATCACAAATAGAATAAAACAAAACAGACAACCCCAAACTTTCAGTCTTTGTCTACTATTGGCTGCTGCGCATTGCCACAGCTCGTACTCTACACGTCCCACACATCGTTGTACATCATATGCCGACCTTTTTGCAACTGCACTGTGCCAACTCACAGCCAGTTTTGCAGTTACAGTAAACAATTTTCAGAAAACTTTCGGGTGATACGGGTTTGTTTGATTTCAAAGTATGTAGAACGTTTTCCTTCATAGACCATCCCCAGCCTGTAGCTATCAACGAATCTTCACATTTCCATTCACATATTTGGGGGTACGTCCCCGTGCTATGATACTGAGCAGATCTCTTAATACACTGATGCTGATGTTCTGATCTCAGAGACTGTACTGGACGAAAGGATGTCGTAGTCTTTGGAACAGACACAGACTTTCTTGCTATTCTAACGCCTCGCTATCATTAGAATGGAACATGTACATGATGTTCTCTGAGCACCCAAAGTCATCTTCTCAATCGGAGAAATTGCGACCAAGTTGGGTGAGTCAAAGGGAAATGTGTTACATGCCATTTCACACAATTTCGGTGCTATTTCACCAAGGGAAAAAGTAAGTCTTCAGCATGATGGTCTCTGAACTTGCTGGAGATATACAAAGGTACATCGATTCTTTCACGACACATGACAGCGCAACTTAAGTAAGAAGGTGCCTCGTCGGGTGAGCGAATTCTGCTGGTGTTAAACGGAGCGAAAAAGTTTGCTTCCCTCGACCATTATTGACAGCGTTCTGTATTCGGCGCCAGGGTACTGGACTTCAAAGTGGCGTTCAAAGTTTTTTCTCGATGGAATGTGTTAGAGTAACATATTATGACTACGAAAAAGTTTACTGGAAGTGTGGCAGCCTTCAGCAATTTTAAATATCCACGTTTAACCCTTTACCTAACGTGAAAAGCAGACGACACTTGCAAAAAAAATTCTTGAATAACTAATTTTTTTCATTTTTTGTCTCAAAAACATAGGTTATGACACCTCGTTGGAACGAGCTCGACGAGCTCGTTCCAACGAGGGGTCATAACCTATGTTTTTGAGACAAAAAATGAAAAAAATAGTGAAAATTAATTGGCGATTTTTGAGAATACCGCTGGCCGGTTTTGGCCGTTACGTTGGGTAAAGGGTTAAGGTGGCATCGTCATTTCGCGGACTGCAATGTTTGACTGTGGCTAATACAATTTCCCAAGCGCATACCAGAGTTTGCATCCAAGCCTATATACATTTTGAAGGGATGCTTTGGGTGTTCGGTGATTCTATTCATCAGTGCCTTTCGTAGCTGATGTATCTGCTAACCTTGTTTGTTCATTGCAGCACTCTAGTGTTACGATGCAAGAGCAGAAAAATGTGCACACCATTTTAGCACCATTACATGTGCACCTGTTTGTACTGCATGGCGTATGGCTTAAGCAAGAACATTTTATTAACTTTAATACTTCATCTGTGGCCAGTGCAACATCTGATGAAACTGTTATGAGCTGGAGCGATTTCGTCTCCAGTTCCTTCTTGAAGCCATATTTGATAGAATCTAAATTTGGAGGTCTCCGTTGAAGGCGTTCTTCCACACACATGGCTGAAGGTGTGCTCATTTGATATTTTACCCGAAGATGTTGTGGTAGGAGGCAGAGAACAAAGTTTCAGTGCCTTAGTTGCCTTGGGATTCCCGGTTTTCACAAACGGCGCATCAATACGTACATAAGTCATTAATGTGGTAACATTGGAACCGTTACGGAGAGAAATGAATTAGGTTGTTTGATCGAGACCATTTGAGCACTCAGCGTCTTCCGCACTAAAGATTTCCACGAATAATGTGCTTTGGAGGAGTTTTATCCCGAACGGGCTCCCAACCGTGTCGCAGCCCGAAATAGCATGAGCATTGAGTAAATATGGGAAGATAACCCGATTCGCTCTGACAGTTTCCCGTATATCAATACACCTTCGTCCGGGAATAGGGGATTCCATAGTCATCGGAGCAACCAAATGTTGCTGTAAATAGTGATTCAGCAACAAAACGTACACATCGGTGTCGTCTACATACACAACTACACCATTCTGTTCATCAGAAGCAAACTTAATGGCTTGATGAGCGAAAGTATTGTCTGCTTCTTCGTGCGTCGTTGTCAGATCGAATCATTTTCTCACTGATCCTTTGCTCAATTCGACGGAGGTTTATTTTTGCCAGTTATCACCAGCTCATGTTTCATTGTATTCAACTCAAACAACTTGACAGGGACAAACGGTACACATATTATGTCTGTTAACTGCGCCTTGTTTGTGTTGACCGTCAAAATCTGTTTTGTTCTGGGGAATATCTTTGGCGGCAAATTCGAACACTCTACGACTAGAAGAACTTCTGTCAGCTCTTGTTACGGACTTTGTGCTGAAGTCCACACATCTGTCAAAGACCAAATATACGTCTCAAAAAATAAGACGATGGTTGTTTCGTGTAACAGAATGATTGCCATGGGGCATACAGTTAAAACTAGAAGTCCTGTCATGGAATGCGCACTAATAGGACGCCGATCTGCGCGTTAATCTTCGCGTTATGACCATAGTAAGGCTATCAAATTCTGTACATATGGCCTGTGCACATGCAATGTTTCAGCCAATGGACCTCCGGGTTACCCGGAGGTCCATTGGCAGAAACATTGCATGTGTTTGTTATGAGTAACCAGGAGAACCTGCCGTGCTTTGGATCCCATTCGATATGGCAATTGCGCGCAATTCCTAGTCGCAATTAAGCCTAGATAAGCGCACAGTTCGTGACAGGATTTCTAGTTTTAACTGTACATCAGTGATGATAGATAGCTGTACATTGTTGAGGATTTCACATTGGCCAGTTTCGGGCAAAACGCCCCAAGCGGCAGTTATGGACTTTTGTAGAAAAGTTTAAAGATAATATAGATCAGACGCTGTGTGGTTATATCGTGGCCATTTACGCAATAAAACAACACAAGGATTGGAAAGGATTAAATTTGTTTTTCTTGTTATATTGGTAATCAAATCATATCTCTACATTACATAAAATTATATACATCTTTTGGCCTTATTGAGGGCACTTCGGTCTGCTTCTCAAATACAATTTATACTGGATCAATCATCATGAGGTGACCAATGAAATGCTGTCAGTCATGGATGTGACAGACGTCTGACGAAAGGTCAGAGATTTTGAAATCATGATGATGTAATCGATGAAAAGCTGTCAGTCGTGGACGGGACAGAGATAAACTGAAAGGTTAGAAATCTGATTGATTACCGGGTTACAAGATCCACCGTGGGTGAATGAATATTTGTATTGCAGACCAGGTAACCGACTGAATTGGGGGGGGGGGGGGGGGAGGGGCAAGGCTGAGAGCACATGGTGTTCTCTGTTCTGCCACCGCCAAAGCAGGGTTGTGAAACGAACCGAACTCCCCCAAAAAGGAGGGCATGGGAATGGTAAGGGGGAAGGACACGGGAAAATACGGAGATAGCCATGAGAGTTGGGGGAATACAGTTAAAACTAGAAGTCCTGTCACGAACTGTGCGATTATCTAGACTTAATTGCGCGTTGGAAATGCGCACAATTGCCATATCGAATGGCGTACAAAGCACGGCAGGGTCTCCTGGTTACTCATAGCAAACACAGGCAATGTTTCTGCCAATGGACCTCCGGATTACCCGGAGGTCCATTGGCTGAAACATTGCTTGTGCACGGGCCATATGTATAGAATTTGATAGCCTTACTATGGTCATAACGCGTAGATTAACGCATAGATTATCGCGCAGTTGGACGTGCTATTTGTGCGCATTTCATGACAGGACTTTTAGTTTTAAGTGTAAGAGACAGATATAAAGAAAAAAAATGTAAATTGCATTACCAGGTAGGAAATGTCTGTAGAAGCGAAAATGAATAAATTAAGTGTCAGGTAAACTCGGTGACAGTGAAACATGTGACGAGATGCGCGGAACACAAGGAAAAGATCATCTGATTGAAGCGCGCACATCCAACAGAAGCACTTGAACGCAAGATGACATTATTATGGCCATCATGTTGACACAAACACATTCAACTGGCTGCAGCGCTAAGACAAGATGGCATTATTATGGCCATCAAAACACAGGAGAAACATGTATCCAAATGAATATCCGAAGAGGAAATCAATCGACGTCCAGTTGGCTAGAGGAAAAACTGGTATTATTATAGCCAGGAAACACGCACCTGCACACAGCCAACAGAATACACACGCGTGGTCGTAATTGAAGATGAAGGCACAAACTCTACACAAGATACTGTAGTCAGCCACTGTGAAGACCACAGTGAAAAGTCCACCGGTACATAATATAATGGGGGAAAATACAAATAAATACAACATTGAAATGAACATATAAAATACAATAAAAGGTGTCGGAGAAAGGAAAATATGGGAAGAGAAGTCGCATGTGCAGGTCAATCATGGGAGAAGAACGGGAGAGGAAAACCAACCGCGGAGGAAAAGAAAAAAAAAATATACTCACAGCTTGTGAGCAAATAGAGTGTTCTAAAAACCAGCAAAGAAAACCATGCGAGAGAGTGGCACAGACTATGCCAAACCACACATGGCTCGATGTGCGCGGTGGATAGTCAAAGCATCAATATGGATATAGCGGGTATAGCAGTCAGAAGACCATCTACCAAGAGCCTAGAACAGATGATCTTCCACATTGGCGGCTGTTGCAGAAGTGGCTGCACCAATCCAAAATGAATGGCCTGTGTAACGAGCTGCAGAATGACCTAAAACAAGTAAAGAAAGTATTCTAGAGACTCTGAAGGAAAAGTGTACGAGTGAGGGGGGACCCGTCACGCAAACAAAATAGAGGTGGAGAAGGCTGGCAGATTTGAGGCTGACGGAAAGTGAGATAATGGAGAAGGCTGTGAACAGGACAAACCTTACCACCCGTACACTGAAGAGAAATAGTTACGCCTTGACGGAAAGGGTCACTTTTGGAGGCTTTCAAATGGAGGAAAACTATTCGATCTCGCGAGTTATATTGGATATCACCAAAGCAAAGATGAGAATTTGGATCAAAGCCTATGCCACGTGAGGTGAACTCCCCACATCTGAGAAAGCCGATAAAGGCCATGCAGCAGGCCGTTTCCAACAGAGAATCAAAATATGGATTGAAAAAACCTTTGCGGAGGGCCGCACATATCTCAGATAAAAGTGGAAAGGTGAGTGGTAAACGTCGCGTACCAGGACAGGGTCGGGAACTCATAATACCAAGCAGAAACATTTGTAAGCGGACAATCTGAGAATTATCCGTGGAAAGGAATGTGTGGGAATATTTTATTTTATGCAAAAGTGGCGCAATCCAGCAAGATATAACTCGATTGTACTGTATGTAAGAGTCTTCATACCATGGCAAAAAGCAACGTATTCCAACAGGATCACTTCGGTGAGAGTCAGAGGAAGACCTTAGTTTGTGAGTGGAATGCGGAACGTCCGACAGAATTCTTGGAAATGTCGAAGAGCAGAGCGATATGCAGTGTGTGTGCTGTTACTAATAGAAGCCTGCCAAACGCCCTTCTTAATCTGGCTCAATCGAGGATTACAGCTGACAAATCCGGCACTGTGACTGGATTCTGGTCAGCCTCGGGGGCCAAATGACAGAATTCCTGAAAACGAGAAATAAGATCTGCTATGACATTTTGCTTGCCAGGAATGTGTTTGGAATAAAACATAAACTGTTGTTGTACGGCACACCAAGTCAGTCTGCGCATAAGCTTCATAATGAAGGCATGGCGATATGAGCATCGACCCTTCCGAAAAATGTGCACAGTAGCCATGTTGTCACAATGAAAAGCAATACGTTTTCGACTCCATAAATGCCCCCCAGAGAACGGCAGCCACAACTATGGGGTATAATTCTAACAGGGCCATGGAAATCCTGTCCTTACAGTGTTGCAACTCGCGTTGAAAATCTGAAGACCACTTTCCTTGGAACCATTTGCCTTGAAAATACCCGCGGAAACCTGCCGTGGATGCTGCACCAGTATACAAGTGGAAATCTGGCGCATGGGTGAAATTATTTTCAAGGAAAAGAGAAACCCCATTCCAGTCATTGAGAAAGTTGTACGACATACGCAGTTCCCGTCGACAGTTGTGGCTGAGATAAACAAAATGGTATAGCTTTTTCGCTTTTACTGACACCGCCAACAAATGTGAAATAAATGACCTTCCAGGCACAATGACTCTGCAGGCAAAATTCAGGTGTTCAAGGAGGCTCAGCAATTGCACCTTCTTGCACTTGGATCTTGAAAGAAAGCCATAAAGAATGTCCTTAATGCGTGCCACTTTGTCCAATGGCAAGCGAGCTTCCATACGTTCAGAGTCTAAAAATTCAAGACATGTGGCAGGGCCAACAGTTTTGTGGCTTGCTAGAGGAATATTCAGGCGCCCCAAAATCATGTTAACCCTTTACCCAACGTAACGGCCAAAACCGGCCGGCGCTATTCTCAAAAATCGCCAATTAATTTTAATTATTTTTTCATTTTTTGTCTCAAAAACATAGGTTATGACCTCTCGTGGGAACGAGCTCGTCGAGCTCGTTCCAACGAGGGGTCATAACCCATGTTTTTGAGACAAAAAAATGAAAAAAATTAGTTATTCGAGATTTTTTTTGTAAGTGTCGTCTGCTTTTCATGTTAGGTAAAGGGTTAAGTAATGCCATAGTCTTGAAAGGATCACCATCCAAAGGGTCAATAGTGAGGCAGTCATCCAATAAATGCAAAATATTATTGATCTTGTAATTGTGCTGTGCGATCCAGCATATGGCTGTTGACAACTGATCACAAATTTTACTACCAAATACTAATTTTACAAAAAAGTAATAGCAATCCTTCCACTTCATCCCATGCATGGGTTACAGCTCAGGGAGGATAGGTAACAGTTTGAAAGCATCTGTAATGTCAGTCTTACACATCCGTGCTCCGTAACCTAGGGTACGGGTACGGATAACTTGTATCGCATCATCAATTGTTACTAAAATAAGGAAAATGACTCTTTATTGATAAGTTCATTGAATCTTGGGATATCGTCAATATTATGTGGCGCTGACAAATCAACGAGTAATCGTTTCTTTTTAGAATATTTCCCCTCTGCAATGCCAGGAGGGCTGATCCGGTAAACGGGGTAAGGGGGGAGTGGTAAATGGGCCAATAATATAACCCTTGTCCAGTTCATTTTTGAGCAGTGTGTCAACAGCATCTGGCTGAACCGTTGCAGATCGAAGATTTTTACACTCGAATGATTCTGAGTATGGCTGACGAAGGCCTGTGTGAAACCATTCCTCAAACCATCTACTAAAAACTTCTCAAGCATCCTGTCGGGTGGGTGTGCAGTTCTTGAGAGAAGCAGGATATATTAACAAGTGTAGTTGCAGACCCAAATGGGTTCATGGAAGAAGCAAGTTGTGTCATCGACTGAGAGTCGAGGTGCCTGTCATCCAGGTTACCTGAAGTCGGTGAAATTTCAGGGGAATTATCACTACAATCGATTACACAGTTAGACCTTGAAGAGCCTGAATTATCAAGATGTGGGGTGGCATTGACAAGTGTTGGACAAGCGGAAATGAAGCAGCATTAGAAACTGGCGAGCCCAAAGAAAAAGACTGCTCATGGATTCCCATCACAAGAGATTCACCCACTTGGTGCACGGGGCACGCACCAAAGGAGGAAATCTCAAATGACATTTTGTCACCCGGTGGGCCCAGTCACTCTTTATGACTACTAAGTTTACAAGACGAAAAAGAATGATCACCTTTACATTGCAAACACGAGTGTAGCAGGTTGCAAGCAGATCGATTGCACCCCCGAATAGAATTAAAAATATTACATATTTCCTTGCCAAGATGCATTAAACGTTGCCTGCCCTGGGCATCCAAAGTACCCTTCGAATGTCTCTTAGTAACAGGAATTGCCGAGGTCCCCGGAAAATACCTTGTATCCAACCAAGAACAGAATTCCGTTGAATGATCCTCTAAATTGCAAATGCGACATTTTAGCATTGATTTTGGTGCCCTGCATAGCTTGTGCTGAATTTATTTGGTGTCTCTTCGGCTCCAGTCTACCTTTTGGTGGTTATAGTGGAGCTGATTGGTGGCATGAGCTGAAAAGGCCTTGTGATAAGAAGAGAAGAGGGTGCCACTAAATTGTTGGGCCATTTCCACAATATCATTTTCAAATGCATCCAATTCTGATCGCCTTGAGGGGTAAGAGTCACACATTACTGATTTGTAAATTGTGAAAGCTGTGATAAATTCCCCAAGTGAAAGCTGTCTTGACAATCTAGGATCGGAACGTAAATTTGCTGGTCCCTCACCTGTATTGACGGTGCCAAAATGAGGTATTAATAAACATGCCAAATTTATATCTTTATCTGCCACAATCTGAGCCTTAAAGCAGGCGTGACAGTGTCAATTCTCTGTAAAGTATTGGAATCCGCACCTTGTGATGAAAGTAGTGATGCAATCGGAGTGCTGTCCACAGCATTTGAAGTAGAAAAGTTGAAGCTTGGACGATGCGCCCGAGAAAGTGCCGCACAATGTGATGAAGATAAACTGATTGGTTGATTCACTGAATTGGTTGGACCAGGTGGTTCGCTGACATGGTGGCCTGGTCCTCGGGTGGCTTCTATAACTTCTTGCAGTGAGGCCACAGTTTGACTTAGTTGCTGAAGAGACTGAAAAAGTTGACTTGCATCTGATGCCGGTAGTTGCTGAAGAGACTGAGAAAGTCGACTTGCATCTGGTGCCGGTAAAGTGACTTTATCTGGCCTTGACACTGATGATGTGTTTCCATGGGCATGTCCTGAAGTTGTCGGCGGAGAAGAAAATGGAGCACTGCTCAAGTTGAATAAGATCTGGTGACTGTGCGTGAATGTCTTTTGATGATACATTATCACGGAAAAGTTGTACTAGAAGAGACTTTTGGAGTCCGACAGGCACTATAAAACGTTTTTGTGCTAAGCTGCGTCATAATTCGCACACTGTTCAGTTCTCTGATTCATCTGTGTTCCAGTTTATAATTCCGTTATGTGAAATTACTGCATCTAAAGGTGATATGTTTTGTGTGGGTGGCTGTCATTTTGCAATTGTGACTTAGTCGGGAGGCCGATCTGGTAACTGGTTTTGAATACGGCTTCTTTGATGAAGCGTTTCGGTTCTTGGACCTCATGACAGTTGTGGTTTAAACTCAATTCACTGGCACGTAAAATGGTGTCAAATGCGTAATTCAGAATGCTATAAACACAAAAAGACCATCCAACTGAATAATGAATAAGTCAGTATTAGTAGTACATTTAGCTGTATTACCAGAGAATTGTCACTATAAGTGTTAAGCAATCAAGAATTAATTCAAAACAAAATCCACTATCCAGATTAGAGAGATTTGTGAAAGTCAAAATTGCAAAATGAGTTAAAAATTTAAGAAAGCACAATGAATACCAAGACACTGTGCACACATCTGAGTCAGACTGAGAGGAGAATGTGTGGTTTCTTAGCATATTAACAGTGGAGCCTTCAAGTCATTGTGCTATATTTGGTAAAGACTTCAGGGTTTTTCCTGGAAATTTAGCTGACTGTGACGCACTGTCTGAGATTGGAATGTCATTATCAAAAACAATAACCTTGACTGGTCATGCCAGTGAGTCCAGCTGAAATGATTCAGGTCTTCCATGGTAGTTGCTTGTGACCCATATATAGACTGGCATGTTACTGAAAGCTCTGTCCTAATTTAAAACAATAGGCTCATCCATTCATTAAAGTTGTGTATTTATAATCTTCAACCTCCCAGAAACAGCTAACAATGAGGCTAAAGATGACAAATATCACCATGAAATGTGTTTTTCTGGAGAATGAGTTTATATTACACAAGTATGCTTCAGACACAACTATGATAGCACACTGCGGCCCCCTAATGTAGTAATCAAAGACTTCTAAGACTTCTATTTTCTTGTACATGTATATTGGTGTATATAAACAGGTAAATATTCAGAACACTGATGCCTGCTTATGGTGCGCAAGATCAAGGAGAACTTTCTTGGCAAACCCCGTTGTTTCCGCTCAAACTTATCATTAACACCAGTATATTAATGATTCAATATATCATAATCAAGCAATCAGTCAAAGATCAAGCATACGTCACAAAAAATAAGACGATGGTTGTTTCGTCTAACAGAATGATTGCCAAGGGGCATACATCAGTAATGATAGATGGCTGTACATTGTTGAGGATTTCATATTGGCCAGTTTCGGGCAAAACGAACCGAGCGACAAATACAGTTAAAACTAGAAGTCCTGTCACGAATAGTGCGCTTATCTAGGCTTAATTGTGCGTTGGAATTGCGCGCAATTGCCATATCGAATGGCATCCAAATCACGACAGGTTCTCCTGGTAACTGATAGCAAACACATGCAATGTTTCTGCCAATGGACCTCCGGGTTACCCGGAGGTCCATTGGCTGAAACATTGCTTGTGCACAGGCCATATGCACAGAATTTGATAGCTTTACTATGGCCATAACGCGTACATTAACGCGCAGATCAACGTGCTATTTGTGCGCATTTTATGACAGGACTTCTAGTTTTAACTGTATAGACTTTGTCGGAAAGGTTAAAGATCATATAAATCAGCACTGATTATGATATATGGCCACGATATGTAAAATCTTCAACAAAGTACAGCCATCTATCATCACTGATGTACAGTAAAAACTAAAAGTCCTGTCACGAACTGTGCGCTTATCTGGGCTTAATTGCACAATTGCCATATCGAATGGCATCCAAAGCATGGCAGGTTCTCCTGGTTACTCATAGCAAAACTCAGGCAATGTGCGTTTTTCCCGAAACTGGCCAATTTGAAATCCACAACAATGCACAGATATCTATCATGACTGCCTGTTGTATGCCCCCTGCCAACCATTCTCTCAGACGAAAAAACTATCGTCTTATTTTTTAAATCCGTCTGTGATTTAGAAATCCGCATGACACCAGTCTCGCCAAAGAGTGATGTGGGCAGTGGCGACAATTCGTAAAAGAGAATTCCATTAACATCGAAGTTGTGAGAGCTTGATAGTAGTTTGATTACTCTGGTGTACACGAGGTTCGTATCATAAACTTTAACATCATCAACCTTGACAGATGTTCTTGACACAACCAAGGTTTGGACCGATATTGGAATATGGTCGGAGAATCCCTCGGGAAGTCTCTGTTCGAATTTGATCATCATTGCTGACCCTAACTGTAGGATGGTGCCCACTTTGATAGACCAAGGACTTACCTTTCCGGCTGCGATATAGAGAATGGTTTCCGGATGCTATGACGGATCTATAAGATCTATACACATCTCAAGTTTGACGCGGAGACCTTTGAGCATCGGATACAATTCACTCTTTGCCCTCCTCTTTGTGGAAAATCTTGTTTCTTTTGTCTTTTGTTCTTGTCCTCACGTTTATCTGATATGCTATGAGCTAAGCATCCAAGGGCATGCAAATTTAAAGCCCATCCCTTAACCCTTTACCCAACGTAACTGCCAAAACCGGCCAGCGCTACTGTCAAAAATCGCCAATTAATTTTCATTATTTTTCCATATTTTGTCTCAAAAACATAGGTTATGACCCCTCGTTGGAACGAGCTCGTTCCAATGAGTGGTTATAACCTATGTTTTTGAAACAAAAAACAAAAAATGAAAACAATAGCTATTCAAGAATTGTTTTTATGCAAATGTCGTTGCTTTTCATGTTAGGTAAAGGGTTAAAGGTTTCTGATTTGAGAGTACTGCCTATAATACCCGACCTACCGTAGCCATATCTCATAAATGTAGTCTCCACGAACATGCCACTCCATAACCATGACAGATTTTCTTGACACAACCATGGTTTGGATCGGCGTTGGAATAGGGCCGTGGAATCCCCCAGGAAGGTTCTGTTCGAACCTAACTCTAGGACCTTGTCCACGTTGATTTCCGGTTACGATATTTTCAGGGTGCTGTGAAGGATCCATATGATCTATACAAGTCTCAGGATTGGAGCGGAGACATTTGTGATCAAGAGCATTGGATTTAATTCGCTCATTGTCCTCTTCTTTGTGGAAAATGTTTGATCTTTCTGAGTTCTAGTCTTCACGTACCTCTGATATGCTATGAGCTAAGGCACCACATCCACAATCATGCAAACTTAGAGCCCACAAATCAAGGATTTCTGATTTGAGAGTAATGCCTATAATACCCGACTTACCGTGGCTATATGTCATAAATGTAGTTTCTATAAAAATGTCACTCCACAACCCGTTCCGAAGACCGGAATGTGTCTCATGATATGGTCACCTCTCATGAAATGGGCCAAAACATTGGTTTGAGATTCTCCATTTGGCGGAGGTAGTACAGGCCATACCTCGCGTAATTCGCATGGCCGGACTCGAAAAGGTATGGCAACATACTTCGCACAACATGAAGGCGAAGATGCCAGTCACCTTCTCCTTCCTCATGAAGATACATCATGAGGAGACCCGGCTTCAGAAAAGCATCCATCCACATTTCTGTTGACTGACTTTCATCACTTAAATCTTCCAATAAAACGGATAGGTATTTCAGGCATTCAATGTTGTTTTTCTCGAATAATTTACGGAGAAGTTCTTCTACAAATAAACGCATAATTCTCATGTTCAGTGGAACATTTTTCCAACTAGAAAATGTTCCTCCCCTCCAAACACCGTTTGCAGCACATCAGCCAAACGTGATTCAGTCATCAGTTTTCCTACGGTATCGATTAAGCTCATAATCAGATGTATACAGTACAGTCGCCGTGGACTGGTCACTTTCCACGCGTGGGCAATACTTCCACGTACGCAATAATATTAGATTCCAAACACTAATTACAAGAATAATTATCAAAAATGTAATTAATGAAGCACAGGGTACCACCCAGTGCTTCATTAATTAAAATGTTGCTGATGATGATTTGTAGTACCTGGTAAACACATGCGTGGACATAACTGCCCACGTATGGATTACGACCAATCCACGTCGACTGTACAGTACCTCTTAAACAGGGAATAAAAGATGCAAAATCATCCGGGAACGCAAACAATACCCGCATGGCGATCTTATACAGCTGTTGAGCAGCTATGAATACTGTAAAGCCCTGTCCTGCATTTAACGTCAGCTGTTGGACATTTATTTTTCCATAGCAGTGGCAATAGTTTAGGGGTCGGCAGGTGCCATGTCGATCAATGGGAGATATTCAGCTTCAGTACTGCATTCAGGGAACATTCCAGACTAACGCGTTAGACGAGTGCCATGTATGTTAAATTCTGGACAACTTTCCTTTTGCAGAACATCACTGAAGAATGAAAAATGGGTCTCAGTGACCCTTCAAGTTGACAGTGCTGAATGGCAAAGAATTTGGAGGTACGGGATGCATCTTTTTGCTTCAGAAATAGGCATATCCGGCGTTTCGGTCCGTGATAACGAACAACATCCAATTAATAATCAACAGTCTCTGACATTTCAAACTGTTTATGTCGAGGGAACCGACTGTGTTGGGAAGGAGTCGTGTCATTTGTTTGAGTTAACAAAACAGTCAGACAATGGGTACTACGTTTTCCATTCTGAGGTGCAATGTCAGCATCGAAATTATCTAGCATTACCGGTTTAAGCCCACTGAACTAGATATTGGCGTGAAGTCAACATTGCGAGGTTCCGTATTTGCTGCCGATTTCTTGAAACGCAATAATTCATCATAGGAGCCTGTTACTCCGAAGTCATGCATAGTTTTTATGAGGCCTTTACAATCCCATAACAAGACCAATTTGCGTTGTTGTAGGTATTCCACATACCAATGATTCTACAATGTTGCTAATCAGAATTGGGGCGCGGTGGCTCAGTTGGTAGAGGTGCAGGCTGCAAGCCGAGAGGTCCTCGGTTCGAATCCCACCTGCGGCAACCGCGTTGTGTCCTTGGGCAAGACACTTCACCCCGATTGCCTACATGGGGGCACGATGGCGCTGTGTACTGAGGCGTACTGCACGTCGATGGTGCGCATGTCTTTAACCAATCTAACCCTGCCTGTGTTACGGTGATGGAGAGCTGACAGCTGCTCGTCGTAGCTCTGTGGTTCTCTCCGGGTTCTCCGGCTTCCTCCACCCGTAAAACTGTCACGGTCACGATTAGCCATTGTGCATAAGTATGTGACCTTAAACACCAATAAATAATAAATAAATAAATAATGCTAATCAGCATTGCGGGTAGGGTGTGGTCTTTCGGCATCACAATTATCTGTATCCTGTGCAAAACGTAGAGCCGATCCAGCTAAAATCGTGGCTATCCACCATGGCGAGGAAAACACTAAAATGTCGTTGCCGTACTTTTCAACAAGCTTAGCAACAAAACCTTGACGGAAAATACAAGTACCTACACACTCCCCATATAATTTGAACAAGTCGACCGAATTGCAGGTAAAGAATTGGTCATCTCTCATGACAGATACCACCGATATCAAAGCTTCGGCATCGGGATTTGAATCTGTTGAGAGAGTGTTAATGAACTGCTTTGCCGCCGGCGCAACAGATCTTGAACTCATAAATGTAGCTCTACAGACCGAGTGATAACGAGCATCTGTCACATGCAAATCACTCATAGCACCTAGAACCCTTAACCTAACCTATCCCTCCCCATTTATTTTTTCGCTGCTCACAAAGCTGAAGTATCTCATCATTTTGCGATGAACTTCTGCTGGTTCCGGGATGCACTACTTGACGGAAAACATCAACCTCTATCCACATTGCCGGGTTTTAGGGTCTTTGTCTCATCACAATTGCAAACGTAGAATAGACAGTGGTGTTTGAAATCAAACACAATTTGTGCCTGACATCGCCTAGATCTGTTCTCAGGTGGTGCACCCTCCTCGGTAGGAATATCTGAGCTTGGTGTTGCTTGTCTGACATATTCGGGTGAACATATTTCTCTACACAATATTTGTGTCTTATCAACACTAAATTGGCATCCAAATCTACAGTTAAAACTAGAAGTCCTGTCATGAAATGCGCACAAATAGCACGTCGATCTGCGCATTAATCTACGCGTTATGACCATAATAAAGCTATCCAGTTCTGTACATATGGCCTGTGCACAAGCAATGTTTCAGCCAATGGGCCTCCGGGTAACCCGGAGGACCATTGGCAGAAACATTGCCTGTGTTTGCTATGAGTAACCAGGAGAAACTGTCGTGCTTTGGATGCCATTCGATATGGCAATTGCGCGCAATTCCTACGCGCAATTAAGCCTAGATAAGCACACAGTTCGTGACAGAACATTTAGTTTTAACTGTAGCTGCGATCGTAAATCTATATCCAGACTAGTTCATTATATAGTTTGCTGCATCTGGTTATGTTCTCGATTCGCTTCGATGACACGTTTATCAGACGGTCACTTACCCCAACAACTTCACATCCGTATTTGGGTGAGAAAAAGCAACGATCGACCATGGCAAATTCTGCACATAAACCGACAGAAAAATTCAAATTATGCCGGACAAAAGAAATATGAAACGATAAAAGAATAAGGCAAGCTTTGCCGTTAAACTCACAGCGATCGTCAATAGCAAGATATTTAGTTCAACCTGATTTCAAATCAAAATAAATCAAGAAGGTGTAAAGAAGTTATTCTCACTTAAAAAATATCGGCCTCTCAACTGAAGGAAAGAGACGACAAGATAAAGAGGGCTGGTGATTTATCAATGCAGTATGACGTCGCTGATCCGACGTAGTGCCTTAATTTTCCAATTTGACGTTGTTTTGTTAACTATCTTTATTAATTTATAAATGCTGTTCATAAAACGCGTGTTTTCAAAACAAAATAGCAGTTATGGGCGAATATGCACTTACAGTTAAAACTAGAAGTCCTGTCACGAATAGCGCGCCTATCTAGGCTTAATTGCGCGATGGAATTGCCATGTCGAATGGCATCCAAAGCACGACAGGTTCTCCTGGTTACTCATAGCAAATACATGCAATGTTTCTGCCAATGGACCTCCGGGTTACCCGGAGGTCCATTGGCTGAAACATTGCTTGTGCACAGGCCATATGTACATAATTTGATAGCTTTGTTTGGGTCATAACGCGTGCATTAACGCGCATATCAGCGTGCTATTTGTGCGCATTTCATGACAGGACTTCTAGTTTTAACTGTAAGCATTGAACAAGGTCATCTGTGTCTAGATGAGTGAAACATCTCGATTTTTTCTAGAAAATGCCGATTATTGATAAGAATTCCAGTACCTAGGATAACTAAGCGAATTGAGATGGGTATCCCTTTTGTGCGATGAATATCTTAAATTGCTCAATGCTCTCAGACGTCCAGTAAATCTTTTCTGAATCAAGATATGACCCTCTATCAGTAATCACCGCGACAAAAACATTGGACGCGACTTTGAGGTTAGGCAGAAAGTTGAAATTTGGCGGCCGGACTAGTAGCCAGAAATAAGCTGAAAAAGTGCATTCATCTTGCTTCCCTCCCACCAACCAGCTGTGCAGCACATCGGCATGCCTTCCGAACATACCTACAGGTTCCGGGCTGTTTAGGGTACTCGTAGTCTTCAACAGAGTGGGGGAGCTGGTAGATAACCAGTGGAGTTATTGGACTACCTGCGACAACACAGCAATTCTCTCCTGAGTATATCTTGAACTTGGTCAACTGTGGGTGTAAGAGTGGATGTAGTAAGAGGTATGGGTATCAGAAAGCAGGCTTGTCGAGCTCCGGATTGTGCAGGTGTAATTTGGATTCTAGTAGCAATAGCAGATCCACCACAGACCCAACCGGCACTTTTTGAATGGTCGAAGTTGATGAATGACCAGAGATTAATTGGACACCCGGGAATATTTGCTTTTCAGTGTTTCCGATCTCGTCTGTTTGCTGCTGTGGGTTACATTTTCGCGATGAAGTCAGTTTATGTCAGCATATCTTCCAGTGAAGTGAGTCATGTCCAGTGCCTAAATGTTCCAGTAGAGTTTGTCAGTGTCTTCGTCGTCGCCGTTGTTGTTGTTGTTGTTGTTGTTGTTGTTGTTGTTGTTGTTGTTCGAGGTTGGGAACCTTGGTGGACCCTTGATGGATACATCAGAAAAATGTCATCAGTCCAGCTGTGCGGTTTGTATGAAACTTCCTGACATGATTATTTGTTATATGGTATTGTTTATCCTTTCAGACACTCGCAGCCATGGTGTACGTTTTGGGGGATAGTGTTAAGTTTTCGATGATATTTCGATATATCTTATCAATTTCATTATCGGAATTAACATCTGTCCCAGTAGAAGGGTTCATATTTCCACTCATTGCCATCTGAATATCTTTAATCGCTTTCTTTTATGGGGAAAATGTTGAATCGTCATGCAATTTCTATTCTCTCTTCGGTAATAATGCCATCACTGTTATGGAATATCGACTGCTATTAAGCTCTAACGTCAATTGTACAAATCAAAAGTCATATCTCGTCCCCTGAGTTCCAATGTGTTCTATGTGCCTACTGGCACATAGAACACATTGGAACTCAGGGGACGATCTGTTCTGCACAAGACGGGAATTTGTGAGGACTGAGTCCCTTAATTAGTCCACATGTAACTGCATTCGCATACGGCCTGGTGGAATTGCGACAGAATTTGAACCATTCCGAAGAATCACGATAAGTCAAAGCTGGGCAGTCCTGAATGTTCCCATCTTGTTTTTTGTCAGAATCTTCATAATTTTCGTTCAATTCGGATCTATTATGACTTTTGAACCGATTTCCCTTCGTCTTTGCTCTTGGCGTCCAGCAGAATGCCTTAGACAGGCTTTCGAACGAGTCCAAAATGTCGTAATGTCGTGCGAAAAGATCGACATCCTAAATTGATGTGCTTGCCTTGTTCTATTTTGGGAGTGCAAATGCCGGCCTTGACTTTCATTTATTTATTTATTTATTTATTTATTTATTTATTTATTTATTTTTTTTTTAAGTTATTTATTTATTTATTTATTTATTTATTTATTTATTTATTTACGTTTCCCTACCTGCTTCCTCTTGTTGGGCGTGGAACACAATATGAATCATTCTGTCTCTCTTAAAACCCATTCTACATCATTTCAACGGGAAGTGGTCATGTGAAGAAATTCTTGGAAGGTAATTTTGTTTCAACACCAGTTTAACTTGGAACAAAATTACTTGGAACAAAAAATCGTTGACCCCTTATGAAAGAGTACGTGGGTTACTGCCCACTCTCCCCCAGCTGCGCCGTGTCTAGTTACGTGGATAGAACTTTTCATTTTTAAATGGATGCCCAGAAATGCGTAATTCTTTTGATACTAACTGACTGACATTCGGAAATTATTTTCTGTGTGAAAGGACAATCGTGAAATTGAACCCAACACACACGATATCAAAATATGCTATTTTAATTTTTCAATTTTTCAAGAAATTCAACAAGATGTGGCAGCTCGCTGGAACGAGGTCGTTCCAATGAGGGGTCACATGCTGTGATTTTATTGAAATGTTTTGAAAAACAATGTTTTTGCAACTACTCAATTTATAAATGATGCTACGGATAGAACAGATTCGTTAGGTTAAGGGTTAAAACAACCCAATAGAACAGAGACGTCAAAGCGTTCCTCAGACTGGGAGGGTGCCCGACCAATATTGTTTTAATGAGTAATTTTTAGCTGACTTTTACTTGTTATTAGTCGTGTAGCATGTACCCGAACGTGCCCCATTGGGGAGATCTCATGTAGGATCTCATGTGACTTTATAGTTACGTGAAAATTTATGTTTGGTTGTCATGGTAGAACGCGTAAGCGGACATGTCGTTACGTCATCACCATAGTGATTACGTTGTCTTAGTGCGCATGCGCAGTACTTGTTATTAGAGTGACACCTGTTTCCGTCACCTGCAAACTACTCCAGTTTAATCGAACGCACCCTCAGAACATACCACCGTAATAGTGTACAACTTTGGGTTACATAGCAACCATGTTCTACCATAAAAAACAAGATGGCGGCCTCCAGTATACAAAATGGACGACGGAAAAGTGTCTCCCTAACAACACTCGCTCCCCATGCGCATTAAGACCATGTATCAATATGGGGATGACGTCACTAGCTCACGCTGGCCACCATGACAAACAAACATGACGTGTAGGTCACGTGACTATGTTCGCCACTGATTTGGAATAAAGTCACCAGTCATTTACAGACGAACCTTAAATTATCCATATAATTTCATGTATTTCGTAGGAGGATTCTAGAAAATGGCAACATTTGTAGTCCAAATTCTGAAAATTTTTAAGGATGTAACACCCTTGGAAATTTTCCGAATTTGGCCAGCAAAAATCGGGGAAGTTCATCGTGTTCCCGGATACCCTGTCCACTCATACTCTTCCTCTCGCGCGTCAGCACTCTAACCCTATATTCGCCACTGGAGTCAATTAAGGTAAGGGCACCAGAAACACAATACAACCCGGGTCCGAAATTCCTCGTGCTAGTACACGTAAGAAGACTAATTTGCTTAGAAAAAATACTCATGTAGTAGACTTTCACCACCATCAATCGAATTCTAAATAAAAGTGTCAAGAAGGATAATAAAGTTTCAGCTCATGGTCCATCGACAGTTGGTTGTGTTTTTTTAAAATGACTTTAAAGAATTAACGTCCTTCTGACTGAAAGGTTATACATGTCTTTTATTTGTTTATTGCAGATTTCTGCACGCCCCAAGCACACACCTCGTGTCAAGATATGACAGAAATGGAAACAGTATTCAATTTCTAATGATTGTTACGAGATTTAGCCTACAAGAGTAAGATTATGCTGGCAAAAGTGTTAAGAGGGTCGCTAGTATATTGTAATAAAATTTCAGGAAAATACAAATCTATTAAGCTCTGTCGTACCAAATGTGTACAGTGAATTACATTCGCTGTATTTCAATGTTTATAGATAATAACCGATAAAACAGCGAGTATAATTTCCACAGAGTTTTCAATTCTCGAAAAGTTATCACTGAATTGCAAATATCTGTATTGTATATTGTCAAAACCTAATGAATTATTATTAAATTCATAGGCATTGGAATTTTATCATGGCAGTTGTCAGTAAACTGATCTAAGTTTTGCAGACAGCTGGTTCTAACGGGCTTTTAATTGACTGCCAAACGTCATCCAATCCAACAATCATTATGGGGGCTGGAGGTTTTGGTCGGAACATAGGACCTGACTGACAGAGACGCTCCTTTTGGTTTGTTTGGAAAAGGGTGCTTCAGATTATTTGGTGGGACGTGTGAAAATCGCCTAATCATACGATACTTGCTTCAGCGGTTTGCAGGCGTTCCAATTTAGTTTTGTCACGCACGGCAGAGTACAAAAGAGCCAGCTGTGGCCCAGATCAGGGTCCTTGCCTTGTCTTCAACACCATCCAGTGGTTCGCAATCTGACTGACTTCAGTCCAGCTGTTTTGTCAGGAAATGTTTGGCTGGGTAGATATTTAGCAGCCTTTATAAAGCTTTATTCTATGACGTACGAACAGGATCATAAATCAGTGAATTAAGCATGATGCTAAAATAAAGAGTATGATACTCAATTAATATTGTATGATACCCAAATAATATAGTATTATACTGAATTAATTCAGTATCATACTCAAATAATTCAGTATCATACTTAATTATTTATGCAGCATTTATGAAATCATACCAAATAATATAGCATCATACCAAATTATTAGAGTATCATACTAAAAAAACAATTATGACCCTCCCGTACGTGAACCTGATTTCAGTATCATGCTATTTTATTTATGCTGCATTCATGAAATCGTGCACAATAATATAGTATGATTCTAAATTAATTGAGTATCATACACAAATAATTAAGTATCATACACAAATAATATAGTATGATTCTAAATTAATTGAGTATCATACTAAAATAATTAAGTATCATACACAAATAATATAGTATGATTCTAAATTAATTGCGTATCATACACAAATAATTAAGTATCATACACAAATAATTAAGTATCATACACAAATAATATAGTATGATTCTAAATTAATTGAGTATCATACTAAAATAATTAAATATCATACACAAATAATATAGTATGATGCTAAATTAATTGAGTATCATACTGAATTAATTCAGTATCATACACAAATAATACAGTATGATGCTAAATTAATTGGGTATCATTCTGAAAACCTGTCAATCAACACATTCTAACCAATCAGTGGCGCCGATACATACACGCTAGATTTTCTGGCGCCACATTTAAATAGCACGATAAGCAAATGGAAGACCGATATAAAAATGAATCTGGAAGGTTTTCTTGAAGGCGCTCGCGGTATTGTGTCTACGGTAACCCGTACTTTACAGTCCTCGATCAACGAAGCATCTGTTTCAACAGCAAGTATGAGACTGGAAGCTTTAGAAAGAAATGTGAACAGAATGGTTGCGAGGTTCCCGGAATGTTCAGCCCTGTTACCAGTATTAACAGAGGCTGTGCAGATTGTTGCAGAAATGAAAAGGTAAGAATAAATCTTCGAAAACACCACGTTTTGGAAAATTGAAACGATCTCGTCGATCAAAATAAAGCAAGACGCGACACCTTGAAGGGGGTGGTGGTGGGGGAGTGGGTGGTTGATGGCGGTGTAATATGTACACTGTTTGAAACAAAGCAATGGGCAAGAACATGGATGTTACGACGGGGGGGGGGGGGGGGGGGGGGGGTCTCACGCTTCGCCACACAAAATCCGGACACAGGTTGTAAACGGTTAGATGTTCCCGCAGGACATGCTAAATTGCTGAAACTTCACCCTGCAAAGTGAGTAGCTGTCATACACTCGTTTTAATTTTCTTTCTTCCAGTAAAAATTTAGCCTGAAAAAGTTTCCTGAAAATTTCGTGCGGTTGAAATTTTGCAACACTAAGAACACTTGAAATAATAGTCGAAAAATTATATCCCAAAGATTGAAGGTGGGTGCGCTTAACGCAAATTCATCTCCAATCGGTTGGAAATTCTGTCTGGCCCGGGTTGGGAGGGAGGGGGGGGGGGTGCTTGTAAACTAAGAAAATCTACGTTAGAATGTAAGTGTGCATGTGTGGCGGGGGGGTGGGGTGGGGGGGGGGGGTGTTGAACACGTGTGTGGATAGGAGGTGTACGTGTATGTATGTGTAAGGAGATATCTGTAAGTTAATGGGTACGTCAAAGATAGTGAAGTATATTCATGAGTGTGCAGTTATGCGTGTTTTGTTTTTCAGCAAATGCATTGTTAATTTAGCAAGAGTATCAGGGGACAAGGTGGATCAGTAGGTAGAGGGGGAAGTCTGCGAGACGAGGGATCCTTGATTCGAATCCCACCTGCGCCCTGTCGCAGCCGCGTTGTGTCCTTGGGCAAAACATTTCACCCCCACTATCCACATGGGAGCACGGTGGCGTTGTGTACTAAGGTGTACTGCACGTCGATGGTGCATCTGTCTTCAATCAATGCCAATTCTGCTTGTGTGGAGTTTGATTGCTTGAGAGCTACCAGTTACTTGTCGTTGATCGGTGGTTCTCTCCGTCAATCTCTTCCAGCCGTAAAACTGGCATGGTCACGATTAGCCATTGTGCCAGAAATATTTTACCTTAAATAAATAAATAAATAAATAATTAAATAAATAAATAAATAACCCATCGTTGAATCTTCGTCTGGGTGTGGCTACGGGGTGTTTAGTGGGTCTTCGGTGGAGAATATTGTCATCTTCAAACTTTTAAACAGCACCCCCCCCCCCCCCCCCCCCCCCCCCCCCCCCACCAACCCGGACCAGACAAAATTTCCAACCGATTGGAGATGAATTTGCGTTAAGCGCACCCACCCCCCAATCTTTGGGATATAATTTTTCGACTGATATTTCAAGTGTTACAAAATTTCAACCGCACGAAATTTTCAGGAAACTTTTTCAGGCTAAATGTTTACTGGAAGAAGGAAAATTAAAACGAGTGTTTGACACTAATTACTATGACAGCTACTCACTTTGGCGTAACATCCATGTTCTTGCCCATTGCTTTGTTTCAAACAGTGTACATATTACACCACCACCAACCACCCACTCCCCCACAACCACCCCTTCAAGGTGTCGCGTCTTACCTTATTTTGATCGACGAGATCGTTTCAGTTTTCCAAAACGTGGTGTTTTCGAAGATTTATTCTTACCTTTTCATTTCTACAACAATCTGCACAGCCTCTGTTAATACTCGTAACAGGGCTGAACATTCCGGGAACCTCGCAACCATTCTGTTCACATTTCTTTCTAAAGCTTCCAGTCTCATACTTGCTGTTGAAACAGATGCTTCGTTGTTCGAGGTCTGAAAAGTACGGGTTACGTAGACACGATACCGCGAGCACCTTCAAGAAAACCTTCCAGGTTCATTTTTATATCGGTCTTCCATTTGCTTATCGTATTATTTGAATGTGGAGCCAGAAAATCTAGCGTGTATGTATCGACGCCACTGATTGGTTAGAATGTGTTGATTGACAGGTTTTCTGTGTGATACTCAATTAATTTAGCATCATACTATATTATTTGTGTATGATACTGAATTAATTCTGTATGATACTCATTTAATTTAGCATCATACTATATTATTTGTGTATGATACTGAATTAATTCAGTATGATACTCAATTAATTTAGCATCATACTATATTATTTGTGTATGATACTTAATTATTTTAGTATGATACCCAATTAATTTAGAATCATACTATATTATTTGTGCATGATACTTAATTATTTTAGTATGATACTCAATTAATTTAGAATCATACTATATTATTTGTGTATGATACTTAATTATTTTAGTATGATACTGAATTAATTTAGAATCATACTATATTATTGTGCACGATTTCATGAATGCAGCATAAATAAAATAGCATGATACTGAAATCAGGTTCACGTACGGGAGGGTCATAATTGTTTTTTTAGTATGATACTCTAATAGTTTGGTATGATGCTATATTATTTGGTATGATTTCATAAATGCTGCATAAATAATTAAGTATGATACTGAATTATTTGAGTATGATACTGAATTAATTCAGTATAATACTATATTATTTGGGTATCATACAATATTAATTGAGTATCATACTCTTTATTTTAGCATCATGCTTAATTCACTGATTTATGATCCTGTTCGTACGTCATATTATTCCAGTTATTATAACTTGCGGAACGAACTTTCAGTGTGGAATTGAACTTATTGCTATTGCTGTAGAGTTGTGCTGTCGAGTGTCAGAACTCCTCTATCCACGTGGGAGGGGTGGCATGGGGTTGTTTAGCCTCGCCATTAAAATATTGGGGTTCGAGCCAACTAGGAGGGTCGGAATCCGGGCGCGGGCCAAACTCGGCTCACAGAGCTGAGTTGGGACCGCACTATGATTTTTTTCCCTGCCGAGTGAACTCGAAATATAGGTTCGTTCTTTGTTTGGTGTTCAAAATAAACTAATTTCCGTATTCTACACATTTAACCCTTTACCTAACATGAAAAGCAGACGACACTTGCAAAAAAAATTCTTGAATAACTAATTTTTTTCATTTTTTGTCTCAAAAACATAGGTTATGACCCCTCATTGGAACGAGCTCGACGAGCTCGTTCCAATGAGGGGTCATAACCTATGTTTTTGAGACAAAAAATGAAAAAAATAATGAAAATTAATTGGCGATTTTTGAGAATAGCGCTGGCCGGTTTTGGCCGTTACGTTGGGTAAAGGGTTAACAATTTGATTAACATGGTAGAAGATTTATCACAGGGGTTAATAGCTTTTCATCGCTTTCAGTTTATCTATGGCCCTGTACTGGCGTTATAGTACACTCACAAAATGTCACTGTCGTGGACTCGCAACAGGAGCTTACACACCGATTCTTAACATTTTGCGCCTGTGCGCGTTTGCAGCTCTGACTGCCGGGGTATCCGACTAGCAATGTCAGTTACTTTGTGGCAACGCATTTCTGATTTGGATTCAGTTTATCCACTCTGTCGGCTAGTTTATCAAGTCTACGGTACATACCTTATACACGTGTCCTTTGATAGAACTCTCCTTGAATGTTCCTGTCCTTTGAAATACACACAGTTCATGCGGAACTCACAAATTCAATAAGCGCTTCGAGCTTGCGTGAATTGTCATTGTCGACCCTAAGTCGATACTCACAGCACTCTGATTCTAAACAGGCTACTACGCGATCAACATCTGCGTTCATAAGGGTTAATAGCACAATACAATAGCCTACACTTTGAGACAGGTGCGAGTCGATCCTCGCTAATGACATCTAAACTTAGCCATTACTTGGGTTCGTGATCTGCTCTCTAAATCCGGGCTTGTAGCCCTCTTTCGTCAACCTGATCTGATAATAACGGCGTACAACGGAGCTCCGTGGATTGCCCAGCAATTCCACTCGCACGAAACCCTATGTGGCGTCTCACTCCTAAACGGTCGGAACCCAAGTCTCTCCAAAATAGCCATACCCAACAACATTGATTAAAATAATATCTTACGCGAAAAGTATCTCCCTTGAGATTACTGAACTTCAAAATACAATTAAGAAGGCAGTAAATGTGGGTGGTGTGGTGTGAAATTTCTGAGACTTGATGTGCGTGGATGAATGACAATGGGGTGTGAAATAGCGACACCAATTAAAGCAATTGGTGTGTAATTTCTCATCCATCTCTGCGTTATTGTACAGTCCGAGAATGTGTTTTCATAGCAATTTGGAAGTTTTAATTCATCAGAGGAAAAAAATTGGAAAACCACATCTGACAGACTTTTAGATTATTAAAAAGAACGGTGTCTGTATTTTACGCAACGATGCGCACACTGTTGATACAATGAATATAAAAAAAAAGTTTTAGATCAACAAAAGGGTCTGAAAAGACAGGTTTCTATTTTTTTAAATGGGTTTCTACTGGGAACAATAGCCCAATGTTCAATTTGATTGGGAAAAAGTGTAACAAGACAGCTTTTATTTGCTAATACTACGCCACAGGAAAAAAACTGTAGTTTGTGAAATGATGCGCACATCGATGATAAAAACACACGAATATTAAAAAAAAGAAGTTTTATATGAAGTTCCCATCTCTCTCAGTGTTAAATGCTCGAACAGCTTTACCAAATTAAGGGGAGGTAATGTTATAGAGAATCGCATCAAAGGAAACATGTTCTTGGCCATGTTGTTCTCCACACTTTATATCTCGTCTTGTGATGGTCAGGTAGCAATATGTCAAGATGCCTAAACCTGGCAAGCGACATTTCTGGACATAAAAATCACCCTGTGGTCAGTACTTCCGGCTGCACGAGAATGCTTTATTGACAGCTAGACACACCGTCAAAGTTGATTGAATTAAACTTGGTTTTTCAGTCAAATCATTATTAACAGTTCTTAAATTTTATTTTAAATATTTAATTGTAGGTATTTTAAACTTAATAAGTCATTGCTTGCACGTAGTGGATAGTACCGCAAAACATCGTATGTTTGAATGAAACATCGTGAAGTGTAAATGTATCGAAGTCGGCAAAATTGGGTTATGTCAAAGGTCAAGTTGGATGTAATTCTTATTATAGGTGCAAATTATGTAATGGAATTTCCATCGAAAACTTTTTTTAACCACAGTAGAAGCTTTACATTGGTTGTGGGGTTAAAATGTAAAATTTAATATACGGGCTTTTCACAGACAGTAACACAGGTGAGCATTGTATAAAGTGCTATAAATAGACATTGCGCAACAACAAAAATTCTGGAATGTTTACAATGTTACGACGTCTCGCAATCGTTGATCGCGTTCTAAAGCAGTTACTTTGATGTCTCTTAAAATTGAATATATTTATGATGTGCACATTTTTTGCGGCGATGCAAATTGAATATTTATCACGAATTTTAGTTACTATTGACAAAACACAACTGCCTATATTGTAAATGCGATTCCGTGTACTAGTTTTCGTGCCTGGTGAACACCATTACGTTTGATGAAGTGAAAGCTGGTACGCTGTGACTGCAGTCACAGCGTAACAGCTTTCATGTCATCAAACGTGACGTATGGGATGAATTGAAGCGTTGTCTGACTTGACGCGATATTTTTGAGGAGGGGTTAGGGCGGAGGTTCCGATTGAGGTGAGAGGATTTTCGCTGACATTCCAGCAATCCAGTTGTATAAATATCAGAGTAACAGACCCATTTCCGCCTGACTCAGCCTGATCAATATCAGTCTGCAACCCAAACCGGCATAGAATGCTCTATTTCTATCAAAAAGACAAGGGGTGGGGGTGGGGCTGCTACTCTTATATCTACGCTACCGACGTTTGTACGCTACTGAATTACGCGACGTTTGATGGGGGTTAAAAACAGAAAGAAATGAATTGTTGTTGAGTAGTCTGACATGTATATTAAAGGAACCTGTATTTATTATCAAAAGGGAAGCATAACAGCGCTAATGAAACACCCTTGATTCATTCGCTGGCAACTGATGTTTCAATTTTTAAAAACGCTTCACTGATAATAAGACGTGAGACGTTTACTTTCATACTTTCAAAGACTGGCTTTTCCTCCGTTCTGTAATTAGATCGATTGTTCGTGACCAAGGAAAACTGTTTTGATGAGTGAAGACTGCTTGACGTTAAAACAAATTCGTGACATCAAAGGTTTAAAATCTTTGAAAAGAATTAATTTATCGCTAATGTTCCATCGTTCATATTTAACCCTTTAAACACTGTATGCATGAACATGTGCGTAATGCACACTTAGGCAGGTCATAGTAGATAGCACAACACCAAACTTTACAGGATGATCTGTGATAGTTTAATCATACTGCCCAATAGGGTTGTAGGATTAAATTGTACTGAACCTCTCCACAAACGTAAGGTAGAATCGCCCATTTCCGTGTATAAAGTACTGTGTCCGACGATATGTTGTTAGAGCGTTATGAGAAGAATGTTTAGCTATTAATAAAACGCATGTAAATCTACTTCAAGGATAAACTATTTTGTTCAGAGCAATGAACCAATTAGCTTTCAAACTTATACACTTCAAGAGGTATTTATGTATGCTTGAGAAAATGCGCCAGTAAATTACTTCACCCATTCAGTCCGGCATGCATAAGTGTTTGTAAATAGCGAAAATGAGCAAAAGGTAGCAAGCTACAGTTAAAACTAGAAGTCCTGTCAAGAGATGCGCACAAATAGCACGTCGATCTGCGCGTTAATCTACGCGTTATGACCATAGTAAGGCTATCAAATTCTGTACATATGGCCTGTGTACAAGAAACGTTTCAGCCAATGGACCTCCGGGTAATCCAGAGGTCCATTGGCAGAAACATTGCCTGTGTTTGCTATGAGTAACCGGGAGTGCCTGCCGTGCTTTGGATGCCACTTGATATGGCAATTGCGCGCAATTCCTACTGGCAATTAAGCCTAGATAGGCGCACAGTTCGTGACAGGACTTCTAGTTTTAACTGTGCACCATAAACCACAAATTAGTTAGATGGGTTGGTAACAATTTTATCTCTTATGTATTTGTTGGGAGGTTTAACTCCCTGCACACTGATGTCGAAATATCTAAAGCTGCAAATATTTCCCATAATGCAACTAGAAATTTAACCAATTCAATCTTGTTTGACAGAGCTCCATGAGCTCTGTCAAACAAGATTGAATTGGTTAAATTTCCAGTTGCATTATGGGAAAAATGGCTACTTGAAATTTGGATATTTTGACATCAGACTGAAGAGAGTTAAAGGGTTAATAATTTTACCACTGAATTAGTTAACATGCTTGATATAAGAGTTAATTCAGTTTGAACCCATTTTATTATGCCACAAACATAGATTTGGCCAAACAATGTGAGTATCTACAATTACAACTGGTTTAAATGGCATTAATCTATACTTGTCATTGCCTTGATAATACATGTCTTGTTTGTAATCATGTTTACAATTCTCTGTTTTAATTGCCAAAGATAGTAATCAATATTTAAACGATAAACCCAGATACAGAGGGTTAATAACAGTTTGCTTCTTTGTTTGCTGAGAGTTAATGACACTTTCAACAACCAAGATTATATCGTGTCGAGCACTTTTAGGGAAACAGGAAATGATGAAGTGTCTATCACGGGGAAGTATCGAATAGGGGTGAGCAACTATCAGATTTCCCAACATACTAACCCCTGCACAGGCAAAGATAGCGAGGGTGAAAGGGGAGTGGGCCATCGAGGTGTAGTATGCCTTAGAACACAGCGCCACAATCCACGAGCGCTTTTCAGGTCCACACTCATGAGATAATTCCCGACATTCACTCGATCAAATGTTTGGAAGTATTTAGTTTAGTTTAAACAATATTTATTTCAAATTTCAAATAATTGCATACAAAAATATAACGGGCGTGGATTCGACAATAAACTTAAAGCTTTTACAAGGACGTTTCCACTCAATAAAACAGAACATATAAACTCTCGAGAGGGCGATTACAGTATGTTACAATCCAAATATTAAATTTTAGTACATTGTGCAGCTGTCAATCATGATTATGATGTATAGATCATTTTATGCAATGTACTGGTTAAATTAGATATTGTTTTAAACAATGCAGTAAAGAAAAGAGAAGAATTACTCCAAACCCAACACGAGCACGGGACAACACTCAACATAGGACTGGAAGTTGGCTGATCAGATTTAAATAGGCTGGTAGCCGTCACCGCCCTCGTATTGGACCCGAAGTCAGGGTAGAAGTTTATAGGATGGTACTACAGAGGAGTGAGTTGATAGAAGATTTGGGAACGGCTATTTGGAAGTATTTCATATACACGAAGTCGGTCAAAGAAATGGATGTCTGTACTACTCGATTCAGGCTGTTGGGGGCCCGGCATCACACATTTGGAGAAGTGGTACGTTACGTGTTAATGAAATATGATGTTGCGTCACGATTACAACATACAGGATATCTACGCTTTTAGTGAATATCAGGAATTATCTCTTGAGTGTGGAACTAAAAATAATATTTTCATATTCACTAAAATAGCGCAGATTTTCTTTTTATTATATGCTACCTGACATTTTACAGCGCAATATTCAGCCCAATTTAACTGCAAACACGTACGATTTAAAACAATAACAGAGATCAGCTGATCGTTCCGTCATGCGCCGAAGCGTGACGTCGTTTAGGAAGCTACTGAAGGATATTCCTCATTATCCATCAAGTCGATTGATATCGAGAAACATCTTTTAGATAATTTGCGATAATTCACAGGCTAGCATATAATAAATGTTTATATATCCAGAAATAAATTTCAAAGATTTAACTTTAGTGAGGTCTAACTAATATTCCAACTACATCATCAAGGCATGCCTTCGTTGAAGGCATGCCTTGATGATGTAGTTGGAATATTTGCTGACTCAGGACTTGAATCATCATACTCGGGACAAATGAGGTTTAAGCCCCTCTCGCAATCGGTCATCTTCGCGGCTCACCGGTCGAAAACGACTCTTCTTTGATGTTTCAGGGGAAATTAACTCATGCAGGCACAGTACTGTAATTACGAAAACGGATAGAGTATTTCGAGCGGATCACGACAAGGTTCAGTACTTTGCTCTTTCCTGATCATACTAGACAGCATACTGGTCGATATACGCAAGGTTAGCGGGGATTGAAGGCAAATGCACCGTATGTTTTAGTTCACTGCGCCACCGTGCCTCAACATGGGCAATCGAATTTAAGTATCTTGTCCAAAGACATAACGCAGTTACCTTCGAACGTTCGGTTTAAAGTTCAATGTTCTAACCACTGAGCCGCCGCGCGCCCTTAGTAACACTCTAGGACTAAATTGTTATTGAATCGTCAAACAAATACTGAATGGGTTTGTTCGCCTCCCTATAGACAGTACTGTATTGGGCGATACCAATCAACCACCCCTGACTTATGGCGTCATGAAAATTGATTTGGCGTAAAGTTATCTCTCTTGAAATTATTAGAAGGAGAGGAAGGTCCAGTTGACAAGCAAATAATGTTGACATCAGTAGAAAATAAAGCCAATTTTCATTTTGTTACTATTTTTTAACGAAAACAACAGACAGCTCTCGGATCTGTCTACTGTTTTCGTTTTTTAAAAGTTACAAAAGGAAACTTGGATTTTTATGGCAAGCTAATTTGAAGCAACTACATCACAAATAATATGTCATTTAGAATATCTATCAGTATCACATCTACCAAAACTAAGTAACTGTACGCTTTGGCTTTTTTTGGTTTAGCGAATGTGTTTTTTACAGTAATTGTTTATTCTTCTCAGGAAATAAATTTGCAAATCTCACCACATAGACTTTTTTCTTATATGCTAGCCTGTGAATTATTGCAAATTATCTAACCTGTATTTCTTGATACTCATCGACTCGATGGTTATCGAGGAATATCCCTCAGTAGCTTCCTCAAGGATGTCACGCTACGCCGCATCACGTCGTCTTGAAGGAACGATCAGCTGATCTTTGTTACTGTTTTGAAATGTACGCATCTGGGGTCGAATTGGGCTGAATACTGTGCAATAAAATGTCTCGTAGCATATAATAAAACAGAAAATCTACTCTATTTTAGTCAGTATCTGGAATTATCTCATGAGTGAGGACCTAATATTTTCGGGGTCCACAAGATGGCGTTACGCTTCGACGTATGACATCTCCTTGAATGTAGACTTGAAGGAGCTATCAGCAGATCTTTGTTATTGTCTTGAAACTGTTTCCAGTTGAATCGGGCTGAATATTGCGCATTAAAATGTTAATAAAAAGAAAATCTACGCTGTTTTAGTGAATATCAGGAATTATCTCATTCGTGTTGACCTGAAAGAATTATTCTTCACTCGCACTAGCTCTCGTGAAAAAATAAAAGTTTCATGTCCACACTCTTGAAATTATTCCCGTTATTCACTAAAACAGCGTAGATATCCTCTGTATAATGATGGAAAACACAGTGTATGTATTATATGTCACGATGCACACACTGTTGATATAATGAACAGGGAAACGTAACAGTACATCAAAAGATGTTGAAAATACCGGTTTTCTTATTTTAACAGAGAATAATAGTCAAACATTCAAAATGGTTTGAAAAAATATTGAAAGTCAGCTTCTGTATTCTTATACTACTCTGCAGGAAAATGCCTGAAGTCTGTGAAATGATAAGCACATCAATGATACAAATCGCTAACGCTTCGAAATCTCAATTCTGATATGAATTTCCGTTCCATTGGCGGTAAATTCACTGATAGCCTTAAGAAATTAAAGGGAGCTAACTCTTGTAAATCTCTTCCAATTTCTAAAGTTGTCAGCTATGGCTTTTAAAGGGGTTAATTTCAGTCATTGCTGGAATGGTTCTGGTTTCTGTTGGTCCATATTTTAGGGTGTATTATATAGAGAGTAATCGCTTGACTGGACTGGTTACATGAAATAATTGATGAGAGGTGAGGGGCGTTGTACAAACACGAGTGCGGGAATGTGCACGAGTGTTTTACAATATAGTCCCTCGCCTCGAATGAATTATTTCACGTAACCAGTCCAGTCAAGCGATTACTCTGTTTATTACTTTTCATTATTAACGATAATTATATTATTTAACCCTTTACCAAACGTACCGGCAAAAACGGCCAGCGCTATTCTCATACATCGTCAATTAATTTTCACTATTTTTTTCATTTTTTGTCTCTAAAACATAGGTTATGACCCCTCATTGGAACGAGCTCATCGAGCTCGTTCCAATGAGGGGTCATAACCTATGTTTTAGAGACAAAAAATGAAAATAATAGTTATTCAAGAAATGTTTTTGCAAGTGTCGTCTGCCTTTCATGTTAGGTGAAGGGTTAAAAAAACAAAAACAATGAAGTCCCCATTACACCCACGGCAAAGCGTCTTCGTTCGCGCGCACGGACACATGACACAATTGTTACTTGCATAATTCACTTGTGAAGTTATCGTTTATAATCAAACCCTGAAATCCCAGTAAATCACACTTTGGAGAGTAATAAATTACAAATAAGGTGTTGTGCGCTGGATTCGGGACATTATTTGGGTCACGCGAAAATTTGATTCGATTTCGAATCATCAGTTGCTATTCGGTTCGATTTGAAATCTGTAGCCCGATTTGTTTCCTTTCCAATCATTTCAAAAGAATATATCTTGTATTTGTCGTCTGCGTCGTTACACAAAATGTTAAGTTCATAAGTTGGGACGAAAATTGTACAGAAATATTGCTGAAAATAAAGACTGAGTGTAATTTACGCTATGTTATGATAAGGAGCATCTGCACACATGGAACTGCCAATGATACTTTCAGTCTTACTAATTACTACTACTGGTGAGAGTCCCCATTCAGTCAGAAATAGTTAATTTTGTATTGTACTGAACGTTGTTCAAAGTGTCTAGTTCCTTGAGAGCTCTGCTGGGACCAATACGATACAACGTTTACAATTGTATTTTCTAGAATTGTATTTTCTGGTTATGGCTTTAAATGGATTAAAATGAACCATTAGCAATTTCAAAAATCTGGCAATTTGCCTGTTGGCAAATTGCCATATCTTTTAAAATTCTAATGATTCATTTTAGTCAGTTATATTAATAGGTAGAATATTTTTTTGTGACTAGCGACGTGGCTTTTAACTGTAACGAATGTCAAAACATCCTGAGTTTCGGGCCTTTTCTCATGCGTATGAAAACGTCAGGGGAATGTAAGGTACTGATTCTACACAATCGCCTGCAGCAACTCACCCATAAGCACCAGTATCCTCTTTTGATCACTCATGTCGGAAACCGGGCTTTGTCACTGTTGGGGGAAATAGACTGACGCCGCGTATTCAGCCAAACCTCAAGGAGTGTCGCCTAAATCCGTGCGTGAACGTATGTCTCGCCGTCACGAACCCGCCCGTTTCACTTTGTTGGGGTGGTTCTTATCTTGAAGTGGTCAATGACTTTTCCTCGAAAAGCATAAATCAACAGGGGTTCAGTGGAAACAACAATTTTAATACATATATATATAAATAAATATGGAATCCAATGAATATGAAAAACAAAACGTCAATCACACCCTACCCACACAGTGTTTGAGTCAATTGCCGGCCCGCATACTCTGCTGTCGTTGTTTTGCCTCCTTCTCGCTGGTGTTTGACCTTGGGTCGCCTCTTCACTTCACCACTTCACGCCCGTCGCACTGCCACTAACGTATTGTCACTTTATCCGGACGCCTTTGCTCCACCATGTGACGGAATGTCACTCTACCACTGCCGTCGCACGGCCAGTAGCTTATTATCACTTTACTGGACGCTTTTCTTTTCACTCAAGCAGTCGCCTCCAATGGGGTTAAACGCTCCCCTCCATTTATCTCAGAATGATGTTCATACAGGCAAAGCCTACTCTGCCAACATATGGCTTGCCTTCTAAAACAGGTAATGTCGTTTACCTAAATGCAAATAGCTCCCTGGGCTCGTACGTCGTGTTTTTGATCCTATTCTCATGTATGGCCACCGACTTGGACCGCGACTGCTCCTGTTCTAAATATGAGCTCTGTGATTCCCCTATACTGCAACGTGGTTATACTTTCATGCGGCACCTCCTCTAGCATATAGCATGGGACATCCCCATATCCTTGCCGAGACCCACAGTCTTACGCACCTTAGGACTGGGATGAATTTTTCGAGAAATCCCCCGATTTTTATTTCGATACCCAGAACATCAGTTCTCAGTTTTATCGGTTCTCCTGAACTTGGCCGCTTAGATCTATTTTAATTTAATATTCACTTGTAAATTCCTTTAAAAGTCTCGTATTTGGGCATATTCTGACATTCGTGACAAACCAAATGCATAATATGGGTGTGTGTCCAGAACATGTGGGATGTCCTGTTCTTACAACAATTACCTATTAACTGGCCATAATTACACAGATAACGACTTGCAGATGAATACGGTCTCTCTTACTTTTAATCTTTATCAGATAGCTACCAAATGGGTTCTCCAGACCCACGATAATGGAAATAAAATTTCACGCTCAATTAGCAGCGCTTGAATTATTGCTGGTCTGTTTAACTGACAAATCGGTTTTCGGGGTCCGTCATATACCTATCTTTACGCTTACATTTAGCCCGAGTGAGAAAGATTATCGAAAATATATATACTTTTAAACAACAAAATCGAAAATCCAAACTATCACCTTGACAACTTACCTGCATCAATAGAACCACATGAACACAAATGACATTTAACTGATCGCATATCAGCAAGAAAATATACCTGACTAATCTTGTCATGATTATTGACTTTTGATGAAGATATTTCTCTTGAAATCATTCGAGGGGCGAGGGAGGCCCAATTAAGAAGCATGTAATTGTTAAGAAAACACATATGACATCAGTAGAAAATAAAACCAAGTTTCCTTTTGTTCCTTCGGAGATGTCTGTTGTTTTCGTTTATTAAAAGTTACAAAAAGAGACTTGGCTTTTTATGGAAAACTAATTAGAAGCTACTAAGTAAACGCCCACGTTGGTTCTTTGTTTAGCGAATATGATTTTAGTGTAATCTGCAGTTTAACCCATTACCTAACATGAAAAGCAGACGACACTTGCAAAACCAATCCTTGAATAACTCATTTTTTTCATTTTTTTCTCAAAACATAGGTTATGGCCCCTCATTGGAACGAGCTCGACGAGCTCGTTCCAATGAGGGGTCATAACCTATGTTTTGATACAAAAAATGAAAACATAATGAAAATTAATTGGCGATTATTGAGAATAGCGCTGGCCGGTTTTGGCCGTTACTTTAGTAAAGAGTTAAATTCTTCAGTGGAAAGAAATTAGCAAATCTTACCTTCTCGACTTTTATATTCAATGGCAAGGATGGTGTCTATATTATATGTCACGATGCCCACACTGTTAATATACTGAAGAGAAAAAAAGCTACAGACCTTTAAAAGATGGTGAAAGCGCCGTTTTCTTAAATGGGTTTAATGGTTTAAACAGAGAATAATAGTTGAACGTTCAAACTGATTGGGAAAAAATGTAAACTCCCGCTTTTGTACCTTTATACAGTCTACAGGAAATGTCTGAAATTGTGAAATGATGCGCACATCAATGATACAAATTCGCTAGCATTTCGAAATCTCAATTTCGATATGAAATTCCCATTTCCCATATCCTTGACGGTAAAGTGACTGACAGTTTTAGGAAATTAAGGGGAGCCAACTCTCCTGTAAATCTCTACCAAATGACGAACATTATCAGCCCTGGGTTTGAAGGGTTAATTTCAGTCATTGCTATAATGTCTCTGGTTGTGAGTATGCTCTCCGTGAAATCGGTGTTGCCACAGATATTGGCGATTCGGAAATGTACTCCATTACAGTGAAATATTGACCTGTGAACGCAAAATATTCCCACAATCAGTTTTGTTTGGAAGCTTCGTATATATACTGAGTCCAAAAAGAATGCATAATAGAAACAAATGTGAAAAATAGCATAAAGGATGAAATATAATAGTTCTAATGTTGATTGTTTGTGGACAAGAAGTCATGCAAAGAGTTTAATGTCATGTTGTTGTTGTCCACCCAACCGTATACAATTTTGCTACGGATTTCAAAATAGCACGTGCTACCCGAGAATGTCAAATTAAATGGGTGACCGACTATTTTCTTTGTGTTATGTTGTGCTAGAGAGCCTGTGATATTGAGAAAATACCCTAGTTTTTGTCTTCCGACATTTTAAAAAATGCCAAGGTAAACCGAAAATCAGAGGTTGCGTGCCATTGTTATTCATGAGACTGGGATACCTCCAGATGAGCTCGCTGCTGAGTTCCGAGTCACTGTGGCCTTTATATACCGCCTCATTGGGAGGTATAGAACCACTGGATCTACTGCTGATCGACCGCGTTCAGGTCGACCAAGAGTTACGACACCTGCACAAGAACGGCACATCAGGACGTCTCACTTGCGGGGTCGCTTCCTTCCGGCGACAAGGACAGCAGCAATTACTCCTGGTAGAAGAAACAATAGAATCAGTGAACAAACTGTCCGCAACAGACTCGCTGAACACGGCATCCGAAGTAGGCGTCCATACCTCGGACCAATCCTTACCCAACGTCATAGTACCGTCAGAAAGGGAATGGGTACGTCAGCATGTTCGATGGACTCAGCAGCGTTGAGCACAATTCTTTCTGGTGTTGAATCACGATTTTGTCTACGGCGCGCTAATGGTAGGGCAAGAGTGTATCGCCGACGAGGAGAACGGTTTTCTGATGCCATTTTGGCGGTGGAAGTGTAATGATTTGGGTAGGAATTTCCTTGCACCATCGGACGCAGCTGATCTTCATCGATGGTAATCTGAATGGACAGCGATATTGGGACGAAATTCTTAACGCTGTTGTTGCCCCATTGTTCAACGCTAACGTCGGATTGCAGTTATTCCAGCAAGACAATGCCCGATGTCACGTGGCGCGTATCTGTCCCAGACTTTCGTCGAGGAGCAGAGCATCGAACTTCTTCCCTGTCCCCCACGTTCGCCAGATATGTCGCCAATCGAGCATCTTTGGGATCAATTGGACCGTCGGGTACGACTTCGTGATCCTCAGACGTTAGGCGATTTACATAATGTTCTAAGGCAGGAGTGGAACGCAATACCACAGGTTGACATCCAGAGACTTATCAGGTCAATGCGCCGTCGATGTCTTGCCATCCAAGGGGCAAATGGTGGGCATACACGCTATTGACTGCATGTGTGAACTTTTCATTTCAGTCCATGTCTGAATTGCGACGTCCTGACGTGATGCTGGCAACTGTAAGGACATATAATTATGCAAATTCATACAGCTAGACTCGAAACATGAATTTACAATAATTTGTTTGGGATTAAAGTCGATAATAATAAACAAATTACTCCTCGAGGTTTATTATACTTTATTTTTTGACTCAGTATAGTATGGATGACGTTTGTGCTCACAACGTTATGTCTCTGAAAGTTTCTGTTAAAAAAGAATCAAACTGTGATGGGAAGGGCTTTACAAAAACTGTATGGGGACAAAGAGATATCAGAGTAATAAGTGTAAACCAAAGCAGGACTAATCTATAAACAAAGATGTCATTCCAGGAAGATTGCAAAACTAAGCAGAGGCGGCGGATCCAGGGGGCGCGTGTTCCCGGGCCCCTCCACTTTTCTCCACAGACATTTTGCGCGGTTACACAATGATGTAAAATGGACACTTGCAAGCGTGTCAATAAACAGGCATCCCTTTAATATATTATTTTCAAATCCAAACAACATTTGGCCAAAGAATCCCACCTTCGGTCACTTCGGTCGGTTTCTTCTATTTCAACTATTTTCCCACCTGAAGGCTAACCTTCGGTTTGTAAAATGATTGAAAGGGACTGGACAATGACACCGAGGCATGCTAAATGAGAAACTAGTGTGTAATGGTACATTTACCAATATGCAGTACGTGGAGAGTGGATTGTAACTAAATCACCCGCGGAGTGAGTTATCATCCAAGCTATAACTTTCAAATTTTGTACATATCGACAAAAACACAAGCAATGTTTCAGCCAATGGACCTCCGGGTTTAACCCGGAGGTCCATTGGCTGAAACCTTGCTTGTGCTGGTTATGCTTTGCAACAAATTTTCAGTTATTGCTTGGGTGGAATCTCCACTCTGCGGGTGATTTAGTGATAATACACTCTCCACGTACTGTACGATTGTAACTTTTTTCCCACCTGGCCGAACCATGGTAGCCTTGAAAATGTGTGGCTCTCCACATTTGTCGAGCTTCCTTCGCCTTTCTGTGGAATTAACTAAATATGTTAACACAATATGTTATGAAGAATGTGCATACGAACTTGATGTAATATATTTATATTTTTTGTGATGATTATTATAATCCCTGGTGGGTACGGGTGTGGGATGGGAAAATTTCCCCGAGGGCAAGATATTTGGGCCAGACACGAGGCTTGCCGAGTGTCTGGCCCAAATATCTTGTCCCGAGGGTGAGATTTTCCCATCCCACACCCGTACCCATCAGCGATTATTTTTCTCCCCCCACCATACAGCGGTAACGTTAGCCAGAGGTAATCGGCGGCCACGTGCTGATATAATCAACTCATTTGGTATTCGTTGTTTTGAAAAACTAATAACATCATCGCAAAGAGCATGGAAAAGTTATGTACATACCAAAAGTATATACCACGAAACCAATTAAGAACGGTGGCATCTTGGGGGGTTAAAGAGTTTTAGAGCATCAACCTTTGATCACACGGCATTCTGATGACGTCAATATGAATTAGTTGGTAGCAAGAAACTGATACGATATGCATAACGTCATAATAACGTTATAAATGTATGTTACACATGCAGTGGGGTGGGATACATCTGTCCCTCCCTGCTATCTCACCGGGGACACGCGTATGTTACATATGCAGTGGGGTGGGATACATCTGTCTCTCCCTGCTATCTCGCCCGGGACACACGTATGTTACACATGCTGTGGGGGAAGAAAAGGTTATCAATGAATATATCAAGGATAATAAAGATGTTGACTCTCAAACATGTTGTTTTTGTCACTTCCAGACATTAATTAATTTGTCTTTACCGGTGATTTCACTTATTATGTATAATTATTGCAAATTTCATAGAATAACTGACGGAATCAATATTGAATAGAATAACTGACGGAATCAAGTAAAATACGTAACACCTGATTGTACTTTATAACTGTGACGTATATACCTTCAAACCTTTGTACTCCATACTAATATGCAGGGATGTAGCGACAGGGGGGTGTGGGGGTGTCTCACCCCCACCCCCACGCCAAGCTAGGAGTATTTTTTTTCAATAGTTGGAAATTCCGAGGTCAAAAATCAAATAGTTGGAAATTCAACAAATTAACATTTTTCATGAAAAATATTAAAATTCCAACTAATGATGAGAAAGTTTGATCTTTTATTTCCAACTGGAACTTGAGTTTCAAATTTCCAACTCTAAAATTGACATGGCCTCAAAACTTCGACTCTGACATCAATCCGGTAAATTTTCTGACCCAGACACATTATAAATGATGCTTTTTCCGTTTCAGGACTAGTGAAAATTTTCAGAAGGGTTCATAACCCTTTACCCAACGCAGACGATTTCAAAATTCATTATTTTAAATATCATTTTTTAAAATTTTATTAAAACATTTCAACAAAACCATATCATGTAACCTCTCTTTGGAATGAGCTCGACGAGCTCGTTCCAAAGAGGGGTCACATGATATGGTTTTGTTAAAATTTATGACGCGGGCGGTTGCGGGCGATTCGTTGGGTAAAGGGTTAAAAGATATCACCCACTCACAGTTGGAATTTACACCGGTGGCACCCCCCCCCCCCCCCCCCCAGTTGAAACCCTCTAGCCACATCCCTGCTAATATGCATACACAACAAGTCAGCATGAAGCTCAAAGATGACTCCCTAGTCAACCAAACTACAAGCACAACGTAAAACACATTGACGGAAACACGTTACACGAAGGCTATGGGGAATTCAGAAGAGTGACTGACCACAAACCACACAGCACTTTTGAACTCCGAATTATTGGGTGATATGGTTGCAGTCAATCCTAAATAACAAGATTTGGCGAGTCCTTTCCAGATTTGTTGTGACAACTTAAACTCCAGTCAACAGACTTGTTGGGTTGCAGGGTTATATTTTTATTGGTCATCCTTCACAGGGAATTGATAATTGTGTTGCGTTCTTAAATTCGACTACGATGGAATTTGCACTTGATCTGCCCTACCCCGATTGTATAATGATCTTGTACTAAATAATACTCTTAACCCTTTACATAACACGAAAAGCAGACGACACTTGCAAAATAAATTCCTGAATAACTATTTTTTTTCATTTCCTATCTCAAAAACATAGGTTGTGACCTCTCATTGGAACGAGCTCGTCGAGCTCGTTCCAATGAGGGGTCATAACCTATGTTTTTGAAACAAAAAAATTAAAAAATAATGAAAATTAATCGGCAATTTTTTAGAATAGCGCTGTCCGGTGATGGCCGGTACGTTGGGTAAAGCGTTAAACTGAAACGCACGACCAATGGTGTATTTGTAGAAAAAATCAGAAATGTTTCAATCGACCACTCCTATATGACTGCCAGATTTAACTACAAATGATTCCGCTTCACATGAGCTGGCATTTGTGTCGTCTTTTCACGAATTGCGGCGGATTACTCCGCTCAGAAATATAAGTATTACCTTAGCTATCTCGTGCACGTCATGTCAGTGCGCATTTGTAAAGAAAATTTAATAAACTCGAATAGAACCATCGTAAATTGTATTTTATGTGGAAATACTTTACCACCACAGGTGAGGATCAAATAGCATTTTGCTGCTCTTTATATATCGCCCCATTGGCAGCCTGCATTGTTTCTCGATAAACTGTACTAACACTTCAAGGTCTAAAGTCGAAGACATTCGTCACAGTTTCCGATGATGCACACCAGTTGCAACAACTATGACAGTTCGGATTCTTGTGAAGAGGAAAAGATGTTTAATCTTAGCAGCTGTTTCTAATCAAGTGTCGCCTGCCTGATGCAGAAGACGACACATGCTTTGAAATTTGCAAGGCCGCAATGTCTTGATAATTGCTGATATTTAGAAAAGTAACTGGGAGGTTTTTGATTTCTGCGATGCAGCGTTTCCCATCCCGCTTGTAAATATATTACTCACAATAAGCCCATTGCCGATTAGCCATCTTTGACGTTAATGATATGAAAGGTCAGAGGTAGCTTCGGGTAAACACTTTGATCAGACTGTCTGTCAAGACTGTCATACATGCGATAGAAACAATCAAAATGTTTCGCTTGAAACGCGAAAATGTGCATTTTCGATTTAATACTAACAAAGAGAGAAAAGATAACACACTTTCAACACTTCATTTAATGGACAGGGCAAACTAATATTGATTTTTTAGTGAAATGAATACCGCAATGAACCCCTTCCCACAAGCGAAGGTAGACTCGTTATCATGGTTTTGTTTTGTTGACGAGTGACAAAACTGCAGATATATCACTGAAACGACACAAAATGTTTGTGTGATAGAAAATGCAAACCCTGGGTATCCAAACAACCAACCCATACAAATGTCTTCACGCATAACACACAGATGTTCCAGCTGAAAGAAGTTGGGGTGGAGGGGGCGTGGCCCCGAAAAGTGAATGAAAATCGTCTGCTAGTAGCAGTGTCGCTTGTCTACTAACAATATTTTGTCCACATACAGTACAAGTCAAAATGAGTTGAAGAATAACCACTACCGTTATAAACTATAGATGTAATGTTTCCTATGCTAATAACAAAAGAATCGGACATAAAAATACATGTACATGTACATGTACATGTATGCTGTAACCATTTTTGACATGTTTTGGGTTTATACACAGCATTTAAGAGGGTTAATTGCATTGGAATTCCTATTGCATTATACTTTCCAAAGCATAGAAATTCAAAATTTAATTTATAATATCCACGAAAGAATATTATTTCAGGAAAACTAATTTTGTTGGTTGACGTAGCTTTGATATGCCAAAAACCATACCCATGAGTGGTGGGAATTCACCCCTTGTGGTACTGTTAATTCTTTTTTTTCTCAAACATTGGAAAATGGATTGATAAGAATCTCCATAATCCACACACCTCACTTCCTAACCCTTAATTAACAAATTGACTGCAACTTCATACATAATTCCTGAATTAGCAGGTAAAAATGTTTTTTTTTAAAGTTTTGTACAAGACACATGATGTGATCTATCATCGGAACAAGTTTGTTCCTCCGAGGATCACATGATTCGATTTGCTTGAGGCTTTTTGTGTAAATTTGAAAAAATTAAATTTAAATTTCCAGTTTTAATGTTATCTGTGGGTAAAGGTTTAAAAAGTAAAGTACAAAATATATTATACTGCTTTTTTGTGATCAGAGTACTGCAATTGTAGATTATTTCAGTAAGTTAAAACTTCTTATTTTAAATTTGTTTTATAATCACGAAATATTGAAATGTGGCTATGGCTGCAGTCCAGTAATTTTTAATAGAATTGATCTGTAAATGCACAATTATTTATTTAATAGCCAAGTATGAAATGCCTGAAAAAAAGACTTCGTATGAGTATAAATAAATGGTAGAAGGTAGAAGAACATGTTCAAGTCTACAAATACTGTATGAATCAAAATAAGTCGTAGCATAACCGCAATGAACAAAGTAGCCCACTGCCATTACACCAATAGCACAAGAACCCGAAATCATTTTCCGGAAAGCTTTCTGTGAGAGCTTTCCCGAAAATGATGTCAGGTTCTTATGTTGCTGGTGTAGTTGAAGATGTATAGTAGTAGTTTATAGTGGTTATTCTACGACGTATTTCGACTCGTACTGTAAGTCAAGTGATTTCTGAATTCCACTCGGAGGTCCACTGGCTGGAATTTTGTTTGTGCAAAACAATGAACATGGCCATCAACCACTGACCATACTGATAGCCAGTAAAAATGTGTAACTCACAAAGCAAATCTGCAGTTTAAGGAGCGCTGATAAGTTAGTTATCTGGTGGTCCATAAATTGCAGATTAGCTTGTTGAGTCCCAAACTTTCTACAAACTGGCAAGAATATGTTGGAAATATATGTATATCCACCTAATTAGAGAAGGACAAAATCACCCTGTGTGTTCTGTAATACAATATCCATGTATGCACATTTTGGTCATGTATCCGTGGTCGCGGAGAGGGTGGGGCCCAGGGTAGTAACTCGCAGAGTCTGGAACTTGGGGGGGGGGGGGGGGGGGTTGGCCCAGGAGTCAAGGATCTTGGTTTCGCCTGCCCACCCTCTAGTCCAAACATGACCCGAAAGACTGTATGTTAATATTTGGGTTTGGTACGTCCTTTCAAAGGGCGTTCCCAAAACAAACACCACCCCCTCCCCCCAAAATACGCGCTGTCAGGCAATGTTTGACCTTGCCTTGCCCCCCCCCCCCCCCCCCCCAAGGTTCTGATTCCTGTGCCAACAGTTAAGAAGGGGGCTGTATTGTGAATGAAGCTATGCACTTGGCCAACGGCTGTAATTCTGGACTGCATGATTCTTGAAGTAATAACTTTATTAAATCAACTCGATGTAACGAAATTATCACTTCAAGAATTGTGCAGTCAATATAGCTATGGTCGGTAGGTCATTGGATACTCATTGATCAACTTGGAAATTTGAAACATGCTGCTAAAACGTCATTTTAGGACGGCCAAGAATAACGTGATTTTTTATTCCAAAAGCCGCCAGAAGCCTCCATTTAATAACTGATTTAAATTTAAAAATTTTGTTGGAGGAGAAACGCCGCCCCCTCCAACCACTCTGTGATCGATCGCGCCTTCGGCACTCGCTGCAGATGCCTTTATCATCTGTGCAATATCCCGACAGTTGTGAAAGGGGAGCCGTCACAGAATTAACACCGGGTCCGAATTTCCTTTTCCCGGCCTTGCGTGGACCTTCCACTTCGTGGGCGTTTTTGTAATAAGACAGCTTCCACTGTGTGACATGTAAGTTTGAGTTGAAGGAGAAAATAGTCAAAAGAAGAATTTATATATTTTTATGTCCCATTCTTGTGTTATTAGTATAGGAAATATTCATCTCTTTATATATAGTTTATATCTGTCGTGGTTATTCTTCAATTCATTTTGACTTATACTGTATATGGACAAAATATTATTAGTAGACACGCGACACTGCTACTAGCAGACTATATTCATTCACTTTTTTAGGGACCACGCCCCCCTCCACCCCAACCTCTTCCAGCTGGAACATCTGTGTGTTATGCTTGACAATATTTGTATGGGTTGGTTGTTTGGATACCCAGGGTTTGCATTTCCACTCACGCAGACATTTTTGTGTCATTTCAGTGATATATCTGCAGTTTTGTCACTCGTCAACACAACAAAACCATGATGCCGAGTCTACCTTCGATTGTGGGAAGGGCTTCATTGCGGTATTCATTTCACCAAAAAATCAATATTATTTTGCCCTGTCCATTAAATGAAGTGTTGAAAGTGTACTATTTTTTCTATCTTTATTAGTTTTAAGTCAAAAATGCACATTTTCTCGTTTCAAGCGAAACATTTTGGTTGTTTCTATCACATGTAGTAGTCTGATCGAATTGTTCACCCGAAGCTTCCTCTGACCTTTCATATCATTAAACTTCAAAGATGGCTAATCGGCAATTGGCTTATTGGTTTAGGATCACTACTACTCATCGAGCCCCTTCAATCGTTATTACCCATGTGCAACCATCGTGGTGGAGTCAGCGAATGTGGGAGGTTGGTCACCCCTTTTTCTGAGGATTTTAAACCGCCCACAGAACAATTTAGTTTTTTTCAAAAACGATTTTTTTTCCTGTCAAGAGACAGAGATTCTCTAATGAGTTGCGATTTCGTATAGAATTTCTGGCATTGAATATATTCTCTGATTGCGTCTCCTCACCCTTGGACCAAATTTGGATTGTCTTTTGTGACATTTATATAATAGAAAATAAGGTAGATGACTTGTTTTTTGTATTAACGTCATCTTTTAAGAAAACTTTGGAGTAATAAAAAGTAGGATGGAAAAAAAACATCTCTGTGGGATTTTGCTTTGACCGCCGATTTTTCTTATTCCTGCACAGTCATTTTAAATAATGTTTACAAGTTTGCTAAAAATCAAAGTAGACCATATCTGTCGGTTTTTTTGTTTGTTTTTTGTTTTCCTTTTTATTTGGGGGGGGGGGGGGTGGGGCGGTTAAATATGTGGGTGAAATTTCATAGTAAGAACTGTCTCTAAATCATATTATTTATTTATTTATTGGCGTTTAAGATCACATATCACAAATCATGACCGTGACAGTTTTATGGGTGGAGAAAGCCGAAGTACCCGGAGAGAACCACCAAGCAACGGCGAGCAGCTGCTAGCTCCCCAACATCGTAACTCCACACTGCAGTACAGTCAGGGTTAGATTGCGCACCATCGACGTGCAGTACGCCTAAGTACACGGCGTCATCGTGCCCCCATGTGGACAATCGGGGTTAAGTGCCTTGCCCAAGGACACAACGCGGGAGTCCGAAGCGATCGCTCAGACGGTCACCCATCCGAGGACTAACCGGGCTTGACGTGTTGCTTAACTTCGGTTATCTGACGAGAAACGGTTACCGCAACGCCACGGCGCCCCTCTAAATCATATCCGTTTGCAAGATGACCAAATGCAAATATACAGTACAATTCACGCACTACACTAAGAGCAATTTGTAGTCTTATTGTATTTATTGTCAAGAAATCTGTGTTTTCGCTATGAAATTGTAAATAGGCATTGCTGGTAAACTATGTGAATTAAAGTAGATGGCAGAGTGATTGTCTTTGAAATGCATTGTCACCCAATGTTCTCTGGTTCTCTCGATGAATTTGTGATCACAATATGAGCGTGTCTATATTTAGGTTTCTTGTTTTTGGTTACAAGTCTCCTGAACACACTTTTCAATCAAGGATGATAGCCTTTTAGTACTGTTGAGAATATATTGTATTTGTGTGGTTTTCATCTTATTAGCCCCGAAAAGGGCTGACACGGGTCCGTTGTTTTTTCTTGAAATTGTTTCTTCTTCAAGATACGTTGTATAATATGACCGTTCTCATGCCCACATTTCAGTCTTATTATGGCATATAATTTCAGAGTTTACATTTTTACAATATTCTACAACATTCGTTTTTCTTGTTTTGTGAACAGTTTAAACAGTATAGTGATTGTACACAGTTTTCCCCATCATTCTGCAAGGTACATATCTATCCATGGTCTTTAGTGTGTTGTCATACAAAGTTCATCATTATTTTCTCTTGTTTTACATCCTTCACAGATATCGTTCCATTTTTTCTTGCGTGTAATGGTCACTTATATAGCGACAAATTCTTGAAATAATGTAATAATTATTCTCTCTTTAGTTTTCTGATCGTTCAGTATCTTTCATCGTACAGTACAGTGCCCTTTCCACGGGTGGGCAATATTTCCATGGACGTAATAATATTAGATTCTAAACATTAATTAAAGGAATGATCATCAAAAATGTAATTAAACAAGCACCGGGTACAACAATTTTGCTGATGATGATTTTTATTACCTGATAAACGTATCACTGACCACGCGTGGATTACGACCAGTCCACGGCGACTGTACTGTATTTCTGTATCAGTTTCTTGTAGAGATTGCAATGTTCACAATGACTCATCTTTAACACTTTGAATCATGACGGTATCTCCCATATTAGTTCAATGACAGCAACTGGAAGAGTCCATGTTAATTATTTAGGGGTAGACCAATTGGGGGCTGCACGTTGAAAATATTGATTGATCTACCACACATATGCACTTAGCATCCATCCTATTTAATGTAATTATGACGTATCATGTTCCTGGCTGGAAAAACGGCCGCTAGGGTTCGAAGGGTTAATAGTCACATATCACTTCTGAAATGGTTTTCGAAACGATTCACATATATAGTGTCACTATATTATTATTATTTATTGGTGTTTAAGGTCACATACTTATGCACAATGGCTAATCGTGACCGTGACAGTTTTACGGGTGGAGGAAGCCGGAGTACCCGGAGAGAACCACCGAGCAACGACGAGCAGCTGTCAGCTCTCCAACATCGTAACTCTGAACTCTGCACCGCAGCACAGGCAGGGCTAGATTGGTTTAAGACATGCGCACCATCGACGTGCAGTACGCCTCAGTACATAACGTCATCGTGCCCCCATGTAGGCAATCGGGGTGAAGTGTCTTGCCCAAGGACACAACGTGGTTGCCGCAGGTGGGATTCGAACTGAGGACCTCTCGGCTTGCAGCCTGCACCTCTACCAAGTGAGCCACCGCGCCCCCTAGTGTCACTATATCGTCCGAGCGAGCGCTGCAGAAGAGTTGTTGTTGTTGTTGTTGTTGTTGTTGTTGTTGTTGTTGCGATTTGAGCTTGTAAACCATGATATTTGCTTGGAAAAGATCTTCAATTTCCACCAGCTGAGACAGACGGACTCCTTTGAATCTTCGGGTTTTTTATACATCAGAATATCTCTTGAAATAGTGTTCTGGGAGCGCGGTGGCGTTGTGGTATCCGGTTCTCGTCAGATCACCGACGTTAAGCTACGTCGAGCCCGGATAATCCTCGGATGGGTGCCTGTCTGAGCGATCGATTCGGACTCCCGCGTTGTGTCCTTGGGCAAAGCACTTAACCCCGGTTGTCCACATGGGGACACGATGATGCCGTGTACAAAGGCGTACTGCACGTCGATGGTGCGCATGTCTTCAACCTATCTAACCCTGCCTGTGCTTCAGTGCGGAGTTACGATGTTGGGGAGCTGGCAGCTGCTCGTCGTTGCTCGGTGGTTCTCTTCGGGTACTCCGGTTTCCTCCACCCGTAAAACTGTCACGGTCATGATTAGCCATTGTGCATAAGTATGTGACCTTAAACACCAATAAATAAATAAATAATAGCGTTCTGTGTCCTTTTCAAGATCGTGATATGCTGATCCGCTCCATAACGCTCCATAATGCCAAGCAGCGAAACAAACAATGATTGTCCAGATAACGATTTCCAGTATGTTGCAAGTACTAAAGAGCCACGATAGAAGGTTATTTGACCCTCATCCGAACACGAAACTAACAACTCAATTTGAACAATGGTGGGTCCAATCAGACCCCCCATAAATCTTGAACATAAAACACATGTAGACATGATTTTTCATTATTTTTCAACATTTCAACATTCTGTTTATTGTATTTAACATGCACTATGAAACGAAAAGAAAAATTCGCTGCTTGCGATCAGTTTTTACACTCCAAAGTCATATACAGTATTGCTGGAAATAAGTTGTTATACACACGCAAATCAATTTGTCATCATTTGCTTTCATTGATAACACTAGTCTTGGGCACCGTTTCTTGGGAAGCTCTCCGAGAGAGCTTTCCTAAAAATGGTGCCAAAGGCCAGTGCTATCATTGAAGCGCTGTTACGGATAACATTATTTTGCGATTATATGGCAACCTATTTCCAGTGGTACTGTAATATTGGGGGGGGGGGGAGGGGGGGGGGGGGGGGGTAGTAGATTATTTCTGAACATACACCATCTAGTCAACTAGGCTGACTCTTCCTGGCGTAGAGTACAATTGTATTTGGTGAAATGGATAGCATGGGTTAGACAAACTGGTCTATTACATTCTACCATTTGCTGCTGTCTGCCAAACATACCCTGACTTGGATTTATACAAGCCACTACCATGAGCCTGAATGCTATGATCCTGATTGCTATGAGACTGACTAGTATTATTACTATCATGATCTACCGATAAATCACTATTTTCTTCACTGTTGAAGGCGATCTCGTCACTAGACATTTCTTCTACACTATCTTCTATTTCGGAATCTTGCTCAGACACTGCAACTCCAATAGTTTCCTCCCCAGTCACGACACTTCGCTGCCACTTTCATGTTCCTCGGACAGTATAATCCGTAGAGCCTCCTGGGCGGAGTAGCGTTTTGGACTTTTTCTTTCACTCATCGTTTATATGGAACAAGATTAGAAAAGTCATGAAATGCTAGTCCTGGGGGCAAGAGTTTTAGATATTGGTGGAGGGGTGAACGTCAGGGAGGTCTGTCTGGATCCCCCTTTGTTCGGATGAGGGTTAAAATGTAGTCAGGCATGTTAAACGGTGCCCCTCCTATCGGGTGGTCAGTGAGTTTACTGATATAATATGTAATGTTGGTGACCCTGTGCACATGCCATTTTGTTGTCGGTCGGCGCAAACGTGCCTCCCCAAACAAATATCATAGAATTACCTCCAAAATCTGGTTGAAATCGTCTGCAATAGTTTTCAATCGTGGCTGGTCTAAAGGGCGTGCCTTATTAAGGGTGTGAATAACGCAGTTTCTCTGTCTCTTCGTGTTTCAGAATAAATCCCAGGCTCAAATTGATTTTGGATTTTGACTGCTGAATTTTGAAAACAGTATCCAGTAAATCTTCCTGCAGGGATATCACATCAGCCATCCGATAACTGAAGGTGTCCTTTATGGGTCGCCTCAAGACGTGATGAATACGGATCTTATCCCAATGCTCTCAATACAAGTCTATAACTTCCCGAGCATCGTCGAAATCTTCTGTGTCCATATCATTGCTTTCGGTGGCTACCCGGCGTATTTTTGGTGGCTTCGCAGTGGCGGCGGCAGCTGGTCTCTCTGTTGTTCGATGAACTGTTGCATTGTGCCGGTTAAAGTGAAGCAGTTGGTGAAAGGTCTCTCCACAGGTACTGGTAGTGAAGGTCGCACTGCAGGTTTTATTATGGTGGATTAAATCTTCCTTTGTCGCATAATCTTTAAAACAGTGTTCGCATTGAAATCTATTCGCTGGTGATTGCCCATTTTTTGGCTTATAAACTCGTGATGGTTTCCGTCAAACTTTGTAGAGAACGTCCTATCGCAAAATCGGCAGTCAAAAGCGACCTTCTCCTGGTGTTGCTTCTCTTGCCTATCCTTATTGCCTTTCCTTGCAAATATCTTCTCACAAAAATGCCATGAAAACCTCCCTGTCATATGGATTCCTGGCGGATACCGATGAAAATGTTTCGGAACACGCGACACAAGATGAAGTCCATCGCAAAACTTAGAGGGTTGACCCTTCTTCTGTTTAGATTTGACAAATGATTCTTACGATGTACACTGCAAAAAATATAGGTTATCTTTAGAACCAAGACTGTTCTAATCTTGTCCCTGAGATGGAACCAGTTCTGTTTAAACAGTATTTATTTCAAATCAAATAAATTTATAAAGATTAACATTAAATATTAACAGAATCAAATATAAATTGAGGGGGTTTCAACCGTAAGTTTAGAGCTTATACGAGGTTGTCTCAAATCATTATTAAGCAAAGGAAATATGAACAGTTGGCATATCGAGCCAGTTTTGGCTCTGTACAGAACCAAAACTGGTTTGATATGCCAACTGTTCATATCTCCTTTGTTTCAAAATGTATGGCGACTGCGTTGAATAAGATCCAAGTTTACTGCTGAATCTACTTCAGTTCATGTAATATTCTGTTAAAACTGAATGCTAATCTTGGTCAGTTTATTTGATATGAAATAAATACTGTTTAAACAGAACTGGTTCCATCTCAGGGACAAGATTTGAACCAGTTTTGGTTCTAAAGAGAACCTATATTTTTTGCAGTGTAGTTGTCTGGTATAATATGACAGCAAACGAGTGATTGAGCATGGATGATGTCAGTTCTATAAATAGACCGTCCATTATATAAATACAGGTGCAGATGATTGACAGGTTTGATAAACAAAGGTCTGAAAACTATCCAACAGGTTGCTAATTACCCTGACCCCGAACTGTGGCATTAGATGAGCGTGAGATGAGATTTCTCCAGAAATCTATTTAAAATCTAATTGAAAACCAAATTAAAACAATTAAAAACATCAATTAAAAAAACAAATAAAATAAACAATAAAAACAATTAAAAAACAAATAGAAAACATTTTAAAAAAACAAATAAAATGACGTCATTGATGTCTCTGGTGTCTTGCGCGAGAAGGGTCAAGATGGGGCATATACTAACTACTTACATCATGAAGGCATGCCTTCCTAGGCGGCATGCCTTGATGATATCGTTGGAATATTACCCAAGAACGGTTGCGAGACTTACAAGGTCTAAGCACTGCACATAACTACTCGCTAGCAGCAACTCATCGTCAACATTGTTTGGAAACTTTGTTTTCAACAGTGGTGGAGACTAGTTAGACTGGAATTAGCATGCAGTTAAAACTAGAAGTCCTGTCATGAAATGCGCACAAATAGCACGTCGATCTGCGCGTTAACCTACGCGTTATGACCATAGTAAGATTATCAAATTCTGTACATATGGCCTGTGCACAAGCAATGTTTCAGCCAATGGACCTCCGGGTAACCCGGAGGTCCATTGGCAGAAACATTGCCTGTGTTTGCTATGAGTAACCAGGAGAACCTGCTGTGCTTTGGATGCTATTCGATATGGCAATTGCGCGCAACTCCTACGCGCAATTAGGCTTTGATAAGCGCACCGTTCGTTACAGGACTTTTAGTTTTAACTGTAGGAGGTGGCATGGTCAGATGCTATTTATGTTAATAGAGATGAAATAGCACTCTCTCGTTATTTGTAGCATTATTTACGTATAAATTCCATCTGAACTATACGTTTTGTGAGACGACAACAATGACTGATACCAAGCTATATTCCGTGTAAAGATTCGAAATGAAACGAACCTGGCAGCTGATTTCGAATCGAATATCAACTTAATATTCGAAATCGAATCGAATCTCGAAGCTTCGTAGGGACCTTTGTCCTTGGGCAAAACACTTAATTCGAACTTCCCACGTCGGGCGCGGTGGTGTTGTGCGCTGAAGTTTTCGTTTGTTTTTCTTGATTCGCTCTTGATTTCAAAATATTTATTTTAAGTTATCTAGATCCACTTGTGTTAGAGTGTCGCGACCAGCACGGGATTTGATCGAGAAAATATCCGCTTTTAGATCATAGTTCTGTGCGTGCAAGTCTTGTTTACCTTTGTAACTTATGCTTTTAATTGGTTGCGTGCTAAATTATTTCTGGTCATCAAAATTCTTTCACCGGTCAATGCAATATTGCAGTTTATGGGTGAGTGCCAAAGGGCACCCTCCCATAGATTGCAACAAGGCAAATCCATACAATTGCAATAATTTCACTTCAAAGATAATATGAAGCAAAACCACAGAGAATGAAACCTTTGAATTGTTCTACATGCACTTCAGAATTTAGCACAAATGTGAGCTCCTAGCACTCGACCAATTAAGGCAGATAACTCTAGTCTACAGATAAAACCAGAAGTCCTGTCATGAAATGCGCACAATAGCACATCAATCTGCGCGTTATGACCATAGAAAGGCTATCAAATTCTGTACATATGGCCTGTGCACAAGCAATGTTTCAGCCAATGGACCTCCGGGTAACCCGGCGGTCCATTGGCAGAAACATTGCCTGTGAACCTGCCCTGTTTTGCATGTCATTCGATATGGCTATTGTGCGCAATTCCCACGCGCAATTAAGTCTAGATAAGCGCATAGTTCGTGACAGAACTTCTACTTTTAAGTGTACACATGCACGGAAAATCCATACAGTTACAATAATTTTACTTCAAAGATAATATGAAACACACCCACAGAGTATGAAGCTTTGAATTGTTTGTTGTACATGCACTTTGGAATAAATGTCAAATATGGGTTTCCTGCACGCTCCCCGTTAAGGCAGATAACTCTAGCCTGGATATTAGCAGAACAGCAAGGTGGCATCAACACTCATTACGCGCGTCTTTTTGGATGCGACACCCGGGATTTAATTCTGTCCTGTGGAGTGAGAATGTTGATCGATCTTAAGCTGGATCAATGAAGTTCATTAACTCCGAACCTTATTCTATCGTGTTAATGGCGTGACATCACACCATTTGGTGTAGGAACGAAGACGTATCGTTTTTATTAACGAATCAACCTTATTTCCTCAGAATGTTTTTGCAATCCAAGCAGTTTATTTTCTTGCTTAAAAATGCAGCACCAATTTCATGGCTTATTTCTGGCTTTCTTTCCTATAACGTCACTCGGTGAACTCAAGGACTGATACCAGGCGCGTAGCCAGCCAGGTATCTATGTGATGGGGGAGGGGGCACAGGGATCTTTGGGGTGTTTTTATATCGTAGACATATCACGATAGATTGAAATCTTGAGTGGGGGAAAAGAATGGAAATGTCCCTCTCGCGTTACTACAGCTGAGGGTTTTTTTTATTTATGAGAGGGTGACTCAGGTTTGGGCCTCCCTCGGACAAATGTTTTGACTGTATGCCCCGAATTGAAGACATGTTATTTCCCGGAAGAATGCCTGTTTTCACCAAGTATCGTATACCATATCTAATTTCATTAGTTGATGCCCCATGCGGCTCGCAGAATTCAGAATTTGTAGAGGTGTGGAGGGAGCAGTTTGGAGTTTGGCGGGGGCTAGACAACCCCCACCCCCATGGTTACGCCACTGATTGATGATACCTATCCAACCCTCGCTAACTGAAATAAGAAATAAGTCGGGCAAATGCATTATGGGGCCGTGACTTGGTAGCGGACCAAGACGAGTTTCCATCTCCAATACCCTTCTTCTCTCATAGTAGCAAGGACAACAAACGTTGATGTGGATCCTTACATTGACTGAGAATACTTTGTAACTTTCCATCCAAGCACTTTAAATGGACAACACGCCGTAAATTTTAAAAAAAATATGTTAACTATTCGACAAAACCAGAAGTATCGTCATGCAAATACCTTATGTTTCATACGTCATCCAAAAGAAAGCATCCCTGTTGATAAAACACACAGTACAGTCGCCGTAGACTTGTCGTAGTCCACGTGTGCACTGATGGCCACACATGCGTTTGTTTACTAGGTAATGAAAATCATCATCAGAAAAATTTTAATTAATGAAGCACCGGGTTGTACCCGGTGCTTCATTAATTAAATTTTTGATAATCATTTCAGTAAGTAGTGTTTGGAATATAATATTATTGCGACCGTGGAAATGTTGCCCACCCGTGGAAAGTGACCAGTCCACGGCGACCGTACTGCACTAACTTGAAGGTGAGAATTATTTGACTTTCTCAAAAAAAGACAGGCAGCATTTTTTCATCCCGATCTGGTAAGCCGATCACTGACGGAAAATTCCATGCAATGTCGCTTTCCATCTTCGTCGAAATTAGCTTTTCAGAAGGATCTTGGTGAAGTTTGTGCTCACGTGTTTCTGTTTATAGGGTTCGCGTCCTGGCAATCTATTTTCTATTGTCGTTGTCGATGAATGTTTTATTGGAGGCATAACTATTACTTATTTAACCCTTTACCTAACATGAAAAGCAGGCGACACTTGCAAAACAAATTCTTGAAAAACAATTTTTTTCCATTTTTTTGTCTCAAAAACATAGGTTCTGACCCCTCATTTGAACGAGCTCGTCGAGCTCGTTCCAACGAGGGGTCATAACCTATGTTTTTGAGACAAAAAATTAAAAAATAATGAAAATTAATTGGCGATTTTTTGAGAATAGCGCTGGCCGGTTTTTGCCGTTACGTTGGGTAAAGGGTTAAATTAATACAAAGCTTCTGTATCTTATAATGCCCAATTATCGGGTGTGGGGGGGGGGGGGGGTTGCAGTAAAAAAAAATATTTTGCAGATTTTTTACCCTCCACCCTTTCCTGAATATTTTTTCCAGATATTTTGGGGGAACCTATCCCCTTTTCATACATTTTAGAAACAAAACTTCGGCACTCGAACACCAACTCGAAATGCGTAATGCACATTGATTCAATGCATATTTTTATATCTTTTAAACATGTTTTCATTTACTCTCTCTGATGCATTTTACAAGACTTACCAGATTCACATCAATTCAAAAATATACTTTAGTGGAAAGCTTGAACCCTGTCTGGGCCGGAGTATAATAGGTCCACACTTAGTAGCCAGATTGTTAATGCTCAGCAGCGATGGCGTGGCTGTTCATATAGACATTAAACTATATTGATGTAGAAAATTCCAAGGAATTTGTTTTATCCTCATATTGAGATCTCTGTGTGGATGAGCTTGTTAGTTCCTCTCCAGTGTTTGGTGGATTCCTTAAACCATCCAGTGGATCTGTTTATCTAATTATACTTTCATCTTGGGAACTAACAACGTTGTGATATACAGTTAAAACTAGAAGTCCTGTCATGAAATGCGCGCAAATAGCACGTATATCTGCGCGTTAATCTACGCGTTATGACCATAGTAAGGCTATCAATTGCTGTACATATGGCCTGTGCACAAGCGATGTTTCAGCCAATGGTAACCCGGAGGTCCATTGGCAGAAACATTGCCTGTGTTGACTATGAGTAACCAGGAGAACCTGCCGTGCTTTGGATGCTATTCGATATGGCAACTGCGCGCAATTCCTACGCGCAATTAAGCCTAGATAAGCGTACAGTTCGTGACGGGACTTCTAGTTTTAACTGTAGGCATCATATAGCCATAGTTGTTGAAAGCGATGTAAAACCCCTATCAAACCAGATCAGAGTCAGACAAACTAAATGTATAGCTCAATATTCTTACAAATCTAGTTTCTTGGTGTTGACTTTGCAAATGAAACTCAATTTATTTTTTCTCAGAAACCTTTGATTTTAAATCAAATTGAAATAAGTTCATTTCTAATTTTGATATTCTGATATGCAGTGAGTGATATGTACGAACAGTCTACTTTCTGCAAATCATGGCATATGCAGGCATATGTGAGCACTGTGCCCATAATTAATTCGCAACTTATACCGTAACCGTGTATATGTTGTAAATATTGGTTGCGGAAAATGGAACGTGTTTTTATTCTGACTGAAGAAGAGGAAACCTTGTCTTTTTGTTTTTATGGCATCTGCATAGCGGGATAGCTATCAAAAAGACTTTTTTTGCTTTTGTTAAATCAGACGTTTTTTGTTTCTGTTGAAATAAAAGTTAATATTTTCAATATTTTTTATTTTAAAAAAAATAATCCCACCTAGCTATTATGACTCATTAAACAGTATTATATATACTATGCTTCATGTTAAAGAATATTCCATAAAAAATACGAATATGAATGAATTTTGTTGTGAATGGATTTTTTAGTCGACTTTTAGGAGAAAATTTTCGGACAAGTTTTTCCTGTTCAATATCGGACACCCACCCCCATCCTCAAGATAGTTTTTGATGAAATTCTCAAATATGTTCATATTAAGGGGGTTACTTTTGTTAATAATGCTTCTAAATAGGCTTTTATGATCAATTGGTGACATTGTGTTACTGTTTGGGGCACAAATGATGCCATAATAGTGAAAAAGGAAAAACATTACATCAACTGTTCACACACAATTTTTGGCGCTTGACCACCCATCCATCCCCACCTATGTTCACGCAATTCTTTTCCGCCCCACCCTCCTACAATTATTGCTAAAATAATGCACACTTCTTGTTCGTGGTGGTGGGGGTGGGGGGAGGGGCATTCATTTGAATAGACGCAAAGTTAAAGCTAAAAATCGCGGGAATTCAGACATTATGTAACGGTGATTTGTTTATTTCCGATAACTTTCGGGCAATTTCGTGTTATATTTCTTCGTAATACTTTGTCATCGGAAATTTCGATTAAATTAAAGTTTTTTATTACAGATTTACGTTCTGTTCCTTTCTGATGTCTTACATTAGAATTTTTACATACTCTTTAGCAAAATCTGTTAATCGATATTTTTTTCATTTCGCAGCTGTACCATTTCATCAAAAACCAAAAACTTGATAATGTAGTTGAAATATTAGTCAGTCGGGATTATAGTTTTAAAAAATCAAGAGTAGTGAAGACATAAAGTATACAGGTAGTAAGCCGTGACGCAAGTTATTATTTAGTTAACACGTACCGTGCGGGTACTTCAAATTGGTGATGTTGGGCCCACAACAACCCGAATCGGGTACTGCAGACCTCTATTTGTATGAGGGCCTCTTTGTGATACACGCACAAGTATCAAATTTAGTCTTGTAAGAAGGTACATGATTACTAGCAAGAGAAAATTGATATCGGAGACGCTCAGGGACAACATAGAATGTCTCAACCCTTTACCCAACGCAGACGATATCAAAGTTTATTATTTTAAATATCATTTTTTTTTTTTAATTTTTACAAACTTTCATCAAAACCATATCATGTCATCCCTCATTGGAACGAGCTCGACGAGCTCGTTCCAAAGAGGGGTCACATGATATGGTTTTGTTGAAAGTTTTGAAAAATAATATTTTATCAGCTTCTGAATTTGCATATTACGCGGGCAGATGTGGCCGATTTTTTGGATAAAGGGTTAAACTATTTTAGAGTCCATAGACTCAAATCCAAATTACATGTAAGACAAAACTGACCAGTCCGGAAATACTTTTATTTAAATAATATGGGTTTTTTTTCCAATCTTTAACCTTGTGTGTGCGATGATGGAGGGATTCGTCGAAATGAAGTTTAATTATATTGGCAAGACGCACGGTAAACCTCTACAGATATCGCCTATATTGTTTCAGTAAATGGGAGAGAAAAAAAATCGGTTTTCGTTCACATCACGGACAATTTTGTGGCACATTCAAGTTTCAGTTGTACAAAATCCGATAATTTTGAGATACAGTACAAGTAGTATGTCATGTTCCCCTATAGGTAACATTGGCCGGACCCCGGTGCCGGACCCCTGAAGTGACGTCATGTCACGTGACGTAGTGGCGCCATGTTGTGTTGGCATGGTAACCCGCGTGAGCGGCCATCTTGTGACGTCATCTCGATAGTGATAAGTGGTGTGAGTGCGCATGTGCAGCGCGTGTTGTTAGGGTGATACGTGTTTCCGTCGTCCATTTTGTATACTGGAGGCCGCCATCTTGGTTTCTATGGTAGCACGTGGTTGCTATGTTACCCAAATACCTACAACAAGACGGGTATGTTCGGAGGGTGTGTTCGAATGTAGAAGAGTAAATCTAATTACCACAAACAAACCGACAATTCCTCCAAATCACCAAAATCATTCCATGTCACCGAAATTAACTTAATTTGATACGGATTTCCCATTTTATCGATTTAGCACGTAGTGCTATAGTACCGAGGGAGGGGGTACAAGGGGGTGTGTTCCTTTGTAGAAAAGTATTTTTGGGTTCGGATTTTCCCAGAATCCTCGTTTAATTACCCAAATAAACCCGACCAGTTGTACTATTTCGAATTCTTTCAGAATCCTTTTTTTGGATCCCATGACGTTTTTCCCTATTAAGAGTAGCACGTAGTGCTATAGGGCAAATTTACCCAGAATCCATTATTTAAATTACAAGTAGGACCCATATGTGTACATGAAGGCCATGAAGCTAAGTTCCACCATATACTCATATGAGGATCTACCCAACAGATGTGTCGTACGAGGTCTAATTTACTATCCCTCATTTCGATTTTTTGAGGATACCTTTTTGGATTTGTTAAAAAAATAACAACACTAAATATAAATTTAAATTTCTTTTATTCAACAACAAAAATACATCTTTTTATGGTACGCAGATTGTCAGATATTCATAAACAGTCTTTCTGCAGATTGGACATCTTCTCAGTGGTTTACAGCAGTCTTTGCACAGGCACAAATGGTTACATGGTCGCGGAGCGACATTGGCTTCAGCTAATAAACACACACTACATTTTGTCCTCCGTGAATCTTCTTCTTGAAATGATGTGTCCATTGTTTCTTTGATGGCCATTTCTTCTTCTTTTTCAACGTCCATGAATTCAGGTGGTAAATTATGAATGTAATAACAGTCTGGAGAATATTTTCTTTGTTCTTCTATAACATCATCTTCTCATCTTCTGTTTCCCAGAAACGAACAATAATACCACAATGAAAACATTGAGTTCTGTCTCCTGTCCCCAAATAAAATAATCCAGCTTCTGTCAGTTCATTCGGGGTTTTCACACTTTCACTTTGTAACATGAATTGAAATGTCTTGAGACGATTTTCCTCCAATGCATACTTGATGTGTTTTGTTGGTCTTTGTTCTGTTGTCTTTCTTATTTTTTCTTCTCCACGTAATAACTGCTCCAGTACTGGTGGTGGAACATCACGAAATACGTTTCGAATGAAACGCTCATTCTCTCATTCAATACAGAGACATCTAGTGGCTGGTTTCCTCTATGACATCATTAACCAACACATCATTATCCATTAGATCAGTCGTAAACATGTTGGATATGGTTTCCATCGGTACACCGCGACAGCGATGTTTCAAGTAAAACAGACAGTATTGTCCACACACTGGTAATGGTCCTTGAAGGCGTTTTGTATTATACTTCCAATATCTGGAATTCTTCTTCAGAAAATTCTCGAATGGTCTGTGTTGTGGTGGTAATCCATAGGAATCAAAGTATTCTGCGTTGTGGTGACTCACAAAGGGAGCCACCCAATGTTCTCCTTTTCTGTGGTCTGGATTCGTGTTGACTATCAAAGCCACTGGTCTGTGATCTGGTAATCTTCTTGGTAATTTGTTTCTTGCAAATACACCCAAACATATTCTCTTCAAACAACTACCTGATCGAAGTGCATTCTCTACTGCAACGTGTTCATGTTGAGAAATCGAAGATTACTTGTCTATTCTTATCCATTCTATGATGTTCTGGAATTCTGCATACACCAGTACGTTGATTGTGGTTGGTAATGGGTTTTCGAAATGGACTTCAAGTCTCAAGTTTCCTCTCTTCACCAGATCGAAGTGTTGTCCATGTGATAGGTCTGGAGTCAGGTCGAATACGAATAGGGTGTATCTATTTATGTACTCTTCTCGGTTGATGTGGTTTCCTTCATTCTCGTACATTTGTCCAGTTCCTTGGAACAGAGTCGCATAACATCTCGCCACTTCTTGTTGTTCGAATCTAGGTTGTAATGGTTTGGCTGGAATCTGTTGGCCATCCACGTACAAAGCCAAGTAACTGATTTTGTAGTTCTTGAAATTATATGGATTCTTTGAAAAGTTCCCATTGAAAGCATCGTTGTCTACACATCCCACCACGATGCGTTTAGGTAGTTGGCCTAAAAATAAGTTTTCTTGTGTAATGCTCAGATTTCCTTTCGGCACTGAAAACACCTTGGTTTCCACACGGTCGATAGGATATTTTGCAGTTGCTTTTGTTAGTGCTTTCTCGTGAGCCATTCTCACGAATGATTGGAGTCTCTCTTTGCGTACAAACATGGATACATCTAGAATTTTGTTCTTGTTTGTATCGGTATCGGCCATCAATGCGAAAGCATCTTTGGCTCTATTCATTTTAACATGAACATTAACTCCATTCAGCAAGTAACGAGTTTGGAAAAACATGTCCAAATGTAATCTTCCAGTCATGTCCACGATTTTACTTTTCTCTATAAATTTCTTTCGAAGAAGACATCCCTTGTTATCATCTGTCAAATCTTCCATGTGTCCGGCCGTATCCTTGTACCATAATGCATTAGTCAGTTGTGACTTCTTGGCAGCTGGTCCATAACTCAACAAAGTTTCTATGAAAGCCCTGTAGTGATAAGTGTTGTTGAAAGGAGATACCAGTTTTTCATTCAAACTGATATCGATTTGATTAAATAAGGAATGCACCCATAAATTGACTGTGCCCACTTTGGCACCGGGTGCAATTGATGCCCCATTGGAATCTACAACCGTTGCTTTAACATACAAGTATGTCTGTGCCAAATTGAAATAATCATCTCCTAATAATGCAATGTGGAATTCTATTGGACCACTGTTTCCTATAGTCACCAAAGGCCTGTGTTCTACCCATTGCCCATGTTCCACACTAGTCTGTGTTGGTGGTATAGAAAACAAGTCGAGTTCGCTGTTGACAAACTCACAAGATTTTTCATTGATGAGAGACATCATGCACCGAGATGGTCTTGGGTCTGAACAGTTCTCCTTCTTTTTGTCGATTTGCTAGTTTTGCGTGGTGCGGGTCTTTTTATACTTTTCCTGCCGGGTTGTTTTGAACCACCAACCACTTCATTCCAAGCTCCTGCACCAGCCTCTTTGACTCTTTTGATTGCTGCTTTTTGTACATTTTTCCCGTCAATGACATCTTCGGCAAAGGCTGCTCCTTTTCTCACGAGCTGTTTTCCCACGGTCCTGGCTGTAGTTTTCAATAAAGGTAACACCATATTCTTCAGTCCTCCCAATATACTTCTCAAACCATATCCTCTCTGTATTTGCGCTCCAGAAAAATAGACCGTTCCCAGCTTGTTTCGTGTAATATTCTTCGTATAATTTGGACTTACAACAATAAGTCATGTTTATGTGAAATGAAGAGATCTACGATTTCTGAAATGAAGTGTCACTGTCACTTTCCCGAACTCGAATGGTACTATGGCTCCTGTGTCACCCCTTATATACACCTGGACGGTACTGAATTTTTTTCGTTCCACTGGTACATAATACACATTCTCAAATGTTTTAGAGATGATATCCCCATATTTCCCACGCACGGGTACGATACGAAGAAGTGGTAATCTTGTATCTCCTACGACTTGGTCACGAACCAAGTCACAGTATACATAGAGTGAATAAAATCCTTGGTTGATATCGGCAACTCTGGAAGAATTGTAAGTTCCTGATTTAAAAACACACTCATTAAATCCCAAAATATTTTGAAGAGTAGGTCTCAATGTGACCACAACTCCATCACGTACCGTGATACGAACTTTACCAGTCACTCCATCCAGTTCAAAAGCTACCTTATCGTGACGAGGCAAGAGTAATTCTTTAACACCATTGATAGCTCGTATCACATCAATGGGATCCGAATAACGACCTTCCTTGAGAGTAAGTCGGTAATTCTTTTCCGAAGACCAGAACACTGTAACGAAAGCTTCTTCTCCACGAATATTGAACCAAGTATTTCGATACTGAATCTCTGCCAGACCCACTTCCCATTCTCCCGTGAGATTCACTGGTTGTGATAACTGAGTGGTGTACGTAGTCAGCGTGTTTTCTGGAAACACGTTCATAGAACTATTACTTGGTAGAGTCAAATAAAACATTACTTTTTCTTAATGGTTGGATTTGGTAACAAATATCCTATGCTACTACTCAAGAGAGCAGTCCACAATTTGCTGTCTGTGTTTTCGAGAGTGAGATTTACGACACTGGTAATGATGATGATATACAAAATGATTATTTGTGAAAAGTAAGTGATCTCGCTCCTTGGAATTCTTTTGCCAAACAGAGGCCAAGAACCGTTCGATCCTTCTTCCATTTTGAAGAAACTTCAGAGGTTCATTTCCTTTTATAGGTGAGCTGACTCTGCTTGATCCACTAATTGAACGAAGTTGGGTATCCTAACCACTTTACGAACAATTCCCTGTTCTTACCTCGACCACGTTTCTTGAGTACGAGTTCGATTTTGAAAATAGTTTTATGTGAAACTCGCTGAAGCTCTTCAGTGCAGAACGATCCTTTCAATATTTCTCCATTATCATCTTGAAAGATGTATGTGACTGGATGTCCTTTCTTGATGGCTACTACTGTGAATAACTCTTCGGTCCAATTGGGCAAATAACCTTTCTCAAAAGTTTTCTTAACTTTATTGATTCTCCCTCTGTCTCCTACTTTGTACTTTGGTGTCTTGTGTTTTATGGGTTGCCCATACAACCTTTGCCAAACCTCTTCTTGATTTTCAAAGTTCACGGCAATGGGGGCCATACCTATACTACGATGATGAGAATGATTATATGATTTCACCAAGTTTTGAAGTGGAAAAGTTAGTGTATTGTTCTTGGTAAAATATTTCCACATCTTGGTTTTCAAAGTTCTATTGAATCTTTCTACTATGGAACATTTTGTTTCCACATTTTGTGTAGTAAAAAATTCGACTTTGTGATCTTTGAGAAAATTCTGAAATTTTCTGTTTAGAAATTCTTTGCCTTGATCAGTTTGTAATTTTTTCTGGTTTACGACCTTGTTTGAAAATTTTACTGAAAGCTTTCACGATGGAATGACCAAGTTAGTTTTGTAATGGCATCACCCAAGCATATTTACTAAACACATCTATACATGTCAACAAAAATTTTATGTTTTTGTTGAATTTACTTATGTTTGAAACATCTACCAAGTCAGCTTGCCATTGTGCATCTATACCACTAACTATTACTTTCCTTCTAGGAAATGTACGACCAACAGGTTTGTGAAGAGTGTATGTGTCTTGAGTCTCTAACCATTTTACATCTTGTTTAGTTTTTTTCTTGGACGCTCTACGAAGAGCGTCTACACCACCAAAACTACCAGGCACTTCAGAATCATAGTACAATGCTTCCATGACTGCCTTGTTCAAGTGTCAACTCTATTTATACCTTTTTTCGGTCCACTTTAACGTTTCTGTTTTCTTTGGTTGTTTTGGTTCCGACTTTATCGGTAAATCCCAACGTTCTTTATGACCAATTAATTCTTGGGGTATGTTACTATCTCTCAAAGCTTCGACCAACACTTCCCATCCCTTTGGTTGGAAAGATTTTCGTCTTCTAAGTAAATCGTTTAGAAGATCTGTTACATTCGACCCTACCACTGTTTGATCTTTGTAGACTAATTCACCCTTCTCATTCCAAGATATATTTGGGTCACTTCTAATATGATTCAACAACAACTTTCCCTTTCTCTTCATTGTCATAGGTACAGAATCGAGAATGTCTTCGTCTTTATTATCTTTCTCGAATTCTACTTTAATTGATCGAGCCATTACCTTTTGTTGAAATGTCAAGTATCTTTGTAAAATTTGATTATATTGAGTCATCTTTTCATCTGCCGAAAAAAAAGCAGCGTCGAGAATATCTCTCATTTCTCTATCTAGTGATGAAACAGCCAGTTCATTCGGTTGTCTTGGAGTCTCTTGTAGACGTTCCAATAACCTTGGTTCTACCAAAGCCATCTTCTTTGCAGATTCCATCATCCAACTATGCCTTTAAAAGCACCCAGTAGTACAGGAGGTAGCAATGCCTCCAAGAATCCCCCTTTCTGCAAGATTTGTCTCCTCTTTTTGTCAGAGGTACCTTTATTTGCCACTGCCCTCACTAGTTGTTTCTGACGGACGAGTTTGGTTCTCTGAGCTTTGGTCAGAGGTACTGCTCCCTTCAGTATATTCGAGGCACAGTCACACAAACAAGTTATCAATTCTTTGTCTGCATGTTTTAGTATGGATTTGACGAGTGTGGGTTTCGATTTAATAAGAACCTTGAGAAGAGCGATGTTGCGCTTGAGACGGTCAGACATGCTTCTGACTCGAGTCAGACTTGTTGCTCCCCTTTTATACTTTTCGGGGGTACACATATTGGGTTTCCCCAGGAACAATTTGACTTCTTAATCTCATGTGTTCAGGAGAATCTTGTTTGAGATCTATTAAAAGGTTACCATATGGTGTCGAAGTGGCATCTTCGAAAACTTCTCTCAGAAACTTGGATTGACCAGGATACATCTGTGCTGCCAAGTGTGAGATCTGAGAACGATTCCCATGATTTTTAAACAAGATCATGTAATGACTATTGAGAGCTACAGTCCTGTGGACTTTATTTTTGTCGAATAAATTTTGAACAATGTACATCACACTAATGTTACGGTGATGACTATCTTTAGTAAATAATCTAGACACTCGAACATCTGCATCGAGCATCAGATCATCCAATATGCCTAAACTATCAGATTTTAATTCTTGAGGGAGACCCTCTACGAATTCTACTTGGGGTAAAGTATTGTATAATGGTTGCCATTCACTATAATACCAAATGATCTGACCTGGAACAGGTGATATAATATTTTGAATGTTTTGAAGAACCCGATTTACAAAGGATGATTTACCACTACCCTTGGGACCACACAATATACAAATGAATGGATGCTTCCGACGAGGATCCATCTTTGTTGTTCTATGTGGGTACTACTTCCTTTTACACCCTTTGGGGAGGTGGCCCCCACTGAACGTGGGTACTACTTCCCTTTCATACCTTTTGGTGAGGTGGTCAATGACCATCATCCAAAAAATGTTTAAAATTGGTGGCCCTCTGACTTACTGGCTGGGGACAGTTTAAGTTTGTTTGATATTTGTCAAGAAGATAAACATCAAATAACCTAAGCATCATTACCACCTTTTTTTCTTGTTTCTTCATTTTATACTTTTTTTCTTCTTTTTTTTATAAAAAACATCTATTTACAACATATATTTACATCTTCAATTAGAATCCAATTGTAACAGGTTTCTTGACGGTCATGAATTCAATCACCAAATCCATAATACAACGTCTCTGTTCATTTGTGAGAGGTTTCTCGAACATATCTTCATACTCTTTCTGTACTGGTGGTGGATTCATTCCAGAAGTATTATGGTGCCACTGTAGATGGACATCATTCTTGTTAACTCTTTCAAGTGCTTCACTACAACATGTTATAATCTTCTCTTCTTCAGACATCATTAGGCATACATTATGCTGAATCTGACTTGGGTGATCGACTGTACATCCATAGCATTTTTCTTTCACCACAGCGTCAATGTTCTCTTCGACATAATGAGAATATGCCAAGCAAAGTTCATGTTGTAAGCGAACTTGCCTGAGTTCACTATCAATTTCATCAACGATCAATGGTCGTGGTTGGGTTATTCTCACTGTGATCTTCTTCTTCTTCAAATGTGGTTCTTGAATTGGTTTTTTGACGTCTTCATGGTTAGTAGGTGTAGTAGGTTTAGTGTCTTCGGGAACTTCAGTTAAAGTTGTTTGTTGGGTGTTGATGGCTGCATCTATTTCATCTATTTGGGATTTCAGTGCATTCCATTCTTCTAAAGATAATGCAATCCCAGTCTTCGCTGGATAAGGTTTCTGGTCTTTACCCTCAAAGTATCTTCGAACATGTATCTTCAGTTCACCCTGGTACTGGGTGACATTAGTGTAAGTCTGCTCTTTGCCAAGTCGGAACATCTTCTTTGGTCAATGGTTCGATCGTGAATGATGCCAAGTCCATTCTTTGTCTAATCTTATACATCTTTGACCGGCGTGTTTGAAAAGACCACCACAGTTCAGCATATTTTGATCGATATTTTCATTCTTGATTGGAGTTTGTGTTTGTTTCCTATTGGATTATAGGTTAAAGTTAGAAAAATTAGAAAATTAGTATAGAAAGTAATGGGAAAGAAACACAATAGGAATACATTAATATGATTGGTTGATGAACTTCGATCTGATTGGTCAGTTTGGCGATCAAACTGCAATCTTGATCCTTAAACTGTAGGATATGGCCCTCTGCATTTTCATACTGACTTGGGACAGGTCAAGCTACAAGCCTCTGTCCAATGGAGATAAGTCAAATAGCTTGAGTGCATTCCCACCCCCTACAGTTCGTACTTTTTTCTATTTCAATCCTGTAAGAAGTGTCCCTCTGCATTTTGTACTGAACTTGGGGCAGGTCAAGTTTGTCTGATATTTGTCAAGAAGATAAACATCAAATAACTTGAGAGCATTACCACCCCACAACAGGGATTTTTTTTTTGTTCATCAAAAAAGAAAACGAAAACGACAAGTCCAACTTAGCAATTCAGTTTTTCTATCATAAAAATTTCTCATTTCTTTTAAATATTCACAACAGAGAATTTCTGTGTAATGATGATGATGATGATTTATTCCTTTGGTTATACAATAGGGGTAGCCTAAAAGACACCAGGAATCAACTTTTTAAAAAAAATAAATGGAATGAAACTAAACATAAATGTTTTGAGTATTTTGAAAATAAATATAATTAGATATCATCCGGTTCCAATAGGGGTAACCTAAAGGATACCATGAATCAACATGTTTTTAAAATAAATGGAACTAAAAAGTTTTGAATGAAACTAAGTTTTGAATGAAACTAAAAAGTAAAGAAGTATCATCTGGTTCCAACAGGTGTAACCTAAAAGATATACGATGAATCAACATTTTTTTCAAATAAAGGAACTAAAACATTTTGAATGAAACTAAAAAGTAAAGAAGTATCATCTGGTTCCAGTAGGTGTAACCTAAAAGATACCATGAATCAACTTTTTTTTTTTAAAATAAATGGAACTAAAACATTTTGAATGAAACTAAAAAGTAAAGAAGTATCATCTGGTTCCAATAGGTGTAACCTAAAAGATACCATGAATCAACATTTTTTTTAAAATAAATGGAACTAAAAAGTTTTGAATGAAACTAAGTTTTCAATGAAGCTAAAAAGTAAAGACGTATCCTCCACTTCCAATAGGGTTATCCTAAAGTATACCAGGAACATGATGATGATGATGATAATGATGAAAAAACTCTCTGTATTAGAATAAATAAAAAAAAATGAAAAATCTTTACACCGGAAAAATGTATTGCCTTGTAAGACTTGCCATTTAGAATTTTTTTTTTTGAAGACTGCCATATAGGACTTTTTACTTAGAGAGAAAAACGTGCCATAAAGGACTTTAGAGAATGCCATATAGGACTTTTTACTTTGAGAAAAATTTGCCATAAAGGACTTTATGAGGACTGCCATAAAGGACTTTTTACTTAGAGAAAAACTTGCCATAAAGACTTTCTGAGGACTGCCATAAAGGACTTTTGACTTTATGTGGACTGCCATAAAGGACTTTAGAGAATGTCATAAAGGACTTTAGAGAATGCCATGTAGGACTTTATGAGGACTGCCATGTAGGACTTTTTACTTTGAGAAAAACTTGCCATAAAGGACTTTAGAGACCGCCATATAGGACTTTAGAGAATGCCATATAGGACTTTATGAGGACTGCCATAAAGGACTTTAGAGAATGCCATAAAGGACTTTAGAGAATGCCATATAGGACTTTACAAATTTGATGAGCCTAATATGATTGAGTAGACCACCTAAACACCATTTCGGTTTTTAGGAATTTTTCGGTCAACTAAATAGGACTTTTTGTAGGCAAAAGCTAGACTTTGTTCAGGCTGTAGAAAAATATGACACTCACTCAATTGTTTCTTCTTTAAATCTCTAGTGGTATGGTGCTAAGTCCATCTTCTGAAACTCTTCGTTTTGGGTAGAAATATGATAGTCCATCTCTGCTCTGCTGGTAGGTATACATAGTGTTGTCATTCATCACAAATCCTCGGTTGATGTCAGATCCACTTTGTTGAGTCTTCAAAACTTGCAAATATCTGTCTTTCTTCAAATCATTGTGGCGTTTGCTGATTCCTTTACAACTGAATTTATTGGTGGCACCGAAACAATAATATGTTTTACTACACAGTCCAACAATGCCGGTTCCTTGCCATTCTACCTTGAACAAGCCTGGAGTTCTCCTGTCAAAACGCTTTCTTTCTTGGCAGCATGAGGGTGACAGCCATTCTTTGCCTTCTAATTTGGTTTTCACATAATCATCTCTGTGGAAATCACAACACTCTGATGGAAACCACTTGTGATTCTCTTTGTAAAATTCTACTCTCTTTTCTGGTTTCACTAATTCATCTATGGATGGTGACGAGGTACATAGATATGCAGAATCTGTTTCCATTTCAGCATATTCGAAATCTTGGCGGTTGATAAAAGTATCGAAGACATCATAATAGAACTGAAGCATCCGGAGTTTCGCATACTGGTAAACAAAGAATCCGATGTGAAGTGGCAGATCCAACTTGATGGTCTTCTTGTTCAATTCGACTTCATATAATGTTTCATCTAATGGATTCAAGGCTCTGAAGGACATGTCATTTACCGCTTTGGTAACTTCTTCGGCGTCACAATAGCACACACGTCGATGCTTCTCTTTGATGCTGACGGTTTTGCCATATCCAGAATTTCCCAACAGCTTCATGGTGGCGGCAACGATCGACTTGTCAGGGTCAACATCTCCTTTTCTCCTTGATTCAGACACTTCATCTCCAAATTTTTCAAAACATCTTCTTGGTTTATATCGGATAACTTGATAGACGTGATCAACTTCAATACCATGCTGGAGGTACCACTGCAGTAAAGGGTTTGCAAACAACATTTTTTCTGCTCCATAGCTTCCGATCAAACTCTACGGGGTTTCTTCATCATTCCATTCTTCTCGGCAAAGGACTTCATGTGTTCACCAATATCATCTATGGAAATATCTGTATTCTTGAAGATAGGTGTCATCTCTTCAAAGTACTCTTTCAGGTGATCTGGTACATGTATATCACATTCGACCAAACCAAACAGTTCACCGGACTTCACTTTGTTCAGTATTTCTTCATCTGTCATCGCACCATCTATTTTGTCTGAAAAGTTCTCTTTCAGGAAGGCTTTGAGTGTGGCATCGGTCTTCTTCATCTCCCTCCACTCACACTCCCAGATTTCAACAAGTTTATAGTCCAAATCGGTGATGTACTTTGCATTGGTACGGGTGTCTTGTAGCAGTTCTTTCATGGGTTTATCTCTGACTTCATTATGGATGATATGAAGGCCATTCTTATCTTTCATGCAGGTATGTCCGTGCCAGAAGCAGCCATGCAATTGGTATACAGTCTGTGTCTCTTTGCACCAACCATCAACAGGCAACTGTCTTCGACCAATCATTTTTTCAGCTCCGTTAAACTGATGTCTGATATGGATGTCATCTCTCATGGATAAAAACTCTAACCATTGTTCAGCCATCTTACCATACTTCATTGGATGTTCTTGTTTAAACTGGTTTTCTTCACGACGTCTAATACTCCAACCCGTTGGCATCTCTTGCATTAGGAACCAAAGATATAATGCATTCGCATCAAAGCCTATAATACTTCCACATGGTTTTGCTTCTTTGCCATATTTTGTTTCTCTGATTCGGGTAACATCTTTCTCGTGGTATCGGTTGAAGATAATTGAAGGTCCACCAACGATATTATCTTTCACCAAGTGATGCAGGTCTTTGTTTTTCTGGTTAAATAATGTGAAGTAAGTGTCATCATTCATGGTCTGGAACAGGTATTTCAACGTGAGGCCCGGAACACTGATACCATCTTTAAACATGTCGATGTGGCGTTCTTGGTAGAAAGCAAACTGCTTGTCAACTGCTTCAAGGAATGGTTTTACATCTCGGTTATTATACCAGATCAGAAAATCACGGAAAGTTGTCATCTCCAGGTCGTTCCATACATGCTGGCAGTACTGGTATTCTTCATTGGATATATTTTCTTTCTTGAGAGAACTGTAGAAGGCTGCATGGTCTGGTAGGTGGTCTTGATCCAATTTGTTCAAGCTGTCGATCCATTCATATGGTAAAAATCCCTTCGTCACGGAGCAGCCAAATGCTTTCAAAAACTTGTCATAGCTGAATCCTGGAGCGAGGTAGTTGCAAATATCAACAAACTTGAAAGATTCTGTCGAGACGCACATGTAGTTATTCGATTTCTTTACTGCAAACTTGAGTGGATTCTGTCTCTTCAGGTATGTCATCAGTTCACGCTTGACTGCATTCATATCATATTTTCCAGAGTTGAATCCGATGACGGGCATCTCTTGCAGGTAGTCTTGAAATTTCTTCTCCAATTTTTGTAAATGGTGCATTTTTGATGTATCTCCTCCAGTAGATTTGGCTTCCGCTTCCAGCGTTTCATCAATTTTCTCTCTGAGTTTAAACAAAGTCCAAGCATGATAGGTCTGCATCAGTTGATGGCAATGAGATGAAATAGCTGTGAGGTATGTCATCATTTCTTCAACACGTTCTTGAGAATTTCCATTTGTAATAAAACATTTCGGTTCTTGGTATTCTGGAACATTACTACATACACTCAAACTCAATGGTCGGTGTTCTGCTTCCCATATCAGTTTATCACTGTCAGCAGGTAGACTGGATTTGACAAAGTAACTTTCAAAATCAAACGTTGCACGGTATGGATAAAACTTCTTCTCTTCGGGTACTTCTGTACCTTCATCTTCTAACAGATCAAATATGGACTGGGATGGATGGTTTACATCGCCAACATACTGGTAATTTACTTCATCTGTACAGGTTTTCTCGTGACGATTTAATTTCTTCACAGTGTGCCATAATTTGCCGCATTTGGGGCATTCAAAGGATTTGCCGTATTGGTCTATATCAATGATGTAGCTAAAATGGTTCTTGTAAACGTTCACATACATGGTATCTTCATACTTTCTGAGAGATCTCTGTACTAATTTGGCAACAATTTGGTCATCATCATTCTTGACAAGTTCATACACTTGGATGTTTACTTCAAAACATTTCTCCAAGTCAGGTAATTCGGCTAAAGTTACTCCACGGAATTCATTCTTTGGCTTCTGGGTATATTTGCTGTACATAGCATTCGTTGTATTATTCAAATTGTCTGTTGTGGAACCACTCCATAAAGCTAAACAGCGGAAAATACACAGGTCGTCTTCGTAATAAAATTGGTGAGCTCTATCTTTCACCAAAGCATTTACTGCTTTGTTCTGGAGAATGTAGTCGGGAAGATTTTCTGCCATTCCAATTGGGTGGTCTTTCAGCTTATTCACATAAAATGTGACGTTCGTAACTCTCTCCACAAGCCATTTGGTGTTGGGTCGTTTTAACTTGGCCCAATCCAGGATATCTTCTTCCATGACATCATCAAGGAATTCTTCAAAGTCTTCTTGGCTGCATACAAGTTGTGGAACATCAAGTACCCGGGCGTTGTTTTGTGATGGATGGTAATACTTCAGTTCATTCGTTTCATTGTGTCGCAGGATAAACCCAAAACTCAGATTAATTTTAAATCTTAGCTGTTGTGGCAGAAATATGGTAGTCATCAATTCATCATTCATCATCTTCAGGTTCATATCGTTGATCCGGTAGTTATACTGGTCCTGGACTCTTCTGTTCATCATGTGGTGAGTTCTAATAGAACTCCAGTTATCTTCGTACACGGTCAACATCTCATCGGTCTCTTCTTCAGACATCATATTCTTTTCAAACTCAGTAGGGTCAACATCATAATGGGTGGTCGTCGTGGTCCGTGGTTGTTTGGGTGGTCCTCTCTTCGGTTCATCAGTCTTCCTTTTAGATAGTACAGGAACTGGTCGGTGGGCAACGCTCTTGTGCCGGTTAAAATGGAGTAGTTGGTTAAACTCCTGGCCGCATTCCATACAAGTGTAGGTCTCCAAACATTTCATCAGATGGTTTACCAAATCTTCATTCCTCGTAAAGGTCTTGCTGCAGTTGGTGCAATCGTGGGTCTTCTCTCCGGCGGCGTGCTGGGTGCGCACATGGCGATTCCGGTTCCGACGGTCCGTAAAGGTCTTCCCACACTCTTCACAGGCATAAACATCATTTCTGGTAACGGCAGTAGCAGCATCAGACTCCATCTTCATGAAAGTTTTGCGAAGGCAAAATTGCTATAGAAAACTCTCTAGCGATGTGTTCAGTTCGAAGGATCGAAACAGAATGACGCGACGTTACTCTTCTCCGAAATTTATATCTACGTGACGGACGTTTTTGAAAACGTCACGACGTTACAACGTATTGTCATCGATATTTTCATTCTCGATGGGCGTTTGTGTTTGTTTCCTATAGGATTATAGGTTAAAGTTGGGAAATTTAGAAAATTAGTATAGAAGTCAATGGGAAAGAAACACAATGGGAATACAGAAATCTGATTGGTGGATTAACTTCGCTCTGATTGGTCAGTGTAAAAACCATCTTGATCCTCATTAATTTTATTATTTAAAATCATGTAGTTAGGGGGTTCATTTAAGGAAATTGCTAAATATAGACTCTAACAATTAGTTAGGGGGTCAGTTAAGGATGTTACTAACAATAGAGCGTAGGAATATAGTTCCAAGTAGAAGCAGAGGATTCTGGGTAAATTTGTCCTATAGCACTACGTGCTACTCTTAATAGGGGAAAAACACGTCATGGTATATTCTAAAAATGGGAACATTACTCCACTTCAATTGAACACGATCTTTTAAAAATCTATAGCACTACATGCTACTATTATAAACTAAAAGTTTCGCGATCCTAAATAGGGATTCTGAAAGAATTCGAAATAGTACAACTTGTCTGGTTTATTTGGGTAATTAAACGAGGATTATGGAAAAATCCGAACCAAAAAAATACTCTTCTACAATGGAACACATCCCCTTGTACCCACTCGGTACTATAAAACTACGTGCTACATCGATAAAATGGTAAATCCGTATCAAATTAAATCAATTTCGGTGATTTGGAAGGATTTTGGTGATTTGGAGGGATTGTCGGGTTGTTTGTGGTAATTAGATTTACTCTTCTACAATCGAACACACCCTCCGAACATACCCCGTCTTGTTGTAGGTTTTTGGGTAACATAGCAACCACGTGCTAGCATAGAAACCAAGATGGCGGCCTCCAGTATGCAAAATGGACGACGGAAACACGTATCACCCTAACAACACGCGCTGCGAATGCACATGCGTACTCACACCACGTATCACTATGGAGATGACGTCACAAGATGGCCGCTTACGCGGGTTACCATGACAACACAACATGGCGCCACTACGTCACGTGACATGACGTCACTTCCGGGGTCCGGCCAATGTTACGTGTAGGGGAACATGACATACTACTAGTACGCACAGTGTGATTTGATACTCGGCTACCCAGTGGATGGACATCAGCTCATTCCCTTACGTGCTGGACCAATGGAAATTTTAGGATTCAACTAGCAAATTTACAGTTCAGGGACAACAGGGTTGCCTGCTCGGTGGTCTTTGAACTGAAAATTTTCTTCATTGGATCCTCAAGTAGTTTATATTCGAGCCTGTATGTGTGTAGATAGATGTCGCTCAACAGACTCACACTACGTAAACCGTGGCTCATCCTGACTTTAATAGTTAACGTTAACAGGAGTCACAAAAAGTAGCAAAACATTAACAATCAATTATACATCACTATTGGAAACAGGTTTGTTTTTGTTTTATTGAGGTATTGCGACACTATCGACAGCCAGGGTCACATCGTGTTCGACAGTTACGGATTAATAAATCTGGATTACGCGGAGAGAACCACCGAGCAAAGGCGAGCAATTGTCAGACTCTCCAACGTACTAAAACTGCGCAGATTTAGCAGCGATTGAATGAAGGAGATTGCCCGATCGACTTAAGTAGTATATCATGTACCCGGACGCCCTTCATCAGGATGACCCCGCGAATGACCCCGGAAATGACGTCATGGCACGTGACCCGATGGCGCCATGTTGTGTTGTCAGGGTAACCCGCGTGAGCGGCCATCTTGCAACGTCATCTCCGTAGTGACACGTGGTGCTAGTGCGCATGCGAAACGCGTGTTGTTAGGGTGATACGTATTTCCGTCGTCCATTTTGTATACTGGAGGCCGCCATCTTGGTTTCTATGGAAGGATGTGGTTGCTATGTTGCCCAAATACTTCTTATAGGATAGGGGTATGTTCAGAAGGTATGTTCCATTAAATAAGAGTAATTTACCGTTTCGTAGAATTACCACAAACAACCCGACAATCCTTCCAAATCACCAAAACTACTCTATTTACTACGGATTTCTCTCAGAATCCTTTTCAGGACCGCCATTCCATGGTACCGAGAGCCCCCTCCCCCCTTCCCGGTACCGAGATGGCCCCCCCAGGGGAAAGTTCGATTGAACTAGAGTAGTTTTTCTTGTTCGGATTGTCCCCAGAATCCTGCTTAGGACCGCCATAGCATGCATTTTAATAGTAGCACGCAGTGTTTTAGCACCGAAGGTCGGGGGGGGGGGGGGGGGTGTTTGGATTATAGCCAACTGACAGACAACCTCCATGAAACCCTATATCATTCCTAAAGTCAAGAATCTATAGAGTAGTTACTGATAAGCCATTGTTCGACCGACCCGAATCCCATCGAGCAAATAAGCCATAGAGTATTTACTCTAAAGAGTGACTCGCACATACGACTCTTAGCCTCATTTCAGTATTTGAGGATACCTATGACCTTGTATTGTATTATTTGGGGATACTTATCGAGGATACCTTCTGGAGAATCCCTTTTTTGTCGTATGAGGCCATGAGGACCATGAGAAAATCCCTGATTACAGATACTACTGACGTGTGCAGTGCAGCCGCCGTGGACTAGTCGTAATCTCCTTGTGCAGTTATCAGGTAATGAAAATCATCATCAGCAAAATTTTAATTGGTGAAGCACCGGTTTGTACCAGGTGCTTCATTAATTAATGTTTTGATGATTATTCCTATAATTAGTGTTTGGAATCTAATATTATTGCGTCCATCGAAATATTGTCCACCCGTTGAAAGTCACCAGTCCATAGTGACCCTACTGTAGAACGCCTAAATATACAGCACCAAGCGCCCCCACGTGGGTAATGTTGATTAAGTATCTTGCCCAAGGACACACCACAGTTACCGCTGGTCAGGATCGAACCGTCGACCTTTCGTTTTTGAATTCAATGTTCTAACCACTGAGCCACCGCGATCCCATTGGAAACAGGTGTGAGGATTCTCTACGGCGCTCGCGTATGAAAGTATCTCGAGTTTACAGGTGAACCTTTTGGACTGGATGACGTTTGTGGTATTTGATAGTTGCTAATGTAAAAGACGTGAGAAGACATGCGAGAGGAACGCCAAGATCTGTCTGGGGGCTACATTATTTCCGTATAAATAATTAAATGCTTTCTTACAGTCGTTTTTAGACTTATCGATCGGAAAATCTAATCGAATTACTATGCTATTATTTTGCGATCTTCAATTGTCAACTACAGTCAGGTTCTATTCTCTGTCAGATATCCTTGTCACATTGTGACGTCATAATAATTGTTTAAGGTCAATATTGTTCAGTATTTTGTTTTCTTTTAACTTTTACATGCTATACAGTTAAAACTAGAAGTCCTCTCATGAAATGCGCACAAATAGCACGTTGATCAACGCGTTATGACCATAGTAAGACCAATAAATTCTGTACATATGGCCTGTGCACAAGCAATGTTTCAGCCAATGGACCTCCGGGTAACCCGGAGGTCCATTGGCAAAAACTTTGCCTGTTTTTGCTATGAGTGACCAGGAAACCCTGTCGTGCTTTGGGTGCCGTTCGATATGGCGTTTGCGCGCAATTCCTGCGCGCAATTAACCTAGATTTATTTATTTATTGGGGTTTAAGGTCATATATTTCTGCACTGGGGCTAATCATGACAGTTTAACGGGTGGAGGAAGCCTGAATACAGGAGAGAACTACCGAGCAACGGTGAGCAACTGCCAGCTCCCCAACATACTAACTCCACACCAGCAGGGTTAGCATTGGTTGAAGGCAAGTGCACCATCGACGTGCAGTACGCCTAAGTCCACGACGTTGCCGTGCCCCCAGATGGGCAGTGGGGTGAAGTGTCTTGCCCAAGGACACAACGCGGTTGCCGCAGGTGGGATTCGAACCGAGGACCTCTCGGCTTGCAGCCTGCACCTCTACATACTGAGCCACCGCGCCCCCATTTAAGCCTAGATAAGCGCACAGTTCATGACAGGACTTACAGTTTTAACTGTATAAACGAACGATTTTTGTACGTACTTTATCATAATCAGTAGTATTTTCTGTAACAAAAATAGTTCGTGCCTTGGGATGAACGGGTAACTTCAAACATTGTCTGCCAACGCCGATGAAGTATATTACCCTGGTTCTCTTGAACAGATGAACCAAGGTATAGTGGTGCTCTAAGACGGAACACAACGGCGTGGGTGGGGAGGGGGCGTACGGGAAACTGGAATCAATAACCCGAGTTGAAGATTTTTTGTTCTATGTTTCATGCGCTGTTTAATACAGAATGAAACTACAACAAAAGCAGGGACGTGGCGACGGGGGGGGGGGGGGGGGAGGGGGGGACTGGGGGTAGCTCCCCCTCCCCAGACTCCTGGCAAAAATTTCCTATAGTTGGAAATTCCGAGGGCAAGTCATGAGTAGTTGGGAATTCCATCTATCTGGATTTTAGAGCTTCTTTGGTGACGCTGATGTCTCCTTTACTTCCCAAAACCCAACTCGGTTTCAAATCGGTAAAAATTTCAACTGTTACTATTTACAACTACAGTGTACGCAATATAGAGCTTGATAAGTATTCATGGTGTCAATCGGTACGAGATTTCTATAGTGCGTTATTTATCGTAATAAAAAAAAAATCCTCAAAATGCACTTCAAGAAAATCACATCATGTAAAATCGTTATCCTGAGCTAATTCCATCATTCACAGTTACAAAATGATGAAACATCGAAAACTGATCATTACTGCATAAGATCTGATTTAATGTTAGGACAGTGTGAATTGTTCAAAGTTCTCATCTTGAGCATTTGTTTAGCACATATTCAGTTTCCAGAAGAATACCAAATAATAAAAACCTGATAATTCTATTATAAATGTGTGGGCATTTCAGTTACTAGAATCAATTTTGTGCCCCCTTTCGTGGCTTCATTTTCAAAATGTTTCTCGGTAATGAATTTCCAACTAGGTGGAGGGACCGGGAGGGGGTTTCCCCCTCCCGGGTCCCTCCCCCTAGTTCGAAATTCACTACCTTATACCCTCTCAATCGGAAACCTTTAGCCACGTCCCTGAATAAAAATTGTTAATTCCTGGCTCCTGTACTCTACCCAAGTTTTGTTCTGTATTTATACCACGACTAAAGATGAATTAGGCGAATGAAGCTGATTATTTAAAAAAAAAATATCACTTCCGGCGGTCTGTTTACATTCTTCCTTGACATTGTTTGGCGTCGAAGGATTTCATTCAGGTCATAACGTCACCCAGATGTGTAACGATCAAACAGACGCGTTCTTATACAATTCTGTTTGAAATGTACATCAAAGGTTTAGGAGATGAACTCCTGCATAGCGACGAGGGGGTAGCAGTTGGGGACTTGAAGATCCCAGGGCTATTTTTTGCAGACGATATGGTGCTAGTATCAGAAAACGAAGAGGGGCTAACGAAAATGCTGGGAATTGTTGGGAAATATGGGAGCAAATGGAGACTCGAACTTAATGAAAGCAAGAGCAAAGTTATACCTGTGGGCCGCAAAGTGGACCCCACTCGAAGGTGGAGAGTGGGTGAGTTCTGCATTCCGGATGATAGCAGCAAACTTCTCAGTGTAGGAGAGACAGGTGATTACGTGTATTTGGGGGTAAATATAAACATTACAGGAAGAGGCATCTACCGAAACCACACAAATAAATTGATTCTGAAGGGGGAGCGAATCTTTAACCAAATGAAACTTATAGGGAGAAACGGTTTCAATAAGGTTTTCGTGGGGAAAACCATTTGGGAAATGGTGGGTCTGCCAAGTGTAACATACGGTACGGAAGTGGTACCCCTAAACCAGATGGCCGTAAAGAGCTTGGAAATCCTGCAGAACGATGCAGGCCGATGGATAGCGTGGTCGAGTAATGCCGCAGCGCTAGAAGCAATCAGGGGTGAGCTTGGGTGGATGAGGATCAAGGACAGGATAGACCTGTTGAAACTCGGTTATCTTAATTATTTGGTAAATCTCCCCGACAGCTGATGGTGTAAAGTAATGTTCCTGAGAATTTTCAGCTCAAATATCAAGACAGAGTGGAGGTCCAAGTGAGGGAGCTAGTAGAGAACTACCCATTGGAGATCTCGGACCTGGACGTTGGGGCAAACCAGGGTAAACAAATCGTCAGAGAAAGGGTCATGAAGGATTGTAACCGTAATTGGCGAGAGGGGGTCAAATCAAAGAGGTCTTTGGGTGGCCAGCGTGATAAAGAGAAGCCAGATTTTGAAGAGTACCTTGATGGTACCTTTGGGGGGTTACTGTTGTTCAAGCCGAGGTCGCGGTCTCTGGAACTGAGGGGAAAAATTGGGAACAACAGTGAAAAGGAGTGCCAGATGTGTAATTTGGGCATGGTGGAGACCCTCGAACACTTTCTTCTAGAATGCCCAAAGTACCAGTCCAACAGAATAAGATTCACTTGGTGTATAATGGGGAAGTGGGATGGGAGAATTAAGGACATGTGGTTAGGGGGAGACTCAAAGGAGAGGGTTAAGATGCTAATCGGAGAGTTTGGGAAGAATGGGGCAAGGGATGTCATCACGCAGTTGGTTTTCGAGTGTTGGGGGGGGGGGGGGGAGGAGAAGCGTGGGAATGGGGAGGCAGTTGGGAGTACTTGGGTAACCAATGCCTTCTCGTCCGAGAACCGCGACAAATCAGCGGCTGGTCAAAGTGTTATTATTATTATTATTATACAATTCATGTACTCCATAGAAAAATGTAGGTAAGAAAAAATTACATCCATGTTCAAATCATGGAAAAGGCTGAACAAACTTCAGTTGAGATTAATCATCCATGAAAATGCAAACACGGATTCGCAAAAAGTACGGAGTAACAGACAAAGTAGCAATAAACCATTCTACGTCTATAGCTTTTGTTTATGGGAAATAATAACGGAATTGGTTCATGGAAGAAAATAAATTAGAAGCAAGTACAAAATAATTGTTGAAAAACGATTGTATTGCATGACTTCGAAAAATAAATCTTACTGTATACCGTATGTGTTGACATAATAGTCAATTCACCCTTTGCTGAACATTTAGCTGTGTATAAAGCTTAAATTAATTTTTAAAGAGTTCGTTCCAGTGAGGGTCATAAGCTATGGTTCGAAAAAAGAACATTTGTTGGACGAGTGATTTTGGGAAATATTTGGATTTTCTGTAACTAGTGTTAAATACAGGCTAAGGAAATAATGCACTGTCGACAGATTTTTAGTGCAAAAGAAAATATATATTCCTAATATTTTCACACCGCTATTGGTACAAGCTTACTTCGTAACCACGGGTGGGCAATATTGCCACAGATGCAATAAAATCAGATTCCAAACACAAATTACAGAAATAATCATCAAAAAAATAATTAATGAAGCACCAGGTGCATGGGGAAATGTTCCCCTAGCTTTTCCAGAAATAATTCAGATAGAGAGAGAGAGAGAGAGAGAGATAGAGTTTTTCGGCCAACATTATCTTTACCAACCCGTAATTGCAACCTTATTGGGGATTAACAGGAGGGGGTGTACAGAGTGTTTACTCGTAAGATGTGAACGAAGAGTTTCTTGTTTGATAAATTGAATAAACAGTCTTGTAATAAATTGAATATTCAGTTTGGTAAATTGAATATTCAATTTAGTAACTAAACATCACATGTCGCTTCTACGCCGCTAGCGGCGTAGTAGCGACATGTGATGTTTAGTTACTAAATTGAATATTCAATTTACTAAATTGAATATTCAATTTATTACAAGACTGTTTATTCAATTTATTACAAGACTGTTTATTCAATTTACTAAATTGTATATACAATTTAGTAAATCGAATATTAAATTTATTACAACACTGTTTATTCAATTTATTACAAGACTGTTTTTTCAATTTATTACAAGACTGTTTTTTCAATTTAGTAAATTGAATATTCAATTTAGTAAATTGAATATTCAATTTGGTAACTAAACATCACATGTCGCTTCTACGCCGCCGTACAATACCGCCCAGCTATACTTTCATTACAAATTTGATGACGATTCCGTTGTTTTCTATAGCAGATTCACTGTTAACGCATGCATGGAAAGATTTCCCATGCGTGGATCTTTCCACGACGATCATACTGTACACCTTGTGCGAGCAACGGTTTCTTTTCATTTCGCGAAGTGATATGCCGTTACTGTCTCACATAATTTAACATTTGATAATTAATAAGTCTGTCTTAATTTTGTCTGAGAAAATTAATGTACATTTGCTGATGTCCTGACGTGAATGGTTTGTGGCGAGAGAGAGTTGCCTCGCTGCAGCAGATTTTTCTTGCTTCATGTTTTGGTTTCCAGTGGAATTTCCATGTGACATTATGGTAGAAAATATTTTTAATTTGTGCGGATGAATTATTAGGACTACTTTTTCATGCGCAATAATTGCTATTTCGTGCGCACGAATTACAACTTCGTGTGCACGAATTATTATTTCGTGCGCACCACTTGGAACTACGTGCGCACCCTTTACTTATTCCTCTACAGTCATTATATATATACTATTTCACGAAATATACTATTAAAAAAAAAGTAGGGGATATTTGATAAAAGTGAGATATATGAAAAAATATATTTATATTTTCATCAAAAAGACAGTAGAGGCATTGCACTGTGACATCTGATGAATGATTTCAGCGATAGTTGGGTGTCTGACAAGCACAAATTCCACGCACTGAGCTGTAGAAAACATGGACGGTCAGTCAGAGAATTTACCACATTCAGTCCAAAACCTGAATACTTTATAAATCCAAAGCGCGGACCCGACGAGGCATACTCCTCACCAAAGGTCTAATATCAGCTTGACTGATGTTATTCCATTCTTCCTGCGGTGCATCAGCGAGTTCCTGGAAATTGGTAAGGGGCTGTTGGCGTTGTTGTAGGCGCCTGTCAAGCATATCTCAGAACTTAGTGCTGGCCAAGGCAATGTAGTGATGTTCTGCTCCCGGAGGAACTATGTAGCGGCACGGGCTCTGAGTGCTCTTGTATTGTCATCTTGGAAAATGAATCGACGGCCGTGACGTCGCGCAAATGGCACCACGTGAGCTACTAACATGTTGTCACGGTAGTACTGCCCAGTGACAAGCCCTTGAATGACACGTAATGCTGTTCTGCTTGTCATGGTTATGCCTCCCCACACCATAACCGATCCACCCCCAAAACGATCGTGCTGCCTAACGGTTACGTCTTGGTATCGTTCGTTCCGCCGCCGCCACACTCTGTTTCGCCTATCGTGGAAGTCGAGAGTGAACCTTGATTCATCGGAAAATATGACGTCGTGCTCCACACCAATTACGCCTTGCTGCGATCTGACATTCAGTCAAACGTGGAATTATTCAAGGTCGTCGAGCGTCCAAATTCCAGCTGTGTATAGGCGATTTCGGATTGTCTGACCACTAACTCGCACATCTGTTGCTCGGCGCAGATGCTGTCCAATTTCTGAGGCACTCTGATGGAGGTTACGTAATGATGTGGTTCGGATGAAACGATCCGGTTTAGCAGTTGTCGCCCTTGGACGACCTTTCCGACGTCTGTCATCAACATTGCCTGTCTGACGGTAGCGTGACCAAAACCTGCTAATCACCGATTGAGTAACGTTGAGACTTTGAGCCACTGCAATCTGTCTGTTGCCAGCTTCCAACATGCCAACGACACGTAAACGTTCGTCACATGTCAGTCTTCGCATACCTCAAAATGTACGTTTCGGCCAGAAACTATTGAGTAAAGAATTTATACCAAGAAAAGAACGACGAGGCCGCTGAAAAAGCCCGTCCAGTACAAATGAAAATTTCAAAATATACCCCACAGACATAAACGTGTCGCTCGTGTGAATAATCTGCATATTGATGTGTCTCATCGCGCGTATCCAATACCATTTTCCGAAAATATGAACATCAGTTTGGATATCCCCTACTTTTTTTAAATAGCATGCTATGAAATAGTATGGCACGGTAGTATAGTGTGTAGGACCCTGCGAAGCTTCGAGATTCGATTCGATTTCGAATGTTAAATATATATTCGGTTTGATTCGAAATCGGCGGCCCGATTCGTTTCCTCTCGAATCTTTTTCATGGGAATATAGCTTGGAATCGGTCATCTTCATCGTCTCACAAAACGTATAGTTCAGATAGAAATCGTACGTAAATATTGTTGAAATAAAAGACTGAGTGTACTTTGCGATACATTTGCAAAAAATAACATCCTCACGCACGCCACCGGCCATGCTAATTCCAATATCTCTTGTCCCTTCTACAGTTAAATACAAATTTAAGGTTTCCAAGCAATATCGACGATAAACTAATAATCCTAACAGAGCAATATTCCAACTACATCATCAAGGCATGCCTTCGACGAAGGCATGCCTTGATGAAGTTGTTGAATTATTTTATCATTGCGGTCTTGAGCCATCACAGTTAGAACAAATCAGGTTGATAGAACCCCAGCCCCATGGGTCATCTACAAGACGAAACTGATTCGATTCGAGATTCGGTTCGATTTTGGATAATAGGCGTGATTCGATTCGAGATTCGATTCGAATCGAAAATGTGTGATTCGCAGGACTCTAATAATAGTGTGATTTGTCTGCACCCTTTTGACCTTTTTTTTTAACCCTTAATATTGCTGTCACTTGGGGGTTACTCCAAGGTATCCTTAATGCAATCGCGAGCAAAAGTATGGTATTATCTTTCCAAAGGTGTGCTTTCTTGGCAAGATAAATAACATGGAAGTTAGAATTTCAATAGTTCAGCTTCGGGCAATGGAATACCTCCCACTCGGATATATTAACCCCCTGAAACCGAAAGACCTATTTCCGGGACAGGATGGTCATACGACCTGAATTCATCGGTGAATTTGTGTGGTAGACCAAGCAAGATTCTCTACGTGCAGTGTCAGGGCTGAATGTGGAAGATATTGATTAGCCTTCACCCAAATGACGAATATACAGTTAAAACTAGAAGTCCTGTGTTTGCTATGAGTAACCAGGAGAAACTCCCGTGCTTTGGATGCCATTGGATATGGCAGTTGCGCGCAATTCCTACGCGCAATTAAGCCTAGATTTGCGCACAGTTCGTGACAGGACTTCTAGTTTTAACTGTAGACTCGACTAGTTGATGGCTGTGAATGGGATGGAATATACTGTCATTGCCCAAAGGGTTAAGAGGCGAGACTTGCAGCGCTGTCGTTTTAGTGATGTTGACAACTCAAATTAAGCGAAAAGTTGCGTACTTGCACAAGTTTTGCCACGATGAGGCCCATCGTAGCACCATCGTCGATGCTTCGTAGCTATATCGGCGACAAATCGTGGTCATCTTCATTCAATGGTCAGCACTTTTGGCACGATGGACACGATTCTCGCCGATATAGCTACGATGCATCGCGGATGGTGCTACGATGGATAAGATTGCCAGGATGAACAACTCAAGATACTCACGATGTCCACGATACCTACGATGCATCGCCGATACCTACGATGGGTCCCACGAATCTGATGATATTCTGTTGTTTTTCTTCTGTACCAATGAAACGAGAGCTGACTTTTTCACTGACCAATGGAAATCATCAAAGGGAGGTTTCCATCCACCCTCTGGATATATCAGGGACACTCTGTGAGGCAGTACTGAAAGTTACTTCTGGTCAACCAACATGGACTACCAAGTCATAGGCAATTTGCTGCAAGTGACACAGATGCAACTGCAGATACTGGCACTGCAACTTCAACTGCAGCGGAAGAAGAGAAGGTACCGTCGCAGGAGGCAGAGAACTGTTTGGTCGAGAGGCTGGTTACTCCAACGGGAGTTGCATGGGGAGTATGACACCCTGGTACAGACGCTCAATGCCGAAGATCCACGTGCCTACAAAAACTTCATGAGGGTTGACAACGCCTTGTTCATGGAGCTGCTAGAAGGAGTGCGACCATACATCGAGAAGGAACATACAAAGATGAGGGCACCGCTGGACCCGGGCTTAAAACTAGCCGTCACCCTGCGATACCTGGCAACGGGGGCCAGGTACATGCACCTCCACTACCAGTTCCGAGTGTCCGTCAACGCGATATCGATGTTTATCCCCGAGTTGACCGAAGCAATCATCAGTGCCTTCTGTGATGACGTGATGCCCGAGATTACTTCCAGCAACCAGTGGAAGACGATTGCCGATGGCTTCTTGCAGCGATGGAACTTGCCACACTGTGTTGGGGCCCTGGATGGCAAACATGTTCGCATCAAGAAGCCACCAAAGACATCGTCGGTGTACTACAACTACAAGAAATACTTCTCGAAAGTTCTCATGGGCCTAGTTGACAGTGACTATAAGTTTATATACTGTGAGGTCGGAGCCAACGGGGGAGCCCCAGATGCCCAGCTGTTCGCGGAGTCTGAACTGCGAGAGGTACTCGAGGATGGCACAGCCTTGTTGCCAGAAAATGAGCCGCTGCCAGGAACCACACTGCCAGAAGTGCCATACTTCCTGATAGGAGATGATGCGTTTCCTCTTCGTTCTTGGCTCATGAAACCATTCAGTGGGCGTGGCGGTCATCTCACCCGGGAGCAGAGACTGTTCAACTACAGACTGTCGCGGGCAAGGATGGTGGTGGAGTGTGCCTTTGGTATCTTAGCACAGAAGTTTCAATGTCTGTTGATAGGATTGCAGATGTACAAGTTGAAAACCATGGATTCTGTGATGTTGTGCTGTGTCGTCTTACACAATCTACTCCGTCTACGTCAACCACACAACATGGCCATCGATCACAACAATCCCAATCCCGACCCACGTGCCCGATTGGATGACGGCCAGCGTGACCACAGACAAGGCAATCTCGATGCAGGAAAACGCGTTAGGAACACTCTGATGCAGTACGTCAACAGTCGAGTAGGTGCTGTGCCATGGCAAGACGAGGTGTTGTGAACCAAATCTGCAATGACATTTGATTTTTAGCTACCAAAATATAGGTTGCGACCCTCATTCGAACGAGCGCGCCACGCTCGTTCGAAGGAGGGTCACAACCTATGTTTTGGTAGCAAAAAACCGACCATTTTCATTCAAAATCTTTGATTTGATTTTTTGCTACCAAAATATAGGTTGCGACCCTCATTCGAACGAGCGCGCCACGCTCGTTCGAAGGAGGGTCACAACCTATGTTTTGGTAGCAAAAAACCGACCATTTTCATTCAAAATCTTTGATTTGATTTTTTGCTACCAAAATATAGGTTGCGACCCTCATTCGAACGAGCGCGCCACGCTCGTTCGAAGGAGGGTCACAACCTATGTTTTGGTAGCAAAAAACCGACCATTTTCATTCAAAATCTTTGATTTGATTTTTTGCTACCAAAATATAGGTTGCGACCCTCATTCGAACGAGCGCGCCACGCTCGTTCGAAGGAGGGTCACAACCTATGTTTTGGTAGCAAAAAACCGACCATTTTCATTCAAAATCTTTGATTTGATTTTTTGCTAACAAAATATAGGTTGCGACCCTCATTCGAACGAGCGCGCCACGCTCGTTCGAAGGAGGGTCACAACCTATGTTTTGGTAGCAAAAAACCGACCATTTTCATTCAAAATCTTTGATTTGATTTTTTGCTAACAAAATATAGGTTGCGACCCTCATTCGAACGAGCGCGCCACGCTCGTTCGAAGGAGGGTCACAACCTATGTGTTGGTAGCAAAAAAAAACCAAGCAATTTTATTGTTGCAAATATTCAACAAACAATTCAAAGAACGAAACAATTCAAAGGATTCCACTATACCGATATATTACCGATTACTGAATCATCGACAGAAGCATGGTGCTAATTGCAAAACTCTTCAGTGGTGAAAAGAATCGTGTAACGGTAATTCGATTTCGGTTAGAAGGGCATATCTATCAAACATTCAATACATTAAATAAAAGTATCCAGTATTCATGCGATTTTCATTTTTCGACTCACGACGGTGCCGGAATTTACCGACCTAAAAACACTTTTTCCTGTCAAAGTTTACCGCGACGTTAGGGTTAACAGCGTATATTTCACACATGTCGGGACCCTTAATGCTCTATGGGGTATCTATGGGGTACCCTTAATGCTCTATGGGGTTCTATGGGGTATCTATGGGGTTCTATGGGGTAAATCGTCGAGCCGGAAACTACGACCCTTCTAAGGGCCACCAAACAGTTCAATTCTTTAGCTTATAATGTGTTTGTGCTAGAAATGAAAAGAAAACAAGTAAAAATAAATGAAATTGTGTTATTTCTTTGTATTTAAACCCCATTTTCATTTACAGAAAAATTTAGAACTTGTTGGTTCGGAAAAGAACCGGTGGTTGTTGTGATGGTTGACAGAGTTTATGAGCAGAGCTGGTCGACGTAGCTGGTTAGTTCATCTTTCTGCGGCTGCGGCTGGTCCTGTCTTGGTTGGAAGATTGGAAACTGTCCGGGCTGCTGAAGGTGAAATGTCGGTGAGAGGGAGGATCGTGTTGCTGTGGATGAGGGTCGTTGAGGTGGTCCCATGCCTAGGGTTGATCGGAAACCTACATGTTGCTGCTGACGTTCTTGTTGCAGTCGGGTGAGGAGCAGCATGTCCATCTCCTCTATGAACTGGTTCGGGTCGTTGAGACGTCGCACCTTGTGTGCCAAGGCCAGTAGCTTATCTTCTATCTCATCGTGGGCTGGCTGTGGTGGTGGTGGTGGTGGTGGAGGAAGAGCAGATTGGCGTGCTATGGCCTGTTGCAGGGTTGCAAGCGACGTCTGCACTGTCTCAAGGGTCTTCGACGTCTCGGTCGATTCAACTTCTGCCTTCCTCTTCCCAGCCAGGCGCTGCCCTTGTCGCGATGGTACACTTTGGATTGAGTCTTTGAGCCAGCCCCAGTCCGCGATCAGTTTATTCTCCTTGTCGCTCAGAACGTCGACGTCGTCAGCACCTGCACCACTCTTCGCGGCATCCTTCTGTTTTCGGAGGGCTTTCCCGACTTCAGTACGGTTGGTGTTATACTTGGTGAGTGCCATCCCGGTCTTGCCATTGAAAAACCGGGAATCTAGCTCACGCCAAAACATGCCTGACATGTCCTTGTTTCGATAGTTGGCATCGTACTTGTCCCAAATACAAGCCTTCTGCTTGATGCACTCTATGAAGTCTTCGTAAGCTTCGTCATCAAGGACATCGGAGTACTGCTTCGTTGCATACTGCTTGCGGGTTTTCTTCGGCGGCTCGATACGTGGCAGATCTTGGGTGTCGTCGTCGTCCTCCTCCTCCTCGTCCACCTCCTCTTCCTCATCTTCCTGACGTTTGCCCTGGCGATACTTCTCTGGTGCTTGTCTGGATCCGAGCACTTGACTGCCCTCAGCCGCTTCATCGAGAACAAGGGTTCCGAGGTCACTGGTCTTCTTAGATTTCGTTGCAGATTTCTTCTTAGCAGGACTTGCAGTGTCCTCAACCCCCTCATCCCGAGACTCAGGCAGCTGTGGTAGCGCTTTCTTCCCCCTCCTGGGTTGTCCTCGTCTCTGACTGCTCATGATGCTGGATTTCAGTTGAAGCAACTTGTTGTGTAATCTTCAGAATCTGGATACTGACTGAAGACAGACGGCAGGGTGAGCCCTATTTATTAAGAAGTCGATTTCTCTTACTTCTGCGCCGGAAACTCGGCTCGCTATTGGCTGCGAAAAAATGCGCAAATACATCTTACATCATCGTGGACGTCGCCGGAGCATCGCCGGAGAATCGTGGCAATCGTGGCCATCGTAGACAAAGAGCCGCGCGATACTCAGGATGGCCAAGATTTACCGGCGATGACCCACGATAAGCCACGATCCCGGCATCGGCGGTAGTGTGAAATAAGGGTAAAGAACGTGTAATTTTTCCTTCGTTATTATTCCCGCGTGTTTAAAAGAGAATAACGCGGTAGTTGGACAGCATTACTGAGGAAGAAAACTCAATACAGAATGCCATGAATTTCCTGGAGCGTCAAAATCACTGGTCTCCAGATTATTGCAATTTGAAAACTTGGAGAGGAACACAATTGCCTTTAATTGCCGTGTACCAAACCATATATATTATTTTTCTGCTTTGCGGAAGTCTGAATTAGAGTGCCTTTCATTAGACATTAAAAGCAGTTTTAACCCTTTACCCAACGAATCGGCCACATCCACCCGCGTAATATGCAAATTCAGCAGCTGAAAAAAATATTATTTTTAAACAAACTTTCAACAACAAAATTTCGTCGAGCTCGTTCCAATGAGGGGTCACATATTATGGTGTTGTTGAAATTTTTTAAAAATATAAAAAAAATTATATTTAAAATAATAAATTTTGATATCGTCGGCGTTGGGTAAAGGCTTAATAACTGGATCGGGCACACTAGCGTTGTAAAAAGCGAACTTTATATCTGATTTGTGGGAGCGCGATGCTCAGTGGTCGGGGCACTGAACTTAAAACAAGAAGGTTGACAGTTCGATATAGGCATGGATGCGCCGTGTCCTAAGCCACGCAGTACACGATGGGACAATTACATCCAGCCGCAACAAACCCTGCCAGTGCAGTGTGTAAGTAAGTTGCGGAATCTGACAGTTACTTGTCGCTGAGGGATGGTTCTCTACGGGTTCTCTGTCCGACACCTGGCTAATGAAAGTGTCGTTAAACAGCAAAAAAAAAAAACAGATAAAAAAATGCTGATTAATACAGTATAAATAAAGGATATCTAGAATTTTGAGTGGATACCGAAAATTATCTCATGAGTCACAGAGACAAATGTTTATTTTTCGCGAGCGCTTGCGCGAGCGATATTACCCATTTGTCTCGGTTACAAGTGAGATAATTTTAGGCATCCACTCAAAAACACTAGATTTTCTTTTTATTATATGCTTTTTTATAAGAATTTGATAATTCCACTCGTTTCAACCATGAATTGATGCATGAAAGTAAACAGCGCATTGAATCATTGATACGCGGAAGTGAGTTACTCGGAACACATAGCGTCAGTTGGCGGGTTTCTAGTTCAAACATGGCTTGAAAGCCCGTAATATAAGTTTCTGGTTTGGTACGTCCTTTGAAAGGACGTACCAAACCAGAAACGTATATTACGGACTTTCAGGCCTTGTTTGGACTAGCGGGTTCCACGCATCAATTCAAGGTGAATACGTGTTGAATTATTGCTGGAAATGATCGGTATCCACCAAGAAACTCTAGATTTACTTTTCATTATACGTTTTTAGAACAAATTGAAGATATCCAGTGATAATTTGACTCGTATTCACCTTGAAGTGATGCTTTGAAAGCCGCCATTTTGATTGATGCCGTGAAAGTGAAAATTTCTATATCTTCTCATTGGGGGATACGAATTCTATCTTTCCGCAATTTCTTCGATAATCTCTCGTTTAGCGTATAAAAAAAAATACAGTAAGATCGCTGTGTTTCCTTTCAAACGTTAATTAATAATGCTAATATCAGATTTATATTTTTGTGGTAATTACCATCTTGAAATTTATGTTTACTTACAAGTCAAAGCTGCATTTAAGTAGTCTTCCATGGTTTCACAACACGTATGTATATCTTCAGAGGGGTGTTAACCCTTTACCCAACGAATCGGCCGCATCCGCCCGCGGAATATGCAAATTGAGCAGTTGAAATAATATTATTTTTCAAACAACTTCAACGAAACCATATCATGTGACCCCTCGTTGGAACGAGCTTGCCGAGCTCGTTCCAAAGAGGGGTCACATGATATGGTTTTGTTGAAATTTTTTGAAAAATTTAAAAAAATTATATTTAAAATAATAAATGTTGATATCGTCTGCGTTGGGTAAAGGGTTAAGGGATAATATGTTAATATAATCGAATGTGTCCAAATGATGGTTCCAAAGAGTCGCGAACAGATAGCAAGGACATTAATTCCCCTTTTAATTGTTGCTTCTATTTGGGGCGCTGTGGCTCAGTGGTAGACTGTTGGACTTCTATGCTTGAGGTCCCGAGTTGGATCCCCGTTCGGGACGACCCGCGTTGTGTCCTTGGGCAAGGCACTTTACATGGGGGCACGATGACGCCGTGTACTAAAGCGTACTGCACGTCGATGTGCACATGTCTTCAACCTCTGTAACCCTGCTTGAGTGGAGCTTCAACAGAATTAGAATGTTGAGGAGCTGACAGTTGCTCGTCGATGCTCTGTGGTTCTTTCCGAGTACTCCGGCTTCCCCCACCCGTAAAACTGTCACGGTCACGATAAGTCATTGTGCATAAGTATGTGACCTTAAACACCAATAAATAAATAAATTGCTTCTCTTAGACTTGGCAGCTATAGATCTGTCTTCATTTAAGATTCTTTTTTAGATCATTGTATGTTCTCAACGGGTACTGTACCGGTAATCGGCTTTTTTGCAGTACCGGTTTTACGTCACTGGTACTGATGGTTCTCGGTACCAGGAGTTAACGACACCTTTTCGAAAGAATATCAAACATATCAACCTCTTAGATGTCCCTTCGTCTGTTTTAGCATCATAAAATAAAGCATATTTCCATTAGAGTGTGTATGGTGAAATCCGTAAAAATCGGAAAATTTAGTTGCAGCCTTCGACAACGCCGTAGCAATTAGTGGTCTCATTAAATTGTACGAAGTGCAATCGTTAATTTCAATGAGGGGATAGTGTCCATAAAAGAAAAAAAATCCCTAAGGTTTTCAACTTTAAGGTGCCCCGCGATCGGCGATCGCTTACAAATAATATTTTTTGATGTCTGTGCAAAATGAAGATTTTGATGATTTTCACATTTTTTGGCGACAGGGCAGTACAATTGAGTATTTATAACACGCCTACTCTATGTAATCCTCATCTACACTAAACCGTGTGGAAAATGAAAATCCCTTTCCGCACATATGTGTGGAACGGAAATCGTTGATGGACAACTTTTAAATAGAAGAGAAATTTCACTGCAATTTTCTAGAAATCGTGCAACGCAATTACAATCTGAATCTCTAGCGATAGCTGAAATCGTCCTCTGAGTTCCGGTGTGTTCTATGTGCCTATAATTGGCAAATAGAACACATTGCAACTCAGGGGGCGAAATAGTAACACGTGTTCCCCTCGGAAATTTGGTTGGTGATAAAATGTGTTCTTTTTGTTGATGGTTGTTAAATGGATTGCTGAGTGTCCTTCTAATAATTGTTTTGTTATTGAAAGCGTGTAATAAACACAGAATGACCTATGCATGTAACGAGGCCTCTGGTTCTATCCTTCCGCGCTGGCACTCGTGCCATACCGATTAACCCATTCACACGCGTGTATCGTTCTGTGTATTCACAACATATTTTAGTTATTATTGACAAAAGCAAGTGCCGAGATTGGAATGTTGATACCGTGTTGTTACTGGTTACCGTTGTTGACTTTCATTTGATGTTTGATGATGTAAGCGCTGTTACGCTCTGACTACGGTCACGGCGTTACAGCTTTCAAATCTTCAAACGTTATCGATGGGAGGAGTTAACGCGTTGATAGACATGGGGGGGGGGGGGGGGGGTAAATTGAACTACGACATTTTTTCGCTGTGTTCCATCAATCCAGTTGTATAGAGATCCGTGGTATTATTCCATTTTTGATATGTTAACTCTGTGATATTATTGGACATGTGTCAGTATATCAGGACCAAATGGTGAAACGCCTCAGCATGGATGTCAGCGGCAATTTGCATGGCAGCCATGTTTTGACCTAATTACCGAGTTAACCTTTTCAGCACTGATGCCCTGGAAGGTATCATTTCAGTCAATACTGTCAACGGCGAAATGGGCAAAGCCCTCCTGGTTTGTTGAGAGGTTCAGTGATAATTTAATCCAACAGCGTTGTCGAGCTGGTGGATTAAATTATTACCGAACCTCGCATCAGAATTTTTGTTCTTTATATCGTCTATTCGTCCACTAGTTTTTTCTTCTCGCCGCAAAACTTTACGCACACCGGACTGAAATGGTTAACAGAAACCCCAAATCGTGGCTAAAAGAAAGGCAGTGTGTGTGTGTGGTGGGGGGGGGGGGGGGGATTCAATTATATCGTCAGATAAATGTTTCAGAGAACAGAATTCTTTATAAAGTCAAACCGATTTTTTGGATTGGCGAGGAGTTTTCAAAACAAAAATCACGTGACTTCCAGTGTTCAATTGCCTTTTCCAATTCAGTTACACTATCCCCTTCTGAGAAGTTTTGGACTGAAATAAAAAAAAACAAACAAAAGCTCAAATACATTCCTTTTATGTTGTAACCATGCTCGCATCTTAGTCTTGCGTGGTATTTACATGTACACATAACATGCTCGAATTCTGTCTGGTTCGAGGTTTGTCAATATGCTACGTTGATCTCGTAGTTTCAGATCGAACTCTCCTGATTTCCTTGCAACTTTTCCGATTACCTTCGTCGAAAAACTGCAGATATAACTAAGGATCTTCTTGAATATATGGGTCCAATTTCATACAGATATGCATGAACACTTAGTTCGTGAAGTATTATTACGAAACGCAGTTTTTGAATTCACCAAAATTTAAGGTTCTGTAAGGGGTCTATGTAATTTCCTACCCAAAACCATTTCTTACCCTGGCAATTTTAAAAAGATCGATTTTTAATGTTGTGCCCGTTTAGATTTAGCCTGAAACCATTCAAGAATCGGGATTAAGTTCCTTGCCAAAGTACACAATGCAGTTACCCCTACCCCTACCGCATCCCTACAAAACTGAATTGTTAGTAAACTCCCAACGTAATAACTCCATTCAAGCAGGGTTAGCATGGCTTGAAGACAAGAGCACCATCGCAGTTCAGTTCACCCTATTACACAGCGCTACCGTGTCCCCTCCCAGGTAGGCAATCGAGATTAAGTTCCTTGCCAAAGTACACAACGCAGTTACCCCTACCCCTCCGCGTCCCTACAAAACTGAATTCAGGGACCCCCCTGGGCATGCGCCAGTGCGTATTTGGTTCTGAAACATCAGGACCTGGCTCTTAAATCTCAGAAATAGGCTTCTCAGTTGGCGCGTAACTTCTCAGATCATATTTTGATATTCTTTCGATGGATAATCGAGAGAGACACTCTTACATGTATTATATATATGATTATCATTTATCATTGTTGTAGAGTGCTTAAGTTAATACTTCAAGTCTTAATTACCAAGCATTAATCTTCACTGTGGTTTCTGATCAAGTCTTGGCTGCCTAAATAGGCAGCCAAGACTTGATCAGAAACCACAGTGAAGATTAATGTTTGCTATAAGGTACTAAATGAAACTGCTGAGAGCTATTGCATACTTGCAGTGTGTGTTACAAACAGCAGCGTGACTCCGTAAATTGAAATCTGGCGCATGAATTGAAAAAATAGGCTCCGAGGCTAGAGCGTATTTTAAATAGTCCTGGTCTGTCCCTGGAATTGTTAGTAAACTTCTCATCTTACAATTCAGATTTATGGATGCGGTAGGGGTAGGGGTAACTGCGTTGATTCACACCACGAGGAGGTTCTAAACGGGACTTCGTGAATAACCTAAAATATAAACAAAAATACATATTAGTTTCTCGTCTTCTGCAAAAGAAATAGAAATTAGATGTTAGCTTCTGTTCATCTGAAAGTGAGAAAATGGGGATACACTAAAAAGTGTATGCCGATGTGAGAAAAGGTGCATGTGAAGGCAGTGAAACCTTGTATCTTTCTTTTCTAAAATTTGAACTGTAGGGGCATTTCGGAGTAAACGATTGACCCCCAAAAGGATTTTGGAATATCTCCATTTTTGTTGAATTTATGACATTTTGTATCTCGAAAACGCACTAAAAAGTGTATGCGAAATTGCCGAGCCGACTCCTGTTATCTAATTAACAGCTGTTAGGGTTAGGGAGAGGAAATTCCGGTCGGGGTTAATTTTGTGATGTCAGGATACTGGAGCGAGTGCCGAAGGCACGAGTGATGACAGGGAGTGTGGGGGTGGGGGTTCTTCCCCCAAGAAAATTTTGAAATCAGTTATTAAATGACGAATTCCGGCGGCTTTTGGGTTTAAAAATTAACGTTATTTTTGGCCGTCAAAATGACGTTTTTTTAGGAGTATGTTTCAAATTTCCAAGTTCATCAGTCGGTATCCAGTGACCTGAAGTTATAGCTTTTGATTGTTTGAAGCGATAATTATATTACCCCAAGCTGATTTAATTAAGTTATTACTTCAAGAATCGTGCGGTCCAAAATTACAAACGAAGATTTGGAGGACTCTAATAGAATGAGTATTAAATCGTCCCCTGAGTTCCAATGTGTTCTATGTGCCAGTAGGCACATAGAACACATTGGAACTCGGGGGACGAAATGTCATGCAGAATATTATATGTATCGATGGGCGGAACGCGAGCACCATCAGTTTGGTAGGGATGCGGTAGGGGTAGGTGTAACTGCGTTGTGTCCTTTGGCAAGGAACTTAATCCCGATTGCCTACCTGGGAGGGGGCACGGTAGCGGTGTTTAATAGGGTGAACTGAACTGCGATGGTGCTCTTGTCTTCAAGCCATGCAAACCCTGCTTGAGTGGAGTTATTACGTTGGGGAGTCTGGCAGTTGCTCGCCGTTACAGGGTGGTTCTTTTCGGGTATTCCGGCTTCCTCCACTCGTAAAACTGTCCGACACGAGGTGGCCCTGTCTGTCGAAAATGTCGTTAAACTTCAATAAATAAATAAATAAATAAATAAATAAATAAATAAATAAATAAATAAATAAATAAATAAATAAATAAGATATCTGCTGTGAACTATGTGAGCTGCATCAGTCTTTCGATTTTGAAAATGGGAGGCACGCTGTATACTGCTCGCTATCCTTTGAAGAGAAGTGCGCTGTTGTTGAGCCCCGGTGTATATTTACCCCACACCCAAGATATTTTTTTTTATTTTAACCCTTTACCTAACGAATCGCCCGCATCCGCCCGCGTAATATGCAAATTGAGCAGTTGAAAAAATTATTTTTTTAAATATATTTCAACAAAACTATATCATGTGACCCATCATTGGAACGAGCTCATTGATGCTCGTTCCAATGAGGGGTCACATGATATGGTTGTGTTGAAACTTTTTGAAAAATTAAAAAATTAAATTTAAAATAATAAATTTTGATATCGTCTGCGTTGGGTAAAGGGTTAATTGAATGCTATTTGAAGCTCGGCTGTAGAGACATACATCTTTGTCATTAATTTAAGGTATTTATGTTTTGAGAAAAAAAACATCAACCCACCAAATAGTTATGTCATTAGGATCAGGATTAACAATGTTGTGTAATCATTCACCATATCACAAACTGTTAGACGTTTTTCCAAAACTTTGTTTAGATTGTGTAACTCCCCACTTTAAAAGTCAAATAGCTTTGGATCAATGAGAAATCTTTTTTCATGGAGTTGGGGAAGATATCCAGTCCTGTGTTCAGTATGATGAGCTTTTTCAGAAACATATGTCGTTTTGCTGGTCATATATTTTTTCCATAAGTTTTTACCCTTAGAGTGTAAAAAATAACCATTTTTTGTCTGTGCGGCTTGTGTCCATCTGGAAACAGCCCCATCCCAAGACTTGACACCGGTGGGGGTCTGGTGCAATCTCTTCTTTTTACCCGTTTTCAGCTCATTGGCGCGATAACTTCAACAAATATCAGTGTGAAACTTTCTTCACAATGCCTTGAAGGAGTACGAAAACGGGAACAGTCTGAATATACTGGGCAGAGTTATGGCCCTTAATTTGTTAATTTTTGCCTAGTTTCGTCTCGTTAGCGCGATAACTTCAACACATATTAATGGATTTGGTTAATATTTGGTATATCAAACTTCCCAAACAATGCCCTGAAGGAGTACGAAAACTGGAACAATCGGGATACACTGGGCAGAGTTATGGCCCTTATTTTGTTGACTTTTGCCTGTTTTCGGCTCTTCAGCGCGATAACTTCAACAAATGTCGATGGATTCGGTTAATATTCGGTATGTGAGACTTTCTTAACAATGTCTTGAATGAGTTCCACAGCTGATAGGGTTCGGCTATACTGCACGGAGTTATGGCTCTCCATTCGTTAATTTTTGCCTGTTTTCAGATCTCAGCGCGACGACTTGAAGAAATATCATTATCGGTTGTTCACAGCATTTTCTGGAACACTCTGCGTTGGTATAACATTATTCCGAGTTGTAACATTATAGGTTGTAACAAGCCGTTGAATAGAAGCTTTTACACTGATCACATCGTCTTTTTTTACTACTCTATGTCGGAATACTTCCGACCCCGTCGCCAAAATATCTCCGCCGAAAAGATCTCTGGTTGTGAGATAGAAAACTTCTATCAGAAATTCAACACAGGTAACGTTTTCAAATTATTTTATTCACAGTTTTGGTTTCGTCGAATTCGGGATTATTTTCAACTGGATCGTTGGGGATTATTTGCGAGAATTTATTCCTTACTCCTATGACACAGCAGCTTTTTTTACTGATGGGGTGATTATCGAATGATAAACACATCAACACAGAGGCAGCGAGAACACTGTGGGGTCGGAGAGGCGCGCAAGTTATGTTATTTAACTCTCCTGCAACTTGAAGAAGGATGAGGGATACGAGCAAGGTGCCATCTAATGGACCTCAAAGGTCCATAGGTTGAAGATAGGGTTGTATATCAATAGCGTTTTGACAAAATACGAGTTGCTGCCTCGGTGCCCTACAGTACAGGGGGGGGGGGGGGGGGGGGTCGATTACCACTAAAACTCCCGTAGAGTGGTGTTTCCACCCAGACAATAATTTCCCGTCTTTGAAAAAGCATAAGAACGCCAAGCAAAGTTTCAACCAATGACCTCCGGGATGAACCGGAGGTCCATTGGCTGAAACTTTGTCTGGCGTTCTTCAACATTATCAGAGAAATCGACAGCTCTTGTATATGCTGGAATTCTATTCCACAGGTGTTTCAGTGGTTTGCACTCTCAATGTATGAACGTTTTTTCAATTCCTTCCTTCAATTATGTTCCGGGTTATTGATTATCTTCAACCAAACACTGTATGAAGGCCATATTTTTTCTTTTTCTTCTTCAGATGTTGTTTTGGCGCCAATAAATACAGTACGTTTTATAAAATTTCTCAATTTATTTCCACTTCTCGGTCAAAATAAAGGAAACATCACGACTGTTCATCTCATAAAACACAAAAAACACTCTTTGGTAAAAAAGAAGATGCTCCATAATTTGGATGTTTGCCCGAATGTATAAATTGGAAATTACATAAACATTATTAACCAAATCATCGTATTTTCAGCTGATGAGTCTGGACCCCTATAGAAAAATTCTAATTCAAATTATATTAAAATCTGACAACATTTGAAAAAAATACTGACATTTCTTCTTGACAGGTATATTCTAAATGCGTATATGTGCTGTCTAGGTCAGGTTGTCTAGGTGTAGCACAATCAAAAACACTTGTCGCTCCTTTTAGCTTTTTCCAGGTATGAAGGTGAGTGTGGAGAGAACAATGACCTTGCTAACTGGTCTCGGATGGATGGGGGTGGGTGTTCATCTCTAGATTTCCAATCGCACCCCTCCCCACCCCGGTAGGCAAAATTCCAATTACACTACACTACAAAGGTCAAAATCCACGCGTCGGCAATATTTCCACGCATGCATTAACATTGAATCTCCGACATAAAACAAGTGAATCGCCATCAAATTTTCAGTGAATGAAGCACCGGGTATTTTCATTGAATATTTGCTGAAAACTATTGGTTATTGATTGACAAAAGTGCCGGTGGGCAAAACTACAGTTAAAACTAGAAGGCCTGTCACGAACTGTGCGCTTATCTAGGCTTAAGTACGCGTAGGAATTGCGCGCAACTGCCATATCGAATGGCATCCAAAGTACGGCAGGTTCTCCTGGTCACTCATAGCGAACACAGGAAATGTTTCTGCCAATGGACCTCCGGGTAACCCGGAGGTCCATTGACTGAAACATTGCTTGTACACAGGCCATATGTACAGAATTTGATGTCCTTACTATGGTCATAACGCGTAGATTAACGCGCAGATCAACGTGCTATTTGTTCGCATTTCTTGACAGGACTTCTAGTTTTAACTGTATCTACCCGTGGATTTTGACCATTCCACGTCAGCTGTACAGTAATTTCCAGCAAGTGGGGAATTCCATAAGCATTCTCCACCCCCGAGTTAAAATTTTCCAACTGCAAGTTTTGAGATGCAGAATTCCATTTGTATACCCACAAGACTGTAAATTACCCAACATGGGCTCTCAAATGCCAACTATTAATCAATATTTGTGGAGATTTTTACTACTATTAAATCAATATTGGAAGGACTTTCACTACGTTCAGTCCTATTATTATTATTATTATTATTTATTGGTGTTAAAGGTTACATATTTTTGCACAATGGCTAATCATGACCACAACATGAGTATCAACTCAAGACCAGAGGTGAGCGTTAATAAGCCATGTTGTCGCATTGGGGACTGGGTCCTATTTTATCAGTAAAACAGAGCCTGTTTACCGCAGTGAACAGGCACTGCTTCACTTCACGGGGTTCCAGAGGGGAACGTTCAGTCCTAAAAAAGGATATATTTTGGCTAAATTCTAGACATAATAGGAAAACTTCCCTAATGCTCTGTCTGAAAGTTCTTCCAATTTATCGAATTTCCAACTATTGGAAATTTGACGAATGATGCGGGAAGGGAGCGACGCCAAAACCCACCACCCACCCACTCGCACCCCATCCCAACCAAACTCAATTGTCAACAAACTTATCATTTCAATCAAAATATTCGTGTGTTTGTGCAAGTTTGCTGGCGCTCGCTTGCCGCCCCATCGGAATATATAATATTCTGCATGACATTCAATACTCGTTCTGTTAGAGACCTGCGAATCTCAAATGTCGGGTCGAATCGAATCATGCAGAATATTTCGAATCGAATCGAATCTCGAATCCAATGAAAACTCGCCCTCCTTAAAGTTGAACCTATTACAGCTTCTTCCAACCGCAAATATTTTCAGTTTACACTGTATTCAATGGTAACTCGTCTGTTTGAAAAAAATAACCAAAAGTAGATACCAGAAACGGAATCAAACTACTGTCGGAAGCGAAATTTCAGTCTATCACCAAGGGCCAACACTATAAAACGTTTACAATTGTATTTTCCCGAATTGTATTTTCTACAAGTGAATATAAGTGACGGAAACTAATCATTAGCATTTCAAGATAGATGACAATTTGCCATCTGACAATTTGTCACATCTTTGAAAATGCTAATGGTTCATTTCAGTTAGTTATTTCCATAAACGGAAAATACAGTTTTGAAAAATACAGCTGTAAAAGTTTTATAGTATTGGCCCCTGGTCTCCAACAGTACGTGGAGAGTGTATTATCACTAAATCGCCTACAGAGTGGAGATTCCACCCGAGCAATAATTGCAAATTTGTTGCAAAGCACAACCAGCACCAGCAAAGTTTCATCCAATGGACCTCCGGGTTAAATCCGTAGGTCCATTGGCTGAAACATTGTTTGTGTTTTTTGTCGATATGTACAAAATCTGAAAGTTATAGCTTGGGTTATAACTCCACTCCGCGGGTGATTTAGTTACAATCCACTCTCCACGAACTGTACGTGGGAGATCTGGGGGTCAATACTGTAAAACTTTGCATCTTCTAGACTTGTATTTTATAGTTATGACTTTAAATGGTTTGAAATGAACCATTAGCATTTGAAGAGATATGGCAATATGCCAATTGGCAAATTGCCATATCTTTTCAAATGCTAATGTTTATATCTAGTCAGTTATATTAATAGGTAGAAAATACAATTCTAGAAAATACAATCGTAAAAATAATATAATTTTGGCTCCCTGTGAAAGAAGAATAGTTCAAGAGTGATGGAAGTGGGTGTCCTTACCGCTCAATTGATAACACCTGTCACCAGGAGAGGGGCGGCTTAGTGGTTATGGTATTGGACTTCAAACCAAAAGGTCCACGGTTCGATCCCCGCGATGGTAACTGCGTTGTGTCCTTGAGCAAGACACTTAATCCCGATTGCCCACGTTTGGGGCACGGTGACGCGGTGTACTAAGGTATACTATACTTTGATGGTGCACTAGTCGTCAATCAATGTAAGACCTTTCTGTATGGTGTTAGTATTTTGGGGAGTCTGATAGTTGCTCGCCGCTGTTCGGTGGTTCACTCTGGGTACTCCGGCTTCCTCCACCCGTAAAACTTCCCGACATGAAGTGATCCTGGCTGTCGAATGTGTCGTTAAACCACCATATATAAGTAAGTAAAGAAAAATATAAACACCGGTCACCAATATCGATTTGTGACATTTGGGTTACCACCTGACATGGTATGGATTGATGACCCCAGGGCTGAGCTTTATCGATTAATGACACCTGTCATCCCATGAGCTGTGCCATGTATATACTAGTAGATAAAATCTATAACCCCATGCCACGTCATTTATGTTTACTATGACGTATACTATAACACTTATGTTATACCATGACCTTTCTATTCGGAGGTACCGTCTAATTCCATACAAAGGCGTACACCAATAATAATCCAATGCAAGCTATGTCATACAGTTAAAACTAGAAGTCCTGTCATGAAATGCGCACAAATAGTACGTCGATCTGCGCGTTAATCTATGCGTTATGCCCATAGTAAGGCTATCAAATTCTGTATATATATGGCATGAGCACAAGCAATGTTTCAGCCAATGCACCTCCGGGTAACCCGGAGGTCCATTGGCAGAAACATTGCCTGTGTTTGCTATGAGTAACCGGGAGAACCAGCCATGCTTTGGATACCATTCGATACAGCAATTGCGCGCAATTCCAACGCGCAATTAAGACCAGATAAGCGCAAAGTTCGTAACAGGACTTCTAGTTTTAACTATATGACCTGTCTCTTCTGAGGCCCGGAGGTCCATTGGCATAAACATTGCCTGTGTTTGCTATGAGTAACCGGGAGAACCAGCCATGCTTTGGATGCCATTCGATACAGCAATTGCGCGTAATTCCAACGCGCAATTAAGCCTAGATAAGCGCAAAATTCGTGACAGGACTTCTAGTTTTAACTGTATGGCCTGTCTCTTCTGCGGCCACAGACTAATTCCTGCAAATTCATGCCACTATAATAATCCAATGCAAGTTCAGACATATGTCCTGTCTCTGTCACCAGAACCATGAACGAGCCGTCTTCACGCAATTACAATTTATTCCATCGAATCGGACACTTTCATACGAATAAAAAACAAAGCATGGGTGCGTTTGCATAACGGTACTCGTTGTTTCGTTAAATGGTCAAGTGTTTTTCAAAACCGTGGCACATTGTCCCTTTAACTGGCACAGTTCGAAAAACAAAGTTATTCAAGCAGGAGCTCCACAAGGGTCGGCCTTCTCTCCCGTCGAGTTTAATATTTATATAAATTACATTATTAATAATATCCGGTCAAACATTCGCCTATACATTGATAATACGTCATTTGTTTTTGATAGAGCAAGTCATGTACATGTCCAGTAAGATTATGAACTCGAATCTTATAGAGATCTTGAGCATACTGTATACAAAACGACAAATCCTAGTTATTCGAACTTACGAGTAGCTACAGTGCATGGATTACAAAAGCAGAAATAGAATTATTTCGACTGTTCTCAGCCCATGACGTCACTGATCAACAAAAATCAATAACATAGGAAAATGTCGAAGTTACTCTATCTCAGTTCAAGTCATGAAACAAGTTCACAATCTGAAGTGAGATGGAGCAACCTCGATCTTTTTATAAGTGGTTTGCGGGTATACATTCATAGAATGATTATTGGCCTCGAAACATACGATGATTTTATAGGCAGCATGCACTTTGAATCTCCTTCCATTGTTATCATCTTTTCCCGTATTTCACTTGGTGACGTCAGACAGTAACATATGCCACAGGAGCCGTAAACATAGAAAAACTAAGCGAGCTCTCGGCCAATCAGCGTGCGGGGATTTTAGTCTTATTGGAACATATGGTCATCTGGCCGTATGTATTTATTTATTGTTATTTATTTATTGGTGTTTAAGGCCAAATACTTATGCACGATGGCCAATCGTGACAGTTTTACGGGTGGAGGAAGCCCGAGTACCGGGAGAGAACCACCTAGCATCGGTGAGCAACTGTCAGCTCCTCAACATTCTAACTGTGTTCAAACTCCGCTCAAGCAGGGTTACAGCGGTTGAAGACATGTGTACCATCGACGTGCAGTACGCCTTAGTGCTCGGCGTCATCGTGACCCCATGTAGGCAACCGGGATAAAGCTGTGAACTGTTTTCAATATACCGAATAAACATAGCCCAGTTCGGTGTATCCACTTCCCCAATTCAAGTGAATGTGATAGGCAAATCAATTGAGAACGTTTCTCTTTCAGAAAAGCGCCAAACAGCTAAATGCATTTCGTTGTACATGCCTTTTCGTTGGATAAGTTTTTCCATATCATTCCGAGCAACTAGAGCAAAGCCTTCCATTACCATCATTTTTGAACGTGGAAGTAAATCGAAAATCGTTTGGACGTAACATTACGTAATTGCATCAAGATTACTGATTTCCATAAAACTTCATTGCACGAACGTCAGCGAAAAACGTCGCAACTCAATATGTTCGTCCCCCACCACCACAACAGGATGACGTCAAGTCAATCAATGCTGTACCGCCTCCAATTATTGAGGTTTGATGACATTAAATCAGTTATGCTGTGACTACAGTCACAGCGTAACAGCTTTCACTTCATCAAATCTCATGGTGTTTACCTTGTACCAAAACTAGTAACACAGTATCATCAACTTCCCAGTGTCATCACTTGTCTCTTTTCTGTTAATGATAACTAAAATATGTTGTGAATATTCAAATCGAATTTCGTCGAAAAATATGCTCATCTTCTGCATATTCATTTCAACCATATATCAAAATACGTTCTCTGAAACACGAATTCGACGTGCTGGAAAACTGAAAACTTTCGAGGTTATATGTTACGACTGAGCGTTTCTGCAACCCACCTGTGTGAAAGTCAGTGGACTGGGCGGTAAACGTTACAAAAAATGTTTACGGTGATGTTCTATAGAAATTATTACCATTATGTGGATGTACAAAATATGTATCCGAGTCTCGCTCCGGGTTCTAAGGGTAGATCACGACTCGTCTTCGACTCGATCTATGTTCTTTGAAACACGAATTAGACGTACTGGAAAACTGAAAACTTTATTGTTGTCGAGTATTGTCTATTACAGCAACAAACCCACTTCAGTCGTACACTATCGTATATGTTACGACTGAGCGTTTCTGCAACCCACCTGTGTGGAAGTCAGTGGACTGGGCGGAAAACGTTACAAAAAATGTTTCCGGTGATATTCTATAGAGATTATTACCATTATGTGGATGTACAAAATATGTATCCGAGTCTGGCTCCGGGTTCTAAGGGTAGATCACGACTCGTGATCCACACTTAGAACCCGGCGCGAGACTCGGATACATATTTTGTACATTCACATAATGGTAATAATTATTTTATCTCACAATATATTGGGGATAAGTCAAGGATGTAGACGAATATATAACGAACTACAGTTAAAACTAGAAGTCCTGTCATGAAATGCGCACAAATGGCACGTTGATATGCGCGTTAATGTGCGCGTTATGGCCCAAGTAAAGCTATCAATACTGTTTAAACAGAACTGGTTCCATCTCAGGGACAAGATAAGAACCAGTTTTGGTTCTAAAGAGAATCTATATTTTTTGCAGTGTACAGTACAGCATCCGTGGAATGGTCACTTTCCACAATGGACAATATTTCCACGGATGCAATAACATTAGATTCCAAACGCTAATCATTGGAATTATCATCAAGAATCCGGTGCTTCATTAATTAAAATTTTACTGATAATGGTTTTTATTACCTGGTAAACGAATGCGTGGAAATCACTGACCACATGTGGATTACGATAAATCCACGGCGACTGTATTGTACTGTAGACCAACACTCCTTCCCAAAACCTCAAGTTCTATCAGGACGGAGATAATATTATTATGCTAGTAAATTTGTTTATCCAATCAAATGAAGTTACTAAGAGACATAGACTCCGCAATATTAGGTTCAGGATGGCTGAAAAGCACCCAATATTAATTTAATATTAGGTGCCCGTCAGCCATTTTGTTTTATCATTATATCCACACGCCTCGGCTTTTAATTTACACGTACGTGCATGCTGCAGCGCAGTCGTACAGAAGACCCACCATATAAAATAGCCCCGTCGTATTATAATAAAATGCCAAACCAGCCCAAAACATTGGCGGTTGTAGAAGAAATCACGAGTGACTCATTAGAATGCGGAAGCAAAATTACTCCCCTTGTTGCTTATGTAAACATCGTCTGCTTTGTTTACATTTTTCGATCCATGCGTACGTCAAAATTGTAAACATCAAACGATTTAACTTCCCCAATGACATTTTAGCATGCCGTGCATAATAAATACGTTACAGGGCGTTTAGTTGGCAGATACAGTGTCTTATACGAAGCCGAACCTAATATTGTTTTCTGCCGTATATGACACTTTATTATGCCAGCTAATGAAATTCGCCAATCACAGCCCTCGAATAGTGGGACGGTACTGAGCCGTATTGGGTCACCTGCAGCCCGAGGTGACCTAATACGTGACCTAATACGAAACTCGTATTAGGTCAGTCCCGCCATTGCGTTTCGACGTGGAAATTCCTCACCTCGCGGTGCTTTTATATCCATATTGAAGAGATTGCAGTACAATCAAACGTCCCTCCGTGTCTATATGTCTCATTTTCTCTCGTTTTATAATAAATTTATTGTGAAATTTATTTTCTAAATGTAAATTTAATTATTTGAAGTGAGAAATACTACTGTATTCGATCTACCGATAACGGATCAATCAAACGTCCATCCGTGTCTATATGTCTCATTTTCTCTCGTTTTTAAAAATAGCGACTGCACTATAATGAAATTGTAAGAAATGAATCACAGCTATGAAGGAAAAGATGCGAGATACATTTATTTTGTTCGAATTCTATAAAATCGGACGTTTCGGACATTTTCTGCACACTCAAGACAAAGTGACAGTACGAAGAAAAGCGTCTATCGCTGTTGTCTGTGTTGTCAAGGAAATTATACACAAACAAGGAGACAACTGTGCACGTTTGTTACAACTTACATAGCGTTTTGCACCAGTTTTGAAAATGTGCCGGCTTTCAAATTTGTTTGTTATTTTGTTTTCGCTGGCATAATAAATACGTTACAGGACGTTCATGTGGCGGATACGGTATCATATGAGGCTCGGCAAAAACAATATTGGACTCGGCGTATCGCCTCGTCCAATATGGTTTTCACCTCGCCTCATATGATACCGTATCCGCCATCTGAACGTCCTGTAACTTATAATATCCGGTTTCAGTAAGAGCACTTAACTCGCCATGGACGGGATGTCAGAGCATTGTAAGTTGCGATCCCAACTAATGAATGAGCCAACTAATACATCTGCCATCCGGGTGAACTGAAGCAAGAACACAATGCGAGAGGCACTGGTTACGGTCGAACTTTCACTTTCAATCTTCAAATTAGAAGTCCGATGCGCTTACGAGTTAGCCACTACTCCGGAGGAGGTGTAAACATTTCTGGGCTTCCGGGACGGGTCTGCCCCAGCACCAGAAACACAGCCATTCAATTGGAGTAAAAGTCGTCAGTCATGTATGACATATGAGGGCCCCATGGAATTTCTCAATCGGTTATCCTTATAATTTCATACACCTCGTACAACTTGAGAATTGGAACCTTAAATGTCGTGAATGTTAACGTGTAATGTTTTCAGTACAGATGCAGTCGGTAAGACCAGAGGCGACAGTCCAGTAAACAGGCTTTAAGTTCTGTCAGTGGAGCACATTCTTTTACATTGCACTAATTGTAATCATGAGAGAGCGGGTCGCGTTGGCTCAGTAGGTAGAGATGCAGGCTGCAAGCCGAGAGGTCCTCGGTTCGAATCCCATCTGCGGCAATCGCGTTGTGTCCTCGGGCAAGGCACTAAATCCCGACTGCCCACGTGTACTGAGGCGTCCAACACGTCGATGGTGCACTTGTCTTAAACCAATGCTAACCCTGCATGTGTGGTGTTAAGATTTATTGGGAGTCTGGCAGTTGCGCGCCTTTGCTCGGTAGTTCTCTCCGGGTACTCCGGCTTCCCTCCACCGTTAAAATTGTCCGACACGTGGTGACCCTGGCTGTCGAAAGCATCGTTAAACCCCAATAAAAAAATTATGTCAGACGACAGTATTTCACAGTTGGATCTGAGTCAATGAGGATTTCTTTACTACTTGTCGTGTTGGTTCTCCATACTGTGACCGTGCAATCGTAATCAACCTTTTTAATAAATTTTAAAATTGTTTTTATTCTTTTAATCTGGACTAGTCTAATAACCACCAGATTAACGTGTTCACCCTTCTTTTATCCCCACTCATTACTATTCAGACCACACTTGTCTTCGCGACATTTCTATTGCGATTAATTCATGTTTTTATTCATTCTTTTACTTCGTTATTAACATTTTAATTTTTATCATTTTTTTCGCCACGATATATCTTTAGCTGCTGATGTGGCGTTAAACACCAATACATAAATAAATAGTCCAGTCGCCGTGGACTGGTCGTAATTCACGCGTGGGCAGTGATGTCAACGCATGCGTTTACCAGATAATAGAAATCATCATCAGCAAACTTCTAATCAATGAAGCTCTGAGGGCCAACACTATAAAACATTTACAATTGTATTTTCTAGAATTGTATTCTCTAGTTATGACTTTAAATAGGTTAAAATAAATCATTAGCATTTTCAAAGATCTGGCAATTTGCCAGTTGGCAAATTGCCAAATTTTTTAAAATGCTAATGATTCATTTTAGTCAGTTATATTAATAACTAGAAAATATAATTCCAGAAAATACAGTTGTAAACGTTTTAAAGTATTAGCTTCGGGTTGTACCCTGGTGCTTCATTAATCGTTGTTTTATGATTATTCCTGTAATTAGTGTCTGGAATCTATTATTATTGCGTACTGTAACCTCTCATATTCTCTTTCGCTCGCGCTTCGACATCATGATCTGAGTACTTTCAAAGCGCCCATGTCTCCGAATAAGAAATTCCACTTTCCGGTCCTGAATGCTGATAGCTGTTTCAAATTTAAAACAGAATCGTTCATTCTCGCGCGGAACTATTAAATACGATAATAACGTATATACAGTACGTGGAGAGTGTATTATCACTAAATCACCCGCAGAGTGGAGATTCCGCCCGAGGAATAATTGCAAATTTGTTGCAAGCATAACCAGGACCAGCAAAGTTTCAGCCAATGGACCTCCGGGTTAAACCCGGAGGACCATTGGCTGAAACATTGCTTGTGTTTTTTGTCCATCTCTACAAAATTTGAAAGTTATAGCTTGGGTGATAGCTTCACTCTGCGGGTGATTTAGTTACAATCCACTCTCCACGTACTGTATGGAGTAATTGAGTTTATTGATAGAATAATATGGCGACAAAATTTATTACACCCTCATGAAAATATACGTTTACTACGAAGTCAACATATGAATTGAATGATATTCTCTTGAAAATATCACGAACGTAATGAATCTTTGAGCCTGTAGTGCCTCTCCAGATGATTTATACCACCCACGTACCAATATATATATAACATTGATGCTTAGTCAATAATTGGCCCTTTAATCCAATTATAACCACATTCGCTGACATTATTTAATCAAGATGCAGCTACACGAGAATATTTCTTCGCCCACGCAAGAGTTAACATCATCCGTTTGCAGGAGAAACTCTTTCAATGAATACGGATTATGCACTAAAAATGGGGCGTTTTAACTTTTCTAATACCGAGTTCATCAACTGATTTTCCCCACATAATATTAATTTCAATAACATGACCCAATTTATTTCGTCTTTTTGTGTGTGTGTGTGTGTTTTTTCAAATGACACAATCATGTTTTAGAGGAATTTTGAATGTTGGTTTCTGATCCCCCGCCGGGATTCGAACCCTCGGCAACACCGCCTGGCAATCAGGAGTTCAGCGTCTAAACCACTAGACCATTGCTCACCGTCAAAAACGATGGCTGGAATCTAGCTTTTTAGATGAAGTCCTCATGATTACTTGGTTCATCTTCCTTTCGGCAGCAGCATGAAAGTGTGGAACGCGCTGGCTACAGTACGACGAAAGTGCTGTGGATGGCCTCAGACGAAGACTGGCACGGGCTTGTGTGTGTTTTTTCAAATGACACAATCATGTTTTAGAGGAATTTTGAATGTTGGTTTCTGATCCCCCGCCGGGATTCGAACCCTCGGCAAATTGTATCCCGTTTTAGATGTTTAATAATTAAAAGAAAATTTGATGAAAAAACTATTGTTTCTAAAGGTATTGAGTTAAGAACATCGATGTTAAACCCCAAGAAGCCGTTGGGAGCATTTGTCTTCCAGGTACATTCATCAAAGCTTTGATGTTCTGAATCTTTGAACCGTCAGTGTAATTATCAAGACCGGTCGGCAGTTGCGAAGATCGCAACTGCCGACCGATCTTAATTATTACACTGACGGTTCAAAAGTTCAGAAGATCAAAGCTTTGAATGTACCTAAAAGTTGATCGTCTTCGTTGTTTACTTGAGGTAGGTCAGCTGACTTGAACTTCATTTTTATCGACTTTAAAGAGAGGGAGAGGGGTGGAGGTCATCTAGGTGCGATTAATCGATTATTATCGATTATTTGCGACGATTAATCGATTCCTAAATTGAAAAATCGTGACAGCCCTACCGTGGACCTCTCGGTTTGAAGTTCAATGCCGAAAACACCGAACCACCACGCCACACGGTTACGTTTATAAGCATAAATGGGGGCGCGGTGGCTCAGTTGGTAGAGGTGCAGACTGCAAGCCGAGAGGTCCTCGGTTCGAATCCCACCTGCGGCAACCGCGTTGTGTCCTTGGGCAAGACACTTCACCCCGATTGACTACATGGGGGCACGATGACGCTGTGTACTGAGGCGTACTGCACGTCGATGGTGCGCATGTCTTCAACCAATCTAACCCAGCCTGTGCTGCGGTGCAGAGTTCAGGGTTACGATGTTGGAGAGCTGACAGCTGCTGGTCGTTGCTCGGTGGTTCTCTCCGGGTACTCCGGCTTCCTCCACCCGTAAAACTGTCACGGTCACGATTAGCCATTGTGCATAAGTATGTGACCTTAAACACCAATAAATAAATTAATAATAAGCATAAATAGTGTATCTGTTAAATTGCGGCGATATTATTCATTAGTTTGTTATTTGTTATAATAATTAGAGGGGTGTTGATGTCTGCCAGACGATCATTCAAATCAAAAAACCCTTATATTTCCTAATTGAATTTTTAAAAAGAATTGGTTTGTGAAGCATATACCAAATTTGAGACTCTTCAAGCGGGGAGTGGCGAACCTTTCAAACTGTTCTAAGTTTTTGGCCTTTTGTAATATTGAGGAGATATGTATTTTCCGTGTGTGTCCACAAATGGTGGACAAGAAGTGTTCGTACCTCGGTCCGAAGTTTCACAGGCGAATCTATGCATAGTTAACCCTTTACCCAACGTTACGGCCAAAACCGGCCAGCACTATTCACAAAAATAGCAAAATTAATTTTCATTAGTTTTTATCTCAAAAATACAGGTTATGACCCCTCTTTGGAACGAGCTCGTTGAGCTCGTTCCAAAGAGGGGTCATAACCTATGTTTTTGAGACAAAAAATGAAAAAAATTAGTTATTCAAGAATTTTGTTTGCATGTGTCGTCTGCTTTTCATATTAGGTAAAGGGTTAAACATTTTACAGAATGGAGAGTCTCCGAGTTTTTTTGTTCCAATATTTGTAAACAGAATATAACCTAATTTCTAACAAAAATAGATAGTGTATTGGTGGATCTTGTCGACTCTTTATATGCCAGACTTCATTTCAATAATCTGTTACTTTTGACAACCTTCGGGAAAACAAAAACAAAAGAGAAATAATATTGAAACCTCGCAATCAGAAATAAGTAAGCATAAAATTTAGTAAGAGATGATTTCAGTTTTTTTCCATATAGGGACTATAACCATATAAACGATGGGTTGTGGCTTTGTGGGTACGTGGATATTGACCCACACTACAACTTTTTAAGCATTTTTTAAACCCAACTAACAGCTACTGATTCGTGCTCCCACGTTGTGTCCTTGGGCAAGGCACTTAACCCCGATTGCCTACATGGGGGCACGATGATGCTGTGTTCTAAGGCGTACTGCACGTCGATGGTGCGCATGTCTTCAACCAATCTAACCATGACTGTGCCGCGGTTCAGAGTTCAGAGTTACGATGTTGGGAGAGCTGACAGCTGCTCGTCTTTTCTCGGTGGTTCTCGCCGGATACTCCGGCTTCCTCCACCCGTAAAAATGTCACCGACATGATATGATCCTGGCTGTTAATGTGTCGTTAAACCCTGATAAAATAAAATAAATAAAATAAATCCGACTAACGAGATATTTCAGCGGCATTGTTTTATCAAAAGGCCAGTTATTATTAGCTGTTGTTAGCAGGCATCAACGTTAAATTGTTTCAAATTTTCGATTCTTTAAAAAGGAACACACGAATTGCTATGCAGCGTACGTTAGTTATCCCTGACCTTGTATCAAGCTTTATTATAATGGTATAAAACATTGGAGATGTAATCCGCACTTAATGCCCAACGAAAATCTTTTTGAGTTAAGCGACGAAATGATTGAAAACTAAAGACTGTTTCACCGCATATGAGATTACTTTCCAAATTTGGACTCCAAGTTCTGTGAATTTTGGATTTCTATAAACTAACAAACTGAGCTGAATTGTGGTGAAAATGACGTGGCGGACGATATACTTTAACCCTTTCTAGACGGTACGCTTACATTGTTGCGTGAATCAAAACTTGACAGTTCATGAGTAGACAGTACAATTAATACCAAACTGGAAAAAAGGGCCAGTTACAATATAATCCGACAGCCCAAAAGGGCTGTCGGATTAAATTACAACCGAACATCCCCACGAGGGAGCACGGTGGTTCAGTGGTTACAGCATTGGACTTCAAACCGAAAAGTCCACGGGTCGCCGTGGGTAACTGCGTTGTGTCTTTGTTTGAGATACTTAATCCCGATTGTTCACGTGGGGGAACGGTGTACTAAGGCGTACTACACGTCGATGGTGCTGTTGTCTTCTTGTGCGAAGTTGATACGTTGGGGAGTCCGACAGATACTCGCAGCTGCACGGGGTTCTATCCGGGCTTTCTTCACCCGTTAAACTTTTCAACACGAGGTGACGCTGACTGTCGAAAGTTTCGTTAAACCCCAATAAAAAATTACCTCCCCACGAATACAAGACAGATTCGGCCACTTCGCTGTATACAGTAGTATTTAAGATGATACCATTCAGAACGTCAGATTGGAAAGAGTTAATTGAACAAATATCAAAGAAAATTCAAACAAGTATGAGGTGCCATATAGGGGCAACTGAATCGGAGTGAGGTGTGGCAGTGGGCAGATGCGTCTACTTTTTACATAGATACGTCACATGATCACACACTGATTCTTAAACATAAAGTGTGAGCAGGTCGTAGATATAAAGGAAAACCTGTAATATATCATCTGCAAATGTAAAGTTTTTTGGCATTTGGCCAGTAAATTCCATTTTCTACATGTTTGGTCTGTCTTATACTGAAACCATCTTTCATTCCGTAAATGGCTATTTATTCGAACAATAAAAGCCTTGGATAAATGTTTGCTTTATTCACCTAGTAGGGTGATAAATTTTCCCCATAGGTTCAACACTGAAAGAATTTATTCCTATAGTAGAGACGGACTTGTTGACCTCCGACCTCTAACGCATTCGTGTAGTATAATTACCAGTTCAATTGTTGTTTTCTTTAAACTTTTTTGAAAGTATTACACAATGCCAGTAGAAAACACTACACATTGTTCATTTAAAAAAGTATTTTTGCAAGTTTAGCTCAAGTTTGTAAGGGAATTATTTTTTATACTGAAATGTATCACTGCGCCTTTTTTGTTTTTGTTAAAAATGTTTGCCATCGAATTGGACCTATGCGCTCCTCACCTCTCGCTGTGTTTTGAAGCGTGTAACAACACGATTTCGCCGTGACAGCCCTGTAAAATATTTATGGGATAAACAAAATATACATATAGCGTTTTCTAGTAAAAAATATATTCTACGAGTAAGATTAAGAATAAAACCGACCCGCCAGGCGAGTCGGTTTTATTCTTAATCCTACTCGCAGAATACATTTTTTACTAGAAAACACTATACGTTTAATCTATATACAATCTGAAGGCTTATGGTGGAAAGTTGACGTTGTCGTCGTTTTCCAGTGAGGTCAAGGCGTTAACTAAGGGTGTGCGTTTCTTATAATTTTCCAGTCGGTACATTTTGTCTGATTTAGAGTCTTAGATGTAGCTCTTTCTTGTAATCACATACTTTCTTAAGATACCAGAGCTGATGCTTCTTACAAACAGTCCGCGTGATACGGACGAAGGCCTGTCTAACCTGACTCGATCTTTTGAAAGCCAGGTATGACCAGTTTGGTGACGACTATATTTGTTTTTATACCATGATTACCTATTCTACTGTATATAAAAAAGCCTATGACATAACTTTTAGTTTTACACACCAAACGTGCTGAAAACGGCCGCAATGGGATTGCAGTAGTTAGAATTTACACCTACAGTGGAACTACATCCAAGTTGACCTTTGGTGACTTCGCCTTGAATGCAGACTTGTCAAAATTTATCACTTGTCGCCTCGTGAAGAGTGAAATGAGACGGTTAATTATTTATTACGTTTTTAAACAAGTTTACCTCATAAGATACCACAAATTAACAATCATACGTTGTCTCGTGTTAATAAAGCATCCATAACTTGAAACAGTATGTTATTATGTTATTAAAATGAAAAAGGCCCCGTAATTTGCGCGTTTCGTTTTCTATTTCCTTTCGGCGATAAAATTGCCAGCGTAAGTACCGCCCACCGATGCTCATATAAACAAAATCAGATTCGCATTTGAGAATATTTATTTATTTAACTGTTAAACTGTTATTAATCTGACGATCATGATATAAATAGAATAAACCCAAAGTAGCTTGGGTACCAAATGTTCACCACTCGTGGTGAAGTGGTGTTAACCGCGAGCAAGAGGCTCGCGGTTAACACCACTTCACCACTCGTGGTGAACATTTGGTACCCAAGCTACTTGGGTATATTCTATATATCCACAAACACATTTCCACCAACTCTTGGGTTTTAAACTATAGTCGCATTTGACAAATATGCTAAATACGTCATCAAGACACTGCCACGATTTACAAATATTCGAACACTTCATCAAGGCATGACTTCGATAACGACACGCCTTTATGATGTAGCTGAGTCGAGACTTGAGAAATCTGAGTCGGCGCAAATCATGTTTACACCCCACCCCCAAATAAAAATAAAACGCCTGTCTTCCCTTCCCACTAAATTAAGAACCTAAACGCGATGTCTGGATTCTCCAACTTCGTGTGATACCCCTGTCACATCTTTGCGATTTTTTTTTGTACGAATGTTCAAGAATCGGTTTCTCTCACGACCTAACACGACCTTCATAAACCTTGTACGGTTCATCACGACTGTAGTTAGAATCCACTAAGATATTCCAAGCCGATTTAGTACGAATCGATACGACTTTGTACGGTGCTCTCACGACACAGGTATGAACTAGTATGTTGATGCAAGACCATAGTCGCGATGAACTGAACAAGGTCGAATGAAGGTCGTGTGAAGGTTGCGTAAGGTTGTGAGAGAGAGTTTTTTCAAAAGGTCGCGGTCAATCGTGGAAATTTGAATTCGTTACTATTCTTGGACATTCGTACAAAAATTGCAAAGATGTGACGCCCTTTAAGACTGGGCACACGAACGAATATATTTCGCTGGATTGCAGCGATTTGAAAATCGGTACTAAAATTCGCCCGTTTGCCCAGATCAGCGACCGTGATAAAAATCAGCGATCTTGGTCGCGCGATCGATCGCAAAGATCAAACATGTTTGATATTTTCGCACGATTTTATCGAGGCTGCAGACATGTCCCCGGTTAAATACGTACAATCCGTGCAATACGATCGCCAAATAAATCGCAGCGTGTGTCCGCAAGTGATCGTAAGCAAAAAAATCGCTGACGATTCGATCCAGCAAAAAATATTCGTTCGTGTGCCCTAGTCTTTAGCAACATGCGATCTCGATCGGTCAAGACTCAGTTTCGTGAAAAGTTCATTCAATCTGCCACCTCTCATACCAAGGTCTTGTCTGAAAAAAACGTAATTTACGTGTCTACGGTGTGCAAAGAACTATGGTGTACCGTTTGGGTCAAAAGTCTAAATACACGTCCGACGTATATTTTTTATCGTTGCACCTGTATTTTTCAGTTGCAACGCTGTTTCTCAATATAGGTGCACCTATAAAATTTAGCGGTGCACCTATAATTTATACGTCCATCGTATATTAAATTACACGCCCATCGTATAATCTATACGTCCGACGTATAAATACACGATGGACGTGTATGTTCATCGAAAAATAGCGATGCACCTACATTTTTTACAGATGCACCTACATTTCAAAATACCGTTGCAACTGTAAATTCCGGGTGCATCGATAAAATTTACACGTCCAACGTATATTTTAGAAGAAAAGGAACGTCCATCGTATATTTTTCCCGTCAAAATATAAGTTCAACGTATAATTTTCTGAAAATACTCGTCCGATGTATATTTTTTATCGTTGCACCTGGATATTACAGCTGCAACGCTATTTTCGAATACCGGTGCATCTATAAAATTTAGCGGTGCACCTATAAATTATACGCCCATTGTATATTAAATTACACGTCCATCGCATAATTTATACGTCCGACGTATACGTTGGATGTGTATTTTTATCGAAAAATAGCGATGCACCTACATTTTTTACAGGTGCACCTACATTTCAAAATACCGTTGCAACTGTAAATTCCGGGTGCATCGATAAAATTTACACGTCCAACGTATATTTCTGACAAAATACCGTTGCACCTATAAAATACAGGTCCATCGATAAAAAATTACACGTCCAACGCATAATTCTATAAAAGGAAACAAGGTGATCTGATTACCTTAAATGGAGATATAAGTTCAACGTGCGTTTTGTTTCTAGCCAATCAGAAAATTACCGTTGCACCCTGTTACTATAAATAGCAGCTAATCAGAAAATACCTTTAAAACTTGTAAATCCTGGACCGACATTCGACATGCGAGATAGGATATACGACATGCAACATATGCCATAAAATATCCGTGATCATTGCGACCAATCAAATAATTCGTGTTTTGTTTGGCCAATCCCACTGATGCTTTTATTCTGACTTGTTCATGATCAGGACCGTGGGAGCACAGAGGTTCGTTTCAAACAATGATCCAGGAATAGGATAATATTGTAAAATAAGTATAACTGGATTTTATAATATTAGTTTATTCCTGAATCATTGTTTGAAACGGCCCCTGTGTCGTAGTGGGGAGGGCACCCGTGGCGTTGGATTAGACTCTATTTTTTTCACCAACGTTCGTTGTATCTGGGCCCATGGGAGTCGCCATGATAACTGATATTTCAAAAGGGGTTCGACTTTGATGAAACTGGTACACCGAGGGTTTAGCAGGTGCCCAAGGATATCCGGCTTATTCGAACCTTGGTTCTTTCGGGCCTTGGTTTGTTCGTACCCTGGCTTTTTTCGGTTCTCCGGCTCATTGGGACTTGGCTTTTTTCGCCACTCGGCGAAGGAATTTGTCGTGATTGCCGAAGGCACGATCATACTGGAGGGGGCGAGACAGTTTTCCCGGGAAATTTTTTAAATTTAGTATTAAAAGGAGCTCTCTGGTGGACTTTTGGTGATTTATTAACATTCTTCGTTTTAGAAAAAGAAAAACGTAAAAGGGGGTTCGTTCTCATCCTGACTCCCCCATAATCTCCCATCCCACCCGACGACACCTATGAGGCCCCACGTCTCAACACCCGAAACAATGCCGTGATGGCCAACAACCATAAGGACAAGTACATGATTGTATTTTTTTTTTTCTGGGGGGGGGGGGGGGGGGGGGGGAGGCCGGATTTCATAATTTATGAACAGAGGCCAACAATTCCAATTTTAACAACTACTTAATGGGGCTGATTAAAGATAGCCGATTTCCCTTGTCACTTTCGTTCTTTTGGACAGGCTATTTTACTTAATCATCACCTGAGCAATTTATAAGACAGCTACACCGCTTTTTCATATTTGTTACCATTTGGCCTATGTTGGCAACATGTCTCGGGTTTTTCCTTTATCTTTATGCGATTGTGCAAGAGGGATAAAATAGGCCTACAGTTACTCCCTGGGTTAAATTTTGAAGTCGTTTAGGCCTAATTACTCTTTAAAACACAAGGTCAGAAACGGTGCCTTTTGATCCAGTGATGGTGTTTTGAATTTCCAACACAAACCTCCCATGGACTTGTTCTTATGGTTGTGGCCATCATGGAATTCTTTCGGGTTTTTAGACATAGGGGCCCTAAATACAACGAAAGTTGATGTAAAATTGATGTAAAAAATGATATCTTTCCCACGATCCCACCTTCAACCAAGAAAAAAAGAAGTTCAGTTCATCACCAAAGGGACCTGAGGGGTAACCCACACCACTGCCCCCTCCCAAAGACGAATAGACCAAACGAAGAAATATATCAAAATAAAGAAATACGGGTTCGGCCTTGCGATGGCTCGAAATAAGGAGACGCATAGCCACGATATAGTTAGGGGAGGAGGTGGGGGAGGGGTGCAAGAGTAATAATATCTAGCGGGACTAATTCAGCAATCTGAACGTAACGGCTACCCCTTCACCCTACGAAGGGGGGAAACGCTACGTTCAGATCGCTGAAGTAATACAGAATAGGATGCGCAGCATCATCCGAGCCACGTAGCGGCGAGATGGACGGCGAGAACAAGAAGGGGACACCCCCTCGTTGGAAAAAAATGAAATTCGAGACAAACGCAATTTCCTTGACTCTGAGTCCATGTGTGTCCATAATTTGTAAGTTGTGAAGGCATTAATAATTACGCCACATCACGTGGGGGGGGGGGGGGGGCACTCAGTTGTTTTGGGGCGGGGGCACATAAGTGCCCCCCCCCCCCCCCCCCGGCTGTGAAACTGGAAATATGACAGTAGTACCCGAACGTTCATCATTCCCCATACGTTTTGAGGGAGCAGGCGGTGGTAAATTTCCAAAGGAACCGGACTTTGTGGAGAACAAATGTTTTCTTTACAAAATTTGGTCACCATTCCAAACTGCATATATAGCAGGGGTATGTTCTGGAAAAGAGATGGGGAGGGTGGGCTTTTTATTGACAGCTTTCCCCACGAAACGGTTGACGTTGCTATTGAAGTCGCCATCGACGTCATTAAAACGTTGACCGCTGTTGTTGTCCACTATACAATCTAATATGACGTAAGGATGGTCGGGCTTCTCGAATGAGAGCGATATCCCAGTATAGTATAGGCACCATAGACCCCTGTAGGTCCTGTTTGCTCCTGGTACTCCCAATCAACCTAATGCTTCATATTCTCCCATGACTCGTTTTGGTAGTACGTAAGGCTTGTGCGGCTAGTATTGTGACGTGGGGTGAGAGTAATGCATGGTTGTCTGGTGCGGTAGTATATGGTGTGTGCTCCTGTTGGTCCGGTGTTAGCTCCTGGATCTACTATCCATCTAGGACGGTGTGCTAGCCCACGGATGTTATGGGTAGTACGTGATGCTAGGTGAAGCAGTAGAGTGGGTGCGGTAGTATATGGTGTAAGATGTGCACCCCAGTTAATCTACCGTTAGTATCTGGTACTACTAACCAATTGAATGTATTTTAACGCCGGGATTGGTGTAGGTAGTGTGTAATGCTAGGTTTGTAAGTAAGTTTATACGATAGTATTGGGTGTACGGTCTGTATCCCATGGGTCTATTTTATCCCTTAGTACTATAAAACCGTCCAATAGTTTGTATTGTTCCATAGATAGTTTGGAATGCTAGATCATGTAGTGAGATGTGTGTGGTGTATGCTTGGTTTCTGGATTCGTAGTAGAATATAGATGGTCTTTTAACATTCTAGGACTTGTCTGAAGGATGAGGTAAATATCTGAGATAGTTAGCAAGTCTGCAGTAATATTACAAATCAGTAGTAATGGCACAAGGCTTCCAAAACACTATAGTAATGGTGAATACAATAGGGCTAATCATAGGACAGATAGTTGAAGACACGGTGGAAGCCGATGCTAAGGCCACCAGGGGCTTTTTCGGAGCTTGGAATTCCACTTATGTAATCCCACTAATCCCACTAAGAGAATCCCTTTTTTATCCCCGCATTTTTAAAAATTTTGTCGTGATCTCCGTCCGTCCGTACGTCCGTACGTCCGGTTTTGTAATTCGAGACGCTGTAACTTTCTACAGTTGTTCAGTCAGGTCTGTGCAATCCGAAAATACCACTTTTAAAGTTTTGCGCCACCAGGTGGCTTCTGTGGAGCCACTTGAAAATGCGCTATTTTTTCACTTTTCTTTCGAATAATCCCAACCTATGTAACTCAGAGTTCTATAACTGCACTAGGGTGTTTCTAAATGATCTGTAGATGTGCCGGAAGGTTTCAGATTTTTCAGGTGCCATATGGCTGTGCCACCGTTGCCACTTTCGTGTTTTCTTAGACCGTTTCCGGCGAAAGGCTCCTAGGGTATGCAAATCGAAACGCTAAAACAATGCTCAAATGTTGCAGTGGGGTCGTAGATGCGCACGAAGGTTTCGGATTTTTCAGCTGCCACGTGGCTGTGCAACTGTTGCCACTTTCATGTTTTCTTGGACCGTTTCCTGCAAAAGGCTCCTACAGTATGTAATTCGAAACGCTAAAAACATGTTCAGATGTTGTAGTAGGGTCTGTAGATGCGCACGAAGGTTTCGGATTTTTTGGGTGCCACGTGGCGGTGCCACCATTGCCACTTTCGTGTTTTCTTACACCGTTTCCGGCGAAAGGCTCCTAGGGTATGTAATTCGAAACGCTAAGATCATGCTCAATTGTTGCAGTACGGTCTATAGATGTGCATGAAGGTTTTGGATTTTTTAGATGCCACGTGGTTATGCCACTTTCCTGTTTTCTTAGACCGTTCCCAATGAATGGCTCCTAGGGTATGCAATTCGAAATGCTAAAACCATGCTCAAATGTTGCAGTGGAGTCTGTAGATGCGCACGAAGCTGTGTCACCTGCGCCACTCAATATGATTTTAGTGTGTCATGTAATACATTTCATCTTTTATTTGTATCAAGCATTCATTCAAAGTCAAGGATGCAAATGCGGGGATACACCATAGTCTGCTTTGCACACAAATGACACCCCCTCTAGCTTAAACCGTCTGTGGTTACATAATCCCTTTTTCGTCGTATGTGCCCCTGTGATGCAGGTGTTGTGCATTAGAACATATTGGCTCATCTTTATGTGCAGCATGTGATGTACACTAGCACACCAGCAGATCCCATCAACCACCTATTGCTCCTAACACCCGATCAGCATCTAGATCACCCACGGCTTTCATAGATCTTAGACCACTACGGTTGACTTACACATAATCACCATCATCTGTCCTATGTCAACTTCTTCGCTAGTCACTCATTAGTACAGTCTTCTACCAACTCTGTCCTCGCTCAGATCCTTAACAGGCGCAACCAAATTGCTCCATTCATCTTAGCCCGTATTGGTTTTTACATTCCCTTGACCTAGTGCATGCTAGGGCACCGTACACATAAGAAACAGTCTTTTGATGACCCCGAGATGTGCTTCTGTGCTAATTCACGAAGTGCAACAATACATGCAACACGTATACACATACGACGAAAAATAGATTCTGTAACCAGAGACGTTTCTCAAGAATGGAGTTTCTCTTAGTGGAATTCAAAGCTCTAAAACAGCTCCAGATGGTTTTACCACCTGCTTCCACCATGTCTTCAACTATCTATCCATGATTATCCTCTATTGTATTCATCATTACTATAGTGTTCTACCAGTCTTGTGCCATTACTACTGACTTGTAAGATTACTAAAGACTTGCTAACTATCTCAGATATTTACCTCTTCCCTCGGCCAAGTCTTAGAATGTCAAAATATCATCCATCTTCTACTACGAAACTAGAAACCAATCATGTACCACACAACACTGCATGACCTAGCATTCCGAACTACCCACGGGGTAGTACAAACCATTGGGTGATTTTGTAATACTATGGGATAACACTAGATCTATGGGATACAGATCGTACAATCTATACTGCCATTCTAAACATTCTTGTAATACCGCATTGCCTAGCATTACGCTTTACTTATATCAGCCCCGATATTAAAACACGTTCAGTGGGCTATTTGTACCAAATACTAAGAGTAGACCAACTGAGGCACAGACAATACACCATATACTATTGCACCAGACAATCACGCATTGCCCCCCCCCCCCCCCCCCCCCCCCCACATACTCTACTGCTTGACCAAGCACGAACCACCTATACCATATATGGGCTAACAAGCCGCCCTAGATGGATATTGGATAGTAATACCAAGTGCTAACATTGAACGAGTAGGTGCACATAAAGCACATCTTGTACTATCGCACTAAACAACCATGCATTACCCCATCCCACATCAAAATTCTGTCCGGACTAGCATTACGCACTGCCTATACCAGTCATGGATAATATGAAGCATCAAGTCGATTAGTAGTACCCAGGACTATCAGGGAACCTACATGGGGTATATAGTGCCCATACTATACTACGGTATCACTCTCGTACGAGAAACCCGACACAAGGAGGCGCGGTGGCTCAGTAAGTAGAGGTGCATGTTGCAAGCCGAGAGGTCCTCGGCTCAAATCCCACCGACGGCAACCGCGTTGTGTCCTTACAACATACGAGTCATACCACATACGTATCGCAACGTACTTTATCGTTCTTGCCATCTTATGCAAACATTAACTCTTTTAATGCTGCTGGCAGATATTCCTGACAAGACAGGATTTATCTTGCCACTACAGTATGTATAAATTTGGGCGTATTTAATCAAATTTTCTCCCTGTAAATTAAATGGATTTTTTCACTAATGATTTTCTTGAGTTGAATTTAAATGAATTTTTCGGAAGGCTCAGTAAGTAGAGATGCAGGCTGCAATCCGAGAAGTCCTCGGTTCGAATCCCATCTGCGGGAACTGAGTGTTGTCTTTCGGCAAGACACTTAATCCCAATTTCCCACGCGGGGCACGGTGGCATTGTGTACTAAGGCGTACTGCACGTCGATGGTGCACTTGTCTTCAACCAAAGCTAACCCTGCTTGTGTGGAGTACGTTGGGGAGTCTGACAGTTGCTCGGTGGTTCTCTCCGGGTACTCCAGATTCCTCCACCCGTAAAACTGCCCGACACGAGGCGACCTGGCTGTCGAAAGTATCGTTAAATCCCAATAAATAAATCAACGAGGTTACCCTGGCTGTCGAAAGTATCGTTAAACCAATAAACAAATTAATAAATAAATAACTTTTTTAGAAAACCGAGTCATGGCTGTTTCACAGCACAGCAGAAATAACTGCAGCGCTTATGTACAGGATATTTTCAGTTCGTAAATGAATTTTGAATTGACTCTCTGTGTCTAAAGTACAATAGCAGGTACCCGAACGTCCCTCGTTAACCGCACGTTTGGGAGCGCGGTGGCTCAGTGGTAGACTGTTGGACTTCTATGCTAGAGGTCCGGAGTTCGATCCCCGTTCGGGACGACCCGCGTTGTGTCCTTGGGCAAGGCAATTTATCCCGGTTGCCTACATGGGAGGGGGAAGGGGACACGATGACGCCGTGTATTAAGGCGAACGTGAGCGTGGGGGGGGGGGGGGGGGGGCACGATGACGCCGTGTCCTTAGGCGAACGTGGATAAGTATGTGACCTTAAACACAAATAAACAAATAAATAAATAAATAAATAAATAAATAACCAGACGTTTGGGGGAGCAGTTAAATTCTCTTAAGAACCTGACTTTGGGTTGGGGGAGCAATTTTTTCTGCGCAGAATTTCGGCACCATTCCGAACTGCATCTGGCAAGTGGTGTGCGTACTGTGTATATAGCATGCTATGGCATGTAGAGTGATATACACACACACAGGGCTATGGGTATATAGTGAAGGTGGGAGTGCGGTGACTCAGTAGGTGGAGGTGCAGGCTGCAAGCCGAGAGGTCCACGGTTCGAATCCCAGCTGCGGCTAAATGCGTTGTGTCCTTGGGCAAGACACTTCATCTCCATTAGCCGCGTGGGGCACGGTGGCGTTGTGTGCAACGACGTACTGCACGTCGATAGTGCACTTGTCTTCAACCAATGCTAACCCTGCTTGTGTGGAGTTAGTATGTGCTCGACGTTGCTCGGTGGTTGTCTCCGAGTACTCCGGCTTCCTCCACCCGAAAAGCTGTTCGACACGAAGTGACCCTGGCTGCCGAAACTTTCGTTAGAACCCAATAAGTAAATGAATAAATAATATAGTAGGGGTAGGTGATGGAAAAGTGATGAGGAAAGTGAGATTTTTGTTGAAAGTTTTCCCTCGAAACGGTTGACGGTGCTGTTAACTTCGGGACGTCATGATGCGCACGCAACGTCATAGAAACGATGACCTCTGATGTTGTCCACTATAAATCTGACATGACGTTATTCGGATAGGGTGTGTCGGGCTTATATTTATTTATTTATTTATTGGTGTTTAAGGTCACATATTTCTGCACAATGGCTAATCGTGACCGTGACAGTTTTACGGGTGGAGGAAGCAGGAGTACCCAGCAGAGAACCAGCAAGCAACGGAGAACAACTGTCAGCTCCCCAACATACCAACTCCACACAGGCAGGGTTAGCATTGGTTGAAGACAAGTGCACCATCGACGTGCAGTACGTCGTTGCACACAACGCCACCGTGCCCCCACGTGGGCAATGGGGGTGAAGTGTCTTGCCCAAGGACACAACGCGGTTGCCGCCGGTGGGATTCGAACCGAGGACCTCTCGGCTTGCAACACCACCTCTGCCCACTGAGCAACCGGGCCTCCTTGTGTCGGGCTTCTCGTACGAGAGTGATACCGTAGTATAGTATGGGCACTATATACCCCATATAGGTTCCCTGATAGTCCTGTGTACTACTAATCGACTTGATGCTTCATATTATCCATGACTGGTATAGGTAGTGCGTAATGCTAGTCCGGACAGAATTTTGATGTGGGATGGGGTAATGTATGATTGTTTAGTGAGTTAGTATAGGATGTGCTTTATGTACACCTGCTGGTTCAATGTTAGCCCTTGGTATTATTATCCAATATCCATCTAGGACGATTTGGTAGCCCATATATGATATAGGTCATATGTGCTTGGTCAAGCAGTAGAGTGGTGGGTGGGGGGGGGGGGGGGGGGGCAATGCGTGATCGTCTGGTGCAATAGTATAGGGTGTATTGTCTGTACCTTAGATAGTCTACTCTTAGTATTTGGTACTACTAGCCCACTGAACGTGTTTTACTATCGGGGCTGGTATGGGTAAAGCGTAATGCTAGGCAATGCGGTATTACAAGATTTTTTTAGAATGGTAGTATGGATTGTACGATCAGTATTCCATAGATCTAGTGTTATCCCGTAGTGTTACAAAATCACCCAATGGTTTGTACTACCCCGTGGGTACTTCGGAATGCTAGGTCATGTAGTGTCGTGTGGTACATGATTGGTTTCTAGTTTCGTAGTAGAGGATGGCTGATATTTTGACATTCTAAGACTTGGCCGAGGGAAGAGGTAAATATCTGAGATAGTTAGCAAGTCCTTAATAATCTTACAAGTCAGTAGTAATGGCAAAATACTGGTAGAACACTATAGTAATGATGAATACAATAGAGGATAATCATGGGGTATATAGTGCCCATACTATACTACGGCTGAAGACATGATGGAAGCAGGTGGTGAAGCCATCTGGAGCTGTTTTAGAGCTTTGAATTCCACTAAGAGAGACTTCATTCTTGAGAAACGTCTCTGGTTACAGAATCTCTTTTTCGTCGTATGTGTATACGTGTTGCATGTATTGTTGCACGTTGTGAATGAGCACATAAGCACATCTCGGGGTCATCAAAAGACTGTTTCTTATGTGTCCGGTGCCCTAGCATGCACTAGGTCAGGGGAATGTAAAAACCAATACGGGCTAAGATGAATGGAGCAATTTGGTTGCGCCTGTTAAGGATCTGAGCGAGGGAAGAGTTGGTAGAAGACTATACTATTAGGTGACTAGCGAAGAAGTTGACAATAGGACAGATGATGGTGACTATGTGTAAGTCAACAGTAGTGGTCTAAGATCTATGAAAGCCGTGGGGTGATCTAGATGCTGATCGGGTGTTAGGAGCAATAGGTGGTTGATGGGATCTGCTGGTGTGCTAGTGCACATCACATGCTGCACATAGAGATATGCTGGATGTGCCAATATGTGTTTATGTTCTAATGCACAACACCTGCCTCACAGGGGCACACGAAAAAGGGATTCTGTAACCACAGACGTTTTAAAAAAAAGGGACTCTCTTAGTGGGATTACATAAGTGGAAATACATAAACATAAGCTCCGAAATAGCTCCTGGTGGCCTTACCATCGGCGTCCATCGTTTCTTCAACTATCTGTCCTATGATTAGTACTATTGCATTCACCATTACTATAATGTTCTCCCAGCCTTGTGCCATTACTACTGATTTGTAAAATTACTACAGACTTGCTAACTATCTCAGATATTTACCTCTTCCTCAGCCACGTCCTAGAATGTCAAAAGACCATCTATATTCTACTACGAAACCAGAAACCAAGCATACACCACACACATCCCACTACATGATCTAGTATTCCAAACTATCCATGGGACACTACAAACTATTGGGCGGTTTTATAGTACTAAGGGATAACAGTAGACGTTTGGTATGGGATACAGACCGTACATCTCATACTATCGTCTAAACTTCCTTTGTAATACCACGTAACCGAGCATTACACACTACCTACTCCAATCCCGGCGTTAAAATACATTCAATGGATACTAACAGTAGATTTACTGGGGTGCACACAGTACACCATATACTACCGCACCCACTCTACTGCTTCACCTAGCATCACGTACTACCCATAACATCTGTGGGCTAGCACAGCGTCCTAGATGGAAGTAGATCCAGAAGCTAACACCGGACCAGCAGGAGCACAAACCACACACCATATACTACCGCACCACACAACCATGCATTACTCTCACTCCACGTCACAATACAGCCGCACAAGCCTTACGTACTACCAAAACGAGTCATGGGATAATATGAAGCATTAGGATGGTTGGGAGTACCGGGAGCAAATAAGACCTACAGGGGTCTATGCTGCCTATATAAAACTGCTATATCGCTCCCGTTCGAGAAGCCGACCGTCCTTACGTCATATTAGATTGCATAGTGGACAACAACAGCGGTCAACGTTTTAATGACGTCGAGTGCGCATCATGGCGACTTCAATAGCAACGTCAACCGTTTCGTGGGGAAAGCTTTCAACAAAAAGCCCACACTCCCCATCTCTTTTCCATAACATACCCCTGCTATATATGCAGTTTGGAATGGTGACCAAATTTTGCAAAGAAAACATTTGCTCTCCGCAAAGTCCGGTTTCTATGGGAATTTACCACCGTTTGCTCCCTCCAAAAGTCTGGGGAATGATGAACGTTCGGGTACTACTGTCTTATTTCCAGTTGCACAGCCAGGTGTGTGTGTGTGTGGAGGGGGGGGGGGGCGCACATACAACTGAGTGCCCCCCCCCCCCCCCACGTGATGTGGCCTAATTATTGATGACTTCACAACTTACAAATTATGGACACATATGGATTCAGAGTCAAGGAAATTGCGTTTGTATTTCAGCGATATGAACGTAGCGCTTACCTCCTTCGTAGGGCGAAGGGGTAGCCGTTACGTTCAGTTTGCTGAATTAGTCCCGCTAGATATTACTCTTCCCCCCCCCCCCTCCGCGCCCTCCACCTCCTCCCATAACTATATCCTGGCTATGCGTCTGCTTATTTCGCGCCATCGCAAGGCCGAACCCTTATTTCTTTATTTTGATATATTTCTTGGTTTGGCCTATTCGTCCTTTGGGAGGGGGCAGTGTGTGGTTACCCCTCAGTCCCTTTGGTGATGAACTGAACTACTTTTTTCTTGGTTGAAGGTGGGATCGTGGGAAGGATATCAATTTTTACATCAATTTTACATCAACGTTCGTTGTATTTAGGCCCCATGTCTAAAAACCCGAAACAATTCCATGATGGCCAACAACCATAAGCACAAGTCCATGGGAGGTTTGTGTTGGAAATTCAAAACACCATCACTGGATCAAAAGGCACTTTCTGACCTTGTGTTTTAAAGAGTAATTAGGCCTAAACGACTTCAAAATTTAACCTAGAGAGTAATTGTAGGCCTATTTTATCCCTCTTGCACAATCGCATAAAGAAAAAGGCAAAACCCGAGAAAGGTTGCCAACATAGGCCAAACGGTAATAGATATTAAAAAGCGGTGTAGCTGTCTTATAAACTGCACAAGTGGTGATTAAGTAAATAGCCTGTCCAAAAGAACGAAAGTCACAAGGGAAATCGGCTATCTTCAATCTGCCCCATTAAGTAGTTGTTAAAATTGGAATTGTTGGCCTCTGTTCATAAATCCGTACACTTTAACCCAGTCTGCTCACTGCCTCATCGTATTAACTCTCAGGGTGAAGAATCCATCAAGCCAATAACTTTAAAATTTTATGAAAACAAACTTATATTATGTATGAGCGACTTTTTAGCTCATGAATCTCTCTGGTGTCTCTGATGGCTGGCTAACTTTTTATCACCGTTACGTCTACAATAAATATTACGGAAATGACTGTTAAAACTTTCCGACATGGGATGACCCCGGCTGTCGAAAGTGCCGTTAAAACCCAATAAAAAAATTAATAAATACTACTGTTACAACTTAAAGTGTCATCATATGAAACAAAGAGGGGTGGTGTTCATGTAAATGTACGTTGGAACATTTTTTTCAGTACCAACACATTCTGCTCGTTAATTCCTTCTTTCGAAAATTGCATGGTCCATTTAGAAAGTTAATTTGTTTCAGAGCAGTCTGTTTTTAAGCTGGACTAATTAATATTTTTAACCTGCAGCCGTGTGGCTGCAGGTTAAAAATATTAATTGGTCTACTTAGTATGAAAAAACAACATCCTTCTCATATACTGAAGATGAACCATGGCCTTCCCTAGGATGAAGGCCCATTAGTTGAAACTGTGCTTGTGTTCCAGCAATCTTTAGCAGCTTTCTCACGTTTTTAAAATTCATTTTTTCTTGTTTTCTACCCGTAGCTCTAATTTGAGTGTGAGTTGGGGCAGTTGTTTTTGTGCAACTTTTATTATGCAAGTGTTATCCAGTCTCTATTTCCTTATCACAGTAGTACAATAGCTGAAACTGTGCCTCACGTTCCCGTTCCCCCTCCCCCCCCCCTCATTTTTCTGATTAAAAGTTAGGGTACATTTATGGAGGGGAGGGAGCGATTGGGTGGAGATGATTGTTTGGAATTTATGTTATGCAAACTTTTTCCAGCCTACTAACTTTTATCAATCAATTAGATGAAACTGTGCAAGTGTTCCCGCTACATTGCCAATATTTTATTTATTTATTTATTTACTTATTTTTTTAGCATGAATTTTAAAAGTAGTGGTCGGGATGGGGGAGGAGAATTGAAGTGTTTGTCTTGTATGGAAAAGCAAACTTCTCCGCGTAAAAATCTAACTATTCGGAGTTTTTCAAACTAAACATGTCTGGCGGGCACCATCTCACCTCTCTGAACATCTGATTTAGTATGAGCCTGGCAGAATCCTAAGGTCCAGCAATAAACTATGAAATTTTGCTTTCACACCCAAGGCCGAAACTGAAGACTACGTCACTACATGCGACAGAGCATTCTCTGTGGCTGCTCCCACTCTGTGGAACTCGCTTCTCAAAAGTATAAAAAAACATCCAGATCGTGAGTTCATTTAAAAAAAGCTTTAAAACACCTCTCTCAAGGGGCATTCTGTTACCAACTGTAAAGCTAAGAGCATTTTGGGAGGATTTTAGCCTTATAAATTATTATTATTATTATTTTTATTATTATTATTACTAAATATCCTTTCCTTCGTTTTGCTTCAATATCCAACTAAATAAAGGTCTGAATTGTCAAAAGTAGTATAATACAGTATTTTCACCATAATATTTTACGGTAGAAATATCAACTGCTGATTTCCAATACTTTTACCGCATTTGTTGGTATATTTACAGTGCCGTCACAATCATTTGTTTTCAAAATAAAACATTTGTTTTCAAAATGAAATGTAGCGTATATTTATTATGTTAGCATTAGTTACTTAATTTACCATCACAGTTTTGCAAACCAATCACCGTGTCAGCACCGCGAAGGCGGAAAGACAACCTGATGATGAGCCCGTGGCTGAATCTGATAACAAGAAATCGCAAGAGATATGATTTAATTTGTTTAATTCCAAGTTCCTTGGCTTTCATCGATACTTTTCTGTGGCGATGTCTCTGGAACCATCCATCAATAGATTTCGTCAGTAGATTTAAAATATTAATGGATTTTTGCCGAATAAAAGATTTCTCATTTTAAATGGATATTTGCAGAACGAATACATTTTTCATTTCAAATCCCGGATTGATTAGGAATGCAGGTATGGAAACCATAACTGTTAACTCAAAAAGTGAAAACGGATTTTCAAATTAATGTTACAGAAAGGACAAGAACGACTGAATTCTGCAAAAACTGAAATAAATCAACTTGGAGATGCTTTAGGTGCATACACACAGGTTTCGCGACTTGTAGTTCTCTTATTAATTTCAAACCCTTCGAACCCACAGGCCGATTTTTCGGACCATAACCATGAGATCAATTTCATTGTGTAAATGCGTCCTTAGTAAATTCATGTGGGGAATGGGGAAGATCAATGAATATTTTCAACGTGCAGCCCTAAGGCTGCACGTTGAAGATATTAATTGGTCCACACCCAACTAATGAATATGCACTTTTCCAAATGAAGTTTGAAAACTGACATGGAAGATTTAGGGCTGTCACGATCTTTTAATCTAGGAATCGATTAGTCGTCGCAATGATCGATTAATCGTACTTAGATGACTCCCTCTCTCTGAAGTCGATAAAAAATGAAGTTCAAGTCAGTTGACCTACCTCCGGTAAACAACGAAGACGATCCTCTTTTGGGTACATTCAAACCATTGATGTTCTGAAGTTTTGAACCGTCATTGTAATAATCAAGACCGGCCGGCAGTTGCGAACTTCGCAACTGCCGACCGGTCTTGATTTTTACACTGACGGTTCAAAAGTTCAGAACATCAAAGCTTTGATGAATGTACCTGAAAGACAAAAGCACCAACTGCTTCTTGGGGTTTAACATCGATGTTTTTAACTCTTTACCTTTAGAAACAATAGTTTTTTCATCAAATTTTCTTTTAATTATTGAACGCCTAATGCGGGATACAATTTACCGATTATTCGACAACGAAAAATACTAATCGATTTCGCCGTGACCGATCAACAATCGATTAATCGATTAATCTTGACAGTCCTAGGAAGATTCTATTTGATTTTATTTTAAAGGGGTAACAAAATGTCGTCGTACTGAAGAGTTTCTTTTTGAAAAGCTGATAATGTCCGCGGAAATATTGTAATAAGAGTAGTATTATTTATTTATTTATTGGTGTTTAAGGTCACATATTTCTGCACAATGGCTAACCATGACCGTGACAGTTTTACGGGTGGAGGAAGCCGGAGTACCCGGAGAGAACCACCGAGCAACTGTCAGCTCCCCAACATACCAACTCCACACAAGCAGGGTTAGCATTGGTTAAAGACAGGTGCACCATCAACGTGCAGTACGCCTTAGTACACAGCGCCACCGTGCCCCCACGTGGGCAATGGGGGTGAAGTGTCTTGCCCAAGGACACACCGCGGTTGCCGCAGGTGGGATTCGAACCGAGGACCTCCCGGCTTGCAGCCTGCATCTCTACCAACTGAGCCACCGCGACCCCCAATAAGAGTAGTAGCAGTGGATGTAGTAGTTGCTGACTGAAGAACTAGTACCACTGCAGTTTGTTATGAATGTATAACTGGGAGAACTGCGTGTGAACAGGGCTGTAATTTACTGGAGACTGAAGGGGCTGCATACAAAATACACAGGTGAGTTGTGACTGCCATTCAGTTAAGGGTAAAACATAAACAATACCCCCCCCCCCCCCCCCCTCACAGTTAAAGAAGTGGTAGCGGTAGAAAACAGTGGAAAAACAGCAAGTGCTGTAGTAATAGTAATAAGATGTGGTGTGATTAGTACAAATATCTCGGGTTGGAGGTCACGCTGGCGCTGTGTACTAAGGTGTACTTTACCTCGATGGTGCCCTTACCTTCAGCCGATGAAAACTCTCCTCGTACAGAGTAAGTAAGTTGGGGAGTTTGATAGTTGTCAGATGGGTCTCTTCGGGTACTCTGGCTTACTCTACCCGTCAAACTATCTGACACGATGTGACCCTAGCTGCTGAAAGTGTCGTTGGACACCACTAAACATATAAACAATGCAAGTATTGTCAGTTTGTAGTGGGTATGGCGGTATCTGTTGCTTTAATAGTAGTAGTTAGCTCTGGGTTGTGGTGGTAGTGGTTGTGGCAATGGCAGTAGTAGTAGTTCTTATCTGACCTAATTTAATAGTACTGTTGATATATTCTCGCAGCGATACATGGAGTTGACATCTGATGTATTTGTAGGTTTCAATTGATTATTTGACTAAAACTTTTCGGTATGGTATCTTCCTGTTTGTTATGTCGGAAGCTGTCTGATAAGGCATTATTCCACATAAACGTAATGGGACGTAATACACTTGACCATGGCTAGACATCCAACACACTAATTCCATTCTGAGGAGACAGAGACGGAAGACACGTACAAAGGAGATTAAGAGTTCCTCTTTAAAATTTCATGTAGATGCTGGAAATTGTCTGCTCACCATCGAATTAGATAGAGATACTGTCACTTCTCCATCATTTATGACCAGCAGGCAATGTTGGAAAACATCAAGCGTCCTTGTATTTAAGATTTACCTAACACATCTCTGGTGCTACAAGACTTTTTATGGAAGGGGATCAACAGGAATGTTATATGAATGTTTATACATAAAAAAGTTCATATGTCCATCAAATACACACATTTGGTACCACAGTGGAAGCGACGTTTTCCAAGTCCACAGTCGAAGCATTAACAGTCATATTGCTGAAAAAATAGTTTCCGTGCAATAGCTCTAGTTCCCTTTTACAAATGCCCACCGGCGTTACGAGATACGTACCCCACTGAAAAAGAAGATGCTTATCGATGTTCATATTGGTCGTGAAAAGGTCATGGCTACTGTTACTCAAAATAGCACTTTTGTGTTTCTGGGTAATAAAATTAGTTTAACATTACCTTAACTGTATGTAGGTCACATCCACATCTGCTGATATATCGAATATGAATGCTGTACAGTACGGCCGCAGTGGACTGGTCACTTTCCACGGGTGGGCAATATTTCCACGGACGCAATAATATTAGATTCCTAACACTAATTATAGGAATAATCATCAAAAATTTAATTAATGAAGCACCGGGTACGACCCGGTGCTTCATTAATTAAAATTCTGCAGCTGAAGATTTGTATTACTCGGTAAACGCATCTGTCGACATCACTACCCTCGCATGGATTACGACCATTCCACGGCGACTGTGCGGTGAATTGTCTGATATATCGTCGCCTGAGTGCTAGAATGTTCTATGTCCCCTATGGGACTGTATATTATTTCCCCCATGGGACATACAACATTCTAGAACTCAGGCGACGATATTTCGAACGTACGGTTTGCTTTTCCTATCAACTTATTTATTTATTGATGTTTAAGGTCACATATTTATGCACAATGGCTAATCATGACCGTGGCAATTTTACTGGTGGAGGAAAGCGGAGTACCCGGAGAGAACCACCGAGCAACGACGAGCAGCTGCCAGCTCCCCAACATCGTAACTCCGCACAACAGCACAGGCAGGGTTAGATTGGTTGAAGACATGCGTACCATCGACGTGCAGTACGCCTTAGTACACGGCGTCATCGTGCCCCCGCGCGGGCAATGGAGATTCCTATCAACTGAAATATTTCAGGCGAATGAATCTGAAAAATACCATAAACATTCTTTTTCTTTTTGTCAGTGCAGGAAATGTTGATCAGTCGAAACCAACTACGGCGATATTTTTAACGGCATTACCATCAGGAGTGAAGACTTACTGCGCATGACAAGTGTCAGCGGAGCTTTTGTGGTAATGATTTATCCGTCGTCCGTCCGTCGTCTGTCGTTAACATTTTGTTTGTCCGGTCCATAACTTCTTAACTACTGAATATTTTTGACAAAATTTACAACAATATGTATTATCAAAAGACAGTGTTTTGCGAGTTATAATATGGGATGTTCCCATACATGCCAAGGTCACAAGACCTATGTTAAGGTGACATAAGAACTCACTCTGACATCTCAATGTCACTTTTGTCCAGTCTATATTACTTGCTATGATTGACACATCTTTTTCATGCTTGGTACAATTATTGCTCATGACTTAAAGATGCGACTTTGATCCAAGGTCAGATCATCAATATTAACTGGTAGAGTGCTAAATTATTTTTGGCCATCAAATCTTGTACACATGTCTTTGCCTTGTTACAATTTATTGGAGAGTGCCCATAGGCACTCTCCAATAAATTGTAACAAGGCAAACCTTTACAGACTTTTTAATACCACTTCAAAGATAATACAAATCACATCCACCGAATATGAGCCTTGAAGCTGTGGTACCTACACTCCAGAATAAAGCCCAAATATGGGCTTCCAGCACTCTACCAGTTAAGGTCAAAGACAGTATAACTTTGATATTGTTATACAGTCCATGTCTGGTCTGTATAATTGAATATATGTACCAGATCTTGTTCATCCTTCACGCAATTGTTACCTGTAACCTCTGGTAAAGTTTTGTCAATCGCCCGTCCGTCGTCTGTTGTCCGTCTGTCATCAAAATTTTGTTTGTCTGGGCCATAATTTCTTGACCACTGAATATGTTTTGACAACACGTCAAAGCAATATGTACTTTTATATCAGTGTGTTGCGAATTAGGAAATTGTATGTACCCCTCGAGGTGAAGGGTACAGACCCTATGTTAAGGTGACAGTCAGAAAAACTTTGACATTTCACTGTCACATTTGTCCGGTCCCTATAACTTGGTACAATTATTGGTGTGAAATTATTCATTATCATTTTGACGTAACAAATCGTTGCGTCAAAACAGAACCGAAGCCAGAGGGAAAGATTCGCCCCCACGATATTTTATGTCGGAAATTGTTGTAAGTGGGGGGAGGGCAGGCACCACGAGCAAGTCGGAAGCAACCGTGGGAGTCCCAATATGGTTACAATGTGCTGCGCATAGAACTTGTGGCTGAGTTATGTGTATTCCGCCAGGACTAGTTCCCGTGTTTATTCCAGCATACGACTCATTTCAAAAACTGGAGTCTGATAAGTGCTGTTTGTCGTGTAATTCAGTTTATTTAGGTCAAATCGTGATTCGACATGCTAGCTAGGTATGATTCATAGCTTCATCCATTGATCTGGGTGAGTCATTGTTGACATTAGACTGTATCCGTCTGACGACAGTTAGGTAATTCAGACTAACGTTGGTGATACGATAAATGAGTTAGAATGTATCGGCGACCTTTATACAATTGATGGTCGGTTAACTGTGATATAGGCGTCGAGTGCACCTGTGATTCACAGTGAAGAAAAGAAGCACGTGTTGTTTGGCTGATACGATGTACATCAGGGACCGTGATACAATTAGTGGTCCATTAACCGTAATATAGGCATTAAATGCGCCTGTAATTTCTCGGTTAATTATCGTATGGGCGCTTGTGTTTATTCCACTAAGCGACACAGCCTATCTTATGACGGCGTGTAATATGTTTTATTTGTGACATCGTATCAGTATTTGGCATGCGTAATAAGGCACATTTGTGGAGGCATGCTGAATTGTTGAATGCAGGTGCTTTTAATTCAGGCTAACGTTGGTGATACGATAGATGCGTTAGAATGGATCGGCGACCTTTTTTCAATTGGGTGGTCGGTTAACTGTGATGTAGGCGTCAAGTGCACCTGTGATTCACAGTGAAGAGGAAGAGCACACGTTATTTGGCTGACACGATGTATATCGGGGACCTTGATATAATTGCTGGTCCATTAACCGTGATATAGGCGTTAGGTGCGCCTGTGATTTCTTGAGTAATTGTTGTATGGGCGCTTGTGTTTATTCCACTAAGCGACTCAGCCTATATTATGGAGGCATGTAATAAGACGACGCCAAGGCTGTAATTGTTTCCAATAAATGGATGCTGCCCTTTTAGGACGGAATAATGTTTTGCATATAAGATCGTATCAGTTTCCAGCATAGTATATGACCATTCTAGCCTGGATTGTTATTGTTTCCAATAAATTGACGCTGCGATACAATGTTTTGTATATAAAATCGTACCAGTTTTCAACATGGACTAGGACCTTTTAAACGGCCTATCAGTATGAGCTAGCTGCATCATTGGAGAAATGCGCTTCTGAATTATTAGGCTCATACCATTATTTGAGTAAGTAACTGTCATCAAACAGGGGGATATTGTCCCATGACGGAAAGCGACTGAACTTTTCTATACATTTGTGCTTTCTGAGCTTGTGGAGCTTGGAGCTCGCGATAAAAGAGCTGATTTCAGTATAGTACATTGAAATTCGTATGTGCTTCGGTATAACATTTGTTTAGCCTGAAGCCTATTGGTACTTGTCCGGAATTTAATCCGCTATGCCTGACTAGTTTCAACCTTTACGGTTTTATCAAAGAAACAAATACCTCAAGACTTCAATTTTTGTAAGTCTGAGACTACCGATTCTTGGTCGGTAATGTATTGTGGTATATAGGAAATATAGGTCGCTATGGGTGAGCGCCACTTGATACCAATTCGTTGAATGTTACAGCTTTCAGACATGGCTGAGACTTGAATTTGAACACTGCTGTTTTTCAGGTTCTGAGCAATATATTATCAACTGTTTATTGTAATTTCATATATTGCTATTTCAAGGAAATATGATTGATTTTCGGGAGGCGTTGCCTCGACCGTTAATTATGTTTCACACCTTATTCTGTTTGTGTCTGAGGACCAGGTGTTTGTGCAAGACTGAGTGTGTTTTGTTTGCACTCTATTGTTAATGCCTTTTTATGGCTTGTTTGAAACAGCTCTAATTGGAGAACTGAAGTGACTGTCGCACTTTATTGACTTGACTGTCGCTTATGTATACACTTTAGTGTTTGTGCATTCGTGGGTCATTTGAGTTCGTTCTAATTGGAGAACTATAGCCATTCTAGCAGTCTTTTAGGTCGACTGTCTGAGACGCTCAGTGACTTGTATGTCGCTCTCAGAAGTTTCAAAGCTTGCAGGAAATACACAGAACACTGTGTATAACACGGGCTTGTGGTGTGAAACTCCGATTCAGTTTCTAAATCGACCGACAGGCTCTGCTGTCTGGGATAGAAACCGTCGAGCGATGAAGCTTGCAAGCAGGCTGGAGGTACACAGGCTGTGTACGACACGGGCTTGTGGTGGAAGCTTCAGGGTTTGGCAAGCTGGCGGGCAATAACACACATTAATGCGTTAGCACTGGCTTGTGGTAGGCAAACCCCTGTTGGCTATGTGTAAAGTCTGCAAGCAGGCTGGGAGTATACAGAAAATTCTATATACAACACTGGCTTGTGGTAATAAGACTTTACGGTTTCGAAGCTGGCAGGCAATGTCACATAAATGTGTATTGCACGGGCTTGTGGTAGCGAAACCTGTGATAGCCAACACACTGAACATAAATAAATACAATACAATAGTGTAAAACGCGAGAGTGAAATAGCGATCAAATCAATCGAAAAATGCGAATGTGCAGTCGCGATACCTGGTGTTTGATACAAACGAATCTCAGTAGTTTCGTATTCACGTGTGTGAAAATCATAATCGTGCATTGAGAATCAAATTTGTGGAAACTTCAACAGTGTTATCAGTTGATTAAAAATGGCGTCCGAGCTGTACGTGTTGTATACGTGGAAATGAGAACTAATTGGGATGACGCCTTCAGCTTCGGTGACTGAGAGTCACGTGCTGTAAAGGAGAATTCTCATTGGGTGTGCTATTTGCACTCCGACACGCTGATTGGCTGACTCGGTGTGGGTGGCGCCCACATGGATGAAGAATTTTTTCATGATTGAATTCACGAAATGAGATTTAGTTGTTTGTCGACCATCATGAAGGGTCAAGCTCTGACACGAATATTTATGGGAGTAAATATTGGTTAGCTCCCTTGATATGTCAGGAGAAATAAATTCTCGCGCCAGCTAATGCTGGGAATAACTGAGTGATAGTCCTAGTGTAGGTTGTGTGGCAAGTATATTGCGACTACTAATTGTAGTGAACTGTCGAGTTTAAAGTTTACTTGATTGTGCCCGACAGACGGCCGTGTTTTGTTAATAACAACTTTGTGGCCAGTGCAGATATGATTGTAACAATCGGTTAAAATTAGTAGGCTCCCACTGGGCCTTTTTTATCATTATTGTATGCCACACATGCACTGGTATAATTGTAACAAGTCGCCCCGACAAAACTCTCCAAGCGCCAGTTCTGGGTTTGCACCCAAAACCTCGCGAGACTAAGGTGAGTCCCTCTTACAGGAGCCCGTAAGCTCAGTATAAATGTAAGTGGGGGGGGGAAGGCAGGCACCACGAGCAAGTCGGAAGCAACCGTGGGAGTCCCAATATGGTTACAATGTGCTGCGCATAGAACTTGTGGCTGAGTTATGTGTATTCCGCCAGGACTAGTTCTCGTGTTTATTCCAGCATACGACTCATTTCAAAAACTGGAGTCTGATAAGTGCTGTTTGTCGTGTAATTCAGTTTATTTAGGTCAAATCGTGATTCGACATGCTAGCTAGGTATGATTCATAGATTCATCCATTGATCTGGGTGAGTCATTGTTGACATTAGAGTGTATCCGTCTGACGACAGTTAGGTAATTCAGACTAACGTTGGTGATACGATAAATGAGTTAGAATGTATCGGCGACCTTTATACAATTGATGGTCGGTTAACTGTGATATAGGCGTCGAGTGCACCTGTGATTCACAGTGAAGAAAAGAAGCACGTGTTGTTTGGCTGATACGATGTACATCAGGGACCGTGATACAATTAGTGGTCCATTAACCGTAATATAGGCATTAAATGCGCCTGTAATTTCTCGGTTAATTATCGTATGGGCGCTTGTGTTTATTCCACTAAGCGACACAGCCTATCTTATGACGGCGTGTAATATGTTTTATTTGTGACATCGTATCAGTATTTGGCATGCGTAATAAGGCACATTTGTGGAGGCATGCTGAATTGTTGAATGCAGGTGCTTTTAATTCAGGCTAACGTTGGTGATACGATAGATGCGTTAGAATGGATCGGCGACCTTTTTTCAATTGGGTGGTCGGTTAACTGTGATGTTGGCGTCAAGTGCACCTGTGATTCACAGTGAAGAGGAAGAGCACACGTTATTTGGCTGACACGATGTATATCGGGGACCTTGATATAATTGCTGGTCCATTAACCGTGATATAGGCGTTAGGTGCGCCTGTGATTTCTTGAGTAATTGTTGTATGGGCGCTTGTGTTTATTCCACTAAGCGACTCAGCCTATATTATGGAGGCATGTAATAAGACGACGCCAAGGCTGTAATTGTTTCCAATAAATGGATGCTGCCCTTTTAGGACGGAATAATGTTTTGCATATAAGATCGTATCAGTTTCCAGCATAGTATATGACCATTCTAGCCTGGATTGTTATTGTTTCCAATAAATTGACGCTGCGATACAATGTTTTGTATATAAAATCGTACCAGTTTTCAACATGGACTAGGACCTTTTAAACGGCCTATTAGTATGAGCTAGCTGCATCATTGGAGAAATGCGCTTCTGAATTATTAGGCTCATACCATTATTTGAGTAAGTAACTGTCATCAAACAGGGGGATATTGTCCCATGACGGAAAGCGACTGAACTTTTCTATACAATTGTGCTTTCTGAGCTTGTGGAGCTTGGAGCTCGCGATAAAAGAGCTGATTTCAGTATAGTACATTGAAATTCGTATGTGCTTCGATATAACATTTGTTTAGCCTGAAGCCTATTGGTACTTGTCCGGAATTTAATCCGCTATGCCTGACTAGTTTCAACCTTTACGGTTTTATCCAAGAAACAAATACCTCAAGACTTCAATTTTTGTAAGTCTGAGACTACCGATTCTTGGTCGGTAATGTATTGTGGTATATAGGAAATATAGGTCGCTATGGGTGAGCGCCACTTGATACCAATTCGTTGAATGTTACAGCTTTCAGACATGGCTGAGACTTGAATTTGAACACTGCTGTTTTTCAGGTTCTGAGCAATATATTATCAACTGTTTATTGTAATTTCATATATTGCTATTTCAAGGAAATATGATTGATTTTCGGGAGGCGTTGCCTCGACCGTTAATTATGTTTCACACCTTATTCTGTTTGTGTCTGAGGACCAGGTGTTTGTGCAAGACTGAGTGTGTTTTGTTTGCACTCTATTGTTAATGCCTTTTTATGGCTTGTTTGAAACAGCTCTAATTGGAGAACTGAAGTGACTGTCGCACTTTATTGACTTGACTGTCGCTTATGTATGCACTTTAGTGTTTTTGCATTCGTGGCTCATTTGAGTTCGTTCTAATTGGAGAACTATAGCCATTCTAGCAGTCTTTTAGGTCGACTGTCTGAGACGCTCAGTGACATGTATGTCGCTCTCAGAAGTTTCAAAGCTTGCAGGAAATACACAGAACACTGTGTATAACACGGGCTTGTGGTGTGAAACTCCGATTCAGTTTCTAAATCGACCGACAGGCTCTGCTGTCTGGGATAGAAACCGTCGAGCGATGAAGCTTGCAAGCAGGCTGGAGGTACACAGGCTGTGTACGACACGGGCTTGTGGTGGAAGCTTCAGGGTTTGGCAAGCTGGCGGGCAATAACACACATTAATGCGTTAGCACTGGCTTGTGGTAGGCAAACCCCTGTTGGCTATGCGTAAAGTCTGCAAGCAGGCTGGGAGTATACAGAAAATTCTATATACAACACTGGCTTGTGGTAATGAGACTTTACGGTTTCGAAGCTGGCAGGCAATGTCACATAAATGTGTATTGCACGGGCTTGTGGTAGCGAAACCTGTGATAGCCAACACACTGAACATAAATAAATACAATACAATAGTGTAAAACGCGAGAGTGAAATAGCGATCAAATCAATCGAAAAATGCGAATGTGCAGTCGCGATACCTGGTGTTTGATACAAACGAATCTCAGTAGTTTCGTATTCACGGGTGTGAAAATCATAATCGTGCATTGAGAATCAAATTTGTGGAAACTTCAACAGTGTTATCAGTTGATTAAAAATGGCGTCCGAGCTGTACGTGTTGTAAGTGGGGGGGGGGGGGGGGGGGGGGGGAGTGCAGGCACCACGAGCAAGTCGGAAGCAACCGTGGGAGTCCCAATATGGTTACAATGTGCTGCGCATAGAACTTGTGGCTGAGTTATGTGTATTCCGCCAGGACTAGTTCTCGTGTTTATTCCAGCATACGACTCATTTCAAAAACTGGAGTCCGATAAGTGCTGTTTGTCGTGTAATTCAGTTTATTTAGGTCAAATCGTGATTCGACATGCTAGCTATGTATGATTCATAGCTTCATCCATTGATCTGGTTGAGTCATTGTTGACATTAGAGTGTATCCGTCTGACGACAGTTAGGTAATTCAGACTAACGTTGGTGATACGATAAATGAGTTAGAATGTATCGGCGACCTTTATACAATTGATGGTCGGTTAACTGTGATATAGGCGTCGAGTGCACCTGTGATTCACAGTGAAGAAAAGAAGCACGTGTTGTTTGGCTGATACGATGTACATCAGGGACCGTGATACAATTAGTGGTCCATTAACCGTAATATAGGCATCAAATGCGCCTGTAATTTCTCGGTTAATTGTAAGTGGGGGGAGGGCAGGCACCACGAGCAAGTCGGAAGCAACCGTGGGAGTCCCAATATGGTTACAATGTGCTGCGCATAGAACTTGTGGCTGAGTTATGTGTATTCCGCCAGGACTAGTTCTCGTGTTTATTCCAGCATGCGACTCATTTCAAAAACTGGAGTCTGATAAGTGCTGTTTGTCGTGTAATTCAGTTTATTTAGGTCAAATCGTGATTCGACATGCTAGCTATGTATGATTCATAGCTTCATCCATTGATCTGGGTGAGTCATTGTTGACATTAGAGTGTATCTGTCTGACGACAGTTAGGTAATTCAGACTAACGTTGGTGATACGATAAATGAGTTAGAATGTATCGGCGACCTTTGTACAATTGATGGTCGGTTAACTGTGATATAGGCGTCGAGTGCACCTGTAATTCACAGTGAAGAAAAGAAGCACGTGTTGTTTGGCTGATACGATGTACATCAGGGACCGTGATACAATTAGTGGTCCATTAACCGTAATATAGGCATCAAATGCGCCTGTAATTTCTCGGTTAATTATCGTATGGGCGCTTGTGTTTATTCCACTAAGCGACACAGCCTATCTTATGACGGCGTGTAATATGTTTTATTTGTGACATCGTATCAGTATTTGGCATGCGTAATAAGGCACATTTGTGGAGGCATGCTGAATTGTTGAATGCAGGTGCTTTTAATTCAGACTAACGTTGGTGATACGATAGATGCGTTAGAATGGATCGGCGACCTTTTTTCAATTGGGTGGTCGGTTAACTATGAAGTAGGCGTCAAGTGCACCTGTGATTCACAGTGAAGAGGAAGAGCACACGTTATTTGGCTGACACGATGTATATCGGGGACCTTGATATAATTGCTGGTCCATTAACCGTGATATAGGCGTTAGGTGCGCCTGTGATTTCTCGAGTAATTATTGTATGGGCGTTTGTGTTTATTTCACTAAGCGACTCAGCCTATATTATGGAGGCATGTAATAAGACGACGCCAAGGCTGTAATTGTTTCCAATAAATGGATGCTGCCCTTTTAGGACGGAATAATGTTTTGCATATAAGATCGTATCAGTTTCCAGCATAGTATATGACCATTCTAGCCTGGATTGTTATTGTTTCCAATAAATTGACGCTGCCCTATTATTGGGCCGATACAATGTTTTGTATATAAAATCGTACCAGTTTTCAACATGGACTAGGACCTTTTAAACGGCCTATCAGTATGAGCTAGCTGCATCATTGGAGAAATGCGCTTCTGAATTATTAGGCTCATACCATTATTCGAGTAAGTAACTGTCATCAAACAGGGGGATATTGTCCCATGACGGAAAGCGACTGAACTTTTCTATACATTTGTGCTTTCTGAGCTTGTGGAGCTCGCGATAAAAGAGCTGATTTCAGTATAGTACATTGAAATTCGTATGTGCTTCGGTATAACATTTGTTTAGCCTGAAGCCTATTGGTACTTGTCCGGAATTTAATCCGCTATGCCTGACTAGTTTCAACCTTTACGGTTTTATCAAAGAAACAAATACCTCAAGACTTCAATTTGTGTAAGTCTGAGACTACCGATTCTTGGTCGGTAATGTATTGTGGTATATAGGAAATATAGGTCGCTATGGGTGAGCGCCACTTGATACCAATTCGTTGAATGTTACAGCTTTCAGACATGGCTGAGACTTGAATTTGAACACTGCTGTTTTTCAGGTTCTGGGCAATATATTATCAACTGTTTATTGTAATTTCATATATTGCTATTTCAAGGAAATATGATTGATTTTCGGGAGGCGTTGCCTCGACCGTTAATTATGTTTCACACCTTATTCTGTTCGTGTCTGAGGACCAGGTGTTTGTGCAAGACTGAGTGTGTTTTGTTTGCACTCGATTGTTTATGCCTTTTTATGGCTTGTTTGAAACAGCTCTAATTGGAGAACTGAAGTGACTGTCGCACTTTATTGACTTGACTGTCGCTTATGTATGCACTTTAGTGTTTGTGCATTCGTGGCTCATTTGAGTTCGTTCTAATTGGAGAACTATAGCCATTCTAGCAGTCTTTTAGGTCGACTGTCTGAGACGCTCAGTGACTTGTATGTCGCTCTCAGAAGTTTCAAAGCTTGCAGGAAATACACAGAACACTGTGTATAACACGGGCTTGTGGTGTGAAACTCCGATTCAGTTTCTAAATCGCCGACAGACTCTGCTGTCTGGGATAGAAACCGTCGAGCGATGAAGCTTGCAAGCAGGCTGGAGGTACACAGGCTGTGTACGACACGGGCTTGTGGTGGAAGCTTCAGGGTTTGGCAAGCTGGCGGGCAATAACACACATTAATGCGTTAGCACTGGCTTGTGGTAGGCAAACCCCTGTTGGCTATGTGTAAAGTCTGCAAGCAGGCTGGGAGTATACAGAAAATTCCATATACAACACTGGCTTGTGGTAATGAGACTTTACGGTTTCGAAGCTGGCAGGCAATGTCACATAAATGTGTATTGCACGGGCTTGTGGTAGCGAAACCTGTGATAGCCAACACACTGAACATAAATAAATACAATACAATAGTGTAAAACGCGATTAAATCAATCGAAAAATGCGAATGTGCAGTCGCGATACCTGGTGTTTGATACAAACGAATCTCAGTGGTTTCGTATTCACGTGTGTGAAAATCATAATCGTGCATTGAGAATCAAATTTGTGGAAACTTCAACAGTGTTATCGGTTGATTAAAGATGGCGTCCGAGCTGTACGTGTAGTATACGTGGAAATGAGAACTAATTGGGATGACGCCTTCAGCTTCGGTGACTGAGAGTCACGTGCTGTAAAGGAGAATTCTCATTGGGTGTGCTATTTGCACTCCGACACGCTGATTGGCTGAATCGGTGTGGGTGGCGCCCACATGGATGAAGAATTTTTTCATGGTTGAATTCACGAAATGAGATTTAGTTGTTTGTCGACCATCATGAAGGGTCAAGCTCTGACACGAATATTTATGGGAGTAAATATTGGTTAGCTCCCTTGATATGTCAGGAGAAATAAATTCTCGCACCAGCTAATGCTGGGAATAACTGAGTGATAGTCCTAGTGTAGGTTGTGTGGCAAGTATATTGCGACTACTAATTGTAGTGAACTGTCGAGTTTAAAGTTTACTTGATTGTGCCCGACAGACGGCCGTGTTTTGTTAATAACAACTTTGTGGCCAGTGCAGATATGATTGTAACAATCCGTTAAAATTAGTAGGCTCCCACTGGGCCTTTTTTATCATTATTGTATGCCACGCATGCACTGGTATAATTGTGACAAGTCGCCCCGACAAAACTCTCCAAGCGCCAGTTCTGGGTCTGCACCCAAAACCTCGCGAGACTAAGGTGAGTCCCTCTTATAGGAGCCCGTAAGCTCAGTATAAATGTAAGTGGGGGGAGGGCAGGCACCACGAGCAAGTCGGAAGCAACCGTGTGAATCCCAATATGGTTACAATGTGCTGCGCATAGAACTTGTGGCTGAGTTATGTGTATTCCGCCAGGACTAGTTCTCGTGTTTATTCCAGCATGCGACTCATTTCAAAAACTGGAGTCTGATAAGTGCTGTTTGTCGTGTAATTCAGTTTATTTAGGTCAAATCGTGATTCGACATGCTAGCTATGTATGATTCATAGCTTCATCCATTGATCTGGTTGAGTCATTGTTGACATTAGAGTGTATCCGTCTGACGACAGTTAGGTAATTCAGACTAACGTTGGTGATACGATAAATGAGTTAGAATGTATCGGCGACCTTTGTACAATTGATGGTCGGTTAACTGTGATATAGGCGTCGAGTGCACCTGTGATTCACAGTGAAGAAAAGAAGCACGTGTTGTTTGGCTGATACGATGTACATCAGGGACCGTGATACAATTAGTGGTCCATTAACCGTAATATAGGCATCAAATGCGCCTGTAATTTCTCGGTTAATTATCGTATGGGCGCTTGTGTTTATTCCACTAAGCGACACAGCCTATCTTATGACGGCGTGTAATATGTTTTATTTGTGACATCGTATCAGTATTTGGCATGCGTAATAAGGCACATTTGTGGAGGCATGCTGAATTGTTGAATGCAGGTGCTTTTAATTCAGACTAACGTTGGTGATACGATAGATGCGTTAGAATGGATCGGCGACCTTTTTTCAATTGGGTGGTCGGTTAACTATGAAGTAGGCGTCAAGTGCACCTGTGATTCACAGTGAAGAGGAAGAGCACACGTTATTTGGCTGACACGATGTATATCGGGGACCTTGATATAATTGCTGGTCCATTAACCGTGATATAGGCGTTAGGTGCGCCTGTGATTTCTCGAGTAATTGTTGTATGGGCGCTTGTGTTTATTTCACTAAGCGACTCAGCCTATATTATGGAGGCATGTAATAAGACGACGCCAAGGCTGTAATTGTTTCCAATAAATGGATGCTGCCCTTTTAGGACGGAATAATGTTTTGCATATAAGATCGTATCAGTTTCCAGCATAGTATATGACCATTCTAGCCTGGATTGTTATTGTTTCCAATAAATTGACGCTGCCCTATTATTGGGCCGATACAATGTTTTGTATATAAAATCGTACCAGTTTTCAACATGGACTAGGACCTTTTAAACGGCCTATCAGTATGAGCTAGCTGCATCATTGGAGAAATGCGCTTCTGAATTATTAGGCTCATACCATTATTTGAGTAAGTAACTGTCATCAAACAGGGGGATATTGTCCCATGACGGAAAGCGACTGAACTTTTCTATACATTTGTGCTTTCTGAGCTTGTGGAGCTTGGAGCTCGCGATAAAAGAGCTGATTTCAGTATAGTACATTGAAATTCGTATGTGCTTCGGTATAACATTTGTTTAGCCTGAAGCCTATTGGTACTTGTCCGGAATTTAATCCGCTATGCCTGACTAGTTTCAACCTTTACGGTTTTATCAAAGAAACAAATACCTCAAGACTTCAATTTGTGTAAGTCTGAGACTACCGATTCTTGGTCGGTAATGTATTGTGGTATATAGGAAATATAGGTCGCTATGGGTGAGCGCCACTTGATACCAATTCGTTGAATGTTACAGCTTTCAGACATGGCTGAGACTTGAATTTGAACACTGCTGTTTTTCAGGTTCTGGGCAATATATTATCAACTGTTTATTGTAATTTCATATATTGCTATTTCAAGGAAATATGATTGATTTTCGGGAGGCGTTGCCTCGACCGTTAATTATGTTTCACACCTTATTCTGTTCGTGTCTGAGGACCAGGTGTTTGTGCAAGACTGAGTGTGTTTTGTTTGCACTCGATTGTTTATGCCTTTTTATGGCTTGTTTGAAACAGCTCTAATTGGAGAACTGAAGTGACTGTCGCACTTTATTGACTTGACTGTCGCTTATGTATGCACTTTAGTGTTTGTGCATTCGTGGCTCATTTGAGTTCGTTCTAATTGGAGAACTATAGCCATTCTAGCAGTCTTTTAGGTCGACTGTCTGAGACGCTCAGTGACTTGTATGTCGCTCTCAGAAGTTTCAAAGCTTGCAGGAAATACACAGAACACTGTGTATAACACGGGCTTGTGGTGTGAAACTCCAATTGAGTTTCTAAATCGCCGACAGGCTCTGCTGTCTGGGATAGAAACCGTCGAGCGATGAAGCTTGCAAGCAGGCTGGAGGTACACAGGCGGTGTACGACACGGGCTTGTGGTGGAAGCTTCAGGGTTTGGCAAGCTGGCGGGCAATAACACACATTAATGCGTTAGCACTGGCTTGTGGTAGGCAAACCCCTGTTGGCTATGTGTAAAGTCTGCAAGCAGGCTGGGAGTATACAGAAAATTCCATATACAACACTGGCTTGTGGTAATGAGACTTTACGGTTTCGAAGCTGGCAGGCAATGTCACATAAATGTGTATTGCACGGGCTTGTGGTAGCGAAACCTGTGATAGCCAACACACTGAACATAAATAAATACAATACAATAGTGTAAAACGCGATTAAATCAATCGAAAAATGCGAATGTGCAGTCGCGATACCTGGTGTTTGATACAAACGAATCTCAGTGGTTTCGTATTCACGTGTGTGAAAATCATAATCGTGCATTGAGAATCAAATTTGTGGAAACTTCAACAGTGTTATCGGTTGATTAAAGATGGCGTCCGAGCTGTACGTGTAGTATACGTGGAAATGAGAACTAATTGGGATGACGCCTTCAGCTTCGGTGACTGAGAGTCACGTGCTGTAAAGGAGAATTCTCATTGGGTGTGCTATTTGCACTCCGACACGCTGATTGGCTGAATCGGTGTGGGTGCCGCCCACATGGATGAAGAATTTTTTCATGATTGAATTCACGAAATGAGATTTAGTTGTTTGTCGACCATCATGAAGGGTCAAGCTCTGACACGAATATTTATGGGAGTAAATATTGGTTAGCTCCCTTGATATGTCAGGAGAAATAAATTCTCGCACCAGCTAATGCTGGGAATAACTGAGTGATAGTCCTAGTGTAGGTTGTGTGGCAAGTATATTGCGACTACTAATTGTAGTGAACTGACGAGTTTAAAGTTTACTTGATTGTGCCCGACAGACGGCCGTGTTTTGTTAATAACAACTTTGTGGCCAGTGCAGATATGATTGTAACAATCGGTTAAAATTAGTAGGCTCCCACTGGGCCTTTTTTATCATTATTGTATGCCACACATGCACTGGTATAATTGTGACAAGTCGCCCCGACAAAACTCTCCAAGCGCCAGTTCTGGGTTTGCACCCAAAACCTCGCGAGACTAAGGTGAGTCCCTCTTATAGGAGCCCGTAAGCTCAGTATAAATGTAAGTGGGGGGAGGGCAGGCACCACGAGCAAGTCGGAAGCAACCGTGGGAGTCCCAATATGGTTACAATGTGCTGCGCATAGAACTTGTGGCTGAGTTATGTGTATTCCGCCAGGACTAGTTCTCGTGTTTATTCCAGCATGCGACTCATTTCAAAAACTGGAGTCTGATAAGTGCTGTTTGTCGTGTAATTCAGTTTATTTAGGTCAAATCGTGATTCGACATGCTAGCTATGTATGATTCATAGCTTCATCCATTGATCTGGGTGAGTCATTGTTGACATTAGAGTGTATCCGTCTGACGACAGTTAGGTAATTCAGACTAACGTTGGTGATACGATAAATGAGTTAGAATGTATCGGCGACCTTTGTACAATTGATGGTCGGTTAACTGTGATATAGGCGTCGAGTGCACCTGTGATTCACAGTGAAGAAAAGAAGCACGTGTTGTTTGGCTAATACGATGTACATCAGGGACCGTGATACAATTAGTGGTCCATTAACCGTAATATAGGCATCAAATGCGCCTGTAATTTCTCGGTTAATTATCGTATGGGCGCTTGTGTTTATTCCACTAAGCGACACAGCCTATCTTATGACGGCGTGTAATATGTTTTATTTGTGACATCGTATCAGTATTTGGCATGCGTAATAAGGCACATTTGTGGAGGCATGCTGAATTGTTGAATGCAGGTGCTTTTAATTCAGACTAACGTTGGTGATACGATAGATGCGTTAGAATGGATCGGCGACCTTTTTTCAATTGGGTGGTCGGTTAACTATGAAGTAGGCGTCAAGTGCACCTGTGATTCACAGTGAAGAGGAAGAGCACACGTTATTTGGCTGACACGATGTATATCGGGGACCTTGATATAATTGCTGGTCCATTAACCGTGATATAGGCGTTAGGTGCGCCTGTGATTTCTCGAGTAATTGTTGTATGGGCGCTTGTGTTTATTTCACTAAGCGACTCAGCCTATATTATGGAGGCATGTAATAAGACGACGCCAAGGCTGTAATTGTTTCCAATAAATGGATGCTGCCCTTTTAGGACGGAATAATGTTTTGCATATAAGATCGTATCAGTTTCCAGCATAGTATATGACCATTCTAGCCTGGATTGTTATTGTTTCCAATAAATTGACGCTGCCCTATTATTGGGCCGATACAATGTTTTGTATATAAAATCGTACCAGTTTTCAACATGGACTAGGACCTTTTAAACGGCCTATCAGTATGAGCTAGCTGCATCATTGGAGAAATGCGCTTCTGAATTATTAGGCTCATACCATTATTTGAGTAAGTAACTGTCATCAAACAGGGGGATATTGTCCCATGACGGAAAGCGACTGAACTTTTCTATACATTTGTGCTTTCTGAGCTTGGAGCTCGCGATAAAAGAGCTGATTTCAGTATAGTACATTGAAATTCGTATGTGCTTCGGTATAACATTTGTTTAGCCTGAAGCCTATTGGTACTTGTCCGGAATTTAATCCGCTATGCCTGACTAGTTTCAACCTTTACGGTTTTATCAAAGAAACAAATACCTCAAGACTTCAATTTGTGTAAGTCTGAGACTACCGATTCTTGGTCGGTAATGTATTGTGGTATATAGGAAATATAGGTCGCTATGGGTGAGCGCCACTTGATACCAATTCGTTGAATGTTACAGCTTTCAGACATGGCTGAGACTTGAATTTGAACACTGCTGTTTTTCAGGTTCTGGGCAATATATTATCAACTGTTTATTGTAATTTCATATATTGCTATTTCAAGGAAATATGATTGATTTTCGGGAGGCGTTGCCTCGACCGTTAATTATGTTTCACACCTTATTCTGTTCGTGTCTGAGGACCAGGTGTTTGTGCAAGACTGAGTGTGTTTTGTTTGCACTCGATTGTTTATGCCTTTTTATGGCTTGTTTGAAACAGCTCTAATTGGAGAACTGAAGTGACTGTCGCACTTTATTGACTTGACTGTCGCTTATGTATGCACTTTAGTGTTTGTGCATTCGTGGCTCATTTGAGTTCGTTCTAATTGGAGAACTATAGCCATTCTAGCAGTCTTTTAGGTCGACTGTCTGAGACGCTCAGTGACTTGTATGTCGCTCTCAGAAGTTTCAAAGCTTGCAGGAAATACACAGAACACTGTGTATAACACGGGCTTGTGGTGTGAAACTCCAATTCAGTTTCTAAATCGCCGACAGGCTCTGCTGTCTGGGATAGAAACCGTCGAGCGATGAAGCTTGCAAGCAGGCTGGAGGTACACAGGCTGTGTACGACACGGGCTTGTGGTGGAAGCTTCAGGGTTTGGCAAGCTGGCGGGCAATAACACACATTAATGCGTTAGCACTGGCTTGTGGTAGGCAAACCCCTGTTGGCTATGTGTAAAGTCTGCAAGCAGGCTGGGAGTATACAGAAAATTCCATATACAACACTGGCTTGTGGTAATGAGACTTTACGGTTTCGAAGCTGGCAGGCAATGTCACATAAATGTGTATTGCACGGGCTTGTGGTAGCGAAACCTGTGATAGCCAACACACTGAACATAAATAAATACAATACAATAGTGTAAAACGCGATTAAATCAATCGAAAAATGCGAATGTGCAGTCGCGATACCTGGTGTTTGATACAAACGAATCTCAGTGGTTTCGTATTCACGTGTGTGAAAATCATAATCGTGCATTGAGAATCAAATTTGTGGAAACTGCAACAGTGTTATCGGTTGATTAAAGATGGCGTCCGAGCTGTACGTGTAGTATACGTGGAAATGAGAACTAATTGGGATGACGCCTTCAGCTTCGGTGACTGAGAGTCACGTGCTGTAAAGGAGAATTCTCATTGGGTGTGCTATTTGCACTCCGACACGCTGATTGGCTGAATCGGTGTGGGTGGCGCCCACATGGATGAAGAATTTTTTCATGGTTGAATTCACGAAATGAGATTTAGTTGTTTGTCGACCATCATGAAGGGTCAAGCTCTGACACGAATATTTATGGGAGTAAATATTGGTTAGCTCCCTTGATATGTCAGGAGAAATAAATTCTCGCACCAGCTAATGCTGGGAATAACTGAGTGATAGTCCTAGTGTAGGTTGTGTGGCAAGTATATTGCGACTACTAATTGTAGTGAACTGTCGAGTTTAAAGTTTACTTGATTGTGCCCGACAGACGGCCGTGTTTTGTTAATAACAACTTTGTGGCCAGTGCAGATATGATTGTAACAATCCGTTAAAATTAGTAGGCTCCCACTGGGCCTTTTTTATCATTATTGTATGCCACGCATGCACTGGTATAATTGTGACAAGTCGCCCCGACAAAACTCTCCAAGCGCCAGTTCTGGGTTTGCACCCAAAACCTCGCGAGACTAAGGTGAGTCCCTCTTATAGGAGCCCGTAAGCTCAGTATAAATGTAAGTGGGGGGAGGGCAGGCACCACGAGCAAGTCGGAAGCAACCGTGGGAGTCCCAATATGGTTACAATGTGCTGCGCATAGAACTTGTGGCTGAGTTATGTGTATTCCGCCAGGACTAGTTCTCGTGTTTATTCCAGCATGCGACTCATTTCAAAAACTGGAGTCTGATAAGTGCTGTTTGTCGTGTAATTCAGTTTATTTAGGTCAAATCGTGATTCGACATGCTAGCTATGTATGATTCATAGCTTCATCCATTGATCTGGGTGAGTCATTGTTGACATTAGAGTGTATCCGTCTGACGACAGTTAGGTAATTCAGACTAACGTTGGTGATACGATAAATGAGTTAGAATGTATCGGCGACCTTTGTACAATTGATGGTCGGTTAACTGTGATATAGGCGTCGAGTGCACCTGTGATTCACAGTGAAGAAAAGAAGCACGTGTTGTTTGGCTAATACGATGTACATCAGGGACCGTGATACAATTAGTGGTCCATTAACCGTAATATAGGCATCAAATGCGCCTGTAATTTCTCGGTTAATTATCGTATGGGCGCTTGTGTTTATTCCACTAAGCGACACAGCCTATCTTATGACGGCGTGTAATATGTTTTATTTGTGACATCGTATCAGTATTTGGCATGCGTAATAAGGCACATTTGTGGAGGCATGCTGAATTGTTGAATGCAGGTGCTTTTAATTCAGACTAACGTTGGTGATACGATAGATGCGTTAGAATGGATCGGCGACCTTTTTACAATTGGGTGGTCGGTTAACTATGAAGTAGGCGTCAAGTGCACCTGTGATTCACAGTGAAGAGGAAGAGCACACGTTATTTGGCTGACACGATGTATATCGGGGACCTTGATATAATTGCTGGTCCATTAACCGTGATATAGGCGTTAGGTGCGCCTGTGATTTCTCGAGTAATTGTTGTATGGGCGCTTGTGTTTATTTCACTAAGCGACTCAGCCTATATTATGGAGGCATGTAATAAGACGACGCCAAGGCTGTAATTGTTTCCAATAAATGGATGCTGCCCTTTTAGGACGGAATAATGTTTTGCATATAAGATCGTATCAGTTTCCAGCATAGTATATGACCATTCTAGCCTGGATTGTTATTGTTTCCAATAAATTGACGCTGCCCTATTATTGGGCCGATACAATGTTTTGTATATAAAATCGTACCAGTTTTCAACATGGACTAGGACCTTTTAAACGGCCTATCAGTATCAGCTAGCTGCATCATTGGAGAAATGCGCTTCTGAATTATTAGGCTCATACCATTATTTGAGTAAGTAACTGTCATCAAACAGGGGGATATTGTCCCATGACGGAAAGCGACTGAACTTTTCTATACATTTGTGCTTTCTGAGCTTGTGGAGCTTGGAGCTCGCGATAAAAGAGCTGATTTCAGTATAGTACATTGAAATTCGTATGTGCTTCGGTATAACATTTGTTTAGCCTGAAGCCTATTGGTACTTGTCCGGAATTTAATCCGCTATGCCTGACTAGTTTCAACCTTTACGGTTTTATCAAAGAAACAAATACCTCAAGACTTCAATTTGTGTAAGTCTGAGACTACCGATTCTTGGTCGGTAATGTATTGTGGTATATAGGAAATATAGGTCGCTATGGGTGAGCGCCACTTGATACCAATTCGTTGAATGTTACAGCTTTCAGACATGGCTGAGACTTGAATTTGAACACTGCTGTTTTTCAGGTTCTGGGCAATATATTATCAACTGTTTATTGTAATTTCATATATTGCTATTTCAAGGAAATATGATTGATTTTCGGGAGGCGTTGCCTCGACCGTTAATTATGTTTCACACCTTATTCTGTTCGTGTCTGAGGACCAGGTGTTTGTGCAAGACTGAGTGTGTTTTGTTTGCACTCGATTGTTTATGCCTTTTTATGGCTTGTTTGAAACAGCTCTAATTGGAGAACTGAAGTGACTGTCGCACTTTATTGACTTGACTGTCGCTTATGTATGCACTTTAGTGTTTGTGCATTCGTGGCTCATTTGAGTTCGTTCTAATTGGAGAACTATAGCCATTCTAGCAGTCTTTTAGGTCGACTGTCTGAGACGCTCAGTGACTTGTATGTCGCTCTCAGAAGTTTCAAAGCTTGCAGGAAATACACAGAACACTGTGTATAACACGGGCTTGTGGTGTGAAACTCCGATTCAGTTTCTAAATCGCCGACAGGCTCTGCTGTCTGGGATAGAAACCGTCGAGCGATGAAGCTTGCAAGCAGGCTGGAGGTACACAGGCTGTGTACGACACGGGCTTGTGGTGGAAGCTTCAGGGTTTGGCAAGCTGGCGGGCAATAACACACATTAATGCGTTAGCACTGGCTTGTGGTAGGCAAACCCCTGTTGGCTATGTGTAAAGTCTGCAAACAGGCTGGGAGTATACAGAAAATTCCATATACAACACTGGCTTGTGGTAATGAGACTTTACGGTTTCGAAGCTGGCAGGCAATGTCACATAAATGTGTATTGCACGGGCTTGTGGTAGCGAAACCTGTGATAGCCAACACACTGAACATAAATAAATACAATACAATAGTGTAAAACGCGATTAAATCAATCGAAAAATGCGAATGTGCAGTCGCGATACCTGGTGTTTGATACAAACGAATCTCAGTGGTTTCGTATTCACGTGTGTGAAAATCATAATCGTGCATTGAGAATCAAATTTGTGGAAACTTCAACAGTGTTATCGGTTGATTAAAGATGGCGTCCGAGCTGTACGTGTAGTATACGTGGAAATGAGAACTAATTGGGATGACGCCTTCAGCTTCGGTGACTGAGAGTCACGTGCTGTAAAGGAGAATTCTCATTGGGTGTGCTATTTGCACTCCGACACGCTGATTGGCTGAATCGGTGTGGGTGGCGCCCACATGGATGAAGAATTTTTTCATGATTGAATTCACGAAATGAGATTTAGTTGTTTGTCGACCATCATGAAGGGTCAAGCTCTGACACGAATATTTATGGGAGTAAATATTGGTTAGCTCCCTTGATATGTCAGGAGAAATAAATTCTCGCACCAGCTAATGCTGGGAATAACTGAGTGATAGTCCTAGTGTAGGTTGTGTGGCAAGTATATTGCGACTACTAATTGTAGTGAACTGTCGAGTTTAAAGTTTACTTGATTGTGCCCGACAGACGGCCGTGTTTTGTTAATAACAACTTTGTGGCCAGTGCAGATATGATTGTAACAATCGGTTAAAATTAGTAGGCTCCCACTGGGCCTTTTTTATCATTATTGTATGCCACACATGCACTGGTATAATTGTGACAAGTCGCCCCGACAAAACTCTCCAAGCGCCAGTTCTGGGTCTGCACCCAAAACCTCGCGAGACTAAGGTGAGTCCCTCTTATAGGAGCCCGTAAGCTCAGTATAAATGTAAGTGGGGGGAGGGCAGGCACCACGAGCAAGTCGGAAGCAACCGTGGGAGTCCCAATATGGTTACAATGTGCTGCGCATAGAACTTGTGGCTGAGTTATGTGTATTCCGCCAGGACTAGTTCTCGTGTTTATTCCAGCATGCGACTCATTTCAAAAACTGGAGTCTGATAAGTGCTGTTTGTCGTGTAATTCAGTTTATTTAGGTCAAATCGTGATTCGACATGCTAGCTATGTATGATTCATAGCTTCATCCATTGATCTGGGTGAGTCATTGTTGACATTAGAGTGTATCTGTCTGACGACAGTTTGGTAATTCAGACTAACGTTGGTGATACGATAAATGAGTTAGAATGTATCGGCGACCTTTGTACAATTGATGGTCGGTTAACTGTGATATAGGCGTCGAGTGCACCTGTGATTCACAGTGAAGAAAAGAAGCACGTGTTGTTTGGCTGATACGATGTACATCAGGGACCGTGATACAATTAGTGGTCCATTAACCGTAATATAGGCATCAAATGCGCCTGTAATTTCTCGGTTAATTATCGTATGGGCGCTTGTGTTTATTCCACTAAGCGACACAGCCTATCTTATGACGGCGTGTAATATGTTTTATTTGTGACATCGTATCAGTATTTGGCATGCGTAATAAGGCACATTTGTGGAGGCATGCTGAATTGTTGAATGCAGGTGCTTTTAATTCAGACTAACGTTGGTGATACGATAGATGCGTTAGAATGGATCGGCGACCTTTTCTCAATTGGGTGGTCGGTTAACTATGAAGTAGGCGTCAAGTGCACCTGTGATTCACAGTGAAGAGGAAGAGCACACGTTATTTGGCTGACACGATGTATATCGGGGACCTTGATATAATTGCTGGTCCATTAACCGTGATATAGGCGTTAGGTGCGCCTGTGATTTCTCGAGTAATTGTTGTATGGGCGTTTGTGTTTATTTCACTAAGCGACTCAGCCTATATTATGGAGGCATGTAATAAGACGACGCCAAGGCTGTAATTGTTTCCAATAAATGGATGCTGCCCTTTTAGGACGGAATAATGTTTTGCATATAAGATCGTATCAGTTTCCAGCATAGTATATGACCATTCTAGCCTGGATTGTTATTGTTTCCAATAAATTGACGCTGCCCTATTATTGGGCCGATACAATGTTTTGTATATAAAATCGTACCAGTTTTCAACATGGACTAGGACCTTTTAAACGGCCTATCAGTATGAGCTAGCTGCATCATTGGAGAAATGCGCTTCTGAATTATTAGGCTCATACCATTATTCGAGTAAGTAACTGTCATCAAACAGGGGGATATTGTCCCATGACGGAAAGCGACTGAACTTTTCTATACATTTCTGCTTTCTGAGCTTGTGGAGCTTGGAGCTCGCGATAAAAGAGCTGATTTCAGTATAGTACATTGAAATTCGTATGTGCTTCGGTATAACATTTGTTTAGCCTGAAGCCTATTGGTACTTGTCCGGAATTTAATCCGCTATGCCTGACTAGTTTCAACCTTTACGGTTTTATCAAAGAAACAAATACCTCAAGACTTCAATTTGTGTAAGTCTGAGACTACCGATTCTTGGTCGGTAATGTATTGTGGTATATAGGAAATATAGGTCGCTATGGGTGAGCGCCACTTGATACCAATTCGTTGAATGTTACAGCTTTCAGACATGGCTGAGACTTGAATTTGAACACTGCTGTTTTTCAGGTTCTGGGCAATATATTATCAACTGTTTATTGTAATTTCATATATTGCTATTTCAAGGAAATATGATTGATTTTCGGGAGGCGTTGCCTCGACCGTTAATTATGTTTCACACCTTATTCTGTTCGTGTCTGAGGACCAGGTGTTTGTGCAAGACTGAGTGTGTTTTGTTTGCACTCGATTGTTTATGCCTTTTTATGGCTTGTTTGAAACAGCTCTAATTGGAGAACTGAAGTGACTGTCGCACTTTATTGACTTGACTGTCGCTTATGTATGCACTTTAGTGTTTGTGCATTCGTGGCTCATTTGAGTTCGTTCTAATTGGAGAACTATAGCCATTCTAGCAGTCTTTTAGGTCGACTGTCTGAGACGCTCAGTGACTTGTATGTCGCTCTCAGAAGTTTCAAAGCTTGCAGGAAATACACAGAACACTGTGTATAACACGGGCTTGTGGTGTGAAACTCCAATTCAGTTTCTAAATCGCCGACAGGCTCTGCTGTCTGGGATAGAAACCGTCGAGCGATGAAGCTTGCAAGCAGGCTGGAGGTACACAGGCTGTGTACGACACGGGCTTGTGGTGGAAGCTTCAGGGTTTGGCAAGCTGGCGGGCAATAACACACATTAATGCGTTAGCACTGGCTTGTGGTAGGCAAACCCCTGTTGGCTATGTGTAAAGTCTGCAAGCAGGCTGGGAGTATACAGAAAATTCCATATACAACACTGGCTTGTGGTAATGAGACTTTACGGTTTCGAAGCTGGCAGGCAATGTCACATAAATGTGTATTGCACGGGCTTGTGGTAGCGAAACCTGTGATAGCCAACACACTGAACATAAATAAATACAATACAATAGTGTAAAACGCGATTAAATCAATCGAAAAATGCGAATGTGCAGTCGCGATACCTGGTGTTTGATACAAACGAATCTCAGTGGTTTCGTATTCACGTGTGTGAAAATCATAATCGTGCATTGAGAATCAAATTTGTGGAAACTTCAACAGTGTTATCGGTTGATTAAAGATGGCGTCCGAGCTGTACGTGTAGTATACGTGGAAATGAGAACTAATTGGGATGACGCCTTCAGCTTCGGTGACTGAGAGTCACGTGCTGTAAAGGAGAATTCTCATTGGGTGTGCTATTTGCACTCCGACACGCTGATTGGCTGAATCGGTGTGGGTGGCGCCCACATGGATGTAGAATTTTTTCATGATTGAATTCACGAAATGAGATTTAGTTGTTTGTCGACCATCATGAAGGGTCAAGCTCTGACACGAATATTTATGGGAGTAAATATTGGTTAGCTCCCTTGATATGTCAGGAGAAATAAATTCTCGCACCAGCTAATGCTGGGAATAACTGAGTGATAGTCCTAGTGTAGGTTGTGTGGCAAGTATATTGCGACTACTAATTGTAGTGAACTGTCGAGTTTAAAGTTTACTTGATTGTGCCCGACAGACGGCCGTGTTTTGTTAATAACAACTTTGTGGCCAGTGCAGATATGATTGTAACAATCGGTTAAAATTAGTAGGCTCCCACTGGACCTTTTTTATCATTATTGTATGCCACACATGCACTGGTATAATTGTGACAAGTCGCCCCGACAAAACTCTCCAAGCGCCAGTTCTGGGTTTGCACCCAAAACCTCGCGAGACTAAGGTGAGTCCCTCTTATAGGAGCCCGTAAGCTCAGTATAAATGTAAGTGGGGGGAGGGCAGGCACCACGTGCAAGTCGGAAGCAACCGTGGGAGTCCCAATATGGTTACAATGTGCTGCGCATAGAACTTGTGGCTGAGTTATGTGTATTCCGCCAGGACTAGTTCTCGTGTTTATTCCAGCATGCGACTCATTTCAAAAACTGGAGTCTGATAAGTGCTGTTTGTCGTGTAATTCAGTTTATTTAGGTCAAATCGTGATTCGACATGCTAGCTATGTATGATTCATAGCTTCATCCATTGATCTGGGTGAGTCATTGTTGACATTAGAGTGTATCCGTCTGACGACAGTTAGGTAATTCAGACTAACGTTGGTGATACGATAAATGAGTTAGAATGTATCGGCGACCTTTGTACAATTGATGGTCGGTTAACTGTGATATAGGCGTCGAGTGCACCTGTGATTCACAGTGAAGAAAAGAAGCACGTGTTGTTTGGCTAATACGATGTACATCAGGGACCGTGATACAATTAGTGGTCCATTAACCGTAATATAGGCATCAAATGCGCCTGTAATTTCTCGGTTAATTATCGTATGGGCGCTTGTGTTTATTCCACTAAGCGACACAGCCTATCTTATGACGGCGTGTAATATGTTTTATTTGTGACATCGTATCAGTATTTGGCATGCGTAATAAGGCACATTTGTGGAGGCATGCTGAATTGTTGAATGCAGGTGCTTTTAATTCAGACTAACGTTGGTGATACGATAGATGCGTTAGAATGGATCGGCGACCTTTTTACAATTGGGTGGTCGGTTAACTATGAAGTAGGCGTCAAGTGCACCTGTGATTCACAGTGAAGAGGAAGAGCACACGTTATTTGGCTGACACGATGTATATCGGGGACCTTGATATAATTGCTGGTCCATTAACCGTGATATAGGCGTTAGGTGCGCCTGTGATTTCTCGAGTAATTGTTGTATGGGCGCTTGTGTTTATTTCACTAAGCGACTCAGCCTATATTATGGAGGCATGTAATAAGACGACGCCAAGGCTGTAATTGTTTCCAATAAATGGATGCTGCCCTTTTAGGACGGAATAATGTTTTGCATATAAGATCGTATCAGTTTCCAGCATAGTATATGACCATTCTAGCCTGGATTGTTATTGTTTCCAATAAATTGACGCTGCCCTATTATTGGGCCGATACAATGTTTTGTATATAAAATCGTACCAGTTTTCAACATGGACTAGGACCTTTTAAACGGCCTATCAGTATGAGCTAGCTGCATCATTGGAGAAATGCGCTTCTGAATTATTAGGCTCATACCATTATTTGAGTAAGTAACTGTCATCAAACAGGGGGATATTGTCCCATGACGGAAAGCGACTGAACTTTTCTATACATTTGTGCTTTCTGAGCTTGTGGAGCTTGGAGCTCGCGATAAAAGAGCTGATTTCAGTATAGTACATTGAAATTCGTATGTGCTTCGGTATAACATTTGTTTAGCCTGAAGCCTATTGGTACTTGTCCGGAATTTAATCCGCTATGCCTGACTAGTTTCAACCTTTACGGTTTTATCAAAGAAACAAATACCTCAAGACTTCAATTTGTGTAAGTCTGAGACTACCGATTCTTGGTCGGTAATGTATTGTGGTATATAGGAAATATAGGTCGCTATGGGTGAGCGCCACTTGATACCAATTCGTTGAATGTTACAGCTTTCAGACATGGCTGAGACTTGAATTTGAACACTGCTGTTTTTCAGGTTCTGGGCAATATATTATCAACTGTTTATTGTAATTTCATATATTGCTATTTCAAGAAAATATGATTGATTTTCGGGAGGCGTTGCCTCGACCGTTAATTATGTTTCACACCTTATTCTGTTCGTGTCTGAGGACCAGGTGTTTGTGCAAGACTGAGTGTGTTTTGTTTGCACTCGATTGTTTATGCCTTTTTATGGCTTGTTTGAAACAGCTCTAATTGGAGAACTGAAGTGACTGTCGCACTTTATTGACTTGACTGTCGCTTATGTATGCACTTTAGTGTTTGTGCATTCGTGGCTCATTTGAGTTCGTTCTAATTGGAGAACTATAGCCATTCTAGCAGTCTTTTAGGTCGACTGTCTGAGACGCTCAGTGACTTGTATGTCGCTCTCAGAAGTTTCAAAGCTTGCAGGAAATACACAGAACACTGTGTATAACACGGGCTTGTGGTGTGAAACTCCGATTCAGTTTCTAAATCGCCGACAGGCTCTGCTGTCTGGGATAGAAACCGTCGAGCGATGAAGCTTGCAAGCAGGCTGTGTACGACACGGGCTTGTGGTGGAAGCTTCAGGGTTTGGCAAGCTGGCGGGCAATAACACACATTAATGCGTTAGCACTGGCTTGTGGTAGGCAAACCCCTGTTGGCTATGTGTAAAGTCTGCAAGCAGGCTGGGAGTATACAGAAAATTCCATATACAACACTGGCTTGTGGTAATGAGACTTTACGGTTTCGAAGCTGGCAGGCAATGTCACATAAATGTGTATTGCACGGGCTTGTGGTAGCGAAACCTGTGATAGCCAACACACTGAACATAAATAAATACAATACAATAGTGTAAAACGCGATTAAATCAATCGAAAAATGCGAATGTGCAGTCGCGATACCTGGTGTTTGATACAAACGAATCTCAGTGGTTTCGTATTCACGTGTGTGAAAATCATAATCGTGCATTGAGAATCAAATTTGTGGAAACTTCAACAGTGTTATCGGTTGATTAAAGATGGCGTCCGAGCTGTACGTGTAGTATACGTGGAAATGAGAACTAATTGGGATGACGCCTTCAGCTTCGGTGACTGAGAGTCACGTGCTGTAAAGGAGAATTCTCATTGGGTGTGCTATTTGCACTCCGACACGCTGATTGGCTGAATCGGTGTGGGTGGCGCCCACATGGATGAAGAATTTTTTCATGATTGAATTCACGAAATGAGATTTAGTTGTTTGTCGACCATCATGAAGGGTCAAGCTCTGACACGAATATTTATGGGAGTAAATATTGGTTAGCTCCCTTGATATGTCAGGAGAAATAAATTCTCGCACCAGCTAATGCTGGGAATAACTGAGTGATAGTCCTAGTGTAGGTTGTGTGGCAAGTATATTGCGACTACTAATTGTAGTGAACTGTCGAGTTTAAAGTTTACTTGATTGTGCCCGACAGACGGCCGTGTTTTGTTAATAACAACTTTGTGGCCAGTGCAGATATGATTGTAACAATCGGTTAAAATTAGTAGGCTCCCACTGGGCCTTTTTTATCATTATTGTATGCCACACATGCACTGGTATAATTGTGACAAGTCGCCCCGACAAAACTCTCCAAGCGCCAGTTCTGGGTTTGCACCCAAAACCTCGCGAGACTAAGGTGAGTCCCTCTTATAGGAGCCCGTAAGCTCAGTATAAATGTAAGTGGGGGGAGGGCAGGCACCACGAGCAAGTCGGAAGCAACCGTGGGAGTCCCAATATGGTTACAATGTGCTGCGCATAGAACTTGTGGCTGAGTTATGTGTATTCCGCCAGGACTAGTTCTCGTGTTTATTCCAGCATGCGACTCATTTCAAAAACTGGAGTCTGATAAGTGCTGTTTGTCGTGTAATTCAGTTTATTTAGGTCAAATCGTGATTCGACATGCTAGCTATGTATGATTCATAGCTTCATCCATTGATCTGGGTGAGTCATTGTTGACATTAGAGTGTATCCGTCTGACGACAGTTAGGTAATTCAGACTAACGTTGGAGATACGATAAATGAGTTAGAATGTATCGGCGACCTTTGTACAATTGATGGTCGGTTAACTGTGATATAGGCGTCGAGTGCACCTGTGATTCACAGTGAAGAAAAGAAGCACGTGTTGTTTGTCTGATACGATGTACATCAGGGACCGTGATACAATTAGTGGTCCATTAACCGTAATATAGGCATCAAATGCGCCTGTAATTTCTCGGTTAATTATCGTATGGGCGCTTGTGTTTATTCCACTAAGCGACACAGCCTATCCTATGACGGCGTGTAATATGTTTTATTTGTGACATCGTATCAGTATTTGGCATGCGTAATAAGGCTCATTTGTGGAGGCATGCTGAATTGTTGAATGCAGGTGCTTTTAATTCAGACTAACGTTGGTGATACGATAGATGCGTTAGAATGGATCGGCGACCTTTTTTCAATTGGGTGGTCGGTTAACTATGAAGTAGGCGTCAAGTGCACCTGTGATTCACAGTGAAGAGGAAGAGCACACGTTATTTGGCTGACACGATGTATATCGGGGACCTTGATATAATTGCTGGTCCATTAACCGTGATATAGGCGTTAGGTGCGCCTGTGATTTCTCGAGTAATTGTTGTATGGGCGCTTGTGTTTATTTCACTAAGCGACTCAGCCTATATTATGGAGGCATGTAATAAGACGACGCCAAGGCTGTAATTGTTTCCAATAAATGGATGCTGCCCTTTTAGGACGGAATAATGTTTTGCATATAAGATCGTATCAGTTTCCAGCATAGTATATGACCATTCTAGCCTGGATTGTTATTGTTTCCAATAAATTGACGCTGCCCTATTATTGGGCCGATACAATGTTTTGTATATAAAATCGTACCAGTTTTCAACATGGACTAGGACCTTTTAAACGGCCTATCAGTATGAGCTAGCTGCATCATTGGAGAAATGCGCTTCTGAATTATTAGGCTCATACCATTATTTGAGTAAGTAACTGTCATCAAACAGGGGGATATTGTCCCATGACGGAAAGCGACTGAACTTTTCTATACATTTGTGCTTTCTGAGCTTGTGGAGCTTGGAGCTCGTGATAAAAGAGCTGATTTCAGTAAAGTACATTGAAATTCGTATGTGCTTCGGTATAACATTTGTTTAGCCTGAAGCCTATTGGTACTTGTCCGGAATTTAATCCGCTATGCCTGACTAGTTTCAACCTTTACGGTTTTATCAAAGAAACAAATACCTCAAGACTTCAATTTGTGTAAGTCTGAGACTACCGATTCTTGGTCGGTAATGTATTGTGGTATATAGGAAATATAGGTCGCTATGGGTGAGCGCCACTTGATACCAATTCGTTGAATGTTACAGCTTTCAGACATGGCTGAGACTTGAATTTGAACACTGCTGTTTTTCAGGTTCTGGGCAATATATTATCAACTGTTTATTGTAATTTCATATATTGCTATTTCAAGGAAATATGATTGATTTTCGGGAGGCGTTGCCTCGACCGTTAATTATGTTTCACACCTTATTCTGTTCGTGTCTGAGGACCAGGTGTTTGTGCAAGACTGAGTGTGTTTTGTTTGCACTCGATTGTTTATGCCTTTTTATGGCTTGTTTGAAACAGCTCTAATTGGAGAACTGAAGTGACTGTCGCACTTTATTGACTTGACTGTCGCTTATGTATGCACTTTAGTGTTTGTGCATTCGTGGCTCATTTGAGTTCGTTCTAATTGGAGAACTATAGCCATTCTAGCAGTCTTTTAGGTCAACTGTCTGAGACGCTCAGTGACTTGTGTGTCGCTCTCAGAAGTTTCAAAGCTTGCAGGAAATACACAGAACACTGTGTATAACACGGGCTTGTGGTGTGAAACTCCGATTCAGTTTCTAAATCGCCGACAGGCTCTGCTGTCTGGGATAGAAACCGTCGAGCGATGAAGCTTGCAAGCAGGCTGGAGGTACACAGGCTGTGTACGACACGGGCTTGTGGTGGAAGCTTCAGGGTTTGGCAAGCTGGCGGGCAATAACACACATTAATGCGTTAGCACTGGCTTGTGGTAGGCAAACCCCTGTTGGCTATGTGTAAAGTCTGCAAGCAGGCTGGGAGTATACATAAAATTCCATATACAACACTGGCTTGTGGTAATGAGACTTTACGGTTTCGAAGCTGGCAGGCAATGTCACATAAATGTGTATTGCACGGGCTTGTGGTAGCGAAACCTGTGATAGCCAACACACTGAACATAAATAAATACAATACAATAGTGTAAAACGCGATTAAATCAATCGAAAAATGCGAATGTGCAGTCGCGATACCTGGTGTTTGATACAAACGAATCTCAGTGGTTTCGTATTCACGTGTGTGAAAATCATAATCGTGCATTGAGAATCAAATTTGTGGAAACTTCAACAGTGTTATCGGTTGATTAAAGATGGCGTCCGAGCTGTACGTGTAGTATACGTGGAAATGAGAACTAATTGGGATGACGCCTTCAGCTTCGGTGACTGAGAGTCACGTGCTGTAAAGGAGAATTCTCATTGGGTGTGCTATTTGCACTCCGACACGCTGATTGGCTGAATCGGTGTGGGTGGCGCCCACATGGATGTAGAATTTTTTCATGATTGAATTCACGAAATGAGATTTAGTTGTTTGTCGACCATCATGAAGGGTCAAGCTCTGACACGAATATTTATGGGAGTAAATATTGGTTAGCTCCCTTGATATGTCAGGAGAAATAAATTCTCGCACCAGCTAATGCTGGGAATAACTGAGTGATAGTCCTAGTGTAGGTTGTGTGGCAAGTATATTGCGACTACTAATTGTAGTGAACTGTCGAGTTTAAAGTTTACTTGATTGTGCCCGACAGACGGCCGTGTTTTGTTAATAACAACTTTGTGGCCAGTGCAGATATGATTGTAACAATCGGTTAAAATTAGTAGGCTCCCACTGGACCTTTTTTATCATTATTGTATGCCACACATGCACTGGTATAATTGTGACAAGTCGCCCCGACAAAACTCTCCAAGCGCCAGTTCTGGGTTTGCACCCAAAACCTCGCGAGACTAAGGTGAGTCCCTCTTATAGGAGCCCGTAAGCTCAGTATAAATGTAAGTGGGGGGAGGGCAGGCACCACGTGCAAGTCGGAAGCAACCGTGGGAGTCCCAATATGGTTACAATGTGCTGCGCATAGAACTTGTGGCTGAGTTATGTGTATTCCGCCAGGACTAGTTCTCGTGTTTATTCCAGCATGCGACTCATTTCAAAAACTGGAGTCTGATAAGTGCTGTTTGTCGTGTAATTCAGTTTATTTAGGTCAAATCGTGATTCGACATGCTAGCTATGTATGATTCATAGCTTCATCCATTGATCTGGGTGAGTCATTGTTGACATTAGAGTGTATCCGTCTGACGACAGTTAGGTAATTCAGACTAACGTTGGTGATACGATAAATGAGTTAGAATGTATCGGCGACCTTTGTACAATTGATGGTCGGTTAACTGTGATATAGGCGTCGAGTGCACCTGTGATTCACAGTGAAGAAAAGAAGCACGTGTTGTTTGGCTAATACGATGTACATCAGGGACCGTGATACAATTAGTGGTCCATTAACCGTAATATAGGCATCAAATGCGCCTGTAATTTCTCGGTTAATTATCGTATGGGCGCTTGTGTTTATTCCACTAAGCGACACAGCCTATCTTATGACGGCGTGTAATATGTTTTATTTGTGACATCGTATCAGTATTTGGCATGCGTAATAAGGCACATTTGTGGAGGCATGCTGAATTGTTGAATGCAGGTGCTTTTAATTCAGACTAACGTTGGTGATACGATAGATGCGTTAGAATGGATCGGCGACCTTTTTACAATTGGGTGGTCGGTTAACTATGAAGTAGGCGTCAAGTGCACCTGTGATTCACAGTGAAGAGGAAGAGCACACGTTATTTGGCTGACACGATGTATATCGGGGACCTTGATATAATTGCTGGTCCATTAACCGTGATATAGGCGTTAGGTGCGCCTGTGATTTCTCGAGTAATTGTTGTATGGGCGCTTGTGTTTATTTCACTAAGCGACTCAGCCTATATTATGGAGGCATGTAATAAGACGACGCCAAGGCTGTAATTGTTTCCAATAAATGGATGCTGCCCTTTTAGGACGGAATAATGTTTTGCATATAAGATCGTATCAGTTTCCAGCATAGTATATGACCATTCTAGCCTGGATTGTTATTGTTTCCAATAAATTGACGCTGCCCTATTATTGGGCCGATACAATGTTTTGTATATAAAATCGTACCAGTTTTCAACATGGACTAGGACCTTTTAAACGGCCTATCAGTATCAGCTAGCTGCATCATTGGAGAAATGCGCTTCTGAATTATTAGGCTCATACCATTATTTGAGTAAGTAACTGTCATCAAACAGGGGGATATTGTCCCATGACGGAAAGCGACTGAACTTTTCTATACATTTGTGCTTTCTGAGCTTGTGGAGCTTGGAGCTCGCGATAAAAGAGCTGATTTCAGTATAGTACATTGAAATTCGTATGTGCTTCGGTATAACATTTGTTTAGCCTGAAGCCTATTGGTACTTGTCCGGAATTTAATCCGCTATGCCTGACTAGTTTCAACCTTTACGGTTTTATCAAAGAAACAAATACCTCAAGACTTCAATTTGTGTAAGTCTGAGACTACCGATTCTTGGTCGGTAATGTATTGTGGTATATAGGAAATATAGGTCGCTATGGGTGAGCGCCACTTGATACCAATTCGTTGAATGTTACAGCTTTCAGACATGGCTGAGACTTGAATTTGAACACTGCTGTTTTTCAGGTTCTGGGCAATATATTATCAACTGTTTATTGTAATTTCATATATTGCTATTTCAAGAAAATATGATTGATTTTCGGGAGGCGTTGCCTCGACCGTTATTTATGTTTCACACCTTATTCTGTTCGTGTCTGAGGACCAGGTGTTTGTGCAAGACTGAGTGTGTTTTGTTTGCACTCGATTGTTTATGCCTTTTTATGGCTTGTTTGAAACAGCTCTAATTGGAGAACTGAAGTGACTGTCGCACTTTATTGACTTGACTGTCGCTTATGTATGCACTTTAGTGTTTGTGCATTCGTGGCTCATTTGAGTTCGTTCTAATTGGAGAACTATAGCCATTCTAGCAGTCTTTTAGGTCGACTGTCTGAGACGCTCAGTGACTTGTATGTCGCTCTCAGAAGTTTCAAAGCTTGCAGGAAATACACAGAACACTGTGTATAACACGGGCTTGTGGTGTGAAACTCCGATTCAGTTTCTAAATCGCCGACAGGCTCTGCTGTCTGGGATAGAAACCGTCGAGCGATGAAGCTTGCAAGCAGGCTGTGTACGACACGGGCTTGTGGTGGAAGCTTCAGGGTTTGGCAAGCTGGCGGGCAATAACACACATTAATGCGTTAGCACTGGCTTGTGGTAGGCAAACCCCTGTTGGCTATGTGTAAAGTCTGCAAGCAGGCTGGGAGTATACAGAAAATTCCATATACAACACTGGCTTGTGGTAATGAGACTTTACGGTTTCGAAGCTGGCAGGCAATGTCACATAAATGTGTATTGCACGGGCTTGTGGTAGCGAAACCTGTGATAGCCAACACACTGAACATAAATAAATACAATACAATAGTGTAAAACGCGATTAAATCAATCGAAAAATGCGAATGTGCAGTCGCGATACCTGGTGTTTGATACAAACGAATCTCAGTGGTTTCGTATTCACGTGTGTGAAAATCATAATCGTGCATTGAGAATCAAATTTGTGGAAACTTCAACAGTGTTATCGGTTGATTAAAGATGGCGTCCGAGCTGTACGTGTAGTATACGTGGAAATGAGAACTAATTGGGATGACGCCTTCAGCTTCGGTGACTGAGAGTCACGTGCTGTAAAGGAGAATTCTCATTGGGTGTGCTATTTGCACTCCGACACGCTGATTGGCTGAATCGGTGTGGGTGGCGCCCACATGGATGAAGAATTTTTTCATGATTGAATTCACGAAATGAGATTTAGTTGTTTGTCGACCATCATGAAGGGTCAAGCTCTGACACGAATATTTATGGGAGTAAATATTGGTTAGCTCCCTTGATATGTCAGGAGAAATAAATTCTCGCACCAGCTAATGCTGGGAATAACTGAGTGATAGTCCTAGTGTAGGTTGTGTGGCAAGTATATTGCGACTACTAATTGTAGTGAACTGTCGAGTTTAAAGTTTACTTGATTGTGCCCGACAGACGGCCGTGTTTTGTTAATAACAACTTTGTGGCCAGTGCAGATATGATTGTAACAATCGGTTAAAATTAGTAGGCTCCCACTGGGCCTTTTTTATCATTATTGTATGCCACACATGCACTGGTATAATTGTGACAAGTCGCCCCGACAAAACTCTCCAAGCGCCAGTTCTGGGTTTGCACCCAAAACCTCGCGAGACTAAGGTGAGTCCCTCTTATAGGAGCCCGTAAGCTCAGTATAAATGTAAGTGGGGGGAAGGCAGGCACCACGAGCAAGTCGGAAGCAACCGTGGGAGTCCCAATATGGTTACAATGTGCTGCGCATAGAACTTGTGGCTGAGTTATGTGTATTCCGCCAGGACTAGTTCTCGTGTTTATTCCAGCATGCGACTCATTTCAAAAACTGGAGTCTGATAAGTGCTGTTTGTCGTGTAATTCAGTTTATTTAGGTCAAATCGTGATTCGACATGCTAGCTATGTATGATTCATAGCTTCATCCATTGATCTGGGTGAGTCATTGTTGACATTAGAGTGTATCCGTCTGACGACAGTTAGGTAATTCAGACTAACGTTGGAGAACGATAAATGAGTTAGAATGTATCGGCGACCTTTGTACAATTGATGGTCGGTTAACTGTGATATAGGCGTCGAGTGCACCTGTGATTCACAGTGAAGAAAAGAAGCACGTGTTGTTTGTCTGATACGATGTACATCAGGGACCGTGATACAATTAGTGGTCCATTAACCGTAATATAGGCATCAAATGCGCCTGTAATTTCTCGGTTAATTATCGTATGGGCGCTTGTGTTTATTCCACTAAGCGACACAGCCTATCTTATGACGGCGTGTAATATGTTTTATTTGTGACATCGTATCAGTATTTGGCATGCGTAATAAGGCTCATTTGTGGAGGCATGCTGAATTGTTGAATGCAGGTGCTTTTAATTCAGACTAACGTTGGTGATACGATAGATGCGTTAGAATGGATCGGCGACCTTTTTTCAATTGGGTGGTCGGTTAACTATGAAGTAGGCGTCAAGTGCACCTGTGATTCACAGTGAAGAGGAAGAGCACACGTTATTTGGCTGACACGATGTATATCGGGGACCTTGATATAATTGCTGGTCCATTAACCGTGATATAGGCGTTAGGTGCGCCTGTGATTTCTCGAGTAATTGTTGTATGGGCGCTTGTGTTTATTTCACTAAGCGACTCAGCCTATATTATGGAGGCATGTAATAAGACGACGCCAAGGCTGTAATTGTTTCCAATAAATGGATGCTGCCCTTTTAGGACGGAATAATGTTTTGCATATAAGATCGTATCAGTTTCCAGCATAGTATATGACCATTCTAGCCTGGATTGTTATTGTTTCCAATAAATTGACGCTGCCCTATTATTGGGCCGATACAATGTTTTGTATATAAAATCGTACCAGTTTTCAACATGGACTAGGACCTTTTAAACGGCCTATCAGTATGAGCTAGCTGCATCATTGGAGAAATGCGCTTCTGAATTATTAGGCTCATACCATTATTTGAGTAAGTAACTGTCATCAAACAGGGGGATATTGTCCCATGACGGAAAGCGACTGAACTTTTCTATACATTTGTGCTTTCTGAGCTTGTGGAGCTTGGAGCTCGCGATAAAAGAGCTGATTTCAGTATAGTACATTGAAATTCGTATGTGCTTCGGTATAACATTTGTTTAGCCTGAAGCCTATTGGTACTTGTCCGGAATTTAATCCGCTATGCCTGACTAGTTTCAACCTTTACGGTTTTATCAAAGAAACAAATACCTCAAGACTTCAATTTGTGTAAGTCTGAGACTACCGATTCTTGGTCGGTAATGTATTGTGGTATATAGGAAATATAGGTCGCTATGGGTGAGCGCCACTTGATACCAATTCGTTGAATGTTACAGCTTTCAGACATGGCTGAGACTTGAATTTGAACACTGCTGTTTTTCAGGTTCTGGGCAATATATTATCAACTGTTTATTGTAATTTCATATATTGCTATTTCAAGGAAATATGATTGATTTTCGGGAGGCGTTGCCTCGACCGTTAATTATGTTTCACACCTTATTCTGTTCGTGTCTGAGGACCAGGTGTTTGTGCAAGACTGAGTGTGTTTTGTTTGCACTCGATTGTTTATGCCTTTTTATGGCTTGTTTGAAACAGCTCTAATTGGAGAACTGAAGTGACTGTCGCACTTTATTGACTTGACTGTCGCTTATGTATGCACTTTAGTGTTTGTGCATTCGTGGCTCATTTGAGTTCGTTCTAATTGGAGAACTATAGCCATTCTAGCAGTCTTTTAGGTCAACTGTCTGAGACGCTCAGTGACTTGTGTGTCGCTCTCAGAAGTTTCAAAGCTTGCAGGAAATACACAGAATACTGTGTATAACACGGGCTTGTGGTGTGAAACTCCGATTGAGTTTCTAAATCGCCGACAGGCTCTGCTGTCTGGGATAGAAACCGTCGAGCGATGAAGCTTGCAAGCAGGCTGGAGGTACACAGGCTGTGTACGACACGGGCTTGTGGTGGAAGCTTCAGGGTTTGGCAAGCTGGCGGGCAATAACACACATTAATGCGTTAGCACTGGCTTGTGGTAGGCAAACCCCTGTTGGCTATGTGTAAAGTCTGCAAGCAGGCTGGGAGTATACATAAAATTCCATATACAACACTGGCTTGTGGTAATGAGACTTTACGGTTTCGAAGCTGGCAGGCAATGTCACATAAATGTGTATTGCACGGGCTTGTGGTAGCGAAACCTGTGATAGCCAACACACTGAACATAAATAAATACAATACAATAGTGTAAAACGCGATTAAATCAATCGAAAAATGCGAATGTGCAGTCGCGATACCTGGTGTTTGATACAAACGAATCTCAGTGGTTTCGTATTCACGTGTGTGAAAATCATAATCGTGCATTGAGAATCAAATTTGTGGAAACTTCAACAGTGTTATCGGTTGATTAAAGATGGCGTCCGAGCTGTACGTGTAGTATACGTGGAAATGAGAACTAATTGGGATGACGCCTTCAGCTTCGGTGACTGAGAGTCACGTGCTGTAAAGGAGAATTCTCATTGGGTGTGCTATTTGCACTCCGACACGCTGATTGGCTGAATCGGTGTGGGTGGCGCCCACATGGATGAAGAATTTTTTCATGATTGAATTCACGAAATGAGATTTAGTTGTTTGTCGACCATCATGAAGGGTCAAGCTCTGACACGAATATTTATGGGAGTACATATTGGTTAGCTCCCTTGATATGTCAGGAGAAATAAATTCTCGCACCAGCTAATGCTGGGAATAACTGAGTGATAGTCCTAGTGTAGGTTGTGTGGCAAGTATATTGCGACTACTAATTGTAGTGAACTGTCGAGTTTAAAGTTTACTTGATTGTGCCCGACAGACGGCCGTGTTTTGTTAATAACAACTTTGTGGCCAGTGCAGATATGATTGTAACAATCGGTTAAAATTAGTAGGCTCCCACTGGGCCTTTTTTATCATTATTGTATGCCACACATGCACTGGTATAATTGTGACAAGTCGCCCCGACAAAACTCTCCAAGCGCCAGTTCTGGGTTTGCACCCAAAACCTCGCGAGACTAAGGTGAGTCCCTCTTATAGGAGCCCGTAAGCTCAGTATAAATGTAAGTGGGGGGAGGGCAGGCACCACGAGCAAGTCGGAAGCAACCGTGGGAGTCCCAATATGGTTACAATGTGCTGCGCATAGAACTTGTGGCTGAGTTATGTGTATTCCGCCAGGACTAGTTCTCGTGTTTATTCCAGCATGCGACTCATTTCAAAAACTGGAGTCTGATAAGTGCTGTTTGTCGTGTAATTCAGTTTATTTAGGTCAAATCGTGATTCGACATGCTAGCTATGTATGATTCATAGCTTCATCCATTGATCTGGGTGAGTCATTGTTGACATTAGAGTGTATCCGTCTGACGACAGTTAGGTAATTCAGACTAACGTTGGTGATACGATAAATGAGTTAGAATGTATCGGCGACCTTTGTACAATTGATGGTCGGTTAACTGTGATATAGGCGTCGAGTGCACCTGTGATTCACAGTGAAGAAAAGAAGCACGTGTTGTTTGGCTGATACGATGTACATCAGGGACCGTGATACAATTAGTGGTCCATTAACCGTAATATAGGCATCAAATGCGCCTGTAATTTCTCGGTTAATTATCGTATGGGCGCTTGTGTTTATTCCACTAAGCGACACAGCCTATCTTATGACGGCGTGTAATATGTTTTATTTGTGACATCGTATCAGTATTTGGCATGCGTAATAAGGCACATTTGTGGAGGCATGCTGAATTGTTGAATGCAGGTGCTTTTAATTCAGACTAACGTTGGTGATACGATAGATGCGTTAGAATGGATCGGCGACCTTTTTTCAATTGGGTGGTCGGTTAACTATGAAGTAGGCGTCAAGTGCACCTGTGATTCACAGTGAAGAGGAAGAGCACACGTTATTTGGCTGACACGATGTATATCGGGGACCTTGATATAATTGCTGGTCCATTAACCGTGATATAGGCGTTAGGTGCGCCTGTGATTTCTCGAGTAATTGTTGTATGGGCGCTTGTGTTTATTTCACTAAGCGACTCAGCCTATATTATGGAGGCATGTAATAAGACGACGCCAAGGCTGTAATTGTTTCCAATAAATGGATGCTGCCCTTTTAGGACGGAATAATGTTTTGCATATAAGATCGTATCAGTTTCCAGCATAGTATATGACCATTCTAGCCTGGATTGTTATTGTTTCCAATAAATTGACGCTGCCCTATTATTGGGCCGATACAATGTTTTGTATATAAAATCGTACCAGTTTTCAACATGGACTAGGACCTTTTAAACGGCCTATCAGTATGAGCTAGCTGCATCATTGGAGAAATGCGCTTCTGAATTATTAGGCTCATACCATTATTTGAGTAAGTAACTGTCATCAAACAGGGGGATATTGTCCCATGACGGAAAGCGACTGAACTTTTCTATACATTTGTGCTTTCTGAGCTTGTGGAGCTTGGAGCTCGCGATAAAAGAGCTGATTTCAGTATAGTACATTGAAATTCGTATGTGCTTCGGTATAACATTTGTTTAGCCTGAAGCCTATTGGTACTTGTCCGGAATTTAATCCGCTATGCCTGACTAGTTTCAACCTTTACGGTTTTATCAAAGAAACAAATACCTCAAGACTTCAATTTGTGTAAGTCTGAGACTACCGATTCTTGGTCGGTAATGTATTGTGGTATATAGGAAATATAGGTCGCTATGGGTGAGCGCCACTTGATACCAATTCGTTGAATGTTACAGCTTTCAGACATGGCTGAGACTTGAATTTGAACACTGCTGTTTTTCAGGTTCTGGGCAATATATTATCAACTGTTTATTGTAATTTCATATATTGCTATTTCAAGGAAATATGATTGATTTTCGGGAGGCGTTGCCTCGACCGTTAATTATGTTTCACACCTTATTCTGTTCGTGTCTGAGGACCAGGTGTTTGTGCAAGACTGAGTGTGTTTTGTTTGCACTCGATTGTTTATGCCTTTTTATGGCTTGTTTGAAACAGCTCTAATTGGAGAACTGAAGTGACTGTCGCACTTTATTGACTTGACTGTCGCTTATGTATGCACTTTAGTGTTTGTGCATTCGTGGCTCATTTGAGTTCGTTCTAATTGGAGAACTATAGCCATTCTAGCAGTCTTTTAGGTCGACTGTCTGAGACGCTCAGTGACTTGTATGTCGCTCTCAGAAGTTTCAAAGCTTGCAGGAAATACACAGAACACTGTGTATAACACGGGCTTGTGGTGTGAAACTCCGATTCAGTTTCTAAATCGCCGACAGGCTCTGCTGTCTGGGATAGAAACCGTCGAGCGATGAAGCTTGCAAGCAGGCTGGAGGTACACAGGCTGTGTACGACACGGGCTTGTGGTGGAAGCTTCAGGGTTTGGCAAGCTGGCGGGCAATAACACACATTAATGCGTTAGCACTGGCTTGTGGTAGGCAAACCCCTGTTGGCTATGTGTAAAGTCTGCAAGCAGGCTGGGAGTATACAGAAAATTCCATATACAACACTGGCTTGTGGTAATGAGACTTTACGGTTTCGAAGCTGGCAGGCAATGTCACATAAATGTGTATTGCACGGGCTTGTGGTAGCGAAACCTGTGATAGCCAACACACTGAACATAAATAAATACAATACAATAGTGTAAAACGCGATTAAATCAATCGAAAAATGCGAATGTGCAGTCGCGATACCTGGTGTTTGATACAAACGAATCTCAGTGGTTTCGTATTCACGTGTGTGAAAATCATAATCGTGCATTGAGAATCAAATTTGTGGAAACTTCAACAGTGTTATCGGTTGATTAAAGATGGCGTCCGAGCTGTACGTGTAGTATACGTGGAAATGAGAACTAATTGGGATGACGCCTTCAGCTTCGGTGACTGAGAGTCACGTGCTGTAAAGGAGAATTCTCATTGGGTGTGCTATTTGCACTCCGACACGCTGATTGGCTGAATCGGTGTGGGTGGCGCCCACATGGATGAAGAATTTTTTCATGATTGAATTTACGAAATGAGATTTAGTTGTTTGTCGACCATCATGAAGGGTCAAGCTCTGACACGAATATTTATGGGAGTAAATATTGGTTAGCTCCCTTGATATGTCAGGAGAAATAAATTCTCGCACCAGCTAATGCTGGGAATAACTGAGTGATAGTCCTAGTGTAGGTTGTGTGGCAAGTATATTGCGACTACTAATTGTAGTGAACTGTCGAGTTTAAAGTTTACTTGATTGTGCCCGACAGACGACCGTGTTTTGTTAATAACAACTTTGTGGCCAGTGCAGATATGATTGTAACAATCGGTTAAAATTAGTAGGCTCCCACTGGGCCTTTTTTATCATTATTGTATGCCACACATGCACTGGTATAATTGTGACAAGTCGCCCCGACAAAACTCTCCAAGCGCCAGTTCTGGGTTTGCACCCAAAACCTCGCGAGACTAAGGTGAGTCCCTCTTATAGGAGCCCGTAAGCTCAGTATAAATGTAAGTGGGGGGAGGGCAGGCACCACGAGCAAGTCGGAAGCAACCGTGGGAGTCCCAATATAGTTACAATGTGCTGCGCATAGAACTTGTGGCTGAGTTATGTGTATTCCGCCAGGACTAGTTCTCGTGTTTATTCCAGCATGCGACTCATTTCAAAAACTGGAGTCTGATAAGTGCTGTTTGTCGTGTAATTCAGTTTATTTAGGTCAAATCGTGATTCGACATGCTAGCTATGTATGATTCATAGCTTCATCCATTGATCTGGGTGAGTCATTGTTGACATTAGAGTGTATCCGTCTGACGACAGTTAGGTAATTCAGACTAACGTTGGTGATACGATAAATGAGTTAGAATGTATCGGCGACCTTTGTACAATTGATGGTCGGTTAACTGTGATATAGGCGTCGAGTGCACCTGTAATTCACAGTGAAGAAAAGAAGCACGTGTTGTTTGGCTGATACGATGTACATCAGGGACCGTGATACAATTAGTGGTCCATTAACCGTAATATAGGCATCAAATGCGCCTGTAATTTCTCGGTTAATTATCGTATGGGCGCTTGTGTTTATTCCACTAAGCGACACAGCCTATCTTATGACGGCGTGTAATATGTTTTATTTGTGACATCGTATCAGTATTTGGCATGCGTAATAAGGCACATTTGTAGAGGCATGCTGAATTGTTGAATGCAGGTGCTTTTAATTCAGACTAACGTTGGTGATACGATAGATGCGTTAGAATGGATCGGCGACCTTTTTTCAATTGGGTGGTCGGTTAACTATGAAGTAGGCGTCAAGTGCACCTGTGATTCACAGTGAAGAGGAAGAGCACACGTTATTTGGCTGACACGATGTATATCGGGGACCTTGATATAATTGCTGGTCCATTAACCGTGATATAGGCGTTAGGTGCGCCTGTGATTTCTCGAGTAATTGTTGTATGGGCGCTTGTGTTTATTTCACTAAGCGACTCAGCCTATATTATGGAGGCATGTAATAAGACGACGCCAAGGCTGTAATTGTTTCCAATAAATGGATGCTGCCCTTTTAGGACGGAATAATGTTTTGCATATAAGATCGTATCAGTTTCCAGCATAGTATATGACCATTCTAGCCTGGATTGTTATTCTTTCCAATAAATTGACGCTGCCCTATTATTGGGCCGATGCAATGTTTTGTATATAAAATCGTACCAGTTTTCAACATGGACAACGACCTTTTAAACGGCCTATCAGTATGAGCTAGCTGCATCATTGGAGAAATGCGCTTCTGAATTATTAGGCTCATTCCATTATTTGAGTAAGTAACTGTCATCAAACAGGGGGATATTGTCCCATGACGGAAAGCGACTGAACTTTTCTATACATTTGTGCTTTCTGAGCTTGTGGAGCTTGGAGCTCGCGATAAAAGAGCTGATTTCAGTATAGTACATTGAAATTCGTATGTGCTTCGGTATAACATTTGTTTAGCCTGAAGCCTATTGGTACTTGTCCGGAATTTAATCCGCTATGCCTGACTAGTTTCAACCTTTACGGTTTTATCAAAGAAACAAATACCTCAAGACTTCAATTTGTGTAAGTCTGAGACTACCGATTCTTGGTCGGTAATGTATTGTGGTATATAGGAAATATAGGTCGCTATGGGTGAGCGCCACTTGATACCAATTCGTTGAATGTTACAGCTTTCAGACATGGCTGAGACTTGAATTTGAACACTGCTGTTTTTCAGGTTCTGGGCAATATATTATCAACTGTTTATTGTAATTTCATATATTGCTATTTCAAGGAAATATGATTGATTTTCGGGAGGCGTTGCCTCGACCGTTAATTATGTTTCACACCTTATTCTGTTCGTGTCTGAGGACCAGGTGTTTGTGCAAGACTGAGTGTGTTTTGTTTGCACTCGATTGTTTATGCCTTTTTATGGCTTGTTTGAAACAGCTCTAATTGGAGAACTGAAGTGACTGTCGCACTTTATTGACTTGACTGTCGCTTATGTATGCACTTTAGTGTTTGTGCATTCGTGGCTCATTTGAGTTCGTTCTAATTGGAGAACTATAGCCATTCTAGCAGTCTTTTAGGTCGACTGTCTGAGACGCTCAGTGACTTGTATGTCGCTCTCAGAAGTTTCAAAGCTTGCAGGAAATACACAGAACACTGTGTATAACACGGGCTTGTGGTGTGAAACTCCGATTCAGTTTCTAAATCGCCGACAGGCTCTGCTGTCTGGGATAGAAACCGTCGAGCGATGAAGCTTGCAAGCAGGCTGGAGGTACACAGGCTGTGTACGACACGGGCTTGTGGTGGAAGCTTCAGGGTTTGGCAAGCTGGCGGGCAATAACACACATTAATGCGTTAGCACTGGCTTGTGGTAGGCAAACCCCTGTTGGCTATGTGTAAAGTCTGCAAGCAGGCTGGGAGTATACAGAAAATTCCATATACAACACTGGCTTGTGGTAATGAGACTTTACGGTTTCGAAGCTGGCAGGCAATGTCACATAAATGTGTATTGCACGGGCTTGTGGTAGCGAAACCTGTGATAGCCAACACACTGAACATAAATAAATACAATACAATAGTGTAAAACGCGATTAAATCAATCGAAAAATGCGAATGTGCAGTCGCGATACCTGGTGTTTGATACAAACGAATCTCAGTGGTTTCGTATTCACGTGTGTGAAAATCATAATCGTGCATTGAGAATCAAATTTGTGGAAACTTCAACAGTGTTATCGGTTGATTAAAGATGGCGTCCGAGCTGTACGTGTAGTATACGTGGAAATGAGAACTAATTGGGATGACGCCTTCAGCTTCGGTGACTGAGAGTCACGTGCTGTAAAGGATAATTCTCATTGGGTGTGCTATTTGCACTCCGACACGCTGATTGGCTGAATCGGTGTGGGTGGCGCCCACATGGATGAAGAATTTTTTCATGATTGAATTCACGAAATGAGATTTAGTTGTTTGTCGACCATCATGAAGGGTCAAGCTCTGACACGAATATTTATGGGAGTAAATATTGGTTAGCTCCCTTGATATGTCAGGAGAAATAAATTCTCGCACCAGCTAACGCTGGGAATAACTGAGTGATAGTCCTAGTGTAGGTTGTGTGGCAAGTATATTGCGACTACTAATTGTAGTGAACTGTCGAGTTTAAAGTTTACTTGATTGTGCCCGACAGACGACCGTGTTTTGTTAATAACAACTTTGTGGCCAGTGCAGATATGATTGTAACAATCGGTTAAAATTAGTAGGCTCCCACTGGGCCTTTTTTATCATTATTGTATGCCACACATGCACTGGTATAATTGTGACAAGTCGCCCCGACAAAACTCTCCAAGCGCCAGTTCTGGGTTTGCACCCAAAACCTCGCGAGACTAAGGTGAGTCCCTCTTATAGGAGCCCGTAAGCTCAGTATAAATGTAAGTGGGGGGAGGGCAGGCACCACGAGCAAGTCGGAAGCAACCGTGGGAGTCCCAATATGGTTAAAATGTGCTGCGCATAGAACTTGTGGCTGAGTTATGTGTATTCCGCCAGGACTAGTTCTCGTGTTTATTCCAGCATGCGACTCATTTCAAAAACTGGAGTCTGATAAGTGCTGTTTGTCGTGTAATTCAGTTTATTTAGGTCAAATCGTGATTCGACATGCTAGCTATGTATGATTCATAGCTTCATCCATTGATCTGGGTGAGTCATTGTTGACATTAGAGTGTATCCGTCTGACGACAGTTAGGTAATTCAGACTAACGTTGGTGATACGATAAATGAGTTAGAATGTATCGGCGACCTTTGTACAATTGATGGTCGGTTAACTGTGATATAGGCGTCGAGTGCACCTGTGATTCACAGTGAAGAAAAGAAGCACGTGTTGTTTGGCTGATACGATGTACATCAGGGACCGTGATACAATTAGTGGTCCATTAACCGTAATATAGGCATCAAATGCGCCTGTAATTTCTCGGTTAATTATCGTATGGGCGCTTGTGTTTATTCCACTAAGCGACACAGCCTATCTTATGACGGCGTGTAATATGTTTTATTTGTGACATCGTATCAGTATTTGGCATGCGTAATAAGGCACATTTGTGGAGGCATGCTGAATTGTTGAATGCAGGTGCTTTTAATTCAGACTAACGTTGGTGATACGATAGATGCGTTAGAATGGATCGGCGACCTTTTTTCAATTGGGTGGTCGGTTAACTATGAAGTAGGCGTCAAGTGCACCTGTGATTCACAGTGAAGAGGAAGAGCACACGTTATTTGGCTGACACGATGTATATCGGGGACCTTGATATAATTGCTGGTCCATTAACCGTGATATAGGCGTTAGGTGCGCCTGTGATTTCTCGAGTAATTGTTGTATGGGCGCTTGTGTTTATTTCACTAAGCGACTCAGCCTATATTATGGAGGCATGTAATAAGACGACGCCAAGGCTGTAATTGTTTCCAATAAATGGATGCTGCCCTTTTAGGACGGAATAATGTTTTGCATATAAGATCGTATCAGTTTCCAGCATAGTATATGACCATTCTAGCCTGGATTGTTATTGTTTCCAATAAATTGACGCTGCCCTATTATTGGGCCGATACAATGTTTTGTATATAAAATCGTACCAGTTTTCAACATGGACAACGACCTTTTAAACGGTCTATCAGTATGAGCTAGCTGCATCATTGGAGAAATGCGCTTCTGAATTATTAGGCTCATACCATTATTTGAGTAAGTAACTGTCATCAAACAGGGGGATATTGTCCCATGACGGAAAGCGATGAACTTTTCTATACATTTGTGCTTTCTGAGCTTGTGGAGCTTGGAGCTCGCGATAAAAGAGCTGATTTCAGTATAGTACATTGAAATTCGTATGTGCTTCGGTATAACATTTGTTTAGCCTGAAGCCTATTGGTACTTGTCCGGAATTTAATCCGCTATGCCTGACTAGTTTCAACCTTTACGGTTTTATCAAAGAAACAAATACCTCAAGACTTCAATTTGTGTAAGTCTGAGACTACCGATTCTTGGTCGGTAATGTATTGTGGTATATAGGAAATATAGGTCGCTATGGGTGAGCGCCACTTGATACCAATTCGTTGAATGTTACAGCTTTCAGACATGGCTGAGACTTGAATTTGAACACTGCTGTTTTTCAGGTTCTGGGCGATATATTATCAACTGTTTATTGTAATTTCATATATTGCTATTTCAAGGAAATATGATTGATTTTCGGGAGGCGTTGCCTCGACCGTTAATTATGTTTCACACCTTATTCTGTTCGTGTCTGAGGACCAGGTGTTTGTGCAAGACTGAGTGTGTTTTGTTTGCACTCGATTGTTTATGCCTTTTTATGGCTTGTTTGAAACAGCTCCAATTGGAGAACTGAAGTGACTGTCGCACTTTATTGACTTGACTGTCGCTTATGTATGCACTTTAGTGTTTGTGCATTCGTGGCTCATTTGAGTTCGTTCTAATTGGAGAACTATAGCCATTCTAGCAGTCTTTTAGGTCGACTGTCTGAGACGCTCAGTGACTTGTATGTCGCTCTCAGAAGTTTCAAAGCTTGCAGGAAATACACAGAACACTGTGTATAACACGGGCTTGTGGTGTGAAACTCCGATTCAGTTTCTAAATCGCCGACAGGCTCTGCTGTCTGGGATAGAAACCGTCGAGCGATGAAGCTTGCAAGCAGGCTGGAGGTACACAGGCTGTGTACGACACGGGCTTGTGGTGGAAGCTTCATGGTTTGGCAAGCTGGCGGGCAATAACACACATTAATGCGTTAGCACTGGCTTGTGGTAGGCAAACCCCTGTTGGCTATGTGTAAAGTCTGCAAGCAGGCTGGGAGTATACAGAAAATTCCATATACAACACTGGCTTGTGGTAATGAGACTTTACGGTTTTGAAGCTGGCAGGCAATGTCACATAAATGTGTATTGCACGGGCTTGTGGTAGCGAAACCTGTGATAGCCAACACACTGAACATAAATAAATACAATACAATAGTGTAAAACGCGATTAAATCAATCGAAAAATGCGAATGTGCAGTCGCGATACCTGGTGTTTGATACAAACGAATCTCAGTGGTTTCGTATTCACGTGTGTGAAAATCATAATCGTGCATTGAGAATCAAATTTGTGGAAACTTCAACAGTGTTATCGGGTGATTGAAGATGGCGCCCGAGCTGTACGTGTAGTATACGTGGAAATGAGAACTAATTGGGATGACGCCTTCAGCTTCGGTGACTGAGAGTCACGTGCTGTAAAGGAGAATTATCATTGGGTGTGCTATTTGCACTCCGACACGCTGATTGGCTGAATCGGTGTGGGTGGCGCCCACATGGATGAAGAATTTTTTCATGATTGAATTCACGAAATGAGATTTAGTTGTTTGTCGACCATCATGAAGGGTCAAGCTCTGACACGAATATTTATGGGAGTAAATATTGGTTAGCTCCCTTGATATGTCAGGAGAAATAAATTCTCGCACCAGCTAACGCTGGGAATAACTGAGTGATAGTCCTAGTGTAGGTTGTGTGGCAAGTATATTGCGACTACTAATTGTAGTGAACTGTCGAGTTTAAAGTTTACTTGATTGTGCCCGACAGACGGCCGTGTTTTGTTAATAACAACTTTGTGGCCAGTGCAGATATGATTGTAACAATCGGTTAAAATTAGTAGGCTCCCACTGGGCCTTTTTTATCATTATTGTATGCCACACATGCACTGGTATAATTGTGACAAGTCGCCCCGACAAAACTCTCCAAGCGCCAGTTCTGGGTTTGCACCCAAAACCTCGCGAGACTAAGGTGAGTCCCTCTTATAGGAGCCCGTAAGCTCAGTATAAATGTAAGTGGGGGGAGGGCAGGCACCACGAGCAAGTCGGAAGCAACCGTGGGAGTCCCAATATGGTTACAATGTGCTGCGCATAGAACTTGTGGCTGAGTTATGTGTATTCCGCCAGGACTAGTTCTCGTGTTTATTCCAGCATGCGACTCATTTCAAAAACTGGAGTCTGATAAGTGCTGTTTGTCGTGTAATTCAGTTTATTTAGGTCAAATCGTGATTCGACATGCTAGCTATGTATGATTCATAGCTTCATCCATTGATCTGGGTGAGTCATTGTTGACATTAGAGTGTATCCGTCTGACGACAGTTAGGTAATTCAGACTAACGTTGGTGATACGATAAATGAGTTAGAATGTATCGGCGACCTTTGTACAATTGATGGTCGGTTAACTGTGATATAGGCGTCGAGTGCACCTGTGATTCACAGTGAAGAAAAGAAGCACGTGTTGTTTGGCTGATACGATGTACATCAGGGACCGTGATACAATTAGTGGTCCATTAACCGTAATATAGGCATCAAATGCGCCTGTAATTTCTCGGTTAATTATCGTATGGGCGCTTGTGTTTATTCCACTAAGCGACACAGCCTATCTTATGACGGCGTGTAATATGTTTTATTTGTGACATCGTATCAGTATTTGGCATGCGTAATAAGGCACATTTGTGGAGGCATGCTGAATTGTTGAATGCAGGTGCTTTTAATTCAGACTAACGTTGGTGATACGATAGATGCGTTAGAATGGATCGGCGACCTTTTTTCAATTGGGTGGTCGGTTAACTATGAAGTAGGCGTCAAGTGCACCTGTGATTCACAGTGAAGAGGAAGAGCACACGTTATTTGGCTGACACGATGTATATCGGGGACCTTGATATAATTGCTGGTCCATTAACCGTGATATAGGCGTTAGGTGCGCCTGTGATTTCTCGAGTAATTGTTGTATGGGCGCTTGTGTTTATTTCACTAAGCGACTCAGCCTATATTATGGAGGCATGTAATAAGACGACGCCAAGGCTGTAATTGTTTCCAATAAATGGATGCTGCCCTTTTAGGACGGAATAATGTTTTGCATATAAGATCGTATCAGTTTCCAGCATAGTATATGACCATTCTAGCCTGGATTGTTATTGTTTCCAATAAATTGACGCTGCCCTATTATTGGGCCGATACAATGTTTTGTATATAAAATCGTACCAGTTTTCAACATGGACAACGACCTTTTAAACGGTCTATCAGTATGAGCTAGCTGCATCATTGGAGAAATGCGCTTCTGAATTATTAGGCTCATACCATTATTTGAGTAAGTAACTGTCATCAAACAGGGGGATATTGTCCCATGACGGAAAGCGATGAACTTTTCTATACATTTGTGCTTTCTGAGCTTGTGGAGCTTGGAGCTCGCGATAAAAGAGCTGATTTCAGTATAGTACATTGAAATTCGTATGTGCTTCGGTATAACATTTGTTTAGCCTGAAGCCTATTGGTACTTGTCCGGAATTTAATCCGCTATGCCTGACTAGTTTCAACCTTTACGGTTTTATCAAAGAAACAAATACCTCAAGACTTCAATTTGTGTAAGTCTGAGACTACCGATTCTTGGTCGGTAATGTATTGTGGTATATAGGAAATATAGGTCGCTATGGGTGAGCGCCACTTGATACCAATTCGTTGAATGTTACAGCTTTCAGACATGGCTGAGACTTGAATTTGAACACTGCTGTTTTTCAGGTTCTGGGCGATATATTATCAACTGTTTATTGTAATTTCATATATTGCTATTTCAAGGAAATATGATTGATTTTCGGGAGGCGTTGCCTCGACCGTTAATTATGTTTCACACCTTATTCTGTTCGTGTCTGAGGACCAGGTGTTTGTGCAAGACTGAGTGTGTTTTGTTTGCACTCGATTGTTTATGCCTTTTTATGGCTTGTTTGAAACAGCTCCAATTGGAGAACTGAAGTGACTGTCGCACTTTATTGACTTGACTGTCGCTTATGTATGCACTTTAGTGTTTGTGCATTCGTGGCTCATTTGAGTTCGTTCTAATTGGAGAACTATAGCCATTCTAGCAGTCTTTTAGGTCGACTGTCTGAGACGCTCAGTGACTTGTATGTCGCTCTCAGAAGTTTCAAAGCTTGCAGGAAATACACAGAACACTGTGTATAACACGGGCTTGTGGTGTGAAACTCCGATTCAGTTTCTAAATCGCCGACAGGCTCTGCTGTCTGGGATAGAAACCGTCGAGCGATGAAGCTTGCAAGCAGGCTGGAGGTACACAGGCTGTGTACGACACGGGCTTGTGGTGGAAGCTTCATGGTTTGGCAAGCTGGCGGGCAATAACACACATTAATGCGTTAGCACTGGCTTGTGGTAGGCAAACCCCTGTTGGCTATGTGTAAAGTCTGCAAGCAGGCTGGGAGTATACAGAAAATTCCATATACAACACTGGCTTGCGGTAATGAGACTTTACGGTTTTGAAGCTGGCAGGCAATGTCACATAAATGTGTATTGCACGGGCTTGTGGTAGCGAAACCTGTGATAGCCAACACACTGAACATAAATAAATACAATACAATAGTGTAAAACGCGATTAAATCAATCGAAAAATGCGAATGTGCAGTCGCGATACCTGGTGTTTGATACAAACGAATCTCAGTGGTTTCGTATTCACGTGTGTGAAAATCATAATCGTGCATTGAGAATCAAATTTGTGGAAACTTCAACAGTGTTATCGGTTGATTAAAGATGGCGCCCGAGCTGTACGTGTAGTATACGTGGAAATGAGAACTAATTGGGATGACGCCTTCAGCTTCGGTGACTGAGAGTCACGTGCTGTAAAGGAGAATTATCATTGGGTGTGCTATTTGCACTCCGACACGCTGATTGGCTGAATCGGTGTGGGTGGCGCCCACATGGATGAAGAATTTTTTCATGATTGAATTCACGAAATGAGATTTAGTTGTTTGTCGACCATCATGAAGGGTCAAGCTCTGACACGAATATTTATGGGAGTAAATATTGGTTAGCTCCCTTGATATGTCAGGAGAAATAAATTCTCGCACCAGCTAATGCTGGGAATAACTGAGTGATAGTCCTAGTGTAGGTTGTGTGGCAAGTATATTGCGACTACTAATTGTAGTGAACTGTCGAGTTTAAAGTTTACTTGATTGTGCCCGACAGACGGCCGTGTTTTGTTAATAACAACTTTGTGGCCAGTGCAGATATGATTGTAACAATCGGTTAAAATTAGTAGGCTCCCACTGGGCCTTTTTTATCATTATTGTATGCCACACATGCACTGGTATAATTGTGACAAGTCGCCCCGACAAAACTCTCCAAGCGCCAGTTCTGGGTTTGCACCCAAAACCTCGCGAGACTAAGGTGAGTCCCTCTTATAGGAGCCCGTAAGCTCAGTATAAATGTAAGTGGGGGGAGGGCAGGCACCACGAGCAAGTCGGAAGCAACCGTGGGAGTCCCAATATGGTTACAATGTGCTGCGCATAGAACTTGTGGCTGAGTTATGTGTATTCCGCCAGGACTAGTTCTCGTGTTTATTCCAGCATGCGACTCATTTCAAAAACTGGAGTCTGATAAGTGCTGTTTGTCGTGTAATTCAGTTTATTTAGGTCAAATCGTGATTCGACATGCTAGCTATGTATGATTCATAGCTTCATCCATTGATCTGGGTGAGTCATTGTTGACATTAGAGTGTATCCGTCTGACGACAGTTAGGTAATTCAGACTAACGTTGGTGATACGATAAATGAGTTAGAATGTATCGGCGACCTTTGTACAATTGATGGTCGGTTAACTGTGATATAGGCGTCGAGTGCACCTGTAATTCACAGTGAAGAAAAGAAGCACGTGTTGTTTGGCTGATACGATGTACATCAGGGACCGTGATACAATTAGTGGTCCATTAACCGTAATATAGGCATCAAATGCGCCTGTAATTTCTCGGTTAATTATCGTATGGGCGCTTGTGTTTATTCCACTAAGCGACACAGCCTATCTTATGACGGCGTGTAATATGTTTTATTTGTGACATCGTATCAGTATTTGGCATGCGTAATAAGGCACATTTGTGGAGGCATGCTGAATTGTTGAATGCAGGTGCTTTTAATTCAGACTAACGTTGGTGATACGATAGATGCGTTAGAATGGATCGGCGACCTTTTTTCAATTGGGTGGTCGGTTAACTATGAAGTAGGCGTCAAGTGCACCTGTGATTCACAGTGAAGAGGAAGAGCACACGTTATTTGGCTGACACGATGTATATCGGGGACCTTGATATAATTGCTGGTCCATTAACCGTGATATAGGCGTTAGGTGCGCCTGTGATTTCTCGAGTAATTGTTGTATGGGCGCTTGTGTTTATTTCACTAAGCGACTCAGCCTATAGTATGGAGGCATGTAATAAGACGACGCCAAGGCTGTAATTGTTTCCAATAAATGGATGCTGCCCTTTTAGGACGGAATAATGTTTTGCATATAAGATCGTATCAGTTTCCAGCATAGTATATGACCATTCTAGCCTGGATTGTTATTGTTTCCAATAAATTGACGCTGCCCTATTATTGGGCCGATACAATGTTTTGTATATAAAATCGTACCAGTTTTCAACATGGACTAGGACCTTTTAAACGGCCTATCCGTATGAGCTAGCTGCATCATTGGAGAAATGCGCTTCTGAATTATTAAGCTCATACCATTATTTGAGTAAGTAACTGTCATCAAACAGGGGGATATTGTCCCATGACGGAAAGCGACTGAACTTTTCTATACATTTGTGCTTTCTGAGCTTGTGGAGCTTGGAGCTCGCGATAAAAGAGCTGATTTCAGTATAGTACATTGAAATTCGTATGTGCTTCGGTATAACATTTGTTTAGCCTGAAGCCTATTGGTACTTGTCCGGAATTTAATCCGCTATGCCTGACTAGTTTCAACCTTTACGGTTTTATCAAAGAAACAAATACCTCAAGACTTCAATTTGTGTAAGTCTGAGACTACCGATTCTTGGTCGGTAATGTATTGTGGTATATAGGAAATATAGGTCGCTATGGGTGAGCGCCACTTGATACCAATTCGTTGAATGTTACAGCTTTCAGACATGGCTGAGACTTGAATTTGAACACTGCTGTTTTTCAGGTTCTGGGCAATATATTATCAACTGTTTATTGTAATTTCATATATTGCTATTTCAAGGAAATATGATTGATTTTCGGGAGGCGTTGCCTCGACCGTTAATTATGTTTCACACCTTATTCTGTTCGTGTCTGAGGACCAGGTGTTTGTGCAAGACTGAGTGTGTTTTGTTTGCACTCGATTGTTTATGCCTTTTTATGGCTTGTTTGAAACAGCTCTAATTGGAGAACTGAAGTGACTGTCGCACTTTATTGACTTGACTGTCGCTTATGTATGCACTTTAGTGTTTGTGCATTCGTGGCTCATTTGAGTTCGTTCTAATTGGAGAACTATAGCCATTCTAGCAGTCTTTTAGGTCGACTGTCTGAGACGCTCAGTGACTTGTATGTCGCTCTCAGAAGTTTCAAAGCTTGCAGGAAATACACAGAACACTGTGTATAACACGGGCTTGTGGTGTGAAACTCCGATTCAGTTTCTAAATCGCCGACAGGCTCTGCTGTCTGGGATAGAAACCGTCGAGCGATGAAGCTTGCAAGCAGGCTGGAGGTACACAGGCTGTGTACGACACGGGCTTGTGGTGGAAGCTTCAGGGTTTGGCAAGCTGGCGGGCAATAACACACATTAATGCGTTAGCACTGTCTTGTGGTAGGCAAACCCCTGTTGGCTATGTGTAAAGTCTGCAAGCAGGCTGGGAGTATACAGAAAATTCCATATACAACACTGGCTTGTGGTAATGAGACTTTACGGTTTCGAAGCTGGCAGGCAATGTCACATAAATGTGTATTGCACGGGCTTGTGGTAGCGAAACCTGTGATAGCCAACACACTGAACATAAATAAATACAATACAATAGTGTAAAACGCGATTAAATCAATCGAAAAATGCGAATGTGCAGTCGCGATACCTGGTGTTTGATACAAACGAATCTCAGTGGTTTCGTATTCACGTGTGTGAAAATCATAATCGTGCATTGAGAATCAAATTTGTGGAAACTTCAACAGTGTTATCGGTTGATTAAAGATGGCGTCCGAGCTGTACGTGTAGTGTACGTGGAAATGAGAACTAATTGGGATGACGCCTTCAGCTTCGGTGACTGAGAGTCACGTGCTGTAAAGGAGAATTCTCATTGGGTGTGCTATTTGCACTCCGACACGCTGATTGGCTGAATCGGTGTGGGTGGCGCCCACATGGATGAAGAATTTTTTCATGATTGAATTCACGAAATGAGATTTAGTTGTTTGTCGACCATCATGAAGGGTCAAGCTCTGACACGAATATTTATGGGAGTAAATATTGGTTAGCTCCCTTGATATGTCAGGAGAAATAAATTCTCGCACCAGCTAATGCTGGGAATAACTGAGTGATAGTCCTAGTGTAGGTTGTGTGGCAAGTATATTGCGACTACTAATTGTAGTGAACTGTCGAGTTTAAAGTTTACTTGATTGTGCCCGACAGACGACCGTGTTTTGTTAATAACAACTTTGTGGCCAGTGCAGATATGATTGTAACAATCGGTTAAAATTAGTAGGCTCCCACTGGGCCTTTTTTATCATTATTGTATGCCACACATGCACTGGTATAATTGTGACAAGTCGCCCCGACAAAACTCTCCAAGCGCCAGTTCTGGGTTTGCACCCAAAACCTCGCGAGACTAAGGTGAGTCCCTCTTATAGGAGCCCGTAAGCTCAGTATAAATGTAAGTGGGGGGAGGGCAGGCACCACGAGCAAGTCGGAGGCAACCGTGGGAGTCCCAATATGGTTACAATGTGCTGCGCATAGAACTTGTGGCTGAGTTATGTGTATTCCGCCAGGACTAGTTCTCGTGTTTATTCCAGCATGCGACTCATTTCAAAAACTGGAGTCTGATAAGTGCTGTTTGTCGTGTAATTCAGTTTATTTAGGTCAAATCGTGATTCGACATGCTAGCTATGTATGATTCATAGCTTCATCCATTGATCTGGGTGAGTCATTGTTGACATTAGAGTGTATCCGTCTGACGACAGTTAGGTAATTCAGACTAACGTTGGTGATACGATAAATGAGTTAGAATGTATCGGCGACCTTTGTACAATTGATGGTCGGTTAACTGTGATATAGGCGTCGAGTGCACCTGTGATTCACAGTGAAGAAAAGAAGCACGTGTTGTTTGGCTGATACGATGTACATCAGGGACCGTGATACAATTAGTGGTCCATTAACCGTAATATAGGCATCAAATGCGCCTGTAATTTCTCGGTTAATTATCGTATGGGCGCTTGTGTTTATTCCACTAAGCGACACAGCCTATCTTATGACGGCGTGTAATATGTTTTATTTGTGACATCGTATCAGTATTTGGCATGCGTAATAAGGCACATTTGTGGAGGCATGCTGAATTGTTGAATGCAGGTGCTTTTAATTCAGACTAACGTTGGTGATACGATAGATGCGTTAGAATGGATCGGCGACCTTTTTTCAATTGGGTGGTCGGTTAACTATGAAGTAGGCGTCAAGTGCACCTGTGATTCACAGTGAAGAGGAAGAGCACACGTTATTTGGCTGACACGATGTATATCGGGGACCTTGATATAATTGCTGGTCCATTAACCGTGATATAGGCGTTAGGTGCGCCTGTGATTTCTCGAGTAATTGTTGTATGGGCGCTTGTGTTTATTTCACTAAGCGACTCAGCCTATATTATGGAGGCATGTAATAAGACGACGCCAAGGCTGTAATTGTTTCCAATAAATGGATGCTGCCCTTTTAGGACGGAATAATGTTTTGCATATAAGATCGTATCAGTTTCCAGCATAGTATATGACCATTCTAGCCTGGATTGTTATTGTTTCCAATAAATTGACGCTGCCCTATTATTGGGCCGATGCAATGTTTTGTATATAAAATCGTACCAGTTTTCAACATGGACAACGACCTTTTAAACGGCCTATCAGTATGAGCTAGCTGCATCATTGGAGAAATGCGCTTCTGAATTATTAGGCTCATACCATTATTTGAGTAAGTAACTGTCATCAAACAGGGGGATATTGTCCCATGACGGAAAGCGACTGAACTTTTCTATACATTTGTGCTTTCTGAGCTTGTGGAGCTTGGAGCTCGCGATAAAAGAGCTGATTTCAGTATAGTACATTGAAATTCGTATGTGCTTCGGTATAACATTTGTTTAGTCTGAAGCCTATTGGTACTTGTCCGGAATTTAATCCGCTATGCCTGACTAGTTTCAACCTTTACGGTTTTATCAAAGAAACAAATACCTCAAGACTTCAATTTGTGTAAGTCTGAGACTACCGATTCTTGGTCGGTAATGTATTGTGGTATATAGGAAATATAGGTCGCTATGGGTGAGCGCCACTTGATACCAATTCGTTGAATGTTACAGCTTTCAGACATGGCTGAGACTTGAATTTGAACACTGCTGTTTTTCAGGTTCTGGGCAATATATTATCAACTGTTTATTGTAATTTCATATATTGCTATTTCAAGGAAATATGATTGATTTTCGGGAGGCGTTGCCTCGACCGTTAATTATGTTTCACACCTTATTCTGTTCGTGTCTGAGGACCAGGTGTTTGTGCAAGACTGAGTGTGTTTTGTTTGCACTCGATTGTTTATGCCTTTTTATGGCTTGTTTGAAATAGCTCTAATTGGAGAACTGAAGTGACTGTCGCACTTTATTGACTTGACTGTCGCTTATGTATGCACTTTAGTGTTTGTGCATTCGTGGCTCATTTGAGTTCGTTCTAATTGGAGAACTATAGCCATTCTAGCAGTCTTTTAGGTCGACTGTCTGAGACGCTCAGTGACTTGTATGTCGCTCTCAGAAGTTTCAAAGCTTGCAGGAAATACACAGAACACTGTGTATAACACGGGCTTGTGGTGTGAAACTCCGATTCAGTTTCTAAATCGCCGACAGGCTCTGCTGTCTGGGATAGAAACCGTCGAGCGATGAAGCTTGCAAGCAGGCTGGAGGTACACAGGCTGTGTACGACACGGGCTTGTGGTGGAAGCTTCAGGGTTTGGCAAGCTGGCGGGCAATAACACACATTAATGCGTTAGCACTGGCTTGTGGTAGGCAAACCCCTGTTGGCTATGTGTAAAGTCTGCAAGCAGGCTGGGAGTATACAGAAAATTCCATATACAACATTGGCTTGTGGTAATGAAACTTTACGGTTTCGAAGCTGGCAGGCAATGTCACATAAATGTGTATTGCACGGGCTTGTGGTAGCGAAACCTGTGATAGCCAACACACTGAACATAAATAAATACAATACAATAGTGTAAAACGCGATTAAATCAATCGAAAAATGCGAATGTGCAGTCGCGATACCTGGTGTTTGATACAAACGAATCTCAGTGGTTTCGTATTCACGTGTGTGAAAATCATAATCGTGCATTGAGAATCAAATTTGTGGAAACTTCAACAGTGTTATCGGTTGATTAAAGATGGCGTCCGAGCTGTACGTGTAGTATACGTGGAAATGAGAACTAATTGGGATGACGCCTTCAGCTTCGGTGACTGAGAGTCACGTGCTGTAAAGGAGAATTCTCATTGGGTGTGCTATTTGCACTCCGACACGCTGATTGGCTGAATCGGTGTGGGTGGCGCCCACATGGATGAAGAATTTTTTCATGATTGAATTCACGAAATGAGATTTAGTTGTTTGTCGACCATCATGAAGGGTCAAGCTCTGACACGAATATTTATGGGAGTAAATATTGGTTAGCTCCCTTGATATGTCAGGAGAAATAAATTCTCGCACCAGCTAATGCTGGGAATAACTGAGTGATAGTCCTAGTGTAGGTTGTGTGGCAAGTATATTGCGACTACTAATTGTAGTGAACTGTCGAGTTTAAAGTTTACTTGATTGTGCCCGACAGACGGCCGTGTTTTGTTAATAACAACTTTGTGGCCAGTGCAGATATGATTGTAACAATCGGTTAAAATTAGTAGGCTCCCACTGGGCCTTTTTTATCATTATTGTATGCCACACATGCACTGGTATAATTGTGACAAGTCGCCCCGACAAAACTCTCCAAGCGCCAGTTCTGGGTTTGCACCCAAAACCTCGCGAGACTAAGGTGAGTCCCTCTTATAGGAGCCCGTAAGCTCAGTATAAATGTAAGTGGGGGGAGGGCAGGCACCACGAGCAAGTCGGAAGCAACCGTGGGAGTCCCAATATGGTTACAATGTGCTGCGCATAGAACTTGTGGCTGAGTTATGTGTATTCCGCCAGGACTAGTTCTCGTGTTTATTCCAGCATACGACTCATTTCAAAAACTGGAGTCTGATAAGTGCTGTTTGTCGTGTAATTCAGTTTATTTAGGTCAAATCGTGATTCGACATGCTAGCTATGTATGATTCATAGCTTCATCCATTGATCTGGGTGAGTCATTGTTGACATTAGAGTGTATCCGTCTGACGACAGTTAGGTAATTCAGACTAACGTTGGTGATACGATAAATGAGTTAGAATGTATCGGCGACCTTTGTACAATTGATGGTCGGTTAACTGTGATATAGGCGTCGAGTGCACCTGTGATTCACAGTGAAGAAAAGAAGCACGTGTTGTTTGGCTGATACGATGTACATCAGGGACCGTGATACAATTAGTGGTCCATTAACCGTAATATAGGCATCAAATGCGCCTGTAATTTCTCGGTTAATTATCGTATGGGCGCTTGTGTTTATTCCACTAAGCGACACAGCCTATCTTATGACGGCGTGTAATATGTTTTATTTGTGACATCGTATCAGTATTTGGCATGCGTAATAAGGCACATTTGTGGAGGCATGCTGAATTGTTGAATGCAGGTGCTTTTAATTCAGACTAACGTTGGTGATACGATAGATGCGTTAGAATGGATCGGCGACCTTTTTTCAATTGGGTGGTCGGTTAACTATGAAGTAGGCGTCAAGTGCACCTGTGATTCACAGTGAAGAGGAAGAGCACACGTTATTTGGCTGACACGATGTATATCGGGGACCTTGATATAATTGCTGGTCCATTAACCGTGATATAGGCGTTAGGTGCGCCTGTGATTTCTCGAGTAATTGTTGTATGGGCGCTTGTGTTTATTTCACTAAGCGACTCAGCCTATATTATGGAGGCATGTAATAAGACGACGCCAAGGCTGTAATTGTTTCCAATAAATGGATGCTGCCCTTTTAGGACGGAATAATGTTTTGCATATAAGATCGTATCAGTTTCCAGCATAGTATATGACCATTCTAGCCTGGATTGTTATTGTTTCCAATAAATTGACGCTGCCCTATTATTGGGCCGATACAATGTTTTGTATATAAAATCGTACCAGTTTTCAACATGGACTAGGACCTTTTAAACGGCCTATCAGTATGAGCTAGCTGCATCATTGGAGAAATGCGCTTCTGAATTATTAGGCTCATACCATTATTTGAGTAAGTAACTGTCATCAAACAGGGGGATATTGTCCCATGACGGAAAGCGATGAACTTTTCTATACATTTGTGCTTTCTGAGCTTGTGGAGCTTGGAGCTCGCGATAAAAGAGCTGATTTCAGTATAGTACATTGAAATTCGTATGTGCTTCGGTATAACATTTGTTTAGCCTGAAGCCTATTGGTACTTGTCCGGAATTTAATCCGCTATGCCTGACTAGTTTCAACCTTTACGGTTTTATCAAAGAAACAAATACCTCAAGACTTCAATTTGTGTAAGTCTGAGACTACCGATTCTTGGTCGGTAATGTATTGTGGTATATAGGAAATATAGGTCGCTATGGGTGAGCGCCACTTGATACCAATTCGTTGAATGTTACAGCTTTCAGACATGGCTGAGACTTGAATTTGAACACTGCTGTTTTTCAGGTTCTGGGCAATATATTATCAACTGTTTATTGTAATTTCATATATTGCTATTTCAAGGAAATATGATTGATTTTCGGGAGGCGTTGCCTCGACCGTTAATTATGTTTCACACCTTATTCTGTTCGTGTCTGAGGACCAGGTGTTTGTGCAAGACTGAGTGTGTTTTGTTTGCACTCGATTGTTTATGCCTTTTTATGGCTTGTTTGAAATAGCTCTAATTGGAGAACTGAAGTGACTGTCGCACTTTATTGACTTGACTGTCGCTTATGTATGCACTTTAGTGTTTGTGCATTCGTGGCTCATTTGAGTTCGTTCTAATTGGAGAACTATAGCCATTCTAGCAGTCTTTTAGGTCGACTGTCTGAGACGCTCAGTGACTTGTATGTCGCTCTCAGAAGTTTCAAAGCTTGCAGGAAATACACAGAACACTGTGTATAACACGGGCTTGTGGTGTGAAACTCCGATTCAGTTTCTAAATCGCCGACAGGCTCTGCTGTCTGGGATAGAAACCGTCGAGCGATGAAGCTTGCAAGCAGGCTGGAGGTACACAGGCTGTGTACGACACGGGCTTGTGGTGGAAGCTTCAGGGTTTGGCAAGCTGGCGGGCAATAACACACATTAATGCGTTAGCACTGGCTTGTGGTAGGCAAACCCCTGTTGGCTATGTGTAAAGTCTGCAAGCAGGCTGGGAGTATACAGAAAATTCCATATACAACACTGGCTTGTGGTAATGAGACTTTACGGTTTCGAAGCTGGCAGGCAATGTCACATAAATGTGTATTGCACGGGCTTGTGGTAGCGAAACCTGTGATAGCCAACACACTGAACATAAATAAATACAATACAATAGTGTAAAACGCGATTAAATCAATCGAAAAATGCGAATGTGCAGTCGCGATACCTGGTGTTTGATACAAACGAATCTCAGTGGTTTCGTATTCACGTGTGTGAAAATCATAATCGTGCATTGAGAATCAAATTTGTGGAAACTTCAACAGTGTTATCGGTTGATTAAAGATGGCGCCCGAGCTGTACGTGTAGTATACGTGGAAATGAGAACTAATTGGGATGACGCCTTCAGCTTCGGTGACTGAGAGTCACGTGCTGTAAAGGAGAATTATCATTGGGTGTGCTATTTGCACTCCGACACGCTGATTGGTTGAATCGGTGTGGGTGGCGCCCACATGGATGAAGAATTTTTTCATGATTGAATTCACGAAATGAGATTTAGTTGTTTGTCGACCATCATGAAGGGTCAAGCTCTGACACGAATATTTATGGGAGTAAATATTGGTTAGCTCCCTTGATATGTCAGGAGAAATAAATTCTCGCACCAGCTAATGCTGGGAATAACTGAGTGATAGTCCTAGTGTAGGTTGTGTGGCAAGTATATTGCGACTACTAATTGTAGTGAACTGTCGAGTTTAAAGTTTACTTGATTGTGCCCGACAGACGGCCGTGTTTTGTTAATAACAACTTTGTGGCCAGTGCAGATATGATTGTAACAATCGGTTAAAATTAGTAGGCTCCCACTGGGCCTTTTTTATCATTATTGTATGCCACACATGCACTGGTATAATTGTGACAAGTCGCCCCGACAAAACTCTCCAAGCGCCAGTTCTGGGTTTGCACCCAAAACCTCGCGAGACTAAGGTGAGTCCCTCTTATAGGAGCCCGTAAGCTCAGTATAAATGTAAGTGGGGGGAGGGCAGGCACCACGAGCAAGTCGGAAGCAACCGTGGGAGTCCCAATATGGTTACAATGTGCTGCGCATAGAACTTGTGGCTGAGTTATGTGTATTCCGCCAGGACTAGTTCTCGTGTTTATTCCAGCATGCGACTCATTTCAAAAACTGGAGTCTGATAAGTGCTGTTTGTCGTGTAATTCAGTTTATTTAGGTCAAATCGTGATTCGACATGCTAGCTATGTATGATTCATAGCTTCATCCATTGATCTGGGTGAGTCATTGTTGACATTAGAGTGTATCCGTCTGACGACAGTTAGGTAATTCAGACTAACGTTGGTGATACGATAAATGAGTTAGAATGTATCGGCGACCTTTGTACAATTGATGGTCGGTTAACTGTGATATAGGCGTCGAGTGCACCTGTGATTCACAGTGAAGAAAAGAAGCACGTGTTGTTTGGCTGATACGATGTACATCAGGGACCGTGATACAATTAGTGGTCCATTAACCGTAATATAGGCATCAAATGCGCCTGTAATTTCTCGGTTAATTATCGTATGGGCGCTTGTGTTTATTCCACTAAGCGACACAGCCTATCTTATGACGGCGTGTAATATGTTTTATTTGTGACATCGTATCAGTATTTGGCATGCGTAATAAGGCACATTTGTGGAGGCATGCTGAATTGTTGAATGCAGGTGCTTTTAATTCAGACTAACGTTGGTGATACGATAGATGCGTTAGAATGGATCGGCGACCTTTTTTCAATTGGGTGGTCGGTTAACTATGAAGTAGGCGTCAAGTGCACCTGTGATTCACAGTGAAGAGGAAGAGCACACGTTATTTGGCTGACACGATGTATATCGGGGACCTTGATATAATTGCTGGTCCATTAACCGTGATATAGGCGTTAGGTGCGCCTGTGATTTCTCGAGTAATTGTTGTATGGGCGCTTGTGTTTATTTCACTAAGCGACTCAGCCTATATTATGGAGGCATGTAATAAGACGACGCCAAGGCTGTAATTGTTTCCAATAAATGGATGCTGCCCTTTTAGGACGGAATAATGTTTTGCATATAAGATCGTATCAGTTTCCAGCATAGTATATGACCATTCTAGCCTGGATTGTTATTGTTTCCAATAAATTGACGCTGCCCTATTATTGGGCCGATACAATGTTTTGTATATAAAATCGTACCAGTTTTCAACATGGACTAGGACCTTTTAAACGGCCTATCAGTATGAGCTAGCTGCATCATTGGAGAAATGCGCTTCTGAATTATTAGGCTCATACCATTATTTGAGTAAGTAACTGTCATCAAACAGGGGGATATTGTCCCATGACGGAAAGCGACTGAACTTTTCTATACATTTGTGCTTTCTGAGCTTGTGGAGCTTGGAGCTCGCGATAAAAGAGCTGATTTCAGTATAGTACATTGAAATTCGTATGTGCTTCGGTATAACATTTGTTTAGCCTGAAGCCTATTGGTACTTGTCCGGAATTTAATCCGCTATGCCTGACTAGTTTCAACCTTTACGGTTTTATCAAAGAAACAAATACCTCAAGACTTCAATTTGTGTAAGTCTGAGACTACCGATTCTTGGTCGGTAATGTATTGTGGTATATAGGAAATATAGGTCGCTATGGGTGAGCGCCACTTGATACCAATTCGTTGAATGTTACAGCTTTCAGACATGGCTGAGACTTGAATTTGAACACTGCTGTTTTTCAGGTTCTGGGCAATATATTATCAACTGTTTATTGTAATTTCATATATTGCTATTTCAAGGAAATATGATTGATTTTCGGGAGGCGTTGCCTCGACCGTTAATTATGTTTCACACCTTATTCTGTTCGTGTCTGAGGACCAGGTGTTTGTGCAAGACTGAGTGTGTTTTGTTTGCACTCGATTGTTTATGCCTTTTTATGGCTTGTTTGAAACAGCTCTAATTGGAGAACTGAAGTGACTGTCGCACTTTATTGACTTGACTGTCGCTTATGTATGCACTTTAGTGTTTGTGCATTCGTGGCTCATTTGAGTTCGTTCTAATTGGAGAACTATAGCCATTCTAGCAGTCTTTTAGGTCGACTGTCTGAGACGCTCAGTGACTTGTATGTCGCTCTCAGAAGTTTCAAAGCTTGCAGGAAATACACAGAACACTGTGTATAACACGGGCTTGTGGTGTGAAACTCCGATTCAGTTTCTAAATCGCCGACAGGCTCTGCTGTCTGGGATAGAAACCGTCGAGCGATGAAACTTGCAAGCAGGCTGGAGGTACACAGGCTGTGTACGACACGGGCTTGTGGTGGAAGCTTCAGGGTTTGGCAAGCTGGCGGGCAATAACACACATTAATGCGTTAGCACTGGCTTGTGGTAGGCAAACCCCTGTTGGCTATGTGTAAAGTCTGCAAGCAGGCTGGGAGTATACAGAAAATTCCATATACAACACTGGCTTGTGGTAATGAGACTTTACGGTTTCGAAGCTGGCAGGCAATGTCACATAAATGTGTATTGCACGGGCTTGTGGTAGCGAAACCTGTGATAGCCAACACACTGAACATAAATAAATACAATACAATAGTGTAAAACGCGATTAAATCAATCGAAAAATGCGAATGTGCAGTCGCGATACCTGGTGTTTGATACAAACGAATCTCAGTGGTTTCGTATTCACGTGTGTGAAAATCATAATCGTGCATTGAGAATCAAATTTGTGGATACTTCAACAGTGTTATCAGTTGATTAAAGATGGCGTCCGAGCTGTACGTGTAGTATACGTGGAAATGAGAACTAATTGGGATGACGCCTTCAGCTTCGGTGACTGAGAGTCACGTGCTGTAAAGGAGAATTCTCATTGGGTGTGCTATTTGCACTCCGACACGCTGATTGGCTGAATCGGTGTGGGTGGCGCCCACATGGATGAAGAATTTTTTCATGATTGAATTCACGAAATGAGATTTAGTTGTTTGTCGACCATCATGAAGGGTCAAGCTCTGACACGAATATTTATGGGAGTAAATATTGGTTAGCTCCCTTGATATGTCAGGAGAAATAAATTCTCGCACCAGCTAATGCTGGGAATAACTGAGTGATAGTCCTAGTGTAGGTTGTGTGGCAAGTATATTGCGACTACTAATTGTAGTGAACTGTCGAGTTTAAAGTTTACTTGATTGTGCCCGACAGACGGCCGTGTTTTGTTAATAACAACTTTGTGGCCAGTGCAGATATGATTGTAACAATCGGTTAAAATTAGTAGGCTCCCACTGGGCCTTTTTTATCATTATTGTATGCCACACATGCACTGGTATAATTGTGACAAGTCGCCCCGACAAAACTCTCCAAGCGCCAGTTCTGGGTTTGCACCCAAAACCTCGCGAGACTAAGGTGAGTCCCTCTTATAGGAGCCCGTAAGCTCAGTATAAATGTAAGTGGGGGGAGGGCAGGCACCACGAGCAAGTCGGAAGCAACCGTGGGAGTCCCAATATGGTTACAATGTGCTGCGCATAGAACTTGTGGCTGAGTTATGTGTATTCCGCCAGGACTAGTTCTCGTGCTTATTCCAGCATGCGACTCATTTCAAAAACTGGAGTCTGATAAGTGCTGTTTGTCGTGTAATTCAGTTTATTTAGGTCAAATCGTGATTCGACATGCTAGCTATGTATGATTCATAGCTTCATCCATTGATCTGGGTGAGTCATTGTTGACATTAGAGTGTATCCGTCTGACGACAGTTAGGTAATTCAGACTAACGTTGGTGATACGATAAATGAGTTAGAATGTATCGGCGACCTTTGTACAATTGATGGTCGGTTAACTGTGATATAGGCGTCGAGTGCACCTGTGATTCACAGTGAAGAAAAGAAGCACGTGTTGTTTGGCTGATACGATGTACATCAGGGACCGTGATACAATTAGTGGTCCATTAACCGTAATATAGGCATCAAATGCGCCTGTAATTTCTCGGTTAATTATCGTATGGGCGCTTGTGTTTATTCCACTAAGCGACACAGCCTATCTTATGACGGCGTGTAATATGTTTTATTTGTGACATCGTATCAGTATTTGGCATGCGTAATAAGGCACATTTGTGGAGGCATGCTGAATTGTTGAATGCAGGTGCTTTTAATTCAGACTAACGTTGGTGATACGATAGATGCGTTAGAATGGATCGGCGACCTTTTTTCAATTGGGTGGTCGGTTAACTATGAAGTAGGCGTCAAGTGCACCTGTGATTCACAGTGAAGAGGAAGAGCACACGTTATTTGGCTGACACGATGTATATCGGGGACCTTGATATAATTGCTGGTCCATTAACCGTGATATAGGCGTTAGGTGCGCCTGTGATTTCTCGAGTAATTGTTGTATGGGCGCTTGTGTTTATTTCACTAAGCGACTCAGCCTATATTATGGAGGCATGTAATAAGACGACGCCAAGGCTGTAATTGTTTCCAATAAATGGATGCTGCCCTTTTAGGACGGAATAATGTTTTGCATATAAGATCGTATCAGTTTCCAGCATAGTATATGACCATTCTAGCCTGGATTGTTATTGTTTCCAATAAATTGACGCTGCCCTATTATTGGGCCGATACAATGTTTTGTATATAAAATCGTACCAGTTTTCAACATGGACTAGGACCTTTTAAACGGCCTATCAGTATGAGCTAGCTGCATCATTGGAGAAATGCGCTTCTGAATTATTAGGCTCATACCATTATTTGAGTAAGTAACTGTCATCAAACAGGGGGATATTGTCCCATGACGGAAAGCGACTGAACTTTTCTATACATTTGTGCTTTCTGAGCTTGTGGAGCTTGGAGCTCGCGATAAAAGAGCTGATTTCAGTATAGTACATTGAAATTCGTATGTGCTTCGGTATAACATTTGTTTAGCCTGAAGCCTATTGGTACTTGTCCGGAATTTAATCCGCTATGCCTGACTAGTTTCAACCTTTACGGTTTTATCAAAGAAACAAATACCTCAAGACTTCAATTTGTGTAAGTCTGAGACTACCGATTCTTGGTCGGTAATGTATTGTGGTATATAGGAAATATAGGTCGCTATGGGTGAGCGCCACTTGATACCAATTCGTTGAATGTTACAGCTTTCAGACATGGCTGAGACTTGAATTTGAATACTGCTGTTTTTCAGGTTCTGGGCAATATATTATCAACTGTTTATTGTAATTTCATATATTGCTATTTCAAGGAAATATGATTGATTTTCGGTAGGCGTTGCCTCGACCGTTAATTATGTTTCACACCTTATTCTGTTCGTGTCTGAGGACCAGGTGTTTGTGCAAGACTGAGTGTGTTTTGTTTGCACTCGATTGTTTATGCCTTTTTATGGCTTGTTTGAAACAGCTCTAATTGGAGAACTGAAGTGACTGTCGCACTTTATTGACTTGACTGTCGCTTATGTATGCACTTTAGTGTTTGTGCATTCGTGGCTCATTTGAGTTCGTTCTAATTGGAGAACTATAGCCATTCTAGCAGTCTTTTAGGTCGACTGTCTGAGACGCTCAGTGACTTGTATGTCGCTCTCAGAAGTTTCAAAGCTTGCAGGAAATACACAGAACACTGTGTATAACACGGGCTTGTGGTGTGAAACTCCGATTCAGTTTCTAAATCGCCGACAGGCTCTGCTGTCTGGGATAGAAACCGTCGAGCGATGAAGCTTGCAAGCAGGCTGGAGGTACACAGGCTGTGTACGACACGGGCTTGTGGTGGAAGCTTCAGGGTTTGGCAAGCTGGCGGGCAATAACACACATTAATGCGTTAGCACTGGCTTGTGGTAGGCAAACCCCTGTTGGCTATGTGTAAAGTCTGCAAGCAGGCTGGGAGTATACAGAAAATTCCATATACAACACTGGCTTGTGGTAATGAGACTTTACGGTTTCGAAATTGGCAGGCAATGTCACATAAATGTGTATTGCACGGGCTTGTGGTAGCGAAACCTGTGATAGCCAACACACTGAACATAAATAAATACAATACAATAGTGTAAAACGCGATTAAATCAATCGAAAAATGCGAATGTGCAGTCGCGATACCTGGTGTTTGATACAAACGAATCTCAGTGGTTTCGTATTCACGTGTGTGAAAATCATAATCGTGCATTGAGAATCAAAGTTGTGGAAACTTCAACAGTGTTATCGGTTGATTAAAGATGGCGTCCGAGCTGTACGTGTAGTATACGTGGAAATGAGAACTAATTGGGATGACGCCTTCAGCTTCGGTGACTGAGAGTCACGTGCTGTAAAGGAGAATTCTCATTGGGTGTGCTATTTGCACTCCGACACGCTGATTGGCTGAATCGGTGTGGGTGGCGCCCACATGGATGAAGAATTTTTTCATGATTGAATTCACGAAATGAGATTTAGTTGTTTGTCGACCATCATGAAGGGTCAAGCTCTGACACGAATATTTATGGGAGTAAATATTGGTTAGCTCCCTTGATATGTCAGGAGAAATAAATTCTCGCACCAGCTAATGCTGGGAATAACTGAGTGATAGTCCTAGTGTAGGTTGTGTGGCAAGTATATTGCGACTACTAATTGTAGTGAACTGTCGAGTTTAAAGTTTACTTGATTGTGCCCGACAGACGGCCGTGTTTTGTTAATAACAACTTTGTGGCCAGTGCAGATATGATTGTAACAATCGGTTAAAATTAGTAGGCTCCCACTGGGCCTTTTTTATCATTATTGTATGCCACACATGCACTGGTATAATTGTGACAAGTCGCCCCGACAAAACTCTCCAAGCGCCAGTTCTGGGTTTGCACCCAAAACCTCGCGAGACTAAGGTGAGTCCCTCTTATAGGAGCCCGTAAGCTCAGTATAAATGTAAGTGGGGGGAGGGCAGGCACCACGAGCAAGTCGGAAGCAACCGTGGGAGTCCCAATATGGTTACAATGTGCTGCGCATAGAACTTGTGGCTGAGTTTTGTGTATTCCGCCAGGACTAGTTCTCGTGCTTATTCCAGCATGCGACTCATTTCAAAAACTGGAGTCTGATAAGTGCTGTTTGTCGTGTAATTCAGTTTATTTAGGTCAAATCGTGATTCGACATGCTAGCTATGTATGATTCATAGCTTCATCCATTGATCTGGGTGAGTCATTGTTGACATTAGAGTGTATCCGTCTGACGACAGTTAGGTAATTCAGACTAACGTTGGTGATACGATAAATGAGTTAGAATGTATCGGCGACCTTTGTACAATTGATGGTCGGTTAACTGTGATATAGGCGTCGAGTGCACCTGTGATTCACAGTGAAGAAAAGAAGCACGTGTTGTTTGGCTGATACGATGTACATCAGGGACCGTGATACAATTAGTGGTCCATTAACCGTAATATAGGCATCAAATGCGCCTGTAATTTCTCGGTTAATTATCGTATGGGCGCTTGTGTTTATTCCACTAAGCGACACAGCCTATCTTATGACGGCGTGTAATATGTTTTATTTGTGACATCGTATCAGTATTTGGCATGCGTAATAAGGCACATTTGTGGAGGCATGCTGAATTGTTGAATGCAGGTGCTTTTAATTCAGACTAACGTTGGTGATACGATAGATGCGTTAGAATGGATCGGCGACCTTTTTTCAATTGGGTGGTCGGTTAACTATGAAGTAGGCGTCAAGTGCACCTGTGATTCACAGTGAAGAGGAAGAGCACACGTTATTTGGCTGACACGATGTATATCGGGGACCTTGATATAATTGCTGGTCCATTAACCGTGATATAGGCGTTAGGTGCGCCTGTGATTTCTCGAGTAATTGTTGTATGGGCGCTTGTGTTTATTTCACTAAGCGACTCAGCCTATATTATGGAGGCATGTAATAAGACGACGCCAAGGCTGTAATTGTTTCCAATAAATGGATGCTGCCCTTTTAGGACGGAATAATGTTTTGCATATAAGATCGTATCAGTTTCCAGCATAGTATATGACCATTCTAGCCTGGATTGTTATTGTTTCCAATAAATTGACGCTGCCCTATTATTGGGCCGATACAATGTTTTGTATATAAAATCGTACCAGTTTTCAACATGGACTAGGACCTTTTAAACGGCCTATCAGTATGAGCTAGCTGCATCATTGGAGAAATGCGCTTCTGAATTATTAGGCTCATACCATTATTTGAGTAAGTAACTGTCATCAAACAGGGGGATATTGTCCCATGACGGAAAGCGACTGAACTTTTCTATACATTTGTGCTTTCTGAGCTTGTGGAGCTTGGAGCTCGCGATAAAAGAGCTGATTTCAGTATAGTACATTGAAATTCGTATGTGCTTCGGTATAACATTTGTTTAGCCTGAAGCCTATTGGTACTTGTCCGGAATTTAATCCGCTATGCCTGACTAGTTTCAACCTTTACGGTTTTATCAAAGAAACAAATACCTCAAGACTTCAATTTGTGTAAGTCTGAGACTACCGATTCTTGGTCGGTAATGTATTGTGGTATATAGGAAATATAGGTCGCTATGGGTGAGCGCCACTTGATACCAATTCGTTGAATGTTACAGCTTTCAGACATGGCTGAGACTTGAATTTGAACACTGCTGTTTTTCAGGTTCTGGGCAATATATTATCAACTGTTTATTGTAATTTCATATATTGCTATTTCAAGGAAATATGATTGATTTTCGGGAGGCGTTGCCTCGACCGTTAATTATGTTTCACACCTTATTCTGTTCGTGTCTGAGGACCAGGTGTTTGTGCAAGACTGAGTGTGTTTTGTTTGCACTCGATTGTTTATGCCTTTTTATGGCTTGTTTGAAACAGCTCTAATTGGAGAACTGAAGTGACTGTCGCACTTTATTGACTTGACTGTCGATTATGTATGCACTTTAGTGTTTGTGCATTCGTGGCTCATTTGAGTTCGTTCTAATTGGAGAACTATAGCCATTCTAGCAGTCTTTTAGGTCGACTGTCTGAGACGCTCAGTGACTTGTATGTCGCTCTCAGAAGTTTCAAAGCTTGCAGGAAATACACAGAACACTGTGTATAACACGGGCTTGTGGTGTGAAACTCCGATTCAGTTTCTAAATCGCCGACAGGCTCTGCTGTCTGGGATAGAAACCGTCGAGCGATGAAGCTTGCAAGCAGGCTGGAGGTACACAGGCTGTGTACGACACGGGCTTGTGGTGGAAGCTTCAGGGTTTGGCAAGCTGGCGGGCAATAACACACATTAATGCGTTAGCACTGGCTTGTGGTAGGCAAACCCCTGTTGGCTATGTGTAAAGTCTGCAAGCAGGCTGGGAGTATACAGAAAATTCCATATACAACACTGGCTTGTGGTAATGAGACTTTACGGTTTCGAAGCTGGCAGGCAATGTCACATAAATGTGTATTGCACGGGCTTGTGGTAGCGAAACCTGTGATAGCCAACACACTGAACATAAATAAATACAATACAATAGTGTAAAACGCGATTAAATCAATCGAAAAATGCGAATGTGCAGTCGCGATACCTGGTGTTTGATACAAACGAATCTCAGTGGTTTCGTATTCACGTGTGTGAAAATCATAATCGTGCATTGAGAATCAAATTTGTGGAAACTTCAACAGTGTTATCGGTTGATTAAAGATGGCGTCCGAGCTGTACGTGTAGTATACGTGGAAATGAGAACTAATTGGGATGACGCCTTCAGCTTCGGTGACTGAGAGTCACGTGCTGTAAAGGAGAATTCTCATTGGGTGTGCTATTTGCACTCCGACACGCTGATTGGCTGAATCGGTGTGGGTGGCGCCCACATGGATGAAGAATTTTTTCATGATTGAATTCACGAAATGAGATTTAGTTGTTTGTCGACCATCATGAAGGGTCAAGCTCTGACACGAATATTTATGGGAGTAAATATTGGTTAGCTCCCTTGATATGTCAGGAGAAATAAATTCTCGCACCAGCTAATGCTGGGAATAACTGAGTGATAGTCCTAGTGTAGGTTGTGTGGCAAGTATATTGCGACTACTAATTGTAGTGAACTGTCGAGTTTAAAGTTTACTTGATTGTGCCCGACAGACGGCCGTGTTTTGTTAATAACAACTTTGTGGCCAGTGCAGATATGATTGTAACAATCGGTTAAAATTAGTAGGCTCCCACTGGGACTTTTTTATCATTATTGTATGCCACACATGCACTGGTATAATTGTGACAAGTCGCCCCGACAAAACTCTCCAAGCGCCAGTTCTGGGTTTGCACCCAAAACCTCGCGAGACTAAGGTGAGTCCCTCTTATAGGAGCCCGTAAGCTCAGTATAAATGTAAGTGGGGGGAGGGCAGGCACCACGAGCAAGTCGGAAGCAACCGTGGGAGTCCCAATATGGTTACAATGTGCTGCGCATAGAACTTGTGGCTGAGTTATGTGTATTCCGCCAGGACTAGTTCTCGTGCTTATTCCAGCATGCGACTCATTTCAAAAACTGGAGTCTGATAAGTGCTGTTTGTCGTGTAATTCAGTTTATTTAGGTCAAATCGTGATTCGACATGCTAGCTATGTATGATTCATAGCTTCATCCATTGATCTGGGTGAGTCATTGTTGACATTAGAGTGTATCCGTCTGACGACAGTTAGGTAATTCAGACTAACGTTGGTGATACGATAAATGAGTTAGAATGTATCGGCGACCTTTGTACAATTGATGGTCGGTTAACTGTGATATAGGCGTCGAGTGCACCTGTGATTCACAGTGAAGAAAAGAAGCACGTGTTGTTTGGCTGATACGATGTACATCAGGGACCGTGATACAATTAGTGGTCCATTAACCGTAATATAGGCATCAAATGCGCCTGTAATTTCTCGGTTAATTATCGTATGGGCGCTTGTGTTTATTCCACTAAGCGACACAGCCTATCTTATGACGGCGTGTAATATGTTTTATTTGTGACATCGTATCAGTATTTGGCATGCGTAATAAGGCACATTTGTGGAGGCATGCTGAATTGTTGAATGCAGGTGCTTTTAATTCAGACTAACGTTGGTGATACGATAGATGCGTTAGAATGGATCGGCGACCTTTTTTCAATTGGGTGGTCGGTTAACTATGAAGTAGGCGTCAAGTGCACCTGTGATTCACAGTGAAGAGGAAGAGCACACGTTATTTGGCTGACACGATGTATATCGGGGACCTTGATATAATTGCTGGTCCATTAACCGTGATATAGGCGTTAGGTGCGCCTGTGATTTCTCGAGTAATTGTTGTATGGGCGCTTGTGTTTATTTCACTAAGCGACTCAGCCTATATTATGGAGGCATGTAATAAGACGACGCCAAGGCTGTAATTGTTTCCAATAAATGGATGCTGCCCTTTTAGGACGGAATAATGTTTTGCATATAAGATCGTATCAGTTTCCAGCATAGTATATGACCATTCTAGCCTGGATTGTTATTGTTTCCAATAAATTGACGCTGCCCTATTATTGGGCCGATACAATGTTTTGTATATAAAATCGTACCAGTTTTCAACATGGACTAGGACCTTTTAAACGGCCTATCAGTATGAGCTAGCTGCATCATTGGAGAAATGCGCTTCTGAATTATTAGGCTCATACCATTATTTGAGTAAGTAACTGTCATCAAACAGGGGGATATTGTCCCATGACGGAAAGCGACTGAACTTTTCTATACATTTGTGCTTTCTGAGCTTGTGGAGCTTGGAGCTCGCGATAAAGGAGCTGATTTCAGTATAGTACATTGAAATTCGTATGTGCTTCGGTATAACATTTGTTTAGCCTGAAGCCTATTGGTACTTGTCCGGAATTTAATCCGCTATGCCTGACTAGTTTCAACCTTTACGGTTTTATCAAAGAAACAAATACCTCAAGACTTCAATTTGTGTAAGTCTGAGACTACCGATTCTTGGTCGGTAATGTATTGTGGTATATAGGAAATATAGGTCGCTATGGGTGAGCGCCACTTGATACCAATTCGTTGAATGTTACAGCTTTCAGACATGGCTGAGACTTGAATTTGAATACTGCTGTTTTTCAGGTTCTGGGCAATATATTATCAACTGTTTATTGTAATTTCATATATTGCTATTTCAAGGAAATATGATTGATTTTCGGGAGGCGTTGCCTCGACCGTTAATTATGTTTCACACCTTATTCTGTTCGTGTCTGAGGACCAGGTGTTTGTGCAAGACTGAGTGTGTTTTGTTTGCACTCGATTGTTTATGCCTTTTTATGGCTTGTTTGAAACAGCTCTAATTGGAGAACTGAAGTGACTGTCGCACTTTATTGACTTGACTGTCGCTTATGTATGCACTTTAGTGTTTGTGCATTCGTGGCTCATTTGAGTTCGTTCTAATTGGAGAACTATAGCCATTCTAGCAGTCTTTTAGGTCGACTGTCTGAGACGCTCAGTGACTTGTATGTCGCTCTCAGAAGTTTCAAAGCTTGCAGGAAATACACAGAACACTGTGTATAACACGGGCTTGTGGTGTGAAACTCCGATTCAGTTTCTAAATCGCCGACAGGCTCTGCTGTCTGGGATAGAAACCGTCGAGCGATGAAGCTTGCAAGCAGGCTGGAGGTACACAGGCTGTGTACGACACGGGCTTGTGGTGGAAGCTTCAGGGTTTGGCAAGCTGGCGGGCAATAACACACATTAATGCGTTAGCACTGGCTTGTGGTAGGCAAACCCCTGTTGGCTATGTGTAAAGTCTGCAAGCAGGCTGGGAGTATACAGAGAATTCTATATACAACACTGGCTTGTGGTAATGAGACTTTACGATTTCGAAGCTGGCAGGCAATGTCACATAAATGTGTATTGCACGGGCTTGTGGTAGCGAAACCTGTGATAGCCAACACACTGAACATAAATAAATACAATACAATAGTGTAAAACGCGATTAAATCAATCGAAAAATGCGAATGTGCAGTCGCGATACCTGGTGTTTGATACAAACGAATCTCAGTGGTTTCGTATTCACGTGTGTGAAAATCATAATCGTGCATTGAGAATCAAATTTGTGGAAACTTCAACAGTGTTATCGGTTGATTAAAGATGGCGTCCGAGCTGTACGTGTAGTATACGTGGAAATGAGAACTAATTGGGATGACGCCTTCAGCTTCGGTGACTGAGAGTCACGTGCTGTAAAGGAGAATTCTCATTGGGTGTGCTATTTGCACTCCGACACGCTGATTGGCTGAATCGGTGTGGGTGGCGCCCACATGGATGAAGAATTTTTTCATGATTGAATTCACGAAATGAGATTTAGTTGTTTGTCGACCATCATGAAGGGTCAAGCTCTGACACGAATATTTATGGGAGTAAATATTGGTTAGCTCCCTTGATATGTCAGGAGAAATAAATTCTCGCACCAGCTAATGCTGGGAATAACTGAGTGATAGTCCTAGTGTAGGTTGTGTGGCAAGTATATTGCGACTACTAATTGTAGTGAACTGTCGAGTTTAAAGTTTACTTGATTGTGCCCGACAGACGGCCGTGTTTTGTTAATAACAACTTTGTGGCCAGTGCAGATATGATTGTAACAATCGGTTAAAATTAGTAGGCTCCCACTGGGCCTTTTTTATCATTATTGTATGCCACACATGCACTGGTATAATTGTGACAAGTCGCCCCGACAAAACTCTCCAAGCGCCAGTTCTGGGTTTGCACCCAAAACCTCGCGAGACGAAGGTGAGTCCCTCTTATAGGAGCCCGTAAGCTCAGTATAAATGTAAGTGGGGGGAGGGCAGGCACCACGAGCAAGTCGGAAGCAACCGTGGGAGTCCCAATATGGTTACAATGTGCTGCGCATAGAACTTGTGGCTGAGTTATGTGTATTCCGCCAGGACTAGTTCTCGTGCTTATTCCAGCATGCGACTCATTTCAAAAACTGGAGTCTGATAAGTGCTGTTTGTCGTGTAATTCAGTTTATTTAGGTCAAATCGTGATTCGACATGCTAGCTATGTATGATTCATAGCTTCATCCATTGATCTGGGTGAGTCATTGTTGACATTAGAGTGTATCCGTCTGACGACAGTTAGGTAATTCAGACTAACGTTGGTGATACGATAAATGAGTTAGAATGTATCGGCGACCTTTGTACAATTGATGGTCGGTTAACTGTGATATAGGCGTCGAGTGCACCTGTGATTCACAGTGAAGAAAAGAAGCACGTGTTGTTTGGCTGATACGATGTACATCAGGGACCGTGATACAATTAGTGGTCCATTAACCGTAATATAGGCATCAAATGCGCCTGTAATTTCTCGGTTAATTATCGTATGGGCGCTTGTGTTTATTCCACTAAGCGACACAGCCTATCTTATGACGGCGTGTAATATGTTTTATTTGTGACATCGTATCAGTATTTGGCATGCGTAATAAGGCACATTTGTGGAGGCATGCTGAATTGTTGAATGCAGGTGCTTTTAATTCAGACTAACGTTGGTGATACGATAGATGCGTTAGAATGGATCGGCGACCTTTTTTCAATTGGGTGGTCGGTTAACTATGAAGTAGGCGTCAAGTGCACCTGTGATTCACAGTGAAGAGGAAGAGCACACGTTATTTGGCTGACACGATGTATATCGGGGACCTTGATATAATTGCTGGTCCATTAACCGTGATATAGGCGTTAGGTGCGCCTGTGATTTCTCGAGTAATTGTTGTATGGGCGCTTGTGTTTATTTCACTAAGCGACTCAGCCTATATTATGGAGGCATGTAATAAGACGACGCCAAGGCTGTAATTGTTTCCAATAAATGGATGCTGCCCTTTTAGGACGGAATAATGTTTTGCATATAAGATCGTATCAGTTTCCAGCATAGTATATGACCATTCTAGCCTGGATTGTTATTGTTTCCAATAAATTGACGCTGCCCTATTATTGGGCCGATACAATGTTTTGTATATAAAATCGTACCAGTTTTCAACATGGACTAGGACCTTTTAAACGGCCTATCAGTATGAGCTAGCTGCATCATTGGAGAAATGCGCTTCTGAATTATTAGGCTCATACCATTATTTGAGTAAGTAACTGTCATCAAACAGGGGGATATTGTCCCATGACGGAAAGCGACTGAACTTTTCTATACATTTGTGCTTTCTGAGCTTGTGGAGCTTGGAGCTCGCGATAAAAGAGCTGATTTCAGTATAGTACATTGAAATTCGTATGTGCTTCGGTATAACATTTGTTTAGCCTGAAGCCTATTGGTACTTGTCCGGAATTTAATCCGCTATGCCTGACTAGTTTCAACCTTTACGGTTTTATCAAAGAAACAAATACCTCAAGACTTCAATTTGTGTAAGTCTGAGACTACCGATTCTTGGTCGGTAATGTATTGTGGTATATAGGAAATATAGGTCGCTATGGGTGAGCGCCACTTGATACCAATTCGTTGAATGTTACAGCTTTCAGACATGGCTGAGACTTGAATTTGAATACTGCTGTTTTTCAGATTCTGGGCAATATATTATCAACTGTTTATTGTAATTTCATATATTGCTATTTCAAGGAAATATGATTGATTTTCGGGAGGCGTTGCCTCGACCGTTAATTATGTTTCACACCTTATTCTGTTCGTGTCTGAGGACCAGGTGTTTGTGCAAGACTGAGTGTGTTTTGTTTGCACTCGATTGTTTATGCCTTTTTATGGCTTGTTTGAAACAGCTCTAATTGGAGAACTGAAGTGACTGTCGCACTTTATTGACTTGACTGTCGCTTATGTATGCACTTTAGTGTTTGTGCATTCGTGGCTCATTTGAGTTCGTTCTAATTGGAGAACTATAGCCATTCTAGCAGTCTTTTAGGTCGACTGTCTGAGACGCTCAGTGACTTGTATGTCGCTCTCAGAAGTTTCAAAGCTTGCAGGAAATACACAGAACACTGTGTATAACACGGGCTTGTGGTGTGAAACTCCGATTCAGTTTCTAAATCGCCGACAGGCTCTGCTGTCTGGGATAGAAACCGTCGAGCGATGAAGCTTGCAAGCAGGCTGGAGGTACACAGGCTGTGTACGACACGGGCTTGTGGTGGAAGCTTCAGGGTTTGGCAAGCTGGCGGGCAATAACACACATTAATGCGTTAGCACTGGCTTGTGGTAGGCAAACCCCTGTTGGCTATGTGTAAAGTCTGCAAGCAGGCTGGGAGTATACAGAAAATTCCATATACAACACTGGCTTGTGGTAATGAGACTTTACGATTTCGAAGCTGGCAGGCAATGTCACATAAATGTGTATTGCACGGGCTTGTGGTAGCGAAACCTGTGATAGCCAACACACTGAACATAAATAAATACAATACAATAGTGTAAAACGCGATTAAATCAATCGAAAAATGCGAATGTGCAGTCGCGATACCTGGTGTTTGATACAAACGAATCTCAGTGGTTTCGTATTCACGTGTGTGAAAATCATAATCGTGCATTGAGAATCAAATTTGTGGAAACTTCAACAGTGTTATCGGTTGATTAAAGATGGCGTCCGAGCTGTACGTGTAGTATACGTGGAAATGAGAACTAATTGGGATGACGCCTTCAGCTTCGGTGACTGAGAGTCACGTGCTGTAAAGGAGAATTCTCATTGGGTGTGCTATTTGCACTCCGACACGCTGATTGGCTGAATCGGTGTGGGTGGCGCCCACATGGATGAAGAATTTTTTCATGATTGAATTCACGAAATGAGATTTAGTTGTTTGTCGACCATCATGAAGGGTCAAGCTCTGACACGAATATTTATGGGAGTAAATATTGGTTAGCTCCCTTGATATGTCAGGAGAAATAAATTCTCGCACCAGCTAATGCTGGGAATAACTGAGTGATAGTCCTAGTGTAGGTTGTGTGGCAAGTATATTGCGACTACTAATTGTAGTGAACTGTCGAGTTTAAAGTTTACTTGATTGTGCCCGACAGACGGCCGTGTTTTGTTAATAACAACTTTGTGGCCAGTGCAGATATGATTGTAACAATCGGTTAAAATTAGTAGGCTCCCACTGGGCCTTTTTTATCATTATTGTATGCTACACATGCACTGGTATAATTGTGACAAGTCGCCCCGACAAAACTCTCCAAGCGCCAGTTCTGGGTTTGCACCCAAAACCTCGCGAGACTAAGGTGAGTCCCTCTTATAGGAGCCCGTAAGCTCAGTATAAATGTAAGTGGGGGAGGGCAGGCACCACGAGCAAGTCGGAAGCAACCGTGGGAGTCCCAATATGGTTACAATGTGCTGCGCATAGAACTTGTGGCTGAGTTATGTGTATTCCGCCAGGACTAGTTCTCGTGCTTATTCCAGCATGCGACTCATTTCAAAAACTGGAGTCTGATAAGTGCTGTTTGTCGTGTAATTCAGTTTATTTAGGTCAAATCGTGATTCGACATGCTAGCTATGTATGATTCATAGCTTCATCCATTGATCTGGGTGAGTCATTGTTGACATTAGAGTGTATCCGTCTGACGACAGTTAGGTAATTCAGACTAACGTTGGTGATACGATAAATGAGTTAGAATGTATCGGCGACCTTTGTACAATTGATGGTCGGTTAACTGTGATATAGGCGTCGAGTGCACCTGTGATTCACAGTGAAGAAAAGAAGCACGTGTTGTTTGGCTGATACGATGTACATCAGGGACCGTGATACAATTAGTGGTCCATTAACCGTAATATAGGCATCAAATGCGCCTGTAATTTCTCGGTTAATTATCGTATGGGCGCTTGTGTTTATTCCACTAAGCGACACAGCCTATCTTATGACGGCGTGTAATATGTTTTATTTGTGACATCGTATCAGTATTTGGCATGCGTAATAAGGCTCATTTGTGGAGGCATGCTGAATTGTTGAATGCAGGTGCTTTTAATTCAGACTAACGTTGGTGATACGATAGATGCGTTAGAATGGATCGGCGACCTTTTTTCAATTGGGTGGTCGGTTAACTATGAAGTAGGCGTCAAGTGCACCTGTGATTCACAGTGAAGAGGAAGAGCACACGTTATTTGGCTGACACGATGTATATCGGGGACCTTGATATAATTGCTGGTCCATTAACCGTGATATAGGCGTTAGGTGCGCCTGTGATTTCTCGAGTAATTGTTGTATGGGCGCTTGTGTTTATTTCACTAAGCGACTCAGCCTATATTATGGAGGCATGTAATAAGACGACGCCAAGGCTGTAATTGTTTCCAATAAATGGATGCTGCCCTTTTAGGACGGAATAATGTTTTGCATATAAGATCGTATCAGTTTCCAGCATAGTATATGACCATTCTAGCCTGGATTGTTATTGTTTCCAATAAATTGACGCTGCCCTATTATTGGGCCGATACAATGTTTTGTATATAAAATCGTACCAGTTTTCAACATGGACTAGGACCTTTTAAACGGCCTATCAGTATGAGCTAGCTGCATCATTGGAGAAATGCGCTTCTGAATTATTAGGCTCATACCATTATTTGAGTAAGTAACTGTCATCAAACAGGGGGATATTGTCCCATGACGGAAAGCGACTGAACTTTTCTATACATTTGTGCTTTCTGAGCTTGTGGAGCTTGGAGCTCGCGATAAACGAGCTGATTTCAGTATAGTACATTGAAATTCGTATGTGCTTCGGTATAACATTTGTTTAGCCTGAAGCCTATTGGTACTTGTCCGGAATTTAATCCGCTATGCCTGACTAGTTTCAACCTTTACGGTTTTATCAAAGAAACAAATACCTCAAGACTTCAATTTGTGTAAGTCTGAGACTACCGATTCTTGGTCGGTAATGTATTGTGGTATATAGGAAATATAGGTCGCTATGGGTGAGCGCCACTTGATACCAATTCGTTGAATGTTACAGCTTTCAGACATGGCTGAGACTTGAATTTGAACACTGCTGTTTTTCAGGTTCTGGGCAATATATTATCAACTGTTTATTGTAATTTCATATATTGCTATTTCAAGGAAATATGATTGATTTTCGGGAGGCGTTGCCTCGACCGTTAATTATGTTTCACACCTTATTCTGTTCGTGTCTGAGGACCAGGTGTTTGTGCAAGACTGAGTGTGTTTTGTTTGCACTCGATTGTTTATGCCTTTTTATGGCTTGTTTGAAACAGCTCTAATTGGAGAGCTGAAGTGACTGTCGCACTTTATTGACTTGACTGTCGCTTATGTATGCACTTTAGTGTTTGTGCATTCGTGGCTCATTTGAGTTCGTTCTAATTGGAGAACTATAGCCATTCTAGCAGTCTTTTAGGTCGACTGTCTGAGACGCTCAGTGACTTGTATGTCGCTCTCAGAAGTTTCAAAGCTTGCAGGAAATACACAGAACACTGTGTATAACACGGGCTTGTGGTGTGAAACTCCGATTCAGTTTCTAAATCGCCGACAGGCTCTGCTGTCTGGGATAGAAACCGTCGAGCGATGAAGCTTGCAAGCAGGCTGGAGGTACACAGGCTGTGTACGACACGGGCTTGTGGTGGAAGCTTCAGGGTTTGGCAAGCTGGCGGGCAATAACACACATTAATGCGTTAGCACTGGCTTGTGGTAGGCAAACCCCTGTTGGCTATGTGTAAAGTCTGCAAGCAGGCTGGGAGTATACAGAAAATTCTATATACAACACTGGCTTGTGGTAATGAGACTTTACGATTTCGAAGCTGGCAGGCAATGTCACATAAATGTGTATTGCACGGGCTTGTGGTAGCGAAACCTGTGATAGCCAACACACTGAACATAAATAAATACAATACAATAGTGTAAAACGCGATTAAATCAATCGAAAAATGCGAATGTGCAGTCGCGATACCTGGTGTTTGATACAAACGAATCTCAGTGGTTTCGTATTCACGTGTGTGAAAATCATAATCGTGCATTGAGAATCAAATTTGTGGAAACTTCAACAGTGTTATCGGTTGATTAAAGATGGCGTCCGAGCTGTACGTGTAGTATACGTGGAAATGAGAACTAATTGGGATGACGCCTTCAGCTTCGGTGACTGAGAGTCACGTGCTGTAAAGGAGAATTCTCATTGGGTGTGCTATTTGCACTCCGACACGCTGATTGGCTGAATCGGTGTGGGTGGCGCCCACATGGATGAAGAATTTTTTCATGATTGAATTCACGAAATGAGATTTAGTTGTTTGTCGACCATCATGAAGGGTCAAGCTCTGACACGAATATTTATGGGAGTAAATATTGGTTAGCTCCCTTGATATGTCAGGAGAAATAAATTCTCGCACCAGCTAATGCTGGGAATAACTGAGTGATAGTCCTAGTGTAGGTTGTGTGGCAAGTATATTGCGACTACTAATTGTAGTGAACTGTCGAGTTTAAAGTTTACTTGATTGTGCCCGACAGACGGCCGTGTTTTGTTAATAACAACTTTGTGGCCAGTGCAGATATGATTGTAACAATCGGTTAAAATTAGTAGGCTCCCACTGGGCCTTTTTTATCATTATTGTATGCCACACATGCACTGGTATAATTGTGACAAGTCGCCCCGACAAAACTCTCCAAGCGCCAGTTCTGGGTTTGCACCCAAAACCTCGCGAGACTAAGGTGAGTCCCTCTTATAGGAGCCCGTAAGCTCAGTATAAATGTAAGTGGGGGGAGGGCAGGCACCACGAGCAAGTCGGAAGCAACCGTGGGAGTCCCAATATGGTTACAATGTGCTGCGCATAGAACTTGTGGCTGAGTTATGTGTATTCCGCCAGGACTAGTTCTCGTGCTTATTCCAGCATGCGACTCATTTCAAAAACTGGAGTCTGATAAGTGCTGTTTGTCGTGTAATTCAGTTTATTTAGGTCAAATCGTGATTCGACATGCTAGCTATGTATGATTCATAGCTTCATCCATTGATCTGGGTGAGTCATTGTTGACATTAGAGTGTATCCGTCTGACGACAGTTAGGTAATTCAGACTAACGTTGGTGATACGATAAATGAGTTAGAATGTATCGGCGACCTTTGTACAATTGATGGTCGGTTAACTGTGATATAGGCGTCGAGTGCACCTGTGATTCACAGTGAAGAAAAGAAGCACGTGTTGTTTGGCTGATACGATGTACATCAGGGACCGTGATACAATTAGTGGTCCATTAACCGTAATATAGGCATCAAATGCGCCTGTAATTTCTCGGTTAATTATCGTATGGGCGCTTGTGTTTATTCCACTAAGCGACACAGCCTATCTTATGACGGCGTGTAATATGTTTTATTTGTGACATCGTATCAGTATTTGGCATGCGTAATAAGGCACATTTGTGGAGGCATGCTGAATTGTTGAATGCAGGTGCTTTTAATTCAGACTAACGTTGGTGATACGATAGATGCGTTAGAATGGATCGGCGACCTTTTTTCAATTGGGTGGTCGGTTAACTATGAAGTAGGCGTCAAGTGCACCTGTGATTCACAGTGAAGAGGAAGAGCACACGTTATTTGGCTGACACGATGTATATCGGGGACCTTGATATAATTGCTGGTCCATTAACCGTGATATAGGCGTTAGGTGCGCCTGTGATTTCTCGAGTAATTGTTGTATGGGCGCTTGTGTTTATTTCACTAAGCGACTCAGCCTATATTATGGAGGCATGTAATAAGACGACGCCAAGGCTGTAATTGTTTCCAATAAATGGATGCTGCCCTTTTAGGACGGAATAATGTTTTGCATATAAGATCGTATCAGTTTCCAGCATAGTATATGACCATTCTAGCCTGGATTGTTATTGTTTCCAATAAATTGACGCTGCCCTATTATTGGGCCGATACAATGTTTTGTATATAAAATCGTACCAGTTTTCAACATGGACTAGGACCTTTTAAACGGCCTATCAGTATGAGCTAGCTGCATCATTGGAGAAATGCGCTTCTGAATTATTAGGCTCATACCATTATTTGAGTAAGTAACTGTCATCAAACAGGGGGATATTGTCCCATGACGGAAAGCGACAGAACTTTTCTATACATTTGTGCTTTCTGAGCTTGTGGAGCTTGGAGCTCGCGATAAAAGAGCTGATTTCAGTATAGTACATTGAAATTCGTATGTGCTTCGGTATAACATTTGTTTAGCCTGAAGCCTATTGGTACTTGTCCGGAATTTAATCCGCTATGCCTGACTAGTTTCAACCTTTACGGTTTTATCAAAGAAACAAATACCTCAAGACTTCAATTTGTGTAAGTCTGAGACTACCGATTCTTGGTCGGTAATGTATTGTGGTATATAGGAAATATAGGTCGCTATGGGTGAGCGCCACTTGATACCAATTCGTTGAATGTTACAGCTTTCAGACATGGCTGAGACTTGAATTTGAACACTGCTGTTTTTCAGGTTCTGGGCAATATATTATCAACTGTTTATTGTAATTTCATATATTGCTATTTCAAGGAAATATGATTGATTTTCGGGAGGCGTTGCCTCGACCGTTAATTATGTTTCACACCTTATTCTGTTCGTGTCTGAGGACCAGGTGTTTGTGCAAGACTGAGTGTGTTTTGTTTGCATTCGATTGTTTATGCCTTTTTATGGCTTGTTTGAAACAGCTCTAATTGGAGAACTGAAGTGACTGTCGCACTTTATTGACTTGACTGTCGCTTATGTATGCACTTTAGTGTTTGTGCATTCGTGGCTCATTTGAGTTCGTTCTAATTGGAGAACTATAGCCATTCTAGCAGTCTTTTAGGTCGACTGTCTGAGACGCTCAGTGACTTGTATGTCGCTCTCAGAAGTTTCAAAGCTTGCAGGAAATACACAGAACACTGTGTATAACACGGGCTTGTGGTGTGAAACTCCGATTCAGTTTCTAAATCGCCGACAGGCTCTGCTGTCTGGGATAGAAACCGTCGAGCGATGAAGCTTGCAAGCAGGCTGGAGGTACACAGGCTGTGTACGACACGGGCTTGTGGTGGAAGCTTCAGGGTTTGGCAAGCTGGCGGGCAATAACACACATTAATGCGTTAGCACTGGCTTGTGGTAGGCAAACCCCTGTTGGCTATGTGTAAAGTCTGCAAGCAGGCTGGGAGTATACAGAAAATTCCATATACAACACTGGCTTGTGGTAATGAGACTTTACGGTTTCGAAGCTGGCAGGCAATGTCACATAAATGTGTATTGCACGGGCTTGTGGTAGCGAAACCTGTGATAGCCAACACACTGAACATAAATAAATACAATACAATAGTGTAAAACGCGATTAAATCAATCGAAAAATGCGAATGTGCAGTCGCGATACCTGGTGTTTGATACAAACGAATCTCAGTGGTTTCGTATTCACGTGTGTGAAAATCATAATCGTGCATTGAGAATCAAATTTGTGGAAACTTCAACAGTGTTATCGGTTGATTAAAGATGGCGTCCGAGCTGTACGTGTAGTATACGTGGAAATGAGAACTAATTGGGATGACGCCTTCAGCTTCGGTGACTGAGAGTCACGTGCTGTAAAGGAGAATTCTCATTGGGTGTGCTATTTGCACTCCGACACGCTGATTGGCTGAATCGGTGTGGGTGGCGCCCACATGGATGAAGAATTTTTTCATGATTGAATTCACGAAATGAGATTTAGTTGTTTGTCGACCATCATGAAGGGTCAAGCTCTGACACGAATATTTATGGGAGTAAATATTGGTTAGCTCCCTTGATATGTCAGGAGAAATAAATTCTCGCACCAGCTAATGCTGGGAATAACTGAGTGATAGTCCTAGTGTAGGTTGTGTGGCAAGTATATTGCGACTACTAATTGTAGTGAACTGTCGAGTTTAAAGTTTACTTGATTGTGCCCGACAGACGGCCGTGTTTTGTTAATAACAACTTTGTGGCCAGTGCAGATATGATTGTAACAATCGGTTAAAATTAGTAGGCTCCCACTGGGCCTTTTTTATCATTATTGTATGCCACACATGCACTGGTATAATTGTGACAAGTCGCCCCGACAAAACTCTCCAAGCGCCAGTTCTGGGTTTGCACCCAAAACCTCGCGAGACTAAGGTGAGTCCCTCTTATAGGAGCCCGTAAGCTCAGTATAAATGTAAGTGGGGGGAGGGCAGGCACCACGAGCAAGTCGGAAGCAACCGTGGGAGTCCCAATATGGTTACAATGTGCTGCGCATAGAACTTGTGGCTGAGTTATGTGTATTCCGCCAGGACTAGTTCTCGTGTTTATTCCAGCATGCGACTCATTTCAAAAACTGGAGTCTGATAAGTGCTGTTTGTCGTGTAATTCAGTTTATTTAGGTCAAATCGTGATTCGACATGCTAGCTATGTATGATTCATAGCTTCATCCATTGATCTGGGTGAGTCATTGTTGACATTAGAGTGTATCCGTCTGACGACAGTTAGGTAATTCAGACTAACGTTGGTGATACGATAAATGAGTTAGAATGTATCGGCGACCTTTGTACAATTGATGGTCGGTTAACTGTGATATAGGCGTCGAGTGCACCTGTGATTCACAGTGAAGAAAAGAAGCACGTGTTGTTTGGCTGATACGATGTACATCAGGGACCGTGATACAATTAGTGGTCCATTAACCGTAATATAGGCATCAAATGCGCCTGTAATTTCTCGGTTAATTATCGTATGGGCGCTTGTGTTTATTCCACTAAGCGACACAGCCTATCTTATGACGGCGTGTAATATGTTTTATTTGTGACATCGTATCAGTATTTGGCATGCGTAATAAGGCACATTTGTGGAGGCATGCTGAATTGTTGAATGCAGGTGCTTTTAATTCAGACTAACGTTGGTGATACGATAGATGCGTTAGAATGGATCGGCGACCTTTTTTCAATTGGGTGGTCGGTTAACTATGAAGTAGGCGTCAAGTGCACCTGTGATTCACAGTGAAGAGGAAGAGCACACGTTATTTGGCTGACACGATGTATATCGGGGACCTTGATATAATTGCTGGTCCATTAACCGTGATATAGGCGTTAGGTGCGCCTGTGATTTCTCGAGTAATTGTTGTATGGGCGCTTGTGTTTATTTCACTAAGCGACTCAGCCTATATTATGGAGGCATGTAATAAGACGACGCCAAGGCTGTAATTGTTTCCAATAAATGGATGCTGCCCTTTTAGGACGGAATAATGTTTTGCATATAAGATCGTATCAGTTTCCAGCATAGTATATGACCATTCTAGCCTGGATTGTTATTGTTTCCAATAAATTGACGCTGCCCTATTATTGGGCCGATACAATGTTTTGTATATAAAATCGTACCAGTTTTCAACATGGACTAGGACCTTTTAAACGGCCTATCAGTATGAGCTAGCTGCATCATTGGAGAAATGCGCTTCTGAATTATTAGGCTCATACCATTATTCGAGTAAGTAACTGTCATCAAACAGGGGGATATTGTCCCATGACGGAAAGCGACTGAACTTTTCTATACATTTGTGCTTTCTGAGCTTGTGGAGCTCGCGATAAAAGAGCTGATTTCAGTATAGTACATTGAAATTCGTATGTGCTTCGGTATAACATTTGTTTAGCCTGAAGCCTATTGGTACTTGTCCGGAATTTAATCCGCTATGCCTGACTAGTTTCAACCTTTACGGTTTTATCAAAGAAACAAATACCTCAAGACTTCAATTTGTGTAAGTCTGAGACTACCGATTCTTGGTCGGTAATGTATTGTGGTATATAGGAAATATAGGTCGCTATGGGTGAGCGCCACTTGATACCAATTCGTTGAATGTTACAGCTTTCAGACATGGCTGAGACTTGAATTTGAACACTGCTGTTTTTCAGGTTCTGGGCAATATATTATCAACTGTTTATTGTAATTTCATATATTGCTATTTCAAGGAAATATGATTGATTTTCGGGAGGCGTTGCCTCGACCGTTAATTATGTTTCACACCTTATTCTGTTCGTGTCTGAGGACCAGGTGTTTGTGCAAGACTGAGTGTGTTTTGTTTGCACTCGATTGTTTATGCCTTTTTATGGCTTGTTTGAAACAGCTCTAATTGGAGAACTGAAGTGACTGTCGCACTTTATTGACTTGACTGTCGCTTATGTATGCACTTTAGTGTTTGTGCATTCGTGGCTCATTTGAGTTCGTTCTAATTGGAGAACTATAGCCATTCTAGCAGTCTTTTAGGTCGACTGTCTGAGACGCTCAGTGACTTGTATGTCGCTCTCAGAAGTTTCAAAGCTTGCAGGAAATACACAGAACACTGTGTATAACACGGGCTTGTGGTGTGAAACTCCGATTCAGTTTCTAAATCGCCGACAGGCTCTGCTGTCTGGGATAGAAACCGTCGAGCGATGAAGCTTGCAAGCAGGCTGGAGGTACACAGGCTGTGTACGACACGGGCTTGTGGTGGAAGCTTCAGGGTTTGGCAAGCTGGCGGGCAATAACACACATTAATGCGTTAGCACTGGCTTGTGGTAGGCAAACCCCTGTTGGCTATGTGTAAAGTCTGCAAGCAGGCTGGGAGTATACAGAAAATTCCATATACAACACTGGCTTGTGGTAATGAGACTTTACGGTTTCGAAGCTGGCAGGCAATGTCACATAAATGTGTATTGCACGGGCTTGTGGTAGCGAAACCTGTGATAGCCAACACACTGAACATAAATAAATACAATACAATAGTGTAAAACGCGATTAAATCAATCGAAAAATGCGAATGTGCAGTCGCGATACCTGGTGTTTGATACAAACGAATCTCAGTGGTTTCGTATTCACGTGTGTGAAAATCATAATCGTGCATTGAGAATCAAATTTGTGGAAACTTCAACAGTGTTATCGGTTGATTAAAGATGGCGTCCGAGCTGTACGTGTAGTATACGTGGAAATGAGAACTAATTGGGATGACGCCTTCAGCTTCGGTGACTGAGAGTCACGTGCTGTAAAGGAGAATTCTCATTGGGTGTGCTATTTGCACTCCGACACGCTGATTGGCTGAATCGGTGTGGGTGGCGCCCACATGGATGAAGAATTTTTTCATGATTGAATTCACGAAATGAGATTTAGTTGTTTGTCGACCATCATGAAGGGTCAAGCTCTGACACGAATATTTATGGGAGTAAATATTGGTTAGCTCCCTTGATATGTCAGGAGAAATAAATTCTCGCACCAGCTAATGCTGGGAATAACTGAGTGATAGTCCTAGTGTAGGTTGTGTGGCAAGTATATTGCGACTACTAATTGTAGTGAACTGTCGAGTTTAAAGTTTACTTGATTGTGCCCGACAGACGGCCGTGTTTTGTTAATAACAACTTTGTGGCCAGTGCAGATATGATTGTAACAATCGGTTAAAATTAGTAGGCTCCCACTGGGCCTTTTTTATCATTATTGTATGCCACACATGCACTGGTATAATTGTGACAAGTCGCCCCGACAAAACTCTCCAAGCGCCAGTTCTGGGTTTGCACCCAAAACCTCGCGAGACTAAGGTGAGTCCCTCTTATAGGAGCCCGTAAGCTCAGTATAAATGTAAGTGGGGGGAGGGCAGGCACCACGAGCAAGTCGGAAGCAACCGTGGGAGTCCCAATATGGTTACAATGTGCTGCGCATAGAACTTGTGGCTGAGTTATGTGTATTCCGCCAGGACTAGTTCTCGTGCTTATTCCAGCATGCGACTCATTTCAAAAACTGGAGTCTGATAAGTGCTGTTTGTCGTGTAATTCAGTTTATTTAGGTCAAATCGTGATTCGACATGCTAGCTATGTATGATTCATAGCTTCATCCATTGATCTGGGTGAGTCATTGTTGACATTAGAGTGTATCCGTCTGACGACAGTTAGGTAATTCAGACTAACGTTGGTGATACGATAAATGAGTTAGAATGTATCGGCGACCTTTGTACAATTGATGGTCGGTTAACTGTGATATAGGCGTCGAGTGCACCTGTGATTCACAGTGAAGAAAAGAAGCACGTGTTGTTTGGCTGATACGATGTACATCAGGGACCGTGATACAATTAGTGGTCCATTAACCGTAATATAGGCATCAAATGCGCCTGTAATTTCTCGGTTAATTATCGTATGGGCGCTTGTGTTTATTCCACTAAGCGACACAGCCTATCTTATGACGGCGTGTAATATGTTTTATTTGTGACATCGTATCAGTATTTGGCATGCGTAATAAGGCACATTTGTGGAGGCATGCTGAATTGTTGAATGCAGGTGCTTTTAATTCAGACTAACGTTGGTGATACGATAGATGCGTTAGAATGGATCGGCGACCTTTTTTCAATTGGGTGGTCGGTTAACTATGAAGTAGGCGTCAAGTGCACCTGTGATTCACAGTGAAGAGGAAGAGCACACGTTATTTGGCTGACACGATGTATATCGGGGACCTTGATATAATTGCTGGTCCATTAACCGTGATATAGGCGTTAGGTGCGCCTGTGATTTCTCGAGTAATTGTTGTATGGGCGCTTGTGTTTATTTCACTAAGCGACTCAGCCTATATTATGGAGGCATGTAATAAGACGACGCCAAGGCTGTAATTGTTTCCAATAAATGGATGCTGCCCTTTTAGGACGGAATAATGTTTTGCATATAAGATCGTATCAGTTTCCAGCATAGTATATGACCATTCTAGCCTGGATTGTTATTGTTTCCAATAAATTGACGCTGCCCTATTATTGGGCCGATACAATGTTTTGTATATAAAATCGTACCAGTTTTCAACATGGACTAGGACCTTTTAAACGGCCTATCAGTATGAGCTAGCTGCATCATTGGAGAAATGCGCTTCTGAATTATTAGGCTCATACCATTATTCGAGTAAGTAACTGTCATCAAACAGGGGGATATTGTCCCATGACGGAAAGCGACTGAACTTTTCTATACATTTGTGCTTTCTGAGCTTGTGGAGCTCGCGATAAAAGAGCTGATTTCAGTATAGTACATTGAAATTCGTATGTGCTTCGGTATAACATTTGTTTAGCCTGAAGCCTATTGGTACTTGTCCGGAATTTAATCCGCTATGCCTGACTAGTTTCAACCTTTACGGTTTTATCAAAGAAACAAATACCTCAAGACTTCAATTTGTGTAAGTCTGAGACTACCGATTCTTGGTCGGTAATGTATTGTGGTATATAGGAAATATAGGTCGCTATGGGTGAGCGCCACTTGATACCAATTCGTTGAATGTTACAGCTTTCAGACATGGCTGAGACTTGAATTTGAACACTGCTGTTTTTCAGGTTCTGGGCAATATATTATCAACTGTTTATTGTAATTTCATATATTGCTATTTCAAGGAAATATGATTGATTTTCGGGAGGCGTTGCCTCGACCGTTAATTATGTTTCACACCTTATTCTGTTCGTGTCTGAGGACCAGGTGTTTGTGCAAGACTGAGTGTGTTTTGTTTGCACTCGATTGTTTATGCCTTTTTATGGCTTGTTTGAAACAGCTCTAATTGGAGAACTGAAGTGACTGTCGCACTTTATTGACTTGACTGTCGCTTATGTATGCACTTTAGTGTTTGTGCATTCGTGGCTCATTTGAGTTCGTTCTAATTGGAGAACTATAGCCATTCTAGCAGTCTTTTAGGTCGACTGTCTGAGACGCTCAGTGACTTGTATGTCGCTCTCAGAAGTTTCAAAGCTTGCAGGAAATACACAGAACACTGTGTATAACACGGGCTTGTGGTGTGAAACTCCGATTCAGTTTCTAAATCGCCGACAGGCTCTGCTGTCTGGGATAGAAACCGTCGAGCGATGAAGCTTGCAAGCAGGCTGGAGGTACACAGGCTGTGTACGACACGGGCTTGTGGTGGAAGCTTCAGGGTTTGGCAAGCTGGCGGGCAATAACACACATTAATGCGTTAGCACTGGCTTGTGGTAGGCAAACCCCTGTTGGCTATGTGTAAAGTCTGCAAGCAGGCTGGGAGTATACAGAAAATTCCATATACAACACTGGCTTGTGGTAATGAGACTTTACGGTTTCGAAGCTGGCAGGCAATGTCACATAAATGTGTATTGCACGGGCTTGTGGTAGCGAAACCTGTGATAGCCAACACACTGAACATAAATAAATACAATACAATAGTGTAAAACGCGATTAAATCAATCGAAAAATGCGAATGTGCAGTCGCGATACCTGGTGTTTGATACAAACGAATCTCAGTGGTTTCGTATTCACGTGTGTGAAAATCATAATCGTGCATTGAGAATCAAATTTGTGGAAACTTCAACAGTGTTATCGGTTGATTAAAGATGGCGTCCGAGCTGTACGTGTAGTATACGTGGAAATGAGAACTAATTGGGATGACGCCTTCAGCTTCGGTGACTGAGAGTCACGTGCTGTAAAGGAGAATTCTCATTGGGTGTGCTATTTGCACTCCGACACGTGATTGGCTGAATCGGTGTGGGTGGCGCCCACATGGATGAAGAATTTTTTCATGGTTGAATTCACGAAATGAGATTTAGTTGTTTGTCGACCATCATGAAGGGTCAAGCTCTGACACGAATATTTATGGGAGTAAATATTGGTTAGCTCCCTTGATATGTCAGGAGAAATAAATTCTCGCACCAGCTAATGCTGGGAATAACTGAGTGATAGTCCTAGTGTAGGTTGTGTGGCAAGTATATTGCGACTACTAATTGTAGTGAACTGTCGAGTTTAAAGTTTACTTGATTGTGCCCGACAGACGGCCGTGTTTTGTTAATAACAACTTTGTGGCCAGTGCAGATATGATTGTAACAATCCGTTAAAATTAGTAGGCTCCCACTGGGCCTTTTTTATCATTATTGTATGCCACGCATGCACTGGTATAATTGTGACAAGTCGCCCCGACAAAACTCTCCAAGCGCCAGTTCTGGGTCTGCACCCAAAACCTCGCGAGACTAAGGTGAGTCCCTCTTATAGGAGCCCGTAAGCTCAGTATAAATGTAAGTGGGGGGAGGGCAGGCACCACGAGCAAGTCGGAAGCAACCGTGTGAATCCCAATATGGTTACAATGTGCTGCGCATAGAACTTGTGGCTGAGTTATGTGTATTCCGCCAGGACTAGTTCTCGTGTTTATTCCAGCATGCGACTCATTTCAAAAACTGGAGTCTGATAAGTGCTGTTTGTCGTGTAATTCAGTTTATTTAGGTCAAATCGTGATTCGACATGCTAGCTATGTATGATTCATAGCTTCATCCATTGATCTGGTTGAGTCATTGTTGACATTAGAGTGTATCCGTCTGACGACAGTTAGGTAATTCAGACTAACGTTGGTGATACGATAAATGAGTTAGAATGTATCGGCGACCTTTGTACAATTGATGGTCGGTTAACTGTGATATAGGCGTCGAGTGCACCTGTGATTCACAGTGAAGAAAAGAAGCACGTGTTGTTTGGCTGATACGATGTACATCAGGGACCGTGATACAATTAGTGGTCCATTAACCGTAATATAGGCATCAAATGCGCCTGTAATTTCTCGGTTAATTATCGTATGGGCGCTTGTGTTTATTCCACTAAGCGACACAGCCTATCTTATGACGGCGTGTAATATGTTTTATTTGTGACATCGTATCAGTATTTGGCATGCGTAATAAGGCACATTTGTGGAGGCATGCTGAATTGTTGAATGCAGGTGCTTTTAATTCAGACTAACGTTGGTGATACGATAGATGCGTTAGAATGGATCGGCGACCTTTTTTCAATTGGGTGGTCGGTTAACTATGAAGTAGGCGTCAAGTGCACCTGTGATTCACAGTGAAGAGGAAGAGCACACGTTATTTGGCTGACACGATGTATATCGGGGACCTTGATATAATTGCTGGTCCATTAACCGTGATATAGGCGTTAGGTGCGCCTGTGATTTCTCGAGTAATTGTTGTATGGGCGCTTGTGTTTATTTCACTAAGCGACTCAGCCTATATTATGGAGGCATGTAATAAGACGACGCCAAGGCTGTAATTGTTTCCAATAAATGGATGCTGCCCTTTTAGGACGGAATAATGTTTTGCATATAAGATCGTATCAGTTTCCAGCATAGTATATGACCATTCTAGCCTGGATTGTTATTGTTTCCAATAAATTGACGCTGCCCTATTATTGGGCCGATACAATGTTTTGTATATAAAATCGTACCAGTTTTCAACATGGACTAGGACCTTTTAAACGGCCTATCAGTATGAGCTAGCTGCATCATTGGAGAAATGCGCTTCTGAATTATTAGGCTCATACCATTATTTGAGTAAGTAACTGTCATCAAACAGGGGGATATTGTCCCATGACGGAAAGCGACTGAACTTTTCTATACATTTGTGCTTTCTGAGCTTGTGGAGCTTGGAGCTCGCGATAAAAGAGCTGATTTCAGTATAGTACATTGAAATTCGTATGTGCTTCGGTATAACATTTGTTTAGCCTGAAGCCTATTGGTACTTGTCCGGAATTTAATCCGCTATGCCTGACTAGTTTCAACCTTTACGGTTTTATCAAAGAAACAAATACCTCAAGACTTCAATTTGTGTAAGTCTGAGACTACCGATTCTAGGTCGGTAATGTATTGTGGTATATAGGAAATATAGGTCGCTATGGGTGAGCGCCACTTGATACCAATTCGTTGAATGTTACAGCTTTCAGACATGGCTGAGACTTGAATTTGAACACTGCTGTTTTTCAGGTTCTGGGCAATATATTATCAACTGTTTATTGTAATTTCATATATTGCTATTTCAAGGAAATATGATTGATTTTCGGGAGGCGTTGCCTCGACCGTTAATTATGTTTCACACCTTATTCTGTTCGTGTCTGAGGACCAGGTGTTTGTGCAAGACTGAGTGTGTTTTGTTTGCACTCGATTGTTTATGCCTTTTTATGGCTTGTTTGAAACAGCTCTAATTGGAGAACTGAAGTGACTGTCGCACTTTATTGACTTGACTGTCGCTTATGTATGCACTTTAGTGTTTTTACATTCGTGGCTCATTTGAGTTCGTTCTAATTGGAGAACTATAGCCATTCTAGCAGTCTTTTAGGTCGACGGTCTGAGACGCTCAGTGACTTGTATGTCGCTCTCAGAAGTTTCAAAGCTTGCAGGAAATACACAGAACACTGTGTATAACACGGGCTTGTGGTGTGAAACTCCGATTCAGTTTCTAAATCGCCGACAGGCTCTGCTGTCTGGGATAGAAACCGTCGAGCGATGAAGCTTGCAAGCAGGCTGGAGGTACACAGGCTGTGTACGACACGGGCTTGTGGTGGAAGCTTCAGGGTTTGGCAAGCTGGCGGGCAATAACACACATTAATGCGTTAGCACTGGCTTGTGGTAGGCAAACCCCTGTTGGCTATGTGTAAAGTCTGCAAGCAGGCTGGGAGTATACAGAAAATTCCATATACAACACTGGCTTGTGGTAATGAGACTTTACGGTTTCGAAGCTGGCAGGCAATGTCACATAAATGTGTATTGCACGGGCTTGTGGTAGCGAAACCTGTGATAGCCAACACACTGAACATAAATAAATACAATACAATAGTGTAAAACGCGATTAAATCAATCGAAAAATGCGAATGTGCAGTCGCGATACCTGGTGTTTGATACAAACGAATCTCAGTGGTTTCGTATTCACGTGTGTGAAAATCATAATCGTGCATTGAGAATCAAATTTGTGGAAACTTCAACAGTGTTATCGGTTGATTAAAGATGGCCTCCGAGCTGTACGTGTAGTATACCTGGAAATGAGAACTAATTGGGATGACGCCTTCAGCTTCGGTGACTGAGAGTCACGTGCTGTAAAGGAGAATTCTCATTGGGTGTGCTATTTGCACTCCGACACGCTGATTGGCTGAATCGGTGTGGGTGGCGCCCACATGGATGAAGAATTTTTTCATGATTGAATTCACGAAATGAGATTTAGTTGTTTGTCGACCATCATGAAGGGTCAAGCTCTGACACGAATATTTATGGGAGTAAATATTGGTTAGCTCCCTTGATATGTCAGGAGAAATAAATTCTCGCACCAGCTAATGCTGGGAATAACTGAGTGATAGTCCTAGTGTAGGTTGTGTGGCAAGTATATTGCGACTACTAATTGTAGTGAACTGTCGAGTTTAAAGTTTACTTGATTGTGCCCGACAGACGGCCGTGTTTTGTTAATAACAACTTTGTGGCCAGTGCAGATATGATTGTAACAATCGGTTAAAATTAGTAGGCTCCCACTGGGACTTTTTTATCATTATTGTATGCCACACATGCACTGGTATAATTGTGACAAGTCGCCCCGACAAAACTCTCCAAGCGCCAGTTCTGGGTTTGCACCCAAAACCTCGCGAGACTAAGGTGAGTCCCTCTTATAGGAGCCCGTAAGCTCAGTATAAATGTAAGTTGGGGGGAGGGCAGGCACCACGAGCAAGTCGGAAGCAACCGTGGGAGTCCCAATATCGTTACAATGTGCTGCGCATAGAACTTGTGGCTGAGTTATGTGTATTCCGCCAGGACTAGTTCTCGTGTTTATTCCAGCATACGACTCATTTCAAAAACTGGAGTCTGATAAGTGCTGTTTGTCGTGTAATTCAGTTTATTTAGGTCAAATCGTGATTCGACATGCTAGCTATGTATGATTCATAGCTTCATCCATTGATCTGGTTGAGTCATTGTTGACATTAGAGTGTATCCGTCTGACGACAGTTAGGTAATTCAGACTAACGTTGGTGATACGATAAATGAGTTAGAATGTATCGGCGACCTTTATACAATTGATGGTCGGTTAACTGTGATATAGGCGTCGAGTGCACCTGTGATTCACAGTGAAGAAAAGAAGCACGTGTTGTTTGGCTGATACGATGTACATCAGGGACCGTGATACAATTAGTGGTCCATTAACCGTAATATAGGCATCAAATGCGCCTGTAATTTCTCGGTTAATTATCGTATGGGCGCTTGTGTTTATTCCACTAAGCGACACAGCCTATCTTATGACGGCGTGTAATATGTTTTATTTGTGACATCGTATCAGTATTTGGCATGCGTAATAAGGCACATTTGTGGAGGCATGCTGAATTGTTGAATGCAGGTGCTTTTAATTCAGACTAACGTTGGTGATACGATAGATGCGTTAGAATGGATCGGCGACCTTTTTTCAATTGGGTGGTCGGTTAACTATGAAGTAGGCGTCAAGTGCACCTGTGATTCACAGTGAAGAGGAAGAGCACACGTTATTTGGCTGACACGATGTATATCGGGGACCTTGATATAATTGCTGGTCCATTAACCGTGATATAGGCGTTAGGTGCGCCTGTGATTTCTCGAGTAATTGTTGTATGGGCGCTTGTGTTTATTTCACTAAGCGACTCAGCCTATATTATGGAGGCATGTAATAAGACGACGCCAAGGCTGTAATTGTTTCCAATAAATGGATGCTGCCCTTTTAGGACGGAATAATGTTTTGCATATAAGATCGTATCAGTTTCCAGCATAGTATATGACCATTCTAGCCTGGATTGTTATTGTTTCCAATAAATTGACACTGCCCTATTATTGGGCCGATACAATGTTTTGTATATAAAATCGTACCAGCTTTCAACATGGACTAGGACCTTTTAAACGGCCTATCAGCATGAGCTAGCTGCATCATTGGAGAAATGCGCTTCTGAATTATTAGGCTCATACCATTATTTGAGTAAGTAACTGTCATCAAACAGGGGGATATTGTCCCATGACGGAAAGCGACTGAACTTTTCTATACATTTGTGCTTTCTGAGCTTGTGGAGCTTGGAGCTCGCGATAAAAGAGCTGATTTCAGTATAGTGCATTGAAATTCGTATGTGCTTCGGTATAGCATTTGTTTAGCCTGAAGCCTATTGGTACTTGTCCGGAATTTAATCCGCTATGCCTGACTAGTTTCAACCTTTACGGTTTTATCAAAGAAACAAATACCTCAAGACTTCAATTTGTGTAAGTCTGAGACTACCGATTCTTGGTCGGTAATGTATTGTGGTATATAGGAAATATAGGTCGCTATGGGTGGCGCCACTTGATACCAATTCGTTGAATGTTACAGCTTTCAGACATGGCTGAGACTTGAATTTGAACACTGCTGTTTTTCAGGTTCTGGGCAATATATTATCAACTGTTTATTGTAATTTCATATATTGCTATTTCAAGGAAATATGATTGATTTTCGGGAGGCGTTGCCTCGACCGTTAATTATGTTTCACACCTTATTCTGTTCGTGTCTGAGGACCAGGTGTTTGTGCAAGACTGAGTGTGTTTTGTTTGCACTCGATTGTTTATGCCTTTTTATGGCTTGTTTGAAACAGCTCTAATTGGAGAACTGAAGTGACTGTCGCACTTATTGACTTGACTGTCGCTTATGTATGCACTTTAGTGTTTGTGCATTCGTGGCTCATTTGAGTTCGTTCTAATTGGAGAACTATAGCCATTCTAGCAGTCTTTTAGGTCGACTGTCTGAGACGCTCAGTGACTTGTATGTCGCTCTCAGAAGTTTCAAAGCTTGCAGGAAATACACAGAACACTGTGTATAACACGGGCTTGTGGTGTGAAACTCCGATTCAGTTTCTAAATCGCCGACAGGCTCTGCTGTCTGGGATAGAAACCGTCGAGCGATGAAGCTTGCAAGCAGGCTGGAGGTACACAGGCTGTGTACGACACGGGCTTGTGGTGGAAGCTTCAGGGTTTGGCCAGCTGGCGGGCAATAACACACATTAATGCGTTAGCACTGGCTTGTGGTAGGCAAACCCCTGTTGGCTATGTGTAAAGTCTGCAAGCAGGCTGGGAGTATACAGAAAATTCCATATACAACACTGGCTTGTGGTAATGAGACTTTACGGTTTCGAAGCTGGCAGGCAATGTCACATAAATGTGTATTGCACGGGCTTGTGGTAGCGAAACCTGTGATAGCCAACACACTGAACATAAATAAATACAATACAATAGTGTAAAACGCGATTAAATCAATCGAAAAATGCGAATGTGCAGTCGCGATACCTGGTGTTTGATACAAACGAATCTCAGTGGTTTCGTATTCACGTGTGTGAAAATCATAATCGTGCATTGAGAATCAAATTTGTGGAAACTTCAACAGTGTTATCGGTTGATTAAAGATGGCGTCCGAGCTGTACGTGTAGTATACGTGGAAATGAGAACTAATTGGGATGACGCCTTCAGCTTCGGTGACTGAGAGTCACGTGCTGTAAAGGAGAATTCTCATTGGGTGTGCTATTTGCACTCCGACACGCTGATTGGCTGAATCGGTGTGGGTGGCGCCCACATGGATGAAGAATTTTTTCATGATTGAATTCACGAAATGAGATTTAGTTGTTTGTCGACCATCATGAAGGGTCAAGCTCTGACACGAATATTTATGGGAGTAAATATTGGTTAGCTCCCTTGATATGCCAGGAGAAATAAATTCTCGCACCAGCTAATGCTGGGAATAACTGAGTGATAGTCCTAGTGTAGGTTGTGTGGCAAGTATATTGCGACTACTAATTGTAGTGAACTGTCGAGTTTAAAGTTTATTTGATTGTGCCCGACAGACGGCCGTGTTTTGTTAATAACAACTTTGTGGCCAGTGCAGATATGATTGTAACAATCGGTTAAAATTAGTAGGCTCCCACTGGGCCTTTTTTATCATTATTGTATGCCACACATGCACTGGTATAATTGTGACAAGTCGCCCCGACAAAACTCTCCAAGCGCCAGTTCTGGGTTTGCACCCAAAACCTCGCGAGACTAAGGTGAGTCCCTCTTATAGGAGCCCGTAAGCTCAGTATAAATGTAAGTGGGGGGGGAGGGCAGGCACCACGAGCAAGTCGGAAGCAACCGTGGGAGTCCCAATATGGTTACAATGTGCTGCGCATAGAACTTGTGGCTGAGTTATGTGTATTCCGCCAGGACTAGTTCTCGTGTTTATTCCAGCATACGACTCATTTCAAAAACTGGAGTCTGATAAGTGCTGTTTGTCGTGTAATTCAGTTTATTTAGGTCAAATCGTGATTCGACATGCTAGCTATGTATGATTCATAGCTTCATCCATTGATCTGGTTGAGTCATTGTTGACATTAGAGTGTATCCGTCTGACGACAGTTAGGTAATTCAGACTAACGTTGGTGATACGATAAATGAGTTAGAATGTATCGGCGACCTTTATACAATTGATGGTCGGTTAACTGTGATATAGGCGTCGAGTGCACCTGTGATTCACAGTGAAGAAAAGAAGCACGTGTTGTTTGGCTGATACGATGTACATCAGGGACCGTGATACAATTAGTGGTCCATTAACCGTAATATAGGCATCAAATGCGCCTGTAATTTCTCGGTTAATTATCGTATGGGCGCTTGTGTTTATTCCACTAAGCGACACAGCCTATCTTATGACGGCGTGTAATATGTTTTATTTGTGGCATCGTATCAGTATTTGGCATGCGTAATAAGGCACATTTGTGGAGGCATGCTGAATTGTTGAATGCAGGTGCTTTTAATTCAGGCTAACGTTGGTGATACGATAGATGCGTTAGAATGGATCGGCGACCTTTTTTCAATTGGGTGGTCGGTTAACTATGAAGTAGGCGTCAAGTGCACCTGTGATTCACAGTGAAGAGGAAGAGCACACGTTATTTGGCTGACACGATGTATATCGGGGACCTTGATATAATTGCTGGTCCATTAACCGTGATATAGGCGTTAGGTGCGCCTGTGATTTCTCGAGTAATTGTTGTATGGGCGCTTGTGTTTATTTCACTAAGCGACTCAGCCTATATTATGGAGGCATGTAATAAGACGACGCCAAGGCTGTAATTGTTTCCAATAAATGGATGCTGCCCTTTTAGGACGGAATAATGTTTTGCATATAAGATCGTATCAGTTTCCAGCATAGTATATGACCATTCTAGCCTGGATTGTTATTGTTTCCAATAAATTGACACTGCCCTATTATTGGGCCGGTACAATGTTTTGTATATAAAATCGTACCAGTTTTCAACATGGACTAGGACCTTTTAAACGGCCTATCAGTATGAGCTAGCTGCATCATTGGAGAAATGCGCTTCTGAATTATTAGGCTCATACCATTATTTGAGTAAGTAACTGTCATCAAACAGGGGGATATTGTCCCATGACGGAAAGCGACTGAACTTTTATATACATTTGTGCTTTCTGAGCTTGTGGAGCTTGGAGCTCGCGATAAAAGAGCTGATTTCAGTATAGTACATTGAAATTCGTATGTGCTTCGGTATAACATTTGTTTAGCCTGAAGCCTATTGGTACTTGTCCGGAATTTAATCCGCTATGCCCGACTAGTTTCAACCTTTACGGTTTTATCAAAGAAACAAATACCTCAAGACTTCAATTTGTGTAAGTCTGAGACTACCGATTCTAGGTCGGTAATGTATTGTGGTATATAGGAAATATAGGTCGCTATGGGTGAGCGCCACTTGATACCAATTCGTTGAATGTTACAGCTTTCAGACATGGCTGAGACTTGAATTTGAACACTGCTGTTTTTCAGGTTCTGGGCAATATATTATCAACTGTTTATTGTAATTTCATATATTGCTATTTCAAGGAAATATGATTGATTTTCGGGAGGCGTTGCCTCGACCGTTAATTATGTTTCACACCTTATTCTGTTCGTGTCTGAGGACCAGGTGTTTGTGCAAGACTGAGTGTGTTTTGTTTGCACTCGATTGTTTATGCCTTTTTATGGCTTGTTTGAAACAGCTCTAATTGGAGAACTGAAGTGACTGTCGCACTTTATTGACTTGACTGTCGCTTATGTATGCACTTTAGTGTTTGTGCATTCGTGGCTCATTTGAGTTCGTTCTAATTGGAGAACTATAGCCATTCTAGCAGTCTTTTAGGTCGACTGTCTGAGACGCTCAGTGACTTGTATGTCGCTCTCAGAAGTTTCAAAGCTTGCAGGAAATACACAGAACACTGTGTATAACACGGGCTTGTGGTGTGAAACTCCGATTCAGTTTCTAAATCGCCGACAGGCTCTGCTGTCTGGGATAGAAACCGTCGAGCGATGAAGCTTGCAAGGAGGCTGGAGGTACACAGGCTGTGTACGACACGGGCTTGTGGTGGAAGCTTCAGGGTTTGGCAAGCTGGCGGGCAATAACACACATTAATGCGTTAGCACTGGCTTGTGGTAGGCAAACCCCTGTTGGCTATGTGTAAAGTCTGCAAGCAGGCTGGGAGTATACAGAAAATTCCATATACAACACTGGCTTGTGGTAATGAGACTTTACGGTTTCGAAGCTGGCAGGCAATGTCACATAAATGTGTATTGCACGGGCTTGTGGTAGCGAAACCTGTGATAGCCAACACACTGAACATAAATAAATACAATACAATAGTGTAAAACGCGATTAAATCAATCGAAAAATGCGAATGTGCAGTCGCGATACCTGGTGTTTGATACAAACGAATCTCAGTGGTTTCGTATTCACGTGTGTGAAAATCATAATCGTGCATTGAGAATCAAATTTGTGGAAACTTCAACAGTGTTATCGGTTGATTAAAGATGGCGTCCGAGCTGTACGTGTAGTATACGTGGAAATGAGAACTAATTGGGATGACGCCTTCAGCTTCGGTGACTGAGAGTCACGTGCTGTAAAGGAGAATTCTCATTGGGTGTGCTATTTGCGCTCCGACACGCTGATTGGCTGAATCGGTGTGGGTGGCGCCCACATGGATGAAGAATTTTTTCATGATTGAATTCACGAAATGAGATTTAGTTGTTTGTCGACCATCATGAAGGGTCAAGCTCTGACACGAATATTTATGGGAGTAAATATTGGTTAGCTCCCTTGATATGTCAGGAGAAATAAATTCTCGCACCAGCTAATGCTGGGAATAACTGAGTGATAGTCCTAGTGTAGGTTGTGTGGCAAGTATATTGCGACTACTAATTGTAGTGAACTGTCGAGTTTAAAGTTTACTTGATTGTGCCCGACAGACGGCCGTGTTTTGTTAATAACAACTTTGTGGCCAGTGCAGATATGATTGTAACAATCGGTTAAAATTAGTAGGCTCCCACTGGGCCTTTTTTATCATTATTGTATGCCACACATGCACTGGTATAATTGTGACAAGTCGCCCCGACAAAACTCTCCAAGCGCCAGTTCTGGGTTTGCACCCAAAACCTCGCGAGACTAAGGTGAGTCCCTCTTATAGGAGCCCGTAAGCTCAGTATAAATGTAAGTGGGGGGAGGGCAGGCACCACGAGCAAGTCGGAAGCAACCGTGGGAGTCCCAATATGGTTACAATGTGCTGCGCATAGAACTTGTGGCTGAGTTATGTGTATTCCGCCAGGACTAGTTCTCGTGTTTATTCCAGCATGCGACTCATTTCAAAAACTGGAGTCTGATAAGTGCTGTTTGTCGTGTAATTCAGTTTATTTAGGTCAAATCGTGATTCGACATGCTAGCTATGTATGATTCATAGCTTCATCCATTGATCTGGGTGAGTCATTGTTGACATTAGAGTGTATCCGTCTGACGACAGTTAGGTAATTCAGACTAACGTTGGTGATACGATAAATGAGTTAGAATGTTTCGGCGACCTTTGTACAATTGATGGTCGGTTAACTGTGATATAGGCGTCGAGTGCACCTGTGATTCACAGTGAAGAAAAGAAGCACGTGTTGTTTGGCTGATACGATGTACATCAGGGACCGTGATACAATTAGTGGTCCATTAACCGTAATATAGGCATCAAATGCGCCTGTAATTTCTCGGTTAATTATCGTATGGGCGCTTGTGTTTATTCCACTAAGCGACACAGCCTATCTTATGACGGCGTGTAATATGTTTTATTTGTGACATCGTATCAGTATTTGGCATGCGTAATAAGGCACATTTGTGGAGGCATGCTGAATTGTTGAATGCAGGTGCTTTTAATTCAGACTAACGTTGGTGATACGATAGATGCGTTAGAATGGATCGGCGACCTTTTTTCAATTGGGTAGTCGGTTAACTATGAAGTAGGCGTCAAGTGCACCTGTGATTCACAGTGAAGAGGAAGAGCACACGTTATTTGGCTGACACGATGTATATCGGGGACCTTGATATAATTGCTGGTCCATTAACCGTGATATAGGCGTTAGGTGCGCCTGTGATTTCTCGAGTAATTGTTGTATGGGCGCTTGTGTTTATTTCACTAAGCGACTCAGCCTATATTATGGAGGCATGTAATAAGACGACGCCAAGGCTGTAATTGTTTCCAATAAATGGATGCTGCCCTTTTAGGACGGAATAATGTTTTGCATATAAGATCGTATCAGTTTCCAGCATAGTATATGACCATTCTAGCCTGGATTGTTATTGTTTCCAATAAATTGACGCTGCCCTATTATTGGGCCGATACAATGTTTTGTATATAAAATCGTACCAGTTTTCAACATGGACTAGGACCTTTTAAACGGCCTATCAGTATGAGCTAGCTGCATCATTGGAGAAATGCGCTTCTGAATTATTAGGCTCATACCATTATTTGAGTAAGTAACTGTCATCAAACAGGGGGATATTGTCCCATGACGGAAAGCGACTGAACTTTTATATACATTTGTGCTTTCTGAGCTTGTGGAGCTTGGAGCTCGCGATAAAAGAGCTGATTTCAGTATAGTACATTGAAATTCGTATGTGCTTCGGTATAACATTTGTTTAGCCTGAAGCCTATTGGTACTTGTCCGGAATTTAATCCGCTATGCCCGACTAGTTTCAACCTTTACGGTTTTATCAAAGAAACAAATACCTCAAGACTTCAATTTGTGTAAGTCTGAGACTACCGATTCTAGGTCGGTAATGTATTGTGGTATATAGGAAATATAGGTCGCTATGGGTGAGCGCCACTTGATACCAATTCGTTGAATGTTACAGCTTTCAGACATGGCTGAGACTTGAATTTGAACACTGCTGTTTTTCAGGTTCTGGGCAATATATTATCAACTGTTTATTGTAATTTCATATATTGCTATTTCAAGGAAATATGATTGATTTTCGGGAGGCGTTGCCTCGACCGTTAATTATGTTTCACACCTTATTCTGTTCGTGTCTGAGGACCAGGTGTTTGTGCAAGACTGAGTGTGTTTTGTTTGCACTCGATTGTTTATGCCTTTTTATGGCTTGTTTGAAACAGCTCTAATTGGAGAACTGAAGTGACTGTCGCACTTTATTGACTTGACTGTCGCTTATGTATGCACTTTAGTGTTTGTGCATTCGTGGCTCATTTGAGTTCGTTCTAATTGGAGAACTATAGCCATTCTAGCAGTCTTTTAGGTCGACTGTCTGAGACGCTCAGTGACTTGTATGTCGCTCTCAGAAGTTTCAAAGCTTGCAGGAAATACACAGAACACTGTGTATAACACGGGCTTGTGGTGTGAAACTCCGATTCAGTTTCTAAATCGCCGACAGGCTCTGCTGTCTGGGATAGAAACCGTCGAGCGATGAAGCTTGCAAGGAGGCTGGAGGTACACAGGCTGTGTACGACACGGGCTTGTGGTGGAAGCTTCAGGGTTTGGCAAGCTGGCGGGCAATAACACACATTAATGCGTTAGCACTGGCTTGTGGTAGGCAAACCCCTGTTGGCTATGTGTAAAGTCTGCAAGCAGGCTGGGAGTATACAGAAAATTCCATATACAACACTGGCTTGTGGTAATGAGACTTTACGGTTTCGAAGCTGGCAGGCAATGTCACATAAATGTGTATTGCACGGGCTTGTGGTAGCGAAACCTGTGATAGCCAACACACTGAACATAAATAAATACAATACAATAGTGTAAAACGCGATTAAATCAATCGAAAAATGCGAATGTGCAGTCGCGATACCTGGTGTTTGATACAAACGAATCTCAGTGGTTTCGTATTCACGTGTGTGAAAATCATAATCGTGCATTGAGAATCAAATTTGTGGAAACTTCAACAGTGTTATCGGTTGATTAAAGATGGCGTCCGAGCTGTACGTGTAGTATACGTGGAAATGAGAACTAATTGGGATGACGCCTTCAGCTTCGGTGACTGAGAGTCACGTGCTGTAAAGGAGAATTCTCATTGGGTGTGCTATTTGCGCTCCGACACGCTGATTGGCTGAATCGGTGTGGGTGGCGCCCACATGGATGAAGAATTTTTTCATGATTGAATTCACGAAATGAGATTTAGTTGTTTGTCGACCATCATGAAGGGTCAAGCTCTGACACGAATATTTATGGGAGTAAATATTGGTTAGCTCCCTTGATATGTCAGGAGAAATAAATTCTCGCACCAGCTAATGCTGGGAATAACTGAGTGATAGTCCTAGTGTAGGTTGTGTGGCAAGTATATTGCGACTACTAATTGTAGTGAACTGTCGAGTTTAAAGTTTACTTGATTGTGCCCGACAGACGGCCGTGTTTTGTTAATAACAACTTTGTGGCCAGTGCAGATATGATTGTAACAATCGGTTAAAATTAGTAGGCTCCCACTGGGCCTTTTTTATCATTATTGTATGCCACACATGCACTGGTATAATTGTGACAAGTCGCCCCGACAAAACTCTCCAAGCGCCAGTTCTGGGTTTGCACCCAAAACCTCGCGAGACTAAGGTGAGTCCCTCTTATAGGAGCCCGTAAGCTCAGTATAAATGTAAGTGGGGGGAGGGCAGGCACCACGAGCAAGTCGGAAGCAACCGTGGGAGTCCCAATATGGTTACAATGTGCTGCGCATAGAACTTGTGGCTGAGTTATGTGTATTCCGCCAGGACTAGTTCTCGTGTTTATTCCAGCATGCGACTCATTTCAAAAACTGGAGTCTGATAAGTGCTGTTTGTCGTGTAATTCAGTTTATTTAGGTCAAATCGTGATTCGACATGCTAGCTATGTATGATTCATAGCTTCATCCATTGATCTGGGTGAGTCATTGTTGACATTAGAGTGTATCCGTCTGACGACAGTTAGGTAATTCAGACTAACGTTGGTGATACGATAAATGAGTTAGAATGTTTCGGCGACCTTTGTACAATTGATGGTCGGTTAACTGTGATATAGGCGTCGAGTGCACCTGTGATTCACAGTGAAGAAAAGAAGCACGTGTTGTTTGGCTGATACGATGTACATCAGGGACCGTGATACAATTAGTGGTCCATTAACCGTAATATAGGCATCAAATGCGCCTGTAATTTCTCGGTTAATTATCGTATGGGCGCTTGTGTTTATTCCACTAAGCGACACAGCCTATCTTATGACGGCGTGTAATATGTTTTATTTGTGACATCGTATCAGTATTTGGCATGCGTAATAAGGCACATTTGTGGAGGCATGCTGAATTGTTGAATGCAGGTGCTTTTAATTCAGACTAACGTTGGTGATACGATAGATGCGTTAGAATGGATCGGCGACCTTTTTTCAATTGGGTAGTCGGTTAACTATGAAGTAGGCGTCAAGTGCACCTGTGATTCACAGTGAAGAGGAAGAGCACACGTTATTTGGCTGACACGATGTATATCGGGGACCTTGATATAATTGCTGGTCCATTAACCGTGATATAGGCGTTAGGTGCGCCTGTGATTTCTCGAGTAATTGTTGTATGGGCGCTTGTGTTTATTTCACTAAGCGACTCAGCCTATATTATGGAGGCATGTAATAAGACGACGCCAAGGCTGTAATTGTTTCCAATAAATGGATGCTGCCCTTTTAGGACGGAATAATGTTTTGCATATAAGATCGTATCAGTTTCCAGCATAGTATATGACCATTCTAGCCTGGATTGTTATTGTTTCCAATAAATTGACGCTGCCCTATTATTGGGCCGATACAATGTTTTGTATATAAAATCGTACCAGTTTTCAACATGGACTAGGACCTTTTAAACGGCCTATCAGTATGAGCTAGCTGCATCATTGGAGAAATGCGCTTCTGAATTATTAGGCTCATACCATTATTTGAGTAAGTAACTGTCATCAAACAGGGGGATATTGTCCCATGACGGAAAGCGACTGAACTTTTCTATACATTTGTGCTTTCTGAGCTTGTGGAGCTTGGAGCTCGCGATAAAAGAGCTGATTTCAGTATAGTACATTGAAATTCGTATGTGCTTCGGTATAACATTTGTTTAGCCTGAAGCCTATTGATACTTGTCCGGAATTTAATCCGCTATGCCTGACTAGTTTCAACCTTTACGGTTTTATCAAAGAAACAAATACCTCAAGACTTCAATTTGTGTAAGTCTGAGACTACCGATTCTTGGTCGGTAATGTATTGTGGTATATAGGAAATATAGGTCGCTATGGGTGAGCGCCACTTGATACCAATTCGTTGAATGTTACAGCTTTCAGACATGGCTGAGACTTGAATTTGAACACTGCTGTTTTTCAGGTTCTGGGCAATATATTATCAACTGTTTATTGTAATTTCATATATTGCTATTTCAAGGAAATATGATTGATTTTCGGGAGGCGTTGCCTCGACCGTTAATTATGTTTCACACCTTATTCTGTTCGTGTCTGAGGACCAGGTGTTTGTGCAAGACTGAGTGTGTTTTGTTTGCACTCGATTGTTTATGCCTTTTTATGGCTTGTTTGAAACAGCTCTAATTGGAGAACTGAAGTGACTGTCGCACTTTATTGACTTGACTGTCGCTTATGTATGTACTTTAGTGTTTGAGCATTCGTGGCTCATTTGAGTTCGTTCTAATTGGAGAACTATAGCCATTCTAGCAGTCTTTTAGGTCGACTGTCTGAGACGCTCAGTGACTTGTATGTCGCTCTGAGAAGTTTCAAAGCTTACAGGAAATACACAGAACACTGTGTATAACACGGGCTTGTGGTGTGAAACTCCGATTCAGTTTCTAAATCGCCGACAGGCTCTGCTGTCTGGGATAGAAACCGTCGAGCGATGAAGCTTGCAAGCAGGCTGGAGGTACACAGGCTGTGTATGACACGGGCTTGTGGTGGAAGCTTCAGGGTTTGGCAAGCTGGCGGGCAATAACACACATTAATGCGTTAGCACTGGCTTGTGGTAGGCAAACCCCTGTTGGCTATGTGTAAAGTCTGCAAGCAGGCTGGGAGTATACAGAAAATTCCATATACAACACTGGCTTGTGGTAATGAGACTTTACGGTTTCGAAGCTGGCAGGCAATGTCACATAAATGTGTATTGCACGGGCTTGTGGTAGCGAAACCTGTGATAGCCAACACACTGAACATAAATAAATACAATACAATAGTGTAAAACGCGATTAAATCAATCGAAAAATGCGAATGTGCAGTCGCGATACCTGGTGTTTGATACAAACGAATCTCAGTGGTTTCGTATTCACGTGTGTGAAAATCATAATCGTGCATTGAGAATCAAATTTGTGGAAACTTCAACAGTGTTATCGGTTGATTAAAGATGGCGTCCGAGCTGTACGTGTAGTATACGTGGAAATGAGAACTAATTGGGATGACGCCTTCAGCTTCGGTGACTGAGAGTCACGTGCTGTAAAGGAGAATTCTCATTGGGTGTGCTATTTGCACTCCGACACGCTGATTGGCTGAATCGGTGTGGGTGGCGCCCACATGGATGAAGAATTTTTTCATGATTGAATTCACGAAATGAGATTTAGTTGTTTGTCGACCATCATGAAGGGTCAAGCTCTGACACGAATATTTATGGGAGTAAATATTGGTTAGCTCCCTTGATATGTCAGGAGAAATAAATTCTCGCACCAGCTAATGCTGGGAATAACTGAGTGATAGTCCTAGTGTAGGTTGTGTGGCAAGTATATTGCGACTACTAATTGTAGTGAACTGTCGAGTTTAAAGTTTACTTGATTGTGCCCGACAGACGGCCGTGTTTTGTTAATAACAACTTTGTGCCCAGTGCAGATATGATTGTAACAATCGGTTAAAATTAGTAGGCTCCCACTGGGCCTTTTTTATCATTATTGTATGCCACACATGCACTGGTATAATTGTGACAAGTCGCCCCGACAAAACTCTCCAAGCGCCAGTTCTGGGTTTGCACCCAAAACCTCGCGAGACTAAGGTGAGTCCCTCTTATAGGAGCCCGTAAGCTCAGTATAAATGTAAGTGGGGGGAGGGCAGACACCACGAGCAAGTCGGAAGCAACCGTGGGAGTCCCAATATGGTTACAATGTGCTGCGCATAGAACTTGTGGCTGAGTTATGTGTATTCCGCCAGGACTAGTTCTCGTGTTTATTCCAGCATGCGACTCATTTCAAAAACTGGAGTCTGATAAGTGCTGTTTGTCGTGTAATTCAGTTTATTTAGGTCAAATCGTGATTCGACATGCTAGCTATGTATGATTCATAGCTTCATCCATTGATCTGGGTGAGTCATTGTTGACATTAGAGTGTATCCGTCTGACGACAGTTAGGTAATTCAGACTAACGTTGGTGATACGATAAATGAGTTAGAATGTATCGGCGACCTTTGTACAATTGATGGTCGGTTAACTGTGATATAGGCGTCGAGTGCACCTGTGATTCACAGTGAAGAAAAGAAGCACGTGTTGTTTGGCTGATACGATGTACATCAGGGACCGTGATACAATTAGTGGTCCATTAACCGTAATATAGGCATCAAATGCGCCTGTAATTTCTCGGTTAATTATCGTATGGGCGCTTGTGTTTATTCCACTAAGCGACACAGCCTATCTTATGACGGCGTGTAATATGTTTTATTTGTGACATCGTATCAGTATTTGGCATGCGTAATAAGGCACATTTGTGGAGGCATGCTGAATTGTTGAATGCAGGTGCTTTTAATTCAGACTAACGTTGGTGATACGATAGATGCGTTAGAATGGATCGGCGACCTTTTTTCAATTGGGTGGTCGGTTAACTATGAAGTAGGCGTCAAGTGCACCTGTGATTCACAGTGAAGAGGAAGAGCACACGTTATTTGGCTGACACGATGTATATCGGGGACCTTGATATAATTGCTGGTCCATTAACCGTGATATAGGCGTTAGGTGCGCCTGTGATTTCTCGAGTAATTGTTGTATGGGCGCTTGTGTTTATTTCACTAAGCGACTCAGCCTATATTATGGAGGCATGTAATAAGACGACGCCAAGGCTGTAATTGTTTCCAATAAATGGATGCTGCCCCTTTAGGACGGAATAATGTTTGGCATATAAGATCGTATCAGTTTCCAGCATAGTATATGACCATTCTAGCCTGGATTGTTATTGTTTCCAATAAATTGACGCTGCCCTATTATTGGGCCGATACAATGTTTTGCATATAAAATCGTACCAGTTTTCAACATGGACTAGGACCTTTTAAACGGCCTATCAGTATGAGCTAGCTGCATCAATAACGTGTGCTCTTCCTCTTCACTGTGAATCACAGGTGCACTTGACGCCTACATCATAGTTAACCGACCACCCAATTGAAAAAAGGTCGCCGATCCATTCTAACGCATATCACCATCGTTAGTCTGAATTAAAAGCACCTGCATTCAACAATTCAGCATGCCTCCACAAATGTGCCTTATTACGCATGCCAAATACTGATACGATGTCACAAATAAAACATATTACACGCCGTCATAAGATAGGCTGTGTCGCTTAGTGGAATAAACACAAGCGCCCATACGATAATTAACCGAGAAATTACAGGCGCATTTGATGCCTATATTACGGTTAATGGACCACTAATTGTATCACGGTCCCTGATGTACATCGTATCAGCCAAACAACACGTGCTTCTTTTCTTCACTGTGAATCACAGGTGCACTCGACGCCTATATCACAGTTAACCGACCATCAATTGTATAAAGGTCGCCGATACATTCTAACTCATTTATCGTATCACCAACGTTAGTCTGAATTACCTAACTGTCGTCAGACGGATACACTCTAATGTCAACAATGACTCAACCAGATCAATGGATGAAGCTATGAATCATACATAGCTAGCATGTGGAATCACGATTTGACCTAAATAAACTGAATTACACGACAAACAGCACTTATCAGACTCCAGTTTTTGAAATGAGTCGTATGCTGGAATAAACACGAGAACTAGTCCTGGCGGAATACACATAACTCAGCCACAAGTTCTATGCGCAGCACATTGTAACCATATTGGGACTCCCACGGTTGCTTCCGACTTGCTCGTGGTGCCTGCCCTCCCCCCCACTTACATAAACACAAGCGCCCATACGATAATTAACCGAGAAATTACAGGCGCATTTGATGCCTATATTACGGTTAATGGACCACTAATTGTATCACGGTCCCTGATGTACATCGTATCAGCCAAACAACACGTGCTTCTTTTCTTCACTGTGAATCACAGGTGCACTCGACGCCTATATCACAGTTAACCGACCATCAATTGTATAAAGGTCGCCGATACATTCTAACTCATTTGTCGTATCACCAACGTTAGTCTGAATTACCTAACTGTCGTCAGACGGATACACTCTAATGTCAACAATGACTCACCCAGATCAATGGATGAAGCTATGAATCATACATAGCTAGCATGTCGAATCACGATTTGACCTAAATAAACTGAATTACACGACAAACAGCACTTATCAGACTCCAGTTTTTGAAATGAGTCGCATGCTGGAATAAACACGAGAACTAGTCCTGGCGGAATACACATAACTCAGCCACAAGTTCTATGCGCAGCACATTGTAACCATATTGGGACTCCCACGGTTGCTTCCGACTTGCTCGTGGTGCCTGCCCTCCCCCCACTTACATACATACTTACATACATTCTAACTCATTTATCGTATCACCAACGTTAGTCTGAATTACCTAACTGTCGTCAGACGGATACACTCTAATGTCAACAATGACTCAACCAGATCAATGGATGAAGCTATGAATCATACATAGCTAGCATGTCGAATCACGATTTGACCTAAATAAACTGAATTACACGACAAACAGCACTTATCAGACTCCAGTTTTTGAAATGAGTCGTATGCTGGAATAAACACGAGAACTAGTCCTGGCGGAATACACATAACTCAGCCACAAGTTCTATGCGCAGCACATTGTAACCATATTGGGACTCCCACGGTTGCTTCCGACTTGCTCGTGGTGCCTGCCCTCCCCCCCCACTTACATTTATACCGAGCTTACGGGCTCCTGTAAGAGGGACTCACCTTAGTCTCGCGAGGTTTTGGGTGCAAACCCAGAACTGGCGCTTGGAGAGTTTTGTCGGGGCGACTTGTCACAATTATACCAGTGCATGTGTGGCATACAATAATGATAAAAAGGCCCAGTGGGAGCGTACTAATTTTAGCCGATTGTTACAATCATATCTGCACTGGCCACAAAGTTGTTATTAACAAAACACGGCCGTCTGTCGGGCACAATCAAGTAAACTTTAAACTCGACAGTTCACTACAATTAGTAGTCGCAATATACTTGCCACACAACCTACACTAGGACTATCACTCAGTTATTCCCAGCATTAGCTGGTGCGAGAATTTATTTAGCCTGACATATCAAGGGAGCTAACCAATATTTACTCCCATAAATATTCGTGTCAGAGCTTGACCCTTCATGATGGTCGACAAACAACTAAATCTCATTTCGTGAATTCAATCATGAAAAAATTCTTCATCCATGTGGGCGCCACCCACACCGATTCAGCCAATCAGCGTGTCGGAGTGCAAATAGCACACCCAATGAGAATTCTCCTTTACAGCACGTGACTCTCAGTCACCGAAGCTGAAGGCGTCATCCCAATTAGTTCTCATTTCCACGTATACTACACGTACAGCTCGGACGCCATCTTTAATCAACCGATAACACTGTTGAAGTTTCCACAAATTTGATTCTCAATGCACGATTATGATTTTCACACACGTGAATACGAAACCACTGAGATTCGGTTGTATCAAACACCAGGTATCGCGACTGCACATTCGCATTTTTCGATTGATTTAATCGCTATTTCACTCTCGCGTTTTACACTATTGTATTGTATTTATTTATGTTCAGTGTGTTGGCTATCACAGGTTTCGCTACCACAAGCCCGTGCAATACACATTTATGTGACATTGCCTGCCAGCTTCGAAACCGTAAAGTCTCATTACCACAAGCCAGTGTTGTATATAGAATTTTCTGTATACTCCCAGCCTGCTTGCAGACTTTACACATAGCCAACAGGGGTTTGCCTACCACAAGCCAGTGCTAACGCATTAATGTGTGTTATTGCCCGCAAGCTTGCCAAACCCTGAAGCTTCCACCACAAGCCCGTGTCGTACACAGCCTGTGTACCTCCAGCCTGCTTGCAAGCTTCATCGCTCGACGGTTTCTATCCCAGACAGCAGAGCCTGTCGGTCGATTTAGAAACTGAATCGGAGTTTCACACCACAAGCCCGTGTTATACACAGTGTTCTGTGTATTTCCTGCAAGCTTTGAAACTTCTGAGAGCGACATACAAGTCACTGAGCGTCTCAGACAGTCGACCTAAAAGACTGCTAGAATGGCTATAGTTCTCCAATTAGAACGAACTCAAATGAGCCACGAATGCACAAACACTAAAGTGCATACATAAGCGACAGTCAAGTCAATAAAGTGCGACAGTCACTTCAGTTCTCCAATTAGAGCTGTTTCAAACAAGCCATAAAAAGGCATAAACAATCGAGTGCAAACAAAACACACTCAGTCTTGCACAAACACCTGGTCCTCAGACACGAACAGAATAAGGTGTGAAACATAATTAACGGTCGAGGCAACGCCTCCCGAAAATCAATCATATTTCCTTGAAATAGCAATATATGAAATTACAATAAACAGTTGATAATATATTGCCCAGAACCTGAAAAACAGCAGTGTTCAAATTCAAGTCTCAGCCATGTCTGAAAGCTGTAACATTCAACGAATTGGTATCAAGTGGCGCTCACCCATAGCGACCTATATTTCCTATATACCACAATACATTACCGGCCAAGAATCGGTAGTCTCAGACTTACACTAATTGAAGTCTTGAGGTATTTGTTTCTTTGATAAAACCGTAAAGGTTGAAACTAGTCAGGCATAGCGGATTAAATTCCGGACAAGTACCAATAGGCTTCAGGCTAAACAAATGTTATACCGAAGCACATACGAATTTCAATGTACTATACTGAAATCAGCTCTTTTATCGCGAGCTCCAAGCTCCACAAGCTCAGAAAGCACACATGTATAGAAAAGTTCAGTCGCTTTCTGTCATGGGACAATATCCCCCTGTTTGATGACAGTTACTTACTCAAATAATGGTATGAGCCTAATAATTCAGAAGCGCATTTCTCCAATGATGCAGCTAGCTCATACTGATAGGCCGTTTAAAAGGTCCTAGTCCATGTTGAAAACTGGTACGATTTTTTATATACAAAACATTGTATCGGCCCAATAATAGGGCAGCGTCAATTTATTGGAAACAATAACAATCCAGGCTAGAATGGTCATATACTATGCTGGAAACTGATACGATCTTATATGCAAAACATTATTCCGTCCTAAAAGGGCAGCATCCATTTATTGGAAACAATTACAGCCTTGGCGTCGTCTTATTACATGCCTCCATAATATAGGCTGAGTCGCTTAGTGGAATAAACACAAGCGCCCATACAACAATTACTCGAGAAATCACAGGCGCACTTAACGCCTATATCACGGTTAATGGACCAGCAATTATATCAAGGTCCCCGATATACATCGTGTCAGCCAAATAACGTGTGCTCTTCCTCTTCACTGTGAATCACAGGTGCACTTGACGCCTACATCATAGTTAACCGACCACCCAATTGAAAAAAGGTCGCCGATCCATTCTAACGCATATCACCAACGTTAGTCTGAATTAAAAGCACCTGCATTCAACAATTCAGCATGCCTCCACAAATGTGCCTTATTACGCATGCCAAATACTGATACGATGTCACAAATAAAACATATTACACGCCGTCATAAGATAGGCTGTGTCGCTTAGTGGAATAAACACAAGCGCCCATACGATAATTAACCGAGAAATTACAGGCGCATTTGATGCCTATATTACGGTTAATGGACCACTAATTGTATCACGGTCCCTGATGTACATCGTATCAGCCAAACAACACGTGCTTCTTTTCTTCACTGTGAATCACAGGTGCACTCGACGCCTATATCACAGTTAACCGACCATCAATTGTATAAAGGTCGCCGATACATTCTAACTCATTTATCGTATCACCAACGTTAGTCTGAATTACCTAACTGTCGTCAGACGGATACACTCTAATGTCAACAATGACTCAACCAGATCAATGGATGAAGCTATGAATCATACATAGCTAGCATGTCGAATCACGATTTGACCTAAATAAACTGAATTACACGACAAACAGCACTTATGAGACTCCAGTTTTTGAAATGAGTCGTATGCTGGAATAAACACGAGAACTAGTCCTGGCGGAATACACATAACTCAGCCACAAGTTCTATGCGCAGCACATTGTAACCATATTGGGACTCCCACGGTTGCTTCCGACTTGCTCGTGGTGCCTGCCCTCCCCCCCACTTACATTTATACCGAGCTTACGGGCTCCTGTAAGAGGGACTCACCTTAGTCTCGCGAGGTATTGGGTGCAAACCCAGAACTGGCGCTTGGAGAGTTTTGTCGGGGCGACTTGCCACAATTATACCAGTGCATGTGTGGCATACAATAATGATAAAAAAGGCCCAGTGGGAGCGTACTAATTTTAGCCGATTGTTACAATCATATCTGCACTGGCCACAAAGTTGTTATTAACAAAACACGGCCGTCTGTCGGGCACAATCAAGTAAACTTTAAACTCGACAGTTCACTACAATTAGTAGTCGCAATATACTTGCCACACAACCTACACCAGGACTATCACTCAGTTATTCCCAGCATTAGCTGGTGCGAGAATTTATTTCTCCTGACATATCAAGGGAGCTAACCAATATTTACTCCCATAAATATTCGTGTCAGAGCTTGACCCTTCATGATGGTCGACAAACAACTAAATCTCATTTCGTGAATTCAATCATGAAAAAATTCTTCATCCATGTGGGCGCCACCCACACCGATTCAGCCAATCAGCGTGTCGGAGTGCAAATAGCACACCCAATGAGAATTCTCCTTTACAGCACGTGACTCTCAGTCACCGAAGCTGAAGGCGTCATCCCAATTAGTTCTCATTTCCACGAAAACTACACGTACAGCTCGGACGCCATCTTTAATCAACCGATAACACTGTTGAAGTTTCCACAAATTTGATTCTCAATGCACGATTATGATTTTCACACACGTGAATACGAAACCACTGAGATTCGTTTGTATCAAACACCAGGTATCGCGACTGCACATTCGCATTTTTCGATTGATTTAATCGCTATTTCACTCTCGCGTTTAACACTATTGTATTGTATTTATTTATGTTCAGTGTGTTGGCTATCACAGGTTTCGCTACCACAAGCCCGTGCAATACACATTTATGTGACATTGCCTGCCAGCTTCGAAACCGTAAAGTCTCATTACCACAAGCCAGTGTTGTATATAGAATTTTCTGTATACTCCCAGCCTGCTTGCAGACTTTACACATAGCCAACAGGGGTTTGCCTACCACAAGCCAGTGCTAACGCATTAATGTGTGTTATTGCCCGCAAGCTTGCCAAACCCTGAAGCTTCCACCACAAGCCCGTGTCGTACACAGCCTGCGTACCTCCAGCCTGCTTGCAAGCTTCATCGCTCGACGGTTTCTATCCCAGACAGCAGAGCCTGTCGGTCGATTTAGAAACTGAATCGGAGTTTCACACCACAAGCCCGTGTTATACACAGTGTTCTGTGTATTTCCTGCAAGCTTTGAAACTTCTGAGAGCGACATACAAGACACTGAGCGTCTCAGACAGTCGACCTAAAAGACTGCTAGAATGGCTATAGTTCTCCAATTAGAACGAACTCAAATGAGCCACGAATGCACAAACACTAAAGTGCATACATAAGCGACAGTCAAGTCAATAAAGTGCGACAGTCACTTCAGTTCTCCAATTAGAGCTGTTTCAAACAAGCCATAAAAAGGCATAAACAATCGAGTGCAAACAAAACACACTCAGTCTTGCACAAACACCTGGTCCTCAGACACGAACAGAATAAGGTGTGAAACATAATTAACGGTCGAGGCAACGCCTCCCAAAAATCAATCATATTTCCTTGAAATAGCAATATATGAAATTACAATAAACAGTTGATAATATATTGCCCAGAACCTGAAAAACAGCAGTGTTCAAATTCAAGTCTCAGCCATGTCTGAAGGCTGTAACATTCAACGAATTGGTATCAAGTGGCGCTCACCCATAGCGACCTATATTTCCTATATACCACAATACATTACCGGCCAAGAATCGGTAGTCTCAGACTTACACTAATTGAAGTCTTGAGGTATTTGTTTCTTTGATAAAACCGTAAAGGTTGAAACTAGTCAGGCATAGCGGATTAAATTCCGGACAAGTACCAATAGGCTTCAGGCTAAACAAATGTTATACCGAAGCACATACGAATTTCAATGTACTATACTGAAATCAGCTCTTTTATCGCGAGCTCCAAGCTCCACAAGCTCAGAAAGCACACATGTATAGAAAAGTTCAGTCGCTTTCTGTCATGGGACAATATCCCCCTGTTTGATGACAGTTACTTACTCAAATAATGGTATGAGCCTAATAATTCAGAAGCGCATTTCTCCAATGATGCAGCTAGCTCATACTGATAGGCCGTTTAAAAGGTCCTAGTCCATGTTGAAAACTGGTACGATTTTTTATATACAAAACATTGTATCGGCCCAATAATAGGGCAGCGTCAATTTATTGGAAACAATAACAATCCAGGCTAGAATGGTCATATACTATGCTGGAAACTGATACGATCTTATATGCAAAACATTATTCCGTCCTAAAAGGGCAGCATCCATTTATTGGAAACAATTACAGCCTTGGCGTCGTCTTATTACATGCCTCCATAATATAGGCTGAGTCGCTTAGTGGAATAAACACAAGCGCCCATACAACAATTACTCGAGAAATCACAGGCGCACTTAACGCCTATATCACGGTTAATGGACCAGCAATTATATCAAGGTCCCCGATATACATCGTGTCAGCCAAATAACGTGTGCTCTTCCTCTTCACTGTGAATCACAGGTGCACTTGACGCCTACATCATAGTTAACCGACCACCCAATTGAAAAAAGGTCGCCGATCCATTCTAACGCATATCACCAACGTTAGTCTGAATTAAAAGCACCTGCATTCAACAATTCAGCATGCCTCCACAAATGTGCCTTATTACGCATGCCAAATACTGATACGATGTCACAAATAAAACATATTACACGCCGTCATAAGATAGGCTGTGTCGCTTAGTGGAATAAACACAAGCGCCCATACGATAATTAACCGAGAAATTACAGGCGCATTTGATGCCTATATTACGGTTAATGGACCACTAATTGTATCACGGTCCCTGATGTACATCGTATCAGCCAAACAACACGTGCTTCTTTTCTTCACTGTGAATCACAGGTGCACTCGACGCCTATATCACAGTTAACCGACCATCAATTGTATAAAGGTCGCCGATACATTCTAACTCATTTATCGTATCACCAACGTTAGTCTGAATTACCTAACTGTCGTCAGACGGATACACTCTAATGTCAACAATGACTCAACCAGATCAATGGATGAAGCTATGAATCATACATAGCTAGCATGTCGAATCACGATTTGACCTAAATAAACTGAATTACACGACAAACAGCACTTATCAGACTCCAGTTTTTGAAATGAGTCGTATGCTGGAATAAACACGAGAACTAGTCCTGGCGGAATACACATAACTCAGCCACAAGTTCTATGCGCAGCACATTGTAACCATATTGGGACTCCCACGGTTGCTTCCGACTTGCTCGTGGTGCCTGCCCTCCCCCCCACTTACATTTATACCGAGCTTACGGGCTCCTGTAAGAGGGACTCACCTTAGTCTCGCGAGGTTTTGGGTGCAAACCCAGAACTGGCGCTCGGAGAGTTTTGTCGGGGCGACTTGTCACAATTATACCAGTGCATGTGTGGCATACAATAATGATAAAAAAGGCCCAGTGGGAGCGTACTAATTTTAGCCGATTGTTACAATCATATCTGCACTGGCCACAAAGTTGTTATTAACAAAACACGGCCGTCTGTCGGGCACAATCAAGTAAACTTTAAACTCGACAGTTCACTACAATTAGTAGTCGCAATATACTTGCCACACAACCTACACTAGGACTATCACTCAGTTATTCCCAGCATTAGCTGGTGCGAGAATTTATTTCTCCTGACATATCAAGGGAGCTAACCAATATTTACTCCCATAAATATTCGTGTCAGAGCTTGACCCTTCATGATGGTCGACAAACAACTAAATCTCATTTCGTGAATTCAATCATGAAAAAATTCTTCATCCATGTGGGCGCCACCCACACCGATTCAGCCAATCAGCGTGTCGGAGTGCAAATAGCACACCCAATGAGAATTCTCCTTTACAGCACGTGACTCTCAGTCACCGAAGCTGAAGGCGTCATCCCAATTAGTTCTCATTTCCACGTATACTACACGTACAGCTCGGACGCCATCTTTAATCAACCGATAACACTGTTGAAGTTTCCACAAATTTGATTCTCAATGCACGATTATGATTTTCACACACGTGAATACGAAACCACTGAGATTCGTTTGTATCAAACACCAGGTATCGCGACTGCACATTCGCATTTTTCGATTGATTTAATCGCTATTTCACTCTCGCGTTTTACACTATTGTATTGTATTTATTTATGTTCAGTGTGTTGGCTATCACAGGTTTCGCTACCACAAGCCCGTGCAATACACATTTATGTGACATTGCCTGCCAGCTTCGAAACCGTAAAGTCTCATTACCACAAGCCAGTGTTGTATATAGAATTTTCTGTATACTCCCAGCCTGCTTGCAGACTTTACACATAGCCAACAGGGGTTTGCCTACCACAAGCCAGTGCTAACGCATTAATGTGTGTTATTGCCCGCAAGCTTGCCAAACCCTGAAGCTTCCACCACAAGCCCGTGTCGTACACAGCCTGTGTACCTCCAGCCTGCTTGCAAGCTTCATCGCTCGACGGTTTCTATCCCAGACAGCAGAGCCTGTCGGTCGATTTAGAAACTGAATCGGAGTTTCACACCACAAGCCCGTGTTATACACAGTGTTCTGTGTATTTCCTGCAAGCTTTGAAACTTCTGAGAGCGACATACAAGTCACTGAGCGTCTCAGACAGTCGACCTAAAAGACTGCTAGAATGGCTATAGTTCTCCAATTAGAACGAACTCAAATGAGCCACGAATGCACAAACACTAAAGTGCATACATAAGCGACAGTCAAGTCAATAAAGTGCGACAGTCACTTCAGTTCTCCAATTAGAGCTGTTTCAAACAAGCCATAAAAAGGCATAAACAATCGAGTGGAAACAAAACACACTCAGTCTTGCACAAACACCTGGTCCTCAGACACGAACAGAATAAGGTGTGAAACATAATTAACGGTCGAGGCAACGCCTCCCGAAAATCAATCATATTTCCTTGAAATAGCAATATATGAAATTACAATAAACAGTTGATAATATATTGCCCAGAACCTGAAAAACAGCAGTGTTCAAATTCAAGTCTCAGCCATGTCTGAAAGCTGTAACATTCAACGAATTGGTATCAAGTGGCGCTCACCCATAGCGACCTATATTTCCTATATACCACAATACATTACCGGCCAAGAATCGGTAGTCTCAGACTTACACTAATTGAAGTCTTGAGGTATTTGTTTCTTTGATAAAACCGTAAAGGTTGAAACTAGTCAGGCATAGCGGATTAAATTCCGGACAAGTACCAATAGGCTTCAGGCTAAACAAATGTTATACCGAAGCACATACGAATTTCAATGTACTATACTGAAATCAGCTCTTTTATCGCGAGCTCCAAGCTCCACAAGCTCAGAAAGCACACATGTATAGAAAAGTTCAGTCGCTTTCTGTCATGGGACAATATCCCCCTGTTTGATGACAGTTACTTACTCAAATAATGGTATGAGCCTAATAATTCAGAAGCGCATTTCTCCAATGATGCAGCTAGCTCATACTGATAGGCCGTTTAAAAGGTCCTAGTCCATGTTGAAAACTGGTACGATTTTTTATATACAAAACATTGTATCGGCCCAATAATAGGGCAGCGTCAATTTATTGGAAACAATAACAATCCAGGCTAGAATGGTCATATACTATGCTGGAAACTGATACGATCTTATATGCAAAACATTATTCCGTCCTAAAAGGGCAGCATCCATTTATTGGAAACAATTACAGCCTTGGCGTCGTCTTATTACATGCCTCCATAATATAGGCTGAGTCGCTTAGTGGAATAAACACAAGCGCCCATACAACAATTACTCGAGAAATCACAGGCGCACTTAACGCCTATATCACGGTTAATGGACCAGCAATTATATCAAGGTCCCCGATATACATCGTGTCAGCCAAATAACGTGTGCTCTTCCTCTTCACTGTGAATCACAGGTGCACTTGACGCCTACATCATAGTTAACCGACCACCCAATTGAAAAAAGGTCGCCGATCCATTCTAACGCATATCACCAACGTTAGTCTGAATTAAAAGCACCTGCATTCAACAATTCAGCATGCCTCCACAAATGTGCCTTATTACGCATGCCAAATACTGATACGATGTCACAAATAAAACATATTACACGCCGTCATAAGATAGGCTGTGTCGCTTAGTGGAATAAACACAAGCGCCCATACGATAATTAACCGAGAAATTACAGGCGCATTTGATGCCTATATTACGGTTAATGGACCACTAATTGTATCACGGTCCCTGATGTACATCGTATCAGCCAAACAACACGTGCTTCTTTTCTTCACTGTGAATCACAGGTGCACTCGACGCCTATATCACAGTTAACCGACCATCAATTGTATAAAGGTCGCCGATACATTCTAACTCATTTATCGTATCACCAACGTTAGTCTGAATTACCTAACTGTCGTCAGACGGATACACTCTAATGTCAACAATGACTCAACCAGATCAATGGATGAAGCTATGAATCATACATAGCTAGCATGTCGAATCACGATTTGACCTAAATAAACTGAATTACACGACAAACAGCACTTATGAGACTCCAGTTTTTGAAATGAGTCGTATGCTGGAATAAACACGAGAACTAGTCCTGGCGGAATACACATAACTCAGCCACAAGTTCTATGCGCAGCACATTGTAACCATATTGGGACTCCCACGGTTGCTTCCGACTTGCTCGTGGTGCCTGCCCTCCCCCCCACTTACATTTATACCGAGCTTACGGGCTCCTGTAAGAGGGACTCACCTTAGTCTCGCGAGGTATTGGGTGCAAACCCAGAACTGGCGCTTGGAGAGTTTTGTCGGGGCGACTTGCCACAATTATACCAGTGCATGTGTGGCATACAATAATGATAAAAAAGGCCCAGTGGGAGCGTACTAATTTTAGCCGATTGTTACAATCATATCTGCACTGGCCACAAAGTTGTTATTAACAAAACACGGCCGTCTGTCGGGCACAATCAAGTAAACTTTAAACTCGACAGTTCACTACAATTAGTAGTCGCAATATACTTGCCACACAACCTACACCAGGACTATCACTCAGTTATTCCCAGCATTAGCTGGTGCGAGAATTTATTTCTCCTGACATATCAAGGGAGCTAACCAATATTTACTCCCATAAATATTCGTGTCAGAGCTTGACCCTTCATGATGGTCGACAAACAACTAAATCTCATTTCGTGAATTCAATCATGAAAAAATTCTTCATCCATGTGGGCGCCACCCACACCGATTCAGCCAATCAGCGTGTCGGAGTGCAAATAGCACACCCAATGAGAATTCTCCTTTACAGCACGTGACTCTCAGTCACCGAAGCTGAAGGCGTCATCCCAATTAGTTCTCATTTCCACGTATACTACACGTACAGCTCGGACGCCATCTTTAATCAACCGATAACACTGTTGAAGTTTCCACAAATTTGATTCTCAATGCACGATTATGATTTTCACACACGTGAATACGAAACCACTGAGATTCGTTTGTATCAAACACCAGGTATCGCGACTGCACATTCGCATTTTTCGATTGATTTAATCGCTATTTCACTCTCGCGTTTAACACTATTGTATTGTATTTATTTATGTTCAGTGTGTTGGCTATCACAGGTTTCGCTACCACAAGCCCGTGCAATACACATTTATGTGACATTGCCTGCCAGCTTCGAAACCGTAAAGTCTCATTACCACAAGCCAGTGTTGTATATAGAATTTTCTGTATACTCCCAGCCTGCTTGCAGACTTTACACATAGCCAACAGGGGTTTGCCTACCACAAGCCAGTGCTAACGCATTAATGTGTGTTATTGCCCGCAAGCTTGCCAAACCCTGAAGCTTCCACCACAAGCCCGTGTCGTACACAGCCTGCGTACCTCCAGCCTGCTTGCAAGCTTCATCGCTCGACGGTTTCTATCCCAGACAGCAGAGCCTGTCGGTCGATTTAGAAACTGAATCGGAGTTTCACACCACAAGCCCGTGTTATACACAGTGTTCTGTGTATTTCCTGCAAGCTTTGAAACTTCTGAGAGCGACATACAAGTCACTGAGCGTCTCAGACAGTCGACCTAAAAGACTGCTAGAATGGCTATAGTTCTCCAATTAGAACGAACTCAAATGAGCCACGAATGCACAAACACTAAAGTGCATACATAAGCGACAGTCAAGTCAATAAAGTGCGACAGTCACTTCAGTTCTCCAATTAGAGCTGTTTCAAACAAGCCATAAAAAGGCATAAACAATCGAGTGCAAACAAAACACACTCAGTCTTGCACAAACACCTGGTCCTCAGACACGAACAGAATAAGGTGTGAAACATAATTAACGGTCGAGGCAACGCCTCCCAAAAATCAATCATATTTCCTTGAAATAGCAATATATGAAATTACAATAAACAGTTGATAATATATTGCCCAGAACCTGAAAAACAGCAGTGTTCAAATTCAAGTCTCAGCCATGTCTGAAGGCTGTAACATTCAACGAATTGGTATCAAGTGGCGCTCACCCATAGCGACCTATATTTCCTATATACCACAATACATTACCGGCCAAGAATCGGTAGTCTCAGACTTACACTAATTGAAGTCTTGAGGTATTTGTTTCTTTGATAAAACCGTAAAGGTTGAAACTAGTCAGGCATAGCGGATTAAATTCCGGACAAGTACCAATAGGCTTCAGGCTAAACAAATGTTATACCGAAGCACATACGAATTTCAATGTACTATACTGAAATCAGCTCTTTTATCGCGAGCTCCAAGCTCCACAAGCTCAGAAAGCACACATGTATAGAAAAGTTCAGTCGCTTTCTGTCATGGGACAATATCCCCCTGTTTGATGACAGTTACTTACTCAAATAATGGTATGAGCCTAATAATTCAGAAGCGCATTTCTCCAATGATGCAGCTAGCTCATACTGATAGGCCGTTTAAAAGGTCCTAGTCCATGTTGAAAACTGGTACGATTTTTTATATACAAAACATTGTATCGGCCCAATAATAGGGCAGCGTCAATTTATTGGAAACAATAACAATCCAGGCTAGAATGGTCATATACTATGCTGGAAACTGATACGATCTTATATGCAAAACATTATTCCGTCCTAAAAGGGCAGCATCCATTTATTGGAAACAATTACAGCCTTGGCGTCGTCTTATTACATGCCTCCATAATATAGGCTGAGTCGCTTAGTGGAATAAACACAAGCGCCCATACAACAATTACTCGAGAAATCACAGGCGCACTTAACGCCTATATCACGGTTAATGGACCAGCAATTATATCAAGGTCCCCGATATACATCGTGTCAGCCAAATAACGTGTGCTCTTCCTCTTCACTGTGAATCACAGGTGCACTTGACGCCTACATCATAGTTAACCGACCACCCAATTGAAAAAAGGTCGCCGATCCATTCTAACGCATATCACCAACGTTAGTCTGAATTAAAAGCACCTGCATTCAACAATTCAGCATGCCTCCACAAATGTGCCTTATTACGCATGCCAAATACTGATACGATGTCACAAATAAAACATATTACACGCCGTCATAAGATAGGCTGTGTCGCTTAGTGGAATAAACACAAGCGCCCATACGATAATTAACCGAGAAATTACAGGCGCATTTGATGCCTATATTACGGTTAATGGACCACTAATTGTATCACGGTCCCTGATGTACATCGTATCAGCCAAACAACACGTGCTTCTTTTCTTCACTGTGAATCACAGGTGCACTCGACGCCTATATCACAGTTAACCGACCATCAATTGTATAAAGGTCGCCGATACATTCTAACTCATTTATCGTATCACCAACGTTAGTCTGAATTACCTAACTGTCGTCAGACGGATACACTCTAATGTCAACAATGACTCAACCAGATCAATGGATGAAGCTATGAATCATACATAGCTAGCATGTCGAATCACGATTTGACCTAAATAAACTGAATTACACGACAAACAGCACTTATCAGACTCCAGTTTTTGAAATGAGTCGTATGCTGGAATAAACACGAGAACTAGTCCTGGCGGAATACACATAACTCAGCCACAAGTTCTATGCGCAGCACATTGTAACCATATTGGGACTCCCACGGTTGCTTCCGACTTGCTCGTGGTGCCTGCCCTCCCCCCCACTTACATTTATACCGAGCTTACGGGCTCCTGTAAGAGGGACTCACCTTAGTCTCGCGAGGTTTTGGGTGCAAACCCAGAACTGGCGCTCGGAGAGTTTTGTCGGGGCGACTTGTCACAATTATACCAGTGCATGTGTGGCATACAATAATGATAAAAAAGGCCCAGTGGGAGCGTACTAATTTTAGCCGATTGTTACAATCATATCTGCACTGGCCACAAAGTTGTTATTAACAAAACACGGCCGTCTGTCGGGCACAATCAAGTAAACTTTAAACTCGACAGTTCACTACAATTACTAGTCGCAATATACTTGCCACACAACCTACACTAGGACTATCACTCAGTTATTCCCAGCATTAGCTGGTGCGAGAATTTATTTCTCCTGACATATCAAGGGAGCTAACCAATATTTACTCCCATAAATATTCGTGTCAGAGCTTGACCCTTCATGATGGTCGACAAACAACTAAATCTCATTTCGTGAATTCAATCATGAAAAAATTCTTCATCCATGTGGGCGCCACCCACACCGATTCAGCCAATCAGCGTGTCGGAGTGCAAATAGCACACCCAATGAGAATTCTCCTTTACAGCACGTGACTCTCAGTCACCGAAGCTGAAGGCGTCATCCCAATTAGTTCTCATTTCCACGAAAACTACACGTACAGCTCGGACGCCATCTTTAATCAACCGATAACACTGTTGAAGTTTCCACAAATTTGATTCTCAATGCACGATTATGATTTTCACACACGTGAATACGAAACCACTGAGATTCGTTTGTATCAAACACCAGGTATCGCGACTGCACATTCGCATTTTTCGATTGATTTAATCGCTATTTCACTCTCGCGTTTTACACTATTGTATTGTATTTATTTATGTTCAGTGTGTTGGCTATCACAGGTTTCGCTACCACAAGCCCGTGCAATACACATTTATGTGACATTGCCTGCCAGCTTCGAAACCGTAAAGTCTCATTACCACAAGCCAGTGTTGTATATAGAATTGTCTGTATACTCCCAGCCTGCTTGCAGACTTTACACATAGCCAACAGGGGTTTGCCTACCACAAGCCAGTGCTAACGCATTAATGTGTGTTATTGCCCGCAAGCTTGCCAAACCCTGAAGCTTCCACCACAAGCCCGTGTCGTACACAGCCTGTGTACCTCCAGCCTGCTTGCAAGCTTCATCGCTCGACGGTTTCTATCCCAGACAGCAGAGCCTGTCGGTCGATTTAGAAACTGAATCGGAGTTTCACACCACAAGCCCGTGTTATACACAGTGTTCTGTGTATTTCCTGCAAGCTTTGAAACTTCTGAGAGCGACATACAAGTCACTGAGCGTCTCAGACAGTCGACCTAAAAGACTGCTAGAATGGCTATAGTTCTCCAATTAGAACGAACTCAAATGAGCCACGAATGCACAAACACTAAAGTGCATACATAAGCGACAGTCAAGTCAATAAAGTGCGACAGTCACTTCAGTTCTCCAATTAGAGCTGTTTCAAACAAGCCATAAAAAGGCATAAACAATCGAGTGCAAACAAAACACACTCAGTCTTGCACAAACACCTGGTCCTCAGACACGAACAGAATAAGGTGTGAAACATAATTAACGGTCGAGGCAACGCCTCCCGAAAATCAATCATATTTCCTTGAAATAGCAATATATGAAATTACAATAAACAGTTGATAATATATTGCCCAGAACCTGAAAAACAGCAGTGTTCAAATTCAAGTCTCAGCCATGTCTGAAAGCTGTAACATTCAACGAATTGGTATCAAGTGGCGCTCACCCATAGCGACCTATATTTCCTATATACCACAATACATTACCGGCCAAGAATCGGTAGTCTCAGACTTACACTAATTGAAGTCTTGAGGTATTTGTTTCTTTGATAAAACCGTAAAGGTTGAAACTAGTCAGGCATAGCGGATTAAATTCCGGACAAGTACCAATAGGCTTCAGGCTAAACAAATGTTATACCGAAGCACATACGAATTTCAATGTACTATACTGAAATCAGCTCTTTTATCGCGAGCTCCAAGCTCCACAAGCTCAGAAAGCACACATGTATAGAACAGTTCAGTCGCTTTCTGTCATGGGACAATATTCCCCTGTTTGATGACAGTTACTTACTCAAATAATGGTATGAGCCTAATAATTCAGAAGCGCATTTCTCCAATGATGCAGCTAGCTCATACTGATAGGCCGTTTAAAAGGTCCTAGTCCATGTTGAAAACTGGTACGATTTTTTATATACAAAACATTGTATCGGCCCAATAATAGGGCAGCGTCAATTTATTGGAAACAATAACAATCCAGGCTAGAATGGTCATATACTATGCTGGAAACTGATACGATCTTATATGCAAAACATTATTCCGTCCTAAAAGGGCAGCATCCATTTATTGGAAACAATTACAGCCTTGGCGTCGTCTTATTACATGCCTCCATAATATAGGCTGAGTCGCTTAGTGGAATAAACACAAGCGCCCATACAACAATTACTCGAGAAATCACAGGCGCACTTAACGCCTATATCACGGTTAATGGACCAGCAATTATATCGAGGTCCCCGATATACATCGTGTCAGCCAAATAACGTGTGCTCTTCCTCTTCACTGTGAATCACAGGTGCACTTGACGCCTACATCATAGTTAACCGACCACCCAATTGAAAAAAGGTCGCCGATCCATTCTAACGCATATCACCAACGTTAGTCTGAATTAAAAGCACCTGCATTCAACAATTCAGCATGCCTCCACAAATGTGCCTTATTACGCATGCCAAATACTGATACGATGTCACAAATAAAACATATTACACGCCGTCATAAGATAGGCTGTGTCGCTTAGTGGAATAAACACAAGCGCCCATACGATAATTAACCGAGAAATTACAGGCGCATTTGATGCCTATATTACGGTTAATGGACCACTAATTGTATCACGGTCCCTGATGTACATCGTATCAGCCAAACAACACGTGCTTCTTTTCTTCACTGTGAATCACAGGTGCACTCGACGCCTATATCACAGTTAACCGACCATCAATTGTATAAAGGTCGCCGATACATTCTAACTCATTTATCGTATCACCAACGTTAGTCTGAATTACCTAACTGTCGTCAGACGGATACACTCTAATGTCAACAATGACTCAACCAGATCAATGGATGAAGCTATGAATCATACATAGCTAGCATGTCGAATCACGATTTGACCTAAATAAACTGAATTACACGACAAACAGCACTTATCAGACTCCAGTTTTTGAAATGAGTCGTATGCTGGAATAAACACGAGAACTAGTCCTGGCGGAATACACATAACTCAGCCACAAGTTCTATGCGCAGCACATTGTAACCATATTGGGACTCCCACGGTTGCTTCCGACTTGCTCGTGGTGCCTGCCCTCCCCCCCCCCCCCCCCACTTACATTTATACCGAGCTTACGGGCTCCTGTAAGAGGGACTCACCTTAGTCTCGCGAGGTTTTGGGTGCAAACCCAGAACTGGCGCTTGGAGAGTTTTGTCGGGGCGACTTGTCACAATTATACCAGTGCATGTGTGGCATACAATAATGATGAAAAAGGCCCAGTGGGAGCGTACTAATTTTAGCCGATTGTTACAATCATATCTGCACTGGCCACAAAGTTGTTATTAACAAAACACGGCCGTCTGTCGGGCACAATCAAGTAAACTTTAAACTCGACAGTTCACTACAATTAGTAGTCGCAATATACTTGCCACACAACCTACACTAGGACTATCACTCAGTTATTCCCAGCATTAGCTGGTGCGAGAATTTATTTCTCCTGACATATCAAGGGAGCTAACCAATATTTACTCCCATAAATATTCGTGTCAGAGCTTGACCCTTCATGATGGTCGACAAACAACTAAATCTCATTTCGTGAATTCAATCATGAAAAAATTCTTCATCCATGTGGGCGCCACCCACACCGATTCAGCCAATCAGCGTGTCGGAGTGCAAATAGCACACCCAATGAGAATTCTCCTTTACAGCACGTGACTCTCAGTCACCGAAGCTGAAGGCGTCATCCCAATGAGTTCTCATTTCCACGTATACTACACGTACAGCTCGGACGCCATCTTTAATCAACCGATAACACTGTTGAAGTTTCCACAAATTTGATTCTCAATGCACGATTATGATTTTCACACACGTGAATACGAAACCACTGAGATTCGTTTGTATCAAACACCAGGTATCGCGACTGCACATTCGCATTTTTCGATTGATTTAATCGCTATTTCACTCTCGCGTTTTACACTATTGTATTGTATTTATTTATGTTCAGTGTGTTGGCTATCACAGGTTTCGCTACCACAAGCCCGTGCAATACACATTTATGTGACATTGCCTGCCAGCTTCGAAACCGTAAAGTCTCATTACCACAAGCCAGTGTTGTATATAGAATTTTCTGTATACTCCCAGCCTGCTTGCAGACTTTACACATAGCCAACAGGGGTTTGCCTACCACAAGCCAGTGCTAACGCATTAATGTGTGTTATTGCCCGCAAGCTTGCCAAACCCTGAAGCTTCCACCACAAGCCCGTGTCGTACACAGCCTGTGTACCTCCAGCCTGCTTGCAAGCTTCATCGCACGACGGTTTCTATCCCAGACAGCAGAGCCTGTCGGTCGATTTAGAAACTGAATCGGAGTTTCACACCACAAGCCCGTGTTATACACAGTGTTCTGTGTATTTCCTGCAAGCTTTGAAACTTCTGAGAGCGACATACAAGTCACTGAGCGTCTCAGACAGTCGACCTAAAAGACTGCTAGAATGGCTATAGTTCTCCAATTAGAACGAACTCAAATGAGCCACGAATGCACAAACACTAAAGTGCATACATAAGCGACAGTCAAGTCAATAAAGTGCGACAGTCACTTCAGTTCTCCAATTAGAGCTGTTTCAAACAAGCCATAAAAAGGCATAAACAATCGAGTGCAAACAAAACACACTCAGTCTTGCACAAACACCTGGTCCTCAGACACGAACAGAATAAGGTGTGAAACATAATTAACGGTCGAGGCAACGCCTCCCGAAAATCAATCATATTTCCTTGAAATAGCAATATATGAAATTACAATAAACAGTTGATAATATATTGCCCAGAACCTGAAAAACAGCAGTGTTCAAATTCAAGTCTCAGCCATGTCTGAAAGCTGTAACATTCAACGAATTGGTATCAAGTGGCGCTCACCCATAGCGACCTATATTTCCTATATACCACAATACATTACCGGCCAAGAATCGGTAGTCTCAGACTTACACTAATTGAAGTCTTGAGGTATTTGTTTCTTTGATAAAACCGTAAAGGTTGAAACTAGTCAGGCATAGCGGATTAAATTCCGGACAAGTACCAATAGGCTTCAGGCTAAACAAATGTTATACCGAAGCACATACGAATTTCAATGTACTATACTGAAATCAGCTCTTTTATCGCGAGCTCCAAGCTCCACAAGCTCAGAAAGCACACATGTATAGAAAAGTTCAGTCGCTTTCTGTCATGGGACAATATCCCCCTGTTTGATGACAGTTACTTACTCAAATAATGGTATGAGCCTAATAATTCAGAAGCGCATTTCTCCAATGATGCAGCTAGCTCATACTGATAGGCCGTTTAAAAGGTCCTAGTCCATGTTGAAAACTGGTACGATTTTTTATATACAAAACATTGTATCGGCCCAATAATAGGGCAGCGTCAATTTATTGGAAACAATAACAATCCAGGCTAGAATGGTCATATACTATGCTGGAAACTGATACGATCTTATATGCAAAACATTATTCCGTCCTAAAAGGGCAGCATCCATTTATTGGAAACAATTACAGCCTTGGCGTCGTCTTATTACATGCCTCCATAATATAGGCTGAGTCGCTTAGTGGAATAAACACAAGCGCCCATACAACAATTACTCGAGAAATCACAGGCGCACTTAACGCCTATATCACGGTTAATGGACCAGCAATTATATCAAGGTCCCCGATATACATCGCGTCAGCCAAATAACGTGTGCTCTTCCTCTTCACTGTGAATCACAGGTGCACTTGACGCCTACATCATAGTTAACCGACCACCCAATTGAAAAAAGGTCGCCGATCCATTCTAACGCATATCACCAACGTTAGTCTGAATTAAAAGCACCTGCATTCAACAATTCAGCATGCTTCCACAAATGTGCCTTATTACGCATGCCAAATACTGATACGATGTCACAAATAAAACATATTACACGCCGTCATAAGATAGGCTGTGTCGCTTAGTGGAATAAACACAAGCGCCCATACGATAATTAACCGAGAAATTACAGGCGCATTTGATGCCTATATTACGGTTAATGGACCACTAATTGTATCACGGTCCCTGATGTATATCGTATCAGCCAAACAACACGTGCTTCTTTTCTTCACTGTGAATCACAGGTGCACTCGACGCCTATATCACAGTTAACCGACCATCAATTGTATAAAGGTCGCCGATACATTCTAACTCATTTATCGTATCACCAACGTTAGTCTGAATTACCTAACTGTCGTCAGACGGATACACTCTAATGTCAACAATGACTCAACCAGATCAATGGATGAAGCTATGAATCATACATAGCTAGCATGTCGAATCACGATTTGACCTAAATAAACTGAATTACACGACAAACAGCACTTATGAGACTCCAGTTTTTGAAATGAGTCGTATGCTGGAATAAACACGAGAACTAGTCCTGGCGGAATACACATAACTCAGCCACAAGTTCTATGCGCAGCACATTGTAACCATATTGGGACTCCCACGGTTGCTTCCGACTTGCTCGTGGTGCCTGCCCTCCCTCCCACTTACATTTATACCGAGCTTACGGGCTCCTGTAAGAGGGACTCACCTTAGTCTCGCGAGGTTTTGGGTGCAAACCCAGAACTGGCGCTTGGAGAGTTTTGTCGGGGCGACTTGTCACAATTATACCAGTGCATGTGTGGCATACAATAATGATAAAAAAGGCCCAGTGGGAGCGTACTAATTTTAGCCGATTGTTACAATCATATCTGCACTGGCCACAAAGTTGTTATTAACAAAACACGGCCGTCTGTCGGGCACAATCAAGTAAACTTTAAACTCGACAGTTCACTACAATTAGTAGTCGCAATATACTTGCCACACAACCTACACTAGGACTATCACTCAGTTATTCCCAGCATTAGCTGGTGCGAGAATTTATTTCTCCTGACATATCAAGGGAGCTAACCAATATTTACTCCCATAAATATTCGTGTCAGAGCTTGACCCTTCATGATGGTCGACAAACAACTAAATCTCATTTCGTGAATTCAATCATGAAAAAATTCTTCATCCATGTGGGCGCCACCCACACCGATTCAGCCAATCAGCGTGTCGGAGTGCAAATAGCACACCCAATGAGAATTCTCCTTTACAGCACGTGACTCTCAGTCACCGAAGCTGAAGGCGTCATCCCAATTAGTTCTCATTTCCACGTATACTACACGTACAGCTCGGACGCCATCTTTAATCAACCGATAACACTGTTGAAGTTTCCACAAATTTGATTCTCAATGCACGATTATGATTTTCACACACGTGAATACGAAACCACTGAGATTCGTTTGTATCAAACACCAGGTATCGCGACTGCACATTCGCATTTTTCGATTGATTTAATCGCTATTTCACTCTCGCGTTTTACACTATTGTATTGTATTTATTTATGTTCAGTGTGTTGGCTATCACAGGTTTCGCTACCACAAGCCCGTGCAATACACATTTATGTGACATTGCCTGCCAGCTTCGAAACCGTAAAGTCTCATTACCACAAGCCAGTGTTGTATATAGAATTTTCTGTATACTCCCAGCCTGCTTGCAGACTTTACACATAGCCAACAGGGGTTTGCCTACCACAAGCCAGTGCTAACGCATTAATGTGTGTTATTGCCCGCAAGCTTGCCAAACCCTGAAGCTTCCACCACAAGCCCGTGTCGTACACAGCCTGTGTACCTCCAGCCTGCTTGCAAGCTTCATCGCTCGACGGTTTCTATCCCAGACAGCAGAGCCTGTCGGTCGATTTAGAAACTGAATCGGAGTTTCACACCACAAGCCCGTGTTATACACAGTGTTCTGTGTATTTCCTGCAAGCTTTGAAACTTCTGAGAGCGACATACAAGTCACTGAGCGTCTCAGACAGTCGACCTAAAAGACTGCTAGAATGGCTATAGTTCTCCAATTAGAACGAACTCAAATGAGCCACGAATGCACAAACACTAAAGTGCATACATAAGCGACAGTCAAGTCAATAAAGTGCGACAGTCACTTCAGTTCTCCAATTAGAGCTGTTTCAAACAAGCCATAAAAAGGCATAAACAATCGAGTGCAAACAAAACACACTCAGTCTTGCACAAACACCTGGTCCTCAGACACGAACAGAATAAGGTGTGAAACATAATTAACGGTCGAGGCAACGCCGCCCGAAAATCAATCATATTTCCTTGAAATAGCAATATATGAAATTACAATAAACAGTTGATAATATATTGCCCAGAACCTGAAAAACAGCAGTGTTCAAATTCAAGTCTCAGCCATGTCTGAAAGCTGTAACATTCAACGAATTGGTATCAAGTGGCGCTCACCCATAGCGACCTATATTTCCTATATACCACAATACATTACCGGCCAAGAATCGGTAGTCTCAGACTTACACTAATTGAAGTCTTGAGGTATTTGTTTCTTTGATAAAACCGTAAAGGTTGAAACTAGTCAGGCATAGCGGATTAAATTCCGGACAAGTACCAATAGGCTTCAGGCTAAAGAAATGTTATACCGAAGCACATACGAATTTCAATGTACTATACTGAAATCAGCTCTTTTATCGCGAGCTCCAAGCTCCACAAGCTCAGAAAGCACACATGTATAGAAAAGTTCAGTCGCTTTCTGTCATGGGACAATATCCCCCTGTTTGATGACAGTTACTTACTCAAATAATGGTATGAGCCTAATAATTCAGAAGCGCATTTCTCCAATGATGCAGCTAGCTCATACTGATAGGCCGTTTAAAAGGTCCTAGTCCATGTTGAAAACTGGTACGATTTTTTATATACAAAACATTGTATCGGCCCAATAATAGGGCAGCGTCAATTTATTGGAAACAATAACAATCCAGGCTAGAATGGTCATATACTATGCTGGAAACTGATACGATCTTATATGCAAAACATTATTCCGTCCTAAAAGGGCAGCATCCATTTATTGGAAACAATTACAGCCTTGGCGTCGTCTTATTACATGCCTCCATAATATAGGCTGAGTCGCTTAGTGGAATAAACACAAGCGCCCATACAACAATTACTCGAGAAATCACAGGCGCACTTAACGCCTATATCACGGTTAATGGACCAGCAATTATATCAAGGTCCCCGATATACATCGCGTCAGCCAAATAACGTGTGCTCTTCCTCTTCACTGTGAATCACAGGTGCACTTGACGCCTACATCATAGTTAACCGACCACCCAATTGAAAAAAGGTCGCCGATCCATTCTAACGCATATCACCAACGTTAGTCTGAATTAAAAGCACCTGCATTCAACAATTCAGCATGCTTCCACAAATGTGCCTTATTACGCATGCCAAATACTGATACGATGTCACAAATAAAACATATTACACGCCGTCATAAGATAGGCTGTGTCGCTTAGTGGAATAAACACAAGCGCCCATACGATAATTAACCGAGAAATTACAGGCGCATTTGATGCCTATATTACGGTTAATGGACCACTAATTGTATCACGGTCCCTGATGTATATCGTATCAGCCAAACAACACGTGCTTCTTTTCTTCACTGTGAATCACAGGTGCACTCGACGCCTATATCACAGTTAACCGACCATCAATTGTATAAAGGTCGCCGATACATTCTAACTCATTTATCGTATCACCAACGTTAGTCTGAATTACCTAACTGTCGTCAGACGGATACACTCTAATGTCAACAATGACTCAACCAGATCAATGGATGAAGCTATGAATCATACATAGCTAGCATGTCGAATCACGATTTGACCTAAATAAACTGAATTACACGACAAACAGCACTTATGAGACTCCAGTTTTTGAAATGAGTCGTATGCTGGAATAAACACGAGAACTAGTCCTGGCGGAATACACATAACTCAGCCACAAGTTCTATGCGCAGCACATTGTAACCATATTGGGACTCCCACGGTTGCTTCCGACTTGCTCGTGGTGCCTGCCCTCCCTCCCACTTACATTTATACCGAGCTTACGGGCTCCTGTAAGAGGGACTCACCTTAGTCTCGCGAGGTTTTGGGTGCAAACCCAGAACTGGCGCTTGGAGAGTTTTGTCGGGGCGACTTGTCACAATTATACCAGTGCATGTGTGGCATACAATAATGATAAAAAAGGCCCAGTGGGAGCGTACTAATTTTAGCCGATTGTTACAATCATATCTGCACTGGCCACAAAGTTGTTATTAACAAAACACGGCCGTCTGTCGGGCACAATCAAGTAAACTTTAAACTCGACAGTTCACTACAATTAGTAGTCGCAATATACTTGCCACACAACCTACACTAGGACTATCACTCAGTTATTCCCAGCATTAGCTGGTGCGAGAATTTATTTCTCCTGACATATCAAGGGAGCTAACCAATATTTACTCCCATAAATATTCGTGTCAGAGCTTGACCCTTCATGATGGTCGACAAACAACTAAATCTCATTTCGTGAATTCAATCATGAAAAAATTCTTCATCCATGTGGGCGCCACCCACACCGATTCAGCCAATCAGCGTGTCGGAGTGCAAATAGCACACCCAATGAGAATTCTCCTTTACAGCACGTGACTCTCAGTCACCGAAGCTGAAGGCGTCATCCCAATTAGTTCTCATTTCCACGTATACTACACGTACAGCTCGGACGCCATCTTTAATCAACCGATAACACTGTTGAAGTTTCCACAAATTTGATTCTCAATGCACGATTATGATTTTCACACACGTGAATACGAAACCACTGAGATTCGTTTGTATCAAACACCAGGTATCGCGACTGCACATTCGCATTTTTCGATTGATTTAATCGCTATTTCACTCTCGCGTTTTACACTATTGTATTGTATTTATTTATGTTCAGTGTGTTGGCTATCACAGGTTTCGCTACCACAAGCCCGTGCAATACACATTTATGTGACATTGCCTGCCAGCTTCGAAACCGTAAAGTCTCATTACCACAAGCCAGTGTTGTATATAGAATTTTCTGTATACTCCCAGCCTGCTTGCAGACTTTACACATAGCCAACAGGGGTTTGCCTACCACAAGCCAGTGCTAACGCATTAATGTGTGTTATTGCCCGCAAGCTTGCCAAACCCTGAAGCTTCCACCACAAGCCCGTGTCGTACACAGCCTGTGTACCTCCAGCCTGCTTGCAAGCTTCATCGCTCGACGGTTTCTATCCCAGACAGCAGAGCCTGTCGGTCGATTTAGAAACTGAATCGGAGTTTCACACCACAAGCCCGTGTTATACACAGTGTTCTGTGTATTTCCTGCAAGCTTTGAAACTTCTGAGAGCGACATACAAGTCACTGAGCGTCTCAGACAGTCGACCTAAAAGACTGCTAGAATGGCTATAGTTCTCCAATTAGAACGAACTCAAATGAGCCACGAATGCACAAACACTAAAGTGCATACATAAGCGACAGTCAAGTCAATAAAGTGCGACAGTCACTTCAGTTCTCCAATTAGAGCTGTTTCAAACAAGCCATAAAAAGGCATAAACAATCGAGTGCAAACAAAACACACTCAGTCTTGCACAAACACCTGGTCCTCAGACACGAACAGAATAAGGTGTGAAACATAATTAACGGTCGAGGCAACGCCGCCCGAAAATCAATCATATTTCCTTGAAATAGCAATATATGAAATTACAATAAACAGTTGATAATATATTGCCCAGAACCTGAAAAACAGCAGTGTTCAAATTCAAGTCTCAGCCATGTCTGAAAGCTGTAACATTCAACGAATTGGTATCAAGTGGCGCTCACCCATAGCGACCTATATTTCCTATATACCACAATACATTACCGGCCAAGAATCGGTAGTCTCAGACTTACACTAATTGAAGTCTTGAGGTATTTGTTTCTTTGATAAAACCGTAAAGGTTGAAACTAGTCAGGCATAGCGGATTAAATTCCGGACAAGTACCAATAGGCTTCAGGCTAAAGAAATGTTATACCGAAGCACATACGAATTTCAATGTACTATACTGAAATCAGCTCTTTTATCGCGAGCTCCAAGCTCCACAAGCTCAGAAAGCACACATGTATAGAAAAGTTCAGTCGCTTTCTGTCATGGGACAATATCCCCCTGTTTGATGACAGTTACTTACTCAAATAATGGTATGAGCCTAATAATTCAGAAGCGCATTTCTCCAATGATGCAGCTAGCTCATACTGATAGGCCGTTTAAAAGGTCCTAGTCCATGTTGAAAACTGGTACGATTTTTTATATACAAAACATTGTATCGGCCCAATAATAGGGCAGCGTCAATTTATTGGAAACAATAACAATCCAGGCTAGAATGGTCATATACTATGCTGGAAACTGATACGATCTTATATGCAAAACATTATTCCGTCCTAAAAGGGCAGCATCCATTTATTGGAAACAATTACAGCCTTGGCGTCGTCTTATTACATGCCTCCATAATATAGGCTGAGTCGCTTAGTGGAATAAACACAAGCGCCCATACAACAATTACTCGAGAAATCACAGGCGCACTTAACGCCTATATCACGGTTAATGGACCAGCAATTATATCAAGGTCCCCGATATACATCGTGTCAGCCAAATAACGTGTGCTCTTCCTCTTCACTGTGAATCACAGGTGCACTTGACGCCTACATCATAGTTAACCGACCACCCAATTGAAAAAAGGTCGCCGATCCATTCTAACGCATATCACCAACGTTAGTCTGAATTAAAAGCACCTGCATTCAACAATTCAGCATGTCTCCACAAATGTGCCTTATTACGCATGCCAAATACTGATACGATGTCACAAATAAAACATATTACACGCCGTCATAAGATAGGCTGTGTCGCTTAGTGGAATAAACACAAGCGCCCATACGATAATTAACCGAGAAATTACAGGCGCATTTGATGCCTATATTACGGTTAATGGACCACTAATTGTATCACGGTCCCTGATGTACATCGTATCAGCCAAACAACACGTGCTTCTTTTCTTCACTGTGAATCACAGGTGCACTCGACGCCTATATCACAGTTAACCGACCATCAATTGTATAAAGGTCGCCGATACATTCTAACTCATTTATCGTATCACCAACGTTAGTCTGAATTACCTAACTGTCGTCAGACGGATACACTCTAATGTCAACAATGACTCAACCAGATCAATGGATGAAGCTATGAATCATACATAGCTAGCATGTCGAATCACGATTTGACCTAAATAAACTGAATTACACGACAAACAGCACTTATCAGACTCCAGTTTTTGAAATGAGTCGTATGCTGGAATAAACACGAGAACTAGTCCTGGCGGAATACACATAACTCAGCCACAAGTTCTATGCGCAGCACATTGTAACCATATTGGGACTCCCACGGTTGCTTCCGACTTGCTCGTGGTGCCTGCCCTCCCCCCCACTTACATTTATACCGAGCTTACGGGCTCCTGTAAGAGGGACTCACCTTAGTCTCGCGAGGTTTTGGGTGCAAACCCAGAACTGGCGCTTGGAGAGTTTTGTCGGGGCGACTTGTCACAATTATACCAGTGCATGTGTGGCATACAATAATGATAAAAAAGGCCCAGTGGGAGCGTACTAATTTTAGCCGATTGTTACAATCATATCTGCACTGGCCACAAAGTTGTTATTAACAAAACACGGCCGTCTGTCGGGCACAATCAAGTAAACTTTAAACTCGACAGTTCACTTCAATTAGTAGTCGCAATATACTTGCCACACAACCTACACTAGGTCTATCACTCAGTTATTCCCAGCATTAGCTGGTGCGAGAATTTATTTCTCCTGACATATCAAGGGAGCTAACCAATATTTACTCCCATAAATATTCGTGTCAGAGCTTGACCCTTCATGATGGTCGACAAACAACTAAATCTCATTTCGTGAATTCAATCATGAAAAAATTCTTCATCCATGTGGGCGCCACCCACACCGATTCAGCCAATCAGCGTGTCGGAGTGCAAATAGCACACCCAATGAGAATTCTCCTTTACAGCACGTGACTCTCAGTCACCGAAGCTGAAGGCGTCATCCCAATTAGTTCTCATTTCCACGTATACTACACGTACAGCTCGGACGCCATCTTTAATCAACCGATAACACTGTTGAAGTTTTCACAAATTTGATTCTCAATGCACGATTATGATTTTCACACACGTGAATACGAAACCACTGAGATTCGTTTGTATCAAACACCAGGTATCGCGACTGCACATTCGCATTTTTCGATTGATTTAATCGCTATTTCACTCTCGCGTTTTACACTATTGTATTGTATTTATTTATGTTCAGTGTGTTGGCTATCACAGGTTTCGCTACCACAAGCCCGTGCAATACACATTTATGTGACATTGCCTGCCAGCTTCGAAACCGTAAAGTCTCATTACCACAAGCCAGTGTTGTATATAGAATTTTCTGTATACTCCCAGCCTGCTTGCAGACTTTACACATAGCCAACAGGGGTTTGCCTACCACAAGCCAGTGCTAACGCATTAATGTGTGTTATTGCCCGCAAGCTTGCCAAACCCTGAAGCTTCCACCACAAGCCCGTGTCGTACACAGCCTGTGTACCTCCAGTCTGCTTGCAAGCTTCATCGCTCGTCGGTTTCTATCCCAGACAGCAGAGCCTGTCGGTCGATTTAGAAACTGAATCGGAGTTTCACACCACAAGCCCGTGTTATACACAGTGTTCTGTGTATTTCCTGCAAGCTTTGAAACTTCTGAGAGCGACATACAAGTCACTGAGCGTCTCAGACAGTCGACCTAAAAGACTGCTAGAATGGCTATAGTTCTCCAATTAGAACGAACTCAAATGAGCCACGAATGCACAAACACTAAAGTGCATACATAAGCGACAGTCAAGTCAATAAAGTGCGACAGTCACTTCAGTTCTCCAATTAGAGCTGTTTCAAACAAGCCATAAAAAGGCATAAACAATCTAGTGCAAACAAAACACACTCAGTCTTGCACAAACACCTGGTCCTCAGACACGAACAGAATAAGGTGTGAAACATAATTAACGGTCGAGGCAACGCCTCCCGAAAATCAATCATATTTCCTTGAAATAGCAATATATGAAATTACAATAAACAGTTGATAATATATTGCCCAGAACCTGAAAAACAGCAGTGTTCAAATTCAAGTCTCAGCCATGTCTGAAAGCTGTAACATTCAACGAATTGGTATCAAGTGGCGCTCACCCATAGCGACCTATATTTCCTATATACCACAATACATTACCGGCCAAGAATCGGTAGTCTCAGACTTACACTAATTGAAGTCTTGAGGTATTTGTTTCTTTGATAAAACCGTAAAGGTTGAAACTAGTCAGGCATAGCGGATTAAATTCCGGACAAGTACCAATAGGCTTCAGGCTAAACAAATGTTATACCGAAGCACATACGAATTTCAATGTACTATACTGAAATCAGCTCTTTTATCGCGAGCTCCAAGCTCCACAAGCTCAGAAAGCACACATGTATAGAAAAGTTCAGTCGCTTTCTGTCATGGGACAATATCCCCCTGTTTGATGACAGTTACTTACTCAAATAATGGTATGAGCCTAATAATTCAGAAGCGCATTTCTCCAAAGATGCAGCTAGCTCATACTGATAGGCCGTTTAAAAGGTCCTAGTCCATGTTGAAAACTGGTACGAGTTTTTATATACAAAACATTGTATCGGCCCAATAATAGGGCAGCGTCAATTTATTGGAAACAATAACAATCCAGGCTAGAATGGTCATATACTATGCTGGAAACTGATACGATCTTATATGCAAAACATTATTCCGTCCTAAAAGGGCAGCATCCATTTATTGGAAACAATTACAGCCTTGGCGTCGTCTTATTACATGCCTCCATAATATAGGCTGAGTCGCTTAGTGGAATAAACACAAGCGCCCATACAACAATTACTCGAGAAATCACAGGCGCACTTAACGCCTATATCACGGTTAATGGACCAGCAATTATATCAAGGTCCCCGATATACATCGTGTCAGCCAAATAACGTGTGCTCTTCCTCTTCACTGTGAATCACAGGTGCACTTGACGCCTACATCATAGTTAACCGACCACCCAATTGAAAAAAGGTCGCCGATCCATTCTAACGCATATCACCAACGTTAGTCTGAATTAAAAGCACCTGCATTCAACAATTCAGCATGCCTCCACAAATGTGCCTTATTACGCATGCCAAATACTGATACGATGTCACAAATAAAACATATTACACGCCGTCATAAGATAGGCTGTGTCGCTTAGTGGAATAAACACAAGCGCCCATACGATAATTAACCGAGAAATTACAGGCGCATTTGATGCCTATATTACGGTTAATGGACCACTAATTGTATCACGGTCCCTGATGTACATCGTATCAGCCAAACAACACGTGCTTCTTTTCTTCACTGTGAATCACAGGTGCACTCGACGCCTATATCACAGTTAACCGACCATCAATTGTATAAAGGTCGCCGATACATTCTAACTCATTTATCGTATCACCAACGTTAGTCTGAATTACCTAACTGTCGTCAGACGGATACACTCTAATGTCAACAATGACTCAACCAGATCAATGGATGAAGCTATGAATCATACATAGCTAGCATGTCGAATCACGATTTGACCTAAATAAACTGAATTACACGACAAACAGCACTTATCAGACTCCAGTTTTTGAAATGAGTCGTATGCTGGAATAAACACGAGAACTAGTCCTGGCGGAATACACATAACTCAGCCACAAGTTCTATGCGCAGCACATTGTAACCATATTGGGACTCCCACGGTTGCTTCCGACTTGCTCGTGGTGCCTGCCCTCCCCCCACTTACATTTATACCGAGCTTACGGGCTCCTGTAAGAGGGACTCACCTTAGTCTCGCGAGGTTTTGGGTGCAAACCCAGAACTGGCGCTTGGAGAGTTTTGTCGGGGCGACTTGTCACAATTATACCAGTGCATGTGTGGCATACAATAATGATAAAAAAGGCCCAGTGGGAGCGTACTAATTTTAGCCGATTGTTACAATCATATCTGCACTGGCCACAAAGTTGTTATTAACAAAACACGGCCGTCTGTCGGGCACAATCAAGTAAACTTTAAACTCGACAGTTCACTACAATTAGTAGTCGCAATATACTTGCCACACAACCTACACTAGGACTATCACTCAGTTATTCCCAGCATTAGCTGGTGCGAGAATTTATTTCTCCTGACATATCAAGGGAGCTAACCAATATTTACTCCCATAAATATTCGTGTCAGAGCTTGACCCTTCATGATGGTCGACAAACAACTAAATCTCATTTCGTGAATTCAATCATGAAAAAATTCTTCATCCATGTGGGCGCCACCCACACCGATTCAGCCAATCAGCGTGTCGGAGTGCAAATAGCACACCCAATGAGAATTCTCCTTTACAGCACGTGACTCTCAGTCACCGAAGCTGAAGGCGTCATCCCAATTAGTTCTCATTTCCACGTATACTACACGTACAGCTCGGACGCCATCTTTAATCAACCGATAACACTGTTGAAGTTTCCACAAATTTGATTCTCAATGCACGATTATGATTTTCACACACGTGAATACGAAACCACTGAGATTCGTTTGTATCAAACACCAGGTATCGCGACTGCACATTCGCATTTTTCGATTGATTTAATCGCTATTTCACTCTCGCGTTTTACACTATTGTATTGTATTTATTTATGTTCAGTGTGTTGGCTATCACAGGTTTCGCTACCACAAGCCCGTGCAATACACATTTATGTGACATTGCCTGCCAGCTTCGAAACCGTAAAGTCTCATTACCACAAGCCAGTGTTGTATATAGAATTTTCTGTATACTCCCAGCCTGCTTGCAGACTTTACACATAGCCAACAGGGGTTTGCCTACCACAAGCCAGTGCTAACGCATTAATGTGTGTTATTGCCCGCAAGCTTGCCAAACCCTGAAGCTTCCACCACAAGCCCGTGTCGTACACAGCCTGTGTACCTCCAGCCTGCTTGCAAGCTTCATCGCTCGACGGTTTCTATCCCAGACAGCAGAGCCTGTCGGTCGATTTAGAAACTGAATCGGAGTTTCACACCACAAGCCCGTGTTATACACAGTGTTCTGTGTATTTCCTGCAAGCTTTGAAACTTCTGAGAGCGACATACAAGTCACTGAGCGTCTCAGACAGTCGACCTAAAAGACTGCTAGAATGGCTATAGTTCTCCAATTAGAACGAACTCAAATGAGCCACGAATGCACAAACACTAAAGTGCATACATAAGCGACAGTCAAGTCAATAAAGTGCGACAGTCACTTCAGTTCTCCAATTAGAGCTGTTTCAAACAAGCCATAAAAAGGCATAAACAATCGAGTGCAAACAAAACACACTCAGTCTTGCACAAACACCTGGTCCTCAGACACGAACAGAATAAGGTGTGAAACATAATTAACGGTCGAGGCAACGCCTCCCGAAAATCAATCATATTTCCTTGAAATAGCAATATATGAAATTACAATAAACAGTTGATAATATATTGCTCAGAACCTGAAAAACAGCAGTGTTCAAATTCAAGTCTCAGCCATGTCTGAAAGCTGTAACATTCAACGAATTGGTATCAAGTGGCGCTCACCCATAGCGACCTATATTTCCTATATACCACAATACATTACCGGCCAAGAATCGGTAGTCTCAGACTTACACTAATTGAAGTCTTGAGGTATTTGTTTCTTTGATAAAACCGTAAAGGTTGAAACTAGTCAGGCATAGCGGATTAAATTCCGGACAAGTACCAATAGGCTTCAGGCTAAACAAATGTTATACCGAAGCACATACGAATTTCAATGTACTATACTGAAATCAGCTCTTTTATCGCGAGCTCCAAGCTCCACAAGCTCAGAAAGCACACATGTATAGAAAAGTTCAGTCGCTTTCTGTCATGGGACAATATCCCCCTGTTTGATGACAGTTACTTACTCAAATAATGGTATGAGCCTAATAATTCAGAAGCGCATTTCTCCAATGATGCAGCTAGCTCATACTGATAGGCCGTTTAAAAGGTCCTAGTCCATGTTGAAAACTGGTACGATTTTTTATATACAAAACATTGTATCGGCCCAATAATAGGGCAGCGTCAATTTATTGGAAACAATAACAATCCAGGCTAGAATGGTCATATACTATGCTGGAAACTGATACGATCTTATATGCAAAACATTATTCCGTCCTAAAAGGGCAGCATCCATTTATTGGAAACAATTACAGCCTTGGCGTCGTCTTATTACATGCCTCCATAATATAGGCTGAGTCGCTTAGTGGAATAAACAAAAGCGCCCATACAACAATTACTCGAGAAATCACAGGCGCACTTAACGCCTATATCACGGTTAATGGACCAGCAATTATATCAAGGTCCCCGATATACATCGTGTCAGCCAAATAACGTGTGCTCTTCCTCTTCACTGTGAATCACAGGTGCACTTGACGCCTACATCATAGTTAACCGACCACCCAATTGAAAAAAGGTCGCCGATCCATTCTAACGCATATCACCAACGTTAGTCTGAATTAAAAGCACCTGCATTCAACAATTCAGCATGCCTCCACAAATGTGCCTTATTACGCATGCCAAATACTGATACGATGCCACAAATAAAACATATTACACGCCGTCATAAGATAGGCTGTGTCGCTTAGTGGAATAAACACAAGCGCCCATACGATAATTAACCGAGAAATTACAGGCGCATTTGATGCCTATATTACGGTTAATGGACCACTAATTGTATCACGGTCCCTGATGTACATCGTATCAGCCAAACAACACGTGCTTCTTTTCTTCACTGTGAATCACAGGTGCACTCGACGCCTATATCGCAGTTAACCGACCATCAATTGTATAAAGGTCGCCGATACATTCTAACTCATTTATCGTATCACCAACGTTAGTCTGAATTACCTAACTGTCGTCAGACGGATACACTCTAATGTCAACAATGACTCAACCAGATCAATGGATGAAGCTATGAATCATACATAGCTAGCATGTCGAATCACGATTTGACCTAAATAAACTGAATTACACGACAAACAGCACTTATCAGACTCCAGTTTTTGAAATGAGTCGTATGTTGGAATAAACACGAGAACTAGTCCTGGCGGAATACACATAACTCAGCCACAAGTTCTATGCGCAGCACATTGTAACCATATTGGGACTCCCACGGTTGCTTCCGACATGCTCGTGGTGCCTGCCCTCCCCCCCACTTACATTTATACCGAGCTTACGGGCTCCTGTAAGAGGGACTCACCTTAGTCTCGCGAGGTTTTGGGTGCAAACCCAGAACTGGCGCTTGGAGAGTTTTGTCGGGGCGACTTGTCACAATTATACCAGTGCATGTGTGGCATACAATAATGATGAAAAAGGCCCAGTGGGAGCGTACTAATTTTAGCCGATTGTTACAATCATATCTGCACTGGCCACAAAGTTGTTATTAACAAAACACGGCCGTCTGTCGGGCACAATCAAGTAAACTTTAAACTCGACAGTTCACTACAATTAGTAGTCGCAATATACTTGCCACACAACCTACACTAGGACTATCACTCAGTTATTCCCAGCATTAGCTGGTGCGAGAATTTATTTCTCCTGACATATCAAGGGAGCTAACCAATATTTACTCCCATAAATATTCGTGTCAGAGCTTGACCCTTCATGATGGTCGACAAACAACTAAATCTCATTTCGTGAATTCAATCATGAAAAAATTCTTCATCCATGTGGGCGCCACCCACACCGATTCAGCCAATCAGCGTGTCGGAGTGCAAATAGCACACCCAATGAGAATTCTCCTTTACAGCACGTGACTCTCAGTCACCGAAGCTGAAGGCGTCATCCCAATTAGTTCTCATTTCCACGTATACTACACGTACAGCTCGGACGCCATCTTTAATCAACCGATAACACTGTTGAAGTTTCCACAAATTTGATTCTCAATGCACGATTATGATTTTCACACACGTGAATACGAAACCACTGAGATTCGTTTGTATCAAACACCAGGTATCGCGACTGCACATTCGCATTTTTCGATTGATTTAATCGCTATTTCACTCTCGCGTTTTACACTATTGTATTGTATTTATTTATGTTCAGTGTGTTGGCTATCACAGGTTTCGCTACCACAAGCCCGTGCAATACACATTTATGTGACATTGCCTGCCAGCTTCGAAACCGTAAAGTCTCATTACCACAAGCCAGTGTTGTATATAGAATTTTCTGTATACTCCCAGCCTGCTTGCAGACTTTACACATAGCCAACAGGGGTTTGCCTTCCACAAGCCAGTGCTAACGCATTAATGTGTGTTATTGCCCGCAAGCTTGCCAAACCCTGAAGCTTCCACCACAAGCCCGTGTCGTACACAGCCTGTGTACCTCCAGCCTGCTTGCAAGCTTCATCGCTCGACGGTTTCTATCCCAGACAGCAGAGCCTGTCGGTCGATTTAGAAACTGAATCGGAGTTTCACACCACAAGCCCGTGTTATACACAGTGTTCTGTGTATTTCCTGCAAGCTTTGAAACTTCTGAGAGCGACATACAAGTCACTGAGCGTCTCAGACAGTCGACCTAAAAGACTGCTAGAATGGCTATAGTTCTCCAATTAGAACGAACTCAAATGAGCCACGAATGCACAAACACTAAAGTGCATACATAAGCGACAGTCAAGTGAATAAAGTGCGACAGTCACTTCAGTTCTCCAATTAGAGCTGTTTCAAACAAGCCATAAAAAGGCATAAACAATCGAGTGCAAACAAAACACACTCAGTCTTGCACAAACACCTGGTCCTCAGACACGAACAGAATAAGGTGTGAAACATAATTAACGGTCGAGGCAACGCCTCCCGAAAATCAATCATATTTCCTTGAAATAGCAATATATGAAATTACAATAAACAGTTGATAATATATTGCCCAGAACCTGAAAAACAGCAGTGTTCAAATTCAAGACTCAGCCATGTCTGAAAGCTGTAACATTCAACGAATTGGTATCAAGTGGCGCTCACCCATAGCGACCTATATTTCCTATATACCACAATACATTACCGGCCAAGAATCGGTAGTCTCAGACTTACACTAATTGAAGTCTTGAGGTATTTGTTTCTTTGATAAAACCGTAAAGGTTGAAACTAGTCAGGCATAGCGGATTAAATTCCGGACAAGTACCAATAGGCTTCAGGCTAAACAAATGTTATACCGAAGCACATACGAATTTCAATGTACTATACTGAAATCAGCTCTTTTATCGCGAGCTCCAAGCTCCACAAGCTCAGAAAGCACACATGTATAGAAAAGTTCAGTCGCTTTCTGTCATGGGACAATATCCCCCTGTTTGATGACAGTTACTTACTCAAATAATGGTATGAGCCTAATAATTCAGAAGCGCATTTCTCCAATGATGCAGCTAGCTCATACTGATAGGCCGTTTAAAAGGTCCTAGTCCATGTTGAAAACTGGTACGATTTTTTATATACAAAACATTGTATCGGCCCAATAATAGGGCAGCGTCAATTTATTGGAAACAATAACAATCCAGGCTAGAATGGTCATATACTATGCTGGAAACTGATACGATCTTATATGCAAAACATTATTCCGTCCTAAAAGGGCAGCATCCATTTATTGGAAACAATTACAGCCTTGGCGTCGTCTTATTACATGCCTCCATAATATAGGCTGAGTCGCTTAGTGGAATAAACACAAGCGCCCATACAACAATTACTCGAGAAATCACAGGCGCACTTAACGCCTATATCACGGTTAATGGACCAGCAATTATATCAAGGTCCCCGATATACATCGTGTCAGCCAAATAACGTGTGCTCTTCCTCTTCACTGTGAATCACAGGTGCACTTGACGCCTACATCATAGTTAACCGACCACCCAATTGAAAAAAGGTCGCCGATCCATTCTAACGCATATCACCAACGTTAGTCTGAATTAAAAGCACCTGCATTCAACAATTCAGCATGCCTCCACAAATGTGCCTTATTACGCATGCCAAATACTGATACGATGTCACAAATAAAACATACTACACGCCGTCATAAGATAGGCTGTGTCGCTTAGTGGAATAAACACAAGCGCCCATACGATAATTAACCGAGAAATTACAGGCGCATTTGATGCCTATATTACGGTTAATGGACCACTAATTGTATCACGGTCCCTGATGTACATCGTATCAGCCAAACAACACGTGCTTCTTTTCTTCACTGTGAATCACAGGTGCACTCGACGCCTATATCACAGTTAACCGACCATCAATTGTATAAAGGTCGCCGATACATTCTAACTCATTTATCGTATCACCAACGTTAGTCTGAATTACCTAACTGTCGTCAGACGGATACACTCTAATGTCAACAATGACTCAACCAGATCAATGGATGAAGCTATGAATCATACATAGCTAGCATGTCGAATCACGATTTGACCTAAATAAACTGAATTACACGACAAACAGCACTTATCAGACTCCAGTTTTTGAAATGAGTCGTATGCTGGAATAAACACGAGAACTAGTCCTGGCGGAATACACATAACTCAGCCACAAGTTCTATGCGCAGCACATTGTAACCATATTGGGACTCCCACGGTTGCTTCCGACTTGCTCGTGGTGCCTGCCCTCCCCCCCCACTTACATTTATACCGAGCTTACGGGCTCCTGTAAGAGGGACTCACCTTAGTCTCGCGAGGTTTTGGGTGCAAACCCAGAACTGGCGCTTGGAGAGTTTTGTCGGGGCGACTTGTCACAATTATACCAGTGCATGTGTGGCATACAATAATGATAAAAAAGGCCCAGTGGGAGCGTACTAATTTTAGCCGATTGTTACAATCATATCTGCACTGGCCACAAAGTTGTTATTAACAAAACACGGCCGTCTGTCGGGCACAATCAAGTAAACTTTAAACTCGACAGTTCACTACAATTAGTAGTCGCAATATACTTGCCACACAACCTACACTAGGACTATCACTCAGTTATTCCCAGCATTAGCTGGTGCGAGAATTTATTTCTCCTGACATATCAAGGGAGCTAACCAATATTTACTCCCATAAATATTCGTGTCAGAGCTTGACCCTTCATGATGGTCGACAAACAACTAAATCTCATTTCGTGAATTCAATCATGAAAAAATTCTTCATCCATGTGGGCGCCACCCACACCGATTCAGCCAATCAGCGTGTCGGAGTGCAAATAGCACACCCAATGAGAATTCTCCTTTACAGCACGTGACTCTCAGTCACCGAAGCTGAAGGCGTCATCCCAATTAGTTCTCATTTCCACGTATACTACACGTACAGCTCGGACGCCATCTTTAATCAACCGATAACACTGTTGAAGTTTCCACAAATTTGATTCTCAATGCACGATTATGATTTTCACACACGTGAATACGAAACCACTGAGATTCGTTTGTATCAAACACCAGGTATCGCGACTGCACATTCGCATTTTTCGATTGATTTAATCGCTATTTCACTCTCGCGTTTTACACTATTGTATTGTATTTATTTATGTTCAGTGTGTTGGCTATCACAGGTTTCGCTACCACAAGCCCGTGCAATACACATTTATGTGACATTGCCTGCCAGCTTCGAAACCGTAAAGTCTCATTACCACAAGCCAGTGTTGTATATAGAATTTTCTGTATACTCCCAGCCTGCTTGCAGACTTTACACATAGCCAACAGGGGTTTGCCTACCACAAGCCAGTGCTAACGCATTAATGTGTGTTATTGCCCGCAAGCTTGCCAAACCCTGAAGCTTCCACAACAAGCCCGTGTCGTACACAGCCTGTGTACCTCCAGCCTGCTTGCAAGCTTCATCGCTCGACGGTTTCTATCCCAGACAGCAGAGCCTGTCGGTCGATTTAGAAACTGAATCGGAGTTTCACACCACAAGCCCGTGTTATACACAGTGTTCTGTGTATTTCCTGCAAGCTTTGAAACTTCTGAGAGCGACATACAAGTCACTGAGCGTCTCAGACAGTCGACCTAAAAGACTGCTAGAATGGCTATAGTTCTCCAATTAGAACGAACTCAAATGAGCCACGAATGCACAAACACTAAAGTGCATACATAAGCGACAGTCAAGTCAATAAAGTGCGACAGTCACTTCAGTTCTCCAATTAGAGCTGTTTCAAACAAGCCATAAAAAGGCATAAACAATCGAGTGCAAACAAAACACACTCAGTCTTGCACAAACACCTGGTCCTCAGACACGAACAGAATAAGGTGTGAAACATAATTAACGGTCGAGGCAACGCCTCCCGAAAATCAATCATATTTCCTTGAAATAGCAATATATGAAATTACAATAAACAGTTGATAATATATTGCCCAGAACCTGAAAAACAGCAGTGTTCAAATTCAAGTCTCAGCCATGTCTGAAAGCTGTAACATTCAACGAATTGGTATCAAGTGGCGCTCACCCATAGCGACCTATATTTCCTATATACCACAATACATTACCGGCCAAGAATCGGTAGTCTCAGACTTACACTAATTGAAGTCTTGAGGTATTTGTTTCTTTGATAAAACCGTAAAGGTTGAAACTAGTCAGGCATAGCGGATTAAATTCCGGACAAGTACCAATAGGCTTCAGGCTAAACAAATGTTATACCGAAGCACATACGAATTTCAATGTACTATACTGAAATCAGCTCTTTTATCGCGAGCTCCAAGCTCCACAAGCTCAGAAAGCACACATGTATAGAAAAGTTCAGTCGCTTTCTGCCATGGGACAATATCCCCCCGTTTGATGACAGTTACTTACTCAAATAATGGTATGAGCCTAATAATTCAGAAGCGCATTTCTCCAATGATGCAGCTAGCTCATACTGATAGGCCGTTTAAAAGGTCCTAGTCCATGTTGAAAACTGGTACGATTTTTTATATACAAAACATTGTATCGGCCCAATAATAGGGCAGCGTCAATTTATTGGAAACAATAACAATCCAGGCTAGAATGGTCATATACTATGCTGGAAACTGATACGATCTTATATGCAAAACATTATTCCGTCCTAAAAGGGCAGCATCCATTTATTGGAAACAATTACAGCCTTGGCGTCGTCTTATTACATGCCTCCATAATATAGGCTGAGTCGCTTAGTGGAATAAACACAAGCGCCCATACAACAATTACTCGAGAAATCACAGGCGCACTTAACGCCTATATCACGGTTAATGGACCAGCAATTATATCAAGGTCCCCGATATACATCGTGTCAGCCAAATAGCGTGTGCTCTTCCTCTTCACTGTGAATCACAGGTGCACTTGACGCCTACATCATAGTTAACCGACCACCCAATTGAAAAAAGGTCGCCGATCCATTCTAACGCATATCACCAACGTTAGTCTGAATTAAAAGCACCTGCATTCAACAATTCAGCATGCCTCAACAAATGTGCCTTATTACGCATGCCAAATACTGATACGATGTCACAAATAAAACATATTACACGCCGTCATAAGATAGGCTGTGTCGCTTAGTGGAATAAACACAAGCGCCCATACGATAATTAACCGAGAAATTACAGGCGCATTTGATGCCTATATTACGGTTAATGGACCACTAATTGTATCACGGTCCCTGATGTACATCGTATCAGCCAAACAACACGTGCTTCTTTTCTTCACTGTGAATCACAGGTGCACTCGACGCCTATATCACAGTTAACCGACCATCAATTGTATAAAGGTCGCCGATACATTCTAACTCATTTATCGTATCACCAACGTTAGTCTGAATTACCTAACTGTCGTCAGACGGATACACTCTAATGTCAACAATGACTCAACCAGATCAATGGATGAAGCTATGAATCATACATAGCTAGCATGTCGAATCACGATTTGACCTAAATAAACTGAATTACACGACAAACAGCACTTATCAGACTCCAGTTTTTGAAATGAGTCGTATGCTGGAATAAACACGAGAACTAGTCCTGGCGGAATACACATAACTCAGCCACAAGTTCTATGCGCAGCACATTGTAACCATATTGGGACTCCCACGGTTGCTTCCGACTTGCTCGTGGTGCCTGCCCTCCCTCCCACTTACATTTATACCGAGCTTACGGGCTCCTGTAAGAGGGACTCACCTTAGTCTCGCGAGGTTTTGGGTGCAAACCCAGAACTGGCGCTTGGAGAGTTTTGTCGGGGCGACTTGTCACAATTATACCAGTGCATGTGTGGCATACAATAATGATAAAAAAGGCCCAGTGGGAGCGTACTAATTTTAGCCGATTGTTACAATCATATCTGCACTGGCCACAAAGTTGTTATGAACAAAACACGGCCGTCTGTCGGGCACAATCAAGTAAACTTTAAACTCGACAGTTCACTACAATTAGTAGTCGCAATATACTTGCCACACAACCTACACTAGGACTATCACTCAGTTATTCCCAGCATTAGCTGGTGCGAGAATTTATTTCTCCTGACATATCAAGGGAGCTAACCAATATTTACTCCCATAAATATTCGTGTCAGAGCTTGACCCTTCATGATGGTCGACAAACAACTAAATCTCATTTCGTGAATTCAATCATGAAAAAATTCTTCATCCATGTGGACGCCACCCACACCGATTCAGCCAATCAGCGTGTCGGAGTGCAAATAGCACACCCAATGAGAATTCTCCTTTACAGCACGTGACTCTCAGTCACCGAAGCTGAAGGCGTCATCCCAATTAGTTCTCATTTCCACGTGTACTACACGTACAGCTCGGACGCCATCTTTAATCAACCGATAACACTGTTGAAGTTTCCACAAATTTGATTCTCAATGCACGATTATGATTTTCACACACGTGAATACGAAACCACTGAGATTCGTTTGTATCAAACACCAGGTATCGCGACTGCACATTCGCATTTTTCGATTGATTTAATCGCTATTTCACTCTCGCGTTTTACACTATTGTATTGTATTTATTTATGTTCAGTGTGTTGGCTATCACAGGTTTCGCTACCACAAGCCCGTGCAATACACATTTATGTGACATTGCCTGCCAGCTTCGAAACCGTAAAGTCTCATTACCACAAGCCAGTGTTGTATATAGAATTTTCTGTATACTCCCAGCCTGCTTGCAGACTTTACACATAGCCAACAGGGGTTTGCCTACCACAAGCCAGTGCTAACGCATTAATGTGTGTTATTGCCCGCAAGCTTGCCAAACCCTGAAGCTTCCACCACAAGCCCGTGTCGTACACAGCCTGTGTACCTCCAGCCTGCTTGCAAGCTTCATCGCTCGACGGTTTCTATCCCAGACAGCAGAGCCTGTCGGTCGATTTAGAAACTGAATCGGAGTTTCACACCACAAGCCCGTGTTATACACAGTGTTCTGTGTATTTCCTGCAAGCTTTGAAACTTCTGAGAGCGACATACAAGTCACTGAGCGTCTCAGACAGTCGACCTAAAAGACTGCTAGAATGGCTATAGTTCTCCAATTAGAACGAACTCAAATGAGCCACGAATGCACAAACACTAAAGTGCATACATAAGCGACAGTCAAGTCAATAAAGTGCGACAGTCACTTCAGTTCTCCAATTAGAGCTGTTTCAAACAAGCCATAAAAAGGCATAAACAATCGAGTGCAAACAAAACACACTCAGTCTTGCACAAACACCTGGTCCTCAGACACGAACAGAATAAGGTGTGAAACATAATTAACGGTCGAGGCAACGCCGCCCGAAAATCAATCATATTTCCTTGAAATAGCAATATATGAAATTACAATAAACAGTTGATAATATATTGCCCAGAACCTGAAAAACAGCAGTGTTCAAATTCAAGTCTCAGCCATGTCTGAAAGCTGTAACATTCAACGAATTGGTATCAAGTGGCGCTCACCCATAGCGACCTATATTTCCTATATACCACAATACATTACCGGCCAAGAATCGGTAGTCTCAGACTTACACTAATTGAAGTCTTGAGGTATTTGTTTCTTTGATAAAACCGTAAAGGTTGAAACTAGTCAGGCATAGCGGATTAAATTCCGGACAAGTACCAATAGGCTTCAGGCTAAAGAAATGTTATACCGAAGCACATACGAATTTCAATGTACTATACTGAAATCAGCTCTTTTATCGCGAGCTCCAAGCTCCACAAGCTCAGAAAGCACACATGTATAGAAAAGTTCAGTCGCTTTCTGTCATGGGACAATATCCCCCTGTTTGATGACAGTTACTTACTCAAATAATGGTATGAGCCTAATAATTCAGAAGCGCATTTCTCCAATGATGCAGCTAGCTCATACTGATAGGCCGTTTAAAAGGTCCTAGTCCATGTTGAAAACTGGTACGATTTTTTATATACAAAACATTGTATCGGCCCAATAATAGGGCAGCGTCAATTTATTGGAAACAATAACAATCCAGGCTAGAATGGTCATATACTATGCTGGAAACTGATACGATCTTATATGCAAAACATTATTCCGTCCTAAAAGGGCAGCATCCATTTATTGGAAACAATTACAGCCTTGGCGTCGTCTTATTACATGCCTCCATAATATAGGCTGAGTCGCTTAGTGGAATAAACACAAGCGCCCATACAACAATTACTCGAGAAATCACAGGCGCACTTAACGCCTATATCACGGTTAATGGACCAGCAATTATATCAAGGTCCCCGATATACATCGTGTCAGCCAAATAACGTGTGCTCTTCCTCTTCACTGTGAATCACAGGTGCACTTGACGCCTACATCATAGTTAACCGACCACCCAATTGAAAAAAGGTCGCCGATCCATTCTAACGCATATCACCAACGTTAGTCTGAATTAAAAGCACCTGCATTCAACAATTCAGCATGTCTCCACAAATGTGCCTTATTACGCATGCCAAATACTGATACGATGTCACAAATAAAACATATTACACGCCGTCATAAGATAGGCTGTGTCGCTTAGTGGAATAAACACAAGCGCCCATACGATAATTAACCGAGAAATTACAGGCGCATTTGATGCCTATATTACGGTTAATGGACCACTAATTGTATCACGGTCCCTGATGTACATCGTATCAGCCAAACAACACGTGCTTCTTTTCTTCACTGTGAATCACAGGTGCACTCGACGCCTATATCACAGTTAACCGACCATCAATTGTATAAAGGTCGCCGATACATTCTAACTCATTTATCGTATCACCAACGTTAGTCTGAATTACCTAACTGTCGTCAGACGGATACACTCTAATGTCAACAATGACTCAACCAGATCAATGGATGAAGCTATGAATCATACATAGCTAGCATGTCGAATCACGATTTGACCTAAATAAACTGAATTACACGACAAACAGCACTTATCAGACTCCAGTTTTTGAAATGAGTCGTATGCTGGAATAAACACGAGAACTAGTCCTGGCGGAATACACATAACTCAGCCACAAGTTCTATGCGCAGCACATTGTAACCATATTGGGACTCCCACGGTTGCTTCCGACTTGCTCGTGGTGCCTGCCCTCCCCCCCACTTACATTTATACCGAGCTTACGGGCTCCTGTAAGAGGGACTCACCTTAGTCTCGCGAGGTTTTGGGTGCAAACCCAGAACTGGCGCTTGGAGAGTTTTGTCGGGGCGACTTGTCACAATTATACCAGTGCATGTGTGGCATACAATAATGATAAAAAAGGCCCAGTGGGAGCGTACTAATTTTAGCCGATTGTTACAATCATATCTGCACTGGCCACAAAGTTGTTATTAACAAAACACGGCCGTCTGTCGGGCACAATCAAGTAAACTTTAAACTCGACAGTTCACTTCAATTAGTAGTCGCAATATACTTGCCACACAACCTACACTAGGACTATCACTCAGTTATTCCCAGCATTAGCTGGTGCGAGAATTTATTTCTCCTGACATATCAAGGGAGCTAACCAATATTTACTCCCATAAATATTCGTGTCAGAGCTTGACCCTTCATGATGGTCGACAAACAACTAAATCTCATTTCGTGAATTCAATCATGAAAAAATTCTTCATCCATGTGGGCGCCACCCACACCGATTCAGCCAATCAGCGTGTCGGAGTGCAAATAGCACACCCAATGAGAATTCTCCTTTACAGCACGTGACTCTCAGTCACCGAAGCTGAAGGCGTCATCCCAATTAGTTCTCATTTCCACGTATACTACACGTACAGCTCGGACGCCATCTTTAATCAACCGATAACACTGTTGAAGTTTTCACAAATTTGATTCTCAATGCGCGATTATGATTTTCACACACGTGAATACGAAACCACTGAGATTCGTTTGTATCAAACACCAGGTATCGCGACTGCACATTCGCATTTTTCGATTGATTTAATCGCTATTTCACTCTCGCGTTTTACACTATTGTATTGTATTTATTTATGTTCAGTGTGTTGGCTATCACAGGTTTCGCTACCACAAGCCCGTGCAATACACATTTATGTGACATTGCCTGCCAGCTTCGAAACCGTAAAGTCTCATTACCACAAGCCAGTGTTGTATATAGAATTTTCTGTATACTCCCAGCCTGCTTGCAGACTTTACACATAGCCAACAGGGGTTTGCCTACCACAAGCCAGTGCTAACGCATTAATGTGTGTTATTGCCCGCAAGCTTGCCAAACCCTGAAGCTTCCACCACAAGCCCGTGTCGTACACAGCCTGTGTACCTCCAGCCTGCTTGCAAGCTTCATCGCTCGACGGATTCTATCCCAGACAGCAGAGCCTGTCGGTCGATTTAGAAACTGAATCGGAGTTTCACACCACAAGCCCGTGTTATACACAGTGTTCTGTGTATTTCCTGCAAGCTTTGAAACTTCTGAGAGCGACATACAAGTCACTGAGCGTCTCAGACAGTCGACCTAAAAGACTGCTAGAATGGCTATAGTTCTCCAATTAGAACGAACTCAAATGAGCCACGAATGCACAAACACTAAAGTGCATACATAAGCGACAGTCAAGTCAATAAAGTGCGACAGTCACTTCAGTTCTCCAATTAGAGCTGTTTCAAACAAGCCATAAAAAGGCATAAACAATCTAGTGCAAACAAAACACACTCAGTCTTGCACAAACACCTGGTCCTCAGACACGAACAGAATAAGGTGTGAAACATAATTAACGGTCGAGGCAACGCCTCCCGAAAATCAATCATATTTCCTTGAAATAGCAATATATGAAATTACAATAAACAGTTGATAATATATTGCCCAGAACCTGAAAAACAGCAGTGTTCAAATTCAAGTCTCAGCCATGTCTGAAAGCTGTAACATTCAACGAATTGGTATCAAGTGGCGCTCACCCATAGCGACCTATATTTCCTATATACCACAATACATTACCGGCCAAGAATCGGTAGTCTCAGACTTACACTAATTGAAGTCTTGAGGTATTTGTTTCTTTGATAAAACCGTAAAGGTTGAAACTAGTCAGGCATAGCGGATTAAATTCCGGACAAGTACCAATAGGCTTCAGGCTAAACAAATGTTATACCGAAGCACATACGAATTTCAATGTACTATACTGAAATCAGCTCTTTTATCGCGAGCTCCAAGCTCCACAAGCTCAGAAAGCACACATGTATAGAAAAGTTCAGTCGCTTTCTGTCATGGGACAATATCCCCCTGTTTGATGACAGTTACTTACTCAAATAATGGTATGAGCCTAATAATTCAGAAGCGCATTTCTCCAAAGATGCAGCTAGCTCATACTGATAGGCCGTTTAAAAGGTCCTAGTCCATGTTGAAAACTGGTACGAGTTTTTATATACAAAACATTGTATCGGCCCAATAATAGGGCAGCGTCAATTTATTGGAAACAATAACAATCCAGGCTAGAATGGTCATATACTATGCTGGAAACTGATACGATCTTATATGCAAAACATTATTCCGTCCTAAAAGGGCAGCATCCATTTATTGGAAACAATTACAGCCTTGGCGTCGTCTTATTACATGCCTCCATAATATAGGCTGAGTCGCTTAGTGGAATAAACACAAGCGCCCATACAACAATTACTCGAGAAATCACAGGCGCACTTAACGCCTATATCACGGTTAATGGACCAGCAATTATACCAAGGTCCCCGATATACATCGTGTCAGCCAAATAACGTGTGCTCTTCCTCTTCACTGTGAATCACAGGTGCACTTGACGCCTACATCATAGTTAACCGACCACCCAATTGAAAAAAGGTCGCCGATCCATTCTAACGCATATCACCAACGTTAGTCTGAATTAAAAGCACCTGCATTCAACAATTCAGCATGCCTCCACAAATGTGCCTTATTACGCATGCCAAATACTGATACGATGTCACAAATAAAACATATTACACGCCGTCATAAGATAGGCTGTGTCGCTTAGTGGAATAAACACAAGCGCCCATACGATAATTAACCGAGAAATTACAGGCGCATTTGATGCCTATATTACGGTTAATGGACCACTAATTGTATCACGGTCCCTGATGTACATCGTATCAGCCAAACAACACGTGCTTCTTTTCTTCACTGTGAATCACAGGTGCACTCGACGCCTATATCACAGTTAACCGACCATCAATTGTATAAAGGTCGCCGATACATTCTAACTCATTTATCGTATCACCAACGTTAGTCTGAATTACCTAACTGTCGTCAGACGGATACACTCTAATGTCAACAATGACTCAACCAGATCAATGGATGAAGCTATGAATCATACATAGCTAGCATGTCGAATCACGATTTGACCTAAATAAACTGAATTACACGACAAACAGCACTTATCAGACTCCAGTTTTTGAAATGAGTCGTATGCTGGAATAAACACGAGAACTAGTCCTGGCGGAATACACATAACTCAGCCACAAGTTCTATGCGCAGCACATTGTAACCATATTGGGACTCCCACGGTTGCTTCCGACTTGCTCGTGGTGCCTGCCCTCCCCCCACTTACATTTATACCGAGCTTACGGGCTCCTGTAAGAGGGACTCACCTTAGTCTCGCGAGGTTTTGGGTGCAAACCCAGAACTGGCGCTTGGAGAGTTTTGTCGGGGCGACTTGTCACAATTATACCAGTGCATGTGTGGCATACAATAATGATAAAAAAGGCCCAGTGGGAGCGTACTAATTTTAGCCGATTGTTACAATCATATCTGCACTGGCCACAAAGTTGTTATTAACAAAACACGGCCGTCTGTCGGGCACAATCAAGTAAACTTTAAACTCGACAGTTCACTACAATTAGTAGTCGCAATATACTTGCCACACAACCTACACTAGGACTATCACTCAGTTATTCCCAGCATTAGCTGGTGCGAGAATTTATTTCTCCTGACATATCAAGGGAGCTAACCAATATTTACTCCCATAAATATTCGTGTCAGAGCTTGACCCTTCATGATGGTCGACAAACAACTAAATCTCATTTCGTGAATTCAATCATGAAAAAATTCTTCATCCATGTGGGCGCCACCCACACCGATTCAGCCAATCAGCGTGTCGGAGTGCAAATAGCACACCCAATGAGAATTCTCCTTTACAGCACGTGACTCTCAGTCACCGAAGCTGAAGGCGTCATCCCAATTAGTTCTCATTTCCACGTATACTACACGTACAGCTCGGACGCCATCTTTAATCAACCGATAACACTGTTGAAGTTTCCACAAATTTGATTCTCAATGCACGATTATGATTTTCACACACGTGAATACGAAACCACTGAGATTCGTTTGTATCAAACACCAGGTATCGCGACTGCACATTCGCATTTTTCGATTGATTTAATCGCTATTTCACTCTCGCGTTTTACACTATTGTATTGTATTTATTTATGTTCAGTGTGTTGGCTATCACAGGTTTCGCTACCACAAGCCCGTGCAATACACATTTATGTGACATTGCCTGCCAGCTTCGAAACCGTAAAGTCTCATTACCACAAGCCAGTGTTGTATATAGAATTTTCTGTATACTCCCAGCCTGCTTGCAGACTTTACACATAGCCAACAGGGGTTTGCCTACCACAAGCCAGTGCTAACGCATTAATGTGTGTTATTGCCCGCAAGCTTGCCAAACCCTGAAGCTTCCACCACAAGCCCGTGTCGTACACAGCCTGTGTACCTCCAGCCTGCTTGCAAGCTTCATCGCTCGACGGTTTCTATCCCAGACAGCAGAGCCTGTCGGTCGATTTAGAAACTGAATCGGAGTTTCACACCACAAGCCCGTGTTATACACAGTGTTCTGTGTATTTCCTGCAAGCTTTGAAACTTCTGAGAGCGACATACAAGTCACTGAGCGTCTCAGACAGTCGACCTAAAAGACTGCTAGAATGGCTATAGTTCTCCAATTAGAACGAACTCAAATGAGCCACGAATGCACAAACACTAAAGTGCATACATAAGCGACAGTCAAGTCAATAAAGTGCGACAGTCACTTCAGTTCTCCAATTAGAGCTGTTTCAAACAAGCCATAAAAAGGCATAAACAATCGAGTGCAAACAAAACACACTCAGTCTTGCACAAACACCTGGTCCTCAGACACGAACAGAATAAGGTGTGAAACATAATTAACGGTCGAGGCAACGCCTCCCGAAAATCAATCATATTTCCTTGAAATAGCAATATATGAAATTACAATAAACAGTTGATAATATATTGCTCAGAACCTGAAAAACAGCAGTGTTCAAATTCAAGTCTCAGCCATGTCTGAAAGCTGTAACATTCAACGAATTGGTATCAAGTGGCGCTCACCCATAGCGACCTATATTTCCTATATACCACAATACATTACCGGCCAAGAATCGGTAGTCTCAGACTTACACTAATTGAAGTCTTGAGGTATTTGTTTCTTTGATAAAACCGTAAAGGTTGAAACTAGTCAGGCATAGCGGATTAAATTCCGGACAAGTACCAATAGGCTTCAGGCTAAACAAATGTTATACCGAAGCACATACGAATTTCAATGTACTATACTGAAATCAGCTCTTTTATCGCGAGCTCCAAGCTCCACAAGCTCAGAAAGCACACATGTATAGAAAAGTTCAGTCGCTTTCTGTCATGGGACAATATCCCCCTGTTTGATGACAGTTACTTACTCAAATAATGGTATGAGCCTAATAATTCAGAAGCGCATTTCTCCAATGATGCAGCTAGCTCATACTGATAGGCCGTTTAAAAGGTCCTAGTCCATGTTGAAAACTGGTACGATTTTTTATATACAAAACATTGTATCGGCCCAATAATAGGGCAGCGTCAATTTATTGGAAACAATAACAATCCAGGCTAGAATGGCCATATACTATGCTGGAAACTGATACGATCTTATATGCAAAACATTATTCCGTCCTAAAAGGGCAGCATCCATTTATTGGAAACAATTACAGCCTTGGCGTCGTCTTATTACATGCCTCCATAATATAGGCTGAGTCGCTTAGTGGAATAAACAAAAGCGCCCATACAACAATTACTCGAGAAATCACAGGCGCACTTAACGCCTATATCACGGTTAATGGACCAGCAATTATATCAAGGTCCCCGATATACATCGTGTCAGCCAAATAACGTGTGCTCTTCCTCTTCACTGTGAATCACAGGTGCACTTGACGCCTACATCATAGTTAACCGACCACCCAATTGAAAAAAGGTCGCCGATCCATTCTAACGCATATCACCAACGTTAGTCTGAATTAAAAGCACCTGCATTCAACAATTCAGCATGCCTCCACAAATGTGCCTTATTACGCATGCCAAATACTGATACGATGTCACAAATAAAACATATTACACGCCGTCATAAGATAGGCTGTGTCGCTTAGTGGAATAAACACAAGCGCCCATACGATAATTAACCGAGAAATTACAGGCGCATTTGATGCCTATATTACGGTTAATGGACCACTAATTGTATCACGGTCCCTGATGTACATCGTATCAGCCAAACAACACGTGCTTCTTTTCTTCACTGTGAATCACAGGTGCACTCGACGCCTATATCGCAGTTAACCGACCATCAATTGTATAAAGGTCGCCGATACATTCTAACTCATTTATCGTATCACCAACGTTAGTCTGAATTACCTAACTGTCGTCAGACGGATACACTCTAATGTCAACAATGACTCAACCAGATCAATGGATGAAGCTATGAATCATACATAGCTAGCATGTCGAATCACGATTTGACCTAAATAAACTGAATTACACGACAAACAGCACTTATCAGACTCCAGTTTTTGAAATGAGTCGTATGCTGGAATAAACACGAGAACTAGTCCTGGCGGAATACACATAACTCAGCCACAAGTTCTATGCGCAGCACATTGTAACCATATTGGGACTCCCACGGTTGCTTCCGACATGCTCGTGGTGCCTGCCCTCCCCCCCACTTACATTTATACCGAGCTTACGGGCTCCTGTAAGAGGGACTCACCTTAGTCTCGCGAGGTTTTGGGTGCAAACCCAGAACTGGCGCTTGGAGAGTTTTGTCGGGGCGACTTGTCACAATTATACCAGTGCATGTGTGGCATACAATAATGATGAAAAAGGCCCAGTGGGAGCGTACTAATTTTAGCCGATTGTTACAATCATATCTGCACTGGCCACAAAGTTGTTATTAACAAAACACGGCCGTCTGTCGGGCACAATCAAGTAAACTTTAAACTCGACAGTTCACTTCAATTAGTAGTCGCAATATACTTGCCACACAACCTACACTAGGACTATCACTCAGTTATTCCCAGCATTAGCTGGTGCGAGAATTTATTTCTCCTGACATATCAAGGGAGCTAACCAATATTTACTCCCATAAATATTCGTGTCAGAGCTTGACCCTTCATGATGGTCGACAAACAACTAAATCTCATTTCGTGAATTCAATCATGAAAAAATTCTTCATCCATGTGGGCGCCACCCACACCGATTCAGCCAATCAGCGTGTCGGAGTGCAAATAGCACACCCAATGAGAATTCTCCTTTACAGCACGTGACTCTCAGTCACCGAAGCTGAAGGCGTCATCCCAATTAGTTCTCATTTCCACGTATACTACACGTACAGCTCGGACGCCATCTTTAATCAACCGATAACACTGTTGAAGTTTCCACAAATTTGATTCTCAATGCACGATTATGATTTTCACACACGTGAATACGAAACCACTGAGATTCGTTTGTATCAAACACCAGGTATCGCGACTGCACATTCGCATTTTTCGATTGATTTAATCGCTATTTCACTCTCGCGTTTTACACTATTGTATTGTATTTATTTATGTTCAGTGTGTTGGCTATCACAGGTTTCGCTACCACAAGCCCGTGCAATACACATTTATGTGACATTGCCTGCCAGCTTCGAAACCGTAAAGTCTCATTACCACAAGCCAGTGTTGTATATAGAATTTTCTGTATACTCCCAGCCTGCTTGCAGACTTTACACATAGCCAACAGGGGTTTGCCTACCACAAGCCAGTGCTAACGCATTAATGTGTGTTATTGCCCGCAAGCTTGCCAAACCCTGAAGCTTCCACCACAAGCCCGTGTCGTACACAGCCTGTGTACCTCCAGCCTGCTTGCAAGCTTCATCGCTCGACGGTTTCTATCCCAGACAGCAGAGCCTGTCGGTCGATTTAGAAACTGAATCGGAGTTTCACACCACAAGCCCGTGTTATACACAGTGTTCTGTGTATTTCCTGCAAGCTTTGAAACTTCTGAGAGCGACATACAAGTCACTGAGCGTCTCAGACAGTCGACCTAAAAGACTGCTAGAATGGCTATAGTTCTCCAATTAGAACGAACTCAAATGAGCCACGAATGCACAAACACTAAAGTGCATACATAAGCGACAGTCAAGTGAATAAAGTGCGACAGTCACTTCAGTTCTCCAATTAGAGCTGTTTCAAACAAGCCATAAAAAGGCATAAACAATCGAGTGCAAACAAAACACACTCAGTCTTGCACAAACACCTGGTCCTCAGACACGAACAGAATAAGGTGTGAAACATAATTAACGGTCGAGGCAACGCCTCCCGAAAATCAATCATATTTCCTTGAAATAGCAATATATGAAATTACAATAAACAGTTGATAATATATTGCCCAGAACCTGAAAAACAGCAGTGTTCAAATTCAAGACTCAGCCATGTCTGAAAGCTGTAACATTCAACGAATTGGTATCAAGTGGCGCTCACCCATAGCGACCTATATTTCCTATATACCACAATACATTACCGGCCAAGAATCGGTAGTCTCAGACTTACACTAATTGAAGTCTTGAGGTATTTGTTTCTTTGATAAAACCGTAAAGGTTGAAACTAGTCAGGCATAGCGGATTAAATTCCGGACAAGTACCAATAGGCTTCAGGCTAAACAAATGTTATACCGAAGCACATACGAATTTCAATGTACTATACTGAAATCAGCTCTTTTATCGCGAGCTCCAAGCTCCACAAGCTCAGAAAGCACACATGTATAGAAAAGTTCAGTCGCTTTCTGTCATGGGACAATATCCCCCTGTTTGATGACAGTTACTTACTCAAATAATGGTATGAGCCTAATAATTCAGAAGCGCATTTCTCCAATGATGCAGCTAGCTCATACTGATAGGCCGTTTAAAAGGTCCTAGTCCATGTTGAAAACTGGTACGATTTTTTATATACAAAACATTGTATCGGCCCAATAATAGGGCAGCGTCAATTTATTGGAAACAATAACAATCCAGGCTAGAATGGTCATATACTATGCTGGAAACTGATACGATCTTATATGCAAAACATTATTCCGTCCTAAAAGGGCAGCATCCATTTATTGGAAACAATTACAGCCTTGGCGTCGTCTTATTACATGCCTCCATAATATAGGCTGAGTCGCTTAGTGGAATAAACACAAGCGCCCATACAACAATTACTCGAGAAATCACAGGCGCACTTAACGCCTATATCACGGTTAATGGACCAGCAATTATATCAAGGTCCCCGATATACATCGTGTCAGCCAAATAACGTGTGCTCTTCCTCTTCACTGTGAATCACAGGTGCACTTGACGCCTACATCATAGTTAACCGACCACCCAATTGAAAAAAGGTCGCCGATCCATTCTAACGCATATCACCAACGTTAGTCTGAATTAAAAGCACCTGCATTCAACAATTCAGCATGCCTCCACAAATGTGCCTTATTACGCATGCCAAATACTGATACGATGTCACAAATAAAACATACTACACGCCGTCATAAGATAGGCTGTGTCGCTTAGTGGAATAAACACAAGCGCCCATACGATAATTAACCGAGAAATTACAGGCGCATTTGATGCCTATATTACGGTTAATGGACCACTAATTGTATCACGGTCCCTGATGTACATCGTATCAGCCAAACAACACGTGCTTCTTTTCTTCACTGTGAATCACAGGTGCACTCGACGCCTATATCACAGTTAACCGACCATCAATTGTATAAAGGTCGCCGATACATTCTAACTCATTTATCGTATCACCAACGTTAGTCTGAATTACCTAACTGTCGTCAGACGGATACACTCTAATGTCAACAATGACTCAACCAGATCAATGGATGAAGCTATGAATCATACATAGCTAGCATGTCGAATCACGATTTGACCTAAATAAACTGAATTACACGACAAACAGCACTTATCAGACTCCAGTTTTTGAAATGAGTCGTATGCTGGAATAAACACGAGAACTAGTCCTGGCGGAATACACATAACTCAGCCACAAGTTCTATGCGCAGCACATTGTAACCATATTGGGACTCCCACGGTTGCTTCCGACTTGCTCGTGGTGCCTGCCCTCCCTCCCACTTACATTTATACCGAGCTTACGGGCTCCTGTAAGAGGGACTCACCTTAGTCTCGCGAGGTTTTGGGTGCAAACCCAGAACTGGCGCTTGGAGAGTTTTGTCGGGGCGACTTGTCACAATTATACCAGTGCATGTGTGGCATACAATAATGATAAAAAAGGCCCAGTGGGAGCGTACTAATTTTAGCCGATTGTTACAATCATATCTGCACTGGCCACAAAGTTGTTATGAACAAAACACGGCCGTCTGTCGGGCACAATCAAGTAAACTTTAAACTCGACAGTTCACTACAATTAGTAGTCGCAATATACTTGCCACACAACCTACACTAGGACTATCACTCAGTTATTCCCAGCATTAGCTGGTGCGAGAATTTATTTCTCCTGACATATCAAGGGAGCTAACCAATATTTACTCCCATAAATATTCGTGTCAGAGCTTGACCCTTCATGATGGTCGACAAACAACTAAATCTCATTTCGTGAATTCAATCATGAAAAAATTCTTCATCCATGTGGGCGCCACCCACACCGATTCAGCCAATCAGCGTGTCGGAGTGCAAATAGCACACCCAATGAGAATTCTCCTTTACAGCACGTGACTCTCAGTCACCGAAGCTGAAGGCGTCATCCCAATTAGTTCTCATTTCCACGTGTACTACACGTACAGCTCGGACGCCATCTTTAATCAACCGATAACACTGTTGAAGTTTCCACAAATTTGATTCTCAATGCACGATTATGATTTTCACACACGTGAATACGAAACCACTGAGATTCGTTTGTATCAAACACCAGGTATCGCGACTGCACATTCGCATTTTTCGATTGATTTAATCGCTATTTCACTCTCGCGTTTTACACTATTGTATTGTATTTATTTATGTTCAGTGTGTTGGCTATCACAGGTTTCGCTACCACAAGCCCGTGCAATACACATTTATGTGACATTGCCTGCCAGCTTCGAAACCGTAAAGTCTCATTACCACAAGCCAGTGTTGTATATAGAATTTTCTGTATACTCCCAGCCTGCTTGCAGACTTTACACATAGCCAACAGGGGTTTGCCTACCACAAGCCAGTGCTAACGCATTAATGTGTGTTATTGCCCGCAAGCTTGCCAAACCCTGAAGCTTCCACCACAAGCCCGTGTCGTACACAGCCTGTGTACCTCCAGCCTGCTTGCAAGCTTCATCGCTCGACGGTTTCTATCCCAGACAGCAGAGCCTGTCGGTCGATTTAGAAACTGAATCGGAGTTTCACACCACAAGCCCGTGTTATACACAGTGTTCTGTGTATTTCCTGCAAGCTTTGAAACTTCTGAGAGCGACATACAAGTCACTGAGCGTCTCAGACAGTCGACCTAAAAGACTGCTAGAATGGCTATAGTTCTCCAATTAGAACGAACTCAAATGAGCCACGAATGCACAAACACTAAAGTGCATACATAAGCGACAGTCAAGTCAATAAAGTGCGACAGTCACTTCAGTTCTCCAATTAGAGCTGTTTCAAACAAGCCATAAAAAGGCATAAACAATCGAGTGCAAACAAAACACACTCAGTCTTGCACAAACACCTGGTCCTCAGACACGAACAGAATAAGGTGTGAAACATAATTAACGGTCGAGGCAACGCCTCCCGAAAATCAATCATATTTCCTTGAAATAGCAATATATGAAATTACAATAAACAGTTGATAATATATTGCCCAGAACCTGAAAAACAGCAGTGTTCAAATTCAAGTCTCAGCCATGTCTGAAAGCTGTAACATTCAACGAATTGGTATCAAGTGGCGCTCACCCATAGCGACCTATATTTCCTATATACCACAATACATTACCGGCCAAGAATCGGTAGTCTCAGACTTACACTAATTGAAGTCTTGAGGTATTTGTTTCTTTGATAAAACCGTAAAGGTTGAAACTAGTCAGGCATAGCGGATTAAATTCCGGACAAGTACCAATAGGCTTCAGGCTAAACAAATGTTATACCGAAGCACATACGAATTTCAATGTACTATACTGAAATCAGCTCTTTTATCGCGAGCTCCAAGCTCCACAAGCTCAGAAAGCACACATGTATAGAAAAGTTCAGTCGCTTTCTGTCATGGGACAATATCCCCCTGTTTGATGACAGTTACTTACTCAAATAATGGTATGAGCCTAATAATTCAGAAGCGCATTTCTCCAATGATGCAGCTAGCTCATACTGATAGGCCGTTTAAAAGGTCCTAGTCCATGTTGAAAACTGGTACGATTTTTTATATACAAAACATTGTATCGGCCCAATAATAGGGCAGCGTCAATTTATTGGAAACAATAACAATCCAGGCTAGAATGGTCATATACTATGCTGGAAACTGATACGATCTTATATGCAAAACATTATTCCGTCCTAAAAGGGCAGCATCCATTTATTGGAAACAATTACAGCCTTGGCGTCGTCTTATTACATGCCTCCATAATATAGGCTGAGTCGCTTAGTGGAATAAACACAAGCGCCCATACAACAATTACTCGAGAAATCACAGGCGCACTTAACGCCTATATCACGGTTAATGGACCAGCAATTATATCAATGTCCCCGATATACATCGTGTCAGCCAAATAACGTGTGCTCTTCCTCTTCACTGTGAATCACAGGTGCACTTGACGCCTACATCATAGTTAACCGACCACCCAATTGAAAAAAGGTCGCCGATCCATTCTAACGCATATCACCAACGTTAGTCTGAATTAAAAGCTCCTGCATTCAACAATTCAGCATGCCTCCACAAATGTGCCTTATTACGCATGCCAAATACTGATACGATGTCACAAATAAAACATATTACACGCCGTCATAAGATAGGCTGTGTCGCTTAGTGGAATAAACACAAGCGCCCATACGATAATTAACCGAGAAATTACAGGCGCATTTGATGCCTATATTACGGTTAATGGACCACTAATTGTATCACGGTCCCTGATGTACATCGTATCAGCCAAACAACACGTGCTTCTTTTCTTCACTGTGAATCACAGGTGCACTCGACGCCTATATCACAGTTAACCGACCATCAATTGTATAAAGGTCGCCGATACATTCTAACTCATTTATCGTATCACCAACGTTAGTCTGAATTACCTAACTGTCGTCAGACGGATACACTCTAATGTCAACAATGACTCAACCAGATCAATGGATGAAGCTATGAATCATACATAGCTAGCATGTCGAATCACGATTTGACCTAAATAAACTGAATTACACGACAAACAGCACTTATCAGACTCCAGTTTTTGAAATGAGTCGTATGCTGGAATAAACACGAGAACTAGTCCTGGCGGAATACACATAACTCAGCCACAAGTTCTATGCGCAGCACATTGTAACCATATTGGGACTCCCACGGTTGCTTCCGACTTGCTCGTGGTGCCTGCCCTCCCCCCCACTTACATTTATACCGAGCTTACGGGCTCCTGTAAGAGGGACTCACCTTAGTCTCGCGAGGTTTTGGGTGCAAACCCAGAACTGGCGCTTGGAGAGTTTTGTCGGGGCGACTTGTCACAATTATACCAGTGCATGTGTGGCATACAATAATGATAAAAAAGGCCCAGTGGGAGCGTACTAATTTTAGCCGATTGTTACAATCATATCTGCACTGGCCACAAAGTTGTTATTAACAAAACACGGCCGTCTGTCGGGCACAATCAAGTAAACTTTAAACTCGACAGTTCACTACAATTAGTAGTCGCAATATACTTGCCACACAACCTACACTAGGACTATCACTCAGTTATTCCCAGCATTAGCTGGTGCGAGAATTTATTTCTCCTGACATATCAAGGGAGCTAACCAATATTTACTCCCATAAATATTCGTGTCAGAGCTTGACCCTTCATGATGGTCGACAAACAACTAAATCTCATTTCGTGAATTCAATCATGAAATAATTCTTCATCCATGTGGGCGCCACCCACACCGATTCAGCCAATCAGCGTGTCGGAGTGCAAATAGCACACCCAATGAGAATTCTCCTTTACAGCACGTGACTCTCAGTCACCGAAGCTGAAGGCGTCATCCCAATTAGTTCTCATTTCCACGTATACTACACGTACAGCTCGGACGCCATCTTTAATCAACCGATAACACTGTTGAAGTTTCCACAAATTTGATTCTCAATGCACGATTATGATTTTCACACACGTGAATACGAAACCACTGAGATTCGTTTGTATCAAACACCAGGTATCGCGACTGCACATTCGCATTTTTCGATTGATTTAATCGCTATTTCACTCTCGCGTTTTACACTATTGTATTGTATTTATTTATGTTCAGTGTGTTGGCTATCACAGGTTTCGCTACCACAAGCCCGTGCAATACACATTTATGTGACATTGCCTGCCAGCTTCGAAACCGTAAAGTCTCATTACCACAAGCCAGTGTTGTATATAGAATTTTCTGTATACTCCCAGCCTGCTTGCAGACTTTACACATAGCCAACAGGGGTTTGCCTACCACAAGCCAGTGCTAACGCATTAATGTGTGTTATTGCCCGCAAGCTTGCCAAACCCTGAAGCTTCCACAACAAGCCCGTGTCGTACACAGCCTGTGTACCTCCAGCCTGCTTGCAAGCTTCATCGCTCGACGGTTTCTATCCCAGACAGCAGAGCCTGTCGGTTGATTTAGAAACTGAATCGGAGTTTCACACCACAAGCCCGTGTTATACACAGTGTTCTGTGTATTTCCTGCAAGCTTTGAACCTTCTGAGAGCGACATACAAGTCACTGAGCGTCTCAGACAGTCGACCTAAAAGACTGCTAGAATGGCTATAGTTCTCCAATTAGAACGAACTCAAATGAGCCACGAATGCACAAACACTAAAGTGCATACATAAGCGACAGTCAAGTCAATAAAGTGCGACAGTCACTTCAGTTCTCCAATTAGAGCTGTTTCAAACAAGCCATAAAAAGGCATAAACAATCGAGTGCAAACAAAACACACTCAGTCTTGCACAAACACCTGGTCCTCAGACACGAACAGAATAAGGTGTGAAACATAATTAACGGTCGAGGCAACGCCTCCCGAAAATCAATCATATTTCCTTGAAATAGCAATATATGAAATTACAATAAACAGTTGATAATATATTGCCCAGAACCTGAAAAACAGCAGTGTTCAAATTCAAGTCTCAGCCATGTCTGAAAGCTGTAACATTCAACGAATTGGTATCAAGTGGCGCTCACCCATAGCGACCTATATTTCCTATATACCACAATACATTACCGGCCAAGAATCGGTAGTCTCAGACTTACACTAATTGAAGTCTTGAGGTATTTGTTTCTTTGATAAAACCGTAAAGGTTGAAACTAGTCAGGCATAGCGGATTAAATTCCGGACAAGTACCAATAGGCTTCAGACTAAACAAATGTTATACCGAAGCACATACGAATTTCAATGTACTATACTGAAATCAGCTCTTTTATCGCGAGCTCCAAGCTCCACAAGCTCAGAAAGCACACATGTATAGAAAAGTTCAGTCGCTTTCTGTCATGGGACAATATCCCCCTGTTTGATGACAGTTACTTACTCAAATAATGGTATGAGCCTAATAATTCAGAAGCGCATTTCTCCAATGATGCAGCTAGCTCATACTGATAGGCCGTTTAAAAGGTCCTAGTCCATGTTGAAAACTGGTACGATTTTTTATATACAAAACATTGTATCGGCCCAATAATAGGGCAGCGTCAATTTATTGGAAACAATAACAATCCAGGCTAGAATGGTCATATACTATGCTGGAAACTGATACGATCTTATATGCAAAACATTATTCCGTCCTAAAAGGGCAGCATCCATTTATTGGAAACAATTACAGCCTTGGCGTCGTCTTATTACATGCCTCCATAATATAGGCTGAGTCGCTTAGTGGAATAAACACAAGCGCCCATACAACAATTACTCGAGAAATCACAGGCGCACTTAACGCCTATATCACGGTTAATGGACCAGCAATTATATCAATGTCCCCGATATACATCGTGTCAGCCAAATAACGTGTGCTCTTCCTCTTCACTGTGAATCACAGGTGCACTTGACGCCTACATCATAGTTAACCGACCACCCAATTGAAAAAAGGTCGCCGATCCATTCTAACGCATATCACCAACGTTAGTCTGAATTAAAAGCTCCTGCATTCAACAATTCAGCATGCCTCCACAAATGTGCCTTATTACGCATGCCAAATACTGATACGATGTCACAAATAAAACATATTACACGCCGTCATAAGATAGGCTGTGTCGCTTAGTGGAATAAACACAAGCGCCCATACGATAATTAACCGAGAAATTACAGGCGCATTTGATGCCTATATTACGGTTAATGGACCACTAATTGTATCACGGTCCCTGATGTACATCGTATCAGCCAAACAACACGTGCTTCTTTTCTTCACTGTGAATCACAGGTGCACTCGACGCCTATATCACAGTTAACCGACCATCAATTGTATAAAGGTCGCCGATACATTCTAACTCATTTATCGTATCACCAACGTTAGTCTGAATTACCTAACTGTCGTCAGACGGATACACTCTAATGTCAACAATGACTCAACCAGATCAATGGATGAAGCTATGAATCATACATAGCTAGCATGTCGAATCACGATTTGACCTAAATAAACTGAATTACACGACAAACAGCACTTATCAGACTCCAGTTTTTGAAATGAGTCGTATGCTGGAATAAACACGAGAACTAGTCCTGGCGGAATACACATAACTCAGCCACAAGTTCTATGCGCAGCACATTGTAACCATATTGGGACTCCCACGGTTGCTTCCGACTTGCTCGTGGTGCCTGCCCTCCCCCCCACTTACATTTATACCGAGCTTACGGGCTCCTGTAAGAGGGACTCACCTTAGTCTCGCGAGGTTTTGGGTGCAAACCCAGAACTGGCGCTTGGAGAGTTTTGTCGGGGCGACTTGTCACAATTATACCAGTGCATGTGTGGCATACAATAATGATAAAAAAGGCCCAGTGGGAGCGTACTAATTTTAGCCGATTGTTACAATCATATCTGCACTGGCCACAAAGTTGTTATTAACAAAACACGGCCGTCTGTCGGGCACAATCAAGTAAACTTTAAACTCGACAGTTCACTACAATTAGTAGTCGCAATATACTTGCCACACAACCTACACTAGGACTATCACTCAGTTATTCCCAGCATTAGCTGGTGCGAGAATTTATTTCTCCTGACATATCAAGGGAGCTAACCAATATTTACTCCCATAAATATTCGTGTCAGAGCTTGACCCTTCATGATGGTCGACAAACAACTAAATCTCATTTCGTGAATTCAATCATGAAATAATTCTTCATCCATGTGGGCGCCACCCACACCGATTCAGCCAATCAGCGTGTCGGAGTGCAAATAGCACACCCAATGAGAATTCTCCTTTACAGCACGTGACTCTCAGTCACCGAAGCTGAAGGCGTCATCCCAATTAGTTCTCATTTCCACGTATACTACACGTACAGCTCGGACGCCATCTTTAATCAACCGATAACACTGTTGAAGTTTCCACAAATTTGATTCTCAATGCACGATTATGATTTTCACACACGTGAATACGAAACCACTGAGATTCGTTTGTATCAAACACCAGGTATCGCGACTGCACATTCGCATTTTTCGATTGATTTAATCGCTATTTCACTCTCGCGTTTTACACTATTGTATTGTATTTATTTATGTTCAGTGTGTTGGCTATCACAGGTTTCGCTACCACAAGCCCGTGCAATACACATTTATGTGACATTGCCTGCCAGCTTCGAAACCGTAAAGTCTCATTACCACAAGCCAGTGTTGTATATAGAATTTTCTGTATACTCCCAGCCTGCTTGCAGACTTTACACATAGCCAACAGGGGTTTGCCTACCACAAGCCAGTGCTAACGCATTAATGTGTGTTATTGCCCGCAAGCTTGCCAAACCCTGAAGCTTCCACAACAAGCCCGTGTCGTACACAGCCTGTGTACCTCCAGCCTGCTTGCAAGCTTCATCGCTCGACGGTTTCTATCCCAGACAGCAGAGCCTGTCGGTTGATTTAGAAACTGAATCGGAGTTTCACACCACAAGCCCGTGTTATACACAGTGTTCTGTGTATTTCCTGCAAGCTTTGAACCTTCTGAGAGCGACATACAAGTCACTGAGCGTCTCAGACAGTCGACCTAAAAGACTGCTAGAATGGCTATAGTTCTCCAATTAGAACGAACTCAAATGAGCCACGAATGCACAAACACTAAAGTGCATACATAAGCGACAGTCAAGTCAATAAAGTGCGACAGTCACTTCAGTTCTCCAATTAGAGCTGTTTCAAACAAGCCATAAAAAGGCATAAACAATCGAGTGCAAACAAAACACACTCAGTCTTGCACAAACACCTGGTCCTCAGACACGAACAGAATAAGGTGTGAAACATAATTAACGGTCGAGGCAACGCCTCCCGAAAATCAATCATATTTCCTTGAAATAGCAATATATGAAATTACAATAAACAGTTGATAATATATTGCCCAGAACCTGAAAAACAGCAGTGTTCAAATTCAAGTCTCAGCCATGTCTGAAAGCTGTAACATTCAACGAATTGGTATCAAGTGGCGCTCACCCATAGCGACCTATATTTCCTATATACCACAATACATTACCGGCCAAGAATCGGTAGTCTCAGACTTACACTAATTGAAGTCTTGAGGTATTTGTTTCTTTGATAAAACCGTAAAGGTTGAAACTAGTCAGGCATAGCGGATTAAATTCCGGACAAGTACCAATAGGCTTCAGACTAAACAAATGTTATACCGAAGCACATACGAATTTCAATGTACTATACTGAAATCAGCTCTTTTATCGCGAGCTCCAAGCTCCACAAGCTCAGAAAGCACACATGTATAGAAAAGTTCAGTCGCTTTCTGTCATGGGACAATATCCCCCTGTTTGATGACAGTTACTTACTCAAATAATGGTATGAGCCTAATAATTCAGAAGCGCATTTCTCCAATGATGCAGCTAGCTCATACTGATAGGCCGTTTAAAAGGTCCTAGTCCATGTTGAAAACTGGTACGATTTTTTATATACAAAACATTGTATCGGCCCAATAATAGGGCAGCGTCAATTTATTGGAAACAATAACAATCCAGGCTAGAATGGTCATATACTATGCTGGAAACTGATACGATCTTATATGCAAAACATTATTCCGTCCTAAAAGGGCAGCATCCATTTATTGGAAACAATTACAGCCTTGGCGTCGTCTTATTACATGCCTCCATAATATAGGCTGAGTCGCTTAGTGGAATAAACACAAGCGCCCATACAACAATTACTCGAGAAATCACAGGCGCACTTAACGCCTATATCACGGTTAATGGACCAGCAATTATATCAAGGTCCCCGATATACATCGTGTCAGCCAAATAACGTGTGCTCTTCCTCTTCACTGTGAATCACAGGTGCACTTGACGCCTACATCATAGTTAACCGACCACCCAATTGAAAAAAGGTCGCCGATCCATTCTAACGCATATCACCAACGTTAGTCTGAATTAAAAGCACCTGCATTCAACAATTCAGCATGCCTCCACAAATGTGCCTTATTACGCATGCCAAATACTGATACGATGTCACAAATAAAACATATTACACGCCGTCATAAGATAGGCTGTGTCGCTTAGTGGAATAAACACAAGCGCCCATACGATAATTAACCGAGAAATTACAGGCGCATTTGATGCCTATATTACGGTTAATGGACCACTAATTGTATCACGGTCCCTGATGTACATCGTATCAGCCAAACAACACGTGCTTCTTTTCTTCACTGTGAATCACAGGTGCACTCGACGCCTATATCACAGTTAACCGACCATCAATTGTATAAAGGTCGCCGATACATTCTAACTCATTTATCGTATCACCAACGTTAGTCTGAATTACCTAACTGTCGTCAGACGGATACACTCTAATGTCAACAATGACTCAACCAGATCAATGGATGAAGCTATGAATCATACATAGCTAGCATGTCGAATCACGATTTGACCTAAATAAACTGAATTACACGACAAACAGCACTTATCAGACTCCAGTTTTTGAAATGAGTCGTATGCTGGAATAAACACGAGAACTAGTCCTGGCGGAATACACATAACTCAGCCACAAGTTCTATGCGCAGCACATTGTAACCATATTGGGACTCCCACGGTTGCTTCCGACTTGCTCGTGGTGCCTGCCCTCCCTCCCCCTTACATTTATACCGAGCTTACGGGCTCCTGTAAGAGGGACTCACCTTAGTCTCGCGAGGTTTTGGGTGCAAACCCAGAACTGGCGCTTGGAGAGTTTTGTCGGGGCGACTTGTCACAATTATACCAGTGCATGTGTGGCATACAATAATGATAAAAAAGGCCCAGTGGGAGCGTACTAATTTTAGCCGATTGTTACAATCATATCTGCACTGGCCACAAAGTTGTTATTAACAAAACACGGCCGTCTGTCGGGCACAATCAAGTAAACTTTAAACTCGACAGTTCACTACAATTAGTAGTCGCAATATACTTGCCACACAACCTACACTAGGACTATCACTCAGTTATTCCCAGCATTAGCTGGTGCGAGAATTTATTTCTCCTGACATATCAAGGGAGCTAACCAATATTTACTCCCATAAATATTCGTGTCAGAGCTTGACCCTTCATGATGGTCGACAAACAACTAAATCTCATTTCGTGAATTCAATCATGAAAAAATTCTTCATCCATGTGGGCGCCACCCACACCGATTCAGCCAATCAGCGTGTCGGAGTGCAAATAGCACACCCAATGAGAATTCTCCTTTACAGCACGTGACTCTCAGTCACCGAAGCTGAAGGCGTCATCCCAATTAGTTCTCATTTCCACGTATACTACACGTACAGCTCGGACGCCATCTTTAATCAACCGATAACACTGTTGAAGTTTCCACAAATTTGATTCTCAATGCACGATTATGATTTTCACACACGTGAATACGAAACCACTGAGATTCGTTTGTATCAAACACCAGGTATCGCGACTGCACATTCGCATTTTTCGATTGATTTAATCGCTATTTCACTCTCGCGTTTTACACTATTGTATTGTATTTATTTATGTTCAGTGTGTTGGCTATCACAGGTTTCGCTACCACAAGCCCGTGCAATACACATTTATGTGACATTGCCTGCCAGCTTCGAAACCGTAAAGTCTCATTACCACAAGCCAGTGTTGTATATAGAATTTTCTGTATACTCCCAGCCTGCTTGCAGACTTTACACATAGCCAACAGGGGTTTGCCTACCACAAGCCAGTGCTAACGCATTAATGTGTGTTATTGCCCGCAAGCTTGCCAAACCCTGAAGCTTCCACCACAAGCCCGTGTCGTACACAGCCTGTGTACCTCCAGACTGCTTGCAAGCTTCATCGCTCGACGGTTTCTATCCCAGACAGCAGAGCCTGTCGGTCGATTTAGAAACTGAATCGGAGTTTCACACCACAAGCCCGTGTTATACAGTGTTCTGTGTATTTCCTGCAAGCTTTGAAACTTCTGAGAGCGACATACAAGTCACTGAGCGTCTCAGACAGTCGACCTAAAAGACTGCTAGAATGGCTATAGTTCTCCAATTAGAACGAACTCAAATGAGCCACGAATGCACAAACACTAAAGTGCATACATAAGCGACAGTCAAGTCAATAAAGTGCGACAGTCACTTCAGTTCTCCAATTAGAGCTGTTTCAAACAAGGCATAAAAAGGCATAAACAATCGAGTGCAAACAAAACACACTCAGTCTTGCACAAACACCTGGTCCTCAGACACGAACAGAATAAGGTGTGAAACATAATTAACGGTCGAGGCAACGCCTCCCGAAAATCAATCATATTTCCTTGAAATAGCAATATATGAAATTACAATAAACAGTTGATAATATATTGCCCAGAACCTGAAAAACAGCAGTGTTCAAATTCAAGTCTCAGCCATGTCTGAAAGCTGTAACATTCAACGAATTGGTATCAAGTGGCGCTCACCCATAGCGACCTATATTTCCTATATACCACAATACATTACCGGCCAAGAATCGGTAGTCTCAGACTTACACTAATTGAAGTCTTGAGGTATTTGTTTCTTTGATAAAACCGTAAAGGTTGAAACTAGTCAGGCATAGCGGATTAAATTCCGGACAAGTACCAATAGGCTTCAGGCTAAACAAATGTTATACCGAAGCACATACGAATTTCAATGTACTATACTGAAATCAGCTCTTTTATCGCGAGCTCCAAGCTCCACAAGCTCAGAAAGCACACATGTATAGAAAAGTTCAGTCGCTTTCTGTCATGGGACAATATCCCCCTGTTTGATGACAGTTACTTACTCAAATAATGGTATGAGCCTAATAATTCAGAAGCGCATTTCTCCAATGATGCAGCTAGCTCATACTGATAGGCCGTTTAAAAGGTCCTAGTCCATGTTGAAAACTGGTACGATTTTTTATATACAAAACATTGTATCGGCCCAATAATAGGGCAGCGTCAATTTATTGGAAACAATAACAATCCAGGCTAGAATGGTCATATACTATGCTGGAAACTGATACGATCTTATATGCAAAACATTATTCCGTCCTAAAAGGGCAGCATCCATTTATTGGAAACAATTACAGCCTTGGCGTCGTCTTATTACATGCCTCCATAATATAGGCTGAGTCTCTTAGTGGAATAAACACAAGCGCCCATACAACAATTACTCGAGAAATCACAGGCGCACTTAACGCCTATATCACGGTTAATGGACCAGCAATTATATCAAGGTCCCCGATATACATCGTGTCAGCCAAATAACGTGTGCTCTTCCTCTTCACTGTGAATCACAGGTGCACTTGACGCCTACATCATAGTTAACCGACCACCCAATTGAAAAAAGGTCGCCGATCCATTCTAACGCATATCACCAACGTTAGTCTGAATTAAAAGCACCTGCATTCAACAATTCAGCATGCCTCCACAAATGTGCCTTATTACGCATGCCAAATACTGATACGATGTCACAAATAAAACATATTACACGCCGTCATAAGATAGGCTGTGTCGCTTAGTGGAATAAACACAAGCGCCCATACGATAATTAACCGAGAAATTACAGGCGCATTTGATGCCTATATTACGGTTAATGGACCACTAATTGTATCACGGTCCCTGATGTACATCGTATCAGCCAAACAACACGTGCTTCTTTTCTTCACTGTGAATCACAGGTGCACTCGACGCCTATATCACAGTTAACCGACCATCAATTGTATAAAGGTCGCCGATACATTCTAACTCATTTATCGTATCACCAACGTTAGTCTGAATTACCTAACTGTCGTCAGACGGATACACTCTAATGTCAACAATGACTCAACCAGATCAATGGATGAAGCTATGAATCATACATAGCTAGCATGTCGAATCACGATTTGACCTAAATAAACTGAATTACACGACAAACAGCACTTATCAGACTCCAGTTTTTGAAATGAGTCGTATGCTGGAATAAACACGAGAACTAGTCCTGGCGGAATACACATAACTCAGCCACAAGTTCTATGCGCAGCACATTGTAACCATATTGGGACTCCCACGGTTGCTTCCGACTTGCTCGTGGTGCCTGCCCTCCCCCCCCCCCCCCCCACTTACATTTATACCGAGCTTACGGGCTCCTGTAAGAGGGACTCACCTTAGTCTCGCGAGGTTTTGGGTGCAAACCCAGAACTGGCGCTTGGAGAGTTTTGTCGGGGCGACTTGTCACAATTATACCAGTGCATGTGTGGCATACAATAATGATAAAAAAGGCCCAGTGGGAGCGTACTAATTTTAGCCGATTGTTACAATCATATCTGCACTGGCCACAAAGTTGTTATTAACAAAACACGGCCGTCTGTCGGGCACAATCAAGTAAACTTTAAACTCGACAGTTCACTACAATTAGTAGTCGCAATATACTTGCCACACAACCTACACGAGGACTATCACTCAGTTATTCCCAGCATTAGCTGGTGCGAGAATTTATTTCTCCTGACATATCAAGGGAGCTAACCAATATTTACTCCCATAAATATTCGTGTCAGAGCTTGACCCTTCATGATGGTCGACAAACAACTAAATCTCATTTCGTGAATTCAATCATGAAAAAATTCTTCATCCATGTGGGCGCCACCCACACCGATTCAGCCAATCAGCGTGTCGGAGTGCAAATAGCACACCCAATGAGAATTCTCCTTTACAGCACGTGACTCTCAGTCACCGAAGCTGAAGGCGTCATCCCAATTAGTTCTCATTTCCACGTATACTAAACGTACAGCTCGGACGCCATCTTTAATCAACCGATAACACTGTTGAAGTTTCCACAAATTTGATTCTCAATGCACGATTATGATTTTCACACACGTGAATACGAAACCACTGAGATTCGTTTGTATCAAACACCAGGTATCGCGACTGCACATTCGCATTTTTCGATTGATTTAATCGCTATTTCACTCTCGCGTTTTACACTATTGTATTGTATTTATTTATGTTCAGTGTGTTGGCTATCACAGGTTTCGCTACCACAAGCCCGTTCAATACACATTTATGTGACATTGCCTGCCAGCTTCGAAACCGTAAAGTCTCATTACCACAAGCCAGTGTTGTATATAGAATTTTCTGTATACTCCCAGCCTGCTTGCAGACTTTACACATAGCCAACAGGGGTTTGCCTACCACAAGCCAGTGCTAACGCATTAATGTGTGTTATTGCCCGCAAGCTTGCCAAACCCTGAAGCTTCCACCACAAGCCCGTGTCGTACACAGCCTGTGTACCTCCAGCCTGCTTGCAAGCTTCATCGCTCGACGGTTTCTATCCCAGACAGCAGAGCCTGTCGGTCGATTTAGAAACTGAATCGGAGTTTCACACCACAAGCCCGTGTTATACACAGTGTTCTGTGTATTTCCTGCAAGCTTTGAAACTTCTGAGAGCGACATACAAGTCACTGAGCGTCTCAGACAGTCGACCTAAAAGACTGCTAGAATGGCTATAGTTCTCCAATTAGAACGAACTCAAATGAGCCACGAATGCACAAACACTAAAGTGCATACATAAGCGACAGTCAAGTCAATAAAGTGCGACAGTCACTTCAGTTCTCCAATTAGAGCTGTTTCAAACAAGCCATAAAAAGGCATAAACAATCGAGTGCAAACAAAACACACTCAGTCTTGCACAAACACCTGGTCCTCAGACACGAACAGAATAAGGTGTGAAACATAATTAACGGTCGAGGCAACGCCTCCCGAAAATCAATCATATTTCCTTGAAATAGCAATATATGAAATTACAATAAACAGTTGATAATATATTGCCCAGAACCTGACAAACAGCAGTGTTCAAATTCAAGTCTCAGCCATGTCTGAAAGCTGTAACATTCAACGAATTGGTATCAAGTGGCGCTCACCCATAGCGACCTATATTTCCTATATACCACAATACATTACCGGCCAAGAATCGGTAGTCTCAGACTTACACTAATTGAAGTCTTGAGGTATTTGTTTCTTTGATAAAACCGTAAAGGTTGAAACTAGTCAGGCATAGCGGATTAAATTCCGGACAAGTACCAATAGGCTTCAGGCTAAACAAATGTTATACCGAAGCACATACGAATTTCAATGTACTATACTGAAATCAGCTCTTTTATCGCGAGCTCCAAGCTCCACAAGCTCAGAAAGCACACATGTATAGAAAAGTTCAGTCGCTTTCTGTCATGGGACAATATCCCCCTGTTTGATGACAGTTACTTACTCAAATAATGGTATGAGCCTAATAATTCAGAAGCGCATTTCTCCAATGATGCAGCTAGCTCATACTGATAGGCCGTTTAAAAGGTCCTAGTCCATGTTGAAAACTGGTACGATTTTTTATATACAAAACATTGTATCGGCCCAATAATAGGGCAGCGTCAATTTATTGGAAACAATAACAATCCAGGCTAGAATGGTCATATACTATGCTGGAAACTGATACGATCTTATATGCAAAACATTATTCCGTCCTAAAAGGGCAGCATCCATTTATTGGAAACAATTACAGCCTTGGCGTCGTCTTATTACATGCCTCCATAATATAGGCTGAGTCGCTTAGTGGAATAAACACAAGCGCCCATACAACAATTACTCGAGAAATCACAGGCGCACTTAACGCCTATATCACGGTTAATGGACCAGCAATTATATCAAGGTCCCCGATATACATCGTGTCAGCCAAATAACGTGTGCTCTTCCTCTTCACTGTGAATCACAGGTGCACTTGACGCCTACATCATAGTTAACCGACCACCCAATTGAAAAAAGGTCGCCGATCCATTCTAACGCATATCACCAACGTTAGTCCGAATTAAAAGCACCTGCATTCAACAATTCAGCATGCCTCCACAAATGTGCCTTATTACGCATGCCAAATACTGATACGATGTCACAAATAAAACATATTACACGCCGTCATAAGATAGGCTGTGCCGCTTAGTGGAATAAACACAAGCGCCCATACGATAATTAACCGAGAAATTACAGGCGCATTTGATGCCTATATTACGGTTAATGGACCACTAATTGTATCACGGTCCCTGATGTACATCGTATCAGCCAAACAACACGTGCTTCTTTTCTTCACTGTGAATCACAGGTGCACTCGACGCCTATATCACAGTTAACCGACCATCAATTGTATAAAGGTCGCCGATACATTCTAACTCATTTATCGTATCACCAACGTTAGTCTGAATTACCTAACTGTCGTCAGACGGATACACTCTAATGTCAACAATGACTCAACCAGATCAATGGATGAAGCTATGAATCATACATAGCTAGCATGTCGAATCACGATTTGACCTAAATAAACTGAATTACACGACAAACAGCACTTATCAGACTCCAGTTTTTGAAATGAGTCGTATGCTGGAATAAACACGAGAACTAGTCCTGGCGGAATACACATAACTCAGCCACAAGTTCTATGCGCAGCACATTGTAACCATATTGGGACTCCCACGGTTGCTTCCGACTTGCTCGTGGTGCCTGCCCTCCCCCCCCCCCCCCCCCCCCCACTTACATTTATACCGAGCTTACGGGCTCCTGTAAGAGGGACTCACCTTAGTCTCGCGAGGTTTTGGGTGCAAACCCAGAACTGGCGCTTGGAGAGTTTTGTCGGGGCGACTTGTCACAATTATACCAGTGCATGTGTGGCATACAATAATGATAAAAAAGGCCCAGTGGGAGCGTACTAATTTTAGCCGATTGTTACAATCATATCTGCACTGGCCACAAAGTTGTTATTAACAAAACACGGCCGTCTGTCGGGCACAATCAAGTAAACTTTAAACTCGACAGTTCACTACAATTAGTAGTCGCAATATACTTGCCACACAACCTACACTAGGACTATCACTCAGTTATTCCCAGCATTAGCTGGTGCGAGAATTTATTTCTCCTGACATATCAAGGGAGCTAACCAATATTTACTCCCATAAATATTCGTGTCAGAGCTTGACCCTTCATGATGGTCGACAAACAACTAAATCTCATTTCGTGAATTCAATCATGAAAAAATTCTTCATCCATGTGGGCGCCACCCACACCGATTCAGCCAATCAGCGTGTCGGAGTGCAAATAGCACACCCAATGAGAATTCTCCTTTACAGCACGTGACTCTCAGTCACCGAAGCTGAAGGCGTCATCCCAATTAGTTCTCATTTCCACGTATACTAAACGTACAGCTCGGACGCCATCTTTAATCAACCGATAACACTGTTGAAGTTTCCACAAATTTGATTCTCAATGCACGATTATGATTTTCACACACGTGAATACGAAACCACTGAGATTCGTTTGTATCAAACACCAGGTATCGCGACTGCACATTCGCATTTTTCGATTGATTTAATCGCTATTTCACTCTCGCGTTTTACACTATTGTATTGTATTTATTTATGTTCAGTGTGTTGGCTATCACAGGTTTCGCTACCACAAGCCCGTTCAATACACATTTATGTGACATTGCCTGCCAGCTTCGAAACCGTAAAGTCTCATTACCACAAGCCAATGTTGTATATAGAATTTTCTGTATACTCCCAGCCTGCTTGCAGACTTTACACATAGCCAACAGGGGTTTGCCTACCACAAGCCAGTGCTAACGCATTAATGTGTGTTATTGCCCGCAAGCTTGCCAAACCCTGAAGCTTCCACCACAAGCCCGTGTCGTACACAGCCTGTGTACCTCCAGCCTGCTTGCAAGCTTCATCGCTCGACGGTTTCTATCCCAGACAGCAGAGCCTGTCGGTCGATTTAGAAACTGAATCGGAGTTTCACACCACAAGCCCGTGTTATACACAGTGTTCTGTGTATTTCCTGCAAGCTTTGAAACTTCTGAGAGCGACATACAAGTCACTGAGCGTCTCAGACAGTCGACCTAAAAGACTGCTAGAATGGCTATAGTTCTCCAATTAGAACGAACTCAAATGAGCCACGAATGCACAAACACTAAAGTGCATACATAAGCGACAGTCAAGTCAATAAAGTGCGACAGTCACTTCAGTTCTCCAATTAGAGCTGTTTCAAACAAGCCATAAAAAGGCATAAACAATCGAGTGCAAACAAAACACACTCAGTCTTGCACAAACACCTGGTCCTCAGACACGAACAGAATAAGGTGTGAAACATAATTAACGGTCGAGGCAACGCCTCCCGAAAATCAATCATATTTCCTTGAAATAGCAATATATGAAATTACAATAAACAGTTGATAATATATTGCCCAGAACCTGACAAACAGCAGTGTTCAAATTCAAGTCTCAGCCATGTCTGAAAGCTGTAACATTCAACGAATTGGTATCAAGTGGCGCTCACCCATAGCGACCTATATTTCCTATATACCACAATACATTACCGGCCAAGAATCGGTAGTCTCAGACTTACACTAATTGAAGTCTTGAGGTATTTGTTTCTTTGATAAAACCGTAAAGGTTGAAACTAGTCAGGCATAGCGGATTAAATTCCGGACAAGTACCAATAGGCTTCAGGCTAAACAAATGTTATACCGAAGCACATACGAATTTCAATGTACTATACTGAAATCAGCTCTTTTATCGCGAGCTCCAAGCTCCACAAGCTCAGAAAGCACACATGTATAGAAAAGTTCAGTCGCTTTCTGTCATGGGACAATATCCCCCTGTTTGATGACAGTTACTTACTCAAATAATGGTATGAGCCTAATAATTCAGAAGCGCATTTCTCCAATGATGCAGCTAGCTCATACTGATAGGCCGTTTAAAAGGTCCTAGTCCATGTTGAAAACTGGTACGATTTTTTATATACAAAACATTGTATCGGCCCAATAATAGGGCAGCGTCAATTTATTGGAAACAATAACAATCCAGGCTAGAATGGTCATATACTATGCTGGAAACTGATACGATCTTATATGCAAAACATTATTCCGTCCTAAAAGGGCAGCATCCATTTATTGGAAACAATTACAGCCTTGGCGTCGTCTTATTACATGCCTCCATAATATAGGCTGAGTCGCTTAGTGGAATAAACACAAGCGCCCATACAACAATTACTCGAGAAATCACAGGCGCACTTAACGCCTATATCACGGTTAATGGACCAGCAATTATATCAAGGTCCCCGATATACATCGTGTCAGCCAAATAACGTGTGCTCTTCCTCTTCACTGTGAATCACAGGTGCACTTGACGCCTACATCATAGTTAACCGACCACCCAATTGAAAAAAGGTCGCCGATCCATTCTAACGCATATCACCAACGTTAGTCCGAATTAAAAGCACCTGCATTCAACAATTCAGCATGCCTCCACAAATGTGCCTTATTACGCATGCCAAATACTGATACGATGTCACAAATAAAACATATTACACGCCGTCATAAGATAGGCTGTGCCGCTTAGTGGAATAAACACAAGCGCCCATACGATAATTAACCGAGAAATTACAGGCGCATTTGATGCCTATATTACGGTTAATGGACCACTAATTGTATCACGGTCCCTGATGTACATCGTATCAGCCAAACAACACGTGCTTCTTTTCTTCACTGTGAATCACAGGTGCACTCGACGCCTATATCACAGTTAACCGACCATCAATTGTATAAAGGTCGCCGATACATTCTAACTCATTTATCGTATCACCAACGTTAGTCTGAATTACCTAACTGTCGTCAGACGGATACACTCTAATGTCAACAATGACTCAACCAGATCAATGGATGAAGCTATGAATCATACATAGCTAGCATGTCGAATCACGATTTGACCTAAATAAACTGAATTACACGACAAACAGCACTTATCAGACTCCAGTTTTTGAAATGAGTCGTATGCTGGAATAAACACGAGAACTAGTCCTGGCGGAATACACATAACTCAGCCACAAGTTCTATGCGCAGCACATTGTAACCATATTGGGACTCCCACGGTTGCTTCCGACTTGCTCGTGGTGCCTGCCCTCACCTTAGTCTCGCGAGGTTTTGGGTGCAAACCCAGAACTGGCGCTTGGAGAGTTTTGTCGGGGCGACTTGTCACAATTATACCAGTGCATGTGTGGCATACAATAATGATAAAAAAGGCCCAGTGGGAGCGTACTAATTTTAGCCGATTGTTACAATCATATCTGCACTGGCCACAGAGTTGTTATTAACAAAACACGGCCGTCTGTCGGGCACAATCAAGTAAACTTTAAACTCGACAGTTCACTACAATTAGTAGTCGCAATATACTTGCCACACAACCTACACTAGGACTATCACTCGGTTATTCCCAGCATTAGCTGGTGCGAGAATTTATTTCTCCTGACATATCAAGGGAGCTAACCAATATTTACTCCCATAAATATTCGTGTCAGAGCTTGACCCTTCATGATGGTCGACAAACAACTAAATCTCATTTCGTGAATTCAATCATGAAAAAATTCTTCATCCATGTGGGCGCCACCCACACCGATTCAGCCAATCAGCGTGTCGGAGTGCAAATAGCACACCCAATGAGAATTCTCCTTTACAGCACGTGACTCTCAGTCACCGAAGCTGAAGGCGTCATCCCAATTAGTTCTCATTTCCACGTATACTACACGTACAGCTCGGACGCCATCTTTAATCAACCGATAACACTGTTGAAGTTTCCACAAATTTGATTCTCAATGCACGATTATGATTTTCACACACGTGAATACGAAACCACTGAGATTCGTTTGTATCAAACACCAGGTATCGCGACTGCACATTCGCATTTTTCGATTGATTTAATCGCTATTTCACTCTCGCGTTTTACACTATTGTATTGTATTTATTTATGTTCAGTGTGTTGACTATCACAGGTTTCGCTACCACAAGCCCGTGCAATACACATTTATGTGACATTGCCTGCCAGCTTCGAAACCGTAAAGTCTCATTACCACAAGCCAGTGTTGTATATAGAATTTTCTGTATACTCCCAGCCTGCTTGCAGACTTTACACATAGCCAACAGGGGTTTGCCTACCACAAGCCAGTGCTAACGCATTAATGTGTGTTATTGCCCGCAAGCTTGCCAAACCCTGAAGCTTCCACCACAAGCCCGTGTCGTACACAGCCTGTGTACCTCCAGCCTGCTTGCAAGCTTCATCGCTCGACGGTTTCTATCCCAGACAGCAGAGCCTGTCGGTCGATTTAGAAACTGAATCGGAGTTTCACACCACAAGCCCGTGTTATACACAGTGTTCTGTGTATTTCCTGCAAGCTTTGAAACTTCTGAGAGCGACATACAAGTCACTGAGCGTCTCAGACAGTCGACCTAAAAGACTGCTAGAATGGCTATAGTTCTCCAATTAGAACGAACTCAAATGAGCCACGAATGCACAAACACTAAAGTGCATACATAAGCGACAGTCAAGTCAATAAAGTGCGACAGTCACTTCAGTTCTCCAATTAGAGCTGTTTCAAACAAGCCATAAAAAGGCATAAACAATCGAGTGCAAACAAAACACACTCAGTCTTGCACAAACACCTGGTCCTCAGACACGAACAGAATAAGGTGTGAAACATAATTAACGGTCGAGGCAACGCCTCCCGAAAATCAATCATATTTCCTTGAAATAGCAATATATGAAATTACAATAAACAGTTGATAATATATTGCCCAGAACCTGACAAACAGCAGTGTTCAAATTCAAGTCTCAGCCATGTCTGAAAGCTGTAACATTCAACGAATTGGTATCAAGTGGCGCTCACCCATAGCGACCTATATTTCCTATATACCACAATACATTACCGGCCAAGAATCGGTAGTCTCAGACTTACACTAATTGAAGTCTTGAGGTATTTGTTTCTTTGATAAAACCGTAAAGGTTGAAACTAGTCAGGCATAGCGGATTAAATTCCGGACAAGTACCAATAGGCTTCAGGCTAAACAAATGTTATACCGAAGCACATACGAATTTCAATGTACTATACTGAAATCAGCTCTTTTATCGCGAGCTCCAAGCTCCACAAGCTCAGAAAGCACACATGTATAGAAAAGTTCAGTCGCTTTCTGTCATGGGACAATATCCCCCTGTTTGATGACAGTTACTTACTCAAATAATGGTATGAGCCTAATAATTCAGAAGCGCATTTCTCCAATGATGCAGCTAGCTCATACTGATAGGCCGTTTAAAAGGTCCTAGTCCATGTTGAAAACTGGTACGATTTTTTATATACAAAACATTGTATCGGCCCAATAATAGGGCAGCGTCAATTTATTGGAAACAATAACAATCCAGGCTAGAATGGTCATATACTATGCTGGAAACTGATACGATCTTATATGCAAAACATTATTCCGTCCTAAAAGGGCAGCATCCATTTATTGGAAACAATTACAGCCTTGGCGTCGTCTTATTACATGCCTCCATAATATAGGCTGAGTCGCTTAGTGGAATAAACACAAGCGCCCATACAACAATTACTCGAGAAATCACAGGCGCACTTAACGCCTATATCACGGTTAATGGACCAGCAATTATATCAAGGTCCCCGATATACATCGTGTCAGCCAAATAACGTGTGCTCTTCCTCTTCACTGTGAATCACAGGTGCACTTGACGCCTACATCATAGTTAACCGACCACCCAATTGAAAAAAGGTCGCCGATCCATTCTAACGCATATCACCAACGTTAGTCTGAATTAAAAGCACCTGCATTCAACAATTCAGCATGCCTCCACAAATGTGCCTTATTACGCATGCCAAATACTGATACGATGTCACAAATAAAACATATTACACGCCGTCATAAGATAGGCTGTGTCGCTTAGTGGAATAAACACAAGCGCCCATACGATAATTAACCGAGAAATTACAGGCGCATTTGATGCCTATATTACGGTTAATGGACCACTAATTGTATCACGGTCCCTGATGTACATCGTATCAGCCAAACAACACGTGCTTCTTTTCTTCACTGTGAATCACAGGTGCACTCGACGCCTATATCACAGTTAACCGACCATCAATTGTATAAAGGTCGCCGATACATTCTAACTCATTTATCGTATCACCAACGTTAGTCTGAATTACCTAACTGTCGTCAGACGGATACACTCTAATGTCAACAATGACTCAACCAGATCAATGGATGAAGCTATGAATCATACATAGCTAGCATGTCGAATCACGATTTGACCTAAATAAACTGAATTACACGACAAACAGCACTTATCAGACTCCAGTTTTTGAAATGAGTCGTATGCTGGAATAAACACGAGAACTAGTCCTGGCGGAATACACATAACTCAGCCACAAGTTCTATGCGCAGCACATTGTAACCATATTGGGACTCCCACGGTTGCTTCCGACTTGCTCGTGGTGCCTGCCCTCCCCCCCCCCCCCCCCACTTACATTTATACCGAGCTTACGGGCTCCTGTAAGAGGGACTCACCTTAGTCTCGCGAGGTTTTGGGTGCAAACCCAGAACTGGCGCTTGGAGAGTTTTGTCGGGGCGACTTGTCACAATTATACCAGTGCATGTGTGGCATACAATAATGATAAAAAAGGCCCAGTGGGAGCGTACTAATTTTAGCCGATTGTTACAATCATATCTGCACTGGCCACAAAGTTGTTATTAACAAAACACGGCCGTCTGTCGGGCACAATCAAGTAAACTTTAAACTCGACAGTTCACTACAATTAGTAGTCGCAATATACTTGCCACACAACCTACACTAGGACTATCACTCAGTTATTCCCAGCATTAGCTGGTGCGAGAATTTATTTCTCCTGACATATCAAGGGAGCTAACCAATATTTACTCCCATAAATATTCGTGTCAGAGCTTGACCCTTCATGATGGTCGACAAACAACTAAATCTCATTTCGTGAATTCAATCATGAAAACATTCTTCATCCATGTGGGCGCCACCCACACCGATTCAGCCAATCAGCGTGTCGGAGTGCAAATAGCACACCCAATGAGAATTCTCCTTTACAGCACGTGACTCTCAGTCACCGAAGCTGAAGGCGTCATCCCAATTAGTTCTCATTTCCACGTATACTAAACGTACAGCTCGGACGCCATCTTTAATCAACCGATAACACTGTTGAAGTTTCCACAAATTTGATTCTCAATGCACGATTATGATTTTCACACACGTGAATACGAAACCACTGAGATTCGTTTGTATCAAACACCAGGTATCGCGACTGCACATTCGCATTTTTCGATTGATTTAATCGCTATTTCACTCTCGCGTTTTACACTATTGTATTGTATTTATTTATGTTCAGTGTGTTGGCTATCACAGGTTTCGCTACCACAAGCCCGTTCAATACACATTTATGTGACATTGCCTGCCAGCTTCGAAACCGTAAAGTCTCATTACCACAAGCCAATGTTGTATATAGAATTTTCTGTATACTCCCAGCCTGCTTGCAGACTTTACACATAGCCAACAGGGGTTTGCCTACCACAAGCCAGTGCTAACGCATTAATGTGTGTTATTGCCCGCAAGCTTGCCAAACCCTGAAGCTTCCACCACAAGCCCGTGTCGTACACAGCCTGTGTACCTCCAGCCTGCTTGCAAGCTTCATCGCTCGACGGTTTCTATCCCAGACAGCAGAGCCTGTCGGTCGATTTAGAAACTGAATCGGAGTTTCACACCACAAGCCCGTGTTATACACAGTGTTCTGTGTATTTCCTGCAAGCTTTGAAACTTCTGAGAGCGACATACAAGTCACTGAGCGTCTCAGACAGTCGACCTAAAAGACTGCTAGAATGGCTATAGTTCTCCAATTAGAACGAACTCAAATGAGCCACGAATGCACAAACACTAAAGTGCATACATAAGCGACAGTCAAGTCAATAAAGTGCGACAGTCACTTCAGTTCTCCAATTAGAGCTGTTTCAAACAAGCCATAAAAAGGCATAAACAATCGAGTGCAAACAAAACACACTCAGTCTTGCACAAACACCTGGTCCTCAGACACGAACAGAATAAGGTGTGAAACATAATTAACGGTCGAGGCAACGCCTCCCGAAAATCAATCATATTTCCTTGAAATAGCAATATATGAAATTACAATAAACAGTTGATAATATATTGCCCAGAACCTGACAAACAGCAGTGTTCAAATTCAAGTCTCAGCCATGTCTGAAAGCTGTAACATTCAACGAATTGGTATCAAGTGGCGCTCACCCATAGCGACCTATATTTCCTATATACCACAATACATTACCGGCCAAGAATCGGTAGTCTCAGACTTACACTAATTGAAGTCTTGAGGTATTTGTTTCTTTGATAAAACCGTAAAGGTTGAAACTAGTCAGGCATAGCGGATTAAATTCCGGACAAGTACCAATAGGCTTCAGGCTAAACAAATGTTATACCGAAGCACATACGAATTTCAATGTACTATACTGAAATCAGCTCTTTTATCGCGAGCTCCAAGCTCCACAAGCTCAGAAAGCACACATGTATAGAAAAGTTCAGTCGCTTTCTGTCATGGGACAATATCCCCCTGTTTGATGACAGTTACTTACTCAAATAATGGTATGAGCCTAATAATTCAGAAGCGCATTTCTCCAATGATGCAGCTAGCTCATACTGATAGGCCGTTTAAAAGGTCCTAGTCCATGTTGAAAACTGGTACGATTTTTTATATACAAAACATTGTATCGGCCCAATAATAGGGCAGCGTCAATTTATTGGAAACAATAACAATCCAGGCTAGAATGGTCATATACTATGCTGGAAACTGATACGATCTTATATGCAAAACATTATTCCGTCCTAAAAGGGCAGCATCCATTTATTGGAAACAATTACAGCCTTGGCGTCGTCTTATTACATGCCTCCATAATATAGGCTGAGTCGCTTAGTGGAATAAACACAAGCGCCCATACAACAATTACTCGAGAAATCACAGGCGCACTTAACGCCTATATCACGGTTAATGGACCAGCAATCATATCAAGGTCCCCGATATACATCGTGTCAGCCAAATAACGTGTGCTCTTCCTCTTCACTGTGAATCACAGGTGCACTTGACGCCTACATCATAGTTAACCGACCACCCAATTGAAAAAAGGTCGCCGATCCATTCTAACGCATATCACCAACGTTAGTCCGAATTAAAAGCACCTGCATTCAACAATTCAGCATGCCTCCACAAATGTGCCTTATTACGCATGCCAAATACTGATACGATGTCACAAATAAAACATATTACACGCCGTCATAAGATAGGCTGTGCCGCTTAGTGGAATAAACACAAGCGCCCATACGATAATTAACCGAGAAATTACAGGCGCATTTGATGCCTATATTACGGTTAATGGACCACTAATTGTATCACGGTCCCTGATGTACATCGTATCAGCCAAACAACACGTGCTTCTTTTCTTCACTGTGAATCACAGGTGCACTCGACGCCTATATCACAGTTAACCGACCATCAATTGTATAAAGGTCGCCGATACATTCTAACTCATTTATCGTATCACCAACGTTAGTCTGAATTACCTAACTGTCGTCAGACGGATACACTCTAATGTCAACAATGACTCAACCAGATCAATGGATGAAGCTATGAATCATACATAGCTAGCATGTCGAATCACGATTTGACCTAAATAAACTGAATTACACGACAAACAGCACTTATCAGACTCCAGTTTTTGAAATGAGTCGTATGCTGGAATAAACACGAGAACTAGTCCTGGCGGAATACACATAACTCAGCCACAAGTTCTATGCGCAGCACATTGTAACCATATTGGGACTCCCACGGTTGCTTCCGACTTGCTCGTGGTGCCTGCCCTCACCTTAGTCTCGCGAGGTTTTGGGTGCAAACCCAGAACTGGCGCTTGGAGAGTTTTGTCGGGGCGACTTGTCACAATTATACCAGTGCATGTGTGGCATACAATAATGATAAAAAAGGCCCAGTGGGAGCGTACTAATTTTAGCCGATTGTTACAATCATATCTGCACTGGCCACAGAGTTGTTATTAACAAAACACGGCCGTCTGTCGGGCACAATCAAGTAAACTTTAAACTCGACAGTTCACTACAATTAGTAGTCGCAATATACTTGCCACACAACCTACACTAGGACTATCACTCGGTTATTCCCAGCATTAGCTGGTGCGAGAATTTATTTCTCCTGACATATCAAGGGAGCTAACCAATATTTACTCCCATAAATATTCGTGTCAGAGCTTGACCCTTCATGATGGTCGACAAACAACTAAATCTCATTTCGTGAATTCAATCATGAAAAAATTCTTCATCCATGTGGGCGCCACCCACACCGATTCAGCCAATCAGCGTGTCGGAGTGCAAATAGCACACCCAATGAGAATTCTCCTTTACAGCACGTGACTCTCAGTCACCGAAGCTGAAGGCGTCATCCCAATTAGTTCTCATTTCCACGTATACTACACGTACAGCTCGGACGCCATCTTTAATCAACCGATAACACTGTTGAAGTTTCCACAAATTTGATTCTCAATGCACGATTATGATTTTCACACACGTGAATACGAAACCACTGAGATTCGTTTGTATCAAACACCAGGTATCGCGACTGCACATTCGCATTTTTCGATTGATTTAATCGCTATTTCACTCTCGCGTTTTACACTATTGTATTGTATTTATTTATGTTCAGTGTGTTGACTATCACAGGTTTCGCTACCACAAGCCCGTGCAATACACATTTATGTGACATTGCCTGCCAGCTTCGAAACCGTAAAGTCTCATTACCACAAGCCAGTGTTGTATATAGAATTTTCTGTATACTCCCAGCCTGCTTGCAGACTTTACACATAGCCAACAGGGGTTTGCCTACCACAAGCCAGTGCTAACGCATTAATGTGTGTTATTGCCCGCAAGCTTGCCAAACCCTGAAGCTTCCACCACAAGCCCGTGTCGTACACAGCCTGTGTACCTCCAGCCTGCTTGCAAGCTTCATCGCTCGACGGTTTCTATCCCAGACAGCAGAGCCTGTCGGTCGATTTAGAAACTGAATCGGAGTTTCACACCACAAGCCCGTGTTATACACAGTGTTCTGTGTATTTCCTGCAAGCTTTGAAACTTCTGAGAGCGACATACAAGTCACTGAGCGTCTCAGACAGTCGACCTAAAAGACTGCTAGAATGGCTATAGTTCTCCAATTAGAACGAACTCAAATGAGCCACGAATGCACAAACACTAAAGTGCATACATAAGCGACAGTCAAGTCAATAAAGTGCGACAGTCACTTCAGTTCTCCAATTAGAGCTGTTTCAAACAAGCCATAAAAAGGCATAAACAATCGAGTGCAAACAAAACACACTCAGTCTTGCACAAACACCTGGTCCTCAGACACGAACAGAATAAGGTGTGAAACATAATTAACGGTCGAGGCAACGCCTCCCGAAAATCAATCATATTTCCTTGAAATAGCAATATATGAAATTACAATAAACAGTTGATAATATATTGCCCAGAACCTGACAAACAGCAGTGTTCAAATTCAAGTCTCAGCCATGTCTGAAAGCTGTAACATTCAACGAATTGGTATCAAGTGGCGCTCACCCATAGCGACCTATATTTCCTATATACCACAATACATTACCGGCCAAGAATCGGTAGTCTCAGACTTACACTAATTGAAGTCTTGAGGTATTTGTTTCTTTGATAAAACCGTAAAGGTTGAAACTAGTCAGGCATAGCGGATTAAATTCCGGACAAGTACCAATAGGCTTCAGGCTAAACAAATGTTATACCGAAGCACATACGAATTTCAATGTACTATACTGAAATCAGCTCTTTTATCGCGAGCTCCAAGCTCCACAAGCTCAGAAAGCACACATGTATAGAAAAGTTCAGTCGCTTTCTGTCATGGGACAATATCCCCCTGTTTGATGACAGTTACTTACTCAAATAATGGTATGAGCCTAATAATTCAGAAGCGCATTTCTCCAATGATGCAGCTAGCTCATACTGATAGGCCGTTTAAAAGGTCCTAGTCCATGTTGAAAACTGGTACGATTTTTTATATACAAAACATTGTATCGGCCCAATAATAGGGCAGCGTCAATTTATTGGAAACAATAACAATCCAGGCTAGAATGGTCATATACTATGCTGGAAACTGATACGATCTTATATGCAAAACATTATTCCGTCCTAAAAGGGCAGCATCCATTTATTGGAAACAATTACAGCCTTGGCGTCGTCTTATTACATGCCTCCATAATATAGGCTGAGTCGCTTAGTGGAATAAACACAAGCGCCCATACAACAATTACTCGAGAAATCACAGGCGCACTTAACGCCTATATCACGGTTAATGGACCAGCAATTATATCAAGGTCCCCGATATACATCGTGTCAGCCAAATAACGTGTGCTCTTCCTCTTCACTGTGAATCACAGGTGCACTTGACGCCTACATCATAGTTAACCGACCACCCAATTGAAAAAAGGTCGCCGATCCATTCTAACGCATATCACCAACGTTAGTCTGAATTAAAAGCACCTGCATTCAACAATTCAGCATGCCTCCACAAATGTGCCTTATTACGCATGCCAAATACTGATACGATGTCACAAATAAAACATATTACACGCCGTCATAAGATAGGCTGTGTCGCTTAGTGGAATAAACACAAGCGCCCATACGATAATTAACCGAGAAATTACAGGCGCATTTGATGCCTATATTACGGTTAATGGACCACTAATTGTATCACGGTCCCTGATGTACATCGTATCAGCCAAACAACACGTGCTTCTTTTCTTCACTGTGAATCACAGGTGCACTCGACGCCTATATCACAGTTAACCGACCATCAATTGTATAAAGGTCGCCGATACATTCTAACTCATTTATCGTATCACCAACGTTAGTCTGAATTACCTAACTGTCGTCAGACGAATACACTCTAATGTCAACAATGACTCAACCAGATCAATGGATGAAGCTATGAATCATACATAGCTAGCATGTCGAATCACGATTTGACCTAAATAAACTGAATTACACGACAAACAGCACTTATCAGACTCCAGTTTTTGAAATGAGTCGTATGCTGGAATAAACACGAGAACTAGTCCTGGCGGAATACACATAACTCAGCCACAAGTTCTATGCGCAGCACATTGTAACCATATTGGGACTCCCACGGTTGCTTCCGACTTGCTCGTGGTGCCTGCCCTCCCCCCCCCCCCCCCCCCCCCCCACTTACATTTATACCGAGCTTACGGGCTCCTGTAAGAGGGACTCACCTTAGTCTCGCGAGGTTTTGGGTGCAAACCCAGAACTGGCGCTTGGAGAGTTTTGTCGGGGCGACTTGTCACAATTATACCAGTGCATGTGTGGCATACAATAATGATAAAAAAGGCCCAGTGGGAGCGTACTAATTTTAGCCGATTGTTACAATCATATCTGCACTGGCCACAAAGTTGTTATTAACAAAACACGGCCGTCTGTCGGGCACAATCAAGTAAACTTTAAACTCGACAGTTCACTACAATTAGTAGTCGCAATATACTTGCCACACAACCTACACTAGGACTATCACTCAGTTATTCCCAGCATTAGCTGGTGCGAGAATTTATTTCTCCTGACATATCAAGGGAGCTAACCAATATTTACTCCCATAAATATTCGTGTCAGAGCTTGACCCTTCATGATGGTCGACAAACAACTAAATCTCATTTCGTGAATTCAATCATGAAAACATTCTTCATCCATGTGGGCGCCACCCACACCGATTCAGCCAATCAGCGTGTCGGAGTGCAAATAGCACACCCAATGAGAATTCTCCTTTACAGCACGTGACTCTCAGTCACCGAAGCTGAAGGCGTCATCCCAATTAGTTCTCATTTCCACGTATACTACACGTACAGCTCGGACGCCATCTTTAATCAACCGATAACACTGTTGAAGTTTCCACAAATTTGATTCTCAATGCACGATTATGATTTTCACACACGTGAATACGAAACCACTGAGATTCGTTTGTATCAAACACCAGGTATCGCGACTGCACATTCGCATTTTTCGATTGATTTAATCGCTATTTCACTCTCGCGTTTTACACTATTGTATTGTATTTATTTATGTTCAGTGTGTTGGCTATCACAGGTTTCGCTACCACAAGCCCGTGCAATACACATTTATGTGACATTGCCTGCCAGCTTCGAAACCGTAAAGTCTCATTACCACAAGCCAGTGTTGTATATAGAATTTTCTGTATACTCCCAGCCTGCTTGCAGACTTTACACATAGCCAACAGGGGTTTGCCTACCACAAGCCAGTGCTAACGCATTAATGTGTGTTATTGCCCGCAAGCTTGCCAAACCCTGAAGCTTCCACCACAAGCCCGTGTCGTACACAGCCTGTGTACCTCCAGCCTGCTTGCAAGCTTCATCGCTCGACGGTTTCTATCCCAGACAGCAGAGCCTGTCGGTCGATTTAGAAACTGAATCGGAGTTTCACACCACAAGCCCGTGTTATACACAGTGTTCTGTGTATTTCCTGCAAGCTTTGAAACTTCTGAGAGCGACATACAAGTCACTGAGCGTCTCAGACAGTCGACCTAAAAGACTGCTAGAATGGCTATAGTTCTCCAATTAGAACGAACTCAAATGAGCCACGAATGCACAAACACTAAAGTGCATACATAAGCGACAGTCAAGTCAATAAAGTGCGACAGTCACTTCAGTTCTCCAATTAGAGCTGTTTCAAACAAGCCATAAAAAGGCATAAACAATCGAGTGCAAACAAAACACACTCAGTCTTGCACAAACACCTGGTCCTCAGACACGAACAGAATAAGGTGTGAAACATAATTAACGGTCGAGGCAACGCCTCCCGAAAATCAATCATATTTCCTTGAAATAGCAATATATGAAATTACAATAAACAGTTGATAATATATTGCCCAGAACCTGAAAAACAGCAGTGTTCAAATTCAAGTCTCAGCCATGTCTGAAAGCTGTAACATTCAACGAATTGGTATCAAGTGGCGCTCACCCATAGCGACCTATATTTCCTATATACCACAATACATTACCGGCCAAGAATCGGTAGTCTCAGACTTACACTAATTGAAGTCTTGAGGTATTTGTTTCTTTGATAAAACCGTAAAGGTTGAAACTAGTCAGGCATAGCGGATTAAATTCCGGACAAGTACCAATAGGCTTCAGGCTAAACAAATGTTATACCGAAGCACATACGAATTTCAATGTACTATACTGAAATCAGCTCTTTTATCGCGAGCTCCAAGCTCCACAAGCTCAGAAAGCACACATGTATAGAAAAGTTCAGTCGCTTTCTGTCATGGGACAATATCCCCCTGTTTGATGACAGTTACTTACTCAAATAATGGTATGAGCCTAATAATTGAGAAGCGCATTTCTCCAATGATGCAGCTAGCTCATACTGATAGGCCGTTTAAAAGGTCCTAGTCCATGTTGAAAACTGGTACGATTTTTTATATACAAAACATTGTATCGGCCCAATAATAGGGCAGCGTCAATTTATTGGAGACAATAACAATCCAGGCTAGAATGGTCATATACTATGCTGGAAACTGATACGATTTTATATGCAAAACATTATTCCGTCCTAAAAGGGCAGCATCCATTTATTGGAAACAATTACAGCCTTGGCGTCGTCTTATTACATGCCTCCATAATATAGGCTGAGTCGCTTAGTGGAATAAACACAAGCGCCCATACAACAATTACTCGAGAAATCACAGGCGCACTTAACGCCTATATCACGGTTAATGGACCAGCAATTATATCAAGGTCCCCGATATACATCGTGTCAGCCAAATAACGTGTGCTCTTCCTCTTCACTGTGAATCACAGGTGCACTTGACGCCTACATCATAGTTAACCGACCACCCAATTGAAAAAAGGTCGCCGATCCATTCTAACGCATATCACCAACGTTAGTCTGAATTAAAAGCACCTGCATTCAACAATTCAGCATGCCTCCACAAATGTGCCTTATTACGCATGCCAAATACTGATACGATGTCACAAATAAAACATATTACACGCCGTCATAAGATAGGCTGTGTCGCTTAGTGGAATAAACACAAGCGCCCATACGATAATTAACCGAGAAATTACAGGCGCATTTGATGCCTATATTACGGTTAATGGACCACTAATTGTATCACGGTCCCTGATGTACATCGTATCAGCCAAACAACACGTGCTTCTTTTCTTCACTGTGAATCACAGGTGCACTCGACGCCTATATCACAGTTAACCGACCATCAATTGTATAAAGGTCGCCGATACATTCTAACTCATTTATCGTATTACCAACGTTAGTCTGAATTACCTAACTGTCGTCAGACGGATACACTCTAATGTCAACAATGACTCAACCAGATCAATGGATGAAGCTATGAATCATACATAGCTAGCATGTCGAATCACGATTTGACCTAAATAAACTGAATTACACGACAAACAGCACTTATCAGACTCCAGTTTTTGAAATGAGTCGTATGCTGGAATAAACACGAGAACTAGTCCTGGCGGAATACACATAACTCAGCCACAAGTTCTATGCGCAGCACATTGTAACCATATTGGGACTCCCACGGTTGCTTCCGACTTGCTCGTGGTGCCTGCCCTCCCCCCCACACTTACATTTATACCGAGCTTACGGGCTCCTGTGAGAGGGACTCACCTTAGTCTCGCGAGGTTTTGGGTGCAAACCCAGAACTGGCGCTTGGAGAGTTTTGTCGGGGCGACTTGTCACAATTATACCAGTGCATGTGTGGCATACAATAATGATAAAAAAGGCCCAGTGGGAGCGTACTAATTTTAGCCGATTGTTACAATCATATCTGCACTGGCCACAAAGTTGTTATTAACAAAACACGGCCGTCTGTCGGGCACAATCAAGTAAACTTTAAACTCGACAGTTCACTACAATTAGTAGTCGCAATATACTTGCCACACAACCTACACTAGGACTATCACTCAGTTATTCCCAGCATTAGCTGGTGCGAGAATTTATTTCTCCTGACATATCAAGGGAGCTAACCAATATTTACTCCCATAAATATTCGTGTCAGAGCTTGACCCTTCATGATGGTCGACAAACAACTAAATCTCATTTCGTGAATTCAATCATGAAAAAATACTTCATCCATGTGGGCGCCACCCACACCGATTCAGCCAATCAGCGTGTCGGAGTGCAAATAGCACACCCAATGAGAATTCTCCTTTACAGCACGTGACTCTCAGTCACCGAAGCTGAAGGCGTCATCCCAATTAGTTCTCATTTCCACGTATACTACACGTACAGCTCGGACGCCATCTTTAATCAACCGATAACACTGTTGAAGTTTCCACAAATTTGATTCTCAATGCACGATTATGATTTTCACACACGTGAATACGAAACCACTGAGATTCGTTTGTATCAAACACCAGGTATCGCGACTGCACATTCGCATTTTTCGATTGATTTAATCGCTATTTCACTCTCGCGTTTTACACTATTGTATTGTATTTATTTATGTTCAGTGTGTTGGCTATCACAGGTTTCGCTACCACAAGCCCGTGCAATACACATTTATGTGACATTGCCTGCCAGCTTCGAAACCGTAAAGTCTCATTACCACAAGCCAGTGTTGTATATAGAATTTTCTGTATACTCCCAGCCTGCTTGCAGACTTTACACATAGCCAACAGGGGTTTGCCTACCACAAGCCAGTGCTAACGCATTAATGTGTGTTATTGCCCGCAAGCTTGCCAAACCCTGAAGCTTCCACCACAAGCCCGTGTCGTACACAGCCTGTGTACCTCCAGCCTGCTTGCAAGCTTCATCGCTCGACGGTTTCTATCCCAGACAGCAGAGCCTGTCGGTCGATTTAGAAACTGAATCGGAGTTTCACACCACAAGCCCGTGTTATACACAGTGTTCTGTGTATTTCCTGCAAGCTTTGAAACTTCTGAGAGCGACATACAAGTCACTGAGCGTCTCAGACAGTCGACCTAAAAGACTGCTAGAATGGCTATAGTTCTCCAATTAGAACGAACTCAAATGAGCCACGAATGCACAAACACTAAAGTGCATACATAAGCGACAGTCAAGTCAATAAAGTGCGACAGTCACTTCAGTTCTCCAATTAGAGCTGTTTCAAACAAGCCATAAAAAGGCATAAACAATCGAGTGCAAACAAAACACACTCAGTCTTGCACAAACACCTGGTCCTCAGACACGAACAGAATAAGGTGTGAAACATAATTAACGGTCGAGGCAACGCCTCCCGAAAATCAATCATATTTCCTTGAAATAGCAATATATGAAATTACAATAAACAGTTGATAATATATTGCCCAGAACCTGAAAAAACAGCAGTGTTCAAATTCAAGTCTCAGCCATGTCTGAAAGCTGTAACATTCAACGAATTGGTATCAAGTGGCGCTCACCCATAGCGACCTATATTTCCTATATACCACAATACATTACCGGCCAAGAATCGGTAGTCTCAGACTTACACTAATTGAAGTCTTGAGGTATTTGTTTCTTTGATAAAACCGTAAAGGTTGAAACTAGTCAGGCATAGCGGATTAAATTCCGGACAAGTACCAATAGGCTTCAGGCTAAACAAATGTTATACCGAAGCACATACGAATTTCAATGTACTATACTGAAATCAGCTCTTTTATCGCGAGGTCCAAGCTCCACAAGCTCAGAAAGCACACATGTATAGAAAAGTTCAGTCGCTTTCTGTCATGGGACAATATCCCCCTGTTTGATGACAGTTACTTACTCAAATAATGGTATGAGCCTAATAATTCAGAAGCGCATTTCTCCAATGATGCAGCTAGCTCATACTGATAGGCCGTTTAAAAGGTCCTAGTCCATGTTGAAAACTGGTACGATTTTTTATATACAAAACATTGTATCGGCCCAATAATAGGGCAGCGTCAATTTATTGGAAACAATAACAATCCAGGCTAGAATGGTCATATACTATGCTGGAAACTGATACGATCTTATATGCAAAACATTATTCCGTCCTAAAAGGGCAGCATCCATTTATTGGAAACAATTACAGCCTTGGCGTCGTCTTATTACATGCCTCCATAATATAGGCTGAGTCGCTTAGTGGAATAAACACAAGCGCCCATACAACAATTACTCGAGAAATCACAGGCGCACTTAACGCCTATATCACGGTTAATGGACCAGCAATTATATCAAGGTCCCCGATATACATCGTGTCAGCCAAATAACGTGTGCTCTTCCTCTTCACTGTGAATCACAGGTGCACTTGACGCCTACATCATAGTTAACCGACCACCCAATTGAAAAAAGGTCGCCGATCCATTCTAACGCATATCACCAACGTTAGTCTGAATTAAAAGCACCTGCATTCAACAATTCAGCATGCCTCCACAAATGTGCCTTATTACGCATGCCAAATACTGATACGATGTCACAAATAAAACATATTACACGCCGTCATAAGATAGGCTGTGTCGCTTAGTGGAATAAACACAAGCGCCCATACGATAATTAACCGAGAAATTACAGGCGCATTTGATGCCTATATTACGGTTAATGGACCACTAATTGTATCACGGTCCCTGATGTACATCGTATCAGCCAAACAACACGTGCTTCTTTTCTTCACTGTGAATCACAGGTGCACTCGACGCCTATATCACAGTTAACCGACCATCAATTGTATAAAGGTCGCCGATACATTCTAACTCATTTATCGTATCACCAACGTTAGTCTGAATTACCTAACTGTCGTCAGACGGATACACTCTAATGTCAACAATGACTCAACCAGATCAATGGATGAAGCTATGAATCATACATAGCTAGCATGTCGAATCACGATTTGACCTAAATAAACTGAATTACACGACAAACAGCACTTATCAGACTCCAGTTTTTGAAATGAGTCGTATGCTGGAATAAACACGAGAACTAGTCCTGGCGGAATACACATAACTCAGCCACAAGTTCTATGCGCAGCACATTGTAACCATATTGGGACTCCCACGGTTGCTTCCGACTTGCTCGTGGTGCCTGCCCTCCCCCCCCCCCCCCCCCACTTACATTTATACCGAGCTTACGGGCTCCTGTAAGAGGGACTCACCTTAGTCTCGCGAGGTTTTGGGTGCAAACCCAGAACTGGCGCTTGGAGAGTTTTGTCGGGGCGACTTGTCACAATTATACCAGTGCATGTGTGGCATACAATAATGATAAAAAAGGCCCAGTGGGAGCGTACTAATTTTAGCCGATTGTTACAATCATATCTGCACTGGCCACAAAGTTGTTATTAACAAAACACGGCCGTCTGTCGGGCACAATCAAGTAAACTTTAAACTCGACAGTTCACTACAATTAGTAGTCGCAATATACTTGCCACACAACCTACACTAGGACTATCACTCAGTTATTCCCAGCATTAGCTGGTGCGAGAATTTATTTCTCCTGACATATCAAGGGAGCTAACCAATATTTACTCCCATAAATATTCGTGTCAGAGCTTGACCCTTCATGATGGTCGACAAACAACTAAATCTCATTTCGTGAATTCAATCATGAAAACATTCTTCATCCATGTGGGCGCCACCCACACCGATTCAGCCAATCAGCGTGTCGGAGTGCAAATAGCACACCCAATGAGAATTCTCCTTTACAGCACGTGACTCTCAGTCACCGAAGCTGAAGGCGTCATCCCAATTAGTTCTCATTTCCACGTATACTACACGTACAGCTCGGACGCCATCTTTAATCAACCGATAACACTGTTGAAGTTTCCACAAATTTGATTCTCAATGCACGATTATGATTTTCACACACGTGAATACGAAACCACTGAGATTCGTTTGTATCAAACACCAGGTATCGCGACTGCACATTCGCATTTTTCGATTGATTTAATCGCTATTTCACTCTCGCGTTTTACACTATTGTATTGTATTTATTTATGTTCAGTGTGTTGGCTATCACAGGTTTCGCTACCACAAGCCCGTGCAATACACATTTATGTGACATTGCCTGCCAGCTTCGAAACCGTAAAGTCTCATTACCACAAGCCAGTGTTGTATATAGAATTTTCTGTATACTCCCAGCCTGCTTGCAGACTTTACACATAGCCAACAGGGGTTTGCCTACCACAAGCCAGTGCTAACGCATTAATGTGTGTTATTGCCCGCAAGCTTGCCAAACCCTGAAGCTTCCACCACAAGCCCGTGTCGTACACAGCCTGTGTACCTCCAGCCTGCTTGCAAGCTTCATCGCTCGACGGTTTCTATCCCAGACAGCAGAGCCTGTCGGTCGATTTAGAAACTGAATCGGAGTTTCACACCACAAGCCCGTGTTATACACAGTGTTCTGTGTATTTCCTGCAAGCTTTGAAACTTCTGAGAGCGACATACAAGTCACTGAGCGTCTCAGACAGTCGACCTAAAAGACTGCTAGAATGGCTATAGTTCTCCAATTAGAACGAACTCAAATGAGCCACGAATGCACAAACACTAAAGTGCATACATAAGCGACAGTCAAGTCAATAAAGTGCGACAGTCACTTCAGTTCTCCAATTAGAGCTGTTTCAAACAAGCCATAAAAAGGCATAAACAATCGAGTGCAAACAAAACACACTCAGTCTTGCACAAACACCTGGTCCTCAGACACGAACAGAATAAGGTGTGAAACATAATTAACGGTCGAGGCAACGCCTCCCGAAAATCAATCATATTTCCTTGAAATAGCAATATATGAAATTACAATAAACAGTTGATAATATATTGCCCAGAACCTGAAAAACAGCAGTGTTCAAATTCAAGTCTCAGCCATGTCTGAAAGCTGTAACATTCAACGAATTGGTATCAAGTGGCGCTCACCCATAGCGACCTATATTTCCTATATACCACAATACATTACCGGCCAAGAATCGGTAGTCTCAGACTTACACTAATTGAAGTCTTGAGGTATTTGTTTCTTTGATAAAACCGTAAAGGTTGAAACTAGTCAGGCATAGCGGATTAAATTCCGGACAAGTACCAATAGGCTTCAGGCTAAACAAATGTTATACCGAAGCACATACGAATTTCAATGTACTATACTGAAATCAGCTCTTTTATCGCGAGCTCCAAGCTCCACAAGCTCAGAAAGCACACATGTATAGAAAAGTTCAGTCGCTTTCTGTCATGGGACAATATCCCCCTGTTTGATGACAGTTACTTACTCAAATAATGGTATGAGCCTAATAATTGAGAAGCGCATTTCTCCAATGATGCAGCTAGCTCATACTGATAGGCCGTTTAAAAGGTCCTAGTCCATGTTGAAAACTGGTACGATTTTTTATATACAAAACATTGTATCGGCCCAATAATAGGGCAGCGTCAATTTATTGGAGACAATAACAATCCAGGCTAGAATGGTCATATACTATGCTGGAAACTGATACGATTTTATATGCAAAACATTATTCCGTCCTAAAAGGGCAGCATCCATTTATTGGAAACAATTACAGCCTTGGCGTCGTCTTATTACATGCCTCCATAATATAGGCTGAGTCGCTTAGTGGAATAAACACAAGCGCCCATACAACAATTACTCGAGAAATCACAGGCGCACTTAACGCCTATATCACGGTTAATGGACCAGCAATTATATCAAGGTCCCCGATATACATCGTGTCAGCCAAATAACGTGTGCTCTTCCTCTTCACTGTGAATCACAGGTGCACTTGACGCCTACATCATAGTTAACCGACCACCCAATTGAAAAAAGGTCGCCGATCCATTCTAACGCATATCACCAACGTTAGTCTGAATTAAAAGCACCTGCATTCAACAATTCAGCATGCCTCCACAAATGTGCCTTATTACGCATGCCAAATACTGATACGATGTCACAAATAAAACATATTACACGCCGTCATAAGATAGGCTGTGTCGCTTAGTGGAATAAACACAAGCGCCCATACGATAATTAACCGAGAAATTACAGGCGCATTTGATGCCTATATTACGGTTAATGGACCACTAATTGTATCACGGTCCCTGATGTACATCGTATCAGCCAAACAACACGTGCTTCTTTTCTTCACTGTGAATCACAGGTGCACTCGACGCCTATATCACAGTTAACCGACCATCAATTGTATAAAGGTCGCCGATACATTCTAACTCATTTATCGTATTACCAACGTTAGTCTGAATTACCTAACTGTCGTCAGACGGATACACTCTAATGTCAACAATGACTCAACCAGATCAATGGATGAAGCTATGAATCATACATAGCTAGCATGTCGAATCACGATTTGACCTAAATAAACTGAATTACACGACAAACAGCACTTATCAGACTCCAGTTTTTGAAATGAGTCGTATGCTGGAATAAACACGAGAACTAGTCCTGGCGGAATACACATAACTCAGCCACAAGTTCTATGCGCAGCACATTGTAACCATATTGGGACTCCCACGGTTGCTTCCGACTTGCTCGTGGTGCCTGCCCTCCCCCCCACACTTACATTTATACCGAGCTTACGGGCTCCTGTGAGAGGGACTCACCTTAGTCTCGCGAGGTTTTGGGTGCAAACCCAGAACTGGCGCTTGGAGAGTTTTGTCGGGGCGACTTGTCACAATTATACCAGTGCATGTGTGGCATACAATAATGATAAAAAAGGCCCAGTGGGAGCGTACTAATTTTAGCCGATTGTTACAATCATATCTGCACTGGCCACAAAGTTGTTATTAACAAAACACGGCCGTCTGTCGGGCACAATCAAGTAAACTTTAAACTCGACAGTTCACTACAATTAGTAGTCGCAATATACTTGCCACACAACCTACACTAGGACTATCACTCAGTTATTCCCAGCATTAGCTGGTGCGAGAATTTATTTCTCCTGACATATCAAGGGAGCTAACCAATATTTACTCCCATAAATATTCGTGTCAGAGCTTGACCCTTCATGATGGTCGACAAACAACTAAATCTCATTTCGTGAATTCAATCATGAAAAAATACTTCATCCATGTGGGCGCCACCCACACCGATTCAGCCAATCAGCGTGTCGGAGTGCAAATAGCACACCCAATGAGAATTCTCCTTTACAGCACGTGACTCTCAGTCACCGAAGCTGAAGGCGTCATCCCAATTAGTTCTCATTTCCACGTATACTACACGTACAGCTCGGACGCCATCTTTAATCAACCGATAACACTGTTGAAGTTTCCACAAATTTGATTCTCAATGCACGATTATGATTTTCACACACGTGAATACGAAACCACTGAGATTCGTTTGTATCAAACACCAGGTATCGCGACTGCACATTCGCATTTTTCGATTGATTTAATCGCTATTTCACTCTCGCGTTTTACACTATTGTATTGTATTTATTTATGTTCAGTGTGTTGGCTATCACAGGTTTCGCTACCACAAGCCCGTGCAATACACATTTATGTGACATTGCCTGCCAGCTTCGAAACCGTAAAGTCTCATTACCACAAGCCAGTGTTGTATATAGAATTTTCTGTATACTCCCAGCCTGCTTGCAGACTTTACACATAGCCAACAGGGGTTTGCCTACCACAAGCCAGTGCTAACGCATTAATGTGTGTTATTGCCCGCAAGCTTGCCAAACCCTGAAGCTTCCACCACAAGCCCGTGTCGTACACAGCCTGTGTACCTCCAGCCTGCTTGCAAGCTTCATCGCTCGACGGTTTCTATCCCAGACAGCAGAGCCTGTCGGTCGATTTAGAAACTGAATCGGAGTTTCACACCACAAGCCCGTGTTATACACAGTGTTCTGTGTATTTCCTGCAAGCTTTGAAACTTCTGAGAGCGACATACAAGTCACTGAGCGTCTCAGACAGTCGACCTAAAAGACTGCTAGAATGGCTATAGTTCTCCAATTAGAACGAACTCAAATGAGCCACGAATGCACAAACACTAAAGTGCATACATAAGCGACAGTCAAGTCAATAAAGTGCGACAGTCACTTCAGTTCTCCAATTAGAGCTGTTTCAAACAAGCCATAAAAAGGCATAAACAATCGAGTGCAAACAAAACACACTCAGTCTTGCACAAACACCTGGTCCTCAGACACGAACAGAATAAGGTGTGAAACATAATTAACGGTCGAGGCAACGCCTCCCGAAAATCAATCATATTTCCTTGAAATAGCAATATATGAAATTACAATAAACAGTTGATAATATATTGCCCAGAACCTGAAAAAACAGCAGTGTTCAAATTCAAGTCTCAGCCATGTCTGAAAGCTGTAACATTCAACGAATTGGTATCAAGTGGCGCTCACCCATAGCGACCTATATTTCCTATATACCACAATACATTACCGGCCAAGAATCGGTAGTCTCAGACTTACACTAATTGAAGTCTTGAGGTATTTGTTTCTTTGATAAAACCGTAAAGGTTGAAACTAGTCAGGCATAGCGGATTAAATTCCGGACAAGTACCAATAGGCTTCAGGCTAAACAAATGTTATACCGAAGCACATACGAATTTCAATGTACTATACTGAAATCAGCTCTTTTATCGCGAGGTCCAAGCTCCACAAGCTCAGAAAGCACACATGTATAGAAAAGTTCAGTCGCTTTCTGTCATGGGACAATATCCCCCTGTTTGATGACAGTTACTTACTCAAATAATGGTATGAGCCTAATAATTCAGAAGCGCATTTCTCCAATGATGCAGCTAGCTCATACTGATAGGCCGTTTAAAAGGTCCTAGTCCATGTTGAAAACTGGTACGATTTTTTATATACAAAACATTGTATCGGCCCAATAATAGGGCAGCGTCAATTTATTGGAAACAATAACAATCCAGGCTAGAATGGTCATATACTATGCTGGAAACTGATACGATCTTATATGCAAAACATTATTCCGTCCTAAAAGGGCAGCATCCATTTATTGGAAACAATTACAGCCTTGGCGTCGTCTTATTACATGCCTCCATAATATAGGCTGAGTCGCTTAGTGGAATAAACACAAGCGCCCATACAACAATTACTCGAGAAATCACAGGCGCACTTAACGCCTATATCACGGTTAATGGACCAGCAATTATATCAAGGTCCCCGATATACATCGTGTCAGCCAAATAACGTGTGCTCTTCCTCTTCACTGTGAATCACAGGTGCACTTGACGCCTACATCATAGTTAACCGACCACCCAATTGAAAAAAGGTCGCCGATCCATTCTAACGCATATCACCAACGTTAGTCTGAATTAAAAGCACCTGCATTCAACAATTCAGCATGCCTCCACAAATGTGCCTTATTACGCATGCCAAATACTGATACGATGTCACAAATAAAACATATTACACGCCGTCATAAGATAGGCTGTGTCGCTTAGTGGAATAAACACAAGCGCCCATACGATAATTAACCGAGAAATTACAGGCGCATTTGATGCCTATATTACGGTTAATGGACCACTAATTGTATCACGGTCCCTGATGTACATCGTATCAGCCAAACAACACGTGCTTCTTTTCTTCACTGTGAATCACAGGTGCACTCGACGCCTATATCACAGTTAACCGACCATCAATTGTATAAAGGTCGCCGATACATTCTAACTCATTTATCGTATCACCAACGTTAGTCTGAATTACCTAACTGTCGTCAGACGGATACACTCTAATGTCAACAATGACTCAACCAGATCAATGGATGAAGCTATGAATCATACATAGCTAGCATGTCGAATCACGATTTGACCTAAATAAACTGAATTACACGACAAACAGCACTTATCAGACTCCAGTTTTTGAAATGAGTCGTATGCTGGAATAAACACGAGAACTAGTCCTGGCGGAATACACATAACTCAGCCACAAGTTCTATGCGCAGCACATTGTAACCATATTGGGACTCCCACGGTTGCTTCCGACTTGCTCGTGGTGCCTGCCCTCCCCCCCCCCCCCCCACTTACATTTATACCGAGCTTACGGGCTCCTGTAAGAGGGACTCACCTTAGTCTCGCGAGGTTTTGGGTGCAAACCCAGAACTGGCGCTTGGAGAGTTTTGTCGGGGCGACTTGTCACAATTATACCAGTGCATGTGTGGCATACAATAATGATAAAAAAGGCCCAGTGGGAGCGTACTAATTTTAGCCGATTGTTACAATCATATCTGCACTGGCCACAAAGTTGTTATTAACAAAACACGGCCGTCTGTCGGGCACAATCAAGTAAACTTTAAACTCGACAGTTCACTACAATTAGTAGTCGCAATATACTTGCCACACAACCTACACTAGGACTATCACTCAGTTATTCCCAGCATTAGCTGGTGCGAGAATTTATTTCTCCTGACATATCAAGGGAGCTAACCAATATTTACTCCCATAAATATTCGTGTCAGAGCTTGACCCTTCATGATGGTCGACAAACAACTAAATCTCATTTCGTGAATTCAATCATGAAAACATTCTTCATCCATGTGGGCGCCACCCACACCGATTCAGCCAATCAGCGTGTCGGAGTGCAAATAGCACACCCAATGAGAATTCTCCTTTACAGCACGTGACTCTCAGTCACCGAAGCTGAAGGCGTCATCCCAATTAGTTCTCATTTCCACGTATACTAAACGTACAGCTCGGACGCCATCTTTAATCAACCGATAACACTGTTGAAGTTTCCACAAATTTGATTCTCAATGCACGATTATGATTTTCACACACGTGAATACGAAACCACTGAGATTCGTTTGTATCAAACACCAGGTATCGCGACTGCACATTCGCATTTTTCGATTGATTTAATCGCTATTTCACTCTCGCGTTTTACACTATTGTATTGTATTTATTTATGTTCAGTGTGTTGGCTATCACAGGTTTCGCTACCACAAGCCCGTTCAATACACATTTATGTGACATTGCCTGCCAGCTTCGAAACCGTAAAGTCTCATTACCACAAGCCAATGTTGTATATAGAATTTTCTGTATACTCCCAGCCTGCTTGCAGACTTTACACATAGCCAACAGGGGTTTGCCTACCACAAGCCAGTGCTAACGCATTAATGTGTGTTATTGCCCGCAAGCTTGCCAAACCCTGAAGCTTCCACCACAAGCCCGTGTCGTACACAGCCTGTGTACCTCCAGCCTGCTTGCAAGCTTCATCGCTCGACGGTTTCTATCCCAGACAGCAGAGCCTGTCGGTCGATTTAGAAACTGAATCGGAGTTTCACACCACAAGCCCGTGTTATACACAGTGTTCTGTGTATTTCCTGCAAGCTTTGAAACTTCTGAGAGCGACATACAAGTCACTGAGCGTCTCAGACAGTCGACCTAAAAGACTGCTAGAATGGCTATAGTTCTCCAATTAGAACGAACTCAAATGAGCCACGAATGCACAAACACTAAAGTGCATACATAAGCGACAGTCAAGTCAATAAAGTGCGACAGTCACTTCAGTTCTCCAATTAGAGCTGTTTCAAACAAGCCATAAAAAGGCATAAACAATCGAGTGCAAACAAAACACACTCAGTCTTGCACAAACACCTGGTCCTCAGACACGAACAGAATAAGGTGTGAAACATAATTAACGGTCGAGGCAACGCCTCCCGAAAATCAATCATATTTCCTTGAAATAGCAATATATGAAATTACAATAAACAGTTGATAATATATTGCCCAGAACCTGACAAACAGCAGTGTTCAAATTCAAGTCTCAGCCATGTCTGAAAGCTGTAACATTCAACGAATTGGTATCAAGTGGCGCTCACCCATAGCGACCTATATTTCCTATATACCACAATACATTACCGGCCAAGAATCGGTAGTCTCAGACTTACACTAATTGAAGTCTTGAGGTATTTGTTTCTTTGATAAAACCGTAAAGGTTGAAACTAGTCAGGCATAGCGGATTAAATTCCGGACAAGTACCAATAGGCTTCAGGCTAAACAAATGTTATACCGAAGCACATACGAATTTCAATGTACTATACTGAAATCAGCTCTTTTATCGCGAGCTCCAAGCTCCACAAGCTCAGAAAGCACACATGTATAGAAAAGTTCAGTCGCTTTCTGTCATGGGACAATATCCCCCTGTTTGATGACAGTTACTTACTCAAATAATGGTATGAGCCTAATAATTCAGAAGCGCATTTCTCCAATGATGCAGCTAGCTCATACTGATAGGCCGTTTAAAAGGTCCTAGTCCATGTTGAAAACTGGTACGATTTTTTATATACAAAACATTGTATCGGCCCAATAATAGGGCAGCGTCAATTTATTGGAAACAATAACAATCCAGGCTAGAATGGTCATATACTATGCTGGAAACTGATACGATCTTATATGCAAAACATTATTCCGTCCTAAAAGGGCAGCATCCATTTATTGGAAACAATTACAGCCTTGGCGTCGTCTTATTACATGCCTCCATAATATAGGCTGAGTCGCTTAGTGGAATAAACACAAGCGCCCATACAACAATTACTCGAGAAATCACAGGCGCACTTAACGCCTATATCACGGTTAATGGACCAGCAATCATATCAAGGTCCCCGATATACATCGTGTCAGCCAAATAACGTGTGCTCTTCCTCTTCACTGTGAATCACAGGTGCACTTGACGCCTACATCATAGTTAACCGACCACCCAATTGAAAAAAGGTCGCCGATCCATTCTAACGCATATCACCAACGTTAGTCCGAATTAAAAGCACCTGCATTCAACAATTCAGCATGCCTCCACAAATGTGCCTTATTACGCATGCCAAATACTGATACGATGTCACAAATAAAACATATTACACGCCGTCATAAGATAGGCTGTGCCGCTTAGTGGAATAAACACAAGCGCCCATACGATAATTAACCGAGAAATTACAGGCGCATTTGATGCCTATATTACGGTTAATGGACCACTAATTGTATCACGGTCCCTGATGTACATCGTATCAGCCAAACAACACGTGCTTCTTTTCTTCACTGTGAATCACAGGTGCACTCGACGCCTATATCACAGTTAACCGACCATCAATTGTATAAAGGTCGCCGATACATTCTAACTCATTTATCGTATCACCAACGTTAGTCTGAATTACCTAACTGTCGTCAGACGGATACACTCTAATGTCAACAATGACTCAACCAGATCAATGGATGAAGCTATGAATCATACATAGCTAGCATGTCGAATCACGATTTGACCTAAATAAACTGAATTACACGACAAACAGCACTTATCAGACTCCAGTTTTTGAAATGAGTCGTATGCTGGAATAAACACGAGAACTAGTCCTGGCGGAATACACATAACTCAGCCACAAGTTCTATGCGCAGCACATTGTAACCATATTGGGACTCCCACGGTTGCTTCCGACTTGCTCGTGGTGCCTGCCCTCACCTTAGTCTCGCGAGGTTTTGGGTGCAAACCCAGAACTGGCGCTTGGAGAGTTTTGTCGGGGCGACTTGTCACAATTATACCAGTGCATGTGTGGCATACAATAATGATAAAAAAGGCCCAGTGGGAGCGTACTAATTTTAGCCGATTGTTACAATCATATCTGCACTGGCCACAGAGTTGTTATTAACAAAACACGGCCGTCTGTCGGGCACAATCAAGTAAACTTTAAACTCGACAGTTCACTACAATTAGTAGTCGCAATATACTTGCCACACAACCTACACTAGGACTATCACTCGGTTATTCCCAGCATTAGCTGGTGCGAGAATTTATTTCTCCTGACATATCAAGGGAGCTAACCAATATTTACTCCCATAAATATTCGTGTCAGAGCTTGACCCTTCATGATGGTCGACAAACAACTAAATCTCATTTCGTGAATTCAATCATGAAAAAATTCTTCATCCATGTGGGCGCCACCCACACCGATTCAGCCAATCAGCGTGTCGGAGTGCAAATAGCACACCCAATGAGAATTCTCCTTTACAGCACGTGACTCTCAGTCACCGAAGCTGAAGGCGTCATCCCAATTAGTTCTCATTTCCACGTATACTACACGTACAGCTCGGACGCCATCTTTAATCAACCGATAACACTGTTGAAGTTTCCACAAATTTGATTCTCAATGCACGATTATGATTTTCACACACGTGAATACGAAACCACTGAGATTCGTTTGTATCAAACACCAGGTATCGCGACTGCACATTCGCATTTTTCGATTGATTTAATCGCTATTTCACTCTCGCGTTTTACACTATTGTATTGTATTTATTTATGTTCAGTGTGTTGACTATCACAGGTTTCGCTACCACAAGCCCGTTCAATACACATTTATGTGACATTGCCTGCCAGCTTCGAAACCGTAAAGTCTCATTACCACAAGCCAGTGTTGTATATAGAATTTTCTGTATACTCCCAGCCTGCTTGCAGACTTTACACATAGCCAACAGGGGTTTGCCTACCACAAGCCAGTGCTAACGCATTAATGTGTGTTATTGCCCGCAAGCTTGCCAAACCCTGAAGCTTCCACCACAAGCCCGTGTCGTACACAGCCTGTGTACCTCCAGCCTGCTTGCAAGCTTCATCGCTCGACGGTTTCTATCCCAGACAGCAGAGCCTGTCGGTCGATTTAGAAACTGAATCGGAGTTTCACACCACAAGCCCGTGTTATACACAGTGTTCTGTGTATTTCCTGCAAGCTTTGAAACTTCTGAGAGCGACATACAAGTCACTGAGCGTCTCAGACAGTCGACCTAAAAGACTGCTAGAATGGCTATAGTTCTCCAATTAGAACGAACTCAAATGAGCCACGAATGCACAAACACTAAAGTGCATACATAAGCGACAGTCAAGTCAATAAAGTGCGACAGTCACTTCAGTTCTCCAATTAGAGCTGTTTCAAACAAGCCATAAAAAGGCATAAACAATCGAGTGCAAACAAAACACACTCAGTCTTGCACAAACACCTGGTCCTCAGACACGAACAGAATAAGGTGTGAAACATAATTAACGGTCGAGGCAACGCCTCCCGAAAATCAATCATATTTCCTTGAAATAGCAATATATGAAATTACAATAAACAGTTGATAATATATTGCCCAGAACCTGACAAACAGCAGTGTTCAAATTCAAGTCTCAGCCATGTCTGAAAGCTGTAACATTCAACGAATTGGTATCAAGTGGCGCTCACCCATAGCGACCTATATTTCCTATATACCACAATACATTACCGGCCAAGAATCGGTAGTCTCAGACTTACACTAATTGAAGTCTTGAGGTATTTGTTTCTTTGATAAAACCGTAAAGGTTGAAACTAGTCAGGCATAGCGGATTAAATTCCGGACAAGTACCAATAGGCTTCAGGCTAAACAAATGTTATACCGAAGCACATACGAATTTCAATGTACTATACTGAAATCAGCTCTTTTATCGCGAGCTCCAAGCTCCACAAGCTCAGAAAGCACACATGTATAGAAAAGTTCAGTCGCTTTCTGTCATGGGACAATATCCCCCTGTTTGATGACAGTTACTTACTCAAATAATGGTATGAGCCTAATAATTCAGAAGCGCATTTCTCCAATGATGCAGCTAGCTCATACTGATAGGCCGTTTAAAAGGTCCTAGTCCATGTTGAAAACTGGTACGATTTTTTATATACAAAACATTGTATCGGCCCAATAATAGGGCAGCGTCAATTTATTGGAAACAATAACAATCCAGGCTAGAATGGTCATATACTATGCTGGAAACTGATACGATCTTATATGCAAAACATTATTCCGTCCTAAAAGGGCAGCATCCATTTATTGGAAACAATTACAGCCTTGGCGTCGTCTTATTACATGCCTCCATAATATAGGCTGAGTCGCTTAGTGGAATAAACACAAGCGCCCATACAACAATTACTCGAGAAATCACAGGCGCACTTAACGCCTATATCACGGTTAATGGACCAGCAATTATATCAAGGTCCCCGATATACATCGTGTCAGCCAAATAACGTGTGCTCTTCCTCTTCACTGTGAATCACAGGTGCACTTGACGCCTACATCATAGTTAACCGACCACCCAATTGAAAAAAGGTCGCCGATCCATTCTAACGCATATCACCAACGTTAGTCTGAATTAAAAGCACCTGCATTCAACAATTCAGCATGCCTCCACAAATGTGCCTTATTACGCATGCCAAATACTGATACGATGTCACAAATAAAACATATTACACGCCGTCATAAGATAGGCTGTGTCGCTTAGTGGAATAAACACAAGCGCCCATACGATAATTAACCGAGAAATTACAGGCGCATTTGATGCCTATATTACGGTTAATGGACCACTAATTGTATCACGGTCCCTGATGTACATCGTATCAGCCAAACAACACGTGCTTCTTTTCTTCACTGTGAATCACAGGTGCACTCGACGCCTATATCACAGTTAACCGACCATCAATTGTATAAAGGTCGCCGATACATTCTAACTCATTTATCGTATCACCAACGTTAGTCTGAATTACCTAACTGTCGTCAGACGAATACACTCTAATGTCAACAATGACTCAACCAGATCAATGGATGAAGCTATGAATCATACATAGCTAGCATGTCGAATCACGATTTGACCTAAATAAACTGAATTACACGACAAACAGCACTTATCAGACTCCAGTTTTTGAAATGAGTCGTATGCTGGAATAAACACGAGAACTAGTCCTGGCGGAATACACATAACTCAGCCACAAGTTCTATGCGCAGCACATTGTAACCATATTGGGACTCCCACGGTTGCTTCCGACTTGCTCGTGGTGCCTGCCCTCCCCCCCCCCCCCCCCCCCCCACTTACATTTATACCGAGCTTACGGGCTCCTGTAAGAGGGACTCACCTTAGTCTCGCGAGGTTTTGGGTGCAAACCCAGAACTGGCGCTTGGAGAGTTTTGTCGGGGCGACTTGTCACAATTATACCAGTGCATGTGTGGCATACAATAATGATAAAAAAGGCCCAGTGGGAGCGTACTAATTTTAGCCGATTGTTACAATCATATCTGCACTGGCCACAAAGTTGTTATTAACAAAACACGGCCGTCTGTCGGGCACAATCAAGTAAACTTTAAACTCGACAGTTCACTACAATTAGTAGTCGCAATATACTTGCCACACAACCTACACTAGGACTATCACTCAGTTATTCCCAGCATTAGCTGGTGCGAGAATTTATTTCTCCTGACATATCAAGGGAGCTAACCAATATTTACTCCCATAAATATTCGTGTCAGAGCTTGACCCTTCATGATGGTCGACAAACAACTAAATCTCATTTCGTGAATTCAATCATGAAAACATTCTTCATCCATGTGGGCGCCACCCACACCGATTCAGCCAATCAGCGTGTCGGAGTGCAAATAGCACACCCAATGAGAATTCTCCTTTACAGCACGTGACTCTCAGTCACCGAAGCTGAAGGCGTCATCCCAATTAGTTCTCATTTCCACGTATACTACACGTACAGCTCGGACGCCATCTTTAATCAACCGATAACACTGTTGAAGTTTCCACAAATTTGATTCTCAATGCACGATTATGATTTTCACACACGTGAATACGAAACCACTGAGATTCGTTTGTATCAAACACCAGGTATCGCGACTGCACATTCGCATTTTTCGATTGATTTAATCGCTATTTCACTCTCGCGTTTTACACTATTGTATTGTATTTATTTATGTTCAGTGTGTTGGCTATCACAGGTTTCGCTACCACAAGCCCGTGCAATACACATTTATGTGACATTGCCTGCCAGCTTCGAAACCGTAAAGTCTCATTACCACAAGCCAGTGTTGTATATAGAATTTTCTGTATACTCCCAGCCTGCTTGCAGACTTTACACATAGCCAACAGGGGTTTGCCTACCACAAGCCAGTGCTAACGCATTAATGTGTGTTATTGCCCGCAAGCTTGCCAAACCCTGAAGCTTCCACCACAAGCCCGTGTCGTACACAGCCTGTGTACCTCCAGCCTGCTTGCAAGCTTCATCGCTCGACGGTTTCTATCCCAGACAGCAGAGCCTGTCGGTCGATTTAGAAACTGAATCGGAGTTTCACACCACAAGCCCGTGTTATACACAGTGTTCTGTGTATTTCCTGCAAGCTTTGAAACTTCTGAGAGCGACATACAAGTCACTGAGCGTCTCAGACAGTCGACCTAAAAGACTGCTAGAATGGCTATAGTTCTCCAATTAGAACGAACTCAAATGAGCCACGAATGCACAAACACTAAAGTGCATACATAAGCGACAGTCAAGTCAATAAAGTGCGACAGTCACTTCAGTTCTCCAATTAGAGCTGTTTCAAACAAGCCATAAAAAGGCATAAACAATCGAGTGCAAACAAAACACACTCAGTCTTGCACAAACACCTGGTCCTCAGACACGAACAGAATAAGGTGTGAAACATAATTAACGGTCGAGGCAACGCCTCCCGAAAATCAATCATATTTCCTTGAAATAGCAATATATGAAATTACAATAAACAGTTGATAATATATTGCCCAGAACCTGAAAAACAGCAGTGTTCAAATTCAAGTCTCAGCCATGTCTGAAAGCTGTAACATTCAACGAATTGGTATCAAGTGGCGCTCACCCATAGCGACCTATATTTCCTATATACCACAATACATTACCGGCCAAGAATCGGTAGTCTCAGACTTACACTAATTGAAGTCTTGAGGTATTTGTTTCTTTGATAAAACCGTAAAGGTTGAAACTAGTCAGGCATAGCGGATTAAATTCCGGACAAGTACCAATAGGCTTCAGGCTAAACAAATGTTATACCGAAGCACATACGAATTTCAATGTACTATACTGAAATCAGCTCTTTTATCGCGAGCTCCAAGCTCCACAAGCTCAGAAAGCACACATGTATAGAAAAGTTCAGTCGCTTTCTGTCATGGGACAATATCCCCCTGTTTGATGACAGTTACTTACTCAAATAATGGTATGAGCCTAATAATTGAGAAGCGCATTTCTCCAATGATGCAGCTAGCTCATACTGATAGGCCGTTTAAAAGGTCCTAGTCCATGTTGAAAACTGGTACGATTTTTTATATACAAAACATTGTATCGGCCCAATAATAGGGCAGCGTCAATTTATTGGAGACAATAACAATCCAGGCTAGAATGGTCATATACTATGCTGGAAACTGATACGATTTTATATGCAAAACATTATTCCGTCCTAAAAGGGCAGCATCCATTTATTGGAAACAATTACAGCCTTGGCGTCGTCTTATTACATGCCTCCATAATATAGGCTGAGTCGCTTAGTGGAATAAACACAAGCGCCCATACAACAATTACTCGAGAAATCACAGGCGCACTTAACGCCTATATCACGGTTAATGGACCAGCAATTATATCAAGGTCCCCGATATACATCGTGTCAGCCAAATAACGTGTGCTCTTCCTCTTCACTGTGAATCACAGGTGCACTTGACGCCTACATCATAGTTAACCGACCACCCAATTGAAAAAAGGTCGCCGATCCATTCTAACGCATATCACCAACGTTAGTCTGAATTAAAAGCACCTGCATTCAACAATTCAGCATGCCTCCACAAATGTGCCTTATTACGCATGCCAAATACTGATACGATGTCACAAATAAAACATATTACACGCCGTCATAAGATAGGCTGTGTCGCTTAGTGGAATAAACACAAGCGCCCATACGATAATTAACCGAGAAATTACAGGCGCATTTGATGCCTATATTACGGTTAATGGACCACTAATTGTATCACGGTCCCTGATGTACATCGTATCAGCCAAACAACACGTGCTTCTTTTCTTCACTGTGAATCACAGGTGCACTCGACGCCTATATCACAGTTAACCGACCATCAATTGTATAAAGGTCGCCGATACATTCTAACTCATTTATCGTATTACCAACGTTAGTCTGAATTACCTAACTGTCGTCAGACGGATACACTCTAATGTCAACAATGACTCAACCAGATCAATGGATGAAGCTATGAATCATACATAGCTAGCATGTCGAATCACGATTTGACCTAAATAAACTGAATTACACGACAAACAGCACTTATCAGACTCCAGTTTTTGAAATGAGTCGTATGCTGGAATAAACACGAGAACTAGTCCTGGCGGAATACACATAACTCAGCCACAAGTTCTATGCGCAGCACATTGTAACCATATTGGGACTCCCACGGTTGCTTCCGACTTGCTCGTGGTGCCTGCCCTCCCCCCCACACTTACATTTATACCGAGCTTACGGGCTCCTGTGAGAGGGACTCACCTTAGTCTCGCGAGGTTTTGGGTGCAAACCCAGAACTGGCGCTTGGAGAGTTTTGTCGGGGCGACTTGTCACAATTATACCAGTGCATGTGTGGCATACAATAATGATAAAAAAGGCCCAGTGGGAGCGTACTAATTTTAGCCGATTGTTACAATCATATCTGCACTGGCCACAAAGTTGTTATTAACAAAACACGGCCGTCTGTCGGGCACAATCAAGTAAACTTTAAACTCGACAGTTCACTACAATTAGTAGTCGCAATATACTTGCCACACAACCTACACTAGGACTATCACTCAGTTATTCCCAGCATTAGCTGGTGCGAGAATTTATTTCTCCTGACATATCAAGGGAGCTAACCAATATTTACTCCCATAAATATTCGTGTCAGAGCTTGACCCTTCATGATGGTCGACAAACAACTAAATCTCATTTCGTGAATTCAATCATGAAAAAATACTTCATCCATGTGGGCGCCACCCACACCGATTCAGCCAATCAGCGTGTCGGAGTGCAAATAGCACACCCAATGAGAATTCTCCTTTACAGCACGTGACTCTCAGTCACCGAAGCTGAAGGCGTCATCCCAATTAGTTCTCATTTCCACGTATACTACACGTACAGCTCGGACGCCATCTTTAATCAACCGATAACACTGTTGAAGTTTCCACAAATTTGATTCTCAATGCACGATTATGATTTTCACACACGTGAATACGAAACCACTGAGATTCGTTTGTATCAAACACCAGGTATCGCGACTGCACATTCGCATTTTTCGATTGATTTAATCGCTATTTCACTCTCGCGTTTTACACTATTGTATTGTATTTATTTATGTTCAGTGTGTTGGCTATCACAGGTTTCGCTACCACAAGCCCGTGCAATACACATTTATGTGACATTGCCTGCCAGCTTCGAAACCGTAAAGTCTCATTACCACAAGCCAGTGTTGTATATAGAATTTTCTGTATACTCCCAGCCTGCTTGCAGACTTTACACATAGCCAACAGGGGTTTGCCTACCACAAGCCAGTGCTAACGCATTAATGTGTGTTATTGCCCGCAAGCTTGCCAAACCCTGAAGCTTCCACCACAAGCCCGTGTCGTACACAGCCTGTGTACCTCCAGCCTGCTTGCAAGCTTCATCGCTCGACGGTTTCTATCCCAGACAGCAGAGCCTGTCGGTCGATTTAGAAACTGAATCGGAGTTTCACACCACAAGCCCGTGTTATACACAGTGTTCTGTGTATTTCCTGCAAGCTTTGAAACTTCTGAGAGCGACATACAAGTCACTGAGCGTCTCAGACAGTCGACCTAAAAGACTGCTAGAATGGCTATAGTTCTCCAATTAGAACGAACTCAAATGAGCCACGAATGCACAAACACTAAAGTGCATACATAAGCGACAGTCAAGTCAATAAAGTGCGACAGTCACTTCAGTTCTCCAATTAGAGCTGTTTCAAACAAGCCATAAAAAGGCATAAACAATCGAGTGCAAACAAAACACACTCAGTCTTGCACAAACACCTGGTCCTCAGACACGAACAGAATAAGGTGTGAAACATAATTAACGGTCGAGGCAACGCCTCCCGAAAATCAATCATATTTCCTTGAAATAGCAATATATGAAATTACAATAAACAGTTGATAATATATTGCCCAGAACCTGAAAAAACAGCAGTGTTCAAATTCAAGTCTCAGCCATGTCTGAAAGCTGTAACATTCAACGAATTGGTATCAAGTGGCGCTCACCCATAGCGACCTATATTTCCTATATACCACAATACATTACCGGCCAAGAATCGGTAGTCTCAGACTTACACTAATTGAAGTCTTGAGGTATTTGTTTCTTTGATAAAACCGTAAAGGTTGAAACTAGTCAGGCATAGCGGATTAAATTCCGGACAAGTACCAATAGGCTTCAGGCTAAACAAATGTTATACCGAAGCACATACGAATTTCAATGTACTATACTGAAATCAGCTCTTTTATCGCGAGGTCCAAGCTCCACAAGCTCAGAAAGCACACATGTATAGAAAAGTTCAGTCGCTTTCTGTCATGGGACAATATCCCCCTGTTTGATGACAGTTACTTACTCAAATAATGGTATGAGCCTAATAATTCAGAAGCGCATTTCTCCAATGATGCAGCTAGCTCATACTGATAGGCTGTTTAAAAGGTCCTAGTCCATGTTGAAAACTGGTACGATTTTTTATATACAAAACATTGTATCGGCCCAATAATAGGGCAGCGTCAATTTATTGGAAACAATAACAATCCAGGCTAGAATGGTCATATACTATGCTGGAAACTGATACGATCTTATATGCAAAACATTATTCCGTCCTAAAAGGGCAGCATCCATTTATTGGAAACAATTACAGCCTTGGCGTCGTCTTATTACATGCCTCCATAATATAGGCTGAGTCGCTTAGTGGAATAAACACAAGCGCCCATACAACAATTACTCGAGAAATCACAGGCGCACTTAACGCCTATATCACGGTTAATGGACCAGCAATTATATCAAGGTCCCCGATATACATCGTGTCAGCCAAATAACGTGTGCTCTTCCTCTTCACTGTGAATCACAGGTGCACTTGACGCCTACATCATAGTTAACCGACCACCCAATTGAAAAAAGGTCGCCGATCCATTCTAACGCATATCACCAACGTTAGTCTGAATTAAAAGCACCTGCATTCAACAATTCAGCATGCCTCCACAAATGTGCCTTATTACGCATGCCAAATACTGATACGATGTCACAAATAAAACATATTACACGCCGTCATAAGATAGGCTGTGTCGTTTAGTGGAATAAACACAAGCGCCCATACGATAATTAACCGAGAAATTACAGGCGCATTTGATGCCTATATTACGGTTAATGGACCACTAATTGTATCACGGTCCCTGATGTACATCGTATCAGCCAAACAACACGTGCTTCTTTTCTTCACTGTGAATCACAGGTGCACTCGACGCCTATATCACAGTTAACCGACCATCAATTGTATAAAGGTCGCCGATACATTCTAACTCATTTATCGTATCACCAACGTTAGTCTGAATTACCTAACTGTCGTCAGACGGATACACTCTAATGTCAACAATGACTCAACCAGATCAATGGATGAAGCTATGAATCATACATAGCTAGCATGTCGAATCACGATTTGACCTAAATAAACTGAATTACACGACAAACAGCACTTATCAGACTCCAGTTTTTGAAATGAGTCGTATGCTGGAATAAACACGAGAACTAGTCCTGGCGGAATACACATAACTCAGCCACAAGTTCTATGCGCAGCACATTGTAACCATATTGGGACTCCCACGGTTGCTTCCGACTTGCTCGTGGTGCCTGCCCTCCCCCCCACTTACATTTATACCGAGCTTACGGGCTCCTGTAAGAGGGACTCACCTTAGTCTCGCGAGGTTTTGGGTGCAAACCCAGAACTGGCGCTTGGAGAGTTTTGTCGGGGCGACTTGTCACAATTATACCAGTGCATGTGTGGCATACAATAATGATAAAAAAAGGCCCAGTGGGAGCGTACTAATTTTAGCCGATTGTTACAATCATATCTGCACTGGCCACAAAGTTGTTATTAACAAAACACGGCCGTCTGTCGGGCACAATCAAGTAAACTTTAAACTCGACAGTTCACTACAATTAGTAGTCGCAATATACTTGCCACACAACCTACACTAGGACTATCACTCAGTTATTCCCAGCATTAGCTGGTGCGAGAATTTATTTCTCCTGACATATCAAGGGAGCTAACCAATATTTACTCCCATAAATATTCGTGTCAGAGCTTGACCCTTCATGATGGTCGACAAACAACTAAATCTCATTTCGTGAATTCAATCATGAAAAAATTCTTCATCCATGTGGGCGCCACCCACACCGATTCAGCCAATCAGCGTGTCGGAGTGCAAATAGCACACCCAATGAGAATTCTCCTTTACAGCACGTGACTCTCAGTCACCGAAGCTGAAGGCGTCATCCCAATTAGTTCTCATTTCCACGTATACTACACGTACAGCTCGGACGCCATCTTTAATCAACCGATAACACTGTTGAAGTTTCCACAAATTTGATTCTCAATGCACGATTATGATTTTCACACACGTGAATACGAAACCACTGAGATTCGTTTGTATCAAACACCAGGTATCGCGACTGCACATTCGCATTTTTCGATTGATTTAATCGCTATTTCACTCTCGCGTTTTACACTATTGTATTGTATTTATTTATGTTCAGTGTGTTGGCTATCACAGGTTTCGCTACCACAAGCCCGTGCAATACACATTTATGTGACATTGCCTGCCAGCTTCGAAACCGTAAAGTCTCATTACCACAAGCCAGTGTTGTATATAGAATTTTCTGTATACTCCCAGCCTGCTTGCAGACTTTACACATAGCCAACAGGGGTTTGCCTACCACAAGCCAGTGCTAACGCATTAATGTGTGTTATTGCCCGCAAGCTTGCCAAACCCTGAAGCTTCCACCACAAGCCCGTGTCGTACACAGCCTGTGTACCTCCAGCCTGCTTGCAAGCTTCATCGCTCGACGGTTTCTATCCCAGACAGCAGAGCCTGTCGGTCGATTTAGAAACTGAATCGGAGTTTCACACCACAAGGCCGTGTTATACACAGTGTTCTGTGTATTTCCTGCAAGCTTTGAAACTTCTGAGAGCGACATACAAGTCACTGAGCGTCTCAGACAGTCGACCTAAAAGACTGCTAGAATGGCTATAGTTCTCCAATTAGAACGAACTCAAATGAGCCACGAATGCACAAACACTAAAGTGCATACATAAGCGACAGTCAAGTCAATAAAGTGCGACAGTCACTTCAGTTCTCCAATTAGAGCTGTTTCAAACAAGCCATAAAAAGGCATAAACAATCGAGTGCAAACAAAACACACTCAGTCTTGCACAAACACCTGGTCCTCAGACACGAACAGAATAAGGTGTGAAACATAATTAACGGTCGAGGCAACGCCTCCCGAAAATCAATCATATTTCCTTGAAATAGCAATATATGAAATTACAATAAACAGTTGATAATATATTGCCCAGAACCTGAAAAAACAGCAGTGTTCAAATTCAAGTCTCAGCCATGTCTGAAAGCTGTAACATTCAACGAATTGGTATCAAGTGGCGCTCACCCATAGCGACCTATATTTCCTATATACCACAATACATTACCGGCCAAGAATCGGTAGTCTCAGACTTACACTAATTGAAGTCTTGAGGTATTTGTTTCTTTGATAAAACCGTAAAGGTTGAAACTAGTCAGGCATAGCGGATTAAATTCCGGACAAGTACCAATAGGCTTCAGGCTAAACAAATGTTATACCGAAGCACATACGAATTTCAATGTACTATACTGAAATCAGCTCTTTTATCGCGAGCTCCAAGCTCCACAAGCTCAGAAAGCACACATGTATAGAAAAGTTCAGTCGCTTTCTGTCATGGGACAATATCCCCCTGTTTGATGACAGTTACTTACTCAAATAATGGTATGAGCCTAATAATTCAGAAGCGCATTTCTCCAATGATGCAGCTAGCTCATACTGATAGGCCGTTTAAAAGGTCCTAGTCCATGTTGAAAACTGGTACGATTTTTTATATACAAAACATTGTATCGGCCCAATAATAGGGCAGCGTCAATTTATTGGAAACAATAACAATCCAGGCTAGAATGGTCATATACTATGCTGGAAACTGATACGATCTTATATGCAAAACATTATTCCGTCCTAAAAGGGCAGCATCCATTTATTGGAAACAATTACAGCCTTGGCGTCGTCTTATTACATGCCTCCATAATATAGGCTGAGTCGCTTAGTGGAATAAACACAAGCGCCCATACAACAATTACTCGAGAAATCACAGGCGCACTTAACGCCTATATCACGGTTAATGGACCAGCAATTATATCAAGGTCCCCGATATACATCGTGTCAGCCAAATAACGTGTGCTCTTCCTCTTCACTGTGAATCACAGGTGCACTTGACGCCTACATCATAGTTAACCGACCACCCAATTGAAAAAAGGTCGCCGATCCATTCTAACGCATATCACCAACGTTAGTCCGAATTAAAAGCACCTGCATTCAACAATTCAGCATGCCTCCACAAATGTGCCTTATTACGCATGCCAAATACTGATACGATGTCACAAATAAAACATATTACACGCCGTCATAAGATAGGCTGTGCCGCTTAGTGGAATAAACACAAGCGCCCATACGATAATTAACCGAGAAATTACAGGCGCATTTGATGCCTATATTACGGTTAATGGACCACTAATTGTATCACGGTCCCTGATGTACATCGTATCAGCCAAACAACACGTGCTTCTTTTCTTCACTGTGAATCACAGGTGCACTCGACGCCTATATCACAGTTAACCGACCATCAATTGTATAAAGGTCGCCGATACATTCTAACTCATTTATCGTATCACCAACGTTAGTCTGAATTACCTAACTGTCGTCAGACGGATACACTCTAATGTCAACAATGACTCAACCAGATCAATGGATGAAGCTATGAATCATACATAGCTAGCATGTCGAATCACGATTTGACCTAAATAAACTGAATTACACGACAAACAGCACTTATCAGACTCCAGTTTTTGAAATGAGTCGTATGCTGGAATAAACACGAGAACTAGTCCTGGCGGAATACACATAACTCAGCCACAAGTTCTATGCGCAGCACATTGTAACCATATTGGGACTCCCACGGTTGCTTCCGACTTGCTCGTGGTGCCTGCCCTCCCCCCCCCCCCCCCACACTTACATTTATACCGAGCTTACGGGCTCCTGTGAGAGGGACTCACCTTAGTCTCGCGAGGTTTTGGGTGCAAACCCAGAACTGGCGCTTGGAGAGTTTTGTCGGGGCGACTTGTCACAATTATACCAGTGCATGTGTGGCATACAATAATGATAAAAAAGGCCCAGTGGGAGCGTACTAATTTTAGCCGATTGTTACAATCATATCTGCACTGGCCACAAAGTTGTTATTAACAAAACACGGCCGTCTGTCGGGCACAATCAAGTAAACTTTAAACTCGACAGTTCACTACAATTAGTAGTCGCAATATACTTGCCACACAACCTACACTAGGACTATCACTCAGTTATTCCCAGCATTAGCTGGTGCGAGAATTTATTTCTCCTGACATATCAAGGGAGCTAACCAATATTCACTCCCATAAATATTCGTGTCAGAGCTTGACCCTTCATGATGGTCGACAAACAACTAAATCTCATTTCGTGAATTCAATCATGAAAAAATACTTCATCCATGTGGGCGCCACCCACACCGATTCAGCCAATCAGCGTGTCGGAGTGCAAATAGCACACCCAATGAGAATTCTCCTTTACAGCACGTGACTCTCAGTCACCGAAGCTGAAGGCGTCATCCCAATTAGTTCTCATTTCCACGTATACTACACGTACAGCTCGGACGCCATCTTTAATCAACCGATAACACTGTTGAAGTTTCCACAAATTTGATTCTCAATGCACGATTATGATTTTCACACACGTGAATACGAAACCACTGAGATTCGTTTGTATCAAACACCAGGTATCGCGACTGCACATTCGCATTTTTCGATTGATTTAATAGCTATTTCACTCTCGCGTTTTACACTATTGTATTGTATTTATTTATGTTCAGTGTGTTGGCTATCACAGGTTTCGCTACCACAAGCCCGTGCAATACACATTTATGTGACATTGCCTGCCAGCTTCGAAACCGTAAAGTCTCATTACCACAAGCCAGTGTTGTATATAGAATTTTCTGTATACTCCCAGCCTGCTTGCAGACTTTACACATAGCCAACAGGGGTTTGCCTACCACAAGCCAGTGCTAACGCATTAATGTGTGTTATTGCCCGCAAGCTTGCCAAACCCTGAAGCTTCCACCACAAGCCCGTGTCGTACACAGCCTGTGTACCTCCAGCCTGCTTGCAAGCTTCATCGCTCGACGGTTTCTATCCCAGACAGCAGAGCCTGTCGGTCGATTTAGAAACTGAATCGGAGTTTCACACCACAAGCCCGTGTTATACACAGTGTTCTGTGTATTTCCTGCAAGCTTTGAAACTTCTGAGAGCGACATACAAGTCACTGAGCGTCTCAGACAGTCGACCTAAAAGACTGCTAGAATGGCTATAGTTCTCCAATTAGAACGAACTCAAATGAGCCACGAATGCACAAACACTAAAGTGCATACATAAGCGACAGTCAAGTCAATAAAGTGCGACAGTCACTTCAGTTCTCCAATTAGAGCTGTTTCAAATAAGCCATAAAAAGGCATAAACAATCGAGTGCAAACAAAACACACTCAGTCTTGCACAAACACCTGGTCCTCAGACACGAACAGAATAAGGTGTGAAACATAATTAACGGTCGAGGCAACGCCTCCCGAAAATCAATCATATTTCCTTGAAATAGCAATATATGAAATTACAATAAACAGTTGATAATATATAGCCCAGAACCTGAAAAACAGCAGTGTTCAAATTCAAGTCTCAGCCATGTCTGAAAGCTGTAACATTCAACGAATTGGTATCAAGTGGCGCTCACCCATAGCGACCTATATTTCCTATATTCCACAATACATTACCGGCCAAGAATCGGTAGTCTCAGACTTACACTAATTGAAGTCTTGAGGTATTTGTTTCTTTGATAAAACCGTAAAGGTTGAAACTAGTCAGGCATAGCGGATTAAATTCCGGACAAGTACCAATAGGCTTCAGGCTAAACAAATGTTATACCGAAGCACATACGAATTTCAATGTACTATACTGAAATCAGCTCTTTTATCGCGAGCTCCAAGCTCCACAAGCTCAGAAAGCACACATGTATAGAAAAGTTCAGTCGCTTTCTGTCATGGGACAATATCCCCCTGTTTGATGACAGTTACTTACTCAAATAATGGTATGAGCCTAATAATTCAGAAGCGCATTTCTCCAATGATGCAGCTAGCTCATACTGATAGGCCGTTTAAAAGGTCCTAGTCCATGTTGAAAACTGGTACGATTTTTTATATACAAAACATTGTATCGGCCCAATAATAGGGCAGCGTCAATTTATTGGAAACAATAACAATCCAGGCTAGAATGGTCATATACTATGCTGGAAACTGATACGATCTTATATGCAAAACATTATTCCGTCCTAAAAGGGCAGCATCCATTTATTGGAAACAATTACAGCCTTGGCGTCGTCTTATTACATGCCTCCATAATATAGGCTGAGTCGCTTAGTGGAATAAACACAAGCGCCCATACAACAATTACTCGAGAAATCACAGGCGCACTTAACGCCTATATCACGGTTAATGGACCAGCAATTATATCAAGGTCCCCGATATACATCGTGTCAGCCAAATAACGTGTGCTCTTCCTCTTCACTGTGAATCACAGGTGCACTTGACGCCTACATCATAGTTAACCGACCACCCAATTGAAAAAAGGTCGCCGATCCATTCTAACGCATATCACCAACGTTAGTCTGAATTAAAAGCACCTGCATTCAACAATTCAGCATGCCTCCACAAATGTGCCTTATTACGCATGCCAAATACTGATACGATGTCACAAATAAAACATATTACACGCCGTCATAAGATAGGCTGTGTCGTTTAGTGGAATAAACACAAGCGCCCATACGATAATTAACCGAGAAATTACAGGCGCATTTGATGCCTATATTACGGTTAATGGACCACTAATTGTATCACGGTCCCTGATGTACATCGTATCAGCCAAACAACACGTGCTTCTTTTCTTCACTGTGAATCACAGGTGCACTCGACGCCTATATCACAGTTAACCGACCATCAATTGTATAAAGGTCGCCGATACATTCTAACTCATTTATCGTATCACCAACGTTAGTCTGAATTACCTAACTGTCGTCAGACGGATACACTCTAATGTCAACAATGACTCAACCAGATCAATGGATGAAGCTATGAATCATACATAGTTAGCATGTCGAATCACGATTTGACCTAAATAAACTGAATTACACGACAAACAGCACTTATCAGACTCCAGTTTTTGAAATGAGTCGTATGCTGGAATAAACACGAGAACTAGTCCTGGCGGAATACACATAACTCAGCCACAAGTTCTATGCGCAGCACATTGTAACCATATTGGGACTCCCACGGTTGCTTCCGACTTGCTCGTGGTGCCTGCCCTCCCCCCCACTTACATTTATACCGAGCTTACGGGCTCCTGTAAGAGGGACTCACCTTAGTCTCGCGAGGTTTTGGGTGCAAACCCAGAACTGGCGCTTGGAGAGTTTTGTCGGGGCGACTTGTCACAATTATACCAGTGCATGTGTGGCATACAATAATGATAAAAAAAGGCCCAGTGGGAGCGTACTAATTTTAGCCGATTGTTACAATCATATCTGCACTGGCCACAAAGTTGTTATTAACAAAACACGGCCGTCTGTCGGGCACAATCAAGTAAACTTTAAACTCGACAGTTCACTACAATTAGTAGTCGCAATATACTTGCCACACAACCTACACTAGGACTATCACTCAGTTATTCCCAGCATTAGCTGGTGCGAGAATTTATTTCTCCTGACATATCAAGGGAGCTAACCAATATTTACTCCCATAAATATTCGTGTCAGAGCTTGACCCTTCATGATGGTCGACAAACAACTAAATCTCATTTCGTGAATTCAATCATGAAAAAATTCTTCATCCATGTGGGCGCCACCCACACCGATTCAGCCAATCAGCGTGTCGGAGTGCAAATAGCACACCCAATGAGAATTCTCCTTTACAGCACGTGACTCTCAGTCACCGAAGCTGAAGGCGTCATCCCAATTAGTTCTCATTTCCACGTATACTACACGTACAGCTCGGACGCCATCTTTAATCAACCGATAACACTGTTGAAGTTTCCACAAATTTGATTCTCAATGCACGATTATGATTTTCACACACGTGAATACGAAACCACTGAGATTCGTTTGTATCAAACACCAGGTATCGCGACTGCACATTCGCATTTTTCGATTGATTTAATCGCTATTTCACTCTCGCGTTTTACACTATTGTATTGTATTTATTTATGTTCAGTGTGTTGGCTATCACAGGTTTCGCTACCACAAGCCCGTGCAATACACATTTATGTGACATTGCCTGCCAGCTTCGAAACCGTAAAGTCTCATTACCACAAGCCAGTGTTGTATATAGAATTTTCTGTATACTCCCAGCCTGCTTGCAGACTTTACACATAGCCAACAGGGGTTTGCCTACCACAAGCCAGTGCTAACGCATTAATGTGTGTTATTGCCCGCAAGCTTGCCAAACCCTGAAGCTTCCACCACAAGCCCGTGTCGTACACAGCCTGTGTACCTCCAGCCTGCTTGCAAGCTTCATCGCTCGACGGTTTCTATCCCAGACAGCAGAGCCTGTCGGTCGATTTAGAAACTGAATCGGAGTTTCACACCACAAGCCCGTGTTATACACAGTGTTCTGTGTATTTCCTGCAAGCTTTGAAACTTCTGAGAGCGACATACAAGTCACTGAGCGTCTCAGACAGTCGACCTAAAAGACTGCTAGAATGGCTATAGTTCTCCAATTAGAACGAACTCAAATGAGCCACGAATGCACAAACACTAAAGTGCATACATAAGCGACAGTCAAGTCAATAAAGTGCGACAGTCACTTCAGTTCTCCAATTAGAGCTGTTTCAAACAAGCCATAAAAAGGCATAAACAATCGAGTGCAAACAAAACACACTCAGTCTTGCACAAACACCTGGTCCTCAGACACGAACAGAATAAGGTGTGAAACATAATTAACGGTCGAGGCAACGCCTCCCGAAAATCAATCATATTTCCTTGAAATAGCAATATATGAAATTACAATAAACAGTTGATAATATATTGCCCAGAACCTGAAAAACAGCAGTGTTCAAATTCAAGTCTCAGCCATGTCTGAAAGCTGTAACATTCAACGAATTGGTATCAAGTGGCGCTCACCCATTGCGACCTATATTTCCTATATACCACAATACATTACCGGCCAAGAATCGGTAGTCTCAGACTTACACTAATTGAAGTCTTGAGGTATTTGTTTCTTTGATAAAACCGTAAAGGTTGAAACTAGTCAGGCATAGCGGATTAAATTCCGGACAAGTACCAATAGGCTTCAGGCTAAACAAATGTTATACCGAAGCACATACGAATTTCAATGTACTATACTGAAATCAGCTCTTTTATCGCGAGGTCCAAGCTCCACAAGCTCAGAAAGCACACATGTATAGAAAAGTTCAGTCGCTTTCTGTCATGGGACAATATCCCCCTGTTTGATGACAGTTACTTACTCAAATAATGGTATGAGCCTAATAATTCAGAAGCGCATTTCTCCAATGATGCAGCTAGCTCATACTGATAGGCTGTTTAAAAGGTCCTAGTCCATGTTGAAAACTGGTACGATTTTTTATATACAAAACATTGTATCGGCCCAATAATAGGGCAGCGTCAATTTATTGGAAACAATAACAATCCAGGCTAGAATGGTCATATACTATGCTGGAAACTGATACGATCTTATATGCAAAACATTATTCCGTCCTAAAAGGGCAGCATCCATTTATTGGAAACAATTACAGCCTTGGCGTCGTCTTATTACATGCCTCCATAATATAGGCTGAGTCGCTTAGTGGAATAAACACAAGCGCCCATACAACAATTACTCGAGAAATCACAGGCGCACTTAACGCCTATATCACGGTTAATGGACCAGCAATTATATCAAGGTCCCCGATATACATCGTGTCAGCCAAATAACGTGTGCTCTTCCTCTTCACTGTGAATCACAGGTGCACTTGACGCCTACATCATAGTTAACCGACCACCCAATTGAAAAAAGGTCGCCGATCCATTCTAACGCATATCACCAACGTTAGTCTGAATTAAAAGCACCTGCATTCAACAATTCAGCATGCCTCCACAAATGTGCCTTATTACGCATGCCAAATACTGATACGATGTCACAAATAAAACATATTACACGCCGTCAAAAGATAGGCTGTGTCGCTTAGTGGAATAAACACAAGCGCCCATACGATAATTAACCGAGAAATTACAGGCGCATTTGATGCCTATATTACGGTTAATGGACCACTAATTGTATCACGGTCCCTGATGTACATCGTATCAGCCAAACAACACCTGCTTCTTTTCTTCACTGTGAATCACAGGTGCACTCGACGCCTATATCACAGTTAACCGACCATCAATTGTATAAAGGTCGCCGATACATTCCAACTCATTTATCGTATCACCAACGTTAGTTTGAATTACCTAACTGTCGTCAGACGGATACACTCTAATGTCAACAATGACTCAACCAGATCAATGGATGAAGCTATGAATCATACATAGCTAGCATGTCGAATCACGATTTGACCTAAATAAACTGAATTACACGACAAACAGCACTTATCAGACTCCAGTTTTTGAAATGAGTCGTATGCTGGAATAAACACGAGAACTAGTCCTGGCGGAATACACATAACTCAGCCACAAGTTCTATGCGCAGCACATTGTAACCATATTGGGACTCCCACGGTTGCTTCCGACTTGCTCGTGGTGCCTGCCCTCCCCCCCACTTACATTTATACCGAGCTTACGGGCTCCTGTAAGAGGGACTCACCTTAGTCTCGCGAGGTTTTGGGTGCAAACCCAGAACTGGCGCTTGGAGAGTTTTGTCGGGGCGACTTGTCACAATTATACCAGTGCATGTGTGGCATACAATAATGATAAAAAAGGCCCAGTGGGAGCGTACTAATTTTAGCCGATTGTTACAATCATATCTGCACTGGCCACAAATTTGTTATTAACAAAACACGGCCGTCTGTCGGGCACAATCAAGTAAACTTTAAACTCGACAGTTCACTACAATTAGTAGTCGCAATATACTTGCCACACAACCTACACTAGGACTATCACTCAGTTATTCCCAGCATTAGCTGGTGCGAGAATTTATTTCTCCTGACATATCAAGGGAGCTAACCAATATTTACTCCCATAAATATTCGTGTCAGAGCTTGACCCTTCATGATGGTCGACAAACAACTAAATCTCATTTCGTGAATTCAATCATGAAAAAATTCTTCATCCATGTGGGCGCCACCCACACCGATTCAGCCAATCAGCGTGTCGGAGTGCAAATAGCACACCCAATGAGAATTCTCCTTTACAGCACGTGACTCTCAGTCATCGAAGCTGAAGGCGTCATCCCAATTAGTTCTCATTTCCACGTATTCTACACGTACAGCTCGGACGCCATCTTTAATCAACCGATAACACTGTTGAAGTTTCCACAAATTTGATTCTCAATGCACGATTATGATTTTCACACACGTGAATACGAAACCACTGAGATTCGTTTGTATCAAACACCAGGTATCGCGACTGCACATTCGCATTTTTCGATTCATTTAATCGCTATTTCACTCTCGCGTTTTACACTATTGTATTGTATTTATTTATGTTCAGTGTGTTGGCTATCACAGGTTTCGCTACCACAAGCCCGTGCAATACACATTTATGTGACATTGCCTGCCAGCTTCGAAACCGTAAAGTCTCATTACCACAAGCCAGTGTTGTATATAGAATTTTCTGTATACTCCCAGCCTGCTTGCAGACTTTACACATAGCCAACAGGGGTTTGCCTACCACAAGCCAGTGCTAACGCATTAATGTGTGTTATTGCCCGCAAGCTTGCCAAACCCTGAAGCTTCCACCACAAGCCCGTGTCGTACACAGCCTGTGTACCTCCAGCCTGCTTGCAAGCTTCATCGCTCGACGGTTTCTATCCCAGACAGCAGAGCCTGTCGGTCGATTTAGAAACTGAATCGGAGTTTCACACCACAAGCCCGTGTTATACACAGTGTTCTGTGTATTTCCTGCAAGCTTTGAAACTTCTGAGAGCGACATACAAGTCACTGAGCGTCTCAGACAGTCGACCTAAAAGACTGCTAGAATGGCTATAGTTCTCCAATTAGAACGAACTCAAATGAGCCACGAATGCACAAACACTAAAGTGCATACATAAGCGACAGTCAAGTCAATAAAGTGCGACAGTCACTTCAGTTCTCCAATTAGAGCTGTTTCAAACAAGCCATAAAAAGGCATAAACAATCGAGTGCAAACAAAACACACTCAGTCTTGCACAAACACCTGGTCCTCAGACACGAACAGAATAAGGTGTGAAACATAATTAACGGTCGAGGCAACGCCTCCCGAAAATCAATCATATTTCCTTGAAATAGCAATATATGAAATTACAATAAACAGTTGATAATATATTGCCCAGAACCTGAAAAACAGCAGTGTTCAAATTCAAGTCTCAGCCATGTCTGAAAGCTGTAACATTCAACGAATTGGTATCAAGTGGCGCTCACCCATAGCGACCTATATTTCCTATATACCACAATACATTACCGGCCAAGAATCGGTAGTCTCAGACTTACACTAATTGAAGTCTTGAGGTATTTGTTTCTTTGATAAAACCGTAAAGGTTGAAACTAGTCAGGCATAGCGGATTAAATTCCGGACAAGTACCAATAGGCTTCAGGCTAAACAAATGTTATACCGAAGCACATACGAATTTCAATGTACTATACTGAAATCAGCTCTTTTATCGCGAGGTCCAAGCTCCACAAGCTCAGAAAGCACACATGTATAGAAAAGTTCAGTCGCTTTCTGTCATGGGACAATATCCCCCTGTTTGATGACAGTTACTTACTCAAATAATGGTATGAGCCTAATAATTCAGAAGCGCATTTCTCCAATGATGCAGCTAGCTCATACTGATAGGCCGTTTAAAAGGTCCTAGTCCATGTTGAAAACTGGTACGATTTTTTATATACAAAACATTGTATCGGCCCAATAATAGGGCAGCGTCAATTTATTGGAAACAATAACAATCCAGGCTAGAATGGTCATATACTATGCTGGAAACTGATACGATCTTATATGCAAAACATTATTCCGTCCTAAAAGGGCAGCATCCATTTATTGGAAACAATTACAGCCTTGGCGTCGTCTTATTACATGCCTCCATAATATAGGCTGAGTCGCTTAGTGGAATAAACACAAGCGCCCATACAACAATTACTCGAGAAATCACAGGCGCACTTAACGCCTATATCACGGTTAATGGACCAGCAATTATATCAAGGTCCCCGATATACATCGTGTCAGCCAAATAACGTGTGCTCTTCCTCTTCACTGTGAATCACAGGTGCACTTGACGCCTACATCATAGTTAACCGACCACCCAATTGAAAAAAGGTCGCCGATCCATTCTAACGCATATCACCAACGTTAGTCCGAATTAAAAGCACCTGCATTCAACAATTCAGCATGCCTCCACAAATGTGCCTTATTACGCATGCCAAATACTGATACGATGTCACAAATAAAACATATTACACGCCGTCATAAGATAGGCTGTGTCGCTTAGTGGAATAAACACAAGCGCCCATACGATAATTAACCGAGAAATTACAGGCGCATTTGATGCCTATATTACGGTTAATGGACCACTAATTGTATCACGGTCCCTGATGTACATCGTATCAGCCAAACAACACGTGCTTCTTTTCTTCACTGTGAATCACAGGTGCACTCGACGCCTATATCACAGTTAACCGACCATCAATTGTATAAAGGTCGCCGATACATTCTAACTCATTTATCGTATCACCAACGTTAGTCTGAATTACCTAACTGTCGTCAGACGGATACACTCTAATGTCAACAATGACTCAACCAGATCAATGGATGAAGCTATGAATCATACATAGCTAGCATGTCGAATCACGATTTGACCTAAATAAACTGAATTACACGACAAACAGCACTTATCAGACTCCAGTTTTTGAAATGAGTCGTATGCTGGAATAAACACGAGAACTAGTCCTGGCGGAATACACATAACTCAGCCACAAGTTCTATGCGCAGCACATTGTAACCATATTGGGACTCCCACGGTTGCTTCCGACTTGCTCGTGGTGCCTGCCCTCCCCCCCCCCCCCCCCCCACTTACATTTATACCGAGCTTACGGGCTCCTGTAAGAGGGACTCACCTTAGTCTCGCGAGGTTTTGGGTGCAAACCCAGAACTGGCGCTTGGAGAGTTTTGTCGGGGCGACTTGTCACAATTATACCAGTGCATGTGTGGCATACAATAATGATAAAAAAGGCCCAGTGGGAGCGTACTAATTTTAGCCGATTGTTACAATCATATCTGCACTGGCCACAAAGTTGTTATTAACAAAACACGGCCGTCTGTCGGGCACAATCAAGTAAACTTTAAACTCGACAGTTCACTACAATTAGTAGTCGCAATATACTTGCCACACAACCTACACTAGGACTATCACTCAGTTATTCCCAGCATTAGCTGGTGCGAGAATTTATTTCTCCTGACATATCAAGGGAGCTAACCAATATTTACTCCCATAAATATTCGTGTCAGAGCTTGACCCTTCATGATGGTCGACAAACAACTAAATCTCATTTCGTGAATTCAATCATGAAAAAATACTTCATCCATGTGGGCGCCACCCACACCGATTCAGCCAATCAGCGTGTCGGAGTGCAAATAGCACACCCAATGAGAATTCTCCTTTACAGCACGTGACTCTCAGTCACCGAAGCTGAAGGCGTCATCCCAATTAGTTCTCATTTCCACGTATACTACACGTACAGCTCGGACGCCATCTTTAATCAACCGATAACACTGTTGAAGTTTCCACAAATTTGATTCTCAATGCACGATTATGATTTTCACACACGTGAATACGAAACCACTGAGATTCGTTTGTATCAAACACCAGGTATCGCGACTGCACATTCGCATTTTTCGATTGATTTAATCGCTATTTCACTCTCGCGTTTTACACTATTGTATTGTATTTATTTATGTTCAGTGTGTTGGCTATCACAGGTTTCGCTACCACAAGCCCGTGCAATACACATTTATGTGACATTGCCTGCCAGCTTCGAAACCGTAAAGTCTCATTACCACAAGCCAGTGTTGTATATAAAATTTTCTGTATACTCCCAGCCTGCTTGCAGACTTTACACATAGCCAACAGGGGTTTGCCTACCACAAGCCAGTGCTGACGCATTAATGTGTGTTATTGCCCGCAAGCTTGCCAAACCCTGACGCTTCCACCACAAGCCCGTGTCGTACACAGCCTGTGTACCTCCAGCCTGCTTGCAAGCTTCATCGCTCGACGGTTTCTATCCCAGACAGCAGAGCCTGTCGGTCGATTTAGAAACTGAATCGGAGTTTCACACCACAAGCCCGTGTTATACACAGTGTTCTGTGTATTTCCTGCAAGCTTTGAAACTTCTGAGAGCGACATACAAGTCACTGAGCGTCTCAGACAGTCGACCTAAAAGACTGCTAGAATGGCTATAGTTCTCCAATTAGAACGAACTCAAATGAGCCACGAATGCACAAACACTAAAGTGCATACATAAGCGACAGTCAAGTCAATAAAGTGCGACAGTCACTTCAGTTCTCCAATTAGAGCTGTTTCAAACAAGCCATAAAAAGGCATAAACAATCGAGTGCAAACAAAACACACTCAGTCTTGCACAAACACCTGGTCCTCAGACACGAACAGAATAAGGTGTGAAACATAATTAACGGTCGAGGCAACGCCTCCCGAAAATCAATCATATTTCCTTGAAATAGCAATATATGAAATTACAATAAACAGTTGATAATATATTGCCCAGAACCTGAAAAACAGCAGTGTTCAAATTCAAGTCTCAGCCATGTCTGAAAGCTGTAACATTCAACGAATTGGTATGAAGTGGCGCTCACCCATAGCGACCTATATTTCCTATATACCACAATACATTACCGGCCAAGAATCGGTAGTCTCAGACTTACACTAATTGAAGTCTTGAGGTATTTGTTTCTTTGATAAAACCGTAAAGGTTGAAACTAGTCAGGCATAGCGGATTAAATTCCGGACAAGTACCAATAGGCTTCAGGCTAAACAAATGTTATACCGAAGCACATACGAATTTCAATGTACTATACTGAAATCAGCTCTTTTATCGCGAGCTCCAAGCTCCACAAGCTCAGAAAGCACACATGTATAGAAAAGTTCAGTCGCTTTCTGTCATGGGACAATATCCCCCTGTTTGATGACAGTTACTTACTCAAATAATGGTATGAGCCTAATAATTCAGAAGCGCATTTCTCCAATGATGCAGCTAGCTCATACTGATAGGCCGTTTAAAAGGTCCTAGTCCATGTTGAAAACTGGTACGATTTTTTATATACAAAACATTGTATCGGCCCAATAATAGGGCAGCGTCAATTTATTGGAAACAATAACAATCCAGGCTAGAATGGTCATATACTATGCTGGAAACTGATACGATCTTATATGCAAAACATTATTCCGTCCTAAAAGGGCAGCATCCATTTATTGGAAACAATTACAGCCTTGGCGTCGTCTTATTACATGCCTCCATAATATAGGCTGAGTCGCTTAGTGGAATAAACACAAGCGCCCATACAACAATTACTCGAGAAATCACAGGCGCACTTAACGCCTATATCACGGTTAATGGACCAGCAATTATATCAAGGTCCCCGATATACATCGTGTCAGCCAAATAACGTGTGCTCTTCCTCTTCACTGTGAATCACAGGTGCACTTGACGCCTACATCATAGTTAACCGACCACCCAATTGAAAAAAGGTCGCCGATCCATTCTAACGCATATCACCAACGTTAGTCTGAATTAAAAGCACCTGCATTCAACAATTCAGCATGCCTCCACAAATGTGCCTTATTACGCATGCCAAATACTGATACGATGTCACAAATAAAACATATTACACGCCGTCATAAGATAGGCTGTGTCGCTTAGTGGAATAAACACAAGCGCCCATACGATAATTAACCGAGAAATTACAGGCGCATTTGATGCCTATATTACGGTTAATGGACCACTAATTGTATCACGGTCCCTGATGTACATCGTATCAGCCAAACAACACGTGCTTCTTTTCTTCACTGTGAATCACAGGTGCACTCGACGCCTATATCACAGTTAACCGACCATCAATTGTATAAAGGTCGCCGATACATTCTAACTCATTTATCGTATCACCAACGTTAGTCTGAATTACCTAACTGTCGTCAGACGGATACACTCTAATGTCAACAATGACTCAACCAGATCAATGGATGAAGCTATGAATCATACATAGCTAGCATGTCGAACCACGATTTGACCTAAATAAACTGAATTACACGACAAACAGCACTTATCAGACTCCAGTTTTTGAAATGAGTCGTATGCTGGAATAAACACGAGAACTAGTCCTGGCGGAATACACATAACTCAGCCACAAGTTCTATGCGCAGCACATTGTAACCATATTGGGACTCCCACGGTTGCTTCCGACTTGCTCGTGGTGCCTGCCCTCCCCCCCCCCCCCCCCACCCACTTACATTTATACCGAGCTTACGGGCTCCTGTAAGAGGGACTCACCTTAGTCTCGCGAGGTTTTGGGTGCAAACCCAGAACTGGCGCTTGGAGAGTTTTGTCGGGGCGACTTGTCACAATTATACCAGTGCATGTGTGGCATACAATAATGATAAAAAAGGCCCAGTGGGAGCGTACTAATTTTAGCCGATTGTTACAATCATATCTGCACTGGCCACAAAGTTGTTATTAACAAAACACGGCCGTCTGTCGGGCACAATCAAGTAAACTTTAAACTCGACAGTTCACTACAATTAGTAGTCGCAATATACTTGCCACACAACCTACACTAGGACTATCACTCAGTTATTCCCAGCATTAGCTGGTGCGAGAATTTATTTCTCCTGACATATCAAGGGAGCTAACCAATATTTACTCCCATAAATATTCGTGTCAGAGCTTGACCCTTCATGATGGTCGACAAACAACTAAATCTCATTTCGTGAATTCAATCATGAAAAATTTCTTCATCCATGTGGGCGCCACCCACACCGATTCAGCCAATCAGCGTGTCGGAGTGCAAATAGCACACCCAATGAGAATTCTCCTTTACAGCACGTGACTCTCAGTCACCGAAGCTGAAGGCGTCATCCCAATTAGTTCTCATTTCCACGTATACTACACGTACAGCTCGGACGCCATCTTTAATCAACCGATAACACTGTTGAAGTTTCCACAAATTTGATTCTCAATGCACGATTATGATTTTCACACACGTGAATACGAAACCACTGAGATTCGTTTGTATCAAACACCAGGTATCGCGACTGCACATTCGCATTTTTCGATTGATTTAATCGCTATTTCACTCTCGCGTTTTACACTATTGTATTGTATTTATTTATGTTCAGTGTGTTGGCTATCACAGGTTTCGCTACCACAAGCCCGTGCAATACACATTTATGTGACATTGCCTGCCAGCTTCGAAACCGTAAAGTCTCATTACCACAAGCCAGTGTTGTATATAGAATTTTCTGTATACTCCCAGCCTGCTTGCAGACTTTACACATAGCCAACAGGGGTTTGCCTACCACAAGCCAGTGCTAACGCATTAATGTGTGTTATTGCCCGCAAGCTTGCCAAACCCTGAAGCTTCCACCACAAGCCCGTGTCGTACACAGCCTGTGTACCTCCAGCCTGCTTGCAAGCTTCATCGCTCGACGGTTTCTATCCCAGACAGCAGAGCCTGTCGGTCGATTTAGAAACTGAATCGGAGTTTCACACCACAAGCCCGTGTTATACACAGTGTTCTGTGTATTTCCTGCAAGCTTTGAAACTTCTGAGAGCGACATACAAGTCACTGAGCGTCTCAGACAGTCGACCTAAAAGACTGCTAGAATGGCTATAGTTCTCCAATTAGAACGAACTCAAATGAGCCACGAATGCACAAACACTAAAGTGCATACATAAGCGACAGTCAAGTCAATAAAGTGCGACAGTCACTTCAGTTCTCCAATTAGAGCTGTTTCAAACAAGCCATAAAAAGGCATAAACAATCGAGTGCAAACAAAACACACTCAGTCTTGCACAAACACCTGGTCCTCAGACACGAACAGAATAAGGTGTGAAACATAATTAACGGTCGAGGCAACGCCTCCCGAAAATCAATCATATTTCCTTGAAATAGCAATATATGAAATTACAATAAACAGTTGATAATATATTGCCCAGAACCTGAAAAACAGCAGTGTTCAAATTCAAGTCTCAGCCATGTCTGAAAGCTGTAACATTCAACGAATTGGTATCAAGTGGCGCTCACCCATAGCGACCTATATTTCCTATATACCACAATACATTACCGGCCAAGAATCGGTAGTCTCAGACTTACACTAATTGAAGTCTTGAGGTATTTGTTTCTTTGATAAAACCGTAAAGGTTGAAACTAGTCAGGCATAGCGGATTAAATTCCGGACAAGTACCAATAGGCTTCAGGCTAAACAAATGTTATACCGAAGCACATACGAATTTCAATGTACTATACTGAAATCAGCTCTTTTATCGCGAGCTCCAAGCTCCACAAGCTCAGAAAGCACACATGTATAGAAAAGTTCAGTCGCTTTCTGTCATGGGACAATATCCCCCTGTTTGATGACAGTTACTTACTCAAATAATGGTATGAGCCTAATAATTCAGAAGCGCATTTCTCCAATGATGCAGCTAGCTCATACTGATAGGCCGTTTAAAAGGTCCTAGTCCATGTTGAAAACTGGTACGATTTTTTATATACTAAACATTGTATCGGCCCAATAATAGGGCAGCGTCAATTTATTGGAAACAATAACAATCCAGGCTAGAATGGTCATATACTATGCTGGAAACTGATACGATCTTATATGCAAAACATTATTCCGTCCTAAAAGGGCAGCATCCATTTATTGGAAACAATTACAGCCTTGGCGTCGTCTTATTACATGCCTCCATAATATAGGCTGAGTCGCTTAGTGGAATAAACACAAGCGCCCATACAACAATTACTCGAGAAATCACAGGCGCACTTAACGCCTATATCACGGTTAATGGACCAGCAATTATATCAAGGTCCCCGATATACATCGTGTCAGCCAAATAACGTGTGCTCTTCCTCTTCACTGTGAATCACAGGTGCACTTGACGCCTACATCATAGTTAACCGACCACCCAATTGAAAAAAGGTCGCCGATCCATTCTAACGCATATCACCAACGTTAGTCTGAATTAAAAGCACCTGCATTCAACAATTCAGCATGCCTCCACAAATGTGCCTTATTACGCATGCCAAATACTGATACGATGTCACAAATAAAACATATTACACGCCGTCATAAGATAGGCTGTGTCGCTTAGTGGAATAAACACAAGCGCCCATACGATAATTAACCGAGAAATTACAGGCGCATTTGATGCCTATATTACGGTTAATGGACCACTAATTGTATCACGGTCCCTGATGTACATCGTATCAGCCAAACAACACGTGCTTCTTTTCTTCACTGTGAATCACAGGTGCACTCGACGCCTATATCACAGTTAACCGACCATCAGTTGTATAAAGGTCGCCGATACATTCTAACTCATTTATCGTATCACCAACGTTAGTCTGAATTACCTAACTGTCGTCAGACGGATACACTCTAATGTCAACAATGACTCAACCAGATCAATGGATGAAGCTATGAATCATACATAGCTAGCATGTCGAATCACGATTTGACCTAAATAAACTGAATTACACGACAAACAGCACTTATCAGACTCCAGTTTTTGAAATGAGTCGTATGCTGGAATAAACACGAGAACTAGTCCTGGCGGAATACACATAACTCAGCCACAAGTTCTATGCGCAGCACATTGTAACCATATTGGGACTCCCACGGTTGCTTCCGACTTGCTCGTGGTGCCTGCCCTCCCCCCCCACTTACATTTATACCGAGCTTACGGGCTCCTGTAAGAGGGACTCACCTTAGTCTCGCGAGGTTTTGGGTGCAAACCCAGAACTGGCGCTTGGAGAGTTTTGTCGGGGCGACTTGTCACAATTATACCAGTGCATGTGTGGCATACAATAATGATAAAAAAGGCCCAGTGGGAGCGTACTAATTTTAGCCGATTGTTACAATCATATCTGCACTGGCCACAAAGTTGTTATTAACAAAACACGGCCGTCTGTCGGGCACAATCAAGTAAACTTTAAACTCGACAGTTCACTACAATTAGTAGTCGCAATATACTTGCCACACAACCTACACTAGGACTATCACTCAGTTATTCCCAGCATTAGCTGGTGCGAGAATTTATTTCTCCTGACATATCAAGGGAGCTAACCAATATTTACTCCCATAAATATTCGTGTCAGAGCTTGACCCTTCATGATGGTCGACAAACAACTAAATCTCATTTCGTGAATTCAATCATGAAAAATTTCTTCATCCATGTGGGCGCCACCCACACCGATTCAGCCAATCAGCGTGTCGGAGTGCAAATAGCACACCCAATGAGAATTCTCCTTTACAGCACGTGACTCTCAGTCACCGAAGCTGAAGGCGTCATCCCAATTAGTTCTCATTTCCACGTATACTACACGTACAGCTCGGACGCCATCTTTAATCAACCGATAACACTGTTGAAGTTTCCACAAATTTGATTCTCAATGCACGATTATGATTTTCACACACGTGAATACGAAACCACTGAGATTCGTTTGTATCAAACACCAGGTATCGCGACTGCACATTCGCATTTTTCGATTGATTTAATCGCTATTTCACTCTCGCGTTTTACACTATTGTATTGTATTTATTTATGTTCAGTGTGTTGGCTATCACAGGTTTCGCTACCACAAGCCCGTGCAATACACATTTATGTGACATTGCCTGCCAGCTTCGAAACCGTAAAGTCTCATTACCACAAGCCAGTGTTGTATATAGAATTTTCTGTATACTCCCAGCCTGCTTGCAGACTTTACACATAGCCAACAGGGGTTTGCCTACCACAAGCCAGTGCTAACGCATTAATGTGTGTTATTGCCCGCAAGCTTGCCAAACCCTGAAGCTTCCACCACAAGCCCGTGTCGTACACAGCCTGTGTACCTCCAGCCTGCTTGCAAGCTTCATCGCTCGACGGTTTCTATCCCAGACAGCAGAGCCTGTCGGTCGATTTAGAAACTGAATCGGAGTTTCACACCACAAGCCCGTGTTATACACAGTGTTCTGTGTATTTCCTGCAAGCTTTGAAACTTCTGAGAGCGACATACAAGTCACTGAGCGTCTCAGACAGTCGACCTAAAAGACTGCTAGAATGGCTATAGTTCTCCAATTAGAACGAACTCAAATGAGCCACGAATGCACAAACACTAAAGTGCATACATAAGCGACAGTCAAGTCAATAAAGTGCGACAGTCACTTCAGTTCTCCAATTAGAGCTGTTTCAAACAAGCCATAAAAAGGCATAAACAATCGAGTGCAAACAAAACACACTCAGTCTTGCACAAACACCTGGTCCTCAGACACGAACAGAATAAGGTGTGAAACATAATTAACGGTCGAGGCAACGCCTCCCGAAAATCAATCATATTTCCTTGAAATAGCAATATATGAAATTACAATAAACAGTTGATAATATATTGCCCAGAACCTGAAAAACAGCAGTGTTCAAATTCAAGTCTCAGCCATGTCTGAAAGCTGTAACATTCAACGAATTGGTATCAAGTGGCGCTCACCCATAGCGACCTATATTTCCTATATACCACAATACATTACCGGCCAAGAATCGGTAGTCTCAGACTTACACTAATTGAAGTCTTGAGGTATTTGTTTCTTTGATAAAACCGTAAAGGTTGAAACTAGTCAGGCATAGCGGATTAAATTCCGGACAAGTACCAATAGGCTTCAGGCTAAACAAATGTTATACCGAAGCACATACGAATTTCAATGTACTATACTGAAATCAGCTCTTTTATCGCGAGCTCCAAGCTCCACAAGCTCAGAAAGCACACATGTATAGAAAAGTTCAGTCGCTTTCTGTCATGGGACAATATCCCCCTGTTTGATGACAGTTACTTACTCAAATAATGGTATGAGCCTAATAATTCAGAAGCGCATTTCTCCAATGATGCAGCTAGCTCATACTGATAGGCCGTTTAAAAGGTCCTAGTCCATGTTGAAAACTGGTACGATTTTTTATATACTAAACATTGTATCGGCCCAATAATAGGGCAGCGTCAATTTATTGGAAACAATAACAATCCAGGCTAGAATGGTCATATACTATGCTGGAAACTGATACGATCTTATATGCAAAACATTATTCCGTCCTAAAAGGGCAGCATCCATTTATTGGAAACAATTACAGCCTTGGCGTCGTCTTATTACATGCCTCCATAATATAGGCTGAGTCGCTTAGTGGAATAAACACAAGCGCCCATACAACAATTACTCGAGAAATCACAGGCGCACTTAACGCCTATATCACGGTTAATGGACCAGCAATTATATCAAGGTCCCCGATATACATCGTGTCAGCCAAATAACGTGTGCTCTTCCTCTTCACTGTGAATCACAGGTGCACTTGACGCCTACATCATAGTTAACCGACCACCCAATTGAAAAAAGGTCGCCGATCCATTCTAACGCATATCACCAACGTTAGTCTGAATTAAAAGCACCTGCATTCAACAATTCAGCATGCCTCCACAAATGTGCCTTATTACGCATGCCAAATACTGATACGATGTCACAAATAAAACATATTACACGCCGTCATAAGATAGGCTGTGTCGCTTAGTGGAATAAACACAAGCGCCCATGCGATAATTAACCGAGAAATTATAGGCGCATTTGATGCCTATATTACGGTTAATGGACCACTAATTGTATCACGGTCCCTGATGTACATCGTATCAGCCAAACAACACGTGCTTCTTTTCTTCACTGTGAATCACAGGTGCACTCGACGCCTATATCACAGTTAACCGACCATCAATTGTATAAAGGTCGCCGATACATTCTAACTCATTTATCGTATCACCAACGTTAGTCTGAATTACCTAACTGTCGTCAGACGGATACACTCTAATGTCAACAATGACTCAACCAGATCAATGGATGAAGCTATTAATCATACATAGCTAGCATGTCGAATCACGATTTGACCTAAATAAACTGAATTACACGACAAACAGCACTTATCAGACTCCAGTTTTTGAAATGAGTCGTATGCTGGAATAAACACGAGAACTAGTCCTGGCGGAATACACATAACTCAGCCACAAGTTCTATGCGCAGCACATTGTAACCATATTGGGACTCCCACGGTTGGTTCCGACTTGCTCGTGGTGCCTGCCCTCCCCCCCCCCCCCACTTACATTTATACCGAGCTTACGGGCTCCTGTAAGAGGGACTCACCTTAGTCTCGCGAGGTTTTGGGTGCAAACCCAGAACTGGCGCTTGGAGAGTTTTGTCGGGGCGACTTGTCACAATTATACCAGTGCATGTGTGGCATACAATAATGATAAAAAAAGGCCCAGTGGGAGCGTACTAATTTTAGCCGATTGTTACAATCATATCTGCACTGGCCACAAAGTTGTTATTAACAAAACACGGCCGTCTGTCGGGCACAATCAAGTAAACTTTAAACTCGACAGTTCACTACAATTAGTAGTCGCAATATACTTGCTACACAACCTACACTAGGACTATCACTCAGTTATTCCCAGCATTAGCTGGTGCGAGAATTTATTTCTCCTGACATATCAAGGGAGCTAACCAATATTTACTCCCATAAATATTCGTGTCAGAGCTTGACCCTTCATGATGGTCGACAAACAACTAAATCTCATTTCGTGAATTCAATCATGAAAAAATTCTTCATCCATGTGGGCGCCACCCACACCGATTCAGCCAATCAGCGTGTCGGAGTGCAAATAGCACACCCAATGAGAATTCTCCTTTACAGCACGTGACTCTCAGTCACCGAAGCTGAAGGCGTCATACCAATTAGTTCTCATTTCCACGTATACTACACGTACAGCTCGGACGCCATCTTTAATCAACCGATAACACTGTTGAAGTTTCCACAAATTTGATTCTCAATGCACGATTATGATTTTCACACACGTGAATACGAAACCACTGAGATTCGTTTGTATCAAACACCAGGTATCGCGACTGCACATTCGCATTTTTCGATTGATTTAATCGCTATTTCACTCTCGCGTTTTACACTATTGTATTGTATTTATTTATGTTCAGTGTGTTGGCTATCACAGGTTTCGCTACCACAAGCCCGTGCAATACACATTTATGTGACATTGCCTGCCAGCTTCGAAACCGTAAAGTCTCATTACCACAAGCCAGTGTTGTATATAGAATTTTCTGTATACTCCCAGCCTGCTTGCAGACTTTACACATAGCCAACAGGGGTTTGCCTACCACAAGCCAGTGCTAACGCATTAATGTGTGTTATTGCCCGCAAGCTTGCCAAACCCTGAAGCTTCCACCACAAGCCCGTGTCGTACACAGCCTGTGTACCTCCAGCCTGCTTGCAAGCTTCATCGCTCGACGGTTTCTATCCCAGACAGCAGAGCCTGTCGGTCGATTTAGAAACTGAATCGGAGTTTCACACCACAAGCCCGTGTTATACACAGTGTTCTGTGTATTTCCTGCAAGCTTTGAAACTTCTGAGAGCGACATACAAGTCACTGAGCGTCTCAGACAGTCGACCTAAAAGACTGCTAGAATGGCTATAGTTCTCCAATTAGAACGAACTCAAATGAGCCACGAATGCACAAACACTTAAGTGCATACAGAAGCGACAGTCAAGTCAATAAAGTGCGACAGTCACTTCAGTTCTCCAATTAGAGCTGTTTCAAACAAGCCATAAAAAGGCATAAACAATCGAGTGCAAACAAAACACACTCAGTCTTGCACAAACACCTGGTCCTCAGACACGAACAGAATAAGGTGTGAAACATAATTAACGGTCGAGGCAACGCCTCCCGAAAATCAATCATATTTCCTTGAAATAGCAATATATGAAATTACAATAAACAGTTGATAATATATTGCCCAGAACCTGAAAAACAGCAGTGTTCAAATTCAAGTCTCAGCCATGTCTGAAAGCTGTAACATTCAACGAATTGGTATCAAGTGGCGCTCACCCATAGCGACCTATATTTCCTATATACCACAATACATTACCGGCCAAGAATCGGTAGTCTCAGACTTACACTAATTGAAGTCTTGAGGTATTTGTTTCTTTGATAAAACCGTAAAGGTTGAAACTAGTCAGGCATAGCGGATTAAATTCCGGACAAGTACCAATAGGCTTCAGGCTAAACAAATGTTATACCGAAGCACATACGAATTTCAATGTACTATACTGAAATCAGCTCTTTTATCGCGAGCTCCAAGCTCCACAAGCTCAGAAAGCACACATGTATAGAAAAGTTCAGTCGCTTTCTGTCATGGGACAATATCCCCCTGTTTGATGACAGTTACTTACTCAAATAATGGTATGAGCCTAATAATTCAGAAGCGCATTTCTCCAATGATGCAGCTAGCTCATACTGATAGGCCGTTTAAAAGGTCCTAGTCCATGTTGAAAACTGGTACGATTTTTTATATACAAAACATTGTATCGGCCCAATAATAGGGCAGCGTCAATTTATTGGAAACAATAACAATCCAGGCTAGAATGGTCATATACTATGCTGGAAACTGATACGATCTTATATGCAAAACATTATTCCGTCCTAAAAGGGCAGCATCCATTTATTGGAAACAATTACAGCCTTGGCGTCGTCTTATTACATGCCTCCATAATATAGGCTGAGTCGCTTAGTGGAATAAACACAAGCGCCCATACAACAATTACTCGAGAAATCACAGGCGCACTTAACGCCTATATCACGGTTAATGGACCAGCAATTATATCAAGGTCCCCGATATACATCGTGTCAGCCAAATAACGTGTGCTCTTCCCCTTCACTGTGAATCACAGGTGCACTTGACGCCTACATCATAGTTAACCGACCACCCAATTGAAAAAAGGTCGCCGATCCATTCTAACGCATATCACCAACGTTAGTCTGAATTAAAAGCACCTGCATTCAACAATTCAGCATGCCTCCACAAATGTGCCTTATTACGCATGCCAAATACTGATACGATGTCACAAATAAAACATATTACACGCCGTCATAAGATAGGCTGTGTCGCTTAGTGGAATAAACACAAGCGCCCATACGATAATTAACCGAGAAATTACAGGCGCATTTGATGCCTATATTACGGTTAATGGACCACTAATTGTATCACGGTCCCTGATGTACATCGTATCAGCCAAACAACACGTGCTTCTTTTCTTCACTGTGAATCACAGGTGCACTCGACGCCTATATCACAGTTAACCGACCATCAATTGTATAAAGGTCGCCGATACATTCTAACTCATTTATCGTATCACCAACGTTAGTCTGAATTACCTAACTGTCGTCAGACGGATACACTCTAATGTCAACAATGACTCAACCAGATCAATGGATGAAGCTATGAATCATACATAGCTAGCATGTCGAATCACGATTTGACCTAAATAAACTGAATTACACGACAAACAGCACTTATCAGACTCCAGTTTTTGAAATGAGTCGTATGCTGGAATAAACACGAGAACTAGTCCTGGCGGAATACACATAACTCAGCCACAAGTTCTATGCGCAGCACATTGTAACCATATTGGGACTCCCACGGTTGCTTCCGACTTGCTCGTGGTGCCTGCCCTCCCCCCCCCCCCCCCCCACTTACATTTATACCGAGCTTACGGGCTCCTGTAAGAGGGACTCACCTTAGTCTCGCGAGGTTTTGGGTGCAAACCCAGAACTGGCGCTTGGAGAGTTTTGTCGGGGCGACTTGTCACAATTATACCAGTGCATGTGTGGCATACAATAATGATAAAAAAAGGCCCAGTGGGAGCGTACTAATTTTAGCCGATTGTTACAATCATATCTGCACTGGCCACAAAGTTGTTATTAACAAAACACGGCCGTCTGTCGGGCACAATCAAGTAAACTTTAAACTCGACAGTTCACTACAATTAGTAGTCGCAATATACTTGCTACACAACCTACACTAGGACTATCACTCAGTTATTCCCAGCATTAGCTGATGCGAGAATTTATTTCTCCTGACATATCAAGGGAGCTAACCAATATTTACTCCCATAAATATTCGTGTCAGAGCTTGACCCTTCATGATGGTCGACAAACAACTAAATCTCATTTCGTGAATTCAATCATGAAAAAATTCTTCATCCATGTGGGCGCCACCCACACCGATTCAGCCAATCAGCGTGTCGGAGTGCAAATAGCACACCCAATGAGAATTCTCCTTTACAGCACGTGACTCTCAGTCACCGAAGCTGAAGGCGTCATCCCAATTAGTTCTCATTTCCACGTATACTACACGTACAGCTCGGACGCCATCTTTAATCAACCGATAACACTGTTGAAGTTTCCACAAATTTGATTCTCAATGCACGATTATGATTTTCACACACGTGAATACGAAACCACTGAGATTCGTTTGTATCAAACACCAGGTATCGCGACTGCACATTCGCATTTTTCGATTGATTTAATCGCTATTTCACTCTCGCGTTTTACACTATTGTATTGTATTTATTTATGTTCAGTGCGTTGGCTATCACAGGTTTCGCTACCACAAGCCCGTGCAATACACATTTATGTGACATTGCCTGCCAGCTTCGAAACCGTAAAGTCTCATTACCACAAGCCAGTGTTGTATATAGAATTTTCTGTATACTCCCAGCCTGCTTGCAGACTTTACACATAGCCAACAGGGGTTTGCCTACCACAAGCCAGTGCTAACGCATTAATGTGTGTTATTGCCCGCAAGCTTGCCAAACCCTGAAGCTTCCACCACAAGCCCGTGTCGTACACAGCCTGTGTACCTCCAGCCTGCTTGCAAGCTTCATCGCTCGACGGTTTCTATCCCAGACAGCAGAGCCTGTCGGTCGATTTAGAAACTGAATCGGAGTTTCACACCACAAGCCCGTGTTATACACAGTGTTCTGTGTATTTCCTGCAAGCTTTGAAACTTCTGAGAGCGATATACAAGTCACTGAGCGTCTCAGACAGTCGACCTAAAAGACTGCTAGAATGGCTATAGTTCTCCAATTAGAACGAACTCAAATGAGCCACGAATGCACAAACACTAAAGTGCCTACATAAGCGACAGTCAAGTCAATAAAGTGTGACAGTCACTTCAGTTCTCCAATTAGAGCTGTTTCAAACAAGCCATAAAAAGGCATAAACAATCGAGTGCAAACAAAACACACTCAGTCTTGCACAAACACCTGGTCCTCAGACACGAACAGAATAAGGTGTGAAACATAATTAACGGTCGAGGCAACGCCTCCCGAAAATCAATCATATTTCCTTGAAATAGCAATATATGAAATTACAATAAACAGTTGATAATATATTGCCCAGAACCTGAAAAACAGCAGTGTTCAAATTCAAGTCTCAGCCATGTCTGAAAGCTGTAACATTCAACGAATTGGTATCAAGTGGCGCTCACCCATAGCGACCTATATTTCCTATATACCACAATACATTACCGGCCAAGAATCGGTAGTCTCAGACTTACACTAATTGAAGTCTTGAGGTATTTGTTTCTTTGATAAAACCGTAAAGGTTGAAACTAGTCAGGCATAGCGGATTAAATTCCGGACAAGTACCAATAGGCTTCAGGCTAAACAAATGTTATACCGAAGCACATACGAATTTCAATGTACTATACTGAAATCAGCTCTTTTATCGCGAGCTCCAAGCTCCACAAGCTCAGAAAGCACACATGTATAGAAAAGTTCAGTCGCTTTCTGTCATGGGACAATATCCCCCTGTTTGATGACAGTTACTTACTCAAATAATGGTATGAGCCTAATAATTCAGAAGCGCATTTCTCCAATGATGCAGCTAGCTCATACTGATAGGCCGTTTAAAAGGTCCTAGTCCATGTTGAAAACTGGTACGATTTTTTATATACAAAACATTGTATCGGCCCAATAATAGGGCAGCGTCAATTTATTGGAAACAATAACAATCCAGGCTAGAATGGTCATATACTATGCTGGAAACTGATACGATCTTATATGCAAAACATTATTCCGTCCTAAAAGGGCAGCATCCATTTATTGGAAACAATTACAGCCTTGGCGTCGTCTTATTACATGCCTCCATAATATAGGCTGAGTCGCTTAGTGGAATAAACACAAGCGCCCATACAACAATTACTCGAGAAATCACAGGCGCACTTAACGCCTATATCACGGTTAATGGACCAGCAATTATATCAAGGTCCCCGATATACATCGTGTCAGCCAAATAACGTGTGCTCTTCCTCTTCACTGTGAATCACAGGTGCACTTGACGCCTACATCATAGTTAACCGACCACCCAATTGAAAAAAGGTCGCCGATCCATTCTAACGCATATCACCAACGTTAGTCTGAATTAAAAGCACCTGCATTCAACAATTCAGCATGCCTCCACAAATGTGCCTTATTACGCATGCCAAATACTGATACGATGTCACAAATAAAACATATTACACGCCGTCATAAGATAGGCTGTGTCGCTTAGTGGAATAAACACAAGCGCCCATACGATAATTAACCGAGAAATTACAGGCGCATTTGATGCCTATATTACGGTTAATGGACCACTAATTGTATCACGGTCCCTGATGTACATCGTATCAGCCAAACAACACGTGCTTCTTTTCTTCACTGTGAATCACAGGTGCACTCGACGCCTATATCACAGTTAACCGACCATCAATTGTATAAAGGTCGCCGATACATTCTAACTCATTTATCGTATCACCAACGTTAGTCTGAATTACCTAACTGTCGTCAGACGGATACACTCTAATGTCAACAATGACTCAACCAGATCAATGGATGAAGCTATGAATCATACATAGCTAGCATGTCGAATCACGATTTGACCTAAATAAACTGAATTACACGACAAACAGCACTTATCAGACTCCAGTTTTTGAAATGAGTCGTATGCTGGAATAAACACGAGAACTAGTCCTGGCGGAATACACATAACTCAGCCACAAGTTCTATGCGCAGCACATTGTAACCATATTGGGACTCCCACGGTTGCTTCCGACTTGCTCGTGGTGCCTGCCCTCCCCCCCACTTACATTTATACCGAGCTTACGGGCTCCTGTAAGAGGGACTCACCTTAGTCTCGCGAGGTTTTGGGTGCAAACCCAGAACTGGCGCTTGGAGAGTTTTGTCGGGGCGACTTGTCACAATTATACCAGTGCATGTGTGGCATACAATAATGATAAAAAAGGCCCAGTGGGAGCGTACTAATTTTAGCCGATTGTTACAATCATATCTGTACTGGCCACAAAGTTGTTATTAACAAAACACGGCCGTCTGTCGGGCACAATCAAGTAAACTTTAAACTCGACAGTTCACTACAATTAGTAGTCGCAATATACTAGCCACACAATCTACACTAGGACTATCACTCAGTTATTCCCAGCATTAGCTGGTGCGAGAATTTATTTCTCCTGACATATCAAGGGAGCTAACCAATATTTACTCCCATAAATATTCGTGTCAGAGCTTGACCCTTCATGATGGTCGACAAACAACTAAATCTCATTTCGTGAATTCAATCATGAAAAAATTCTTCATCCATGTGGGCGCCACCCACACCGATTCAGCCAATCAGCGTGTCGGAGTGCAAATAGCACACCCAATGAGAATTCTCCTTTACAGCACGTGACTCTCAGTCACCGAAGCTGAAGGCGTCATCCCAATTAGTTCTCATTTCCACGTATACTACACGTACAGCTCGGACGCCATCTTTAATCAACCGATAACACTGTTGAAGTTTCCACAAATTTGATTCTCAATGCACGATTATGATTTTCACACACGTGAATACGAAACCACTGAGATTCGTTTGTATCAAACACCAGGTATCGCGACTGCACATTCGCATTTTTCGATTGATTTAATCGCTATTTCACTCTCGCGTTTTACACTATTGTATTGTATTTATTTATGTTCAGTGTGTTGGCTATCACAGGTTTCGCTACCACAAGCCCGTGCAATACACATTTATGTGACATTGCCTGCCAGCTTCGAAACCGTAAAGTCTCATTACCACAAGCCAGTGTTGTATATAGAATTTTCTGTATACTCCCAGCCTGCTTGCAGACTTTACACATAGCCAACAGGGGTTTGCCTACCACAAGCCAGTGCTAACGCATTAATGTGTGTTATTGCCCGCAAGCTTGCCAAACCCTGAAGCTTCCACCACAAGCCCGTGTCGTACACAGCCTGTGTACCTCCAGCCTGCTTTCAAGCTTCATCGCTCGACGGTTTCTATCCCAGACAGCAGAGCCTGTCGGTCGATTTAGAAACTGAATCGGAGTTTCACACCACAAGCCCGTGTTATACACAGTGTTCTGTGTATTTCCTGCAAGCTTTGAAACTTCTGAGAGCGACATACAAGTCACTGAGCGTCTCAGACAGTCGACCTAAAAGACTGCTAGAATGGCTATAGTTCTCCAATTAGAACGAACTCAAATGAGCCACGAATGCACAAACACTAAAGTGCATACATAAGCGACAGTCAAGTCAATAAAGTGCGACAGTCACTTCAGTTCTCCAATTAGAGCTGTTTCAAACAAGCCATAAAAAGGCATAAACAATCGAGTGCAAACAAAACACACTCAGTCTTGCACAAACACCTGGTCCTCAGACACGAACAGAATAAGGTGTGAAACATAATTAACGGTCGAGGCAACGCCTCCCGAAAATCAATCATATTTCCTTGAAATAGCAATATATGAAATTACAATAAACAGTTGATAATATATTGCCCAGAACCTGAAAAACAGCAGTGTTCAAATTCAAGTCTCAGCCATGTCTGAAAGCTGTAACATTCAACGAATTGGTATCAAGTGGCGCTCACCCATAGCGACCTATATTTCCTATATACCACAATACATTACCGGCCAAGAATCGGTAGTCTCAGACTTACACTAATTGAAGTCTTGAGGAATTTGTTTCTTTGATAAAACCGTAAAGGTTGAAACTAGTCAGGCATAGCGGATTAAATTCCGGACAAGTACCAATAGGCTTCAGGCTAAACAAATGTTATACCGAAGCACATACGAATTTCAATGTACTATACTGAAATCAGCTCTTTTATCGCGAGCTCCAAGCTCCACAAGCTCAGAAAGCACACATGTATAGAAAAGTTCAGTCGCTTTCTGTCATGGGACAATATCCCCCTGTTTGATGACAGTTACTTACTCAAATAATGGTATGAGCCTAATAATTCAGAAGCGCATTTCTCCAATGATGCAGCTAGCTCATACTGATAGGCCGTTTAAAAGGTCCTAGTCCATGTTGAAAACTGGTACGATTTTTTATATACAAAACATTGTATCGGCCCAATAATAGGGCAGCGTCAATTTATTGGAAACAATAACAATCCAGGCTAGAATGGTCATATACTATGCTGGAAACTGATACGATCTTATATGAAAAACATTATTCCGTCCTAAAAGGGCAGCATCCATTTATTGGAAACAATTACAGCCTTGGCGTCGTCTTATTACATGCCTCCATAATATAGGCTGAGTCGCTTAGTGGAATAAACACAAGCGCCCATACAACAATTACTCGAGAAATCACAGGCGCACTTAACGCCTATATCACGGTTAATGGACCAGCAATTATATCAAGGTCCCCGATATACATCGTGTCAGCCAAATAACGTGTGCTCTTCCTCTTCACTGTGAATCACAGGTGCACTTGACGCCTACATCATAGTTAACCGACCACCCAATTGAAAAAAGGTCGCCGATCCATTCTAACGCATATCACCAACGTTAGTCTGAATTAAAAGCACCTGCATTCAACAATTCAGCATGCCTCCACAAATGTGCCTTATTACGCATGCCAAATACTGATACGATGTCACAAATAAAACATATTACACGCCGTCATAAGATAGGCTGTGTCGCTTAGTGGAATAAACACAAGCGCCCATACGATAATTAACCGAGAAATTACAGGCGCATTTGATGCCTATATTACGGTTAATGGACCACTAATTGTATCACGGTCCCTGATGTACATCGTATCAGCCAAACAACACGTGCTTCTTTTCTTCACTGTGAATCACAGGTGCACTCGACGCCTATATCACAGTTAACCGACCATCAATTGTATAAAGGTCGCCGATACATTCTAACTCATTTATCGTATCACCAACGTTAGTCTGAATTACCTAACTGTCGTCAGACGGATACACTCTAATGTCAACAATGACTCAACCAGATCAATGGATGAAGCTATGAATCATACATAGCTAGCATGTCGAATCACGATTTGACCTAAATAAACTGAATTACACGACAAACAGCACTTATCAGACTCCAGTTTTTGAAATGAGTCGTATGCTGGAATAAACACGAGAACTAGTCCTGGCGGAATACACATAACTCAGCCACAAGTTCTATGCGCAGCACATTGTAACCATATTGGGACTCCCACGGTTGCTTCCGACTTGCTCGTGGTGCCTGCCCTCCCCCACTTACATTTATACCGAGCTTACGGGCTCCTGTAAGAGGGACTCACCTTAGTCTCGCGAGGTTTTGGGTGCAAACCCAGAACTGGCGCTTGGAGAGTTTTGTCGGGGCGACTTGTCACAATTATACCAGTGCATGTGTGGCATACAATAATGATAAAAAAGGCCCAGTGGGAGCGTACTAATTTTAGCCGATTGTTACAATAATATCTGCACTGGCCACAAAGTTGTTATTAACAAAACACGGCCGTGTGTCGGGCACAATCAAGTAAACTTTAAACTCGACAGTTCACTACAATTAGTAGTCGCAATATACTTGCCACACAACCTACACTAGGACTATCACTCAGTTATTCCCAGCATTAGCTGGTGCGAGAATTTATTTCTCCTGACATATCAAGGGAGCTAACCAATATTTACTCCCATAAATATTCGTGTCAGAGCTTGACCCTTCATGATGGTCGACAAACAACTAAATCTCATTTCGTGAATTCAATCATGAAAAAATTCTTCATCCATGTGGGCGCCACCCACACCGATTCAGCCAATCAGCGTGTCGGAGTGCAAATAGCACACCCAATGAGAATTCTCCTTTACAGCACGTGACTCTCAGTCACCGAAGCTGAGGCGTCATCCCAATTAGTTCTCATTTCCACGTATACTACACGTACAGCTCGGACGCCATCTTTAATCAACCGATAACACTGTTGAAGTTTCCACAAATTTGATTCTCAATGCACGATTATGATTTTCACACACGTGAATACGAAACCACTGAGATTCGTTTGTATCAAACACCAGGTATCGCGACTGCACATTCGCATTTTTCGATTGATTTAATCGCTATTTCACTCTCGCGTTTTACACTATTGTATTGTATTTATTTATGTTCAGTGTGTTGGCTATCACAGGTTTCGCTACCACAAGCCCGTGCAATACACATTTATGTGACATTGCCTGCCAGCTTCGAAACCGTAAAGTCTCATTACCACAAGCCAGTGTTGTATATAGAATTTTCTGTATACTCCCAGCCTGCTTGCAGACTTTACACATAGCCAACAGGGGTTTGCCTACCACAAGCCAGTGCTAACGCATTAATGTGTGTTATTGCCCGCAAGCTTGCCAAACCCTGAAGCTTCCACCACAAGCCCGTGTCGTACACAGCCTGTGTACCTCCAGCCTGCTTGCAAGCTTCATCGTTCGACGGTTTCTATGCCCGTGTTATACACAGTGTTCTGTGTATTTCCTGCAAGCTTTGAAACTTCTGAGAGCGACATACAAGTCACTGAGCGTCTCAGACAGTCGACCTAAAAGACTGCTAGAATGGCTATAGTTCTCCAATTAGAACGAACTCAAATGAGCCACGAATGCACAAACACTAAAGTGCATACATAAGCGACAGTCAAGTCAATAAAGTGCGACAGTCACTTCAGTTCTCCAATTAGAGCTGTTTCAAACAAGCCATAAAAAGGCATAAACAATCGAGTGCAAACAAAACACACTCAGTCTTGCACAAACACCTGGTCCTCAGACGCGAACAGAATAAGGTGTGAAACATAATTAACGGTCGAGGCAACGCCTCCCGAAAATCAATCATATTTCCTTGAAATAGCAATATATGAAATTACAATAAACAGTTGATAATATATTGCCCAGAACCTGAAAAACAGCAGTGTTCAAATTCAAGTCTCAGCCATGTCTGAAAGCTGTAACATTCAACGAATTGGTATCAAGTGGCGCTCACCCATAGCGACCTATATTTCCTATATACCACAATACATTACCGACCAAGAATCGGTAGTCTCAGACTTACACAAATTGAAGTCTTGAGGTATTTGTTTCTTTGATAAAACCGTAAAGGTTGAAACTAGTCAGGCATAGCGGATTAAATTCCGGACAAGTACCAATAGGCATCAGGCTAAACAAATGTTATACCGAAGCACATACGAATTTCAATGTACTATACTGAAATCAGCTCTTTTATCGCGAGCTCCAAGCTCCACAAGCTCAGAAAGCACAAATGTATAGAAAAGTTCAGTCGCTTTCCGTCATGGGACAATATCCCCCTGTTTGATGACAGTTACTTACTCAAATAATGGTATGAGCCTAATAATTCAGAAGCGCATTTCTCCAATGATGCAGCTAGCTCATACTGATAGGCCGTTTAAAAGGTCCTAGTCCATGTTGAAAACTGGTACGATTTTATATACAAAACATTGTATCGGCCCAATAATAGGGCAGCGTCAATTTATTGGAAACAATAACAATCCAGGCTAGAATGGTCATATACTATGCTGGAAACTGATACGATCTTATATGCAAAACATTATTCCGTCCTAAAAGGGCAGCATCCATTTATTGGAAACAATTACAGCCTTGGCGTCGTCTTATTACATGCCTCCATAATATAGGTTGAGTCGCTTAGTGAAATAAACACAAGCGCCCATACAACAATTACTCGAGAAATCACAGGCGCACCTAACGCCTATATCACGGTTAATGGACCAGCAAGTATATCAAGGTCCCCGATATACATCGTGTCAGCCAAATAACGTGTGCTCTTCCTCTTCACTGTGAATCACAGGTGCACTTGACGCCTACTTCATAGTTAACCGACCACCCAATTGAAAAAAGGTCGCCGATCCATTCTAACGCATCTATCGTATCACCAACGTTAGTCTGAATTAAAAGCACCTGCATTCAACAATTCAGCATGCCTCCACAAATGTGCCTTATTACGCATGCCAAATACTGATACGATGTCACAAATAAAACATATTACACGCCGTCATAAGATAGGCTGTGTCGCTTAGTGGAATAAACACAAGCGCCCATACGATAATTAACCGAGAAATTACAGGCGCATTTGATGCCTATATTACGGTTAATGGACCACTAATTGTATCACGGTCCCTGATGTACATCGTATCAGCCAAACAACACGTGCTTCTTTTCTTCACTGTGAATCACAGGTGCACTCGACGCCTATATCACAGTTAACCGACCATCAATTGTACAAAGGTCGCCGATACATTCTAACTCATTTATCGTATCACCAACGTTAGTCTGAATTACCTAACTGTCGTCAGACGGATACACTCTAATGTCAACAATGACTCACCCAGATCAATGGATGAAGCTATGAATCATACATAGCTAGCATGTCGAATCACGATTTGACCTAAATAAACTGAATTACACGACAAACAGCACTTATCAGACTCCAGTTTTTGAAATGAGTCGCATGCTGGAATAAACACGAGAACTAGTCCTGGCGGAATACACGTAACTCAGCCACAAGTTCTATGCGCAGCACATTGTAACCATATTGGGACTCCCACGGTTGCTTCCGACTTGCTCGTGGTGCCTGCCCTCCCCCCACTTACATTTATACTGAGCTTACGGGCTCCTATAAGAGGGACTCACCTTAGTCTCGCGAGGTTTTGGGTGCAAACCCAGAACTGGCGCTTGGAGAGTTTTGTCGGGGCGACTTGTCACAATTATACCAGTGCATGTGTGGCATACAATAATGATAAAAAAGGCCCAGTGGGAGCCTACTAATTTTAACCGATTGTTACAATCATATCTGCACTGGCCACAAAGTTGTTATTAACAAAACACGGCCGTCTGTCGGGCACAATCAAGTAAACTTTAAACTCGACAGTTCACTACAATTAGTAGTCGCAATATACTTGCCACACAACCTACACTAGGACTATCACTCAGTTATTCCCAGCATTAGCTGGTGCGAGAATTTATTTCTCCTGACATATCAAGGGAGCTAACCAATATTTACTCCCATAAATATTCGTGTCAGAGCTTGACCCTTCATGATGGTCGACAAACAACTAAATCTCATTTCGTGAATTCAATCATGAAAAAATTCTTCATCCATGTGGGCGCCACCCACACCGATTCAGCCAATCAGCGTGTCGGAGTGCAAATAGCACACCCAATGAGAATTCTCCTTTACAGCACGTGACTCTCAGTCACCGAAGCTGAAGGCGTCATCCCAATTAGTTCTCATTTCCACGTATACTACACGTACAGCTCGGACGCCATCTTTAATCAACCGATAACACTGTTGAAGTTTCCACAAATTTGATTCTCAATGCACGATTATGATTTTCACACACGTGAATACGAAACCACTGAGATTCGTTTGTATCAAACACCAGGTATCGCGACTGCACATTCGCATTTTTCGATTGATTTAATCGCGTTTTACACTATTGTATTGTATTTATTTATGTTCAGTGTGTTGGCTATCACAGGTTTCGCTACCACAAGCCCGTGCAATACACATTTATGTGACATTGCCTGCCAGCTTCGAAACCGTAAAGTCTCATTACCACAAGCCAGTGTTGTATATGGAATTTTCTGTATACTCCCAGCCTGCTTGCAGACTTTACACATAGCCAACAGGGGTTTGCCTACCACAAGCCAGTGCTAACGCATTAATGTGTGTTATTGCCCGCCAGCTTGCCAAACCCTGAAGCTTCCACCACAAGCCCGTGTCGTACACAGCCTGTGTACCTCCAGCCTGCTTGCAAGCTTCATCGTTCGACGGTTTCTATCCCAGACAGCAGAGCCTGTCGGCGATTTAGAAACTGAATCGGAGTTTCACACCACAAGCCCGTGTTATACACAGTGTTCTGTGTATTTCCTGCAAGCTTTGAAACTTCTGAGAGCGACATACAAGTCACTGAGCGTCTCAGACAGTCGACCTAAAAGACTGCTAGAATGGCTATAGTTCTCCAATTAGAACGAACTCAAATGAGCCACGAATGCACAAACACTAAAGTGCATACATAAGCGACAGTCAAGTCAATAAAGTACGACAGTCACTTCAGTTCTCCAATTAGAGCTGTTTCAAACAAGCCATAAAAAGGCATAAACAATCGAGTGCAAACAAAACACACTCAGTCTTGCACAAACACCTGGTCCTCAGACACGAACAGAATAAGGTGTGAAACATAATTAACGGTCGAGGCAACGCCTCCCGAAAATCAATCATATTTCCTTGAAATAGCAATATATGAAATTAGAATAAACAGTTGATAATATATTGCCCAGAACCTGAAAAACAGCAGTGTTCAAATTCAAGTCTCAGCCATGTCTGAAAGCTGTAACATTCAACGAATTGGTATCAAGTGGCGCTCACCCATAGCGACCTATATTTCCTATATACCACAATACATTACCGACCAAGAATCGGTAGTCTCAGACTTACACAAATTGAAGTCTTGAGGTATTTGTTTCTTTGATAAAACCATAAAGGTTGAAACTAGTCAGGCATAGCGGATTAAATTCCGGACAAGTACCAATAGGCTTCAGGCTAAACAAATGTTATACCGAAGCACATACGAATTTCAATGTACTATACTGAAATCAGCTCTTTTATCGCGAGCTCCAAGCTCCACAAGCTCAGAAAGCACAAATGTATAGAAAAGTTCAGTCGCTTTCCGTCATGGGACAATATCCCCCTGTTTGATGACAGTTACTTACTCAAATAATGGTATGAGCCTAATAATTCAGAAGCGCATTTCTCCAATGATGCAGCTAGCTCATACTGATAGGCCGTTTAAAAGGTCCTAGTCCATGTTGAAAACTGGTACGATTTTATATACAAAACATTGTATCGGCCCAATAATAGGGCAGCGTCATATTATTGGAAACAATAACAATCCAGGCTAGAATGGTCATATACTATGCTGGAAACTGATACGATCTTATATGCAAAACATTATTCCGTCCTAAAAGGGCAGCATCCATTTATTGGAAACAATTACAGCCTTGGCGTCGTCTTATTACATGCCTCCATAATATAGGCTGAGTCGCTCAGTGAAATAAACACAAGCGCCCATACAACAATTACTCGAGAAATCACAGGCGCACCTAACGCCTATATCACGGTTAATGGACCAGCAATTATATCAAGGTCCCCGATATACATCGTGTCAGCCAAATAACGTGTGCTCTTCCTCTTCACTGTGAATCGCAGGTGCACTTGACGCCTACTTCATAGTTAACCGACCACCCAATTGAAAAAAGGTCGCCGATCCATTCTAACGCATCTATCGTATCACCAACGTTAGTCTGAATTAAAAGCACCTGCATTCAACAATTCAGCATGCCTCCACAAATGTGCCTTATTACGCATGCCAAATACTGATACGATGTCACAAATAAAACATATTACACGCCGTCATAAGATAGGCTGTGTCGCTTAGTGGAATAAACACAAGCGCCCATACGATAATTAACCGAGAAATTACAGGCGCATTTGATGCCTATATTACGGTTAATGGACCACTAATTGTATCACGGTCCCTGATGTACATCGTATCAGCCAAACAACACGTGCTTCTTTTCTTCACTGTGAATCACAGGTGCACTCGACGCCTATATCACAGTTAACCGACCATCAATTGTACAAAGGTCGCCGATACATTCTAACTCATTTATCGTATCACCAACGTTAGTCTGAATTACCTAACTGTCGTCAGACGGATACACTCTAATGTCAACAATGACTCACCCAGATCAATGGATGAAGCTATGAATCATACATAGCTAGCATGTCGAATCACGATTTGACCTAAATAAACTGAATTACACGACAAACAGCACTTATCAGACTCCAGTTTTTGAAATGAGTCGTATGCTGGAATAAACACGAGAACTAGTCCTGGCGGAATACACATAACTCAGCCACAAGTTCTATGCGCAGCACATTGTAACCATATTGGGACTCCCACGGTTGCTTCCGACTTGCTCGTGGTGCCTGCCCTCCCCCCACTTACATTTATACTGACCTTACGGGCTTCTATAAGAGGGACTCACCTTAGTCTCGCGAGGTTTTGGGTGCAAACCCAGAACTGGCGCTTGGAGAGTTTGGCGGGGCGACTTGTCACAATTATACCAGTGCATGTGTGGCATACAATAATGATAAAAAAGGCCCAGTGGGAGCCTACTAATTTTAACCGATTGTTACAATCATATCTGCACTGGCCACAAAGTTGTTATTAACAAAACACGGCCGTCTGTCGGGCACAATCAAGTAAACTTTAAACTCGACAGTTCACTACAATTAGTAGTCGCAATATACTTGCCACACAACCTACACTAGGACTATCACTCAGTTATTCCCAGCATTAGCTGGTGCGAGAATTTATTTCTCCTGACATATCAAGGGAGCTAACCAATATTTACTCCCATAAATATTCGTGTCAGAGCTTGACCCTTCATGATGGTCGACAAACAACTAAATCTCATTTCGTGAATTCAATCATGAAAAAATTCTTCATCCATGTGGGCGCCACCCACACCGATTCAGCCAATCAGCGTGTCGGAGTGCAAATAGCACACCCAATGAGAATTCTCCTTTACAGCACGTGACTCTCAGTCACCGAAGCTGAAGGCGTCATCCCAATTAGTTCTCATTTCCACGTATACTACACGTACAGCTCGGACGCCATCTTTAATCAACCGATAACACTGTTGAAGTTTCCACAAATTTGATTCTCAATGCACGATTATGATTTTCACACACGTGAATACGAAACCACTGAGATTCGTTTGTATCAAACACCAGGTATCGCGACTGCACATTCGCATTTTTCGATTGATTTAATCGCGTTTTACACTATTGTATTGTATTTATTTATGTTCAGTGTGTTGGCTATCACAGGTTTCGCTACCACAAGCCCGTGCAATACACATTTATGTGACATTGCCTGCCAGCTTCGAAACCGTAAAGTCTCATTACCACAAGCCAGTGTTGTATATGGAATTTTCTGTATACTCCCAGCCTGCTTGCAGACTTTACACATAGCCAACAGGGGTTTGCCTACCACAAGCCAGTGCTAACGCATTAATGTGTGTTATTGCCCGCCAGCTTGCCAAACCCTGAAGCTTCCACCACAAGCCCGTGTCGTACACAGCCTGTGTACCTCCAGCCTGCTTGCAAGCTTCATCGCTCGACGGTTTCTATCCCAGACAGCAGAGCCTGTCGGCGATTTAGAAACTGAATCGGAGTTTCACACCACAAGCCCGTGTTATACACAGTGTTCTGTGTATTTCCTGCAAGCTTTGAAACTTCTGAGAGCGACATACAAGTCACTGAGCGTCGCAGACAGTCGACCTAAAAGACTGCTAGAATGGCTATAGTTCTCCAATTAGAACGAACTCAAATGAGCCACGAATGCACAAACACTAAAGTGCATACATAAGCGACAGTCAAGTCAATAAAGTGCGACAGTCACTTCAGTTCTCCAATTAGAGCTGTTTCAAACAAGCCATAAAAAGGCATAAACAATCGAGTGCAAACAAAACACACTCAGTCTTGCACAAACACCTGGTCCTCAGACACGAACAGAATAAGGTGTGAAACATAATTAACGGTCGAGGCAACGCCTCCCGAAAATCAATCATATTTCCTTGAAATAGCAATATATGAAATTACAATAAACAGTTGATAATATATTGCCCAGAACCTGAAAAACAGCAGTGTTCAAATTCAAGTCTCAGCCATGTCTGAAAGCTGTAACATTCAACGAATTGGTATCAAGTGGCGCTCACCCATAGCGACCTATATTTCCTATATACCACAATACATTACCGACCAAGAATCGGTAGTCTCAGACTTACACAAATTGAAGTCTTGAGGTATTTGTTTCTTTGATAAAACCATAAAGGTTGAAACTAGTCAGGCATAGCGGATTAAATTCCGGACAAGTACCAATAGGCTTCAGGCTAAACAAATGTTATACCGAAGCACATACGAATTTCAATGTACTATACTGAAATCAGCTCTTTTATCGCGAGCTCCAAGCTCCACAAGCTCAGAAAGCACAAATGTATAGAAAAGTTCAGTCGCTTTCGGTCATGGGACAATATCCCCCTGTTTGATGACAGTTACTTACTCAAATAATGGTATGAGCCTAATAATTCAGAAGCGCATTTCTCCAATGATGCAGCTAGCTCATACTGATAGGCCGTTTAAAAGGTCCTAGTCCATGTTGAAAACTGGTACGATTTTATATACAAAACATTGTATCGGCCCAATAATAGGGCAGCGTCATATTATTGGAAACAATAACAATCCAGGCTAGAATGGTCATATACTATGCTGGAAACTGATACGATCTTATATGCAAAACATTATTCCGTCCTAAAAGGGCAGCATCCATTTATTGGAAACAATTACAGCCTTGGCGTCGTCTTATTACATGCCTCCATAATATAGGCTGAGTCGCTCAGTGAAATAAACACAAGCGCCCATACAACAATTACTCGAGAAATCACAGGCGCACCTAACGCCTATATCACGGTTAATGGACCAGCAATTATATCAAGGTCCCCGATATACATCGTGTCAGCCAAATAACGTGTGCTCTTCCTCTTCACTGTGAATCGCAGGTGCACTTGACGCCTACTTCATAGTTAACCGACCACCCAATTGAAAAAAGGTCGCCGATCCATTCTAACGCATCTATCGTATCACCAACGTTAGTCTGAATTAAAAGCACCTGCATTCAACAATTCAGCATGCCTCCACAAATGTGCCTTATTACGCATGCCAAATACTGATACGATGTCACAAATAAAACATATTACACGCCGTCATAAGATAGGCTGTGTCGCTTAGTGGAATAAACACAAGCGCCCATACGATAATTAACCGAGAAATTACAGGCGCATTTGATGCCTATATTACGGTTAATGGACCACTAATTGTATCACGGTCCCTGATGTACATCGTATCAGCCAAACAACACGTGCTTCTTTTCTTCACTGTGAATCACAGGTGCACTCGACGCCTATATCACAGTTAACCGACCATCAATTGTACAAAGGTCGCCGATACATTCTAACTCATTTATCGTATCACCAACGTTAGTCTGAATTACCTAACTGTCGTCAGACGGATACACTCTAATGTCAACAATGACTCACCCAGATCAATGGATGAAGCTATGAATCATACATAGCTAGCATGTCGAATCACGATTTGACCTAAATAAACTGAATTACACGACAAACAGCACTTATCAGACTCCAGTTTTTGAAATGAGTCGTATGCTGGAATAAACACGAGAACTAGTCCTGGCGGAATACACATAACTCAGCCACAAGTTCTATGCGCAGCACATTGTAGCCATATTGGGACTCCCACGGTTGCTTCCGACTTGCTCGTGGTGCCTGCCCTCCCCCCACTTACATTTATACTGAGCTTACGGGCTCCTATAAGAGGGACTCACCTTAGTCTCGCGAGGTTTTGGGTGCAAACCCAGAACTGGCGCTTGGAGAGTTTTGTCGGGGCGACTTGTCACAATTATACCAGTGCATGTGTGGCATACAATAATGATAAAAAAGGCCCAGTGGGAGCCTACTAATTTTAACCGATTGTTACAATCATATCTGCACTGGCCACAAAGTTGTTATTAACAAAACACGGCCGTCTGTCGGGCACAATCAAGTAAACTTTAAACTCGACAGTTCACTACAATTAGTAGTCGCAATATACTTGCCACACAACCTACACTAGGACTATCACTCAGTTATTCCCAGCATTAGCTGGTGCGAGAATTTATTTCTCCTGACATATCAAGGGAGCTAACCAATATTTACTCCCATAAATATTCGTGTCAGAGCTTGACCCTTCATGATGGTCGACAAACAACTAAATCTCATTTCGTGAATTCAATCATGAAAAAATTCTTCATCCATGTGGGCGCCACCCACACCGATTCAGCCAATCAGCGTGTCGGAGTGCAAATAGCACACCCAATGAGAATTCTCCTTTACAGCACGTGACTCTCAGTCACCGAAGCTGAAGGCGTCATCCCAATTAGTTCTCATTTCCACGTATACTACACGTACAGCTCGGACGCCATCTTTAATCAACCGATAACACTGTTGAAGTTTCCACAAATTTGATTCTCAATGCACGATTATGATTTTCACACACGTGAATACGAAACCACTGAGATTCGTTTGTATCAAACACCAGGTATCGCGACTGCACATTCGCATTTTTCGATTGATTTAATCGCGTTTTACACTATTGTATTGTATTTATTTATGTTCAGTGTGTTGGCTATCACAGGTTTCGCTACCACAAGCCCGTGCAATACACATTTATGTGACATTGCCTGCCAGCTTCGAAACCGTAAAGTCTCATTACCACAAGCCAGTGTTGTATATGGAATTTTCTGTATACTCCCAGCCTGCTTGCAGACTTTACACATAGCCAACAGGGGTTTGCCTACCACAAGCCAGTGCTAACGCATTAATGTGTGTTATTGCCCGCCAGCTTGCCAAACCCTGAAGCTTCCACCACAAGCCCGTGTCGTACACAGCCTGTGTACCTCCAGCCTGCTTGCAAGCTTCATCGCTCGACGGTTTCTATCCCAGACAGCAGAGCCTGTCGGCGATTTAGAAACTGAATCGGAGTTTCACACCACAAGCCCGTGTTATACACAGTGTTCTGTGTATTTCCTGCAAGCTTTGAAACTTCTGAGAGCGACATACAAGTCACTGAGCGTCGCAGACAGTCGACCTAAAAGACTGCTAGAATGGCTATAGTTCTCCAATTAGAACGAACTCAAATGAGCCACGAATGCACAAACACTAAAGTGCATACATAAGCGACAGTCAAGTCAATAAAGTGCGACAGTCACTTCAGTTCTCCAATTAGAGCTGTTTCAAACAAGCCATAAAAAGGCATAAACAATCGAGTGCAAACAAAACACACTCAGTCTTGAACAAACACCTGGTCCTCAGACACGAACAGAATAAGGTGTGAAACATAATTAACGGTCGAGGCAACGCCTCCCGAAAATCAATCATATTTCCTTGAAATAGCAATATATGAAATTACAATAAACAGTTGATAATATATTGCCCAGAACCTGAAAAACAGCAGTGTTCAAATTCAAGTCTCAGCCATGTCTGAAAGCTGTAACATTCAACGAATTGGTATCAAGTGGCGCTCACCCATAGCGACCTATATTTCCTATATACCACAATACATTACCGACCAAGAATCGGTAGTCTCAGACTTACACAAATTGAAGTCTTGAGGTATTTGTTTCTTTGATAAAACCATAAAGGTTGAAACTAGTCAGGCATAGCGGATTAAATTCCGGACAAGTACCAATAGGCTTCAGGCTAAACAAATGTTATACCGAAGCACATACGAATTTCAATGTACTATACTGAAATCAGCTCTTTTATCGCGAGCTCCAAGCTCCACAAGCTCAGAAAGCACAAATGTATAGAAAAGTTCAGTCACTTTCCGTCATGGGACAATATCCCCCTGTTTGATGACAGTTACTTACTCAAATAATGGTATGAGCCTAATAATTCAGAAGCGCATTTCTCCAATGATGCAGCTAGCTCATACTGATAGGCCGTTTAAAAGGTCCTAGTCCATGTTGAAAACTGGTACGATTTTATATACAAAACATTGTATCGGCCCAATAATAGGGCAGCGTCAATTTATTGGAAACAATAACAATCCAGGCTAGAATGGTCATATACTATGCAGGAAACTGATACGATCTTATATGCAAAACATTATTCCGTCCTAAAAGGGCAGCATCCATTTATTGGAAACAATTACAGCCTTGGCGTCGTCTTATTACATGCCTCCATAATATAGGCTGAGTCGCTCAGTGAAATAAACACAAGCGCCCATACAACAATTACTCGAGAAATCACAGGCGCACCTAACGCCTATATCACGGTTAATGGACCAGCAATTATATCAAGGTCCCCGATATACATCGTGTCAGCCAAATAACGTGTGCTCTTCCTCTTCACTGTGAATCGCAGGTGCACTTGACGCCTACTTCATAGTTAACCGACCACCCAATTGAAAAAAGGTCGCCGATCCATTCTAACGCATCTATCGTATCACCAACGTTAGTCTGAATTAAAAGCACCTGCATTCAACAATTCAGCATGCCTCCACAAATGTGCCTTATTACGCATGCCAAATACTGATACGATGTCACAAATAAAACATATTACACGCCGTCATAAGATAGGCTGTGTCGCTTAGTGGAATAAACACAAGCGCCCATACGATAATTAACCGAGAAATTACAGGCGCATTTGATGCCTATATTACGGTTAATGGACCACTAATTGTATCACGGTCCCTGATGTACATCGTATCAGCCAAACAACACGTGCTTCTTTTCTTCACTGTGAATCACAGGTGCACTCGACGCCTATATCACAGTTAACCGACCATCAATTGTACAAAGGTCGCCGATACATTCTAACTCATTTATCGTATCACCAACGTTAGTCTGAATTACCTAACTGTCGTCAGACGGATACACTCTAATGTCAACAATGACTCACCCAGATCAATGGATGAAGCTATGAATCATACATAGCTAGCATGTCGAATCACGATTTGACCTAAATAAACTGAATTACACGACAAACAGCACTTATCAGACTCCAGTTTTTGAAATGAGTCGTATGCTGGAATAAACACGAGAACTAGTCCTGGCGGAATACACATAACTCAGCCACAAGTTCTATGCGCAGCACATTGTAGCCATATTGGGACTCCCACGGTTGCTTCCGACTTGCTCGTGGTGCCTGCCCTCCCCCCACTTACATTTATACTGAGCTTACGGGCTCCTATAAGAGGGACTCACCTTAGTCTCGCGAGGTTTTGGGTGCAAACCCAGAACTGGCGCTTGGAGAGTTTTGTCGGGGCGACTTGTCACAATTATACCAGTGCATGTGTGGCATACAATAATGATAAAAAAGGCCCAGTGGGAGCCTACTAATTTTAACCGATTGTTACAATCATATCTGCACTGGCCACAAAGTTGTTATTAACAAAACACGGCCGTCTGTCGGGCACAATCAAGTAAACTTTAAACTCGACAGTTCACTACAATTAGTAGTCGCAATATACTTGCCACACAACCTACACTAGGACTATCACTCAGTTATTCCCAGCATTAGCTGGTGCGAGAATTTATTTCTCCTGACATATCAAGGGAGCTAACCAATATTTACTCCCATAAATATTCGTGTCAGAGCTTGACCCTTCATGATGGTCGACAAACAACTAAATCTCATTTCGTGAATTCAATATTGAAAAAATTCTTCATCCATGTGGGCGCCACCCACACCGATTCAGCCAATCAGCGTGTCGGAGTGCAAATAGCACACCCAATGAGAATTCTCCTTTACAGCACGTGACTCTCAGTCACCGAAGCTGAAGGCGTCATCCCAATTAGTTCTCATTTCCACGTATACTACACGTACAGCTCGGACGCCATCTTTAATCAACCGATAACACTGTTGAAGTTTCCACAAATTTGATTCTCAATGCACGATTATGATTTTCACACACGTGAATACGAAACCACTGAGATTCGTTTGTATCAAACACCAGGTATCGCGACTGCACATTCGCATTTTTCGATTGATTTAATCGCGTTTTACACTATTGTATTGTATTTATTTATGTTCAGTGTGTTGGCTATCACAGGTTTCGCTACCACAAGCCCGTGCAATACACATTTATGTGACATTGCCTGCCAGCTTCGAAACCGTAAAGTCTCATTACCACAAGCCAGTGTTGTATATGGAATTTTCTGTATACTCCCAGCCTGCTTGCAGACTTTACACATAGCCAACAGGGGTTTGCCTACCACAAGCCAGTGCTAACGCATTAATGTGTGTTATTGCCCGCCAGCTTGCCAAACCCTGAAGCTTCCACCACAAGCCCGTGTCGTACACAGCCTGTGTACCTCCAGCCTGCTTGCAAGCTTCATCGCTCGACGGTTTCTATCCCAGACAGCAGAGCCTGTCGGCGATTTAGAAACTGAATCGGAGTTTCACACCACAAGCCCGTGTTATACACAGTGTTCTGTGTATTTCCTGCAAGCTTTGAAACTTCTGAGAGCGACATACAAGTCACTGAGCGTCTCAGACAGTCGACCTAAAAGACTGCTAGAATGGCTATAGTTCTCCAATTAGAACGAACTCAAATGAGCCACGAATGCACAAACACTAAAGTGCATACATAAGCGACAGTCAAGTCAATAAAGTGCGACAGTCACTTCAGTTCTCCAATTAGAGCTGTTTCAAACAAGCCATAAAAAGGCATAAACAATCGAGTGCAAACAAAACACACTCAGTCTTGCACAAACACCTGGTCCTCAGACGCGAACAGAATAAGGTGTGAAACATAATTAACGGTCGAGGCAACGCCTCCCGAAAATCAATCATATTTCCTTGAAATAGCAATATATGAAATTACAATAAACAGTTGATAATATATTGCCCAGAACCTGAAAAACAGCAGTGTTCAAATTCAAGTCTCAGCCATGTCTGAAAGCTGTAACATTCAACGAATTGGTATCAAGTGGCGCTCACCCATAGCGACCTATATTTCCTATATACCACAATACATTACCGACCAAGAATCGGTAGTCTCAGACTTACACAAATTGAAGTCTTGAGGTATTTGTTTCTTTGATAAAACCGTAAAGGTTGAAACTAGTCAGGCATAGCGGATTAAATTCCGGACAAGTACCAATAGGCATCAGGCTAAACAAATGTTATACCGAAGCACATACGAATTTCAATGTACTATACTGAAATCAGCTCTTTTATCGCGAGCTCCAAGCTCCACAAGCTCAGAAAGCACAAATGTATAGAAAAGTTCAGTCGCTTTCCGTCATGGGACAATATCCCCCTGTTTGATGACAGTTACTTACTCAAATAATGGTATGAGCCTAATAATTCAGAAGCGCATTTCTCCAATGATGCAGCTAGCTCATACTGATAGGCCGTTTAAAAGGTCCTAGTCCATGTTGAAAACTGGTACGATTTTATATACAAAACATTGTATCGGCCCAATAATAGGGCAGCGTCAATTTATTGGAAACAATAACAATCCAGGCTAGAATGGTCATATACTATGCTGGAAACTGATACGATCTTATATGCAAAACATTATTCCGTCCTAAAAGGGCAGCATCCATTTATTGGAAACAATTACAGCCTTGGCGTCGTCTTATTACATGCCTCCATAATATAGGCTGAGTCGCTTAGTGAAATAAACACAAGCGCCCATACAACAATTACTCGAGAAATCACAGGCGCACCTAACGCCTATATCACGGTTAATGGACCAGCAATTATATCAAGGTCCCCGATATACATCGTGTCAGCCAAATAACGTGTGCTCTTCCTCTTCACTGTGAATCACAGGTGCACTTGACGCCTACTTCATAGTTAACCGACCACCCAATTGAAAAAAGGTCGCCGATCCATTCTAACGCATCTATCGTATCACCAACGTTAGTCTGAATTAAAAGCACCTGCATTCAACAATTCAGCATGCCTCCACAAATGTGCCTTATTACGCATGCCAAATACTGATACGATGTCACAAATAAAACATATTACACGCCGTCATAAGATAGGCTGTGTCGCTTAGTGGAATAAACACAAGCGCCCATACGATAATTAACCGAGAAATTACAGGCGCATTTGATGCCTATATTACGGTTAATGGACCACTAATTGTATCACGGTCCCTGATGTACATCGTATCAGCCAAACAACACGTGCTTCTTTTCTTCACTGTGAATCACAGGTGCACTCGACGCCTATATTACAGTTAACCGACCATCAATTGCATAAAGGTCGCCGATACATTCTAACTCATTTATCGTATCACCAACGTTAGTCTGAATTACCTAACTGTCGTCAGACGGATACACTCTAATGTCAACAATGACTCACCCAGATCAATGGATGAAGCTATGAATCATACATAGCTAGCATGTCGAATCACGATTTGACCTAAATAAACTGAATTACACGACAAAGAGCACTTATCAGACTCCAGTTTTTGAAATGAGTCGCATGCTGGAATAAACACGAGAACTAGTCCTGGCGGAATACACATAACTCAGCCACAAGTTCTATGCGCAGCACATTGTAACCATATTGGGACTCCCACGGTTGCTTCCGACTTGCTCGTGGTGCCTGCCCTCCCCCCACTTACATACATACTTACATACATTCTAACTCATTTATCGTATCACCAACGTTAGTCTGAATTACCCACTGTCGTCAGACGGATACACTCTAATGTCAACAATGACTCAACCAGATCAATGGATGAAGCTATGAATCACACATAGCTAGCATGTCGAATCACGATTTGACCTAAATAAACTGAATTACACGACAAACAGCACTTATCAGACTCCAGTTTTTGAAATGAGTCGTATGCTGGAATAAACACGAGAACTAGTCCTGGCGGAATACACATAAGTCAGCCACAAGTTCTATGCGCAGCACATTGTAACCATATTGGGACTCCCACGGTTGCTTCCGACTTGCTCGTGGTGCCTGCCCCCCCCCCCCCCACACTTACATTTATACCGAGCTTACGGGCTCCTGTAAGAGGGACTCACCTTAGTCTCGCGAGGTTTTGGGTGCAAACCCAGAACTGGCGCTTGGAGAGTTTTGTCGGGGCGACTTGTCACAATTATACCAGTGCATGTGTGGCATACAATAATGATAAAAAAGGCCCAGTGGGAGCGTACTAATTTTAGCCGATTGTTACAATCATATCTGCACTGGCCACAAAGTTGTTATTAACAAAACACGGCCGTCTGTCGGGCACAATCAAGTAAACTTTAAACTCGACAGTTCACTACAATTAGTAGTCGCAATATACTTGCCACACAACCTACACTAGGACTATCACTCAGTTATTCCCAGCATTAGCTGGTGCGAGAATTTATTTCTCCTGACATATCAAGGGAGCTAACCAATATTTACTCCCATAAATATTCGTGTCAGAGCTTGACCCTTCATGATGGTCGACAAACAACTAAATCTCATTTCGTGAATTCAATCATGAAAAAATTCTTCATCCATGTGGGCGCCACCCACACCGATTCAGCCAATCAGCGTGTCGGAGTGCAAATAGCACACCCAATGAGAATTCTCCTTTACAGCACGTGACTCTCAGTCACCGAAGCTGAAGGCGTCATCCCAATTAGTTCTCATTTCCACGTATACTACACGTACAGCTCGGACGCCATCTTTAATCAACCGATAACACTGTTGAAGTTTCCACAAATTTGATTCTCAATGCACGATTATGATTTTCACACACGTGAATACGAAACCACTGAGATTCGTTTGTATCAAACACCAGGTATCGCGACTGCACATTCGCATTTTTCGATTGATTTAATCGCTATTTCACTCTCGCGTTTTACACTATTGTATTGTATTTATTTATGTTCAGTGTGTTGGCTATCACAGGTTTCGCTACCACAAGCCCGTGCAATACACATTTATGTGACATTGCCTGCCAGCTTCGAAACCGTAAAGTCTCATTACCACAAGCCAGTGTTGTATATAGAATTTTCTGTATACTCCCAGCCTGCTTGCAGACTTTACACATAGCCAACAGGGGTTTGCCTACCACAAGCCAGTGCTAACGCATTAATGTGTGTTATTGCCCGCAAGCTTGCCAAACCCTGAAGCTTCCACCACAAGCCCGTGTCGTACACAGCCTGTGTACCTCCAGCCTGCTTGCAAGCTTCATCGCTCGACGGTTTCTATCCCAGACAGCAGAGCCTGTCGGTCGATTTAGAAACTGAATCGGAGTTTCACACCACAAGCCCGTGTTATACACAGTGTTCTGTGTATTTCCTGCAAGCTTTGAAACTTCTGAGAGCGACATACAAGTCACTGAGCGTCTCAGACAGTCGACCTAAAAGACTGCTAGAATGGCTATAGTTCTCCAATTAGAACGAACTCAAATGAGCCACGAATGCACAAACACTAAAGTGCATACATAAGCGACAGTCAAGTCAATAAAGTGCGACAGTCACTTCAGTTCTCCAATTAGAGCTGTTTCAAACAAGCCATAAAAAGGCATAAACAATCGAGTGCAAACAAAACACACTCAGTCTTGCACAAACACCTGGTCCTCAGACACGAACAGAATAAGGTGTGAAACATAATTAACGGTCGAGGCAACGCCTCCCGAAAATCAATCATATTTCCTTGAAATAGCAATATATGAAATTACAATAAACAGTTGATAATATATTGCCCAGAACCTGAAAAACAGCAGTGTTCAAATTCAAGTCTCAGCCATGTCTGAAAGCTGTAACATTCAACGAATTGGTATCAAGTGGCGCTCACCCATAGCGACCTATATTTCCTATATACCACAATACATTACCGGCCAAGAATCGGTAGTCTCAGACTTACACTAATTGAAGTCTTGAGGTATTTGTTTCTTTGATAAAACCGTAAAGGTTGAAACTAGTCAGGCATAGCGGATTAAATTCCGGACAAGTACCAATAGGCTTCAGGCTAAACAAATGTTATACCGAAGCACATACGAATTTCAATGTACTATACTGAAATCAGCTCTTTTATCGCGAGCTCCAAGCTCCACAAGCTCAGAAAGCACACATGTATAGAAAAGTTCAGTCGCTTTCTGTCATGGGACAATATCCCCCTGTTTGATGACAGTTACTTACTCAAATAATGGTATGAGCCTAATAATTCAGAAGCGCATTTCTCCAATGATGCAGCTAGCTCATACTGATAGGCCGTTTAAAAGGTCCTAGTCCATGTTGAAAACTGGTACGATTTTTTATATACAAAACATTGTATCGGCCCAATAATAGGGCAGCGTCAATTTATTGGAAACAATAACAATCCAGGCTAGAATGGTCATATACTATGCTGGAAACTGATACGATCTTATATGCAAAACATTATTCCGTCCTAAAAGGGCAGCATCCATTTATTGGAAACAATTACAGCCTTGGCGTCGTCTTATTACATGCCTCCATAATATAGGCTGAGTCGCTTAGTGGAATAAACACAAGCGCCCATACAACAATTACTCGAGAAATCACAGGCGCACTTAACGCCTATATCACGGTTAATGGACCAGCAATTATATCAAGGTCCCCGATATACATCGTGTCAGCCAAATAACGTGTGCTCTTCCTCTTCACTGTGAATCACAGGTACACTTGACGCCTACATCATAGTTAACCGACCACCCAATTGAAAAAAGGTCGCCGATCCATTCTAACGCATATCACCAACGTTAGTCTGAATTAAAAGCACCTGCATTCAACAATTCAGCATGCCTCCACAAATGTGCCTTATTACGCATGCCAAATACTGATACGATGTCACAAATAAAACATATTACACGCCGTCATAAGATAGGCTGTGTCGCTTAGTGGAATAAACACAAGCGCCCATACGATAATTAACCGAGAAATTACAGGCGCATTTGATGCCTATATTACGGTTAATGGACCACTAATTGTATCACGGTCCCTGATGTACATCGTATCAGCCAAACAACACGTACTTCTTTTCTTCACTGTGAATCACAGGTGCACTCGACGCCTATATCACAGTTAACGGACCATCAATTGTATAAAGGTCGCCGATACATTCTAACTCATTTATCGTATCACCAACGTTAGTCTGAATTACCTAACTGTCGTCAGACGGATACACTCTAATGTCAACAATGACTCAACCAGATCAATGGATGAAGCTATGAATCATACATAGCTAGCATGTCGAATCACGATTTGACCTAAATAAACTGAATTACACGACAAACAGCACTTATCAGACTCCAGTTTTTGAAATGAGTCGTATGCTGGAATAAACACGAGAACTAGTCCTGGCGGAATACACATAACTCAGCCACAAGTTCTATGCGCAGCACATTGTAACCATATTGGGACTCCCACGGTTGCTTCCGACTTGCTCGTGGTGCCTGCCCTCCCCCCCCCCACTTACATTTATACCGAGCTTACGGGCTCCTGTAAGAGGGACTCACCTTAGTCTCGCGAGGTTTTGGGTGCAAACCCAGAACTGGCGCTTGGAGAGTTTTGTCGGGGCGACTTGTCACAATTATACCAGTGCATGTGTGGCATACAATAATGATAAAAAAGGCCCAGTGGGAGCCTACTAATTTTAACCGATTGTTACAATCATATCTGCACTGGCCACAAAGTTGTTATTAACAAAACACGGCCGTCTGTCGGGCACAATCAAGTAAACTTTAAACTCGACAGTTCACTACAATTAGTAGTCGCAATATACTTGCCACACAACCTACACTAGGACTATCACTCAGTTATTCCCAGCATTAGCTGGTGCGAGAATTTATTTCTCCTGACATATCAAGGGAGCTAACCAATATTTACTCCCATAAATATTCGTGTCAGAGCTTGACCCTTCATGATGGTCGACAAACAACTAAATCTCATTTCGTGAATTCAATCATGAAAAAATTCTTCATCCATGTGGGCGCCACCCACACCGATTCAGCCAATCAGCGTGTCGGAGTGCAAATAGCACACCCAATGAGAATTCTCCTTTACAGCACGTGACTCTCAGTCACCGAAGCTGAAGTCGTCATCCCAATTAGTTCTCATTTCCACGTATACTACACGTACAGCTCGGACGCCATCTTTAATCAACGGATAACACTGTTGAAGTTTCCACAAATTTGATTCTCAATGCACGATTATGATTTTCACACACGTGAATACGAAACCACTGAGATTCGTTTGTATCAAACACCAGGTATCGCGACTGCACATTCGCATTTTTCGATTGATTTAATCGCTATTTCACTCTCGCGTTTTACACTATTGTATTGTATTTATTTATGTTCAGTGTGTTGGCTATCACAGGTTTCGCTACCACAAGCTCGTGCAATACACATTTATGTGACATTGCCTGCCAGCTTCGAAACCGTAAAGTCTCATTACCACAAGCCAGTGTTGTATATAGAATTTTCTGTATACTCCCAGCCTGCTTGCAGACTTTACACATAGCCAACAGGGGTTTGCCTACCACAAGCCAGTGCTAACGCATTAATGTGTGTTATTGCCCGCAAGCTTGCCAAACCCTGAAGCTTCCACCACAAGCCCGTGTCGTACACAGCCTGTGTACCTCCAGCCTGCTTGCAAGCTTCATCGCTCGACGGTTTCTATCCCAGACAGCAGAGCCTGTCGGTCGATTTAGAAACTGAATCGGAGTTTCACACCACAAGCCCGTGTTATACACAGTGTTCTGTGTATTTCCTGCAAGCTTTGAAACTTCTGAGAGCGACATACAAGTCACTGAGCGTCTCAGACAGTCGACCTAAAAGACTGCTAGAATGGCTATAGTTCTCCAATTAGAACGAACTCAAATGAGCCACGAATGCACAAACACTAAAGTGCATACATAAGCGACAGTCAAGTCAATAAAGTGCGACAGTCACTTCAGTTCTCCAATTAGAGCTGTTTCAAACAAGCCATAAAAAGGCATAAACAATCGAGTGCAAACAAAACACACTCAGTCTTGCACAAACACCTGGTCCTCAGACACGAACAGAATAAGGTGTGAAACATAATTAACGGTCGAGGCAACGCCTCCCGAAAATCAATCATATTTCCTTGAAATAGCAATATATGAAATTACAATAAACAGTTGATAATATATTGCCCAGAACCTGAAAAACAGCAGTGTTCAAATTCAAGTCTCAGCCATGTCTGAAAGCTGTAACATTCAACGAATTGGTATCAAGTGGCGCTCACCCATAGCGACCTATATTTCCTATATACCACAATACATTACCGGCCAAGAATCGGTAGTCTCAGACTTACACTAATTGAAGTCTTGAGGTATTTGTTTCATTGATAAAACCGTAAAGGTTGAAACTAGTCAGGCATAGCGGATTAAATTCCGGACAAGTACCAATAGGCTTCAGGCTAAACAAATGTTATACCGAAGCACATACGAATTTCAATGTACTATACTGAAATCAGCTCTTTTATCGCGAGCTCCAAGCTCCACAAGCTCAGAAAACACACATGTATAGAAAAGTTCAGTCGCTTTCTGTCATGGGACAATATCCCCCTGTTTGATGACAGTTACTTACTCAAATAATGGTATGAGCCTAATAATTCAGAAGCGCATTTCTCCAATGATGCAGCTAGCTCATACTGATAGGCCGTTTAAAAGGTCCTAGTCCATGTTGAAAATTGGTACGATTTTTTATATACAAAACATTGTATCGGCCCAATAATAGGGCAGCGTCAATTTATTGGAAACAATAACAATCCAGGCTAGAATGGTCATATACTATGCTGGAAACTGATACGATCTTATATGCAAAACATTATTCCGTCCTAAAAGGGCAGCATCCATTTATTGGAAACAATTACAGCCTTGGCGTCGTCTTATTACATGCCTCCATAATATAGGCTGAGTCGCTTAGTGGAATAAACACAAGCGCCCATACAACAATTACTCGAGAAATCACAAGCGCACTTAACGCCTATATCACGGTTAATGGACCAGCAATTATATCAAGGTCCCCGATATACATCGTGTCAGCCAAATAACGTGTGCTCTTCCTCTTCACTGTGAATCACAGGTGCACTTGACGCCTACATCATAGTTAATCGACCACCCAATTGAAAAAAGGTCGCCGATCCATTCTAACGCATATCACCAACGTTAGTCTGAATTAAAAGCACCTGCATTCAACAATTCAGCATGCCTCCACAAATGTGCCTTATTACGCATGCCAAATACTGATACGATGTCACAAATAAAACATATTACACGCCGTCATAAGATAGGCTGTGTCGCTTAGTGGAATAAACACAAGCGCCCATACGATAATTAACCGAGAAATTACAGGCGCATTTGATGCCTATATTACGGTTAATGGACCACTAATTGTATCACGGTCCCTGATGTACATCGGATCAGCCAAACAACACGTGCTTCTTTTCTTCACTGTGAATCACAGGTGCACTCGACGCCTATATCACAGTTAACCGACCATCAATTGTATAAAGGTCGCCGATACATTCTAACTCATTTATCGTATCACCAACGTTAGTCTGAATTACCTAACTGTCGTCAGACGGATACACTCTAATGTCAACAATGACTCAACCAGATCAATGGATGAAGCTATGAATCATACATAGCTAGCATGTCGAATCACGATTTGACCTAAATAAACTGAATTACACGACAAACAGCACTTATCAGACTCCAGTTTTTGAAATGAGTCGTATGCTGGAATAAACACGAGAACTAGTCCTGGCGGAATACACATAACTCAGCCGCAAGTTCTATGCGCAGCACATTGTAACCATATTGGGACTCCACGGTTGCTTCCGACTTGCTCGTGGTGCCTGCCCTCCCCCCCCCACTTACATTTATACCGAGCTTACGGGCCCCTGTAAGAGGGACTCACCTTAGTCTCGCGAGGTTTTGGGTGTAAACCCAGAACTGGCGCTTGGAGAGTTTTGTCGGGGCGACTTGTCACAATTATACCAGTGCATGTGTGGCATACAATAATGATAAAAAAGGCCCAGTGGGAGCGTACTTATTTTAGCCGATTGTTACAATCATATCTGCACTGGCCACAAAGTTGTTATTAACAAAACACGGCCGTCTGTCGGGCACAATCAAGTAAACTTTAAACTCGACAGTTCACTACAATTAGTAGTCGCAATATACTTGCCACACAACCTACACTAGGACTATCACTCAGTTATTCCCAGCATAAGCTGGTGCGAGAATTTATTTCTCCTGACATATCAAGGGAGCTAACCAATATTTACTCCCATAAATATTCGTGTCAGAGCTTGACCCTTCATGATGGTCGACAAACAACTAAATCTCATTTCGTGAATTCAATCATGAAAAAATTCTTCATCCATGTGGGCGCCACCCACACCGATTCAGCCAATCAGCGTGTCGGAGTGCAAATAGCACACCCAATGAGAATTCTCCTTTACAGCACGTGACTCTCAGTCACCGAAGCTGAAGGCGTCATCCCAATTAGTTCTCATTTCCACGTATACTACACGTACAGCTCGGACGCCATCTTTAATCAACCGATAACACTGTTGAAGTTTCCACAAATTTGATTCTCAATGCACGATTATGATTTTCACACACGTGAATACGAAACCACTGAGATTCGTTTGTATCAAACACCAGGTATCGCGACTGCACATTCGCATTTTTCGATTGATTTAATCGCTATTTCACTCTCGCGTTTTACACTATTGTATTGTATTTATTTATGTTCAGTGTGTTGGCTATCACAGGTTTCGCTACCACAAGCCCGTGCAATACACATTTATGTGACATTGCCTGCCAGCTTCGAAACCGTAAAGTCTCATTACCACAAGCCAGTGTTGTATATAGAATTTTCTGTATACTCCCAGCCTGCTTGCAGACTTTACACATAGCCAACAGGGGTTTGCCTACCACAAGCCAGTGCTAACGCATTAATGTGTGTTATTGCCCGCAAGCTTGCCAAACCCTGAAGCTTCCACCACAAGCCCGTGTCGTACACAGCCTGTGTACCTCCAGCCTGCTTGCAAGCTTCATCGCTCGACGGTTTCTATCCCAGACAGCAGAGCCTGTCGGTCGATTTAGAAACTGAATCGGAGTTTCACACCACAAGCCCGTGTTATACACAGTGTTCTGTGTATTTCCTGCAAGCTTTGAAACTTCTGAGAGCGACATACAAGTCACTGAGCGTCTCAGACAGTCGACCTAAAAGACTGCTAGAATGGCTATAGTTCTCCAATTAGAACGAACTCAAATGAGCCACGAATGCACAAACACTAAAGTGCATACATAAGCGACAGTCAAGTCAATAAAGTGCGACAGTCACTTCAGTTCTCCAATTAGATTAGTCGGGGCGACTTGTCACAATTATACCAGTGCATGTGTGGCATACAATAATGATAAAAAAGGCCCAGTGGGAGCCTACTAATTTTAACCGATTGTTACAATCATATCTGCACTGGCCACAAAGTTGTTATTAACAAAACACGGCCGTCTGTCGGGCACAATCAAGTAAACTTTAAACTCGACAGTTCACTACAATTAGTAGTCGCAATATACTTGCCACACAACCTACACTAGGACTATCACTCAGTTATTCCCAGCATTAGCTGGTGCGAGAATTTATTTCTCCTGACATATCAAGGGAGCTAACCAATATTTACTCCCATAAATATTCGTGTCAGAGCTTGACCCTTCATGATGGTCGACAAACAACTAAATCTCATTTCGTGAATTCAATCATGAAAAAATTCTTCATCCATGTGGGCGCCACCCACACCGATTCAGCCAATCAGCGTGTCGGAGTGCAAATAGCACACCCAATGAGAATTCTCCTTTACAGCACGTGACTCTCAGTCACCGAAGCTGAAGGCGTCATCCCAATTAGTTCTCATTTCCACGTATACTACACGTACAGCTCGGACGCCATCTTTAATCAACCGATAACACTGTTGAAGTTTCCACAAATTTGATTCTCAATGCACGATTATGATTTTCACACACGTGAATACGAAACCACTGAGATTCGTTTGTATCAAACACCAGGTATCGCGACTGCACATTCGCATTTTTCGATTGATTTAATCGCGTTTTACACTATTGTATTGTATTTATTTATGTTCAGTGTGTTGGCTATCACAGGTTTCGCTACCACAAGCCCGTGCAATACACATTTATGTGACATTGCCTGCCAGCTTCGAAACCGTAAAGTCTCATTACCACAAGCCAGTGTTGTATATGGAATTTTCTGTATACTCCCAGCCTGCTTGCAGACTTTACACATAGCCAACAGGGGTTTGCCTACCACAAGCCAGTGCTAACGCATTAATGTGTGTTATTGCCCGCCAGCTTGCCAAACCCTGAAGCTTCCACCACAAGCCCGTGTCGTACACAGCCTGTGTACCTCCAGCCTGCTTGCAAGCTTCATCGCTCGACGGTTTCTATCCCAGACAGCAGAGCCTGTCGGCGATTTAGAAACTGAATCGGAGTTTCACACCACAAGCCCGTGTTATACACAGTGTTCTGTGTATTTCCTGCAAGCTTTGAAACTTCTGAGAGCGACATACAAGTCACTGAGCGTCTCAGACAGTCGACCTAAAAGACTGCTAGAATGGCTATAGTTCTCCAATTAGAACGAACTCAAATGAGCCACGAATGCACAAACACTAAAGTGCATACATAAGCGACAGTCAAGTCAATAAAGTGCGACAGTCACTTCAGTTCTCCAATTAGAGCTGTTTCAAACAAGCCATAAAAAGGCATAAACAATCGAGTGCAAACAAAACACACTCAGTCTTGCACAAACACCTGGTCCTCAGACGCGAACAGAATAAGGTGTGAAACATAATTAACGGTCGAGGCAACGCCTCCCGAAAATCAATCATATTTCCTTGAAATAGCAATATATGAAATTACAATAAACAGTTGATAATATATTGCCCAGAACCTGAAAAACAGCAGTGTTCAAATTCAAGTCTCAGCCATGTCTGAAAGCTGTAACATTCAACGAATTGGTATCAAGTGGCGCTCACCCATAGCGACCTATATTTCCTATATACCACAATACATTACCGACCAAGAATCGGTAGTCTCAGACTTACACAAATTGAAGTCTTGAGGTATTTGTTTCTTTGATAAAACCGTAAAGGTTGAAACTAGTCAGGCATAGCGGATTAAATTCCGGACAAGTACCAATAGGCATCAGGCTAAACAAATGTTATACCGAAGCACATACGAATTTCAATGTACTATACTGAAATCAGCTCTTTTATCGCGAGCTCCAAGCTCCACAAGCTCAGAAAGCACAAATGTATAGAAAAGTTCAGTCGCTTTCCGTCATGGGACAATATCCCCCTGTTTGATGACAGTTACTTACTCAAATAATGGTATGAGCCTAATAATTCAGAAGCGCATTTCTCCAATGATGCAGCTAGCTCATACTGATAGGCCGTTTAAAAGGTCCTAGTCCATGTTGAAAACTGGTACGATTTTATACACAAAACATTGTATCGGCCCAATAATAGGGCAGCGTCAATTTATTGGAAACAATAACAATCCAGGCTAGAATGGTCATATACTATGCTGGAAACTGATACGATCTTATATGCAAAACATTATTCCGTCCTAAAAGGGCAGCATCCATTTATTGGAAACAATTACAGCCTTGGCGTCGTCTTATTACATGCCTCCATAATATAGGCTGAGTCGCTTAGTGAAATAAACACAAGCGCCCATACAACAATTACTCGAGAAATCACAGGCGCACCTAACGCCTATATCACGGTTAATGGACCAGCAATTATATCAAGGTCCCCGATATACATCGTGTGAGCCAAATAACGTGTGCTCTTCCTCTTCACTGTGAATCACAGGTGCACTTGACGCCTACTTCATAGTTAACCGACCACCCAATTGAAAAAAGGTCGCCGATCCATTCTAACGCATCTATCGTATCACCAACGTTAGTCTGAATTAAAAGCACCTGCATTCAACAATTCAGCATGCCTCCACAAATGTGCCTTATTACGCATGCCAAATACTGATACGATGTCACAAATAAAACATATTACACGCCGTCATAAGATAGGCTGTGTCGCTTAGTGGAATAAACACAAGCGCCCATACGATAATTAACCGAGAAATTACAGGCGCATTTGATGCCTATATTACGGTTAATGGACCACTAATTGTATCACGGTCCCTGATGTACATCGTATCAGCCAAACAACACGTGCTTCTTTTCTTCACTGTGAATCACAGGTGCACTCGACGCCTATATTACAGTTAACCGACCATCAATTGCATAAAGGTCGCCGATACATTCTAACTCATTTATCGTATCACCAACGTTAGTCTGAATTACCTAACTGTCGTCAGACGGATACACTCTAATGTCAACAATGACTCACCCAGATCAATGGATGAAGCTATGAATCATACATAGCTAGCATGTCGAATCACGATTTGACCTAAATAAACTGAATTACACGACAAAGAGCACTTATCAGACTCCAGTTTTTGAAATGAGTCGCATGCTGGAATAAACACGAGAACTAGTCCTGGCGGAATACACATAACTCAGCCACAAGTTCTATGCGCAGCACATTGTAACCATATTGGGACTCCCACGGTTGCTTCCGACTTGCTCGTGGTGCCTGCCCTCCCCCCACTTACATACATACTTACATACATTCTAACTCATTTATCGTATCACCAACGTTAGTCTGAATTACCCACTGTCGTCAGACGGATACACTCTAATGTCAACAATGACTCAACCAGATCAATGGATGAAGCTATGAATCACACATAGCTAGCATGTCGAATCACGATTTGACCTAAATAAACTGAATTACACGACAAACAGCACTTATCAGACTCCAGTTTTTGAAATGAGTCGTATGCTGGAATAAACACGAGAACTAGTCCTGGCGGAATACACATAAGTCAGCCACAAGTTCTATGCGCAGCACATTGTAACCATATTGGGACTCCCACGGTTGCTTCCGACTTGCTCGTGGTGCCTGCCCCCCCCCCCCCCCCCCCCCCCCACTTACATTTATACCGAGCTTACGGGCTCCTGTAAGAGGGACTCACCTTAGTCTCGCGAGGTTTTGGGTGCAAACCCAGAACTGGCGCTTGGAGAGTTTTGTCGGGGCGACTTGTCACAATTATACCAGTGCATGTGTGGCATACAATAATGATAAAAAAGGCCCAGTGGGAGCGTACTAATTTTAGCCGATTGTTACAATCATATCTGCACTGGCCACAAAGTTGTTATTAACAAAACACGGCCGTCTGTCGGGCACAATCAAGTAAACTTTAAACTCGACAGTTCACTACAATTAGTAGTCGCAATATACTTGCCACACAACCTACACTAGGACTATCACTCAGTTATTCCCAGCATTAGCTGGTGCGAGAATTTATTTCTCCTGACATATCAAGGGAGCTAACCAATATTTACTCCCATAAATATTCGTGTCAGAGCTTGACCCTTCATGATGGTCGACAAACAACTAAATCTCATTTCGTGAATTCAATCATGAAAAAATTCTTCATCCATGTGGGCGCCACCCACACCGATTCAGCCAATCAGCGTGTCGGAGTGCAAATAGCACACCCAATGAGAATTCTCCTTTACAGCACGTGACTCTCAGTCACCGAAGCTGAAGGCGTCATCCCAATTAGTTCTCATTTCCACGTATACTACACGTACAGCTCGGACGCCATCTTTAATCAACCGATAACACTGTTGAAGTTTCCACAAATTTGATTCTCAATGCACGATTATGATTTTCACACACGTGAATACGAAACCACTGAGATTCGTTTGTATCAAACACCAGGTATCGCGACTGCACATTCGCATTTTTCGATTGATTTAATCGCTATTTCACTCTCGCGTTTTACACTATTGTATTGTATTTATTTATGTTCAGTGTGTTGGCTATCACAGGTTTCGCTACCACAAGCCCGTGCAATACACATTTATGTGACATTGCCTGCCAGCTTCGAAACCGTAAAGTCTCATTACCACAAGCCAGTGTTGTATATAGAATTTTCTGTATACTCCCAGCCTGCTTGCAGACTTTACACATAGCCAACAGGGGTTTGCCTACCACAAGCCAGTGCTAACGCATTAATGTGTGTTATTGCCCGCAAGCTTGCCAAACCCTGAAGCTTCCACCACAAGCCCGTGTCGTACACAGCCTGTGTACCTCCAGCCTGCTTGCAAGCTTCATCGCTCGACGGTTTCTATCCCAGACAGCAGAGCCTGTCGGTCGATTTAGAAACTGAATCGGAGTTTCACACCACAAGCCCGTGTTATACACAGTGTTCTGTGTATTTCCTGCAAGCTTTGAAACTTCTGAGAGCGACATACAAGTCACTGAGCGTCTCAGACAGTCGACCTAAAAGACTGCTAGAATGGCTATAGTTCTCCAATTAGAACGAACTCAAATGAGCCACGAATGCACAAACACTAAAGTGCATACATAAGCGACAGTCAAGTCAATAAAGTGCGACAGTCACTTCAGTTCTCCAATTAGAGCTGTTTCAAACAAGCCATAAAAAGGCATAAACAATCGAGTGCAAACAAAACACACTCAGTCTTGCACAAACACCTGGTCCTCAGACACGAACAGAATAAGGTGTGAAACATAATTAACGGTCGAGGCAACGCCTCCCGAAAATCAATCATATTTCCTTGAAATAGCAATATATGAAATTACAATAAACAGTTGATAATATATTGCCCAGAACCTGAAAAACAGCAGTGTTCAAATTCAAGTCTCAGCCATGTCTGAAAGCTGTAACATTCAACGAATTGGTATCAAGTGGCGCTCACCCATAGCGACCTATATTTCCTATATACCACAATACATTACCGGCCAAGAATCGGTAGTCTCAGACTTACACTAATTGAAGTCTTGAGGTATTTGTTTCTTTGATAAAACCGTAAAGGTTGAAACTAGTCAGGCATAGCGGATTAAATTCCGGACAAGTACCAATAGGCTTCAGGCTAAACAAATGTTATACCGAAGCACATACGAATTTCAATGTACTATACTGAAATCAGCTCTTTTATCGCGAGCTCCAAGCTCCACAAGCTCAGAAAGCACACATGTATAGAAAAGTTCAGTCGCTTTCTGTCATGGGACAATATCCCCCTGTTTGATGACAGTTACTTACTCAAATAATGGTATGAGCCTAATAATTCAGAAGCGCATTTCTCCAATGATGCAGCTAGCTCATACTGATAGGCCGTTTAAAAGGTCCTAGTCCATGTTGAAAACTGGTACGATTTTTTATATACAAAACATTGTATCGGCCCAATAATAGGGCAGCGTCAATTTATTGGAAACAATAACAATCCAGGCTAGAATGGTCATATACTATGCTGGAAACTGATACGATCTTATATGCAAAACATTATTCCGTCCTAAAAGGGCAGCATCCATTTATTGGAAACAATTACAGCCTTGGCGTCGTCTTATTACATGCCTCCATAATATAGGCTGAGTCGCTTAGTGGAATAAACACAAGCGCCCATACAACAATTACTCGAGAAATCACAGGCGCACTTAACGCCTATATCACGGTTAATGGACCAGCAATTATATCAAGGTCCCCGATATACATCGTGTCAGCCAAATAACGTGTGCTCTTCCTCTTCACTGTGAATCACAGGTACACTTGACGCCTACATCATAGTTAACCGACCACCCAATTGAAAAAAGGTCGCCGATCCATTCTAACGCATATCACCAACGTTAGTCTGAATTAAAAGCACCTGCATTCAACAATTCAGCATGCCTCCACAAATGTGCCTTATTACGCATGCCAAATACTGATACGATGTCACAAATAAAACATATTACACGCCGTCATAAGATAGGCTGTGTCGCTTAGTGGAATAAACACAAGCGCCCATACGATAATTAACCGAGAAATTACAGGCGCATTTGATGCCTATATTACGGTTAATGGACCACTAATTGTATCACGGTCCCTGATGTACATCGTATCAGCCAAACAACACGTACTTCTTTTCTTCACTGTGAATCACAGGTGCACTCGACGCCTATATCACAGTTAACGGACCATCAATTGTATAAAGGTCGCCGATACATTCTAACTCATTTATCGTATCACCAACGTTAGTCTGAATTACCTAACTGTCGTCAGACGGATACACTCTAATGTCAACAATGACTCAACCAGATCAATGGATGAAGCTATGAATCATACATAGCTAGCATGTCGAATCACGATTTGACCTAAATAAACTGAATTACACGACAAACAGCACTTATCAGACTCCAGTTTTTGAAATGAGTCGTATGCTGGAATAAACACGAGAACTAGTCCTGGCGGAATACACATAACTCAGCCACAAGTTCTATGCGCAGCACATTGTAACCATATTGGGACTCCCACGGTTGCTTCCGACTTGCTCGTGGTGCCTGCCCTCCCCCCCCCCCACTTACATTTATACCGAGCTTACGGGCTCCTGTAAGAGGGACTCACCTTAGTCTCGCGAGGTTTTGGGTGCAAACCCAGAACTGGCGCTTGGAGAGTTTTGTCGGGGCGACTTGTCACAATTATACCAGTGCATGTGTGGCATACAATAATGATAAAAAAGGCCCAGTGGGAGCGTACTAATTTTAGCCGATTGTTACAATCATATCTGCACTGGCCACAAAGTTGTTATTAACAAAACACGGCCGTCTGTCGGGCACAATCAAGTAAACTTTAAACTCGACAGTTCACTACAATTAGTAGTCACAATATACTTGCCACACAACCTACACTAGGACTATCACTCAGTTATTCCCAGCCTTAGCTGGTGCGAGAATTTATTTCTCCTGACATATCAAGGGAGCTAACCAATATTTACTCCCATAAATATTCGTGTCAGAGCTTGACCCTTCATGATGGTCGACAAACAACTAAATCTCATTTCGTGAATTCAATCATGAAAAAATTCTTCATCCATGTGGGCGCCACCCACACCGATTCAGCCAATCAGCGTGTCGGAGTGCAAATAGCACACCCAATGAGAATTCTCCTTTACAGCACGTGACTCTCAGTCACCGAAGCTGAAGTCGTCATCCCAATTAGTTCTCATTTCCACGTATACTACACGTACAGCTCGGACGCCATCTTTAATCAACGGATAACACTGTTGAAGTTTCCACAAATTTGATTCTCAATGCACGATTATGATTTTCACACACGTGAATACGAAACCACTGAGATTCGTTTGTATCAAACACCAGGTATCGCGACTGCACATTCGCATTTTTCGATTGATTTAATCGCTATTTCACTCTCGCGTTTTACACTATTGTATTGTATTTATTTATGTTCAGTGTGTTGGCTATCACAGGTTTCGCTACCACAAGCTCGTGCAATACACATTTATGTGACATTGCCTGCCAGCTTCGAAACCGTAAAGTCTCATTACCACAAGCCAGTGTTGTATATAGAATTTTCTGTATACTCCCAGCCTGCTTGCAGACTTTACACATAGCCAACAGGGGTTTGCCTACCACAAGCCAGTGCTAACGCATTAATGTGTGTTATTGCCCGCAAGCTTGCCAAACCCTGAAGCTTCCACCACAAGCCCGTGTCGTACACAGCCTGTGTACCTCCAGCCTGCTTGCAAGCTTCATCGCTCGACGGTTTCTATCCCAGACAGCAGAGCCTGTCGGTCGATTTAGAAACTGAATCGGAGTTTCACACCACAAGCCCGTGTTATACACAGTGTTCTGTGTATTTCCTGCAAGCTTTGAAACTTCTGAGAGCGACATACAAGTCACTGAGCGTCTCAGACAGTCGACCTAAAAGACTGCTAGAATGGCTATAGTTCTCCAATTAGAACGAACTCAAATGAGCCACGAATGCACAAACACTAAAGTGCATACATAAGCGACAGTCAAGTCAATAAAGTGCGACAGTCACTTCAGTTCTCCAATTAGAGCTGTTTCAAACAAGCCATAAAAAGGCATAAACAATCGAGTGCAAACAAAACACACTCAGTCTTGCACAAACACCTGGTCCTCAGACACGAACAGAATAAGGTGTGAAACATAATTAACGGTCGAGGCAACGCCTCCCGAAAATCAATCATATTTCCTTGAAATAGCAATATATGAAATTACAATAAACAGTTGATAATATATTGCCCAGAACCTGAAAAACAGCAGTGTTCAAATTCAAGTCTCAGCCATGTCTGAAAGCTGTAACATTCAACGAATTGGTATCAAGTGGCGCTCACCCATAGCGACCTATATTTCCTATATACCACAATACATTACCGGCCAAGAATCGGTAGTCTCAGACTTACACTAATTGAAGTCTTGAGGTATTTGTTTCATTGATAAAACCGTAAAGGTTGAAACTAGTCAGGCATAGCGGATTAAATTCCGGACAAGTACCAATAGGCTTCAGGCTAAACAAATGTTATACCGAAGCACATACGAATTTCAATGTACTATACTGAAATCAGCTCTTTTATCGCGAGCTCCAAGCTCCACAAGCTCAGAAAACACACATGTATAGAAAAGTTCAGTCGCTTTCTGTCATGGGACAATATCCCCCTGTTTGATGACAGTTACTTACTCAAATAATGGTATGAGCCTAATAATTCAGAAGCGCATTTCTCCAATGATGCAGCTAGCTCATACTGATAGGCCGTTTAAAAGGTCCTAGTCCATGTTGAAAACTGGTACGATTTTTTATATACAAAACATTGTATCGGCCCAATAATAGGGCAGCGTCAATTTATTGGAAACAATAACAATCCAGGCTAGAATGGTCATATACTATGCTGGAAACTGATACGATCTTATATGCAAAACATTATTCCGTCCTAAAAGGGCAGCATCCATTTATTGGAAACAATTACAGCCTTGGCGTCGTCTTATTACATGCCTCCATAATATAGGCTGAGTCGCTTAGTGGAATAAACACAAGCGCCCATACAACAATTACTCGAGAAATCACAAGCGCACTTAACGCCTATATCACGGTTAATGGACCAGCAATTATATCAAGGTCCCCGATATACATCGTGTCAGCCAAATAACGTGTGCTCTTCCTCTTCACTGTGAATCACAGGTGCACTTGACGCCTACATCATAGTTAATCGACCACCCAATTGAAAAAAGGTCGCCGATCCATTCTAACGCATATCACCAACGTTAGTCTGAATTAAAAGCACCTGCATTCAACAATTCAGCATGCCTCCACAAATGTGCCTTATTACGCATGCCAAATACTGATACGATGTCACAAATAAAACATATTACACGCCGTCATAAGATAGGCTGTGTCGCTTAGTGGAATAAACACAAGCGCCCATACGACAATTAACCGAGAAATTACAGGCGCATTTGATGCCTATATTACGGTTAATGGACCACTAATTGTATCACGGTCCCTGATGTACATCGGATCAGCCAAACAACACGTGCTTCTTTTCTTCACTGTGAATCACAGGTGCACTCGACGCCTATATCACAGTTAACCGACCATCAATTGTATAAAGGTCGCCGATACATTCTAACTCATTTATCGTATCACCAACGTTAGTCTGAATTACCTAACTGTCGTCAGACGGATACACTCTAATGTCAACAATGACTCAACCAGATCAATGGATGAAGCTATGAATCATACATAGCTAGCATGTCGAATCACGATTTGACCTAAATAAACTGAATTACACGACAAACAGCACTTATCAGACTCCAGTTTTTGAAATGAGTCGTATGCTGGAATAAACACGAGAACTAGTCCTGGCGGAATACACATAACTCAGCCGCAAGTTCTATGCGCAGCACATTGTAACCATATTGGGACTCCCACGGTTGCTTCCGACTTGCTCGTGGTGCCTGCCCTCCCCCCCCACTTACATTTATACCGAGCTTACGGGCCCCTGTAAGAGGGACTCACCTTAGTCTCGCGAGGTTTTGGGTGTAAACCCAGAACTGGCGCTTGGAGAGTTTTGTCGGGGCGACTTGTCACAATTATACCAGTGCATGTGTGGCATACAATAATGATAAAAAAGGCCCAGTGGGAGCGTACTAATTTTAGCCGATTGTTACAATCATATCTGCACTGGCCACAAAGTTGTTATTAACAAAACACGGCCGTCTGTCGGGCACAATCAAGTAAACTTTAAACTCGACAGTTCACTACAATTAGTAGTCGCAATATACTTGCCACACAACCTACACTAGGACTATCACTCAGTTATTCCCAGCATAAGCTGGTGCGAGAATTTATTTCTCCTGACATATCAAGGGAGCTAACCAATATTTACTCCCATAAATATTCGTGTCAGAGCTTGACCCTTCATGATGGTCGACAAACAACTAAATCTCATTTCGTGAATTCAATCATGAAAAAATTCTTCATCCATGTGGGCGCCACCCACACCGATTCAGCCAATCAGCGTGTCGGAGTGCAAATAGCACACCCAATGAGAATTCTCCTTTACAGCACGTGACTCTCAGTCACCGAAGCTGAAGGCGTCATCCCAATTAGTTCTCATTTCCACGTATACTACACGTACAGCTCGGACGCCATCTTTAATCAACCGATAACACTGTTGAAGTTTCCACAAATTTGATTCTCAATGCACGATTATGATTTTCACACACGTGAATACGAAACCACTGAGATTCGTTTGTATCAAACACCAGGTATCGCGACTGCACATTCGCATTTTTCGATTGATTTAATCGCTATTTCACTCTCGCGTTTTACACTATTGTATTGTATTTATTTATGTTCAGTGTGTTGGCTATCACAGGTTTCGCTACCACAAGCCCGTGCAATACACATTTATGTGACATTGCCTGCCAGCTTCGAAACCGTAAAGTCTCATTACCACAAGCCAGTGTTGTATATAGAATTTTCTGTATACTCCCAGCCTGCTTGCAGACTTTACACATAGCCAACAGGGGTTTGCCTACCACAAGCCAGTGCTAACGCATTAATGTGTGTTATTGCCCGCAAGCTTGCCAAACCCTGAAGCTTCCACCACAAGCCCGTGTCGTACACAGCCTGTGTACCTCCAGCCTGCTTGCAAGCTTCATCGCTCGACGGTTTCTATCCCAGACAGCAGAGCCTGTCGGTCGATTTAGAAACTGAATCGGAGTTTCACACCACAAGCCCGTGTTATACACAGTGTTCTGTGTATTTCCTGCAAGCTTTGAAACTTCTGAGAGCGACATACAAGTCACTGAGCGTCTCAGACAGTCGACCTAAAAGACTGCTAGAATGGCTATAGTTCTCCAATTAGAACGAACTCAAATGAGCCACGAATGCACAAACACTAAAGTGCATACATAAGCGACAGTCAAGTCAATAAAGTGCGACAGTCACTTCAGTTCTCCAATTAGAGCTGTTTCAAACAAGCCATAAAAAGGCATAAACAATCGAGTGCAAACAAAACACACTCAGTCTTGCACAAACACCTGGTCCTCAGACACGAACAGAATAAGGTGTGAAACATAATTAACGGTCGAGGCAACGCCTCCCGAAAATCAATCATATTTCCTTGAAATAGCAATATATGAAATTACAATAAACAGTTGATAATATATTGCCCAGAACCTGAAAAACAGCAGTGTTCAAATTCAAGTCTCAGCCATGTCTGAAAGCTGTAACATTCAACGAATTGGTATCAAGTGGCGCTCACCCATAGCGACCTATATTTCCTATATACCACAATACATTACCGGCCAAGAATCGGTAGTCTCAGACTTACACTAATTGAAGTCTTGAGGTATTTGTTTCTTTGATAAAACCGTAAAGGTTGAAACTAGTCAGGCATAGCGGATTAAATTCCGGACAAGTACCAATAGGCTTCAGGCTAAACAAATGTTATACCGAAGCACATACGAATTTCAATGTACTATACTGAAATCAGCTCTTTTATCGCGAGCTCCAAGCTCCACAAGCTCAGAAAGCACACATGTATAGAAAAGTTCAGTCGCTTTCTGTCATGGGACAATATCCCCCTGTTTGATGACAGTTACTTACTCAAATAATGGTATGAGCCTAATAATTCAGAAGCGCATTTCTCCAATGATGCAGCTAGCTCATACTGATAGGCCGTTTAAAAGGTCCTAGTCCATGTTGAAAACTGGTACGATTTTTTATATACAAAACATTGTATCGGCCCAATAATAGGGCAGCGTCAATTTATTGGAAACAATAACAATCCAGGCTAGAATGGTCATATACTATGCTGGAAACTGATACGATCTTATATGCAAAACATTATTCCGTCCTAAAAGGGCAGCATCCATTTATTGGAAACAATTACAGCCTTGGCGTCGTCTTATTACATGCCTCCATAATATAGGCTGAGTCGCTTAGTGGAATAAACACAAGCGCCCATACAACAATTACTCGAGAAATCACAGGCGCACTTAACGCCTATATCACGGTTAATGGACCAGCAATTATATCAAGGTCCCCGATATACATCGTGTCAGCCAAATAACGTGTGCTCTTCCTCTTCACTGTGAATCACAGGTGCACTTGACGCCTACATCATAGTTAACCGACCACCCAATTGAAAAAAGGTCGCCGATCCATTCTAACGCATATCACCAACGTTAGTCTGAATTAAAAGCACCTGCATTCAACAATTCAGCATGCCTCCACAAATGTGCCTTATTACGCATGCCAAATACTGATACGATGTCACAAATAAAACATATTACACGCCGTCATAAGATAGGCTGTGTCGCTTAGTGGAATAAACACAAGCGCCCATACGATAATTAACCGAGAAATTACAGGCGCATTTGATGCCTATATTACGGTTAATGGACCACTAATTGTATCACGGTCCCTGATGTACATCGTATCAGCCAAACAACACGTGCTTCTTTTCTTCACTGTGAATCACAGGTGCACTCGACGCCTATATCACAGTTAACCGACCATCAATTGTATAAAGGTCGCCGATACATTCTAACTCATTTATCGTATCACCAACGTTAGTCTGAATTACCTAACTGTCGTCAGACGGATACACTCTAATGTCAACAATGACTCAACCAGATCAATGGATGAAGCTATGAATCATACATAGCTAGCATGTCGAATCACGATTTGACCTAAATAAACTGAATTACACGACAAACAGCACTTATCAGACTCCAGTTTTTGAAATGAGTCGTATGCTGGAATAAACACGAGAACTAGTCCTGGCGGAATACACATAACTCAGCCGCAAGTTCTATGCGCAGCACATTGTAACCATATTGGGACTCCCACGGTTGCTTCCGACTTGCTCGTGGTGCCTGCCCTCCCCCCCCCCACTTACATTTATACCGAGCTTACGGGCCCCTGTAAGAGGGACTCACCTTAGTCTCGCGAGGTTTTGGGTGTAAACCCAGAACTGGCGCTTGGAGAGTTTTGTCGGGGCGACTTGTCACAATTATACCAGTGCATGTGTGGCATACAATAATGATAAAAAAGGCCCAGTGGGAGCGTACTAATTTTAGCCGATTGTTACAATCATATCTGCACTGGCCACAAAGTTGTTATTAACAAAACACGGCCGTCTGTCGGGCACAATCAAGTAAACTTTAAACTCGACAGTTCACTACAATTAGTAGTCGCAATATACTTGCCACACAACCTACACTAGGACTATCACTCAGTTATTCCCAGCATAAGCTGGTGCGAGAATTTATTTCTCCTGACATATCAAGGGAGCTAACCAATATTTACTCCCATAAATATTCGTGTCAGAGCTTGACCCTTCATGATGGTCGACAAACAACTAAATCTCATTTCGTGAATTCAATCATGAAAAAATTCTTCATCCATGTGGGCGCCACCCACACCGATTCAGCCAATCAGCGTGTCGGAGTGCAAATAGCACACCCAATGAGAATTCTCCTTTACAGCACGTGACTCTCAGTCACCGAAGCTGAAGGCGTCATCCCAATTAGTTCTCATTTCCACGTATACTACACGTACAGCTCGGACGCCATCTTTAATCAACCGATAACACTGTTGAAGTTTCCACAAATTTGATTCTCAATGCACGATTATGATTTTCACACACGTGAATACGAAACCACTGAGATTCGTTTGTATCAAACACCAGGTATCGCGACTGCACATTCGCATTTTTCGATTGATTTAATCGCTATTTCACTCTCGCGTTTTACACTATTGTATTGTATTTATTTATGTTCAGTGTGTTGGCTATCACAGGTTTCGCTACCACAAGCCCGTGCAATACACATTTATGTGACATTGCCTGCCAGCTTCGAAACCGTAAAGTCTCATTACCACAAGCCAGTGTTGTATATAGAATTTTCTGTATACTCCCAGCCTGCTTGCAGACTTTACACATAGCCAACAGGGGTTTGCCTACCACAAGCCAGTGCTAACGCATTAATGTGTGTTATTGCCCGCAAGCTTGCCAAACCCTGAAGCTTCCACCACAAGCCCGTGTCGTACACAGCCTGTGTACCTCCAGCCTGCTTGCAAGCTTCATCGCTCGACGGTTTCTATCCCAGACAGCAGAGCCTGTCGGTCGATTTAGAAACTGAATCGGAGTTTCACACCACAAGCCCGTGTTATACACAGTGTTCTGTGTATTTCCTGCAAGCTTTGAAACTTCTGAGAGCGACATACAAGTCACTGAGCGTCTCAGACAGTCGACCTAAAAGACTGCTAGAATGGCTATAGTTCTCCAATTAGAACGAACTCAAATGAGCCACGAATGCACAAACACTAAAGTGCATACATAAGCGACAGTCAAGTCAATAAAGTGCGACAGTCACTTCAGTTCTCCAATTAGAGCTGTTTCAAACAAGCCATAAAAAGGCATAAACAATCGAGTGCAAACAAAACACACTCAGTCTTGCACAAACACCTGGTCCTCAGACACGAACAGAATAAGGTGTGAAACATAATTAACGGTCGAGGCAACGCCTCCCGAAAATCAATCATATTTCCTTGAAATAGCAATATATGAAATTACAATAAACAGTTGATAATATATTGCCCAGAACCTGAAAAACAGCAGTGTTCAAATTCAAGTCTCAGCCATGTCTGAAAGCTGTAACATTCAACGAATTGGTATCAAGTGGCGCTCACCCATAGCGACCTATATTTCCTATATACCACAATACATTACCGGCCAAGAATCGGTAGTCTCAGACTTACACTAATTGAAGTCTTGAGGTATTTGTTTCTTTGATAAAACCGTAAAGGTTGAAACTAGTCAGGCATAGCGGATTAAATTCCGGACAAGTACCAATAGGCTTCAGGCTAAACAAATGTTATACCGAAGCACATACGAATTTCAATGTACTATACTGAAATCAGCTCTTTTATCGCGAGCTCCAAGCTCCACAAGCTCAGAAAGCACACATGTATAGAAAAGTTCAGTCGCTTTCTGTCATGGGACAATATCCCCCTGTTTGATGACAGTTACTTACTCAAATAATGGTATGAGCCTAATAATTCAGAAGCGCATTTCTCCAATGATGCAGCTAGCTCATACTGATAGGCCGTTTAAAAGGTCCTAGTCCATGTTGAAAACTGGTACGATTTTTTATATACAAAACATTGTATCGGCCCAATAATAGGGCAGCGTCAATTTATTGGAAACAATAACAATCCAGGCTAGAATGGTCATATACTATGCTGAAAACTGATACGATCTTATATGCAAAACATTATTCCGTCCTAAAAGGGCAGCATCCATTTATTGGAAACAATTACAGCCTTGGCGTCGTCTTATTACATGCCTCCATAATATAGGCTGAGTCGCTTAGTGGAATAAACACAAGCGCCCATACAACAATTACTCGAGAAATCACAGGCGCACTTAACGCCTATATCACGGTTAATGGACCAGCAATTATATCAAGGTCCCCGATATACATCGTGTCAGCCAAATAACGTGTGCTCTTCCTCTTCACTGTGAATCACAGGTGCACTTGACGCCTACATCATAGTTAACCGACCACCCAATTGAAAAAAGGTCGCCGATCCATTCTAACGCATATCACCAACGTTAGTCTGAATTAAAAGCACCTGCATTCAACAATTCAGCATGCCTCCACAAATGTGCCTTATTACGCATGCCAAATACTGATACGATGTCACAAATAAAACATATTACACGCCGTCATAAGATAGGCTGTGTCGCTTAGTGGAATAAACACAAGCGCCCATACGATAATTAACCGAGAAATTACAGGCGCATTTGATGCCTATATTACGGTTAATGGACCACTAATTGTATCACGGTCCCTGATGTACATCGTATCAGCCAAACAACACGTGCTTCTTTTCTTCACTGTGAATCACAGGTGCACTCGACGCCTATATCACAGTTAACCGACCATCAATTGTATAAAGGTCGCCGATACATTCTAACTCATTTATCGTATCACCAACGTTAGTCTGAATTACCTAACTGTCGTCAGACGGATACACTCTAATGTCAACAATGACTCAACCAGATCAATGGATGAAGCTATGAATCATACATAGCTAGCATGTCGAATCACGATTTGACCTAAATAAACTGAATTACACGACAAACAGCACTTATCAGACTCCAGTTTTTGAAATGAGTCGTATGCTGGAATAAACACGAGAACTAGTCCTGGCGGAATACACATAACTCAGCCACAAGTTCTATGCGCAGCACATTGTAACCATATTGGGACTCCCACGGTTGCTTCCGACTTGCTCGTGGTGCCTGCCCTCCCCCCCCACTTACATTTATACCGAGCTTACGGGCTCCTGTAAGAGGGACTCACCTTAGTCTCGCGAGGTTTTGGGTGCAAACCCAGAACTGGCGCTTGGAGAGTTTTGTCGGGGCGACTTGTCACAATTATACCAGTGCATGTGTGGCATACAATAATGATAAAAAAGGCCCAGTGGGAGCGTACTAATTTTAGCCGATTGTTACAATCATATCTGCACTGGCCACAAAGTTGTTATTAACAAAACACGGCCGTCTGTCGGGCACAATCAAGTAAACTTTAAACTCGACAGTTCACTACAATTAGTAGTCGCAATATACTTGCCACACAACCTACACTAGGACTATCACTCAGTTATTCCCAGCATTAGCTGGTGCGAGAATTTATTTCTCCTGACATATCAAGGGAGCTAACCAATATTTACTCCCATAAATATTCGTGTCAGAGCTTGACCCTTCATGATGGTCGACAAACAACTAAATCTCATTTCGTGAATTCAATCATGAAAAAATTCTTCATCCATGTGGGCGCCACCCACACCGATTCAGCCAATCAGCGTGTCGGAGTGCAAATAGCACACCCAATGAGAATTCTCCTTTACAGCACGTGACTCTCAGTCACCGAAGCTGAAGGCGTCATCCCAATTAGTTCTCATTTCCACGTATACTACACGTACAGCTCGGACGCCATCTTTAATCAACCGATAACACTGTTGAAGTTTCCACAAATTTGATTCTCAATGCACGATTATGATTTTCACACACGTGAATACGAAACCACTGAGATTCGTTTGTATCAAACACCAGGTATCGCGACTGCACATTCGCATTTTTCGATTGATTTAATCGCTATTTCACTCTCGCGTTTTACACTATTGTATTGTATTTATTTATGATCAGTGTGTTGGCTATCACAGGTTTCGCTACCACAAGCCCGTGCAATACACATTTATGTGACATTGCCTGCCAGCTTCGAAACCGTAAAGTCTCATTACCACAAGCCAGTGTTGTATATAGAATTTTCTGTATACTCCCAGCCTGCTTGCAGACTTTACACATAGCCAACAGGGGTTTGCCTACCACAAGCCAGTGCTAACGCATTAATGTGTGTTATTGCCCGCAAGCTTGCCAAACCCTGAAGCTTCCACCACAAGCCCGTGTCGTACACAGCCTGTGTACCTCCAGCCTGCTTGCAAGCTTCATCGCTCGACGGTTTCTATCCCAGACAGCAGAGCCTGTCGGTCGATTTAGAAACTGAATCAGAGTTTCACACCACAAGCCCGTGTTATACACAGTGTTCTGTGTATTTCCTGCAAGCTTTGAAACTTCTGAGAGCGACATACAAGTCACTGAGCGTCTCAGACAGTCGACCTAAAAGACTGCTAGAATGGCTATAGTTCTCCAATTAGAACGAACTCAAATGAGCCACGAATTCACAAACACTAAAGTGCATACATAAGCGACAGTCAAGTCAATAAAGTGCGACAGTCACTTCAGTTCTCCAATTAGAGCTGTTTCAAACAAGCCATAAAAAGGCATAAACAATCGAGTGCAAACAAAACACACTCAGTCTTGCACAAACACCTGGTCCTCAGACACGAACAGAATAAGGTGTGAAACATAATTAACGGTCGAGGTAACGCCTCCCGAAAATCAATCATATTTCCTTGAAATAGCAATATATGAAATTACAATAAACAGTTGATAATATATTGCCCAGAACCTGAAAAACAGCAGTGTTCAAATTCAAGTCTCAGCCATGTCTGAAAGCTGTAACATTCAACGAATTGGTATCAAGTGGCGCTCACCCATAGCGACCTATATTTCCTATATACCACAATACATTACCGGCCAAGAATCGGTAGTCTCAGACTTACACTAATTGAAGTCTTGAGGTATTTGTTTCTTTGATAAAACCGTAAAGGTTGAAACTAGTCAGGCATAGCGGATTAAATTCCGGACAAGTACCAATAGGCTTCAGGCTAAACAAATGTTATACCGAAGCACATACGAATTTCAATGTACTATACTGAAATCAGCTATTTTATCGCGAGCTCCAAGCTCCACAAGCTCAGAAAGCACACATGTATAGAAAAGTTCAGTCGCTTTCTGTCATGGGACAATATCCCCCTGTTTGATGACAGTTACTTACTCAAATAATGGTATGAGCCTAATAATTCAGAAGCGCATTTCTCCAATGATGCAGCTAGCTCATACTGATAGGCCGTTTAAAAGGTCCTAGTCCATGTTGAAAACTGGTACGATTTTTTATATACAAAACATTGTATCGGCCCAATAATAGGGCAGCGTCAATTTATTGGAAACAATAACAATCCAGGCTAGAATGGTCATATACTATGCTGGAAACTGATACGATCTTATATGCAAAACATTATTCCGTCCTAAAAGGGCAGCATCCATTTATTGGAAACAATTACAGCCTTGGCGTCGTCTTATTACATGCCTCCATAATATAGGCTGAGTCGCTTAGTGGAATAAACACAAGCGCCCATACAACAATTACTCGAGAAATCACAGGCGCACTTAACGCCTATATCACGGTTAATGGACCAGCAATTATATCAAGGTCCCCGATATACATCGTGTCAGCCAAATAACGTGTGCTCTTCCTCTTCACTGTGAATCACAGGTGCACTTGACGCCTACATCATAGTTAACCGACCACCCAATTGAAAAAAGGTCGCCGATCCATTCTAACGCATATCACCAACGTTAGTCTGAATTAAAAGCACCTGCATTCAACAATTCAGCATGCCTCCACAAATGTGCCTTATTACGCATGCCAAATACTGATACGATGTCACAAATAAAACATATTACACGCCGTCATAAGATAGGCTGTGTCGCTTAGTGGAATAAACACAAGCGCCCATACGATAATTAACCGAGAAATTACAGGCGCATTTGATGCCTATATTACGGTTAATGGACCACTAATTGTATCACGGTCCCTGATGTACATCGTATCAGCCAAACAACACGTGCTTCTTTTCTTCACTGTGAATCACAGGTGCACTCGACGCCTATATCACAGTTAACCGACCATCAATTGTATAAAGGTCGCCGATACATTCTAACTCATTTATCGTATCACCAACGTTAGTCTGAATTACCTAACTGTCGTCAGACGGATACACTCTAATGTCAACAATGACTCAACCAGATCAATGGATGAAGCTATGAATCATACATAGCTAGCATGTCGAATCACGATTTGACCTAAATAAACTGAATTACACGACAAACAGCACTTATCAGACTCCAGTTTTTGAAATGAGTCGTATGCTGGAATAAACACGAGAACTAGTCCTGGCGGAATACACATAACTCAGCCACAAGTTCTATGCGCAGCACATTGTAACCATATTGGGACTCCCACGGTTGCTTCCGACTTGCTCGTGGTGCCTGCCCGCCCCCCCACTTACATTTATACCGAGCTTACGGGCTCCTGTAAGAGGGACTCACCTTAGTCTCGCGAGGTTTTGGGTGCAAACCCAGAACTGGCGCTTGGAGAGTTTTGTCGGGGCGACTTGTCACAATTATACCAGTGCATGTGTGGCATACAATAATGATAAAAAAGGCCCAGTGGGAGCGTACTAATTTTAGCCGATTGTTACAATCATATCTGCACTGGCCACAAAGTTGTTATTAACAAAACACGGCCGTCTGTCGGGCACAATCAAGTAAACTTTAAACTCGACAGTTCACTACAATTAGTAGTCACAATATACTTGCCACACAACCTACACTAGGACTATCACTCAGTTATTCCCAGCCTTAGCTGGTGCGAGAATTTATTTCTCCTGACATATCAAGGGAGCTAACCAATATTTACTCCCATAAATATTCGTGTCAGAGCTTGACCCTTCATGATGGTCGACAAACAACTAAATCTCATTTCGTGAATTCAATCATGAAAAAATTCTTCATCCATGTGGGCGCCACCCACACCGATTCAGCCAATCAGCGTGTCGGAGTGCAAATAGCACACCCAATGAGAATTCTCCTTTACAGCACGTGACTCTCAGTCACCGAAGCTGAAGTCGTCATCCCAATTAGTTCTCATTTCCACGTATACTACACGTACAGCTCGGACGCCATCTTTAATCAACCGATAACACTGTTGAAGTTTCCACAAATTTGATTCTCAATGCACGATTATGATTTTCACACACGTGAATACGAAACCACTGAGATTCGTTTGTATCAAACACCAGGTATCGCGACTGCACATTCGCATTTTTCGATTGATTTAATCGCTATTTCACTCTCGCGTTTTACACTATTGTATTGTATTTATTTATGTTCAGTGTGTTGGCTATCACAGGTTTCGCTACCACAAGCCCGTGCAATACACATTTATGTGACATTGCCTGCCAGCTTCGAAACCGTAAAGTCTCATTACCACAAGCCAGTGTTGTATATAGAATTTTCTGTATACTCCCAGCCTGCTTGCAGACTTTACACATAGCCAACAGGGGTTTGCCTACCACAAGCCAGTGCTAACGCATTAATGTGTGTTATTGCCCGCAATCTTGCCAAACCCTGAAGCTTCCACCACAAGCCCGTGTCGTACACAGCCTGTGTACCTCCAGCCTGCTTGCAAGCTTCATCGCTCGACGGTTTCTATCCCAGACAGCAGAGCCTGTCGGTCGATTTAGAAACTGAATCGGAGTTTCACACCACAAGCCCGTGTTATACACAGTGTTCTGTGTATTTCCTGCAAGCTTTGAAACTTCTGAGAGCGACATACAAGTCACTGAGCGTCTCAGACAGTCGACCTAAAAGACTGCTAGAATGGCTATAGTTCTCCAATTAGAACGAACTCAAATGAGCCACGAATGCACAAACACTAAAGTGCATACATAAGCGACAGTCAAGTCAATAAAGTGCGACAGTCACTTCAGTTCTCCAATTAGAGCTGTTTCAAACAAGCCATAAAAAGGCATAAACAATCGAGTGCAAACAAAACACACTCAGTCTTGCACAAACACCTGGTCCTCAGACACGAACAGAATAAGGTGTGAAACATAATTAACGGTCGAGGCAACGCCTCCCGAAAATCAATCATATTTCCTTGAAATAGCAATATATGAAATTACAATAAACAGTTGATAATATATTGCCCAGAACCTGAAAAACAGCAGTGTTCAAATTCAAGTCTCAGCCATGTCTGAAAGCTGTAACATTCAACGAATTGGTATCAAGTGGCGCTCACCCATAGCGACCTATATTTCCTATATACCACAATACATTACCGGCCAAGAATCGGTAGTCTCAGACTTACACTAATTGAAGTCTTGAGGTATTTGTTTCTTTGATAAAACCGTAAAGGTTGAAACTAGTCAGGCATAGCGGATTAAATTCCGGACAAGTACCAATAGGCTTCAGGCTAAACAAATGTTATACCGAAGCACATACGAATTTCAATGTACTATACTGAAATCAGCTCTTTTATCGCGAGCTCCAAGCTCCACAAGCTCAGAAAGCACACATGTATAGAAAAGTTCAGTCGCTTTCTGTCATGGGACAATATCCCCCTGTTTGATGACAGTTACTTACTCAAATAATGGTATGAGCCTAATAATTCAGAAGCGCATTTCTCCAATGATGCAGCTAGCTCATACTGATAGGCCGTTTAAAAGGTCCTAGTCCATGTTGAAAACTGGTACGATTTTTTATATACAAAACATTGTATCGGCCCAATAATAGGGCAGCGTCAATTTATTGGAAACAATAACAATCCAGGCTAGAATGGTCATATACTATGCTGGAAACTGATACGATCTTATATGCAAAACATTATTCCGTCCTAAAAGGGCAGCATCCATTTATTGGAAACAATTACAGCCTTGGCGTCGTCTTATTACATGCCTCCATAATATAGGCTGAGTCGCTTAGTGGAATAAACACAAGCGCCCATACAACAATTACTCGAGAAATCACAGGCGCACTTAACGCCTATATCACGGTTAATGGACCAGCAATTATATCAAGGTCCCCGATATACATCGTGTCAGCCAAATAACGTGTGCTCTTCCTCTTCACTGTGAATCACAGGTGCACTTGACGCCTACATCATAGTTAACCGACCACCCAATTGAAAAAAGGTCGCCGATCCATTCTAACGCATATCACCAACGTTAGTCTGAATTAAAAGCACCTGCATTCAACAATTCAGCATGCCTCCACAAATGTGCCTTATTACGCATGCCAAATACTGATACGATGTCACAAATAAAACATATTACACGCCGTCATAAGATAGGCTGTGTCGCTTAATGGAATAAACACAAGCGCCCATACGATAATTAACCGAGAAATTACAGGCGCATTTGATGCCTATATTACGGTTAATGGACCACTAATTGTATCACGGTCCCTGATGTACATCGTATCAGCCAAACAACACGTGCTTCTTTTCTTCACTGTGAATCACAGGTGCACTCGACGCCTATATCACAGTTAACCGACCATCAATTGTATAAAGGTCGCCGATACATTCTAACTCATTTATCGTATCACCAACGTTAGTCTGAATTACCTAACTGTCGTCAGACGGATACACTCTAATGTCAACAATGACTCAACCAGATCAATGGATGAAGCTATGAATCATACATAGCTAGCATGTCGAATCACGATTTGACCTAAATAAACTGAATTACACGACAAACAGCACTTATCAGACTCCAGTTTTTGAAATGAGTCGTATGCTGGAATAAACACGAGAACTAGTCCTGGCGGAATACACATAACTCAGCCACAAGTTCTATGCGCAGCACATTGTAACCATATTGGGACTCCCACGGTTGCTTCCGACTTGCTCGTGGTGCCTGCCCTCCCCCCCCCCCACTTACATTTATACCGAGCTTACGGGCTCCTGTAAGAGGGACTCACCTTAGTCTCGCGAGGTTTTGGGTGCAAACCCAGAACTGGCGCTTGGAGAGTTTTGTCGGGGCGACTTGTCACAATTATACCAGTGCATGTGTGGCATACAATAATGATAAAAAAGGCCCAGTGGGAGCGTACTAATTTTAGCCGATTGTTACAATCATATCTGCACTGGCCACAAAGTTGTTATTAACAAAACACGGCCGTCTGTCGGGCACAATCAAGTAAACTTTAAACTCGACAGTTCACTACAATTAGTAGTCGCAATATACTTGCCACACAACCTACACTAGGACTATCACTCAGTTATTCCCAGCATTAGCTGGTGCGAGAATTTATTTCTCCTGACATATCAAGGGAGCTAACCAATATTTACTCCCATAAATATTCGTGTCAGAGCTTGACCCTTCATGATGGTCGACAAACAACTAAATCTCATTTCGTGAATTCAATCATGAAAAAATTCTTCATCCATGTGGGCACCACCCACACCGATTCAGCCAATCAGCGTGTCGGAGTGCAAATAGCACACCCAATGAGAATTCTCCTTTACAGCACGTGACTCTCAGTCACCGAAGCTGAAGGCGTCATCCCAATTAGTTCTCATTTCCACGTATACTACACGTACAGCTCGGACGCCATCTTTAATCAACCGATAACACTGTTGAAGTTTCCACAAATTTGATTCTCAATGCACGATTATGATTTTCACACACGTGAATACGAAACCACTGAGATTCGTTTGTATCAAACACCAGGTATCGCGACTGCACATTCGCATTTTTCGATTGATTTAATCGCTATTTCACTCTCGCGTTTTACACTATTGTATTGTATTTATTTATGTTCAGTGTGTTGGCTATCACAGGTTTCGCTACCACAAGCCCGTGCAATACACATTTATGTGACATTGCCTGCCAGCTTCGAAACCGTAAAGTCTCATTACCACAAGCCAGTGTTGTATATAGAATTTTCTGTATACTCCCAGCCTGCTTGCAGACTTTACACATAGCCAACAGGGGTTTGCCTACCACAAGCCAGTGCTAACGCATTAATGTGTGTTATTGCCCGCAAGCTTGCCAAACCCTGAAGCTTCCACCACAAGCCCGTGTCGTACACAGCCTGTGTACCTCCAGCCTGCTTGCAAGCTTCATCGCTCGACGGTTTCTATCCCAGACAGCAGAGCCTGTCGGTCGATTTAGAAACTGAATCAGAGTTTCACACCACAAGCCCGTGTTATACACAGTGTTCTGTGTATTTCCTGCGAGCTTTGAAACTTCTGAGAGCGACATACAAGTCACTGAGCGTCTCAGACAGTCGACCTAAAAGACTGCTAGAATGGCTATAGTTCTCCAATTAGAACGAACTCAAATGAGCCACGAATGCACAAACACTAAAGTGCATACATAAGCGACAGTCAAGTCAATAAAGTGCGACAGTCACTTCAGTTCTCCAATTAGAGCTGTTTCAAACAAGCCATAAAAAGGCATAAACAATCGAGTGCAAACAAAACACACTCAGTCTTGCACAAACACCTGGTCCTCAGACACGAACAGAATAAGGTGTGAAACATAATTAACGGTCGAGGTAACGCCTCCCGAAAATCAATCATATTTCCTTGAAATAGCAATATATGAAATTACAATAAACAGTTGATAATATATTGCCCAGAACCTGAAAAACAGCAGTGTTCAAATTCAAGTCTCAGCCATGTCTGAAAGCTGTAACATTCAACGAATTGGTATCAAGTGGCGCTCACCCATAGCGACCTATATTTCCTATATACCACAATACATTACCGGCCAAGAATCGGTAGTCTCAGACTTACACTAATTGAAGTCTTGAGGTATTTGTTTCTTTGATAAAACCGTAAAGGTTGAAACTAGTCAGGCATAGCGGATTAAATTCCGGACAAGTACCAATAGGCTTCAGGCTAAACAAATGTTATACCGAAGCACATACGAATTTCAATGTACTATACTGAAATCAGCTATTTTATCGCGAGCTCCAAGCTCCACAAGCTCAGAAAGCACACATGTATAGAAAAGTTCAGTCGCTTTCTGTCATGGGACAATATCCCCCTGTTTGATGACAGTTACTTACTCAAATAATGGTATGAGCCTAATAATTCAGAAGCGCATTTCTCCAATGATGCAGCTAGCTCATACTGATAGGCCGTTTAAAAGGTCCTAGTCCATGTTGAAAACTGGTACGATTTTTTATATACAAAACATTGTATCGGCCCAATAATAGGGCAGCGTCAATTTATTGGAAACAATAACAATCCAGGCTAGAATGGTCATATACTATGCTGGAAACTGATACGATCTTATATGCAAAACATTATTCCGTCCTAAAAGGGCAGCATCCATTTATTGGAAACAATTACAGCCTTGGCGTCGTCTTATTACATGCCTCCATAATATAGGCTGAGTCGCTTAGTGGAATAAACACAAGCGCCCATACAACAATTACTCGAGAAATCACAGGCGCACTTAACGCCTATATCACGGTTAATGGACCAGCAATTATATCAAGGTCCCCGATATACATCGTGTCAGCCAAATAACGTGTGCTCTTCCTCTTCACTGTGAATCACAGGTGCACTTGACGCCTACATCATAGTTAACCGACCACCCAATTGAAAAAAGGTCGCCGATCCATTCTAACGCATATCACCAACGTTAGTCTGAATTAAAAGCACCTGCATTCAACAATTCAGCATGCCTCCACAAATGTGCCTTATTACGCATGCCAAATACTGATACGATGTCACAAATAAAACATATTACACGCCGTCATAAGATAGGCTGTGTCGCTTAGTGGAATAAACACAAGCGCCCATACGATAATTAACCGAGAAATTACAGGCGCATTTGATGCCTATATTACGGTTAATGGACCACTAATTGTATCACGGTCCCTGATGTACATCGTATCAGCCAAACAACACGTGCTTCTTTTCTTCACTGTGAATCACAGGTGCACTCGACGCCTATATCACAGTTAACCGACCATCAATTGTATAAAGGTCGCCGATACATTCTAACTCATTTATCGTATCACCAACGTTAGTCTGAATTACCTAACTGTCGTCAGACGGATACACTCTAATGTCAACAATGACTCAACCAGATCAATGGATGAAGCTATGAATCATACATAGCTAGCATGTCGAATCACGATTTGACCTAAATAAACTGAATTACACGACAAACAGCACTTATCAGACTCCAGTTTTTGAAATGAGTCGTATGCTGGAATAAACACGAGAACTAGTCCTGGCGGAATACACATAACTCAGCCACAAGTTCTATGCGCAGCACATTGTAACCATATTGGGACTCCCACGGTTGCTTCCGACTTGCTCGTGGTGCCTGCCCGCCCCCCCCCACTTACATTTATACCGAGCTTACGGGCTCCTGTAAGAGGGACTCACCTTAGTCTCGCGAGGTTTTGGGTGCAAACCCAGAACTGGCGCTTGGAGAGTTTTGTCGGGGCGACTTGTCACAATTATACCAGTGCATGTGTGGCATACAATAATGATAAAAAAGGCCCAGTGGGAGCGTACTAATTTTAGCCGATTGTTACAATCATATCTGCACTGGCCACAAAGTTGTTATTAACAAAACACGGCCGTCTGTCGGGCACAATCAAGTAAACTTTAAACTCGACAGTTCACTACAATTAGTAGTCACAATATACTTGCCACACAACCTACACTAGGACTATCACTCAGTTATTCCCAGCCTTAGCTGGTGCGAGAATTTATTTCTCCTGACATATCAAGGGAGCTAACCAATATTTACTCCCATAAATATTCGTGTCAGAGCTTGACCCTTCATGATGGTCGACAAACAACTAAATCTCATTTCGTGAATTCAATCATGAAAAAATTCTTCATCCATGTGGGCGCCACCCACACCGATTCAGCCAATCAGCGTGTCGGAGTGCAAATAGCACACCCAATGAGAATTCTCCTTTACAGCACGTGACTCTCAGTCACCGAAGCTGAAGTCGTCATCCCAATTAGTTCTCATTTCCACGTATACTACACGTACAGCTCGGACGCCATCTTTAATCAACCGATAACACTGTTGAAGTTTCCACAAATTTGATTCTCAATGCACGATTATGATTTTCACACACGTGAATACGAAACCACTGAGATTCGTTTGTATCAAACACCAGGTATCGCGACTGCACATTCGCATTTTTCGATTGATTTAATCGCTATTTCACTCTCGCGTTTTACACTATTGTATTGTATTTATTTATGTTCAGTGTGTTGGCTATCACAGGTTTCGCTACCACAAGCCCGTGCAATACACGTTTATGTGACATTGCCTGCCAGCTTCGAAACCGTAAAGTCTCATTACCACAAGCCAGTGTTGTATATAGAATTTTCTGTATACTCCCAGCCTGCTTGCAGACTTTACACATAGCCAACAGGGGTTTGCCTACCACAAGCCAGTGCTAACGCATTAATGTGTGTTATTGCCCGCAATCTTGCCAAACCCTGAAGCTTCCACCACAAGCCCGTGTCGTACACAGCCTGTGTACCTCCAGCCTGCTTGCAAGCTTCATCGCTCGACGGTTTCTATCCCAGACAGCAGAGCCTGTCGGTCGATTTAGAAACTGAATCGGAGTTTCACACCACAAGCCCGTGTTATACACAGTGTTCTGTGTATTTCCTGCAAGCTTTGAAACTTCTGAGAGCGACATACAAGTCACTGAGCGTCTCAGACAGTCGACCTAAAAGACTGCTAGAATGGCTATAGTTCTCCAATTAGAACGAACTCAAATGAGCCACGAATGCACAAACACTAAAGTGCATACATAAGCGACAGTCAAGTCAATAAAGTGCGACAGTCACTTCAGTTCTCCAATTAGAGCTGTTTCAAACAAGCCATAAAAAGGCATAAACAATCGAGTGCAAACAAAACACACTCAGTCTTGCACAAACACCTGGTCCTCAGACACGAACAGAATAAGGTGTGAAACATAATTAACGGTCGAGGCAACGCCTCCCGAAAATCAATCATATTCCCTTGAAATAGCAATATATGAAATTACAATAAACAGTTGATAATATATTGCCCAGAACCTGAAAAACAGCAGTGTTCAAATTCAAGTCTCAGCCATGTCTGAAAGCTGTAACATTCAACGAATTGGTATCAAGTGGCGCTCACCCATAGCGACCTATATTTCCTATATACCACAATACATTACCGGCCAAGAATCGGTAGTCTCAGACTTACACTAATTGAAGTCTTGAGGTATTTGTTTCTTTGATAAAACCGTAAAGGTTGAAACTAGTCAGGCATAGCGGATTAAATTCCGGACAAGTACCAATAGGCTTCAGGCTAAACAAATGTTATACCGAAGCACATACGAATTTCAATGTACTATACTGAAATCAGCTCTTTTATCGCGAGCTCCAAGCTCCACAAGCTCAGAAAGCACACATGTATAGAAAAGTTCAGTCGCTTTCTGTCATGGGACAATATCCCCCTGTTTGATGACAGTTACTTACTCAAATAATGGTATGAGCCTAATAATTCAGAAGCGCATTTCTCCAATGATGCAGCTAGCTCATACTGATAGGCCGTTTAAAAGGTCCTAGTCCATGTTGAAAACTGGTACGATTTTTTATATACAAAACATTGTATCGGCCCAATAATAGGGCAGCGTCAATTTATTGGAAACAATAACAATCCAGGCTAGAATGGTCATATACTATGCTGGAAACTGATACGATCTTATATGCAAAACATTATTCCGTCCTAAAAGGGCAGCATCCATTTATTGGAAACAATTACAGCCTTGGCGTCGTCTTATTACATGCCTCCATAATATAGGCTGAGTCGCTTAGTGGAATAAACACAAGCGCCCATACAACAATTACTCGAGAAATCACAGGCGCACTTAACGCCTATATCACGGTTAATGGACAAGCAATTATATCAAGGTCCCCGATATACATCGTGTCAGCCAAATAACGTGTGCTCTTCCTCTTCACTGTGAATCACAGGTGCACTTGACGCCTACATCATAGTTAACCGACCACCCAATTGAAAAAAGGTCGCCGATCCATTCTAACGCATATCACCAAGGTTAGTCTGAATTAAAAGCACCTGCATTCAACAATTCAGCATGCCTCCACAAATGTGCCTTATTACGCATGCCAAATACTGATACGATGTCACAAATAAAACATATTACACGCCGTCATAAGATAGGCTGTGTCGCTTAATGGAATAAACACAAGCGCCCATACGATAATTAACCGAGAAATTACAGGCGCATTTGATGCCTATATTACGGTTAATGGACCACTAATTGTATCACGGTCCCTGATGTACATCGTATCAGCCAAACAACACGTGCTTCTTTTCTTCACTGTGAATCACAGGTGCACTCGACGCCTATATCACAGTTAACCGACCATCAATTGTATAAAGGCCGCCGATACATTCTAACTCATTTATCGTATCACCAACGTTAGTCTGAATTACCTAACTGTCGTCAGACGGATACACTCTAATGTCAACAATGACTCAACCAGATCAATGGATGAAGCTATGAATCATACATAGCTAGCATGTCGAATCACGATTTGACCTAAATAAACTGAATTACACGACAAACAGCACTTATCAGACTCCAGTTTTTGAAATGAGTCGTATGCTGGAATAAACACGAGAACTAGTCCTGGCGGAATACACATAACTCAGCCACAAGTTCTATGCGCAGCACATTGTAACCATATTGGGACTCCCACGGTTGCTTCCGACTTGCTCGTGGTGCCTGCCCTCCCCCCCACTTACATTTATACCGAGCTTACGGGCTCCTGTAAGAGGGACTCACCTTAGTCTCGCGAGGTTTTGGGTGCAAACCCAGAACTGGCGCTTGGAGAGTTTTGTCGGGGCGACTTGTCACAATTATACCAGTGCATGTGTGGCATACAATAATGATAAAAAAGGCCCAGTGGGAGCGTACTAATTTTAGCCGATTGTTACAATCATATCTGCACTGGCCACAAAGTTGTTATTAACAAAACACGGCCGTCTGTCGGGCACAATCAAGTAAACTTTAAACTCGACAGTTCACTACAATTAGTAGTCGCAATATACTTGCCACACAACCTACACTAGGACTATCACTCAGTTATTCCCAGCATTAGCTGGTGCGAGAATTTATTTCTCCTGACATATCAAGGGAGCTAACCAATATTTACTCCCATAAATATTCGTGTCAGAGCTTGACCCTTCATGATGGTCGACAAACAACTAAATCTCATTTCGTGAATTCAATCATGAAAAAATTCTTCATCCATGAGGGCGCCACCCACACCGATTCAGCCAATCAGCGTGTCGGAGTGCAAATAGCACACCCAATGAGAATTCTCCTTTACAGCACGTGACTCTCAGTCACCGAAGCTGAAGGCGTCATCCCAATTAGTTCTCATTTCCACGTATACTACACGTACAGCTCGGACGCCATCTTTAATCAACCGATAACACTGTTGAAGTTTCCACAAATTTGATTCTCAATGCACGATTATGATTTTCACACACGTGAATACGAAACCACTGAGATTCGTTTGTATCAAACACCAGGTATCGCGACTGCACATTCGCATTTTTCGATTGATTTAATCGCTATTTCACTCTCGCGTTTTACACTATTGTATTGTATTTATTTATGTTCAGTGTGTTGGCTATCACAGGTTTCGCTACCACAAGCCCGTGCAATACACATTTATGTGACATTGCCTGCCAGCTTCGAAACCGTAAAGTCTCATTACCACAAGCCAGTGTTGTATATAGAATTTTCTGTATACTCCCAGCCTGCTTGCAGACTTTACACATAGCCAACAGGGGTTTGCCTACCACAAGCCAGTGCTAATGCATTAATGTGTGTTATTGCCCGCAAGCTTGCGAAACCCTGAAGCTTCCACCACAAGCCCGTGTCGTACACAGCCTGTGTACCTCCAGCCTGCTTGCAAGCTTCATCGCTCGACGGTTTCTATCCCAGACAGCAGAGCCTGTCGGTCGATTTAGAAACTGAATCGGAGTTTCACACCACAAGCCCGTGTTATACACAGTGTTCTGTGTATTTCCTGCAAGCTTTGAAACTTCTGAGAGCGACATACAAGTCACTGAGCGTCTCAGACAGTCGACCTAAAAGACTGCTAGAATGGCTATAGTTCTCCAATTAGAACGAACTCAAATGAGCCACGAATGCACAAACACTAAAGTGCATACATAAGCGACAGTCAAGTCAATAAAGTGCGACAGTCACTTCAGTTCTCCAATTAGAGCTGTTTCAAACAAGCCATAAAAAGGCATAAACAATCGAGTGCAAACAAAACACACTCAGTCTTGCACAAACACCTGGTCCTCAGACACGAACAGAATAAGGTGTGAAACATAATTAACGGTCGAGGCAACGCCTCCCGAAAATCAATCATATTTCCTTGAAATAGCAATATATGAAATTACAATAAACAGTTGATAATATATTGCCCAGAACCTGAAAAACAGCAGTGTTCAAATTCAAGTCTCAGCCATGTCTGAAAGCTGTAACATTCAACGAATTGGTATCAAGTGGCGCTCACCCATAGCGACCTATATTTCCTATATACCACAATACATTACCGGCCAAGAATCGGTAGTCTCAGACTTACACTAATTGAAGTCTTGAGGTATTTGTTTCTTTGATAAAACCGTAAATGTTGAAACTAGTCAGGCATAGCGGATTAAATTCCGGACAAGTACCAATAGGCTTCAGGCTAAACAAATGTTATACCGAAGCACATACGAATTTCAATGTACTATACTGAAATCAGCTCTTTTATCGCGAGCTCCAAGCTCCACAAGCTCAGAAAGCACACATGTATAGAAAAGTTCAGTCGCTTTCTGTCATGGGACAATATCCCCCTGTTTGATGACAGTTACTTACTCAAATAATGGTATGAGCCTAATAATTCAGAAGCGCATTTCTCCAATGATGCAGCTAGCTCATACTGATAGGCCGTTTAAAAGGTCCTAGTCCATGTTGAAAACTGGTACGATTTTTTATATACAAAACATTGTATCGGCCCAATAATAGGGCAGCGTCAATTTATTGGAAACAATAACAATCCATTCTAGAATGGTCATATACTATGCTGGAAACTGATACGATATTATATGCAAAACATTATTCCGTCCTAAAAGGGCAGCATCCATTTATTGGAAACAATTACAGCCTTGGCGTCGTCTTATTACATGCCTCCATAATATAGGCTGAGTCGCTTAGTGGAATAAACACAAGCGCCCATACAACAATTACTCGAGAAATCACAGGCGCACTTAACGCCTATATCACGGTTAATGGACCAGCAATTATATCAAGGTCTCCGATATACATCGTGTCAGCCAAATAACGTGTGCTCTTCCTCTTCACTGTGAATCACAGGTGCACTTGACGCCTACATCATAGTTAACCGACCACCCAATTGAAAAAAGGTCGCCGATCCATTCTAACGCATATCACCAACGTTAGTCTGAATTAAAAGCACCTGCATTCAACAATTCAGCATGCCTCCACAAATGTGCCTTATTACGCATGCCAAATACTGATACGATGTCACAAATAAAACATATTACACGCCGTCATAAGATAGGCTGTGTCGCTTAGTGGAATAAACACAAGCGCCCATACGATAATTAACCGAGAAATTACAGGCGCATTTGATGCCTATATTACGGTTAATGGACCACTAATTGTATCACGGTCCCTGATGTACATCGTATCAGCCAAACAACACGTGCTTCTTTTCTTCACTGTGAATCACAGGTGCACTCGACGCCTATATCACAGTTAACCGACCATCAATTGTATAAAGGTCGCCGATACATTCTAACTCATTTATCGTATCACCAACGTTAGTCTGAATTACCTAACTGTCGTCAGACGGATACACTCTAATGTCAACAATGACTCAACCAGATCAATGGATGAAGCTATGAATCATACATAGCTAGCATGTCGAATCACGATTTGACCTAAATAAACTGAATTACACGACAAACAGCACTTATCAGACTCCAGTTTTTGAAATGAGTCGTATGCTGGAATAAACACGAGAACTAGTCCTGGCGGAATACACATAACTCAGCCACAAGTTCTATGCGCAGCACATTGTAACCATATTGGGACTCCCACGGTTGCTTCCGACTTGCTCGTGGTGCCTGCCCTCCCCCCCCCCCCCCCCCCACTTACATTTATACCGAGCTTACGGGCTCCTGTAAGAGGGACTCACCTTAGTCTCGCGAGGTTTTGGGTGCAAACCCAGAACTGGCGCTTGGAGAGTTTTGTCGGGGCGACTTGTCACAATTATACCAGTGCATGTGTGGCATACAATAATGATAAAAAAGGCCCAGTGGGAGCGTACTAATTTTAGCCGATTGTTACAATCATATCTGCACTGGCCACAAAGTTGTTATTAACAAAACACGGCCGTCTGTCGGGCACAATCAAGTAAACTTTAAACTCGACAGTTCACTACAATTAGTAGTCGCAATATACTTGCCACACAACCTACACTAGGACTATCACTCAGTTATTCCCAGCATTAGCTGGTGCGAGAATTTATTTCTCCTGACATATCAAGGGAGCTAACCAATATTTACTCCCATAAATATTCGTGTCAGAGCTTGACCCTTCATGATGGTCGACAAACAACTAAATCTCATTTCGTGAATTCAATCATGAAAAAATTCTTCATCCATGTGGGCGCCACCCACACCGATTCAGCCAATCAGCGTGTCGGAGTGCAAATAGCACACCCAATGAGAATTCTCCTTTACAGCACGTGACTCTCAGTCACCGAAGCTGAAGGCGTCATCCCAATTAGTTCTCATTTCCACGTATACTACACGTACAGCTCGGACGCCATCTTTAATCAACCGATAACACTGTTGAAGTTTCCACAAATTTGATTCTCAATGCACGATTATGATTTTCACACACGTGAATACGAAACCACTGAGATTCGTTTGTATCAAACACCAGGTATCGCGACTGCACATTCGCATTTTTCGATTGATTTAATCGCTATTTCACTCTCGCGTTTTACACTATTGTATTGTATTTATTTATGTTCAGTGTGTTGGCTATCACAGGTTTCGCTACCACAAGCCCGTGCAATACACATTTATGTGACATTGCCTGCCAGCTTCGAAACCGTAAAGTCTCATTACCACAAGCCAGTGTTGTATATAGAATTTTCTGTATACTCCCAGCCTGCTTGCAGACTTTACACATAGCCAACAGGGGTTTGCCTACCACAAGCCAGTGCTAACGCATTAATGTGTGTTATTGCCCGCAAGCTTGCCAAACCCTGAAGCTTCCATCACAAGCCCGTGTCGTACACAGCCTGTGTACCTCCAGCCTGCTTGCAAGCTTCATCGCTCGACGGTTTCTATCCCAGACAGCAGAGCCTGTCGGTCGATTTAGAAACTGAATCGGAGTTTCACACCACAAGCCCGTGTTATACACAGTGTTCTGTGTATTTCCTGCAAGCTTTGAAACTTCTGAGAGCGACATACAAGTCACTGAGCGTCTCAGACAGTCGACCTAAAAGACTGCTAGAATGGCTATAGTTCTCCAATTAGAACGAACTCAAATGAGCCACGAATGCACAAACACTAAAGTGCATACATAAGCGGCAGTCAAGTCAATAAAGTGCGACAGTCACTTCAGTTCTCCAATTAGAGCTGTTTCAAACAAGCCATAAAAAGGCATAAACAATCGAGTGCAAACAAAACACACTCAGTCTTGCACAAACACCTGGTCCTCAGACACGAACAGAATAAGGTGTGAAACATAATTAACGGTCGAGGCAACGCCTCCCGAAAATCAATCATATTTCCTTGAAATAGCAATATATGAAATTACAATAAACAGTTGATAATATATTGCCCAGAACCTGAAAAACAGCAGTGTTCAAATTCAAGTCTCAGCCATGTCTGAAAGCTGTAACATTCAACGAATTGGTATCAAGTGGCGCTCACCCATAGCGACCTATGTTTCCTATATACCACAATACATTACCGGCCAAGAATCGGTAGTCTCAGACTTACACTAATTGAAGTCTTGAGGTATTTGTTTCTTTGATAAAACCGTAAAGGTTGAAACTAGTCAGGCATAGCGGATTAAATTCCGGACAAGTACCAATAGGCTTCAGGCTAAACAAATGTTATACCGAAGCACATACGAATTTCAATGTACTATACTGAAATCAGCTCTTTTATCGCGAGCTCCAAGCTCCACAAGCTCAGAAAGCACACATGTATAGAAAAGTTCAGTCGCTTTCTGTCATGGGACAATATCCCCCTGTTTGATGACAGTTACTTACTCAAATAATGGTATGAGCCTAATAATTCAGAAGCGCATTTCTCCAATGATGCAGCTAGCTCATACTGATAGGCCGTTTAAAAGGTCCTAGTCCATGTGGAAAACTGGTACGATTTTTTATATACAAAACATTGTATCGGCCCAATAATAGGGCAGCGTCAATTTATTGGAAACAATAACAATCCAGGCTAGAATGGTCATATACTATGCTGGAAACTGATACGATCTTATATGCAAAACATTATTCCGTCCTAAAAGGGCAGCATCCATTTATTGGAAACAATTACAGCCTTGGCGTCGTCTTATTACATGCCTCCATAATATAGGCTGAGTCGCTTAGTGGAATAAACACAAGCGCCCATACAACAATTACTCGAGAAATCACAGGCGCACTTAACGCCTATATCACGGTTAATGGACCAGCAATTATATCAAGGTCCCCGATATACATCGTGTCAGCCAAATAACGTGTGCTCTTCCTCTTCACTGTGAATCACAGGTGCACTTGACGCCTACATCATAGTTAACCGACCACCCAATTGAAAAAAGGTCGCCGATCCATTCTAACGCATATCACCAAGGTTAGTCTGAATTAAAAGCACCTGCATTCAACAATTCAGCATGCCTCCACAAATGTGCCTTATTACGCATGCCAAATACTGATACGATGTCACAAATAAAACATATTACACGCCGTCATAAGATAGGCTGTGTCGCTTAGTGGAATAAACACAAGCGCCCATACGATAATTAACCGAGAAATTACAGGCGCATTTGATGCCTATATTACGGTTAATGGACCACTAATTGTATCACGGTCCCTGATGTACATCGTATTAGCCAAACAACACGTGCTTCTTTTCTTCACTGTGAATCACAGGTGCACTCGACGCCTATATCACAGTTAACCGACCATCAATTGTATAAAGGTCGCCGATACATTCTAACTCATTTATCGTATCACCAACGTTAGTCTGAATTACCTAACTGTCGTCAGACGGATACACTCTAATGTCAACAATGACTCAACCAGATCAATGGATGAAGCTATGAATCATACATAGCTAGCATGTCGAATGACGATTTGACCTAAATAAACTGAATTACACGACAAACAGCACTTATCAGACTCCAGTTTTTGAAATGAGTCGTATGCTGGAATAAACACGAGAACTAGTCCTGGCGGAATACACATAACTCAGCCACAAGTTCTATGCGCAGCACATTGTAACCATATTGGGACTCCCACGGTTGCTTCCGACTTGCTCGTGGTGCCTGCCCTCCCCCCCCCCCCCCCACTTACATTTATACCGAGCTTACGGGCTCCTGTAAGAGGGACTCACCTTAGTCTCGCGAGGTTTTGGGTGCAAACCCAGAACTGGCGCTTGGAGAGTTTTGTCGGGGCGACTTGTCACAATTATACCAGTGCATGTGTGGCATACAATAATGATAAAAAAGGCCCAGTGGGAGCGTACTAATTTTAGCCGATTGTTACAATCATATCTGCACTGGCCACAAAGTTGTTATTAACAAAACACGGCCGTCTGTCGGGCACAATCAAGTAAACTTTAAACTCGACAGTTCACTACAATTAGTAGTCGCAATATACTTGCCACACAACCTACACTAGGACTATCACTCAGTTATTCCCAGCATTAGCTGGTGCGAGAATTTATTTCTCCTGACATATCAAGGGAGCTAACCAATATTTACTCCCATAAATATTCGTGTCAGAGCTTGACCCTTCATGATGGTCGACAAACAACTAAATCTCATTTCGTGAATTCAATCATGAAAAAATTCTTCATCCATGTGGGCGCCACCCACACCGATTCAGCCAATCAGCGTGTCGGAGTGCAAATAGCACACCCAATGAGAATTCTCCTTTACAGCACGTGACTCTCAGTCACCGAAGCTGAAGGCGTCATCCCAATTAGTTCTCATTTCCACGTATACTACACGTACAGCTCGGACGCCATCTTTAATCAACCGATAACACTGTTGAAGTTTCCACAAATTTGATTCTCAATGCACGATTATGATTTTCACACACGTGAATACGAAACCACTGAGATTCGTTTGTATCAAACACCAGGTATCGCGACTGCACATTCGCATTTTTCGATTGATTTAATCGCTATTTCACTCTCGCGTTTTACACTATTGTATTGTATTTATTTATGTTCAGTGTGTTGGCTATCACAGGTTTCGCTACCACAAGCCCGTGCAATACACATTTATGTGACATTGCCTGCCAGCTTCGAAACCGTAAAGTCTCATTACCACAAGCCAGTGTTGTATATAGAATTTTCTGTATACTCCCAGCCTGCTTGCAGACTTTACACATAGCCAACAGGGGTTTGCCTACCACAAGCCAGTGCTAACGCATTAATGTGTGTTATTGCCCGCAAGCTTGCCAAACCCTGAAGCTTCCATCACAAGCCCGTGTCGTACACAGCCTGTGTACCTCCAGCCTGCTTGCAAGCTTCATCGCTCGACGGTTTCTATCCCAGACAGCAGAGCCTGTCGGTCGATTTAGAAACTGAATCGGAGTTTCACACCACAAGCCCGTGTTATACACAGTGTTCTGTGTATTTCCTGCAAGCTTTGAAACTTCTGAGAGCGACATACAAGTCACTGAGCGTCTCAGACAGTCGACCTAAAAGACTGCTAGAATGGCTATAGTTCTCCAATTAGAACGAACTCAAATGAGCCACGAATGCACAAACACTAAAGTGCATACATAAGCGGCAGTCAAGTCAATAAAGTGCGACAGTCACTTCAGTTCTCCAATTAGAGCTGTTTCAAACAAGCCATAAAAAGGCATAAACAATCGAGTGCAAACAAAACACACTCAGTCTTGCACAAACACCTGGTCCTCAGACACGAACAGAATAAGGTGTGAAACATAATTAACGGTCGAGGCAACGCCTCCCGAAAATCAATCATATTTCCTTGAAATAGCAATATATGAAATTACAATAAACAGTTGATAATATATTGCCCAGAACCTGAAAAACAGCAGTGTTCAAATTCAAGTCTCAGCCATGTCTGAAAGCTGTAACATTCAACGAATTGGTATCAAGTGGCGCTCACCCATAGCGACCTATGTTTCCTATATACCACAATACATTACCGGCCAAGAATCGGTAGTCTCAGACTTACACTAATTGAAGTCTTGAGGTATTTGTTTCTTTGATAAAACCGTAAAGGTTGAAACTAGTCAGGCATAGCGGATTAAATTCCGGACAAGTACCAATAGGCTTCAGGCTAAACAAATGTTATACCGAAGCACATACGAATTTCAATGTACTATACTGAAATCAGCTCTTTTATCGCGAGCTCCAAGCTCCACAAGCTCAGAAAGCACACATGTATAGAAAAGTTCAGTCGCTTTCTGTCATGGGACAATATCCCCCTGTTTGATGACAGTTACTTACTCAAATAATGGTATGAGCCTAATAATTCAGAAGCGCATTTCTCCAATGATGCAGCTAGCTCATACTGATAGGCCGTTTAAAAGGTCCTAGTCCATGTTGAAAACTGGTACGATTTTTTATATACAAAACATTGTATCGGCCCAATAATAGGGCAGCGTCAATTTATTGGAAACAATAACAATCCAGGCTAGAATGGTCATATACTATGCTGGAAACTGATACGATCTTATATGCAAAACATTATTCCGTCCTAAAAGGGCAGCATCCATTTATTGGAAACAATTACAGCCTTGGCGTCGTCTTATTACATGCCTCCATAATATAGGCTGAGTCGCTTAGTGGAATAAACACAAGCGCCCATACAACAATTACTCGAGAAATCACAGGCGCACTTAACGCCTATATCACGGTTAATGGACCAGCAATTATATCAAGGTCCCCGATATACATCGTGTCAGCCAAATAACGTGTGCTCTTCCTCTTCACTGTGAATCACAGGTGCACTTGACGCCTACATCATAGTTAACCGACCACCCAATTGAAAAAAGGTCGCCGATCCATTCTAACGCATATCACCAAGGTTAGTCTGAATTAAAAGCACCTGCATTCAACAATTCAGCATGCCTCCACAAATGTGCCTTATTACGCATGCCAAATACTGATACGATGTCACAAATAAAACATATTACACGCCGTCATAAGATAGGCTGTGTCGCTTAGTGGAATAAACACAAGCGCCCATACGATAATTAACCGAGAAATTACAGGCGCATTTGATGCCTATATTACGGTTAATGGACCACTAATTGTATCACGGTCCCTGATGTACATCGTATCAGCCAAACAACACGTGCTTCTTTTCTTCACTGTGAATCACAGGTGCACTCGACGCCTATATCACAGTTAACCGACCATCAATTGTATAAAGGTCGCCGATACATTCTAACTCATTTATCGTATCACCAACGTTAGTCTGAATTACCTAACTGTCGTCAGACGGATACACTCTAATGTCAACAATGACTCAACCAGATCAATGGATGAAGCTATGAATCATACATAGCTAGCATGTCGAATTACGATTTGACCTAAATAAACTGAATTACACGACAAACAGCACTTATCAGACTCCAGTTTTTGAAATGAGTCGTATGCTGGAATAAACACGAGAACTAGTCCTGGCGGAATACACATAACTCAGCCACAAGTTCTATGCGCAGCACATTGTAACCATATTGGGACTCCCACGGTTGCTTCCGACTTGCTCGTGGTGCCTGCCCCCCCCCCCCCCCCCCACTTACATTTATACCGAGCTTACGGGCTCCTGTAAGAGGGACTCACCTTAGTCTCGCGAGGTTTTGGGTGCAAACCCAGAACTGGCGCTTGGAGAGTTTTGTCGGGGCGACTTGTCACAATTATACCAGTGCATGTGTGGCATACAATAATGATAAAAAAGGCCCAGTGGGAGCGTACTAATTTTAGCCGATTGTTACAATCATATCTGCACTGGCCACAAAGTTGTTATTAACAAAACACGGCCGTCTGTCGGGCACAATCAAGTAAACTTTAAACTCGACAGTTCACTACAATTAGTAGTCGCAATATACTTGCCACACAACCTACACTAGGACTATCACTCAGTTATTCCCAGCATTAGCTGGTGCGAGAATTTATTTCTCCTGACATATCAAGGGAGCTAACCAATATTTACTCCCATAAATATTCGTGTCAGAGCTTGACCCTTCATGATGGTCGACAAACAACTAAATCTCATTTCGTGAATTCAATCATGAAAAAATTCTTCATCCATGTGGGCGCCACCCACACCGATTCAGCCAATCAGCGTGTCGGAGTGCAAATAGCACACCCAATGAGAATTCTCCTTTACAGCACGTGACTCTCAGTCACCGAAGCTGAAGGCGTCATCCCAATTAGTTCTCATTTCCACGTATACTACACGTACAGCTCGGACGCCATCTTTAATCAACCGATAACACTGTTGAAGTTTCCACAAATTTGATTCTCAATGCACGATTATGATTTTCACACACGTGAATACGAAACCACTGAGATTCGTTTGTATCAAACACCAGGTATCGCGACTGCACATTCGCATTTTTCGATTGATTTAATCGCTATTTCACTCTCGCGTTTTACACTATTGTATTGTATTTATTTATGTTCAGTGTGTTGGCTATCACAGGTTTCGCTACCACAAGCCCGTGCAATACACATTTATGTGACATTGCCTGCCAGCTTCGAAACCGTAAAGTCTCATTACCACAAGCCAGTGTTGTATATAGAATTTTCTGTATACTCCCAGCCTGCTTGCAGACTTTACACATAGCCAACAGGGGTTTGCCTACCACAAGCCAGTGCTAACGCATTAATGTGTGTTATTGCCCGCAAGCTTGCCAAACCCTGAAGCTTCCACCACAAGCCCGTGTCGTACACAGCCTGTGTACCTCCAGCCTGCTTGCAAGCTTCATCGCTCGACGGTTTCTATCCCAGACAGCAGAGCCTGTCGGTCGATTTAGAAACTGAATCGGAGTTTCACACCACAAGCCCGTGTTATACACAGTGTTCTGTGTATTTCCTGCAAGCTTTGAAACTTCTGAGAGCGACATACAAGTCACTGAGCGTCTCAGACAGTCGACCTAAAAGACTGCTAGAATGGCTATAGTTCTCCAATTAGAACGAACTCAAATGAGCCACGAATGCACAAACACTAAAGTGCATACATAAGCGACAGTCAAGTCAATAAAGTGCGACAGTCACTTCAGTTCTCCAATTAGAGCTGTTTCAAACAAGCCATAAAAAGGCATAAACAATCGAGTGCAAACAAAACACACTCAGTCTTGCACAAACACCTGGTCCTCAGACACGAACAGAATAAGGTGTGAAACATAATTAACGGTCGAGGCAACGCCTCCCGAAAATCAATCATATTTCCTTGAAATAGCAATATATGAAATTACAATAAACAGTTGATAATATATTGCCCAGAACCTGAAAAACAGCAGTGTTCAAATTCAAGTCTCAGCCATGTCTGAAAGCTGTAACATTCAACGAATTGGTATCAAGTGGCGCTCACCCATAGCGACCTATATTTCCTATATACCACAATACATTACCGGCCAAGAATCGGTAGTCTCAGACTTACACTAATTGAAGTCTTGAGGTATTTGTTTCTTTGATAAAACCGTAAAGGTTGAAACTAGTCAGGCATAGCGGATTAAATTCCGGACAAGTACCAATAGGCTTCAGGCTAAACAAATGTTATACCGAAGCACATACGAATTTCAATGTGCCATGCTGAAATCAGCTCTTTTATCGCGAGCTCCAAGCTCCACAAGCTCAGAAAGCACACATGTATAGAAAAGTTCAGTCGCTTTCTGTCATGGGACAATATCCCCCTGTTTGATGACAGTTACTTACTCAAATAATGGTATGAGCCTAATAATTCAGAAGCGCATTTCTCCAATGATGCAGCTAGCTCATACTGATAGGCCGTTTAAAAGGTCCTAGTCCATGTTGAAAACTGGTACGATTTTTTATATACAAAACATTGTATCGGCCCAATAATAGGGCAGCGTCAATTTATTGGAAACAATAACAATCCAGGCTAGAATGGTCATATACTATGCTGGAAACTGATACGATCTTATATGCAAAACATTATTCCGTCCTAAAAGGGCAGCATCCATTTATTGGAAACAATTACAGCCTTGGCGTCGTCTTATTACATGCCTCCATAATATAGGCTGAGTCGCTTAGTGGAATAAACACAAGCGCCCATACAACAATTACTCGAGAAATCACAGGCGCACTTAACGCCTATATCACGGTTAATGGACCAGCAATTATATCAAGGTCCCCGATATACATCGTGTCAGCCAAATAACGTGTGCTCTTCCTCTTCACTGTGAATCACAGGTGCACTTGACGCCTACATCATAGTTAACCGACCACCCAATTGAAAAAAGGTCGCCGATCCATTCTAACGCATATCACCAACGTTAGTCTGAATTAAAAGCACCTGCATTCAACAATTCAGCATGCCTCCACAAATGTGCCTTATTACGCATGCCAAATACTGATACGATGTCACAAATAAAACATATTACACGCCGTCATAAGGTAGGCTGTGTCGCTTAGTGGAATAAACACAAGCGCCCATACGATAATTAACCGAGAAATTACAGGCGCATTTGATGCCTATATTACGGTTAATGGACCACTAATTGTATCACGGTCCCTGATGTACATCGTATCAGCCAAACAACACGTGCTTCTTTTCTTCACTGTGAATCACAGGTGCACTCGACGCCTATATCACAGTTAACCGACCATCAATTGTATAAAGGTCGCCGATACATTCTAACTCATTTATCGTATCACCAACGTTAGTCTGAATTACCTAACTGTCGTCAGACGGATACACTCTAATGTCAACAATGACTCAACCAGATCAATGGATGAAGCTATGAATCATACATAGCTAGCATGTCGAATCACGATTTGACCTAAATAAACTGAATTACACGACAAACAGCACTTATCAGACTCCAGTTTTTGAAATGAGTCGTATGCTGGAATAAACACGAGAACTAGTCCTGGCGGAATACACATAACTCAGCCACAAGTTCTATGCGCAGCACATTGTAACCATATTGGGACTCCCACGGTTGCTTCCGACTTGCTCGTGGTGCCTGCCCCCCCCCCCCCCCCCCCCCCCACTTACATTTATACCGAGCTTACGGGCTCCTGTAAGAGGGACTCACCTTAGTCTCGCGAGGTTTTGGGTGCAAACCCAGAACTGGCGCTTGGAGAGTTTTGTCGGGGCGACTTGTCACAATTATACCAGTGCATGTGTGGCATACAATAATGATAAAAAAGGCCCAGTGGGAGCGTACTAATTTTAGCCGATTGTTACAATCATATCTGCACTGGCCACAAAGTTGTTATTAACAAAACACGGCCGTCTGTCGGGCACAATCAAGTAAACTTTAAACTCGACAGTTCACTACAATTAGTAGTCGCAATATACTTGCCACACAACCTACACTAGGACTATCACTCAGTTATTCCCAGCATTAGCTGGTGCGAGAATTTATTTCTCCTGACATATCAAGGGAGCTAACCAATATTTACTCCCATAAATATTCGTGTCAGAGCTTGACCCTTCATGATGGTCGACAAACAACTAAATCTCATTTCGTGAATTCAATCATGAAAAAATTCTTCATCCATGTGGGCGCCACCCACACCGATTCAGCCAATCAGCGTGTCGGAGTGCAAATAGCACACCCAATGAGAATTCTCCTTTACAGCACGTGACTCTCAGTCACCGAAGCTGAAGGCGTCATCCCAATTAGTTCTCATTTCCACGTATACTACACGTACAGCTCGGACGCCATCTTTAATCAACCGATAACACTGTTGAAGTTTCCACAAATTTGATTCTCAATGCACGATTATGATTTTCACACACGTGAATACGAAACCACTGAGATTCGTTTGTATCAAACACCAGGTATCGCGACTGCACATTCGCATTTTTCGATTGATTTAATCGCTATTTCACTCTCGCGTTTTACACTATTGTATTGTATTTATTTATGTTCAGTGTGTTGGCTATCACAGGTTTCGCTACCACAAGCCCGTGCAATACACATTTATGTGACATTGCCTGCCAGCTTCGAAACCGTAAAGTCTCATTACCACAAGCCAGTGTTGTATATAGAATTTTCTGTATACTCCCAGCCTGCTTGCAGACTTTACACATAGCCAACAGGGGTTTGCCTACCACAAGCCTGTGCTAACGCATTAATGTGTGTTATTGCCCGCAAGCTTGCCAAACCCTGAAGCTTCCACCACAAGCCCGTGTCGTACACAGCCTGTGTACCTCCAGCCTGCTTGCAAGCTTCATCGCTCGACGGTTTCTATCCCAGACAGCAGAGCCTGTCGGTCGATTTAGAAACTGAATCGGAGTTTCACACCACAAGCCCGTGTTATACACAGTGTTCTGTGTATTTCCTGCAAGCTTTGAAACTTCTGAGAGCGACATACAAGTCACTGAGCGTCTCAGACAGTCGACCTAAAAGACTGCTAGAATGGCTATAGTTCTCCAATTAGAACGAACTCAAATGAGCCACGAATGCACAAACACTAAAGTGCATACATAAGCGACAGTCAAGTCAATAAAGTGCGACAGTCACTTCAGTTCTCCAATTAGAGCTGTTTCAAACAAGCCATAAAAAGGCATAAACAATCGAGTGCAAACAAAACACACTCAGTCTTGCACAAACACCTGGTCCTCAGACACGAACAGAATAAGGTGTGAAACATAATTAACGGTCGAGGCAACGCCTCCCGAAAATCAATCATATTTCCTTGAAATAGCAATATATGAAATTACAATAAACAGTTGATAATATATTGCCCAGAACCTGAAAAACAGCAGTGTTCAAATTCAAGTCTCAGCCATGTCTGAAAGCTGTAACATTCAACGAATTGGTATCAAGTGGCGCTCACCCATAGCGACCTATATTTCCTATATACCACAATACATTACCGGCCAAGAATCGGTAGTCTCAGACTTACACTAATTGAAGTCTTGAGGTATTTGTTTCTTTGATAAAACCGTAAAGGTTGAAACTAGTCAGGCATAGCGGATTAAATTCCGGACAAGTACCAATAGGCTTCAGGCTAAACAAATGTTATACCGAAGCACATACGAATTTCAATGTGCTATGCTGAAATCAGCTCTTTTATCGCGAGCTCCAAGCTCCACAAGCTCAGAAAGCACACATGTATAGAAAAGTTCAGTCGCTTTCTGTCATGGGACAATATCCCCCTGTTTGATGACAGTTACTTACTCAAATAATGGTATGAGCCTAATAATTCAGAAGCGCATTTCTCCAATGATGCAGCTAGCTCATACTGATAGGCCGTTTAAAAGGTCCTAGTCCATGTTGAAAACTGGTACGATTTTTTATATACAAAACATTGTATCGGCCCAATAATAGGGCAGCGTCAATTTATTGGAAACAATAACAATCCAGGCTAGAATGGTCATATACTATGCTGGAAACTGATACGATCTTATATGCAAAACATTATTCCGTCCTAAAAGGGCAGCATCCATTTATTGGAAACAATTACAGCCTTGGCGTCGTCTTATTACATGCCTCCATAATATAGGCTGAGTCGCTTAGTGGAATAAACACAAGCGCCCATACAACAATTACTCGAGAAATCACAGGCGCACTTAACGCCTATATCACGGTTAATGGACCAGCAATTATATCAAGGTCCCCGATATACATCGTGTCAGCCAAATAACGTGTGCTCTTCCTCTTCACTGTGAATCACAGGTGCACTTGACGCCTACATCATAGTTAACCGACCACCCAATTGAAAAAAGGTCGCCGATCCATTCTAACGCATATCACCAACGTTAGTCTGAATTAAAAGCACCTGCATTCAACAATTCAGCATGCCTCCACAAATGTGCCTTATTACGCATGCCAAATACTGATACGATGTCACAAATAAAACATATTACACGCCGTCATAAGGTAGGCTGTGTCGCTTAGTGGAATAAACACAAGCGCCCATACGATAATTAACCGAGAAATTACAGGCGCATTTGATGCCTATATTACGGTTAATGGACCACTAATTGTATCACGGTCCCTGATGTACATCGTATCAGCCAAACAACACGTGCTTCTTTTCTTCACTGTGAATCACAGGTGCACTCGACGCCTATATCACAGTTAACCGACCATCAATTGTATAAAGGTCGCCGATACATTCTAACTCATTTATCGTATCACCAACGTTAGTCTGAATTACCTAACTGTCGTCAGACGGATACACTCTAATGTCAACAATGACTCAACCAGATCAATGGATGAAGCTATGAATCATACATAGCTAGCATGTCGAATCACGATTTGACCTAAATAAACTGAATTACACGACAAACAGCACTTATCAGACTCCAGTTTTTGAAATGAGTCGTATGCTGGAATAAACACGAGAACTAGTCCTGGCGGAATACAAATAACTCAGCCACAAGTTCTATGCGCAGCACATTGTAACCATATTGGGACTCCCACGGTTGCTTCCGACTTGCTCGTGGTGCCTGCCCCCCCCCCCCCCCCCCCCACTTACATTTATACCGAGCTTACGGGCTCCTGTAAGAGGGACTCACCTTAGTCTCGCGAGGTTTTGGGTGCAAACCCAGAACTGGCGCTTGGAGAGTTTTGTCGGGGCGACTTGTCACAATTATACCAGTGCATGTGTGGCATACAATAATGATAAAAAAGGCCCAGTGGGAGCGTACTAATTTTAGCCGATTGTTACAATCATATCTGCACTGGCCACAAAGTTGTTATTAACAAAACACGGCCGTCTGTCGGGCACAATCAAGTAAACTTTAAACTCGACAGTTCACTACAATTAGTAGTCGCAATATACTTGCCACACAACCTACACTAGGACTATCACTCAGTTATTCCCAGCATTAGCTGGTGCGAGAATTTATTTCTCCTGACATATCAAGGGAGCTAACCAATATTTACTCCCATAAATATTCGTGTCAGAGCTTGACCCTTCATGATGGTCGACAAACAACTAAATCTCATTTCGTGAATTCAATCATGAAAAAATTCTTCATCCATGTGGGCGCCACCCACACCGATTCAGCCAATCAGCGTGTCGGAGTGCAAATAGCACACCCAATGAGAATTCTCCTTTACAGCACGTGACTCTCAGTCACCGAAGCTGAAGGCGTCATCCCAATTAGTTCTCATTTCCACGTATACTACACGTACAGCTCGGACGCCATCTTTAATCAACCGATAACACTGTTGAAGTTTCCACAAATTTGATTCTCAATGCACGATTATGATTTTCACACACGTGAATACGAAACGACTGAGATTCGTTTGTATCAAACACCAGGTATCGCGACTGCACATTCGCATTTTTCGATTGATTTAATCGCTATTTCACTCTCGCGTTTTACACTATTGTATTGTATTTATTTATGTTCAGTGTGTTGGCTATCACAGGTTTCGCTACCACAAGCCCGTGCAATACACATTTATGTGACATTGCCTGCCAGCTTCGAAACCGTAAAGTCTCATTACCACAAGCCAGTGTTGTATATAGAATTTTCTGTATACTCCCAGCCTGCTTGCAGACTTTACACATAGCCAACAGGGGTTTGCCTACCACAAGCCAGTGCTAACGCATTAATGTGTGTTATTGCCCGCAAGCTTGCCAAACCCTGAAGCTTCCACCACAAGCCCGTGTCGTACACAGCCTGTGTACCTCCAGCCTGCTTGCAAGCTTCATCGCTCGACGGTTTCTATCCCAGACAGCAGAGCCTGTCGGTCGATTTAGAAACTGAATCGGAGTTTCACACCACAAGCCCGTGTTATACACAGTGTTCTGTGTATTTCCTGCAAGCTTTGAAACTTCTGAGAGCGACATACAAGTCACTGAGCGTCTCAGACAGTCGACCTAAAAGACTGCTAGAATGGCTATAGTTCTCCAATTAGAACGAACTCAAATGAGCCACGAATGCACAAACACTAAAGTGCATACATAAGCGACAGTCAAGTCAATAAAGTGCGACAGCCACTTCAGTTCTCCAATTAGAGCTGTTTCAAACAAGCCATAAAAAGGCATAAACAATCGAGTGCAAACAAAACACACTCAGTCTTGCACAAACACCTGGTCCTCAGACACGAACAGAATAAGGTGTGAAACATAATTAACGGTCGAGGCAACGCCTCCCGAAAATCAATCATATTTCCTTGAAATAGCAATATATGAAATTACAATAAACAGTTGATAATATATTGCCCAGAACCTGAAAAACAGCAGTGTTCAAATTCAAGTCTCAGCCATGTCTGAAAGCTGTAACATTCAACGAATTGGTATCAAGTGGCGCTCACCCATAGCGACCTATATTTCCTATATACCACAATACATTACCGGCCAAGAATCGGTAGTCTCAGACTTACACTAATTGAAGTCTTGAGGTATTTGTTTCTTTGATAAAACCGTAAAGGTTGAAACTAGTCAGGCATAGCGGATTAAATTCCGGACAAGTACCAATAGGCTTCAGGCTAAACAAATGTTATACCGAAGCACATACGAATTTCAATGTGCTATGCTGAAATCAGCTCTTTTATCGCGAGCTCCAAGCTCCACAAGCTCAGAAAGCACACATGTATAGAAAAGTTCAGTCGCTTTCTGTCATGGGACAATATCCCCCTGTTTGATGACAGTTACTTACTCAAATAATGGTATGAGCCTAATAATTCAGAAGCGCATTTCTCCAATGATGCAGCTAGCTCATACTGATAGGCCGTTTAAAAGGTCCTAGTCCATGTTGAAAACTGGTACGATTTTTTATATACAAAACATTGTATCGGCCCAATAATAGGGCAGCGTCAATTTATTGGAAACAATAACAATCCAGGCTAGAATGGTCATATACTATGCTGGAAACTGATACGATCTTATATGCAAAACATTATTCCGTCCTAAAAGGGCAGCATCCATTTATTGGAAACAATTACAGCCTTGGCGTCGTCTTATTACATGCCTCCATAATATAGGCTGAGTCGCTTAGTGGAATAAACACAAGCGCCCATACAACAATTACTCGAGAAATCACAGGCGCACTTAACGCCTATATCACGGTTAATGGACCAGCAATTATATCAAGGTCCCCGATATACATCGTGTCAGCCAAATAACGTGTGCTCTTCCTCTTCACTGTGAATCACAGGTGCACTTGACGCCTACATCATAGTTAACCGACCACCCAATTGAAAAAAGGTCGCCGATCCATTCTAACGCATATCACCAACGTTAGTCTGAATTAAAAGCACCTGCATTCAACAATTCAGCATGCCTCCACAAATGTGCCTTATTACGCATGCCAAATACTGATACGATGTCACAAATAAAACATATTACACGCCGTCATAAGGTAGGCTGTGTCGCTTAGTGGAATAAACACAAGCGCCCATACGATAATTAACCGAGAAATTACAGGCGCATTTGATGCCTATATTACGGTTAATGGACCACTAATTGTATCACGGTCCCTGATGTACATCGTATCAGCCAAACAACACGTGCTTCTTTTCTTCACTGTGAATCACAGGTGCACTCGACGCCTATATCACAGTTAACCGACCATCAATTGTATAAAGGTCGCCGATACATTCTAACTCATTTATCGTATCACCAACGTTAGTCTGAATTACCTAACTGTCGTCAGACGGATACACTCTAATGTCAACAATGACTCAACCAGATCAATGGATGAAGCTATGAATCATACATAGCTAGCATGTCGAATCACGATTTGACCTAAATAAACTGAATTACACGACAAACAGCACTTATCAGACTCCAGTTTTTGAAATGAGTCGTATGCTGGAATAAACACGAGAACTAGTCCTGGCGGAATACACATAACTCAGCCACAAGTTCTATGCGCAGCACATTGTAACCATATTGGGACTCCCACGGTTGCTTCCGACTTGCTCGTGGTGCCTGCCCTCCCCCCCACTTACATTTATACCGAGCTTACGGGCTCCTGTAAGAGGGACTCACCTTAGTCTCGCGAGGTTTTGGGTGCAAACCCAGAACTGGCGCTTGGAGAGTTTTGTCGGGGCGACTTGTCACAATTATACCAGTGCATGTGTGGCATACAATAATGATAAAAAAGGCCCAGTGGGAGCGTACTAATTTTAGCCGATTGTTACAATCATATCTGCACTGGCCACAAAGTTGTTATTAACAAAACACGGCCGTCTGTCGGGCACAATCAAGTAAACTTTAAACTCGACAGTTCACTACAATTAGTAGTCGCAATATACTTGCCACACAACCTACACTAGGACTATCACTCAGTTATTCCCAGCATTAGCTGGTGCGAGAATTTATTTCTCCTGACATATCAAGGGAGCTAACCAATATTTACTCCCATAAATATTCGTGTCAGAGCTTGACCCTTCATGATGGTCGACAAACAACTAAATCTCATTTCGTGAATTCAATCATGAAAAAATTCTTCATCCATGTGGGCGCCACCCACACCGATTCAGCCAATCAGCGTGTCGGAGTGCAAATAGCACACCCAATGAGAATTCTCCTTTACAGCACGTGACTCTCAGTCACCGAAGCTGAAGGCGTCATCCCAATTAGTTCTCATTTCCACGTATACTACACGTACAGCTCGGACGCCATCTTTAATCAACCGATAACACTGTTGAAGTTTCCACAAATTTGATTCTCAATGCACGATTATGATTTTCACACACGTGAATACGAAACCACTGAGATTCGTTTGTATCAAACACCAGGTATCGCGACTGCACATTCGCATTTTTCGATTGATTTAATCGCTATTTCACTCTCGCGTTTTACACTATTGTATTGTATTTATTTATGTTCAGTGTGTTGGCTATCACAGGTTTCGCTACCACAAGCCCGTGCAATACACATTTATGTGACATTGCCTGCCAGCTTCGAAACCGTAAAGTCTCATTACCACAAGCCAGTGTTGTATATAGAATTTTCTGTATACTCCCAGCCTGCTTGCAGACTTTACACATAGCCAACAGGGGTTTGCCTACCACAAGCCAGTGCTAACGCATTAATGTGTGTTATTGCCCGCAAGCTTGCCAAACCCTGAAGCTTCCACCACAAGCCCGTGTCGTACACAGCCTGTGTACCTCCAGCCTGCTTGCAAGCTTCATCGCTCGACGGTTTCTATCCCAGACAGCAGAGCCTGTCGGTCGATTTAGAAACTGAATCGGAGTTTCACACCACAAGCCCGTGTTATACACAGTGTTCTGTGTATTTCCTGCAAGCTTTGAAACTTCTGAGAGCGACATACAAGTCACTGAGCGTCTCAGACAGTCGACCTAAAAGACTGCTAGAATGGCTATAGTTCTCCAATTAGAACGAACTCAAATGAGCCACGAATGCACAAACACTAAAGTGCATACATAAGCGACAGTCAAGTCAATAAAGTGCGACAGTCACTTCAGTTCTCCAATTAGAGCTGTTTCAAACAAGCCATAAAAAGGCATAAACAATCGAGTGCAAACAAAACACACTCAGTCTTGCACAAACACCTGGTCCTCAGACACGAACAGAATAAGGTGTGAAACATAATTAACGGTCGAGGCAACGCCTCCCGAAAATCAATCATATTTCCTTGAAATAGCAATATATGAAATTACAATAAACAGTTGATAATATATTGCCCAGAACCTGAAAAACAGCAGTGTTCAAATTCAAGTCTCAGCCATGTCTGAAAGCTGTAACATTCAACGAATTGGTATCAAGTGGCGCTCACCCATAGCGACCTATATTTCCTATATACCACAATACATTACCGGCCAAGAATCGGTAGTCTCAGACTTACACTAATTGAAGTCTTGAGGTATTTGTTTCTTTGATAAAACCGTAAAGGTTGAAACTAGTCAGGCATAGCGGATTAAATTCCGGACAAGTACCAATAGGCTTCAGGCTAAACAAATGTTATACCGAAGCACATACGAATTTCAATGTACTATACTGAAATCAGCTCTTTTATCGCGAGCTCCAAGCTCCACAAGCTCAGAAAACACACATGTATAGAAAAGTTCAGTCGCTTTCTGTCATGGGACAATATCCCCCTGTTTGATGACAGTTACTTACTCAAATAATGGTATGAGCCTAATAATTCAGAAGCGCATTTCTCCAATGATGCAGCTAGCTCATACTGATAGGCCGTTTAAAAGGTCCTAGTCCATGTTGAAAACTGGTACGATTTTTTATATACAAAACATTGTATCGGCCCAATAATAGGGCAGCGTCAATTTATTGGAAACAATAACAATCCAGGCTAGAATGGTCATATACTATGCTGGAAACTGATACGATCTTATATGCAAAACATTATTCCGTCCTAAAAGGGCAGCATCCATTTATTGGAAACAATTACAGCCTTGGCGTCGTCTTATTACATGCCTCCATAATATAGGCTGAGTCGCTTAGTGGAATAAACACAAGCGCCCATACAACAATTACTCGAGAAATCACAGGCGCACTTAACGCCTATATCACGGTTAATGGACCAGCAATTATATCAAGGTCCCCGATATACATCGTGTCAGCCAAATAACGTGTGCTCTTCCTCTTCACTGTGAATCACAGGTGCACTTGACGCCTACATCATAGTTAACCGACCACCCAATTGAAAAAAGGTCGCCGATCCATTCTAACGCATATCACCAACGTTAGTCTGAATTAAAAGCACCTGCATTCAACAATTCAGCATGCCTCCACAAATGTGCCTTATTACGCATGCCAAATACTGATACGATGTCACAAATAAAACATATTACACGCCGTCATAAGATAGGCTGTGTCGCTTAGTGGAATAAACACAAGCGCCCATACGATAATTAACCGAGAAATTACAGGCGCATTTGATGCCTATATTACGGTTAATGGACCACTAATTGTATCACGGTCCCTGATGTACATCGTATCAGCCAAACAACACGTGCTTCTTTTCTTCACTGTGAATCACAGGTGCACTCGACGCCTATATCACAGTTAACCGACCATCAATTGTATAAAGGTCGCCGATACATTCTAACTCATTTATCGTATCACCAACGTTAGTCTGAATTACCTAACTGTCGTCAGACGGATACACTCTAATGTCAACAATGACTCAACCAGATCAATGGATGAAGCTATGAATCATACATAGCTAGCATGTCGAATCACGATTTGACCTAAATAAACTGAATTACACGACAAACAGCACTTATCAGACTCCAGTTTTTGAAATGAGTCGTATGCTGGAATAAACACGAGAACTAGTCCTGGCGGAATACACATAACTCAGCCACAAGTTCTATGCGCAGCACATTGTAACCATATTGGGACTCCCACGGTTGCTTCCGACTTGCTCGTGGTGCCTGCCCTCCCCCCCCCCCCCCCCCCCCACTTACATTTATACCGAGCTTACGGGCTCCTGTAAGAGGGACTCACCTTAGTCTCGCGAGGTTTTGGGTGCAAACCCAGAACTGGCGCTTGGAGAGTTTTGTCGGGGCGACTTGTCACAATTATACCAGTGCATGTGTGGCATACAATAATGATAAAAAAGGCCCAGTGGGAGCGTACTAATTTTAGCCGATTGTTACAATCATATCTGCACTGGCCACAAAGTTGTTATTAACAAAACACGGCCGTCTGTCGGGCACAATCAAGTAAACTTTAAACTCGACAGTTCACTACAATTAGTAGTCGCAATATACTTGCCACACAACCTACACTAGGACTATCACTCAGTTATTCCCAGCATTAGCTGGTGCGAGAATTTATTTCTCCTGACATATCAAGGGAGCTAACCAATATTTACTCCCATAAATATTCGTGTCAGAGCTTGACCCTTCATGATGGTCGACAAACAACTAAATCTCATTTCGTGAATTCAATCATGAAAAAATTCTTCATCCATGTGGGCGCCACCCACACCGATTCAGCCAATCAGCGTGTCGGAGTGCAAATAGCACACCCAATGAGAATTCTCCTTTACAGCACGTGACTCTCAGTCACCGAAGCTGAACTCGTCATCCCAATTAGTTCTCATTTCCACGTATACTACACGTACAGCTCGGACGCCATCTTTAATCAACCGATAACACTGTTGAAGTTTCCACAAATTTGATTCTCAATGCACGATTATGATTTTCACACACGTGAATACGAAACCACTGAGATTCGTTTGTATCAAACACCAGGTATCGCGACTGCACATTCGCATTTTTCGATTGATTTAATCGCTATTTCACTCTCGCGTTTTACACTATTGTATTGTATTTATTTATGTTCAGTGTGTTGGCTATCACAGGTTTCGCTACCACAAGCCCGTGCAATACACATTTATGTGACATTGCCTGCCAGCTTCGAAACCGTAAAGTCTCATTACCACAAGCCAGTGTTGTATATAGAATTTTCTGTATACTCCCAGCCTGCTTGCAGACTTTACACATAGCCAACAGGGGTTTGCCTACCACAAGCCAGTGCTAACGCATTAATGTGTGTTATTGTCCGCAAGCTTGCCAAACCCTGAAGCTTCCACCACAAGCCCGTGTCGTACACAGCCTGTGTACCTCCAGCCTGCTTGCAAGCTTCATCGCTCGACGGTTTCTATCCCAGACAGCAGAGCCTGTCGGTCGATTTAGAAACTGAATCGGAGTTTCACACCACAAGCCCGTGTTATACACAGTGTTCTGTGTATTTCCTGCAAGCTTTGAAACTTCTGAGAGCGACATACAAGTCACTGAGCGTCTCAGACAGTCGACCTAAAAGACTGCTAGAATGGCTATAGTTCTCCAATTAGAACGAACTCAAATGAGCCACGAATGCACAAACACTAAAGTGCATACATAAGCGACAGTCAAGTCAATAAAGTGCGACAGTCACTTCAGTTCTCCAATTAGAGCTGTTTCAAACAAGCCATAAAAAGGCATAAACAATCGAGTGCAAACAAAACACACACAGTCTTGCACAAACACCTGGTCCTCAGACACGAACAGAATAAGGTGTGAAACATAATTAACGGTCGAGGCAACGCCTCCCGAAAATCAATCATATTTCCTTGAAATAGCAATATATGAAATTACAATAAACAGTTGATAATATATTGCCCAGAACCTGAAAAACAGCAGTGTTCAAATTCAAGTCTCAGCCATGTCTGAAAGCTGTAACATTCAACGAATTGGTATCAAGTGGCGCTCACCCATAGCGACCTATATTTCCTATATACCACAATACATTACCGGCCAAGAATCGGTAGTCTCAGACTTACACTAATTGAAGTCTTGAGGTATTTGTTTCTTTGATAAAACCGTAAAGGTTGAAACTAGTCAGGCATAGCGGATTAAATTCCGGACAAGTACCAATAGGCTTCAGGCTAAACAAATGTTATACCGAAGCACATACGAATTTCAATGTACTATACTGAAATCAGCTCTTTTATCGCGAGCTCCAAGCTCCACAAGCTCAGAAAGCACACATGTATAGAAAAGTTCAGTCGCTTTCTGTCATGGGACAATATCCCCCTGTTTGATGACAGTTACTTACTCAAATAATGGTATGAGCCTAATAATTCAGAAGCGCATTTCTCCAATGATGCAGCTAGCTCATACTGATAGGCCGTTTAAAAGGTCCTAGTCCATGTTGAAAACTGGTACGATTTTTTATATACAAAACATTGTATCGGCCCAATAATAGGGCAGCGTCAATTTATTGGAAACAATAACAATCCAGGCTAGAATGGTCATATACTATGCTGGAAACTGATACGATCTTATATGCAAAACATTATTCCGTCCTAAAAGGGCAGCATCCATTTATTGGAAACAATTACAGCCTTGGCGTCGTCTTATTACATGCCTCCATAATATAGGCTGAGTCGCTTAGTGGAATAAACACAAGCGCCCATACAACAATTACTCGAGAAATCACAGGCGCACTTAACGCCTATATCACGGTTAATGGACCAGCAATTATATCAAGGTCCCCGATATACATCGTGTCAGCCAAATAACGTGTGCTCTTCCTCTTCACTGTGAATCACAGGTGCACTTGACGCCTACATCATAGTTAACCGACCACCCAATTGAAAAAAGGTCGCCGATCCATTCTAACGCATATCACCAACGTTAGTCTGAATTAAAAGCACCTGCATTCAACAATTCAGCATGCCTCCACAAATGTGCCTTATTACGCATGCCAAATACTGATACGATGTCACAAATAAAACATATTACACGCCGTCATAAGATAGGCTGTGTCGCTTAGTGGAATAAACACAAGCGCCCATACGATAATTAACCGAGAAATTACAGGCGCATTTGATGCCTATATTACGGTTAATGGACCACTAATTGTATCACGGTCCCTGATGTACATCGTATCAGCCAAACAACACGTGCTTCTTTTCTTCACTGTGAATCACAGGTGCACTCGACGCCTATATCACAGTTAACCGACCATCAATTGTATAAAGGTCGCCGATACATTCTAACTCATTTATCGTATCACCAACGTTAGTCTGAATTACCTAACTGTCGTCAGACGGATACACTCTAATGTCAACAATGACTCAACCAGATCAATGGATGAAGCTATGAATCATACATAGCTAGCATGTCGAATCACGATTTGACCTAAATAAACTGAATTACACGACAAACAGCACTTATCAGACTCCAGTTTTTGAAATGAGTCGTATGCTGGAATAAACACGAGAACTAGTCCTGGCGGAATACACATAACTCAGCCACAAGTTCTATGCGCAGCACATTGTAACCATATTGGGACTCCCACGGTTGCTTCCGACTTGCTCGTGGTGCCTGCCCTCCCCCCCCCCCCCCCACTTACATTTATACCGAGCTTACGGGCTCCTGCAAGAGGGACTCACCTTAGTCTCGCGAGGTTTTGGGTGCAAACCCAGAACTGGCGCTTGGAGAGTTTTGTCGGGGCGACTTGTCACAATTATACCAGTGCATGTGTGGCATACAATAATGATAAAAAAGGCCCAGTGGGAGCGTACTAATTTTAGCCGATTGTTACAATCATATCTGCACTGGCCACAAAGTTGTTATTAACAAAACACGGCCGTCTGTCGGGCACAATCAAGTAAACTTTAAACTCGACAGTTCACTACAATTAGTAGTCGCAATATACTTGCCACACAACCTACACTAGGACTATCACTCAGTTATTCCCAGCATTAGCTGGTGCGAGAATTTATTTCTCCTGACATATCAAGGGAGCTAACCAATATTTACTCCCATAAATATTCGTGTCAGAGCTTGACCCTTCATGATGGTCGACAAACAACTAAATCTCATTTCGTGAATTCAATCATGAAAAAATTCTTCATCCATGTGGGCGCCACCCACACCGATTCAGCCAATCAGCGTGTCGGAGTGCAAATAGCACACCCAATGAGAATTCTCCTTTACAGCACGTGACTCTCAGTCACCGAAGCTGAAGTCGTCATCCCAATTAGTTCTCATTTCCACGTATACTACACGTACAGCTCGGACGCCATCTTTAATCAACCGATAACACTGTTGAAGTTTCCACAAATTTGATTCTCAATGCACGATTATGATTTTCACACACGTGAATACGAAACCACTGAGATTCGTTTGTATCAAACACCAGGTATCGCGACTGCACATTCGCATTTTTCGATTGATTTAATCGCTATTTCACTCTCGCGTTTTACACTATTGTATTGTATTTATTTATGTTCAGTGTGTTGGCTATCACAGGTTTCGCTACCACAAGCCCGTGCAATACACATTTATGTGACATTGCCTGCCAGCTTCGAAACCGTAAAGTCTCATTACCACAAGCCAGTGTTGTATATAGAATTTTCTGTATACTCCCAGCCTGCTTGCAGACTTTACACATAGCCAACAGGGGTTTGCCTACCACAAGCCAGTGCTAACGCATTAATGTGTGTTATTGCCCGCAAGCTTGCCAAACCCTGAAGCTTCCACCACAAGCCCGTGTCGTACACAGCCTGTGTACCTCCAGCCTGCTTGCAAGCTTCATCGCTCGACGGTTTCTATCCCAGACAGCAGAGCCTGTCGGTCGATTTAGAAACTGAATCGGAGTTTCACACCACAAGCCCGTGTTATACACAGTGTTCTGTGTATTTCCTGCAAGCTTTGAAACTTCTGAGAGCGACATACAAGTCACTGAGCGTCTCAGACAGTCGACCTAAAAGACTGCTAGAATGGCTATAGTTCTCCAATTAGAACGAACTCAAATGAGCCACGAATGCACAAACACTAAAGTGCATACATAAGCGACAGTCAAGTCAATAAAGTGCGACAGTCACTTCAGTTCTCCAATTAGAGCTGTTTCAAACAAGCCATAAAAAGGCATAAACAATCGAGTGCAAACAAAACACACTCAGTCTTGCACAAACACCTGGTCCTCAGACACGAACAGAATAAGGTGTGAAACATAATTAACGGTCGAGGCAACGCCTCCCGAAAATCAATCATATTTCCTTGAAATAGCAATATATGAAATTACAATAAACAGTTGATAATATATTGCCCAGAACCTGAAAAACAGCAGTGTTCAAATTCAAGTCTCAGCCATGTCTGAAAGCTGTAACATTCAACGAATTGGTATCAAGTGGCGCTCACCCATAGCGACCTATATTTCCTATATACCACAATACATTACCGGCCAAGAATCGGTAGTCTCAGACTTACACTAATTGAAGTCTTGAGGTATTTGTTTCTTTGATAAAACCGTAAAGGTTGAAACTAGTCAGGCATAGCGGATTAAATTCCGGACAAGTACCAATAGGCTTCAGGCTAAACAAATGTTATACCGAAGCACATACGAATTTCAATGTACTATACTGAAATCAGCTCTTTTATCGCGAGCTCCAAGCTCCACAAGCTCAGAAAGCACACATGTATAGAAAAGTTCAGTCGCTTTCTGTCATGGGACAATATCCCCCTGTTTGATGACAGTTACTTACTCAAATAATGGTATGAGCCTAATAATTCAGAAGCGCATTTCTCCAATGATGCAGCTAGCTCATACTGATAGGCCGTTTAAAAGGTCCTAGTCCATGTTGAAAACTGGTACGATTTTTTATATACAAAACATTGTATCGGCCCAATAATAGGGCAGCGTCAATTTATTGGAAACAATAACAATCCAGGCTAGAATGGTCATATACTATGCTGGAAACTGATACGATCTTATATGCAAAACATTATTCCGTCCTAAAAGGGCAGCATCCATTTATTGGAAACAATTACAGCCTTGGCGTCGTCTTATTACATGCCTCCATAATATAGGCTGAGTCGCTTAGTGGAATAAACACAAGCGCCCATACAACAATTACTCGAGAAATCACAGGCGCACTTAACGACTATATCACGGTTAATGGACCAGCAATTATATCAAGGTCCCCGATATACATCGTGTCAGCCAAATAACGTGTGCTCTTCCTCTTCACTGTGAATCACAGGTGCACTTGACGCCTACATCATAGTTAACCGACCACCCAATTGAAAAAAGGTCGCCGATCCATTCTAACGCATATCACCAACGTTAGTCTGAATTAAAAGCACCTGCATTCAACAATTCAGCATGCCTCCACAAATGTGCCTTATTACGCATGCCAAATACTGATACGATGTCACAAATAAAACATATTACACGCCGTCATAAGATAGGCTGTGTCGCTTAGTGGAATAAACACAAGCGCCCATACGATAATTAACCGAGAAATTACAGGCGCATTTGATGCCTATATTACGGTTAATGGACCACTAATTGTATCACGGTCCCTGATGTACATCGTATCAGCCAAACAACACGTGCTTCTTTTCTTCACTGTGAATCACAGGTGCACTCGACGCCTATATCACAGTTAACCGACCATCAATTGTATAAAGGTCGCCGATACATTCTAACTCATTTATCGTATCACCAACGTTAGTCTGAATTACCTAACTGTCGTCAGACGGATACACTCTAATGTCAACAATGACTCAACCAGATCAATGGATGAAGCTATGAATCATACATAGCTAGCATGTCGAATCACGATTTGACCTAAATAAACTGAATTACACGACAAACAGCACTTATCAGACTCCAGTTTTTGAAATGAGTCGTATGCTGGAATAAACACGAGAACTAGTCCTGGCGGAATACACATAACTCAGCCACAAGTTCTATGCGCAGCACATTGTAACCATATTGGGACTCCCACGGTTGCTTCCGACTTGCTCGTGGTGCCTGCCCTCCCCCCCACTTACATTTATACCGAGCTTACGGGCTCCTGTAAGAGGGACTCACCTTAGTCTCGCGAGGTTTTGGGTGCAAACCCAGAACTGGCGCTTGGAGAGTTTTGTCGGGGCGACTTGTCACAATTATACCAGTGCATGTGTGGCATACAATAATGATAAAAAAGGCCCAGTGGGAGCGTACTAATTTTAGCCGATTGTTACAATCATATCTGCACTGGCCACAAAGTTGTTATTAACAAAACACGGCCGTCTGTCGGGCACAATCAAGTAAACTTTAAACTCGACAGTTCACTACAATTAGTAGTCGCAATATACTTGCCACACAACCTACACTAGGACTATCACTCAGTTATTCCCAGCATTAGCTGGTGCGAGAATTTATTTCTCCTGACATATCAAGGGAGCTAACCAATATTTACTCCCATAAATATTCGTGTCAGAGCTTGACCCTTCATGATGGTCGACAAACAACTAAATCTCATTTCGTGAATTCAATCATGAAAAAATTCTTCATCCATGTGGGCGCCACCCACACCGATTCAGCCAATCAGCGTGTCGGAGTGCAAATAGCACACCCAATGAGAATTCTCCTTTACAGCACGTGACTCTCAGTCACCGAAGCTGAAGTCGTCATCCCAATTAGTTCTCATTTCCACGTATACTACACGTACAGCTCGGACGCCATCTTTAATCAACCGATAACACTGTTGAAGTTTCCACAAATTTGATTCTCAATGCACGATTATGATTTTCACACACGTGAATACGAAACCACTGAGATTCGTTTGTATCAAACACCATGTATCGCGACTGCACATTCGCATTTTTCGATTGATTTAATCGCTATTTCACTCTCGCGTTTTACACTATTGTATTGTATTTATTTATGTTCAGTGTGTTGGCTATCACAGGTTTCGCTACCACAAGCCCGTGCAATACACATTTATGTGACATTGCCTGCCAGCTTCGAAACCGTAAAGTCTCATTACCACAAGCCAGTGTTGTATATAGAATTTTCTGTATACTCCCAGCCTGCTTGCAGACTTTACACATAGCCAACAGGGGTTTGCCTACCACAAGCCAGTGCTAACGCATTAATGCGTGTTATTGCCCGCAAGCTTGCCAAACCCTGAAGCTTCCACCACAAGCCCGTGTCGTACACAGCCTGTGTACCTCCAGCCTGCTTGCAAGCTTCATCGCTCGACGGTTTCTATCCCAGACAGCAGAGCCTGTCGGTCGATTTAGAAACTGAATCGGAGTTTCACACCACAAGCCCGTGTTATACACAGTGTTCTGTGTATTTCCTGCAAGCTTTGAAACTTCTGAGAGCGACATACAAGTCACTGAGCGTCTCAGACAGTCGACCTAAAAGACTGCTAGAATGGCTATAGTTCTCCAATTAGAACGAACTCAAATGAGCCACGAATGCACAAACACTAAAGTGCATACATAAGCGACAGTCAAGTCAATAAAGTGCGACAGTCACTTCAGTTCTCCAATTAGAGCTGTTTCAAACAAGCCATAAAAAGGCATAAACAATCGAGTGCAAACAAAACACACTCAGTCTTGCACAAACACCTGGTCCTCAGACACGAACAGAATAAGGTGTGAAACATAATTAACGGTCGAGGCAACGCCTCCCGAAAATCAATCATATTTCCTTGAAATAGCAATATATGAAATTACAATAAACAGTTGATAATATATTGCCCAGAACCTGAAAAACAGCAGTGTTCAAATTCAAGTCTCAGCCATGTCTGAAAGCTGTAACATTCAACGAATTGGTATCAAGTGGCGCTCACCCATAGCGACCTATATTTCCTATATACCACAATACATTACCGGCCAAGAATCGGTAGTCTCAGACTTACACTAATTGAAGTCTTGAGGTATTTGTTTCTTTGATAAAACCGTAAATGTTGAAACTAGTCAGGCATAGCGGATTAAATTCCGGACAAGTACCAATAGGCTTCAGGCTAAACAAATGTTATACCGAAGCACATACGAATTTCAATGTACCATACTGAAATCAGCTCTTTTATCGCGAGCTCCAAGCTCCACAAGCTCAGAAAGCACACATGTATAGAAAAGTTCAGTCGCTTTCTGTCATGGGACAATATCCCCCTGTTTGATGACAGTTACTTACTCAAATAATGGTATGAGCCTAATAATTCAGAAGCGCATTTCTCCAATGATGCAGCTAGCTCATACTGATAGGCCGTTTAAAAGGTCCTAGTCCATGTTGAAAACTGGTACGATTTTTTATATACAAAACATTGTATCGGCCCAATAATAGGGCAGCGTCAATTTATTGGAAACAATAACAATCCAGGCTAGAATGGTCATATACTATGCTGGAAACTGATACGATATTATATGCAAAACATTATTCCGTCCTAAAAGGGCAGCATCCATTTATTGGAAACAATTACAGCCTTGGCGTCGTCTTATTACATGCCTCCATAATATAGGCTGAGTCGCTTAGTGGAATAAACACAAGCGCCCATACAACAATTACTCGAGAAATCACAGGCGCACTTAACGCCTATATCACGGTTAATGGACCAGCAATTATATCAAGGTCCCCGATATACATCGTGTCAGCCAAATAACGTGTGCTCTTCCTCTTCACTGTGAATCACAGGTGCACTTGACGCCTACATCATAGTTAACCGACCACCCAATTGAAAAAAGGTCGCCGATCCATTCTAACGCATATCACCAACGTTAGTCTGAATTAAAAGCACCTGCATTCAACAATTCAGCATGCCTCCACAAATGTGCCTTATTACGCATGCCAAATACTGATACGATGTCACAAATAAAACATATTACACGCCGTCATAAGATAGGCTGTGTCGCTTAGTGGAATAAACACAAGCGCCCATACGATAATTAACCGAGAAATTACAGGCGCATTTGATGCCTATATTACGGTTAATGGACCACTAATTGTATCACGGTCCCTGATGTACATCGTATCAGCCAAACAACACGTGCTTCTTTTCTTCACTGTGAATCACAGGTGCACTCGACGCCTATATCACAGTTAACCGACCATCAATTGTATAAAGGTCGCCGATACATTCTAACTCATTTATCGTATCACCAACGTTAGTCTGAATTACCTAACTGTCGTCAGACGGATACACTCTAATGTCAACAATGACTCAACCAGATCAATGGATGAAGCTATGAATCATACATAGCTAGCATGTCGAATCACGATTTGACCTAAATAAACTGAATTACACGACAAACAGCACTTATCAGACTCCAGTTTTTGAAATGAGTCGTATGCTGGAATAAACACGAGAACTAGTCCTGGCGGAATACACATAACTCAGCCACAAGTTCTATGCGCAGCACATTGTAACCATATTGGGACTCCCACGGTTGCTTCCGACTCGCTCGTGGTGCCTGCCCTCCCCCCCACTTACATTTATACCGAGCTTACGGGCTCCTGTAAGAGGGACTCACCTTAGTCTCGCGAGGTTTTGGGTGCAAACCCAGAACTGGCGCTTGGAGAGTTTTGTCGGGGCGACTTGTCACAATTATACCAGTGCATGTGTGGCATACAATAATGATAAAAAAGGCCCAGTGGGAGCGTACTAATTTTAGCCGATTGTTACAATCATATCTGCACTGGCCACAAAGTTGTTATTAACAAAACACGGCCGTCTGTCGGGCACAATCAAGTAAACTTTAAACTCGACAGTTCACTACAATTAGTAGTCGCAATATACTTGCCACACAACCTACACTAGGACTATCACTCAGTTATTCCCAGCATTAGCTGGTGCGAGAATTTATTTCTCCTGACATATCAAGGGAGCTAACCAATATTTACTCCCATAAATATTCGTGTCAGAGCTTGACCCTTCATGATGGTCGACAAACAACTAAATCTCATTTCGTGAATTCAATCATGAAAAAATTCTTCATCCATGTGGGCGCCACCCACACCGATTCAGCCAATCAGCGTGTCGGAGTGCAAATAGCACACCCAATGAGAATTCTCCTTTACAGCACGTGACTCTCAGTCACCGAAGCTGAAGTCGTCATCCCAATTAGTTCTCATTTCCACGTATACTACACGTACAGCTCGGACGCCATCTTTAATCAACCGATAACACTGTTGAAGTTTCCACAAATTTGATTCTCAATGCACGATTATGATTTTCACACACGTGAATACGAAACCACTGAGATTCGTTTGTATCAAACACCAGGTATCGCGACTGCACATTCGCATTTTTCGATTGATTTAATCGCTATTTCACTCTCGCGTTTTACACTATTGTATTGTATTTATTTATGTTCAGTGTGTTGGCTATCACAGGTTTCGCTACCACAAGCCCGTGCAATACACATTTATGTGACATTGCCTGCCAGCTTCGAAACCGTAAAGTCTCATTACCACAAGCCAGTGTTGTATATAGAATTTTCTGTATACTCCCAGCCTGCTTGCAGACTTTACACATAGCCAACAGGGGTTTGCCTACCACAAGCCAGTGCTAACGCATTAATGCGTGTTATTGCCCGCAAGCTTGCCAAACCCTGAAGCTTCCACCACAAGCCCGTGTCGTACACAGCCTGTGTACCTCCAGCCTGCTTGCAAGCTTCATCGCTCGACGGTTTCTATCCCAGACAGCAGAGCCTGTCGGTCGATTTAGAAACTGAATCGGAGTTTCACACCACAAGCCCGTGTTATACACAGTGTTCTGTGTATTTCCTGCAAGCTTTGAAACTTCTGAGAGCGACATACAAGTCACTGAGCGTCTCAGACAGTCGACCTAAAAGACTGCTAGAATGGCTATAGTTCTCCAATTAGAACGAACTCAAATGAGCCACGAATGCACAAACACTAAAGTGCATACATAAGCGACAGTCAAGTCAATAAAGTGCGACAGTCACTTCAGTTCTCCAATTAGAGCTGTTTCAAACAAGCCATAAAAAGGCATAAACAATCGAGTGCAAACAAAACACACTCAGTCTTGCACAAACACCTGGTCCTCAGACACGAACAGAATAAGGTGTGAAACATAATTAACGGTCGAGGCAACGCCTCCCGAAAATCAATCATATTTCCTTGAAATAGCAATATATGAAATTACAATAAACAGTTGATAATATATTGCCCAGAACCTGAAAAACAGCAGTGTTCAAATTCAAGTCTCAGCCATGTCTGAAAGCTGTAACATTCAACGAATTGGTATCAAGTGGCGCTCACCCATAGCGACCTATATTTCCTATATACCACAATACATTACCGGCCAAGAATCGGTAGTCTCAGACTTACACTAATTGAAGTCTTGAGGTATTTGTTTCTTTGATAAAACCGTAAATGTTGAAACTAGTCAGGCATAGCGGATTAAATTCCGGACAAGTACCAATAGGCTTCAGGCTAAACAAATGTTATACCGAAGCACATACGAATTTCAATGTACTATACTGAAATCAGCTCTTTTATCGCGAGCTCCAAGCTCCACAAGCTCAGAAAGCACACATGTATAGAAAAGTTCAGTCGCTTTCTGTCATGGGACAATATCCCCCTGTTTGATGACAGTTACTTACTCAAATAATGGTATGAGCCTAATAATTCAGAAGCGCATTTCTCCAATGATGCAGCTAGCTCATACTGATAGGCCGTTTAAAAGGTCCTAGTCCATGTTGAAAACTGGTACGATTTTTTATATACAAAACATTGTATCGGCCCAATAATAGGGCAGCGTCAATTTATTGGAAACAATAACAATCCAGGCTAGAATGGTCATATACTATGCTGGAAACTGATACGATATTATATGCAAAACATTATTCCGTCCTAAAAGGGCAGCATCCATTTATTGGAAACAATTACAGCCTTGGCGTCGTCTTATTACATGCCTCCATAATATAGGCTGAGTCGCTTAGTGGAATAAACACAAGCGCCCATACAACAATTACTCGAGAAATCACAGGCGCACTTAACGCCTATATCACGGTTAATGGACCAGCAATTATATCAAGGTCCCCGATATACATCGTGTCAGCCAAATAACGTGTGCTCTTCCTCTTCACTGTGAATCACAGGTGCACTTGACGCCTACATCATAGTTAACCGACCACCCAATTGAAAAAAGGTCGCCGATCCATTCTAACGCATATCACCAACGTTAGTCTGAATTAAAAGCACCTGCATTCAACAATTCAGCATGCCTCCACAAATGTGCCTTATTACGCATGCCAAATACTGATACGATGTCACAAATAAAACATATTACACGCCGTCATAAGATAGGCTGTGTCGCTTAGTGGAATAAACACAAGCGCCCATACGATAATTAACCGAGAAATTACAGGCGCATTTGATGCCTATATTACGGTTAATGGACCACTAATTGTATCACGGTCCCTGATGTACATCGTATCAGCCAAACAACACGTGCTTCTTTTCTTCACTGTGAATCACAGGTGCACTCGACGCCTATATCACAGTTAACCGACCATCAATTGTATAAAGGTCGCCGATACATTCTAACTCATTTATCGTATCACCAACGTTAGTCTGAATTACCTAACTGTCGTCAGACGGATACACTCTAATGTCAACAATGACTCAACCAGATCAATGGATGAAGCTATGAATCATACATAGCTAGCATGTCGAATCACGATTTGACCTAAATAAACTGAATTACACGACAAACAGCACTTATCAGACTCCAGTTTTTGAAATGAGTCGTATGCTGGAATAAACACGAGAACTAGTCCTGGCGGAATACACATAACTCAGCCACAAGTTCTATGCGCAGCACATTGTAACCATATTGGGACTCCCACGGTTGCTTCCGACTCGCTCGTGGTGCCTGCCCTCCCCCCCACTTACATTTATACCGAGCTTACGGGCTCCTGTAAGAGGGACTCACCTTAGTCTCGCGAGGTTTTGGGTGCAAACCCAGAACTGGCGCTTGGAGAGTTTTGTCGGGGCGACTTGTCACAATTATACCAGTGCATGTGTGGCATACAATAATGATAAAAAAGGCCCAGTGGGAGCGTACTAATTTTAGCCGATTGTTACAATCATATCTGCACTGGCCACAAAGTTGTTATTAACAAAACACGGCCGTCTGTCGGGCACAATCAAGTAAACTTTAAACTCGACAGTTCACTACAATTAGTAGTCGCAATATACTTGCCACACAACCTACACTAGGACTATCACTCAGTTATTCCCAGCATTAGCTGGTGCGAGAATTTATTTCTCCTGATATATCAAGGGAGCTAACCAATATTTACTCCCATAAATATTCGTGTCAGAGCTTGACCCTTCATGATGGTCGACAAACAACTAAATCTCATTTCGTGAATTCAATCATGAAAAAATTCTTCATCCATGTGGGCGCCACCCACACCGATTCAGCCAATCAGCGTGTCGGAGTGCAAATAGCACACCCAATGAGAATTCTCCTTTACAGCACGTGACTCTCAGTCACCGAAGCTGAAGGCGTCATCCCAATTAGTTCTCATTTCCACGTATACTACACGTACAGCTCGGACGCCATCTTTAATCAACCGATAACACTGTTGAAGTTTCCACAAATTTGATTCTCAATGCACGATTATGATTTTCACACACGTGAATACGAAACCACTGAGATTCGTTTGTATCAAACACCAGGTATCGCGACTGCACATTCGCATTTTTCGATTGATTTAATCGCTATTTCACTCTCGCGTTTTACACTATTGTATTGTATTTATTTATGTTCAGTGTGTTGGCTATCACAGGTTTCGCTACCACAAGCCCGTGCAATACACATTTATGTGACATTGCCTGCCAGCTTCGAAACCGTAAAGTCTCATTACCACAAGCCAGTGTTGTATATAGAATTTTCTGTATACTCCCAGCCTGCTTGCAGACTTTACACATAGCCAACAGGGGTTTGCCTACCACAAGCCAGTGCTAACGCATTAATGTGTGTTATTGCCCGCAAGCTTGCCAAACCCTGAAGCTTCCATCACAAGCCCGTGTCGTACACAGCCTGTGTACCTCCAGCCTGCTTGCAAGCTTCATCGCTCGACGGTTTCTATCCCAGACAGCAGAGCCTGTCGGTCGATTTAGAAACTGAATCGGAGTTTCACACCACAAGCCCGTGTTATACACAGTGTTCTGTGTATTTCCTGCAAGCTTTGAAACTTCTGAGAGCGACATACAAGTCACTGAGCGTCTCAGACAGTCGACCTAAAAGACTGCTAGAATGGCTATAGTTCTCCAATTAGAACGAACTCAAATGAGCCACGAATGCACAAACACTAAAGTGCATACATAAGCGACAGTCAAGTCAATAAAGTGCGACAGTCACTTCAGTTCTCCAATTAGAGCTGTTTCAAACAAGCCATAAAAAGGCATAAACAATCGAGTGCAAACAAAACACACTCAGTCTTGCACAAACACCTGGTCCTCAGACACGAACAGAATAAGGTGTGAAACATAATTAACGGTCGAGGCAACGCCTCCCGAAAATCAATCATATTTCCTTGAAATAGCAATATATGAAATTACAATAAACAGTTGATAATATATTGCCCAGAACCTGAAAAACAGCAGTGTTCAAATTCAAGTCTCAGCCATGTCTGAAAGCTGTAACATTCAACGAATTGGTATCAAGTGGCGCTCACCCATAGCGACCTATGTTTCCTATATACCACAATACATTACCGGCCAAGAATCGGTAGTCTCAGACTTACACTAATTGAAGTCTTGAGGTATTTGTTTCTTTGATAAAACCGTAAAGGTTGAAACTAGTCAGGCATAGCGGATTAAATTCCGGACAAGTACCAATAGGCTTCAGGCTAAACAAATGTTATACCGAAGCACATACGAATTTCAATGTACTATACTGAAATCAGCTCTTTTATCGCGAGCTCCAAGCTCCACAAGCTCAGAAAGCACACATGTATAGAAAAGTTCAGTCGCTTTCTGTCATGGGACAATATCCCCCTGTTTGATGACAGTTACTTACTCAAATAATGGTATGAGCCTAATAATTCAGAAGCGCATTTCTCCAATGATGCAGCTAGCTCATACTGATAGGCCGTTTAAAAGGTCCTAGTCCATGTTGAAAACTGGTACGATTTTTTATATACAAAACATTGTATCGGCCCAATAATAGGGCAGCGTCAATTTATTGGAAACAATAACAATCCAGGCTAGAATGGTCATATACTATGCTGGAAACTGATACGATCTTATATGCAAAACATTATTCCGTCCTAAAAGGGCAGCATCCATTTATTGGAAACAATTACAGCCTTGGCGTCGTCTTATTACATGCCTCCATAATATAGGCTGAGTCGCTTAGTGGAATAAACACAAGCGCCCATACAACAATTACTCGAGAAATCACAGGCGCACTTAACGCCTATATCACGGTTAATGGACCAGCAATTATATCAAGGTCCCCGATATACATCGTGTCAGCCAAATAACGTGTGCTCTTCCTCTTCACTGTGAATCACAGGTGCACTTGACGCCTACATCATAGTTAACCGACCACCCAATTGAAAAAAGGTCGCCGATCCATTCTAACGCATATCACCAAGGTTAGTCTGAATTAAAAGCACCTGCATTCAACAATTCAGCATGCCTCCACAAATGTGCCTTATTACGCATGCCAAATACTGATACGATGTCACAAATAAAACATATTACACGCCGTCATAAGATAGGCTGTGTCGCTTAGTGGAATAAACACAAGCGCCCATACGATAATTAACCGAGAAATTACAGGCGCATTTGATGCCTATATTACGGTTAATGGACCACTAATTGTATCACGGTCCCTGATGTACATCGTATTAGCCAAACAACACGTGCTTCTTTTCTTCACTGTGAATCACAGGTGCACTCGACGCCTATATCACAGTTAACCGACCATCAATTGTATAAAGGTCGCCGATACATTCTAACTCATTTATCGTATCACCAACGTTAGTCTGAATTACCTAACTGTCGTCAGACGGATACACTCTAATGTCAACAATGACTCAACCAGATCAATGGATGAAGCTATGAATCATACATAGCTAGCATGTCGAATTACGATTTTACCTAAATAAACTGAATTACACGACAAACAGCACTTATCAGACTCCAGTTTTTGAAATGAGTCGTATGCTGGAATAAACACGAGAACTAGTCCTGGCGGAATACACATAACTCAGCCACAAGTTCTATGCGCAGCACATTGTAACCATATTGGGACTCCCACGGTTGCTTCCGACTTGCTCGTGGTGCCTGCCCCCCCCCCCCCCCCCCCACTTACATTTATACCGAGCTTACGGGCTCCTGTAAGAGGGACTCACCTTAGTCTCGCGAGGTTTTGGGTGCAAACCCAGAACTGGCGCTTGGAGAGTTTTGTCGGGGCGACTTGTCACAATTATACCAGTGCATGTGTGGCATACAATAATGATAAAAAAGGCCCAGTGGGAGCGTACTAATTTTAGCCGATTGTTACAATCATATCTGCACTGGCCACAAAGTTGTTATTAACAAAACACGGCCGTCTGTCGGGCACAATCAAGTAAACTTTAAACTCGACAGTTCACTACAATTAGTAGTCGCAATATACTTGCCACACAACCTACACTAGGACTATCACTCAGTTATTCCCAGCATTAGCTGGTGCGAGAATTTATTTCTCCTGACATATCAAGGGAGCTAACCAATATTTACTCCCATAAATATTCGTGTCAGAGCTTGACCCTTCATGATGGTCGACAAACAACTAAATCTCATTTCGTGAATTCAATCATGAAAAAATTCTTCATCCATGTGGGCGCCACCCACACCGATTCAGCCAATCAGCGTGTCGGAGTGCAAATAGCACACCCAATGAGAATTCTCCTTTACAGCACGTGACTCTCAGTCACCGAAGCTGAAGGCGTCATCCCAATTAGTTCTCATTTCCACGTATACTACACGTACAGCTCGGACGCCATCTTTAATCAACCGATAACACTGTTGAAGTTTCCACAAATTTGATTCTCAATGCACGATTATGATTTTCACACACGTGAATACGAAACCACTGAGATTCGTTTGTATCAAACACCAGGTATCGCGACTGCACATTCGCATTTTTCGATTGATTTAATCGCTATTTCACTCTCGCGTTTTACACTATTGTATTGTATTTATTTATGTTCAGTGTGTTGGCTATCACAGGTTTCGCTACCACAAGCCCGTGCAATACACATTTATGTGACATTGCCTGCCAGCTTCGAAACCGTAAAGTCTCATTACCACAAGCCAGTGTTGTATATAGAATTTTCTGTATACTCCCAGCCTGCTTGCAGACTTTACACATAGCCAACAGGGGTTTGCCTACCACAAGCCAGTGCTAACGCATTAATGTGTGTTATTGCCCGCAAGCTTGCCAAACCCTGAAGCTTCCACCACAAGCCCGTGTCGTACACAGCCTGTGTACCTCCAGCCTGCTTGCAAGCTTCATCGCTCGACGGTTTCTATCCCAGACAGCAGAGCCTGTCGGTCGATTTAGAAACTGAATCGGAGTTTCACACCACAAGCCCGTGTTATACACAGTGTTCTGTGTATTTCCTGCAAGCTTTGAAACTTCTGAGAGCGACATACAAGTCACTGAGCGTCTCAGACAGTCGACCTAAAAGACTGCTAGAATGGCTATAGTTCTCCAATTAGAACGAACTCAAATGAGCCACGAATGCACAAACACTAAAGTGCATACATAAGCGACAGTCAAGTCAATAAAGTGCGACAGTCACTTCAGTTCTCCAATTAGAGCTGTTTCAAACAAGCCATAAAAAGGCATAAACAATCGAGTGCAAACAAAACACACTCAGTCTTGCACAAACACCTGGTCCTCAGACACGAACAGAATAAGGTGTGAAACATAATTAACGGTCGAGGCAACGCCTCCCGAAAATCAATCATATTTCCTTGAAATAGCAATATATGAAATTACAATAAACAGTTGATAATATATTGCCCAGAACCTGAAAAACAGCAGTGTTCAAATTCAAGTCTCAGCCATGTCTGAAAGCTGTAACATTCAACGAATTGGTATCAAGTGGCGCTCACCCATAGCGACCTATATTTCCTATATACCACAATACATTACCGGCCAAGAATCGGTAGTCTCAGACTTACACTAATTGAAGTCTTGAGGTATTTGTTTCTTTGATAAAACCGTAAAGGTTGAAACTAGTCAGGCATAGCGGATTAAATTCCGGACAAGTACCAATAGGCTTCAGGCTAAACAAATGTTATACCGAAGCACATACGAATTTCAATGTACTATGCTGAAATCAGCTCTTTTATCGCGAGCTCCAAGCTCCACAAGCTCAGAAAGCACACATGTATAGAAAAGTTCAGTCGCTTTCTGTCATGGGACAATATCCCCCTGTTTGATGACAGTTACTTACTCAAATAATGGTATGAGCCTAATAATTCAGAAGCGCATTTCTCCAATGATGCAGCTAGCTCATACTGATAGGCCGTTTAAAAGGTCCTAGTCCATGTTGAAAACTGGTACGATTTTTTATATACAAAACATTGTATCGGCCCAATAATAGGGCAGCGTCAATTTATTGGAAACAATAACAATCCAGGCTAGAATGGTCATATACTATGCTGGAAACTGATACGATCTTATATGCAAAACATTATTCCGTCCTAAAAGGGCAGCATCCATTTATTGGAAACAATTACAGCCTTGGCGTCGTCTTATTACATGCCTCCATAATATAGGCTGAGTCGCTTAGTGGAATAAACACAAGCGCCCATACAACAATTACTCGAGAAATCACAGGCGCACTTAACGCCTATATCACGGTTAATGGACCAGCAATTATATCAAGGTCCCCGATATACATCGTGTCAGCCAAATAACGTGTGCTCTTCCTCTTCACTGTGAATCACAGGTGCACTTGACGCCTACATCATAGTTAACCGACCACCCAATTGAAAAAAGGTCGCCGATCCATTCTAACGCATATCACCAACGTTAGTCTGAATTAAAAGCACCTGCATTCAACAATTCAGCATGCCTCCACAAATGTGCCTTATTACGCATGCCAAATACTGATACGATGTCACAAATAAAACATATTACACGCCGTCATAAGATAGGCTGTGTCGCTTAGTGGAATAAACACAAGCGCCCATACGATAATTAACCGAGAAATTACAGGCGCATTTGATGCCTATATTACGGTTAATGGACCACTAATTGTATCACGGTCCCTGATGTACATCGTATCAGCCAAACAACACGTGCTTCTTTTCTTCACTGTGAATCACAGGTGCACTCGACGCCTATATCACAGTTAACCGACCATCAATTGTATAAAGGTCGCCGATACATTCTAACTCATTTATCGTATCACCAACGTTAGTCTGAATTACCTAACTGTCGTCAGACGGATACACTCTAATGTCAACAATGACTCAACCAGATCAATGGATGAAGCTATGAATCATACATAGCTAGCATGTCGAATCACGATTTGACCTAAATAAACTGAATTACACGACAAACAGCACTTATCAGACTCCAGTTTTTGAAATGAGTCGTATGCTGGAATAAACACGAGAACTAGTCCTGGCGGAATACACATAACTCAGCCACAAGTTCTATGCGCAGCACATTGTAACCATATTGGGACTCCCACGGTTGCTTCCGACTTGCTCGTGGTGCCTGCCCTTCCCCCCACTTACATTTATACCGAGCTTACGGGCTCCTGTAAGAGGGACTCACCTTAGTCTCGCGAGGTTTTGGGTGCAAACCCAGAATTGGCGCTTGGAGAGTTTTGTCGGGGCGACTTGTCACAATTATACCAGTGCATGTGTGGCATACAATAATGATAAAAAAGGCCCAGTGGGAGCGTATTAATTTTAGCCGATTGTTACAATCATATCTGCACTGGCCACAAAGTTGTTATTAACAAAACACGGCCGTCTGTCGGGCACAATCAAGTAAACTTTAAACTCGACAGTTCACTACAATTAGTAGTCGCAATATACTTGCCACACAACCTACACTAGGACTATCACTCAGTTATTCCCAGCATTAGCTGGTGCGAGAATTTATTTCTCCTGACATATCAAGGGAGCTAACCAATATTTACTCCCATAAATATTCGTGTCAGAGCTTGACCCTTCATGATGGTCGACAAACAACTAAATCTCATTTCGTGAATTCAATCATGAAAAAATTCTTCATCCATGTGGGCGCCACCCACACCGATTCAGCCAATCAGCGTGTCGGAGTGCAAATAGCACACCCAATGAGAATTCTCCTTTACAGCACGTGACTCTCAGTCACCGAAGCTGAAGGCGTCATCCCAATTAGTTCTCATTTCCACGTATACTACACGTACAGCTCGGACGCCATCTTTAATCAACCGATAACACTGTTGAAGTTTCCACAAATTTGATTCTCAATGCACGATTATGATTTTCACACACGTGAATACGAAACCACTGAGATTCGTTTGTATCAAACACCAGGTATCGCGACTGCACATTCGCATTTTTCGATTGATTTAATCGCTATTTCACTCTCGCGTTTTACACTATTGTATTGTATTTATTTATGTTCAGTGTGTTGGCTATCACAGGTTTCGCTACCACAAGCCCGTGCAATACACATTTATGTGACATTGCCTGCCAGCTTCGAAACCGTAAAGTCTCATTACCACAAGCCAGTGTTGTATATAGAATTTTCTGTATACTCCCAGCCTGCTTGCAGACTTTACACATAGCCAACAGGGGTTTGCCTACCGCAAGCCAGTGCTAACGCATTAATGTGTGTTATTGCCCGCAAGCTTGCCAAACCCTGAAGCTTCCACCACAAGCCCGTGTCGTACACAGCCTGTGTACCTCCAGCCTGCTTGCAAGCTTCATCGCTCGACGGTTTCTATCCCAGACAGCAGAGCCTGTCGGTCGATTTAGAAACTGAATCGGAGTTTCACACCACAAGCCCGTGTTATACACAGTGTTCTGTGTATTTCCTGCAAGCTTTGAAACTTCTGAGAGCGACATACAAGTCACTGAGCGTCTCAGACAGTCGACCTAAAAGACTGCTAGAATGGCTATAGTTCTCCAATTAGAACGAACTCAAATGAGCCACGAATGCACAAACACTAAAGTGCATACATAAGCGACAGTCAAGTCAATAAAGTGCGACAGTCACTTCAGTTCTCCAATTAGAGCTGTTTCAAACAAGCCATAAAAAGGCATAAACAATCGAGTGCAAACAAAACACACTCAGTCTTGCACAAACACCTGGTCCTCAGACACGAACAGAATAAGGTGTGAAACATAATTAACGGTCGAGGCAACGCCTCCCGAAAATCAATCATATTTCCTTGAAATAGCAATATATGAAATTACAATAAACAGTTGATAATATATTGCCCAGAACCTGAAAAACAGCAGTGTTCAAATTCAAGTCTCAGCCATGTCTGAAAGCTGTAACATTCAACGAATTGGTATCAAGTGGCGCTCACCCATAGCGACCTATATTTCCTATATACCACAATACATTACCGGCCAAGAATCGGTAGTCTCAGACTTACACTAATTGAAGTCTTGAGGTATTTGTTTCTTTGATAAAACCGTAAAGGTTGAAACTAGTCAGGCATAGCGGATTAAATTCCGGACAAGTACCAATAGGCTTCAGGCTAAACAAATGTTATACCGAAGCACATACGAATTTCAATGTACTATACTGAAATCAGCTCTTTTATCGCGAGCTCCAAGCTCCACAAGCTCAGAAAGCACACATGTATAGAAAAGTTCAGTCGCTTTCTGTCATGGGACAATATCCCCCTGTTTGATGACAGTTACTTACTCAAATAATGGTATGAGCCTAATAATTCAGAAGCGCATTTCTCCAATGATGCAGCTAGCTCATACTGATAGGCCGTTTAAAAGGTCCTAGTCCATGTTGAAAACTGGTACGATTTTTTATATACAAAACATTGTATCGGCCCAATAATAGGGCAGCGTCAATTTATTGGAAACAATAACAATCCAGGCTAGAATGGTCATATACTATGCTGGAAACTGATACGATCTTATATGCAAAACATTATTCCGTCCTAAAAGGGCAGCATCCATTTATTGGAAACAATTACAGCCTTGGCGTCGTCTTATTACATGCCTCCATAATATAGGCTGAGTCGCTTAGTGGAATAAACACAAGCGCCCATACAACAATTACTCGAGAAATCACAGGCGCACTTAACGCCTATATCACGGTTAATGGACCAGCAATTATATCAAGGTCCCCGATATACATCGTGTCAGCCAAATAACGTGTGCTCTTCCTCTTCACTGTGAATCACAGGTGCACTTGACGCCTACATCATAGTTAACCGACCACCCAATTGAAAAAAGGTCGCCGATCCATTCTAACGCATATCACCAACGTTAGTCTGAATTAAAAGCACCTGCATTCAACAATTCAGCATGCCTCCACAAATGTGCCTTATTACGCATGCCAAATACTGATACGATGTCACAAATAAAACATATTACACGCCGTCATAAGATAGGCTGTGTCGCTTAGTGGAATAAACACAAGCGCCCATACGATAATTAACCGAGAAATTACAGGCGCATTTGATGCCTATATTACGGTTAATGGACCACTAATTGTATCACGGTCCCTGATGTACATCGTATCAGCCAAACAACACGTGCTTCTTTTCTTCACTGTGAATCACAGGTGCACTCGACGCCTATATCACAGTTAACCGACCATCAATTGTATAAAGGTCGCCGATACATTCTAACTCATTTATCGTATCACCAACGTTAGTCTGAATTACCTAACTGTCGTCAGACGGATACACTCTAATGTCAACAATGACTCAACCAGATCAATGGATGAAGCTATGAATCATACATAGCTAGCATGTCGAATCACGATTTGACCTAAATAAACTGAATTACACGACAAACAGCACTTATCAGACTCCAGTTTTTGAAATGAGTCGTATGCTGGAATAAACACGAGAACTAGTCCTGGCGGAATACACATAACTCAGCCACAAGTTCTATGCGCAGCACATTGTAACCATATTGGGACTCCCACGGTTGCTTCCGACTTGCTCGTGGTGCCTGCCCTCCCCCCCACTTACATTTATACCGAGCTTACGGGCTCCTGTAAGAGGGACTCACCTTAGTCTCGCGAGGTTTTGGGTGCAAACCCAGAACTGGCGCTTGGAGAGTTTTGTCGGGGCGACTTGTCACAATTATACCAGTGCATGTGTGGCATACAATAATGATAAAAAAGGCCCAGTGGGAGCGTACTAATTTTAGCCGATTGTTACAATCATATCTGCACTGGCCACAAAGTTGTTATTAACAAAACACGGCCGTCTGTCGGGCACAATCAAGTAAACTTTAAACTCGACAGTTCACTACAATTAGTAGTCGCAATATACTTGCCACACAACCTACACTAGGACTATCACTCAGTTATTCCCAGCATTAGCTGGTGCGAGAATTTATTTCTCCTGACATATCAAGGGAGCTAACCAATATTTACTCCCATAAATATTCGTGTCAGAGCTTGACCCTTCATGATGGTCGACAAACAACTAAATCTCATTTCGTGAATTCAATCATGAAAAAATTCTTCATCCATGTGGGCGCCACCCACACCGATTCAGCCAATCAGCGTGTCGGAGTGCAAATAGCACACCCAATGAGAATTCTCCTTTACAGCACGTGACTCTCAGTCACCGAAGCTGAAGGCGTCATCCCAATTAGTTCTCATTTCCACGTATACTACACGTACAGCTCGGACGCCATCTTTAATCAACCGATAACACTGTTGAAGTTTCCACAAATTTGATTCTCAATGCACGATTATGATTTTCACACACGTGAATACGAAACCACTGAGATTCGTTTGTATCAAACACCAGGTATCGCGACTGCACATTCGCATTTTTCGATTGATTTAATCGCTATTTCACTCTCGCGTTTTACACTATTGTATTGTATTTATTTATGTTCAGTGTGTTGGCTATCACAGGTTTCGCTACCACAAGCCCGTGCAATACACATTTATGTGACATTGCCTGCCAGCTTCGAAACCGTAAAGTCTCATTACCACAAGCCAGTGTTGTATATAGAATTTTCTGTATACTCCCAGCCTGCTTGCAGACTTTACACATAGCCAACAGGGGTTTGCCTACCACAAGCCAGTGCTAACGCATTAATGTGTGTTATTGCCCGCAAGCTTGCCAAACCCTGAAGCTTCCACCACAAGCCCGTGTCGTACACAGCCTGTGTACCTCCAGCCTGCTTGCAAGCTTCATCGCTCGACGGTTTCTATCCCAGACAGCAGAGCCTGTCGGTCGATTTAGAAACTGAATCGGAGTTTCACACCACAAGCCCGTGTTATACACAGTGTTCTGTGTATTTCCTGCAAGCTTTGAAACTTCTGAGAGCGACATACAAGTCACTGAGCGTCTCAGACAGTCGACCTAAAAGACTGCTAGAATGGCTATAGTTCTCCAATTAGAACGAACTCAAATGAGCCACGAATGCACAAACACTAAAGTGCATACATAAGCGACAGTCAAGTCAATAAAGTGCGACAGTCACTTCAGTTCTCCAATTAGAGCTGTTTCAAACAAGCCATAAAAAGGCATAAACAATCGAGTGCAAACAAAACACACTCAGTCTTGCACAAACACCTGGTCCTCAGACACGAACAGAATAAGGTGTGAAACATAATTAACGGTCGAGGCAACGCCTCCCGAAAATCAATCATATTTCCTTGAAATAGCAATATATGAAATTACAATAAACAGTTGATAATATATTGCCCAGAACCTGAAAAACAGCAGTGTTCAAATTCAAGTCTCAGCCATGTCTGAAAGCTGTAACATTCAACGAATTGGTATCAAGTGGCGCTCACCCATAGCGACCTATATTTCCTATATACCACAATACATTACCGGCCAAGAATCGGTAGTCTCAGACTTACACTAATTGAAGTCTTGAGGTATTTGTTTCTTTGATAAAACCGAAAAGGTTGAAACTAGTCAGGCATAGCGGATTAAATTCCGGACAAGTACCAATAGGCTTCAGGCTAAACAAATGTTATACCGAAGCACATACGAATTTCAATGTACTATACTGAAATCAGCTCTTTTATCGCGAGCTCCAAGCTCCACAAGCTCAGAAAGCACACATGTATAGAAAAGTTCAGTCGCTTTCTGTCATGGGACAATATCCCCCTGTTTGATGACAGTTACTTACTCAAATAATGGTATGAGCCTAATAATTCAGAAGCGCATTTCTCCAATGATGCAGCTAGCTCATACTGATAGGCCGTTTAAAAGGTCCTAGTCCATGTTGAAAACTGGTACGATTTTTTATATACAAAACATTGTATCGGCCCAATAATAGGGCAGCGTCAATTTATTGGAAACAATAACAATCCAGGCTAGAATGGTCATATACTATGCTGGAAACTGATACGATCTTATATGCAAAACATTATTCCGTCCTAAAAGGGCAGCATCCATTTATTGGAAACAATTACAGCCTTGGCGTCGTCTTATTACATGCCTCCATAATATAGGCTGAGTCGCTTAGTGGAATAAACACAAGCGCCCATACAACAATTACTCGAGAAATCACAGGCGCACTTAACGCCTATATCACGGTTAATGGACCAGCAATTATATCAAGGTCCCCGATATACATCGTGTCAGCCAAATAACGTGTGCTCTTCCTCTTCACTGTGAATCACAGGTGCACTTGACGCCTACATCATAGTTAACCGACCACCCAATTGAAAAAAGGTCGCCGATCCATTCTAACGCATATCACCAACGTTAGTCTGAATTAAAAGCACCTGCATTCAACAATTCAGCATGCCTCCACAAATGTGCCTTATTACGCATGCCAAATACTGATACGATGTCACAAATAAAACATATTACACGCCGTCATAAGATAGGCTGTGTCGCTTAGTGGAATAAACACAAGCGCCCATACGATAATTAACCGAGAAATTACAGGCGCATTTGATGCCTATATTACGGTTAATGGACCACTAATTGTATCACGGTCCCTGATGTACATCGTATCAGCCAAACAACACGTGCTTCTTTTCTTCACTGTGAATCACAGGTGCACTCGACGCCTATATCACAGTTAACCGACCATCAATTGTATAAAGGTCGCCGATACATTCTAACTCATTTATCGTATCACCAACGTTAGTCTGAATTACCTAACTGTCGTCAGACGGATACACTCTAATGTCAACAATGACTCAACCAGATCAATGGATGAAGCTATGAATCATACATAGCTAGCATGTCGAATCACGATTTGACCTAAATAAACTGAATTACACGACAAACAGCACTTATCAGACTCCAGTTTTTGAAATGAGTCGTATGCTGGAATAAACACGAGAACTAGTCCTGGCGGAATACACATAACTCAGCCACAAGTTCTATGCGCAGCACATTGTAACCATATTGGGACTCCCACGGTTGCTTCCGACTTGCTCGTGGTGCCTGCCCTCCCCCCCCCCCCCCCCACTTACATTTATACCGAGCTTACGGGCTCCTGTAAGAGGGACTCACCTTAGTCTCGCGAGGTTTTGGGTGCAAACCCAGAACTGGCGCTTGGAGAGTTTTGTCGGGGCGACTTGTCACAATTATACCAGTGCATGTGTGGCATACAATAATGATAAAAAAGGCCCAGTGGGAGCGTACTAATTTTAGCCGATTGTTACAATCATATCTGCACTGGCTACAAAGTTGTTATTAACAAAACACGGCCGTCTGTCGGGCACAATCAAGTAAACTTTAAACTCGACAGTTCACTACAATTAGTAGTCGCAATATACTTGCCACACAACCTACACTAGGACTATCACTCAGTTATTCCCAGCATTAGCTGGTGCGAGAATTTATTTCTCCTGACATATCAAGGGAGCTAACCAATATTTACTCCCATAAATATTCGTGTCAGAGCTTGACCCTTCATGATGGTCGACAAACAACTAAATCTCATTTCGTGAATTCAATCATGAAAAAATTCTTCATCCATGTGGGCGCCACCCACACCGATTCAGCCAATCAGCGTGTCGGAGTGCAAATAGCACACCCAATGAGAATTCTCCTTTACAGCACGTGACTCTCAGTCACCGAAGCTGAACTCGTCATCCCAATTAGTTCTCATTTCCACGTATACTACACGTACAGCTCGGACGCCATCTTTAATCAACCGATAACACTGTTGAAGTTTCCACAAATTTGATTCTCAATGCACGATTATGATTTTCACACACGTGAATACGAAACCACTGAGATTCGTTTGTATCAAACACCAGGTATTGCGACTGCACATTCGCATTTTTCGATTGATTTAATCGCTATTTCACTCTCGCGTTTTACACTATTGTATTGTATTTATTTATGTTCAGTGTGTTGGCTATCACAGGTTTCGCTACCACAAGCCCGTGCAATACACATTTATGTGACATTGCCTGCCAGCTTCGAAACCGTAAAGTCTCATTACCACAAGCCAGTGTTGTATATAGAATTTTCTGTATACTCCCAGCCTGCTTGCAGACTTTACACATAGCCAACAGGGGTTTGCCTACCACAAGCCAGTGCTAACGCATTAATGTGTGTTATTGTCCGCAAGCTTGCCAAACCCTGAAGCTTCCACCACAAGCCCGTGTCGTACACAGCCTGTGTACCTCCAGCCTGCTTGCAAGCTTCATCGCTCGACGGTTTCTATCCCAGACAGCAGAGCCTGTCGGTCGATTTAGAAACTGAATCGGAGTTTCACACCACAAGCCCGTGTTATACACAGTGTTCTGTGTATTTCCTGCAAGCTTTGAAACTTCTGAGAGCGACATACAAGTCACTGAGCGTCTCAGACAGTCGACCTAAAAGACTGCTAGAATGGCTATAGTTCTCCAATTAGAACGAACTCAAATGAGCCACGAATGCACAAACACTAAAGTGCATACATAAGCGACAGTCAAGTCAATAAAGTGCGACAGTCACTTCAGTTCTCCAATTAGAGCTGTTTCAAACAAGCCATAAAAAGGCATAAACAATCGAGTGCAAACAAAACACACTCAGTCTTGCACAAACACCTGGTCCTCAGACACGAACAGAATAAGGTGTGAAACATAATTAACGGTCGAGGCAACGCCTCCCGAAAATCAATCATATTTCCTTGAAATAGCAATATATGAAATTACAATAAACAGTTGATAATATATTGCCCAGAACCTGAAAAACAGCAGTGTTCAAATTCAAGTCTCAGCCATGTCTGAAAGCTGTAACATTCAACGAATTGGTATCAAGTGGCGCTCACCCATAGCGACCTATATTTCCTATATACCACAATACATTACCGGCCAAGAATCGGTAGTCTCAGACTTACACTAATTGAAGTCTTGAGGTATTTGTTTCTTTGATAAAACCGTAAAGGTTGAAACTAGTCAGGCATAGCGGATTAAATTCCGGACAAGTACCAATAGGCTTCAGGCTAAACAAATGTTATACCGAAGCACATACGAATTTCAATGTACTATACTGAAATCAGCTCTTTTATCGCGAGCTCCAAGCTCCACAAGCTCAGAAAGCACACATGTATAGAAAAGTTCAGTCGCTTTCTGTCATGGGACAATATCCCCCTGTTTGATGACAGTTACTTACTCAAATAATGGTATGAGCCTAATAATTCAGAAGCGCATTTCTCCAATGATGCAGCTAGCTCATACTGATAGGCCGTTTAAAAGGTCCTAGTCCATGTTGAAAACTGGTACGATTTTTTATATACAAAACATTGTATCGGCCCAATAATAGGGCAGCGTCAATTTATTGGAAACAATAACAATCCAGGCTAGAATGGTCATATACTATGCTGGAAACTGATACGATCTTATATGCAAAACATTATTCCGTCCTAAAAGGGCAGCATCCATTTATTGGAAACAATTACAGCCTTGGCGTCGTCTTATTACATGCCTCCATAATATAGGCTGAGTCGCTTAGTGGAATAAACACAAGCGCCCATACAACAATTACTCGAGAAATCACAGGCGCACTTAACGCCTATATCACGGTTAATGGACCAGCAATTATATCAAGGTCCCCGATATACATCGTGTCAGCCAAATAACGTGTGCTCTTCCTCTTCACTGTGAATCACAGGTGCACTTGACGCCTACATCATAGTTAACCGACCACCCAATTGAAAAAAGGTCGCCGATCCATTCTAACGCATATCACCAACGTTAGTCTGAATTAAAAGCACCTGCATTCAACAATTCAGCATGCCTCCACAAATGTGCCTTATTACGCATGCCAAATACTGATACGATGTCACAAATAAAACATATTACACGCCGTCATAAGATAGGCTGTGTCGCTTAGTGGAATAAACACAAGCGCCCATACGATAATTAACCGAGAAATTACAGGCGCATTTGATGCCTATATTACGGTTAATGGACCACTAATTGTATCACGGTCCCTGATGTACATCGTATCAGCCAAACAACACGTGCTTCTTTTCTTCACTGTGAATCACAGGTGCACTCGACGCCTATATCACAGTTAACCGACCATCAATTGTATAAAGGTCGCCGATACATTCTAACTCATTTATCGTATCACCAACGTTAGTCTGAATTACCTAACTGTCGTCAGACGGATACACTCTAATGTCAACAATGACTCAACCAGATCAATGGATGAAGCTATGAATCATACATAGCTAGCATGTCGAATCACGATTTGACCTAAATAAACTGAATTACACGACAAACAGCACTTATCAGACTCCAGTTTTTGAAATGAGTCGTATGCTGGAATAAACACGAGAACTAGTCCTGGCGGAATACACATAACTCAGCCACAAGTTCTATGCGCAGCACATTGTAACCATATTGGGACTCCCACGGTTGCTTCCGACTTGCTCGTGGTGCCTGCCCTCCCCCCCACTTACATTTATACCGAGCTTACGGGCTCCTGTAAGAGGGACTCACCTTAGTCTCGCGAGGTTTTGGGTGCAAACCCAGAACTGGCGCTTGGAGAGTTTTGTCGGGGCGACTTGTCACAATTATACCAGTGCATGTGTGGCATACAATAATGATAAAAAAGGCCCAGTGGGAGCGTACTAATTTTAGCCGATTGTTACAATCATATCTGCACTGGCCACAAAGTTGTTATTAACAAAACACGGCCGTCTGTCGGGCACAATCAAGTAAACTTTAAACTCGACAGTTCACTACAATTAGTAGTCGCAATATACTTGCCACACAACCTACACTAGGACTATCACTCAGTTATTCCCAGCATTAGCTGGTGCGAGAATTTATTTCTCCTGACATATCAAGGGAGCTAACCAATATTTACTCCCATAAATATTCGTGTCAGAGCTTGACCCTTCATGATGGTCGACAAACAACTAAATCTCATTTCGTGAATTCAATCATGAAAAAATTCTTCATCCATGTGGGCGCCACCCACACCGATTCAGCCAATCAGCGTGTCGGAGTGCAAATAGCACACCCAATGAGAATTCTCCTTTACAGCACGTGACTCTCAGTCACCGAAGCTGAAGGCGTCATCCCAATTAGTTCTCATTTCCACGTATACTACACGTACAGCTCGGACGCCATCTTTAATCAACCGATAACACTGTTGAAGTTTCCACAAATTTGATTCTCAATGCACGATTATGATTTTCACACACGTGAATACGAAACCACTGAGATTCGTTTGTATCAAACACCAGGTATCGCGACTGCACATTCGCATTTTTCGATTGATTTAATCGCTATTTCACTCTCGCGTTTTACACTATTGTATTGTATTTATTTATGTTCAGTGTGTTGGCTATCACAGGTTTCGCTACCACAAGCCCGTGCAATACACATTTATGTGACATTGCCTGCCAGCTTCGAAACCGTAAAGTCTCATTACCACAAGCCAGTGTTGTATATAGAATTTTCTGTATACTCCCAGCCTGCTTGCAGACTTTACACATAGCCAACAGGGGTTTGCCTACCACAAGCCAGTGCTAACGCATTAATGTGTGTTATTGCCCGCAAGCTTGCCAAACCCTGAAGCTTCCACCACAAGCCCGTGTCGTACACAGCCTGTGTACCTCCAGCCTGCTTGCAAGCTTCATCGCTCGACGGTTTCTATCCCAGACAGCAGAGCCTGTCGGTCGATTTAGAAACTGAATCGGAGTTTCACACCACAAGCCCGTGTTATACACAGTGTTCTGTGTATTTCCTGCAAGCTTTGAAACTTCTGAGAGCGACATACAAGTCACTGAGCGTCTCAGACAGTCGACCTAAAAGACTGCTAGAATGGCTATAGTTCTCCAATTAGAACGAACTCAAATGAGCCACGAATGCACAAACACTAAAGTGCATACATAAGCGACAGTCAAGTCAATAAAGTGCGACAGTCACTTCAGTTCTCTAATTAGAGCTGTTTCAAACAAGCCATAAAAAGGCATAAACAATCGAGTGCAAACAAAACACACTCAGTCTTGCACAAACACCTGGTCCTCAGACACGAACAGAATAAGGTGTGAAACATAATTAACGGTCGAGGCAACGCCTCCCGAAAATCAATCATATTTCCTTGAAATAGCAATATATGAAATTACAATAAACAGTTGATAATATATTGCCCAGAACCTGAAAAACAGCAGTGTTCAAATTCAAGTCTCAGCCATGTCTGAAAGCTGTAACATTCAACGAATTGGTATCAAGTGGCGCTCACCCATAGCGACCTATATTTCCTATATACCACAATACATTACCGGCCAAGAATCGGTAGTCTCAGACTTACACTAATTGAAGTCTTGAGGTATTTGTTTCTTTGATAAAACCGAAAAGGTTGAAACTAGTCAGGCATAGCGGATTAAATTCCGGACAAGTACCAATAGGCTTCAGGCTAAACAAATGTTATACCGAAGCACATACGAATTTCAATGTACTATACTGAAATCAGCTCTTTTATCGCGAGCTCCAAGCTCCACAAGCTCAGAAAGCACACATGTATAGAAAAGTTCAGTCGCTTTCTGTCATGGGACAATATCCCCCTGTTTGATGACAGTTACTTACTCAAATAATGGTATGAGCCTAATAATTCAGAAGCGCATTTCTCCAATGATGCAGCTAGCTCATACTGATAGGCCGTTTAAAAGGTCCTAGTCCATGTTGAAAACTGGTACGATTTTTTATATACAAAACATTGTATCGGCCCAATAATAGGGCAGCGTCAATTTATTGGAAACAATAACAATCCAGGCTAGAATGGTCATATACTATGCTGGAAACTGATACGATCTTATATGCAAAACATTATTCCGTCCTAAAAGGGCAGCATCCATTTATTGGAAACAATTACAGCCTTGGCGTCGTCTTATTACATGCCTCCATAATATAGGCTGAGTCGCTTAGTGGAATAAACACAAGCGCCCATACAACAATTACTCGAGAAATCACAGGCGCACTTAACGCCTATATCACGGTTAATGGACCAGCAATTATATCAAGGTCCCCGATATACATCGTGTCAGCCAAATAACGTGTGCTCTTCCTCTTCACTGTGAATCACAGGTGCACTTGACGCCTACATCATAGTTAACCGACCACCCAATTGAAAAAAGGTCGCCGATCCATTCTAACGCATATCACCAACGTTAGTCTGAATTAAAAGCACCTGCATTCAACAATTCAGCATGCCTCCACAAATGTGCCTTATTACGCATGCCAAATACTGATACGATGTCACAAATAAAACATATTACACGCCGTCATAAGATAGGCTGTGTCGCTTAGTGGAATAAACACAAGCGCCCATACGATAATTAACCGAGAAATTACAGGCGCATTTGATGCCTATATTACGGTTAATGGACCACTAATTGTATCACGGTCCCTGATGTACATCGTATCAGCCAAACAACACGTGCTTCTTTTCTTCACTGTGAATCACAGGTGCACTCGACGCCTATATCACAGTTAACCGACCATCAATTGTATAAAGGTCGCCGATACATTCTAACTCATTTATCGTATCACCAACGTTAGTCTGAATTACCTAACTGTCGTCAGACGGATACACTCTAATGTCAACAATGACTCAACCAGATCAATGGATGAAGCTATGAATCATACATAGCTAGCATGTCGAATCACGATTTGACCTAAATAAACTGAATTACACGACAAACAGCACTTATCAGACTCCAGTTTTTGAAATGAGTCGTATGCTGGAATAAACACGAGAACTAGTCCTGGCGGAATACACATAACTCAGCCACAAGTTCTATGCGCAGCACATTGTAACCATATTGGGACTCCCACGGTTGCTTCCGACTTGCTCGTGGTGCCTGCCCTCCCCCCCCCCCCCCCCCCACTTACATTTATACCGAGCTTACGGGCTCCTGTAAGAGGGACTCACCTTAGTCTCGCGAGGTTTTGGGTGCAAACCCAGAACTGGCGCTTGGAGAGTTTTGTCGGGGCGACTTGTCACAATTATACCAGTGCATGTGTGGCATACAATAATGATAAAAAAGGCCCAGTGGGAGCGTACTAATTTTAGCCGATTGTTACAATCATATCTGCACTGGCTACAAAGTTGTTATTAACAAAACACGGCCGTCTGTCGGGCACAATCAAGTAAACTTTAAACTCGACAGTTCACTACAATTAGTAGTCGCAATATACTTGCCACACAACCTACACTAGGACTATCACTCAGTTATTCCCAGCATTAGCTGGTGCGAGAATTTATTTCTCCTGACATATCAAGGGAGCTAACCAATATTTACTCCCATAAATATTCGTGTCAGAGCTTGACCCTTCATGATGGTCGACAAACAACTAAATCTCATTTCGTGAATTCAATCATGAAAAAATTCTTCATCCATGTGGGCGCCACCCACACCGATTCAGCCAATCAGCGTGTCGGAGTGCAAATAGCACACCCAATGAGAATTCTCCTTTACAGCACGTGACTCTCAGTCACCGAAGCTGAACTCGTCATCCCAATTAGTTCTCATTTCCACGTATACTACACGTACAGCTCGGACGCCATCTTTAATCAACCGATAACACTGTTGAAGTTTCCACAAATTTGATTCTCAATGCACGATTATGATTTTCACACACGTGAATACGAAACCACTGAGATTCGTTTGTATCAAACACCAGGTATTGCGACTGCACATTCGCATTTTTCGATTGATTTAATCGCTATTTCACTCTCGCGTTTTACACTATTGTATTGTATTTATTTATGTTCAGTGTGTTGGCTATCACAGGTTTCGCTACCACAAGCCCGTGCAATACACATTTATGTGACATTGCCTGCCAGCTTCGAAACCGTAAAGTCTCATTACCACAAGCCAGTGTTGTATATAGAATTTTCTGTATACTCCCAGCCTGCTTGCAGACTTTACACATAGCCAACAGGGGTTTGCCTACCACAAGCCAGTGCTAACGCATTAATGTGTGTTATTGTCCGCAAGCTTGCCAAACCCTGAAGCTTCCACCACAAGCCCGTGTCGTACACAGCCTGTGTACCTCCAGCCTGCTTGCAAGCTTCATCGCTCGACGGTTTCTATCCCAGACAGCAGAGCCTGTCGGTCGATTTAGAAACTGAATCGGAGTTTCACACCACAAGCCCGTGTTATACACAGTGTTCTGTGTATTTCCTGCAAGCTTTGAAACTTCTGAGAGCGACATACAAGTCACTGAGCGTCTCAGACAGTCGACCTAAAAGACTGCTAGAATGGCTATAGTTCTCCAATTAGAACGAACTCAAATGAGCCACGAATGCACAAACACTAAAGTGCATACATAAGCGACAGTCAAGTCAATAAAGTGCGACAGTCACTTCAGTTCTCCAATTAGAGCTGTTTCAAACAAGCCATAAAAAGGCATAAACAATCGAGTGCAAACAAAACACACTCAGTCTTGCACAAACACCTGGTCCTCAGACACGAACAGAATAAGGTGTGAAACATAATTAACGGTCGAGGCAACGCCTCCCGAAAATCAATCATATTTCCTTGAAATAGCAATATATGAAATTACAATAAACAGTTGATAATATATTGCCCAGAACCTGAAAAACAGCAGTGTTCAAATTCAAGTCTCAGCCATGTCTGAAAGCTGTAACATTCAACGAATTGGTATCAAGTGGCGCTCACCCATAGCGACCTATATTTCCTATATACCACAATACATTACCGGCCAAGAATCGGTAGTCTCAGACTTACACTAATTGAAGTCTTGAGGTATTTGTTTCTTTGATAAAACCGTAAAGGTTGAAACTAGTCAGGCATAGCGGATTAAATTCCGGACAAGTACCAATAGGCTTCAGGCTAAACAAATGTTATACCGAAGCACATACGAATTTCAATGTACTATACTGAAATCAGCTCTTTTATCGCGAGCTCCAAGCTCCACAAGCTCAGAAAGCACACATGTATAGAAAAGTTCAGTCGCTTTCTGTCATGGGACAATATCCCCCTGTTTGATGACAGTTACTTACTCAAATAATGGTATGAGCCTAATAATTCAGAAGCGCATTTCTCCAATGATGCAGCTAGCTCATACTGATAGGCCGTTTAAAAGGTCCTAGTCCATGTTGAAAACTGGTACGATTTTTTATATACAAAACATTGTATCGGCCCAATAATAGGGCAGCGTCAATTTATTGGAAACAATAACAATCCAGGCTAGAATGGTCATATACTATGCTGGAAACTGATACGATCTTATATGCAAAACATTATTCCGTCCTAAAAGGGCAGCATCCATTTATTGGAAACAATTACAGCCTTGGCGTCGTCTTATTACATGCCTCCATAATATAGGCTGAGTCGCTTAGTGGAATAAACACAAGCGCCCATACAACAATTACTCGAGAAATCACAGGCGCACTTAACGCCTATATCACGGTTAATGGACCAGCAATTATATCAAGGTCCCCGATATACATCGTGTCAGCCAAATAACGTGTGCTCTTCCTCTTCACTGTGAATCACAGGTGCACTTGACGCCTACATCATAGTTAACCGACCACCCAATTGAAAAAAGGTCGCCGATCCATTCTAACGCATATCACCAACGTTAGTCTGAATTAAAAGCACCTGCATTCAACAATTCAGCATGCCTCCACAAATGTGCCTTATTACGCATGCCAAATACTGATACGATGTCACAAATAAAACATATTACACGCCGTCATAAGATAGGCTGTGTCGCTTAGTGGAATAAACACAAGCGCCCATACGATAATTAACCGAGAAATTACAGGCGCATTTGATGCCTATATTACGGTTAATGGACCACTAATTGTATCACGGTCCCTGATGTACATCGTATCAGCCAAACAACACGTGCTTCTTTTCTTCACTGTGAATCACAGGTGCACTCGACGCCTATATCACAGTTAACCGACCATCAATTGTATAAAGGTCGCCGATACATTCTAACTCATTTATCGTATCACCAACGTTAGTCTGAATTACCTAACTGTCGTCAGACGGATACACTCTAATGTCAACAATGACTCAACCAGATCAATGGATGAAGCTATGAATCATACATAGCTAGCATGTCGAATCACGATTTGACCTAAATAAACTGAATTACACGACAAACAGCACTTATCAGACTCCAGTTTTTGAAATGAGTCGTATGCTGGAATAAACACGAGAACTAGTCCTGGCGGAATACACATAACTCAGCCACAAGTTCTATGCGCAGCACATTGTAACCATATTGGGACTCCCACGGTTGCTTCCGACTTGCTCGTGGTGCCTGCCCTCCCCCCCCCCCCCCACTTACATTTATACCGAGCTTACGGGCTCCTGTAAGAGGGACTCACCTTAGTCTCGCGAGGTTTTGGGTGCAAACCCAGAACTGGCGCTTGGAGAGTTTTGTCGGGGCGACTTGTCACAATTATACCAGTGCATGTGTGGCATACAATAATGATAAAAAAGGCCCAGTGGGAGCGTACTAATTTTAGCCGATTGTTACAATCATATCTGCACTGGCTACAAAGTTGTTATTAACAAAACACGGCCGTCTGTCGGGCACAATCAAGTAAACTTTAAACTCGACAGTTCACTACAATTAGTAGTCGCAATATACTTGCCACACAACCTACACTAGGACTATCACTCAGTTATTCCCAGCATTAGCTGGTGCGAGAATTTATTTCTCCTGACATATCAAGGGAGCTAACCAATATTTACTCCCATAAATATTCGTGTCAGAGCTTGACCCTTCATGATGGTCGACAAACAACTAAATCTCATTTCGTGAATTCAATCATGAAAAAATTCTTCATCCATGTGGGCGCCACCCACACCGATTCAGCCAATCAGCGTGTCGGAGTGCAAATAGCACACCCAATGAGAATTCTCCTTTACAGCACGTGACTCTCAGTCACCGAAGCTGAACTCGTCATCCCAATTAGTTCTCATTTCCACGTATACTACACGTACAGCTCGGACGCCATCTTTAATCAACCGATAACACTGTTGAAGTTTCCACAAATTTGATTCTCAATGCACGATTATGATTTTCACACACGTGAATACGAAACCACTGAGATTCGTTTGTATCAAACACCAGGTATTGCGACTGCACATTCGCATTTTTCGATTGATTTAATCGCTATTTCACTCTCGCGTTTTACACTATTGTATTGTATTTATTTATGTTCAGTGTGTTGGCTATCACAGGTTTCGCTACCACAAGCCCGTGCAATACACATTTATGTGACATTGCCTGCCAGCTTCGAAACCGTAAAGTCTCATTACCACAAGCCAGTGTTGTATATAGAATTTTCTGTATACTCCCAGCCTGCTTGCAGACTTTACACATAGCCAACAGGGGTTTGCCTACCACAAGCCAGTGCTAACGCATTAATGTGTGTTATTGTCCGCAAGCTTGCCAAACCCTGAAGCTTCCACCACAAGCCCGTGTCGTACACAGCCTGTGTACCTCCAGCCTGCTTGCAAGCTTCATCGCTCGACGGTTTCTATCCCAGACAGCAGAGCCTGTCGGTCGATTTAGAAACTGAATCGGAGTTTCACACCACAAGCCCGTGTTATACACAGTGTTCTGTGTATTTCCTGCAAGCTTTGAAACTTCTGAGAGCGACATACAAGTCACTGAGCGTCTCAGACAGTCGACCTAAAAGACTGCTAGAATGGCTATAGTTCTCCAATTAGAACGAACTCAAATGAGCCACGAATGCACAAACACTAAAGTGCATACATAAGCGACAGTCAAGTCAATAAAGTGCGACAGTCACTTCAGTTCTCCAATTAGAGCTGTTTCAAACAAGCCATAAAAAGGCATAAACAATCGAGTGCAAACAAAACACACTCAGTCTTGCACAAACACCTGGTCCTCAGACACGAACAGAATAAGGTGTGAAACATAATTAACGGTCGAGGCAACGCCTCCCGAAAATCAATCATATTTCCTTGAAATAGCAATATATGAAATTACAATAAACAGTTGATAATATATTGCCCAGAACCTGAAAAACAGCAGTGTTCAAATTCAAGTCTCAGCCATGTCTGAAAGCTGTAACATTCAACGAATTGGTATCAAGTGGCGCTCACCCATAGCGACCTATATTTCCTATATACCACAATACATTACCGGCCAAGAATCGGTAGTCTCAGACTTACACTAATTGAAGTCTTGAGGTATTTGTTTCTTTGATAAAACCGTAAAGGTTGAAACTAGTCAGGCATAGCGGATTAAATTCCGGACAAGTACCAATAGGCTTCAGGCTAAACAAATGTTATACCGAAGCACATACGAATTTCAATGTACTATACTGAAATCAGCTCTTTTATCGCGAGCTCCAAGCTCCACAAGCTCAGAAAGCACACATGTATAGAAAAGTTCAGTCGCTTTCTGTCATGGGACAATATCCCCCTGTTTGATGACAGTTACTTACTCAAATAATGGTATGAGCCTAATAATTCAGAAGCGCATTTCTCCAATGATGCAGCTAGCTCATACTGATAGGCCGTTTAAAAGGTCCTAGTCCATGTTGAAAACTGGTACGATTTTTTATATACAAAACATTGTATCGGCCCAATAATAGGGCAGCGTCAATTTATTGGAAACAATAACAATCCAGGCTAGAATGGTCATATACTATGCTGGAAACTGATACGATCTTATATGCAAAACATTATTCCGTCCTAAAAGGGCAGCATCCATTTATTGGAAACAATTACAGCCTTGGCGTCGTCTTATTACATGCCTCCATAATATAGGCTGAGTCGCTTAGTGGAATAAACACAAGCGCCCATACAACAATTACTCGAGAAATCACAGGCGCACTTAACGCCTATATCACGGTTAATGGACCAGCAATTATATCAAGGTCCCCGATATACATCGTGTCAGCCAAATAACGTGTGCTCTTCCTCTTCACTGTGAATCACAGGTGCACTTGACGCCTACATCATAGTTAACCGACCACCCAATTGAAAAAAGGTCGCCGATCCATTCTAACGCATATCACCAACGTTAGTCTGAATTAAAAGCACCTGCATTCAACAATTCAGCATGCCTCCACAAATGTGCCTTATTACGCATGCCAAATACTGATACGATGTCACAAATAAAACATATTACACGCCGTCATAAGATAGGCTGTGTCGCTTAGTGGAATAAACACAAGCGCCCATACGATAATTAACCGAGAAATTACAGGCGCATTTGATGCCTATATTACGGTTAATGGACCACTAATTGTATCACGGTCCCTGATGTACATCGTATCAGCCAAACAACACGTGCTTCTTTTCTTCACTGTGAATCACAGGTGCACTCGACGCCTATATCACAGTTAACCGACCATCAATTGTATAAAGGTCGCCGATACATTCTAACTCATTTATCGTATCACCAACGTTAGTCTGAATTACCTAACTGTCGTCAGACGGATACACTCTAATGTCAACAATGACTCAACCAGATCAATGGATGAAGCTATGAATCATACATAGCTAGCATGTCGAATCACGATTTGACCTAAATAAACTGAATTACACGACAAACAGCACTTATCAGACTCCAGTTTTTGAAATGAGTCGTATGCTGGAATAAACACGAGAACTAGTCCTGGCGGAATACACATAACTCAGCCACAAGTTCTATGCGCAGCACATTGTAACCATATTGGGACTCCCACGGTTGCTTCCGACTTGCTCGTGGTGCCTGCCCTCCCCCCCACTTACATTTATACCGAGCTTACGGGCTCCTGTAAGAGGGACTCACCTTAGTCTCGCGAGGTTTTGGGTGCAAACCCAGAACTGGCGCTTGGAGAGTTTTGTCGGGGCCACTTGTCACAATTATACCAGTGCATGTGTGGCATACAATAATGATAAAAAAGGCCCAGTGGGAGCGTACTAATTTTAGCCGATTGTTACAATCATATCTGCACTGGCCACAAAGTTGTTATTAACAAAACACGGCCGTCTGTCGGGCACAATCAAGTAAACTTTAAACTCGACAGTTCACTACAATTAGTAGTCGCAATATACTTGCCACACAACCTACACTAGGACTATCACTCAGTTATTCCCAGCATTAGCTGGTGCGAGAATTTATTTCTCCTGACATATCAAGGGAGCTAACCAATATTTACTCCCATAAATATTCGTGTCAGAGCTTGACCCTTCATGATGGTCGACAAACAACTAAATCTCATTTCGTGAATTCAATCATGAAAAAATTCTTCATCCATGTGGGCGCCACCCACACCGATTCAGCCAATCAGCGTGTCGGAGTGCAAATAGCACACCCAATGAGAATTCTCCTTTACAGCACGTGACTCTCAGTCACCGAAGCTGAAGTCGTCATCCCAATTAGTTCTCATTTCCACGTATACTACACGTACAGCTCGGACGCCATCTTTAATCAACCGATAACACTGTTGAAGTTTCCACAAATTTGATTCTCAATGCACGATTATGATTTTCACACACGTGAATACGAAACCACTGAGATTCGTTTGTATCAAACACCAGGTATCGCGACTGCACATTCGCATTTTTCGATTGATTTAATCGCTATTTCACTCTCGCGTTTTACACTATTGTATTGTATTTATTTATGTTCAGTGTGTTGGCTATCACAGGTTTCGCTACCACAAGCCCGTGCAATACACATTTATGTGACATTGCCTGCCAGCTTCGAAACCGTAAAGTCTCATTACCACAAGCCAGTGTTGTATATAGAATTTTCTGTATACTCCCAGCCTGCTTGCAGACTTTACACATAGCCAACAGGGGTTTGCCTACCACAAGCCAGTGCTAACGCATTAATGCGTGTTATTGCCCGCAAGCTTGCCAAACCCTGAAGCTTCCACCACAAGCCCGTGTCGTACACAGCCTGTGTACCTCCAGCCTGCTTGCAAGCTTCATCGCTCGACGGTTTCTATCCCAGACAGCAGAGCCTGTCGGTCGATTTAGAAACTGAATCGGAGTTTCACACCACAAGCCCGTGTTATACACAGTGTTCTGTGTATTTCCTGCAAGCTTTGAAACTTCTGAGAGCGACATACAAGTCACTGAGCGTCTCAGACAGTCGACCTAAAAGACTGCTAGAATGGCTATAGTTCTCCAATTAGAACGAACTCAAATGAGCCACGAATGCACAAACACTAAAGTGCATACATAAGCGACAGTCAAGTCAATAAAGTGCGACAGTCACTTCAGTTCTCCAATTAGAGCTGTTTCAAACAAGCCATAAAAAGGCATAAACAATCGAGTGCAAACAAAACACACTCAGTCTTGCACAAACACCTGGTCCTCAGACACGAACAGAATAAGGTGTGAAACATAATTAACGGTCGAGGCAACGCCTCCCGAAAATCAATCATATTTCCTTGAAATAGCAATATTTGAAATTACAATAAACAGTTGATAATATATTGCCCAGAACCTGAAAAACAGCAGTGTTCAAATTCAAGTCTCAGCCATGTCTGAAAGCTGTAACATTCAACGAATTGGTATCAAGTGGCGCTCACCCATAGCGACCTATATTTCCTATATACCACAATACATTACCGGCCAAGAATCGGTAGTCTCAGACTTACACTAATTGAAGTCTTGAGGTATTTGTTTCTTTGATAAAACCGTAAATGTTGAAACTAGTCAGGCATAGCGGATTAAATTCCGGACAAGTACCAATAGGCTTCAGGCTAAACAAATGTTATACCGAAGCACATACGAATTTCAATGTACTATACTGAAATCAGCTCTTTTATCGCGAGCTCCAAGCTCCACAAGCTCAGAAAGCACACATGTATAGAAAAGTTCAGTCGCTTTCTGTCATGGGACAATATCCCCCTGTTTGATGACAGTTACTTACTCAAATAATGGTATGAGCCTAATAATTCAGAAGCGCATTTCTCCAATGATGCAGCTAGCTCATACTGATAGGCCGTTTAAAAGGTCCTAGTCCATGTTGAAAACTGGTACGATTTTTTATATACAAAACATTGTATCGGCCCAATAATAGGGCAGCGTCAATTTATTGGAAACAATAACAATCCAGGCTAGAATGGTCATATACTATGCTGGAAACTGATACGATATTATATGCAAAACATTATTCCGTCCTAAAAGGGCAGCATCCGTTTATTGGAAACAATTACAGCCTTGGCGTCGTCTTATTACATGCCTCCATAATATAGGCTGAGTCGCTTAGTGGAATAAACACAAGCGCCCATACAACAATTACTCGAGAAATCACAGGCGCACTTAACGCCTATATCACGGTTAATGGACCAGCAATTATATCAAGGTCCCCGATATACATCGTGTCAGCCAAATAACGTGTGCTCTTCCTCTTCACTGTGAATCACAGGTGCACTTGACGCCTACATCATAGTTAACCGACCACCCAATTGAAAAAAGGTCGCCGATCCATTCTAACGCATATCACCAACGTTAGTCTGAATTAAAAGCACCTGCATTCAACAATTCAGCATGCCTCCACAAATGTGCCTTATTACGCATGCCAAATACTGATACGATGTCACAAATAAAACATATTACACGCCGTCATAAGATAGGCTGTGTCGCTTAGTGGAATAAACACAAGCGCCCATACGATAATTAACCGAGAAATTACAGGCGCATTTGATGCCTATATTACGGTTAATGGACCACTAATTGTATCACGGTCCCTGTGGTACATCGTATCAGCCAAACAACACGTGCTTCTTTTCTTCACTGTGAATCACAGGTGCACTCGACGCCTATATCACAGTTAACCGACCATCAATTGTATAAAGGTCGCCGATACATTCTAACTCATTTATCGTATCACCAACGTTAGTCTGAATTACCTAACTGTCGTCAGACGGATACACTCTAATGTCAACAATGACTCAACCAGATCAATGGATGAAGCTATGAATCATACATATCTAGCATGTCGAATCACGATTTGACCTAAATAAACTGAATTACACGACAAACAGCACTTATCAGACTCCAGTTTTTGAAATGAGTCGTATGCTGGAATAAACACGAGAACTAGTCCTGGCGGAATACACATAACTCAGCCACAAGTTCTATGCGCAGCACATTGTAACCATATTGGGACTCCCACGGTTGCTTCCGACTCGCTCGTGGTGCCTGCCCTCCCCCCCACTTACATTTATACCGAGCTTACGGGCTCCTGTAAGAGGGACTCACCTTAGTCTCGCGAGGTTTTGGGTGCAAACCCAGAACTGGCGCTTGGAGAGTTTTGTCGGGGCGACTTGTCACAATTATACCAGTGCATGTGTGGCATACAATAATGATAAAAAAGGCCCAGTGGGAGCGTACTAATTTTAGCCGATTGTTAAAATCATATCTGCACTGGCCACAAAGTTGTTATTAACAAAACACGGCCGTCTGTCGGGCACAATCAAGTAAACTTTAAACTCGACAGTTCACTACAATTAGTAGTCGCAATATACTTGCCACACAACCTACACTAGGACTATCACTCAGTTATTCCCAGCATTAGCTGGTGCGAGAATTTATTTCTCCTGATATATCAAGGGAGCTAACCAATATTTACTCCCATAAATATTCGTGTCAGAGCTTGACCCTTCATGATGGTCGACAAACAACTAAATCTCATTTCGTGAATTCAATCATGAAAAAATTCTTCATCCATGTGGGCGCCACCCACACCGATTCAGCCAATCAGCGTGTCGGAGTGCAAATAGCACACCCAATGAGAATTCTCCTTTACAGCACGTGACTCTCAGTCACCGAAGCTGAAGGCGTCATCCCAATTAGTTCTCATTTCCACGTATACTACACGTACAGCTCGGACGCCATCTTTAATCAACCGATAACACTGTTGAAGTTTCCACAAATTTGATTCTCAATGCACGATTATGATTTTCACACACGTGAATACGAAACCACTGAGATTCGTTTGTATCAAACACCATGTATCGCGACTGCACATTCGCATTTTTCGATTGATCTAATCGCTATTTCACTCTCGCGTTTTACACTATTGTATTGTATTTATTTATGTTCAGTGTGTTGGCTATCACAGGTTTCGCTACCACAAGCCCGTGCAATACACATTTATGTGACATTGCCTGCCAGCTTCGAAACCGTAAAGTCTCATTACCACAAGCCAGTGTTGTATATAGAATTTTCTGTATACTCCCAGCCTGCTTGCAGACTTTACACATAGCCAACAGGGGTTTGCCTACCACAAGCCAGTGCTAACGCATTAATGTGTGTTATTGCCCGCAAGCTTGCCAAACCCTGAAGCTTCCATCACAAGCCCGTGTCGTACACAGCCTGTGTACCTCCAGCCTGCTTGCAAGCTTCATCGCTCGACGGTTTCTATCCCAGACAGCAGAGCCTGTCGGTCGATTTAGAAACTGAATCGGAGTTTCACACCACAAGCCCGTGTTATACACAGTGTTCTGTGTATTTCCTGCAAGCTTTGAAACTTCTGAGAGCGACATACAAGTCACTGAGCGTCTCAGACAGTCGACCTAAAAGACTGCTAGAATGGCTATAGTTCTCCAATTAGAACGAACTCAAATGAGCCACGAATGCACAAACACTAAAGTGCATACATAAGCGACAGTCAAGTCAATAAAGTGCGACAGTCACTTCAGTTCTCCAATTAGAGCTGTTTCAAACAAGCCATAAAAAGGCATAAACAATCGAGTGCAAACAAAACACACTCAGTCTTGCACAAACACCTGGTCCTCAGACACGAACAGAATAAGGTGTGAAACATAATTAACGGTCGAGGCAACGCCTCCCGAAAATCAATCATATTTCCTTGAAATAGCAATATATGAAATTACAATAAACAGTTGATAATATATTGCCCAGAACCTGAAAAACAGCAGTGTTCAAATTCAAGTCTCAGCCATGTCTGAAAGCTGTAACATTCAACGAATTGGTATCAAGTGGCGCTCACCCATAGCGACCTATGTTTCCTATATACCACAATACATTACCGGCCAATAATCGGTAGTCTCAGACTTACACTAATTGAAGTCTTGAGGTATTTGTTTCTTTGATAAAACCGTAAAGGTTGAAACTAGTCAGGCATAGCGGATTAAATTCCGGACAAGTACCAATAGGCTTCAGGCTAAACAAATGTTATACCGAAGCACATACGAATTTCAATGTACTATACTGAAATCAGCTCTTTTATCGCGAGCTCCAAGCTCCACAAGCTCAGAAAGCACACATGTATAGAAAAGTTCAGTCGCTTTCTGTCATGGGACAATATCCCCCTGTTTGATGACAGTTACTTACTCAAATAATGGTATGAGCCTAATAATTCAGAAGCGCATTTCTCCAATGATGCAGCTAGCTCATACTGATAGGCCGTTTAAAAGGTCCTAGTCCATGTTGAAAACTGGTACGATTTTTTATATACAAAACATTGTATCGGCCCAATAATAGGGCAGCGTCAATTTATTGGAAACAATAACAATCCAGGCTAGAATGGTCATATACTATGCTGGAAACTGATACGATCTTATATGCAAAACATTATTCCGTCCTAAAAGGGCAGCATCCATTTATTGGAAACAATTACAGCCTTGGCGTCGTCTTATTACATGCCTCCATAATATAGGCTGAGTCGCTTAGTGGAATAAACACAAGCGCCCATACAACAATTACTCGAGAAATCACAGGCGCACTTAACGCCTATATCACGGTTAATGGACCAGCAATTATATCAAGGTCCCCGATATACATCGTGTCAGCCAAATAACGTGTGCTCTTCCTCTTCACTGTGAATCACAGGTGCACTTGACGCCTACATCATAGTTAACCGACCACCCAATTGAAAAAAGGTCGCCGATCCATTCTAACGCATATCACCAAGGTTAGTCTGAATTAAAAGCACCTGCATTCAACAATTCAGCATGCCTCCACAAATGTGCCTTATTACGCATGCCAAATACTGATACGATGTCACAAATAAAACATATTACACGCCGTCATAAGATAGGCTGTGTCGCTTAGTGGAATAAACACAAGCGCCCATACGATAATTAACCGAGAAATTACAGGCGCATTTGATGCCTATATTACGGTTAATGGACCACTAATTGTATCACGGTCCCTGATGTACATCGTATTAGCCAAACAACACGTGCTTCTTTTCTTCACTGTGAATCACAGGTGCACTCGACGCCTATATCACAGTTAACCGACCATCAATTGTATAAAGGTCGCCGATCCATTCTAACTCATTTATCGTATCACCAACGTTAGTCTGAATTACCTAACTGTCGTCAGACGGATACACTCTAATGTCAACAATGACTCAACCAGATCAATGGATGAAGCTATGAATCATACATAGCTACCATGTCGAATTACGATTTTACCTAAATAAACTGAATTACACGACAAACAGCACTTATCAGACTCCAGTTTTTGAAATGAGTCGTATGCTGGAATAAACACGAGAACTAGTCCTGGCGGAATACACATAACTCAGCCACAAGTTCTATGCGCAGCACATTGTAACCATATTGGGACTCCCACGGTTGCTTCCGACTTGCTCGTGGTGCCTGCCCCCCCCCCCCCCCCCCCCCCACTTACATTTATACCGAGCTTACGGGCTCCTGTAAGAGGGACTCACCTTAGTCTCGCGAGGTTTTGGGTGCAAACCCAGAACTGGCGCTTGGAGAGTTTTGTCGGGGCGACTTGTCACAATTATACCAGTGCATGTGTGGCATACAATAATGATAAAAAAGGCCCAGTGGGAGCGTACTAATTTTAGCCGATTGTTACAATCATATCTGCACTGGCCACAAAGTTGTTATTAACAAAACACGGCCGTCTGTCGGGCACAATCAAGTAAACTTTAAACTCGACAGTTCACTACAATTAGTAGTCGCAATATACTTGCCACACAACCTACACTAGGACTATCACTCAGTTATTCCCAGCATTAGCTGGTGCGAGAATTTATTTCTCCTGACATATCAAGGGAGCTAACCAATATTTACTCCCATAAATATTCGTGTCGGAGCTTGACCCTTCATGATGGTCGACAAACAACTAAATCTCATTTCGTGAATTCAATCATGAAAAAATTCTTCATCCATGTGGGCGCCACCCACACCGATTCAGCCAATCAGCGTGTCGGAGTGCAAATAGCACACCCAATGAGAATTCTCCTTTACAGCACGTGACTCTCAGTCACCGAAGCTGAAGGCGTCATCCCAATTAGTTCTCATTTCCACGTATACTACACGTACAGCTCGGACGCCATCTTTAATCAACCGATAACACTGTTGAAGTTTCCACAAATTTGATTCTCAATGCACGATTATGATTTTCACACACGTGAATACGAAACCACTGAGATTCGTTTGTATCAAACACCAGGTATCGCGACTGCACATTCGCATTTTTCGATTGATTTAATCGCTATTTCACTCTCGCGTTTTACACTATTGTATTGTATTTATTTATGTTCAGTGTGTTGGCTATCACAGGTTTCGCTACCACAAGCCCGTGCAAAACACATTTATGTGACATTGCCTGCCAGCTTCGAAACCGTAAAGTCTCATTACCACAAGCCAGTGTTGTATATAGAATTTTCTGTATACTCCCAGCCTGCTTGCAGACTTTACACATAGCCAACAGGGGTTTGCCTACCACAAGCCAGTGCTAACGCATTAATGTGTGTTATTGCCCGCAAGCTTGCCAAACCCTGAAGCTTCCACCACAAGCCCGTGTCGTACACAGCCTGTGTACCTCCAGCCTGCTTGCAAGCTTCATCGCTCGACGGTTTCTATCCCAGACAGCAGAGCCTGTCGGTCGATTTAGAAACTGAATCGGAGTTTCACACCACAAGCCCGTGTTATACACAGTGTTCTGTGTATTTCCTGCAAGCTTTGAAACTTCTGAGAGCGACATACAAGTCACTGAGCGTCTCAGACAGTCGACCTAAAAGACTGCTAGAATGGCTATAGTTCTCCAATTAGAACGAACTCAAATGAGCCACGAATGCACAAACACTAAAGTGCATACATAAGCGACAGTCAAGTCAATAAAGTGCGACAGTCACTTCAGTTCTCCAATTAGAGCTGTTTCAAACAAGCCATAAAAAGGCATAAACAATCGAGTGCAAACAAAACACACTCAGTCTTGCACAAACACCTGGTCCTCAGACACGAACAGAATAAGGTGTGAAACATAATTAACGGTCGAGGCAACGCCTCCCGAAAATCAATCATATTTCCTTGAAATAGCAATATATGAAATTACAATAAACAGTTGATAATATATTGCCCAGAACCTGAAAAACAGCAGTGTTCAAATTCAAGTCTCAGCCATGTCTGAAAGCTGTAACATTCAACGAATTGGTATCAAGTGGCGCTCACCCATAGCGACCTATATTTCCTATATACCACAATACATTACCAGCCAAGAATCGGTAGTCTCAGACTTACACTAATTGAAGTCTTGAGGTATTTGTTTCTTTGATAAAACCGTAAAGGTTGAAACTAGTCAGGCATAGCGGATTAAATTCCGGACAAGTACCAATAGGCTTCAGGCTAAACAAATGTTATACCGAAGCACATACGAATTTCAATGTACTATGCTGAAATCAGCTCTTTTATCGCGAGCTCCAAGCTCCACAAGCTCAGAAAGCACACATGTATAGAAAAGTTCAGTCGCTTTCTGTCATGGGACAATATCCCCCTGTTTGATGACAGTTACTTACTCAAATAATGGTATGAGCCTAATAATTCAGAAGCGCATTTCTCCAATGATGCAGCTAGCTCATACTGATAGGCCGTTTAAAAGGTCCTAGTCCATGTTGAAAACTGGTACGATTTTTTATATACAAAACATTGTATCGGCCCAATAATAGGGCAGCGTCAATTTATTGGAAACAATAACAATCCAGGCTAGAATGGTCATATACTATGCTGGAAACTGATACGATCTTATATGCAAAACATTATTCCGTCCTAAAAGGGCAGCATCCATTTATTGGAAACAATTACAGCCTTGGCGTCGTCTTATTACATGCCTCCATAATATAGGCTGAGTCGCTTAGTGGAATAAACACAAGCGCCCATACAACAATTACTCGAGAAATCACAGGCGCACTTAACGCCTATATCACGGTTAATGGACCAGCAATTATATCAAGGTCCCCGATATACATCGTGTCAGCCAAATAACGTGTGCTCTTCCTCTTCACTGTGAATCACAGGTGCACTTGACGCCTACATCATAGTTAACCGACCACCCAATTGAAAAAAGGTCGCCGATCCATTCTAACGCATATCACCAACGTTAGTCTGAATTAAAAGCACCTGCATTCAACAATTCAGCATGCCTCCACAAATGTGCCTTATTACGCATGCCAAATACTGATACGATGTCACAAATAAAACATATTACACGCCGTCATAAGATAGGCTGTGTCGCTTAGTGGAATAAACACAAGCGCCCATACGATAATTAACCGAGAAATTACAGGCGCATTTGATGCCTATATTACGGTTAATGGACCACTAATTGTATCACGGTCCCTGATGTACATCGTATCAGCCAAACAACACGTGCTTCTTTTCTTCACTGTGAATCACAGGTGCACTCGACGCCTATATCACAGTTAACCGACCATCAATTGTATAAAGGTCGCCGATACATTCTAACTCATTTATCGTATCACCAACGTTAGTCTGAATTACCTAACTGTCGTCAGACGGATACACTCTAATGTCAACAATGACTCAACCAGATCAATGGATGAAGCTATGAATCATACATAGCTAGCATGTCGAATCACGATTTGACCTAAATAAACTGAATTACACGACAAACAGCACTTATCAGACTCCAGTTTTTGAAATGAGTCGTATGCTGGAATAAACACGAGAACTAGTCCTGGCGGAATACACATAACTCAGCCACAAGTTCTATGCGCAGCACATTGTAACCATATTGGGACTCCCACGGTTGCTTCCGACTTGCTCGTGGTGCCTGCCCTTCCCCCCACTTACATTTATACCGAGCTTACGGGCTCCTGTAAGAGGGACTCACCTTAGTCTCGCGAGGTTTTGGGTGCAAAACCAGAATTGGCGCTTGGAGAGTTTTGTCGGGGCGACTTGTCACAATTATACCAGTGCATGTGTGGCATACAATAATGATAAAAAAGGCCCAGTGGGAGCGTACTAATTTTAGCCGATTGTTACAATCATATCTGCACTGGCCACAAAGTTGTTATTAACAAAACACGGCCGTCTGTCGGGCACAATCAAGTAAACTTTAAACTCGACAGTTCACTACAATTAGTAGTCGCAATATACTTGCCACACAACCTACACTAGGACTATCACTCTGTTATTCCCAGCATTAGCTGGTGCGAGAATTTATTTCTCCTGACATATCAAGGGAGCTAACCAATATTTACTCCCATAAATATTCGTGTCAGAGCTTGACCCTTCATGATGGTCGACAAACAACTAAATCTCATTTCGTGAATTCAATCATGAAAAAATTCTTCATCCATGTGGGCGCCACCCACACCGATTCAGCCAATCAGCGTGTCGGAGTGCAAATAGCACACCCAATGAGAATTCTCCTTTACAGCACGTGACTCTCAGTCACCGAAGCTGAAGGCGTCATCCCAATTAGTTCTCATTTCCACGTATACTACACGTACAGCTCGGACGCCATCTTTAATCAACCGATAACACTGTTGAAGTTTCCACAAATTTGATTCTCAATGCACGATTATGATTTTCACACACGTGAATACGAAACCACTGAGATTCGTTTGTATCAAACACCAGGTATCGCGACTGCACATTCGCATTTTTCGATTGATTTAATCGCTATTTCACTCTCGCGTTTTACACTATTGTATTGTATTTATTTATGTTCAGTGTGTTGGCTATCACAGGTTTCGCTACCACAAGCCCGTGCAATACACATTTATGTGACATTGCCTGCCAGCTTCGAAACCGTAAAGTCTCATTACCACAAGCCAGTGTTGTATATAGAATTTTCTGTATACTCCCAGCCTGCTTGCAGACTTTACACATAGCCAACAGGGGTTTGCCTACCGCAAGCCAGTGCTAACGCATTAATGTGTGTTATTGCCCGCAAGCTTGCCAAACCCTGAAGCTTCCACCACAAGCCCGTGTCGTACACAGCCTGTGTACCTCCAGCCTGCTTGCAAGCTTCATCGCTCGACGGTTTCTATCCCAGACAGCAGAGCCTGTCGGTCGATTTAGAAACTGAATCGGAGTTTCACACCACAAGCCCGTGTTATACACAGTGTTCTGTGTATTTCCTGCAAGCTTTGAAACTTCTGAGAGCGACATACAAGTCACTGAGCGTCTCAGACAGTCGACCTAAAAGACTGCTAGAATGGCTATAGTTCTCCAATTAGAACGAACTCAAATGAGCCACGAATGCACAAACACTAAAGTGCATACATAAGCGACAGTCAAGTCAATAAAGTGCGACAGTCACTTCAGTTCTCCAATTAGAGCTGTTTCAAACAAGCCATAAAAAGGCATAAACAATCGAGTGCAAACAAAACACACTCAGTCTTGCACAAACACCTGGTCCTCAGACACGAACAGAATAAGGTGTGAAACATAATTAACGGTCGAGGCAACGCCTCCCGAAAATCAATCATATTTCCTTGAAATAGCAATATATGAAATTACAATAAACAGTTGATAATATATTGCCCAGAACCTGAAAAACAGCAGTGTTCAAATTCAAGTCTCAGCCATGTCTGAAAGCTGTAACATTCAACGAATTGGTATCAAGTGGCGCTCACCCATAGCGACCTATATTTCCTATATACCACAATACATTACCGGCCAAGAATCGGTAGTCTCAGACTTACACTAATTGAAGTCTTGAGGTATTTGTTTCTTTGATAAAACCGTAAAGGTTGAAACTAGTCAGGCATAGCGGATTAAATTCCGGACAAGTACCAATAGGCTTCAGGCTAAACAAATGTTATACCGAAGCACATACGAATTTCAATGTACTATACTGAAATCAGCTCTTTTATCGCGAGCTCCAAGCTCCACAAGCTCAGAAAGCACACATGTATAGAAAAGTTCAGTCGCTTTCTGTCATGGGACAATATCCCCCTGTTTGATGACAGTTACTTACTCAAATAATGGTATGAGCCTAATAATTCAGAAGCGCATTTCTCCAATGATGCAGCTAGCTCATACTGATAGGCCGTTTAAAAGGTCCTAGTCCATGTTGAAAACTGGTACGATTTTTTATATACAAAACATTGTATCGGCCCAATAATAGGGCAGCGTCAATTTATTGGAAACAATAACAATCCAGGCTAGAATGGTCATATACTATGCTGGAAACTGATACGATCTTATATGCAAAACATTATTCCGTCCTAAAAGGGCAGCATCCATTTATTGGAAACAATTACAGCCTTGGCGTCGTCTTATTACATGCCTCCATAATATAGGCTGAGTCGCTTAGTGGAATAAACACAAGCGCCCATACAACAATTACTCGAGAAATCACAGGCGCACTTAACGCCTATATCACGGTTAATGGACCAGCAATTATATCAAGGTCCCCGATATACATCGTGTCAGCCAAATAACGTGTGCTCTTCCTCTTCACTGTGAATCACAGGTGCACTTGACGCCTACATCATAGTTAACCGACCACCCAATTGAAAAAAGGTCGCCGATCCATTCTAACGCATATCACCAACGTTAGTCTGAATTAAAAGCACCTGCATTCAACAATTCAGCATGCCTCCACAAATGTGCCTTATTACGCATGCCAAATACTGATACGATGTCACAAATAAAACATATTACACGCCGTCATAAGATAGGCTGTGTCGCTTAGTGGAATAAACACAAGCGCCCATACGATAATTAACCGAGAAATTACAGGCGCATTTGATGCCTATATTACGGTTAATGGACCACTAATTGTATCACGGTCCCTGATGTACATCGTATCAGCCAAACAACACGTGCTTCTTTTCTTCACTGTGAATCACAGGTGCACTCGACGCCTATATCACAGTTAACCGACCATCAATTGTATAAAGGTCGCCGATACATTCTAACTCATTTATCGTATCACCAACGTTAGTCTGAATTACCTAACTGTCGTCAGACGGATACACTCTAATGTCAACAATGACTCAACCAGATCAATGGATGAAGCTATGAATCATACATAGCTAGCATGTCGAATCACGATTTGACCTAAATAAACTGAATTACACGACAAACAGCACTTATCAGACTCCAGTTTTTGAAATGAGTCGTATGCTGGAATAAACACGAGAACTAGTCCTGGCGGAATACACATAACTCAGCCACAAGTTCTATGCGCAGCACATTGTAACCATATTGGGACTCCCACGGTTGCTTCCGACTTGCTCGTGGTGCCTGCCCTCCCCCCCACTTACATTTATACCGAGCTTACGGGCTCCTGTAAGAGGGACTCACCTTAGTCTCGCGAGGTTTTGGGTGCAAACCCAGAACTGGCGCTTGGAGAGTTTTGTCGGGGCGACTTGTCACAATTATACCAGTGCATGTGTGGCATACAATAATGATAAAAAAGGCCCAGTGGGAGCGTACTAATTTTAGCCGATTGTTACAATCATATCTGCACTGGCCACAAAGTTGTTATTAACAAAACACGGCCGTCTGTCGGGCACAATCAAGTAAACTTTAAACTCGACAGTTCACTACAATTAGTAGTCGCAATATACTTGCCACACAACCTACACTAGGACTATCACTCAGTTATTCCCAGCATTAGCTGGTGCGAGAATTTATTTCTCCTGACATATCAAGGGAGCTAACCAATATTTACTCCCATAAATATTCGTGTCAGAGCTTGACCCTTCATGATGGTCGACAAACAACTAAATCTCATTTCGTGAATTCAATCATGAAAAAATTCTTCATCCATGTGGGCGCCACCCACACCGATTCAGCCAATCAGCGTGTCGGAGTGCAAATAGCACACCCAATGAGAATTCTCCTTTACAGCACGTGACTCTCAGTCACCGAAGCTGAAGGCGTCATCCCAATTAGTTCTCATTTCCACGTATACTACACGTACAGCTCGGACGCCATCTTTAATCAACCGATAACACTGTTGAAGTTTCCACAAATTTGATTCTCAATGCACGATTATGATTTTCACACACGTGAATACGAAACCACTGAGATTCGTTTGTATCAAACACCAGGTATCGCGACTGCACATTCGCATTTTTCGATTGATTTAATCGCTATTTCACTCTCGCGTTTTACACTATTGTATTGTATTTATTTATGTTCAGTGTGTTGGCTATCACAGGTTTCGCTACCACAAGCCCGTGCAATACACATTTATGTGACATTGCCTGCCAGCTTCGAAACCGTAAAGTCTCATTACCACAAGCCAGTGTTGTATATAGAATTTTCTGTATACTCCCAGCCTGCTTGCAGACTTTACACATAGCCAACAGGGGTTTGCCTACCACAAGCCAGTGCTAACGCATTAATGTGTGTTATTGCCCGCAAGCTTGCCAAACCCTGAAGCTTCCACCACAAGCCCGTGTCGTACACAGCCTGTGTACCTCCAGCCTGCTTGCAAGCTTCATCGCTCGACGGTTTCTATCCCAGACAGCAGAGCCTGTCGGTCGATTTAGAAACTGAATCGGAGTTTCACACCACAAGCCCGTGTTATACACAGTGTTCTGTGTATTTCCTGCAAGCTTTGAAACTTCTGAGAGCGACATACAAGTCACTGAGCGTCTCAGACAGTCGACCTAAAAGACTGCTAGAATGGCTATAGTTCTCCAATTAGAACGAACTCAAATGAGCCACGAATGCACAAACACTAAAGTGCATACATAAGCGACAGTCAAGTCAATAAAGTGCGACAGTCACTTCAGTTCTCCAATTAGAGCTGTTTCAAACAAGCCATAAAAAGGCATAAACAATCGAGTGCAAACAAAACACACTCAGTCTTGCACAAACACCTGGTCCTCAGACACGAACAGAATAAGGTGTGAAACATAATTAACGGTCGAGGCAACGCCTCCCGAAAATCAATCATATTTCCTTGAAATAGCAATATATGAAATTACAATAAACAGTTGATAATATATTGCCCAGAACCTGAAAAACAGCAGTGTTCAAATTCAAGTCTCAGCCATGTCTGAAAGCTGTAACATTCAACGAATTGGTATCAAGTGGCGCTCACCCATAGCGACCTATATTTCCTATATACCACAATACATTACCGGCCAAGAATCGGTAGTCTCAGACTTACACTAATTGAAGTCTTGAGGTATTTGTTTCTTTGATAAAACCGTAAAGGTTGAAACTAGCCAGGCATAGCGGATTAAATTCCGGACAAGTACCAATAGGCTTCAGGCTAAACAAATGTTATACCGAAGCACATACGAATTTCAATGTACTATACTGAAATCAGCTCTTTTATCGCGAGCTCCAAGCTCCACAAGCTCAGAAAGCACACATGTATAGAAAAGTTCAGTCGCTTTCTGTCATGGGACAATATCCCCCTGTTTGATGACAGTTACTTACTCAAATAATGGTATGAGCCTAATAATTCAGAAGCGCATTTCTCCAATGATGCAGCTAGCTCATACTGATAGGCCGTTTAAAAGGTCCTAGTCCATGTTGAAAACTGGTACGATTTTTTATATACAAAACATTGTATCGGCCCAATAATAGGGCAGCGTCAATTTATTGGAAACAATAACAATCCAGGCTAGAATGGTCATATACTATGCTGGAAACTGATACGATCTTATATGCAAAACATTATTCCGTCCTAAAAGGGCAGCATCCATTTATTGGAAACAATTACAGCCTTGGCGTCGTCTTATTACATGCCTCCATAATATAGGCTGAGTCGCTTAGTGGAATAAACACAAGCGCCCATACAACAATTACTCGAGAAATCACAGGCGCACTTAACGCCTATATCACGGTTAATGGACCAGCAATTATATCAAGGTCCCCGATATACATCGTGTCAGCCAAATAACGTGTGCTCTTCCTCTTCACTGTGAATCACAGGTGCACTTGACGCCTACATCATAGTTAACCGACCACCCAATTGAAAAAAGGTCGCCGATCCATTCTAACGCATATCACCAACGTTAGTCTGAATTAAAAGCACCTGCATTCAACAATTCAGCATGCCTCCACAAATGTGCCTTATTACGCATGCCAAATACTGATACGATGTCACAAATAAAACATATTACACGCCGTCATAAGATAGGCTGTGTCGCTTAGTGGAATAAACACAAGCGCCCATACGATAATTAACCGAGAAATTACAGGCGCATTTGATGCCTATATTACGGTTAATGGACCACTAATTGTATCACGGTCCCTGATGTACATCGTATCAGCCAAACAACACGTGCTTCTTTTCTTCACTGTGAATCACAGGTGCACTCGACGCCTATATCACAGTTAACCGACCATCAATTGTATAAAGGTCGCCGATACATTCTAACTCATTTATCGTATCACCAACGTTAGTCTGAATTACCTAACTGTCGTCAGACGGATACACTCTAATGTCAACAATGACTCAACCAGATCAATGGATGACGCTATGAATCATACATAGCTAGCATGTCGAATCACGATTTGACCTAAATAAACTGAATTACACGACAAACAGCACTTATCAGACTCCAGTTTTTGAAATTAGTCGTATGCTGGAATAAACACGAGAACTAGTCCTGGCGGAATACACATAACTCAGCCACAAGTTCTATGCGCAGCACATTGTAACCATATTGGGACTCCCACGGTTGCTTCCGACTTGCTCGTGGTGCCTGCCCTCCCCCCCACTTACATTTATACCGAGCTTACGGGCTCCTGTAAGAGGGACTCACCTTAGTCTCGCGAGGTTTTGGGTGCAAACCCAGAACTGGCGCTTGGAGAGTTTTGTCGGGGCGACTTGTCACAATTATACCAGTGCATGTGTGGCATACAATAATGATAAAAAAGGCCCAGTGGGAGCGTACTAATTTTAGCCGATTGTTACAATCATATCTGCACTGGCCACAAAGTTGTTATTAACAAAACACGGCCGTCTGTCGGGCACAATCAAGTAAACTTTAAACTCGACAGTTCACTACAATTAGTAGTCGCAATATACTTGCCACACAACCTACACTAGGACTATCACTCAGTTATTCCCAGCATTAGCTGGTGCGAGAATTTATTTCTCCTGACATATCAAGGGAGCTAACCAATATTTACTCCCATAAATATTCGTGTCAGAGCTTGACCCTTCATGATGGTCGACAAACAACTAAATCTCATTTCGTGAATTCAATCATGAAAAAATTCTTCATCCATGTGGGCGCCACCCACACCGATTCAGCCAATCAGCGTGTCGGAGTGCAAATAGCACACCCAATGAGAATTCTCCTTTACAGCACGTGACTCTCAGTCACCGAAGCTGAAGGCGTCATCCCAATTAGTTCTCATTTCCACGTATACTACACGTACAGCTCGGACGCCATCTTTAATCAACCGATAACACTGTTGAAGTTTCCACAAATTTGATTCTCAATGCACGATTATGATTTTCACACACGTGAATACGAAACCACTGAGATTCGTTTGTATCAAACACCAGGTATCGCGACTGCACATTCGCATTTTTCGATTGATTTAATCGCTATTTCACTCTCGCGTTTTACACTATTGTATTGTATTTATTTATGTTCAGTGTGTTGGCTATCACAGGTTTCGCTACCACAAGCCCGTGCAATACACATTTATGTGACATTGCCTGCCAGCTTCGAAACCGTAAAGTCTCATTACCACAAGCCAGTGTTGTATATAGAATTTTCTGTATACTCCCAGCCTGCTTGCAGACTTTACACATAGCCAACAGGGGTTTGCCTACCACAAGCCAGTGCTAACGCATTAATGTGTGTTATTGCCCGCAAGCTTGCCAAACCCTGAAGCTTCCACCACAAGCCCGTGTCGTACACAGCCTGTGTACCTCCAGCCTGCTTGCAAGCTTCATCGCTCGACGGTTTCTATCCCAGACAGCAGAGCCTGTCGGTCGATTTAGAAACTGAATCGGAGTTTCACACCACAAGCCCGTGTTATACACAGTGTTCTGTGTATTTCCTGCAAGCTTTGAAACTTCTGAGAGCGACATACAAGTCACTGAGCGTCTCAGACAGTCGACCTAAAAGACTGCTAGAATGGCTATAGTTCTCCAATTAGAACGAACTCAAATGAGCCACGAATGCACAAACACTAAAGTGCATACATAAGCGACAGTCAAGTCAATAAAGTGCGACAGTCACTTCAGTTCTCCAATTAGAGCTGTTTCAAACAAGCCATAAAAAGGCATAAACAATCGAGTGCAAACAAAACACACTCAGTCTTGCACAAACACCTGGTCCTCAGACACGAACAGAATAAGGTGTGAAACATAATTAACGGTCGAGGCAACGCCTCCCGAAAATCAATCATATTTCCTTGAAATAGCAATATATGAAATTACAATAAACAGTTGATAATATATTGCCCAGAACCTGAAAAACAGCAGTGTTCAAATTCAAGTCTCAGCCATGTCTGAAAGCTGTAACATTCAACGAATTGGTATCAAGTGGCGCTCACCCATAGCGACCTATATTTCCTATATACCACAATACATTACCGGCCAAGAATCGGTAGTCTCAGACTTACACTAATTGAAGTCTTGAGGTATTTGTTTCTTTGATAAAACCGTAAAGGTTGAAACTAGTCAGGCATAGCGGATTAAATTCCGGACAAGTACCAATAGGCTTCAGGCTAAACAAATGTTATACCGAAGCACATACGAATTTCAATGTACTATACTGAAATCAGCTCTTTTATCGCGAGCTCCAAGCTCCACAAGCTCAGAAAGCACACATGTATAGAAAAGTTCAGTCGCTTTCTGTCATGGGACAATATCCCCCTGTTTGATGACAGTTACTTACTCAAATAATGGTATGAGCCTAATAATTCAGAAGCGCATTTCTCCAATGATGCAGCTAGCTCATACTGATAGGCCGTTTAAAAGGTCCTAGTCCATGTTGAAAACTGGTACGATTTTTTATATACAAAACATTGTATCGGCCCAATAATAGGGCAGCGTCAATTTATTGGAAACAATAACAATCCAGGCTAGAATGGTCATATACTATGCTGGAAACTGATACGATCTTATATGCAAAACATTATTCCGTCCTAAAAGGGCAGCATCCATTTATTGGAAACAATTACAGCCTTGGCGTCGTCTTATTACATGCCTCCATAATATAGGCTGAGTCGCTTAGTGGAATAAACACAAGCGCCCATACAACAATTACTCGAGAAATCACAGGCGCACTTAACGCCTATATCACGGTTAATGGACCAGCAATTATATCAAGGTCCCCGATATACATCGTGTCAGCCAAATAACGTGTGCTCTTCCTCTTCACTGTGAATCACAGGAGCACTTGACGCCTACATCATAGTTAACCGACCACCCAATTGAAAAAAGGTCGCCGATCCATTCTAACGCATATCACCAACGTTAGTCTGAATTAAAAGCACCTGCATTCAACAATTCAGCATGCCTCCACAAATGTGCCTTATTACGCATGCCAAATACTGATACGATGTCACAAATAAAACATATTACACGCCGTCATAAGATAGGCTGTGTCGCTTAATGGAATAAACACAAGCGCCCATACGATAATTAACCGAGAAATTACAGGCGCATTTGATGCCTATATTACGGTTAATGGACCACTAATTGTATCACGGTCCCTGATGTACATCGTATCAGCCAAACAACACGTGCTTCTTTTCTTCACTGTGAATCACAGGTGCACTCGACGCCTATATCACAGTTAACCGACCATCAATTGTATAAAGGTCGCCGATACATTCTAACTCATTTATCGTATCACCAACGTTAGTCTGAATTACCTAACTGTCGTCAGACGGATACACTCTAATGTCAACAATGACTCAACCAGATCAATGGATGAAGCTATGAATCATACATAGCTAGCATGTCGAATCACGATTTGACCTAAATAAACTGAATTACACGACAAACAGCACTTATCAGACTCCAGTTTTTGAAATGAGTCGTATGCTGGAATAAACACGAGAACTAGTCCTGGCGGAATACACATAACTCAGCCACAAGTTCTATGCGCAGCACATTGTAACCATATTGGGACTCCCACGGTTGCTTCCGACTTGCTCGTGGTGCCTGCCCTCCCCCCCCCCCCCACACTTACATTTATACCGAGCTTACGGGCTCCTGTAAGAGGGACTCACCTTAGTCTCGCGAGGTTTTGGGTGCAAACCCAGAACTGGCGCTTGGAGAGTTTTGTCGGGGCGACTTGCCACAATTATACCAGTGCATGTGTGGCATACAATAATGATAAAAAAGGCCCAGTGGGAGCGTACTAATTTTAGCCGATTGTTACAATCATATCTGCACTGGCCACAAAGTTGTTATTAACAAAACACGGCCGTCTGTCGGGCACAATCAAGTAAACTTTAAACTCGACAGTTCACTACAATTAGTAGTCGCAATATACTTGCCACACAACCTACACTAGGACTATCACTCAGTTATTCCCAGCATTAGCTGGTGCGAGAATTTATTTCTCCTGACATATCAAGGGAGCTAACCAATATTTACTCCCATAAATATTCGTGTCAGAGCTTGACCCTTCATGATGGTCGACAAACAACTAAATCTCATTTCGTGAATTCAATCATGAAAAAATTCTTCATCCATGTGGGCGCCACCCACACCGATTCAGCCAATCAGCGTGTCGGAGTGCAAATAGCACACCCAATGAGAATTCTCCTTTACAGCACGTGACTCTCAGTCACCGAAGCTGAAGGCGTCATCCCAATTAGTTCTCATTTCCACGTATACTACACGTACAGCTCGGACGCCATCTTTAATCAACCGATAACACTGTTGAAGTTTCCACAAATTTGATTCTCAATGCACGATTATGATTTTCACACACGTGAATACGAAACCACTGAGATTCGTTTGTATCAAACACCAGGTATCGCGACTGCACATTCGCATTTTTCGATTGATTTAATCGCTATTTCACTCTCGCGTTTTACACTATTGTATTGTATTTATTTATGTTCAGTGTGTTGGCTATCACAGGTTTCGCTACCACAAGCCCGTGCAATACACATTTATGTGACATTGCCTGCCAGCTTCGAAACCGTAAAGTCTCATTACCACAAGCCAGTGTTGTATATAGAATTTTCTGTATGCTCCCAGCCTGCTTGCAGACTTTACACATAGCCAACAGGGGTTTGCCTACCACAAGCCAGTGCTAACGCATTAATGTGTGTTATTGCCCGCAAGCTTGCCAAACCCTGAAGCTTCCACCACAAGCCCGTGTCGTACACAGCCTGTGTACCTCCAGCCTGCTTGCAAGCTTCATCGCTCGACGGTTTCTATCCCAGACAGCAGAGCCTGTCGGTCGATTTAGAAACTGAATCGGAGTTTCACACCACAAGCCCGTGTTATACACAGTGTTCTGTGTATTTCCTGCAAGCTTTGAAACTTCTGAGAGCGACATACAAGTCACTGAGCGTCTCAGACAGTCGACCTAAAAGACTGCTAGAATGGCTATAGTTCTCCAATTAGAACGAACTCAAATGAGCCACGAATGCACAAACACTAAAGTGCATACATAAGCGACAGTCAAGTCAATAAAGTGCGACAGTCACTTCAGTTCTCCAATTAGAGCTGTTTCAAACAAGCCATAAAAAGGCATAAACAATCGAGTGCAAACAAAACACACTCAGTCTTGCACAAACACCTGGTCCTCAGACACGAACAGAATAAGGTGTGAAACATAATTAACGGTCGAGGCAACGCCTCCCGAAAATCAATCATATTTCCTTGAAATAGCAATATATGAAATTACAATAAACAGTTGATAATATATTGCCCAGAACCTGAAAAACAGCAGTGTTCAAATTCAAGTCTCAGCCATGTCTGAAAGCTGTAACATTCAACGAATTGGTATCAAGTGGCGCTCACCCATAGCGACCTATATTTCCTATATACCACAATACATTACCGGCCAAGAATCGGTAGTCTCAGACTTACACTAATTGAAGTCTTGAGGTATTTGTTTCTTTGATAAAACCGTAAAGGTTGAAACTAGTCAGGCATAGCGGATTAAATTCCGGACAAGTACCAATAGGCTTCAGGCTAAACAAATGTTATACCGAAGCACATACGAATTTCAATGTACTATACTGAAATCAGCTCTTTTATCGCGAGCTCCAAGCTCCACAAGCTCAGAAAGCACACATGTATAGAAAAGTTCAGTCGCTTTCTGTCATGGGACAATATCCCCCTGTTTGATGACAGTTACTTACTCAAATAATGGTATGAGCCTAATAATTCAGAAGCGCATTTCTCCAATGATGCAGCTAGCTCATACTGATAGGCCGTTTAAAAGGTCCTAGTCCATGTTGAAAACTGGTACGATTTTTTATATACAAAACATTGTATCGGCCCAATAATAGGGCAGCGTCAATTTATTGGAAACAATAACAATCCAGGCTAGAATGGTCATATACTATGCTGGAAACTGATACGATCTTATATGCAAAACATTATTCCGTCCTAAAAGGGCAGCATCCATTTATTGGAAACAATTACAGCCTTGGCGTCGTCTTATTACATGCCTCCATAATATAGGCTGAGTCGCTTAGTGGAATAAACACAAGCGCCCATACAACAATTACTCGAGAAATCACAGGCGCACTTAACGCCTATATCACGGTTAATGGACCAGCAATTATATCAAGGTCCCCGATATACATCGTGTCAGCCAAATAACGTGTGCTCTTCCTCTTCACTGTGAATCACAGGTGCACTTGACGCCTACATCATAGTTAACCGACCACCCAATTGAAAAAAGGTCGCCGATCCATTCTAACGCATATCACCAACGTTAGTCTGAATTAAAAGCACCTGCATTCAACAATTCAGCATGCCTCCACAAATGTGCCTTATTACGCATGCCAAATACTGATACGATGTCACAAATAAAACATATTACACGCCGTCATAAGATAGGCTGTGTCGCTTAGTGGAATAAACACAAGCGCCCATACGATAATTAACCGAGAAATTACAGGCGCATTTGATGCCTATATTACGGTTAATGGACCACTAATTGTATCACGGTCCCTGATGTACATCGTATCAGCCAAACAACACGTGCTTCTTTTCTTCACTGTGAATCACAGGTGCACTCGACGCCTATATCACAGTTAACCGACCATCAATTGTATAAAGGTCGCCGATACATTCTAACTCATTTATCGTATCACCAACGTTAGTCTGAATTACCTAACTGTCGTCAGACGGATACACTCTAATGTCAACAATGACTCAACCAGATCAATGGATGAAGCTATGAATCATACATAGCTAGCATGTCGAATCACGATTTGACCTAAATAAACTGAATTACACGACAAACAGCACTTATCAGACTCCAGTTTTTGAAATGAGTCGTATGCTGGAATAAACACGAGAACTAGTCCTGGCGGAATACACATAACTCAGCCACAAGTTCTATGCGCAGCACATTGTAACCATATTGGGACTCCCACGGTTGCTTCCGACTTGCTCGTGGTGCCTGCCCTCCCCCCCCCCCCCCCCCCCACTTACATTTATACCGAGCTTACGGGCTCCTGTAAGAGGGACTCACCTTAGTCTCGCGAGGTTTTGGGTGCAAACCCAGAACTGGCGCTTGGAGAGTTTTGTCGGGGCGACTTGTCACAATTATACCAGTGCATGTGTGGCATACAATAATGATAAAAAAGGCCCAGTGGGAGCGTACTAATTTTAGCCGATTGTTACAATCATATCTGCACTGGCCACAAAGTTGTTATTAACAAAACACGGCCGTCTGTCGGGCACAATCAAGTAAACTTTAAACTCGACAGTTCACTACAATTAGTAGTCGCAATATACTTGCCACACAACCTACACTAGGACTATCACTCAGTTATTCCCAGCATTAGCTGGTGCGAGAATTTATTTCTCCTGACATATCAAGGGAGCTAACCAATATTTACTCCCATAAATATTCGTGTCAGAGCTTGACCCTTCATGATGGTCGACAAACAACTAAATCTCATTTCGTGAATTCAATCATGAAAAAATTCTTCATCCATGTGGGCGCCACCCACACCGATTCAGCCAATCAGCGTGTCGGAGTGCAAATAGCACACCCAATGAGAATTCTCCTTTACAGCACGTGACTCTCAGTCACCGAAGCTGAAGGCGTCATCCCAATTAGTTCTCATTTCCACGTATACTACACGTACAGCTCGGACGCCATCTTTAATCAACCGATAACACTGTTGAAGTTTCCATAAATTTGATTCTCAATGCACGATTATGATTTTCACACACGTGAATACGAAACCACTGAGATTCGTTTGTATCAAACACCAGGTATCGCGACTGCACATTCGCATTTTTCGATTGATTTAATCGCTATTTCACTCTCGCGTTTTACACTATTGTATTGTATTTATTTATGTTCAGTGTGTTGGCTATCACAGGTTTCGCTACCACAAGCCCGTGCAATACACATTTATGTGACATTGCCTGCCAGCTTCGAAACCGTAAAGTCTCATTACCACAAGCCAGTGTTGTATATAGAATTTTCTGTATACTCCCAGCCTGCTTGCAGACTTTACACATAGCCAACAGGGGTTTGCCTACCACAAGCCAGTGCTAACGCATTAATGTGTGTTATTGCCCGCAAGCTTGCCAAACCCTGAAGCTTCCACCACAAGCCCGTGTCGTACACAGCCTGTGTACCTCCAGCCTGCTTGCAAGCTTCATCGTTCGACGGTTTCTATCCCAGACAGCAGAGCCTGTCGGTCGATTTAGAAACTGAATCGGAGTTTCACACCACAAGCCCGTGTTATACACAGTGTTCTGTGTATTTCCTGCAAGCTTTTAAACTTCTGAGAGCGACATACAAGTCACTGAGCGTCTCAGACAGTCGACCTAAAAGACTGCTAGAATGGCTATAGTTCTCCAATTAGAACGAACTCAAATGAGCCACGAATGCACAAACACTAAAGTGCATACATAAGCGACAGTCAAGTCAATAAAGTGCGACAGTCACTTCAGTTCTCCAATTAGAGCTGTTTCAAACAAGCCATAAAAAGGCATAAACAATCGAGTGCAAACAAAACACACTCAGTCTTGCACAAACACCTGGTCCTCAGACACGAACAGAATAAGGTGTGAAACATAATTAACGGTCGAGGCAACGCCTCCCGAAAATCAATCATATTTCCTTGAAATAGCAATATATGAAATTACAATAAACAGTTGATAATATATTGCCCAGAACCTGAAAAACAGCAGTGTTCAAATTCAAGTCTCAGCCATGTCTGAAAGCTGTAACATTCAACGAATTGGTATCAAGTGGCGCTCACCCATAGCGACCTATATTTCCTATATACCACAATACATTACCGGCCAAGAATCGGTAGTCTCAGACTTACACTAATTGAAGTCTTGAGGTATTTGTTTCTTTGATAAAACCGTAAAGGTTGAAACTAGTCAGGCATAGCGGATTAAATTCCGGACAAGTACCAATAGGCTTCAGGCTAAACAAATGTTATACCGAAGCACATACGAATTTCAATGTACTATACTGAAATCAGCTCTTTTATCGCGAGCTCCAAGCTCCACAAGCTCAGAAAGCACACATGTATAGAAAAGTTCAGTCGCTTTCTGTCATGGGACAATATCCCCCTGTTTGATGACAGTTACTTACTCAAATAATGGTATGAGCCTAATAATTCAGAAGCGCATTTCTCCAATGATGCAGCTAGCTCATACTGATAGGCCGTTTAAAAGGTCCTAGTCCATGTTGAAAACTGGTACGATTTTTTATATACAAAACATTGTATCGGCCCAATAATAGGGCAGCGTCAATTTATTGGAAACAATAACAATCCAGGCTAGAATGGTCATATACTATGCTGGAAACTGATACGATCTTATATGCAAAACATTATTCCGTCCTAAAAGGGCAGCATCCATTTATTGGAAACAATTACAGCCTTGGCGTCGTCTTATTACATGCCTCCATAATATAGGCTGAGTCGCTTAGTGGAATAAACACAAGCGCCCATACAACAATTACTCGAGAAATCACAGGCGCACTTAACGCCTATATCACGGTTAATGGACCAGCAATTATATCAAGGTCCCCGATATACATCGTGTCAGCCAAATAACGTGTGCTCTTCCTCTTCACTGTGAATCACAGGTGCACTTGACGCCTACATCATAGTTAACCGACCACCCAATTGAAAAAAGGTCGCCGATCCATTCTAACGCATATCACCAACGTTAGTCTGAATTAAAAGCACCTGCATTCAACAATTCAGCATGCCTCCACAAATGTGCCTTATTACGCATGCCAAATACTGATACGATGTCACAAATAAAACATATTACACGCCGTCATAAGATAGGCTGTGTCGCTTAGTGGAATAAACACAAGCGCCCATACGATAATTAACCGAGAAATTACAGGCGCATTTGATGCCTATATTACGGTTAATGGACCACTAATTGTATCACGGTCCCTGATGTACATCGTATCAGCCAAACAACACGTGCTTCTTTTCTTCACTGTGAATCACAGGTGCACTCGACGCCTATATCACAGTTAACCGACCATCAATTGTATAAAGGTCGCCGATACATTCTAACTCATTTATCGTATCACCAACGTTAGTCTGAATTACCTAACTGTCGTCAGACGGATACACTCTAATGTCAACAATGACTCAACCAGATCAATGGATGAAGCTATGAATCATACATAGCTAGCATGTCGAATCACGATTTGACCTAAATAAACTGAATTACACGACAAACAGCACTTATCAGACTCCAGTTTTTGAAATGAGTCGTATGCTGGAATAAACAGGAGAACTAGTCCTGGCGGAATACACATAACTCAGCCACAAGTTCTATGCGCAGCACATTGTAACCATATTGGGACTCCCACGGTTGCTTCCGACTTGCTCGTGGTGCCTGCCCTCCCCCCACTTACATTTATACCGAGCTTACGGGCTCCTGTAAGAGGGACTCACCTTAGTCTCGCGAGGTTTTGGGTGCAAACCCAGAACTGGCGCTTGGAGAGTTTTGTCGGGGCGACTTGTCACAATTATACCAGTGCATGTGTGGCATACAATAATGATAAAAAAGGCCCAGTGGGAGCGTACTAATTTTAGCCGATTGTTACAATCATATCTGCACTGGCCACAAAGTTGTTATTAACAAAACACGGCCGTCTGTCGGGCACAATCAAGTAAACTTTAAACTCGACAGTTCTCTACAATTAGTAGTCGCAATATACTTGCCACACAACCTACACTAGGACTATCACTCAGTTATTCCCAGCATTAGCTGGTGCGAGAATTTATTTCTCCTGACATATCAAGGGAGCTAACCAATATTTACTCCCATAAATATTCGTGTCAGAGCTTGACCCTTCATGATGGTCGACAAACAACTAAATCTCATTTCGTGAATTCAATCATGAAAAAATTCTTCATCCATGTGGGCGCCACCCACACCGATTCAGCCAATCAGCGTGTCGGAGTGCAAATAGCACACCCAATGAGAATTCTCCTTTACAGCACGTGACTCTCAGTCACCGAAGCTGAAGGCGTCATCCCAATTAGTTCTCATTTCCACGTATACTACACGTACAGCTCGGACGCCATCTTTAATCAACCGATAACACTGCTGAAGTTTCCACAAATTTGATTCTCAATGCACGATTATGATTTTCACACACGTGAATACGAAACCACTGAGATTCGTTTGTATCAAACACCAGGTATCGCGACTGCACATTCGCATTTTTCGATTGATTTAATCGCTATTTCACTCTCGCGTTTTACACTATTGTATTGCATTTATTTATGTTCAGTGTGTTGGCTATCACAGGTTTCGCTACCACAAGCCCGTGCAATACACATTTATGTGACATTGCCTGCCAGCTTCGAAACCGTAAAGTCTCATTACCACAAGCCAGTGTTGTATATAGAATTTTCTGTATACTCCCAGCCTGCTTGCAGACTTTACACATAGCCAACAGGGGTTTGCCTACCACAAGCCAGTGCTAACGCATTAATGTGTGTTATTGCCCGCAAGCTTGCCAAACCCTGAAGCTTCCACCACAAGCCCGTGTCGTACACAGCCTGTGTACCTCCAGCCTGCTTGCAAGCTTCATCGCTCGACGGTTTCTATCCCAGACAGCAGAGCCTGTCGGTCGATTTAGAAACTGAATCGGAGTTTCACACCACAAGCCCGTGTTATACACAGTGTTCTGTGTATTTCCTGCAAGCTTTGAAACTTCTGAGAGCGACATACAAGTCACTGAGCGTCTCAGACAGTCGACCTAAAAGACTGCTAGAATGGCTATAGTTCTCCAATTAGAACGAACTCAAATGAGCCACGAATGCACAAACACTAAAGTGCATACATAAGCGACAGTCAAGTCAATAAAGTGCGACAGTCACTTCAGTTCTCCAATTAGAGCTGTTTCAAACAAGCCATAAAAAGGCATAAACAATCGAGTGCAAACAAAACACACTCAGTCTTGCACAAACACCTGGTCCTCAGACACGAACAGAATAAGGTGTGAAACATAATTAACGGTCGAGGCAACGCCTCCCGAAAATCAATCATATTTCCTTGAAATAGCAATATATGAAATTACAATAAACAGTTGATAATATATTGCCCAGAACCTGAAAAACAGCAGTGTTCAAATTCAAGTCTCAGTCATGTCTGAAAGCTGTAACATTCAACGAATTGGTATCAAGTGGCGCTCACCCATAGCGACCTATATTTCCTATATACCACAATACATTACCGGCCAAGAATCGGTAGTCTCAGACTTACACTAATTGAAGTCTTGAGGTATTTGTTTCTTTGATAAAACCGTAAAGGTTGAAACTAGTCAGGCATAGCGGATTAAATTCCGGACAAGTACCAATAGGCTTCAGGCTAAACAAATGTTATACCGAAGCACATACGAATTTCAATGTACTATACTGAAATCAGCTCTTTTATCGCGAGCTCCAAGCTCCACAAGCTCAGAAAGCACACATGTATAGAAAAGTTCAGTCGCTTTCTGTCATGGGACAATATCCCCCTGTTTGATGACAGTTACTTACTCAAATAATGGTATGAGCCTAATAATTCAGAAGCGCATTTCTCCAATGATGCAGCTAGCTCATACTGATAGGCCGTTTAAAAGGTCCTAGTCCATGTTGAAAACTGGTACGATTTTTTATATACAAAACATTGTATCGGCCCAATAATAGGGCAGCGTCAATTTATTGGAAACAATAACAATCCAGGCTAGAATGGTCATATACTATGCTGGAAACTGATACGATCTTATATGCAAAACATTATTCCGTCCTAAAAGGGCAGCATCCATTTATTGGAAACAATTACAGCCTTGGCGTCGTCTTATTACATGCCTCCATAATATAGGCTGAGTCGCTTAGTGGAATAAACACAAGCGCCCATACAACAATTACTCGAGAAATCACAGGCGCACTTAACGCCTATATCACGGTTAATGGACCAGCAATTATATCAAGGTCCCCGATATACATCGTGTCAGCCAAATAACGTGTGCTCTTCCTCTTCACTGTGAATCACAGGTGCACTTGACGCCTACATCATAGTTAACCGACCACCCAATTGAAAAAAGGTCGCCGATCCATTCTAACGCATATCACCAACGTTAGTCTGAATTAAAAGCACCTGCATTCAACAATTCAGCATGCCTCCACAAATGTGCCTTATTACGCATGCCAAATACTGATACGATGTCACAAATAAAACATATTACACGCCGTCATAAGATAGGCTGTGTCGCTTAGTGGAATAAACACAAGCGCCCATACGATAATTAACCGAGAAATTACAGGCGCATTTGATGCCTATATTACGGTTAATGGACCACTAATTGTATCACGGTCCCTGATGTACATCGTATCAGCCAAACAACACGTGCTTCTTTTCTTCACTGTGAATCACAGGTGCACTTGACGCCTATATCACAGTTAACCGACCATCAATTGTATAAAGGTCGCCGATACATTCTAACTCATTTATCGTATCACCAACGTTAGTCTGAATTACCTAACTGTCGTCAGACGGATACACTCTAATGTCAACAATGACTCAACCAGATCAATGGATGAAGCTATGAATCATACATAGCTAGCATGTCGAATCACGATTTGACCTAAATAAACTGAATTACACGACAAACAGCACTTATCAGACTCCAGTTTTTGAAATGAGTCGTATGCTGGAATAAACACGAGAACTAGTCCTGGCGGAATACACATAACTCAGCCACAAGTTCTATGCGCAGCACATTGTAACCATATTGGGACTCCCACGGTTGCTTCCGACTTGCTCGTGGTGCCTGCCCTCCCCCCACTTACATTTATACCGAGCTTACGGGCTCCTGTAAGAGGGACTCACCTTAGTCTCGCGAGGTTTTGGGTGCAAACCCAGAACTGGCGCTTGGAGAGTTTTGTCGGGGCGACTTGTCACAATTATACCAGTGCATGTGTGGCATACAATAATGATAAAAAAGGCCCAGTGGGAGCGTACTAATTTTAGCCGATTGTTACAATCATATCTGCACTGGCCACAAAGTTGTTATTAACAAAACACGGCCGTCTGTCGGGCACAATCAAGTAAACTTTAAACTCGACAGTTCACTACAATTAGTAGTCGCAATATACTTGCCACACAACCTACACTAGGACTATCACTCAGTTATTCCCAGCATTAGCTGGTGCGAGAATTTATTTCTCCTGACATATCAAGGGAGCTAACCAATATTTACTCCCATAAATATTCGTGTCAGAGCTTGACCCTTCATGATGGTCGACAAACAACTAAATCTCATTTCGTGAATTCAATCATGAAAAAATTCTTCATCCATGTGGGCGCCACCCACACCGATTCAGCCAATCAGCGTGTCGGAGTGCAAATAGCACACCCAATGAGAATTCTCCTTTACAGCACGTGACTCTCAGTCACCGAAGCTGAAGGCGTCATCCCAATTAGTTCTCATTTCCACGTATACTACACGTACAGCTCGGACGCCATCTTTAATCAACCGATAACACTGTTGAAGTTTCCACAAATTTGATTCTCACTGCACGATTATGATTTTCACACACGTGAATACGAAACCACTGAGATTCGTTTGTATCAAACACCAGGTATCGCGACTGCACATTCGCATTTTTCGATTGATTTAATCGCTATTTCACTCTCGCGTTTTACACTATTGTATTGCATTTATTTATGTTCAGTGTGTTGGCTATCACAGGTTTCGCTACCACAAGCCCGTGCAATACACATTTATGTGACATTGCCTGCCAGCTTCGAAACCGTAAAGTCTCATTACCACAAGCCAGTGTTGTATATAGAATTTTCTGTATACTCCCAGCCTGCTTGCAGACTTTACACATAGCCAACAGGGGTTTGCCTACCACAAGCCAGTGCTAACGCATTAATGTGTGTTATTGCCCGCAAGCTTGCCAAACCCTGAAGCTTCCACCACAAGCCCGTGTCGTACACAGCCTGTGTACCTCCAGCCTGCTTGAAAGCTTCATCACTCGACGGTTTCTATCCCAGACAGCAGAGCCTGTCGGTCGATTTAGAAACTGAATCGGAGTTTCACACCACAAGCCCGTGTTATACACAGTGTTCTGTGTATTTCCTGCAAGCTTTGAAACTTCTGAGAGCGACATACAAGTCACTGAGCGTCTCAGACAGTCGACCTAAAAGACTGCTAGAATGGCTATAGTTCTCCAATTAGAACGAACTCAAATGAGCCACGAATGCACAAACACTAAAGTGCATACATAAGCGACAGTCAAGTCAATAAAGTGCGACAGTCACTTCAGTTCTCCAATTAGAGCTGTTTCAAACAAGCCATAAAAAGGCATAAACAATCGAGTGCAAACAAAACACACTCAGTCTTGCACAAACACCTGGTCCTCAGACACGAACAGAATAAGGTGTGAAACATAATTAACGGTCGAGGCAACGCCTCCCGAAAATCAATCATATTTCCTTGAAATAGCAATATATGAAATTACAATAAACAGTTGATAATATATTGCCCAGAACCTGAAAAACAGCAGTGTTCAAATTCAAGTCTCAGCCATGTCTGAAAGCTGTAACATTCAACGAATTGGTATCAAGTGGCGCTCACCCATAGCGACCTATATTTCCTATATACCACAATACATTACCGGCCAAGAATCGGTAGTCTCAGACTTACACTAATTAAAGTCTTGAGGTATTTGTTTCTTTGATAAAACCGTAAAGGTTGAAACTAGTCAGGCATAGCGGATTAAATTCCGGACAAGTACCAATAGGCTTCAGGCTAAACAAATGTTATACCGAAGCACATACGAATTTCAATGTACTATACTGAAATCAGCTCTTTTATCGCGAGCTCCAAGCTCCACAAGCTCAGAAAGCACACATGTATAGAAAAGTTCAGTCGCTTTCTGTCATGGGACAATATCCCCCTGTTTGATGACAGTTACTTACTCAAATAATGGTATGAGCCTAATAATTCAGAAGCGCATTTCTCCAATGATGCAGCTAGCTCATACTGATAGGCCGTTTAAAAGGTCCTAGTCCATGTTGAAAACTGGTACGATTTTTTATATACAAAACATTGTATCGGCCCAATAATAGGGCAGCGTCAGTTTATTGGAAACAATAACAATCCAGGCTAGAATGGTCATATACTATGCTGGAAACTGATACGATCTTATATGCAAAACATTATTCCGTCCTAAAAGGGCAGCATCCATTTATTGGAAAGAATTACAGCCTTGGCGTCGTCTTATTACATGCCTCCATAATATAGGCTGAGTCGCTTAGTGGAATAAACACAAGCGCCCATACAACAATTACTCGAGAAATCACAGGCGCACTTAACGCCTATATCACGGTTAATGGACCAGCAATTATATCAAGGTCCCCGATATACATCGTGTCAGCCAAATAACGTGTGCTCTTCCTCTTCACTGTGAATCACAGGTGCACTTGACGCCTACATCATAGTTAACCGACCACCCAATTGAAAAAAGGTCGCCGATCCATTCTAACGCATATCACCAACGTTAGTCTGAATTAAAAGCACCTGCATTCAACAATTCAGCATGCCTCCACAAATGTGCCTTATTACGCATGCCAAATACTGATACGATGTCACAAATAAAACATATTACACGCCGTCATAAGATAGGCTGTGTCGCTTAGTGGAATAAACACAAGCGCCCATACGATAATTAACCGAGAAATTACAGGCGCATTTGATGCCTATATTACGGTTAATGGACCACTAATTGTATCACGGTCCCTGATGTACATCGTATCAGCCAAACAACACGTGCTTCTTTTCTTCACTGTGAATCACAGGTGCACTCGACGCCTATATCACAGTTAACCGACCATCAATTGTATAAAGGTCGCCGATACATTCTAACTCATTTATCGTATCACCAACGTTAGTCTGAATTACCTAACTGTCGTCAGACGGATACACTCTAATGTCAACAATGACTCAACCAGATCAATGGATGAAGCTATGAATCATACATAGCTAGCATGTCGAATCACGATTTGACCTAAATAAACTGAATTACACGACAAACAGCACTTATCAGACTCCAGTTTTTTGAAATGAGTCGTATGCTGGAATAAACACGAGAACTAGTCCTGGCGGAATACACATAACTCAGCCACAAGTTCTATGCGCAGCACATTGTAACCATATTGGGACTCCCACGGTTGCTTCCGACTTGCTCGTGGTGCCTGCCCTCCCCCCCCCCCCCCCCCCCCACTTACATTTATACCGAGCTTACGGGCTCCTGTAAGAGGGACTCACCTTAGTCTCGCGAGGTTTTGGGTGCAAACCCAGAACTGGCGCTTGGAGAGTTTTGTCGGGGCGACTTGTCACAATTATACCAGTGCATGTGTGGCATACAATAATGATAAAAAAGGCCCAGTGGGAGCGTACTAATTTTAGCCGATTGTTACAATCATATCTGCACTGGCCACAAAGTTGTTATTAACAAAACACGGCCGTCTGTCGGGCACAATCAAGAAAACTTTAAACTCGACAGTTCACTACAATTAGTAGTCGCAATATACTTGCCACACAACCTACACTAGGACTATCACTCAGTTATTCCCAGCATTAGCTGGTGCGAGAATTTATTTCTCCTGACATATCAAGGGAGCTAACCAATATTTACTCCCATAAATATTCGTGTCAGAGCTTGACCCTTCATGATGGTCGACAAACAACTAAATCTCATTTCGTGAATTCAATCATGAAAAAATTCTTCATCCATGTGGGCGCCACCCACACCGATTCAGCCAATCAGCGTGTCGGAGTGCAAATAGCACACCCAATGAGAATTCTCCTTTACAGCACGTGACTCTCAGTCACCGAAGCTGAAGGCGTCATCCCAATTAGTTCTCATTTCCACGTATACTACACGTACAGCTCGGACGCCATCTTTAATCAACCGATAACACTGTTGAAGTTTCCACAAATTTGATTCTCAATGCACGATTATGATTTTCACACACGTGAATACGAAACCACTGAGATTCGTTTGTATCAAACACCAGGTATCGCGACTGCACATTCGCATTTTTCGATTGATTTAATCGCTATTTCACTCTCGCGTTTTACACTATTGTATTGTATTTATTTATGTTCAGTGTGTTGGCTATCACAGGTTTCGCTACCACAAGCCCGTGCAATACACATTTATGTGACATTGCCTGCCAGCTTCGAAACCGTAAAGTCTCATTACCACAAGCCAGTGTTGTATATAGAATTTTCTGTATACTCCCAGCCTGCTTGCAGACTTTACACATAGCCAACAGGGGTTTGCCTACCACAAGCCAGTGCTAACGCATTAATGTGTGTTATTGCCCGCAAGCTTGCCAAACCCTGAAGCTTCCACCACAAGCCCGTGTCGTACACAGCCTGTGTACCTCCAGCCTGCTTGCAAGCTTCATCGCTCGACGGTTTCTATCCCAGACAGCAGAGCCTGTCGGTCGATTTAGAAACTGAATCGGAGTTTCACACCACAAGCCCGTGTTATACACAGTGTTCTGTGTATTTCCTGCAAGCTTTGAAACTTCTGAGAGCGACATACAAGTCACTGAGCGTCTCAGACAGTCGACCTAAAAGACTGCTAGAATGGCTATAGTTCTCCAATTAGAACGAACTCAAATGAGCCACGAATGCACAAACACTAAAGTGCATACATAAGCGACAGTCAAGTCAATAAAGTGCGACAGTCACTTCAGTTCTCCAATTAGAGCTGTTTCAAACAAGCCATAGAAAGGCATAAACAATCGAGTGCAAACAAAACACACTCAGTCTTGCACAAACACCTGGTCCTCAGACACGAACAGAATAAGGTGTGAAACATAATTAACGGTCGAGGCAACGCCTCCCGAAAATCAATCATATTTCCTTGAAATAGCAATATATGAAATTACAATAAACAGTTGATAATATATTGCCCAGAACCTGAAAAACAGCAGTGTTCAAATTCAAGTCTCAGCCATGTCTGGAAGCTGTAACATTCAACGAATTGGTATCAAGTGGCGCTCACCCATAGCGACCTATATTTCCTATATACCACAATACATTACCGGCCAAGAATCGGTAGTCTCAGGCTTACACTAATTGAAGTCTTGAGGTATTTGTTTCTTTGATAAAACCGTAAAGGTTGAAACTAGTCAGGCATAGCGGATTAAATTCCGGACAAGTACCAATAGGCTTCAGGCTAAACAAATGTTATACCGAAGCACATACGAATTTCAATGTACTATACTGAAATCAGCTCTTTTATCGCGAGCTCCAAGCTCCACAAGCTCAGAAAGCACACATGTATAGAAAAGTTCAGTCGCTTTCTGTCATGGGACAATATCCCCCTGTTTGATGACAGTTACTTACTCAAATAATGGTATGAGCCTAATAATTCAGAAGCGCATTTCTCCAATGATGCAGCTAGCTCATACTGATAGGCCGTTTAAAAGGTCCTAGTCCATGTTGAAAACTGGTACGATTTTTTATATACAAAACATTGTATCGGCCCAATAATAGGGCAGCGTCAGTTTATTGGAAACAATAACAATCCAGGCTAGAATGGTCATATACTATGCTGGAAACTGATACGATCTTATATGCAAAACATTATTCCGTCCTAAAAGGGCAGCATCCATTTATTGGAAAGAATTACAGCCTTGGCGTCGTCTTATTACATGCCTCCATAATATAGGCTGAGTCGCTTAGTGGAATAAACACAAGCGCCCATACAACAATTACTCGAGAAATCACAGGCGCACTTAACGCCTATATCACGGTTAATGGACCAGCAATTATATCAAGGTCCCCGATATACATCGTGTCAGCCAAATAACGTGTGCTCTTCCTCTTCACTGTGAATCACAGGTGCACTTGACGCCTACATCATAGTTAACCGACCACCCAATTGAAAAAAGGTCGCCGATCCATTCTAACGCATATCACCAACGTTAGTCTGAATTAAAAGCACCTGCATTCAACAATTCAGCATGCCTCCACAAATGTGCCTTATTACGCATGCCAAATACTGATACGATGTCACAAATAAAACATATTACACGCCGTCATAAGATAGGCTGTGTCGCTTAGTGGAATAAACACAAGCGCCCATACGATAATTAACCGAGAAATTACAGGCGCATTTGATGCCTATATTACGGTTAATGGACCACTAATTGTATCACGGTCCCTGATGTACATCGTATCAGCCAAACAACACGTGCTTCTTTTCTTCACTGTGAATCACAGGTGCACTCGACGCCTATATCACAGTTAACCGACCATCAATTGTATAAAGGTCGCCGATACATTCTAACTCATTTATCGTATCACCAACGTTAGTCTGAATTACCTAACTGTCGTCAGACGGATACACTCTAATGTCAACAATGACTCAACCAGATCAATGGATGAAGCTATGAATCATACATAGCTAGCATGTCGAATCACGATTTGACCTAAATAAACTGAATTACACGACAAACAGCACTTATCAGACTCCAGTTTTTTGAAATGAGTCGTATGCTGGAATAAACACGAGAACTAGTCCTGGCGGAATACACATAACTCAGCCACAAGTTCTATGCGCAGCACATTGTAACCATATTGGGACTCCCACGGTTGCTTCCGACTTGCTCGTGGTGCCTGCCCTCCCCCCCCCCCCCCCCCCCCCACTTACATTTATACCGAGCTTACGGGCTCCTGTAAGAGGGACTCACCTTAGTCTCGCGAGGTTTTGGGTGCAAACCCAGAACTGGCGCTTGGAGAGTTTTGTCGGGGCGACTTGTCACAATTATACCAGTGCATGTGTGGCATACAATAATGATAAAAAAGGCCCAGTGGGAGCGTACTAATTTTAGCCGATTGTTACAATCATATCTGCACTGGCCACAAAGTTGTTATTAACAAAACACGGCCGTCTGTCGGGCACAATCAAGAAAACTTTAAACTCGACAGTTCACTACAATTAGTAGTCGCAATATACTTGCCACACAACCTACACTAGGACTATCACTCAGTTATTCCCAGCATTAGCTGGTGCGAGAATTTATTTCTCCTGACATATCAAGGGAGCTAACCAATATTTACTCCCATAAATATTCGTGTCAGAGCTTGACCCTTCATGATGGTCGACAAACAACTAAATCTCATTTCGTGAATTCAATCATGAAAAAATTCTTCATCCATGTGGGCGCCACCCACACCGATTCAGCCAATCAGCGTGTCGGAGTGCAAATAGCACACCCAATGAGAATTCTCCTTTACAGCACGTGACTCTCAGTCACCGAAGCTGAAGGCGTCATCCCAATTAGTTCTCATTTCCACGTATACTACACGTACAGCTCGGACGCCATCTTTAATCAACCGATAACACTGTTGAAGTTTCCACAAATTTGATTCTCAATGCACGATTATGATTTTCACACACGTGAATACGAAACCACTGAGATTCGTTTGTATCAAACACCAGGTATCGCGACTGCACATTCGCATTTTTCGATTGATTTAATCGCTATTTCACTCTCGCGTTTTACACTATTGTATTGTATTTATTTATGTTCAGTGTGTTGGCTATCACAGGTTTCGCTACCACAAGCCCGTGCAATACACATTTATGTGACATTGCCTGCCAGCTTCGAAACCGTAAAGTCTCATTACCACAAGCCAGTGTTGTATATAGAATTTTCTGTATACTCCCAGCCTGCTTGCAGACTTTACACATAGCCAACAGGGGTTTGCCTACCACAAGCCAGTGCTAACGCATTAATGTGTGTTATTGCCCGCAAGCTTGCCAAACCCTGAAGCTTCCACCACAAGCCCGTGTCGTACACAGCCTGTGTACCTCCAGCCTGCTTGCAAGCTTCATCGCTCGACGGTTTCTATCCCAGACAGCAGAGCCTGTCGGTCGATTTAGAAACTGAATCGGAGTTTCACACCACAAGCCCGTGTTATACACAGTGTTCTGTGTATTTCCTGCAAGCTTTGAAACTTCTGAGAGCGACATACAAGTCACTGAGCGTCTCAGACAGTCGACCTAAAAGACTGCTAGAATGGCTATAGTTCTCCAATTAGAACGAACTCAAATGAGCCACGAATGCACAAACACTAAAGTGCATACATAAGCGACAGTCAAGTCAATAAAGTGCGACAGTCACTTCAGTTCTCCAATTAGAGCTGTTTCAAACAAGCCATAGAAAGGCATAAACAATCGAGTGCAAACAAAACACACTCAGTCTTGCACAAACACCTGGTCCTCAGACACGAACAGAATAAGGTGTGAAACATAATTAACGGTCGAGGCAACGCCTCCCGAAAATCAATCATATTTCCTTGAAATAGCAATATATGAAATTACAATAAACAGTTGATAATATATTGCCCAGAACCTGAAAAACAGCAGTGTTCAAATTCAAGTCTCAGCCATGTCTGGAAGCTGTAACATTCAACGAATTGGTATCAAGTGGCGCTCACCCATAGCGACCTATATTTCCTATATACCACAATACATTACCGGCCAAGAATCGGTAGTCTCAGGCTTACACTAATTGAAGTCTTGAGGTATTTGTTTCTTTGATAAAACCGTAAAGGTTGAAACTAGTCAGGCATAGCGGATTAAATTCCGGACAAGTACCAATAGGCTTCAGGCTAAACAAATGTTATACCGAAGCACATACGAATTTCAATGTACTATACTGAAATCAGCTCTTTTATCGCGAGCTCCAAGCTCCACAAGCTCAGAAAGCACACATGTATAGAAAAGTTCAGTCGCTTTCTGTCATGGGACAATATCCCCCTGTTTGATGACAGTTACTTACTCAAATAATGGTATGAGCCTAATAATTCAGAAGCGCATTTCTCCAATGATGCAGCTAGCTCATACTGATAGGCCGTTTAAAAGGTCCTAGTCCATGTTGAAAACTGGTACGATTTTTTATATACAAAACATTGTATCGGCCCAATAATAGGGCAGCGTCAATTTATTGGAAACAATAACAATCCAGGCTAGAATGGTCATATACTATGCTGGAAACTGATACGATCTTATATGCAAAACATTATTCCGTCCTAAAAGGGCAGCATCCATTTATTGGAAACAATTACAGCCTTGGCGTCGTCTTATTACATGCCTCCATAATATAGGCTGAGTCGCTTAGTGGAATAAACACAAGCGCCCATACAACAATTACTCGAGAAATCACAGGCGCACTTAACGCCTATATCACGGTTAATGGACCAGCAATTATATCAAGGTCCCCGATATACATCGTGTCAGCCAAATAACGTGTGCTCTTCCTCTTCACTGTGAATCACAGGTGCACTTGACGCCTACATCATAGTTAACCGACCACCCAATTGAAAAAAGGTCGCCGATCCATTCTAACGCATATCACCAACGTTAGTCTGAATTAAAAGCACCTGCATTCAACAATTCAGCATGCCTCCACAAATGTGCCTTATTACGCATGCCAAATACTGATACGATGTCACAAATAAAACATATTACACGCCGTCATAAGATAGGCTGTGTCGCTTAGTGGAATAAACACAAGCGCCCATACGATAATTAACCGAGAAATTACAGGCGCATTTGATGCCTATATTACGGTTAATGGACCACTAATTGTATCACGGTCCCTGATGTACATCGTATCAGCCAAACAACACGTGCTTCTTTTCTTCACTGTGAATCACAGGTGCACTCGACGCCTATATCACAGTTAACCGACCATCAATTGTATAAAGGTCGCCGATACATTCTAACTCATTTATCGTATCACCAACGTTAGTCTGAATTACCTAACTGTCGTCAGACGGATACACTCTAATGTCAACAATGACTCAACCAGATCAATGGATGAAGCTATGAATCATACATAGCTAGCATGTCGAATCACGATTTGACCTAAATAAACTGAATTACACGACAAACAGCACTTATCAGACTCCAGTTTTTGAAATGAGTCGTATGCTGGAATAAACACGAGAACTAGTCCTGGCGGAATACACATAACTCAGCCACAAGTTCTATGCGCAGCACATTGTAACCATATTGGGACTCCCACGGTTGCTTCCGACTTGCTCGTGGTGCCTGCCCTCCCCCCACTTACATTTATACCGAGCTTACGGGCTCCTGTAAGAGGGACTCACCTTAGTCTCGCGAGGTTTTGGGTGCAAACCCAGAACTGGCGCTTGGAGAGTTTTGTCGGGGCGACTTGTCACAATTATACCAGTGCATGTGTGGCATACAATAATGATAAAAAAGGCCCAGTGGGAGCGTACTAATTTTAGCCGATTGTTACAATCATATCTGCACTGGCCACAAAGTTGTTATTAACAAAACACGGCCGTCTGTCGGGCACAATCGAGTAAACTTTAAACTCGACAGTTCACTACAATTAGTAGTCGCAATATACTTGCCACACAACCTACACTAGGACTATCACTCAGTTATTCCCAGCATTAGCTGGTGCGAGAATTTATTTCTCCTGACATATCAAGGGAGCTAACCAATATTTACTCCCATAAATATTCGTGTCAGAGCTTGACCCTTCATGATGGTCGACAAACAACTAAATCTCATTTCGTGAATTCAATCATGAAAAAATTCTTCATCCATGTGGGCGCCACCCACACCGATTCAGCCAATCAGCGTGTCGGAGTGCAAATAGCACACCCAATGAGAATTCTCCTTTACAGCACGTGACTCTCAGTCACCGAAGCTGAAGGCGTCATCCCAATTAGTTCTCATTTCCACGTATACTTCACGTACCGCTCGGACGCCATCTTTAATCAACCGATAACACTGTTGAAGTTTCCACAAATTTGATTCTCAATGCACGATTATGATTTTCACACACGTGAATACGAAACCACTGAGATTCGTTTGTATCAAACACCAGGTATCGCGACTGCACATTCGCATTTTTCGATTGATTTAATCGCTATTTCACTCTCGCGTTTTACACTATTGTATTGTATTTATTTATGTTCAGTGTGTTGGCTATCACAGGTTTCGCTACCACAAGCCCGTGCAATACACATTTATGTGACATTGCCTGCCAGCTTCGAAACCGTAAAGTCTCATTACCACAAGCCAGTGTTGTATATAGAATTTTCTGTATACTCCCAGCCTGCTTGCAGACTTTACACATAGCCAACAGGGGTTTGCCTACCACAAGCCAGTGCTAACGCATTAATGTGTGTTATTGCCCGCAAGCTTGCCAAACCCTGAAGCGTCCACCACAAGCCCGTGTCGTACACAGCCTGTGTACCTCCAGCCTGCTTGCAAGCTTCATCGCTCGACGGTTTCTATCCCAGACAGCAGAGCCTGTCGGACGATTTAGAAACTGAATCGGAGTTTCACACCACAAGCCCGTGTTATACACAGTGTTCTGTGTATTTCCTGCAAGCTTTGAAACTTCTGAGAGCGACATACAAGTCACTGAGCGTCTCAGACAGTCGACCTAAAACACTGCTAGAATGGCTATAGTTCTCCAATTAGAACGAACTCAAATGAGCCACGAATGCACAAACACTAAAGTGCATACATAAGCGACAGTCAAGTCAATAAAGTGCGACAGTCACTTCAGTTCTCCAATTAGAGCTGTTTCAAACAAGCCATAGAAAGGCATAAACCATCGAGTGCAAACAAAACACACTCAGTCTTGCACAAACACCTGGTCCTCAGACACGAACAGAATAAGGTGTGAAACATAATTAACGGTCGAGGCAACGCCTCCCGAAAATCAATCATATTTCCTTGAAATAGCAATATATGAAATTACAATAAACAGTTGATAATATATTGCCCAGAACCTGAAAAACAGCAGTGTTCAAATTCAAGTCTCAGCCATGTCTGAAAGCTGTAACATTCAACGAATTGGTATCAAGTGGCGCTCACCCATAGCGACCTATATTTCCTATATACCACAATACATTACCGGCCAAGAATCGGTAGTCTCAGGCTTACACTAATTGAAGTCTTGAGGTATTTGTTTCTTTGATAAAACCGTAAAGGTTGAAACTAGTCAGGCATAGCGGATTAAATTCCGGACAAGTACCAATAGGCTTCAGGCTAAACAAATGTTATACCGAAGCACATACGAATTTCAATGTACTATACTGAAATCAGCTCTTTTATCGCGAGCTCCAAGCTCCACAAGCTCAGAAAGCACACATGTATAGAAAAGTTCAGTCGCTTTCTGTCATGGGACAATATCCCCCTGTTTGATGACAGTTACTTACTCAAATAATGGTATGAGCCTAATAATTCAGAAGCGCATTTCTCCAATGATGCAGCTAGCTCATAATGATAGGCCGTTTAAAAGGTCCTAGTCCATGTTGAAAACTGGTACGATTTTTTATATACAAAACATTGTATCGGCCCAATAATAGGGCAGCGTCAATTTATTGGAAACAATAACAATCCAGGCTAGAATGGTCATATACTATGCTGGAAACTGATACGATCTTATATGCAAAACATTATTCCGTCCTAAAAGGGCAGCATCCATTTATTGGAAACAATTACAGCCTTGGCGTCGTCTTATTACATGCCTCCATAATATAGGCTGAGTCGCTTAGTGGAATAAACACAAGCGCCCATACAACAATTACTCGAGAAATCACAGGCGCACTTAACGCCTATATCACGGTTAATGGACCAGCAATTATATCAAGGTCCCCGATATACATCGTGTCAGCCAAATAACGTGTGCTCTTCCTCTTCACTGTGAATCACATGTGCACTTGACGCCTACATCATAGTTAACCGACCACCCAATTGAAAAAAGGTCGCCGATCCATTCTAACGCATATCACCAACGTTAGTCTGAATTAAAAGCACCTGCATTCAACAATTCAGCATGCCTCCACAAATGTGCCTTATTACGCATGCCAAATACTGATACGATGTCACAAATAAAACATATTACACGCCGTCATAAGATAGGCTGTGTCGCTTAGTGGAATAAACACAAGCGCCCATACGATAATTAACCGAGAAATTACAGGCGCATTTGATGCCTATATTACGGTTAATGGACCACTAATTGTATCACGGTCCCTGATGTACATCGTATCAGCCAAACAACACGTGCTTCTTTTCTTCACTGTGAATCACAGGTGCACTCGACGCCTATATCACAGTTAACCGACCATCAATTGTATAAAGGTCGCCGATACATTCTAACTCATTTATCGTATCACCAACGTTAGTCTGAATTACCTAACTGTCGTCAGACGGATACACTCTAATGTCAACAATGACTCAACCAGATCAATGGATGAAGCTATGAATCATACATAGCTAGCATGTCGAATCACGATTTGACCTAAATAAACTGAATTACACGACAAACAGCACTTATCAGACTCCAGTTTTTGAAATGAGTCGTATGCTGGAATAAACACGAGAACTAGTCCTGGCGGAATACACATAACTCAGCCACAAGTTCTATGCGCAGCACATTGTAACCATATTGGGACTCCCACGGTTGCTTCCGACTTCCTCGTGGTGCCTGCCCTCCCCCCCACTTACATTTATACCGAGCTTACGGGCTCATGTAAGAGGGACTCACCTTAGTCTCGCGAGGTTTTGGGTGCAAACCCAGAACTGGCGCTTGGAGAGTTTTGTCGGGGCGACTTGTCACAATTATACCAGTGCATGTGTGGCATACAATAATGATAAAAAAGGCCCAGTGGGAGCGTACTAATTTTAGCCGATTGTTACAATCATATCTGCACTGGCCACAAAGTTGTTATTAACAAAACACGGCCGTCTGTCGGGCACAATCAAGTAAACTTTAAACTCGACAGTTCACTACAATTAGTAGTCGCAATATACTTGCCACACAACCTACACTAGGACTATCACTCAGTTATTCCCAGCATTAGCTGGTGCGAGAATTTATTTCTCCTGACATATCAAGGGAGCTAACCAATATTTACTCCCATAAATATTCGTGTCAGAGCTTGACCCTTCATGATGGTCGACAAACAACTAAATCTCATTTCGTGAATTCAATCATGAAAAAATTCTTCATCCATGTGGGCGCCACCCACACCGATTCAGCCAATCAGCGTGTCGGAGTGCAAATAGCACACCCAATGAGAATTCTCCTTTACAGCACGTGACTCTCAGTCACCGAAGCTGAAGGCGTCATCCCAATTAGTTCTCATTTCCACGTATACTACACGTACAGCTCGGACGCCATCTTTAATCAACCGATAACACTGTTGAAGTTTCCACAAATTTGATTCTCAATGCACGATTATGATTTTCACACACGTGAATACGAAACCACTGAGATTCGTTTGTATCAAACACCAGGTATCGCGACTGCACATTCGCATTTTTCGATTGATTTAATCGCTATTTCACTCTCGCGTTTTACACTATTGTATTGTATTTATTTATGTTCAGTGTGTTGGCTATCACAGGTTTCGCTACCACAAGCCCGTGCAATACACATTTATTTGACATTGCCTGCCAGCTTCGAAACCGTAAAGTCTCATTACCACAAGCCAGTGTTGTATATAGAATTTTCTGTATACTCCCAGCCTGCTTGCAGACTTTACACATAGCCAACAGGGGTTTGCCTACCACAAGCCAGTGCTAACGCATTAATGTGTGTTATTGCCCGCAAGCTTGCCAAACCCTGAAGCTTCCACCACAAGCCCGTGTCGTACACAGCCTGTGTACCTCCAGCCTGCTTGCAAGCTTCATCGCTCGACGGTTTCTATCCCAGACAGCAGAGCCTGTCGGTCGATTTAGAAACTGAATCGGAGTTTCACACCACAAGCCCGTGTTATACACAGTGTTCTGTGTATTTCCTGCAAGCTTTGAAACTTCTGAGAGCGACATACAAGTCACTGAGCGTCTCAGACAGTCGACCTAAAAGACTGCTAGAATGGCTATAGTTCTCCAATTAGAACGAACTCAAATGAGCCACGAATGCACAAACACTAAAGTGCATACATAAGCGACAGTCAAGTCAATAAAGTGCGACAGTCACTTCAGTTCTCCAATTAGAGCTGTTTCAAACAAGCCATAAAAAGGCATAAACAATCGAGTGCAAACAAAACACACTCAGTCTTGCACAAACACCTGGTCCTCAGACACGAACAGAATAAGGTGTGAAACATAATTAACGGTCGAGGCAACGCCTCCCGAAAATCAATCATATTTCCTTGAAATAGCAATATATGAAATTACAATAAACAGTTGATAATATATTGCCCAGAACCTGAAAAACAGCAGTGTTCAAATTCAAGTCTCAGCCATGTCTGAAAGCTGTAACATTCAACGAATTGGTATCAAGTGGCGCTCACCCATAGCGACCTATATTTCCTATATACCACAATACATTACCGGCCAAGAATCGGTAGTCTCAGACTTACACTAATTGAAGTCTTGAGGTATTTGTTTCTTTGATAAAACCGTAAAGGTTGAAACTAGTCAGGCATAGCGGATTAAATTCCGGACAAGTACCAATAGGCTTCAGGCTAAACAAATGTTATACCGAAGCACATACGAATTTCAATGTACTATACTGAAATCAGCTCTTTTATCGCGAGCTCCAAGCTCCACAAGCTCAGAAAGCACACATGTATAGAAAAGTTCAGTCGCTTTCTGTCATGGGACAATATCCCCCTGTTTGATGACAGTTACTTACTCAAATAATGGTATGAGCCTAATAATTCAGAAGCGCATTTCTCCAATGATGCAGCTAGCTCATACTGATAGGCCGTTTAAAAGGTCCTAGTCCATGTTGAAAACTGGTACGATTTTTTATATACAAAACATTGTATCGGCCCAATAATAGGGCAGCGTCAATTTATTGGAAACAATAACAATCCAGGCTAGAATGGTCATATACTATGCTGGAAACTGATACGATCTTATATGCAAAACATTATTCCGTCCTAAAAGGGCAGCATCCATTTATTGGAAACAATTACAGCCTTGGCGTCGTCTTATTACATGCCTCCATAATATAGGCTGAGTCGCTTAGTGGAATAAACACAAGCGCCCATACAACAATTACTCGAGAAATCACAGGCGCACTTAACGCCTATATCACGGTTAATGGACCAGCAATTATATCAAGGTCCCCGATATACATCGTGTCAGCCAAATAACGTGTGCTCTTCCTCTTCACTGTGAATCACAGGTGCACTTGACGCCTACATCATAGTTAACCGACCACCCAATTGAAAAAAGGTCGCCGATCCATTCTAACGCATATCACCAACGTTAGTCTGAATTAAAAGCACCTGCATTCAACAATTCAGCATGCCTCCACAAATGTGCCTTATTACGCATGCCAAATACTGATACGATGTCACAAATAAAACATATTACACGCCGTCATAAGATAGGCTGTGTCGCTTAGTGGAATAAACACAAGCGCCCATACGATAATTAACCGAGAAATTACAGGCGCATTTGATGCCTATATTACGGTTAATGGACCACTAATTGTATCACGGTCCCTGATGTACATCGTATCAGCCAAACAACACGTGCTTCTTTTCTTCACTGTGAATCACAGGTGCACTCGACGCCTATATCACAGTTAACCGACCATCAATTGTATAAAGGTCGCCGATACATTCTAACTCATTTATCGTATCACCAACGTTAGTCTGAATTACCTAACTGTCGTCAGACGGATACACTCTAATGTCAACAATGACTCAACCAGATCAATGGATGAAGCTATGAATCATACATAGCTAGCATGTCGAATCACGATTTGACCTAAATAAACTGAATTACACGACAAACAGCACTTATCAGACTCCAGTTTTTGAAATGAGTCGTATGCTGGAATAAACACGAGAACTAGTCCTGGCGGAATACACATAACTCAGCCACAAGTTCTATGCGCAGCACATTGTAACCATATTGGGACTCCCACGGTTGCTTCCGACTTGCTCGTGGTGCCTGCCCTCCCCCCCCCCCCCCCCCCCCCCCCACTTACATTTATACCGAGCTTACGGGCTCCTGTAAGAGGGACTCACCTTAGTCTCGCGAGGTTTTGGGTGCAAACCCAGAACTGGCGCTTGGAGAGTTTTGTCGGGGCGACTTGTCACAATTATACCAGTGCATGTGTGGCATACAATAATGATAAAAAAGGCCCAGTGGGAGCGTACTAATTTTAGCCGATTGTTACAATCATATCTGCACTGGCCACAAAGTTGTTATTAACAAAACACGGCCGTCTGTCGGGCACAATCAAGTAAACTTTAAACTCGACAGTTCACTACAATTAGTAGTCGCAATATACTTGCCACACAACCTACACTAGGACTATCACTCAGTTATTCCCAGCATTAGCTGGTGCGAGAATTTATTTCTCCTGACATATCAAGGGAGCTAACCAATATTTACTCCCATAAATATTCGTGTCAGAGCTTGACCCTTCATGATGGTCGACAAACAACTAAATCTCATTTCGTGAATTCAATCATGAAAAAATTCTTCATCCATGTGGGCGCCACCCACACCGATTAAGCCAATCAGCGTGTCGGAGTGCAAATAGCACACCCAATGAGAATTCTCCTTTACAGCACGTGACTCTCAGTCACCGAAGCTGAAGGCGTCATCCCAATTAGTTCTCATTTCCACGTATACTACACGTACAGCTCGGACGCCATCTTTAATCAACCGATAACACTGTTGAAGTTTCCACAAATTTGATTCTCAATGCACGATTATGATTTTCACACACGTGAATACGAAACCACTGAGATTCGTTTGTATCAAACACCAGGTATCGCGACTGCACATTCGCATTTTTCGATTGATTTAATCGCTATTTCACTCTCGCGTTTTACACTATTGTATTGTATTTATTTATGTTCAGTGTGTTGGCTATCACAGGTTTCGCTACCACAAGCCCGTGCAATACACATTTATGTGACATTGCCTGCCAGCTTCGAAACCGTAAAGTCTCATTACCACAAGCCAGTGTTGTATATAGAATTTTCTGTATACTCCCAGCCTGCTTGCAGACTTTACACATAGCCAACAGGGGTTTGCCTACCACAAGCCAGTGCTAACGCATTAATGTGTGTTATTGCCCGCAAGCTTGCCAAACCCTGAAGCTTCCACCACAAGCCCGTGTCGTACACAGCCTGTGTACCTCCAGCCTGCTTGCAAGCTTCATCGCTCGACGGTTTCTATCCCAGACAGCAGAGCCTGTCGGTCGATTTAGAAACTGAATCGGAGTTTCACACCACAAGCCCGTGTTATACACAGTGTTCTGTGTATTTCCTGCAAGTTTGAAACTTCTGAGAGCGACATACAAGTCACTGAGCGTCTCAGACAGTCGACCTAAAAGACTGCTAGAATGGCTATAGTTCTCCAATTAGAACGAACTCAAATGAGCCACGAATGCACAAACACTAAAGTGCATACATAAGCGACAGTCAAGTCAATAAAGTGCGACAGTCACTTCAGTTCTCCAATTAGAGCTGTTTCAAACAAGCCATAAAAAGGCATAAACAATCGAGTGCAAACAAAATACACTCAGTCTTACACAAACACCTGGTCCTCAGACACGAACAGAATAAGGTGTGAAACATAATTAACGGTCGAGGCAACGCCTCCCGAAAATCAATCATATTTCCTTGAAATAGCAATATATGAAATTACAATAAACAGTTGATAATATATTGCCCAGAACCTGAAAAACAGCAGTGTTCAAATTCAAGTCTCAACCATGTCTGAAAGCTGTAACATTCAACGAATTGGTATCAAGTGGCACTCACCCATAGCGACCTATATTTCCTATATACCACAATACATTACCGGCCAAGAATCGGTAGTCTCAGACTTACACTAATTGAAGTCTTGAGGTATTTGTTTCTTTGATAAAACCGTAAAGGTTGAAACTAGTCAGGCATAGCGGATTAAATTCCGGACAAGTACCAATAGGCTTCAGGCTAAACAAATGTTATACCGAAGCACATACGAATTTCAATGTACTATACTGAAATCAGCTCTTTTATCGCGAGCTCCAAGCTCCACAAGCTCAGAAAGCACACATGTATAGAAAAGTTCAGTCGCTTTCTGTCATGGGACAATATCCCCCTGTTTGATGACAGTTACTTACTCAAATAATGGTATGAGCCTAATAATTCAGAAGCGCATTTCTCCAATGATGCAGCTAGCTCATACTGATAGGCCGTTTAAAAGGTCCTAGTCCATGTTGAAAACTGGTACGATTTTTTATATACAAAACATTGTATCGGCCCAATAATAGGGCAGCGTCAATTTATTGGAAACAATAACAATCCAGGCTAGAATGGTCATATACTATGCTGGAAACTGATACGATCTTATATGCAAAACATTATTCCGTCCTAAAAGGGCAGCATCCATTTATTGGAAACAATTACAGCCTTGGCGTCGTCTTATTACATGCCTCCATAATATAGGCTGAGTCGCTTAGTGGAATAAACACAAGCGCCCATACAACAATTACTCGAGAAATCACAGGCGCACTTAACGCCTATATCACGGTTAATGGACCAGCAATTATATCAAGGTCCCCGATATACATCGTGTCAGCCAAATAACGTGTGCTCTTCCTCTTCACTGTGAATCACAGGTGCACTTGACGCCTACATCATAGTTAACCGACCACCCAATTGAAAAAAGGTCGCCGATCCATTCTAACGCATATCACCAACGTTAGTCTGAATTAAAAGCACCTGCATTCAACAATTCAGCATGCCTCCACAAATGTGCCTTATTACGCTGCCAAATACTGATACGATGTCACAAATAAAACATATTACACGCCGTCATAAGATAGGCTGTGTCGCTTAGTGGAATAAACACAAGCGCCCATACGATAATTAACCGAGAAATTACAGGCGCATTTGATGCCTATATTACGGTTAATGGACCACTAATTGTATCACGGTCCCTGATGTACATCGTATCAGCCAAACAACACGTGCTTCTTTTCTTCACTGTGAATCACAGGTGCACTCGACGCCTATATCACAGTTAACCGACCATCAATTGTATAAACGTCGCCGATACATTCTAACTCATTTATCGTATCACCAACGTTAGTCTGAATTACCTAACTGTCGTCAGACGGATACACTCTAATGTCAACAATGACTCAACCAGATCAATAGATGAAGCTATGAATCATACATAGCTAGCATGTCGAATCACGATTTGACCTAAATAAACTGAATTACACGACAAACAGCACTTATCAGACTCCAGTTTTTGAAATGAGTCGTATGCTGGAATAAACACGAGAACTAGTCCTGGCGGAATACACATAACTCAGCCACAAGTTCTATGCGCAGCACATTGTAACCATATTGGGACTCCCACGATTGCTTCCGACTTGCTCGTGGTGCCTGCCCTCCCCCCCCCCCCCCCCCCCACTTACATTTATACCGAGCTTACGGGCTCCTGTAAGAGGGACTCACCTTAGTCTCGCGAGGTTTTGGGTGCAAACCCAGAACTGGCGCTTGGAGAGTTTTGTCGGGGCGACTTGTCACAATTATACCAGTGCATGTGTGGCATACAATAATGATAAAAAAGGCCCAGTGGGAGCGTACTAATTTTAGCCGATTGTTACAATCATATCTGCACTGGCCACAAAGTTGTTATTAACAAAACACGGCCGTCTGTCGGGCACAATCAAATAAACTTTAAACTCGACAGTTCACTACAATTAGTAGTCGCAATATGCTTGCCACACAACCTACACTAGGACTATCACTCAGTTATTCCCAGCATTAGCTGGTGCGAGAATTTATTTCTCCTGACATATCAAGGGAGCTAACCAATATTTACTCCCATAAATATTCGTGTCAGAGCTTGACCCTTCATGATGGTCGACAAACAACTAAATCTCATTTCGTGAATTCAATCATGAAAAAATTCTTCATCCATGTGGGCGCCACCCACACCGATTCAGCCAATCAGCGTGTCGGAGTGCAAATAGCACACCCAATGAGAATTCTCCTTTACAGCACGTGACTCTCAGTCACGGAAGCTGAAGGCGTCATCCCAATTAGTTCTCATTTCCACGTATACTACACGTACAGCTCGGACGCCATCTTTAATCAACCGATAACACTGTTGAAGTTTCCACAAATTTGATTCTCAATGCACGATTATGATTTTCACACACGTGAATACGAAACCACTGAGATTCGTTTGTATCAAACACCAGGTATCGCGACTGCACATTCGCATTTTTCGATTGATTTAATCGCTATTTCACTCTCGCGTTTTACACTATTGTATTGTATTTATTTATGTTCAGTGTGTTGGCTATCACAGGTTTCGCTACCACAAGCCCGTGCAATACACATTTATGTGACATTGCCTGCCAGCTTCGAAACCGTAAAGTCTCATTACCACAAGCCAGTGTTGTATATAGAATTTTCTGTATACTCCCAGCCTGCTTGCAGACTTTACACATAGCCAACAGGGGTTTGCCTACCACAAGCCTGTGCTAACGCATTAATGTGTGTTATTGCCCGCAAGCTTGCCAAACCCTGAAGCTTCCACCACAAGCCCGTGTCGTACACAGCCTGTGTACCTCCAGCCTGCTTGCAAGCTTCATCGCTCGACGGTTTCTATCCCAGACAGCAGAGCCTGTCGGTCGATTTAGAAACTGAATCGGAGTTTCACACCACAAGCCCGTGTTATACACAGTGTTCTGTGTATTTCCTGCAAGCTTTGAAACTTCTGAGAGCGACATACAAGTCACTGAGCGTCTCAGACAGTCGACCTAAAAGACTGCTAGAATGGCTATAGTTCTCCAATTAGAACGAACTCAAATGAGCCACGAATGCACAAACACTAAAGTGCATACATAAGCGACAGTCAAGTCAATAAAGTGCGACAGTCACTTCAGTTCTCCAATTAGAGCTGTTTCAAACAAGCCATAAAAAGGCATAAACAATCGAGTGCAAACAAAACACACTCAGTCTTGCACAAACACCTGGTCCTCAGACACGAACAGAATAAGGTGTGAAACATAATTAACGGTCGAGGCAACGCCTCCCGAAAATCAATCATATTTCCTTGAAATAGCAATATATGAAATTACAATAAACAGTTGATAATATATTGCCCAGAACCTGAAAAACAGCAGTGTTCAAATTCAAGTCTCAGCCATGTCTGAAAGCTGTAACATTCAACGAATTGGTATCAAGTGGCGCTCACCCATAGCGACCTATATTTCCTATATACCACAATACATTACCGGCCAAGAATCGGTAGTCTCAGACTTACACTAATTGAAGTCTTGAGGTATTTGTTTCTTTGATAAAACCGTAAAGGTTGAAACTAGTCAGGCATAGCGGATTAAATTCCGGACAAGTACCAATAGGCTTCAGGCTAAACAAATGTTATACCGAAGCACATACGAATTTCAATGTACTATACTGAAATCAGCTCTTTTATCGCGAGCTCCAAGCTCCACAAGCTCAGAAAGCACACATGTATAGAAAAGTTCAGTCGCTTTCTGTCATGGGACAATATCCCCCTGTTTGATGACAGTTACTTACTCAAATAATGGTATGAGCCTAATAATTCAGAAGCGCATTTCTCCAATGATGCAGCTAGCTCATACTGATAGGCCGTTTAAAAGGTCCTAGTCCATGTTGAAAACTGGTACGATTTTTTATATACAAAACATTGTATCGGCCCAATAATAGGGCAGCGTCAATTTATTGGAAACAATAACAATCCAGGCTAGAATGGTCATATACTATGCTGGAAACTGATACGATCTTATATGCAAAACATTATTCCGTCCTAAAAGGGCAGCATCCATTTATTGGAAACAATTACAGCCTTGGCGTCGTCTTATTACATGCCTCCATAATATAGGCTGAGTCGCTTAGTGGAATAAACACAAGCGCCCATACAACAATTACTCGAGAAATCACAGGCGCACTTAACGCCTATATCACGGTTAATGGACCAGCAATTATATCAAGGTCCCCGATATACATCGTGTCAGCCAAATAACGTGTGCTCTTCCTCTTCACTGTGAATCACAGGTGCACTTGACGCCTACATCATAGTTAACCGACCACCCAATTGAAAAAAGGTCGCCGATCCATTCTAACGCATATCACCAACGTTAGTCTGAATTAAAAGCACCTGCATTCAACAATTCAGCATGCCTCCACAAATGTGCCTTATTACGCATGCCAAATACTGATACGATGTCACAAATAAAACATATTACACGCCGTCATAAGATAGGCTGTGTCGCTTAGTGGAATAAACACAAGCGCCCATACGATAATTAACCGAGAAATTACAGGCGCATTTGATGCCTATATTACGGTTAATGGACCACTAATTGTATCACGGTCCCTGATGTACATCGTATCAGCCAAACAACACGTGCTTCTTTTCTTCACTGTGAATCACAGGTGCACTCGACGCCTATATCACAGTTAACCGACCATCAATTGTATAAAGGTCGCCGATACATTCTAACTCATTTATCGTATCACCAACGTTAGTCTGAATTACCTAACTGTCGTCAGACGGATACACTCTAATGTCAACAATGACTCAACCAGATCAATGGATGAAGCTATGAATCATACATAGCTAGCATGTCGAATCACGATTTGACCTAAATAAACTGAATTACACGACAAACAGCACTTATCAGACTCCAGTTTTTGAAATGAGTCGTATGCTGGAATAAACACGAGAACTAGTCCTGCCGGAATACACATAACTCAGCCACAAGTTCTATGCGCAGCACATTGTAACCATATTGGGACTCCCACGGTTGCTTCCGACTTGCTCGTGGTGCCTGCCCTCCCCCCCCACTTACATTTATACCGAGCTTACGGGCTCCTGTAAGAGGGACTCACCTTAGTCTCGCGAGGTTTTGGGTGCAAACCCAGAACTGGCGCTTGGAGAGTTTTGTCGGGGCGACTTGTCACAATTATACCAGTGCATGTGTGGCATACAATAATGATAAAAAAGGCCCAGTGGGAGCGTACTAATTTTAGCCGATTGTTACAATCATATCTGCACTGGCCACAAAGTTGTTATTAACAAAACACGGCCGTCTGTCGGGCACAATCAAGTAAACTTTAAACTCGACAGTTCACTACAATTAGTAGTCGCAATATACTTGCCACACAACCTACACTAGGACTATCACTCAGTTATTCCCAGCATTAGCTGGTGCGAGAATTTATTTTTCCTGACATATCAAGGGAGCTAACCAATATTTACTCCCATAAATATTCGTGTCAGAGCTTGACCCTTCATGATGGTCGACAAACAACTAAATCTCATTTCGTGAATTCAATCATGAAAAAATTCTTCATCCATGTGGGCGCCACCCACACCGATTCAGCCAATCAGCGTGTCGGAGTGCAAATAGCACACCCAATGAGAATTCTCCTTTACAGCACGTGACTCTCAGTCACCGAAGCTGAAGGCGTCATCCCAATTAGTTCTCATTTCCACGTATACTACACGTACAGCTCGGACGCCATCTTTAATCAACCGATAACACTGTTGAAGTTTCCACAAATTTGATTCTCAATGCACGATTATGATTTTCACACACGTGAATACGAAACCACTGAGATTCGTTTGTATCAAACACCAGGTATCGCGACTGCACATTCGCATTTTTCGATTGATTTAATCGCTATTTCACTCTCGCGTTTTACACTATTGTATTGTATTTATTTATGTTCAGTGTGTTGGCTATCACAGGTTTCGCTACCACAAGCCCGTGCAATACACATTTATGTGACATTGCCTGCCAGCTTCGAAACCGTAAAGTCTCATTACCACAAGCCAGTGTTGTATATAGAATTTTCTGTATACTCCCAGCCTGCTTGCAGACTTTACACATAGCCAACAGGGGTTTGCCTACCACAAGCCTGTGCTAACGCATTAATGTGTGTTATTGCCCGCAAGCTTGCCAAACCCTGAAGCTTCCACCACAAGCCCGTGTCGTACACAGCCTGTGTACCTCCAGCCTGCTTGCAAGCTTCATCGCTCGACGGTTTCTATCCCAGACAGCAGAGCCTGTCGGTCGATTTAGAAACTGAATCGGAGTTTCACACCACAAGCCCGTGTTATACACAGTGTTCTGTGTATTTCCTGCAAGCTTTGAAACTTCTGAGAGCGACATACAAGTCACTGAGCGTCTCAGACAGTCGACCTAAAAGACTGCTAGAATGGCTATAGTTCTCCAATTAGAACGAACTCAAATGAGCCACGAATGCACAAACACTAAAGTGCATACATAAGCGACAGTCAAGTCAATAAAGTGCGACAGTCACTTCAGTTCTCCAATTAGAGCTGTTTCAAACAAGCCATAAAAAGGCATAAACAATCGAGTGCAAACAAAACACACTCAGTCTTGCACAAACACCTGGTCCTCAGACACGAACAGAATAAGGTGTGAAACATAATTAACGGTCGAGGCAACGCCTCCCGAAAATCAATCATATTTCCTTGAAATAGCAATATATGAAATTACAATAAACAGTTGATAATATATTGCCCAGAACCTGAAAAACAGCAGTGTTCAAATTCAAGTCTCAGCCATGTCTGAAAGCTGTAACATTCAACGAATTGGTATCAAGTGGCGCTCACCCATAGCGACCTATATTTCCTATATACCACAATACATTACCGGCCAAGAATCGGTAGTCTCAGACTTACACTAATTGAAGTCTTGAGGTATTTGTTTCTTTGATAAAACCGTAAAGGTTGAAACTAGTCAGGCATAGCGGATTAAATTCCGGACAAGTACCAATAGGCTTCAGGCTAAACAAATGTTATACCGAAGCACATACGAATTTCAATGTACTATACTGAAATCAGCTCTTTTATCGCGAGCTCCAAGCTCCACAAGCTCAGAAAGCACACATGTATAGAAAAGTTCAGTCGCTTTCTGTCATGGGACAATATCCCCCTGTTTGATGACAGTTACTTACTCAAATAATGGTATGAGCCTAATAATTCAGAAGCGCATTTCTCCAATGATGCAGCTAGCTCATACTGATAGGCCGTTTAAAAGGTCCTAGTCCATGTTGAAAACTGGTACGATTTTTTATATACAAAACATTGTATCGGCCCAATAATAGGGCAGCGTCAATTTATTGGAAACAATAACAATCCAGGCTAGAATGGTCATATACTATGCTGGAAACTGATACGATCTTATATGCAAAACATTATTCCGTCCTAAAAGGGCAGCATCCATTTATTGGAAACAATTACAGCCTTGGCGTCGTCTTATTACATGCCTCCATAATATAGGCTGAGTCGCTTAGTGGAATAAACACAAGCGCCCATACAACAATTACTCGAGAAATCACAGGCGCACTTAACGCCTATATCACGGTTAATGGACCAGCAATTATATCAAGGTCCCCGATATACATCGTGTCAGCCAAATAACGTGTGCTCTTCCTCTTCACTGTGAATCACAGGTGCACTTGACGCCTACATCATAGTTAACCGACCACCCAATTGAAAAAAGGTCGCCGATCCATTCTAACGCATATCACCAACGTTAGTCTGAATTAAAAGCACCTGCATTCAACAATTCAGCATGCCTCCACAAATGTGCCTTATTACGCATGCCAAATACTGATACGATGTCACAAATAAAACATATTACACGCCGTCATAAGATAGGCTGTGTCGCTTAGTGGAATAAACACAAGCGCCCATACGATAATTAACCGAGAAATTACAGGCGCATTTGATGCCTATATTACGGTTAATGGACCACTAATTGTATCACGGTCCCTGATGTACATCGTATCAGCCAAACAACACGTGCTTCTTTTCTTCACTGTGAATCACAGGTGCACTCGACGCCTATATCACAGTTAACCGACCATCAATTGTATAAAGGTCGCCGATACATTCTAACTCATTTATCGTATCACCAACGTTAGTCTGAATTACCTAACTGTCGTCAGACGGATACACTCTAATGTCAACAATGACTCAACCAGATCAATGGATGAAGCTATGAATCATACATAGCTAGCATGTCGAATCACGATTTGACCTAAATAAACTGAATTACACGACAAACAGCACTTATCAGACTCCAGTTTTTGAAATGAGTCGTATGCTGGAATAAACACGAGAACTAGTCCTGCCGGAATACACATAACTCAGCCACAAGTTCTATGCGCAGCACATTGTAACCATATTGGGACTCCCACGGTTGCTTCCGACTTGCTCGTGGTGCCTGCCCTCCCCCCCCACTTACATTTATACCGAGCTTACGGGCTCCTGTAAGAGGGACTCACCTTAGTCTCGCGAGGTTTTGGGTGCAAACCCAGAACTGGCGCTTGGAGAGTTTTGTCGGGGCGACTTGTCACAATTATACCAGTGCATGTGTGGCATACAATAATGATAAAAAAGGCCCAGTGGGAGCGTACTAATTTTAGCCGATTGTTACAATCATATCTGCACTGGCCACAAAGTTGTTATTAACAAAACACGGCCGTCTGTCGGGCACAATCAAGTAAACTTTAAACTCGACAGTTCACTACAATTAGTAGTCGCAATATACTTGCCACACAACCTACACTAGGACTATCACTCAGTTATTCCCAGCATTAGCTGGTGCGAGAATTTATTTCTCCTGACATATCAAGGGAGCTAACCAATATTTACTCCCATAAATATTCGTGTCAGAGCTTGACCCTTCATGATGGTCGACAAACAACTAAATCTCATTTCGTGAATTCAATCATGAAAAAATTCTTCATCCATGTGGGCGCCACCCACACCGATTCAGCCAATCAGCGTGTCGGAGTGCAAATAGCACACCCAATGAGAATTCTCCTTTACAGCACGTGACTCTCAGTCACCGAAGCTGAAGGCGTCATCCCAATTAGTTCTCATTTCCACGTATACTACACGTACAGCTCGGACGCCATCTTTAATCAACCGATAACACTGTTGAAGTTTCCACAAATTTGATTCTCAATGCACGATTATGATTTTCACACACGTGAATACGAAACCACTGAGATTCGTTTGTATCAAACACCTGGTATCGCGACTGCACATTCGCATTTTTCGATTGATTTAATCGCTATTTCACTCTCGCGTTTTACACTATTGTATTGTATTTATTTATGTTCAGTGTGTTGGCTATCACAGGTTTCGCTACCACAAGCCCGTGCAATACACATTTATGTGACATTGCCTGCCAGCTTCGAAACCGTAAAGTCTCATTACCACAAGCCAGTGTTGTATATAGAATTTTCTGTATACTCCCAGCCTGCTTGCAGACTTTACACATAGCCAACAGGGGTTTGCCTACCACAAGCCAGTGCTAACGCATTAATGTGTGTTATTGCCCGCAAGCTTGCCAAACCCTGAAGCTTCCACCACAAGCCCGTGTCGTACACAGCCTGTGTACCTCCAGCCTGCTTGCAAGCTTCATCGCTCGACGGTTTCTATCCCAGACAGCAGAGCCTGTCGGTCGATTTAGAAACTGAATCGGAGTTTCACACCACAAGCCCGTGTTATACACAGTGTTCTGTGTATTTCCTGCAAGCTTTGAAACTTCTGAGAGCGACATACAAGTCACTGAGCGTCTCAGACAGTCGACCTAAAAGACTGCTAGAATGGCTATAGTTCTCCAATTAGAACGAACTCAAATGAGCCACGAATGCACAAACACTAAAGTGCATACATAAGCGACAGTCAAGTCAATAAAGTGCGACAGTCACTTCAGTTCTCCAATTAGAGCTGTTTCAAACAAGCCATAAAAAGGCATAAACAATCGAGTGCAAACAAAACACACTCAGTCTTGCACAAACACCTGGTCCTCAGACACGAACAGAATAAGGTGTGAAACATAATTAACGGTCGAGGCAACGCCTCCCGAAAATCAATCATATTTCCTTGAAATAGCAATATATGAAATTACAATAAACAGTTGATAATATATTGCCCAGAACCTGAAAAACAGCAGTGTTCAAATTCAAGTCTCAGCCATGTCTGAAAGCTGTAACATTCAACGAATTGGTATCAAGTGGCGCTCACCCATAGCGACCTATATTTCCTATATACCACAATACATTACCGGCCAAGAATCGGTAGTCTCAGACTTACACTAATTGAAGTCTTGAGGTATTTGTTTCTTTGATAAAACCGTAAAGGTTGAAACTAGTCAGGCATAGCGGATTAAATTCCGGACAAGTACCAATAGGCTTCAGGCTAAACAAATGTTATACCGAAGCACATACGAATTTCAATGTACTATACTGAAATCAGCTCTTTTATCGCGAGCTCCAAGCTCCACAAGCTCAGAAAGCACACATGTATAGAAAAGTTCAGTCGCTTTCTGTCATGGGACAATATCCCCCTGTTTGATGACAGTTACTTACTCAAATAATGGTATGAGCCTAATAATTCAGAAGCGCATTTCTCCAATGATGCAGCTAGCTCATACTGATAGACCGTTTAAAAGGTCCTAGTCCATGTTGAAAACTGGTACGATTTTTTATATACAAAACATTGTATCGGCCCAATAATAGGGCAGCGTCAATTTATTGGAAACAATAACAATCCAGGCTAGAATGGTCATATACTATGCTGGAAACTGATACGATCTTATATGCAAAACATTATTCCGTCCTAAAAGGGCAGCATCCATTTATTGGAAACAATTACAGCCTTGGCGTCGTCTTATTACATGCCTCCATAATATAGGCTGAGTCGCTTAGTGGAATAAACACAAGCGCCCATACAACAATTACTCGAGAAATCACAGGCGCACTTAACGCCTATATCACGGTTAATGGACCAGCAATTATATCAAGGTCCCCGATATACATCGTGTCAGCCAAATAACGTGTGCTCTTCCTCTTCACTGTGAATCACAGGTGCACTTGACGCCTACATCATAGTTAACCGACCACCCAATTGAAAAAAGGTCGCCGATCCATTCTAACGCATATCACCAACGTTAGTCTGAATTAAAAGCACCTGCATTCAACAATTCAGCATGCCTCCACAAATGTGCCTTATTACGCATGCCAAATACTGATACGATGTCACAAATAAAACATATTACACGCCGTCATAAGATAGGCTGTGTCGCTTAGTGGAATAAACACAAGCGCCCATACGATAATTAACCGAGAAATTACAGGCGCATTTGATGCCTATATTACGGTTAATGGACCACTAATTGTATCACGGTCCCTGATGTACATCGTATCAGCCAAACAACACGTGCTTCTTTTCTTCACTGTGAATCACAGGTGCACTCGACGCCTATATCACAGTTAACCGACCATCAATTGTATAAAGGTCGCCGATACATTCTAACTCATTTATCGTATCACCAACGTTAGTCTGAATTACCTAACTGTCGTCAGACGGATACACTCTAATGTCAACAATGACTCAACCAGATCAATGGATGAAGCTATGAATCATACATAGCTAGCATGTCGAATCACGATTTGACCTAAATAAACTGAATTACACGACAAACAGCACTTATCAGACTCCAGTTTTTGAAATGAGTCGTATGCTGGAATAAACACGAGAACTAGTCCTGCCGGAATACACATAACTCAGCCACAAGTTCTATGCGCAGCACATTGTAACCATATTGGGACTCCCACGGTTGCTTCCGACTTGCTCGTGGTGCCTGCCCTCCCCCCCACTTACATTTATACCGAGCTTACGGGCTCCTGTAAGAGGGACTCACCTTAGTCTCGCGAGGTTTTGGGTGCAAACCCAGAACTGGCGCTTGGAGAGTTTTGTCGGGGCGACTTGTCACAATTATACCAGTGCATGTGTGGCATACAATAATGATAAAAAAGGCCCAGTGGGAGCGTACTAATTTTAGCCGATTGTTACAATCATATCTGCACTGGCCACAAAGTTGTTATTAACAAAACACGGCCGTCTGTCGGGCACAATCAAGTAAACTTTAAACTCGACAGTTCACTACAATTAGTAGTCGCAATATACTTGCCACACAACCTACACTAGGACTATCACTCAGTTATTCCCAGCATTAGCTGGTGCGAGAATTTATTTCTCCTGACATATCAAGGGAGCTAACCAATATTTACTCCCATAAATATTCGTGTCAGAGCTTGACCCTTCATGATGGTCGACAAACAACTAAATCTCATTTCGTGAATTCAATCATGAAAAAATTCTTCATCCATGTGGGCGCCACCCACACCGATTCAGCCAATCAGCGTGTCGGAGTGCAAATAGCACACCCAATGAGAATTCTCCTTTACAGCACGTGACTCTCAGTCACCGAAGCTGAAGGCGTCATCCCAATTAGTTCTCATTTCCACGTATACTACACGTACAGCTCGGACGCCATCTTTAATCAACCGATAACACTGTTGAAGTTTCCACAAATTTGATTCTCAATGCACGATTATGATTTTCACACACGTGAATACGAAACCACTGAGATTCGTTTGTATCAAACACCTGGTATCGCGACTGCACATTCGCATTTTTCGATTGATTTAATCGCTATTTCACTCTCGCGTTTTACACTATTGTATTGTATTTATTTATGTTCAGTGTGTTGGCTATCACAGGTTTCGCTACCACAAGCCCGTGCAATACACATTTATGTGACATTGCCTGCCAGCTTCGAAACCGTAAAGTCTCATTACCACAAGCCAGTGTTGTATATAGAATTTTCTGTATACTCCCAGCCTGCTTGCAGACTTTACACATAGCCAACAGGGGTTTGCCTACCACAAGCCAGTGCTAACGCATTAATGTGTGTTATTGCCCGCAAGCTTGCCAAACCCTGAAGCTTCCACCACAAGCCCGTGTCGTACACAGCCTGTGTACCTCCAGCCTGCTTGCAAGCTTCATCGCTCGACGGTTTCTATCCCAGACAGCAGAGCCTGTCGGTCGATTTAGAAACTGAATCGGAGTTTCACACCACAAGCCCGTGTTATACACAGTGTTCTGTGTATTTCCTGCAAGCTTTGAAACTTCTGAGAGCGACATACAAGTCACTGAGCGTCTCAGACAGTCGACCTAAAAGACTGCTAGAATGGCTATAGTTCTCCAATTAGAACGAACTCAAATGAGCCACGAATGCACAAACACTAAAGTGCATACATAAGCGACAGTCAAGTCAATAAAGTGCGACAGTCACTTCAGTTCTCCAATTAGAGCTGTTTCAAAGAAGCCATAAAAAGGCATAAACAATCGAGTGCAAACAAAACACACTCAGTCTTGCACAAACACCTGGTCCTCAGACACGAACAGAATAAGGTGTGAAACATAATTAACGGTCGAGGCAACGCCTCCCGAAAATCAATCATATTTCCTTGAAATAGCAATATATGAAATTACAATAAACAGTTGATAATATATTGCCCAGAACCTGAAAAACAGCAGTGTTCAAATTCAAGTCTCAGCCATGTCTGAAAGCTGTAACATTCAACGAATTGGTATCAAGTGGCGCTCACCCATAGCGACCTATATTTCCTATATACCACAATACATTACCGGCCAAGAATCGGTAGTCTCAGACTTACACTAATTGAAGTCTTGAGGTATTTGTTTCTTTGATAAAACCGTAAAGGTTGAAACTAGTCAGGCATAGCGGATTAAATTCCGGACAAGTACCAATAGGCTTCAGGCTAAACAAATGTTATACCGAAGCACATACGAATTTCAATGTACTATACTGAAATCAGCTCTTTTATCGCGAGCTCCAAGCTCCACAAGCTCAGAAAGCACACATGTATAGAAAAGTTCAGTCGCTTTCTGTCATGGGACAATATCCCCCTGTTTGATGACAGTTACTTACTCAAATAATGGTATGAGCCTAATAATTCAGAAGCGCATTTCTCCAATGATGCAGCTAGCTCATACTGATAGGCCGTTTAAAAGGTCCTAGTCCATGTTGAAAACTGGTACGATTTTTTATATACAAAACATTGTATCGGCCCAATAATAGGGCAGCGTCAATTTATTGGAAACAATAACAATCCAGGCTAGAATGGTCATATACTATGCTGGAAACTGATACGATCTTATATGCAAAACATTATTCCGTCCTAAAAGGGCAGCATCCATTTATTGGAAACAATTACAGCCTTGGCGTCGTCTTATTACATGCCTCCATAATATAGGCTGAGTCGCTTAGTGGAATAAACACAAGCGCCCATACAACAATTACTCGAGAAATCACAGGCGCACTTAACGCCTATATCACGGTTAATGGACCAGCAATTATATCAAGGTCCCCGATATACATCGTGTCAGCCAAATAACGTGTGCTCTTCCTCTTCACTGTGAATCACAGGTGCACTTGACGCCTACATCATAGTTAACCGACCACCCAATTGAAAAAAGGTCGCCGATCCATTCTAACGCATATCACCAACGTTAGTCTGAATTAAAAGCACCTGCATTCAACAATTCAGCATGCCTCCACAAATGTGCCTTATTACGCATGCCAAATACTGATACGATGTCACAAATAAAACATATTACACGCCGTCATAAGATAGGCTGTGTCGCTTAGTGCAATAAACACAAGCGCCCATACGATAATTAACCGAGAAATTACAGGCGCATTTGATGCCTATATTACGGTTAATGGACCACTAATTGTATCACGGTCCCTGATGTACATCGTATCAGCCAAACAACACGTGCTTCTTTTCTTCACTGTGAATCACAGGTGCACTCGACGCCTATATCACAGTTAACCGACCATCAATTGTATAAAGGTCGCCGATACATTCTAACTCATTTATCGTATCACCAACGTTAGTCTGAATTACCTAACTGTCGTCAGACGGATACACTCTAATGTCAACAATGACTCAACCAGATCAATGGATGAAGCTATGAATCATACATAGCTAGCATGTCGAATCACGATTTGACCTAAATAAACTGAATTACACGACAAACAGCACTTATCAGACTCCAGTTTTTGAAATGAGTCGTATGCTGGAATAAACACGAGAACTAGTCCTGGCGGAATACACATAACTCAGCCACAAGTTCTATGCGCAGCACATTGTAACCATATTGGGACTCCCACGGTTGCTTCCGACTTGCTCGTGGTGCCTGCCCTCCCCCCACTTACATTTATACCGAGCTTACGGGCTCCTGTAAGAGGGACTCACCTTAGTCTCGCGAGGTTTTGGGTGCAAACCCAGAACTGGCGCTTGGAGAGTTTTGTCGGGGCGACTTGTCACAATTATACCAGTGCATGTGTGGCATACAATAATGATAAAAAAGGCCCAGTGGGAGCGTACTAATTTTAGCCGATTGTTACAATCATATCTGCACTGGCCACAAAGTTGTTATTAACAAAACACGGCCGTCTGTCGGGCACAATCAAGTAAACTTTAAACTCGACAGTTCACTACAATTAGTAGTCGCAATATACTTGCCACACAACCTACACTAGGACTATCACTCAGTTATTCCCAGCATTAGCTGGTGCGAGAATTTATTTCTCCTGACATATCAAGGGAGCTAACCAATATTTACTCCCATAAATATTCGTGTCAGAGCTTGACCCTTCATGATGGTCGACAAACAACTAAATCTCATTTCGTGAATTCAATCCTGAAAAAATTCTTCATCCATGTGGGCGCCACCCACACCGATTCAGCCAATCAGCGTGTCGGGGTGCAAATAGCACACCCTATGAGAATTCTCCTTTACAGCACGTGACTCTCAGTCACCGAAGCTGAAGGCGTCATCCCAATTAGTTCTCATTTCCACGTATACTACACGTACAGCTCGGACGCCATCTTTAATCAACCGATAACACTGTTGAAGTTTCCACAAATTTGATTCTCAATGCACGATTATGATTTTCACACACGTGAATACGAAACCACTGAGATTCGTTTGTATCAAACACCAGGTATCGCGACTGCACATTCGCATTTTTCGATTGATTTAATCGCTATTTCACTCTCGCGTTTTACACTATTGTATTGTATTTATTTATGTTCAGTGTGTTGGCTATCACAGGTTTCGCTACCACAAGCCCGTGCAATACACATTTATGTGACATTGCCTGCCAGCTTCGAAACCGTAAAGTCTCATTACCACAAGCCAGTGTTGTATATAGAATTTTCTGTATACTCCCAGCCTGCTTGCAGACTTTACACATAGCCAACAGGGGTTTGCCTACCACAAGCCAGTGCTAACGCATTAATGTGTGTTATTGCCCGCAAGCTTGCCAAACCCTGAAGCTTCCACCACAAGCCCGTGTCGTACACAGCCTGTGTACCTCCAGCCTGCTTGCAAGCTTCATCGCTCGACGGTTTCTATCCCAGACAGCAGAGCCTGTCGGTCGATTTAGAAACTGAATCGGAGTTTCACACCACAAGCCCGTGTTATACACAGTGTTCTGTGCATTTCCTGCAAGCTTTGAAACTTCTGAGAGCGACATACAAGTCACTGAGCGTCTCAGACAGTCGACCTAAAAGACTGCTAGAATGGCTATAGTTCTCCAATTAGAACGAACTCAAATGAGCCTCGAATGCACAAACACTAAAGTGCATACATAAGCGACAGTCAAGTCAATAAAGTGCGACAGTCACTTCAGTTCTCCAATTAGAGCTGTTTCAAACAAGCCATAAAAAGGCATAAACAATCGAGTGCAAACAAAACACACTCAGTCTTGCACAAACACCTGGTCCTCAGACACGAACAGAATAAGGTGTGAAACATAATTAACGGTCGAGGCAACGCCTCCCGAAAATCAATCATATTTCCTTGAAATAGCAATATATGAAATTACAATAAACAGTTGATAATATATTGCCCAGAACCTGAAAAACAGCAGTGTTCAAATTCAAGTCTCAGCCATGTCTGAAAGCTGTAACATTCAACGAATTGGTATCAAGTGGCGCTCACCCATAGCGACCTATATTTCCTATATACCACAATACATTACCGGCCAAGAATCGGTAGTCTCAGACTTACACTAATTGAAGTCTTGAGGTATTTGTTTCTTTGATAAAACCGTAAAGGTTGAAACTAGTCAGGCATAGCGGATTAAATTCCGGACAAGTACCAATAGGCTTCAGGCTAAACAAATGTTATACCGAAGCACATACGAATTTCAATGTACTATACTGAAATCAGCTCTTTTATCGCGAGCTCCATGCTCCACAAGCTCAGAAAGCACACATGTATAGAAAAGTTCAGTCGCTTTCTGTCATGGGACAATATCCCCCTGTTTGATGACAGTTACTTACTCAAATAATGGTATGAGCCTAATAATTCAGAAGCGCATTTCTCCAATGATGCAGCTAGCTCATACTGATAGGCCGTTTAAAAGGTCCTAGTCCATGTTGAAAACTGGTACGATTTTTTATATACAAAACATTGTATCGGCCCAATAATAGGGCAGCGTCAATTTATTGGAAACAATAACAATCCAGGCTAGAATGGTCATATACTATGCTGGAAACTGATACGATCTTATATGCAAAACATTATTCCGTCCTAAAAGGGCAGCATCCATTTATTGGAAACAATTACAGCCTTGGCGTCGTCTTATTACATGCCTCCATAATATAGGCTGAGTCGCTTAGTGGAATAAACACAAGCGCCCATACAACAATTACTCGAGAAATCACAGGCGCACTTAACGCCTATATCACGGTTAATGGACCAGCAATTATATCAAGGTCCCCGATATACATCGTGTCAGCCAAATAACGTGTGCTCTTCCTCTTCACTGTGAATCACAGGTGCACTTGACGCCTACATCATAGTTAACCGACCACCCAATTGAAAAAAGGTCGCCGATCCATTCTAACGCATATCACCAACGTTAGTCTGAATTAAAAGCACCTGCATTCAACAATTCAGCATGCCTCCACAAATGTGCCTTATTACGCATGCCAAATACTGATACGATGTCACAAATAAAACATATTACACGCCGTCATAAGATAGGCTGTGTCGCTTAGTGCAATAAACACAAGCGCCCATACGATAATTAACCGAGAAATTACAGGCGCATTTGATGCCTATATTACGGTTAATGGACCACTAATTGTATCACGGTCCCTGATGTACATCGTATCAGCCAAACAACACGTGCTTCTTTTCTTCACTGTGAATCACAGGTGCACTCGACGCCTATATCACAGTTAACCGACCATCAATTGTATAAAGGTCGCCGATACATTCTAACTCATTTATCGTATCACCAACGTTAGTCTGAATTACCTAACTGTCGTCAGACGGATACACTCTAATGTCAACAATGACTCAACCAGATCAATGGATGAAGCTATGAATCATACATAGCTAGCATGTCGAATCACGATTTGACCTAAATAAACTGAATTACACGACAAACAGCACTTATCAGACTCCAGTTTTTGAAATGAGTCGTATGCTGGAATAAACACGAGAACTAGTCCTGGCGGAATACACATAACTCAGCCACAAGTTCTATGCGCAGCACATTGTAACCATATTGGGACTCCCACGGTTGCTTCCGACTTGCTCGTGGTGCCTGCCCTCCCCCCACTTACATTTATACCGAGCTTACGGGCTCCTGTAAGAGGGACTCACCTTAGTCTCGCGAGGTTTTGGGTGCAAACCCAGAACTGGCGCTTGGAGAGTTTTGTCGGGGCGACTTGTCACAATTATACCAGTGCATGTGTGGCATACAATAATGATAAAAAAGGCCCAGTGGGAGCGTACTAATTTTAGCCGATTGTTACAATCATATCTGCACTGGCCACAAAGTTGTTATTAACAAAACACGGCCGTCTGTCGGGCACAATCAAGTAAACTTTAAACTCGACAGTTCACTACAATTAGTAGTCGCAATATACTTGCCACACAACCTACACTAGGACTATCACTCAGTTATTCCCAGCATTAGCTGGTGCGAGAATTTATTTCTCCTGACATATCAAGGGAGCTAACCAATATTTACTCCCATAAATATTCGTGTCAGAGCTTGACCCTTCATGATGGTCGACAAACAACTAAATCTCATTTCGTGAATTCAATCCTGAAAAAATTCTTCATCCATGTGGGCGCCACCCACACCGATTCAGCCAATCAGCGTGTCGGGGTGCAAATAGCACACCCTATGAGAATTCTCCTTTACAGCACGTGACTCTCAGTCACCGAAGCTGAAGGCGTCATCCCAATTAGTTCTCATTTCCACGTATACTACACGTACAGCTCGGACGCCATCTTTAATCAACCGATAACACTGTTGAAGTTTCCACAAATTTGATTCTCAATGCACGATTATGATTTTCACACACGTGAATACGAAACCACTGAGATTCGTTTGTATCAAACACCAGGTATCGCGACTGCACATTCGCATTTTTCGATTGATTTAATCGCTATTTCACTCTCGCGTTTTACACTATTGTATTGTATTTATTTATGTTCAGTGTGTTGGCTATCACAGGTTTCGCTACCACAAGCCCGTGCAATACACATTTATGTGACATTGCCTGCCAGCTTCGAAACCGTAAAGTCTCATTACCACAAGCCAGTGTTGTATATAGAATTTTCTGTATACTCCCAGCCTGCTTGCAGACTTTACACATAGCCAACAGGGGTTTGCCTACCACAAGCCAGTGCTAACGCATTAATGTGTGTTATTGCCCGCAAGCTTGCCAAACCCTGAAGCTTCCACCACAAGCCCGTGTCGTACACAGCCTGTGTACCTCCAGCCTGCTTGCAAGCTTCATCGCTCGACGGTTTCTATCCCAGACAGCAGAGCCTGTCGGTCGATTTAGAAACTGAATCGGAGTTTCACACCACAAGCCCGTGTTATACACAGTGTTCTGTGCATTTCCTGCAAGCTTTGAAACTTCTGAGAGCGACATACAAGTCACTGAGCGTCTCAGACAGTCGACCTAAAAGACTGCTAGAATGGCTATAGTTCTCCAATTAGAACGAACTCAAATGAGCCTCGAATGCACAAACACTAAAGTGCATACATAAGCGACAGTCAAGTCAATAAAGTGCGACAGTCACTTCAGTTCTCCAATTAGAGCTGTTTCAAACAAGCCATAAAAAGGCATAAACAATCGAGTGCAAACAAAACACACTCAGTCTTGCACAAACACCTGGTCCTCAGACACGAACAGAATAAGGTGTGAAACATAATTAACGGTCGAGGCAACGCCTCCCGAAAATCAATCATATTTCCTTGAAATAGCAATATATGAAATTACAATAAACAGTTGATAATATATTGCCCAGAACCTGAAAAACAGCAGTGTTCAAATTCAAGTCTCAGCCATGTCTGAAAGCTGTAACATTCAACGAATTGGTATCAAGTGGCGCTCACCCATAGCGACCTATATTTCCTATATACCACAATACATTACCGGCCAAGAATCGGTAGTCTCAGACTTACACTAATTGAAGTCTTGAGGTATTTGTTTCTTTGATAAAACCGTAAAGGTTGAAACTAGTCAGGCATAGCGGATTAAATTCCGGACAAGTACCAATAGGCTTCAGGCTAAACAAATGTTATACCGAAGCACATACGAATTTCAATGTACTATACTGAAATCAGCTCTTTTATCGCGAGCTCCATGCTCCACAAGCTCAGAAAGCACACATGTATAGAAAAGTTCAGTCGCTTTCTGTCATGGGACAATATCCCCCTGTTTGATGACAGTTACTTACTCAAATAATGGTATGAGCCTAATAATTCAGAAGCGCATTTCTCCAATGATGCAGCTAGCTCATACTGATAGGCCGTTTAAAAGGTCCTAGTCCATGTTGAAAACTGGTACGATTTTTTATATACAAAACATTGTATCGGCCCAATAATAGGGCAGCGTCAATTTATTGGAAACAATAACAATCCAGGCTAGAATGGTCATATACTATGCTGGAAACTGATACGATCTTATATGCAAAACATTATTCCGTCCTAAAAGGGCAGCATCCATTTATTGGAAACAATTACAGCCTTGGCGTCGTCTTATTACATGCCTCCATAATATAGGCTGAGTCGCTTAGTGGAATAAACACAAGCGCCCATACAACAATTACTCGAGAAATCACAGGCGCACTTAACGCCTATATCACGGTTAATGGACCAGCAATTATATCAAGGTCCCCGATATACATCGTGTCAGCCAAATAACGTGTGCTCTTCCTCTTCACTGTGAATCACAGGTGCACTTGACGCCTACATCATAGTTAACCGACCACCCAATTGAAAAAAGGTCGCCGATCCATTCTAACGCATATCACCAACGTTAGTCTGAATTAAAAGCACCTGCATTCAACAATTCAGCATGCCTCCACAAATGTGCCTTATTACGCATGCCAAATACTGATACGATGTCACAAATAAAACATATTACACGCCGTCATAAGATAGGCTGTGTCGCTTAGTGCAATAAACACAAGCGCCCATACGATAATTAACCGAGAAATTACAGGCGCATTTGATGCCTATATTACGGTTAATGGACCACTAATTGTATCACGGTCCCTGATGTACATCGTATCAGCCAAACAACACGTGCTTCTTTTCTTCACTGTGAATCACAGGTGCACTCGACGCCTATATCACAGTTAACCGACCATCAATTGTATAAAGGTCGCCGATACATTCTAACTCATTTATCGTATCACCAACGTTAGTCTGAATTACCTAACTGTCGTCAGACGGATACACTCTAATGTCAACAATGACTCAACCAGATCAATGGATGAAGCTATGAATCATACATAGCTAGCATGTCGAATCACGATTTGACCTAAATAAACTGAATTACACGACAAACAGCACTTATCAGACTCCAGTTTTTGAAATGAGTCGTATGCTGGAATAAACACGAGAACTAGTCCTGGCGGAATACACATAACTCAGCCACAAGTTCTATGCGCAGCACATTGTAACCATATTGGGACTCCCACGGTTGCTTCCGACTTGCTCGTGGTGCCTGCCCTCCCCCCACTTACATTTATACCGAGCTTACGGGCTCCTGTAAGAGGGACTCACCTTAGTCTCGCGAGGTTTTGGGTGCAAACCCAGAACTGGCGCTTGGAGAGTTTTGTCGGGGCGACTTGTCACAATTATACCAGTGCATGTGTGGCATACAATAATGATAAAAAAGGCCCAGTGGGAGCGTACTAATTTTAGCCGATTGTTACAATCATATCTGCACTGGCCACAAAGTTGTTATTAACAAAACACGGCCGTCTGTCGGGCACAATCAAGTAAACTTTAAACTCGACAGTTCACTACAATTAGTAGTCGCAATATACTTGCCACACAACCTACACTAGGACTATCACTCAGTTATTCCCAGCATTAGCTGGTGCGAGAATTTATTTCTCCTGACATATCAAGGGAGCTAACCAATATTTACTCCCATAAATATTCGTGTCAGAGCTTGACCCTTCATGATGGTCGACAAACAACTAAATCTCATTTCGTGAATTCAATCCTGAAAAAATTCTTCATCCATGTGGGCGCCACCCACACCGATTCAGCCAATCAGCGTGTCGGGGTGCAAATAGCACACCCTATGAGAATTCTCCTTTACAGCACGTGACTCTCAGTCACCGAAGCTGAAGGCGTCATCCCAATTAGTTCTCATTTCCACGTATACTACACGTACAGCTCGGACGCCATCTTTAATCAACCGATAACACTGTTGAAGTTTCCACAAATTTGATTCTCAATGCACGATTATGATTTTCACACACGTGAATACGAAACCACTGAGATTCGTTTGTATCAAACACCAGGTATCGCGACTGCACATTCGCATTTTTCGATTGATTTAATCGCTATTTCACTCTCGCGTTTTACACTATTGTATTGTATTTATTTATGTTCAGTGTGTTGGCTATCACAGGTTTCGCTACCACAAGCCCGTGCAATACACATTTATGTGACATTGCCTGCCAGCTTCGAAACCGTAAAGTCTCATTACCACAAGCCAGTGTTGTATATAGAATTTTCTGTATACTCCCAGCCTGCTTGCAGACTTTACACATAGCCAACAGGGGTTTGCCTACCACAAGCCAGTGCTAACGCATTAATGTGTGTTATTGCCCGCAAGCTTGCCAAACCCTGAAGCTTCCACCACAAGCCCGTGTCGTACACAGCCTGTGTACCTCCAGCCTGCTTGCAAGCTTCATCGCTCGACGGTTTCTATCCCAGACAGCAGAGCCTGTCGGTCGATTTAGAAACTGAATCGGAGTTTCACGCCACAAGCCCGTGTTATACACAGTGTTCTGTGCATTTCCTGCAAGCTTTGAAACTTCTGAGAGCGACATACAAGTCACTGAGCGTCTCAGACAGTCGACCTAAAAGACTGCTAGAATGGCTATAGTTCTCCAATTAGAACGAACTCAAATGAGCCACGAATGCACAAACACTAAAGTGCATACATAAGCGACAGTCAAGTCAATAAAGTGCGACAGTCACTTCAGTTCTCCAATTAGAGCTGTTTCAAACAAGCCATAAAAAGGCATAAACAATCGAGTGCAAACAAAACACACTCAGTCTTGCACAAACACCTGGTCCTCAGACACGAACAGAATAAGGTGTGAAACATAATTAACGGTCGAGGCAACGCCTCCCGAAAATCAATCATATTTCCTGGAAATAGCAATATATGAAATTACAATAAACAGTTGATAATATATTGCCCAGAACCTGAAAAACAGCAGTGTTCAAATTCAAGTCTCAGCCATGTCTGAAAGCTGTAACATTCAACGAATTGGTATCAAGTGGCGCTCACCCATAGCGACCTATATTTCCTATATACCACAATACATTACCGGCCAAGAATCGGTAGTCTCAGACTTACACTAATTGAAGTCTTGAGGTATTTGTTTCTTTGATAAAACCGTAAAGGTTGAAACTAGTCAGGCATAGCGGATTAAATTCCGGACAAGTACCAATAGGCTTCAGGCTAAACAAATGTTATACCGAAGCACATACGAATTTCAATGTACTATACTGAAATCAGCTCTTTTATCGCGAGCTCCAAGCTCCACAAGCTCAGAAAGCACACATGTATAGAAAAGTTCAGTCGCTTTCTGTCATGGGACAATATCCCCCTGTTTGATGACAGTTACTTACTCAAATAATGGTATGAGCCTAATAATTCAGAAGCGCATTTCTCCAATGATGCAGCTAGCTCATACTGATAGGCCGTTTAAAAGGTCCTAGTCCATGTTGAAAACTGGTACGATTTTTTATATACAAAACATTGTATCGGCCCAATAATAGGGCAGCGTCAATTTATTGGAAACAATAACAATCCAGGCTAGAATGGTCATATACTATGCTGGAAACTGATACGATCTTATATGCAAAACATTATTCCGTCCTAAAAGGGCAGCATCCATTTATTGGAAACAATTACAGCCTTGGCGTCGTCTTATTACATGCCTCCATAATATAGGCTGAGTCGCTTAGTGGAATAAACACAAGCGCCCATACAACAATTACTCGAGAAATCACAGGCGCACTTAACGCCTATATCACGGTTAATGGACCAGCAATTATATCAAGGTCCCCGATATACATCGTGTCAGCCAAATAACGTGTGCTCTTCCTCTTCACTGTGAATCACAGGTGCACTTGACGCCTACATCATAGTTAACCGACCACCCAATTGAAAAAAGGTCGCCGATCCATTCTAACGCATATCACCAACGTTAGTCTGAATTAAAAGCACCTGCATTCAACAATTCAGCATGCCTCCACAAATGTGCCTTATTACGCATGCCAAATACTGATACGATGTCACAAATAAAACATATTACAAGCCGTCATAAGATAGGCTGTGTCGCTTAGTGGAATAAACACAAGCGCCCATACGATAATTAACCGAGAAATTACAGGCGCATTTGATGCCTATATTACGGTTAATGGACCACTAATTGTATCACTGTCCCTGATGTACATCGTATCAGCCAAACAACACGTGCTTCTTTTCTTCACTGTGAATCACAGGTGCACTCGACGCCTATATCACAGTTAACCGACCATCAATTGTATAAAGGTCGCCGATACATTCTAACTCATTTATCGTATCACCAACGTTAGTCTGAATTACCTAACTGTCGTCAGACGGATACACTCTAATGTCAACAATGACTCAACCAGATCAATGGATGAAGCTATGAATCATACATAGCTAGCATGTCGAATCACGATTTGACCTAAATAAACTGAATTACACGACAAACAGCACTTATCAGACTCCAGTTTTTGAAATGAGTCGTATGCTGGAATAAACACGAGAACTAGTCCTGGCGGAATACACATAACTCAGCCACAAGTTCTATGCGCAGCACATTGTAACCATATTGGGACTCCCACGGTTGCTTCCGACTTGCTCGTGGTGCCTGCCCTCCCCCCCACTTACATTTATACCGAGCTTACGGGCTCCTGTAAGAGGGACTCACCTTAGTCTCGCGAGGTTTTGGGTGCAAACCCAGAACTGGCGCTTGGAGAGTTTTGTCGGGGCGACTTGTCACAATTATACCAGTGCATGTGTGGCATACAATAATGATAAAAAAGGCCCAGTGGGAGCGTACTAATTTTAGCCGATTGTTACAATCATATCTGCACTGGCCACAAAGTTGTTATTAACAAAACACGGCCGTCTGTCGGGCACAATCAAGTAAACTTTAAACTCGACAGTTCACTACAATTAGTAGTCGCAATATACTTGCCACACAACCTACACTAGGACTATCACTCAGTTATTCCCAGCATTAGCTGGTGCGAGAATTTATTTCTCCTGACATATCAAGGGAGCTAACCAATATTTACTCCCATAAATATTCGTGTCAGAGCTTGACCCTTCATGATGGTCGACAAACAACTAAATCTCATTTCGTGAATTCAATCATGAAAAAATTCTTCATCCATGTGGGCGCCACCCACACCGATTCAGCCAATCGGCGTGTCGGAGTGCAAATAGCACACCCAATGAGAATTCTCCTTTACAGCACGTGACTCTCAGTCACCGAAGCTGAAGGCGTCATCCCAATTAGTTCTCATTTCCACGTATACTACACGTACAGCTCGGACGCCATCTTTAATCAACCGATAACACTGTTGAAGTTTCCACAAATTTGATTCTCAATGCACGATTATGATTTTCACACACGTGAATACGAAACCACTGAGATTCGTTTGTATCAAACACCAGGTATCGCGACTGCACATTCGCATTTTTCGATTGATTTAATCGCTATTTCACTCTCGCGTTTTACACTATTGTATTGTATTTATTTATGTTCAGTGTGTTGGCTATCACAGGTTTCGCTACCACAAGCCCGTGCAATACACATTTATGTGACATTGCCTGCCAGCTTCGAAACCGTAAAGTCTCATTACCACAAGCCAGTGTTGTATATAGAATTTTCTGTATACTCCCAGCCTGCTTGCAGACTTTACACATAGCCAACAGGGGTTTGCCTACCACAAGCCAGTGCTAACGCATTAATGTGTGTTATTGCCCGCAAGCTTGCCAAACCCTGAAGCTTCCACCACAAGCCCGTGTCGTACACAGCCTGTGTACCTCCAGCCTGCTTGCAAGCTTCGTCGCTCGACGGTTTCTATCCCAGACAGCAGAGCCTGTCGGTCGATTTAGAAACTGAATCGGAGTTTCACACCACAAGCCCGTGTTATACACAGTGTTCTGTGTATTTCCTGCAAGCTTTGAAACTTCTGAGAGCGACATACAAGTCACTGAGCGTCTCAGACAGTCGACCTAAAAGACTGCTAGAATGGCTATAGTTCTCCAATTAGAACGAACTCAAATGAGCCACGAATGCACAAACACTAAAGTGCATACATAAGCGACAGTCAAGTCAATAAAGTGCGACAGTCACTTCAGTTCTCCAATTAGAGCTGTTTCAAACAAGCCATAAAAAGGCATAAACAATCGAGTGCAAACAAAACACACTCAGTCTTGCACAAACACCTGGTCCTCAGACACGAACAGAATAAGGTGTGAAACATAATTAACGGTCGAGGCAACGCCTCCCGAAAATCAATCATATTTCCTTGAAATAGCAATATATGAAATTACAATAAACAGTTGATAATATATTGCCCAGAACCTGAAAAACAGCAGTGTTCAAATTCAAGTCTCAGCCATGTCTGAAAGCTGTAACATTCAACGAATTGGTATCAAGTGGCGCTCACCCATAGCGACCTATATTTCCTATATACCACAATACATTACCGGCCAAGAATCGGTAGTCTCAGACTTACACTAATTGAAGTCTTGAGGTATTTGTTTCTTTGATAAAACCGTAAAGGTTGAAACTAGTCAGGCATAGCGGATTAAATTCCGGACAAGTACCAATAGGCTTCAGGCTAAACAAATGTTATACCGAAGCACATACGAATTTCAATGTACTATACTGAAATCAGCTCTTTTATCGCGAGCTCCAAGCTCCACAAGCTCAGAAAGCACACATGTATAGAAAAGTTCAGTCGCTTTCTGTCATGGGACAATATCCCCCTGTTTGATGACAGTTACTTACTCAAATAATGGTATGAGCCTAATAATTCAGAAGCGCATTTCTCCAATGATGCAGCTAGCTCATACTGATAGGCCGTTTAAAAGGTCCTAGTCCATGTTGAAAACTGGTACGATTTTTTATATACAAAACATTGTATCGGCCCAATAATAGGGCAGCGTCAATTTATTGGAAACAATAACAATCCAGGCTAAAATGGTCATATACTATGCTGGAAACTGATACGATCTTATATGCAAAACATTATTCCGTCCTAAAAGGGCAGCATCCATTTATTGGAAACAATTACAGCCTTGGCGTCGTCTTATTACATGCCTCCATAATATAGGCTGAGTCGCTTCGTGGAATAAACACAAGCGCCCATACAACAATTACTCGAGAAATCACAGGCGCACTTAACGCCTATATCACGGTTAATGGACCAGCAATTATATCAAGGTCCCCGATATACATCGTGTCAGCCAAATAACGTGTGCTCTTCCTCTTCACTGTGAATCACAGGTGCACTTGACGCCTACATCATAGTTAACCGACCACCCAATTGAAAAAAGGTCGCCGATCCATTCTAACGCATATCACCAACGTTAGTCTGAATTAAAAGCACCTGCATTCAACAATTCAGCATGCCTCCACAAATGTGCCTTATTACGCATGCCAAATACTGATACGATGTCACAAATAAAACATATTACACGCCGTCATAAGATAGGCTGTGTCGCTTAGTGGAATAAACACAAGCGCCCATACGATAATTAACCGAGAAATTACAGGCGCATTTGATGCCTATATTACGGTTAATGGACCACTAATTGTATCACGGTCCCTGATGTACATCGTATCAGCCAAACAACACGTGCTTCTTTTCTTCACTGTGAATCACAGGTGCACTCGACGCCTATATCACAGTTAACCGACCATCAATTGTATAAAGGTCGCCGATACATTCTAACTCATTTATCGTATCACCAACGTTAGTCTGAATTACCTAACTGTCGTCAGACGGATACACTCTAATGTCAACAATGACTCAACCAGATCAATGGATGAAGCTATGAATCATACATAGCTAGCATGTCGAATCACGATTTGACCTAAATAAACTGAATTACACGACAAACAGCACTTATCAGACTCCAGTTTTTGAAATGAGTCGTATGCTGGAATAAACACGAGAACTAGTCCTGGCGGAATACACATAACTCAGCCACAAGTTCTATGCGCAGCACATTGTAACCATATTGGGACTCCCACGGTTGCTTCCGACTTGCTCGTGGTGCCTGCCCTCCCACCCCACTTACATTTATACGGAGCTTACGGGCTCCTGTAAGAGGGACTCACCTTAGTCTCGCGAGGTTTTGGGTGCAAACCCAAAACTGGCGCTTGGAGAGTTTTGTCGGGGCGACTTGTCACAATTATACCAGTGCATGTGTGGCATACAATAATGATAAAAAAGGCCCAGTGGGAGCGTACTAATTTTAGCCGATTGTTACAATCATATCTGCACTGGCCACAAAGTTGTTATTAACAAAACACGGCCGTCTGTCGGGCACAATCAAGTAAACTATAAACTCGACAGTTCACTACAATTAGTAGTCGCAATATACTTGCCACACAACCTACACCAGGACTATCACTCAGTTATTCCCAGCATTAGCTGGTGCGAGAATTTATTTCTCCTGACATATCAAGGGAGCTAACCAATATTTACTCCCATAAATATTCGTGTCAGAGCTTGACCCTTCATGATGGTCGACAAACAACTAAATCTCATTTCGTGAATTCAATCATGAAAAAATTCTTCATCCATGTGGGCGCCACCCACACCGATTCAGCCAATCAGCGTGTCGGAGTGCAAATAGCACACCCAATGAGAACTCTCCTTTACAGCACGTGACTCTCAGTCACCGAAGCTGAAGGCGTCATCCCAATTAGTTCTCATTTCCACGTATACTACACGTACAGCTCGGACGCCATCTTTAATCAACCGATAACACTGTTGAAGTTTCCGCAAATTTGATTCTCAATGCACGATTATGATTTTCACACACGTGAATACGAAACCACTGAGATTCGTTTGTATCAAACACCAGGTATCGCGACTGCACATTCGCATTTTTCGATTGATTTAATCGCTATTTCACTCTCGCGTTTTACACTATTGTATTGTATTTATTTATGTTCAGTGTGTTGGCTATCACAGGTTTCGCTACCACAAGCCCGTGCAATACACATTTATGTGACATTGCCTGCCAGCTTCGAAACCGTAAAGTCTCATTACCACAAGCCAGTGTTGTATATAGAATTTTCTGTATACTCCCAGCCTGCTTGCAGACTTTACACATAGCCAACAGGGGTTTGCCTACCACAAGCCAGTGCTAACGCATTAATGTGTGTTATTGCCCGCAAGCTTGCCAAACCCTGAAGCTTCCACCACAAGCCCGTGTCGTACACAGCCTGTGTACCTCCAGCCTGCTTGCAAGCTTCATCGCTCGACGGTTTCTATCCCAGACAGCAGAGCCTGTCGGTCGATTTAGAAACTGAATCGGAGTTTCACACCACAAGCCCGTGTTATACACAGTGTTCTGTGTATTTCCTGCAAGCTTTGAAACTTCTGAGAGCGACATACAAGTCACTGAGCGTCTCAGACAGTCGACCTAAAAGACTGCTAGAATGGCTATAGTTCTCCAATTAGAACGAACTCAAATGAGCCACGAATGCACAAACACTAAAGTGCATACATAAGCGACAGTCAAGTCAATAAAGTGCGACAGTCACTTCAGTTCTCCAATTAGAGCTGTTTCAAACAAGCCATAAAAAGGCATAAACAATCGAGTGCAAACAAAACACACTCAGTCTTGCACAAACACCTGGTCCTCAGACACGAACAGAATAAGGTGTGAAACATAATTAACGGTCGAGGCAACGCCTCCCGAAAATCAATCATATTTCCTTGAAATAGCAATATATGAAATTACAATAAACAGTTGATAATATATTGCCCAGAACCTGAAAAACAGCAGTGTTCAAATTCAAGTCTCAGCCATGTCTGAAAGCTGTAACATTCAACGAATTGGTATCAAGTGGCGCTCACCCATAGCGACCTATATTTCCTATATACCACAATACATTACCGGCCAAGAATCGGTAGTCTCAGACTTACACTAATTGAAGTCTTGAGGTATTTGTTTCTTTGATAAAACCGTAAAGGTTGAAACTAGTCAGGCATAGCGGATTAAATTCCGGACAAGTACCAATAGGCTTCAGGCTAAACAAATGTTATACCGAAGCACATACGAATTTCAATGTACTATACTGAAATCAGCTCTTTTATCGCGAGCTCCAAGCTCCACAAGCTCAGAAAGCACACATGTATAGAAAAGTTCAGTCGCTTTCTGTCATGGGACAATATCCCCCTGTTTGATGACAGTTACTTACTCAAATAATGGTATGAGCCTAATAATTCAGAAGCGCATTTCTCCAATGATGCAGCTAGCTCATACTGATAGGCCGTTTAAAAGGTCCTAGTCCATGTTGAAAACTGGTACGATTTTTTATATACAAAACATTGTATCGGCCCAATAATAGGGCAGCGTCAATTTATTGGAAACAATAACAATCCAGGCTAGAATGGTCATATACTATGCTGGAAACTGATACGATCTTATATGCAAAACATTATTCCGTCCTAAAAGGGCAGCATCCATTTATTGGAAACAATTACAGCCTTGGCGTCGTCTTATTACATGCCTCCATAATATAGGCTGAGTCGCTTAGTGGAATAAACACAAGCGCCCATACAACAATTACTCGAGAAATCACAGGCGCACTTAACGCCTATATCACGGTTAATGGACCAGCAATTATATCAAGGTCCCCGATATACATCGTGTCAGCCAAATAACGTGTGCTCTTCCTCTTCACTGTGAATCACAGGTGCACTTGACGCCTACATCATAGTTAACCGACCACCCAATTGAAAAAAGGTCGCCGATCCATTCTAACGCATATCACCAACGTTAGTCTGAATTAAAAGCACCTGCATTCAACAATTCAGCATGCCTCCACAAATGTGCCTTATTACGCATGCCAAATACTGATACGATGTCACAAATAAAACATATTACACGCCGTCATAAGATAGGCTGTGTCGCTTAGTGGAATAAACACAAGCGCCCATACGATAATTAACCGAGAAATTACAGGCGCATTTGATGCCTATATTACGGTTAATGGACCACTAATTGTATCACGGTCCCTGATGTACATCGTATCAGCCAAACAACACGTGCTTCTTTTCTTCACTGTGAATCACAGGTGCACTCGACGCCTATATCACAGTTAACCGACCATCAATTGTATAAAGGTCGCCGATACATTCTAACTCATTTATCGTATCACCAACGTTAGTCTGAATTACCTAACTGTCGTCAGACGGATACACTCTAATGTCAACAATGACTCAACCAGATCAATGGATGAAGCTATGAATCATACATAGCTAGCATGTCGAATCACGATTTGACCTAAATAAACTGAATTACACGACAAACAGCACTTATCAGACTCCAGTTTTTGAAATGAGTCGTATGCTGGAATAAACACGAGAACTAGTCCTGGCGGAATACACATAACTCAGCCACAAGTTCTATGCGCAGCACATTGTAACCATATTGGGACTCCCACGGTTGCTTCCGACTTGCTCGTGGTACCTGCCCTCCCCCCCCCCCCCCCCCCCCCCCCACTTACATTTATACGGAGCTTACGGGCTCCTGTAAGAGGGACTCACCTTAGTCTCGCGAGGTTTTGGGTGCAAACCCAAAACTGGCGCTTGGAGAGTTTTGTCGGGGCGACTTGTCACAATTATACCAGTGCATGTGTGGCATACAATAATGATAAAAAAGGCCCAGTGGGAGCGTACTAATTTTAGCCGATTGTTACAATCATATCTGCACTGGCCACAAAGTTGTTATTAACAAAACACGGCCGTCTGTCGGGCACAATCAAGTAAACTATAAACTCGACAGTTCACTACAATTAGTAGTCGCAATATACTTGCCACACAACCTACACTAGGACTATCACTCAGTTATTCCCAGCATTAGCTGGTGCGAGAATTTATTTCTCCTGACATATCAAGGGAGCTAACCAATATTTACTCCCATAAATATTCGTGTCAGAGCTTGACCCTTCATGATGGTCGACAAACAACTAAATCTCATTTCGTGAATTCAATCATGAAAAAATTCTTCATCCATGTGGGCGCCACCCACACCGATTCAGCCAATCAGCGTGTCGGAGTGCAAATAGCACACCCAATGAGAATTCTCCTTTACAGCACGTGACTCTCAGTCACCGAAGCTGAAGGCGTCATCCCAATTAGTTCTCATTTCCACGTATACTACACGTACAGCTCGGACGCCATCTTTAATCAACCGATAACACTGTTGAAGTTTTCACAAATTTGATTCTCAATGCACGATTATGATTTTCACACACGTGAATACGAAACCACTGGGATTCGTTTGTATCAAACACCAGGTATCGCAACTGCACATTCGCATTTTTCGATTGATTTAATCGCTATTTCACTCTCGCGTTTTACACTATTGTATTGTATTTATTTATGTTCAGTGTGTTGGCTATCACAGGTTTCGCTACCACAAGCCCGTGCAATACACATTTATGTGACATTGCCTGCCAGCTTCGAAACCGTAAAGTCTCATTACCACAAGGCAGTGTTGTATATAGAATTTTCTGTATACTCCCAGCCTGCTTGCAGACCTTACACATAGCCAACAGGGGTTTGCCTACCACAAGCCAGTGCTAACGCATTAATGTGTGTTATTGCCCGCAAGCTTGCCAAACCCTGAAGCTTCCACCACAAGCCCGTGTCGTACACAGCCTGTGTACCTCCAGCCTGCTTGCAAGCTTCATCGCTCGACGGTTTCTATCCCAGACAGCAGAGCCTGTCGGTCGATTTAGAAACTGAATCGGAGTTTCACACCACAAGCCCGTGTTATACACAGTGTTCTGTGTATTTCCTGCAAGCTTTGAAACTTCTGAGAGCGACATACAAGTCACTGAGCGTCTCAGACAGTCGACCTAAAAGACTGCTAGAATGGCTATAGTTCTCCAATTAGAACGAACTCAAATGAGCCACGAATGCACAAACACTAAAGTGCATACATAAGCGACAGTCAAGTCAATAAAGTGCGACAGTCACTTCAGTTCTCCAATTAGAGCTGTTTCAAACAAGCCATAAAAAGGCATAAACAATCGAGTGCAAACAAAACACACTCAGTCTTGCACAAACACCTGGTCCTCAGACACGAACAGAATAAGGTGTGAAACATAATTAACGGTCGAGGCAACGCCTCCCGAAAATCAATCATATTTCCTTGAAATAGCAATATATGAAATTACAATAAACAGTTGATAATATATTGCCCAGAACCTGAAAAACAGCAGTGTTCAAATTCAAGTCTCAGCCATGTCTGAAAGCTGTAACATTCAACGAATTGGTATCAAGTGGCGCTCACCCATAGCGACCTATATTTCCTATATACCACAATACATTACCGGCCAAGAATCGGTAGTCTCAGACTTACACTAATTGAAGTCTTGAGGTATTTGTTTCTTTGATAAAACCGTAAAGGTTGAAACTAGTCAGGCATAGCGGATTAAATTCCGGAAAAGTACCAATAGGCTTCAGGCTAAACAAATGTTATACCGAAGCACATACGAATTTCAATGTACTATACTGAAATCAGCTCTTTTATCGCGACCTCCAAGCTCCACAAGCTCAGAAAGCACACATGTATAGAAAAGTTCAGTCGCTTTCTGTCATGGGACAATATCCCCCTGTTTGATGACAGTTACTTACTCAAATAATGGTATGAGCCTAATAATTCAGAAGCGCATTTCTCCAATGATGCAGCTAGCTCATACTGATAGGCCGTTTAAAAGGTCCTAGTCCATGTTGAAAACTGGTACGATTTTTTATATACAAAACATTGTATCGGCCCAATAATAGGGCAGCGTCAATTTATTGGAAACAATAACAATCCAGGCTAGAATGGTCATATACTATGCTGGAAACTGATACGATCTTATATGCAAAACATTATTCCGTCCTAAAAGGGCAGCATCCATTTATTGGAAACAATTACAGTCTTGGCGTCGTCTTATTACATGCCTCCATAATATAGGCTGAGTCGGTTAGTGGAATAAACACAAGCGCCCATACAACAATTACTCGAGAAATCACAGGCGCACTTAACGCCTATATCACGGTTAATGGACCAGCAATTATATCAAGGTCCCCGATATACATCGTGTCAGCCAAATAACGTGTGCTCTTCCTCTTCACTGTGAATCACAGGTGCACTTGACGCCTACATCATAGTTAACCGACCACCCAATTGAAAAAAGGTCGCCGATCCATTCTAACGCATATCACCAACGTTAGTCTGAATTAAAAGCACCTGCATTCAACAATTCAGCATGCCTCCACAAATGTGCATTATTACGCATGCCAAATACTGATACGATGTCACAAATAAAACATATTACACGCCGTCATAAGATAGGCTGTGTCGCTTAGTGGAATAAACACAAGCGCCCATACGATAATTAACCGAGAAATTACAGGCGCATTTGATGCCTATATTACGGTTAATGGACCACTAATTGTATCACGGTCCCTGATGTACATCGTATCAGCCAAACAACACGTGCTTCTTTTCTTCACTGTGAATCACAGGTGCACTCGACGCCTATATCACAGTTAACCGACCATCAATTGTATAAAGGTCGCCGATACATTCTAACTCATTTATCGTATCACCAACGTTAGTCTGAATTACCTAACTGTCGTCACACGGATACACTCTAATGTCAACAATGACTCAACCAGATCAATGGATGAAGCTATGAATCATACATAGCTAGCATGTCGAATCACGATTTGACCTAAATAAACTGAATTACACGACAAACAGCACTTATCAGACTCCAGTTTTTGAAATGAGTCGTATGCTGGAATAAACACGAGAACTAGTCCTGGCGGAATACACATAACTCAGCCACAAGTTCTATGCGCAGCACATTGTAACCATATTGGGACTCCCACGGTTGCTTCCGACTTACTCGTGGTGCCTGCCCTCCCCCCCACTTACATTTATACCGAGCTTACGGGCTCCTGTAAGAGGGACTCACCTTAGTCTCGCGAGGTTTTGGGTGCAAACCCAGAACTGGCGCTTGGAGAGTTTTGTCGGGGCGACTTGTCACAATTATACCAGTGCATGTGTGGCATACAATAATGATAAAAAAGGCCCAGTGGGAGCGTACTAATTTTAGCTGATTGTTACAATCATATCTGCACTGGCCACAAAGTTGTTATTAACAAAACACGGCCGTCTGTCGGGCACAATCAAGTAAACTTTAAACTCGACAGTTCACTACAATTAGTAGTCGCAATATACTTGCCACACAACCTACACTAGGACTATCACTCAGTTATTCCCAGCATTAGCTGGTGCGAGAATTTATTTCTCCTGACATATCAAGGGAGCTAACCAATATTTACTCCCATAAATATTCGTGTCAGAGCTTGACCCTTCATGATGGTCGACAAAAAACTAAATCTCATTTCGTGAATTCAATCATGAAAAAATTCTTCATCCATGTGGGCGCCACCCACACCGATTCAGCCAATCAGCGTGTCGGAGTGCAAATAGCACACCCAATGAGAATTCTCCTTTACAGCACGTGACTCTCAGTCACCGAAGCTGAAGGCGTCATCCCAATTAGTTCTCATTTCCACGTATACTACACGTACAGCTCGGACGCCATCTTTAATCAACCGATAACACTGTTGAAGTTTCCACAAATTTGATTCTCAATGCACGATTATGATTTTCACACACGTGAATACGAAACCACTGAGATTCGTTTGTATCAAACACCAGGTATCGCGACTGCACATTCGCATTTTTCGATTGATTTAATCGCTATTTCACTCTCGCGTTTTACACTATTGTATTGTATTTATTTATGTTCAGTGTGTTGGCTATCACAGGTTTCGCTACCACAAGCCCGTGCAATACACATTTATGTGACATTGCCTGCCAGCTTCGAAACCGTAAAGTCTCATTACCACAAGCCAGTGTTGTATATAGAATTTTCTGTATACTCCCAGCCTGCTTGCAGACTTTACACATAGCCAACAGGGGTTTGCCTACCACAAGCCAGTGCTAACGCATTAATGTGTGTTATTGCCCGCAAGCTTGCCAAACCCTGAAGCTTCCACCACAAGCCCGTGTCGTGCACAGCCTGTGTACCTCCAGCCTGCTTGCAAGCTTCATCGCTCGACGGTTTCTATCCCAGACAGCAGAGCCTGTCGGTCGATTTAGAAACTGAATCGGAGTTTCACACCACAAGCCCGTGTTATACACAGTGTTCTGTGTATTTCCTGCAAGCTTTGAAACTTCTGAGAGCGACATACAAGTCACTGAGCGTCTCAGACAGTCGACCTAAAAGACTGCTAGAATGGCTATAGTTCTCCAATTAGAACGAACTCAAATGAGCCACGAATGCACAAACACTAAAGTGCATACATAAGCGACAGTCAAGTCAATAAAGTGCGACAGTCACTTCAGTTCTCCAATTAGAGCTGTTTCAAACAAGCCATAAAAAGGCATAAACAATCGAGTGCAAACAAAACACACTCAGTCTTGCACAAACACCTGGTCCTCAGACACGAACAGAATAAGGTGTGAAACATAATTAACGGTCGAGGCAACGCCTCCCGAAAATCAATCATATTTCCTTGAAATAGCAATATATGAAATTACAATAAACAGTTGATAATATATTGCCCAGAACCTGAAAAACAGCAGTGTTCAAATTCAAGTCTCAGCCATGTCTGAAAGCTGTAACATTCAACGAATTGGTATCAAGTGGCGCTCACCCATAGCGACCTATATTTCCTATATACCACAATACATTACCGGCCAAGAATCGGTAGTCTCAGACTTACACTAATTGAAGTCTTGAGGTATTTGTTTCTTTGATAAAACCGTAAAGGTTGAAACTAGTCAGGCATAGCGGATTAAATTCCGGACAAGTACCAATAGGCTTCAGGCTAAACAAATGTTATACCGAAGCATATACGAATTTCAATGTACTATACTGAAATCAGCTCTTTTATCGCGAGCTCCAAGCTCCACAAGCTCAGAAAGCACACATGTATAGAAAAGTTCAGTCGCTTTCTGTCATGGGACAATATCCCCCTGTTTGATGACAGTTACTTACTCAAATAATGGTATGAGCCTAATAATTCAGAAGCGCATTTCTCCAATGATGCAGCTAGCTCATACTGATAGGCCGTTTAAAAGGTCCTAGTCCATGTTGAAAACTGGTACGATTTTTTATATACAAAACATTGTATCGGCCCAATAATAGGGCAGCGTCAATTTATTGGAAACAATAACAATCCAGGCTAGAATGGTCATATACTATGCTGGAAACTGATACGATCTTATATGCAAAACATTATTCCGTCCTAAAAGGGCAGCATCCATTTATTGGAAACAATTACAGCCTTGGCGTCGTCTTATTACATGCCTCCATAATATAGGCTGAGTCGCTTAGTGGAATAAACACAAGCGCCCATACAACAATTACTCGAGAAATCACAGGCGCACTTAACGCCTATATCACGGTTAATGGACCAGCAATTATATCAAGGTCCCCGATATACATCGTGTCAGCCAAATAACGTGTGCTCTTCCTCTTCACTGTGAATCACAGGTGCACTTGACGCCTACATCATAGTTAACCGACCACCCAATTGAAAAAAGGTCGCCGATCCATTCTAACGCATATCACCAAAGTTAGTCTGAATTAAAAGCACCTGCATTCAACAATTCAGCATGCCTCCACAAATGTGCCTTATTACGCATGCCAAATACTGATACGATGTCACAAATAAAACATATTACACGCCGTCATAAGATAGGCTGTGTCGCTTAGTGGAATAAACACAAGCGCCCATACGATAATTAACCGAGAAATTACAGGCGCATTTGATGCCTATATTACGGTTAATGGACCACTAATTGTATCACGGTCCCTGATGTACATCGCATCAGCCAAACAACACGTGCTTCTTTTCTTCACTGTGAATCACAGGTGCACTCGACGCCTATATCACAGTTAACCGACCATCAATTGTATAAAGGTCGCCGATACATTCTAACTCATTTATCGTATCACCAACGTTAGTCTGAATTACCTAACTGTCGTCAGACGGATACACTCTAATGTCAACAATGACTCAACCAGATCAATGGATGAAGCTATGAATCATACATAGCTAGCATGTCGAATCACGATTTGACCTAAATAAACTGAATTACACGACAAACAGCACTTATCAGACTCCAGTTTTTGAAATGAGTCGTATGCTGGAATAAACACGAGAACTAGTCCTGGCGGAATACACATAACTCAGCCACAAGTTCTATGCGCAGCACATTGTAACCATATTGGGACTCCCACGGTTGCTTCCGACTTGCTCGTGGTGCCTGCCCTCCCCCCAACTTACATTTATACCGAGCTTACGGGCTCCTGTAAGAGGGACTCACCTTAGTCTCGCGAGGTTTTGGGTGCAAACCCAGAACTGGCGCTTGGAGAGTTTTGTCGGGGCGACTTGTCACAATTATACCAGTGCATGTGTGGCATACAATAATGATAAAAAAGGCCCAGTGGGAGCGTACTAATTTTAGCCGATTGTTACAATCATATCTGCACTGGCCACAAAGTTGTTATTAACAAAACACGGCCGTCTGTCGGGCACAATCAAGTAAACTTTAAACTCGACAGTTCACTACAATTAGTAGTCGCAATATACTTGTCACACAACCTACACTAGGACTATCACTCAGTTATTCCCAGCATTAGCTGGTGCGAGAATTTATTTCTCCTGACATATCAAGGGAGCTAACCAATATTTACTCCCATAAATATTCGTGTCAGAGCTTGACCCTTCATGATGGTCGACAAACAACTAAATCTCATTTCGTGAATTCAATCATGAAAAAATTCTTCATCCATGTGGGCGCCACCCACACCGATTCAGCCAATCAGCGTGTCGGAGTGCAAATAGCACACCCAATGAGAATTCTCCTTTACAGCACGTGACTCTCAGTCACCGAAGCTGAAGGCGTCATCCCAATTAGTTCTCATTTCCACGTATACTACACGTACAGCTCGGACGCCATCTTTAATCAACCGATAACACTGTTGAAGTTTCCACAAATTTGATTCTCAATGCACGATTATGATTTTCACACACGTGAATACGAAACCACTGAGATTCGTTTGTATCAAACACCAGGTATCGCGACTGCACATTCGCATTTTTCGATTGATTTAATCGCTATTTCACTCTCGCGTTTTACACTATTGTATTGTATTTATTTATGTTCAGTGTGTTGGCTATCACAGGTTTCGCTACCACAAGCCCGTGCAATACACATTTATGTGACATTGCCTGCCAGCTTCGAAACCGTAAAGTCTCATTACCACAAGCCAGTGTTGTATATAGAATTTTCTGTATACTCCCAGCCTGCTTGCAGACTTTACACATAGCCAACAGGGGTTTGCCTACCACAAGCCAGTGCTAACGCATTAATGTGTGTTATTGCCCGCAAGCTTGCCAAACCCTGAAGCTTCCACCACAAGCCCGTGTCGTACACAGCCTGTGTACCTCCAGCCTGCTTGCAAGCTTCATCGCTCGACGGTTTCTATCCCAGACAGCAGAGCCTGTCGGTCGATTTAGAAACTGAATCGGAGTTTCACACCACAAGCCCGTGTTATACACAGTGTTCTGTGTATTTCCTGCAAGCTTTGAAACTTCTGAGAGCGACATACAAGTCACTGAGCGTCTCAGACAGTCGACCTAAAAGACTGCTAGAATGGCTATAGTTCTCCAATTAGAACGAACTCAAATGAGCCACGAATGCACAAACACTAAAGTGCATACATAAGCGACAGTCAAGTCAATAAAGTGCGACAGTCACTTCAGTTCTCCAATTAGAGCTGTTTCAAACAAGCCATAAAAAGGCATAAACAATCGAGTGCAAACAAAACACACTCAGTCTTGCACAAACACCTGGTCCTCAGACACGAACAGAATAAGGTGTGAAACATAATTAACGGTCGCGGCAAAGCCTCCCGAAAATCAATCATATTTCCTTGAAATAGCAATATATGAAATTACAATAAACAGTTGATAATATATTGCCCAGAACCTGAAAAACAGCAGTGTTCAAATTCAAGTCTCAGCCATGTCTGAAAGCTGTAACATTCAACGAATTGGTATCAAGTGGCGCTCACCCATAGCGACCTATATTTCCTATATACCACAATACATTACCGGCCAAGAATCGGTAGTCTCAGACTTACACTAATTGAAGTCTTGAGGTATTTGTTTCTTTGATAAAACCGTAAAGGTTGAAACTAGTCAGGCATAGCGGATTAAATTCCGGACAAGTACCAATAGGCTTCAGGCTAAACAAATGTTATACCGAAGCACATACGAATTTCAATGTACTATACTGAAATCAGCTCTTTTATCGCGAGCTCCAAGCTCCACAAGCTCAGAAAGCACACATGTATAGAAAAGTTCAGTCGCTTTCTGTCATGGGACAATATCCCCCTGTTTGATGACAGTTACTTACTCAAATAATGGTATGAGCCTAATAATTCAGAAGCGCATTTCTCCAATGATGCAGCTAGCTCATACTGATAGGCCGTTTAAAAGGTCCTAGTCCATGTTGAAAACTGGTACGATTTTTTATATACAAAACATTATATCGGCCCAATAATAGGGCAGCGTCAATTTATTGGAAACAATAACAATCCAGGCTAGAATGGTCATATACTATGCTGGAAACTGATACGATCTTATATGCAAAACATTATTCCGTCCTAAAAGGGCAGCATCCATTTATTGGAAACAATTACAGCCTTGGCGTCGTCTTATTACATGCCTCCATAATATAGGCTGAGTCGCTTAGTGGAATAAACACAAGCGCCCATACAACAATTACTCGAGAAATCACAGGCGCACTTAACGCCTATATCACGGTTAATGGACCAGCAATTATATCAAGGTCCCCGATATACATCGTGTCAGCCAAATAACGTGTGCTCTTCCTCTTCACTGTGAATCACAGGTGCACTTGACGCCTACATCATAGTTAACCGACCACCCAATTGAAAAAAGGTCGCCGATCCATTCTAACGCATATCACCAACGTTAGTCTGAATTAAAAGCACCTGCATTCAACAATTCAGCATGCCTCCACAAATGTGCCTTATTACGCATGCCAAATACTGATACGATGTCACAAATAAAACATATTACACGCCGTCATAAGATAGGCTGTGTCGCTTAGTGGAATAAACACAAGCGCCCATACGATAATTAACCGAGAAATTACAGGCGCATTTGATGCCTATATTACGGTTAATGGACCACTAATTGTATCACGGTCCCTGATGTACATCGTATCAGCCAAACAACACGTGCTTCTTTTCTTCACTGTGAATCACAGGTGCACTCGACGCCTATATCACAGTTAACCGACCATCAATTGTATAAAGGTCGCCGATACATTCTAACTCATTTATCGTATCACCAAAGTTAGTCTGAATTACCTAACTGTCGTCAGACGGATACACTCTAATGTCAACAATGACTCAACCAGATCAATGGATGAAGCTATGAATCATACATAGCTAGCATGTCGAATCACGATTTGACCTAAATAAACTGAATTACACGACAAACAGCACTTATCAGACTCCAGTTTTTGATATGAGTCGTATGCTGGAATAAACACGAGAACTAGTCCTGGCGGAATACACATAACTCAGCCACAAGTTCTATGCGCAGCACATTGTAACCATATTGGGACTCCCACGGTTGCTTCCGACTTGCGCCCATACGATAATTAACCGAGAAATTACAGGCGCATTTGATGCCTATATTACGGTTAATGGACCACTAATTGTATCACGGTCCCTGATGTACATCGTATCAGCCAAACAACACGTGCTTCTTTTCTTCACTGTGAATCACAGGTGCACTCGACGCCTATATCACAGTTAACCGACCATCAATTGTATAAAGGTCGCCGATACATTCTAACTCATTTATCGTATCACCAACGTTAGTCTGAATTACCTAACTGTCGTCAGACGGATACACTCTAATGTCAACAATGACTCAACCAGATCAATGGATGAAGCTATGAATCATACATAGCTAGCATGTCGAATCACGATTTGACCTAAATAAACTGAATTACACGACAAACAGCACTTATCAGACTCCAGTTTTTGAAATGAGTCGTATGCTGGAATAAACACGAGAACTAGTCCTGGCGGAATACACATAACTCAGCCACAAGTTCTATGCGCAGCACATTGTAACCATATTGGGACTCCCACGGTTGCTTCCGACTTGCTCGTGGTGCCTGCCCTCCCCCCCACTTACATTTATACCGAGCTTACGGGCTCCTGTAAGAGGGACTCACCTTAGTCTCGCGAGGTTTTGGGTGCAAACCCAGAACTGGCGCTTGGAGAGTTTTGTCGGGGCGACTTGTCACAATTATACCAGTGCATGTGTGGCATACAATAATGATAAAAAAGGCCCAGTGGGAGCGTACTAATTTTAGCCGATTGTTACAATCATATCTGCACTGGCCACAAAGTTGTTATTAACAAAACACGGCCGTCTGTCGGGCACAATCAAGTAAACTTTAAACTCGACAGTTCACTACAATTAGTAGTCGCAATATACTTGCCACACAACCTACACTAGGACTATCACTCAGTTATTCCCAGCATTAGCTGGTGCGAGAATTTATTTCTCCTGACATATCAAGGGAGCTAACCAATATTTACTCCCATAAATATTCGTGTCAGAGCTTGACCCTTCATGATGGTCGACAAACAACTAAATCTCATTTCGTGAATTCAATCATGAAAAAATTCTTCATCCATGTGGGCGCCACCCACACCGATTCAGCCAATCAGCGTGTCGGAGTGCAAATAGCACACCCAATGAGAATTCTCCTTTACAGCACGTGACTCTCAGTCACCGAAGCTGAAGGCGTCATCCCAATTAGTTCTCATTTCCACGTATACTACACGTACAGCTCGGACGCCATCTTTAATCAACCGATAACACTGTTGAAGTTTCCACAAATTTGATTCTCAATGCACGATTATGATTTTCACACACGTGAATACGAAACCACTGAGATTCGTTTGTATCAAACACCAGGTATCGCGACTGCACATTCGCATTTTTCGATTGATTTAATCGCTATTTCACTCTCGCGTTTTACACTATTGTATTGTATTTATTTATGTTCAGTGTGTTGGCTATCACAGGTTTCGCTACCACAAGCCCGTGCAATACACAGTTATGTGACATTGCCTGCCAGCTTCGAAACCGTAAAGTCTCATTACCACAAGCCAGTGTTGTATATAGAATTTTCTGTATACTCCCAGCCTGCTTGCAGACTTTACACATAGCCAACAGGGGTTTGCCTACCACAAGCCAGTGCTAACGCATTAATGTGTGTTATTGCCCGCAAGCTTGCCAAACCCTGAAGCTTCCACCACAAGCCCGTGTCGTACACAGCCTGTGTACCTCCAGCCTGCTTGCAAGCTTCATCGCTCGACGGTTTCTATCCCAGACAGCAGAGCCTGTCGGTCGATTTAGAAACTGAATCGGAGTTTCACACCACAAGCCCGTGTTATACACAGTGTTCTGTGTATTTCCTGCAAGCTTTGAAACTTCTGAGAGCGACATACAAGTCACTGAGCGTCTCAGACAGTCGACCTAAAAGACTGCTAGAATGGCTATAGTTCTCCAATTAGAACGAACTCAAATGAGCCACGAATGCACAAACACTAAAGTGCATACATAAGCGACAGTCAAGTCAATAAAGTGCGACAGTCACTTCAGTTCTCCAATTAGAGCTGTTTCAAACAAGCCATAAAAAGGCATAAACAATCGAGTGCAAACAAAACACACTCAGTCTTGCACAAACACCTGGTCCTCAGACACGAACAGAATAAGGTGTGAAACATAATTAACGGTCGAGGCAACGCCTCCCGAAAATCAATCATATTTCCTTGAAATAGCAATATATGAAATTACAATAAACAGTTGATAATATATTGCCCAGAACCTGAAAAACAGCAGTGTTCAAATTCAAGTCTCAGCCATGTCTGAAAGCTGTAACATTCAACGAATTGGTATCAAGTGGCGCTCACCCATAGCGACCTATATTTCCTATATACCACAATACATTACCGGCCAAGAATCGGTAGTCTCAGACTTACACTAATTGAAGTCTTGAGGTATTTGTTTCTTTGATAAAACCGTAAAGGTTGAAACTAGTCAGGCATAGCGGATTAAATTCCGGACAAGTACCAATAGGCTTCAGGCTAAACAAATGTTATACCGAAGCACATACGAATTTCAATGTACTATACTGAAATCAGCTCTTTTATCGCGAGCTCCAAGCTCCACAAGCTCAGAAAGCACACATGTATAGAAAAGTTCAGTCGCTTTCTGTCATGGGACAATATCCCCCTGTTTGATGACAGTTACTTACTCAAATAATGGTATGAGCCTAATAATTCAGAAGCGCATTTCTCCAATGATGCAGCTAGCTCATACTGATAGGCCGTTTAAAAGGTCCTAGTCCATGTTGAAAACTGGTACGATTTTTTATATACAAAACATTGTATCGGCCCAATAATAGGGCAGCGTCAATTTATTGGAAACAATAACAATCCAGGCTAGAATGGTCATATACTATGCTGGAAACTGATACGATCTTATATGCAAAACATTATTCCGTCCTAAAAGGGCAGCATCCATTTATTGGAAACAATTACAGCCTTGGCGTCGTCTTATTACATGCCTCCATAATATAGGCTGAGTCGCTTAGTGGAATAAACACAAGCGCCCATACAACAATTACTCGAGAAATCACAGGCGCACTTAACGCCTATATCACGGTTAATGGACCAGCAATTATATCAAGGTCCCCGATATACATCGTGTCAGCCAAATAACGTGTGCTCTTCCTCTTCACTGTGAATCACAGGTGCACTTGACGCCTACATCATAGTTAACCGACCACCCAATTGAAAAAAGGTCGCCGATCCATTCTAACGCATATCACCAACGTTAGTCTGAATTAAAAGCACCTGCATTCAACAATTCAGCATGCCTCCACAAATGTGCCTTATTACGCATGCCAAATACTGATACGATGTCACAAATAAAACATATTACACGCCGTCATAAGATAGGCTGTGTCGCTTAGTGGAATAAACACAAGCGCCCATACGATAATTAACCGAGAAATTACAGGCGCATTTGATGCCTATATTACGGTTAATGGACCACTAATTGTATCACGGTCCCTGATGTACATCGTATCAGCCAAACAACACGTGCTTCTTTTCTTCACTGTGAATCACAGGTGCACTCGACGCCTATATCACAGTTAACCGACCATCAATTGTATAAAGGTCGCCGATACATTCTAACTCATTTATCGTATCACCAACGTTAGTCTGAATTACCTAACTGTCGTCAGACGGATACACTCTAATGTCAACAATGACTCAACCAGATCAATGGATGAAGCTATGAATCATACATAGCTAGCATGTCGAATCACGATTTGACCTAAATAAACTGAATTACACGACAAACAGCACTTATCAGACTCCAGTTTTTGAAATGAGTCGTATGCTGGAATAAACACGAGAACTAGTCCTGGCGGAATACACATAACTCAGCCACAAGTTCTATGCGCAGCACATTGTAACCATATTGGGACTCCCACGGTTGCTTCCGACTTGCTCGTGGTGCCTGCCCTCCCCCCCACTTACATTTATACCGAGCTTACGGGCTCCTGTAAGAGGGACTCACCTTAGTCTCGCGAGGTTTTGGGTGCAAACCCAGAACTGGCGCTTGGAGAGTTTTGTCGGGGCGACTTGTCACAATTATACCAGTGCATGTGTGGCATACAATAATGATAAAAAAGGCCCAGTGGGAGCGTACTAATTTTAGCCGATTGTTACAATCATATCTGCACTGGCCACAAAGTTGTTATTAACAAAACACGGCCGTCTGTCGGGCACAATCAAGTAAACTTTAAACTCGACAGTTCACTACAATTAGTAGTCGCAATATACTTGCCACACAACCTACACTAGGACTATCACTCAGTTATTCCCAGCATTAGCTGGTGCGAGAATTTATTTCTCCTGACATATCAAGGGAGCTAACCAATATTTACTCCCATAAATATTCGTGTCAGAGCTTGACCCTTCATGATGGTCGACAAACAACTAAATCTCATTTCGTGAATTCAATCATGAAAAAATTCTTCATCCATGTGGGCGCCACCCACACCGATTCAGCCAATCAGCGTGTCGGAGTGCAAATAGCACACCCAATGAGAATTCTCCTTTACAGCACGTGACTCTCAGTCACCGAAGCTGAAGGCGTCATCCCAATTAGTTCTCATTTCCACGTATACTACACGTACAGCTCGGACGCCATCTTTAATCAACCGATAACACTGTTGAAGTTTCCACAAATTTGATTCTCAATGCACGATTATGATTTTCACACACGTGAATACGAAACCACTGAGATTCGTTTGTATCAAACACCAGGTATCGCGACTGCACATTCGCATTTTTCGATTGATTTAATCGCTATTTCACTCTCGCGTTTTACACTATTGTATTGTATTTATTTATGTTCAGTGTGTTGGCTATCACAGGTTTCGCTACCACAAGCCCGTGCAATACACATTTATGTGACATTGCCTGCCAGCTTCGAAACCGTAAAGTCTCATTACCACAAGCCAGTGTTGTATATAGAATTTTCTGTATACTCCCAGCCTGCTTGCAGACTTTACACATAGCCAACAGGGGTTTGCCTACCACAAGCCAGTGCTAACGCATTAATGTGTGTTATTGCCCGCAAGCTTGCCAAACCCTGAATCTTCCACCACAAGCCCGTGTCGTACACAGCCTGTGTACCTCCAGCCTGCTTGCAAGCTTCATCGCTCGACGGTTTCTATCCCAGACAGCAGAGCCTGTCGGTCGATTTAGAAACTGAATCGGAGTTTCACACCACAAGCCCGTGTTATACACAGTGTTCTGTGTATTTCCTGCAAGCTTTGAAACTTCTGAGAGCGACATACAAGTCACTGAGCGTCTCAGACAGTCGACCTAAAAGACTGCTAGAATGGCTATAGTTCTCCAATTAGAACGAACTCAAATGAGCCACGAATGCACAAACACTAAAGTGCATACATAAGCGACAGTCAAGTCAATAAAGTGCGACAGTCACTTCAGTTCTCCAATTAGAGCTGTTTCAAACAAGCCATAAAAAGGCATAAACAATCGAGTGCAAACAAAACACACTCAGTCTTGCACAAACACCTGGTCCTCAGACACGAACAGAATAAGGTGTGAAACATAATTAACGGTCGAGGCAACGCCTCCCGAAAATCAATCATATTTCCTTGAAATAGCAATATATGAAATTACAATAAACAGTTGATAATATATTGCCCAGAACCTGAAAAACAGCAGTGTTCAAATTCAAGTCTCAGCCATGTCTGAAAGCTGTAACATTCAACGAATTGGTATCAAGTGGCGCTCACCCATAGCGACCTATATTTCCTATATACCACAATACATTACCGGCCAAGAATCGGTAGTCTCAGACTTACACTAATTGAAGTCTTGAGGTATTTGTTTCTTTGATAAAACCGTAAAGGTTGAAACTAGTCAGGCATAGCGGATTAAATTCCGGACAAGTACCAATAGGCTTCAGGCTAAACAAATGTTATACCGAAGCACATACGAATTTCAATGTACTATACTGAAATCAGCTCTTTTATCGCGAGCTCCAAGCTCCACAAGCTCAGAAAGCACACATGTATAGAAAAGTTCAGTCGCTTTCTGTCATGGGACAATATCCCCCTGTTTGATGACAGTTACTTACTCAAATAATGGTATGAGCCTAATAATTCAGAAGCGCATTTCTCCAATGATGCAGCTAGCTCATACTGATAGGCCGTTTAAAAGGTCCTAGTCCATGTTGAAAACTGGTACGATTTTTTATATACAAAACATTGTATCGGCCCAATAATAGGGCAGCGTCAATTTATTGGAAACAATAACAATCCAGGCTAGAATGGTCATATACTATGCTGGAAACTGATACGATCTTATATGCAAAACATTATTCCGTCCTAAAAGGGCAGCATCCATTTATTGGAAACAATTACAGCCTTGGCGTCGTCTTATTACATGCCTCCATAATATAGGCTGAGTCGCTTAGTGGAATAAACACAAGCGCCCATACAACAATTACTCGAGAAATCACAGGCGCACTTAACGCCTATATCACGGTTAATGGACCAGCAATTATATCAAGGTCCCCGATATACATCGTGTCAGCCAAATAACGTGTGCTCTTCCTCTTCACTGTGAATCACAGGTGCACTTGACGCCTACATCATAGTTAACCGACCACCCAATTGAAAAAAGGTCGCCGATCCATTCTAACGCATATCACCAACGTTAGTCTGAATTAAAAGCACCTGCATTCAACAATTCAGCATGCCTCCACAAATGTGCCTTATTACGCATGCCAAATACTGATACGATGTCACAAATAAAACATATTACACGCCGTCATAAGATAGGCTGTGTCCCTTAGTGGAATAAACACAAGCGCCCATACGATAATTAACCGAGAAATTACAGGCGCATTTGATGCCTATATTACGGTTAATGGACCACTAATTGTATCACGGTCCCTGATGTACATCGTATCAGCCAAACAACACGTGCTTCTTTTCTTCACTGTGAATCACAGGTGCACTCGACGCCTATATCACAGTTAACCGACCATCAATTGAATAAAGGTCGCCGATACATTCTAACTCATTTATCGTATCACCAACGTTAGTCTGAATTACCTGACTGTCGTCAGACGGATACACTCTAATGTCAACAATGACTCAACCAGATCAATGGATGAAGCTATGAATCATACATAGCTAGCATGTCGAATCACGATTTGACCTAAATAAACTGAATTACACGACAAACAGCACTTATCAGACTCCAGTTTTTGAAATGAGTCGTATGCTGGAATAAACACGAGAACTAGTCCTGGCGGAATACACATAACTCAGCCACAAGTTCTATGCGCAGCACATTGTAACCATATTGGGACTCCCACGGTTGCTTCCGACTTGCTCGTGGTGCCTGCCCTCCCCCCCACTTACATTTATACCGAGCTTACGGGCTCCTGTAAGAGGGACTCACCTTAGTCTCGCGAGGTTTTGGGTGCAAACCCAGAACTGGCGCTTGGAGAGTTTTGTCGGGGCGACTTGTCACAATTATACCAGTGCATGTGTGGCATACAATAATGATAAAAAAGGCCCAGTGGGAGCGTACTAATTTTAGCCGATTGTTACAATCATATCTGCACTGGCCACAAAGTTGTTATTAACAAAACACGGCCGTCTGTCGGGCACAATCAAGTAAACTTTAAACTCGACAGTTCACTACAATTAGTAGTCGCAATATACTTGCCACACAACCTACACTAGGACTATCACTCAGTTATTCCCAGCATTAGCTGGTGCGAGAATTTATTTCTCCTGACATATCAAGGGAGCTAACCAATATTTACTCCCATAAATATTCGTGTCAGAGCTTGACCCTTCATGATGGTCGACAAACAACTAAATCTCATTTCGTGAATTCAATCATGAAAAAATTCTTCGTCCATGTGGGCGCCACCCACACCGATTCAGCCAATCAGCGTGTCGGAGTGCAAATAGCACACCCAATGAGAATTCTCCTTTACAGCACGTGACTCTCAGTCACCGAAGCTGAAGGCGTCATCCCAATTAGTTCTCATTTCCACGTATACTACACGTACAGCTCGGACGCCATCTTTAATCAACCGATAACACTGTTGAAGTTTCCACAAATTTGATTCTCAATGCACGATTATGATTTTCACACACGTGAATACGAAACCACTGAGATTCGTTTGTATCAAACACCAGGTATCGCGACTGCACATTCGCATTTTTCGATTGATTTAATCGCTATTTCACTCTCGCGTTTTACACTATTGTATAGTATTTATTTATGTTCAGTGTGTTGGCTATCACAGGTTTCGCTACCACAAGCCCGTGCAATACACATTTATGTGACATTGCCTGCCAGCTTCGAAACCGTAAAGTCTCATTACCACAAGCCAGTGTTGTATATAGAATTTTCTGTATACTCCCAGCCTGCTTGCAGACTTTACACATAGCCAACAGGGGTTTGCCTACCACAAGCCAGTGCTAACGCATTAATGTGTGTTATTGCCCGCAAGCTTGCCAAACCCTGAAGCTTCCACCACAAGCCCGTGTCGTACACAGCCTGTGTACCTCCAGCCTGCTTGCAAGCTTCATCGCTCGACGGTTTCTATCCCAGACAGCAGAGCCTGTCGGTCGATTTAGAAACTGAATCGGAGTTTCACACCACAAGCCCGTGTTATACACAGTGTTCTGTGTATTTCCTGCAAGCTTTGAAACTTCTGAGAGCGACATACAAGTCACTGAGCGTCTCAGACAGTCGACCTAAAAGACTGCTAGAATGGCTATAGTTCTCCAATTAGAACGAACTCAAATGAGCCACGAATGCACAAACACTAAAGTGCATACATAAGCGACAGTCAAGTCAATAAAGTGCGACAGTCACTTCAGTTCTCCAATTAGAGCTGTTTCAAACAAGCCATAAAAAGGCATAAACAATCGAGTGCAAACAAAACACACTCAGTCTTGCACAAACACCTGGTCCTCAGACACGAACAGAATAAGGTGTGAAACATAATTAACGGTCGAGGCAACGCCTCCCGAAAATCAATCATATTTCCTTGAAATAGCAATATATGAAATTACAATAAACAGTTGATTATATATTGCCCAGAACCTGAAAAACAGCAGTGTTCAAATTCAAGTCTCAGCCATGTCTGAAAGCTGTAACATTCAACGAACTGGTATCAAGTGGCGCTCACCCATAGCGACCTATATTTCCTATATACCACAATACATTACCGGCCAAGAATCGGTAGTCTCAGACTTACACTAATTGAAGTCTTGAGGTATTTGTTTCTTTGATAAAACCGTAAAGGTTGAAACTAGTCAGGCATAGCGGATTAAATTCCGGACAAGTACCAATAGGCTTCAGGGTAAACAAATGTTATACCGAAGCACATACGAATTTCAATGTACTATACTGAAATCAGCTCTTTTATCGCGAGCTCCAAGCTCCACAAGCTCAGAAAGCACACATGTATAGAAAAGTTCAGTCGCTTTCTGTCATGGGACAATATCCCCCTGTTTGATGACAGTTACTTACTCAAATAATGGTATGAGCCTAATAATTCAGAAGCGCATTTCTCCAATGATGCAGCTAGCTCATACTGATAGGCCGTTTAAAAGGTCCTAGTCCATGTTGAAAACTGGTACGATTTTTTATATACAAAACATTGTATCGGCCCAATAATAGGGCAGCGTCAATTTATTGGAAACAATAACAATCCAGGCTAGAATGGTCATATACTATGCTGGAAACTGATACGATCTTATATGCAAAACATTATTCCGTCCTAAAAGGGCAGCATCCATTTATTGGAAACAATTACAGCCTTGGCGTCGTCTTATTACATGCCTCCATAATATAGGCTGAGTCGCTTAGTGGAATAAACACAAGCGCCCATACAACAATTACTCGAGAAATCACAGGCGCACTTAACGCCTATATCACGGTTAATGGACCAGCAATTATATCAAGGTCCCCGATATACATCGTGTCAGCCAAATAACGTGTGCTCTTCCTCTTCACTGTGAATCACAGGTGCACTTGACGCCTACATCATAGTTAACCGACCACCCAATTGAAAAAAGGTCGCCGATCCATTCTAACGCATATCACCAACGTTAGTCTGAATTAAAAGCACCTGCATTCAACAATTCAGCATGCCTCCACAAATGTGCCTTATTACGCATGCCAAATACTGATACGATGTCACAAATAAAACATATTACACGCCGTCATAAGATAGGCTGTGTCGCTTAGTGGAATAAACACAAGCGCCCATACGATAATTAACCGAGAAATTACAGGCGCATTTGATGCCTATATTACGGTTAATGGACCACTAATTGTATCACGGTCCCTGATGTACATCGTATCAGCCAAACAACACGTGCTTCTTTTCTTCACTGTGAATCACAGGTGCACTCGACGCCTATATCACAGTTAACCGACCATCAATTGTATAAAGGTCGCCGATACATTCTAACTCATTTATCGTATCACCAACATTAGTCTGAATTACCTAACTGTCGTCAGACGGATACACTCTAATGTCAACAATGACTCAACCAGATCAATGGATGAAGCTATGAATCATACATAGCTAGCATGTCGAATCACGATTTGACCTAAATAAACTGAATTACACGACAAACAGCACTTATCAGACTCCAGTTTTTGAAATGAGTCGTATGCTGGAATAAACACGAGAACTAGTCCTGGCCGAATACACATAACTCAGCCACAAGTTCTATGCGCAGCACATTGTAACCATATTGGGACTCCCACGGTTGCTTCCGACTTGCTCGTGGTGCCTGCCCTCCCCCCCCCCCCCCCACACTTACATTTATACCGAGCTTACGGGCTCCTGTAAGAGGGACTCACCTTAGTCTCGCGAGGTTTTGGGTGCAAACCCAGAACTGGCGCTTGGAGAGTTTTGTCGGGGCGACTTGTCACAATTATACCAGTGCATGTGTGGCATACAATAATGATAAAAAAGGCCCAGTGGGAGCGTACTAATTTTAGCCGATTGTTACAATCATATCTGCACTGGCCACAAAGTTGTTATTAACAAAACACGGCCGTCTGTCGGGCACAATCAAGTAAACTTTAAACTCGACAGTTCACTACAATTAGTAGTCGCAATATACTTGCCACACAACCTACACTAGGACTATCACTCAGTTATTCCCAGCATTAGCTGGTGCGAGAATTTATTTCTCCTGACATATCAAGGGAGCTAACCAATATTTACTCCCATAAATATTCGTGTCAGAGCTTGACCCTTCATGATGGTCGACAAACAACTAAATCTCATTTCGTGAATTCAATCATGAAAAAATTCTTCATCCATGTGGGCGCCACCCACACCGATTCAGCCAATCAGCGTGTCGGAGTGCAAATAGCACACCCAATGAGAATTCTCCTTTACAGCACGTGACTCTCAGTCACCGAAGCTGAAGGCGTCATCCCAATTAGTTCTCATTTCCACGTATACTACACGTACAGCTCGGACGCCATCTTTAATCAACCGATAACACTGTTGAAGTTTCCACAAATTTGATTCTCAATGCACGATTATGATTTTCACACACGTGAATACGAAACCAATGAGATTCGTTTGTATCAAACACCAGGTATCGCGACTGCACATTCGCATTTTTCGATTGATTTAATCGCTATTTCACTCTCGCGTTTTACACTATTGTATTGTATTTATTTATGTTCAGTGTATTGGCTATCACAGGTTTCGCTACCACAAGCCCGTGCAATACACATTTATGTGACATTGCCTGCCAGCTTCGAAACCGTAAAGTCTCATTACCACAAGCCAGTGTTGTATATAGAATTTTCTGTATACTCCCAGCCTGCTTGCAGACTTTACACATAGCCAACAGGGGTTTGCCTACCACAAGCCAGTGCTAACGCATTAATGTGTGTTATTGCCCGCAAGCTTGCCAAACCCTGAAGCTTCCACCACAAGCCCGTGTCGTACACAGCCTGTGTACCTCCAGCCTGCTTGCAAGCTTCATCGCTCGACGGTTTCTATCCCAGACAGCAGAGCCTGTCGGTCGATTTAGAAACTGAATCGGAGTTTCACACCACAAGCCCGTGTTATACACAGTGTTCTGTGTATTTCCTGCAAGCTTTGAAACTTCTGAGAGCGACATACAAGTCACTGAGCGTCTCAGACAGTCGACCTAAAAGACTGCTAGAATGGCTATAGTTCTCCAATTAGAACGAACTCAAATGAGCCACGAATGCACAAACACTAAAGTGCATACATAAGCGACAGTCAAGTCAATAAAGTGCGACAGTCACTTCAGTTCTCCAATTAGAGCTGTTTCAAACAAGCGATAAAAAGGCATAAACAATCGAGTGCAAACAAAACACACTCAGTCTTGCACAAACACCTGGTCCTCAGACACGAACAGAATAAGGTGTGAAACATAATTAACGGTCGAGGCAACGCCTCCCGAAAATCAATCATATTTCCTTGAAATAGCAATATATGAAATTACAATAAACAGTTGATAATATATTGCCCAGAACCTGAAAAACAGCAGTGTTCAAATTCAAGTCTCAGCCATGTCTGAAAGCTGTAACATTCAACGAATTGGTATCAAGTGGCGCTCACCCATAGCGACCTATATTTCCTATATACCACAATACATTACCGGCCAAGAATCGGTAGTCTCAGACTTACACTAATTGAAGTCTTGAGGTATTTGTTTCTTTGATAAAACCGTAAAGGTTGAAACTAGTCAGGCATAGCGGATTAAATTCCGGACAAGTACCAATAGGCTTCAGGCTAAACAAATGTTATACCGAAGCACATACGAATTTCAATGTACTATACTGAAATCAGCTCTTTTATCGCGAGCTCCAAGCTCCACAAGCTCAGAAAGCACACATGTATAGAAAAGTTCAGTCGCTTTCTGTCATGGGACAATATCCCCCTGTTTGATGACAGTTACTTACTCAAATAATGGTATGAGCCTAATAATTCAGAAGCGCATTTCTCCAATGATGCAGCTAGCTCATACTGATAGGCCGTTTAAAAGGTCCTAGTCCATGTTGAAAACTGGTACGATTTTTTATATACAAAACATTGTATCGGCCCAATAATAGGGCAGCGTCAATTTATTGGAAACAATAACAATCCAGGCTAGAATGGTCATATACTATGCTGGAAACTGATACGATCTTATATGCAAAACATTATTCCGTCCTAAAAGGGCAGCATCCATTTATTGGAAACAATTACAGCCGTGGCGTCGTCTTATTACATGCCTCCATAATATAGGCTGAGTCGCTTAGTGGAATAAACACAAGCGCCCATACAACAATTACTCGAGAAATCACAGGCGCACTTAACGCCTACATCACGGTTAATGGACCAGCAATTATATCAAGGTCCCCGATATACATCGTGTCAGCCAAATAACGTGTGCTCTTCCTCTTCACTGTGAATCACAGGTGCACTTGACGCCTACATCATAGTTAACCGATCACCCAATTGAAAAAAGGTCGCCGATCCATTCTAACGCATATCACCAACGTTAGTCTGAATTAAAAGCACCTGCATTCAACAATTCAGCATGCCTCCACAAATGTGCCTTATTACGCATGCCAAATACTGATACGATGTCACAAATAAAACATATTACACGCCGTCATAAGATAGGCTGTGTCGCTTAGTGGAATAAACACAAGCGCCCATACGATAATTAACCGAGAAATTACAGGCGCATTTGTTGCCTATATTACGGTTAATGGACCACTAATTGTATCACGGTCCCTGATGTACATCGTATCAGCCAAACAACACGTGCTTCTTTTCTTCACTGTGAATCACAGGTGCACTCGACGCCTATATCACAGTTAACCGACCATCAATTGTATAAAGGTCGCCGATACATTCTAACTCATTTATCGTATCACCAACGTTAGTCTGAATTACCTAACTGTCGTCAGACGGATACACTCTAATGTTAACAATGACTCAACCAGATCAATGGATGAAGCTATGAATCATACATAGCTAGCATGTCGAATCACGATTTGACCTAAATAAACTGAATTACACGACAAACAGCACTTATCAGACTCCAGTTTTTGAAATGAGTCGTATGCTGGAATAAACACGAGAACTAGTCCTGGCGGAATACACATAACTCAGCCACAAGTTCTATGCGCAGCACATTGTAACCATATTGGGACTCCCACGGTTGCTTCCGACTTGCTCGTGGTGCCTGCCCTCCCCCCACTTACATTTATACCGAGCTTACGGGCTCCTGTAAGAGGGACTCACCTTAGTCTCGCGAGGTTTTGGGTGCAAACCCAGAACTGGCGCTTGGAGAGTTTTGTCGGGGCGACTTGTCACAATTATACCAGTGCATGTGTGGCATACAATAATGATAAAAAAGGCCCAGTGGGAGCGTACTAATTTTAGCCGATTGTTACAATCATATCTGCACTGGCCACAAAGTTGTTATTAACAAAACACGGCCGTCTGTCGGGCACAATCAAGTAAACTTTAAACTCGACAGTTCACTACAATTAGTAGTCGCAATATACTTGCCACACAACCTACACTAGGACTATCACTCAGTTATTCCCAGCATTAGCTGGTGCGAGAATTTATTTCTCCTGACATATCAAGGGAGCTAACCAATATTTACTCCCATAAATATTCGTGTCAGAGCTTGACCCTTCATGATGGTCGACAAACAACTAAATCTCATTTCGTGAATTCAATCATGAAAAAATTCTTCATCCATGTGGGCGCCACCCACACCGATTCAGCCAATCAGCGTGTCGGAGTGCAAATAGCACACCCAATGAGAATTCTCCTTTACAGCACGTGACTCTCAGTCACCGAAGCTGAAGGCGTCATCCCAATTAGTTCTCATTTCCACGTATACTTCACGTACAGCTCGGACGCCATCTTTAATCAACCGATAACACTGTTGAAGTTTCCACAAATTTGATTCTCAATGCACGATTATGATTTTCACACACGTGAATACGAAACCACTGAGATTCGTTTGTATCAAACACCAGGTATCGCGACTGCACATTCGCATTTTTCGATTGATTTAATCGCTATTTCACTCTCGCGTTTTACACTATTGTATTGTATTTATTTATGTTCAGTGTGTTGGCTATCACAGGTTTCGCTACCACAAGCCCGTGCAATACACATTTATGTGACATTGCCTGCCAGCTTCGAAACCGTAAAGTCTCATTACCACAAGCCAGTGTTGTATATAGAATTTTCTGTATACTCCCAGCCTGCTTGCAGACTTTACACATAGCCAACAGGGGTTTGCCTACCACAAGCCAGTGCTAACGCATTAATGTGTGTTATTGCCCGCAAGCTTGCCAAACCCTGAAGCTTCCACCACAAGCCCGTGTCGTACACAGCCTGTGTACCTCCAGCCTGCTTGCAAGCTTCATCGCTCGACGGTTTCTATCCCAGACAGCAGAGCCTGTCGGTCGATTTAGAAACTGAATCGGAGTTTCACACCACAAGCCCGTGTTATACACAGTGTTCTGTGTATTTCCTGCAAGCTTTGAAACTTCTGAGAGCGACATACAAGTCACTGAGCGTCTCAGACAGTCGACCTAAAAGACTGCTAGAATGGCTATAGTTCTCCAATTAGAACGAACTCAAATGAGCCACGAATGCACAAACACTAAAGTGCATACATAAGCGACAGTCAAGTCAATAAAGTGCGACAGTCACTTCAGTTCTCCAATTAGAGCTGTTTCAAACAAGCCATAAAAAGGCATAAACAATCGAGTGCAAACAAAACACACTCAGTCTTGCACAAACACCTGGTCCTCAGACACGAACAGAATAAGGTGTGAAACATAATTAACGGTCGAGGCAACGCCTCCCGAAAATCAATCATATTTCCTTGAAATAGCAATATATGAAATTACAATAAACAGTTGATAATATATTGCCCAGAACCTGAAAAACAGCAGTGTTCAAATTCAAGTCTCAGCCATGTCTGAAAGCTGTAACATTCAACGAATTGGTATCAAGTGGCGCTCACCCATAGCGACCTATATTTCCTATATACCACAATACATTACCGGCCAAGAATCGGTAGTCTCAGACTTACACTAATTGAAGTCTTGAGGTATTTGTTTCTTTGATAAAACCGTAAAGGTTGAAACTAGTCAGGCATAGCGGATTAAATTCCGGACAAGTACCAATAGGCTTCAGGCTAAACAAATGTTATACCGAAGCGCATACGAATTTCAATGTACTATACTGAAATCAGCTCTTTTATCGCGAGTTCCAAGCTCCACAAGCTCAGAAAGCACACATGTATAGAAAAGTTCAGTCGCTTTCTGTCATGGGACAATATCCCCCTGTTTGATGACAGTTACTTACTCAAATAATGGTATGAGCCTAATAATTCAGAAGCGCATTTCTCCAATGATGCAGCTAGCTCATACTGATAGGCCGTTTAAAAGGTCCTAGTCCATGTTGAAAACTGGTACGATTTTTTATATACAAAACATTGTATCGGCCCAATAATAGGGCAGCGTCAATTTATTGGAAACAATAACAATCCAGGCTAGAATGGTCATATACTATGCTGGAAACTGATACGATCTTATATGCAAAACATTATTCCGTCCTAAAAGGGCAGCATCCATTTATTGGAAACAATTACAGCCTTGGCGTCGTCTTATTACATGCCTCCATAATATAGGCTGAGTCGCTTAGTGGAATAAACACAAGCGCCCATACAACAATTACTCGAGAAATCACAGGCGCACTTAACGCCTATATCACGGTTAATGGACCAGCAATTATATCAAGGTCCCCGATATACATCGTGTCAGCCAAATAACGTGTGCTCTTCCTCTTCACTGTGAATCACAGGTGCACTTGACGCCTACATCATAGTTAACCGACCACCCAATTGAAAAAAGGTCGCCGATCCATTCTAACGCATATCACCAACGTTAGTCTGAATTAAAAGCACCTGCATTCAACAATTCAGCATGCCTCCACAAATGTGCCTTATTACGCATGCCAAATACTGATACGATGTCACAAATAAAACATATTACACGCCGTCATAAGATAGGCTGTGTCGCTTAGTGGAATAAACACAAGCGCCCATACGATAATTAACCGAGAAATTACAGGCGCATTTGATGCCTATATTACGGTTAATGGACCACTAATTGTATCACGGTCCCTGATGTACATCGTATCAGCCAAACAACACGTGCTTCTTTTCTTCACTGTGAATCACAGGTGCACTCGACGCCTATATCACAGTTAACCGACCATCAATTGTATAAAGGTCGCCGATACATTCTAACTCATTTATCGTATCACCAACGTTAGTCTGAATTACCTAACTGTCGTCAGACGGATACACTCTAATGTCAACAATGACTCAACCAGATCAATGGATGAAGCTATGAATCATACATAGCTAGCATGTCGAATCACGATTTGACCTAAATAAACTGAATTACACGACAAACAGCACTTATCAGACTCCAGTTTTTGAAATGAGTCGTATGCTGGAATAAACACGAGAACTAGTCCTGGCGGAATACACATAACTCAGCCACAAGTTCTATGCGCAGCACATTGTAACCATATTGGGACTCCCACGGTTGCTTCCGACTTGCTCGTGGTGCCTGCCCTCCCCCCCCCCCCCCCCCACTTACATTTATACGGAGCTTACGGGCTCCTGTAAGAGGGACTCACCTTAGTCTCGCGAGGTTTTGGGTGCAAACCCAAAACTGGCGCTTGGAGAGTTTTGTCGCGGCGACTTGTCACAATTATACCAGTGCATGTGTGGCATACAATAATGATAAAAAAGGCCCAGTGGGAGCGTACTAATTTTAGCCGATTGTTACAATCATATCTGCACTGGCCACAAAGTTGTTATTAACAAAACACGGCCGTCTGTCGGGCACAATCAAGTAAACTATAAACTCGACAGTTCACTACAATTAGTAGTCGCAATATACTTGCCACACAACCTACACTAGGACTATCACTCAGTTATTCCCAGCATTAGCTGGTGCGAGAATTTATTTCTCCTGACATATCAAGGGAGCTAACCAATATTTACTCCCATAAATATTCGTGTCAGAGCTTGACCCTTCATGATGGTCGACAAACAACTAAATCTCATTTCGTGAATTCAATCATGAAAAAATTCTTCATCCATGTGGGCGCCACCCACACCGATTCAGCCAATCAGCGTGTCGGAGTGCAAATAGCACACCCAATGAGAATTCTCCTTTACAGCACGTGACTCTCAGTCACCGAAGCTGAAGGCGTCATCCCAATTAGTTCTCATTTCCACGTATACTACATGTACAGCTCGGACGCCATCTTTAATCAACCGATAACACTGTTGAAGTTTCCACAAATTTGATTCTCAATGCACGATTATGATTTTCACACACGTGAATACGAAACCACTGGGATTCGTTTGTATCAAACACCAGGTATCGCAACTGCACATTCGCATTTTTCGATTGATTTAATCGCTATTTCACTCTCGCGTTTTACACTATTGTATTGTATTTATTTATGTTCAGTGTGTTGGCTATCACAGGTTTCGCTACCACAAGCCCGTGCAATACACATTTATGTGACATTGCCTGCCAGCTTCGAAACCGTAAAGTCTCATTACCACAAGCCAGTGTTGTATATAGAATTTTCTGTATACTCCCAGCCTGCTTGCAGACCTTACACATAGCCAACAGGGGTTTGCCTACCACAAGCCAGTGCTAACGCATTAATGTGTGTTATTGCCCGCAAGCTTGCCAAACCCTGAAGCTTCCACCACAAGCCCGTGTCGTACACAGCCTGTGTACCTCCAGCCTGCTTGCAAGCTTCATCGCTCGACGGTTTCTATCCCAGACAGCAGAGCCTGTCGGTCGATTTAGAAACTGAATCGGAGTTTCACACCACAAGCCCGTGTTATACACAGTGTTCTGTGTATTTCCTGCAAGCTTTGAAACTTCTGAGAGCGACATACAAGTCACTGAGCGTCTCAGACAGTCGACCTAAAAGACTGCTAGAATGGCTATAGTTCTCCAATTAGAACGAACTCAAATGAGCCACGAATGCACAAACACTAAAGTGCATACATAAGCGACAGTCAAGTCAATAAAGTGCGACAGTCACTTCAGTTCTCCAATTAGAGCTGTTTCAAACAAGCCATAAAAAGGCATAAACAATCGAGTGCAAACAAAACACACTCAGTCTTGCACAAACACCTGGTCCTCAGACACGAACAGAATAAGGTGTGAAACATAATTAACGGTCGAGGCAACGCCTCCCGAAAATCAATCATATTTCCTTGAAATAGCAATATATGAAATTACAATAAACAGTTGATAATATATTGCCCAGAACCTGAAAAACAGCAGTGTTCAAATTCAAGTCTCAGCCATGTCTGAAAGCTGTAACATTCAACGAATTGGTATCAAGTGGCGCTCACCCATAGCGACCTATATTTCCTATATACCACAATACATTACCGGCCAAGAATCGGTAGTCTCAGACTTACACTAATTGAAGTCTTGAGGTATTTGTTTCTTTGATAAAACCGTAAAGGTTGAAACTAGTCAGGCATAGCGGATTAAATTCCGGACAAGTACCAATAGGCTTCAGGCTAAACAAATGTTATACCGAAGCGCATACGAATTTCAATGTACTATACTGAAATCAGCTCTTTTATCGCGAGTTCCAAGCTCCACAAGCTCAGAAAGCACACATGTATAGAAAAGTTCAGTCGCTTTCTGTCATGGGACAATATCCCCCTGTTTGATGACAGTTACTTACTCAAATAATGGTATGAGCCTAATAATTCAGAAGCGCATTTCTCCAATGATGCAGCTAGCTCATACTGATAGGCCGTTTAAAAGGTCCTAGTCCATGTTGAAAACTGGTACGATTTTTTATATACAAAACATTGTATCGGCCCAATAATAGGGCAGCGTCAATTTATTGGAAACAATAACAATCCAGGCTAGAATGGTCATATACTATGCTGGAAACTGATACGATCTTATATGCAAAACATTATTCCGTCCTAAAAGGGCAGCATCCATTTATTGGAAACAATTACAGCCTTGGCGTCGTCTTATTACATGCCTCCATAATATAGGCTGAGTCGCTTAGTGGAATAAACACAAGCGCCCATACAACAATTACTCGAGAAATCACAGGCGCACTTAACGCCTATATCACGGTTAATGGACCAGCAATTATATCAAGGTCCCCGATATACATCGTGTCAGCCAAATAACGTGTGCTCTTCCTCTTCACTGTGAATCACAGGTGCACTTGACGCCTACATCATAGTTAACCGACCACCCAATTGAAAAAAGGTCGCCGATCCATTCTAACGCATATCACCAACGTTAGTCTGAATTAAAAGCACCTGCATTCAACAATTCAGCATGCCTCCACAAATGTGCCTTATTACGCATGCCAAATACTGATACGATGTCACAAATAAAACATATTACACGCCGTCATAAGATAGGCTGTGTCGCTTAGTGGAATAAACACAAGCGCCCATACGATAATTAACCGAGAAATTACAGGCGCATTTGATGCCTATATTACGGTTAATGGACCACTAATTGTATCACGGTCCCTGATGTACATCGTATCAGCCAAACAACACGTGCTTCTTTTCTTCACTGTGAATCACAGGTGCACTCGACGCCTATATCACAGTTAACCGACCATCAATTGTATAAAGGTCGCCGATACATTCTAACTCATTTATCGTATCACCAACGTTAGTCTGAATTACCTAACTGTCGTCAGACGGATACACTCTAATGTCAACAATGACTCAACCAGATCAATGGATGAAGCTATGAATCATACATAGCTAGCATGTCGAATCACGATTTGACCTAAATAAACTGAATTACACGACAAACAGCACTTATCAGACTCCAGTTTTTGAAATGAGTCGTATGCTGGAATAAACACGAGAACTAGTCCTGGCGGAATACACATAACTCAGCCACAAGTTCTATGCGCAGCACATTGTAACCATATTGGGACTCCCACGGTTGCTTCCGACTTGCTCGTGGTGCCTGCCCTCCCCCCCCCCCCCCCCCCCCCCCCCCCCCACTTACATTTATACGGAGCTTACGGGCTCCTGTAAGAGGGACTCACCTTAGTCTCGCGAGGTTTTGGGTGCAAACCCAAAACTGGCGCTTGGAGAGTTTTGTCGCGGCGACTTGTCACAATTATACCAGTGCATGTGTGGCATACAATAATGATAAAAAAGGCCCAGTGGGAGCGTACTAATTTTAGCCGATTGTTACAATCATATCTGCACTGGCCACAAAGTTGTTATTAACAAAACACGGCCGTCTGTCGGGCACAATCAAGTAAACTATAAACTCGACAGTTCACTACAATTAGTAGTCGCAATATACTTGCCACACAACCTACACTAGGACTATCACTCAGTTATTCCCAGCATTAGCTGGTGCGAGAATTTATTTCTCCTGACATATCAAGGGAGCTAACCAATATTTACTCCCATAAATATTCGTGTCAGAGCTTGACCCTTCATGATGGTCGACAAACAACTAAATCTCATTTCGTGAATTCAATCATGAAAAAATTCTTCATCCATGTGGGCGCCACCCACACCGATTCAGCCAATCAGCGTGTCGGAGTGCAAATAGCACACCCAATGAGAATTCTCCTTTACAGCACGTGACTCTCAGTCACCGAAGCTGAAGGCGTCATCCCAATTAGTTCTCATTTCCACGTATACTACATGTACAGCTCGGACGCCATCTTTAATCAACCGATAACACTGTTGAAGTTTCCACAAATTTGATTCTCAATGCACGATTATGATTTTCACACACGTGAATACGAAACCACTGGGATTCGTTTGTATCAAACACCAGGTATCGCAACTGCACATTCGCATTTTTCGATTGATTTAATCGCTATTTCACTCTCGCGTTTTACACTATTGTATTGTATTTATTTATGTTCAGTGTGTTGGCTATCACAGGTTTCGCTACCACAAGCCCGTGCAATACACATTTATGTGACATTGCCTGCCAGCTTCGAAACCGTAAAGTCTCATTACCACAAGCCAGTGTTGTATATAGAATTTTCTGTATACTCCCAGCCTGCTTGCAGACCTTACACATAGCCAACAGGGGTTTGCCTACCACAAGCCAGTGCTAACGCATTAATGTGTGTTATTGCCCGCAAGCTTGCCAAACCCTGAAGCTTCCACCACAAGCCCGTGTCGTACACAGCCTGTGTACCTCCAGCCTGCTTGCAAGCTTCATCGCTCGACGGTTTCTATCCCAGACAGCAGAGCCTGTCGGTCGATTTAGAAACTGAATCGGAGTTTCACACCACAAGCCCGTGTTATACACAGTGTTCTGTGTATTTCCTGCAAGCTTTGAAACTTCTGAGAGCGACATACAAGTAACTGAGCGTCTCAGACAGTCGACCTAAAAGACTGCTAGAATGGCTATAGTTCTCCAATTAGAACGAACTCAAATGAGCCACGAATGCACAAACACTAAAGTGCATACATAAGCGACAGTCAAGTCAATAAAGTGCGACAGTCACTTCAGTTCTCCAATTAGAGCTGTTTCAAACAAGCCATAAAAAGGCATAAACAATCGAGTGCAAACAAAACACACTCAGTCTTGCACAAACACCTGGTCCTCAGACACGAACAGAATAAGGTGTGAAACATAATTAACGGTCGAGGCAACGCCTCCCGAAAATCAATCATATTTCCTTGAAATAGCAATATATTGTTACGGGCCATAATTTGGGCATCAGATGAAATGTAGAATGTCCACCTGGACCGTGCCACAACTAACTCAGACTAAACAGCCAAAATCCATATTTATTTCATCATACCATAGTTACATATACATTGATCAGAGAAGATGGGAGTCTGAAAATACATAAAATAATACATTGTACTACTTGTTTACAATTTATCCCTCTGTATGCTGTAACATAAGTAGATTTAATAATATTACCCTAATTATAAATAATACCCATTATAACAATAATAATAATAGCAACAATAATAATAATAATACACTTCAATACTCCAGTCCTATAAACAATGCACTTAGCCTCTTCCATCTGATAGGAGCTGATAGACAGCAGCCAACACATACAACCTACAACCCACTAATCGTGGATACATAACAGCCAAACGTCCGAACTACTAACCGGGATCAAGCATAGCATGAACTTGGCACAATACCAAATACATGCTAGTCTTGAGTCCGGTTTGTAGCGGTACAAAGATTTCATATACTTTCCCATAATAAATATTGCATGGTATTGAAGTTTACTAGAACTGCACACCGCAGTAGAATAAAACAATGATATATACAAATTACCATAGTCCCTCACATATATTTACACTTACTTAACAAATTCAATTCTTACCCGATTGTGGATCAAATTCCCTCAGTCAAACATTCCACCGATCACAACATCCATCACTGTACCATCATCCCATACTGTGCAGTGCAGGTTAGCTGTAAAAAAAGAACCCATAACCATACATGCAATTGTCAAATAGTGCAATTGATAAATATCATGACAGAATAAATCGATAGCAACCACCGGGAAACAAGCGAAACTAGGCGACACGAATACATGACAACTGAAGATCAAAGAAGTAAACTGACAAACGAGTAAAAACAACAAACCGATGTAAGCGATTCATAATAAGTACACTGATCTGATAAATACTAACCAAAATCCAAGGAAACACATATATTTTAATCACCATCAAAGAATTGTAAATATTAAAGCTTAAGTTTGTCAGCCAACAAATTCGGGAACGATTGTTTATGTCATGTGACCTGAAACCCGCGAAATGAATACCTTTTCAAATTGCCTGTAAACAAAAGTATGGCTGCGTGAAGAAGCAACCAAAAAAAAACTGGATTCTTAACTCACATCTCTCCATTTACAATCAGACCGGACCTGGTAATTTAAAAAGATCAATACATTAATATTTAAGTTAAAATATGTAAAATCGCATCTGCCACAATATGAAATTACAATAAACAGTTGATAATATATTGCCCAGAACCTGAAAAACAGCAGTGTTCAAATTCAAGTCTCAGCCATGTCTGAAAGCTGTAACATTCAACGAATTGGTATCAAGTGGCGCTCACCCATAGCGACCTATATTTCCTATATACCACAATACATTACCGGCCAAGAATCGGTAGTCTCAGACTTACACTAATTGAATTCTTGAGGTATTTGTTTCTTTGATAAAACCGTAAAGGTTGAAACTAGTCAGGCATAGCGGATTAAATTCCGGACAAGTACCAATAGGCTTCAGGCTAAACAAATGTTATACCGAAGCACATACGAATTTCAATGTACTATACTGAAATCAGCTCTTTTATCGCGAGCTCCAAGCTCCACAAGCTCAGAAAGCACACATGTATAGAAAAGTTCAGTCGCTTTCTGTCATGGGACAATATCCCCCTGTTTGATGACAGTTACTTACTCAAACAATGGTATGAGCCTAATAATTCAGAAGCGCATTTCTCCAATGATGCAGCTAGCTCATACTGATAGGCCGTTTAAAAGGTCCTAGTCCATGTTGAAAACTGGTACGATTTTTTATATACAAAACATTGTATCGGCCCAATAATAGGGCAGCGTCAATTTATTGGAAACAATAACAATCCAGGCTAGAATGGTCATATACTATGCTGGAAACTGATACGATCTTATATGCAAAACATTATTCCGTCCTAAAAGGGCAGCATCCATTTATTGGAAACAATTACAGCCTTGGCGTCGTCTTATTACATGCCTCCATAATATAGGCTGAGTCGCTTAGTGGAATAAACACAAGCGCCCATACAACAATTACTCGAGAAATCACAGGCGCACTTAACGCCTATATCACGGTTAATGGACCAGCAATTATATCAAGGTCCCCGATATACATCGTGTCAGCCAAATAACGTGTGCTCTTCCTCTTCACTGTGAATCACAGGTGCACTTGACGCCTACATCATAGTTAACCGACCACCCAATTGAAAAAAGGTCGCCGATCCATTCTAACGCATATCACCAACGTTAGTCTGAATTAAAAGCACCTGCATTCAACAATTCAGCATGCCTCCACAAATGTGCCTTATTACGCATGCCAAATACTGATACGATGTCACAAATAAAACATATTACACGCCGTCATAAGATAGGCTGTGTCGCTTAGTGGAATAAACACAAGCGCCCATACGATAATTAACCGAGAAATTACAGGCGCATTTGATGCCTATATTACGGTTAATGGACCACTAATTGTATCACGGTCCCTGATGTACATCGTATCAGCCAAACAACACGTGCTTCTTTTCTTCACTGTGAATCACAGGTGCACTCGACGCCTATATCACAGTTAACCGACCATCAATTGTATAAAGGTCGCCGATACATTCTAACTCATTTATCGTATCACCAACGTTAGTCTGAATTACCTAACTGTCGTCAGACGGATACACTCTAATGTCAACAATGACTCAACCAGATCAATGGATGAAGCTATGAATCATACATAGCTAGCATGTCGAATCACGATTTGACCTAAATAAACTGAATTACACGACAAACAGCACTTATCAGACTCCAGTTTTTGAAATGAGTCGTATGCTGGAATAAACACGAGAACTAGTCCTGGCGGAATACACATAACTCAGCCACAAGTTCTATGCGCAGCACATTGTAACCATATTGGGACTCCCACGGTTGCTTCCGACTTGCTCGTGGTGCCTGCCCTCCCCCCACTTACATTTATACCGAGCTTACGGGCTCCTGTAAGAGGGACTCACCTTAGTCTCGCGAGGTTTTGGGTGCAAACCCAGAACTGGCGCTTGGAGAGTTTTGTCGGGGCGACTTGTCACAATTATACCAGTGCATGTGTGGCATACAATAATGATAAAAAAGGCCCAGTGGGAGCGTACTAATTTTAGCCGATTGTTACAATCATATCTGCACTGGCCACAAAGTTGTTATTAACAAAACACGGCCGTCTGTCGGGCACAATCAAGTAAACTTTAAACTCGACAGTTCACTACAATTAGTAGTCGCAATATACTTGCCACACAACCTACACTAGGACTATCACTCAGTTATTCCCAGCATTAGCTGGTGCGAGAATTTATTTCTCCTGACATATCAAGGGAGCTAACCAATATTTACTCCCATAAATATTCGTGTCAGAGCTTGACCCTTCATGATGGTCGACAAACAACTAAATCTCATTTCGTGAATTCAATCATGAAAAAATTCTTCATCCATGTGGGCGCCACCCACACCGATTCAGCCAATCAGCGTGTCGGAGTGCAAATAGCACACCCAATGAGAATTCTCCTTTACAGCACGTGACTCTCAGTCACCGAAGCTGAAGGCGTCATCCCAATTAGTTCTCATTTCCACGTATACTACACGTACAGCTCGGACGCCATCTTTAATCAACCGATAACACTGTTGAAGTTTCCACAAATTTGATTCTCAATGCACGATTATGATTTTCACACACGTGAATACGAAACCACTGAGATTCGTTTGTATCAAACACCAGGTATCGCGACTGCACATTCGCATTTTTCGATTGATTTAATCGCTATTTCACTCTCGCGTTTTACACTATTGTATTGTATTTATTTATGTTCAGTGTGTTGGCTATCACAGGTTTCGCTACCACAAGCCCGTGCAATACACAGTTATGTGACATTGCCTGCCAGCTTCGAAACCGTAAAGTCTCATTACCACAAGCCAGTGTTGTATATAGAATTTTCTGTATACTCCCAGCCTGCTTGCAGACTTTACACATAGCCAACAGGGGTTTGCCTACCACAAGCCAGTGCTAACGCATTAATGTGTGTTATTGCCCGCAAGCTTGCCAAACCCTGAAGCTTCCACCACAAGCCCGTGTCGTACACAGCCTGTGTACCTCCAGCCTGCTTGCAAGCTTCATCGCTCGACGGTTTCTATCCCAGACAGCAGAGCCTGTCGGTCGATTTAGAAACTGAATCGGAGTTTCACACCACAAGCCCGTGTTATACACAGTGTTCTGTGTATTTCCTGCAAGCTTTGAAACTTCTGAGAGCGACATACAAGTCACTGAGCGTCTCAGACAGTCGACCTAAAAGACTGCTAGAATGGCTATAGTTCTCCAATTAGAACGAACTCAAATGAGCCACGAATGCACAAACACTAAAGTGCATACATAAGCGACAGTCAAGTCAATAAAGTGCGACAGTCACTTCAGTTCTCCAATTAGAGCTGTTTCAAACAAGCCATAAAAAGGCATAAACAATCGAGTGCAAACAAAACACACTCAGTCTTGCACAAACACCTGGTCCTCAGACACGAACAGAATAAGGTGTGAAACATAATTAACGGTCGAGGCAACGCCTCCCGAAAATCAATCATATTTCCTTGAAATAGCAATATATGAAATTACAATAAACAGTTGATAATATATTGCCCAGAACCTGAAAAACAGCAGTGTTCAAATTCAAGTCTCAGCCATGTCTGAAAGCTGTAACATTCAACGAATTGGTATCAAGTGGCGCTCACCCATAGCGACCTATATTTCCTATATACCACAATACATTACCGGCCAAGAATCGGTAGTCTCAGACTTACACTAATTGAAGTCTTGAGGTATTTGTTTCTTTGATAAAACCGTAAAGGTTGAAACTAGTCAGGCATAGCGGATTAAATTCCGGACAAGTACCAATAGGCTTCAGGCTAAACAAATGTTATACCGAAGCACATACGAATTTCAATGTACTATACTGAAATCAGCTCTTTTATCGCGAGCTCCAAGCTCCACAAGCTCAGAAAGCACACATGTATAGAAAAGTTCAGTCGCTTTCTGTCATGGGACAATATCCCCCTGTTTGATGACAGTTACTTACTCAAATAATGGTATGAGCCTAATAATTCAGAAGCGCATTTCTCCAATGATGCAGCTAGCTCATACTGATAGGCCGTTTAAAAGGTCCTAGTCCATGTTGAAAACTGGTACGATTTTTTATATACAAAACATTGTATCGGCCCAATAATAGGGCAGCGTCAATTTATTGGAAACAATAACAATCCAGGCTAGAATGGTCATATACTATGCTGGAAACTGATACGATCTTATATGCAAAACATTATTCCGTCCTAAAAGGGCAGCATCCATTTATTGGAAACAATTACAGCCTTGGCGTCGTCTTATTACATGCCTCCATAATATAGGCTGAGTCGCTTAGTGGAATAAACACAAGCGCCCATACAACAATTACTCGAGAAATCACAGGCGCACTTAACGCCTATATCACGGTTAATGGACCAGCAATTATATCAAGGTCCCCGATATACATCGTGTCAGCCAAATAACGTGTGCTCTTCCTCTTCACTGTGAATCACAGGTGCACTTGACGCCTACATCATAGTTAACCGACCACCCAATTGAAAAAAGGTCGCCGATCCATTCTAACGCATATCACCAACGTTAGTCTGAATTAAAAGCACCTGCATTCAACAATTCAGCATGCCTCCACAAATGTGCCTTATTACGCATGCCAAATACTGATACGATGTCACAAATAAAACATATTACACGCCGTCATAAGATAGGCTGTGTCGCTTAGTGGAATAAACACAAGCGCCCATACGATAATTAACCGAGAAATTACAGGCGCATTTGATGCCTATATTACGGTTAATGGACCACTAATTGTATCACGGTCCCTGATGTACATCGTATCAGCCAAACAACACGTGCTTCTTTTCTTCACTGTGAATCACAGGTGCACTCGACGCCTATATCACAGTTAACCGACCATCAATTGTATAAAGGTCGCCGATACATTCTAACTCATTTATCGTATCACCAACGTTAGTCTGAATTACCTAACTGTCGTCAGACGGATACACTCTAATGTCAACAATGACTCAACCAGATCAATGGATGAAGCTATGAATCATACATAGCTAGCATGTCGAATCACGATTTGACCTAAATAAACTGAATTACACGACAAACAGCACTTATCAGACTCCAGTTTTTGAAATGAGTCGTATGCTGGAATAAACACGAGAACTAGTCCTGGCGGAATACACATAACTCAGCCACAAGTTCTATGCGCAGCACATTGTAACCATATTGGGACTCCCACGGTTGCTTCCGACTTGCTCGTGGTGCCTGCCCTCCCCCCCACTTACATTTATACCGAGCTTACGGGCTCCTGTAAGAGGGACTCACCTTAGTCTCGCGAGGTTTTGGGTGCAAACCCAGAACTGGCGCTTGGAGAGTTTTGTCGGGGCGACTTGTCACAATTATACCAGTGCATGTGTGGCATACAATAATGATAAAAAAGGCCCAGTGGGAGCGTACTAATTTTAGCCGATTGTTACAATCATATCTGCACTGGCCACAAAGTTGTTATTAACAAAACACGGCCGTCTGTCGGGCACAATCAAGTAAACTTTAAACTCGACAGTTCACTACAATTAGTAGTCGCAATATACTTGCCACACAACCTACACTAGGACTATCACTCAGTTATTCCCAGCATTAGCTGGTGCGAGAATTTATTTCTCCTGACATATCAAGGGAGCTAACCAATATTTACTCCCATAAATATTCGTGTCAGAGCTTGACCCTTCATGATGGTCGACAAACAACTAAATCTCATTTCGTGAATTCAATCATGAAAAAATTCTTCATCCATGTGGGCGCCACCCACACCGATTCAGCCAATCAGCGTGTCGGAGTGCAAATAGCACACCCAATGAGAATTCTCCTTTACAGCACGTGACTCTCAGTCACCGAAGCTGAAGGCGTCATCCCAATTAGTTCTCATTTCCACGTATACTACACGTACAGCTCGGACGCCATCTTTAATCAACCGATAACACTGTTGAAGTTTCCACAAATTTGATTCTCAATGCACGATTATGATTTTCACACACGTGAATACGAAACCACTGAGATTCGTTTGTATCAAACACCAGGTATCGCGACTGCACATTCGCATTTTTCGATTGATTTAATCGCTATTTCACTCTCGCGTTTTACACTATTGTATTGTATTTATTTATGTTCAGTGTGTTGGCTATCACAGGTTTCGCTACCACAAGCCCGTGCAATACACATTTATGTGACATTGCCTGCCAGCTTCGAAACCGTAAAGTCTCATTACCACAAGCCAGTGTTGTATATAGAATTTTCTGTATACTCCCAGCCTGCTTGCAGACTTTACACATAGCCAACAGGGGTTTGCCTACCACAAGCCAGTGCTAACGCATTAATGTGTGTTATTGCCCGCAAGCTTGCCAAACCCTGAAGCTTCCACCACAAGCCCGTGTCGTACACAGCCTGTGTACCTCCAGCCTGCTTGCAAGCTTCATCGCTCGACGGTTTCTATCCCAGACAGCAGAGCCTGTCGGTCGATTTAGAAACTGAATCGGAGTTTCACACCACAAGCCCGTGTTATACACAGTGTTCTGTGTATTTCCTGCAAGCTTTGAAACTTCTGAGAGCGACATACAAGTCACTGAGCGTCTCAGACAGTCGACCTAAAAGACTGCTAGAATGGCTATAGTTCTCCAATTAGAACGAACTCAAATGAGCCACGAATGCACAAACACTAAAGTGCATACATAAGCGACAGTCAAGTCAATAAAGTGCGACAGTCACTTCAGTTCTCCAATTAGAGCTGTTTCAAACAAGCCATAAAAAGGCATAAACAATCGAGTGCAAACAAAACACACTCAGTCTTGCACAAACACCTGGTCCTCAGACACGAACAGAATAAGGTGTGAAACATAATTAACGGTCGAGGCAACGCCTCCCGAAAATCAATCATATTTCCTTGAAATAGCAATATATGAAATTACAATAAACAGTTGATAATATATTGCCCAGAACCTGAAAAACAGCAGTGTTCAAATTCAAGTCTCAGCCATGTCTGAAAGCTGTAACATTCAACGAATTGGTATCAAGTGGCGCTCACCCATAGCGACCTATATTTCCTATATACCACAATACATTACCGGCCAAGAATCGGTAGTCTCAGACTTACACTAATTGAAGTCTTGAGGTATTTGTTTCTTTGATAAAACCGTAAAGGTTGAAACTAGTCAGGCATAGCGGATTAAATTCCGGACAAGTACCAATAGGCTTCAGGCTAAACAAATGTTATACCGAAGCACATACGAATTTCAATGTACTATACTGAAATCAGCTCTTTTATCGCGAGCTCCAAGCTCCACAAGCTCAGAAAGCACACATGTATAGAAAAGTTCAGTCGCTTTCTGTCATGGGACAATATCCCCCTGTTTGATGACAGTTACTTACTCAAATAATGGTATGAGCCTAATAATTCAGAAGCGCATTTCTCCAATGATGCAGCTAGCTCATACTGATAGGCCGTTTAAAAGGTCCTAGTCCATGTTGAAAACTGGTACGATTTTTTATATACAAAACATTGTATCGGCCCAATAATAGGGCAGCGTCAATTTATTGGAAACAATAACAATCCAGGCTAGAATGGTCATATACTATGCTGGAAACTGATACGATCTTATATGCAAAACATTATTCCGTCCTAAAAGGGCAGCATCCATTTATTGGAAACAATTACAGCCTTGGCGTCGTCTTATTACATGCCTCCATAATATAGGCTGAGTCGCTTAGTGGAATAAACACAAGCGCCCATACAACAATTACTCGAGAAATCACAGGCGCACTTAACGCCTATATCACGGTTAATGGACCAGCAATTATATCAAGGTCCCCGATATACATCGTGTCAGCCAAATAACGTGTGCTCTTCCTCTTCACTGTGAATCACAGGTGCACTTGACGCCTACATCATAGTTAACCGACCACCCAATTGAAAAAAGGTCGCCGATCCATTCTAACGCATATCACCAACGTTAGTCTGAATTAAAAGCACCTGCATTCAACAATTCAGCATGCCTCCACAAATGTGCCTTATTACGCATGCCAAATACTGATACGATGTCACAAATAAAACATATTACACGCCGTCATAAGATAGGCTGTGTCCCTTAGTGGAATAAACACAAGCGCCCATACGATAATTAACCGAGAAATTACAGGCGCATTTGATGCCTATATTACGGTTAATGGACCACTAATTGTATCACGGTCCCTGATGTACATCGTATCAGCCAAACAACACGTGCTTCTTTTCTTCACTGTGAATCACAGGTGCACTCGACGCCTATATCACAGTTAACCGACCATCAATTGAATAAAGGTCGCCGATACATTCTAACTCATTTATCGTATCACCAACGTTAGTCTGAATTACCTGACTGTCGTCAGACGGATACACTCTAATGTCAACAATGACTCAACCAGATCAATGGATGAAGCTATGAATCATACATAGCTAGCATGTCGAATCACGATTTGACCTAAATAAACTGAATTACACGACAAACAGCACTTATCAGACTCCAGTTTTTGAAATGAGTCGTATGCTGGAATAAACACGAGAACTAGTCCTGGCGGAATACACATAACTCAGCCACAAGTTCTATGCGCAGCACATTGTAACCATATTGGGACTCCCACGGTTGCTTCCGACTTGCTCGTGGTGCCTGCCCCCCCCCCCCCCCACACTTACATTTATACCGAGCTTACGGGCTCCTGTAAGAGGGACTCACCTTAGTCTCGCGAGGTTTTGGGTGCAAACCCAGAACTGGCGCTTGGAGAGTTTTGTCGGGGCGACTTGTCACAATTATACCAGTGCATGTGTGGCATACAATAATGATAAAAAAGGCCCAGTGGGAGCGTACTAATTTTAGCCGATTGTTACAATCATATCTGCACTGGCCACAAAGTTGTTATTAACAAAACACGGCCGTCTGTCGGGCACAATCAAGTAAACTTTAAACTCGACAGTTCACTACAATTAGTAGTCGCAATATACTTGCCACACAACCTACACTAGGACTATCACTCAGTTATTCCCAGCATTAGCTGGTGCGAGAATTTATTTCTCCTGACATATCAAGGGAGCTAACCAATATTTACTCCCATAAATATTCGTGTCAGAGCTTGACCCTTCATGATGGTCGACAAACAACTAAATCTCATTTCGTGAATTCAATCATGAAAAAATTCTTCATCCATGTGGGCGCCACCCACACCGATTCAGCCAATCAGCGTGTCGGAGTGCAAATAGCACACCCAATGAGAATTCTCCTTTACAGCACGTGACTCTCAGTCACCGAAGCTGAAGGCGTCATCCCAATTAGTTCTCATTTCCACGTATACTACACGTACAGCTCGGACGCCATCTTTAATCAACCGATAACACTGTTGAAGTTTCCACAAATTTGATTCTCAATGCACGATTATGATTTTCACACACGTGAATACGAAACCAATGAGATTCGTTTGTATCAAACACCAGGTATCGCGACTGCACATTCGCATTTTTCGATTGATTTAATCGCTATTTCACTCTCGCGTTTTACACTATTGTATTGTATTTATTTATGTTCAGTGTATTGGCTATCACAGGTTTCGCTACCACAAGCCCGTGCAATACACATTTATGTGACATTGCCTGCCAGCTTCGAAACCGTAAAGTCTCATTACCACAAGCCAGTGTTGTATATAGAATTTTCTGTATACTCCCAGCCTGCTTGCAGACTTTACACATAGCCAACAGGGGTTTGCCTACCACAAGCCAGTGCTAACGCATTAATGTGTGTTATTGCCCGCAAGCTTGCCAAACCCTGAAGCTTCCACCACAAGCCCGTGTCGTACACAGCCTGTGTACCTCCAGCCTGCTTGCAAGCTTCATCGCTCGACGGTTTCTATCCCAGACAGCAGAGCCTGTCGGTCGATTTAGAAACTGAATCGGAGTTTCACACCACAAGCCCGTGTTATACACAGTGTTCTGTGTATTTCCTGCAAGCTTTGAAACTTCTGAGAGCGACATACAAGTCACTGAGCGTCTCAGACAGTCGACCTAAAAGACTGCTAGAATGGCTATAGTTCTCCAATTAGAACGAACTCAAATGAGCCACGAATGCACAAACACTAAAGTGCATACATAAGCGACAGTCAAGTCAATAAAGTGCGACAGTCACTTCAGTTCTCCAATTAGAGCTGTTTCAAACAAGCGATAAAAAGGCATAAACAATCGAGTGCAAACAAAACACACTCAGTCTTGCACAAACACCTGGTCCTCAGACACGAACAGAATAAGGTGTGAAACATAATTAACGGTCGAGGCAACGCCTCCCGAAAATCAATCATATTTCCTTGAAATAGCAATATATGAAATTACAATAAACAGTTGATAATATATTGCCCAGAACCTGAAAAACAGCAGTGTTCAAATTCAAGTCTCAGCCATGTCTGAAAGCTGTAACATTCAACGAATTGGTATCAAGTGGCGCTCACCCATAGCGACCTATATTTCCTATATACCACAATACATTACCGGCCAAGAATCGGTAGTCTCAGACTTACACTAATTGAAGTCTTGAGGTATTTGTTTCTTTGATAAAACCGTAAAGGTTGAAACTAGTCAGGCATAGCGGATTAAATTCCGGACAAGTACCAATAGGCTTCAGGCTAAACAAATGTTATACCGAAGCACATACGAATTTCAATGTACTATACTGAAATCAGCTCTTTTATCGCGAGCTCCAAGCTCCACAAGCTCAGAAAGCACACATGTATAGAAAAGTTCAGTCGCTTTCTGTCATGGGACAATATCCCCCTGTTTGATGACAGTTACTTACTCAAATAATGGTATGAGCCTAATAATTCAGAAGCGCATTTCTCCAATGATGCAGCTAGCTCATACTGATAGGCCGTTTAAAAGGTCCTAGTCCATGTTGAAAACTGGTACGATTTTTTATATACAAAACATTGTATCGGCCCAATAATAGGGCAGCGTCAATTTATTGGAAACAATAACAATCCAGGCTAGAATGGTCATATACTATGCTGGAAACTGATACGATCTTATATGCAAAACATTATTCCGTCCTAAAAGGGCAGCATCCATTTATTGGAAACAATTACAGCCGTGGCGTCGTCTTATTACATGCCTCCATAATATAGGCTGAGTCGCTTAGTGGAATAAACACAAGCGCCCATACAACAATTACTCGAGAAATCACAGGCGCACTTAACGCCTATATCACGGTTAATGGACCAGCAATTATATCAAGGTCCCCGATATACATCGTGTCAGCCAAATAACGTGTGCTCTTCCTCTTCACTGTGAATCACAGGTGCACTTGACGCCTACATCATAGTTAACCGATCACCCAATTGAAAAAAGGTCGCCGATCCATTCTAACGCATATCACCAACGTTAGTCTGAATTAAAAGCACCTGCATTCAACAATTCAGCATGCCTCCACAAATGTGCCTTATTACGCATGCCAAATACTGATACGATGTCACAAATAAAACATATTACACGCCGTCATAAGATAGGCTGTGTCGCTTAGTGGAATAAACACAAGCGCCCATACGATAATTAACCGAGAAATTACAGGCGCATTTGTTGCCTATATTACGGTTAATGGACCACTAATTGTATCACGGTCCCTGATGTACATCGTATCAGCCAAACAACACGTGCTTCTTTTCTTCACTGTGAATCACAGGTGCACTCGACGCCTATATCACAGTTAACCGACCATCAATTGTATAAAGGTCGCCGATACATTCTAACTCATTTATCGTATCACCAACGTTAGTCTGAATTACCTAACTGTCGTCAGACGGATACACTCTAATGTTAACAATGACTCAACCAGATCAATGGATGAAGCTATGAATCATACATAGCTAGCATGTCGAATCACGATTTGACCTAAATAAACTGAATTACACGACAAACAGCACTTATCAGACTCCAGTTTTTGAAATGAGTCGTATGCTGGAATAAACACGAGAACTAGTCCTGGCGGAATACACATAACTCAGCCACAAGTTCTATGCGCAGCACATTGTAACCATATTGGGACTCCCACGGTTGCTTCCGACTTGCTCGTGGTGCCTGCCCTCCCCCCACTTACATTTATACCGAGCTTACGGGCTCCTGTAAGAGGGACTCACCTTAGTCTCGCGAGGTTTTGGGTGCAAACCCAGAACTGGCGCTTGGAGAGTTTTGTCGGGGCGACTTGTCACAATTATACCAGTGCATGTGTGGCATACAATAATGATAAAAAAGGCCCAGTGGGAGCGTACTAATTTTAGCCGATTGTTACAATCATATCTGCACTGGCCACAAAGTTGTTATTAACAAAACACGGCCGTCTGTCGGGCACAATCAAGTAAACTTTAAACTCGACAGTTCACTACAATTAGTAGTCGCAATATACTTGCCACACAACCTACACTAGGACTATCACTCAGTTATTCCCAGCATTAGCTGGTGCGAGAATTTATTTCTCCTGACATATCAAGGGAGCTAACCAATATTTACTCCCATAAATATTCGTGTCAGAGCTTGACCCTTCATGATGGTCGACAAACAACTAAATCTCATTTCGTGAATTCAATCATGAAAAAATTCTTCATCCATGTGGGCGCCACCCACACCGATTCAGCCAATCAGCGTGTCGGAGTGCAAATAGCACACCCAATGAGAATTCTCCTTTACAGCACGTGACTCTCAGTCACCGAAGCTGAAGGCGTCATCCCAATTAGTTCTCATTTCCACGTATACTTCACGTACAGCTCGGACGCCATCTTTAATCAACCGATAACACTGTTGAAGTTTCCACAAATTTGATTCTCAATGCACGATTATGATTTTCACACACGTGAATACGAAACCACTGAGATTCGTTTGTATCAAACACCAGGTATCGCGACTGCACATTCGCATTTTTCGATTGATTTAATCGCTATTTCACTCTCGCGTTTTACACTATTGTATTGTATTTATTTATGTTCAGTGTGTTGGCTATCACAGGTTTCGCTACCACAAGCCCGTGCAATACACATTTATGTGACATTGCCTGCCAGCTTCGAAACCGTAAAGTCTCATTACCACAAGCCAGTGTTGTATATAGAATTTTCTGTATACTCCCAGCCTGCTTGCAGACTTTACACATAGCCAACAGGGGTTTGCCTACCACAAGCCAGTGCTAACGCATTAATGTGTGTTATTGCCCGCAAGCTTGCCAAACCCTGAAGCTTCCACCACAAGCCCGTGTCGTACACAGCCTGTGTACCTCCAGCCTGCTTGCAAGCTTCATCGCTCGACGGTTTCTATCCCAGACAGCAGAGCCTGTCGGTCGATTTAGAAACTGAATCGGAGTTTCACACCACAAGCCCGTGTTATACACAGTGTTCTGTGTATTTCCTGCAAGCTTTGAAACTTCTGAGAGCGACATACAAGTCACTGAGCGTCTCAGACAGTCGACCTAAAAGACTGCTAGAATGGCTATAGTTCTCCAATTAGAACGAACTCAAATGAGCCACGAATGCACAAACACTAAAGTGCATACATAAGCGACAGTCAAGTCAATAAAGTACGACAGTCACTTCAGTTCTCCAATTAGAGCTGTTTCAAACAAGCCATAAAAAGGCATAAACAATCGAGTGCAAACAAAACACACTCAGTCTTGCACAAACACCTGGTCCTCAGACACGAACAGAATAAGGTGTGAAACATAATTAACGGTCGAGGCAACGCCTCCCGAAAATCAATCATATTTCCTTGAAATAGCAATATATGAAATTACAATAAACAGTTGATAATATATTGCCCAGAACCTGAAAAACAGCAGTGTTCAAATTCAAGTCTCAGCCATGTCTGAAAGCTGTAACATTCAACGAATTGGTATCAAGTGGCGCTCACCCATAGCGACCTATATTTCCTATATACCACAATACATTACCGGCCAAGAATCGGTAGTCTCAGACTTACACTAATTGAAGTCTTGAGGTATTTGTTTCTTTGATAAAACCGTAAAGGTTGAAACTAGTCAGGCATAGCGGATTAAATTCCGGACAAGTACCAATAGGCTTCAGGCTAAACAAATGTTATACCGAAGCGCATACGAATTTCAATGTACTATACTGAAATCAGCTCTTTTATCGCGAGTTCCAAGCTCCACAAGCTCAGAAAGCACACATGTATAGAAAAGTTCAGTCGCTTTCTGTCATGGGACAATATCCCCCTGTTTGATGACAGTTACTTACTCAAATAATGGTATGAGCCTAATAATTCAGAAGCGCATTTCTCCAATGATGCAGCTAGCTCATACTGATAGGCCGTTTAAAAGGTCCTAGTCCATGTTGAAAACTGGTACGATTTTTTATATACAAAACATTGTATCGGCCCAATAATAGGGCAGCGTCAATTTATTGGAAACAATAACAATCCAGGCTAGAATGGTCATATACTATGCTGGAAACTGATACGATCTTATATGCAAAACATTATTCCGTCCTAAAAGGGCAGCATCCATTTATTGGAAACAATTACAGCCTTGGCGTCGTCTTATTACATGCCTCCATAATATAGGCTGAGTCGCTTAGTGGAATAAACACAAGCGCCCATACAACAATTACTCGAGAAATCACAGGCGCACTTAACGCCTATATCACGGTTAATGGACCAGCAATTATATCAAGGTCCCCGATATACATCGTGTCAGCCAAATAACGTGTGCTCTTCCTCTTCACTGTGAATCACAGGTGCACTTGACGCCTACATCATAGTTAACCGACCACCCAATTGAAAAAAGGTCGCCGATCCATTCTAACGCATATCACCAACGTTAGTCTGAATTAAAAGCACCTGCATTCAACAATTCAGCATGCCTCCACAAATGTGCCTTATTACGCATGCCAAATACTGATACGATGTCACAAATAAAACATATTACACGCCGTCATAAGATAGGCTGTGTCGCTTAGTGGAATAAACACAAGCGCCCATACGATAATTAACCGAGAAATTACAGGCGCATTTGATGCCTATATTACGGTTAATGGACCACTAATTGTATCACGGTCCCTGATGTACATCGTATCAGCCAAACAACACGTGCTTCTTTTCTTCACTGTGAATCACAGGTGCACTCGACGCCTATATCACAGTTAACCGACCATCAATTGTATAAAGGTCGCCGATACATTCTAACTCATTTATCGTATCACCAACGTTAGTCTGAATTACCTAACTGTCGTCAGACGGATACACTCTAATGTCAACAATGACTCAACCAGATCAATGGATGAAGCTATGAATCATACATAGCTAGCATGTCGAATCACGATTTGACCTAAATAAACTGAATTACACGACAAACAGCACTTATCAGACTCCAGTTTTTGAAATGAGTCGTATGCTGGAATAAACACGAGAACTAGTCCTGGCGGAATACACATAACTCAGCCACAAGTTCTATGCGCAGCACATTGTAACCATATTGGGACTCCCACGGTTGCTTCCGACTTGCTCGTGGTGCCTGCCCTCCCCCCCCCCCCCCCCACTTACATTTATACGGAGCTTACGGGCTCCTGTAAGAGGGACTCACCTTAGTCTCGCGAGGTTTTGGGTGCAAACCCAAAACTGGCGCTTGGAGAGTTTTGTCGCGGCGACTTGTCACAATTATACCAGTGCATGTGTGGCATACAATAATGATAAAAAAGGCCCAGTGGGAGCGTACTAATTTTAGCCGATTGTTACAATCATATCTGCACTGGCCACAAAGTTGTTATTAACAAAACACGGCCGTCTGTCGGGCACAATCAAGTAAACTATAAACTCGACAGTTCACTACAATTAGTAGTCGCAATATACTTGCCACACAACCTACACTAGGACTATCACTCAGTTATTCCCAGCATTAGCTGGTGCGAGAATTTATTTCTCCTGACATATCAAGGGAGCTAACCAATATTTACTCCCATAAATATTCGTGTCAGAGCTTGACCCTTCATGATGGTCGACAAACAACTAAATCTCATTTCGTGAATTCAATCATGAAAAAATTCTTCATCCATGTGGGCGCCACCCACACCGATTCAGCCAATCAGCGTGTCGGAGTGCAAATAGCACACCCAATGAGAATTCTCCTTTACAGCACGTGACTCTCAGTCACCGAAGCTGAAGGCGTCATCCCAATTAGTTCTCATTTCCACGTATACTACATGTACAGCTCGGACGCCATCTTTAATCAACCGATAACACTGTTGAAGTTTCCACAAATTTGATTCTCAATGCACGATTATGATTTTCACACACGTGAATACGAAACCACTGGGATTCGTTTGTATCAAACACCAGGTATCGCAACTGCACATTCGCATTTTTCGATTGATTTAATCGCTATTTCACTCTCGCGTTTTACACTATTGTATTGTATTTATTTATGTTCAGTGTGTTGGCTATCACAGGTTTCGCTACCACAAGCCCGTGCAATACACATTTATGTGACATTGCCTGCCAGCTTCGAAACCGTAAAGTCTCATTACCACAAGCCAGTGTTGTATATAGAATTTTCTGTATACTCCCAGCCTGCTTGCAGACCTTACACATAGCCAACAGGGGTTTGCCTACCACAAGCCAGTGCTAACGCATTAATGTGTGTTATTGCCCGCAAGCTTGCCAAACCCTGAAGCTTCCACCACAAGCCCGTGTCGTACACAGCCTGTGTACCTCCAGCCTGCTTGCAAGCTTCATCGCTCGACGGTTTCTATCCCAGACAGCAGAGCCTGTCGGTCGATTTAGAAACTGAATCGGAGTTTCACACCACAAGCCCGTGTTATACACAGTGTTCTGTGTATTTCCTGCAAGCTTTGAAACTTCTGAGAGCGACATACAAGTAACTGAGCGTCTCAGACAGTCGACCTAAAAGACTGCTAGAATGGCTATAGTTCTCCAATTAGAACGAACTCAAATGAGCCACGAATGCACAAACACTAAAGTGCATACATAAGCGACAGTCAAGTCAATAAAGTGCGACAGTCACTTCAGTTCTCCAATTAGAGCTGTTTCAAACAAGCCATAAAAAGGCATAAACAATCGAGTGCAAACAAAACACACTCAGTCTTGCACAAACACCTGGTCCTCAGACACGAACAGAATAAGGTGTGAAACATAATTAACGGTCGAGGCAACGCCTCCCGAAAATCAATCATATTTCCTTGAAATAGCAATATATTGTTACGGGCCATAATTTGGGCATCAGATGAAATGTAGAATGTCCACCTGGACCGTGCCACAACTAACTCAGACTAAACAGCCAAAATCCATATTTATTTCATCATACCATAGTTACATATACATTGATCAGAGAAGATGGGAGTCTGAAAATACATAAAATAATACATTGTACTACTTGTTTACAATTTATCCCTCTGTATGCTGTAACATAAGTAGATTTAATAATATTACCCTAATTATAAATAATACCCATTATAACAATAATAATAATAGCAACAATAATAATAATAATACACTTCAATACTCCAGTCCTATAAACAATGCACTTAGCCTCTTCCATCTGATAGGAGCTGATAGACAGCAGCCAACACATACAACCTACAACCCACTAATCGTGGATACATAACAGCCAAACGTCCGAACTACTAACCGGGATCAAGCATAGCATGAACTTGGCACAATACCAAATACATGCTAGTCTTGAGTCCGGTTTGTAGCGGTACAAAGATTTCATATACTTTCCCATAATAAATATTGCATGGTATTGAAGTTTACTAGAACTGCACACCGCAGTAGAATAAAACAATGATATATACAAATTACCATAGTCCCTCACATATATTTACACTTACTTAACAAATTCAATTCTTACCCGATTGTGGATCAAATTCCCTCAGTCAAACATTCCACCGATCACAACATCCATCACTGTACCATCATCCCATACTGTGCAGTGCAGGTTAGCTGTAAAAAAAGAACCCATAACCATACATGCAATTGTCAAATAGTGCAATTGATAAATATCATGACAGAATAAATCGATAGCAACCACCGGGAAACAAGCGAAACTAGGCGACACGAATACATGACAACTGAAGATCAAAGAAGTAAACTGACAAACGAGTAAAAACAACAAACCGATGTAAGCGATTCATAATAAGTACACTGATCTGATAAATACTAACCAAAATCCAAGGAAACACATATATTTTAATCACCATCAAAGAATTGTAAATATTAAAGCTTAAGTTTGTCAGCCAACAAATTCGGGAACGATTGTTTATGTCATGTGACCTGAAACCCGCGAAATGAATACCTTTTCAAATTGCCTGTAAACAAAAGTATGGCTGCGTGAAGAAGCAACCAAAAAAAAACTGGATTCTTAACTCACATCTCTCCATTTACAATCAGACCGGACCTGGTAATTTAAAAAGATCAATACATTAATATTTAAGTTAAAATATGTAAAATCGCATCTGCCACAATATGAAATTACAATAAACAGTTGATAATATATTGCCCAGAACCTGAAAAACAGCAGTGTTCAAATTCAAGTCTCAGCCATGTCTGAAAGCTGTAACATTCAACGAATTGGTATCAAGTGGCGCTCACCCATAGCGACCTATATTTCCTATATACCACAATACATTACCGGCCAAGAATCGGTAGTCTCAGACTTACACTAATTGAAGTCTTGAGGTATTTGTTTCTTTGATAAAACCGTAAAGGTTGAAACTAGTCAGGCATAGCGGATTAAATTCCGGACAAGTACCAATAGGCTTCAGGCTAAACAAATGTTATACCGAAGCACATACGAATTTCAATGTACTATACTGAAATCAGCTCTTTTATCGCGAGCTCCAAGCTCCACAAGCTCAGAAAGCACACATGTATAGAAAAGTTCAGTCGCTTTCTGTCATGGGACAATATCCCCCTGTTTGATGACAGTTACTTACTCAAACAATGGTATGAGCCTAATAATTCAGAAGCGCATTTCTCCAATGATGCAGCTAGCTCATACTGATAGGCCGTTTAAAAGGTCCTAGTCCATGTTGAAAACTGGTACGATTTTTTATATACAAAACATTGTATCGGCCCAATAATAGGGCAGCGTCAATTTATTGGAAACAATAACAATCCAGGCTAGAATGGTCATATACTATGCTGGAAACTGATACGATCTTATATGCAAAACATTATTCCGTCCTAAAAGGGCAGCATCCATTTATTGGAAACAATTACAGCCTTGGCGTCGTCTTATTACATGCCTCCATAATATAGGCTGAGTCGCTTAGTGGAATAAACACAAGCGCCCATACAACAATTACTCGAGAAATCACAGGCGCACTTAACGCCTATATCACGGTTAATGGACCAGCAATTATATCAAGGTCCCCGATATACATCGTGTCAGCCAAATAACGTGTGCTCTTCCTCTTCACTGTGAATCACAGGTGCACTTGACGCCTACATCATAGTTAACCGACCACCCAATTGAAAAAAGGTCGCCGATCCATTCTAACGCATATCACCAACGTTAGTCTGAATTAAAAGCACCTGCATTCAACAATTCAGCATGCCTCCACAAATGTGCCTTATTACGCATGCCAAATACTGATACGATGTCACAAATAAAACATATTACACGCCGTCATAAGATAGGCTGTGTCGCTTAGTGGAATAAACACAAGCGCCCATACGATAATTAACCGAGAAATTACAGGCGCATTTGATGCCTATATTACGGTTAATGGACCACTAATTGTATCACGGTCCCTGATGTACATCGTATCAGCCAAACAACACGTGCTTCTTTTCTTCACTGTGAATCACAGGTGCACTCGACGCCTATATCACAGTTAACCGACCATCAATTGTATAAAGGTCGCCGATACATTCTAACTCATTTATCGTATCACCAACGTTAGTCTGAATTACCTAACTGTCGTCAGACGGATACACTCTAATGTCAACAATGACTCAACCAGATCAATGGATGAAGCTATGAATCATACATAGCTAGCATGTCGAATCACGATTTGACCTAAATAAACTGAATTACACGACAAACAGCACTTGAAGGTATACCATAATGGATGATGAAGTGTTCATGTAAGGCTTCTGCTGTTGTTTTAGCTGTCTGATTCTTTGTTGGTATAGCTAGAGCTAACTTTGTGAAGTGGTCGGTTATAACCAAAACATTCCCAACACCTCTGCTAGGTTCCAATGTAAGGTAATCCATACATACCAACTCCAATGGGTAAGTCGTCTCAATATTCACTAGTGGAGCTCGAGTATTCACTGCTGATTTTCTCCTTAAACAACGATCACATCTCTTCAACCAGTTTTCACAAAATGATGACATGCCTGGCCAAAAAAATCTTTCTCTGAGCAATGACATTGTTCTATCTCTTCCTGGGTGACCTATGTCATCATGTAATCCTTTTAATGCAGCCTTTCTATAAACTGATGGTAATACCAATTGTAGACATCTTTCATTATTATCCGTTATTTCTCTATACAAAATACCTCTAATGACTTTAAAATGGTTGAAATTATTCTTCATAGTATGGTCATCTCTATTATAGTGTCCTTTTGGAAGTTGTTTGTCCACTTTAGCTCTTAACCATCTCCCAATGATGTCATCGTCCCTTTGACTCTTCCTTATTTCTCTCAACTCAATTTGTGCAAGCTGAGTTGAACTATCCGTTGCATCGATAACATTTATGGATGCTGATGGTAGAACTTCTGCATATGAAAAGACTTGCAAACCACTGCATATGGCTTTAATTGTCTTGTGGTCTATTTTAACCAATTCTCCCTCTTCGTCTGTTAGTTTGTGATATGGATATCTTGACATTCCATCCGCATCTCCATTCCTAAGTCCTGCCCTGTAGAAAATATCAAAGTCATAAGGAGCCAAAGATGAAACCCATCTCTGTCCTGTGGCATCTAGTTTTGCAGTTGTTAGGACATGTGTGAGTGGATTGTTGTCGGTATATACAAGGAAGTGGTTTCCAGTTAGATAGTCACTGAATTTGTCAGTGATGGCCCATTTCAAACATAGAAACTCCAGCTTGAAGGCTGGGTAATTCTTCTCAGATTTGGATAAGCTCCTACTAGCATATGCAATGACCCTTTTCTTTGATTCTTGCTCTTGGTACAATACTGCACCTAGACCAACCATACTAGCATCAACGTGTAGTTCAAAAGGTTTACTGAAATCCGGATATGCCAATATTGGTGGACTTGTTAATATGTCTTTAAGCTTATCGAAGGTGTTTTGTTCCACTTGGGTCCATTTCCAATTTGCTTTCAGCTGCTTTCTATTCTTCTTTTGTGTCGTAGGAGGGAGAAGTTCATTTAACGGCCTTACAATTTTAGAGAAGTCCTTCACAAATCTTCTATAGTATCCAGCAAAGGCTAAGAATGAACGAAGTTCATCTGGATTAGAAGGAGTTGGCCAGTTTTTCACTTTCTCTATTTTCTCAGGATCTGTCTCAATTCCATTTTCACTTACGATGTGGCCCAAAAATTTTACTCGTTTTTTAAGAAAAAAACATTTCTCTGGTGCCAACTTCAAATTACATTCTTCTAGTCTTTTCATTACCATATCTAACCGTTCAAGATGCTGTTCGAAACTATCCGAAAATATAATGAGATCATCCAGGTATATTACACAAATTTTCATATTCATGTCTCCCAAGCATTCCTCCATTAATCGCTGATATGTCGCAGGGCTATTGGATAACCCATAGGGCATCTTCTCAAATTCATAAAATCCCAATGGTCCAACCGTGAAGGCTGACCTTTCCTTATGCTTTTCCTCTAGTTCTACTTGCAAGTATCCACTCTTCATGTCAATGGCACTGAAAAACTTACTGTTAATCAGGCAGTCAAAAACTTCCTCTATTCTTGGTAAAGCATAAGCATCCTTGATGGTACGGCTATTCAACATTCGATAATCCACACACATTCTTAGCTTGCCATTCTTTTTCCGTACCAAGACAATATTCGATGCCCAAGGCGATTTACTTGTTCGGATAATTCCAGTGGCAAGTAATTGCTCCAAGTGCTGTCTCACCTCATCAATCATCGCAGGTGGTATACGTCTGTATCTTTGCTTGAATGGAATGTCATTAATTAGGTCTATTCTGTGTTTAATTAAGTTACATCTTCCTATATCCTCATCATTCTTCGAAAAGATTTGTTGATGTTTCCGGAGAAGAGCTGTCAACATAGATTTTTGTTCAGCGTTGAGATCCGATTCTACATGAATTTGCTTTAAGGCTTCTAATTCTGTTTCTTTTTCTATCTTCCCAAAAACAGATTCATCTATAGCTACAGGTTGTAATTCACAGATAACAGCTCTGGGTGGAATGGCTACGGATTGAGTGGTAACATTGGAAATATTTACATGTATATTACCATTCTTCTTGTAGTTGTATTTTATAACTGTTGGTGTGATGTCTATAAAATTTGGTAAGTTGGATTCCTCTGTCTCTTGTAACAGTGCATTAGTTGGGTAATAGTTGAGTTCTCTGTCACAATAACCTTTGATGTTGACAGATTGATTTGGACCCAATATGATCTGTTTAGGTTCCGCAGATCTAATGACTGCAATTCTGTTGTTGGCCCTTTTAAGTTCTTTCTCTCTTAATGCTATACATCTAAAAGCCAAATACCATGGAGTGTAGAGACTTGCTCTTTGTAAGTAGGTGTCACCAAAAGTCCTCTTACAGTCTGTGATGAGTTCATCAAGTATGTTGGTTCCAAGTAATACTGGCATTCGAGAACTGTAATTAGTTTCTGGTGTTACCAGAAAAAGACAGTCTTTTCCTTGACATTCAGGAATACCATTGGTTGATAACGTTGCTGTTAAATAACCAAGATATGGTAGCTCATTTCCATCAGCACATTCTATATTTAACATCTCTTTCAAAGGTTGAATGGGTGTTGTGTTCAAATATTGTTCATAAAATGGCTTTGTGACCATGCTAATGCAGCTACCGCTATCAATTAATGCCATTGTCTTTATACCATTTATCTCTACCTCTGCTTCTGTAGAGCTTCCAACTAATTTGGGGTCTTGTTGCTGTTCAACTCTGGTGCCACGGTTCAACCCCGCAACTGAGGCACTGACTAGTTTGGGCAATCTCTGATCTTATGTTGTTCGCTGCCACACTTGAAGCATCTAGGTTTGAAAGTGTTGCCAGCAATAGGTCTGTTTGGTGCATAAGTACCTCGGCCTCTTCCTCGATCTTCAGCATTGCCTCTGTAACTATTGAATCTCCCTCGATATTGACTATGGCCTCTACCACTATTAAATCGTCCATGATAATCTCTTGTATATCCCCTAGCGTAACCTCTGTGATAAAATGGAGTAGCTGAACTTGCTTCACTTTTCTTTGCTTCTTCTTTCTCTTTCTCAATCTTATCCAATCTGTCGCTCAATTTCTGTAATAAGTCTTTAACTTGTCCAAGCTCACTCTTTTCTTCAACATTCATTGCTGCTTGACATTTGGTTTTCAGTTCTTTTGCTGTATCTTCCTGTAGCTGATTCTCTATCTTCCTCACTTCCACCTTAAATCTGTCATAATCAGTTACTGTGTCAAATCTGTATGTTGCCATCTGACGTAAATGTGGTTTCAGACCTTGATAAAAAACATTCCGCAAGATGTTTTCCTGTGATGGTCCTAATGCCTGTAATTCAACAGCTTGGGAAAATATATCCTCCACTCGAGCTGCATATGTTGTTATGCTTTCATTTGACTCTTGGCTGCAGGCATAGAATTTTCTAAGAATCGATTCCCCAGTCTCGAGCATAGAGTATGTGGAATTGAACTTCTTCATAATATCAGCCAAAGTAGCTTGAACTCCCATTCTCCGTAAAATGTCTCCAGCCTTTCCTTTGCATGACCGGCGAATGCTAGTCAATAGTAGCTCTTCTTTATAATGACCTTGTGCAACCAAGCAATCTACCTCATATTTCCATGTTGCATAATTTACTTCTCCTTTATTTGGTTCACCATAAAATAAAGAGATTTTAGGCAGAGGGTGTTGATAGGTATCACCAACCGGCCTTGACTTCTCCATGTCATGAACGTAATGTTGCATGTAGTGTTCTAATTGCTCCGGATTCTCGCATTTTGGTGGAGGTATTTTCAGTCCCTTCATCATTTCCAACATCTTTAAATCATCATCGGTTATATTTTCCTTTGTGACTGACATTGTGTTTTATAAATATTTCAGCAACAAAATGATTTTCAGCACAGATAATAATGCTTCAAACTTTTAGCACTTTTATTACAAGTGCAAATTACAGTTTTTTTCACTGTAGGATTCACCGTCAAATATCACAGAAACATTAGTAATTGGTGCAAGAGCTTGGGTGGAATAAGTGTCAATGCTAAGAAACACTAAATAGAATTTCCAAGTAGTCACCAAAATTGGTAAAAAAAAATAATTTTAGCTATTTCAGTGTTTCCATAGTAATACACTTGACTTGCTGTCAATGGGTTAACAGTTGTATCTGGCAGTGTTTACAATTTTCATTTAAGTACAAATGAAATCATGTTTTTTTAATCAAGTACTTGTACGTGATAGTGTACAGGGTTAATTAAATTCAACTTTGCCGCAGTTTTAGGGTTAAACTTACCAAAGTCCACTGGCAGTATTTGGGTTAGCAAGGATTCAACTGCCTGTATTCAGTGTTGCAAATATAATCAGAGTTGTCTTTTCCAGTATTTAGTACTGACAACTCAAACTCTGGCCTCTAAGGGTTAACACATCTATGCCATGAATCTAGGTATATTGAAGGTTAACACTGATTTCGGTAATTCATTTGCTGTGTTGAGCAAAATATTTCTATATCAGTGTATTATTTTGGTAATCAGATTTTGCAAAGGGTTAACACTCATAAATGAATCTATGAGTATATGTTTTGTAAAGGGTTAACACTCTATAAATATATACACCAGAATATAATTCAGGAAATTAAACTGGTATGCCCTGAAAATATTTCATAGTCATGAAAAAAAAAAATAAACATTCAAATTCAAGCTCTGGTATGCCCGGAAAATCTTTCATAATCCTGCAAAAAAAAATAAACAATCGAATTCAAACTCACGAACCCTGAAAGTTTCAGAAACTGTTATCACCATATAGCATTCTCTGCCCAGGTGAAGTTCAGTCTTGATCCTGACCCAGTTCAATCTCCGTTGTGGCAAAGTACATCACCAGTGCTATCAATGAAAATCTGTCTGCAAATTTAAAAATTTAAACAAAAATTATTAGTAACACCTAAACATGTACACGAAATACTTTACTAAATGAAGATCTGAAAATGAAAATCGAAATTAACATCTTTTAAATCCGTTATGCATCTGAACGTTTCTTTCAAAAAAATCAAAACAATCCAATGTTTATTTACAGAACTTGCTGGCTGACACAAATGATTATTAATTTATGCAAATATCCTGACCTGTTTACTATGTCAACCAATGAGAAAATAGAATTTCAGTGACCCATGTGATGTCACAATTCCAAATTAGGACTACCAATCGGATTGAAGACCTAGAAACCAACAGCCAATGAAAAGCTACAATCGAGTCAGGAATTAAATACTATAGTAAACACTGTAGTAAAACTAGCTTGACAAAAATACACTGATCAAAAAAAAACAAACTACCCGAAAGCAACTCCTTTCCTACATGTACAAGAAAATGCTGAAATAATAATTATATTAAGTTTTACATGCAGATTAACCCTTCACCACAGCACCTTCACCAAAATGTTAATATTTATATTGAGTGAATCTCTTTCTTACCCTTACATGTATACTAACTTTGGCCACTTGATGACAGTTCAAAAATGATTAATTTAGAACAAGAGAAACATTATTGCATTGTCAATTATTTAAGTCTGTACAATTAATTTAATTCAAATTTAAATACTTTAGACGCAGCTGGAACTCAGCTTTACTTTCAAATTTAGCAAAATAATTTACCAACGTTAATGTGGCCAAAGTAATCAAATATTACAAACTAGCCTCGGAACACATACCTCATTAATCAGATCCACAGTACATAATCCATTAATGTTATACACAAATAAATAAACAATAACTGACCATTTTTTTGAATTTTAAGTCACTAAACACAGTTCATGATCACAGCCACAAATGTCAATCAGTGTTGCTCTCTGGATGAATCGTAGTCTGGTTGAATCTGATGAATGTGCACATTAAAGTTGTTTCCTGGTTAATGCATCATTTCACGTTGGGCGCCAGTGTTACGGGCCATAATTTGGGCATCAGATGAAATGTAGAATGTCCACCTGGACCGTGCCACAACTAACTCAGACTAAACAGCCAAAATCCATATTTATTTCATCATACCATAGTTACATATACATTGATCAGAGAAGATGGGAGTCTGAAAATACATAAAATAATACATTGTACTACTTGTTTACAATTTATCCCTCTGTATGCTGTAACATAAGTAGATTTAATAATATTACCCTAATTATAAATAATACCCATTATAACAATAATAATAATAGCAACAATAATAATAATAATACACTTCAATACTCCAGTCCTATAAACAATGCACTTAGCCTCTTCCATCTGATAGGAGCTGATAGACAGCAGCCAACACATACAACCTACAACCCACTAATCGTGGATACATAACAGCCAAACGTCCGAACTACTAACCGGGATCAAGCATAGCATGAACTTGGCACAATACCAAATACATGCTAGTCTTGAGTCCGGTTTGTAGCGGTACAAAGATTTCATATACTTTCCCATAATAAATATTGCATGGTATTGAAGTTTACTAGAACTGCACACCGCAGTAGAATAAAACAATGATATATACAAATTACCATAGTCCCTCACATATATTTACACTTACTTAACAAATTCAATTCTTACCCGATTGTGGATCAAATTCCCTCAGTCAAACATTCCACCGATCACAACATCCATCACTGTACCATCATCCCATACTGTGCAGTGCAGGTTAGCTGTAAAAAAAGAACCCATAACCATACATGCAATTGTCAAATAGTGCAATTGATAAATATCATGACAGAATAAATCGATAGCAACCACCGGGAAACAAGCGAAACTAGGCGACACGAATACATGACAACTGAAGATCAAAGAAGTAAACTGACAAACGAGTAAAAACAACAAACCGATGTAAGCGATTCATAATAAGTACACTGATCTGATAAATACTAACCAAAATCCAAGGAAACACATATATTTTAATCACCATCAAAGAATTGTAAATATTAAAGCTTAAGTTTGTCAGCCAACAAATTCGGGAACGATTGTTTATGTCATGTGACCTGAAACCCGCGAAATGAATACCTTTTCAAATTGCCTGTAAACAAAAGTATGGCTGCGTGAAGAAGCAACCAAAAAAAAACTGGATTCTTAACTCACATCTCTCCATTTACAATCAGACCGGACCTGGTAATTTAAAAAGATCAATACATTAATATTTAAGTTAAAATATGTAAAATCGCATCTGCCACAATATGAAATTACAATAAACAGTTGATAATATATTGCCCAGAACCTGAAAAACAGCAGTGTTCAAATTCAAGTCTCAGCCATGTCTGAAAGCTGTAACATTCAACGAATTGGTATCAAGTGGCGCTCACCCATAGCGACCTATATTTCCTATATACCACAATACATTACCGGCCAAGAATCGGTAGTCTCAGACTTACACTAATTGAAGTCTTGAGGTATTTGTTTCTTTGATAAAACCGTAAAGGTTGAAACTAGTCAGGCATAGCGGATTAAATTCCGGACAAGTACCAATAGGCTTCAGGCTAAACAAATGTTATACCGAAGCACATACGAATTTCAATGTACTATACTGAAATCAGCTCTTTTATCGCGAGCTCCAAGCTCCACAAGCTCAGAAAGCACACATGTATAGAAAAGTTCAGTCGCTTTCTGTCATGGGACAATATCCCCCTGTTTGATGACAGTTACTTACTCAAACAATGGTATGAGCCTAATAATTCAGAAGCGCATTTCTCCAATGATGCAGCTAGCTCATACTGATAGGCCGTTTAAAAGGTCCTAGTCCATGTTGAAAACTGGTACGATTTTTTATATACAAAACATTGTATCGGCCCAATAATAGGGCAGCGTCAATTTATTGGAAACAATAACAATCCAGGCTAGAATGGTCATATACTATGCTGGAAACTGATACGATCTTATATGCAAAACATTATTCCGTCCTAAAAGGGCAGCATCCATTTATTGGAAACAATTACAGCCTTGGCGTCGTCTTATTACATGCCTCCATAATATAGGCTGAGTCGCTTAGTGGAATAAACACAAGCGCCCATACAACAATTACTCGAGAAATCACAGGCGCACTTAACGCCTATATCACGGTTAATGGACCAGCAATTATATCAAGGTCCCCGATATACATCGTGTCAGCCAAATAACGTGTGCTCTTCCTCTTCACTGTGAATCACAGGTGCACTTGACGCCTACATCATAGTTAACCGACCACCCAATTGAAAAAAGGTCGCCGATCCATTCTAACGCATATCACCAACGTTAGTCTGAATTAAAAGCACCTGCATTCAACAATTCAGCATGCCTCCACAAATGTGCCTTATTACGCATGCCAAATACTGATACGATGTCACAAATAAAACATATTACACGCCGTCATAAGATAGGCTGTGTCGCTTAGTGGAATAAACACAAGCGCCCATACGATAATTAACCGAGAAATTACAGGCGCATTTGATGCCTATATTACGGTTAATGGACCACTAATTGTATCACGGTCCCTGATGTACATCGTATCAGCCAAACAACACGTGCTTCTTTTCTTCACTGTGAATCACAGGTGCACTCGACGCCTATATCACAGTTAACCGACCATCAATTGTATAAAGGTCGCCGATACATTCTAACTCATTTATCGTATCACCAACGTTAGTCTGAATTACCTAACTGTCGTCAGACGGATACACTCTAATGTCAACAATGACTCAACCAGATCAATGGATGAAGCTATGAATCATACATAGCTAGCATGTCGAATCACGATTTGACCTAAATAAACTGAATTACACGACAAACAGCACTTATCAGACTCCAGTTTTTGAAATGAGTCGTATGCTGGAATAAACACGAGAACTAGTCCTGGCGGAATACACATAACTCAGCCACAAGTTCTATGCGCAGCACATTGTAACCATATTGGGACTCCCACGGTTGCTTCCGACTTGCTCGTGGTGCCTGCCCTCCCCCCACTTACATTTATACCGAGCTTACGGGCTCCTGTAAGAGGGACTCACCTTAGTCTCGCGAGGTTTTGGGTGCAAACCCAGAACTGGCGCTTGGAGAGTTTTGTCGGGGCGACTTGTCACAATTATACCAGTGCATGTGTGGCATACAATAATGATAAAAAAGGCCCAGTGGGAGCGTACTAATTTTAGCCGATTGTTACAATCATATCTGCACTGGCCACAAAGTTGTTATTAACAAAACACGGCCGTCTGTCGGGCACAATCAAGTAAACTTTAAACTCGACAGTTCACTACAATTAGTAGTCGCAATATACTTGCCACACAACCTACACTAGGACTATCACTCAGTTATTCCCAGCATTAGCTGGTGCGAGAATTTATTTCTCCTGACATATCAAGGGAGCTAACCAATATTTACTCCCATAAATATTCGTGTCAGAGCTTGACCCTTCATGATGGTCGACAAACAACTAAATCTCATTTCGTGAATTCAATCATGAAAAAATTCTTCATCCATGTGGGCGCCACCCACACCGATTCAGCCAATCAGCGTGTCGGAGTGCAAATAGCACACCCAATGAGAATTCTCCTTTACAGCACGTGACTCTCAGTCACCGAAGCTGAAGGCGTCATCCCAATTAGTTCTCATTTCCACGTATACTACACGTACAGCTCGGACGCCATCTTTAATCAACCGATAACACTGTTGAAGTTTCCACAAATTTGATTCTCAATGCACGATTATGATTTTCACACACGTGAATACGAAACCACTGAGATTCGTTTGTATCAAACACCAGGTATCGCGACTGCACATTCGCATTTTTCGATTGATTTAATCGCTATTTCACTCTCGCGTTTTACACTATTGTATTGTATTTATTTATGTTCAGTGTGTTGGCTATCACAGGTTTCGCTACCACAAGCCCGTGCAATACACATTTATGTGACATTGCCTGCCAGCTTCGAAACCGTAAAGTCTCATTACCACAAGCCAGTGTTGTATATAGAATTTTCTGTATACTCCCAGCCTGCTTGCAGACTTTACACATAGCCAACAGGGGTTTGCCTACCACAAGCCAGTGCTAACGCATTAATGTGTGTTATTGCCCGCAAGCTTGCCAAACCCTGAATCTTCCACCACAAGCCCGTGTCGTACACAGCCTGTGTACCTCCAGCCTGCTTGCAAGCTTCATCGCTCGACGGTTTCTATCCCAGACAGCAGAGCCTGTCGGTCGATTTAGAAACTGAATCGGAGTTTCACACCACAAGCCCGTGTTATACACAGTGTTCTGTGTATTTCCTGCAAGCTTTGAAACTTCTGAGAGCGACATACAAGTCACTGAGCGTCTCAGACAGTCGACCTAAAAGACTGCTAGAATGGCTATAGTTCTCCAATTAGAACGAACTCAAATGAGCCACGAATGCACAAACACTAAAGTGCATACATAAGCGACAGTCAAGTCAATAAAGTGCGAGAGTCACTTCAGTTCTCCAATTAGAGCTGTTTCAAACAAGCCATAAAAAAGGCATAAACAATCGAGTGCAAACAAAACACACTCAGTCTTGCACAAACACCTGGTCCTCAGACACGAACAGAATAAGGTGTGAAACATAATTAACGGTCGAGGCAACGCCTCCCGAAAATCAATCATATTTCCTTGAAATAGCAATATATGAAATTACAATAAACAGTTGATAATATATTGCCCAGAACCTGAAAAACAGCAGTGTTCAAATTCAAGTCTCAGCCATGTCTGAAAGCTGTAACATTCAACGAATTGGTATCAAGTGGCGCTCACCCATAGCGACCTATATTTCCTATATACCACAATACATTACCGGCCAAGAATCGGTAGTCTCAGACTTACACTAATTGAAGTCTTGAGGTATTTGTTTCTTTGATAAAACCGTAAAGGTTGAAACTAGTCAGGCATAGCGGATTAAATTCCGACAACTACCAATAGGCTTCAGGCTAAACAAATGTTATACCGAAGCATATACGAATTTCAATGTACTATACTGAAATCAGCTCTTTTATCGCGAGCTCCAAGCTCCACAAGCTCAGAAAGCACACATGTATAGAAAAGTTCAGTCGCTTTCTGTCATGGGACAATATCCCCCTGTTTGATGACAGTTACTTACTCGAATAATGGTATGAGCCTAATAATTCAGAAGCGCATTTCTCCAATGATGCAGCTAGCTCATACTGATAGGCCGTTTAAAAGGTCCTAGTCCATGTTGAAAACTGGTACGATTTTTTATATACAAAACATTGTATCGGCCCAATAATAGGGCAGCGTCAATTTATTGGAAACAATAACAATCCAGGCTAGAATGGTCATATACTATGCTGGAAACTGATACGATCTTATATGCAAAACATTATTCCGTCCTAAAAGGGCAGCATCCATTTATTGGAAACAATTACAGCCTTGGCGTCGTCTTATTACATGCCTCCATAATATAGGCTGAGTCGCTTAGTGGAATAAACACAAGCGCCCATACAACAATTACTCGAGAAATCACAGGCGCACTTAACGCCTATATCACGGTTAATGGACCAGCAATTATATCAAGGTCCCCGATATACATCGTGTCAGCCAAATAACGTGTGCTCTTCCTCTTCACTGTGAATCACAGGTGCACTTGACGCCTACATCATAGTTAACCGACCACCCAATTGAAAAAAGGTCGCCGATCCATTCTAACGCATATCACCAAAGTTAGTCTGAATTAAAAGCACCTGCATTCAACAATTCAGCATGCCTCCACAAATGTGCCTTATTACGCATGCCAAATACTGATACGATGTCACAAATAAAACATATTACACGCCGTCATAAGATAGGCTGTGTCGCTTAGTGGAATAAACACAAGCGCCCATACGATAATTAACCGAGAAATTACAGGCGCATTTGATGCCTATATTACGGTTAATGGACCACTAATTGTATCACGGTCCCTGATGTACATCGCATCAGCCAAACAACACGTGCTTCTTTTCTTCACTGTGAATCACAGGTGCACTCGACGCCTATATCACAGTTAACCGACCATCAATTGTATAAAGGTCGCCGATACATTCTAACTCATTTATCGTATCACCAACGTTAGTCTGAATTACCTAACTGTCGTCAGACGGATACACTCTAATGTCAACAATGACTCAACCAGATCAATGGATGAAGCTATGAATCATACATAGCTAGCATGTCGAATCACGATTTGACCTAAATAAACTGAATTACACGACAAACAGCACTTATCAGACTCCAGTTTTTGAAATGAGTCGTATGCTGGAATAAACACGAGAACTAGTCCTGGCGGAATACACATAACTCAGCCACAAGTTCTATGCGCAGCACATTGTAACCATATTGGGACTCCCACGGTTGCTTCCGACTTGCTCGTGGTGCCTGCCCTCCCCCCCACTTACATTTATACCGAGCTTACGGGCTCCTGTAAGAGGGACTCACCTTAGTCTCGCGAGGTTTTGGGTGCAAACCCAGAACTGGCGCTTGGAGAGTTTTGTCGGGGCGACTTGTCACAATTATACCAGTGCATGTGTGGCATACAATAATGATAAAAAAGGCCCAGTGGGAGCGTACTAATTTTAGCCGATTGTTACAATCATATCTGCACTGGCCACAAAGTTGTTATTAACAAAACACGGCCGTCTGTCGGGCACAATCAAGTAAACTTTAAACTCGACAGTTCACTACAATTAGTAGTCGCAATATACTTGCCACACAACCTACACTAGGACTATCACTCAGTTATTCCCAGCATTAGCTGGTGCGAGAATTTATTTCTCCTGACATATCAAGGGAGCTAACCAATATTTACTCCCATAAATATTCGTGTCAGAGCTTGACCCTTCATGATGGTCGACAAACAACTAAATCTCATTTCGTGAATTCAATCATGAAAAAATTCTTCATCCATGTGGGCGCCACCCACACCGATTCAGCCAATCAGCGTGTCGGAGTGCAAATAGCACACCCAATGAGAATTCTCCTTTACAGCACGTGACTCTCAGTCACCGAAGCTGAAGGCGTCATCCCAATTAGTTCTCATTTCCACGTATACTACACGTACAGCTCGGACGCCATCTTTAATCAACCGATAACACTGTTGAAGTTTCCACAAATTTGATTCTCAATGCACGATTATGATTTTCACACACGTGAATACGAAACCACTGAGATTCGTTTGTATCAAACACCAGGTATCGCGACTGCACATTCGCATTTTTCGATTGATTTAATCGCTATTTCACTCTCGCGTTTTACACTATTGTATTGTATTTATTTATGTTCAGTGTGTTGGCTATCACAGGTTTCGCTACCACAAGCCCGTGCAATACACATTTATGTGACATTGCCTGCCAGCTTCGAAACCGTAAAGTCTCATTACCACAAGCCAGTGTTGTATATAGAATTTTCTGTATACTCCCAGCCTGCTTGCAGACTTTACACATAGCCAACAGGGGTTTGCCTACCACAAGCCAGTGCTAACGCATTAATGTGTGTTATTGCCCGCAAGCTTGCCAAACCCTGAAGCTTCCACCACAAGCCCGTGTCGTACACAGCCTGTGTACCTCCAGCCTGCTTGCAAGCTTCATCGCTCGACGGTTTCTATCCCAGACAGCAGAGCCTGTCGGTCGATTTAGAAACTGAATCGGAGTTTCACACCACAAGCCCGTGTTATACACAGTGTTCTGTGTATTTCCTGCAAGCTTTGAAACTTCTGAGAGCGACATACAAGTCACTGAGCGTCTCAGACAGTCGACCTAAAAGACTGCTAGAATGGCTATAGTTCTCCAATTAGAACGAACTCAAATGAGCCACGAATGCACAAACACTAAAGTGCATACATAAGCGACAGTCAAGTCAATAAAGTGCGACAGTCACTTCAGTTCTCCAATTAGAGCTGTTTCAAACAAGCCATAAAAAGGCATAAACAATCGAGTGCAAACAAAACACACTCAGTCTTGCACAAACACCTGGTCCTCAGACACGAACAGAATAAGGTGTGAAACATAATTAACGGTCGAGGCAACGCCTCCCGAAAATCAATCATATTTCCTTGAAATAGCAATATATGAAATTACAATAAACAGTTGATAATATATTGCCCAGAACCTGAAAAACAGCAGTGTTCAAATTCAAGTCTCAGCCATGTCTGAAAGCTGTAACATTCAACGAATTGGTATCAAGTGGCGCTCACCCATAGCGACCTATATTTCCTATATACCACAATACATTACCGGCCAAGAATCGGTAGTCTCAGACTTACACTAATTGAAGTCTTGAGGTATTTGTTTCTTTGATAAAACCGTAAAGGTTGAAACTAGTCAGGCATAGCGGATTAAATTCCGGACAAGTACCAATAGGCTTCAGGCTAAACAAATGTTATACCGAAGCACATACGAATTTCAATGTACTATACTGAAATCAGCTCTTTTATCGCGAGCTCCAAGCTCCACAAGCTCAGAAAGCACACATGTATAGAAAAGTTCAGTCGCTTTCTGTCATGGGACAATATCCCCCTGTTTGATGACAGTTACTTACTCAAATAATGGTATGAGCCTAATAATTCAGAAGCGCATTTCTCCAATGATGCAGCTAGCTCATACTGATAGGCCGTTTAAAAGGTCCTAGTCCATGTTGAAAACTGGTACGATTTTTTATATACAAAACATTATATCGGCCCAATAATAGGGCAGCGTCAACTTATTGGAAACAATAACAATCCAGGCTAGAATGGTCATATACTATGCTGGAAACTGATACGATCTTATATGCAAAACATTATTCCGTCCTAAAAGGGCAGCATCCATTTATTGGAAACAATTACAGCCTTGGCGTCGTCTTATTACATGCCTCCATAATATAGGCTGAGTCGCTTAGTGGAATAAACACAAGCGCCCATACAACAATTACTCGAGAAATCACAGGCGCACTTAACGCCTATATCACGGTTAATGGACCAGCAATTATATCAAGGTCCCCGATATACATCGTGTCAGCCAAATAACGTGTGCTCTTCCTCTTCACTGTGAATCACAGGTGCACTTGACGCCTACATCATAGTTAACCGACCACCCAATTGAAAAAAGGTCGCCGATCCATTCTAACGCATATCACCAACGTTAGTCTGAATTAAAAGCACCTGCATTCAACAATTCAGCATGCCTCCACAAATGTGCCTTATTACGCATGCCAAATACTGATACGATGTCACAAATAAAACATATTACACGCCGTCATAAGATAGGCTGTGTCGCTTAGTGGAATAAACACAAGCGCCCATACGATAATTAACCGAGAAATTACAGGCGCATTTGATGCCTATATTACGGTTAATGGACCACTAATTGTATCACGGTCCCTGATGTACATCGTATCAGCCAAACAACACGTGCTTCTTTTCTTCACTGTGAATCACAGGTGCACTCGACGCCTATATCACAGTTAACCGACCATCAATTGTATAAAGGTCGCCGATACATTCTAACTCATTTATCGTATCACCAAAGTTAGTCTGAATTACCTAACTGTCGTCAGACGGATACACTCTAATGTCAACAATGACTCAACCAGATCAATGGATGAAGCTATGAATCATACATAGCTAGCATGTCGAATCACGATTTGACCTAAATAAACTGAATTACACGACAAACAGCACTTATCAGACTCCAGTTTTTGAAATGAGTCGTATGCTGGAATAAACACGAGAACTAGTCCTGGCGGAATACACATAACTCAGCCACAAGTTCTATGCGCAGCACATTGTAACCATATTGGGACTCCCACGGTTGCTTCCGACTTGCGCCCATACGATAATTAACCGAGAAATTACAGGCGCATTTGATGCCTATATTACGGTTAATGGACCACTAATTGTATCACGGTCCCTGATGTACATCGTATCAGCCAAACAACACGTGCTTCTTTTCTTCACTGTGAATCACAGGTGCACTCGACGCCTATATCACAGTTAACCGACCATCAATTGTATAAAGGTCGCCGATACATTCTAACTCATTTATCGTATCACCAACGTTAGTCTGAATTACCTAACTGTCGTCAGACGGATACACTCTAATGTCAACAATGACTCAACCAGATCAATGGATGAAGCTATGAATCATACATAGCTAGCATGTCGAATCACGATTTGACCTAAATAAACTGAATTACACGACAAACAGCACTTATCAGACTCCAGTTTTTGAAATGAGTCGTATGCTGGAATAAACACGAGAACTAGTCCTGGCGGAATACACATAACTCAGCCACAAGTTCTATGCGCAGCACATTGTAACCATATTGGGACTCCCACGGTTGCTTCCGACTTGCTCGTGGTGCCTGCCCTCCCCCCCCACTTACATTTATACCGAGCTTACGGGCTCCTGTAAGAGGGACTCACCTTAGTCTCGCGAGGTTTTGGGTGCAAACCCAGAACTGGCGCTTGGAGAGTTTTGTCGGGGCGACTTGTCACAATTATACCAGTGCATGTGTGGCATACAATAATGATAAAAAAGGCCCAGTGGGAGCGTACTAATTTTAGCCGATTGTTACAATCATATCTGCACTGGCCACAAAGTTGTTATTAACAAAACACGGCCGTCTGTCGGGCACAATCAAGTAAACTTTAAACTCGACAGTTCACTACAATTAGTAGTCGCAATATACTTGCCACACAACCTACACTAGGACTATCACTCAGTTATTCCCAGCATTAGCTGGTGCGAGAATTTATTTCTCCTGACATATCAAGGGAGCTAACCAATATTTACTCCCATAAATATTCGTGTCAGAGCTTGACCCTTCATGATGGTCGACAAACAACTAAATCTCATTTCGTGAATTCAATCATGAAAAAATTCTTCATCCATGTGGGCGCCACCCACACCGATTCAGCCAATCAGCGTGTCGGAGTGCAAATAGCACACCCAATGAGAATTCTCCTTTACAGCACGTGACTCTCAGTCACCGAAGCTGAAGGCGTCATCCCAATTAGTTCTCATTTCCACGTATACTACACGTACAGCTCGGACGCCATCTTTAATCAACCGATAACACTGTTGAAGTTTCCACAAATTTGATTCTCAATGCACGATTATGATTTTCACACACGTGAATACGAAACCACTGAGATTCGTTTGTATCAAACACCAGGTATCGCGACTGCACATTCGCATTTTTCGATTGATTTAATCGCTATTTCACTCTCGCGTTTTACACTATTGTATTGTATTTATTTATGTTCAGTGTGTTGGCTATCACAGGTTTCGCTACCACAAGCCCGTGCAATACACAGTTATGTGACATTGCCTGCCAGCTTCGAAACCGTAAAGTCTCATTACCACAAGCCAGTGTTGTATATAGAATTTTCTGTATACTCCCAGCCTGCTTGCAGACTTTACACATAGCCAACAGGGGTTTGCCTACCACAAGCCAGTGCTAACGCATTAATGTGTGTTATTGCCCGCAAGCTTGCCAAACCCTGAAGCTTCCACCACAAGCCCGTGTCGTACACAGCCTGTGTACCTCCAGCCTGCTTGCAAGCTTCATCGCTCGACGGTTTCTATCCCAGACAGCAGAGCCTGTCGGTCGATTTAGAAACTGAATCGGAGTTTCACACCACAAGCCCGTGTTATACACAGTGTTCTGTGTATTTCCTGCAAGCTTTGAAACTTCTGAGAGCGACATACAAGTCACTGAGCGTCTCAGACAGTCGACCTAAAAGACTGCTAGAATGGCTATAGTTCTCCAATTAGAACGAACTCAAATGAGCCACGAATGCACAAACACTAAAGTGCATACATAAGCGACAGTCAAGTCAATAAAGTGCGACAGTCACTTCAGTTCTCCAATTAGAGCTGTTTCAAACAAGCCATAAAAAGGCATAAACAATCGAGTGCAAACAAAACACACTCAGTCTTGCACAAACACCTGGTCCTCAGACACGAACAGAATAAGGTGTGAAACATAATTAACGGTCGAGGCAACGCCTCCCGAAAATCAATCATATTTCCTTGAAATAGCAATATATGAAATTACAATAAACAGTTGATAATATATTGCCCAGAACCTGAAAAACAGCAGTGTTCAAATTCAAGTCTCAGCCATGTCTGAAAGCTGTAACATTCAACGAATTGGTATCAAGTGGCGCTCACCCATAGCGACCTATATTTCCTATATACCACAATACATTACCGGCCAAGAATCGGTAGTCTCAGACTTACACTAATTGAAGTCTTGAGGTATTTGTTTCTTTGATAAAACCGTAAAGGTTGAAACTAGTCAGGCATAGCGGATTAAATTCCGGACAAGTACCAATAGGCTTCAGGCTAAACAAATGTTATACCGAAGCACATACGAATTTCAATGTACTATACTGAAATCAGCTCTTTTATCGCGAGCTCCAAGCTCCACAAGCTCAGAAAGCACACATGTATAGAAAAGTTCAGTCGCTTTCTGTCATGGGACAATATCCCCCTGTTTGATGACAGTTACTTACTCAAATAATGGTATGAGCCTAATAATTCAGAAGCGCATTTCTCCAATGATGCAGCTAGCTCATACTGATAGGCCGTTTAAAAGGTCCTAGTCCATGTTGAAAACTGGTACGATTTTTTATATACAAAACATTATATCGGCCCAATAATAGGGCAGCGTCAATTTATTGGAAACAATAACAATCCAGGCTAGAATGGTCATATACTATGCTGGAAACTGATACGATCTTATATGCAAAACATTATTCCGTCCTAAAAGGGCAGCATCCATTTATTGGAAACAATTACAGCCTTGGCGTCGTCTTATTACATGCCTCCATAATATAGGCTGAGTCGCTTAGTGGAATAAACACAAGCGCCCATACAACAATTACTCGAGAAATCACAGGCGCACTTAACGCCTATATCACGGTTAATGGACCAGCAATTATATCAAGGTCCCCGATATACATCGTGTCAGCCAAATAACGTGTGCTCTTCCTCTTCACTGTGAATCACAGGTGCACTTGACGCCTACATCATAGTTAACCGACCACCCAATTGAAAAAAAGGTCGCCGATCCATTCTAACGCATATCACCAACGTTAGTCTGAATTAAAAGCACCTGCATTCAACAATTCAGCATGCCTCCACAAATGTGCCTTATTACGCATGCCAAATACTGATACGATGTCACAAATAAAACATATTACACGCCGTCATAAGATAGGCTGTGTCGCTTAGTGGAATAAACACAAGCGCCCATACGATAATTAACCGAGAAATTACAGGCGCATTTGATGCCTATATTACGGTTAATGGACCACTAATTGTATCACGGTCCCTGATGTACATCGTATCAGCCAAACAACACGTGCTTCTTTTCTTCACTGTGAATCACAGGTGCACTCGACGCCTATATCACAGTTAACCGACCATCAATTGTATAAAGGTCGCCGATACATTCTAACTCATTTATCGTATCACCAAAGTTAGTCTGAATTACCTAACTGTCGTCAGACGGATACACTCTAATGTCAACAATGACTCAACCAGATCAATGGATGAAGCTATGAATCATACATAGCTAGCATGTCGAATCACGATTTGACCTAAATAAACTGAATTACACGACAAACAGCACTTATCAGACTCCAGTTTTTGAAATGAGTCGTATGCTGGAATAAACACGAGAACTAGTCCTGGCGGAATACACATAACTCAGCCACAAGTTCTATGCGCAGCACATTGTAACCATATTGGGACTCCCACGGTTGCTTCCGACTTGCGCCCATACGATAATTAACCGAGAAATTACAGGCGCATTTGATGCCTATATTACGGTTAATGGACCACTAATTGTATCACGGTCCCTGATGTACATCGTATCAGCCAAACAACACGTGCTTCTTTTCTTCACTGTGAATCACAGGTGCACTCGACGCCTATATCACAGTTAACCGACCATCAATTGTATAAAGGTCGCCGATACATTCTAACTCATTTATCGTATCACCAACGTTAGTCTGAATTACCTAACTGTCGTCAGACGGATACACTCTAATGTCAACAATGACTCAACCAGATCAATGGATGAAGCTATGAATCATACATAGCTAGCATGTCGAATCACGATTTGACCTAAATAAACTGAATTACACGACAAACAGCACTTATCAGACTCCAGTTTTTGAAATGAGTCGTATGCTGGAATAAACACGAGAACTAGTCCTGGCGGAATACACATAACTCAGCCACAAGTTCTATGCGCAGCACATTGTAACCATATTGGGACTCCCACGGTTGCTTCCGACTTGCTCGTGGTGCCTGCCCTCCCCCCCACTTACATTTATACCGAGCTTACGGGCTCCTGTAAGAGGGACTCACCTTAGTCTCGCGAGGTTTTGGGTGCAAACCCAGAACTGGCGCTTGGAGAGTTTTGTCGGGGCGACTTGTCACAATTATACCAGTGCATGTGTGGCATACAATAATGATAAAAAAGGCCCAGTGGGAGCGTACTAATTTTAGCCGATTGTTACAATCATATCTGCACTGGCCACAAAGTTGTTATTAACTAAACACGGCCGTCTGTCGGGCACAATCAAGTAAACTTTAAACTCGACAGTTCACTACAATTAGTAGTCGCAATATACTTGCCACACAACCTACACTAGGACTATCACTCAGTTATTCCCAGCATTAGCTGGTGCGAGAATTTATTTCTCCTGACATATCAAGGGAGCTAACCAATATTTACTCCCATAAATATTCGTGTCAGAGCTTGACCCTTCATGATGGTCGACAAACAACTAAATCTCATTTCGTGAATTCAATCATGAAAAAATTCTTCATCCATGTGGGCGCCACCCACACCGATTCAGCCAATCAGCGTGTCGGAGTGCAAATAGCACACCCAATGAGAATTCTCCTTTACAGCACGTGACTCTCAGTCACCGAAGCTGAAGGCGTCATCCCAATTAGTTCTCATTTCCACGTATACTACACGTACAGCTCGGACGCCATCTTTAATCAACCGATAACACTGTTGAAGTTTCCACAAATTTGATTCTCAATGCACGATTATGATTTTCACACACGTGAATACGAAACCACTGAGATTCGTTTGTATCAAACACCAGGTATCGCGACTGCACATTCGCATTTTTCGATTGATTTAATCGCTATTTCACTCTCGCGTTTTACACTATTGTATTGTATTTATTTATGTTCAGTGTGTTGGCTATCACAGGTTTCGCTACCACAAGCCCGTGCAATACACAGTTATGTGACATTGCCTGCCAGCTTCGAAACCGTAAAGTCTCATTACCACAAGCCAGTGTTGTATATAGAATTTTCTGTATACTCCCAGCCTGCTTGCAGACTTTACACATAGCCAACAGGGGTTTGCCTACCACAAGCCAGTGCTAACGCATTAATGTGTGTTATTGCCCGCAAGCTTGCCAAACCCTGAAGCTTCCACCACAAGCCCGTGTCGTACACAGCCTGTGTACCTCCAGCCTGCTTGCAAGCTTCATCGCTCGACGGTTTCTATCCCAGACAGCAGAGCCTGTCGGTCGATTTAGAAACTGAATCGGAGTTTCACACCACAAGCCCGTGTTATACACAGTGTTCTGTGTATTTCCTGCAAGCTTTGAAACTTCTGAGAGCGACATACAAGTCACTGAGCGTCTCAGACAGTCGACCTAAAAGACTGCTAGAATGGCTATAGTTCTCCAATTAGAACGAACTCAAATGAGCCACGAATGCACAAACACTAAAGTGCATACATAAGCGACAGTCAAGTCAATAAAGTGCGACAGTCACTTCAGTTCTCCAATTAGAGCTGTTTCAAACAAGCCATAAAAAGGCATAAACAATCGAGTGCAAACAAAACACACTCAGTCTTGCACAAACACCTGGTCTTCAGACACGAACAGAATAAGGTGTGAAACATAATTAACGGTCGAGGCAACGCCTCCCGAAAATCAATCATATTTCCTTGAAATAGCAATATATGAAATTACAATAAACAGTTGATAATATATTGCCCAGAACCTGAAAAACAGCAGTGTTCAAATTCAAGTCTCAGCCATGTCTGAAAGCTGTAACATTCAACGAATTGGTATCAAGTGGCGCTCACCCATAGCGACCTATATTTCCTATATACCACAATACATTACCGGCCAAGAATCGGTAGTCTCAGACTTACACTAATTGAAGTCTTGAGGTATTTGTTTCTTTGATAAAACCGTAAAGGTTGAAACTAGTCAGGCATAGCGGATTAAATTCCGGACTAGTACCAATAGGCTTCAGGCTAAACAAATGTTATACCGAAGCACATACGAATTTCAATGTACTATACTGAAATCAGCTCTTTTATCGCGAGCTCCAAGCTCCACAAGCTCAGAAAGCACACATGTATAGAAAAGTTCAGTCGCTTTCTGTCATGGGACAATATCCCCCTGTTTGATGACAGTTACTTACTCAAATAATGGTATGAGCCTAATAATTCAGAAGCGCATTTCTCCAATGATGCAGCTAGCTCATACTGATAGGCCGTTTAAAAGGTCCTAGTCCATGTTGAAAACTGGTACGATTTTTTATATACAAAACATTGTATCGGCCCAATAATAGGGCAGCGTCAATTTATTGGAAACAATAACAATCCAGGCTAGAATGGTCATATACTATGCTGGAAACTGATACGATCTTATATGCAAAACATTATTCCGTCCTAAAAGGGCAGCATCCATTTATTGGAAACAATTACAGCCTTGGCGTCGTCTTATTACATGCCTCCATAATATAGGCTGAGTCGCTTAGTGGAATGAACACAAGCGCCCATACAACAATTACTCGAGAAATCACAGGCGCACTTAACGCCTATATCACGGTTAATGGACCAGCAATTATATCAAGGTCCCCGATATACATCGTGTCAGCCAAATAACGTGTGCTCTTCCTCTTCACTGTGAATCACAGGTGCACTTGACGCCTACATCATAGTTAACCGACCACCCAATTGAAAAAAGGTCGCCGATCCATTCTAACGCATATCACCAACGTTAGTCTGAATTAAAAGCACCTGCATTCAACAATTCAGCATGCCTCCACAAATGTGCCTTATTACGCATGCCAAATACTGATACGATGTCACAAATAAAACATATTACACGCCGTCATAAGATAGGCTGTGTCGCTTAGTGGAATAAACACAAGCGCCCATACGATAATTAACCGAGAAATTACAGGCGCATTTGATGCCTATATTACGGTTAATGGACCACTAATTGTATCACGGTCCCTGATGTACATCGTATCAGCCAAACAACACGTGCTTCTTTTCTTCACTGTGAATCACAGGTGCACTCGACGCCTATATCACAGTTAACCGACCATCAATTGTATAAAGGTCGCCGATACATTCTAACTCATTTATCGTATCACCAACGTTAGTCTGAATTACCTAACTGTCGTCAGACGGATACACTCTAATGTCAACAATGACTCAACCAGATCAATGGATGAAGCTATGAATCATACATAGCTAGCATGTCGAATCACGATTTGACCTAAATAAACTGAATTACACGACAAACAGCACTTATCAGACTCCAGTTTTTGAAATGAGTCGTATGCTGGAATAAACACGAGAACTAGTCCGGGCGGAATACACATAACTCAGCCACAAGTTCTATGCGCAGCACATTGTAACCATATTGGGACTCCCACGGTTGCTTCCGACTTGCTCGTGGTGCCTGCCCTCCCCCCCACTTACATTTATACCGAGCTTACGGGCTCCTGTAAGAGGGACTCACCTTAGTCTCGCGAGGTTTTGGGTGCAAACCCAGAACTGGCGCTTGGAGAGTTTTGTCGGGGCGACTTGTCACAATTATACCAGTGCATGTGTGGCATACAATAATGATAAAAAAGGCCCAGTGGGAGCGTACTAATTTTAGCCGATTGTTACAATCATATCTGCACTGGCCACAAAGTTGTTATTAACAAAACACGGCCGTCTGTCGGGCACAATCAAGTAAACTTTAAACTCGACAGTTCACTACAATTAGTAGTCGCAATATACTTGCCACACAACCTACACTAGGACTATCACTCAGTTATTCCCAGCATTAGCTGGTGCGAGAATTTATTTCTCCTGACATATCAAGGGAGCTAACCAATATTTACTCCCATAAATATTCGTGTCAGAGCTTGACCCTTCATGATGGTCGACAAACAACTAAATCTCATTTCGTGAATTCAATCATGAAAAAATTCTTCATCCATGTGGGCGCCACCCACACCGATTCAGCCAATCAGCGTGTCGGAGTGCAAATAGCACACCCAATGAGAATTCTCCTTTACAGCACGTGACTCTCAGTCACCGAAGCTGAAGGCGTCATCCCAATTAGTTCTCATTTCCACGTATACTACACGTACAGCTCGGACGCCATCTTTAATCAACCGATAACACTGTTGAAGTTTCCACAAATTTGATTCTCAATGCACGATTATGATTTTCACACACGTGAATACGAAACCACTGAGATTCGTTTGTATCAAACACCAGGTATCGCGACTGCACATTCGCATTTTTCGATTGATTTAATCGCTATTTCACTCTCGCGTTTTACACTATTGTATTGTATTTATTTATGTTCAGTGTGTTGGCTATCACAGGTTTCGCTACCACAAGCCCGTGCAATACACATTTATGTGACATTGCCTGCCAGCTTCGAAACCGTAAAGTCTCATTACCACAAGCCAGTGTTGTATATAGAATTTTCTGTATACTCCCAGCCTGCTTGCAGACTTTACACATAGCCAACAGGGGTTTGCCTACCACAAGCCAGTGCTAACGCATTAATGTGTGTTATTGCCCGCAAGCTTGCCAAACCCTGAAGCTTCCACCACAAGCCCGTGTCGTACACAGCCTGTGTACCTCCAGCCTGCTTGCAAGCTTCATCGCTCGACGGTTTCTATCCCAGACAGCAGAGCCTGTCGGTCGATTTAGAAACTGAATCGGAGTTTCACACCACAAGCCCGTGTTATACACAGTGTTCTGTGTATTTCCTGCAAGCTTTGAAACTTCTGAGAGCGACATACAAGTCACTGAGCGTCTCAGACAGTCGACCTAAAACACTGCTAGAATGGCTATAGTTCTCCAATTAGAACGAACTCAAATGAGCCACGAATGCACAAACACTAAAGTGCATACATAAGCGACAGTCAAGTCAATAAAGTGCGACAGTCACTTCAGTTCTCCAATTAGAGCTGTTTCAAACAAGCCATAAAAAGGCATAAACAATCGAGTGCAAACAAAACACACTCAGTCTTGCACAAACACCTGGTCCTCAGACACGAACAGAATAAGGTGTGAAACATAATTAACGGTCGAGGCAACGCCTCCCGAAAATCAATCATATTTCCTTGAAATAGCAATATATGAAATTACAATAAACAGTTGATAATATATTGCCCAGAACCTGAAAAACAGCAGTGTTCAAATTCAAGTCTCAGCCATGTCTGAAAGCTGTAACATTCAACGAATTGGTATCAAGTGGCGCTCACCCATAGCGACCTATATTTCCTATATACCACAATACATTACCGGCCAAGAATCGGTAGTCTCAGACTTACACTAATTGAAGTCTTGAGGTATTTGTTTCTTTGATAAAACCGTAAAGGTTGAAACTAGTCAGGCATAGCGGATTAAATTCCGGACAAGTACCAATAGGCTTCAGGCTAAACAAATGTTATACCGAAGCACATACGAATTTCAATGTACTATACTGAAATCAGCTCTTTTATCGCGAGCTCCAAGCTCCACAAGCTCAGAAAGCACACATGTATAGAAAAGTTCAGTCGCTTTCTGTCATGGGACAATATCCCCCTGTTTGATGACAGTTACTTACTCAAATAATGGTATGAGCCTAATAATTCAGAAGCGCATTTCTCCAATGATGCAGCTAGCTCATACTGATAGGCCGTTTAAAAGGTCCTAGTCCATGTTGAAAACTGGTACGATTTTTTATATACAAAACATTGTATCGGCCCAATAATAGGGCAGCGTCAATTTATTGGAAACAATAACAATCCAGGCTAGAATGGTCATATACTATGCTGGAAACTGATACGATCTTATATGCAAAACATTATTCCGTCCTAAAAGGGCAGCATCCATTTATTGGAAACAATTACAGCCTTGGCGTCGTCTTATTACATGCCTCCATAATATAGGCTGAGTCGCTTAGTGGAATGAACACAAGCGCCCATACAACAATTACTCGAGAAATCACAGGCGCACTTAACGCCTATATCACGGTTAATGGACCAGCAATTATATCAAGGTCCCCGATATACATCGTGTCAGCCAAATAACGTGTGCTCTTCCTCTTCACTGTGAATCACAGGTGCACTTGACGCCTACATCATAGTTAACCGACCACCCAATTGAAAAAAGGTCGCCGATCCATTCTAACGCATATCACCAACGTTAGTCTGAATTAAAAGCACCTGCATTCAACAATTCAGCATGCCTCCACAAATGTGCCTTATTACGCATGCCAAATACTGATACGATGTCACAAATAAAACATATTACACGCCGTCATAAGATAGGCTGTGTCGCTTAGTGGAATAAACACAAGCGCCCATACGATAATTAACCGAGAAATTACAGGCGCATTTGATGCCTATATTACGGTTAATGGACCACTAATTGTATCACGGTCCCTGATGTACATCGTATCAGCCAAACAACACGTGCTTCTTTTCTTCACTGTGAATCACAGGTGCACTCGACGCCTATATCACAGTTAACCGACCATCAATTGTATAAAGGTCGCCGATACATTCTAACTCATTTATCGTATCACCAACGTTAGTCTGAATTACCTAACTGTCGTCAGACGGATACACTCTAATGTCAACAATGACTCAACCAGATCAATGGATGAAGCTATGAATCATACATAGCTAGCATGTCGAATCACGATTTGACCTAAATAAACTGAATTACACGACAAACAGCACTTATCAGACTCCAGTTTTTGAAATGAGTCGTATGCTGGAATAAACACGAGAACTAGTCCGGGCGGAATACACATAACTCAGCCACAAGTTCTATGCGCAGCACATTGTAACCATATTGGGACTCCCACGGTTGCTTCCGACTTGCTCGTGGTGCCTGCCCTCCCCCCCACTTACATTTATACCGAGCTTACGGGCTCCTGTAAGAGGGACTCACCTTAGTCTCGCGAGGTTTTGGGTGCAAACCCAGAACTGGCGCTTGGAGAGTTTTGTCGGGGCGACTTGTCACAATTATACCAGTGCATGTGTGGCATACAATAATGATAAAAAAGGCCCAGTGGGAGCGTACTAATTTTAGCCGATTGTTACAATCATATCTGCACTGGCCACAAAGTTGTTATTAACAAAACACGGCCGTCTGTCGGGCACAATCAAGTAAACTTTAAACTCGACAGTTCACTACAATTAGTAGTCGCAATATACTTGCCACACAACCTACACTAGGACTATCACTCAGTTATTCCCAGCATTAGCTGGTGCGAGAATTTATTTCTCCTGACATATCAAGGGAGCTAACCAATATTTACTCCCATAAATATTCGTGTCAGAGCTTGACCCTTCATGATGGTCGACAAACAACTAAATCTCATTTCGTGAATTCAATCATGAAAAAATTCTTCATCCATGTGGGCGCCACCCACACCGATTCAGCCAATCAGCGTGTCGGAGTGCAAATAGCACACCCAATGAGAATTCTCCTTTACAGCACGTGACTCTCAGTCACCGAAGCTGAAGGCGTCATCCCAATTAGTTCTCATTTCCACGTATACTACACGTACAGCTCGGACGCCATCTTTAATCAACCGATAACACTGTTGAAGTTTCCACAAATTTGATTCTCAATGCACGATTATGATTTTCACACACGTGAATACGAAACCACTGAGATTCGTTTGTATCAAACACCAGGTATCGCGACTGCACATTCGCATTTTTCGATTGATTTAATCGCTATTTCACTCTCGCGTTTTACACTATTGTATTGTATTTATTTATGTTCAGTGTGTTGGCTATCACAGGTTTCGCTACCACAAGCCCGTGCAATACACATTTATGTGACATTGCCTGCCAGCTTCGAAACCGTAAAGTCTCATTACCACAAGCCAGTGTTGTATATAGAATTTTCTGTATACTCCCAGCCTGCTTGCAGACTTTACACATAGCCAACAGGGGTTTGCCTACCACAAGCCAGTGCTAACGCATTAATGTGTGTTATTGCCCGCAAGCTTGCCAAACCCTGAAGCTTCCACCACAAGCCCGTGTCGTACACAGCCTGTGTACCTCCAGCCTGCTTGCAAGCTTCATCGCTCGACGGTTTCTATCCCAGACAGCAGAGCCTGTCGGTCGATTTAGAAACTGAATCGGAGTTTCACACCACAAGCCCGTGTTATACACAGTGTTCTGTGTATTTCCTGCAAGCTTTGAAACTTCTGAGAGCGACATACAAGTCACTGAGCGTCTCAGACAGTCGACCTAAAAGACTGCTAGAATGGCTATAGTTCTCCAATTAGAACGAACTCAAATGAGCCACGAATGCACAAACACTAAAGTGCATACATAAGCGACAGTCAAGTCAATAAAGTGCGACAGTCACTTCAGTTCTCCAATTAGAGCTGTTTCAAACAAGCCATAAAAAGGCATAAACAATCGAGTGCAAACAAAACACACTCAGTCTTGCACAAACACCTGGTCCTCAGACACGAACAGAATAAGGTGTGAAACATAATTAACGGTCGAGGCAACGCCTCCCGAAAATCAATCATATTTCCTTGAAATAGCAATATATGAAATTACAATAAACAGTTGATAATATATTGCCCAGAACCTGAAAAACAGCAGTGTTCAAATTCAAGTCTCAGCCATGTCTGAAAGCTGTAACATTCAACGAATTGGTATCAAGTGGCGCTCACCCATAGCGACCTATATTTCCTATATACCACAATACATTACCGGCCAAGAATCGGTAGTCTCAGACTTACACTAATTGAAGTCTTGAGGTATTTGTTTCTTTGATAAAACCGTAAAGGTTGAAACTAGTCAGGCATAGCGGATTAAATTCCGGACAAGTACCAATAGGCTTCAGGCTAAACAAATGTTATACCGAAGCACATACGAATTTCAATGTACTATACTGAAATCAGCTCTTTTATCGCGAGCTCCAAGCTCCACAAGCTCAGAAAGCACACATGTATAGAAAAGTTCAGTCGCTTTCTGTCATGGGACAATATCCCCCTGTTTGATGACAGTTACTTACTCAAATAATGGTATGAGCCTAATAATTCAGAAGCGCATTTCTCCAATGATGCAGCTAGCTCATACTGATAGGCCGTTTAAAAGGTCCTAGTCCATGTTGAAAACTGGTACGATTTTTTATATACAAAACATTGTATCGGCCCAATAATAGGGCAGCGTCAATTTATTGGAAACAATAACAATCCAGGCTAGAATGGTCATATACTATGCTGGAAACTGATACGATCTTATATGCAAAACATTATTCCGTCCTAAAAGGGCAGCATCCATTTATTGGAAACAATTACAGCCTTGGCGTCGTCTTATTACATGCCTCCATAATATAGGCTGAGTCGCTTAGTGGAATAAACACAAGCGCCCATACAACAATTACTCGAGAAATCACAGGCGCACTTAACGCCTATATCACGGTTAATGGACCAGCAATTATATCAAGGTCCCCGATATACATCGTGTCAGCCAAATAACGTGTGCTCTTCCTCTTCACTGTGAATCACAGGTGCACTTGACGCCTACATCATAGTTAACCGACCACCCAATTGAAAAAAGGTCGCCGATCCATTCTAACGCATATCACCAACGTTAGTCTGAATTAAAAGCACCTGCATTCAACAATTCAGCATGCCTCCACAAATGTGCCTTATTACGCATGCCAAATACTGATACGATGTCACAAATAAAACATATTACACGCCGTCATAAGATAGGCTGTGTCGCTTAGTGGAATAAACACAAGCGCCCATACGATAATTAACCGAGAAATTACAGGCGCATTTGATGCCTATATTACGGTTAATGGACCACTAATTGTATCACGGTCCCTGATGTACATCGTATCAGCCAAACAACACGTGCTTCTTTTCTTCACTGTGAATCACAGGTGCACTCGACGCCTATATCACAGTTAACCGACCATCAATTGTATAAAGGTCGCCGATACATTCTAACTCATTTATCGTATCACCAACGTTAGTCTGAATTACCTAACTGTCGTCAGACGGATACACTCTAATGTCAACAATGACTCAACCAGATCAATGGATGAAGCTATGAATCATACATAGCTAGCATGTCGAATCACGATTTGACCTAAATAAACTGAATTACACGACAAACAGCACTTATCAGACTCCAGTTTTTGAAATGAGTCGTATGCTGGAATAAACACGAGAACTAGTCCGGGCGGAATACACATAACTCAGCCACAAGTTCTATGCGCAGCACATTGTAACCATATTGGGACTCCCACGGTTGCTTCCGACTTGCTCGTGGTGCCTGCCCTCCCCCCCACTTACATTTATACCGAGCTTACGGGCTCCTGTAAGAGGGACTCACCTTAGTCTCGCGAGGTTTTGGGTGCAAACCCAGAACTGGCGCTTGGAGAGTTTTGTCGGGGCGACTTGTCACAATTATACCAGTGCATGTGTGGCATACAATAATGATAAAAAAGGCCCAGTGGGAGCGTACTAATTTTAGCCGATTGTTACAATCATATCTGCACTGGCCACAAAGTTGTTATTAACAAAACACGGCCGTCTGTCGGGCACAATCAAGTAAACTTTAAACTCGACAGTTCACTACAATTAGTAGTCGCAATATACTTGCCACACAACCTACACTAGGACTATCACTCAGTTATTCCCAGCATTAGCTGGTGCGAGAATTTATTTCTCCTGACATATCAAGGGAGCTAACCAATATTTACTCCCATAAATATTCGTGTCAGAGCTTGACCCTTCATGATGGTCGACAAACAACTAAATCTCATTTCGTGAATTCAATCATGAAAAAATTCTTCATCCATGTGGGCGCCACCCACACCGATTCAGCCAATCAGCGTGTCGGAGTGCAAATAGCACACCCAATGAGAATTCTCCTTTACAGCACGTGACTCTCAGTCACCGAAGCTGAAGGCGTCATCCCAATTAGTTCTCATTTCCACGTATACTACACGTACAGCTCGGACGCCATCTTTAATCAACCGATAACACTGTTGAAGTTTCCACAAATTTGATTCTCAATGCACGATTATGATTTTCACACACGTGAATACGAAACCACCGAGATTCGTTTGTATCAAACACCAGGTATCGCGACTGCACATTCGCATTTTTCGATTGATTTAATCGCTATTTCACTCTCGCGTTTTACACTATTGTATTGTATTTATTTATGTTCAGTGTGTTGGCTATCACAGGTTTCGCTACCACAAGCCCGTGCAATACACATTTATGTGACATTGCCTGCCAGCTTCGAAACCGTAAAGTCTCATTACCACAAGCCAGTGTTGTATATAGAATTTTCTGTATACTCCCAGCCTGCTTGCAGACTTTACACATAGCCAACAGGGGTTTGCCTACCACAAGCCAGTGCTAACGCATTAATGTGTGTTATTGCCCGCAAGCTTGCCAAACCCTGAAGCTTCCACCACAAGCCCGTGTCGTACACAGCCTGTGTACCTCCAGCCTGCTTGCAAGCTTCATCGCTCGACGGTTTCTATCCCAGACAGCAGAGCCTGTCGGTCGATTTAGAAACTGAATCGGAGTTTCACACCACAAGCCCGTGTTATACACAGTGTTCTGTGTATTTCCTGCAAGCTTTGAAACTTCTGAGAGCGACATACAAGTCACTGAGCGTCTCAGACAGTCGACCTAAAAGACTGCTAGAATGGCTATAGTTCTCCAATTAGAACGAACTCAAATGAGCCACGAATGCACAAACACTAAAGTGCATACATAAGCGACAGTCAAGTCAATAAAGTGCGACAGTCACTTCAGTTCTCCAATTAGAGCTGTTTCAAACAAGCCATAAAAAGGCATAAACAATCGAGTGCAAACAAAACACACTCAGTCTTGCACAAACACCTGGTCCTCAGACACGAACAGAATAAGGTGTGAAACATAATTAACGGTCGAGGCAACGCCTCCCGAAAATCAATCATATTTCCTTGAAATAGCAATATATGAAATTACAATAAACAGTTGATTATATATTGCCCAGAACCTGAAAAACAGCAGTGTTCAAATTCAAGTCTCAGCCATGTCTGAAAGCTGTAACATTCAACGAACTGGTATCAAGTGGCGCTCACCCATAGCGACCTATATTTCCTATATACCACAATACATTACCGGCCAAGAATCGGTAGTCTCAGACTTACACTAATTGAAGTCTTGAGGTATTTGTTTCTTTGATAAAACCGTAAAGGTTGAAACTAGTCAGGCATAGCGGATTAAATTCCGGACAAGTACCAATAGGCTTCAGGCTAAACAAATGTTATACCGAAGCACATACGAATTTCAATGTACTATACTGAAATCAGCTCTTTTATCGCGAGCTCCAAGCTCCACAAGCTCAGAAAGCACACATGTATAGAAAAGTTCAGTCGCTTTCTGTCATGGGACAATATCCCCCTGTTTGATGACAGTTACTTACTCAAATAATGGTATGAGCCTAATAATTCAGAAGCGCATTTCTCCAATGATGCAGCTAGCTCATACTGATAGGCCGTTTAAAAGGTCCTAGTCCATGTTGAAAACTGGTACGATTTTTTATATACAAAACATTGTATCGGCCCAATAATAGGGCAGCGTCAATTTATTGGAAACAATAACAATCCAGGCTAGAATGGTCATATACTATGCTGGAAACTGATACGATCTTATATGCAAAACATTATTCCGTCCTAAAAGGGCAGCATCCATTTATTGGAAACAATTACAGCCTTGGCGTCGTCTTATTACATGCCTCCATAATATAGGCTGAGTCGCTTAGTGGAATAAACACAAGCGCCCATACAACAATTACTCGAGAAATCACAGGCGCACTTAACGCCTATATCACGGTTAATGGACCACCAATTATATCAAGGTCCCCGATATACATCGTGTCAGCCAAATAACGTGTGCTCTTCCTCTTCACTGTGAATCACAGGTGCACTTGACGCCTACATCATAGTTAACCGACCACCCAATTGAAAAAAGGTCGCCGATCCATTCTAACGCATATCACCAACGTTAGTCTGAATTAAAAGCACCTGCATTCAACAATTCAGCATGCCTCCACAAATGTGCCTTATTACGCATGCCAAATACTGATACGATGTCACAAATAAAACATATTACACGCCGTCATAAGATAGGCTGTGTCGCTTAGTGGAATAAACACAAGCGCCCATACGATAATTAACCGAGAAATTACAGGCGCATTTGATGCCTATATTACGGTTAATGGACCACTAATTGTATCACGGTCCCTGATGTACATCGTATCAGCCAAACAACACGTGCTTCTTTTCTTCACTGTGAATCACAGGTGCACTCGACGCCTATATCACAGTTAACCGACCATCAATTGTATAAAGGTCGCCGATACATTCTAACTCATTTATCGTATCACCAACGTTAGTCTGAATTACCTAACTGTCGTCAGACGGATACACTCTAATGTCAACAATGACTCAACCAGATCAATGGATGAAGCTATGAATCATACATAGCTAGCATGTCGAATCACGATTTGACCTAAATAAACTGAATTACACGACAAACAGCACTTATCAGACTCCAGTTTTTGAAATGAGTCGTATGCTGGAATAAACACGAGAACTAGTCCTGGCGGAATACACATAACTCAGCCACAAGTTCTATGCGCAGCACATTGTAACCATATTGGGACTCCCACGGTTGCTTCCGACTTGCTCGTGGTGCCTGCCCTCCCCCCCCCCCCCCCCCCCCCCCACTTACATTTATACCGAGCTTACGGGCTCCTGTAAGAGGGACTCACCTTAGTCTCGCGAGGTTTTGGGTGCAAACCCAGAACTGGCTCTTGGAGAGTTTTGTCGGGGCGACTTGTCACAATTATACCAGTGCATGTGTGGCATACAATAATGATAAAAAAGGCCCAGTGGGAGCGTACTAATTTTAGCCGATTGTTACAATCATATCTGCACTGGCCACAAAGTTGTTATTAACAAAACACGGCCGTCTGTCGGGCACAATCAAGTAAACTTTAAACTCGACAGTTCACTACAATTAGTAGTCGCAATATACTTGCCACACAACCTACACTAGGACTATCACTCAGTTATTCCCAGCATTAGCTGGTGCGAGAATTTATTTCTCCTGACATATCAAGGGAGCTAACCAATATTTACTCCCATAAATATTCGTGTCAGAGCTTGACCCTTCATGAAGGTCGACAAACAACTAAATCTCATTTCGTGAATTCAATCATGAAAAAATTCTTCATCCATGTGGGCGCCACCCACACCGATTCAGCCAATCAGCGTGTCGGAGTGCAAATAGCACACCCAATGAGAATTCTCCTTTACAGCACGTGACTCTCAGTCACCGAAGCTGAAGGCGTCATCCCAATTAGTTCTCATTTCCACGTATACTACACGTACAGCTCGGACGCCATCTTTAATCAACCGATAACACTGTTGAAGTTTCCACAAATTTGATTCTCAATGCACGATTATGATTTTCACACACGTGAATACGAAACCACTGAGATTCGTTTGTATCAAACACGAGGTATCGCGACTGCACATTCGCATTTTTCGATTGATGTAATCGCTATTTCACTCTCGCGTTTTACACTATTGTATTGTATTTATTTATGTTCAGTGTGTTGGCTATCACAGGTTTCGCTACCACAAGCCCGTGCAATACACATTTATGTGACATTGCCTGCCAGCTTCGAAACCGTAAAGTCTCATTACCACAAGCCAGTGTTGTATATAGAATTTTCTGTATACTCCCAGCCTGCTTGCAGACTTTACACATAGCCAACAGGGGTTTGCCTACCACAAGCCAGTGCTAACGCATTAATGTGTGTTATTGCCCGCAAGCTTGCCAAACCCTGAAGCTTCCACCACACGCCCGTGTCGTACACAGCCTGTGTACCTCCAGCCTGCTTGCAAGCTTCATCGCTCGACGGTTTCTATCCCAGACAGCAGAGCCTGTCGGTCGATTTAGAAACTGAATCGGAGTTTCACACCACAAGCCCGTGTTATACACAGTGTTCTGTGTATTTCCTGCAAGCTTTGAAACTTCTGAGAGCGACATACAAGTCACTGAGCGTCTCAGACAGTCGACCTAAAACACTGCTAGAATGGCCATTGTTCTCCAATTAGAACGAACTCAAATGAGCCACGAATGCACAAACACTAAAGTGCATACATAAGCGACAGTCAAGTCAATAAAGTGCGACAGTCACTTCAGTTCTCCAATTAGAGCTGTTTCAAACAAGCCATAAAAAGGCATAAACAATCGAGTGCAAACAAAACACACTCAGTCTTGCACAAACACCTGGTCCTCAGACACGAACAGAATAAGGTGTGAAACATAATTAACGGTCGAGGCAACGCCTCCCGAAAATCAATCATATTTCCTTGAAATAGCAATATATGAAATTACAATAAACAGTTGATAATATATTGCCCAGAACCTGAAAAACAGCAGTGTTCAAATTCAAGTCTCAGCCATGTCTGAAAGCTGTAACATTCAACGAATTGGTATCATGTGGCGCTCACCCATAGCGACCTATATTTCCTATATACCACAATACATTACCGGCCAAGAATCGGTAGTCTCAGACTTACACTAATTGAAGTCTTGAGGTATTTGTTTCTTTGATAAAACCGTAAAGGTTGAAACTAGTCAGGCATAGCGGATTAAATTCCGGACAAGTACCAATAGGCTTCAGGCTAAACAAATGTTATACCGAAGCACATACGAATTTCAATGTACTATACTGAAATCAGCTCTTTTATCGCGAGCTCCAAGCTCCACAAGCTCAGAAAGCACACATGTATAGAAAAGTTCAGTCGCTTTCTGTCATGGGACAATATCCCCCTGTTTGATGACAGTTACTTACTCAAATAATGGTATGAGCCTAATAATTCAGAAGCGCATTTCTCCAATGATGCAGCTAGCTCATACTGATAGGCCGTTTAAAAGGTCCTAGTCCATGTTGAAAACTGGTACGATTTTTTATATACAAAACATTGTATCGGCCCAATAATAGGACAGCGTCAATTTATTGGAAACAATAACAATCCAGGCTAGAATGGTCATATACTATGCTGGAAACTGATACGATCTTATATGCAAAACATTATTCCGTCCTAAAAGGGCAGCATCCATTTATTGGAAACAATTACAGCCTTGGCGTCGTCTTATTACATGCCTCCATAATATAGGCTGAGTCGCTTAGTGGAATAAACACAAGCGCCCATACAACAATTACTCGAGAAATCACAGGCGCACTTAACGCCTATATCACGGTTAATGGACCAGCAATTATATCAAGGTCCCCGATATACATCGTGTCAGCCAAATAACGTGTGCTCTTCCTCTTCACTGTGAATCACAGGTGCACTTGACGCCTACATCATAGTTAACCGACCACCCAATTGAAAAAAGGTCGCCGATCCATTCTAACGCATATCACCAACGTTAGTCTGAATTAAAAGCACCTGCATTCAACAATTCAGCATGCCTCCACAAATGTGCCTTATTACGCATGCCAAATACTGATACGATGTCACAAATAAAACATATTACACGCCGTCATAAGATAGGCTGTGTCGCTTAGTGGAATAAACACAAGCGCCCATACGATAATTAACCGAGAAATTACAGGCGCATTTGATGCCTATATTACGGTTAATGGACCACTAATTGTATCACGGTCCCTGATGTACATCGTATCAGCCAAACAACACGTGCTTCTTTTCTTCACTGTGAATCACAGGTGCACTCGACGCCTATATCACAGTTAACCGACCATCAATTGTATAAAGGTCGCCGATACATTCTAACTCATTTATCGTATCACCAACGTTAGTCTGAATTACCTAACTGTCGTCAGACGGATACACTCTAATGTCAACAATGACTCAACCAGATCAATGGATGAAGCTATGAATCATACATAGCTAGCATGTCGAATCACGATTTGACCTAAATAAACTGAATTACACGACAAACAGCACTTATCAGACTCCAGTTTTTGAAATGAGTCGTATGCTGGAATAAACACGAGAACTAGTCCTGGCGGAATACACATAACTCAGCCACAAGTTCTATGCGCAGCACATTGTAACCATATTGGGACTCCCACGGTTGCTTCCGACTTGCTCGTGGTGCCTGCCCTCCCCCCCCCCCCCCCCCCCCCACTTACATTTATACCGAGCTTACGGGCTCCTGTAAGAGGGACTCACCTTAGTCTCGCGAGGTTTTGGGTGCAAACCCAGAACTGGCGCTTGGAGAGTTTTGTCGGGGCGACTTGTCACAATTATACCAGTGCATGTGTGGCATACAATAATGATAAAAAAGGCCCAGTGGGAGCGTACTAATTTTAGCCGATTGTTACAATCATATCTGCACTGGCCACAAAGTTGTTATTAACAAAACACGGCCGTCTGTCGGGCACAATCAAGTAAACTTTAAACTCGACAGTTCACTACAATTAGTAGTCGCAATATACTTGCCACACAACCTACACTAGGACTATCACTCAGTTATTCCCATCATTAGCTGGTGCGAGAATTTATTTCTCCTGACATATCAAGGGAGCTAACCAATATTTACTCCCATAAATATTCGTGTCAGAGCTTGACCCTTCATGATGGTCGACAAACAACTAAATCTCATTTCGTGAATTCAATCATGAAAAAATTCTTCATCCATGTGGGCGCCACCCACACCGATTCAGCCAATCAGCGTGTCGGAGTGCAAATAGCACACCCAATGAGAATTCTCCTTTACAGCACGTGACTCTCAGTCACCGAAGCTGAAGGCGTCATCCCAATTAGTTCTCATTTCCACGTATACTACACGTACAGCTCGGACGCCATCTTTAATCAACCGATAACACTGTTGAAGTTTCCACAAATTTGATTCTCAATGCACGATTATGATTTTCACACACGTGAATACGAAACCACTGAGATTCGTTTGTATCAAACACCAGGTATCGCGACTGCACATTCGCATTTTTCGATTGATTTAATCGCTATTTCACTCTCGCGTTTTACACTATTGTATTGTATTTATTTATGTTCAGTGTGTTGGCTATCACAGGTTTCGCTACCACAAGCCCGTGCAATACACATTTATGTGACATTGCCTGCCAGCTTCGAAACCGTAAAGTCTCATTACCACAAGCCAGTGTTGTATATAGAATTTTCTGTATACTCCCAGCCTGCTTGCAGACTTTACACATAGCCAACAGGGGTTTGCCTACCACAAGCCAGTGCTAACGCATTAATGTGTGTTATTGCCCGCAAGCTTGCCAAACCCTGAAGCTTCCACCACAAGCCCGTGTCGTACACAGCCTGTGTACCTCCAGCCTGCTTGCAAGCTTCATCGCTCGACGGTTTCTATCCCAGACAGCAGAGCCTGTCGGTCGATTTAGAAACTGAATCGGAGTTTCACACCACAAGCCCGTGTTATACACAGTGTTCTGTGTATTTCCTGCAAGCTTTGAAACTTCTGAGAGCGACATACAAGTCACTGAGCGTCTCAGACAGTCGACCTAAAAGACTGCTAGAATGGCTATAGTTCTCCAATTAGAACGAACTCAAATGAGCCACGAATGCACAAACACTAAAGTGCATACATAAGCGACAGTCAAGTCAATAAAGTGCGACAGTCACTTCAGTTCTCCAATTAGAGCTGTTTCAAACAAGCCATAAAAAGGCATAAACAATCGAGTGCAAACAAAACACACTCAGTCTTGCACAAACACCTGGTCCTCAGACACGAACAGAATAAGGTGTGAAACATAATTAACGGTCGAGGCAACGCCTCCCGAAAATCAATCATATTTCCTTGAAATAGCAATATATGAAATTACAATAAACAGTTGATAATATATTGCCCAGAACCTGAAAAACAGCAGTGTTCAAATTCAAGTCTCAGCCATGTCTGAAAGCTGTAACATTCAACGAATTGGTATCAAGTGGCGCTCACCCATAGCGACCTATATTTCCTATATACCACAATACATTACCGGCCAAGAATCGGTAGTCTCAGACTTACACTAATTGAAGTCTTGAGGTATTTGTTTCTTTGATAAAACCGTAAAGGTTGAAACTAGTCAGGCATAGCGGATTAAATTCCGGACAAGTACCAATAGGCTTCAGGCTAAACAAATGTTATACCGAAGCACATACGAATTTCAATGTACTATACTGAAATCAGCTCTTTTATCGCGAGCTCCAAGCTCCACAAGCTCAGAAAGCACACATGTATAGAAAAGTTCAGTCGCTTTCTGTCATGGGACAATATCACCCTGTTTGATGACAGTTACTTACTCAAATAATGGTATGAGCCTAATAATTCAGAAGCGCATTTCTCCAATGATGCAGCTAGCTCATACTGATAGGCCGTTTAAAAGGTCCTAGTCCATGTTGAAAACTGGTACGATTTTTTATATACAAAACATTGTATCGGCCCAATAATAGGGCAGCGTCAATTTATTGGAAACAATAACAATCCAGGCTAGAATGGTCATATACTATGCTGGAAACTGATACGATCTTATATGCAAAACATTATTCCGTCCTACAAGGGCAGCATCCATTTATTGGAAACAATTACAGCCTTGGCGTCGTCTTATTACATGCCTCCATAATATAGGCTGAGTCGCTTAGTGGAATAAACACAAGCGCCCATACAACAATTACTCGAGAAATCACAGGCGCACTTAACGCCTATATCACGGTTAATGGACCAGCAATTATATCAAGGTCCCCGATATACATCGTGTCAGCCAAATAACGTGTGCTCTTCCTCTTCACTGTGAATCACAGGTGCACTTGACGCCTACATCATAGTTAACCGACCACCCAATTGAAAAAAAGGTCGCCGATCCATTCTCACGCATATCACCAACGTTAGTCTGAATTAAAAGCACCTGCATTCAACAATTCAGCATGCCTCCACAAATGTGCCTTATTACGCATGCCAAATACTGATACGATGTCACAAATAAAACATATTACACGCCGTCATAAGATAGGCTGTGTCGCTTAGTGGAATAAACACAAGCGCCCATACGATAATTAACCGAGAAATTACAGGCGCATTTGATGCCTATATTACGGTTAATGGACCACTAATTGTATCACGGTCCCTGATGTACATCGTATCAGCCAAACAACACGTGCTTCTTTTCTTCACTGTGAATCACAGGTGCACTCGACGCCTATATCACAGTTAACCGACCATCAATTGTATAAAGGTCGCCGATACATTCTAACTCATTTATCGTATCACCAACGTTAGTCTGCATTACCTAACTGTCGTCAGACGGATACACTCTAATGTCAACAATGACTCAACCAGATCAATGGATGAAGCTATGAATCATACATAGCTAGCATGTCGAATCACGATTTGACCTAAATAAACTGAATTACACGACAAACAGCACTTATCAGACTCCAGTTTTTGAAATGAGTCGTATGCTGGAATAAACACGAGAACTAGTCCTGGCGGAATACACATAACTCAGCCACAAGTTCTATGCGCAGCACATTGTAACCATATTGGGACTCCCACGGTTGCTTCCGACTTGCTCGTGGTGCCTGCCCTCCCCCCACTTACATTTATACCGAGCTTACGGGCTCCTGTAAGAGGGACTCACCTTAGTCTCGCGAGGTTTTGGGTGCAAACCCAGAACTGGCGCTTGGAGAGTTTTGTGAATGATGAATGAATGAAAGGTTTTAGCGCGCCGAAGGCGCGCAGGGACGATGTGGGATTTACAAATCCCTTGCGACCCGGTTAACCTTATTTTTTTCCTTGGATCACACAGGCCTAGCTTTCCTATTGCCCAAAATGGAGTCTGAGGGGGTTATGCACGCGGTTAGAATACCCGGCAGTTTAAGCTGGAGTGTTAGATGGTCAATACTCAATCCCCCAACGCCTTTAAAACTATTAGAGAGCGAGCTCTGTTCGGTTCCAGTTCGGCGATGGTAGAGGTTTGAGTCCCACCATGGTGGCGAGCCAGAATGTAATGTTGTGCGATGGCAAGTTTAAGGGAAGAAGAGAAAAGAAAACCAAACAGCAACGCCGGTTTGGTAGCGGCCCCGGTATATGACCATAGCGGTTACAAAAAAGAAGTGGAGAAAGCTCCAACAGTTTAGTTTTAAGAAACCGGGAGTCATCCATCAAGCCTTCTGGGAGATAGGATGCCGTATGTGATTTTGAGGTATCTGGTTATCCTTCGGGAATCCCAAATGACCTCCTCCACCCCACCCCAACCCCCCCCCCCCAAAAAAAAAAAAAAAAATCACTGACACACACCCTCAAGCCCTTAAAAGGGCTGTTAAATCTTTATTCAAATGTTTATTTATATCAAATGTACACTCGTTCCCAGCCAGACAAGCTTGTTTCAATCCTTGCCTAGCGTTTGGTGGTTTCTTGTATATGTTGCAGAAAGGTAGGTTGCACCAATTCCTCCTACGCTTTGTCTACCATTTCCATGCGTCTTCTTGATAAGAGTGTTGCAAGAAAATTTGAGAATGTTCAGTTAGAAAAGTAAAAGGTAGAGAGAAAGATAGGTATCCGCTATTGTATATTGTGCCTGCTGTGTGATTGTTGCTATGGATGGGGTAAGGGGTGTGTTTCTTCGGAGTCCACTCCCAACACGCAGAGTTGCGAGGCAATCCTCACAGACTCAATCCTAAAGACCTCAATGAGTAGCGAGGCAATCCTCACTGACTCCACGCAGTTTAATTCTATTGAGTAATTTTAATTTACTGTGGATTATTTTGTTTTTCTGTTTAGGGTTCGGTGTTCGTTCAGCTTCACCATTGATTCACTATCCTGGAGTATGTGGGGGGTTTTGTTATATAGATCTTATTAAACGCGTTTCAATCGCGCTTCAGCAGAGTTGCGAGGCAGTCCTCACAGACTCTATCCTAAAGTTCCCAATGAGTAGCGAGGCAATCCTCACTGACTCCACGCGATTTAGTTATATTGTATAATTTTTATTTTATTTTATTATTTTTTTTTTTTTTTTTTTTGTTTTTCTGTTAAGGGATCGGTGTTCGTTCAACTCAACCATTAATTCACTATCTTGGAGTCTGTTGAGGGTTTTGGTTTGTAGGTCTTTTAATCGCGTATCAATAGTTTCTATTTTTGCTAGCTCGTGAAGTTCCTTTATCGGTGTCCATTTCGGTTTGCATAGTGCCACTCGCAGGGCATAATTTTGAACCCTCTGTAGCTTCTGAATGTTGGTTTTGCTTAGGTCGCTTGTTATTATGGCACCGTATTCTAGTACCGGACGTATAAATGTTTTGTAGAGCTTGAGAAGCACATCTTTGTTTGCTCCCCAATTTCTACCTCTGATCATCTTCAGAAAATTGATACGTTTAGTAGCTCTAACCGTAATGGAGTTTACGTGACTGTTTAGACTGAGATTGCTATCTAGGATAAATCCCAAAAATTTGGCCTCTTTGTTTGCTTCTAGTTTGTGATCGTATAACTGGAGATCGATACTCGGGACTGGTTTTTTCCTTTGCTTTTTGAAGAACGTAACTTTTTGAGTTTTGGCGGCATTGAGTTTGATGCGCCACAGGGCACACCAGCTTTCAAGATCGCGAATGGTATCCTGCAGACGATTTTTAATTATGTTTCTGGACTTGCTGGCTGTCCAAATGCCTTTGTCATCTGAGAACTGCGATAGTTCAACAAAGTTTTTCCCTACTTTTTCTATATCATTCACATATATTATGAAAAGAAGCGGACTTAGAACCGACCCTTGTGGTGTTCCCGCTTCGAGTATTACTTCCTCTGACACCTCGCGATTAACCCTCACCTTGATTTTTCGGTCAGTTAGAAATGATGATATGATCCTTAGAATTTTAGTGGGTAATCCCATTTTCGCTAGTTTATATCTCACGCCATTGTGCCATACCGAGTCGAACGCTTTTTCTACATCCAAGAAAAGCGCGGTTCCGATTTCGTTTTGACTAAATGCTGTTTTCATATAATCGACCAGTCTATATACGTGTTCGATTCCCTCTTTCTGACTCCTATACGCTCTTTGCCATTTGTTGAAAAAATTGATTGATTCGAGATAGCTGCGAAGTCTCGTAGTGAGAATCCGCTCAAATATTTTCCCAACACAGCTAAGCAAGCTGATTGGGCGGTAGTTAGAAGGGTTTGTAAGGTCTTTGTCGGGTTTAGGTATCATGACTCCCGTGGCCACTTTCCAGCATTTTGGGAAGTACCCACAGGAGAGACAGCAGTTTAAGAGTTTGGTAAGTCTGCAGTAGAAGATGTTGGGGCACTGTTTCATTATTTTGTAAGAGACTTCGTCTTCTCCTGGGGACGAAGATGACCTGCATTTTCTGATTATACCCATGACCTCTTCTACGCTTATTGGTTCGGTTAATTCATGGTCGTCCCCGTCTTCATGCCTTTTGTCGAAGTTCGGTTCATTGAAGATTGAGTTGTTATCTTGGACAAATTTATTTACTCGTACCTTAAAATCGTTGTCATATCTGTTCCCTTCTTGTGGACGATGTGCCTTCTTTAGAAGTTCGGCAAAAGCACTGGCCTTTGCCTTGTCGTCTATGGCCATAGATCCGTCGCTAGTCTTTAGCGCATTATTATTGGCAATTTTGCTCTTTTGGCCAGTAAGAGTTTTAAATGTATCCCAGAACCTCTTAGGTTCTCTCAGCCCATTTAGGTTTTCGGTTGCTTTTTCCCATCTCACGCGATTGTCGTTAGCTATGGCCTTTTTTACTTCCCCATGAAGGCGATTGTACGCGGTTTTAAGTTCTGCTCTTTTCATTTGATCATTCTCTGATTGGTAAGCCCGGAAGGCTTTTCTTTTTTGTTTGATTATTTGAAGAGTTGTTTGGGTTATTCTGTTTATCCGCGTCTTTACTGTTTGCTTGGGACAGATTTCATCTAGCGTACTGTTGATAACGTCGTTAAGGTGGGTGCAGGCTTTTTCTAGTTCATGAACATTTGAGGGGTCATTTGCCTTTATTTTTACTTCGATAATGTTTCTGAAGAGGTTCCAGTCAGTTTTTGATAGGTTCCTCCTATTCACGGGAGGATACCTTGCGGGACCAGTATTACATTTCAGAGTGGCGTGAACCGGCAGGTGATCACTGCCTAGATCATCGTCTCCTACAAATATGTCTTGCATTTGGCTGGTTAGTGATTTGCTGGTGATAATCAAGTCTAGGATATCTGATTGATGGAGTGTGTTGTTGCTTATGTATGTTACGTCTTGATCGTTATTTACCACGAATAGATCGAGTTCTTCAATGATATGGAAAAGGGCGTCACCATTAGGCTCAGTCTTATGACAACCGAATACCTGGTGTTTGGAATTGAAATCACCCAAGAATATGCAGTGCTTGTACTTGTTGGTAAAAAATTCAAATACTTTACTGTCTACTGTTGCTTGCGGCTTGTTATAATATGATATGATGGCCACGTGTTTGTGGTCAAGTTCAATTTCAGCTGCAATCACTTCAGCATTGAGGTGGTCGCATGGTATTGATTTGTATTTAATCTCCTGCCTTATTAACAGAGCGACACCGCCGCCTTTTTGGGCGGGGCGATCTCTTCTAATAATATCAAAACCACATAACGAGAATTGTTTGTTTGGTTTAAGCCAGGTTTCGCTAATTCCAATTACGTCCGTATTTTTTAAATAATGTGACATTTGCAAATTTTTCTGATTAACGCTTCGAGCGTTCCACTGCACTATTTTTAGTGTATCCATGAATGGTTTAGGAATAACTGTACTAAGTTTATTTAAGTTTAATTACTATTTGTAATATTGTTACATAATTATATTCTGTTGACGGCCGCTTCTAATAGCGTGTGAGATATTTGAGAATTATATAACTTGGAGGCTGTTTTACTAATCTCTTTGCAAACGTCCGAAAGACTGGTGTCCAAGTGTTTCTTCATTATGCTGAAAATAGAGCCAGCCATTAGAGTACACGTGGAATAAGGGGAAGATGAGTTCTCGACATTACTTACATTTAGAGCTTTAAGCTGGATGTTTGTTTTAACTTTTTTGAAGTGGCTACAACCCCGGTAGTTGCTGGGGTGTTGACCACCGCAATTCGGGCATTTCAGAGTTTTAGCACTACATGCCTTCGCGATGTGTTTGTCACCGCATTTCATACATCGTTGCTCCCCGTTGCATTTGTGTGACAAGTGCCCAAATTTCTGACACTTGTGACACTGAACGGGTTGCGGAAGAACACGATATTCCTCGGTTTCGTATTTTTTGCCATTAATAATTACCCCTTTGCTTATCAGATTTAATTTCGTTGCTCTATTAGGGCATTTTACTTTTATTTTCCAAGTATGGTTACCCGTGGCTTTGGAGATTAGTCTCTCCCACGAGCATCCTGGAAGGGCTTTATCAATCGAGTTTTTTTCCGTTTTGGGGTGGACGCGTGTGATTACGACACAGGGGTTTGGTTGCGGGTGGCCCTGTGTCTTGTTGGTTTTATTGATCACCTTAGGGGGCGTTTTGGCTTTTACTTTATCGGCGTACGTCGCTCTATCGGTTGGGCTAGCTGTCGCATTCACTATTTCCGGTGATGTAGACTCTGTTGCGTTAACAGAGTCCCCATTTCTTGGTGTGACCACCGAGTCCTTTCCAGTAGCGGTGCTCTGTGAATTTTTCTTGATGATTTTTGTCTTCTTGACATGCCGATCAATAGTCATACAGAAACCATTTTCGTCTTCGACGTCCACGGTTTCATCATTTTCACGGAACTCATTGGAGAGTTTCCTTTTCGATCGATTTTGGTTTGGTGATTTTTTCTGTCGCTGCGATTTGGGGACTTTAGCTGAATTTTTATCCAATTGAATTTCAACCGCCACGGCCGGGGAAACTGCGACCGTGTTGGTAGCTTCTTCTACTATGGAACGCAGCCAGTTATCCTGGCTGGGGGTAATTAGATCTGAATCTATTTCAGATATCCCCGGCAGTGAGCCGGCGGACGCAGGTCTTCTCATTTCTGTAGCAGCGTCAATACATGGTAACTCGGGAACAGGAGGAGCATGGTCCTCCTTACCTGGTTTGGCTTTCAGAATTGCCTTTTCCAATTCCCTTCTCAATTCAGCCTTTTCTTTATCTGCCTGTCGCTTCTGGGTTTGAAGCTCTGATCGCAAACCCTCTATGGTGTCATTTAATCTGGCTATTTCTTTCTGGAAGCCAGACATCATCGACATTATCGATGTCATATCAGTATTAGTGGAATTTCCACTGTTACTCAGATTACCAGAATTAAAGGCAGAACTGTTTAACTGAGCTTGACTTTGTTTATCCATTATTTTTATTTGTAAATAATTCTAAAATTCTAAATTTTATTTTTTAAGTTATTAAAGATTTTAATTTTAATTTAATTGTATTGACTTAAATTGTATTGACTTAAATATTCGTTTTTAGTTTTAACAGAGAAAAGCAGACAGAAAATAGATAGAGTTAAAGATAAACACTTACAAAATTACACTAGAGTGCACAGAAGTGGTACAGAGAACAATAGGCTTTGTTAATATCCAAGCTGTGAGATGTGTTCAGTCAGGAGCTTTCACAGACACGTCCGATCAGTACGACTGTCAATAATAAACTGTGAGTTTTGTCGGGGCGACTTGTCACAATTATACCAGTGCATGTGTGGCATACAATAATGATAAAAAAGGCCCAGTGGGAGCGTACTAATTTTAGCCGATTGTTACAATCATATCTGCACTGGCCACAAAGTTGTTATTAACAAAACACGGCCGTCTGTCGGGCACAATCAAGTAAACTTTAAACTCGACAGTTCACTAAAATTAGTAGTCGCAATATACTTGCCACACAACCTACACTAGGACTATCACTCAGTTATTCCCAGCATTAGCTGGTGCGAGAATTTATTTCTCCTGACATATCAAGGGAGCTAACCAATATTTACTCCCATAAATATTCGTGTCAGAGCTTGACCCTTCATGATGGTCGACAAACAACTAAATCTCATTTCGTGAATTCAATCATGAAAAAATTCTTCATCCATGTGGGCGCCACCCACACCGATTCAGCCAATCAGCGTGTCGGAGTGCAAATAGCACACCCAATGAGAATTCTCCTTTACAGCACGTGACTCTCAGTCACCGAAGCTGAAGGCGTCATCCCAATTAGTTCTCATTTCCACGTATACTACACGTACAGCTCGGACGCCATCTTTAATCAACCGATAACACTGTTGAAGTTTCCACAAATTTGATTCTCAATGCACGATTATGATTTTCACACACGTGAATACGAAACCTCTGAGATTCGTTTGTATCAAACACGAGGTATCGCGACTGCACATTCGCATTTTTCGATTGATTTAATCGCTATTTCACTCTCGCGTTTTACACTATTGTATTGTATTTATTTATGTTCAGTGTGTTGGCTATCACAGGTTTCGCTACCACAAGCCCGTGCAATACACATTTATGTGACATTGCCTGCCAGCTTCGAAACCGTAAAGTCTCATTACCACAAGCCAGTGTTGTATATAGAATTTTCTGTATACTCCCAGCCTGCTTGCAGACTTTACACATAGCCAACAGGGGTTTGCCTACCACAAGCCAGTGCTAACGCATTAATGTGTGTTATTGCCCGCAAGCTTGCCAAACCCTGAAGCTTCCACCACAAGCCCGTGTCGTACACAGCCTGTGTACCTCCAGCCTGCTTGCAAGCTTCATCGCTCGACGGTTTCTATCCCAGACAGCAGAGCCTGTCGGTCGATTTAGAAACTGAATCGGAGTTTCACACCACAAGCCCGTGTTATACACAGTGTTCTGTGTATTTCCTGCAAGCTTTGAAACTTCTGAGAGCGACATACAAGTCACTGAGCGTCTCAGACAGTCGACCTAAAAGACTGCTAGAATGGCTATAGTTCTCCAATTAGAACGAACTCAAATGAGCCACGAATGCACAAACACTAAAGTGCATACATAAGCGACAGTCAAGTCAATAAAGTGCGACAGTCACTTCAGTTCTCCAATTAGAGCTGTTTCAAACAAGCCATAAAAAGGCATAAACAATCGAGTGCAAACAAAACACACTCAGTCTTGCACAAACACCTGGTCCTCAGACACGAACAGAATAAGGTGTGAAACATAATTAACGGTCGAGGCAACGCCTCCCGAAAATCAATCATATTTCCTTGAAATAGCAATATATGAAATTACAATAAACAGTTGATTATATATTGCCCAGAACCTGAAAAACAGCAGTGTTCAAATTCAAGTCTCAGCCATGTCTGAAAGCTGTAACATTCAACGAACTGGTATCAAGTGGCGCTCACCCATAGCGACCTATATTTCCTATATACCACAATACATTACCGGCCAAGAATCGGTAGTCTCAGACTTACACTAATTGAAGTCTTGAGGTATTTGTTTCTTTGATAAAACCGTAAAGGTTGAAACTAGTCAGGCATAGCGGATTAAATTCCGGACAAGTACCAATAGGCTTCAGGCTAAACAAATGTTATACCGAAGCACATACGAATTTCAATGTACTATACTGAAATCAGCTCTTTTATCGCGAGCTCCAAGCTCCACAAGCTCAGAAAGCACACATGTATAGAAAAGTTCAGTCGCTTTCTGTCATGGGACAATATCCCCCTGTTTGATGACAGTTACTTACTCAAATAATGGTATGAGCCTAATAATTCAGAAGCGCATTTCTCCAATGATGCAGCTAGCTCATACTGATAGGCCGTTTAAAAGGTCCTAGTCCATGTTGAAAACTGGTACGATTTTTTATATACAAAACATTGTATCGGCCCAATAATAGGGCAGCGTCAATTTATTGGAAACAATAACAATCCAGGCTAGAATGGTCATATACTATGCTGGAAACTGATACGATCTTATATGCAAAACATTATTCCGTCCTAAAAGGGCAGCATCCATTTATTGGAAACAATTACAGCCTTGGCGTCGTCTTATTACATGCCTCCATAATATAGGCTGAGTCGCTTAGTGGAATAAACACAAGCGCCCATACAACAATTACTCGAGAAATCACAGGCGCACTTAACGCCTATATCACGGTTAATGGACCAGCAATTATATCAAGGTCCCCGATATACATCGTGTCAGCCAAATAACGTGTGCTCTTCCTCTTCACTGTGAATCACAGGTGCACTTGACGCCTACATCATAGTTAACCGACCACCCAATTGAAAAAAGGTCGCCGATCCATTCTAACGCATATCACCAACGTTAGTCTGAATTAAAAGCACCTGCATTCAACAATTCAGCATGCCTCCACAAATGTGCCTTATTACGCATGCCAAATACTGATACGATGTCACAAATAAAACATATTACACGCCGTCATAAGATAGGCTGTGTCGCTTAGTGGAATAAACACAAGCGCCCATACGATAATTAACCGAGAAATTACAGGCGCATTTGATGCCTATATTACGGTTAATGGACCACTAATTGTATCACGGTCCCTGATGTACATCGTATCAGCCAAACAACACGTGCTTCTTTTCTTCACTGTGAATCACAGGTGCACTCGACGCCTATATCACAGTTAACCGACCATCAATTGTATAAAGGTCGCCGATACATTCTAACTCATTTATCGTATCACCAACGTTAGTCTGAATTACCTAACTGTCGTCAGACGGATACACTCTAATGTCAACAATGACTCAACCAGATCAATGGATGAAGCTATGAATCATACATAGCTAGCATGTCGAATCACGATTTGACCTAAATAAACTGAATTACACGACAAACAGCACTTATCAGACTCCAGTTTTTGAAATGAGTCGTATGCTGGAATAAACACGAGAACTAGTCCTGGCGGAATACACATAACTCAGCCACAAGTTCTATGCGCAGCACATTGTAACCATATTGGGACTCCCACGGTTGCTTCCGACTTGCTCGTGGTGCCTGCCCTCCCCCCCCCCCCCCCCACTTACATTTATACCGAGCTTACGGGCTCCTGTAAGAGGGCTCACCTTAGTCTCGCGAGGTTTTGGGTGCAAACCCAGAACTGGCTCTTGGAGAGTTTTGTCGGGGCGACTTGTCACAATTATACCAGTGCATGTGTGGCATACAATAATGATAAAAAAGGCCCAGTGGGAGCGTACTAATTTTAGCCGATTGTTACAATCATATCTGCACTGGCCACAAAGTTGTTATTAACAAAACACGGCCGTCTGTCGGGCACAATCAAGTAAACTTTAAACTCGACAGTTCACTACAATTAGTAGTCGCAATATACTTGCCACACAACCTACACTAGGACTATCACTCAGTTATTCCCAGCATTAGCTGGTGCGAGAATTTATTTCTCCTGACATATCAAGGGAGCTAACCAATATTTACTCCCATAAATATTCGTGTCAGAGCTTGACCCTTCATGAAGGTCGACAAACAACTAAATCTCATTTCGTGAATTCAATCATGAAAAAATTCTTCATCCATGTGGGCGCCACCCACACCGATTCAGCCAATCAGCGTGTCGGAGTGCAAATAGCACACCCAATGAGAATTCTCCTTTACAGCACGTGACTCTCAGTCACCGAAGCTGAAGGCGTCATCCCAATTAGTTCTCATTTCCACGTATACTACACGTACAGCTCGGACGCCATCTTTAATCAACCGATAACACTGTTGAAGTTTCCACAAATTTGATTCTCAATGCACGATTATGATTTTCACACACGTGAATACGAAACCACTGAGATTCGTTTGTATCAAACACGAGGTATCGCGACTGCACATTCGCATTTTTCGATTGATTTAATCGCTATTTCACTCTCGCGTTTTACACTATTGTATTGTATTTATTTATGTTCAGTGTGTTGGCTATCACAGGTTTCGCTACCACAAGCCCGTGCAATACACATTTATGTGACATTGCCTGCCAGCTTCGAAACCGTAAAGTCTCATTACCACAAGCCAGTGTTGTATATAGAATTTTCTGTATACTCCCAGCCTGCTTGCAGACTTTACACATAGCCAACAGGGGTTTGCCTACCACAAGCCAGTGCTAACGCATTAATGTGTGTTATTGCCCGCAAGCTTGCCAAACCCTGAAGCTTCCACCACACGCCCGTGTCGTACACAGCCTGTGTACCTCCAGCCTGCTTGCAAGCTTCATCGCTCGACGGTTTCTATCCCAGACAGCAGAGCCTGTCGGTCGATTTAGAAACTGAATCGGAGTTTCACACCACAAGCCCGTGTTATACACAGTGTTCTGTGTATTTCCTGCAAGCTTTGAAACTTCTGAGAGCGACATACAAGTCACTGAGCGTCTCAGACAGTCGACCTAAAAGACTGCTAGAATGGCTATAGTTCTCCAATTAGAACGAACTCAAATGAGCCACGAATGCACAAACACTAAAGTGCATACATAAGCGACAGTCAAGTCAATAAAGTGCGACAGTCACTTCAGTTCTCCAATTAGAGCTGTTTCAAACAAGCCATAAAAAGGCATAAACAATCGAGTGCAAACAAAACACACTCAGTCTTGCACAAACACCTGGTCCTCAGACACGAACAGAATAAGGTGTGAAACATAATTAACGGTCGAGGCAACGCCTCCCGAAAATCAATCATATTTCCTTGAAATAGCAATATATGAAATTACAATAAACAGTTGATAATATATTGCCCAGAACCTGAAAAACAGCAGTGTTCAAATTCAAGTCTCAGCCATGTCTGAAAGCTGTAACATTCAACGAATTGGTATCATGTGGCGCTCACCCATAGCGACCTATATTTCCTATATACCACAATACATTACCGGCCAAGAATCGGTAGTCTCAGACTTACACTAATTGAAGTCTTGAGGTATTTGTTTCTTTGATAAAACCGTAAAGGTTGAAACTAGTCAGGCATAGCGGATTAAATTCCGGACAAGTACCAATAGGCTTCAGGCTAAACAAATGTTATACCGAAGCACATACGAATTTCAATGTACTATACTGAAATCAGCTCTTTTATCGCGAGCTCCAAGCTCCACAAGCTCAGAAAGCACACATGTATAGAAAAGTTCAGTCGCTTTCTGTCATGGGACAATATCCCCCTGTTTGATGACAGTTACTTACTCAAATAATGGTATGAGCCTAATAATTCAGAAGCGCATTTCTCCAATGATGCAGCTAGCTCATACTGATAGGCCGTTTAAAAGGTCCTAGTCCATGTTGAAAACTGGTACGATTTTTTATATACAAAACATTGTATCGGCCCAATAATAGGACAGCGTCAATTTATTGGAAACAATAACAATCCAGGCTAGAATGGTCATATACTATGCTGGAAACTGATACGATCTTATATGCAAAACATTATTCCGTCCTAAAAGGGCAGCATCCATTTATTGGAAACAATTACAGCCTTGGCGTCGTCTTATTACATGCCTCCATAATATAGGCTGAGTCGCTTAGTGGAATAAACACAAGCGCCCATACAACAATTACTCGAGAAATCACAGGCGCACTTAACGCCTATATCACGGTTAATGGACCAGCAATTATATCAAGGTCCCCGATATACATCGTGTCAGCCAAATAACGTGTGCTCTTCCTCTTCACTGTGAATCACAGGTGCACTTGACGCCTACATCATAGTTAACCGACCACCCAATTGAAAAAAGGTCGCCGATCCATTCTAACGCATATCACCAACGTTAGTCTGAATTAAAAGCACCTGCATTCAACAATTCAGCATGCCTCCACAAATGTGCCTTATTACGCATGCCAAATACTGATACGATGTCACAAATAAAACATATTACACGCCGTCATAAGATAGGCTGTGTCGCTTAGTGGAATAAACACAAGCGCCCATACGATAATTAACCGAGAAATTACAGGCGCATTTGATGCCTATATTACGGTTAATGGACCACTAATTGTATCACGGTCCCTGATGTACATCGTATCAGCCAAACAACACGTGCTTCTTTTCTTCACTGTGAATCACAGGTGCACTCGACGCCTATATCACAGTTAACCGACCATCAATTGTATAAAGGTCGCCGATACATTCTAACTCATTTATCGTATCACCAACGTTAGTCTGAATTACCTAACTGTCGTCAGACGGATACACTCTAATGTCAACAATGACTCAACCAGATCAATGGATGAAGCTATGAATCATACATAGCTAGCATGTCGAATCACGATTTGACCTAAATAAACTGAATTACACGACAAACAGCACTTATCAGACTCCAGTTTTTGAAATGAGTCGTATGCTGGAATAAACACGAGAACTAGTCCTGGCGGAATACACATAACTCAGCCACAAGTTCTATGCGCAGCACATTGTAACCATATTGGGACTCCCACGGTTGCTTCCGACTTGCTCGTGGTGCCTGCCCTCCCCCCCCCCCCCCCCACTTACATTTATACCGAGCTTACGGGCTCCTGTAAGAGGGACTCACCTTAGTCTCGCGAGGTTTTGGGTGCAAACCCAGAACTGGCGCTTGGAGAGTTTTGTCGGGGCGACTTGTCACAATTATACCAGTGCATGTGTGGCATACAATAATGATAAAAAAGGCCCAGTGGGAGCGTACTAATTTTAGCCGATTGTTACAATCATATCTGCACTGGCCACAAAGTTGTTATTAACAAAACACGGCCGTCTGTCGGGCACAATCAAGTAAACTTCAAACTCGACAGTTCACTACAATTAGTAGTCGCAATATACTTGCCACACAACCTACACTAGGACTATCACTCAGTTATTCCCAGCATTAGCTGAGGCGAGAATTTATTTCTCCTGACATATCAAGGGAGCTAACCAATATTTACTCCCATAAATATTCGTGTCAGAGCTTTACCCTTCATGATGGTCGACAAACAACAAAATCTCATTTCGTGAATTCAATCATGAAAAAATTCTTCATCCATGTGGGCGCCACCCACACCGATTCAGCCAATCAGCGTGTCGGAGTGCAAATAGCACACCCAATGAGAATTCTCCTTTACAGCACGTGACTCTCAGTCACCGAAGCTGAAGGCGTCATCCCAATTAGTTCTCATTTCCACGTATACTACACGTACAGCTCGGACGCCATCTTTAATCAACCGATAACACTGTTGAAGTTTCCACAAATTTGATTCTCAATGCACGATTATGATTTTCACACACGTGAATACGAAACCACTGAGATTCGTTTGTATCAAACACCAGGTATCGCGACTGCACATTCGCATTTTTCGATTGATTTAATCGCTATTTCACTCTCGCGTTTTACACTATTGTATTGTATTTATTTATGTTCAGTGTGTTGGCTATCACAGGTTTCGCTACCACAAGCCCGTGCAATACACATTTATGTGACATTGCCTGCCAGCTTCGAAACCGTAAAGTCTCATTACCACAAGCCAGTGTTGTATATAGAATTTTCTGTATACTCCCAGCCTGCTTGCAGACTTTACACATAGCCAACAGGGGTTTGCCTACCACAAGCCAGTGCTAACGCATTAATGTGTGTTATTGCCCGCAAGCTTGCCAAACCCTGAAGCTTCCACCACAAGCCCGTGTCGTACACAGCCTGTGTACCTCCAGCCTGCTTGCAAGCTTCATCGCTCGACGGTTTCTATCCCAGACAGCAGAGCCTGTCGGTCGATTTAGAAACTGAATCGGAGTTTCACACCACAAGCCCGTGTTATACACAGTGATCTGTGTATTTCCTGCAAGCTTTGAAACTTCTGAGAGCGACATACAAGTCACTGAGCGTCTCAGACAGTCGACCTAAAAGACTGCTAGAATGGCTATAGTTCTCCATTAGAACGAACTCAAATGAGCCACGAATGCACAAACACTAAAGTGCATACATAAGCGACAGTCAAGTCAATAAAGTGCGACAGTCACTTCAGTTCTCCAATTAGAGCTGTTTCAAACAAGCCATAAAAAGGCATAAACAATCGAGTGCAAACAAAACACACTCAGTCTTGCACAAACACCTGGTCCTCAGACACGAACAGAATAAGGTGTGAAACATAATTAACGGTCGAGGCAACGCCTCCCGAAAATCAATCATATTTCCTTGAAATAGCAATATATGAAATTACAATAAACAGTTGATAATATATTGCCCAGAACCTGAAAAACAGCAGTGTTCAAATTCAAGTCTCAGCCATGTCTGAAAGCTGTAACATTCAACGAATTGGTATCAAGTGGCGCTCACCCATAGCGACCTATATTTCCTATATACCACAATACATTACCGGCCAAGAATCGGTAGTCTCAGACTTACACTAATTGAAGTCTTGAGGTATTTGTTTCTTTGATAAAACCGTAAAGGTTGAAACTAGTCAGGCATAGCGGATTAAATTCCGGACAAGTACCAATAGGCTTCAGGCTAAACAAATGTTATACCGAAGCACATACGAATTTCAATGTACTATACTGAAATCAGCTCTTTTATCGCGAGCTCCAAGCTCCACAAGCTCAGAAAGCACACATGTATAGAAAAGTTCAGTCGCTTTCTGTCATGGGACAATATCCCCATGTTTGATGACAGTTACTTACTCAAATAATGGTATGAGCCTAATAATTCAGAAGCGCATTTCTCCAATGATGCAGCTAGCTCATACTGATAGGCCGTTTAAAAGGTCCTAGTCCATGTTGAAAACTGGTACGATTTTTTATATACAAAACATTGTATCGGCCCAATAATAGGACAGCGTCAATTTATTGGAAACAATAACAATCCAGGCTAGAATGGTCATATACTATGCTGGAAACTGATACGATCTTATATGCAAAACATTATTCCGTCCTAAAAGGGCAGCATCCATTTATTGGAAACAATTACAGCCTTGGCGTCGTCTTATTACATGCCTCCATAATATAGGCTGAGTCGCTTAGTGGAATAAACACAAGCGCCCATACAACAATTACTCGAGAAATCACAGGCGCACTTAACGCCTATATCACGGTTAATGGACCAGCAATTATATCAAGGTCCCCGATATACATCGTGTCAGCCAAATAACGTGTGCTCTTCCTCTTCACTGTGAATCACAGGTGCACTTGACGCCTACATCATAGTTAACCGACCACCCAATTGAAAAAAGGTCGCCGATCCATTCTAACGCATATCACCAACGTTAGTCTGAATTAAAAGCACCTGCATTCAACAATTCAGCATGCCTCCACAAATGTGCCTTATTACGCATGCCAAATACTGATACGATGTCACAAATAAAACATATTACACGCCGTCATAAGATAGGCTGTGTCGCTTAGTGGAATAAACACAAGCGCCCATACGATAATTAACCGAGAAATTACAGGCGCATTTGATGCCTATATTACGGTTAATGGACCACTAATTGTATCACGGTCCCTGATGTACATCGTATCAGCCAAACAACACGTGCTTCTTTTCTTCACTGTGAATCACAGGTGCACTCGACGCCTATATCACAGTTAACCGACCATCAATTGTATAAAGGTCGCCGATACATTCTAACTCATTTATCGTATCACCAACGTTAGTCTGAATTACCTAACTGTCGTCAGACGGATACACTCTAATGTCAACAATGACTCAACCAGATCAATGGATGAAGCTATGAATCATACATAGCTAGCATGTCGAATCACGATTTGACCTAAATAAACTGAATTACACGACAAACAGCACTTATCAGACTCCAGTTTTTGAAATGAGTCGTATGCTGGAATAAACACGAGAACTAGTCCTGGCGGAATACACATAACTCAGCCACAAGTTCTATGCGCAGCACATTGTAACCATATTGGGACTCCCACGGTTGCTTCCGACTTGCTCGTGGTGCCTGCCCTCCCCCCCCCCCCCCCCCCCCCACTTACATTTATACCGAGCTTACGGGCTCCTGTAAGAGGGACTCACCTTAGTCTCGCGAGGTTTTGGGTGCAAACCCAGAACTGGCGCTTGGAGAGTTTTGTCGGGGCGACTTGTCACAATTATACCAGTGCATGTGTGGCATACAATAATGATAAAAAAGGCCCAGTGGGAGCGTACTAATTTTAGCCGATTGTTACAATCATATCTGCACTGGCCACAAAGTTGTTATTAACAAAACACGGCCGTCTGTCGGGCACAATCAAGTAAACTTTAAACTCGACAGTTCACTACAATTAGTAGTCGCAATATACTTGCCACACAACCTACACTAGGACTATCACTCAGTTATTCCCAGCATTAGCTGAGGCGAGAATTTATTTCTCCTGACATATCAAGGGAGCTAACCAATATTTACTCCCATAAATATTCGTGTCAGAGCTTTACCCTTCATGATGGTCGACAAACAACTAAATCTCATTTCGTGAATTCAATCATGAAAAAATTCTTCATCCATGTGGGCGCCACCCACACCGATTCAGCCAATCAGCGTGTCGGAGTGCAAATAGCACACCCAATGAGAATTCTCCTTTACAGCACGTGACTCTCAGTCACCGAAGCTGAAGGCGTCATCCCAATTAGTTCTCATTTCCACGTATACTACACGTACAGCTCGGACGCCATCTTTAATCAACCGATAACACTGTTGAAGTTTCCACAAATTTGATTCTCAATGCACGATTATGATTTTCACACACGTGAATACGAAACCACTGAGATTCGTTTGTATCAAACACCAGGTATCGCGACTGCACATTCGCATTTTTCGATTGATTTAATCGCTATTTCACTCTCGCGTTTTACACTATTGTATTGTATTTATTTATGTTCAGTGTGTTGGCTATCACAGGTTTCGCTACCACAAGCCCGTGCAATACACATTTATGTGACATTGCCTGCCAGCTTCGAAACCGTAAAGTCTCATTACCACAAGCCAGTGTTGTATATAGAATTTTCTGTATACTCCCAGCCTGCTTGCAGACTTTACACATAGCCAACAGGGGTTTGCCTACCACAAGCCAGTGCTAACGCATTAATGTGTGTTATTGCCCGCAAGCTTGCCAAACCCTGAAGCTTCCACCACAAGCCCGTGTCGTACACAGCCTGTGTACCTCCAGCCTGCTTGCAAGCTTCATCGCTCGACGGTTTCTATCCCAGACAGCAGAGCCTGTCGGTCGATTTAGAAACTGAATCGGAGTTTCACACCACAAGCCCGTGTTATACACAGTGTTCTGTGTATTTCCTGCAAGCTTTGAAACTTCTGAGAGCGACATACAAGTCACTGAGCGTCTCAGACAGTCGACCTAAAAGACTGCTAGAATGGCTATAGTTCTCCATTAGAACGAACTCAAATGAGCCACGAATGCACAAACACTAAAGTGCATACATAAGCGACAGTCAAGTCAATAAAGTGCGACAGTCACTTCAGTTCTCCAATTAGAGCTGTTTCAAACAAGCCATAAAAAGGCATAAACAATCGAGTGCAAACAAAACACACTCAGTCTTGCACAAACACCTGGTCCTCAGACACGAACAGAATAAGGTGTGAAACATAATTAACGGTCGAGGCAACGCCTCCCGAAAATCAATCATATTTCCTTGAAATAGCAATATATGAAATTACAATAAACAGTTGATAATATATTGCCCAGAACCTGAAAAACAGCAGTGTTCAAATTCAAGTCTCAGCCATGTCTGAAAGCTGTAACATTCAACGAATTGGTATCAAGTGGCGCTCACCCATAGCGACCTATATTTCCTATATACCACAATACATTACCGGCCAAGAATCGGTAGTCTCAGACTTACACTAATTGAAGTCTTGAGGTATTTGTTTCTTTGATAAAACCGTAAAGGTTGAAACTAGTCAGGCATAGCGGATTAAATTCCGGACAAGTACCAATAGGCTTCAGGCTAAACAAATGTTATACCGAAGCACATACGAATTTCAATGTACTATACTGAAATCAGCTCTTTTATCGCGAGCTCCAAGCTCCACAAGCTCAGAAAGCACACATGTATAGAAAAGTTCAGTCGCTTTCTGTCATGGGACAATATCCCCATGTTTGATGACAGTTACTTACTCAAATAATGGTATGAGCCTAATAATTCAGAAGCGCATTTCTCCAATGATGCAGCTAGCTCATACTGATAGGCCGTTTAAAAGGTCCTAGTCCATGTTGAAAACTGGTACGATTTTTTATATACAAAACATTGTATCGGCCCAATAATAGGGCAGCGTCAATTTATTGGAAACAATAACAATCCAGGCTAGAATGGTCATATACTATGCTGGAAACTGATACGATCTTATATGCAAAACATTATTCCGTCCTAAAAGGGCAGCATCCATTTATTGGAAACAATTACAGCCTTGGCGTCGTCTTATTACATGCCTCCATAATATAGGCTGAGTCGCTTAGTGGAATAAACACAAGCGCCCATACAACAATTACTCGAGAAATCACAGGCGCACTTAACGCCTATATCACGGTTAATGGACCAGCAATTATATCAAGGTCCCCGATATACATCGTGTCAGCCAAATAACGTGTGCTCTTCCTCTTCACTGTGAATCACAGGTGCACTTGACGCCTACATCATAGTTAACCGACCACCCAATTGAAAAAAGGTCGCCGATCCATTCTAACGCATATCACCAACGTTAGTCTGAATTAAAAGCACCTGCATTCAACAATTCAGCATGCCTCCACAAATGTGCCTTATTACGCATGCCAAATACTGATACGATGTCACAAATAAAACATATTACACGCCGTCATAAGATAGGCTGTGTCGCTTAGTGGAATAAACACAAGCGCCCATACGATAATTAACCGAGAAATTACAGGCGCATTTGATGCCTATATTACGGTTAATGGACCACTAATTGTATCACGGTCCCTGATGTACATCGTATCAGCCAAACAACACGTGCTTCTTTTCTTCACTGTGAATCACAGGTGCACTCGACGCCTATATCACAGTTAACCGACCATCAATTGTATAAAGGTCGCCGATACATTCTAACTCATTTATCGTATCACCAACGTTAGTCTGCATTACCTAACTGTCGTCAGACGGATACACTCTAATGTCAACAATGACTCAACCAGATCAATGGATGAAGCTATGAATCATACATAGCTAGCATGTCGAATCACGATTTGACCTAAATAAACTGAATTACACGACAAACAGCACTTATCAGACTCCAGTTTTTGAAATGAGTCGTATGCTGGAATAAACACGAGAACTAGTCCTGGCGGAATACACATAACTCAGCCACAAGTTCTATGCGCAGCACATTGTAACCATATTGGGACTCCCACGGTTGCTTCCGACTTGCTCGTGGTGCCTGCCCTCCCCCCCACTTACATTTATACCGAGCTTACGGGCTCCTGTAAGAGGGACTCACCTTAGTCTCGCGAGGTTTTGGGTGCAAACCCAGAACTGGCGCTTGGAGAGTTTTGTCGGGGCGACTTGTCACAATTATACCAGTGCATGTGTGGCATACAATAATGATAAAAAAGGCCCAGTGGGAGCGTACTAATTTTAGCCGATTGTTACAATCATATCTGCACTGGCCACAAAGTTGTTATTAACAAAACACGGCCGTCTGTCGGGCACAATCAAGTAAACTTTAAACTCGACAGTTCACTACAATTAGTAGTCGCAATATACTTGCCACACAACCTACACTAGGACTATCACTCAGTTATTCCCAGCATTAGCTGGTGCGAGAATTTATTTCTCCTGACATATCAAGGGAGCTAACCAATATTTACTCCCATAAATATTCGTGTCAGAGCTTGACCCTTCATGATGGTCGACAAACAACTAAATCTCATTTCGTGAATTCAATCATGAAAAAATTCTTCATCCATGTGGGCGCCACCCACACCGATTCAGCCAATCAGCGTGTCGGAGTGCAAATAGCACACCCAATGAGAATTCTCCTTTACAGCACGTGACTCTCAGTCACCGAAGCTGAAGGCGTCATCCCAATTAGTTCTCATTTCCACGTATACTACACGTACAGCTCGGACGCCATCTTTAATTAACCGATAACACTGTTGAAGTTTCCACAAATTTGATTCTCAATGCACGATTATGATTTTCACACACGTGAATACGAAACCACTGAGATTCGTTTGTATCAAACACCAGGTATCGCGACTGCACATTCGCATTTTTCGATTGATTTAATCGCTATTTCGCTCTCGCGTTTTACACTATTGTATTGTATTTATTTATGTTCAGTGTGTTGGCTATCACAGGTTTCGCTACCACAAGCCCGTGCAATACACATTTATGTGACATTGCCTGCCAGCTTCGAAACCGTAAAGTCTCATTACCACAAGCCAGTGTTGTATATAGAATTTTCTGTATACTCCCAGCCTGCTTGCAGACTTTACACATAGCCAACAGGGGTTTGCCTACCACAAGCCAGTGCTAACGCATTAATGTGTGTTATTGCCCGCCAGCTTGCCAAACCCTGAAGCTTCCACCACAAGCCCGTGTCGTACACAGCCTGTGTACCTCCAGCCTGCTTGCAAGCTTCATCGCTCGACGGTTTCTATCCCAGACAGCAGAGCCTGTCGGTCGATTTAGAAACTGAATCGGAGTTTCACACCACAAGCCCGTGTTATACACAGTGTTCTGTGTATTTCCTGCAAGCTTTGAAACTTCTGTGAGCGACATACAAGTCACTGAGCGTCTCAGACAGTCGACCTAAAAGACTGCTAGAATGGCTATAGTTCTCCAATTAGAACGAACTCAAATGAGCCACGAATGCACAAACACTAAAGTGCATACATAAGCGACAGTCAAGTCAATAAAGTGCGACAGTCACTTCAGTTCTCCAATTAGAGCTGTTTCAAACAAGCCATAAAAAGGCATAAACAATCGAGTGCAAACAAAACACACTCAGTCTTGCACAAACACCTGGTCCTCAGACACGAACAGAATAAGGTGTGAAACATAATTCACGGTCGAGGCAACGCCTCCCGAAAATCAATCATATTTCCTTGAAATAGCAATATATGAAATTACAATAAACAGTTGATAATATATTGCTCAGAACCTGAAAAACAGCAGTGTTCAAATTCAAGTCTCAGCCATGTCTGAAAGCTGTAACATTCAACGAATTGGTATCAAGTGGCGCTCACCCATAGCGACCTATATTTCCTATATACCACAATACATTACCGACCAAGAATCGGTAGTCTCAGACTTACACAAATTGAAGTCTTGAGGTATTTGTTTCTTTGATAAAACCGTAAAGGTTGAAACTAGTCAGACATAGCGGATTAAATTCCGGACAAGTACCAATAGGCTTCAGGCTAAACAAATGTTATACCGAAGCACATACGAATTTCAATGTACTATACTGAAATCAGCTCTTTTATCGCGAGCTCCAAGCTCCACAAGCTCAGAAAGCACACATGTATAGAAAAGTTCAGTCGCTTTCTGTCATGGGACAATATCCCCCTGTTTGATGACAGTTACTTACTCAAATAATGGTATGAGCCTAATAATTCAGAAGCGCATTTCTCCAATGATGCAGCTAGCTCATACTGATAGGCCGTTTAAAAGGTCCTAGTCCATGTTGAAAACTGGTACGATTTTTTATATACAAAACATTGTATCGGCCCAATAATAGGGCAGCGTCAATTTATTGGAAACAATAACAATCCAGGCTAGAATGGTCATATACTATGCTGGAAACTGATACGATCTTATATGCAAAACATTATTCCGTCCTAAAAGGGCAGCATCCATTTATTGGAAACAATTACAGCCTTGGCGTCGTCTTATTACATGCCTCCATAATATAGGCTGAGTCGCTTAGTGAAATAAACACAAGCGCCCATACAACAATTACTCGAGAAATCACAGGCGCACCTAACGCCTATATCACGGTTAATGGACCAGCAATTATATCAAGGTCCCCGATATACATCGTGTCAGCCAAATAACGTGTGCTCTTCCTCTTCACTGTGAATCACAGGTGCACTTGACGCCTACATCATAGTTAACCGACCACCCAATTGAAAAAAGGTCGCCGATCCATTCTAACGCATATCACCAACGTTAGTCTGAATTAAAAGCACCTGCATTCAACAATTCAGCATGCCTCCACAAATGTGCCTTATTACGCATGCCAAATACTGATACGATGTCACAAATAAAACATATTACACGCCGTCATAAGATAGGCTGTGTCGCTTAGTGGAATAAACACAAGCGCCCATACGATAATTAACCGAGAAATTACAGGCGCATTTGATGCCTATATTACGGTTAATGGACCACTAATTGTATCACGGTCCCTGATGTACATCGTATCAGCCAAACAACACGTGCTTCTTTTCTTCACTGTGAATCACAGGTGCACTCGACGCCTATATCACAGTTAACCGACCATCAATTGTATAAAGGTCGCCGATACATTCTAACTCATTTATCGTATCACCAACGTTAGTCTGAATTACCTAACTGTCGTCAGACGGATACACTCTAATGTCAACAATGACTCAACCAGATCAATGGATGAAGCTATGAATCATACATAGCTAGCATGTCGAATCACGATTTGACCTAAATAAACTGAATTACACGACAAACAGCACTTATCAGACTCCAGTTTTTGAAATGAGTCGTATGCTGGAATAAACACGAGAACTAGTCCTGGCGGAATACACATAACTCAGCCACAAGTTCTATGCGCAGCACATTGTAACCATATTGGGACTCCCACGGTTGCTTCCGACTTGCTCTTTTATCGCGAGCTCCAAGCTCCACAAGCTCAGAAAGCACAAATGTATAGAAAAGTTCAGTCGCTTTCCGTCATGGGACAATATCCCCCTGTTTGATGACAGTTACTTACTCAAATAATGGTATGAGCCTAATAATTCAGAAGCGCATTTCTCCAATGATGCAGCTAGCTCATACTGATAGGCCGTTTAAAAGGTCCTAGTCCATGTTGAAAACGGGTACGATTTTATATACAAAACATTGTATCGGCCCAATAATAGGGCAGCGTCAATTTATTGGAAACAATAACAATCCAGGCTAGAATGGTCATATACTATGCTGGAAACTGATACGATCTTATATGCAAAACATTATTCCGTCCTAAAAGGGCAGCATCCATTTATTGGAAACAATTACAGCCTTGGCGTCGTCTTATTACATGCCTCCATAATAGAGGCTGAGTCGCTTAGTGGAATAAACACAAGCGCCCATACAACAATTACTCGAGAAATCACAGGCGCACATAACGCCTATATCACGGTTAATGGACCAGCAATTATATCAAGGTCCCCGATATACATCGTGTCAGCCAAATAACGTGTGCTCTTCCTCTTCACTGTGAATCACAGGTGCACTTGACGCCTACATCATAGTTAACCGACCACCCAATTGAAAAACGGTCGCCGATCCATTCTAACGCATATCACCAACGTTAGTCTGAATTAAAAGCACCTGCATTCAACAATTCAGCATGCCTCCACAAATGTGCCTTATTACGCATGCCAAATACTGATACGATGTCACAAATAAAACATATTACACGCCGTCATAAGATAGGCTGTGTCGCTTAGTGGAATAAACACAAGCGCCCATACGATAATTAACCGAGAAATTACAGGCGCATTTGATGCCTATATTACGGTTAATGGACCACTAATTGTATCACGGTCCCTGATGTACATCGTATCAGCCAAACAACACGTGCTTCTTTTCTTCACTGTGAATCACAGGTGCACTCGACGCCTATATCACAGTTAACCGACCATCAATTGTATAAAGGTCGCCGATACATTCTAACTCATTTATCGTATCACCAAAGTTAGTCTGAATTACCTAACTGTCGTCAGACGGATACACTCTAATGTCAACAATGACTCAACCAGATCAATGGATGAAGCTATGAATCATACATAGCTAGCATGTCGAATCACGATTTGACCTAAATAAACTGAATTACACGACAAACAGCACTTATCAGACTCCAGTTTTTGAAATGAGTCGTATGCTGGAATAAACACGAGAACTAGTCCTGGCAGAATACACATAACTCAGCCACAAGTTCTATGTGCAGCACATTGTAACCATATTGGGACTCCCACGGTTGCTTCCGACTTGCTCGTGGTGCCTGCCCTCCCCCCCCCCCCCCCCCCCCACTTACATTTCCACGTATACTACACGTACAGCTCGGACGCCATCTTTAATCAACCGATAACACTGTTGAAGTTTCCACAAATTTGATTCTCAATGCACGATTATGATTTTCACACACGTGAATACGAAACCACTGAGATTCGTTTGTATCAAACACCAGGTATCGCGACTGCACATTCGCATTTTTCGATTGATTTAATCGCTATTTCACTCTCGCGTTTTACACTATTGTATTGTATTTATTTATGTTCAGTGTGTTGGCTATCACAGGTTTCGCTACCACAAGCCCGTGCAATACACATTTATGTGACATTGCCTGCCAGCTTCGAAACCGTAAAGTCTCATTACCACAAGCCAGAGTTGTATATGGAATTTTCTGTATACTCCCAGCCTGCTTGCAGACTTTACACATAGCCAACAGGGGTTTGCCTACCACAAGCCAGTGCTAACGCATTAATGTGTGTTATTGCCCGCCAGCTTGCCAAACCCTGAAGCTTCCACCACAAGCCCGTGTCGTACACAGCCTGTGTACCTCCAGCCTGCTTGCAAGCTTCATCGCTCGACGGTTTCTATCCAAGACAGCAGAGCCTGTCGGCGATTTAGAAACTGAATCGGAGTTTCACACCACAAGCCCGTGTTATACACAGTGTTCTGTGTATTTCCTGCAAGCTTTGAAACTTCTGAGAGCGACATACAAGTCACTGAGCGTCTCAGACAGTCGACCTAAAAGACTGCTAGAATGGCTATAGTTCTCCAATTAGAACGAACTCAAATGAGCCACGAATGCACAAACACTAAAGTGCATACATAAGCGACAGTCAAGTCAATAAAGTGCGACAGTCACTTCAGTTCTCCAATTAGAGCTGTTTCAAACAAGCCATAAAAAGGCATAAACAATCGAGTGCAAACAAAACACACTCAGTCTTGCACAAACACCTGGTCCTCAGACACGAACAGAATAAGGTGTGAAACATAATTAACGGTCGAGGCAACGCCTCCCGAAAATCAATCATATTTCCTTGAAATAGCAATATATGAAATTACAATAAACAGTTGATAATATATTGCCCAGAACCTGAAAAACAGCAGTGTTCAAATTCAAGTCTCAGCCATGTCTGAAAGCTGTAACATTCAACGAATTGGTATCAAGTGGCGCTCACCCATAGCGACCTATATTTCCTATATACCACAATACATTACCGACCAAGAATCGGTAGTCTCAGACTTACACAAATTGAAGTCTTGAGGTATTTGTTTCTTTGATAAAACCGTAAAGGTTGAAACTAGTCAGGCATAGCGGATTAAATTCCGGACAAGTACCAATAGGCTTCAGGCTAAACAAATGTTATACCGAAGCACATACGAATTTCAATGTACTATACTGAAATCAGCTCTTTTATCGCGAGCTCCAAGCTCCACAAGCTCAGAAAGCACAAATGTATAGAAAAGTTCAGTCGCTTTCCGTCATGGGACAATATCCCCCTGTTTGATGACAGTTACTTACTCAAATAATGGTATGAGCCTAATAATTCAGAAGCGCATTTCTCCAATGATGCAGCTAGCTCATACTGATAGGCCGTTTAAAAGGTCCTAGTCCATGTTGAAAACTGGTACGATTTTATATACAAAACATTGTATCGGCCCAATAATAGGGCAGCGTCAATTTATTGGAAACAATAACAATCCAGGCTAGAATGGTCATATACTATGCTGGAAACTGATACGATCTTATATGCAAAACATTATTCCGTCCTAAAAGGGCAGCATCCATTTATTGGAAACAATTACAGCCTTGGCGTCGTCTTATTACATGCCTCCATAATATAGGCTGAGTCGCTTAGTGAAATAAACACAAGCGCCCATACAACAATTACTCGAGAAATCACAGGCGCACCTAACGCCTATATCACGGTTAATGGACCAGCAATTATATCAAGGTCCCCGATATACATCGTGTCAACCAAATAACGTGTGCTCTTCCTCTTCACTGTGAATCACAGGTGCACTTGACGCCTACTTCATAGTTAACCGACCACCCAATTGAAAAAAGGTCGCCGATCCATTCTAACGCATCTATCGTATCACCAACGTTAGTCTGAATTAAAAGCACCTGCATTCAACAATTCAGCATGCCTCCACAAATGTGCCTTATTACGCATGCCAAATACTGATACGATGTCACAAATAAAACATATTACACGCCGTCATAAGATAGGCTGTGTCGCTTAGTGGAATAAACACAAGCGCCCATACGATAATTAACCGAGAAATTACTGGCGCATTTGATGCCTATATTACGGTTAATGGACCACTAATTGTATCACGGTCCCTGATGTACATCGTATCAGCCAAACAACACGTGCTTCTTTTCTTCACTGTGAATCACAGGTGCACTCGACGCCTATATCACAGTTAACCGACCATCAATTGTAGAAAGGTCACCGATACATTCTAACTCATTTATCGTATCACCAACGTTAGTCTGAATTACCTAACTGTCGTCAGACGGATACACTCCAATGTCAACAATGACTCACCCAGATCAATGGATGAAGCTATGAATCATACATAGCTAGCATGTCGAATCACGATTTGACCTAAATAAACTGAATTACACGACAAACAGCACTTATCAGACTCCAGTTTTTGAAATGAGTCGCATGCTGGAATAAACACGAGAACTAGTCCTGGCGGAATACACATAACTCAGCCACAAGTTCTATGCGCAGCACATTGTAACCATATTGGGACTCCCACGGTTGCTTCCGACTTGCTCGTGGTGCCTGCCCTCCCCCCACTTACATTTATACTGAGCTTACGGGCTCCTCTAAGAGGGACTCACCTTAGTCTCGCGAGGTTTTGGGTGCAAACCCAGAACTGGCGCTTGGAGAGTTTTGTCGGGGCGACTTGTCACAATTATACCAGTGCATGTGTGGCATACAATAATGATAAAAAAGGCCCAGTGGGAGCGTACTAATTTTAACCGATTGTTACAATCATATCTGCACTGGCCACAAAGTTGTTATTAACAAAACACGGTCGTCTGTCGGGCACAATCAAGTAAACTTTAAACTCGACAGTTCACTACAATTAGTAGTCGCAATATACTTGCCACACAACCTACACTAGGACTATCACTCAGTTATTCCCAGCATTAGCTGGTGCGAGAATTTATTTCTCCTGACATATCAAGGGAGCTAACCAATATTTACTCCCATAAATATTCGTGTCAGAGCTTGACCCTTCATGATGGTCGACAAACAACTAAATCTCATTTCGTGAATTCAATCATGAAAAAATTCTTCATCCATGTGGGAGCCACCCACACCGATTCAGCCAATCAGCGTGTCGGAGTGCAAATAGCACACCCAATGAGAATTCTCCTTTACAGCACGTGACTCTCAGTCACCGAAGCTGAAGGCGTCATCCCAATTAGTTCTCATTTCCACGTATACTACACGTACAGCTCGGACGCCATCTTTAATCAACCGATAACACTGTTGAAGTTTCCACAAATTTGATTCTCAATGCACGATTATGATTTTCACACACGTGAATACGAAACCACTGAGATTCGTTTGTATCAAACACCAGGTATCGCGACTGCACATTCGCATTTTTCGATTGATTTAATCGCTATTTCACTCTCGCGTTTTACACTATTGTATTGTATTTATTTATGTTCAGTGTGTTGGCTATCACAGGTTTCGCTACCACAAGCCCGTGCAATACACATTTATGTGACATTGCCTGCCAGCTTCGAAACCGTAAAGTCTCATTACCACAAGCCAGTGTTGTATATGGAATTTTCTGTATACTCCCAGCCTGCTTGCAGACTTTACACATAGCCAACAGGGGTTTGCCTACCACAAGCCAGTGCTAACGCATTAATGTGTGTTATTGCCCGCCAGCTTGCCAAACCCTGAAGCTTCCACCACAAGCCCGTGTCGTACACAGCCTGTGTACCTCCAGCCTGCTTGCAAGCTTCATCGCTCGACGGTTTCTATCCCAGACAGCAGAGCCTGTCGGCGATTTAGAAACTGAATCGGAGTTTCACACCACAAGCCCGTGTTATACACAGTGTTCTGTGTATTTCCTGCAAGCTTTGAAACTTCTGAGAGCGACATACAAGTCACTGAGCGTCTCAGACAGTCGACCTAAAAGACTGCTAGAATGGCTATAGTTCTCCAATTAGAACGAACTCAAATGAGCCACGAATGTACAAACACTAAAGTGCATACATAAGCGACAGTCAAGTCAATAAAGTGCGACAGTCACTTCAGTTCTCCAATTAGAGCTGTTTCAAACAAGCCATAAAAAGGCATAAACAATCGAGTGCAAACAAAACACACTCAGTCTTGCACAAACACCTGGTCCTCAGACACGAACAGAATAAGGTGTGAAACATAATTAACGGTCGAGGCAACGCCTCCCGAAAATCAATCATATTTCCTTGAAATAGCAATATATGAAATTACAATAAACAGTTGATAATATATTGCCCAGAACCTGAAAAACAGCAGTGTTCAAATTCAAGTCTCAGCCATGTCTGAAAGCTGTAACATTCAACGAATTGGTATCAAGTGGCGCTCACCCATAGCGACCTATATTTCCTATATACCACAATACATTACCGACCAAGAATCGGTAGTCTCAGACTTACACAAATTGAAGTCTTGAGGTATTTGTTTCTTTGATAAAACCGTAAAGGTTGAAACTAGTCAGGCATAGCGGATTAAATTCCGGACAAGTACCAATAGGCTTCAGGCTAAACAAATGTTATATCGAAGCACATACGAATTTCAATGTACTATACTGAAATCAGCTCTTTTATCGCGAGCTCCAAGCTCCACAAGCTCAGAAAGCACCAATGTATAGAAAAGTTCAGTCGCTTTCCGTCATGGGACAATATCCCCCTGTTTGATGACAGTTACTTACTCAAATAATGGTATGAGCCTAATAATTCAGAAGCGCATTTCTCCAATGATGCAGCTAGCTCATACTGATAGGCCGTTTAAAAGGTCCTAGTCCATGTTGAAAACTGGTACGATTTTATATACAAAACATTGTATCGGCCCAATAATAGGGCAGCGTCAATTTATTGGAAACAATAACAATCCAGGCTAGAATGGTCATATACTATGCTGGAAACTGATACGATCTTATATGCAAAACATTATTCCGTCCTAAAAGGGCAGCATCCATTTATTGGAAACAATTACAGCCTTGGCGTCGTCTTATTACATGCCTCCATAATATAGGCTGAGTCGCTTAGTGAAATAAACACAAGCGCCCATACAACAATTACTCGAGAAATCACAGGCGCACCTAACGCCTATATCACGGTTAATGGACCAGCAATTATATCAAGGTCCCCGATATACATCGTGTCAGCCAAATAACGTGTGCTCTTCCTCTTCACTGTGAATCACAGGTGCACTTGACGCCTACATCATAGTTAACCGACCACCCAATTGAAAAAAGGTCGCCGATCCATTCTAACGCATATCACCAACGTTAGTCTGAATTAAAAGCACCTGCATTCAACAATTCAGCATGCCTCCACAAATGTGCCTTATTACGCATGCCAAATACTGATACGATGTCACAAATAAAACATATTACACGCCGTCATAAGATAGGCTGTGTCGCTTAGTGGAATAAACACAAGCGCCCATACGATAATTAACCGAGAAATTACAGGCGCATTTGATGCCTATATTACGTTTAATGGACCACTAATTGTATCACGGTCCCTGATGTACATCGTATCAGCCAAACAACACGTGCTTCTTTTCTTCACTGTGAATCACAGGTGCACTCGACGCCTATATCACAGTTAACCGACCATCAATTGTATAAAGGTCGCCGATACATTCTAACTCATTTATCGTATCACCAACGTTAGTCTGAATTACCTAACTGTCGTCAGACGGATACACTCTAATGTCAACAATGACTCACCCAGATCAATGGATGAAGCTATGAATCATACATAGCTAGCATGTCGAATCACGATTTGACCTAAATAAACTGAATTACACGACAAACAGCACTTATCAGACTCCAGTTTTTGAAATGAGTCGCATGCTGGAATAAACACGAGAACTAGTCCTGGCGGAATACACATAACTCAGCCACAAGTTCTATGCGCAGCACATTGTAACCATATTGGGACTCCCACGGTTGCTTCCGACTTGCTCGTGGTGTCTGCCCTCCCCCCACTTACAATTTTTCGTTTAAAAGGGAGTCAGTGCAATCTAAAAAGAACTGGAGTGATATGGCATGATTTTACAGTTTTTTTTTAATGAGGCAGGCAGCGCAGTTCTGTACTCGTTGGAGCTTGTCAATGTTACATTGCTGAGATCCATAAAGCAAAGAATTTCAGTAGTCAAGACGAGTGGTTACAAACGCATGAAGGAGTTGTTCCGAGAACTGTTTATCAATAAGGCATCACATTTTGCTAATATTTCGAAGATGGAAGAATGCTGATCGACAAATTTGGTTGACATGGTTGTCGAAAATAAAGTCAAAATATAGAACTTGAGATGTAGGGTGTACTTCGGCTTCCCCATGCGAATATTAGAATAAGAAGATTTATAGAGCCGATTAAACGTTCAGATGTAGATTACCTCCGTTTTCTCATCATTAAGCGTGAGAAAATTACCTGTCATTCACACTCTTATCTCTTCGGCGCACTGTTCACTAACACTACGGGCATGATTTTCAGTGTCGGGACCGAAGTGAAACTTTTCCCTCATCAATGGATAGCAATAGATCATTCTGAACACGAAGGAGTGCAGTTTCCGTACAGTGGGTAAACTTGTATGCAAAGTGATACACTTCTGAGAGGCCGTTTCAAGCTAAATGTTCATTCAGCTGAGAAGCCACAGCCCTCTCAATAGCCTTTGATAGAAACGAGAGGTTAGAGACAGGGCGGTAGTTTTTCAGGATTTCGGGGTCAAGTGATGACTTTTTAAGTAGCGACGTAACAACAGCAATTTGGAGGCGCTAGAAACTTGAGAACCTTCGAGTAATGTTTGTTTGTTTTTGTTCACTTAGAGGAACAACTGCACTCCCTCCCCTCAGATGGTGTCATGCGAGACACTTTTCTACATATGGCCAATAAGCAGTCCAGTTGTAAACATAGATATATGGAGGATATGGAATGAGTGTTTTTCTTATATAATATTTATGAAACGAGTCTAAGAATTTTCCGTTTTGGCGAGCCTCTGGCGAGCCCAAACGGAAAATCCGGACGAGTTTCATAAATATTATATGAGAAAAACACTCATTTCATATTCTATTTATCATGTGACACACACACGCACAAATTACCCACTTAGTATGACTTTTTAACCCATCTCCTAACTTGAGTTGCAGACGACACTTGGAAAAAACATTTTCGTATAACTAAAAATGTTCATTTTTTGCTTCCAAAACATAGGTTATGAACCCTCATTGGAACGAGCTCGTCGAGCTCGTTCCAATGAGGGGTCATAACCTATGTTTTGGAAGCAAAAAGAGAAAATATAAAAAAAATGAATGGCGTTTTTCTTGCAGGTAAAAGATTAATAGAATATAACCCCCCCCCCCCCACGCCCCCCCCCCGAAATTGGACAGATAACGTAAATTCTCCCTACTGAAATTATGCAAATGTGACCCAGTTGTATTTTGTTTAGCCAATCAAATTGTCCAGTTTTGAAATTGACCAATGAAAGCTCCCAACTCTAATTATGCAAATTATGAAAATGTGGCCCAGTTGTATTTTGTTCAGCCATTCAAATTGTCTAGTTTTGAAAATTGACCAATGAAATTGACGGAGGCTTTATTTATCACTGATTAATATGAAAACAAAATATCAAATGTTTTAAAGTGAACAAAACGGACGAGTCATATGATAAATCCATTTCCTGTATACCAGATTATATTCTACAACCCTACTCAGAATCAAAGTGTTGATGGGTTTAATGGGGTAATGAGGTTTCATACATAAACAGAAACATCATGGAAAGACTCTAAATCAGCAGGTGCATGTTGAAATGAGTTGAATGTAACTCGAAGGCAACAGAATTGTCGTTCCAGGGAATTACGGTGGGCAAAACGTATTAGCAAAATAGATATATTTCATGTTGGTAAAATATAGTTCAAACTTCACGATTTGAAACGTCTTCAACAGTCTTAAAGCGCTGTTCATAGCATATTTGCAAAATATTACAAATTGCACTTGGTTCACCACAATAATTCACTTTTACCTGCTTCGAGTTTTAAATCTTTGAATTTGGTCCCAACTGATGCGTTCTATCCATCCCAATACATAAGCTTGTTTCAGATTCTGATGGTTTGTTTTGCAGACCTTTTTGGATCACCCAGAAGAATAATCGAGGCTTAGGAATGCATCTGGCAACATCAGTATGTGATTTAAAACATCTTTCACAAAGAACTGAATGACATCATTTTTGACCACGGTTATCTTGAAGACTTGTACATATTTTTATCACTAATGGGTTTGACACGTTTGGCGTTTGTCTAAAAACAATAGCTCAAAAAATGTGCACAATCCATCTTCAAATGTTTTGATTCAGCGCCGGGACGTTGGACCGATTGGGTATGGGAGAGGGGGCTGGGGAGGGGTGTAAACCTGATTTGTCCCGACTGTCATGGCTCAAGTCCAGATTGACTAATCTCCCAACTATATCATCAAGGCATGCCTTCATCGAATTGAATTTAGAATTTTGTTGAAGCAATAAATACCTCCATGAGGCAGATTGCCAATTCACATCAACATTATTATAAAAATACAATAAAATAAAATGAGTGAACAAGTAACTTTGACAATGGAAACAAATGACAAATACGTCCCCGATTAGATAAATAATCAAACAGACAGACATTAAAATGGTACCGCAATGACTACCATAAATCACTTCGGGACTTCGGATTCCCGTAATATGAAGAAACGCGAGATTTTGTTACAGACCAGATTGCACAGTTCTGGGACGTTGTTTCTCATAATGTCTTGGAAGAGTGTAATATTATCCGCCTTTATATTTTGTGTATTTATTGGAATTTAACAACACTTTCGACAGCCACAGTCACATCGTGCCGGAAGGTTTACGGGTAGAAGAAGCCGGAGTACCCGGAGAGAACTATCGAGCAACGGCAGCAACTTCCAGACTCCCCAACATACTAACTTCACACAAGCAGGGTTAACGCTGGTTGAAGACAAATGCACCATCGATGTGCAGTACACCTTAGTACACAGCACCACCGTGCCTCCATGTGGGCAATCGAGGGTGAAGTGCCTTGCTCAAGGACACAACACAGTTACCCCTGTTTTGGGGATGATTATTCAACAGTTTGAAGAGTTTCCCATGCAACCGACCCTATAACTTTGAGTATTGTTATATAACTTTGAGTATTGTTTTTAAGTTTAAAAGGCTTCTAAAGTGTATTTTGGGCGTAAAATTATTAAAACTAAGCATGCACTGGTCACATTCCCCTCGCAAGACCTAGTGGGTGGGACCATAGAGTTATATAGACGCTTCCTTGAAAACAATTGGAAAAAAGGGGAAAAAGGTTTCATAGGAGGTGGAGGAAAATTCCTTTAGTTGGTTACTCCAGCATTGGGTATGTTTATAACATGCTCGCCTATGTTACTATCTGTATGTTAAATTTTAGCGTTCAACCCCACTACCACGCTAGTCATCTGATTACCAACCACCTTTGCGGTGCAGTACCTCGTTTGCGGTTTAAAAAAAGACGGAAACGGTTGAAGGTAGGTGTCATAAATATACATTATCATGACCATGTGCATGTCCTGTAATTTGTATCAGATTCGAGGTCATGTTTACAATCAGATCGCAACGAGCCCGTCAGGGCGATTTGTGATCCGATTGTAAAATAAGACAATTCTCTATACGGATGCTGCCCCAAGGACTCACAATAGCATATTTCAAATATAATTCGCAGTTCAAACCCAACAACTGGAATTTTTATCTCCATATTTCCATTATAAAATACTTCAAAAAATTGTTTTTTATTTCTCTCATGAAAATATTTCTTGGATGAAAGTATTGATGATTAATACCTACCCTGAAAGAGTTTGCAACACAAGTAGGCTTGTTGAAATGCGTGTACTTACCAATTTCCCAACTTGTATGCGTAACAATCTGCTGTTTTTTAAAATAATAATAATAATAATTGGCATGACGCAATTTGCCAACTTCGATACATTCACTCTTCGCGATGTTTCATTCAAACATACGACATTTTGCGGTACTATCTACGGCGTGTAATGATTTATCAAGTTTAAAATACCTACAATTAAATATTTAAAATAAAATCAAAGAATTGTTAACAATAATTTGACTGAAAAAGCAAGGTAAATTCAATCAACTTTGACTATGTGTCCAGCTGTCAATGAAGCATTCACGTTCGGCCGGTAGTTCTGCCCACAGGCTCAGATGTAAAGAAAACAAACTCGTGTGTTTGCAATAGAAAGTGTCGTTTTTTCTCCGTTCTAAGTGACAAGGTCGATTATTTATTAAGAGAATGGTATAAATATCCCTCGTAGGATAAGGGTTTTAACCACTCGGCAAGCCGAGTGGTTAAAACCCTTATCCTACTCGTGGTTTAAATATGATTACCGGCCCAAGTACCTATTTATTCTATATTTATTATGGGGTATGGGGTGACAAAATACCTAGAAGTCGAGGAGGAGTGAAAGGAATTGATACCAGCTATGGCAATGGGTTCGGGGTATTTTTATTTTAACGCATTAAAGGGCTTGAATTATCCAAAACGCTCAATTGAAGGCGAGGAAGCTAGGACGTTGGGTGCATTTGTAGACTGTAACTACATTGTCTAGAAGTAACTTTGGAATACTTTAGGGAAGTGTTGAGAGGAGCTGTACTTGGAAGATTATTTTCGTAGACTATTGGTGCTCTTACAAAATCGAGGTTTAGTCTTTTAACTGTCGGATCAGCCAGTCCCACTTATTTATTTTCACGCTACCAGTTAACGCTCTCGAGAAGTTGAGTCTTGTGAAAGTACTTACAATTTTACACACTATATGACGAGTTATTATTGGCTTAGAAGTGGAACTTGTTGGGTTGAGAAAGTTAATGGAATAAATTAATTAGTCAGTTACAGAAGCTTAATATTTTACCGACGTTACCATTGCTCATAATCTAGTTCTCCAGACAATCTTTTCCCTTGAAGGATTTGGCCGTGTATATTTGTACTGAAAAATGGTTAACCGAATAATCGGTTTGAAACCGGTTACCTACCTAACCGATTTGGAAAAAAAACGTTAACCGGTTAACCGAAATATCGATCGTGATCGCCATTCCACGGTTAAAACGTAGTAAATCTGCCGCTTTTCCTTTGGGATAGATTACACCTCGAAGCCGCGCTGTATACATTGAGAAATAATCGACTCTGGCGTTCAAGACTTCGTTGATGATCGGCAATTTCCGTGAGTACTGAGTAACGGCTCGAAACTGTTCTGTAGTATGTATACAAACGAACGTTGTCGAATACTCGACAACGTTCGTTTGTATACACACTACGGAATAGTTTCTGGGAATACTGCTTTCCAATTCCTGTAGTTTTGATCCCAGATTCGGTGAAATAATGGCTACGGATAACCGGATATTATCCGGTTATAGCTTGCGGTTAGTCGGTTGTGAAATTGAACCAACCGTTTCAGCCCTAGTGTATATACGTTATTTGGAGTGAAATTTTGGTTAGACGAGAAGGTACGTATGTTGAATTTTAAACAGGAATGTTTCATTAAATTGCAGTGATAATAACCTATTAAATAAATAATAGATTAGAGTTCTGTGCAACAAGGGGTCCATTTACGTGTTCACAGTTGTCCAGAGCCTTCAAGTCTATTCATGGGTTCTGGTTCGGTTAACTTAAATGTTCAATGTATTCATTTAATTAATTTATTAAATGAATAATGGGCCAGAGTTCTGTGTAACAGGGTGTCCATTTATGTGTTCGCGGATGCCTTGGGCCTTCATGTCTCTTCATGGGTTCTGATATTTGCTCCATTCTGAATAATTAATTTATTTATTTAATTTAATTACTTATTAAATAAACAATAGATCAAGGTTCTGTGCAACAGGGTGTCTACTCCCGTGTCCACAGATCTTACAGTGCCTCCATGGGGTATCACATATTAACATAATATTGTCTTCTTTTGTTGTGGCAAACGAGAACAAATTAATGTTGAGCGCTATAAAAAAACTATCAAGGGAGGTAACCAACGTGTTGTGTCAGACCTTGTTGTTCCAGGTTGGGAAAATTTGCAGTGCTGTCTATCAAGGGAGATAACTATATCACAGAATTGATCTCAAATGTTGACATTTGGTCTGGTTTTTTTTTATTTATTTATTAGGGTTTAAAGACACTTTCAACAGCCAGGGCCGCCTCGTGTCGGAACTTTTTACGGGTGGAGGAAGCCGGAGTACCCGGAGAGAACCACCGAGCAACGGCGAGCAACTGTCAGGCTCCCCAACATACTAACTCCACACAAGCAAGGTAAGCACCAAGTGCACCATCGATGTGTTGTATGCCTTAGTACTCAACGCCACCGTGCTCCCACGTGGGCAATGGGGGAGAAGTGTCTTGCCCAAGGCTTCGAACCGAGGACCTCTCAGCTTGCAGCCTGCATCTCTACCTACTCAGCCACCGCGACTCCTCTGAGTATCTCTGAGATGTCTGGCGTGGTTATGATGAGCTGCATCATAGTCTACTTATACACAGAACGGCACACGCGTGTGAATGAGTTAATCGATGTGGCACGAGTGCCAGCGCGGAAGGATAGAATGAGAGGCCGCCGGCCTCGAGTTTTATCCTTCCGAGATGGAACAAGTGCCATATCGATTAACCCATTCACACGCATATGTCGTTCTGTGTTTATTAGACGCCTTCACATCTATAAAACAATTATTCATTCAACAACTAATAACACAGACAACACGTTTTATCGCCAACCAAATTTGCGAGGGGAACCCGTTTTAATATTTCGTCCCCTGAGTTGCAATGTGTTCTATGTGCCTACTGGTACATAGAACATATTGGAATTCAGGGGACGATTTTCAGCTATCCCTAGCGATTCAAATTGTTATTGCGTTGCACAAGTTGTAGAAAATTCCAGTGAAATTTAGCTTCTTTTTAAAAATGGTCTGTCAACGATATCCGTTCCGCACATATGTGTGGAACAGATTTTTATTTTCCTCACGGTTTATTGTTGCTGTAGATGGGGATTTCATAGAACAGGCGTGTAATAAATATATTTTCCCTTTAGTTGGTGTTGTAATTCACAACCAATGCTTTATATCTAAATTGGAAATCTATGATTCAGATTGAATGTACCTAGCTAGTGCTAGACTACCCTTGAGCGAGTCATCCACTGGTTGGTAGTGCATTCACAGCCAATTTATGAATGCTTCGATCAAGTGTGCAGTGTGTTTCTATTTTTGGATTTCTAGCTTAGTCATCCATAACCCGTCGGTGTTATTTATTTAATTAGTGGGGTTTAAAGACACTTTCGACAGCCAGGGTCACCTCGTGTCAGAGTTTTACGGGTAGAGGAACCCGGAGTACCAGGAGAGAACCACCGAGCAACGGTGAGCAACTGTCAGGCTCCCCAACATACTAACTCCACACAAGCAGGGTTAGCATTGGTTGATAAAACTGTGCCATCGACGTGCAGTACGCCTTAGTACACAACGCCACCGTGCCCCCACGCGGGCAATGAGGGAAGTGTCTTGCCCAAGGACACAACGCGGTTGCCGCAGGTGGGATTCGAACCGACGACCTCTCGGCTTGCAGCCTGCACCTCTACATACTGAGCCATCGCGCCCCGTCTGTGTTATTCACAGTCATACTTTGGGTGTATTATTCTGTAGGTAGTTTTAACGTACTTAACCGAGGTAATAGTAAAGTTTGATCAGAATCGGTAATGTATTGAATTCACTGGAAGTAAAATAGGATGTTACATTGAGATATTTACAGGAACACCTTATTTGACAGCGTGACTCACAGTCATGATTGGTGTTATTAGTCTGATTAATATATAGTAGCAGTTGGTTCATATACCAGTGAATCTTGCTAGTTTTTCGAATATGTCCACCTCTGTTGAGCTAAGTCAAAGCCGGGCGGTGTGACCCTCAGCCCATTTTTGATGAACTCTCCACAGATGCCCCACCCACTCATCCATGTAGGAAATGCTAATCCCATTTTGCTGTGTGATAAGTGTATTATCACCACTCTAGGCTTAATTTGATCTAAGGTTTAAGAATTTCACCTATCATGTCTGGTTTGAAAGAGCTGTAAAGTCAGATATGATCGGTTAAGTCATTTATGTAAACTACTCTTTCGGGAGTACACATACACAGAAAAAGGGGATTAATAGAAGGGACACAATATTCAATTTAGTTGTAGCTGAACATTGCTCTAGGTATTGAGAACCGAGATACAGGTTGCTAGGTCGCCAGGTTTCAGTTTCACGTTACCTGTGAAGTATACAGTTGCTGGTTTTGTTTTTGTTAATAAATCATAAAACTTAAGTAAATCTTCATCTCTGTAAACCACAAGCCAACTGTCACCTTTCCGTGTCCGGGTTGTCCTCCCCACTTCCCTGTTACAAAAGATGGTTACTTGTGCTGCTAGTTCGAATGTCGATGTTATTACAACGGCTGCTGTGCTGTACATGGTGCTGGAGAAGACATAGATATATGGAAAATGTCATCACCAGTCCTGAGATGGGGATATGTATGAGTTCCTTGCCCCTGGATCCTCCTCGTGGGATTCCCGGCATCGAGCTGCCACCTACCTGCAAGATGCATGGTTGCTGTGATATTGCTCATGGGATAAGCCTGCTGGTGTGATTGTTGGACTGTTCCACTGTCCAATAGTACAACGACCATGCCCCTCCTTTGGGAACGAATGGACCAAGTCGCAGTGGGTGACTTATATCCTGGATGCTCAGGTAACCATTCGGTAGCCACCGGCCTCAGTGTTGGTCTCCGTCTCGCGCTAATACAGGGTCGTAAGGTTACAACACATTCATTATCCCAGACGTATCTCGTCATGAATATCGACTGTCGATAAATTATCTCCCCAGAAAGTAAATGACGAGAAAAGTCTGACTTAGAAAAGTGGATCCAGTAGCAAGCATAACGCTTATGTGGACAATTTCCACAAAGAACATTACACTGTTATTATAAATATATGGCGAAATATATCTATATATATTGATGTTATCTATACTGCCTTTCGTGGGATGGACCAAGTATCCTGTCAGGTAGCAGCCTGGTACTGATGTTTAAGTGGTTATAAAGAGTTCGTGAAAGGGTGTTAGACTGAAAGGTGAAGGGGATAATAGAGGAAGAGAAGAGCTGTTATCCAGCCTGAATGGGCGAGCTATATAAGTGAGGTTCGAGCTATATAAGTGAGGTTCGAGCTATATAGGAAAGGTTCGACCCGAGGCGGGTGGTAGAAGAACACAGTTTATTTTTCACTTTCCTCACGTCTCGTTACGCTCAAGATATCTGCACATGATGACTGAATCTGCCGGTCCCTCAATGTATGTATGCACACATTCAAATATTATTTAATTTACTTCAACGTTGCAGTGGACACTTCCATTCAAGAGGTCGTTAGTTATTCAGTAGGGTAGAATATGGAGCGTTGAAATTCTTATTTCTGAATATAGTGGTCATACAAAGAAAAAGTGATGGCTTGTTTCACGTTCGCCACTGCTTCAAAGTGGTGAACTGGTCAGATGATTGTTGAATACGTGATCGTTGAGGTTGCTGCAACCCAGACGTAGTCTACAGTGATGTATTTGGGAATTGTGTGAATTTTGGTAATAGAAAAACTCGGAATAAATATCTTGTCTTTATTAATAAATGAAGTAAATTGATCCAAGCAGTTCCTTTCGCGAGTATCAGAAGGTAAGGTGTTCCACAGCCTAGTAATTGATGGAAGGAAGATTTTTTGATGGGAAGATGTTCGACAAAATGAGACTGATAGGTTCATGTCGTTGCGAAGGTTGTACCCGTGGGGTACAGACATAGCACTGGGTACTAGCCTTGACAAATAATCGGGTGTAAGGTTATGATACATTTTGAAAAACAGTATTATTTTATTTTTGTTCCTCCGTGTTTACAAAATTTCCCAGCCTGTTTTTGCGTATAGTAGGGCTTTGCTAGCGCTTCGTGTCACACCAGTCACTACTCTTGCATCTTCAATTTGGATTTGTGTCCAATTCTATGAAATCACTTCTAAATAATGCGAGGTTTCCTTTTGTTATTTTTAATAAACGAACAGACAGCTTTCTGAGCTGTCTGTTGTTTACATTTATTAAAAAAGGAAACTTGGCTTTTACGGCAAGCTAATTAATTTATTTATTAGGGTTTAACGACACATTAACAGCCAGGGACGAACACATTCACACATCGCCATCGTGACGTTATGACTATGTATTGTTAGGGAACATAATAATAGGGCACCATACAGATAAGTGGGTTTAGCAATAGTTCACTTCTACAACCCTATAGGGCTTAACTGGTTGAGTCCCGGAAACCCAAATATGAGCTTTACTTTGAAGTGCAGGTATTACAAAATTGAAGGTTTCATATTCAGTGTGCGATAGTTATCTTTGAAGTGAAAGTTTTTCAGTCTGCATGGATTTGTCTTGCTACAGTTTATGGAACAGTGCATGCAGAATGGTGCGCGGTGGCTCATTGGTTATGGCATATGACCTCAAATAGGGCTGGGAGCAGTTAACGTTTCAAACGTTAACGTGTTAAATTATTTTAACAACGTTAAAAAAATTTAACCAAGTTAATAACGTTTAACTTTGAAGATTATAATTGTATAATATGTGGCATTGCGTCGTTATCTTGTGTTTACCCAAGCCGGATCGAGCGTGCCGATGACGTCGAATTTTGCGCCTTTTGACGAAATTGAAGAACACGAATAATTTAGATGTCCGTAACCCTCCTTCCAACGTTGGCGAAGTTGGCCTGCCGATATTTGACGATACAGCAATATCAGCTTCATCCGAATGCCTATTTTCCGTGTGAGGACTGGTATTTGAGCAACGGCGGATGTCTCTTTCTAAGGATACGACCGCAGTGATTGTATTCTTAAATGAAAACATCGCTGAATGTTAGAATTTACTATAACCTGAGAGAACTATCTTAACTACTCGTCCCCTGAGTTCCAATGTGTTCTATGTGCCAGTAGGCTGCCAGTAGGCACATAGAACGCATTGGAACTCAAGAGACGAACTGTACGTTAGTTCAGTTTTATTCAAATTCAAATCAATAAAAGTGGCCGAAGTTATTAACATTTTGACATTTAACTCGTTAACGCAGAATTATTTAACACGTTAATGTGTTAAGGAAAATGTTTAACTCCTCCCAGTCCTGACTTCAAACCGAAAGGTCCAAGGTTCGGTCCCAACTAGCGGTAACTGTGTTGAGTCCTTGGGCAAGGCATTTAATCCAGATTGTCCATGTGGGGACGCGGTGTCCCTGTGTAGTAAGGCGTACAGCAAGTCGATGGTACACTTGTCTTCAACCAATGCTGAACCGGCTTGTGCTGAGTTAGTACACTGGGAGTCTGACAGTTGCTCGCCGCTGCTCGGTGGTTCTCTCCGGGTACCCCGGCTTCCTCCACACGTAAAACTGTCCGAAACGGTGTGATCCTGGCTGTCAAAAGTCTTGTTAAACCTCAATAAAACGTACCCGTAGAAACTTTTCCATAACTTGTAACGGCAAAGACGTGCCAATAAATTTTAACGCCCAAAAATAATTTAGAACTGGAACAGTTAAGAATATAATACTCTTGGTGTCATCCTCGAATAGACTGTCAACATGTCCTCCACACATAACTAAATACTCGTAGTTGAAAAGGGTCATAAAAACAGAGTCGCATGTTTGCCAGTCACGACATGATTGAGTTGTGCTCCGATTTAAGATGTAAATCTGGGGGAAAAAAAATGTTTTGTACGTTCTGTTTATTTTTTATTGAAAAATACTATGTACTGAGCTACAAATAAAGCATTTAAATCCTCCCATCGAAGAGAGAAACTACAGCCCTATGAAACAAACAATTCTGCTGAGATATAATTATGAGCAATCCCATGACAACACATCGTCATTGTCTTTGATCAACTACATTTTAAATCTACGTCAATCTCTTACCAGATTGAGTTTATTTGTACTCGCCTATTAATAAAAGCTTCACATACAATGTCAGCGTGCTCTTCGCGACTGCGTGCTATCTGTTGTAAGATTTTATACCGCAAACGGGAATTTTATCGCTTTTTGTCTCCAGGTTCTGAAAGCCGATATCAGGGAGCTCCATAGACCATGGTATCAACGATTGCCAATTTTAGTTTAGGAGATTATGGCGATTATCAATTTCTTCTGATATCAGCATCGCCGTTCAGTGGCGGCGCCATGGAGGGGTATGTGGGGGTACTTAACCCTCCACTTTTTTCGCCAAGCGTAGAAAAACAATACAATCATTTTAATTTTTGTTGCATTGAACGTTGCTGTGTAAATGGTCGGTATGCTAAATCCCATATTCCCAAGTGCACTAAATCAGAGAAGTTTTGAAATTATGTTTGCCCCCCCCCTCCGCCCCCCCCCCCCCCACACACACGCTAGCTGCAAACAACAAACAATAGTCGAGGGTCCAAATTGCAACAAGGCATGCCGCGTTTAAACGGACTGAAACATAGTGCTTAAAAGTATTCGACAAATGCTAGAATCGAGAACGTGCAAGGTATCTGTTTGGAATTCAGCCTACAGCAATTTTGAAAAGTAAATAAAATTTAATATTTTAGAAAAATTCTGAACGGTATAACTCAATGAAATCATGCAAATGTGAATATCATTGGAACCGGCTGAACCAATGATATCCATATTCGCATGATTTTGTTGCAAAACAGTTAAAAATTTTCTCAACTTAGGGGGCTGCACAATCCCCAAGTGTACCCCCTCACTTTTGTAACTCTGGCGCCGCCACTGTCGCCGTTGAATCTATGGTTGAATTCCGCGAACAAGAATTTCCCGGTTACCGGTTCTGAAAATTGGGGCTTATGCCTGGGAAATTCATAGGCTAGAATCGAGAATCAAAGTTGGCGTTCTACAACCTTTGATTCCCAGTTCTGTCCTCCGAATTTCCCGGGTGTCGATGCTGATATTCAGAAACGAGAACTTGAAAATTTCCGACACCATGACTGACTTTAAAAAACGAGAATCAGAAAACTTCCGTTCCCGGGATTAAACCCAAATCTGTTGTTTTCATAAAGTGAGGCACTTGTCAAAGCAAAGCAATGCAGAGCAGTCAAGTTTCATCCTGTTGTTGATAAGTCATAGGATTGTTTGAGGCAAGTCTCACCCGAGGCAGACGATTCCTCACGAGGAAACCTAAAACTATGATTGAAAGTAATCATTTTGGTACATTCAGGGCCTGGCCAGGGGCGCAGTGGCTCAGTAAGTAGAGGTGCAGGCTGCAAGCCGAGAGGTCCTCGGTTCGAATCACACATGGGTCCTTGGGCAAGACACTTCACCCCCGCTGACGCTGTGTGGGCATGAGGCATGAGGCATACTGCAAATCGATTGTTTACCTGTCTTCAACCAATGCTAACCCTGCTTGAGTGGAGTTAGTATGTTGGGGAGCTGACAGTTGCTCGCCCTTCTTCGGTGGTTCTCTCCGGGTACTCCGGCTTCCTCTACCCGTAAAACTGTCGCGGTCATGATTAGCCATTGTGCAGAAATATGTGACCTTAAACACCAATAAATAAATAAATAAATAGGGCCCGGCGAACCTTCGAGATTAGTTTCTGTCTCTGTTTTGAATCGTTTTTCTGATTCGATTCGATTCGGAACCATCTCGACTATTCGAAAGAGTTCGATTCGCGGAAGGTTTTGGATTTCATACATAGTCTTATTGCTACTAATCACGTCGCTAAGATAACCGTGGGCGTGAGTTGTCAGTAAATAGAATATTAAGAATAGAAAATGTCCAAACTCATTTTGGTTGTGATACAGTTAACCCTTTACCCAAAGCAGACGATATCAAAATTTATTATTTTAAATACCATTTTTTTTAAATTTTTCAAAAAAATTCAACACAACCATATCATGTCGACGAGCTCGTTCCAACGAGGGGTCACATGATATGGTTTTGTTAAACATTTTTGAAAACTAATATTTATTCAACTGCTGAATTTGCTTATTACGCGGGCGGATGCGGGCGATTCGTTGGGTAAAGGGTTGAAGCGATAGCTTTGAGTAATTTGAATGTCAAAGCGTTAATGAAAGTGCGGTGCACACTCGGTTCCGGGTTCATGTAAGTATATTATGTATAATGTTGAAGAATGAATGTTTTTTTGCGCTCCGAAATTGCGCAGCGACTGTATGGGGCAAGCCCCTTTCGACCCTATCTTGCTGTTTAATTATTCTATTTTGCACCATGTCTGAGCGTGTTAAAGGGGGAAAGGAGGGGGAAGATTGTTAGCCGCGCCTGTGTTTCTTGCGGGTCTTATTTGGAGGAAATGGCTGGGATGGAGAGATGGTAGTCGTTGGTTTAACCCTTTACCCAACGAATCGCCCGCATCCGTCCGCGTAATATGCAAATTCAGCAGCTGAAAAAATATTATTTTTCGAACAATTTCAACAAAACAATATCATGTGACCCCTCTTTGGAACGAGCTCGTCGAGCTCGTTCCAAAGAGGGGTCACATGATCTGGTTTTGTTGAAATATTTTGAAATTTTTTAAAAATGATATTTAAAATAATAAATTTTGAAATCGTCTGCATCCGCCCGCGTAATATGCAAATTCAGCAGCTGAAAAAATATTATTTTTCGAAAAATTTCAACAAAACAATATCATGTGACCCCTCTTTGGAACGAGCCCGTCGAGCTCGTTCCAAAGAGGGGTCACATGATATGGTTTTGTTGATATTTTTTGAAAAAATTTAAAAAATGATATTTAAAATAACAAATTCTGAAATCGTCTGCGTTGGGTAAAGGGTTAAACATTATTTATTTCAAGAGTACACAATCACATGAAAAATGTGTTACATATATTAATGTGGATTCGGCAGGAAGCTATAAGCTTATTCAATGCCGTTTCCACCACGAACAAGATTACAACGAGTTACCAGTTACAATGGCAGGTATGAGTGATTTTAGTATTTAGTTTAAACAGTATTTGTATACATTACACAAGCGTCTGGTATTAGTCAGTAGTAGATATCACACGTCGTCGCCACGAGGCACCCGCCTCTCGTCCACCAGATTAACCCAGTGCCCAACGCGGATAGAATATGGTAGTTGCACAGAAGACTTCGCGAATAACTAGACATTCTTATTTTCAGCTCCAAAACACAGGTCTTGACCTCCCACAGGAACGAGCTCAACGAGCTCGCTCCAGCGGAGGGACACGAGCCATATATCCGTGCCCAAAGTTGGAAAGATAATAAGATTTGAATGAGAGCTTTTTTTAATATCACTGACCGGTGTTGGCCAACACGGGAGGCAGGGGAAAGGGAGCCCCGGGAAACGACATGTAAGAATATTTAGACTACAAGGTGAACAAGATAAGAACGATTAAAAAAAAACAAAAAAAAACAAAAAAAATACAAATTTCGGTCAGCTAGAAAAAGGCGTAAGTAGGTATAGGAAATGTCATTCAGTTCGTTTAGTAAAAGATTATGAATACAGTCTATGAGCACAATTCCATGCCAACACATCGTCATTGTCTTTAATCAACTACATTTTAAATCTACGTTAATATATTACCAGATTAAGGTGGCGCTGAGCTGCAAGGAAAGTTGAATGGTGTGGAGGGGTATATTCGTTATGTTGAGCTAGTTTGGTAATAGCATTTATAATAATATTAAGTTATATTAAATGGGTTACTACTGTATTAGAAATTAATCATTGGAATCGCTCACTTGATAATATAAAGTCATGTACTACTTCAAAGATAAGACAGTTGTCTTCGTTATTGAAGAATTCTGAACCGAAAAGAAGTGAAGATGTGGCTGTTCCAAAAGGGAGTAGGTTAACTCTTTCAACACGAGAGGCCACTTTTCCGGTCCAGCAACACGATACGTCATAATTTCATTAAGTAGGATGGCTACTACGTGAACGTGTGTGGTAGAACAATTAATATTTTCAACGTGCAGCCTGAAGGCTGCACGTTGAAAATATTAATTGCTCCACCCCCAAATAATGGATGTGGACTCTTCCAATTTCCGCCATTTAACTAGCATGGAAGGTACTACCAGTGTTCAAAGGGTTAATTGTATAGTTACGAGCGTCTGTGAAAACTGGACAATGCAAGAGAAAGTGATCACTGACATAGGGAGTTTCGTGATAAATGATTATCATATAAATGTGAATTGAGGTTACTTTCCTCCATTCGTAGTAACCTGCAATGATATATTTGATCTGTGCGAAATTTCGCCTTACTACAGAATCTTGGAGGTCGTTGACTACCATCGTTTAGGAAAATCTTAAAATTAATCAATGACAAGTTCTCGTGGACAGACAGGGACAAGTTATGCCATTGGTCAGTAACGTTGGAGATGAAGGAAGACTTGCACAATTCAGTCTGACAAAAAGGAACACGGTGGTTTTGACTTGATCGGAGACTGAGTGATGGATTGGTTGAGGAAGCAAGTGGCGGAACTTTACTGGAGATGTATGGAGGTACCATACGATGATACATTTTGAAAAACTGGATTAACGTGTGTTTGCGACGTCTTTCTTGCAATGGGTCCCGTCGCGTTTCTAAATAAAGTAAGAACTTACTAGCACTAATGGCTGCCCCCGTAATGATCCTTGCCGCTGCAATCTGTATTTTTTCCAGTTCGGCCACTTTGGTTTCAGAACAGTTATCAGAAACAGTATCCGCGTATTCAAGAAGAGGCATAATAAAGGCAAAATATATTTTTTCTACGACACTACGATCTAAATTAAATTTGTGCCTCCCCAGTAAGTCTAAGCGAGACCAGGCTTTAGAGTAAATATGGTCGATATGGTCGATCCATGTAAAAGTGCTATTTAGTATGACTCCTAAGTGTTTATGGTTGGAGACTTCGGATATCCTAGAACCACCTGAGAATGAGGGTGGATGGATGGGGCTGATTTTACGTGACGTTAGCATACTCTCTGTTTTGTTTGGATTGAACTCCACCAACCATGTCTTAGCCCAATGTTCGATTGTAGCCAGATCATGATTGATTACGGTCGAGGCTTGTTCAGGGCTCTCTATAATTAGATACAGGGAGGTATCGTCTGCAAAGAGGCGTATACTGCTCAGTAGATCTTTGGTTATGTCGTTAATGTATATAAGGAACAACAAGGGCCCGAGGATCAATCCTTGTGGGACATCGGCATTGACGGTTCTCCAGCAAGATGTCTCAGATGATATTTATTTATTGGTGTTTAAGGTCACATATTTCTGCACAATGGCTAATCATGACCACGACAGTTTTACGGGTGGAGAAAGCTGGAGTACCCGGAGAGAACCACCGAGCAACGGCGAGCAACTGTCAGCTCCCCAACATACTAACTCCACACAAGCAGGGTTAGCATTGGTTGAAGACAGGTGCACCATCGACGTGCAGTACGCGTTAGTGCACAGCGTCACCATGCCGCCACATGGGCAGTTGGGTGAAGTGTCTTGCCCAAGGACACAACGCGGTTGCCGCTGGTGGGATTCGAACCGAGGACCTCTCGGCTTGCAACCTGCAACTCTACCTACTGAGTCACCGCGCCCCCGTCTCAGATGATATCACAACTCGTTGCAACCTCTCTGCAAGATACGATTTTAAGAACAGCAGAAGTTCACCCGAAACGCCTATACCTTCCAGCTTATAGATGAGACCAGCATGCCATACTTTGTCAAAGACCTTACTGACATCACAGAAGACAACCCTAACTTCTTTGCCTTCATCAATGGCGCGACAGAATTCATTATATATGTCAGTTGGAGGACAGTTGAGTCACCGGGTGTAAAACCTGACTGAAATTGACTGAAAACGTTATTGCCAATTCGAACCTCCCACAAACGTTTGAATACACATTTTAAAAATATTTTTCCAACGCAGCTGATCAGAGATATTGGGCGATAATTAATAACAGAATTGGAGGGTTGTTTTTTCAAGATTGGAGAGACTTTTGCTTTTTATCCACAGTGACGGAAAGTACGAGTTATTTATTAGTATATTAAGTAAGATCGAGAGTGGCTCGCATAAAGAGGATTTACATTCTTTGAGGAGACGCGGGCTTATTAGATCTGGACCAGACGCCTTGGACCCTTTTACCGACATCATTGCAGAATATACAATGTAGAATAATACAATCAATACTTTCAGAAACATGGGGTGGTGCGTCTGGCAGGGAAGCATTCAAGTCATCAACTGTTGAGAGAGAACTGAAATATTCATTGAACACTTTAGCCTACTCAACACTTGTGGAATATATTTTTTTGAGTGGATGAGAGTAGGAATGCCTACTGCTTTACAACTGCGGATGAATGTTTTTCAGGGTCTTCCACCACCTTGATGGTGGTGTTTCGCTACTTGTTAAAGTGGACTGGACTTTGGACAAGTATAAGCTTCGGCCTTCCTAATAGCCGAAACAACTTCGTTCCGTTTCAGTTTATATTTTGCCAAGGCGTGTGGAATATCGGTCCGTTTAGCAATGCGATACAAACGTTTTCTCTGTCTAATCAGAAATCTTATTTCATTATGCATCCATTTCGGTTGGTCTATTCGCGTGGTAATAAATTTGTTGGGCATGTGGATTGATGCAGTATCGAATATTTTATCGGTAAATTTAGAAACTATAGTATCGAGAGATGGATTATCAAAGAGAGAGTTCCAGTCGACGTTACAGAAAGCCTCATTCAACGCTTCATAATTACTCTGGGAGTAGAGCCATATTCTCCTCTTAAATGAGAGAGGTGGTGGTTTTAAAAATTCAACTTCGAGTGAAATTGGACAGTGGTAGCGGATCATGTCTGGGACAATCGTTTCGAAGACCTCACAAGTTTTCATGTTGATTGTGTCACTAAGCGCAAATAGATCTAATAATGAAGCCGACGACTCGATAAAACAAGTTGGCTCACGCACGACTTGTCTTAAATTAAAATAATGTAATATCTCAGAAAAGCCGCTTCTTGAGGGACCTACTTGGTTGTCATTGAAATCACCTGTGACAATTAAGTCGGCAATTGTCGTGTCTCTAGCTTTCTCGATGGATGCTGATATGGCTTCCCACCTATCTGGGGGACTGTTGAGTGATTGGTAGAATACCCATAACAGTAAAGATCTTGTCCGTTTTGTAAATACTTCTACCCATAGTCAGTTCGTATTCGTTTGTAGGTCCTGTCGTGGTAGAAAGGAAATGCCGTCTTTAATGTAAATTGCGACCCGCCTCGCCTTCTCGAATGATTAAATCTCAATGGTTCATGGAACCATGGAGAAGGACATCAGATATGAGATCGTTGGTAATCCAGCCATGTCTCAGACAAAGCCACACTGTCAAACAGAGCAAATTCACATTGAATGATATCTAGTTTACTCTGGATGTTAAGATGGACAATTTTTAAAATATTCTGGTTGTGATCCGAGTTGGAAGAATTTGGACCACGGTTAGTTTCGATGCCACCGGACAGTAATAAACTTACGTCCAAATGAAACAATGCAATGACAAGGAAAGATGAGATCGGTAGTTTCAGTGTGAGCGCAACCTTCAAAACGTCCACGTCCCTGTATGGATATGAAATTTCATCCAGAGGATTTACTAAGGGAGAGGTAACGAACTCACTGAAGTGGCTAAGGAACAAGGCTACAACGGCAGTAAAGCTGTCATGCAGCCCAACCCCACTGAGACGCAGAACCAAGTAAATTAAGACACAAGAAGATCTCTTTTTCGGAAAACAATATTTAAACTACTACAATAAACTTTGAAGTTGTAATTGCCAATCCGAGCATGATATGATTTAAGAGAACACATAATAATCTACTGTGTAACCTGTTGATGTAGATAAAAAAATATGTTCGGAAGCAAGATTGTGTTCAAGCTGGTAAATAACGCAACAGATATGTGAAAAATACTGTTGTGTAGAGAGACGACAACAGTAATTTAGATACAGGTAAGTAACAAAAGAAGGTTAAGAAAACTGAAATTTAAAAACGTAAAGCTTTGCTAATGCTGTTAACCCTTTACCTAACATGAAAAGCAGACGACACGTGCAAAAAAAATTCTTGAATAACTAATTTTTTTCATTTTTTGTCTCAAAAACATAGGTTATGACCCCTCGTTGGAACGAGCTCGATGAGCTCGTTCCAACGAGGGGTAATAACCTATATTTTTGAGACAAAAAATGAAAATATTTTGAAAATTAATTGGCGATATTTGGGAATAGCGCTGGCCGGTTTTGGCCGTTACGTTGGGTAAAGGGTTAACAAAGAGTTTGGGAGCTTAAGAGAACTTCGGAATTACTGGGCTCACTGGTGAGTATTGTTTTAGAATATCATTTAATTTCTTTAGCGGAAAGAGACAAGTAAATATATATTCACTTTAAGCAGATGACAGTGTCAAAATGCCTGGAAATTCTTTTACTTCGATAGTGATGGGGTAATAGTGAGCATTTAGTAATGTTTACGTTCTGCTAGTTACAAGGTACTCGAGGTGAAATTATTTGGTTTGTATGCTTTTGTCCTGTTACAGCCCTTAGGTTGCACCAAGGCAAAGACATATACACACATTATAAGAATCCTCACATTAAGTTATGATCACTGTTATTATTATTGTATATAGATGAAGGAGTCAGTAATTATTGTTTCTTAGGTTTCGGAGTATAGCAAGAAACTTTTGTCTCAACGTTTTGGAGTAAGAAGAGTTTGGTGGGGATAATCGTCAGAGGGAGCCACGTGTTTACGAGGATGCGGCGATTGTTTTGTCAATGAAAGTCACTTTTTTACGGTTCGTCGACCTCGTCGCACCAATCAACTTTGTGCAAGATGGACAAAGAGCAGCTGGAGCAGTTTGCGTCAAAAACTATTAACTCTGCTATGGCGGATAAGCAAAATGATTTATTGAATAATTTGGGCCGAGTATTAACGGCAAGATTTGAAACTTTTGAAAAGAAAGTAAAAGTTAATCAGATAGCTATGTCGGAGAATCAGACCTAAAAAAAATATGTTAATAAGCTATATGGAGGGCATGTTTTCACACGAAAGAGCTGTGAGGAATAGTTTAAATTCGACGCTTGTGTTAACTGGTAGAATGATGGAAGCCCATATTTGGGCTTTATTCTGAAGTGCAGGTGCCGCAGCATAATGGTTTCATATTCTTTGAATGTGCTTCATATTAATTTTGAATTAAAATAATTTAATCTGTGAGGATTTGCCTTGTTACAATTTATGGGAGAGTGCCTAGTGGCACTCTCCCATAAACTGCAACAAGGCAAAGGGACGTGGACTAATTCAGATGACCAAAAATAATTTAGCACTCTACCAGTTAAGGAGAAGTTCAGTGACATTGAAACAAGCTTTTCTTCAACAAGTGATGATAGCATAAATAGAGCTAAAAGAAAGGCGGCAGAAGGTAAAGATTTATTGAATCATAGACAGGAAAGGATTAAAATGGCTGACGGTTCAGAGCTCGGCTGGAAAGTAGTCCAAGAGTGTGAGGTCAACCCCCTCGCCAGCGATTCAGAGGATGAGAAACAAAAATTACAGGGCCGAAGCTAGAGCGGAACGTAAAAGTAAAAAAGAGAAAATTAAAAAATCCCAACTTCGAAGAGACTCATTTATTACTGGGATTTCCGAGTTTGATTATAAACGATAACTTCACAAGTGAATTATGCAATCAACAATTGTGTCATGTATCCGTGCGCGCAAACGAAGACGCTTTGCCGTGGGTGTAATGGGGACTTCATTGTTTTTTTTTAAGCCTTTACCTAATATGAAAAGCAGATGACACTTGCAAAATAAATTCTTGAATAGCTATTATTTTCATTTTTTTTTGTCTCAAAAACATAGGTTATGACCCCTCATTGGAACGAGCTTGATGAGCGCGTTTCAATGAGGGGTCATAACCTATGCTTTAGAGACAAAAAATGAAAAAATAATGAAAATTAACTGGCGATTTTTGAGAATAGCGCTGGCCGTTATGTTAGCTAAAGGGTTAACTAATATAATTATCGTTAATAATGAAAAGTAATAAACAGAGTAATCGCTTTACTGGACTGGTTACGCGAAATAATTCATTGGAGGCGAGGGACTATATTATAAAACACTCGTGCGCATTCGCGCACTCGTGTGTGTACAACATCCCTCACCTCTCATGAATTATTTCACGTAACCAGTCCACTCAAGCGATTACTCTCTATATAAATCAAGACGGTCGTCATTCAACAGTTTTCATGCTTCGTCGAATCCACCGAATCAGAATACCGTAAATGTACAGAAACCCGACTTCAAATCAGGGCTGTGTTGGGGTTGTAGTTTGCCTGGTCATTGGAAATCCGATTGCAAAGCTTTCAAAAGAGCACACAACAATAAGATAGAGCATTAATACTTCGTCCCCTGAGTTCCAATGTGTTCTATGTGCCTACTGGCACATAAAACACATTGGAACTCAGGGGACGACTTGTGTGATAGAACCAAAGTGTATTTCTGCAGGTGGGGTAATGGCACATGGAGAAATGGTAAGAGGGTAATGTGTTTCTGCAGAAAAAAATTTAAGCCTTTCCGTTTTTAGGTCATTTCAGATTATGGACTCCATTGAACTGTCTGGGAATTGCGTGGGTCGAGGTGGAGTTTTCACACAAGATTGCTCAGTTTCGACATCGGTCTTTTTTAGTCAACCAAATGCTGCCAATGTGTTCAAAATCCATTCTTCAAATCACATTGCTGATGGTTCTTGTGTTTTAGTAAATGCAGTTCAAAATCTCGATTTGAATGGAAACAGTTTTATTCCTTCACCCGTCGGGAGTCTCAAAAAACATTTTTAACCATGGGGAGAAATTACTGATAAAGGGCACATTTTGAGCATTATCCAAATCGGTTACAAACTGCCATTTAAAGAATTCCCATCATCAATTGTTCTCCCAAATAATAAATCAGCTCGAAAGAATTCAGAATTTGTCGGTAACGAGATTAGCAGCCTTGCTCACAAGGGCTGTATTTCAGAAGTGAAGGTATTGCCATTGGTGATTAACCCTCTTACTGTATCGGTGAATAAAGATGGCGAACTCCGGTTAGTGTTGGATTGTAGGCACCTCAGCCCATGCTTAATGCAATTTAAATATAAGTATAAAGGTGTTGACATTGCAAGGCAAACTTTTTTTTAAAGGAACATTTTTGTTTTGTTTTGATTTGAAAGGAGCTTATCACCATGTCGATATTTTTGAAGGTCATCAAAAAATATTTACGTTTTCAGTAGTTTCTTGATGGGGTTACTAAGTATTATGTTTTCAATTCTTTACTTTTCGGATGTCTCCATCCGGTTTTATTTTTCTAAAATCATGTGAATTTTGTTGCAATTTTGGAGATCTGAAGGTCACAAGATAGTGAAGTTTTTAAATGATGGTATTGGAGGCCACAAAGATAAAAATTCAGCTTTGGAATTAAGTCAGTATGTGAAACGTAGCTTGGACGAATTTGGTTTCTTAATTGCCGGTGAAAAATGTTCATGGTTACCTGCCCTTGTGCTGTTTATGATTTTTAACCCTTTACCTAACGTAACGGCCAAAACCGGCTAGCGCTATTCTCAAAAATCGCTAATTAATTTTCATTATTTTTTCATTTTTTGTCTCAAAAACATAGGTTATGACCCCTCGTTGGAACGAGCTCGTCGAGCTCGTTTCAACGAGGGGTCATAACATATGTTTTTGAGAAAAAAAATGGAAAAATTAGTTATTCAAGAAATGTTTTTGCAAGTGTCGTCTGCTTTTCAGGTTAGGTAAAGGGTTAATACATTCTTGCACGTTGTATGATAAAGCCTGCATTAAACGACCGCCACTTCTGCTTAACACGTGTTAATTATTATTACGTAATATAGTTCAGACGATATATTCGCTGCACAGATTAATTTTTTGGCCAAATATGACACATATGGCATCAGACAGTTTCATATTGGACTCAAGCTTTGCTCTCGTTCGACATGGAACTAACCGACATATCACATTAAAACACCAACTGCTCACCAGGAGTGAACAGTATCATCCCCTCCCCTCTCACCGCCAAGTCCAGTGCAACCACCTAAAAGCTACAGGAAATAACAGAGCTCCGAAAGCAGAGAGTTACCACTTAGATCTTGGAAGAAATGACGAACGTCAATAGGGGTTGCTGAAATGCATTAAAAGTCCGGGCTCTTGCTATTCTCTTCAAGTTAAATTAATATTACAGTCGTTGATTATTACTGTTCATACATGTAGCAAGGCAGACTACGTCACAGATGAAGGGATTCATTGAACCACAAAATTAAAGACACATAATTAACAGCGGAGGTTTCAGTCAAGTGTTGGACGTTTCCGGACATATGGGCAAGGCTCTCGTTCGTTCAAGATTGCATTCACAATTTCATTCACTGGAGTTAAATGACACAGGGGAGAGAGATACACTGGATTTATTGACCTGGACTGAGGATTCATGCATTTGTTTCAATTTAGTACAGTGGAATGATATTTATGGAGGTTCTGTTAGGAAACTCGTAGTAATTATTCATTATTCATTACCCCCCTCCCCCTTCCCTCCACTGAGTCAACTCCCCGATCAAAATACAAATAAACTGGAGAAGTTTTATTTCTTGAAGATATGTAAACCAATTAGAGTGAGGAATACTTAATAAATAATTCAACTCCAATTGATCATTCCGCGCTGCTAACCTTCTCAAAAGTCCCAATGACAGAAAATCTACAGCCATCAGATAAAATTAATAAAACTCTAAGTAAATGTCGCATTCAGAATAGAAAGCAGGATTTGATCGGTCACAACCTTACTGACATTGTCCATAGACCCATCTCGGCCCAGGTACGACGAATCAGTTACTTATTAATACTCCTGGCGTAGATTCCACTTAACCCCACCCCACCCCCTGGAATTGGATAATGGATATATATTCGTATAAGTTCTGTTGGGAAAACTGTGATAAATAGCCTGTTGCTCCCCCTCCAACTCCCCGGTAAAGGTACAATAAACCAGGTAAGTTTTATGTCTTAAAAAATATGTGAAGCAGTTGGCATAACGAATACTTTGTTTTGACTCCAATGGATTATTCAACCCCACCAATGGATAATCTTTTCACTCGAGATTGATAAAGCAATTGATATGAGGCAGATATAATTAAGCTGCAAAAGGTACGCCCACCCCACCCCCACCCCAAATACCCACACAACCACACTTTGGTGACAAGAGATAAAGCACCATCAAAAATAATTAATGAGGTTATAATTAAAAGTCACATTCAGGGTGGAAAGCTTGATTAGTTGGCAATGTCCTGCCCGACATGATCTACAGATCCCTGTCAACCCAGATATAATAAAAATAAGAATAGAAAGCACGAGTGATGTGATTGACCACACCTTGACTGACACGGTCAACAAATCAGCATGACGAAGCATGGTTTGATGGATTATATTGCCTGACCAACTTGATCCACAGATCATTCATTCACGTTGGATGTCATTCACGTTGGGTGTCACGATTGGCATTTCGCACCTCTGATTTCAGAGTGTGAACACCTGAATTAAACAACATGGGAGCACTGGATCTACCGAAAAGACTACAAAAAACATATCAGCTCTGGGCGTATCTTGTCCCATCACCTGGACTGTCCAGGAAAAGGGTGAGAGCGTCTACCTGGCCTTGGAATTCTCCACTACAAATGAGAACACCCCCCCCCCCCCAAGGGTAGAGGTAGTACCTTTAGCGAGAGGCCCCCATCTCACACTGGTCCTCATCCATGGGGGTTTGGAGGCCCTGAAAAGCGTAAGAGAAGAAGAAAAAAAAAGAAGAAAGAGCCCGTCCACCAAGCGAAAGGACGCCCTACGCTTGGAGGCATTTTTGGAGAAAAAGAAAGAGAACGGTGAGGAAAAGAAAGAGCCAAAGGCGGTCGCCACTTCCCCCCCCCCCCCCCCCCCCCCCACACACACACACTCCCACAGACAGTCCCGTGAGACTGTCGGCTCCCCAGCCGGAGCTGTCAGATGTGGAAGAGTCTGTGGAGATTGAGGTGGAAATGGAAGTTGTCCTCTCGCCACTTCCTGATCCCCACTAGCCTCTTCCTTCTGGACCAAAATGTCAGGACTCGGACTCAGACACACGACTGGAGACGATAAAGCAGGACAGCCAGAACCACAGAAGGGAAATGGACCGACAATATGATCAACTAATCGGACAAATCAAAGAATTGGCACAACAAACACAAAAACTTCAGACTCCTCCTTCACCATTCATAACAACTCCAGACACGGCCAGAACCAAACCATTTGAGCTAAGACAGGCATCAGGCAGTCCACCAACAACACCTATTGCCATGGTTTCCCCATCTAGACCACCTCCTCTCAAAAAGAAATAAAAACGACACAAGCGGTGCTGAGTACCCGTAACTCCTCCTCCTTTACCACTGACAGACAAGATGAAATCACACATATAAAGAGGGTCGAAAGGGAGTTGCCCCACACCGTCCTTGCGCGCCTTCGGTTCGCGAAACCATTTGATCTGCTTTGATCTGCACAGATCTGTGTTAGTCCCGATAGAGTGAACCAAGTACTTATTCAAATTCCCAGCAAAAATATTCCACTTCACTTCACCCCAGTAGTAGTTGCTGGAGTTGTGGGTGTTTCTTTCATGTGGCGGTGGAAATTCTGGTCACGGATCTTATCTGCTTCAATATATTCGTGGTCCTCTACTAGCATGAAGTCCTGGATCTCTTTGCTGTGGTTGTTCTTGACAAATGTGATGTATTCATCGATGGTCCCGGAGAAATCAAGTTGGAGGCTGCCAGATGTCTTGATGACGTGCTGGTCAATGCTGTCAATGTTGTCACGCCAAACTGTGTCTTCGTTCGCCTTGTGGCTTTCGGGTACGAAGGGAGAGGCGAGTGAGGAACGGGAAATGACGAGATAGCAACTTTCAATTCCACCTCTGTCTCCGCAGGACGTTCCTCATCCAACAATTCCGGCTGGAGAGCCAGCAGTTGGTTGGGTTTGTCTGTGGAAGTGGGAGGGGAAGTGGTGGCTACTTTCTTTCCTCACCTTTCTCTCTTCGTCTCCACAAAGGCCTCCAGGCATTCCTTCGCCTGGTGGACGGGCTCTTTTTCTTCTTTCTTTCCAGGTCCTCCGGACTCCCTCAGGTGAGGACCAGTGTGAGACGAGATCCTCTCAACAAGGTACTACCTCTCCCCGAGGACGGTGGTGTGGCGTTCTTCTTCTCTGTTCCAAACTCCAGGGTCAGCTGGACATTATCACCTTTCATCTGGATAATAAAATGGAAGGACCGAAATAGATTAAGTGTAAGCTTTTCACAAAATTGGTGGCAGGGGTTGGGTTCATTTTGCCATCACTGCTTGTTCAGTTGTTTCTCTTTTCATTGAAATCCTATGGTTATCTCATGCCAGGGTACTATTCTCCCATATGCAGCTCTTCTAGTACACATAATACCTTATTTAACCCTTTACCTAACACGAAATGCATCAACACTTGCAAATAAAATTCTTGAATAACTAATTATTTTCATTTTTTTGCGACAAAAACATAGCTTATGACCGCTCATTGGAACGTGCTCAACGAGCACGTTCCAATGAGGGGTCATGAGCTATGTTTTTGAGACAAAAAATAAAAAATAATGAAAATTGAATGGTGATTTTTTGTGAATAAAGCTGGCCAGTTTTGGCCGTTACTTTGGGTAGTGTTAAACAGTTTTTGAAACAAAAGTAATCTGTTTTTACTATTATTTTGAGAAAAATGAAAGGGTTAATGTTTATGCTGCTCATTTTCATGTGACTACCTTTTTCCCTTCAAGAGTTCATCCGTCTGTTAATGTATTAATACAAGAAAATGGCGGGTTGGGAATATTTTTTCAATAAATTTGTTGTTTGAAGACATTTTATAAAAGCACATTTGCCCACAAGTAGTTTGCCTTAAATATTATTTTATAAGTTCTGGTAGGAATACGGTAGCATACTTCCAGGAACCACTGACGCCTGCTGCCAACTCTGTGAGTTGACTGCATGTACTTCGCGTATTCTATACATCAAAACCTTCATTCTGATGTATAATTTGTGCATATTTAATTTGGATTGATGGAATATCAGAGGTGGGAATTTCAAAGTAAATAAATTTCCCATACTAATATAGCTCCTTAATTATTCATTGTGTAATAACCGGAAAAACATGAATTTTATTGAGCAAATAAAGTTGAGTGCTGGAACTAAACATGATGTTAAAGTGGTTATTTCTCAAACAGCATAGTAGACAGGTTCTGGGATAATTTGAACAAGTAGCAAGACTGATGCATAATTATACACTTGGTAATTTGCTGTTGAATATATTTTTTTTACAGCGCTGACAATTCAAAGCGATAAATTGTTGAGTCAGTGTTTACGTACAATTTAACTCCTTACCTTCCATTTCCAGAAGTCGACGCTTGTAAAAAGTTACTAAAACGTTTCATTTTGTCCCCCAAACATAACTTTGGGCCCCTGTTGGTATGTGATTTATTTATTTTTTTCTATTGGTGTTTTAATGTCACATGCGTATGCACAATGGCTAATAGTGACCGTGACAGTTTTACGGGTGGAGGAAGCCGGAGTATCCGGAGAGAACCACCGAGCAACGATGAGCAGCTGTCAGCTCTCCAACATCGTAACTCTGAAGTCTGCACCGCGGCACAGGCAGGGTTAGATTGGTTGAAGACATGCGCACCATCGGCTTGCAGTACGCCTTAGTACACAGCTTCATCGTGCCTCCATGTAGACAATCAGAGTTAAGTACCTTGCCCAAGACACAACGCGGAAGCGCGAATCAGTCGCAAAAATGGTCACCCATCCAACTACTAATCGCGCTTGAAATGTTGCTTATGTGATCCAAGATGGATGGGAGTAAGGGCGTGGGAGCATCCGGGGGCAAGGAGGCCGGGGTATTAAATGTTCACTCGATTCTGTGTGTGAGTTAAGATTGAGGGGTTACAACGTATTGTAAATCGTAATATACCACTCAGTAGTATTGACATTTAATATCGCCCCTTGAGTGGAACACGGTGGCATCTGCAATGCTAAAGCAGTGCAGATGGCACCTTGTTCCACTCAGGGAACGATATATGTATAATGCTTTAGAACCCACCTCGCCGATTGTATACATTCTTTGTTTGGTGATTATCGATAAGCCTCCGCCATTATACCTGATACCTCCCCAACCCCACTGGCTTTGGTACACGTGAGGTGCGATAGAAAACGAATACTCGAAAGTATCCATGGCATAGTGGCACAGCATGGTACCAAAAAAAGACTATTCCCCAAGTGAAATAATTCGTGTTGAACTTGGCAGAAGATCTCGCAAAAATAAGGATCATCAGCGATTGTGCAGTTGTATGTGCTGTACCAAGATTGTAACTAAGTCCAGCACAAAGCTGCACCATCCCAACACTTAAGCTTGAAGCAAAGACTGAGAGTCTGCCATTGTGTCGTGGAAGGCTATATACTGCTATCCAGGGCACAGTGACAGACCATTTTTTTTTGACATAACAGCCCTCAGTTCATTGAAATACTGGTAGATTTATCAGAAAAAAGTTGGCCAGCCATAAGTACATCCCGTTAACTGAAGATCGCCCCTCAGCCCAGACACACAGCTTATTACCTCTGCAAATGCCCTCTTTTGGCACTGTACAAATATTGTGTACATATACCATTTCTATTTTCTGTCAATTTGATGTATATATATATTATTTTGCACATTTAAGTGTTTTTAATGCCCTGAAACTTTCCTGTGAAACAGCGACCCGTGTCTTCCAATCCATCCATTGTTTCTTCCCTAAAGAAAATGACCGATGGCGATCGACATAGAAGCTTACAGAGAGAGGATTGCAAGATTCGGATCGTCTTGTCACAAAGGCTACCTCGACATGAATTGTCTCTACCTTATCGTGCTTACCTGTTCACTCGGAGCCCTCGGATTCCGTATCATGATACTGTACCTAATTATACTTGGAAGTGATGTACAAACCAGTCTTGGCCCCATGTCCTCGGATCTATCTATAGTACACATCAATTGCTGGGGACTCCGGGATAAAAGCCAAGCCATTCACGCGGAATTGGACGATTACGACATAATTTGCATAACAGAAACCTTCTTGAACCCTGATATATCCACTCCTCAGCTACCTGGTTATACCCACGTAAGGAAAGATCGCCCATCCGGAAGAGGTGGCGGTGTAATGATATACATACGAGAATGTGTTTATTTTAAACGAAGGGACGACCTGGAAGTATCCGGGTTAGAGGCCATCTGGGTCCAAACGAATCCTCATAACGAGAACATCGTAGTGGGAGCCGTCTATAGACCCTCCTCATTTAACGAGCACTACTGGAACTTAATAGATGAATCAACCTCCCTAGCCCGACAGAACCTGTTGTATAAGTGCATTATTTTAGGAGACTTCAACGCCGATTGTCTCACCAATATTCACCCTAAAATTAAATACTTAGAAAATATTCATAACCTAACGCAACTGGTCTCGGAGCCAACGCGAATAACCCAAACATCGAAAACCCTGCTCGACTTGATACTGGTGACATGTCCAAACTCTATACACAATTGTAGAACGCTACCACCATTTTGCAGTGACCATCATGCCATCGGAACCAATTTCCTAACTACACGGCCAACAAAAAAACCTACCGCAGGGAGGTATGGGATTATGCACAAATGGATAAAAGTGCTGTTGTGTCGTTACTTCGACGGGTCGACTGGAATTTTATTTCAGCGTCGCACAGTATTGATGAAATAGTTGACGAGTTTACCAACACTGTTACAGAGACGGTTAAATCTTTACACCCTGTAAATCAGTTCTGATAAGGAAAAATGACAAACCTTGGTTTACGTCTCATCTTCGGTCGTTAATACGGTGTCGGAATAAAATACACAAGAGAGCAAAAACGAGTGGAAAATCTGATGACTGGGCTGTGTTTCGGAGAACACGTAACGAGGTGATATCTGAGATACGAAATGCAAAACGAAATTACTATGACAAACTGGATAATCTCGTGTCAAGTCCAAATTTTGGATGTAAAAACTGGTGGAAGTTAGTAAATTCCTATGTAAAGCAACAGAACCCGACCTCTGAAGTACCGGAAATGCTCCACCAAAATTCTATATTGCACGACCCGAAGGAAATTGCCGAAATCTTTAATGGCTACTTTATCGAAAAGCCGACATTAAACGCAGACCATTGCCCCTACCAGATATCCCATTAAGAGACGTATGTATAGAAAATAAAGTAATTAAAACAGACGAAGTAGAAGGAGTCCTAAATGCACTCGATCCAAATAAAGCCTGTGGCCCAGACGGGATCAGTAATAGAATTCTGAAAACATTTGCTAAAGACCTAGCGTATCCTCTTTCAACAATTTTTAATAAGTCCCTCAGTCTTGGCCTTATGCCTACTATATGGAAAAGTGCAAACATTACACCAGTACATAAAAAAAGGATCGAAACATATGAAAGAAAATTATAGACCAATCTCTCTAACATGTAATGTTGGTAAAGTCTTTGAAAAAATTATCTTTTCTCATATCTTTGATTTTATAAACGAACTACTAACTAAACACCAGTCTGGCTTTATACCAGGGGATAGTACAGTGTACCAGCTGATAGAAATAACTAACTTCATCGCAAAGGCCCTTGACGAAGGTAAAGAAGTAAGAATGGTATTTTGTGATATAAGTAAAGCATTTGATCGCGTGTGGCATAAAGGCCCCCTGCACAAAATGCACTCGATGGGAATCAGGGGAGAACCATTATCATGGTTCCACAGCTATCTTAAGAATAGAACCCAGAGGGTGTGTATAAATGGCCAAAATTCGAACAGCAAGATTATACAGGCCGGTGTCCCCCAGGGGTCGGCGCTGGACCCTCTTCTATTTCTCATATACATTAACGATTTAGCAGAACAAGTTGATTCCAATATACCCCTATTTGCAGATGATACCTCACTGTACATCATTGTTGAAGACGAAAGTGTTGCCAGTGACTTGCTTAACAGAGATCTTGATAAAATTTCGGAATGAGCTAGAATCTGGCATGTAGACTTCAACGCTCAAAAAACGGTTTCCATGAATATGTCACGTAAACTGATACATGGTCCCAAACCTGCTCTTTCCTTTAACAAAGAACCCGTACGTGAGGTAGAATCCCACAAACATCTAGGGCTGGTCTTCAGGAACAATGGCACATGGGACACGCACATAGAAAAGCTTGTAGAAAAAATTAGTCCAATGATTAATTGTTTCCGAAGTTTAAAACATCGCTTGTCTCGGAAATCCCTAGAGATAATTTACAAAAGCTACCTACTGTATTGTTCGATTACGCGTATGTCATATGAGACGCCTGCACTGAAAGTAAATCTATATTGATTGAAAATCTACAAATGGACGCCCTTCGTACAATATGTGGGGCGACTCGTGGCACAAGCCACGACCTCATATACAACGAAACAAATTTTACACCTCTGCGCGAAAGACGTAAAATACACAAACTCACTATTTTTTACAAAATGGTAAATGGTATTGCACCCAGGTACCTCTCCCTTCTCGTACCGCGACCTGTTTCACAATTTTCTGACTACCCATTAAGAAACTGTGGAAACCTCCGCAGCGTGCACTCTAGAACAGAATCTTATTCGAATAGTTACCTCCCGTCGAGTGTGGAGCTTTGGAACCAACTTGAAAATGGAACACGTGATGCAGACTCCTTGTCCCACTTTAAAAGATTGATAAAGAACTCCTGGGTGAAAACTCCAAAGTATTATTATGCGGGCTCTCGACGGGGCCAATTCCAGCACTGCAGGTTACGTCTTGGGTGCAGTGATTTAAAAACTAATCTCTTTAACCGCTTTCTAACAGACGACCCCGCGTGCACGTGTGGCCATAGTTATGAAGACCCCAGCCACTTTTTTTATGCAGTGCCCACTATACATCCAACAAAGAAGTGACCTATTTAATGACCAACCGAACTCTCGCCACATGTCCTGTGACATCATATTATTTGGAAACACCGAATCTTCCGATCAGGAAAACACTTCTTTATTTGAAGCGGTCCACAGGTATATACTATCAACCAATCGTTTCAACTAGCATATCTTTATTTGGGAAATAGTATAAAGGAAGGCACTTACAAGACAGGTGTACTGCGCAAAGTCAAACGATCTAATTGTGATACCTCTACAGTGCTTCCTTCTTTTTCGCTAGCCTTTTCTCCTAAACCGTATCTAAAAAGTGCTATAACTGCTATGGTATATTTCGCGTAAGGAAGCACGTGCAAGTAGGGGGTGTTCACATATTTCTTATTCCGACTACGGTATAAATAATTACAACGTAATCCAGCTGTCCTCGATTGATTTCCTGAAAACTAGAGATGTTTGATAGAGCATCGAACTAGGTGCTCGGGTGATATCGCCCAGACACCAAGAACCAGGGAACATAACCAATTGTTTGGCTGTGCGCAGAAACCCACATTAATATGAAGAGGAAACTTGAGCTTAAACCTAACATGCAGCAACAATCAAAACCCACTGTCGACAATTTTGCAGTCTCGTTTCCGCTTCTATCTGTAAGTATAGCAGCCACGTTAGACACACTGTGACTGTCGGCTGCTAGCGCGACGAGCTGGTCACTGCCTGGGAATGCCCATGGGCACTGCTGGAGGCGACTCACGGTGCATCGCACTAAAAATAAAAAATGCATAGTTTGGTGTCTGGGAAGGCTAATGCTGGAGGTCATCTGCACAGATGGTGACCGCCACTCGATACTGAGTATTCGGCCGGACAACGGTCTCGGGGCTCTCCTCAGACCGTTGTTTGACCAAACATATTTTTTATTGTTCATTATCCTTTACCAAATTGATGTCCGACCATGAGTAACCCGAGGATGTGGAGTATCCAATGTGTTATCCCAGTAGTAACTGCCAAAGTGACCCGCAAGCTCTCTGAACCGTAAACTCTGAGTGACAAGGGTAGACATAAGAGAAGCCAACAATTCAAATTATCCAAAACAATGCAGAAAACACTCAAATCCATTCATGCACCTGCACTTGCACACGTGTTTACTAAACTTTGTAAGTTGCTTTTGTAAGGGAAAGACGTTAATATAGGCACATGCCTGTCCGTCAATCCCGATCTATTTTGAAGGTAAATAAAATATGTTTAAATTTAAATTAAATTAAAGTATCTCAGGTACAGTTATCAGAAAGTAAAGTCTTTTCCACAAGTACACTTTTTTGGTGAAAAGGAGTACGCGCTGCTAAAGCAATGGTAGCTGCTCCTCTGCACCGCGTGTCCAGCGCCCTTGGGCTGGGCAGGTTTATAATTCGTTTTAACCCTGTATCCAACGCGTATAGAATACGACACTTCCAATTAAAATATATTTTTTACCTAGAAACACAGCTCATGACGCCTCATTCGAATGGGAAAATTTGAAGGGCGTTTTTAGTGAATAGCGCGGACTGATTATGAGTCCTTGCAATCTTTTTGCGACAGGAGTGGAAAGTTCATACCGCAGATCGGGCAGCGAATTTCAGACAGCGAGGTGAACTCTGTTTCTGGAGCCTGGATCGTTTGATTGTTTCTTGCTCACAGTGTGGGGCATCTGGTCCTAGTCACGAAGAGAGAGAGAGAGAGAGAGAGAGAGAGAGAGAGCGAGAGAGAGAATCGAGAGAAATCGGGGACATGACGGCTATCCGTAACTGTTGCCGTCCAAATTTTCCGAGTTTCAACTGCAAAAGTCGCCATTTCCTCGAATCTTTTTGCACAAGAATTGCGCGACATTTCCCCCATCGAATGGCATCCAAAGCATGACAGATTCTCTTGGTTAATGATAGTAAGCACAAAACCCAGAGTTCCATTGACTTAAACATTGTTTGTGCATATGGCATATGTACAGAAATCGATAGCATTACTGTCGACGTAGCTAGCAGATCAACGTACAGAGTGGCGTGCTTTTTTGTGGGCAATTCATCGCAGTATTTCTTGTTCTAACTTCACCGGTTATTTGGATAAGTGCAATATTCAGGACGATGCACAGATATAAACGACTCAAGTTATGAAACGTTTCAATGGGTAAATGCCAGAATATAAGTTTCAGAAATTCTGATGAAAGAATTATCTGAACATACACAAGCTTAGAATCGACCGGCTCTTACAGGGTGGGGATATATTCTATAAATACGTTTGTTAACTTAAACTTTCGAACAACACATGTTCCGTGAGCGCCTACACTCTAAGAACTAAAGTGTTAAAAACTACACTTGAAGTGCTGTTTTTAACACTTACTAAGTGCTGAACTAGCACCTTGTTCAAGTGTAGATATCCCAGAACTTGACAGGTGTTGACAATAATACCACTTGACAAGTGTAATGTCGCGACACTTAAAAGGAAACATCGCAGATGACGCGGATCAGGCTCGAACTCTCGAGCCTGATCCACGTCATCTGCGTTGTGTCCTTTTAATTATGTAGCCACCAAGCGCAAATCAAATTATGGACGATTCTGGAAGAACCACCAATGCTAGACACATGGGAAGTGCCATCCATTCAAGTTTCAGATGTCTGACGATTATAATGTCTATAAGTGCTTAAAGCATTGCACTTTGAGTGTTAAAATCAAACCCTAAGAGTTAGAATGGGTTTAACACCTTGAAAGAGTCAGTTTTAACACTTTAGTTTTTAGTGTGTATCAGAAAAGCAGGGGAGGGGCGAGGATGGGGCACGTTACATGGTCTCCGACTTTTTGAGGTCATATATATTGCCCCATGTCCCGCCACCTACTTTTGATGAGTACGTTTTTCGATATACTTTTAATCCCGTTTGCTTAACAGGACCACACGTGCCACAAATTTATGGAATAACTTAACATGTTCGGTTTTCGCACCAGACCATAATTTATGATGTCATTGCATTGAATGACAAAGGCTATGTCTCTTAGTCAAAATAAAAAATTGAAAGGATAAAGCACAATTTGTGCCCCCCCCCCCCCCCCCCCCCCCACGCGCATACTTTCATTTTATTGCCGACCCAAGTGGCACTTACTTGATAGAACACTGTCAGACATCACTCTGTCCCTGTTATATAACACGCATGAAAAGACAACAAATTCAGAAAACATCACATTCTTTTTGTAAAATAAGTGTTTGGACAATTGTGAAAAACAAGTTGGGTGAAAAAACAGCATGTAAGCGTAAAATAGACATAAATGTCAAACTAATTATAATCCGTGTAGCGCTACAAACCATATATCCCCATCATCTATAATTCAATACGCATGATCAATAATAAATAATATGTCTGAACAGTTAATTAGCATCCCTTTTAACAACATTTCTCCCATGAGATACATTCTATCGATTGCTATTACACGTCTGGAAATGTGTTCAAACAAAATATGTCATTTGCGTCAAGTTAACCCTACAGTTACAACTAGAAGTCCTGTCATGAAATGCGCACAAACAGCACGTCGATCTGTGCGTTAATCTATGCGTTATGACCATAGTAAGGCTGTCAAATTCTGTATATATGGCCTGTGCACAAGCAATGTTTCAGCCAATGGACCTCCGGGTTCTGTGTTTGCTATGAGTAAGCAGGAGAACTTGCCCTGCTTTGGACACCATTCGATATGGCAATTGCGCGCAATTCCTACGCGCAATTAAGCCTAGATAAGCGCACAGTTCGTGACAGTACTTCTAGTTTTAACTGTACAGTTAAAACTAGAAGTCCTGTCCTGAATTGCCCACAAATTGCACGCCTCATTGTACATTGATCTGCGTGCTAGGACGATAGTAAGGCTATCACATTTTTTACATATACTGTATGCACAAACAAGGTTTCAGTTATTGGACTTCCGGGTTTAACCCGGAAGCCCATTGCTGAAATATTGAAGGTGCTTGCTATCAATAATCAAGAGAATCTGTTGTGTTTTGGATGCCATTCGATGGGGGAAATTTCGCGCAATTCCTATGCGAAATTATGCCAAGATAAGCGCATATATTGTAACAGGGCTTCTAGTTTTAACTGTATTATAGTGTTGCACTAGGATGGACTGGTCCGACTAAAGTTTAACGGGAACGAGGGGCCTCAATATACAGTTACAGAGTCTTTCAGGTAAAAAAATCCCCCATTTCTCAACACAGGTACTAACCATAGTCGGTTGCGAACCCAAGATGTTGGATTGGGTCTCTTTTCAATCATGGGCTTTGGAAGCGAAAAGCTCCCCTCCCGTCGTCAGAAGTCAATTTATAATGGCACGTGTAACGATAGACCCATACAGGAGCTATAGCTATACGCACAAGGTAGGGTATTATCCGCAATAAAACATATATCCTCTAGACCCCAGGAAGTGAACGTCCATGTGGTATTGCGGATAATGCCGTACTCTCAGATAGTGGATGCACATGTATTGTCTTCGTAGTGGGTGTCGATAATAATAGAGTGTCCTCTGGTCTCTGTGCTTGACAAAATACTGAGTGACACCAGATAAAGTGGGGAGGGGGGGGGGGGGGTGAGTACACATCCAAGCCCGTGCGTACATATTTTGGGATTTCAGTGCCGAAAGACGCAAAATACTTGCATCTCCGATAATAACTGAGACTCCTATAGATGCATGTACAAATGTGCAGAAACCGACTGGGAAATAACAGATTATTTTTTATGTATCCGTTTACAAGGAACACATGTTATTCAAGTAGGCCTATTCCACCAGGTATCTTTATAACCATCTATTGCAACACCAAACCAATGGCCAATGTTTAGCATGAGCCTCATACTTAGCCTGAACGGTTATACAAATATAAACCATATATCAAGGTACACTGCAAAAAATACAGGTTCTCTTTAGAACAAAAACTGGTTCTAATCTTGTCCCTGAGATGGAACCAGTTCTGTTTAAACAGTATTTATTTCAAATGAAATAAATTTACCAAGATTAGCATTCAATTTTAACAGAATATGACATGAACTGAAGTCGATTCAGCAGTAAACTAGGAGCTTATTCAACGCAGCCGCCAAACATTTTGAAACAAAGGAGATATGAACAGTTGGCATATCGAACCAGTTTTGGTTATGTATAGAACCAAAACTGGTTCGATATGCCAACCGTTCATATCTCCTTTGCTTAATAATGATTTGAGACAAGCTCGTATAAGCTCTAAACTTACGACTGAAACCCCCTCAATTTATGTTTAATTCTGTTAATATTTAATGTTAATCTTTATAAATTTATTTGATTTGAAATAAATACTGTTCAAACAGAACTAATATAACTATAAATAATATTCGATTCGTAGTTGAATATGCCAAAATAATGGACGTCCGGAAAAAATAGAGTACGAGCCGGAAGCGAGTGGATCACTCTTCCTCGATCAACGACCTGCCACTCAATAATTATATTATGTTGAATAATTCGAGGACTAACCTTGCTGATCATCAGGATTCCAGGCCCAAGGACACTGCCTATTCTCAATGCACAAGACATGTTAAGGTTCTTTTTAGCACGCGTATGATGCATGGCTATTTTTAGAACCCTCGCGAGATGTAAACAACCGGAAATAGTACAGCACCTATCAGTCGATCAGAGAAAGGGGAAGTCACGTGAGGTATAATATACATAAATAGGACAACGTTGACCAGGGGTCAATTCTATAGAAGTTTTACAACTGCATTTTCAAGAATTGTATTTCCTAGTTACAGTTAAAACTAGAAGTCCTGTCATGAAATGCGCACAAATAGCAGGTCTATCTGCGCGTTAATCTACGCGTTATGGCCGTAGTAAGGCTAGCAAATTCTGTACGTATGGCCTGTGCACAAGCAGTGTTTCAGCCAATGGACCTCCGGGTAACCCGGAGGTCCATTGGCAGAAACATTGCCTGTGTTTACTATGATTAACCAGGAGAACCTGCCGTGCTTTGGATGCCATTCGATATGGCAATTGTGCGCAATTCCTGCGCGCAATTAAGCCTGGATAAGCGCACAGTTCGTGACAGGACTTCTAATGTTAACTGTATAACTTTAAATGGGTTGAAATGAACCATTAGCATCTGCATAGATGTGGCAATTTATCTTTTAGAATGGTAATGATTTATTTTAGTCAGTTTTATTAATAGGTAGCAAATACAATTCTAGAAAATACAATTGTAAAAGTTTTGGCTCCAGGAGCTTATTCATCATTGATCAATAGCTACGATTGTTAGAGCGCACTATACGTACAGTACATAGAGAGTGCATTGTAACTAAATCACCCGCCGAGTGGGGTTATCACCAGAACTATAACTTTCAAATTTTGTATATATTGACAAAAAACACAAGCAATATTTCAGCCAATGGTCCTCCTGGTTTAACCCGGAGGTCCATTGGCTGAAACTTTGCTTGTGCTTGTTGTGATCTGCAACAAATTTGCAATTATTGCTTGGGTGGAATCTCCACTCTGCGAGTGATTTAGTGATAATACACTCTCCACGTGCTGTACTTGGTGTGAATGATGACTCTCACAGTGGTCCCAGAAACATTACGTGGCCACATCCATTCTGCAGCTACATTTTATTTTTAAACAATATTTTTATTTCATTATTGAATGGGGTTTGGAGAACAGGCAATGCCTATATTAACACCACAGCCTACAAAAAAACACATTTACAACGGTGCAAGTGCAACTGTACATAAAACGGAAACTGATCACATGAATTAGAAAGAAAGTACCACAAAATATCTCGTCATTTCTTATATATCCATTACTTATCGGGTAGGGAGGCACTCTGGTATATAGATGAAGGTATAATAGGCCAACAGTACGCGTGTCCGTTTTGAGGTGCACTATCAAAAATCAGTCTCCAAGGGCAAAAGACAAGAATTCATTTCCACTGGCTAATAATTAGTCACTCGAATCTCATTGTTTCCCTAATATATTCTTGTACCACACTGAATATACTAGTGATTTTCCAAAGCAGTTTTCTCTGGATCACCATATAACATTAGAGTGATATTTGGCAAAGAGAGAGTCATGGAAGATTGCAATCGAAACTGGCGAGCAGGGGTTAGCGTGAAAAGATCACTGCAGGGGTTACAATATAAAGAAAAGCCAGCTTTTGAGAAGTACCTAGATGGCACCTTTGGAGGGTCACTGCTGTTCAAACTGAGATCAAGATCACTGGAGCTTCGAGGAAAAAATGGGAGAGATGGGGAAAAGGGATGCCAAATGTGCCACCCTGGAGTAGTGGAGACCCTGGAACATTTTCTCTTGGAATGCCCACAGTATATACCTCATAGAATAAAATTTACTGGAAGAATAATGCAGAAGTGGGGTGAAGAAACAAAGGATAGATGGCTGAAGGGGGACACGAGGGAGAGGGTAGGAATGCTTATTGAAGAAATTGAAAAAGAGGAAGTGAGGGACACTATTAAGCAGTTTATATCTGAATGCTGGGAGGAGAGGAGGGGAAGAGGGGGTGGGGTGCAGGGGGAATGATGGCCTTCTCTTACGAGGACCGCGACAAATCAGCGGCTGGCCAAAGAGTTATTATTATTATTAGTGGTGCGGCTCAATTTTGTTAGAAGCGAATTTCTTTGTTCTGAATATAGAGGACACAATAATAAATAGTAAATAATAAATTTCAGACTGAAATCGTGGACTGTATTCGGCGATTGTTTTTGTAGACTGTATTCATAACTCTTTACTAAACGAATTAATTGAAATAAGCTACTCACTTTAGTATTTCTCGAGTGTATTTAACACACCATGTATTCAAACTGGCCGACACTTCTTCCTTTTCTTCTATCTTTTATTTGTTTTTTTTCTATTTTCTTTTTTTTTTCTATCTTTTCAAATTGTTCGTACTCCATTCACGTTGCAGTTTAAACATTCTTGCATGTCGCTGCCCGGGGGTCTGCTCCCGCCCACCCTTACTGCGGGCAATGATCAACACGGCTAGTGCTATTAACAAAACTCGTCACTCAAATTTTATTCTGCTTTCAGTTTTGGCCTCGGAGACCTGCCTTATGACCCCCTGTCGGATCGAGTTTGTTCCAATGGGGGTGATGGTCTGTGTCTTCATGTCAGAAAATCGTCTAATGCTCCAAAAATTTCTTTTGTAATTGTCATCTATTCTTTATCAGCACTGAACAGGAGACCACGAGGGGCGGGACGGGGACCTTCGGGCGTCGATATGTGAGCTTGTCTACTGACTGTTACCACCTGCCTGAGTGTAATGACAAATGAGTTAGGGAGACGACTTACATAAGCTGTTAGCTTTTTGTCGAATCCCGTCCTTACATAGTAATCTATCTATTTGTTCATCTTTGTTATTTAGTGTACTGTTGTATCTTGTATTGTTCCTGTTTTACCATCTAGCATGTAATGTACACAATTAACCCTTTACCTAACATGAAAAGCAGACGACACTTGCAATAAAAATTCTTGAATAACTAGTTTTTTCATTTTTTGTCTCAAAAACATAGGTTACGACCCCTCGTTGGAACGAGCTCGATGAGCTCGTTCCAACGAGGGGTCATAACCTATGTTTTTGAGACAAAAAATGAAAAAATAATGAAAATTAATTGGCGAATTTTGAGAATAGCGCTGGCCGGTTTTGGCCGTTACGTTGGGTAAAGGGTTAACAAACCTTCCAATAAATATTGTTTAAACTAATAAATAGTGTTCAGTGTCTTCATATAAATGGCCACAGCTACACGAAGCATTATCTCTTATAAATCTATCAAATTTGTGTCCGTTTAAATCACTACAATTTAAACGCAGCTTCGTGTGAAAGATTTGTTCCCTTCTGCCACCCACATAATAAAACCCAGGAACGACATTGTCGCTAATTGCAAGTTTCTTCTTAAATAGGTCTCCGAAAGTACATTTCTGCACGTCTGCGTGTAGGCCGTTCCAAAGTTTTACCGCTGATGGTAGAAACGAGTTAGAGAACCTATTAGTGTTGCATTTAATTTCCCTCAGTGAGTTTGAAGATCTTAGCGGGTAATAGGTCAGTTCTGATACAGGTCGCGGAATGAGCAGCCTAATGTAGTTTGGCACGTTTGTGAACATGATTTTATACACTGCTATTAATTTGTGACGTCGTCGCGCTCTTTGAGAGGGGTGAAACCTGATTCCCTATAAAGCTACATTTTATGAAAATGGTGTGGGTATTGTGACATTTGGCATATACAAAACACGGAAAGTGGTTTATCACTGAAAACACTCAGGCAATGTGGGTCCACCGAGACAACAACTTGCGTATTGTATGTGTAAATGTTACCTTTATGCAGATTTCTTGGCATGGGGGTTATTACTTCATCCGTCGTATTGGAAAAAATCCAATTTATTATAAATAAAAGTCGCCATTTAAATTTTGTTACTTTCAATGTCATGTCCACATCATAGCTTATGACCGCTCGTCGGAATGAGTTCGCCTAGCTCACCCCAAATAGAGGTTATAAGCTTGAATATGCTTTCAGTTATAATAGGTGAAGGATTAATAAGACGTATTTGTGAACGGTTCAGCCCTTTAGCAGATACCCAGAGTGCCATTAGACTGTGTTGTTCTATGACAATGGTGACACTACAGTTGAATCTAGAAGTTCTGTCATGAAGTGCCCGCAAATTGCACGCCACTCTGCGTGCTTTAACGATAGTAAGGCTATTAAATTCTCTTCACCTGCCCTACATATGCCCTATGAACAAGCAATTTTTCTTGCTATCAGTAACTAAGAGAATCTGTTGTGCTTTGGATGTCATTTGATGAGGACGTTTCGCGTAATGCCTGTGCGAAATTATGTCAAGATAAGTGCAAAGGTTGTGACAGGACTCCCAGTTTTATCTGTAATGGCAGTACTCGAGGCTGGGGCGAAGTCTGAGAGTGAAACTTCATTAGTCATCTAGATAAGAGGTACCAAACACACAGGGCATTTCGCAGTGTTTGCTGAATTATCACCAGCTTCTGTTGGCGTTCGTGTCAGTTTTAGCTGCTTGGGATGTTTTGTTTGCCAAACAAAATATTTTGGCGCCATTGCCGAGGACAATCTAAAACATGAAAGAAAAATCTTCCCGTCCTCTTTCTGCATCACTTGATTGCCAAAAATTGTCCATCTGGCCAAGATCAATAGAATATCACTTCATTGGATATGCTAGCCATTCTACAAGTGCCTCACCACTTATAATTGGGACCCAAATAAACATACCCGTATGTTTATTAATTTTTGAACATTCTGCCGCCCTGTACTCTGCTTATTTCGGTCCCTATTGAAGATAAACCTTAGACAAGCTACATAATAAGATGTAGGGTCCTGCGAATATTCGAGATTCGATTCGATATCGATACCATACGTATGCTTCGAGATCGATCCCGAATCAGTCTCAGGATTCGATTTTTTTCGAATCTCTCGTACTAACTTCAATTTCCAACAAAAATAGGATAAAACTGTCTTTAGAAAATTCATTCATGTAGGCTCAATTCCTATTTATTTGAGTAATTGACAATGTTTAATTGTTAGGTAAGGTGTGAAATTGGCCCAGAACATTATCCAAAGTTTTGGTTTTTGAAGGCTTAACATGTTACTATTCACGTTCTTAAGAACGTGAATAGTAACAAGTTAGGCCTTCAAAAACTAAAACTATGGACAATAGGCCTAGCTGTTTCAGCGACGGTGCTATAGAGAATATTTAGTTATGGGTGTTTAAGGTGTTCACTCCGTCGTGTAAGGGTCATCACAGTGTTCCGTAACTTCCGTTTGATGCAATATGAAATAACTTGTCTTTTAAGATTCGATTCGGGATTCGATTCGATGTCGATATCAGAGACACGATTCGATTCGAGATTCGATTCGAAAAGAAATTTGTGATTCGCATATCCTTAATAAGATGTTTATCTTCTCTAATATAATGTTGTTCTCTGGGTCCCTAATCCAATTGAAATAATTCAATAGATAAACTAAATTATAATGTTATGCAAGTCACTAGACTGTTTGATTTCTACACTTATTTTATGAGTTTTGTGTTCTTTAAAAAATATCCAATTGTTGTAATTAATGGGCAACTGAGTTCAACACAGTGGTCGATTAACTGAAACTGTGTCTTTGGATCTTATGTGTTTTTCAGAGTTTCAAATAAATTGTTGGGTTGAGAGAAATCTATATATTAGAGCTGTAGGTTTTTAAATTTCTTGTTCGGTTTCGGTTTTGGTTTTTCAGGTGGAGTAAAACCTCGGTTCGGTTCGCTTTTCGGTTTGTTCATGAGGCCAAGTAAAATTCAATAAAACTCATTCTTATGTCCGGAGTCATAACTGAATGGTAGTGAAATTGAGTGAAACTCAATGAATGCCCGAAATAAGCTATAATACATGAAGAATCAGGAAGGCTAATATAATAATTACCAAAATATTCAGAACTTTTATTGTGCTTGATCATTTTTCGAGGTCTGACACCTACACGCAACTTGAGGAAAACTGCAAACGCAACTAAACTGAAATGTCGGAAATTCACAGAATGTAGCCGTCCCCGAGTAGTGAGAGTACCCAGACACTGCCATTGGCAGTGTCTGGGTACTCTCACTACTCAGGGATGGCCACATTCTGTAAATTTCTGCAGCAAGAGAGTATTTAATAAAAAACGAAAAACCTTAGATTACGGGATGTCGACGGTTTCGGTTTCGGTTTTTTAAAAAAACTAAAAACCTCGGTTCGGTTTCTGTTAACCTACAGCTCTACTATATATGAGTGGCCATTTTGTTCCCTTTTTATGTATTTGAGAGCTGAAAAACATCGTTCACATGCCGCAGAAAAAGCTGGTAGGGTAAATTGCAATATCAAAATACACTTGTCAGAGAACAATTATCATCTTACTCCCTACCCAAACCGAAATATTTTAAAATTGAATTTTGCTTTAAATTGGGGTGTGGGGTTTGGGCAGGTGTCAAGCGTGGACCTTTCGGCTACGTCCTTGCATTATTGTCTCTTTTTCTCAGGGATTACGTTCAGCTCCACCGGACGAATGTTGAAATCAGGCATGTCAACGGTACCTGTACCGGTACCACCGGTTCCTTCTTGCTCCAACTGGTACCGGTACTGAAGTTTTTTGTTCCGCCGGTACCGGAACAAAATTATTGTATGCGGAAATTCCTAACTGAACGAGAGAAAACAGACTGACAATCGTCTATGACACACTTGCACGACACAGTTTCAACTTATTTGTGAATAAATATATCAAAACATTCTAAAACTGTCTGCACAACGACCTCGATAAGGTCGACCATTTTGACTTTTCAAACGTGGCATCAAAGACAATAAAAGCACCGTCATTTTCGTGCTTTATGATTACTTTGATGTCGCCGCAGAATAATTGGTACGATGCCATGTTTGTCTTTGCGATCTTGGGGACTGGGTCGGTTTAAATATGAATTTCTCCAGTCTGATTGTGATATATCACTCAATTGTTGATTTGATCCGGTACAGGGTTCGGCGGGACAGGCTATGTCCTGTCCCGGTTATGTAGGTACCGGTGGTACTTTAACATGCCTGGTTAAAATCCAAAAGAGAGTGACGATAAGCAGAGCACATGTACATATTATCGCTTCACCACACTCTACATGTATAATCAGTTGGGTTAAAAATTAACCCAAATCAACTGGGTTGAGTGAATATGAACCTAATTGGGTACACATTCACTCAATCACGCTGATTCGGGATTTCAGAGTGCACAAATCACCAATGTGGTGGAGTTTCATACAGACAATAACACTAAAAATTCTGTGAAAAAAGGGTCGAACCGGGAATGATCTACATGGGAGGGGGTGAACAATGAAAACACCGTCATCGGTTACTTCGAAGAAATTATTCTTTGGCGACATCAAAGTAATCATAAAGCACGATTTTCCTGCTTTATGATTACTTTGATATCGCCGCAAAATAATTGGTACGATGCCATGTTTGTCTTTGCGATCTTGGGGACTGGGTCGTTTAAATGTGAATTTCTCCAATCTGATTGTGATATGTCACCAATTGTTGATTTGTCCCGGTAACGGTACCGGTTTCGGCGGGACAGGCTCTGTCCGTCCCGGTACCGGTTATGTCGGTACCGGCGGTACTTTGAAATGGCTGGTTAAAATCCAAAAGAACGTAACGATAAGTAGAGCACATGTACATCTATTATCGCTTCACCACACTCTACACGTGTAATCAGTTGGGTTAAAAATCCACCCAAATCAACTGGGTTGAGTGAATATGAACCTAATTGGGTACACATTCACTCAACCCTGCTGATTCCGGCTTTTAGAGTGCACAAATCACCAATGTGGTGGAGTTTCACACAGGCAATAACACTAAAAAATCTGTGAAAAAAATTTAAACCGGGGATGACCAGGAATGATCGACATGGGAGGGGGTGAACTTGGGTGAATGTTCCCACCAATGATACTAACATGCAGAAGATATACCAACCAAGTATTTGGATTGGTGGGTTGGGGGGGGGGGGCGGTGTCATCCAGTGTTGAGCGGAACAACCTTCGATATGTCGTCCCGTGAGTCCAATGTGTTCTGTGTGCCAGTAGGCACACAGAACACATTGGAACTCAGGGGACGATGTGTTATTCTTTTTCAATGCGCATCAAAAATTAATCGTGTGGTCTTGCTACAGTACCCGCTAAAACAAGTATAGATTTATTTATTTATTGGTGTTTAAGGTCACATACTTATGCACAATGAAACAAGTATAGATAGCAAGGCAATTTGTTTTTCTTCATTGGGAATTCAAGGCCTTCATATCATTTACCAGGAAGCTCTCAGCGTCCAGAAATATTATGTAAAGGCCTGGAATTACTAACAAACGAAAACGACGTGAAAACTGACTTGTCGTATTCCTGCAACTTATTTTCACTGGAGATCATAGCGGACGACTCGCCTCCTAACCTCACCCTCTGATCAGCATGCATTTTTGTTTGAAAGAACATCAAAGACAACACAACGAACGATAAATCATAAGGAAAATCTTTTATAACGTAAACCTACAGACCAAAAAGGCAAAATGATTAAACCTCCCAACAGACATAATAGATTTATTTATTTATTTATTTATTTATTTATTTATTTATTTATTTATTTATTTATTTATTTATTAAGGTTTAATGACACTTTAACAGCCAAGGTCATATAGTGTCGGTGAGAGTTTTACGGGTGGAGGAAGCCGGAGTACCCAGAGAGAACCACCGAGCAACGACGAGCAGCTGCCAGCTCTCCAACATCGTAACTCCGCCCTGCAGCATAGGCAGGGTTAGATTGGTTGAAGACATGCGCATCATCGACGTGCAGTACGCCTTAGTACACGGCGTCATCGTGCCCCATGTGGACATTCTTGGTTAAGTGCCTTGACCAAGGACACAGCGCGAGAGTCCGAATCGATCGCTAAGACAGATCCAGTTGTATTATTGTAATACTAAAAAAAAAAAAAAAAACAAAAAAAAACTCACAAGCGCGGGAATAATATTAGTTAACCTTGTGTCTTCCGGGGTGTATGGAAATTTACACCCCAGAAAACACAAGACCGGTGTAAATTAACATACACCCCAGAAGAGACAAGGATAACGGATTTATTTCCAATGCCTTTCGTTCTGTTAACCCTACAGCTAATAGCTTTCAAAATCTATTTCTCCTGTTCAGAATACTTATTTTCGTAGTAAACTTGCACACTTTTTTTTGTTTTACTTGGCTGTATTTACTGGTATTACTTTTGTTCTCCTTTCTAAAATTTCCAGTATGCCTTGCAAAGCATTTCCAAAAATTAATTTGAGCCATTTTTTCTGAAGCAGACACCAAAAACAAAACGCATCACACCCCTTTCAAAAATAGCACTATAAATAAATAATCCCCACATGATACAAATATATTTTTATTTTCTTTAAAATGTTTGTGTAATAATTTACTTCAAACTATTCAATTAACCATATTTTTATTTATTCAAACATATAAATGCTAATAAATATATTTATAATTCTACCAAAAAACAGTACTTTTTCAGCCTTTTTACCAGTTATTGAGTACACCTGTTTTTACACCACAGTTAACCACGGTGTAAAAAATAAAATATACCGTGGATTAAAAGTTACAATGTATCCCCCCCCCCCCCCCCCCCAGCCAATCAAATAACAGTATTTCATCCCATTAGGAAGTAAGAGGTAACACGAAAGAGAAATGAAGTAATTTATAATCCGATTTTTTAATTGAAAGTAAAAATTGAGCATAAACTCCTTGTCAAACCACATGTACAGTACGTGGAGAGTGTATTATCACTAAATCACCCGCAGAGTGGAGATTCCACCCAAGCAATAATTGCAAATTTGTTGCACATCATAACAAGCACAAGCAAAGTTTCAGCCAATAGACCTCCGGGTTAAACCCGGAGGTCCATTGGCTGAAATATTGCTTGTGTTTTTAGTCAATATATACAAAATTTGAAAGTTATAGTTCTGGTGATAACCCCACTCCGCGGGTGATTTAGTTACAATGCACACTCCACGTACTGTAATGCTAAATGTATGACTCTAAAGGCGTCTATACAGAGGAGAAACCCATTCCCCCGCCAAAAGTTTTAACGGAGGATTTTGTAATGCACAATTTACTATCCAGCCACAAAGAGTGTCTCGACTGAGGACGTCTCAACCGGAAAGATGATGACGGTTCCATTTCCATATTTTTAACCCATTACCTAACATGAAAAGCAGACGACACTTGCAAAAAAAATTCTTGAATAACTAAATTTTTTCATTTTTTGTCTCAAAAACATAGGTTATGACCCCTCGTTGGAACGAGCTCGACGAGCTCGTTCCAACGAGGGGTCATAACCTATGTTTTTGAGACAAAAAATGAAAATATTTTGAAAATTAATTGGCGAATTTTGAGAATAGCGCGGGCCGGTTTTGGCCGTTACGTTAGGTAAAGGGTTAAATGGATCTAAACAGAGAATAATACTCAAATGTTCAAATTGACTCGGAAAGAAATTGTAAAAATGTAGTTTTATACTTCTCTACATGAAAATGCATGAAATTTGTGGAATGGTGCGCACATGGATGATACAACTTCGCTAATATCACGAAATTTCAGTTGTTATATGAAATTGCCATACCCTTAGTGTTAAAATTAATGACAACTTTAGAAAATTAAAGGGAGCTAGCTTTCCTGTAAATCTCTTCCAAAAACGAAAATTGTCAGCCATGGTGTTCTAATGACAATTGTTACCGAAGTTTAATGTTCTCGAATGCACAGGCAATGATTTACCATGAGAACGAGCTCTTCAAGATCGTTCTAATAAGGTATCATAATCTTTGATTTGTTAGAAAACAAATTGTGGTATTTAGAGAAATCATTGACTCTGTCGTCTCTAAGGTTTAAATTGCCACACGTGTGTTTAGTTGACAAAAATGTGAGGTCCACCAGCCTTTATTCATAAATTTATTTATTTATTTATTTATTGGTGTTTAAGGTCACATACTTATGCACAATGGCTAATCGTGACCGTGACAGTTTTACGGTTGGAGGAAGCCGGAGTACCCGGAGAGAACCACCGAGCAACGACGAGCAGCTGTCAGCTCTCCAACATCGTAACTCTGAAGTTTGCACCGCGGCAAAGGCAGGGTTAGATTGGTTGAAGACATGCGCACCATCGTCGTGCAGTATGCCTCAGTACACAGCGTCATCGTGCCCCCATGTAGGCAATCGGGGTGAAGAGTCTTGCCCAAGGACACAACGCGGTTGCCGCAGGTGGGATTCGAACCGAGGACCTCTCGGCTTGCAGCCTGCACCTCTACCAACTGAGCCACCGCGCCCCCTTTATTCATAAATACACACCGAACACAGTATTACATAATAAAACGGAACCGCAAATAAAATAGTTTGAGACAACATGGGCGTAACACAAACCGGAAGATCAACACGTTAACGCAGAAAATATCAAAAGGATAAACATCGACGTTTTGAATTATTCTAAAGAATCTTTATTGATTAAATTCATCAGTTCAAATTTTATGTCAACTATTAAATGTTTCAGCACATTAGTCTGTTTCCTGTGATTGTAAATATCAATATTTATCTTGCTGTGGAGGTAGAATACATTCACGACCCGGCAGAGGTGGCGGAAACGATAAACGTGGAGGTGCACAAATTTGCAAGGCTACCATGGTTCGGCCCAATGGGAGAAAAATTACAATCGTATATCGGTAAATGTACCATGATAAACCATAGTTTCCCATTTAGATGGACATGCCGTGGTGTGGTCACTGTCCTGTCCATTTATTTTACGTCAACCATCTTCCAATCCGAAGGCCAGCCTTCGGGTTGGAATATGGTTGAAGTAGACGAAACGGTCGAAGGTGAGATTCTTTGGCCAAATGATGTTTGAATATTCAAATAATATACTACAAGAATGCCCGTATATTTAACTCATTGTGTAACCGCGTAACATGTCTGTGGAAAAGAGTGAAGGGGCACTTGTCCTCTGTCACCTGCCCCCCTCCCCCCCCCCCACCCCCCGTTTTCGCTGTTTTCATACACGCTGTTTTTGAAGCAGTCCCCATCATTTGTCAAAATAACACCAAAGCTGGTATGAAAATCGACTGTCGATAAAGTTATCTCCCCTGAAATTATTAGATGGACGAGAAAGCTTCAGTTACACACTAAAAACTAAAGTGTTAAGCTGACACTTTCAATGTGTTAAGCCCATTCTAACTCTTAGGGTTTGATTTTAACACTCAAAGTGCAATGATTTAAGCACTTAGACATTACAATCGTCAGACATCTGAAATTTGAATGGATCGCACTTCCCATGTGTCTAGCATTGGTGGTTCTTCCAGAATCGTCCATAATCTGATTTGCGCTTGGTGGGTACATAATTAAAAGGACACAACGCAGATGACGCGGATCAGGCTCGAGAGTTCGAGCCTGATCCGCGTCATCTGCGTTGTTTCCTTTTAAGTGTCGCGACATTGCACTTGTCAAGTGGTATTATTGTAACGCCTGTCAAGTTCTGGGATATCTTCACTTGAACAAAGTGCTAGTTCAGCATTTAGTAAGTGTTAAATACAGCACTTCAAGTGTAGTTTTTAACATTTTAGTTTTTAGCGTGTACAAAGCATATAATTGTTGAGAAAAAGCCATAGGACATCAGTTGAAAATAAAGCGAAATTTTCTTTTGGTTATTTTCAAGAAACGAAAATAACAGACAACTACTCTCTTATTAAAAGTTACAAAAATAAACTTGACTTTTTGCGGCAAGCTAATTAGAAGCAATTAATTAACTGTCTACTTTGGCTCCTTAAAATAGCGAATGTGCTTCTACAGTAATTTGCAAGTTTTTATTCTTCCCAGGAAAAAAAATGGAAAATCTTGCCTCCCAGACTTTTATATTAATGGAAAGGATGGCGTCTGTATTATATGCCACGATGCGCACAGTGCTAATATAATGAACAGGAACAAGATTACAGGACATCAAAAGACTGTGAAATCGCCGCTTTCTTATTTTTAAATGGGTTTGAAACGTTCAAACTGACTGGGAAAAAATGTACAAAACCAGCTTATGTATTTGGACCTACTCCTCAATCGCCACGATATAGATCCTTAGTTACTTATGTAGTTTGTAAAATTGTGCGCACATCGATGATACAATACCGCTAATATTTTGAAATTTCTATTTTTGTATGAAATTCTCTAACCTTTTGTGTAAACCCTTTACCTACCATGAAAAGCAGACGACACTTGCAAAAATAAAATCTTGAATAACTATTATTTTCAATTTTGTCTCAAAAACATAGGTTATGACCCTTCATTGGAACGAGCTCGACGAGCTCGTTCCAACGAGGGGTCGTAACCTATGTTTTAGAGACAAAAAATGAAAAAATAATGAAAATTAATTGGCGATTTTTTGAGAATAGCGCTGGCCGGTTTTGACCGTTACGTTAGGTAAAGGGTTACATTTACTGATAACTTTAGAAAATTAAGGGGATCCAACTTTCCTGAAAATCTCTTATAACTACGAAAACTGTCAGCCATTGTCGAGAGAGGACGAAGGGTTAACTGGTGAATGCGTCCAGTGATAGCCATCACTCAGTTTATCATGCAAGTGAACACTCAATGAGCTTGAAAAGAACTGTTGTGCATTTTTGTTGGAACCTCGGGCTCTAGAAACCATAACGTTTCCTGCATTCTTTGGTGAACAAAGCATGGCTTAATTCTTTATCAATTTCATCAAGGTGTTAGTAAAACGATCGAGTAAACCTAAAATATACGGCACAGTTCGTTGGAGTGGTAGTTATATACGGATTCCTCTCTTTCAATTCTATACTTTTGAAACTGACCTTCGACATTTTTTTTTTATATTAGGGTTTAACGACACATTAATAGTCAGGGTCATATCATGTCGGTGACAGTTTTATGGGTGGAGGAAGCCGGAGTACCCGGAGAGAACCACCGAGCAACGACGAGCAGCTTTCAGCTCCCCAACATCGTAACTCTGAACTCTGCACCGCAGCACGGTCAGGGTTAGATTGGTTGAAGACAGGCACACCATCGACGTGCTGTACGCCTTAGTACACAGCGTCATCGTGCCCCCATGTAGGCAATCGCGGTGAAGTGCCTTGACCACGGACAAAACGCGGGAGCGCGAATCGACCTTCGACATATAGTTAAAACTGGAAGTCCTGTCATGAAGTGCTTGGAAATAGCGCGCTGATCTACGTATTATGGCGATTTATTTATTTATTTATTGGTGTTTAAGGTCACCTATTTCTGCACAATGGCTAATCAAGACCACGACAGGTTTACGGGTGAAGGAAGCCGGAGTACCCGGAGAGAATAACCGAGCAACAGCGAGCAGCAAAAAAAGGTAAAACCCGACAGTCCATTTCCTGAAACATTGCTTTTGTTTGCTGGAGGTAACAAAGTGAATCTATCGTGCCTTGGATGTCATTCGATTTGGAATTTTCACGCAATTCCCATGCGAAATTATGTCCGAATAAGCGCCTAGTTCGTGACAGGACTTCCATAATTAACTATAATTGTAACTCAGAATTATTTTTCCGATTTCATTCTCTTGAAGAGATGGAGTATCCCCTCCATACACGCAATCAAATGTTTCTACTCGCAAGTGATCGAAGCGAATGTTTGTTGTTTCAAGAAACTTTCTTCTGTTATTGTTCACATGTATGTCTATCAAAGCACGAGGCAGTGGAACCGGCGTGGTGGTGTGCATAGATAACATGCACCTTAAGTAACTCACGAGAGCACTTTTCTCAAGTACATGCTGAATAAGTACATAATGGGTACAACCCTTAACTCTATACGAAGAGAAGCCGATGGTGGCTAAAAATCTCGAATAGCTTAACCCTTTACCTAACATGAAAAGCAGACGACACTTGCATATAAAATTCTTGAATAACTAATTTGTTCATTTTCTGTCTCAAAAACATAGGTTATGATCCCTCATTGGAACGAGCTCAATGACAAAAAATGAAAAAATAATGAAAATTAATTGGCGATTTTTGAGAATAGCGCTGGCCGGTTTTGGCTGTTACGTTGGGTAAAGGGTTATATATTTTCATTTTTTTTTCACAAACGCATATTACAGAACCTCATTGGAACGAGCTCGTTCCAGTGATAAGAAATGACCCATGTGTCTGACGAAAAAAACTTCGAAATAATAATATTTGAATACAGATATTTGTAAAAAAAAATCCAATTTTTCTCTATCCGGGTGCACGTACGAACCATGGTGGTCTGGCCCATCTTTAAAATTTCCCTAGCGCCCTCACCCCATCACACCTTCATTGAGAGTTCTTCACTTCTGATCCTTGTGTGACATCCCAGATTTATTATATCGTCTTAAAAATCGACCTTCGGTAAAGTTATCTTCCTTGAAATTATTAGACGAGCGATGAAGGTCAAATTAAGAAGCAAGTAATTGTTGAGAAAACACCTATGATAACAGCAGGAAATAAAGACAAGATTTCCCTTTGTTACTATTAATAACGAAAACAAACGCGCTCCGGGATGCATCGTAAAAAACAGCTCGATTACTCTAGTACTATTCTTGTGCTGTTGTGCTGTTGGCATAACTGGATTAACATTAACGGTTGCCTTGCTGGTCGCGACAAACTCAGCCGATAACAAGAGTACCACAAGTGAGGAGTCACTCTCTCCCTCTCTCAAAAAGATAACTCATATGCATAAATTTACTTTGCTGTCTCCGCTCGCTACTGTTAACATAGTTTGGGCAATACTGCTATTATGTGTGGCCGGTGACATTGAGAGAAACCCTGGTCCAACTAGCTCGTGTGTAAACTCCCCGCGTAGTTCACACTCATGGAACCCATCTTCCAATACAAGTGGTTTCTCCATACTTCACATGAACGTCCAAAGTTTGTGCCCAAAATCGGATACACTTAGATGTGAGATGCTTCCCCACGACAGTTGTGCATTTACCGAAACGTGGCTTACTCCAAGTGTGAGATCCTACTTCCCAACTTCCAAAACCTTTTGCGAAAAGACAGGGGCTCAATAGGTGGTGGAGTAATAATTTACATCAAAAACAATATACCCTTCAAGACACGCCCAGATCGTGACATACCTGGGCTAGAATGTTTATGGGCCCAGATATACACCACCAATGGGTCGATCCTCGTAGGTGTACTATACAGGCCAACCAACTCAGACAGTGACGTATGGAACGTAATTGAAACATCTATTGAAAGAGATGTAGACACAGATATTAAAAATATTTTGCTTATGGGAGACTTCAACGATAACCAGGCCGCCGGTCCCTCTGTCTCACTGCAATGAATTACCAACCAGTTCAATCTCAAGCAGCTGGCTGTCGAACCGACCTATTACACAGATAATACATCACCATTAACTGGTAGAGTGCTGAATTATTTTTGGTCATCAAAATTTGTTTGTGTGTCTTTGCCTCATTACAATTCATGAGAGAGTGCCTATAGGCACTCTCTCATAAATTATAATAAGGCAAAACCTAACAGACAAAACTATTTAACTTCTGAGGTAGTTTGAAGCTCATTCACCAAAAATGAATTAAGTTGAAGCACCTGCGCGTCAGAATAAAGCCCAAAAATGGGCTTCCAGCACTCTACCAGTTAATAGACCTGATCCTTGTAAATGATGACCTCTCAATTCTAACTGCAGAAGTTGGTGACCCTTTCCTTGGTAGCTATGTCGGGTACCATTGTCCTGTCATTGCGACTTTTAATTTCCGAAAAACCCACAGTAAACCTCACGGCCCAAAGTCCGTAATATACTTTTTTGGTTTGGTACGTCCTGTGGACGTACCAAACCAAAAAATTATATTACGGACTTTGGGTCCAAGTTTCGACTAAATGTAATGGTAATTAGCGGTCCTCCTTTCAAAAAATCCTGGATCCGCGTCTGGTGGGTCTGTGCGTGAGAGAGAGAGAGAGAGAGAGAGAGAGAGAGAGAGAGAGAGAGAGAGAGAGAGAGAGACTCATAATGCCCGTCTGTCATAATGCGAAATCCATGATTTTTTTTAGACAAGGGATATGGATAGACATGCCTTTGTTGGCTCATAACTTAATTATAACTTATAAGTATCTGCATCCGAGTCTTTAAATCTCTACTGCCTGGATGTGTTCATCAGCTAGCCTGAGGCTTTGGGCTAAGTGTGTATGGGAAATTATTGGGAATAAAAAAAGAGAGGGGTGTGTGTGTGTGAGAGAGAGTGACTGAATGAGTTTGTGTGTGAGGGTGGATGGAAATGCATGCGAAATGGTTTGGGGGAGGGCAACTGGGGGGCAAAGCCTTCGTTTGGGGGGCAAATGCCCCCCCCCCATGCCCCTCAGTAGCGCCGCCACTGTATACACAGATCACACATACCATCTGATTAATTGTTGTTAAGGGCTCTATGATCAGGTGATAGAGTTTCAAGTATGTCATAAATTTTATTAAACCTCCACGCATACAGGCGTACATAGAAGTCCTCCATATATGGCTAAAGTGGGCGTGGCAGTAAAGGTGTTAAGAAAGTAAAGCGGTAACCGTTTGAATCAGTAGCTCACGTTTATTAAGAGAGATGGTTCTACACAATGTAATAATTACCCATTTTCCACAATTCTGTGATCCTCGCCAACGTAATGATATAAGGGATAATAAATAGCATAATTTCACAGAGTTTTTCTCATCCCAAACGATTTTATACAATAGATGAATATATTCCATCACGAATCAAATTAGAATTTCCGCTCAATAGATGTCACAGAGTCACGCAAACGCGTTAAGTTTAATTACGCTCATTAAACCTTGAATTCTTCTCCAATGTTCGTCGTCAATTGATTATTACCAAATGATGCATTCCACAACCGGATATTTAAGTTTGCATGCAGAGTTCTGCCTCAGTTCGTTCGGACTTAAACGGTAAAGTACTATGCATACAAAGGCGAAAAGGGAAGGACTAGGTCCAGATCGCGATCAGGGGCCAATACTAATAAACTTTTACAGTTGTATTTTTCAGAATTGTATTTTCCATTTTTGGAAATACCTTATTGAAATCAACCATTAGCATTGTCAAAGATGTGGCAATTTGCCAGTTGGCAAATTGTCATATTTTTTTTAAAATGTTAATGATTCATTTCCGTCATTTATATTCACTTTTATTATGCCTCACGTTTGTAACATCAGCCGCGATTGGTTAATTTGACACATTCTAAAAGTCATAGTACTGGAGTTTTGGGGCAAAACACGGGTACTATCGGAACGTTTTTCCCTGGAGACAAGAGAACGAAGAAAATGTAAGTTCCACTTCCATTGATCAGCGTCGATTGGAATTTTTTCGTCACCGGTAGATACAAACTTACCAACAAATATATCATCATCTTCAGTGGGTGTTTTCAATTTTAACTGCAAACAATGAATTCAAAAGAATCAGAAATATTAAAAACTCACGTGTTGTTCACCACCTCATTGAATCCTGAATATGAGTTATGACCTCAATCAATTATATTTCCACAAGTTTAGTAATCCCTGTCCTCACTGAACCTCCGCCTCAAGTTCAAAATAAATTGTTTCCCTCCGCTTAATTCTATCAACTGCCGTCGTCCGAGAAACATGAATTTATATTCCATTAATTTATACCACTAATCACACGAGCATTAACAATGAATTATAACATGAACAGCTGTAAACACTGGCATTTGTTGATATAGAAACTCCCAAAGCGACGGCACTTGTGACAAGTCATTTTCGAAGAGACGTCATTCGTTCGAAATGACGTCATGTTTTTGGATTCGACTACATTGTTGTTACAAGACTGATGGCATGCTGCAGTTAACGCTTAACATTATAACAATGAACGTACTTTTGTTCGGCATAATAAAATAATTAGAACGTTTCTTTTCATGTTCTATCGGTTGATAGTACCTGAGTTTGTGTGATTTCTAAAAAAAAACCTGAAGCAGCGACGTTTCTGAAATAAAACCTGAAGCAGCTTCGCTGCTTCAGGTTTTATTTCAGAAATCACACAAACTCAGGTACTATCGACCGATAGAACATGAAAAGAAACGTTCTAATATTATATTAGAAAATATTCTAATATTATATTAGAAAATACAATTCGGGTAAATATTATTGTAATATGTATATAGTATTAGTCCCGGGACCAAATTCTCTGTCCGTTTCCATGACTGACAATTTTCGTCACTGGAAGAAATTTACAGGAAAGTTAGCTCCACTTAATTTTCTAAAGTTGTCAGTAAATTTAACACTAAAGGTTTTGAAAATTCATATAAAAACTGAAATTTGGAAATGTTAGCGGCATTGTATCATCGATGATCGCATTATTTCACAAATTTCAGGCATTTGTCCTGTAGAGTAGCATAAAAATCTTCCAATCAGTTTGAACATTTAACTGTTATTCTATGCTGAAAGCCTTCTAAATAATGAAACGGCGCTTTCATCAACTTTTGATGTGCTGTAACTTTTTTTCTGTTCTCTACATCAACAGAGTCCGAATCGTGACATATAACCACAGTTACTGGAAGTTTTGGCTACAACCACTTTTTTCACTGATAATAATGAAAGCACCACGTCAGTCCTGGCCCCGTGTTACACATACAGTAGACTATATAATAATAGACAAGTAATGAAAGCCTATTTTGCCCTGACCGATACCCCCTTCCCAGTTCATTTGTGAATTCGTTCATGGAACAAAGATTCATCAACAAAGTTTTCTTGTACAGCTATCCAAGATTGATTTTAACTAAATGTTTATCATAAATTAATAATCAAATCATCATACTACGGCTTCTTTATTTGATAAAAAAAACTCTCCGTTCGACTTTTTTGCCCACAACTCGACGCCATTAGAACAACAATGATGACGTGACATTTCGTTGCTAGGCTGTACAAAAGTTAACTCGGAAAGCGAAACTACGCACTGCGTTGTTCTTGTGCTGCAGACGACAGAACAGAAGAATAATGGATGTGGGCTATAATGTCAGAGTCTTCCCTGCAAAACAATTGTTGCATCCCTATCCTCGAGTTCTATTTATTGTCAAGGCACAACCAACTTGTCCGAACTTTAATAAAAAAAAACTGGTGGTTAATTTAATTCATTGTAAAGCAGATGACAAGAACTTGATCCGTTTCAGTATTCCGCAATCATTTTTAGACGGTATTTTTAGACATCAGAAACCTCACGTCATCATTGTTGTTCTAATGGCGTCGAGTCGCGGGCAAAAAAGTCGAACGGAGTTTTTTTTTATCAAATAAAGAAGCCGTAGTATGATGATTTGATTATTAATTTATGATAAACATGAAGTTAAATACCGTGTGGATAGCTGTACAAGAAAACTTTGTTGATGAATCTTTGTTCAATGAACGAATTCACAAATGAACTGGGAAGGGGGTATCGGTCGTGGCAAAATAGGCTTTCATTACTTGTCTATTATTATATAGTCTACTACTATATGTGTAACATGGGGTCAGGACTGACGTGGTGCTTTCATTGTTATCAGTGAAAAAAGTGGTTGTAGCCAAAACTTCCAGTAACTGTGATATAACACAGGTACTATCCTTTCAATTAAAATAAAGGTATAGGAGGTAAGATTTACTAATTAATTCTTTTTCCAAGGAAATAAAAAAAACTTGCTAATTACTGTTTAAACACACTCGCCGAACAAAGAGCCAACGTGGAGATTTATTTAGTTGCTTCTAATCAGTTTGCCGTCAAAAGCCAAATTGCCTTCTATAACCTTCAAAATACAAAAACAACAGACAGCTCTGAGAGCTGTCTGTTGTGTTCGTTAATTTGAAGTAACAAAGGGAAACTTAGATTTATTTTCTACCGATGAGAGGAGATAACTTTATCGAAAGGCGATTTTCATGACGAGGTGAGCCAGGGATGTCTCCTTCACAATTCTCTAGAATCACACCCGTCGAAAACTAGGGGTGAGCATCTGTTTATTTATTTATTTATTTATTTATTTATTTATTTATTTATTTATTTATTTAATGTCACACACTTATGCACAATGGCTAATCGTGACCGTGACAGTTTTACGGGTGGAGGACGCCTGAGCACCCGAAGAGAACCAGCATCGACGAGTAACTGTCAGCTCCTCAACATTCTAACTCTGTTCAAGCTCCGCTCAAGCGGGGTTACAGCGGTTGAAGACATGTTCACCATCGACGTGCAGTGCGCCTTAGTACACGGCGTCATCGCGCCCCCCCCCCCCCCCCCCCCATGTAGGCAACCGGGATAAAGTGCCTTGCCCAAGGACACAGCGCGGGTCGTCCCGGACGGGAATCGAACTCGGGACCTCTGGCAGAGAAGTCCAACAGTCTACCACTGAGCAACCGCGCTCCCGGGTGAGCATCTACATTTGTCTTAGTAATTATATCATACAAACACTCTAAAGTGAACGAATACACAAACCGCAATCACTCTATCAATTTCCGACAAGTCAGCTTGTTTTTCTGACCTCATCAAAAGCAATATTAACCCTTTACCCAACGTAACGGCCAAAACCGGCCAGCGCTATTCTCAAAAATCGCCAATTAATTTTCAAAATATTTTCATTTTTTGTCTCAAAAACATAGGTTATGACCCCTCGTTGGAACGAGCTCGTCGAGCTCGTTCTAACGAGGGGTCATAACCTATGTTTTTGAGACAAAAAATGAAAAAAATTAGTTATTCAAGAAATTTTTTATCAAGTGTCGTCTGCTTTTCATGTTAGGTAAAGGGTTAATATAAGCATGTCAATCTATATCGAAGTGTGATGCTTACTTTTATATCTGTTTTTTTATTAGTCTGTGTGAACACACAGACTATTGTTTTTGTACGGTTTCTTTTTCTTTTGTTTTCTTCTTTTTCTTTTTCTTCTTCTTCTTCTTCTTCTTCTTCTTCTTCTTTTTCTTCTTCTTCTTCTTCTTCTTCTTCTTCTTCCGTTCTTTTTCTTCTTCTTCTTCTTCTTCTTCTTCTTCTTCTTCTTCTTCTTCTTCTTCTTCTTCTTCCGTCTTCTGTCTTCTATGCACTTCCTTGTCCTCACGATAACTCAAAAACGAATTATCCTATCTCGCTGATTTTGTGGCATACTGGTAGACATTCACAACTTCTCGGCCACCCATGTTTTACAGGTCGCTAGAGCCATTGAGTATGGCCCAGTAGGCCACAGGGTTTTCACAGCCTTCAATTTCCTGATACAGTAAATTCTCCCCAAGCAATACAATGTTATGTTTACACTGGAGACTATGTAAACACCAGTGGAGTAAGCTGTCAAAATGAAATCTGACCTTGTCATTATAATGGGATGTTAGTTCCTGAAACTAAGTTGAGAGAAACCCTTTGCGTTGCAAGGAAATAAACTGTAAATTATCCAGTTCACTGCTTTTAACCCTCTCCAGACTTCTATGTGTATTGCACATATTTTATTTCAGACAGAATAAAGTTAACCATTTCCATAAAACTGGACTGAATAATTGTTGAAACATATCACAAAACTGTCAGGGTGCCGGTAACAATGCAATACTGACATGGAATAGTCATGGAATATTTTATTTCAGGCAGAATAAAGTTAACCCTATCCATAAAACTGTGCTGAATAATTGTTGAAACCTATCAATACTGACATGGTCGACTGTACTGTTAACTGTGTTAGTGCTGTGACTGTTTAAAACTCATTTTGTTAGAGGAGTTCTATAGTCTTTCACTGCGCTCGACTCGGTCTCACCAAGAGAAACCCTTTGTCTTGCAAGGAAATAAATTATAAATTATTCAGTTCAATGCTTTTAACCCTCTCAAGACTTCAATGTGGATTGCACATATTTATTTCAGGCAGAATAAAGTTAGCCCTTTCCATAAAACTGTACTGAATAATTGTAAAATTTGTTGAAACCTATCTTATTCAGTTCAATGCTTTTAACCCTCTCAAGACTTTAATGTGGATTGCACATATTTTATTTCAGGCAGAATAAAGTTAACCCTTTCCATAAAACTGCACTGAATAATTGTTGAAACCTATCACAAAACTGTCATGGTGCCGGTAACAATGCAATACTGACATGGTCGACTGTACTGTTAACTGTGTTAGTGCTATGACTGTTTAAAATTCATTTGTTAGAGGAGTTCTATAGTCTTTCACTGCGCTCGGCTCGGTCTCACCGAGAGTGCAGAAACCTTTGGTGCCAAAGTGCCATTAAGAGAATGTCTCTGATCTGTGCCGTTCCATCCCCCGGAGTGCAAAAGCAGGTACTCTCAGCTGAGAAACTTAATGTTTTTCGCTTTATTTTCTTAACATTTAATTCTATGTGGAATGGGACACCTTTCAGTGTGCCTTCCAAAGTAAGGGATTCTTAACCCTTTAGCCAACGTAATGGCGAAAACTGGTCAACATTATTCACAGAAACGTCTATTAAGTTTTAATTACCTTTTCATTTTTGCTTGAAAAACATAACTTATGACCCTTTATTGGATTGAGCTCATTTTTTAAAGGATTATTTATTTATTGGTGTTTACTGTCACATATTTCTGCACAGTGGCTAATCATGACCAGGACAGTTTTTCAGGTGGAGGAAGTCGGAGTACCCGGGAAGAACCACCGGGCAACAACGAGCAACTGTCAGATCCCCCACATACTAAATCCACACAAGCAGGGTAAGCATTGGTTGAAGACGTGTGCATCATCGATGTGCAGTACGCTTTAGTACACAGCGCCACCATGCACCCACGTGGGCAATGGGGTGAAGTGTCTTGCCCAAGGACAGAGTGAGGACCTTACGCCTTACAGCCTGCACCTCTGCCAACTGATCCACTGCGCCCCATTTAAAGGATTAAAATGGAGTATTTAAAGGGAATATTTTAAACCTCTGAAGATCTTAATATGGGGGGCATTATTCAGAAAGACTGGGAAATGCATTTTATTACACCTTAATGCATTTCTAAAGTTTATGAATGTATTTCATCACTCAAATTAGTGAGCATAGCCAAAAATGTCCATTTCTGATTCGTGTATCAAACCCTTTGAATGCTGGTCACATATATGCCATTTCTGGTTTCTTATAAAAATGTTCTGATTCCTGTATGAATATCTGTAAATACTGCTAACGAAAACCCATTTCTGGTTCGTTCAAAAATATTTTACTCCTGAAAAATAAGCCTCCATGAATTCTCTTTCTTTATAGTTTATTCCTGATACTTTAACCCCTTTCACACAGACTTGAATTTACTGGTGGCAGTAAATTCTGTTTCTCTAGTTTGGCCTTGATTTAGCTCGTGTTTAACTGCGTCGTGTGACCAGATCCTGATCTGATCGAGAACGTGATCGCTTTCAACCCTTTTAACATGTGTTTGAAAAAAAATTGGTAGTGGACGAGCAGACGATGTAAAGAGCAAAAAATCTGAAGCGAGGGTAGATAATAATTTAATCCAACAGCTCGACAGAGCTATTGGTTTAAATTATTACTGAACCTTCCAACAAACCAGAATGTTTTCCCTTATTTCGCCGTTGACAGCATTGACGAAAATGATGCTTTCCAGAGCACCAGTTGTGAAACGGTTAAGATCACTATACTGTTTTCAAAGGTTTTATATCTGGTTTTTGACTTTACCTTTCTAAAACATGTCGCTCAATGTTATGCATCAAAAGTGTGTGTTGAAAATGTCGATGATCAGCAGAATCTCGAAATTGACGTCCACAGCCACGTGACTAGTGACGTCAGGTTGGTTGTCTTGGCAAGTGACACGTGTTTACGTCGTCCATTTTGTCTAAGGATGGCCGCAATCTTGTTTGTTTGATGCATGTGGTCTCCAAAGGCCTACCACAATAGCGGGGTGTGTTTGGAGGAAATGTTTGTTTGCATTGGAGTGTATCGAAACGAACATACAATGACTAAAACAAGAAAAAAAGCATTGCGTTGAGGGGTAAAACCCCCTCACACTCGCTCATAAGTGTAATGAACAAAACATTACTGAAATCGTAAAGTTATCATATAATAATTTTAAGTTCCAATAGAAAAAAAGGCAGTAACGATATCGGTTCTGGAAAAATCACCATGGTTTCCAAACTTGTAGAATGCTAATAAAAAGCAGCATGTAGCAAGTCAAAAACATATGTTGATTACGTTTCAGGTTGCCACATTAACATAAACAAATTAAGGTAACGGATACACAAAGGGCAATGACTAGGGCCCAGAGAAGCTTCGGGATTCGATTCGATTCGATTTGCAATCTTGAATTGGTACTCGGGTCGATTCGAAATCGGCTGTCCGATTCGTTTTCCTTAGAATCTTTTCACTGGAATTTCGCTTGATATCAGTCATCTTTGTCGTCTCACAAAACGTATAGCTGACATAGATATTGTACATAAATAATGCTGAAAATATAGACTGAGTGGAATTTTCGCTATATTCAGAAAGCATCTGTATCCCTACCATCATCCATGCTAATTCCAGTTTCACTAGTCACTACCACTGCTGAAAGCAAATTTAAAGTGCCCAAGCAATATCGACGATGAGCTCACGGTTGCTAGCGGCTAGCGCCGTGCAGTGCCCAGTCAGTAGCGGCGCTACGGGGGGGAGGGGGGGGGGGGGGGCATGGGGGCGTTTGCCCCCCCCCCCCCCCCCCCCCCCAAAAAAAACGAAGGCTTTGCCCCCCCCCCCTCCAGTTGCCCCCCAAGCCCCCAACCATCTCGCATGCATTTCCATCCACCCTCACAAAAAAACACATTCAGTCACTCTCTCTCACACACACACA